>CM050450.1:135810411-138502414 GCA_027563935.2 Costus lasius | reverse complement strand
GGATAGATGAGAGGACACTCTGAATTAGCGTGAGCTTGCCCGCCTGTGAAAGAAGCTTGCCTTGCCAAGTGTTCAGCTTGCTCTGAAGACGACCCAGGCACTGATGGAAGGTGTGGGAGTTGCTGCCAAAAGGAGCAATGCTAGCTCCCAGATATTTGAGTGGGAAATGACCTGCTCGCATGTCAAGAGTAGCAGCAATACGGCGCTTGGTTACAAGGCTGCAGCATCGGGGAAAATATACGAAGGACTTTTGAAGATTAACTTGTTGCCCAGTGATTGCATGATACCGATCCAGAATGATCTTCAAGTATTGACAAGAGCGCCTGGTCGCACGTATGCAAATTACCAGATCGTCGGCATACATCAAATGCGAGATTCGACAGCCTTTAGCGTTGAAAGGGGTAAGATGACCAGCAGCAACACTCTGGTTAAGAAGGGCACTGAGGACATTAGTGCAAATAGTATAGAGATAAGGGGAAAGAGGGTCTCCCTGCCGAATTCCTCTAGAGGCGGTGAAGAAATTGGAAAAGGTACTGTTGACGCAGCAAGAAAACGTAGGAGAATTAATGCAGGCGCCAATCCATTGCACATAGGTCTCCGGAATATTCATCAGTTGCAAAGTCTGGAGAATGGCGTCACGATTGACCGTGTCAAAGGCCTTGGCCAAGTCTAGCTTGATGAGGACGAGGGGAATTTTGCTTCTTTCCATGTGCATGCTATGAACAATTTCAGTGACCGTTAAAATATTATCGTGGATGCTTCGTCCCTGAATGAATGCAGACTGTTCCTCGAGAATGAGCTTAGGAAGAAAAGGAGTTAACCGACTGGCAAGCAGCTTAGCAAGGATCTTATAAATAACGTTACACATGGCAAGAGGCCGGAAATCGCTGACCTCAGTAGGGTGATCGTTCTTAGGAATAAAAACCATATGAGTACGACCCCACTCCGTCGGGATAGTAAAGTTGGATTGAAATTGAGAATAGGAATGAAGAACATCTTTACCAATGATGCTCCAGCAATGCTTGAAGAACTCTGCAGTGAAGCCATCCGGTCCAGGGCTCTTTCCCTTAGGTAGGCCACGAATAACCCCAGTAAGCTCCTCCATTGTGAAGGCGTGAGTAAGCTGATCACTGTCAGCTTCAGCAAAGGAAGGGAGAAAAGGTTGCAGATCAGCGAGCAGAGAAGTGGGGGTGGTGAGATGCTGGCCGCTCCAGAGTTGGTGATAATGTCGCTGAAAAAGAGATCTGATAGGACCATCGCCACGCACCAAGTGTCAGGGCCCGGTTCAGGCGGTCCGGCCCAAGCCCAATTCTCCAGCCCAGCCCAACCACGGAATCAAAATACTTCGGTCAACATGTGGCGTTGACCCGAAGCTTTCGTCTTCAGCGAGCCACGCGGACGCGTTGCGAGAGCTTCGGACGAGAGGCGGCGCGAGCGTCGACGCGGACCACACGGAGGACGGCGCGAGCGGAAGAATCGGGTTGGTCTCCCGATTTGGACGACAGCTTCGGCGACGTCGAGAGAAGCTGGAGGCGACGCGAGCGGGTCGCGCGGACAGACGGAGCGAAGGACGCGGAGCTCGCGGAGGCGAGATCTGCGGGCGACGAGGTCCACACGACCAGGTGTGCGCAGAGGGCGTCACCATATAGAGCGCCGGGGGCGACTCCACCGGCGACGGCGAGGGCGCCGTCGCCTCTTCCAGAGCAGGGCTCTGATGCCGCCAGGGGCGAAGGTCGGCGCGACGGTGCCGACGAGAGGACGAGAGAACCAGAGCGATTGTAACCGGCGTCTAGAGAGACGACCGGCGAGGGTGGGATGGGGGCGCCGGCGGACGTCGGAGAGGTTTGTAAGTTTCTTCCAGGAATAAACGAAGCTTCACTTTCCATCTCTTTCCCCTGTTCCACGACGACGGGAGGCGGCGGCCTTCCCCGAGCGCGGCGGCGCTCGGCAGCAGCGACGACGTGGCGGCGTCGTGCGTCGAGAGGAAGAAGACGAGTTTCGAACGCTCGGCGTTCGAAACGAGGCAAAGCGGAAGTCAAAATTGACGGCGCGAATTCGAAATCGAAATCGATTTCGCGTGCCGACGTCAGCGTGACGTCATCCGGAGAACGCGTTCGCGGCGTGGGAATTAATCGGCGCTGACGTCAGCGTGACGTCAGCAAGGGCGATTCGACGGACGAGTTTGAACAGTGAATTCGATTTAATTTGATGTTGATTTTGACTTTGGTCAAAATCAGAGAGGTAATTTTGGATTTAGGGCTTCGATCGGATTTCTCTAAATTAGGGTTAGGGTTTTCCGTGCGAATTGTATTTTGGGGAGAAAAATTATCCGGAGAGATTAGGGTTTCGATTTTGGGTCGGAAACCCTAGGGCGAGTTGCGTTCCGGTATTCCGCCGGACGGCTCTGAGACAACGGATAAGCGCTGTTTTCAGGCCGATCCGACCGGGGCGTGACAACAGGTATCAGAGCTTAAAATGATCCAGCAAGGTGAATCAGAAAGATCTGAGAGGCAACACCATCACTACGGGCGACAAGGAGTGTCGTTCTTCCAGGGTAGGGACCCTGATGCCAACACTAGGGTGTGTTGATGCCAATGTCTAAGGGCATTGATGCCGATGTCAGGGACGTCGATGCCGATGTCAGGGGACATCGAAGGAGACTCTATAAGAGCTCAGTGATTACAAGATCACTTCCCGGAGCAGGGGCTCTGATGCCAATGCATAGCATTGATGCCAACACTAAGGCGTGTTGATGCCAACACCAGGGGGCGTTGATGCCAACACCAGGGCGTGTTGATGCCAATGCATAGCTTTGATGCCGGCGCCAGGGGCGTCGATGCCGGTGTCAGGGACATCGAGGTTCAGCTGAGATTCAGCAAGCATGGTGAAGCGAGATTGATGTGGGCCCATGACCCACAGGTCCGAAATTATCCTTAACAAATTTGTTGATGCAGGTTGCTATAAGCATGGTGCAGCAAACACTCATCATCAGAGGAGGAAGGACTTTGAACATTGGAGGGCCAGTGTTCAACTTGCATGGAACATCGAGGGCGATGTTCAAATCAGGTGGGGGAGTATTGTCAGGGCCCGGTTCAGGCGGTCCGGCCCAAGCCCAATTCTCCAGCCCAGCCCAACCACGGAATCAAAATACTTCGGTCAACATGTGGCGTTGACCCGAAGCTTTCGTCTTCAGCGAGCCACGCGGACGCGTTGCGAGAGCTTCGGACGAGAGGCGGCGCGAGCGTCGACGCGGACCACACGGAGGACGGCGCGAGCGGAAGAATCGGGTTGGTCTCCCGATTAGGACGACAGCTTCGGCGACGTCGAGAGAAGCTGGAGGCGACGCGAGCGGGTCGCGCGGACAGACGGAGCGAAGGACGCGGAGCTCGCGGAGGCGAGATCTGCGGGCGACGAGGTCCACACGACCAGGTGTGCGCAGAGGGCGTCACCATATAGAGCGCCGGGGGCGACTCCACCGGCGACGGCGAGGGCGCCGTCGCCTCTTCCAGAGCAGGGCTCTGATGCCGCCAGGGGCGAAGGTCGGCGCGACGGTGCCGACGAGAGGACGAGAGAACCAGAGCGATTGTAACCGGCGTCTAGAGAGACGACCGGCGAGGGTGGGATGGGGGCGCCGGCGGGCGTCGGAGGAGTTTGTAAGTTTCTTCCAGGAATAAACGAAGCTTCACTTTCCATCTCTTTCCCCTGTTCCACGACGACGGGAGGCGGCGGCCTTCCCCGAGCGCGGCGGCGCTCGGCAGCAGCGACGACGCGGCGGCGTCGTGCGTCGAGAGGAAGAAGACGAGTTTCGAACGCTCGGCGTTCGAAACGAGGCAAAGCGGAAGTCAAAATTGACGGCGCGAATTCGAAATCGAAATCGATTTCGCGTGCCGACGTCAGCGTGACGTCATCCGGAGAACGCGTTCGCGGCGTGGGAATTAATCGGCGCTGACGTCAGCGTGACGTCAGCAAGGGCGATTCGACGGACGAGTTTGAACAGTGAATTCGATTTAATTTGATGTTGATTTTGACTTTGGTCAAAATCAGAGAGGTAATTTTGGATTTAGGGCTTCGATCGGATTTCTCTAAATTAGGGTTAGGGTTTTCCGTGCGAATTGTATTTTGGGGAGAAAAATTATCCGGAGAGATTAGGGTTTCGATTTTGGGTCGGAAACCCTAGGGCGAGTTGCGTTCCGGTATTCCGCCGGACGGCTCTGAGACAACGGATAAGCGCTGTTTTCAGGCCGATCCGACCGGGGCGTGACACCAAGGAACCATCGCAAGAGTGAAGGTGCGCAATAAGATTGATCCTCCTGCGGATACGGCAATGATTGTGGAAGAATTTAGTATTAGCATCCCCTTGGCGAAGCCAATGACACTTGGCAAGGGCTTGCCATTTGATGTTAATTTGGGTAGCCACAGCCTGAGCCTTATTAACAAGACATCTGAGATGAAGTTCTTCCAAATGAGTCAGAGGGTGCCTAGCCTCCGAACGTTCCAAATCTGACAGCTCTCGATGGAGAGCTCTAAGAGATTTCTCTAAGTTCCCGATATTATGGCGGCTCCACTTGGAAAGCTCCACCCGCAAGTCATGCATGCGATGCTGGAAAGTAGGGTCGCTAAGAGGAGGCTTAGCCCACTGTTCAGCAACAATACGGTTCGTCTCGGAGTAAAGATTCCAGATAGCTCTATAGCGAAAAGGAGGGGCGGGGGAAGGTTGGATGGGACGCAGGTGGAGAAGGAGAGGGGAGTGGTCGGAGGCACCCCGGGGAAGGTGAATAACAGAGGTGGCACCATACAGACTGAGCCACAAACCATTAGCCATAGCCCTGTCCAGACGGCAGAGGATACGATCCCGACCAGACCGATTATTAGACCAAGTGTAGGGGGTCCCCGAGTATCCGAGATCAGTCAACCCATGCGCACAGATAAAATCAGAAAAATGGGTAGTAGCAGCAGAGATACGGAAAGCCACCCCACCACGCTTCTCCTCAGGCTTCAGAACACAATTAAAATCCCCACAAACAAACCACGGAGTGTCAGCCAAGTTGACAGTCGTAAGATCGGCAAACATTCTGTTTCTAACCGTATAGAGGTGGCTGGCATAGAAAGAGGTAAGAAGCCAAGATTTAGCCCCTGCAGAAACAAGAGCACTTATGTACTGAGAGGTAACAGCCACCGGAGTAACATTACAATTGGTGGAGTCCCACGCAAGAAGAAGGCCTCCAGAATTAGAGTGGGCCGGAGAGGAAAGGCAGTGCCATGTACGACCAATAGTTTTGACGAAGGTGGAAGCGCTGTCAGCGTCCAGATGAGTTTCTTGCAGCATGATAATGGACAAATGATATTGCCTCTTCCAAATACGGATCATCTGCCTAGTTGGCCGGCGGGCAGCGCCCCGGCAATTCCAACTGAGACAAAACATAAAGTGAACAGGGAGAAAAAAGAGAGACCCAAACAAGGGTCAGCCCTCAGGGGGCAGATCGCCCTCCCCCCTGGCCCGCTTGTAGCCGGCCTGTTGTTGCTCCATAGGGATGTCCTCGCAATCAAGAGTAACTTCAGATGGCAGAATGGCAGGAGGGAGCTCATCCCGTCGACCGCCGAAAGCAGAGGCGAAGCGCTCACCCAAGGATTTAGCATTGGGGCAAGAGTGTCTAGGAGCTGACACCTCGTGATCCACTTGAGAATTGGGCACAGGTGCTATGCAAGCAGTCGCCAGGGCGAGGGAAGAATTGTCCTTCACCGGGGGGTGCCAACTAAGTTGGGCACGACGGGGTTTGGGGACCGGATTAAGCCAACGCGCCAAAGGAACATCATCGTCGGGGAGAGTAGAGACCTCTCTGGTAGCGTTGGAGAGATCGAAGTGGGGGCCAGAGGGCCTAGCTATAGACCCATTATCGTTCTCGCAGTGTAGAACCTCAGACGGAGCATGGGTGGGAGGTTTCGCCGCCCGTTGAGAGGTCGAAGCTTTATTGGTGACCGGAGTTGGGGGCCGCCGGCGCTGTGGCCGTCGGCGCTCCACCCTAATCCACGGGCAGGGAATCCCAGAATGATTAGAGGCGTTGAGCTCATCGCCTGGATTAGAAGAAGTCGTCTTGAGTTCCTTATCCTTGTCACCCTGTGTATCCAGACAGTTGCTGCTCAGGTGACCCAATCTGCCACAGCCTTCACAAAATGCAGGCAGATTCTCATAGGAGCAAATCTGGAAGAAATCGCTGCCCTCCTGTCCGATCCAGATTCCTTCCTTGAGCGGCTGTTCCAGGGCAATCTCAACACAGACGCGGAAGTACTTCCCCCGATTCAGTAGAGCAGCCCGGTCGTCGAGTTTGAGAGGCCGGCCAAACTTAGAGGCGATGGCAAAGATGAAATATGGCTGCCAGTATTCAGGAGGGAGGGCTGGAAGTCTGAGCCAGACAGGTGCGGTAGTAATCCTATGCAGGTGAGATTGAAAATTCGGCTGCCAAGGAAGAAGATGGAGAACCTCCCCAAAAATCGTCCATGGACCGCCCACTAGCGTTTCCGTAGCAGTCTCCTGAGAAGGAAAGCGGAAGAGATAATATCCATTGGCCATATCGATTATCGCCTCGGGAGGATGCGAGCCCCAATAATTAAATTGTGATGGATAGGATTTGCATTTATTAAATCCAAGAGAGGTAGTCCATTTATATAAACCACCATCCCCGTAAGGTTTAGAGAATTAAGCAATACAGTACAATACATGTGGCATATGTGTCTATATATATAGTATGTATATTCGTATGTGTATATAGAAGTGCCCAACAGACCGGGTGGCCTGGATTGGCACACCATAGGTTAGGTTAGGCATGAGATGGTATATTGACTAAGTCAATGGCACAAGGCATATGGGTCGTTCCAGGCATGGCATGGACTCGAGCCATGTGGGCTTAGCATGTCATGTCACAGAGTTTTAACTTTTTTTAATTCAAATTTTAAATTATTTTTGCTACTTATTTTCCCTTATAAAAGTATCCTAAAAAATTAAAATAGAGGCATAATTATCTTTTAATTAAAAAATATTATTTTTTATTTTTATTTTTTAAATATTTTATTATTATTATTATTTATTTATTTTGTTTGAATAATTAGGGCATGTCTAGTCTGGCTTGTGCTGTGTTGCACGTTGTGCCAGGCTAAGAAAAAAATTTTCCATGCTCAGCCTGACCTAGTTGTGCCACTTGCCATGTTGGACCCACTTTGGCCCGACATAGCTTGTTAGCCACCTCTATACATATGTATGCATATACTCTTTGTAAGCTCAAGAAAGTTTAAGTTAATGAAAATTTGAATTTAATGATATTCTATAAGTTGTAAGTTGCACATGTGAGGTAAGGATTTAGGAAGTCCAATAAAAGAAATATCATACAACCAGTGAAATCAATTCTAAGAAATTAAATGAAACTAGACTTTTGGTTGAAAACCAACTTGCATAACTATTGTTTCGGTTATAAATGATAATAGATGATATGGTAACCAGAGAAACATGGACGAGAAAGAATTAAAGAGAACTCCTCGAGATGAAAAAACCATGAGATTTGAGTCAGATCCCAAGAAACTTTCACCATGTGAAGGTACCAACCAAGATTTTCAACCTAAAACAAGAATGGAAACTTAAAAAAGTATAGGAAAGATTTTATCTAAATCTTTAATACTTATGTAATACTCCAGTTTAGTCCCACATTAGAAGTGGGAGAAAAGATTATATGGTATATAAGGTATAGTGGGCTTGCTATTGTTAACTGAGGCTTAAACATTTTAATAAGTTAGGTCTCGTTGCTATTTTACTTATCAAGTTGATGAATAGTTTGTTTATCAAGCGGGTTGTAACAAATGGTATCAAAGTAAAAAACTTAGTCTTTAAGCATGGTAGCAAACTAAGCGGGTTATAATAAATGGTATCAAAGCAAAAACTTAGGGTCTATTTCCTTGGGAGGAAAAGGGGAGAGAAGGGAAAAGAAAATTATTTTTCCTTGTTTCCTTGGACAGAAAAAGAGAAGAAGGAACAACAAATTGAAGGATTTTCCTTCCAAAATTTGTCTCTCCGAATCAGAGAGAAAAACACAATCGTTCTCATGCCCTCTTTCCCTTGACTCTCACGCTGTCTCTCGCTCCCTCGACGCTCGCGCTCCCGCCTACCCTCTCCTTCCGAGCTTGCCTAGCTCTCGTCGAGCTCGTCCGTCTGCCGGTCTCCCTACCTAGTTCCCTCCCTGCCAAGCTCGCCGACCTTGCCCGCCTCCCACCTGCCGCCGAGCTCTCCTACCTCCTGCCTGCCGCCGCTGCCTCCCTCCGAGCTCGTGCTCGCCATAGCCACCTCCCTGCCGAGCTCTCCCATTTGCTGCCGTCCAGCTAAGCTCTCCTGTCTGCCACCGCAGCTTCCCTACGCCCACGCCGCCGGTCTCCCTGCCTAGCTCCCTCCTTGCCGAGCTTGCCCGCCTTCCACCTGCCGCCGAGCTCTCCTACCTCCTGCCTGCCGCCATTGCCTCCCTCCGATCTCGTGCTTGCCATAGTCGCCTCTGCCGAGCTCTCCCGTCCGCAGCCATAGTCTCCCTACGCCCACGCCGCCAGTCTCCTTGCCAAGCTCGTCGAGCTTGCCCGCCTCCCACCTGCCGTCGAGCTCTCCTACATCCTGCTTGTCGCCGATGCCTCCCTCCGAACTTGTGCTCACCATAGCTGCCGTTCAAAAAACCAACCAAACCGAAAAACCGACCGAACCGAACCGAATGGATCGGTTCGGTTCATGGTCGGTTTTTTGGGTATAATGGTTTGGTTCGGTTCGGTTACGGTTCGGGGAAAAAAATTTCACCGGTTAACCGAACCGAACGATATATATATATATATATATATATATCTCAAAATAATTTTGATTGTATATCTAGTGTAATGGTTAAAGGTTATTTTGTAAGTTAGTAATTTTGTAAGTTAGTAGGTCATGGGTTCAAAACCCATTCACTACAACTTAAAAATTAATTATTTTACATATATAATTATCAAATAATAATATTTAATAATTAAAGTTAATTTAAAAATTAATTTTTTAAAATATTTAATAGTCAAAGTCAACTTTTTAAAATAAATTTTAGTAAATAAATTATAATCGGTTAACCGTGGTTAACCGGTACCGGTTAACCGTGGTTAACCGGTACCGGTTAACCGTTTGACTGGTTAACCGTTCCAACGGTTCGGGAACGGTTCATGATTTTTCCGAACCGATTAGTTCGGATAACCGGTTGACCATGGTCAATGGTTCGGTTAACCGAACCATGAACAGGCCTAGCCGCCCTGCCGAGCTCTCCCGTCTGCCGCCTAGCCGAGCTCTCCCGTTCGCCGCCCAGCCAAGATCTCACATTTGCCACTACCCAGCCAAGCTCTCCCGTTCGCCGCCGCAGCCTGCCTCCGTCCATGCCGCCAATCTCCCTGCCTAGCTCCCTTCCTCTACAGTAGTTTATTTTTTTTGCCTTCCCTCTTTCGTTTTTCCTCCAAAGGAAACGGGCTCACGGTGTGACCATTCACCCTTGGGATTTCTTTCCATCCAATTTTTTCTTCTCCTATGATTTTCTTTCTCTCGTAGGAAACAAACCCTTATTTCAGTGGAGGGATTTTTGGAGGGAAAGGAAGGAAAGCAAAATCTCTCCGTCACGCCTACTCTCCCGATACACTCTCACTACCAATACCCTCGCCTCTCTCCCTCATCGCCGATGCTTCCCAGACCTTGCCCCTCGCCCTATTTCCCTCGTCGCTGACGCCTCCCAGAACTCGCCTCTCTCCCTTGTCGCCGACGCCCTCCCATCTCGCCTCCCCCCTCGTTGCTGAAGCCCTCCGGCCTCGCCTCTCCACTCGTTGCCAATGCCCTCCCACCTTGCATCTTCCCTGGTTCTCCCATGACAATCACCGTTTCTTCATTCGGCGGGAAGAGAGGCAGCGACGGGGGCCTCCACCGCATTGGCTTGACCAGCCCCATCCCACACTACTCCTTCTCCAACAACCCAAACTCCCCTTCAGATGCGGCTCCCCGGCGGACAAGCCACCGCCTCAATCATGAAATTGATGAAAGCGCCGAACTAGCCGGGGGACTTTGATCACAATCGCTGGCTGTTCGAGACCGAGGGGACGTACGGGTATGACAATGCGGTGTGGCCGAGGGATGGGAACGGTGGCGGTGGAGTGTGATGTAAGGGATTTGAGGAGCCGCCGGACTTCTATTTTCTATTTTCTTTTCTTCCAGCGATCCTAGTGAAACAAAGGAGAGGAAAATGAAAATTATTTTCCTTTCTTTTCAATTTCCTTTTTATCCTGTTTATTTTCCTTCTTGTTTTCTATCCCTCCACTGAAACAGACTGTTAGTCTTTAAGCATGGTGAGATTCCTATAGGAAAGGGCTGCCGAGGATGGTGGAGGCCCCAATGGGTTGACCTCAAATGCTGTCGACTAAGGGATAATTCTTGTATTTGTGTTAAGGTTTGGCCTTGACAAAGACATCGAGTCTGAAATGAAAGAGATTGTAATATCCCAGTTTAATCCTACATTAGAAGTGGGAGAAAAGATTATGTGGTATATAAGGCTTAGTAAGCTTGTTATTGTTAACTTGGGTTTTAAGCATTTTAATAAATTGGGTCGCGTTGCTATTTTGGCTCACTAAGTTGATAATAGTTTGTTTACTAAGCGGCTCGTAATAAATGGTATAAGAGCGAAAACTTGGTCCTAAACATGGTGAGAGGCCAATAAGAAAGGGCTACTGAGGGTGGTGGAATCGCCATTGAGCTGACCTTACATGCTGCTGACTAAGAGATGATTCCAAGGCATGTGTTAGGTTTGGACTTGACGAGGACGTCAAGTCTTAAGTGGGGAAGATTGTAATACCCCATATTAGTCCCACATTAGAAGTGAGATGAAAGATTATAAGGCATAGTAAGTTTGTTATTATTAACTTGGGCTTAAGCATTTTAATAAATTGGGTCTTTACTAAGTGGGTTATAACAAATTGTATCAAAAACTTAGTCTTAAACATAGTGTGATTCCAATAGGAAAGGGCTGCCGAGGATGATGGAGCTGCCATTGGGCTGCCCTCACATGTAGGCTTAGTGAGCTTGCTGTTGTTAACTTAGGCATAAGCAGTTTAATAAATTGGGCCACATTGCTATTTTGGTTCATTAAGTTAATAAATAGTTTACTTACTAAGTGGGTCGTAATAACTTAAATGTTGAAAAAAACAAGACAAAGACTCTAACTATCAACCACATTGGCTACCTTGAAGCACAATGAGTTGTGAACTTGCACGCCAAAATTTTATCAATTCTATAGAGATTCACATTCAAATGCAATCTGATTTCTGCTGACTAGAATTTCCCATGTGCAAGATCTCTTTCTTCTCTTTTGTAGGACATGATTTTTGTTGGTGTCTAGGATAACTATAAACCATATAATGTTCTGTCTGTAACACTTTTCATAACTTTTGATGCCTTGTTGCGTGACTTGCTCTCCCTTCTCTGCTCAATTCAACTCTTCTAGTTATCCAATATAGGTTTCCCTCTTTTTATTGTACACTTTGATCGGAACGTATGCTTGGCCTTCCTGAGGTCTTGCAATTTCTCTAGCCACCACAAGGATCCATTGATTATCTTCTGTTGATCATTAGTGATGTCTAGGGTGTAACTCACATATTTCAAAGCCAATTGACTTGAATTGACTTCCTCCCATAATAAATTTCCAATACTAGCAAGTAGCAACAATTGACATTCCATCATTTTCTATCTTCACAACGCCATAATCGCCGGCAGTGTAGTATGACTAAAAGAATTCTCTTTTGAAGGCACCATGAATGGTGGCGTCACTATTAACAATCCAATTGCAATCTTGCAACGGGGAATCACATTCCGTCTCAAATAACTGAAGTCATCGAGAGATAGTAGCTGAAGATTCACTCACCCTTTTTGTTTATCTTTTGCCTCTTCATTTTGCTCTTTCTTTAAATTCCTGTAATGCTTCTACATGATCTGGCCCTTCTGGGCTCTTGCTACAATGAAAACATACAATATCCTTTTTTTTTTTACTGAGACTCGCTCTTTGACCTTTCTCATTTTCGTGAAACCAAGCTTATCTTATCATATTCCCTATGATCAATGTTTCTGAATGTGATGTGTTATAGAAGACATATTCCACTTATCTCATTTTCTTGAATAAGAATAATTTGCTGATGCCAGTCTTTGAAGCATATTGTGTCTCACGTTTGTCTCGCTTAGTCATTGTTTGTGTTTCATTATACTTGTAGTTGTCGACGTTATCATCAAGAATTTGTCAAACAAAACCGCTAATCTCTGATCTCCAAGCTTTCTTTCTTACCACTCTTGGATCTGGGTTTTATTGCTGCAAGCATTGGAAGATAGAACCTCTTCACAAATAGAGATATCATAACCTTGTTCTTCTATATGTGCTAAGTCAGTGCCACTAAAGAAAACCATCTCTGCAAGTTTTCTTCTGCTAAATAACAAGAGCAGAACAAAGAACTCACAAGAGTCGTACATGGAAAATCCTCTAAGATGAGCGAAAACCATACGGACCTGCGCCCGTCCCACGAAGCATTCGTCATACCAAATTATAGATTTAGAAGTCCTATCTAGATGAAATTAGAGGCATATTATGTATGTTTTTCGCTTATAACAAGAGATGAAGACGAACGAGGAGGTTTACAATACATTTTACCAAAAAAAAACTGCAGATTTTACAAAAAAAACTGCTGCTCAACCTGATCGAGATTACAAGTGCAGTTTGATTGTTGTTCGTTCAGCACTGAAACAAGGCAATAACTTTTCTTTCTAGGGGGCTAGGTTTTCTTCCCTTTCAAGCACACGACAAGAGGTGTTACAAGTTCTTAGAGCATGAGGCCCTTATCACGTAGCCTTGTAAAAGCTCCGTCCTATTCATTCATTTTAAGTATGAAATAATTAAATTAGAAGAATTCATACCTAGAATAAAATGAATTGGATGATGCCCATATAAATCCCCATATGAAGAGAAGCCAAGGCATGACATACACGGTGACAGATTCAGGTGATTTTCAAGCTCACTAGTGACGGCAACTCCGCCGACCAAGGTGAATTATGGGTGTGTTTGGCCCAGCTTCTGTTTTTAGCTTCTGCTGGTTGAAGAAGCACTTATTGAAAGGATGCTGGCTGGAGAAGTTTAAGAGTGTTTGGTGTCACGCCCCGGTCGGATCGGTCTAGAATTAGCGCTTATCCGCTTCCTAGAGCCGTCCGGCGGAATACCAGAACGTAACTCTCAATAGGGTTTCCGACCCGAAATTAGAAACCCTAATCTCCCCGGATAATTTTTATCTCCAAAATACAATTCGCACGGAGAAAATCCTAACCCCAATTAGGAAATCCAAAATCGAACCCTAAATTAATTTACCTCCTCTGATTTTGACCAAAGTCAAAATCACATTCGCCGATTAAATTCCTCCTCGCTGACGTCAACCTGCGTCAGCACCAAATTTATTCGCCGCGCGCGTTCGATTTCGGTCGCTGACGTCGTGCTCGCGTCAGCCGCCGATTTCGATTTCAATTTCGAAATCGAAACTCTTTTCACCGTTGACCGCTGCCGATGTTGACTTCCTCGTTTCGAACGCCCGACGTGTTCGAAACTCACGTCGTCTTCTTCGTTCGTCCGAAGCCGCGCCGCCTGCGCTCGCGACTCCGCCTGCACTCACGACCTCGCCGGAAAGGTCGCCTGCTGCTGTGCAGCCGTCGAATGTCGTCGTCGCCGGTAACGACGAAAAACCCGCCGGGAAGACGTGGAAACAGAGGAACAGGGAGGTAATGATTAAAGCCTCATTTATTACCCGAAAACTTACAAAGCTTCTCGCCGACGATCCCCGTCGCCGGTGCCCTCTATCCCTCCCTCACCGTCGACCCTTGTCGATGGTTACAGTTCTCTTCTCTCAACTCACAGCACTCGCCGGTAGAGTTGGTTACAAGCTCTCCTTGACCTCACTCTCTCGTCGGCACCTCCGCGCCGACCTTCGCCCCCTGGCGGCATCAGAGCCCAGCTCTGGAAGAGGCGACAGCGCCCTCGCCGTCGCCGGTGGAGTCGCTCCCCGGCGCTCACTGTTATGGTATGGTGACGCCTCTGCGCATAAATCTCCGTCGCTGACGTAAGCTCGCGTCAGCCGCCCGAAATCGCTTTTGCCGCGTCGATTTTTGCACGCTGACGTCCGCCTGACGTTAGCGTCCTGAATTCGATTTCGCCGAATCAAAATCGATCGTTGACTGCCCTGTGTTGACTCGCCTCGAACCGCGGGTCATCATCTTCCTCGCGACGCCGGGAGTGTTCGCCACGCTCGAACGCCGCCTGCGTTCGAGCCGACGCCGGAGAAGACCGACGACAAGGGGAGGACGCCGCCCGCGTCTCGCCTCGTCGCCGACGACCTAGCAGCCGCCTGCTGCTGGAAGCTATCGCCGGAAATGCCGAAACAGGGCAAGGAAGGTGGAAGAGGGAAAGCTTCGTTTTATTCCCACTAAAACGTTACAAAACTCCTCTCTACGCCGACGACCACCGTCGCCGGTGCCCCCATCCCTCCCTCGCCGGTCATCGCCGGTTACAAGCCATTATTACTCGCTCCGTTTCTCTCTGTGGTGGCGCTTCCGCCCGCGAACTCGTCCTTCAGCCGCGCGTCTTATAGCGAGAGGAGCCGCGTCTTCCAGTCCCGTCCGAGATCTTCGGCGAAGACCTCGTCTCGTCGTCTCCACCTTAAGCTGCGTCCGGAGCTTTTACCTGTGCCCGAATCCTCCGCAGCCTCCGCCTGTCCGCGCGATCCGCTCGCGTCGTCTCCAGCTCCGCGTCCTTCGCGTGAGGATTCCGTCCGTGCCGCTGGAACCGCTCGACGCCTCCAACCGCGTCCGTCGCCCGTGTCGTCCGCCGCGAACGTCGCCCGCGTCGTCCGCTTCAATCGACGCCGCTGAGCCTTGCCTTGAAGCCGTCCGAGTCTCCAGCTGACGCAGCCGTATCTCGCTTCGTCCTCGCGCGCCTGCACGCGGCTCGCGACGATGCATCGCGTGTTGACCCAAATCTGCTCCGGGTGATGCGTGGATGTGGGCCTCTGCCCAATCCACTTCCTCCTCTTGCCCCGGGCTTTGGGTTTGGGCTTGTGTTTCGGGCCTGGGCCGGACCGCCTGAACCGGGCCCTAACATTTGGGATGCGCAGCTTGTGAACCGCTTATGCTGTTGGTTGAAAAAGTACTTATAAAAAAAATTACTAAGATAAAAATTATATGATTAAATTTGTAGTTAATTATAATTAAAATATTTATTAAAAATATTATGATTTATACTATTAAAAAATTATTATTACATAAAAAGGTTATTAAGCATAAGCAGTTGGGGGGCCAGAGAAGTAGCTTCACTCTTACTTCTTAGAGAAACAGCTAATTTGTGGGTTGGAACAGAGAAGCTGAAGGGCCAAACGTCTCAGCTTCTTGATTTCTGTTGGCTGCAAAACCATAAGCTGCCAAAAGGGATACCAAATTACTACTTTGGTCTAAAATATAAAGCAGATAACCTACAAGCAAAATCGAACTTTAGCCTCTTACACCTTGCTTCTCAGTTCTCCCTGAGCTCGCGGGCTTTGAATTGGTTTCTAATTGATTATTATTGAAAAAAATATATATGCAAAAGAAATGAGAAAAATATTAACGCCTTGCATCGCCATTGTAGATAACTTTACATTCATTTCTTACACCACACGTATATGAAGTTTTGAAGTAGTTTACATATGGAAATTTCAAATTGAAGTGCCATCCTATCATACATACACAACACTCACGTCGGTCAAAGTTGTTTGGTCCTACTACAAAGTCATCTTGTAAAGAATGTCAACCAAAACACCGAAAAACAAAAGCAGCAGTTCTATCGAACAAGCCTTTTGTAACCATACTCTTAGCGTGATCTACACTTGTGTTTGACCCATCATATAGTAAACATGCTCATCCTTATCCTCTTGTGTTCTACACGAGCAAGTTGAACTTTAGAATTGACGGCATTCTACATTCTTATTATCCCAATTCCTTGTGCACATGTGCCATTCCTCTACTTTAGTTCCATTCCATTAACATACTCAAAAAGTTCTTTCTCATCTGACCACACTGGTCCTACTCTAAATTTGTGGACGGTCTTGACCATGTAGTGTTCATAACAAAACGGATTTAAAAAATGAAAGCTATGCCCATGAGCATGAACAGGAGCCCTCTGAGGCGTAAAGTGTATCCACTCACCTAAATTAGTAAGGTGCACCAATACTGAGATAGACTCAGAAACCAAAATGGCAAACAACTAGCTCATTTTGAACTGCCTGACAGCATAATTGTGATGATCAAACTCTGAACTCCCGCATGAGCTTCCAAGGTTGGTGACAACGTCATGCACCGAAAGCCTGATTATATGAGCTCTAGACAATGTAGAGATCTCCATGCACTCCTCCAAATCTGCTTCGCAAACCAGCATGACCCACTCATGGTCATCATCAAGGTACTTGATATCAAAAGTGCCTACTTCCAGCTTTAACCTCTTTGAAATTTCATCCTTCAAGACCAAGACTCCAGCACCATGGGGCAACCGAAACCGAATTATGTCGTCTTTGTAATTTGCCTTGATGATACTCGACCTGTTATTTTGCATTTCCCAGGGTTTTGTGACACTGGAAGTAAGAACCACGGCTGGTTCCTCCTGAGAAGCCTCCCCTCCAAAAGCACACATATTTTTCAAGTCTTTTGAACTAGCAGAATCTTTGATCAGCAATCCAACTAGTGGTTGGGACTCTACTACAACAGCGCTGGGCAAATTTTTATTCTGCAGATTTTGATTGCGAGCATTTTGTAATTTACATTTTGAGGAAGAGCAGATATCCAACCCTTGTCTTAAGCCAGAAAGATTTGGCTGGCGACTCAGAAGCAAATCATTGTAAACTGGACTTCCCTGGCAAGAGCCACGAGAGATTGGGGCATCCATGCTATCTTCTGAAGAGCTTCCTGTTTTTGAACAGCGAGAACACTTGCCACTCCGCAACTTAGGAACAGATTTGTTCTGCTGATCATCTCTATCATAAGATTTCTCTAGCACAATCTCTTTCCCCTTCTCGCCATCATTGAAGTCCTTCAAACTTTCCAAATTAATAGGCCATGGAACAGAATCACCAGTTACTGGTAGTGGGCATGCTAGAGAGGTTAAATCCAATGCTCCTGACTCTTGAACTGACTCAATCACATGTTTGAGCTTTGAAAGAGAGCGGTTAACCTTATTGATCTTCCGAGATGGCCATCTGGAAATTCCATGATGCCGACAGATGCGCTTCATGGTAGTTGGACACACTATGAAATACATAGAAAAGCAAGCTCAGAAAAGATACTTTTTTTGTTGGGTATATATACGTAATAACATAAAAGAAAAACTGAAAGCGGACAAGGAAACAATAATTTAAACATAATTAACACACAGAAGCTCACCACCGAGAGTCTTCGCAGCAGCTTTAAGACTTCCAGAGAAGTACTGTTGTAGTACCTCCAAACTGATCACCTTCTCAGCTTTTCCTCTCCGCTTTCCAGGATTTTTACCTGTTTTGTTGGACAATGAAGGTGATTCTGAAATCAGGCTACCATCATTTCTGACATTTGGATCTGGAGCCACAAGCTGTTTATGCAAATCCAGATTTGAATTTGTGTCCGGTGAATAATTCTTGCCTTCAGCTTCACAGATATTAGCTCCAGGAGATTTAAAATACTGAGTGTCACAGCTAGATAGGCTTCCAGGTTGTGGTTCATAGTTATCGTCTGTAACCAAGTCAGCTAGTTCAAGAGATATTCCTTCCTGAAACTCCTCGTCAGTTATGACTTTAAGATTCTGAAAAAACTGATTAAACAATACTGAGATAGACTTCAACGAATCTTGTTGTTCAGTAAGGGTTTTACAATCAGCTGGGAGGAAGAACTCCAGTATGTAGTCATCATCTCCCGAATGGATACTTCGTAAGCATATAGCAAGACATCCAGCTAAACTAAACATCTTAGCATAGTGTACAAGAGGGTACTCACTTTTACAATACTTGGTAACATCTCTGGAAAAGTATGGCCTTCGTAGTGCAAATGCCCTGCCAGCAACCCCTTGACCCTTCTGCAAATGATGTTCTGCACAAGCGTCTCTGAATCCCCAGAGGTGAGCATCAACAACATAGAAAGCAACGTCAGTAGTTGACATGCACACTTGTCCAATGCAGCTTCCATCAAAGCTTGAACAAGTCTTCTTAAGGCCACCGCCTTGGGCCAGAACAGTTCGGTGCCTACATGGAACCCAAGTCTGAGCAAGTGGCAACTTTTGTGCTTCACAAACCACAGTTATAATTTCCAGAATTTCTGCTAGAGCTGCTTGGCGCCCGTCATTGGCTATCTGGGTTGATACAAGGATCAACCTAATCAACTTGTAAGTAAATTATAAACAAACATAAGAACAAACGGTTTCATTTGAGAAAAAGAAACTCACTATAACATTTGGATGGTTCAAGATTTCAGAACTTTTCAGGTTTACTGCCTGCGGGAAGATTTACGCAGACAAAATTCATTAGAATGCATGCAGAAGCATGACATTAAATTACAGCTTTGCAGATTAAGCAAGTTCGTAGCCAAAAGAAATTTCAGCAAACTGATTGGATAAAGAGCAAATCAGCATGTTAATAGTTTGTGTGGTAACCATTTCAAGTCGGGAAGTGTATAGCGGCACATGCCAATTGCTCTCAAAGCATAGAGAGCTGTGCAATCCGTACCTGGAATCTGAGCTTAGGAATTTCAATAATCTACCTATATTACGCAGAAAGTAATTACATCGATAGTAAGTGATCTAATTCAACGTCTTGAGTGTCGTCCTCAATTTTCTCTTTCATTTACCATCGGTTATGCTTCAAAGGCTAAAATGATCAAAGAAAATTTTCTGAGTCTGGTTATCTATAGTCAATTTGGTCTTTGTCAACATGGATTGAACTGCAATATCATCATATCCTCTTCTTCTTTGCCTCTCTACAAATAAGAAAAAGGTCGCAGGCATTATTGCTGGAACATCCTCTCTTTAATGCTCAAGCCAGCTAGCATATAACAAGAAATCAAATCTGTAATGGTTGGACCCTCTTACCACCATTCTTCTACCTTCAAGATAGGCCCTATAAATGTTAGATGGTCTTTACGTTAGCAAGTCATTAGTTATTGGATATATTCTTATTAAGTTATCAAGTCTATACTTTCATGATAAATATGTTCTTCACTCGATTTAACTTGCTTGACTTCTTTTGGTTCAACTTTGTATTAGAACATTTTTACTCCACGTTATCATGGTCTGCCATTAGCAAACATTTAAGCTTCTCATGTAATAAGATTGTAAGTCATGCTAAATTTGAGCATGATTCATGAAATGATTCTGAACCAAGTATGAGTTTTTCTTCCCTCAAGGGACCTTAAACGACCTGTTGCACCCGTCATACTATTAGTAAATATGCAATCCGATTATCCGAACAAGGAGACTGATTTCTTAAGCAGAAACTATAAGAAAAAGGAACTACGAAATAAACAGGTAGAAGAAATGTACCAACCTCTAGAGCTCTGCAAACTTTGCCGACATCATAAGCATAGTTGATCTTTTGTGAGGTCATGACGAGCTCAACTACAGCAACGCAGGACTGACCAGATGGTTCAAAAACAGGCAATGCTAATGTCCCCTGAACATCATAAAGGAGGGCGTGGTTAAGTCGCTGATACTCCACGCTGTCGTAGTACTTCACATTCGGTGTCCATTCTGGCATTCTTTTTGTGAATACACGGCCCGGAAGACCCAGACATGCATCATCTTCCTCGTCTGCTGAAAATATATACATTTGCGATGCTGTTCTGTACTGGAGGAGTTTTGTACTCTGAGGATGCAGAACGAAGGGTTGTCCTGAAGTTGTGAGAATACTTCGGTTCCCATCTTTCACAGGTGCCCAAACCTGAACCAGTATATGCTGATCTGTTGACTCCTTAAAGTACCGAAGTGCCTGTGACATCCTCTCCTTGATCACACATGAAGCATCTGAATTCTCATCTTGTGCTGTATGTTGAAGCTGCCTTGCTTTACTATCTACTGTATCAGCCTTCGGATTGTCTGTATCAAAATTGCCTATTTATCAGCAGCCAAGTTCAGTTCGTGATAATAACAAACCATTACAAGCGATTAACTTTGAGCAGTACCCAAATGCATACTGTTACATCAAGAATAAGATAGAACATAAGCAAAGCAGGCAAAGCCAGTAAATCACCATCTACTAAAGCACAAAATATAGAAGCCTGATTACCGGATGCCAAAGCCCCAAAGCGCACAGATACTTGATATACGAGTAGGCGGAAACCTATGGCACAGATGCTAGAGCCACTTGAGGTCCAAGTGCTGGAGCTAGACTCATTCAGGGTTCAAATCATTAACACCGTAGGCAAGCAATTGAGTCAACTGAAGTTTCGGGAATAAAATACTTGAGGACTTGACTCTGAAGCTCAAGGCACATAAGACCCAAGAAATAAGTGCTCGACAAGCTTGTGACATTGAGGCATGACTTAGGCAACGCTAGCATCCAATACTCCTTGAAGATCATTAGGACTTGTTTCCTTGGAGGGAAACAAGGGAGGAAAGAAAGGAAACACCTGTTTCCCCTTGTTTCCTTGAAAGGATGGAAGTGAAGGGATAGAAAAATAGAAGGAAAAGTGATAACTTTTCCTTAGATTTTTGTTCCGCCTGATTCAGGCAGAAACACGTTTCCTTTGTTGCCGCCGCTCCCGCCCTCGCCAGCGTCGCCTCCAACCCTCGCTGGCGTCGCCACCAGCCCTCGCCGGCGCCGCCACCAGCCTCCCCTGCCGCCTCCAGCCCTAGCCGCCGGTGCTTCCAGCCTCCCTCGTCTCCCAAGCCATCGCTTCCGCAAACACGAGCGGAGCGATGCTCTCTCGTTGCCGCCGCTCCAGCCCTCGTCGGCGCCGCCTCCAGCCTTAGCCGTCTCCGCTTCCAGCCTCCCCAGCCGTCGCTTCATCAAACACGAGCAGAGCGTGATTCTCCCGTTGCCGCCGCTCCAGCCCTCGTCGGCGTCGCCTCCAACCCTCGTCGGCGTCACCTCCAGCCCTCGCCGGCGTCGCCTCCAACCTCTCCCGCCGTCTCCAGCCCTAGCCGCCGCCGCTTCCATTCTCCCCCAGCCGTCGCTTCCGTTGCGAGGACGTGAAATCGAACGAGATTGGCGAAATGGTAAAGGTCAAAATTGGTCAAAGAATCCTGTTTGAAGAAGCACGTAGTCACGTGGTTGGCTTTCCATCCTTACCAATTTCTTTTCCTTCCACTAGTCTCTTCCTTTGGGTTTTCTTTCCTTTGTAGAAAACAAGGCCTAAAAGTCTCGACGACAAACTCATCAGGGACAAGGAGGTTGCCCTGGTGTAGCTCGTCAGGGCCCATGTCAAGACAAGATAATAACCATCTGCTGTACCATGGACTAGCTGCTCATGCCGCTATTAGAGCATAGAGATATAATCAAATATTTAAGGAAGTAGCTTGTCAAGCTAACTTAAATAGTCTCCATACTACGCAAATCCTATAAATACCCCCCTTTTTTTCCTCCCTTAATTCCTGCGTGCACCCACCACCCTTTTTTTGGTTATTCCCTGGATTACTCTCTACCACCTTCCCTGGAAGGAAGATCTAGTGAGGCTCCAACACCAAGTCGACTCCTTCCCCGATATGGACGACTACGTATCTGATATCATCACAATATGATTGTGCAAGTTTATGGGCAAGAAAACAATGGAGAAAAAAAATATATAGCTGGTATTTAGGGTATATATCAGATACAGCCACACTTATCTTTTTCAATAATCACATATATGAACTTCAAATTTTATTACAATTATGGTTATCCATCAATCTGCTGCCATATTCATTCTGGATTGGCTTGCTGGCGTGGCTTTTCTGCCACATGGACAACCGTGCCAAAGTTTCCGATCCAAAACCGCGATGGGCACATGGATGATCTCGTCTAAATGCCATTAGTTAAGAGTATCAACTCTTGGATTAAGGGATGTATCTTCGAATTATATACTCTATCTCAGCCAATATTTAAAGTTCATATATACTTTCAACTTGTATACAGTATACATAAACTGTAAAGGAGGCAGATGGTGCTTGGGATAAGAAGTCAAAGGAGGCTGAGATAGATAGAGTATATAATTCGAGACTGCAACGTATATACTCTTGCAGTTGTTGCAGCGCACTGTTTTTCGAAATTAGTAGCTATAAAAGAGTGCTCTTGCATACATGTACAACAAGTTAGAGTTTCATAACTTCCAAATCACACTTGAATCCGACGATAAGAAAGCGCTAAACCTCGTTAACAAGCTGCCAACATTTTTTTTATTATGATGTCTTAGAAACTCGGCAACAATGCTATCATTTATTAAAAAAAAAAATTCATGTATACAATCTGTTCGGATCATCAATATGGATGTTGTAGCACAAGAATGCCGCTCGTAAATAGAAATGGCAACCAACAGATGCAGAGTGTATAGGACACATCTCGCGAAAGCATTCCAAGTGAAATAAGATCGATAGAACAGGATTTCTTAATTTTTGGAGTTGGAATACAATCTTCCCCTAAAACCAACTCAACCTGGATAGAGGTAGATAGAAAATCGCCTCATTGGAAAATTCTAGTTGCAGAACAACTTTGAATCAAGTCCATCTCAGGCTTGGTGATCCAAAGAGCGAGGTTTTGTTGTACGAACTCATCAAAAAGCATATAGAGCTGTTTTCCAGCAAAACTGACGAAACACACAGTAGGCGAGCATCACATCGAAGAACGAAATAAACGTTCGATGTATCACAACGCAACAGTGAAACAGAAAGCAACAAAAAAAAAATGGCGGAATCCAAGCAGAAGGGCAAAGGTCAAATGAAGAAGGGGCAGGATCTGACCGTTGAGGCATGTCGCAAGAGCGCTCGAGACGTCCGCTGCTCTATCTTCGAAGACCCAAAGCGGGGACTGGGGAAGAGGGGAGAGCGTCGGGCGCAGATGGGGTGGGGGAGGAGAGGAAGAGGCGATGAGGAAGGGGGTGCCGGCGGCGAAGGATCCCGGATCCATGGGCGGCCACGGGGAGGCGTCGATGTCGAGGTCGAGGTCCGTGAACGAGCCCGGGGAGTGGGGACCAGGGTCCGACATGGCGAGGGGCGGCGGCGGCGAGGAAGACGTAGCACGAGGTCGTTGGTTCCATCTGAGGGCGGGGCGGCGGGCCGGTCGGTTAGTAGAGGCCTAGTGGACGCTCACTCGCAAAGAGACGAACTCGGAATAAGATAAGGAGGGGACAGGTGGAGCCCCGGGGATGCGCCAGGTTGGGCCGTCCGATGAGATCACGACGGCGATGAAAGCAAACTTACAGTCTGACATCAGCACGCAGCTTGTCCGGGAAAAGTTCTAGTGGAGTATGAATAGAAAAAATTGTGGCATCAAGGTACACAACCGCCGGCCCAAAAAGTTATAACCCTGCTGCCACTGTTTAGCAGTTGGGTATCCAATCGTGAAAATTTTTTCAAGTAGCCCCCCACATTTTGCGTTTTTACAAAATCAACCATCTAAGTGTAAAATTTGCTAAATGGTTGTTTATAGTTGATAAAACTTGACTCTTATCCATTTACCAACCCACTTCAACACGATGTTACTTATGTGAGTTTTAGTTAAACATAATCTTATATTCATGTATTGACTCATTTAAGACAAATAATTAGATTACTCAAGTTATAAACTAATTAACTAGCATATAAACCATATCATTTAGTCAAGAAAGATTTAAATCTTAATAAATGCATAAGGATGGCTAGAACATGCTCCATATAATGCTGAATTTAAGTAGGGCTAGCAAAATATGATACTATCTGCTAATACGATACGACACGACATGAGATTTTGTGGGTCTAAATTAGAATTAGACTAATCGTATTTCATGTCGTAAACATGTGGACCCGTTTATGACCTACCAAATATTATATCGTGTTGTGTCGTGTTGGCGAGTCAATCCGTGTATATATATATATATATATATATATATATATATATATATATATATATATATATATATATATAAAATATAATATATTTGTACTATATATTATATATTAAAATATAAAATTAAAACTAATAACTAATAATTTAATTCTTAATCTTAAACATCTAATAATATAATATATTTTTAATTTTTATTTCTTTAAATGTAAATATGTAATATAATGAGTTAAATAGGTTATTCGTGTCGTGTTGTTCGTGTCATACCGTTCATATCATTCGTGTTATACTGTGTTGTCTAGAATCATGTCATGTCGTGTTATGTAGCATGATTTGTACTATAGCGTATTGTATCGTGTTATGTAACACGACCTATTTATTAATCGTATTATTCATGTCGTTTCATATCACTTGTAAAATAAGTGGATCGTGTTTATATTTTATATATTGACCCGTATATATAAACGGATTATATTCGTCTTAAGCGTAATTATGTGTCACGTGTCATCAAATATGACACGACCTGTTATAACAAGTGAAGTACAAACTGAGAACTGTAAATTTAGGTTTAATTATATATCGATGTTCTAGATTGACACCTTATGATTATACTTTAATTTTATTTTCGCTCAAGTTATCATTATCTTTTAAGATATAAATACTTCAAACTCGCCAACTTGGGACAAAATTAAAATCACTTGCTAAATAATAGGAACTGTTTTAGAAAACTTCAAACTACAAGGGACTAAAAAGCAACTGAGAGCGTCCAGCAGGTTCAAATTGAAATTAACGACTATAGGGCGGATGAGAAAAAAAAAAAACAAAAAAAAACAAATCACACCGAGGTCGCAAAATCGGACGGTCAACGCTTACAATCACAATAAATCGTTGACCGCGCTGCCAATCTGCCACAACCAGGCAGCGCCGCATCACTTTCAATAGTTTATTCGTCCACTGATTCCTACAAGTCTGGTAAGACTACGTTATCCTCAGCCAAGTGGTAATTAATTAGTTGCTCTCCACGCTGAAGCGTGTTCGTTTAATTAATTGCCAGCCTTGACCGGATCGTCCGTGCGGCGTCTGCTGCAATTTTTAATTAGGCCTGCTTCTAGTGGATAAAGATCGCCGCTGGTCTCCATCTTGTACTCGAGCCAATTTCTTCTGCCTTGACCGGATCGGACCGATTACAAAGTATATATTAGAAAGCGACTTTCAACGGATCCGGCTCTTTTATCCGCATCACATTATCTGCATATAAATATTGATATATATTAAATTTATATATGTATTTATCTGCATCACATTATCTCCATCTTGACGTGCACAACGCTCGCCAACGGGTTGACTTAACCATGGGCACGATTAATGCGTCCCGACATCTTCTCGTAATATTCTTATTTAGTTATATAGTGACAAGAACTTGTAGCACCGGTCACTTTAACTTATCTTCCATTTGTGCATAGCTCCATTGAATTTTACACACACAGCTGTTTGTTTGGCAGTATTGTGATTTTTTTTTGATTTTTTTTTAACTCTCAAGCCTTCAACGCGTATTAATTTTTTTAGATATATTTTGTCAGCATATATCTCTAATATATATCCACAACTTTCGGATAATAAATTAATCAGAGATTAGGAAAGCTCAATCTTTTAATTAGAATTAATAAGATTGTGTTCTCTTACATGAAATCCACAGTAGAAATGATAAAAAATATAATAAATTTATAACATAGCCTAAAAAATTAAAAAATATATATAAATTTATATATTTTAATCAAACAATGTGTTATCGAGCACTAAATTTAAGTTCTTAAACACTTTAAATGCTTTGATTTATGCGAAGAGTGTTAAATGCTTTGATTTATGCGAAAGCACTCTTCGTAGTTTCTACTCATTTTATGGATAGAACTAATAATTCATGTTCACAAGTTAAAATATAGTGTATTATATTTGAGCTGTAATACGATCACACGTGATGTGAGTATGACTCATTCATTGAATCTATGACACGCAATAACACGCATAATCCATTTTTAATGTAACTTCATAATAATTTTACCCAAATATGATATATTAGTATGGTTTAATTGGCAAATAGTCATGTAATTAGGTTGCTGGGTTATAATTAGGTCAACTTATTCATGGCCGGAACATAATTAATTTTGACCCAAATCCACATAATTTTGTGTTATATTATGTTTGTGTCAATTTTTGCTAGCACTATCTATAGATGGTCTAATGAACGGTTTATCCAAACTATTATTCCCACTGGGAATTACTATAAATTATTTATTTAAAAATAATTACTGGAAAAAAAATCAAACATGGAACGGCATGGATGACGACACAGAGCCCTGCAAAAGCATTATTTGTGTACAGTTTGACGTGATTTTAGATTATTTTGGATTTGGATGACAACTTTGAGGCTTTTTGGCACGCCAGATGCACACTTAAGACTGAGATTGGATATTAGATTTCATTACACATCCTTTCATTCAACATGAGAGTTTTATACTTGTACCCAAATTTTATAATGCGAATTCATATGAAAATTTGAAAGTTTAATTTAATTATTAAAAAACAATTCTTTCTAAAAATGCATGACTTCACCTACTCTATATCCTCACTTAGGCCTATCATACACCTTATTCTATGTTTTATTTACCCAAAAGGATGTCGTTTGAACTAATGAGGCATTTCACCCTAAGAGATAGCAATGAAGGTATAAATCAGTTTAACGAATGAAGATACTAGGTACTGCTAATAAGATTTTGAGATCAAATACTGCATTTACCTCTTACCTTCTCAGAAAAATACGGCACTAACGGCTGAATTAGCGAAGAAAATCTCCAGCATGCTTGAAGGAGATCTGCAAACAAAATATTAACATTAATCCTGAGTGCCGATAAAAAAAAAATCAGCAAGAAGAAAGTGGGATACGAACATGCAATGACTAAAATATCACCCGCTTGAGCCGTCCTACCTATTCACAAGATAATAACAAGCATGCTTGAAATGCTATCCTCAATCTTTCTCCTTACAAGCGCAAAAATGAATATCTGCACCATTTACACTTGTACAGTATGAAGAAATAAAAAGAAGAGCTATTGCCATCATTCTTAAAAGCTCCAAAGGATGGCATATGAGCCTGGTAATTAAAAGCACAAGTATCATCCTGAGCAAGATATGCGGAGCATAATTTCTCTGGAAACACATTAATAAGACGCAGACAAATGATTTGGATCCTAAATTTGGTGTGACAAGCCACGAATTGTTGTTCTATGAAGCAGTAGGGCGGCCAAAATGCCACATGGAACACCAAGATGTCTGCAACTTCTGTAAATCTGAACAAAGAAACCGATTCTTATACATCTCTGTTTACAATCACTGTCAAGGTTCGAGCTTCATTTCCAGTAATAGGTCAATGAATGTAATATCTAATAAGTAAATATTACATCTAAAAAATGAATTGGAGAGTTCCTGCCTGTATGTTGCCGGTCGTCTAGCCTGCTCTTAGGCTTTTTGCCTCAACTTGTAGTTCAAAAGTGTGCATTAAGTTACTATGATAAAATCCGAACCCCAAACCTCACTACATTGTACAATCTTTAATAAGTGGATGCGAGAAATCAACGTATTGTTCCCATAAAGGCTTGTATTTGCTTATAGCTAATTTAAGCCATGGCTTCATGTTTCCATTGAAGTGCACGACAGCAGCAGTCTCTATCATCCTATCATCAATATCCAAATCATAACCCAATCCAAGTGCATGCCATCTCCGATCGATGGGTTCCATCAGCCCATAGAATGCCAGGAGACCAGGAGCAAGAGTGCCTGTCTTCCAGAGCATCTGATCACGATTCTGCTCCTGCCAGTAATGATACTTTGCAGTAACGTTTGCCTTCTTCCACGCTATAAGGTCAAAGACATTCATTCCAAAAGCCCATCCGCATGCTTGTGGATCAAATTTTGCGCTAATGGTTGGGTTGGAAAAATTTAGGTACTTGTAGAACCGGTGAAATGCTTCGAGACAAGTCTCTACTGCTCCAATAACATTTCCATGTAATTCTACTGAGAAGAGAGGAGTCAAATCCTTCTGTACAACAACATCGTCATCAAGAAAAACCACCTTTTCCAACTCTGGGTATACCTGTGGAATGTAGAAGCGCAAGTGATTTAGCAAATAAACAAAATGGGGATCCTTAAGTGTAGTTTCCCAAATTTGATCTTTTGAGCTGCTAGTTACGTCCAGAGATGCTGGATAAATTAGCTTTTTAACCAATGGAGACAAAGAAACATCCAACCAAGATAAATCGGCAGTGCTTCGTACTTCTACTGTACATCCTCTAAAATCATTCCTGAGAAACCAAGTAGACATAGCCCTGTAGTTGACCGTATCTGTGACAACATGGAACACAAGTTGCCGTGGATGTTCAGCATTTGATGCCGTAGAATTGATGACAACAGAAGTTGCCAGCACATTATCAGAGAATATACAGAAATGATACAGATTGTTGTCGGTGACTCGCGGCGAGTTCCTGCGTTCTTCTGACAATGTTCTAAGAGATGAATTTTCAAACCACTCTTCTAATAGTTTTATTTTAAAACAATGGAGACTTTTGGTCATGGATTCTGCAGCCAGTTGCCCAAACTCGGCACTTTGAACAGTTGCTGCATATGCTCGCTCTTCAAGGGCAAGTATGTGGCTCTTCAGGATTGTTATTATAGTGCTGATGTCATAATGGAAATCTTGGGCTTTGTATATAAGCTGTGCTAGTCGACTCACTATGGGATGTGCCTCTTCTAGGGTGATAGGTTTCCCTCTCACAGCTGCTTGAGAGAGAAACTTTTGGCCATCTCTTATCTGTGAGCTAAGCTCCCAGGCAAGATGAAGGTTACCATGCTCCTTGGCAATGATAATATAGGCCTTCGCTAGAGTCATTTGATCAGCAAGTTGTCTAGCCCAGGAAGTACTACTTAACAGCTCTTCGGTGAGATTAAGAGATTTAAGAGGGAATTCCTCGTCTGCTACAACCTTTTCCTGGAAATGAAAGGAAAAAAGAAGCCTTGAGAAATTACAAATAGAACTAATGAAAAATGATAAAGAATGTATCATTTAAGTTAACAAAGGTGATCCTTAAGTTGTTTTTTCCATCAAGAATGTATCATTTAAGTTAACAAACGCGATCCTTAAGTTGTTTTTTCCGGATGCATATGAAACAGCATTTCAGAAGTTCCATAATAGAGATAAGTGAATTAAAAAGAACTGACCTATTGAACTTACAACTTTTACAAGCAACACAAAATAATACCTTCTACAGCTGATCTACCAAGAAGATAAACAGTCCATTGATAATGTCTTTGCAATCTATGGTAAATTTTATAGCAAAGAAGCTCAGTTTAAATGTTATAAATGCTCGTTTGTTTCACGTCCATTATAAATTTTCTACGATAAGATAATAGGGACATTTTAAATGGACCTTATTATAACAGAAAGATCATATGCGCATCAGATGACACTTCAGCATCAAGAGGAACAACTTTTACTCTTTAAACCGTTTGAACAACCTTGTGCGTGCAGAATCTCAAAGGCCTAATGGAATTTTCAAAGACTACATAAAAAAATTTCTTATTTTTTAACAGCAAATTCTGTGGGATTTTTCTTGGAATTGGGGTAACTTTAAGCCCTTCCTAACAGTTTAATAATTAGTAGATGACAACTTTGAATTCAATTATATCCTCACAAAAGTATTACAGACATCCCATTACATACCTAACTGCAATGGGCAAATATGAAAGTATAAAGTATAAAGTAGTTCTTGTAAATCCATTTTGTTATGCAATCAGCAGATTGATATTATGCACGATGTGAGAAAATAAACAGTTTAGAAAAAAGAGGTACAAGAACCAACGAACAGATATGCAACTAGTACAGGGACATTCCACCCAATCTCTGACAGAACTACACCTCGATTTGGTTACCGGCTACTATCAAGACTAGTCCAATGAAGTAACTATCTACTAATTATGAGACTAATAATGACCATGGAATCAAATGAGTTACAAAATCAAATTGCCCATGAAGGCAGAAGAAATCCTACTATGCTACCCCATGGCTCATACCAGTTTTCCATACATCAACGCGGAAAACAAAAAACAGATCGTACAATATGGACATGCAATCCATCCAGCACAAAAAAAGAGAATAGTATAGTAGAAGGCGATTAAAAGGACCAGAAGTTTACCGTTACGAGCGGCTCAAATCGATCCTGGTGATGATGTTGAAACAAGAAGAGAACTAATCCCGCAGCGATCGAGATCACGAGGAGCAAGCAGATCCAGTACGAGAGACGCCTCCTGGGCGGGCGCCGGAACTCGGGCGCCCTCCGCCTCATATCCACACGATCCAAACAGCAATAGAAGCAGCAGAAGAAAAAAGAATGCTCCTTTCAACCGATCGATACTTCTTCACTCAAAATGGAAGGGGACCTGAAGAGAACTAAGAATCAACAACGCAACCACGGATCTGAGGGTGATATTTCGAGCCGACCGAAACCTTGCCGCGGAATTGGATCTCGTGGGAAAGACGATCCCAACCAATAATTAAGAACGCGAACCTCGGGTAAATAAATAGACGAATAAGATCCAAATACTTCAAAAAGGTTGGAAATTGGAGGCGGCAACCTCGCTCCTCGAATCCGATCTCGATTCTCGACAGATCGGCTCCTGCAAACCGAACTTGGTGGCGGCGGAATCAAGAATGAAAATCTGAGGGATCCATCAACAAGGATCGAAGATATGGAGCACGGAGGATGAATTTGTTCGGTGGGAAGCAGAGGCGAAGTGACGCTTTCGCAGCGAACCAACTTTAGTTGGTGCATTGGGACATTTGATTAGCTTTCGAACCCGACGATTTGGGGGTCCGAGGAAGACATGGATGCCCAAAAAAATGGAATGTGCAAAATTAGGGATTTTTGATATCGTACATTTGGAATAATAGACTAAATTGAATACTAGCATGCCAACACTGCGGGCTAACCCCAAATGATTCTATGAATTTTTTTTATGTGATATTTTAATGATAAATATTTACACCACATCAAATACTTATATCTTCGCTACTAAAAAGCTAAAAACAAATACTAAAAAGCTAAAAACAGAAGCTAAGCCATACGTACTCTAAACCCCATTTGAGATTATGGGGCAAGCTATGTAGGTGCAAGGGCTAAATGCATTGCTAGCATTTGCTTTTTGCCTGTTTATACGAGTATCAATCCTAAAAAAAATATAAATTGAGTGGGCAGATAATATTTTTTTTTTTGTTATGCGATATTTAACAAATGATTGGTTGTTTAATAGGGGATGAAAAATAGGAAAAAAACATAAAGGAAAATACTGTAGCAAAAATAGATAAACAGTATATAATTTTGTAATACTCTGCGTTCCATTCGAATCGGACAGAAAAAATACCGTGACTACTGTTGCTACAGTAATTATTGTAGCAATTCTTAATAATTACTGTAGCAATTCTTCCTATTTCCCTTTCCTTTCCTTTCCTGCTTCAATTCTCTTCCATCTCATTTTCCATCCCCTCAATCAAACACAACCTAAGTGTCTATGTACGAAGCTTTTCTGTCTAGTTGTGAATTTTGTCGAAAGAAACACCGTATAGCAATGTACTTTTTATATAAAAGCACTACAGAAGATTTTTGTCCTTACTGTTATTATCTTTCATCCTTTCTAGTAGGATACTTAATTTAATAGAGAGGGTTTTGTAATGATGCTGATGTAGCTTAATTATGGCCAGTTGTGAATTATCTTATGAAATTGACTTAATTTGTTTTTGATCTAGACGGATCAACCATCGGGAGCTGTCTTCTCCTCTACTACTATTATGTTAATGAACCTGCAAGCAAGAGTAAGTAAGATTGTAAAGAGGTTTGGAATGTTCTTACCCTAATATCATGGAATATTTCTTGTGGCCAAGGTTTCTTAGACTAAACCTTAGACCCATTAAAATTTTGTGGCAGTTATCCCTTGTTCGGAGTGAGTTAGGAGTTTGACCTTTTCATGAAAGCTTAGACCCCGGAGAGTTTCATTCTAATTTTTTTTTCTTTTTGGCTATGTTCTATTATATAAAATTCATAGTGAAAAAGATGAAAAGTATAATGAATCTTTTCCACTATGAATTCTATCCAATAGAATATAGCCTCATGACTTTTTATCTAGATTCATTATATTTTTCATCCTTTCCACTATGAATTCCATCTAAGAGTATTTTAGTAGACCGATAGAATTGATATTAATAAGAACATAAGTCTTTAACCCCCCAACACTCAAGCAACTAAAATTTACTTGCATAGTAATTAAGAACAAAAAAGCTAGCATGATAAGAAGCTATTATGATCCAAATGCTTTTAAGTCACTGAACTTTTTTATTAAACTTATTTTTCAGGCACTCACTAATAGATTAACTCTTAAATCTTCCTACTTTTTATGGGCAATGAATAACAAAATTATCTTATGCAAGCTCTTGAAGCATAAGAATGAGACAAATTTGACCTGAGTCCGAACAACTAATGAAATCTGACCACATTGTATAAATATTATAAATATTTATATAAAATATTGTATATAATTAATTTAATACTAAAATAGTATTAGTATAAATATTTAAAGGCAATAATGATGATAATAGAGAAAATAAATACATAAAAAATAATCTACAAATACTTCAAGCAAAATTAGCCAAAAAAAAAAAATGAGGATCCATACAGGGTTGCCACTAAATGGTGATATGATTATTTTGTAACTTAGGTTGATATTCAAATTATAAAAATTAAACATACTATTTATAATTTTTAATTGTAAAATTATTTTTAAAGTCTTATAAAATTGAGCATAAAATTTAAAACAAAATAGTATTTAAGTAGAGTACCCGCCATTTTGAGGTTTTAAATAGAAAAAAAACGCTATTCTAGATTTGACTCATTAAAATTTAAGAAATATATATTTTTTAAAAAATCAATATCATATATATTATAAACAATTAATATAAATATATTATTAACGATTAATATACAAGCATTTTAAAATATTTTTTTGCCCCACGTATGGTCTGATGAGTACCCAACACACCATATCATTTCACAGTACAGTCGTAACAAAGAACGACCCGATAACGCCATTTGATACAAATTTCAACCACCCACTGAATTAACAATTATACTTTTATCTACACTCAACCTACACCCAAAATTCAAAACCCAAAACCTCAAATTAAAAACAAAACATGGCTGTAGCCGTGGGAGGCCGGCTGGCGGAGCCCAATTCTAGGCCAGGAGCCAGAAATCTCGGTGCCGCTTGGTGGTGATTAAGTAGCCGCCGCCTCTCCTGCCTTTCCTCCTCACAGCCAGGGCCATGCAGGTGGCGTTCTGGATGCAGTAGTCCACCGTGTCGCCAGCCGCCACCTTATTGCCCGCCCACATCATCACCAGCCTCCACGTTACCGATCTCTTCTTCTGTCCCATCACCAGCAGAGCCGCTCGCTGCTTCCTCGCCTCCTCCACGATCGCCGGCCCCCGCTCCTTCCCTTCAACCAGACGCAGCTCGACCTGCACCTGGACAGAACTTGCAATTCCAATCACCTACGTCAGGTCCTATTAATTCTCGCAATGTAATTAGTTTCATAAACAGAGATCGGCCTGCCTCCAACAATCTACATACATCTACTGCTTATATACACACACTAATTCCCAGTCTAATAAATTATAAATTTGGTATCTATAATTTATTATTTTTCTTTGAAATTATATCCTAGCAGCTAGCTCTATTTTCTCTTTTTTTAGTAGCACCGGTATCTATATTATCTTTATAAACAATAATTAACATATATGATAAAAATTTAGCTAAAATATATTATAATTTCTACTAATATAAGGATCATTATATAAAACCAAAATGAAAAATAGAAATGATAAAAAGAGGGGCCCGATATCAGGCAATTTGACCAGACAATCAAAGAAAAATAGATAGTAAAAGGACAATAATATATTTTCAATTTTGATCAAACGGAGACAGTCGAGGTCCACTTAATTGTTTAGTTCAAATCGAGCCTTGATAAAGGGACTATGAATATTTTCTGCCCCACCTAATTTGCTAACCCTAGCTAAATCAAATACCTACCGCACACATTTTGCATTTGGATGATTAGCCACTCTATAGAAGAGCTAGACAACACTCTCTATAAAAGGGACAAAAAATTATTAAGAAGGATCCCTTCATAAAGGATCTTATGAAGAATTCCTCGATCCACGTTATAGAAAACTTAAATCAGATGTGCATTTACACATGTAATTTAAGATTACTATGATGTGGATACAGAAAATTCTTCCTAATATTTATTATGAAGCATCTCTTAATCCTTTTTATACAGGGGATCATATACAACAAACATGCTAGTATATACTACAAAATGATATGAATGAAACTTTGTATCCTTTTAAAAATTATACTCATATATGACTTTAGAGTAGTGCTACGATGTGATAACTTATGAAGGGTCCCTTTTAAAATTTGTACCAAAGGTAGAGTTTTCAATTTAGATCATTCTATCCAAACATTATTTATCCATATAGGTGAGTGTGTGTATATATACATATATCCTATTTTAGCGTGACTATCAAGTACTACCCCACTCTATAGAATGATTGGAGTGGTAACTTTATAAAGGGAACTATGCAATCTCACTTTATAGGATTCCCGATTCCCTGTCGTTTTAGATATGTCATGACGGTGACTAGACTGATTACCAAACAAAAATTTCTTGGTTATTAATTAGGGCATGCAACTAATTACCTTTCTAGTTTCTACCGAACTATTCTCATCAAAGGGCACGTGAGCTGCACATGATTATTTTTGTTATTAATTAGGGCGTTCCATGGAGTTGCTAAACTTAAGAATTTCTCATCACAGATCAAAATTTGGTGCAAAACTAAAGCTTAATTATCATCCCCTTGGAATAAAAATTTTAAGCAGGGCATACCTAATATAAAATACCTTAAAAGCCTTTCAATTAAATGCTTAGAAATTTAAACCATCGGATGAAAATTACTAAAAAAATAAAATTCTAAGCCATTAATCTTTTGTCGTTTATCGAACGCCCGAGTTAACCAAACATGAAGAATAATCGGATCAAACTTGCTCACCTCAGGCTTCCTTGCTTGGCAATTGTTCTTCAGAGTTTGGAGAAGCTCGAATCCTCGCGGATGTTCTTCTTTCTGGATTCTTTCGCCTGGCAAACCAATTGCTTCACCGCTAACACTTAAATTCTACTGTAAGACCTAAGAGAAATTAAAGAACATTCTAGAAGCCCTAATTACCGTGCCTGGATGGCTTCACGATCTGCACAAGGACGACGGTGTCGCCGCTCTGCACCGAGTGCGAGAGAGCCCACTGGAGAGCTGCCTTCGCCTCCGGGCTCGAGTCGACGACGATCATGATCCTCCTCCCCTGCTCCGCCTCCTTCTTCTCTCTGTCGGCCTTTTCCTTCTCGTCCATGTCGCCGCACGCAGGCTCGCCGATCTGGCTCGCCCCGGGGGAGGGCGGCCTCGATTCGGCCGGAGGCGACCGGATTTTCACCCTCGTGGCGACCCGGTTCAGGCAGAAGCTCGGCAGCCTCGATCTGCTCCGCCCCATCTCGATCCGATTCGATCAATCCTTTTTGCTGCAGGCCCGGCTATAAGAAAGCGGAGGAAGAGGCGGGGAAAGGGAAAGAGGCAGTGCAGCAGCACAACTGTGCCATGGCTCCACCGATGAGAGCTTGTCCTTCTCCCTGTGGTGGGCGTCATTCTCATTTCGAGGTCCATCTCTCTCTCTCTCTCTCTGTCTCTCCTGCTTCTCCGTGGAGGTCCCGGCAATTGGTTTCTGCGGTGGGCTCCACCGTCGGCGTGGTGGGCATGAGTGTGCTGGTGAAATTGGGGCAATTAAGCCTGACATCAATGATGAGCGCCCTTGGTTTTTGAGGTGGATGCATACGGATATAGCATGAACCATTAAGATTCTCGATGGTGTCATTCATAATTTCATATAAACTCTCACCCAATTTTTTTAAAAACTATTTTTTTTTGTAATTTGAGATTATATTTTTTTTACGACTGTCGAAGTTATTTATATATGTTTATTTTTATCAAATATTTTCTATTATATTTTTAAAATAGTTCAGAGGATCTTCTTGCAAAATGACAAGTCTTTGGATTGTGAATTTGTGATGAGCTCCATTGCGCTTCCTTGACTAGTCCAATAAAGTGACGAGAGTTAGTAAAATACTTTAGTTTATGGTAGTGTGATTTTAGTTCATATTTGAAAATTTATCTTTATAAATGGATAAAGTTTAATTGGAATATATCATCTTAATGTGATGTGTTAGAGAGCTAAATAATGGCCATTTGTAAAATAAAAGTTGGGACATGAACTATATGTTCATTATTTAGGCAACAATTTTAGTGAAATTTAGGTTCTTTTTGCCAATTATCAACTAATTAAAAATTTCTATCTATTGTGTATCATTTTTTAGTATGATTATCATATAATAAATTTTCACTTTTATTAGTTAATTAAATTTACTCATTTTCATTATTTCTAAACTTTTTTCTTTACTTTACCAAAAACAATAGTTATTCACAAAATAGAATATTTTTCTTACCTAACATTTTATTAAAAAAAGAAAAGTACACAATTGTCAAATTGTGCACAAACCGACACGGTCGGATTTATAATCTAGTGACATCTAGATATGTCGGTTATGAACTAATATACATAAAATATACAATTAATCAAATTTAAAATTCATACCATACTTGTTACGAAACCTAAATCAACTCTAATCTTACGTTACAGCTATGCAAAAAAAGCGAACCGGGTTCGTGGAGTGCGAAGTGTGCTCTGTAAAAAGGGGTCAACCGGTTGATGCTGTCCCCCAATAAAGTGAATTAATTGGTCATTATTTGCAAAGGCCAAATGCCTCATTTCACTCTCCAGCTCGCTCCTCGATTCCTCCGCTTCGGCGAAGAGTAGCGAGAAAAAGGAAAAAAAAAAGGGAAAGAAACCGAACACAAGCACGCGAAGTTTTTTGGATTTTGTAAAGAGGTTGGTTCGATCCAGCGATTTGCGTTTCGAAGTCGCTCTACTGGTAATCTTCTTTGATTCTCCTGATCGCCGATCGATCTTGAACGTGTTGTATAGGATTGCCGGATGCAGTTATTTGAATAGATTCGGGTTTTCGCTTTTGATGGATACGGTTTGGATCTTTGTTTTTGGCGGCTATTGGTGGAGTTTGTGGAGATGGGCCATGAAAACGGGAATCTAATCATGTAGTGCTTAATCTTTTAACTAAATGAGAAATTTCCTTTTTCTTCTTCTCTAGAGAAAGCTTTTCTGGTTGCCGATCTCGACTAGCTTTTATATGGGGTTTGTACCAGTGGACTTGGAATTTTTTTTTTTTTTAAATGATCTATGGTATCTGAAGTAGTTTTGCTTGATCTTCGTCGTTTTAGATCCATGAGGCCGATGCAACTAAGTACGAACTGTATGGTGCGATCTCTTCCAGCTATATCGAATATCCCTTGTAACATCTGTTGTTGGAAAATTATTAGTCTCAAAATCTTGTTATTTCCCAAGGCCTGATAGCAACTTATTTCCTTTCCTTTTTTTCCATTACTTTCTTCTTTCGATGAGTTATGTTCTCCGTAGTGATTGTTATAATCAGGTTGCAGTGCAAGGAAAGGAAGATGCCACTGCAGGGATAAATCTGAACGGGGGAGTGAAATTGGACTTATGGGATCTGCCTGTTCTTGCTTGTTTGTAGAGGATATTGAGGAATATTCGCATTCAAGCAGTTCGGCTTTCAGAAATTGCATCTGCCTTAGGTGCTTGACCCAGCAATTGCTAAGTGTGGTAAGTTCTTCGTTAATAATGTAAATATTGGGAAATCTGAATCATACACATTGACTTAATAACACAAACGTTCTAATCTTCCTTACACTTATTTTTTAATTCTCAAGCCTTGAAGCTTTCGTACAAGTTTCCTAGGTCTGCTTAGTCGTATGAAAACGAGTCATTGATCTTAAAATCCTGGATATTGGTTAGAAGTAAAAGCTAGATATTTGTCCCGCATACTCGTGTATGCGTGCTCTTGTAATTTACTGTACATTCTAGCTTGTGATTTTCTTCTTACGTTAATTAGGTTAAAAGATCTAACCCAAACATGATCCACATATAGATTAGTTGATTCGATGTGAACCAAGTACCATGTTTAATAATTGTCATATAACAGTCCATGACCCTATCCCACCCTACACTGTTAACCTGTTAAATAATTGAGTTACCTTACAAAAACAACAGTAATCTTTGGCGTCAACAAGGGTAGGCAATCAAGGAAGGAGGGAATAGGTTATATTGCTTGTCTTCTCATTAACTAGAGGAGGTTGCTTTGGCAATGGCAACACTATGATGGAGATGTGGTGATGCTTTGAACAGAGTTAAAGTGTTAAACTACTGGAGATGTGACATTGGCAATGGAGGCACGATGATGATGATGCAAGTGACATCGGTGATGGAGGCGTGGCAATGGATGATAGAGACATGATGATGGTAGTTGATGACTCGATTATGTGTCTAAGATGCAGCAATGGAGGCGCATTAATGGAGATATAGGGAAGGCAATATAGTGTAGAGATGCAGGAGGCAACATGACGTTGGGAAGGTGATGTTGCCATGTGGGTTGGTGACTAAGATGCTTTAGGCAACTAGTTGAGAAATTAAGGTTTATGTTTATATACGCTAATGTAGTGGTTGCTAGTGCTTTCAGTTGTTTGTTTTGAGACTGGTGTTTGGCAGTGTTGTTTGCCCAGCTTTTACTGCAGTGTGCCTTAGCTTTCCATTCAGAATTTGAAAGCCGGAGAAAGCCAACTTTCTACTACTGTAGCGCTGTCTGTCTAAAAGCGAAAGAAAGTTTTGCCAAATGAGCCTTAATCAAGTAAAATAGATTATCCTATTTATGATCCAATTTACACCAAATATTATTGGGTCATAAAAATGGTGACCTATTTATGATCCAAAACTAATTATACCTTATCCAAACTTTTCTAACTTCACGTTGGAAAAATGAGTCCGATCAATTTTTGCTGGCTCTAACATGAACTAATAAGCATTCCTTTTGGTATTCTTTTATATTGTTAGAATAATCGTTTCATATTGATTATTAATTATTTATTGTTTTGGATATTTGTAATCCTTCTTTTATAAGTGGATTTACTTAATAATATATTTTTTTCTACTTCAGCTTTGTATTAGAGTAGGCTAACCCCAACCTAATCGATCTCCTCTTTCTTCTTTTAGTTATTACCCACCCATATTCTCTTTTGACTGCAACTCTCTTCTTCTTCCTCTTTTTGCAATTGTCTCATCCCCTGACCATTTGCTGCCCAATCCTCTTTCTCTCTAGCCTTTTTCGTATGAGAAAGGAAGAGATTTCAATTTTCAACCCCACTTCTTGTCGTGGTTTCCATGTTCATCCTAGGGTTAGGGATGCATTAACCTCTTAACCTGACCATAAGGTCTACTCCTATTATTTGCATAGTAGAAGTTGATTTTCTCGATGGAATTTACTACTTTCTCTTTTGATATCAAATCAACACTCCTTTGGAACAACAATTTGACTGAATGTTCAACATGTCATCATGCATTTCTCTTTCTTATAAGCTCACAAGGCAAATGTTGTTGCCATGACGATTCCTCTAGAACACTAGACCTATATGTACATCTTAGAAGTGTTCTTGTTACTACCTAGTAAGGACATTGCTTTTTAGTAACATGAAATCTCATGGTAGTTTTATATTTATGTTGACCTATGAAAAAAAGGTTTGTTAAGAAAACATTTTCTTAATAATGTTTATGTGCCTACACATCATATGAACTTTTATCTCTCTAATAAGATGGTCAACCTTTACAGATGCTTTAGAACATTTGCTAGAGAGTGAGATGGATTATCTTCATATCATCCTATCACTAGTGATATTAAAGATTGAAACTAATAGAAAGAAGACTTTCTTATTGTCATGTTATTTTTTACTTATATAATCGTTATGCTTCTGCTTGTTATCAACTTCTAGTTGATGCTACTATATTGACTTTGAGAATGCTGCCTTTTCGATGCTTTGCATTGCAAAAAAGTACCTGCCATCACTCATGCAGTGGCTGGTGGCTCTGGTACTCATGATCGAGGTACTAGTTGTCGTCTTGGTCTTGAATGAGTGAGCTACATATTCTCCCTGTGATGTTGGCCAAAATTAGTTGCCCTACAGCTCAAGTTGCAATTTATGATGCTACTGGAGCTACCCTTATGTCTGAAAGTACACTTAAAACCTTACCATCTTTAATGTTGACTGTGAGTAATAGGTTACATCATCTTCATGTTTTGCTACTTTTTTATCCACATATGAAATTACTATTACTTCTTGTATGTCCGTTTGCCGATATTTCCTAGGTGCTATATGGTACAGGTTTATTTATACCTTATGCATTTTTTCCATTAGCCAAGTTATGAAATTGCTAAATTTCTCTACAACCCCTTTTACCATCAACTGTGTGTGGAGGGTGAAGTTATTTTTATTGCTTATTTCTTCATTTACGTGGCCCCCCTATCTCACTTGATTGCTAAACTTCATACTCATGTTTGAGTCCTCAGTGGATTTTTTCTCTATTGTTTCACATATCTTTAATGTATTCATGCATGATGACCAAGTTATGGTAACCTAAATCTATGCATGTTTTGTTACTCTTCAGTGTAAAAGCACTATTGTTACAATTATTCCACATGTTGAGCTAGTTTTGCTCCTCGATCCCTCCTGATCATTAGTGCTTTTCCTCCTATTCTCTACTCACCATTGTTGAGATTTTCACCACTTCAGCCCAACCATTGCTTACTTGCATTTGTTTAATTATCATAAGCCACAAGCATCTACACATGGTCCTTAGCAAATGCAACCTCTCTCATTCAGTTTAGTCTTGACCTTCATAATATCATTCACAAAGGCAAGAGGTTGCACACATTTTCATCCATTTGTTTATGGTATCTCTTATGATCATTTATTATTTATGCTTTTGCCACTTATCCTTATTTTTGTTTGTTGTTTCTATACCTAAGTATTATCATACTCGATGAAAGCAAGCCATAGATGAGGAATGCTTAGTCTTATTTCTTGTGGCATTTGGGAGTTAATTTCTACTCCAACAAGGAAAACATATTTTTATATATCTTACAAATCAGTTAAGAGGTAAAGGAATGGTTGCTTGCTAAAGGCTCTTGAAGTAAAGGTATGTATATGGAGGCTGGAGGTGAAGAAACAACCTAAACGCTAGCTCCCCCTGGTTTGCTATGTTCTGGAGAGCAACCATCTGATATCCACCATCCTTCTACCCATGTGGATGTTGTAAGATAGTGTACGTGTGACTTGTTGCCTATGCCATGGATTAGATTGACCTGCGATGGAACCTCCTCTCATGTCCTAGACGCACTTCGCATTTAATGAGACACTGCACCTTTCTTGCTAAACATTGCGCTATAGTTACCTGCACCTGCGATAGATCCACCTCTCATGTCCTGGGCACACTTTACATTTAATGAGACACTGCACCATTCTTGTTACACATTGCCCTACAATTACTTGCTGTACCATTTTGACATAGGCATCAGCATGAGGTTGCGAGGACATACCTTGGGGCTTTTTCCTTCTCGCAAGACATTCTAAGGTGCCTATGGCTATAGAAATCTTCTCAATTTAAGTCTACTTGGGCCAGTTGAACCATGACGCCTCCTGCTCCAACTCCAGATGACCCTAGTGTTACAGCCAAAAACACCCATTTCAAATTTTTTCCACTTATGGGGGTTCCCGGGACTGTCTACCAGAGGAGGGGGCAGAGTAGGCTATCTTGTAAACACACCAAAAACCTCACCCTCTCCCTAAGCCCTCGCCAACGAGTGAGCTTCACATAGTAGCACGCAACCAAACCAACCCTTTGGTGTTACCCCTTTTCCTTTTCCTTTTGTTCTTTTACAAATACAGCCAAGATCCTATAGAGACCGGGTTTGCCCTCTTGAGGCAGCATAGTAACCTCCCAAAGAATAAAGATTCTACCATGGAAGGGAGCTTTGAAGACAAGATCCTGGTCTCCAAGAGGAAGAGCTAGAGAATGATGTGCTTGGTTACCAATTCCCTCATTGCCACCTACTTTACCTAAGCGTTAATCCCTTGAATGTTTTAACAAACAAGGCTCCTCGTCAGTATGGAGGACAGGAAGAAACCATTCTTAGGGTCTTTATCTGAAACTCGAGACAATTTTTTGAGGATCTTCAAGCAAAGCAACAAACATGTTGGATTCTATTTTTTCATGGGGACTCTCGGGGAGTGAGGATCCACTTGCCTCTCTTTGACTCTATTTTCTAGGTTGTAGGTGCAAGTACACCTTGATTGGCAAGGTGCACTTCCTAATCTTGGGATCAACAATCACCTTTTTCCCTTGTCAATAAAAAGAGGTGTCCACGGTTGAGCTCTTCTTAGGGGGTACTTAGGGCTCGAGGCTATGTTAGTAGTGCCCTTCTTAGGGGGAGCCAAGGCTTAATTGGTGCTCAGCTTAAGCGGTATCTGCTACATCTCGGTATTAACAATGACTATTTTCTTTTTTTTTTCTTTTCTGATCTAACAAGCTTACATAAATCAGATATTTTTTTTTGGTAGCATGACCCAAGATGGCACAATGGTCACACTTGATCAGACTTCAAGTTGTACTCAAATTAAATATTGGAGTTTCTTGCAATTTTGTGCCACTTGAATCTTGAATGGAGGAGAGGCCTTAATGTAGGCCTTAATGCATATGCGGGCATAATTGAGTTGGGAGCACTAAGTCATTCATTACTACATGGATAATGGCCTCCTAATAGTGCTAGTTACACAACTGATCAACTTAAGAGTCCACCAGCTCAATGGTTAGATCAAGGATCTCATCTGGATTGGGAGAGATGTAAAATCCACCCTTTTGTGTTGTTGATCCTAGTTCCTTGGTTTCATAACCATTGGATGATTAGCAACAAACTAAGGGCCTCCATTTAGGGCATGGGTTTTGTCTGACTCATTAAGAACTTGAAGAGGATAAACTCCTGGTGTTGGGTATGCACATCAAGGCCTCCACGACCAACCTAAATTGGGGTCGAGCTATTTGAATAGTGTATGGAGGCAGAGGGTGGGGGTTTAAGCGAAGGAGGAATCATGCATTGTTTGGGGGATTCAGAATTAGATAATGCACATTCAAGCTGGCTATTGCCAACTCAATAATGGTTGTAGATGAAATGTGTGATAGTTTTCAGACTCTTCACCATGCTACTAATGCACTTCATCATTAGGTTGATGAGTGTGTTGGAGGGATCTAGGACAAGTGAGGTTAATGTCCTTTGATCAGCTTCTTGACTCTTTTGTACTTGGTGTCTTTGTTTGTCATGATCTATACATTGTGACATGAGCTGACCTCTTCCATTACCTCTTTTACAAGTTGATTATGTAGAGTGCATCATGTTGTTGGAATGAAATGTCCACCAACTTGTAGAAGATACTATGTGGTTAGTAGATAAGGAAGTTGATGATACTTGTAGGGTTGGCTAATCTATGTATCGCATATCAATGTAGACCAAATTATGCCTTTAGCTCTTCATGCTTCGCCTACATTGTAGGCATTCGTCTACTTGTCTAGGTATGGGTTGACGATTTTATAAGGATTTGTAGGTTACATTAACTACATTCTCTTGGACGGCAGAGACCATGATGCATTAACAGATAATTAATCAATATGGAGGTATGCAATTAAAGTGGAACCATTTTGGAGATTGTACGACCAATCTTCCATTCATCTTTTGATATAAGTTGTCTATGTGAGTTTGTTTGCTTGCTTGGGAGGCAAAGGACCTCAATCAAGATCAGTGACACTTAGATCAATTAGAGAGAGCTATTACTAACCCTATTATTTTGTGTACTAGTACATGGTCGGATATAACTCAACAAGTACCGCCCCTATTATTTTGTGTACTAGTACAGGGTCAGATATAGCTCGCACTGTGCTATGATATGATTTTCAAATTGTGTGGAAGACAACACGCTTATTTGAACACACAACTTACATGAAATATTTCACTTCATATCAATATTAGAAATATTACTCTTAGATATTACTAATTTGATTAAGTCCATGTAGCGACAAATAGATTAAGATCATGCATTGGATATCAATCATGAAACATGCTTGGCCTTTATGCCTTGATCTTGAATATTTCTAGTCATAGATTTATGGTCCATGGATCACTTGGGTGTACATAGCAAGATTTGCATTAAATGTCATGAAACATATTTAGCTATTATGCTATGATCCTAAATGTTTCAAGTCATAGATTTATGGTCCTTGTTCACTTGGGTTTGTAGAGAAAATTTAATATTGTGAAACATATTTAGCTATTGTGTTGTGATCCTCAATGTTTCTAATCATAGATTATAGTCAATGGACCACTTGGTCTTATAGAGCAAGATCACACATTGGATATTGATTGTGAACATATGTATCCTTTAGGCGCTTATTCTAAAAGCTCCTAGTCATAGATTTATTGGCAAAGACCACTAATAGATTAGATAGATTAGCACATAGTTACATGCTCAATTGGGAGGAAACCTCATCCACAAGTATCGCTTTGGGGAGACCAGTGTACATATACGAGTACTCTTTACCAGAATGAATTCACTATACTGACCTATATATAAAAGTTTTATAGTTAGATTTTGTAGAATAAGTATTCTCTTGATAGTTATACACTAGTTTATATGTACTTTGATCGCATCAAGAGAATTACAAAGGGGCACTAATTGGATGTACTTTCATCTTATAAAGAGGCTCATTGGTTTCAGTAAGGGATTTGACATGCCTTAAGGCTAAGAGAATATTCTATTTGTTCATATGGATTATAACCATGGATGATAGAGTGATATGGGTTTTGACTTAGTACCATAAAGGGTTAAGGCATCAACCTTGATCAATAGAATGATTGATTAAAAATGGACAATCAATTCTTTTGGTGCACATGATTGAGTGACCTTACACCTAGAATATTGAACCTGTAAGGTCACATGCAAAATGGAGTTGAATTCTGTGTAAAGATATGGTACTTGATCGAATAAGATTTTATCAATTTTAGTCAAGGTGTTAACTATTATAAAATTTGAGAGGAATAATAAGTTAGACTTACACCTTCTCAAATGATATTTAACAATTTATTATTTTTAAACTCCACATTTAGGAGCACCCTCCAAAATTAAGAAGATAGTTAAGAAACCGGCTAGATAAGTGAGTAAATAAGCTAGATTAATTTTGTATCATGTGAAACTTGACTTTAGATGATCTCATTATAAATGAGAAGTGTGATTTAACGATTGCACCATTTGGAAAAAAAAAATCTCAAATTAGAATTTTTTATTTTTAAAAAAAAATTTAGAGTCATGAGATGCTCCCTAAATTTAACATTATTAGGGTGAAGTCAACAATTATTTTCAATTTAAATAAATATACCATTCATTTAAAGTATAAAGAAGTAATCATGTAAATGTTGCATTAAACTCTACCTGCACCCCGATCACATTGGGTTTGACCATGTAATATAGAACATGATACTATCATTGCACGCCAGGGTTGGAATTCTAGTCTAGGTAACTTAATCATATAACTGATGACTATTGTTAAAATGGGGAGAACATGTGTGTAATGGTGGTTTTCATCACCTCTTATTCAATTCTCGTAAAGATTTTAGTCCTTCGTAATTCTCTCATTTTCTTGACTTTGCCCTATCCTCTCTCCTCTATCTTTCGGTGGTCATAGATGCCTTACTGGAGGAAGAAGAAATTTTCTCTCTATATATGTTTCTCCGAGAAGAACACTACATGAGGAGGGAAAAGGATTATCTCATTCCCTGGATCCAACTCGAGATTGTTAGCGCGATGACATGTGATGCAGGCTCCACATGGATACAAATAAACAATTTTTGACTAGAATTCTATGCATGCCTTCAATGTAAACATATTAGATGAGAGGAAGCATGCTGTGATCATGTTTATTGTCAATTTTGTTTTACAACGTGATGTGCAACTTAAATCTCAATGCAAATATTAGTTTTTCTTTCATTATGCATGAACCACCCTCTCGTTGAGAATCGTACACAAAGAAGCGAGAATGTTGGAGGAGCACTTACTTTGTGTAACCTTGAGCGCTAGTACTAATGCTTAGGACATATGTAGTTGAGATTGTTTCATCCACACTTGACACTTTCACTATTGACATAATTGCCGTCCTTAAAATTGGTCATTCGACATAATGTAAGGATGATGTTTGCCTTCTTTCTTGAAGGTGTATTAAGTAAATCCCCTTCATATTCAGGTCCTCTGCTATTGCATCACCTCATCCTTCTTGTTCACTCTGGACAAGTTCCTAGTCACTTCTCCATATTAGGTCATCATTTGTTTCTTGGTTAAAGGATAAATTTCTTCGACGTTTTGCCTTTTCACAATATTAGAATAGCTCTCGCTAAGATTTTATTTTAAATGTGTAATTGTACTATTCTTGCATATGAATATATTGCTGTTGCTGGAGGTAGTCAACATTCTTTTGTTTAGAAGATATATAATAATAATAATTAAATGCTTAAGAGAGTTGAGAAAATTTTGAGAATTTGAGAGTTTGATAGCCTAGAAGAGTTTGAGAGTTTATATAATAATAAAGTGAAGAGGGGGGAGTTCATGAAAGTTTTATAACTGAAATGGGATGAAAAAAAACTGACCAAATGATAAATACAATTGCCAATGACCATTTGAAACTGTGTTATAATTTATAAGAGTTGTTTTGACTGGTAATACTGGTAGGTACACTTATGAAGGATGGTCCTGCCAAGGCAAGTGCGGTCTGATACTTGATACTTAGTTTGACTAGTGCATACCGGAATTGTGCTGAGTAAGAACCAGTATGATAACACTTGCTACGATTGTATGCTAGTTTTGCTAATATGCTAATTTTGTCTTGGTAGTACTGTTATGGAATACGCTTGGACAAAATCACATACTAGATTTATACACAATCAGATCAATAGATGTTCACATTCAGATCTCAAGTGCTCATGGCATTCTTTAGGATGAAGCAATACCACTAATTAGTATTTTGCCTTCAACCATGTTGAAACTGGTATACATTTACCTTCAAACAGTTCGCAGTTCGGTTCAGAAAGGGGCTATACTTCTCCAATGGAACACTGTCCTACCTGGGTGATATTTTTATAAATATGGGATAAGTGAATAATGCCTACTAAATTTGAACGATGATTCAAATAACAAATAGAAAGCTCAATCATTTCAAGATGTTAGCCTAAAATCATATTGGTACATGTGTTATGTATGTCTAGTTGGCAGCCTACGCATCTTCATCTCAATTATATTGTAGTCTTTTTGTGTGGAAAACAATTGAAATCATAAATGGAATCTGGACAGAACAAAATTATATTGGTACTATGTGAAAGTGAAATTGGTATATGTTAATATATCCTTTAGTAGTCAGTAGGTTATTAAAAGTTTAAATCTATTTGTCTGCTTTGTTGTCATCCTATAAGATATGCCAAACATCCTTTCTCCAGCGCTTGGCGTTTAAGAGTTTGTAGACTAAAGTCACTTTTCGTATATATTTTTCAGTACGCTGCATTATTTCAAAGAGAAGTTCGAGCTGTTACTGTACAGGATAGAATAACTTTTGCACCTCAAGCACTTAGTGTGGACGACTCTATACCAGATACGTACCAGTCTCCACTCAGGCCTATACCATATGATGATCCCAGATTTTCTCATCCACAGCGAGATGGGTTTTTCTCAGACCATGGTAAATTCATTGGCCATATCCATGGGGAATCGGAACCATGCAGAAGCAACAGTAATCAGCAAGCAGAGTCGTTGATGGATGGCAAATGTTCCTCCAAATTATGTCAACCTGAGTCATCGTTAAAGGACTCTGCTGAAGCAAGAAAAGAAGTAACATACATTTTATCTTCTTCTGATGACGAGGATGTTTGTCCAACTTGCCTTGAAGGTAGATTGATCAAGCTTTCCCATAGTAAATCAATTATCTTGATTGTAGAATAACTAAAATAAATGTGCCATTTGGCTTAATCAATTGCATAAAACTTTTAAAATGTACTCTATGTTTAAGGGGCCGACTAATACTTTGTAAATTTAGAATATTCTGATAGATGTCTTAGTCCATAGGAAATTGAAGGATCATAACATACTCCTCTGAAGTCATAGTTATATGTCCAAGTAAATTGTTTTCTTGCTTTACGTCATTTTAAGGAAGAGTGCATCTTTTCCTTAATAGAAAATAATGTGGGTTTTGGTTTTGGTTTTTAATGTTTGTAGAGTTTTTTGTTTGTCTTAATAGAAAAACACGCGTGTATATATATGTACGTGTATATACAAGTACATATATATAGAAATACCGGTCACCAGTGTTTGAAACCATGCTATTAATAGATAATATCTCATATCTCCATTAACAGGAAATACCGTAGGCGACATCTTACTGTCAGACTTGGTCAATGTCTTCACTTCTCCATATCCCTATTGTTTGTGTGATTTTGAAACTCCTTTGGAAACTCGATTGCAAAAAGTTGTCATTAATTCAAATCGAAACAAAACCCTTTAATTCATTTTTTGGTAAAAGTGCCATGTTTTTTGTTTGAAACCATGACCTACTATAGCTATAGTGATTTCGGTCATCATCATTTGATGGACAACTCTTTAGTATCAATGTACAATTCAATTTGTCTTTATGTACAACTCAATAGGTTCTTGTGACAATATAACTCATAATGTCACAAATAGTGAGCAGTATCTATCAAGTCATCATTGTCTATTATAATGCTATTGAGTAGTTTGATCCTTTCATTTAAATACAAGTTATGTAATTTGTCATACTTGTATTGTTCAACTACTATGTTTCTTAGTTCTCAAGGATACTAACTTAACAAATGAGATGGATATAATATATTAATTGGTTTGAGCACAGACATGCATTTCGGTCGCAGTTGATTAAGGAGCTAAGGAACAAGTCCTATTTTAATAACACATATTCCTTTCTTTACATGATCTGTGGCACCATGATTATAGCGTTTGTAGATTATATAGCCTTTGTAGTTGATGCAGTTATCCGCGGTACATAATAGCATAAGTATACAATTAGTCACATAGGAATTTATAATGACCACATGTCTAAAGGTCACACATACTATTACCACTTTAAATACTTGGGACACTCATATAATAATGCATATAGCAATCCCATTACGGGTCTGGCCTCTATTTTAGTTTTCTAATATTTGTCAATGTGTTGGCTTAATGTATCATATCACATGATTCCAATTATCTCAATGCACAATAATAAGAATAATTATATTATTTTAGGGACGTTATTATAAGTTCCTTATATTATGCAAATATCAAGCAAAAATAATAACGGAAATGCTTTCTTTAAAACATAAATGAACATGATAAAAATATTTGCTAAAATCATCATGCAATTATTAGTCTCTCAGGCATACACTTTACTCCCGATCGGTTCATGCCTTCTCTCCATAAACCTTTTTAACGTGATTCTTTGTGAATGCTTAGGGTGGTGAATCAACCTTTCAGCTTCTTGTTACTGTTCAGTATCTGAACATCTAATATAACTTGTGTCTTGCCGAAAAATTATGATGACATTGTGTCTTGCCGCAAAAATATGATGACAATGTGGTCTCTTAAACCCATTTCTCTCGTGTCCATCTAACTTCTATTTACTCTCTCATCTTGTAAAAGGATTTAAGATCTAGTGTATTCTTTCTTCCATTGTCTATTTAATGGATTGCATATTGCAAATCCAGAGCTTGTCACATTCTCTATCACAACATTTGCTCCGACGATCTTAAATGCCTTTTATATTAGACTCCCTTTTTGCGCAGCATTATGCTCATTTCTGGTTGTCCACATTACGTACAAAATGTAATATGGTAATATGTTCTTCAATGCTTATTCCCTAGATACAAAATATGATGTTGATTAAGAAGAACAAGATAAGTAGGACAACATGATATTTGACATGACAACTGTTACGCTTGAATTTTAGTTTACATGTGCAAGTTTATATATGTTCACCAAACTTCTCAGGTTAGTAGTTTTTTTCCTGAATGAAGTAAATGATACATTGTATCTCAATATTTTGTGTTAGATTTACCTTGAGATATAGAAGCGAACAGTTTTCATAGATTTGTATGCATTTTATGAAACATATGCACTCTGGTTTAGAAGGCAAATTTGAGTGTGTGATTAATGTGGCCTTCGCAGAATATTCTTCTGAAGACCCCAAGATAGTTATGCAATGCTCTCATCATTTTCATCTTGGTTGTATATACGAGTGGATGGAGAGAAGTGAAACATGTCCTGTGTGTGGCAAGGTAAGTAGGTTGTCATTGTGTGTGATTGCATCTGTCAATCATCTTTTTTTTAACTGAAATGCTTGGTTATCTAAATTAATATATTATGGCAAAAATTGTTGTTTATGCTGAAACTGTAGTTATTGTTTAACACGTTTAGTGTTCTTTCTGTGGACCTGTAAGATCTGCAGTTTATACCATTTGTCCGAGAATGTCATTTTTGTTTTTGTTGCTACTATGTTTACTCGATCTCTAGTGGTAGGTGGATTCAGTGATTACATCCAACAAATTGTCTAATATGTGCATTGACTACAAAAATGCTAATTTTGTTGCATCTTTATGAACTAAATTCTATGAGTTAGACTACATTCTAGATGCATCAGAGTTGAAATCCTTGTTTCTATATCTTCCATTGTAAAGCGTATCATTTTTACATAAATCAACTCCAAAAATCAATGTGTCGGTCATGTTAAATTTCTCAATGTTTCTTTTCTTTCCCTTGCCTCAATGGTCAAAAGCTATGAGAAAAACAATATCTTTGTTTATAAAAAATGCCTAGACTTTTGGCGTTTCTTTCATGTTTTTTCATGCTCTTTAGGGCAAGATATGTGATGGTACATGTTTTATAATTATCTTATTAGTAATTACCAAGGTTTTGAGTACTAGGCCATACTAGTATATCAATCTTTGGTCGGATTAGTGAATTAGTACATACCAATACTACAGTACTGACCATAGTATGGATTGATACTTAAACCTTGATAAATAGTGTGAACTAGTATTTACATTTTATAAATATATAAATAGTATATAATAATATAATAGTAGTAGTCCGGCACCAATATGGTTTGTGCATCGGTACTTGTTGGACTATATGAGCTGGTCATACTGCCTAGTATGAATAGATACCTTAAACCTTATAATTAATAGGGATGTTATTAGAGTAGTGGTTATTAGATTATGTGTTAATCATAAACTTTTTAATGTGGCTTATGTTTCTCCACGGATATTTCTAAAAGTCTATGATAGATAGATATATATAGGAGTAAAAAAAACCTATTTTTTTAAAAAACAAAAAATAAAAATATGGGAAGTTAATGACATGCAAATTTCTTGCAATCATCAACACTGGATCAAATTTCATAGATCTGGTTTTTATGTTGGTATGATTTGCCAGAATCAAGTTCTTTTTTAGTGGAGGACAATGATGTGGTGTGTATAATTTTATTACTAGTTATTATTAGAGATAAACCTAACTATTGTGGCATTGCTAAGTCTTGTATGAGTAAGTTAATGATTATTAAATCATGCGATGTTTTAAATTTGTGATCTTATATACATATGGCTTCAGTCTATTAAAATAGTAGCATTTTTATGAATCACTGAATATTTTCTCTTGGCTTTTCTTTATTCTCCCTCTTTCTTCTGTGAGCATTGTCCTACTGCAGTATGTTTCCTCTGTGGATTCAATAAGTTGGTATGAAATGATAATGCATTCGTCAATGTATTAGCTCATTGAATTTTAAGTATTTAAGCAATTATACATAAATGGGTATAATAACCAGGGTTTAGGAACTGTTACTATTTGTACCACCTAAGGTATTGGTAGCATGCAGCATTTCGATCCTATAATTGTACAAATACACGAAATAAGGTTGGTATTGCTATATATACAATTTTTGGCTATAATGCTTGTTATCACGTGTTGCATATCAAATTGTATTGGTCTTAAAGCAAATGTAGCGTACACCTCAAGGATCGAGATTGAAAATTTTGATACTAGCTCATTGTTTTTTAGGAACTTGCTTGGTGTTCATGCACAAGCAAAATTTGACAACACAGAAGTAAAATAGTGTAGATTACGTTCACCTAAATATAATTATAGATGAATTTAATGTCTACAAATCCACAATATTAAATAGGAAATTTTTTACAAAGCTATAGCTAAATGTTTTACAAGGTTTTCCAAAATTCCAAAATTATGATATTTATGAAGTTTCAGTAGATTATCAAAAAACATGTCATGTCGGCTTTTGTTATTCTGGAAACTGTTTTTACATGCTAAATGCTGTCACATTCAAATTGTAATTATTTATGAAATTGCATTGTCTTTTAACAGATGATGGTATTCAAGGAAGGAGCATGATTAGTTCCTTAGATGCCTTCGAGGATATTAATCTTTGGATAACTCGTCCCATCAGAGTTTGCATACATATACACCATTTGTATATAATTTATGTAGGCCTTCCATGTTTTGAACTCACAGCAGAAGGTGGCGACCACGTCCTGTTCCCTCATAGTTCATTTTTGTTCTTCTGTCACCTTATAGAGATGTATACTTCACCAGACTGCTTTTATTGTACAGAAAACATAAATTATTGTTTAACTTGTTTCTTTTGTTAAGAAAAACTCGAGCAGAAGGTGGCGGCAGAATGAATATATAACCGACCTTTAATAACTGTTTAATCTTATGCATGTAATTTTAGCGGAAGGCCAAGCTACTTGCGTGTAGTCATTTAGCCCACCATGTAAGGTTTGCTTGAGTGGTTCAATATCGTGTTGTACTCTGTTTAAGCAACTTCACTCCTCCAAACCAAAACAACTACGTAGCATGTATCCGGTTTTTATGAGAAACCCAAGCTAAATCCAACTAACTAGAACAAGACATCTATGTTCTTTATATTTTTACACCACGTCTATATACAATAGTTTTAGTTTTCAAAATTTCCATGAGTCCGCATGCGAGACCTCGATGGTACTTCGGGGAGAAAGGGAAAAAGACGCTTCCAAGTTCAACTCTCGAAGAGCAAATTAGGAGACGCTTTTTAATGGATAAGGTACTTAGTACATAAACAAGTAGAGGGACTGTCGAGTCTTCGTACTTGGTGTGGATTTGGGAAGTCCGTCGGTTCTTTACAAGCGAAGCATCCACGGTGGTAGCGCGGTGTGGCGGATCGTCCGGGCAGAGGACTGTTCAGCTTCCTCAGCTGCACCTCCAGCTTGGTAAGTCCTGCAGTTATAACAATAACATCGTTTCTTTTCTTTGGTTATTTTGTACTATTACGCGCCGTCTTGAGCAGAAAAAACAACATTGCAAAATAAGGGCCAGAACATGTACAGAAGAAATGTTTGTTACGAACACAACTTTACCTTGGCATGAATGATTTGGGCTCAACTAGTTGTGCAAGTATAACTACAATCTACTAACTAGCTGCCTCAAAGACCAACAAGGTATATGTAGCAACAGTATAGGGTAGTTCAAATTCATACCGAACTAATTTAAGTTATTCCCATGGGAAACCTGCTAATTTTCATGTCTGTGTTGCATGGCACCACATCGCAAATATTTTTCATGTCTTGCCTAATAAATAGCTTAACTACCTTTCCCTGTTGTACCCAAGGCATTGCTTGAGAAATATTACCAGGCGTAAATCAACAATATCCATAAACCATTCAGGTAGTAAAATTTGTCTGAATTTTCTGTCGCAATAAAATCGTGTTCTCAAATCAAACCCAACAGAGCAACAACCAGGTAGTTAAGAACCAACTTAAAGCAGACGAATTGGAATATGAATTCTTTAAAGACTGCAATACTTGGTAGCGCGCCACGGTGGGAATGTTAGTAAATACCTGATTCCAAGAGTAGATTCTATTGATGGCAATTGTGGTGTCAAGTTGTTCTGGCCTTGAGTTTGACACTCTCGTTCTTGTTGTCTTAAACACTCTGTTTCATGCAGTAGCTGCTTCATAACATCACATTGTCATGAGATCCAAAAGAATGGCTAGACAGATAAAAGCCCATAAACAACGTATTTGTAGATTACCTTCTTTTCTAGATTACTGTTTAGTGATTGCAGTGCCTTCTCCTGCATGGAAACAAAGTCATCACTCAGTAGCTACAACTACTTTGTTTATTCATAAACAGTCCCAATGCAATCTGGGCCGTTCTATGTGGGCTGAGTGAGCAATATTGTCAGATCACTACACTGCCTGCGCATCAGCTGTGTGGTCAGCGGGGCGGCGCGACAATCATATGGCCCCCATCCATGCAAAGTTTAAAGTACTGGTTTCACAGCATGTAATCATGTATTAGTGTATCCTCATTTGCATAGATTAGTATTATATATTTACCGATTATATTTCATCTACTAGTGTTAACCCCGGTTTAACCGGTTTGGCCCAAAGCCCATCGGGCCAAGGAGTGGCCCAAGCCCATGCGCGGAACGTGTTCACGGGAGCCCGAATGGGAGCAAAACGCGGTCAACAGAGGCGGTTGACCCTGGAAATCGGATGGCGGCTTCTGCATTAGCCGCGTCGTCTTCACCTTCACCGCTGCATTCAGACGCGGCATCGACACAGAGGCGTGCGACATGGTCTCCGGATGCAGAAGAATCGGGGCGCGCGGACGCGGCCAGAGGAGATGGCGGCGACGAGATCTTTGGCGGAAGACTCGGCTGCCAAAGCCAAAGAGAATAGAGGCGGCGTGCCTCTACCCTATTTAGCGAAGGAGCGACGCTACTGAGGAGGATCAGCATCTTCAAGAGGGAGATCGGGAGCGCCATCAGTGAGGAACGAGCGTGCATCAGAGAGCTCAGGGGAGCTTCTCCGACAGAGCGACTGTAACCGTCGACCAGTGGGTCGACAGCGAGGGAGGGGATGAGGGGTCGATTGCCGGGGGCAGGCGACGACGACGAAGAGATTCTGTAAGCTTCAGTGAGTGAATAAAGCTTCTACCTTCACAACTCTCCGTTCCCCTGCTTCCACTTCTCGGCGACGTTTCTCTCTAGTCTCGGCGGAGTTCCGGGGACGAACGACTTCCGGTCGGCGACAGGCGACCTTGGGGTGAGGCGGGTGGCCTCCACCCTGACGGCACAGCTTCCACCTCCGAGAACCACGCCGACAAGCAACCGAACAAGCGCCGCGCTCGTTCGCGTGAAGACGAAGGCGAACGCAGCGAACGCGCTGGGGCGTTCGCTTCGAGGCCAGGGGAGGAGTCAAAATCGCAACGGCGGAATTTCAAGGCTGACGTAAGGCGTGCGTCAGTGGAGCAATCGAATTCGGCGACGGGATTTCAAAATTGAGCGTGACGTCATCGAGGAGGTAAATCAACGGGCGGCGAGCTTCGGTCAAAATCAAAGTTGACCGGAGGTATAATTTCTGATTAGGGTTTCGATTTCCTAATTAGGGTTAGGGTTTCTTCGAGCGGTTTGTAAATTGGGGAAAAGAATTGTTCGGGGAGTTAGGGTTTTCGAATTTGGGGCCGGAAACCCTAGATAGTTGTGTTCCGGTGTTCCGTTGGATAGTCCTGAGACAGCAGATAAGCGCTGTTTTTAGGGAGATCCGACCGGAGCGTGACAACAGGTATCAGAGCCGGTTAACGTGTTACAGCAAACACGACACCTTCACCCGTGAAGGTGAAGAAGGGTTTGAAGTTTCAGAAGATTACTCACACCGCCAGCGGCGCGTCAGAGGACATGTGGCCTCAGGGTAAAGCCAAGGAGACGGCTAAACCTGAGAAGATGGTGAACCAAGGTGAACGCATTGCTCAGATCGAGGAGACACTCGGTTTGGTGGGTGACAGAGAAACGACAATTATTCCTCAGATGGAGTACTTTCGAAAGACCATCGAGGAACAGAAGTTGCAAATTGAGAATTTGCAACAAGCCCGAGAGAGTCTGCTCGACCTACCAGAGCAGATGATCAAGATGCGTGAGAAACAACAAGCAAAGATAACACGCATGCAGCAGACTATCGGCAATCTGAACCATCTACTAGGAGAGATGGCACGCATGAAGGAAGACATGCAGGCTGAGATCAGGGTACTACGCTTGGCTCTAATGTCAGTATCCTGAACTACAGCACCGGCGGAGTAGGAGGCTCCCAAGTCGGGGATGCGCGTGCCTGAACCAGCGACGTTTGGGGGGGATCGATTGTCCAGAGAAGTAGAAAATTTTATTTGGGATATGGAACAATTGTTTTCCGCTAACTATGTTACAGAAGGAGATCGAGTGCGGGTGTGCATCGCATACCTCACCGGCGACGCAAAGCTTTGGTGGCGAACCAAAGTTAGCTCTACACCGGGGGCTACTAGCTGTTCTTGGGAGACTTTCTGTGAGGAACTGTGACGACAGTTTCTTCCCGGAAACTCGGCGGATCAGGCATGGCAAACTGGATCGGCTGAGGCATACTGGCTCGATCCAGGAGTACGTTAGGGCATTCTCTGCCTTGATGTTGGAGCTTCCGCGCATGGAGGAGGATGACATGAGGTATTTCTTCCTCCGGAGCCTTCAGCCGTGGATAGAGACAGAGGTCCGACGGCACGCACCGATCGATTGGAGGGCGGCTGCAGGAGTGGCAGAGTCTTTGGTGGACAATCGGAAGTTCAAGACATCGCCACCAAAGAAGCAACGGTCACCACCAAAGCGCGGCTCTCAGCGCGGTTCCCCACGCACACCGCCGGGAGCTAGGGTTCCAGAGAGGGGTAGACCCTTTCACCGGCAAAACAGAGGTTCACCGGGATGGCATGAGCAAAAGCCACAGGATTGTTTCGCTTGCGGGGGTCCTCACTGGATAAAGGACTGCCCCAACCGACACAAACTCAAGGCAATAATAGCGCGAGAACCAGATGAAGAAGCTGAAGAAATCGAGCAACCGCGGATTAGATCACTGCAAGTAGTTCCATACTCTGCCACGGGAGAGCAGCAGTGTCGGGTTGGTGCTTTGAGGATCAGAACAATTGTTGCTCAAGATCCGCCCGTCAGAGACATCGAGGGCGATGTCCAAATTGGGCGGGGGAGAATTGTTAGACCCCGGTTTAACCGGTTTGGCCCAAGGCCCACCGGGGCGAGGAGTGGCCCAAGCCCATGCGCGGAACGTGTTCACGGGAGCCCGAATGGGAGCAAAACGCGGTCAACAGAGGTGGTTGACCCCGGAAATCGAATGGCGGCTTCTGCATCAGCCGTGTCGTCTTCACCTTCACCGCTGCGTTCGGACGCGACATCGACACAGAGGCGTGCGACATGGCCTCTGGGTGTAGAAGAATCGGGGCGCGCGGACGCGGCCAGAGGAGATGGCGGCGACGAGATCTTTGGTGGAAGACTCGGCCGCCGAAGCCAAAGAGAGTAGAGGCGGCGTGCCTCTACCCTATTTAGCGAAGGAGCGACGCTACTGAGGAGGATCAGCATCTTCAAGAGGGAGATCGGGAGCGCCATCAGTGAGGAACGAGCGTGCATCAAAGAGCTCAGGGGAGCTTCTCCGACAGAGCGACTGTAACCGTCGACCAGTGGGTCGACGGCAAGGGAGGGGACGAGGGGTCGACTGCCACGGGCAGGCGACGACGAAGAAGAGTTTCTGTAAGCTTCAGTGAGTGAATAAAGCTTCTACCTTCACAACTCTCGGTTCCCCTGCTTCCACCTCTCGGCGACGTTTCTCTCTAGTCTCGGCGGAGTTCCGGGGGCGAACGATTTCCGGTCGGAGACAAGTGACCTTGGGGTGAGGCGGGCGACCTCCACCCTGCCGGCACAGCTTCCACCTCCAAGAACCACGCCGACGAGCAACCGAACGAGAACGCAACGAACACGCTGGGTGTTCGCTTCGAGGCCAGGGGCGGCGATTTTGACGGAATTTCAAGGCTGACGTAAGGCGTGCGTCAGCGGAGCAATCAAATTCGGCGACGGGATTTCAAAATTGAGCATGACGTCAGCGTGACATCATCGAGGAGGTAAATCAACGGGCGGCTAGCTTTGGTCAAAATCAAAGTTGACCAAAGGTATAATTTCTGATTAGGGTTTCGATTTCCTAATTAGGGTTAGGGTTTCTTCGAGCGGTTTGTAAATTGGGGAAAAGAATTGTTCGGGGGGTTAGGGTTTTTGAATTTGGGGCCGAAAACCCTAGATAGTTGCGTTCCGGTGTTCCGCCGGATAGTCCTGAGACAGCGGATAAGCGCTGTTTTTAGGAAGATCCGACCGGGGCGTGACAACTAGTATAGCGTCAGATCGATAGGTGTTAGATTTGTCATGGACTGATATTTAAAACCATAGGCTAGCCACGTATCTCTCTGCCTAGGATTTGCATTACCAATGCACCATTTCTAACAAATAAGAGTTCTTTCGTTGCTATTCTGCAAATCAGTTCACCAATTTAAAGTTTCTCGGATATTTTCAAAATGTCCAGGTTAGAATATTTAACGAAATTGTATGGGGGACCATCTCAAACTTGGGGAGCCGCAAGGGATGAGAAAAAATTTATAAGTGGGCTCTGCGGTGTCTCAAAATAACGTAGAACCCCGCACATGTAAGATAAAACCTTTTTAGTGTAGCACGAGTTCTATGTTATGAATGGAGGGTTCTACTTTATTGTGAGAGGCTCCGCTTATAAATTTTTTCTTGCAGGGATGGGGGTAAAATTTTTGGCGGCACTGCTGCCCATATGCAGGAGCAAACGTGCCCCTGCACCTGCGTTGGACAGCAGCAAGGGTAACCTAAATACAGGCCAATATGAAGATACTATGCCCTAGGATTTTCTATCCGAGGATTGGTTGGGGGGGACAATAAGTACTCAGAGAAAGAACGAAAAAACAGAACACAATCCTAGGCAGCATAAAGAAGAAAAGAACTTGTGCACAAACTCATTAGATTCTTAAGGCATTACAACCTATGGATCTACCATAATGTTCCACAGCTTTATCTTTCAGAAAGGGCATAGGAAAATGCATGATATAGCACCATTTGCTCCCAAAAGAAACAATTCCTAGATGTCACCCCAAAGTTTTGTACTGTGAAAAGCATTCATTATAGAATCAAACAATAACAGTTAATTTCAACCGTGTATCTATGAACAGTTTAACAATGCAAATTATGCTAGTTGTCAGAATTAAAACCAAATATGGGGTCCTTGTTAATCCATTAATCTAGGTTTTTGGTCAGGATTGTATTCCTAAGTCCATCAGCAGGTTGCAGTTTCTGTAAGTAGATTGCAATATTACTAGTAATCGAGTCCTAACAAGGAATGTCCTTGAGATGTTAGAAATCACAAAATAAAGTTCAGGAACACAAGATTTGGATGTAATTAAACAAGAACTGATATTGCAGTAGCATATCAACCAATAATTTAAAATTTACCTTTCTTTGCAGCTCGGCAATTGAATCAAGCAAGACATTGTTCTACAAATTTCGAAAAAAGAAGCATTAGTAACTTGTTATATACATAAATACACACATATAATATATAATAAAGAAAGAAATTTCAAGAATGCATTTCCAAAGAGGTTTGCTTGTAAATTGGTGCTCTTCATAGATAATACCACATCAAAGGTTGACAAGTAATCAACTTAGTAATTATCTACTTATATATGTGCATATAATTTTATTCATTGGAGCCTATAATTTTAATTTACTTGCTTTACCGACTGTTGATAAATTGAAGTAAATCAGCTTGTAAGCGATACGATGTATTCGATATGGTAAGTTGCAAATGAATAGCAAATGGAAACTTGACTTAGTATATGATGAATAGGTTTTAGAAGATGGGCGTTTAGCAAAAAAAAATGGAGTGTAAATAGCAAACAACATTAATATTAAATATTTTGACTTAATTTATATGTTTGGGCAATTTGTCAATTGGCTCACGCTAATGTGCTAGCAAGGATAACTATTAAATTGTTGATTCGATCATCATTGAGATCGCCATGTGTTTGACATAATACCATAAAAGTGTCTGATGATCATTACACTATTTGAGCAGACAATGGAAACACTATACAAAATAGATGTCATAATTGATAGTTGGTCTTGGCTTATAATTGACACAACACGACTATGCATAATATTATTATTATAATTGATAGCTTAGTATTTGTGATGTGATAGGGCTTACTTTTCTTATGTTATGTACATTTGATTACATGTTATTCTCATATAGCAAAAAGAGAGGTACTCGTTATCTTACACTTGTCCATATATCATATTGTTTTAAATCCTTATCAACTTTTGGCTTATTCCTTCTCTGGCTTCTAGGTATTGAGCAAATATAGTCTAGGGATTGTTAGATAGGCCAGATGCCCTCTAGTTGAGATGATGAAGTATAATCAGTCTTTTGTAGACATTTTCTATATTGTTCTTATTGCTAAAATATATATGGTTGCATAGCTGAATGGACATGTGAGGCACTATAGTTTTCTTTTCTTATTTTTGACATATGGACATGCTAGAAATTGAAACTATTTTTAGAGATAGTTGAGTAATGTTAAATGCTTATTATTGTTACTCGTTTAATACTGTGAATACTTGAGAAAATTGAATAGTATGGTTGTTGTGATTTTATTGTGGTTTAGATGTTATGATTTGATTCCAAAAGTGCATATCAAATTCTTGTTTTGATTAGATTTGATTTATTGAATATATGGATGATGATGGATTCATGGATGATTGATTAAATTATCATGTCCACGGGGAACATGTAACAATCAATAAACTATCTTTATATCCAACAATCCTGCCTTCAATGAGCAAGTAAAATATATAGAAGTTAGTTGTCATTTTATTAAAAAGGCAGTTCATAACAAATAGATATGTACTACTAATACTAAATCTGAAGAACAACTTGCATGTGTTTACAAAGACTATGAGTTCCACTAGATTCTATACGTTAACTAATAAGCAAGGCATGTTTGATATTTTTACTTTAGCTTAAGGGGGAGTGCTGAGAATTATATTTTGTTATTATTGGAGTATTGGTGGGTAGTTGTTTTATTGGGTATAATACAATAAGACTTCTATCTCACAATATATATATATATATATATATTATCCTTTCTAATGAACAATCACTTGAATTTTTTATTTCAAACAACTAATAATTGTTCTTAGCTTGATGATTGACACAACGAAATTGTGCTTTATGTTATCATGATAGGCATCACATGTTAAAATTTATAGAATGCTATGTATAATTTAATCTTTTTTCTAATTATGCTTCATTCATCACCTTGGAATTTCATTCCTAACACAAATTCTCTTACATTTGCATCAATTGTGACTATAGGTTCTCTACTGAGTAGAGAACAATATACAACTAACATTTAGATAAGCTACTTGTAGAGAGTAGAGTTTGTAGCATTGCTATTGCTAGCAATGCTAATTATTCTTGTGTGTGTATATATATATATATTCCAAATTATGTAGACAAATACTTTTAAAAAAAACTTAATTTCAAATTCTATAAATGCACCTAAGTTAGTGACTATGCATTAGCCTATTGTGATAATTATTACATGTAAGAATTTACAGTTGTCATGAATAATGTTTTTGTTTCTTTTTATGTTCCATACATCATCTTGTTATTTCATTCCTATTTTAGCATCTATTGTGTTACTTCTTTTGCCTTTGCATCATATGCAGGTCTGGCTTGATATAGAAAGTGAAAGTCCAGCATTTAAGTACATGAAAATACAAGGTAGAATATATAGACGCATTTGTAAAACGTGCTAAAGTTCTATATATGCACTTGTGTTTAATGATAAAAACTTTATTAAATAATTGCATGAGGGTGAATGATATCATCAAGTTTTTATGCTAATTTATTTTGAAATTTATTGTTCCATAATGGAATGATTAATTGCACATATACCATTATTTTTTTTGAACTCAAATAATGAAATTTGTTAATGTGATTTTATTCAATGTTATAATTATGCATATTGTTAATGTTTGATATTGAGTAAAAATAATCAATATAATGTAATATTTTACTAGTAATGCTATTCCTTTCTATTATTGATGTTGCTAGTAATTATCATGCATCGATAGTGGTAATCAATAGCCAAGTTGGCACCAAGTAGGGTGTGACATTTCTTCATAAATAATTTGTCGCCGGATGATTGATCAGACATTAATTCGGTATATGAACTTTTTCTAGAAACTAAAATCAGGGAGGAGATCCACATTCAAGATAATAAGGAGAATTAGTTGATTGGTAGTTGATATATCAATTTATATATATTTAATAAAATCAACTAGTACTATCAGTGCGGTGGATCGATACCAACGGATATATATGGATATGATAAGAAACCAATACATCAATCTTTTTAAAACTTTGGCAATATACTTAAATGAGCTCAGTTTACCTTCTTTGATCTTATCTTTCTCAAAGCTGCATCAAGTTGTTGCTCCAGTTGTTGAAGTTCCTTTAGATTCAGTTTGTCAAGCTGTTCCCCACTGAGGTGCCTGTCGTTAATTAGACAAGAAAATTATGCATGTAACATCTTGTGCAAGTGTACATTCAAAAAAGATACACACTGATTGTTATGCAATAGATACAATTCTCTCTTCTTCTTTTTTGAATAATCATCCTACCTTTGACTTTTCTGTAGTGCTTCAATCTTTGCCTTCAGTTCTTCGTATTCATGGGACCAGCTTAACTGCGAACAAGATTACATCCAATTAACTGTCAGATAATAATACAAGCATATTAACATCGAGGTACTTCCTTGAGGATGCCCAACCTGAAATTCATTGTCTTTTTCAATGATGGCTCTTTCAGCGTATGTGTGGCGCTGATAGCGTTCAATAATCTTCTCCATACTGTGGTAAAGACCCACCTTTCAATTAAGTTACTGTTGTGTTTTTCACGTAAAAAGTGAAATTTTAATAATTTTGTATAATTAAGCTGGTAATGAATTCATTTTTCACCTTAGGTTAAGCTATGTTATCAATCATCACAAATAAACAATATTCAACAAATAAATCAAACCATGCAAGAAGTCCAAACAAACCAATATAGTTTAGCCTCTTATTGTGGTGGCAGGCCTATCGTGGGGGCTTCTGATTTTGTTGGTTAATTCCATCATACAACTATCGCTTGAGAAGGAAATATTTCATGGTTAGCAAATTGATGCTAGTGCAAATACACCACAAGTTTAATCCCACATTGAATTCGAAAGATAATTATATTGGTTTATTAAGTTTATCTAGTTTTCTATCATTAACTTGGATTTGAGAATTTATGCTCAATGTTCTGTGGCAATGGATTGTAACAAATAGTACTATACTTCACCTAGTCTTAGGTATGATGATATTGGGATCCAATGCCGGAATTAGCATCATATATTGTCAATTAAGGATGATTTTGAATCATATATTAAACATTGGGAGATGACAAGGATGTCTATCTTAGGTAAAAAGCAAATTAACACCACTAACAATAGTCCTACATCAGATATCGAAGGATTATATTGATCTATGAGATATATATAATAAGTATATTGCCATTAATGACATCATGATTGATAGACTGATGAAGCTCCTTTTGCTTTGTTGTTTGATCACCTTTGGAGCATGTTTATAAATATCAAGATGACAATATAATTGAAGTTGGGTAATATTCTTAACTTTCATTGAAAACCTCCACAATAGTGAATAGTAGTTTGTTTTTTGGTTCTATAAATCACACTCATTATAATGTTGAGTAGTCGTTTGTTTTTTAGTTCAACAATTCACAATCCTTATAATGTGATCAAACTCCTTTAGGTAAAGTTCTTGAGAGACAACGGAAGGATTTCACAAGTAGTTCTCTAAAGCTTCTCTTCGAGTTACTTTATTTTATCAATGATTTAATCATTGGCTTGCCCTGGCACTCGCCATATGTTGAAATGTTCCAACCAAATGGAAGATGCTTCCTTAATTGGCCGACGCCAATTTTGATTTTGTGATCATCATAGATTTTTTGTAATCATAAAATCATTTGATGGTATTGACTAATCTATAAACATACCTAGTTGGATCTAACATTCGTACTTAAAGATGCCCACCTTGAGATCAGTTTCTTCTTGGAAATGGTTGATCATCATAGAATAAATGCTAGGTTAGCACCAAAAAGGGTTGATCTCATCCTTATTAATTTTAAAATCTTTGTGCATTGAAACATGACAAGTAGAATCATCTCATGAAGCATCCAAACAAAAGATGTCAAGGAGAAGTTGTATTTGATCTTTGCCACCTCCATGCACCTAAAAATCCCATTCATGGGCTTAGGGAAGGTCAAGGTTGGGGCTTAACATCAATTAACCATCCCAACGGAAGCTCCAATACCAGATTACACAATAAGGATGAGAGAGAAAAAAAAAGAGAAATGAGTAGAATAAAAATAACTTTCTTAAGGATTCCACTATGAAGAAAGAAAGATTAAAAAAAAATGAGTCGGAGGAGTCCAATTTCAAGAAAATATTTTCATTGATCAAGTAAAGATATCCTTCATGATTGTAAATGAGAGATGCAAATGATCGTGGAACACTTGCAATTACTTATCATGCGATTACATGAAGATGTGTCTCCTTTTTGACAAATTGTGCATAAAACAAATTACGCCAATGATATTTTCAAGCTAAGTAATTTTATCATGATCATGACAACTTCCAAAGCAAGTTTCTCTTTTAAAGTCATCATGAAGGATTATAGTCCAAAATACTTGAGGGATATAAGGAGACGCAAGTTTGATTGATTCCATGGGACAATGGTTTCATGAAGAGCATGTATCCTAAGAGAACAATTTGTGAGTTTGCTAATTTCATTGCCCTATAGTTAAAACATTCAACATCAGAGCATTAAGTATGGATGAAGCCAAATAAGAACAACTAAAGATGATTGGAAAGGAAGAATGAAAGTTTAGATCTCTCCAATTGACCAAATGAAAAGAGATGACTGGAGTTAAATGGGTCCGCAAGACCAAATTTAACTCTAATTGTGCAATCTAAAAGCAAAAAAAAATAAGACCACTTTCCAAAAGACATACTCAATAACCAGAGATTGAGTACAATGAAATATTTGCTCCCGTTGCTCTTCTAGACAAAATAAGAGCACCTATTGCATAGAGAAAAGAAAGTTTATTTAACAGTTAGATGTCAAATCAGCATTCATTAATAAAATTCTTAAATAAATTAAATATATACAAAACAACCACAAGTGTTCTAAGTTACGAGGTGTTAAAAGAATTCAAAGATATGGGGTTGTCTCTAAAGGAAGTGTATTCCTTCATTGATAGCACGGTGAAAATATATAGCAGAAGCTACTCACAAGTAATATGCAACTTAGTCCTCGATACTACCCTGAACCTAATAAGTTATTCTCTTTCTTCGTATTGCAAATTCATCCTCTCTTTCAAAGTCCAGTTGTTTTCTGATGCAGGCATAATGATAAAGCACGAGTATAAATTATGAGCTTAATTCAACCCGACATTATGTGTCCTTAGCTTTGGTTAAATTCAAGATAACAGGACAGTTGAATCATCAAATTTACCCAAAAAAAAAAAATTCTTAATCTATGGCGGCAAGGAAAGTTGAAGTGGGGATGAAGAAAACAAAATAAGTTTGTTTGGTAAAGGAATAGGAAATATATATATATATATATCGTATGCACAATGAGTAGAGGACAAAAACAATTAGATGTCATAATTAGATGGTAAAATATGGACACAAAACTTAATAATACTGTCTTACTATAATTTACTAATTCCAAGATAATCTTAAGTATATATTGCAATATTGATATTTAGAACTGTACGTAACTGGCTTTCTATGTCCAGGTAGCCAATCGGGCTCAGTGGGTGGCACGAACCTCCTGATTTTATGTATTCCTATGCGATAGGCCCATGGCAAAGTGCCAGCTAGATGAAAGTGTGAGTGGAACATTTGCTGGAAAACTTTTTCTTAGAAGTAAACCCAGATACCAAGGCCTAGTAAGTGCTGCAGCACAAATCATAGTCATCTAAACTATACCTGTACGATAATACGAGATACACTGTCTAGCTATACGGATTTTTTAGACTAGTTGGAAGTCCATGGAAAAGACGTAATAGTTGATCTGTTCCGGCTCTAATGAACACGGAAAGAGCAGCGATTCTGTAGTCCGGAAAGTGGCAGAAACCAAGGCATGCACAATTGCACTAGTGAAATTCTAATGTAAAAAGTAGGTATTCGTCTCAAAACCATGGCCAAATGAAAAGAAAGCCATGCATGCACATTAATAGAAATAATCTGAAGAAGCAGCTAAGAAGAACAACGATCTGAATCGATAACAGTAAACCGAGAGGGGGTGGGGGGTTGGGCTACAAGATCCAGTGTGTGAGAGAATCAACTCTCTTAGAAGTATGAGCAGGACGGACCGTACGGAGTGAAACCTCGGAAAAAGATGGTCCTCCGATCAATCGAATACTTCCCAGGACTAAAAACACATGTAAGAATGACAGACAAGCAATAGACGGAGGGAGCCGAGGAAGGGGGTACCCGGAGTCGGTCGAGTATTCGTAGAGCTTTCCCTTTGTGGAGAACACGATGAGGGCAACCTGAGCGTCGCAGAGCACCGAAATCTCGTGCGCCTTCTTGAGCAGCCCCGACCGGCGCTTGGAGAACGTCACCTGTCGGTTGATCTTGTTCTCGATCCGCTTTAGCTGCACTCTCCCCCGGCCCATCTCCTCCTCCCCCTCTCCTCCCCGCCCTCTCCAAAACCTAAGCCCTAGCAGCAAAGGAGCGAGGAAGGGAGCAAAGAGGCGAACAGATGATGAAGTGGGGGAGCACCCTCTTTATCTCTTCTACCTTCGCCCCTTCTCTCCTTCTGCGTCGCTGTTCTCTTCATCGTCTTCGACGGTTGCTTCGGCCTCCCACCATTTATAGTGGAGGCTGGAGGGGCGGGGAGGGCGAGTCGTCGATCGACCGGGAGGCGGAAGGTGGTCTCGCCGAAACCGGATGGTTTTGGGGTGAGATGTTGTCAAAGTCTGATTGGTTCCAAGACGGGGGCCGCCGGCTGCTGGCTTCCATTGGACCACATCTCTTTGTTTTCATCATGGCGCGGGTCCCATTTGCCTGTTTGAGGACGTACGAGGAGGGAACGGCTGATGGACTGCGCACTCACCGTTACCCATCAGTACCCGCCGAGTGTCCTGCGCCAGCGCGGCGGGGGCCCGCTAGTGAGGACCAATCTCTGAAGCGGTCTAGCTCTGAGCGTGAAGTAGGGGCCATGGAGGACGGGAGGAGGCGAAGTAAGTGGAAGAAACCAACCAACGTGGCAATGCCACAGCGTCCGAAACAGCCACGACCAACAGGTCACACTCTCACAGTGACGGCGTAATGGGGTGCGGATTAGGTTCGAGTGCGCTTTTAGTGGTGTTTGGCCAATCCCTTATCTACCTACATCGCTTTGAGGGGGTATTTGACAGGCGGTGGGTTAACGGGTATAATGAAAAGTGACTCGTGGCCGGATGGAGTAATTAGAATTCCGGCAGGCTGCACCAGAAATAGAATAGGCTTAGATTCGGAACCACGACTTCAAGCAAACGCCGTCACATCGTACACGCGAGTGTGCTGCAGGAAAGTGACGCCGCTGCAGGCGGAAATAAAATAAAGCAAGCTTCGAGGATAGAAATTCTTGGACAATACTGAGGTTTTGTTATGTACGTCACAACAATTATAAATAAATTACTTATGCATGATTACATGTTTAGTAGTATATAATATATGACTACATTTTCGTAATGTATGAATATATAAAAGACAAGTATATAACTAAAAACACTCTGAAAACTTGAGTTTGAACGAAGCAATTAAAATTAAGTAAATATACTATATACTTGTCTTTAATATATTCATATATTACCAAAATGCCTGAAACTTTGAATATTGTCTCTTACTAGAATTTATATTCTCCAAAAAAGATTTTAACTCAGTTGTTATCTGATTAAGCGTATCCTTGAGACTTGAGTTATAAATAATATAAACTCTTTATACAATTTTGAAGAACGTCCCATCACACATTAATGTTTTGAGATATATTTATATTTAACCATTAAATTATATATTTTTTAAAATAAATATTTAGATCTCGTGTATGGAGTGGATTATCAAGCTGTACCCACTCTGTTACAGTGTTCCTGTCATGGACCAGGAAGAATTTGTGGCCTTCCAAGTTAAATTAGGACCTTGCTATATACGTCAATCAGATCGGCATCAATATAATTACTATCTTATTTCATTTCTTTCATAAGTCTTGCAACAACTTGAAAATGGCTAATATAACAGAGTGATTTGTGCAATTAGGAGATATTTTGCAACTTTGTTCTCTCATAAGAATTACAACATAATAAAATCTTCTAAAACAGCTAACAATTTTAAGTGGGACAGTAAAATAAAAGAATACTGCTGGATGAATAAAAAATTTTAAAAAATAAAATCTAAACCGTTAAATTGCACAACTCAAAAGACCTTTTAGATCAAAACAAATACGTGATAACATCATGCTAACATGCACTGCACTTTAGTGGATCAGGTTTTAGGAAGATCCCATAGAACAGTTTCAAGCAATGGTCTCACTAGAATCTTTTAGGAAGACTATTCTCCCTAAAAAAATTTTCCAAATGGAACTCGAATATTATTGATCTACAGAAAAAGATAAGAAAAGCATCTTAGTACAAATTATCAAAAGAATAATCATTGACAACGAAGCAGAGGAATCAATAAAGCAGAGTGGCGTCTTTGTTCTTCATGAAGAGAAATTGTGATGTTAGTCTTCGCATTGTATCTTCTACCAAAATGTAGAAATTCGGATCCTCATTCATGCTTAGTACTTCACATGGATTTCAGACAATCGATAAAATAAACAATACTTTTATCAAGCGCAAGATACAGATCAAATTCCCAGAAGAAGACCTCATTCTTAACCTTCGATCACAATAAGAAAAAAAAATCATACTGGTATTAAAAGGACTTCACAAAAGCAACAGTTTGAAGTCATAGAAGAAAGACCTATCATCAATGTTCCATTAAACTAATAGAATAGAACAGTAACAATAAGATTAAGTTAATATACTTTTTTATCCGCAAGAATAATTATTTTCACAGAGTACCTTGGTTTCAAGGATCTGAATAAGGTTGTTCCAGAGGTTCAGCTGCTTAGATTCCGAAGTAATTCACTGCACCCCACAAGGGCGTAACTGTGTAAGTTCCATGTAATAAAACACGGGGCCGATAGAGCACGACAAAACTCGTGCCATTTTAAGATAACAATACCACTTCAGAAACATTGCACCATGATCTGAGGGCGGTGAGAAAATAGTGATCCAAATAAAATCCTAATTTTATAAAAGAGGAAAATGATCCTCCAACATCATACATAGAACAAGGAAAAACTGAAACATCTAGGAAATATCCAACTTCAATACAAAATAGATTTGAGTTAAATATTTTTAATTCAAATTAAATAAATAGGTTGAACAAAAAAATACAAAATTTGATGGAAAAATCAAAAGTATATCAAATCTCAAGTCAACTAAGTGATGATAAAGTTTCCATATAGTTTATAAAAGGGAGGCCACATAGAGAGGATGTATCCTTACATTATAAAAGGGAGGCCACATATAAGGAAGGCCGCATCCCACATTAAAAAGTACATTCATTGATCCGGATTCTATTACTTGGCATTATAATGCTGCTGGCTGGTTCACCACTAAATTAATTTATCATATTCGTTTATTCAGAGTTTGTATACTTAGACGGGCACACAGTCACCATTTAAACTGAAGTTATGTTTATTATCTTTCAATCTTAGACAACCTTCCTTCTAAGGACCATCTGTTGCGCGGAGGAAGGGATATTATGACACTTTGCAACTCATGTAGGATGGAAGTTGAACAACTAATCATCATTCTCTAGTTGTATAGTGTTGATGCTTTGTTGGAAGATACTACCTTGTGAATCTTAAGTCCCAGTTCTTCCTAGTGTAAACTGCTGATTGGGAAGATAAAGCTCTGGGTAGAAGTCTTTGAATACCTTAATTATTGGAATCTCAAAAATCTTATCTTCGAACACCTTGATTTTGGGAGGTGAAATATATGGAATTACTTATTGACTCATGTAGATATTTGTTGCTGAAGATAGGCATCGGGTCACTGAGTCTTATTTTATCAAGTACTGAGGTGTCGTTTTATGTTTCAAAGGTTTATAGCTTTTTTTAATTCTATTCTTTTTTCCTTCTTGTCTCTTTTCTCTTAGAGGTATGTAGTCGTTTCTTTGGTTTTGCAGGGAAGTTTTATAGGAGGTTCTCCTATTTCATAAAATAAATACAAATGGAAGGCCTCATGTTCTTAGCAAGTAGGGGCAGTTTAAAACCTGTGGTAAACAAATAAAAGGAACATACAATAAGATAAACAAAGATCTGCGATCAATGTTCGATTAGATAAGAAAATCATATTTATCAAAATAGAAACTATAACTTGAAGAAGAGTGAGAGGAACCCTAGAAATGGACAAGAGGTACCTTTGGATCACGAGATTGAATTCAATCAAAATAACTACCTGAGGAAAGATATGGGATCTTAACTGACGAAACAGATGCAGGAGTGATTTTAGTTCCGATCCGAGATTGATAATCGATAAATCGAAAACCTGTGGGAAAAAAGTGAATGCCGACAAAATCAGAATTATGACGAAGAGGAGCTGAGCATCGAACCGACAGTGATCCAATATACGAAATTCTTTCCGTACATCAAGAACGGATGTGCTCTGCATTTGCCGACGACTGGCGGATCCCTAAGATGCACGAATCCTCCCGGCAGCGGGTGGTCTCTGAACCGTTTCCACATCACTTCCGAAGCTAGCATCGAAGGCATCACTGCTGCTGTCCTCTTGGAACCCCATTGGTGGCGCCCCGGCTCTCTTTCTCTCTGGCACAAGCGGCATCTGGCGCATCGTCTTCCAAAACCCTTCCCTCGGCTCCTCCCGCTTCTTCTCTGTGCGATCGCGTTCTCTGAGCTGCGGATCCCCGTTCTACTCGGTTCCTCGTGCAACGATGCCCTCAAGAGCGAGAGCATCTATCCCCGGCCCCAGGAGAGAAGGTGCTCAGGAACGATAGGATCAAGAACAGGATTCGATTCATGAGCCACGAATGGAAGCATGCGTCTAGTGATCCTAGCTTAATAATCCTCTCTATTGGGCGAGAAAACAATATCTTTTTCACATGGGCCCAAAACTGTAGCACTTGTCTACCTCGTTCGTCAGCTTCGGCCCAAAAGTGTATATATATATATATAGCAGAATTCAGGCTATGCATATAGGCGCATAATTGAAGCAGAGCTAATCATTTTCTTGGGAAAGGAAGGCGCATGCACTGGAACGAAATAACATGCATATCCATTATACATATGTCAGGCGTGCGGGCGCGCGCACACAAATGTTTATAAAATATATTACATATGTAAACCTGAATGATACAACATTACAGTCCTACGTACACGTAGTAGTAATAATAATAATAATAATAATAATAATAATAATAATAATAATAATAATAATAATAATAATAGAATAGAGAGCATTTGAGATCTTGGTGGCTGAGAGCTGGTTGAGATGAATTCCACAAAATTTGAAGCACATTAATACAAGAGCTGCTGTCTTTCGTTACTCAAGCTCGATCAGAACATTATGTTGCTTTGGATCATCCATTGCATCTTATTTTACTGCACCAACAGCATCTCACAATAAAAAAATACTTTTACACTATATATATATATATACACACGTGTATATATATATTATAAAAAATTAAAAGTATGACAAGAAAAAAAATTATTATCTTATAATTTTATATATTATCCTAAATTCTAAACTCTAAATCCTAAATTATTAAGTAAATACTTTTGAACCTGGCCAAAATTAAGCTTAACAAGCTTTATATACTGTCATAATTCTTTTCTTTTTTTTCATATAATACGAAGAGAATATTTTTTTGAAAAAAATCCACATAAAAAAAGGTATTTTAATTTTTTTTTTTGAATTCTTTTCAAAGAAACACAACGAAAATCAAATAATAAATTATACGCACAATTAAGTTAAACATCATATGCACATAATTAGGAGAGAAAGGAGATCTTACTTCAAACCGATTCTTTAGCTGAGTTGCGAGGATCACATTTAGCCCACTGCCACAGAAAAATTAAACAAGGAAATTAATATTATATATAGAAAATATATGTAGTTCACAAAATAAATATTTGAAATTAATTACATTCTTTGCGGCCGTGCTAAAAGCTTCTCGGTGAGGGATGTCGGGATTTGCTGCCTTAATTCGATGAATTTCATCTCTTCCATCAACAAGCATCGTTGCCACATCAAATCAACAAGAAGACTAATTAGGTCAACGCAATACGTTATTTTTTTTATGCTATATGTAGTTATTTTTTGAAAAGGTCAAATTTTGACTTTTCTACTATCAGAAGAATACTATAGTTAATTTTGCTTTCTTCCAAAAAAGACAACAATAACTCATTGATTATTTGCCTTCTTCAAGTTTAACATGGTCCATTATTATGATAATTATACGTATGTAGTAGAGTCAATCTTTGCCTTTGAATTAATCTTTTTTTTCCTTTTATTTGTGGGGAAATTATATGAATTGAACAATTTTGATAATAATTATAGAAATTTGCCTGTTGTTCCTATTTCATTTTGATAAATTTAGATAGAGGAGAAAAACATTTACCCCTATAAAGTTTTCAGAGTCAACTATATTCAAAAGCCTTTGACAATTTTCCTTGATTACTTATAAATAAATTTAATATAAATACCTCTAATAAAACCTAAGTAATTGTGTTATTATGATTATGCAATAATATCATTACACAGAGAAAAATTGTTGCTTGAGATAAAATTACTCATTACATGTATTATTTTATGCACATGTATAAGAATACTTATTCACAAAATTAAAACAAAAATAAGGACATCTATAAAGGAAACAAGAAATAGGCATGTGTAATGCTGAATTGGTTGAATAAAAGTATTAGCCTCAATGAATGATAAGCTTTTGTGGATCTAGTGCTACTACTTAAAATCATCAAATTAAAACATATTAATGTATTAATTTGCAAAATATCAGCTTTATTCATTTATTTTTTTTTGTTTATTTTTACCTCATGAAATGATTATAAGCTGATGGAGCTCTGTGTTTCTTGGGCACTGCATGTGATCAGAACCAAATTTAAATGATTAGGGTTTTTAAATTAAGCAAGAGAAAAATAATTAGATATTAAAAGGATGCCTTAATATTCACAAAGTAAGGATATTGATTCATACTTCTCAAGCTGAAAGGTGCATTGCTGAAGTACTGCTCACTTGAGGTTGATGAAGAATGGAGAAAAGGATGTTCTTTCCAACACCCAATGCAGGAACCCTAATTCAATTTGTACATCAATATCTACATGTATGAAGGAGTTTTTTTATAAAAAAAATCTTGTCTGTATGATTAATTAAACTCTTCAATACTCTCTTCTTGCATGTGGTCAAGGGATAAAGCAAAGCTTCAGCTGCAGAAAGAGAGCTACACATAATAGCCAGCTAGCTAACCCTAGCTTGCTAGCTTCAGTTAATGTATTTCACACAGAGAGAATAGATCGTATTCAAGGTGTAGTTGTAGGTTGAATGATAAAGAGCTCCAAGAAAAGCTCTGCAAGTTCTTAGATCTGTCACTTCTGAAATACTATGCAGTAGGGGTCGGATGAAGAAGAACCTGAGAAGCCAAGCCAGGGCGGCTGGAGCTGAACCTGAAAGGATCTAGAAAGGATAAGTGGTTGCAGTGGCCACAATTTACAGTGACTCTATCCATTAGCCAGTTGCATGGAACTCCAACCTGCGGCAAGCAAAACATGAAGGGAGATTAGTTCTTAATTATGTTTGACCAGCTTTCAGTGATAGATCTAGCCGGTGAATATCGCAAAAGTGATGATGCGAAAGTAGCCAGAGATGATCTGTGCTTGAAAAAGTTGACTTTTTTTTTGTGTTTGAAGATCTATGATGAGATATCTCTGGATGATGTTCGAGAAATAACTAGCTGATTACCGCGAGAAGAGTGTTGCAGTAGGTGCAACGCACGTAGCAAATGTGCTCAGTGGGACAAGCAAAATCCATGGAGAACTAGAACAAGAAGAACAAGAACAAGAGCAAGAAAAGCTGAAGAAGAGGAAGAGGGAGAAGAAAGGAATGGAGCTTAATTTGTTCCTCCAATGGTGGTTTTGAAGAGGGTGAGGAAGAGGGAAGAAGGTCTTAGGGTTTCCAATCTGACAACAATGCCGGGGGAACCCACTTAGCGTGTACGGACGTCTCATCCCATCAAAGCTATATATGAATAATATATATATATATATAAAGCTCAATTGACCTACAATTTCCTCACACTGAACTTGACAAGCCAAAGGAGTATGTTTCTCGGCATTCATTCAATAAACATTTTACTAGCTTCGATGTTAAGCTAAAAGAATAACTATGATAATCATTGAGACACATTGCTTGATAGTGATTAAGCTACATAAATATCTTGATTTCAATTGTGTAAATATTTTTGTTTGATATTGATTAATTACGTGAATATTTCAAGAATATTCATCATATAACTTTAAATAAGCAAAGGTTGATATATTGTTTTATCCCTAGAAAGCAAAATTAAGCTACTAATTAGCAAGGGAAGTGGAGAATTTTTTAAATCTTCTTATTGATTTGAAGTATATTTTAAGAGTTGACTTGTTTGAATCAACAATCATATAGATCTAAAATAAGATATTGGTTTTGTTTGGCACAGCGAGTTAGCTGCTTTTGCTAATCAAAATAGCATATTTTTAAAAAATTAAGGTGTTTGGCAAGCCACTTATCGATTCCAAACCTAAAAGTAATACATGTTTGGAAATAATACTTGTTTGGAAAAACTGGGAGGGAGCTGCTTTCTAGCTATAGTAATCTTTTCTTTTACATCTTATGCCTACACCTACATTTTTTCAGTCTTTCGAAGGAAATTTTTTAAAAAAAGTAATGAAATTTAAAATTATTTTTTATTATTATTATTTAAAAATTTATTTTTAAAAGATTTAGTAAAAAATAATATTATATTAATAAAAATTTTTAAATTTAAAATTATTTATTAGTATTATTTTAGTTTTTTATTTTAATTTTTTTTTTCAAAAATGATGTTTCTTTCTTAAAACAATTGACTAGCATAATAATTTACCCAAACAACTTTTAACTTTTCCAATAAATGTTTTTTCAATAAGTAAAAGCTAAAACTTTTAATTGTGCCAAACATAACCATTATCTACTTAGTAACAAGTTATGAAAAAACATAATAAGACACACCCTATACAATATCTCGATATTAAGATTTAAAAAGTATATACATATTATAAGGTATGAGCAACATTATATTTCAATCCCACCAGTAGGTGTTGGATCCACCATTGAGTTAATTCGAGAACTTTATATATATTGTGGTATCATACTATAATAGAATTAAGGTTGTGTTTTCTTGATAGGAATTCAAGGCGAAAATAAAGGAAAGTGAGTTTTTCCCTTTGTTTTTTTTTATTACTTTAAAGAAACGATGGAATGCAATGTTTTTTTCTTCTTTCCATTGTGAATTCTTAACAAGGAAACACAATTTTTTTCTTCATTATTCTTTTCATTCATCCAAAAAAATAACAAAAATATAATATTTTGTTTTCCACTGTGATTCCAACAAAGGAAACACAACCTAAAGTTTTTTACGTATAAATTAAAGGAAAAAAAAGACTTCTTACATTGATGATGGAAACAATCTTCCTAATAAAAAAATAACTTTTGTAGGTAATACTAGTGCATTGACCAACAAATTCTTGTGATATAATTCAATAATAAAATATATACATATAATCCATATATACTTCAAACACTAGAGGTCAACCCTATAATTTAGGGAAAGAAATATAGTCAACTGAAGGGGGTAGTCTGATTGAAGGTTCGATCTTTTTAGGAAGAACACTATTCCAAGCGTGCATGCAAAAGTAAACCCTAAACAACCAGCCACCCTATCATCACAGCAGACTTCCTCAACCATCTACAGAAAAGCTGCTTGCTTTCCAGCGCCATGCTTTTGTTCTCCAAACTAATGCATAAGTTCAAGCACAAAAGGTTCCTAATTTGCATCTTTAATGAAAATATATCTCTTCAGCTAATTAATCAATTAATTCATCGTCAAAATCCAGTGCTGTTAATCAATCAATTTATTGATTGTGATGAATTTAATAAGCTGCATGCCTGATAATAATAATAATAATAATAATAATAATAATAATAATAATAATAATAATAATAATAATAATAATAATAATAAATAGTCTTAAAGAAGCAACTCCAGTCTCCAGCAGCCAATTAATTGGATCAGCAAGTTGGAATGCATGAGCACATAAGCAATGAATGAGTCTAAAATGACAGCACCAAATAAATACAAAGTCCACGTTACTTGGTCGCTAGATCTGAGCCACAGCTGCATGCAATTATAAGCAAGCAGCTGAACCCTAATTAATTACGAGCCCACACCTCCTGCCCTTTCCAAACCTCAGAACAACGAATAATGTCTAATTGTTTCTTTTTAATTCAAACTGACAAGCGATTCAGAGTGAATTACTGAGTTCAAAATCAAATCTTTGAATAATTACAGGCAAAAACATTTGGTTTATTTGATGTGACTGTTCCTGGGTTTGCCAAGGAGCAGCAGCCACCTGCTGATCTTCTGCATCAAGGGCTGCCTCTCACGCTTGCCTTCTCCGTATGACTTTTCCATTTCCAAAGCTCTCTTTTCCTCCCTCCTCTCTCTCTCTCTCTCTAGCTGCTCCTGGTGAATCAATCCTACTTACAGGAACTGTGATTGTGTGGGTATATGGAAGTCTGCTTTTGATCACTGGTTGCAGGAGCATAGCATCATTCCTTGAGCCCACAATTTTCTGGTTTCTACTAGTCAATAGGCTTCGACTTTACAGACAGCATCATTATTCGTTGATATAGGGTGGGGGTTCAGATGGGTAGCTTATTCATTATTGTAGAGTGGATTTTGACCTATGTTAGGGGTTGATTTGGATCCACACTGTTTATTTCTTTCTTCTCAGGTTGAGAGAGAGAGAGAGAGAGGGCGGAAGCGATGATAATATAGTTGGGGACAGAGCAAGTACTGTCCTTAGAGAGCACAAAATGCAGACTTTTCCTTTTGGAGTTTCAAGGAAGGAGGAAGCAGTGTTTGTTTCCTTGCAGTTGGAGTTCATGGGATTCTTTTCTGGTTGCTTACTCTCCATTTTAATATTATACTTGTAAAATATATAGGATATTGAAAATTCAAATAGACTTATATTTGAGTGGGATTTTATAAATTAATAAGGTTTATAGAGTAAAATCTCTAACCAACTTTACTTTATTATTTTCTGCAGCTACTTTTTTAATGCAATTACTGAAAATCTACACAAAAATAAATTTAAACAGAAACATTAACTCAGATGCAGTAGACATTCAATTAAAAATCTTCGATTGTTGGTGCAGTCATGTCAATCTGCGATGGAGTGTACAGTTAATTAGACTTGAAGGCGATGGAGAATGATGAGAAGAACCGCAGCATGGATAAAAAGCACAGAAAAGAACAAGAAGAAGAGACAAGCATTACGCTTGGAGGAGCAGAAAATTATTTCACCCAACCACGTTCAATTAATTGAGTTTCGCGTTCGTGTCACTGCTGAACATTAGAAGCTATTAAATTTAAACATGTTCAGATCTGCCAACCTGAGTTACTTAGCTGGTTGCTTGGACAGCCCAATCAGTAAGCAAGCTGACATCTGAAAAACAAATCAATTGCTTCAAAGAAAACAAACTTGACTAATGTAGGACCTTTTCTCCTCTTGGAAAAGAATAAGGTTAAGGCTATAAATGTGTGAAAGACATGCCAAGAAGAACAGGACAAGAGAACACGTACATACAGGAAAACACCTAATACAAGGGATCTCCTCATCCCAAATATAAGATTTGTTGTCATATAGCACAAAATAGATTCAAAAGATGACAGGAAAGAAATACGTTCATATAAATAAGACAATGTCATTATTGATAGGGCAGTAGCTACTTACCGTCGATACCGTGAAAGATTAAAAAGGATGATTAGTTATTCCAAAAGTAAATGCAACAAAACAATCCAATTTATAAATTTATGATGTACCGCATGCAAGCTAATCGGATCTTGTATATTTAACTTTGGCAGGGCCATTGGTTATGGTTTTATCAGCAGTGGCAGCAGCATTATCAAATGGGTTGAGCTCATCCCACGCCTCAATCCATGTGACCATGGCATCGGCCAACTTGTTGAAATAATCATCCACCTTCCCAAGTTTAGCTTTCACCAGCTTAGAGAGCTCTAGGTAACACTTTTGGACCGTCGCGCACTCCTTCGGAAGGGTCACAGTCTGGAAAAAGGGGATCAACTCTTCTTGCCAAAATATGCCTTTGAATTCCTTTTTGAGGTTCACAAAGGGATTGCTCGCCTTACTGTGCCAGATGTAGGGCAATCCTGTCTTGACACCGAACCCCAAGTGGTCGCAGATCACCTTCAGAAAGAAATATAAATGCCTCATTCCTCAATCAAATATTGATAACAACAGATAACACTAGGCCGTACTGTTGAAAAATAAAGACAAGTTAGCTAACCTTCATGCACCATCCTGCCCACATATCATCATAGCGGCCAATGGGGTGGCCATCGCCCATGAGTCCGAAGTACATTGCAGGGCCAATGAGTTCACGGTTGAATGCTAAATTCATCCCGCACATGGGAAACAATGTTCCCTTTGGCACCGTGAGAACTGCATCAACATACCTGATACACAAATGTTATCAGTGTACAAATAAGAACTGAAACTATAGTCAAGCTAAGGGCCCAGCTTTAGTTTCAGCACCTGGTATTTTTCTCAAGTGGTTTAACAAGCTGAGTTGGGGCATCATAATTAGGAATGTTGAGCCAGAGGCCATGAGAAACAGCAGTCGGCATTCCTTGGCGGAGGCTAAATGGATAGCCACGAACAAAATCTGCACCTTCACGGTACGGGTCGTACAGAGTGTTAAAAAAGAAGGGGGTAGATGGAGAAAGGAGATTCTTTATATGCTGCTCAAGTGCATTAATCTCTTTCCCAGATGGATCATTTGCTACCTATTCAAAAACACATGCCATACACATTAGTTATTATATGATTAATATGCTAAAGATCTAAAACATAAACTTCTTGAAGGATGATGTTGTACATAAAAAGGGAGATATAGAAGTCGCATGAACTGCACAGTTACAAGGAAAAACAAGAGTTTATTCATTGATTGGAAACGGCACAAAGCAAGATTTTCACCAATCTTGCAAGAACAATCAGACAACAAACTAACGAAAATCGATATAACAATAATACTATATTTAACTTTCCATATTCACGCATCGTATGATATTTAATGAATTTAACATAGGATTCAAAATCTCTATCTTTATGTTGCCTATTTAAAAAAAAAGGCAATGTTCAGCACATATCATCTAGTTTGGAGAATACTTGCATTTGGATTTGTCACATAGGTCAAGGGTCCAATACCTTGCAGATGCTTTTTTCCAAGTAATAACAGAAAAGACAAAAACAAATATGAATTTATATATTTGAAAGAAAATTTCAACCACGGTTTTACAAGCTAATTTAATCCAAATTTGAATCACACAGTAATATACAGAACAAGCATACAATAATTTCTGAAGAAAACTCCCGACAACAGTGGAAATATATCATAATTGGATAGTGATTGATGAATTGACATAACAATCAACACAATGCTTTCATAATCACCAAAAAACAAAGAAAAATTTTTTTTAGAAAAAGAAAATGAGAGTCTGCCGGACCACAAGTAAGCGCAACACTCGATTATCTGAATGTTGCAAAACTCACAAGACAGTCAAGGTTAGGACAGACACAATGCATAAACAATTGCAAACAAACAAAGGCCATTGAACTCACTAGTGAAGCTTATTTGACAATTACCATCTTCTAATTAGATTAGCTTCTGAGTTAGAAGATCTTGAAAGAAATATTATTCGTGTCATCATCACAATCATATTTAGAAGTACTCAAAAAGCAACACCATTCCTAAGATGAAATTTAATATTATCTCTGGCAAAGATTCATTGCGGCAAATTCACAACAAAAATCCCGAGAAAGAGTCGAAGGATTTCCCTTTCAATTGGCACACTACGCACCATAATGGAGTAGAAGTGGTGCAAATTTTAACACAGTGGAAAAAAAAACTAATGCTATGCACGGAGTCCTATGATAAAGAAATAATGATCTACAATGAAACAAAGTCATTGTCGCTATGATTCAGGTTTCTAATCAATACAATCACACATTAAACGAACTGAGTTGTACCTTACACAGAGCATCCTATGTCTTGTCCAAGTAAAAGCAAATTAATCTACATGGAATTTGTTATAAAATAATCAAGCAAAACCAACTAAACGTTTCCGCTACTCAACAGAAAAGGCCAAAACAAATTAAAACTAAAAACAGATTAAAAAACGCTTTTTTTGGGTTCAAAAAACAGATAAATGCATCGAATTTGAAACATATCTAGTTATCTACGATATCATTTAAAAACAGAGCTTCAGTGTTTGGACAAAATGAAACTTCTTTTTATAAATCATACATATATCGGTAGGTACAAACCAAACGATTTTCAATAAAAAAAATTACAAGAAAGGGAATATTTATTTCCAGAATTAGGAAATCCATACTAAACCTTAAAAACTTAGATATTACGTGCATATAATTAAATGTGTACGGCAATGGTAAACCGTAAATACCCTTTACTGCTTTCTTTTGAAAATTAAATTAACTAGAGTAAAACAATTTATAATTTTCAATATTTTAGCACATGATTATTCAAGTAACATTATTAAAAATATTGAAAATAGATTTATCATGATCTTTATCGATTCTGGAATAACTATTCTAGCTCTCGTACATACTATAACTATGATTACTGTCGATCAAGTAAACTCAAGTTAATCATTTCTATCAATAAAATAAAATAAACCATAACATTAGTCATAATTTCAAGTCTTCCAAGAACATATTTTCCGAACATAAAATTAAGAAGGTAAGCATAGACAATTTCAAAATTTCGTACGGATAAACGTGCAATTATTCCCAACCATCTTTCTAGAAAAACCAAGTGCCCCTAAATTCAAACAACAGAAGAGAAGGAGGCGGGGGCGAGGTGAGAGACTCACAAAGCAATCGTCATCGATGGTGAAGATGTACTTCTTCTTGGAGACCAAAAACCCGAAGCATCGGCAGGCGGAGTCCTTGAAGGAGATGCAGGATTCCCTGGGGCCGAGGATGCGCCTGATGTCGTTGCGGTTGTACAGTTCGTAGTCGAATCCCTCGGGCACCTTGATGCTCTTGCTCGGGTCCCCGTCCTGGACGACGATGAGGTGGTAGGGCTGGAAGAAAGGGCGCCAGGCCTCGAGGAAGTCGAGGTTGCGGATGGTGGGGATGACGATGTCGAGCTCGTCCTTGAGCAGGGGATTGGCCGGCGGGCTGGAAATGGACCCGGCCCCCATGGCAGAATCAATGCCCGAGCTGTGGATGGGGAGAGGAGGAGAAGATAAGGGAGAATGGTTCTCACTTCTCTCCTCGGCGTCTCCGCCAGCGATCTCGAACTGGCATTAGCGACGCATAGGGAGCATCGACCGCGCTTTATAGTTTCGATCGTCATTTTAAACGAAATAGACGATTCGTGCGGGACATACGCCAGAAGGCCGGCGCCGTGCGCATTGTATGTGATGACGTGGATTATTTAGCAGGATAAAATTATAAATAATTTTTTTACGTAGGAAAGTAGTTGAAATAGGAGACTTATAAACTAAGATTTTGTTAAGGCTGTGTTTTTTTTTAAGAAAAAGGAGGAGATAAAGAAAAGAAATCTATTTTTTTTTATTTTTTTTGGGTGAACCGATTTTTAGAGGGAGAAAAAAAGTAAGATAGTTTTTTCTCTCATTTTGTTACTCTTGGAAGAAAAAAAAGAGAAAAAAATAAAAGACTCAGCTTCTTGCAGTCCTAAACTCACTTGCACTTATATTTGATGCTCACCCTTTTTCTGTGAGTTTGCAATTGTCGCCGCAAGCTCGCCCCACTGTTGCCATTGCGAGCTCCCCCTGCTGCTACCAATGGAAGCTTGCCCCACCGTTGCTGTCGCGAGTTCACATTACTGCCGTGCGAGTATGCCCTGCCCCTTGCCCGCCATTGTCGCCGCAAGCTCGCCCCACTGTTGCTGTTGCGAGCTCCCCTTGCTGCTACCAATGGAAGCTTGCCCCACCGTTGCTGTCGCGAGTTCGCATTACTGCCGTGCGAGTATGCCCTGCCCCTTGCCCGCCATTGTCGCCGCAAGCTCGCCCCACTGTTGCTGTTGCGAGCTCCCCTTGCTGCTACCAATGGAAGCTTGCCCCACCGTTGCTGTCGCGAGTTCGCATTACTGCCGTGCGAGTATGCCCTGCCCCTTGCCCGCCTCTTGCATTTCCTGCCAAGCTAGCCTCTTGTCTCCCTATCGAGAGCTCATGCTCGCCTCCTGCTTCCTATAGTGGAGCTACCGCCCGCCTTATCGCTGCCTCTCCTCCTTCCATGCCCTCCCTCCCCGCCTCTCCATCTCCTTTTTCCCCTAAGAGTTCCCTTCGGTGCTCACGAACAATGCTACCTACGTAAATTTCACATCACTTTACTTTCTTTCCTCTCATTTTTCTTCCATTTATTATTTTATTTTCTTTCTATTTTTTTTCTCCTCCAACAAAACACAATCTTTCTTACTGTTAAACTAAATGACACCTAAATAAAGCAAATAAAATTACAAATAATTTATTACTAGATTTAATATGTTTTTTATTCGTTCCTTATAATTTTTCATCTAAGGAAACATAGTGTAACGCTCTGTTTTCTTGGGAGGAAAAGTAGAGAAAAAGAAAGAAAAGTGAGTTTTATGTTGTTTTCTTGACGGAAGGAAAAATTTGAGTGGAAAAATTTATAACTTTTCCTTCCAAAACTAATATGTCTGAATCGAACAAAAAGGTTGGGGAAAACACAATGCCAATTCACCCGGCTTCCGAAACTAATTTTTCTTCTTTTTTTTTCCTCTAAAGGAAATAGAATAATGGACCTTTTTCTTTTCCTATAATTTTTTTTCCTTACAATTTTTCATTCCTTATAGTTTTCCTTCCCTCCAAGATACAGAGTGTAAATTGTGATCTTAAGTTCACTTATAAGATATTAAAACTCAATACTCAATGCTCATAGGGTTGAAAGAATACATTCTGTATATTTACTTGAATTGCTAGATATGTTAAATAAATGCCCACAATTCAGTACTTGGTGAAGATAAAAATTTAGTATAAAAATCAATCATAAATCATCCACGATAACAATTATGAAGATGGCAAACTTTGTTCTTCACTTAATTTTAGAAATTTTAAGTTTCTTCAAAATAAAAGTAAAAAACTTTTTTCGTTCGGTTAATGAATTTGAGTTTTCCTTTTTGCTGCCGTACATAAAAAAACTCTTTACATTACAAAATTTTAAGAGTTGAATATCCTAATAATTCTTAATGCTTGAAGTCTATCTATATGGAACAAATTTTAAGGGTTGACCACTCACACACTCTTTATTACCTCAATACTCTTATTATACTCATAGAAGTATAATGCCATAAAACTATCTTCTATCATATAGAAGCATCAATCAATATTGCCATTCTTATTTTGGCTCTTGCAATTGTTACTAGTTTTATATTTCGCCCCAGTTATTAGTCCAATTGGCCTTTATTAAACTAATTCTCATTGTCCACACTAATTCCATCAGGAGGGTTCATTCTTGATTCTTATTGGAACAAAAGAATGTGTTATTCTTGAATGACTTAATATGTCAAATAAACATATGAAACAAGAGATTCAGTAACAAACAAAAGAATTGAGTACTTGATTGTACTAGATGAATGGACAAAGAATCTCAGACATTTGATAGAATCAAGACGAGGGTTTAGAAAGTTTGATTGGTATAACCTGGGCTTCGAGATGTTTTAAAGGAGTAGGAAGTCTAGATAGATCTATGGGAAAAACAACCCATATAATACTAAGGATCATAGTTTCTTCAAAACAGAAGTAAACAGGGCTGACTAGGCTACAAAAGAGTCGTCCCAGCTCAAACAGAAGAGGTAAAATCACTATTTCAAATCATCCAAAAGAATGAAAAGAAACAGTAGAGAGTGGGCTCGTGATAAGCAGTCAAAAACATAATTTTCACTTCAATATACACTATCCTAGCTTTGACCTCCACTTGGGTTTCTGAGCTTTTGTCAGATCTCTGCCTTCACCTATGCAGTGAAATAAGTGGCACTAAATGCAATAAGCATACTTCCCAAACTTAGGGTCTTTGCTATATAAACGAGGAGACACTTGAATGGAGGAACTCCATAGTGATCACTCGGCCAATTTCCCTCTTCTTCTTTTCATCATTTGCACTTTTCCAGACTCCAAACATAGTGAAAATTGGTTTCCCCAAGAAAAAGAAATCACTCACTGCAAAAAACATGCTGGAAAAGCTTTGCTGCAGTGTCTCATATCATTTTAGTTGATACCAGATACCTTGAACCAGTGGCCAACTGATTATACAAGTCATATGTCTTCATTATTGTTCTTCTTTTCTTCTAATTATAAACAAACAAAGTGGATATGATGATGCCATGTGTGTCATTGAGTTATGCCTCAATAGGATCATGATGGCATGTCAGAACCCTACAAGAAGAAGAAGCTTATCAGGTTTCAATTCTGATTCATCATCACCTCAAGAACCACACCAACCTGCAGCAAAGAAGTTGTTCAACTAATGCCATTTAGTGCTGTTTCGATACATGAACTTGCCTGCCACAATGAGCCAATTATTTTTTGGATTGAGTTGGCACATGGCCGGACAATGATGCTATGATGTAGCTGAAACTGCATGTGCTTCTTTAGACCTGTCTTCCACCTTTCCTTGCTTCAGTGTTCTCTTCTCAAATAATAAGGTATGATGACCTTCCACCATTAAAGGTGTGTTTAGCTTAAACTACTCTGCAACTTTGTCCAAATAAGTTTGTTTTATGCAATAGATGCGCACCTGAAATAACAAGGCACAATGAAGAGATCCGATTAGTTAGCATCAAAGAACCAAAGTGACAAAGAAGAAAGAAACAAAGAAAAAGGAAAGGATTAGGTCAAAGCTGAACTGTCAAAGCTGAGTTGAGTTACTAAAAGAGAGATTCTTCCTGTGCTGTCTGCAGAAAAAAGCTTCTCTTACAATCACTTTGGGGACTTTTTGTGGTTGAGAACAATAAAGGCTCTGATTCTGCGGCCATTGTCAAGTTCTCTTTATGTATTTGATCTGTTGAGTATGTGACAGAAACGCCAGTGGATGTTCTTCCAATCTTCTCAACTCTGTTAGCCTCATAATCTTTCTGATTGAAACACTCAAATGCAAAATACAAGATCATGTGACCCTTCATCAGTCTAGGATTGTTGAGGACAAAGCTCATCCATCCACAAAGCCAGTGTTCTCATTCAGATTGTGAAGGACCACATACAAAAGATTTGAGATTGCATTGAAGAAAATTAAAAAAAGGAGCAGATAAAACTCTTAAGAGACTTGTCCTGCGGTTTGAAATTCCTGTCGCAAACAATGACATCTTACCAGCCACTGAACACTAAGCAACACACTGCACATGAGTAACGCACTAAACGACCATTTCATCTTTTATAGTGCTGTGTCCTGTTGAGCAGGACAAAAAGGAAGGGAGAGCCCATTCTATTTCTCTCCACTAACTAAACAGAGAGGGCAAGACGCAAATCCGATAATTAGGGTTTCAATCAGATAAAAATGATAACAGGAGAAATAATTAAGAACTATTTCGATGAACAGAAGCTTCACAAAACCCACCCTCCATTTGGGGGCGAGGATCGACAGCCACTATCAACAATCCACCCCAATCTGAACTGAAATTGCTCACAAAAACCTCACATTTTTTTACCAGGAATTCAGCAAATGTTTGTTCTATGCATTCGTTATTTGCGTTCCTCCCGCCGGGTTTTACAAGCAGGGCGGAGGAATATACTATTTACTTATAAATGAGGTGGCCGCGCTGACGACGATCAATCGGCGATCGTCCACGTCATATCCCCTTCGAAGATCCAATGACACACCTCAATCTTACCAGGCGAGGACCCCAGTGCCACAAAGGCTCCGTGCGATGGGCTCCATGCTGACGTATCCAGGTGACAAATGGCGACCCCTTGGTTGATCTTCTCCTTGGAATCGACGGCCAGGATCTCGGCTTCGTACACTCGCACCTTCGGCACGGAGTGACAGTAGTACACTAGGTAGGGGAAGAGGCTCTGGTGGCAGGACACCGATTGGGTGACCTTACCGCCGTTCACCCCGCTCACCTTCCCGATGAGAATGTCGCCGCGGGAGCCCACAGTGGTGGCGGTGCTTCGCACGACCACGTCGTTGCCTAGCACCGAGACCGCAAAGTCGATCATGTCCTCCGCCGAGGTGGCGCACCGCTTCGTCTCGCCGGCGCTGGGCGCACGCGCGCACTCCGTCACCGTGTCGCCCACTGCCTTCCCCAGCGCCGTGTCGGCCCGGATCCCGAAGATCTGCAGAACCTCGGCAGCGGAGAACGGGATCCGGCCCGAGATCGACCGCGGGAGGAAGGAGCGTAGCGGCATCTTGTCCCGGATGTCTGGCATCGGCATCACGCTCCCCCGCTGCAGATCGTGCTCACGGAAGAACTTTCCTGGCTCGACCAGCCACCGGTTCGTGGGCTTCATCCCTGACCTCGGGAGGGAGAGCAGGGAGGCCTTGGTAGTGGTGTCGTCCGATGAGGAGGGTACGGGGTCAACGGAGGAGTTGCGGTACCCCTTGAAATCGACGCCGGATTTAGCGTAGGACCTGAAGGTGGTGTTGTCTTCGAAATACTCCTTGAAGGTGATTTTGTGCTTGCCAGAGTCCTCACCGTAGCCCTTGAAGGTGTCGCTGCCTGGGTTGAAGGAGTTGCCGTAGTTGACGAAGTCAGCTTTGGCGGTATTGCCGCCCTTTGCGTAAGAGCTGAAGCTATCGTCGCCGACATTGGACTGATCGCGGTAGCTGGTGAAGCGATCTGATCCGGAGTTTCCACCAGCGCCGTAGGACCGGAAGTTGTTCTCCGGCACATTGCCGTTGAACCCATAGGAAGCGAAAGAGTCGTTAGCGCCATTGGCGTTCTCGCCGTACCCGGAGAAGGAGGAACCGATGACGTTGGAGTTGTTGGCGTAGCTTTGGAAGGAGGTGGGCACCCCATTGCCGCGCTTGCCGTATCCGGCGAAGGACTGGTCACCAGCATTGGTGTCGTCGGAGTAGCTGGAGAACGACCGACGGCGGCCGGTGGCGTCGGCATCGTAGTTGGTGAACTGGAGGTCGGGCACGTTGCTCTCATGGTCGTAGGAGGAGAAGTCCCCGGCACCGCCCGTGGCGGAGGAGGCGTAGCTGGTGAAGTTAGCGGTGACGACATTGCCGTCCGGGGCGTAGCTAGCGAACGACTCGTTGTGGCCGACGGAGTCGCGGCTGTAGCGGCGGAAGGTGTCGACGGGGACATTGAGGTCCTCGGAGTATTGCCGGAAGGAGTTTTTCCCAGCGGCGGCGCCGGTTCCGTAGTCGGAGAAGTTGGAGTTCTGGTAGGAGGCGAAGGCGGAGGAATCATCCTTGCGGGCGGCGGCAGAGTAGGTGTTGATATTCTCAGGGGAGCATAGGAGGCGGGCGGCGGCGCAGAGCCCGGGGAGGCGGCTGGAGAGAGCGGAAGGGTCGGCGGCGGCGAGGGAGGAGAAGGTTGCAGAGTCAAGGGCAGAGAGCGGGGACAGCTTGGCAAGGAGAAAGCCCGGCTGGGTGCGGTTGGTGGGCACCTTGCGGTTCCAGTACCGGATCAGTGCGGCCCGGGCGGTGAAGGGGTTGGGGGCGGCGGCAGAGGCGTCATGGGCGGCCACGTGGAGTGATGGTGCGGCAAAGAGGAACACGGCTAGGAGGAAGACGAGAAAGAGGGAGGATAGCAGGGTCGGCTCTGTAGCGGCTGCCATTGGAGAGGGCAGTGGGTGGTGGGTGCGGCAGAGGAAACCAGCAGGGGATGGAAGGAAGAAGGCAATAAGTAGTGAGAGAGAGAGAGAGAGAGAGAGAGGGGTTGCAAGCTGTAGCTCTCGATGCGATTCTGGGTGCCATCTGTTGGATGAATTGATTAAATGGCTTGCTCAGACAAGAAGCATCGAATGAAGGGCTAGAGATGTGATATTTTGATGAGCGAGGCTTCGGGCTGTGTTGCCTGGCTGACATGAGTCATGATTCCGCGTGTGATTTGCCAAGCTATAAGTGCGTTTAGCGAAGCTGAATTTTTTGTTAGTGTGATTATGGAAAGGTTTAGAACTTCACTGAAATGCTTAATTATAAGAAGCATAATAAATTAAATTATTATGAAATCTTAATACTTATAAAAAGAAATACTCGCGAAAGGCCCGGTTTATTTAGCACCTTATGAGTTACAATCAGCCGATTTCAAGAAGCTGAAGTTTTTAATTTTACAGCTTCTCGATCTCAACCATAGAAATTTTATTTTACTATAGCTAGGAAGCAGAGATAAACCTACTTATCCGTACCCTTTCCTAGTTTATCTATTTTCTCTTCTTTCTTTCAATACTAAATTTATTTTTAACTTTTTAAATAATTATTTTAATTATAACTTATTTATTTTAAATAAATTTAGTGGTATCATATATAATATTTTTAATATATTTTTTAATTATTATTAAAAATTAATAGTATAACTCATAATATTTTTAATAAATATTTATTAAAAATTTAGTCATATAATTTTTATCTCAATAATTTTTTTTATAAAAAATTTATTTATTATAAATAAAATAATTTAACTGAAAATTTACATCTGAACACCCTCTAAACTTCTTGAACCAATACTTCTTCATGTCAAACATAGCCACAATATGCTCATCTAAGCTAAAAGATAACGAAAGTAAGCGCTAAGCTATGATCTAGTAAACATGAGATAAGACACTGGTTTAAGAGTGTCAAGTTAGAAATGTGCAGGGAACAGGTGTTCATAGCATATCAACAACATATCTAAGCTGGAAAAAAAAAAAAACCTTGCAATCTCCAACACACAAGTCCCTTGATAGATGTGCAGAGCGATTTCACACTAGTCCCACCCTACAATGAACTCTCAGATCCATCAATTACAATAATATAACTAAAAGTTTGCATCAAATACTTTCTAGACTTCTTCAACCAGTATTTTTAAAACCAGTACTTCTTCAACTGGTAAAAACTAATAGGCCAAACACAACCACAATATCTTCATGTAAGCTAAAAAATGAAGGAAAGAAAGCACTAAGTTGTGATCTAGTAAACATGAGATAGAGGGCACTGGTTTATGAGTGTCGAGTTTGAAATGTGCAGAGAACATGTGTTCATAGCATATCAACAACATATGTAAGCTGAAACAACAAAAAAAAAATTTCCCGATCTCCAACACACAAGTCCCTTGATAGATGTGTGGAGTAATTTCATACTACTCGCACCCTACAATAGAGACTCTGTTTGGCCCAACTTTTGTTTTTAGCTTTTGCTGATTGAAAAAATACTGGTTGAAAAGATACTAGCTGAAGAAGTTTGAGGGTGTTTGGATGCACAGTTTATGGTTAGGTTATTCTATTTATAATAAATAATTTTTTATTAAAAAATTACTAAGATAAAAATTATATGATTAAATTTGTAGTTAACTCTAATTAAAATATTTATTAAAAATATTATGAGTTATACTATTAAAAATTTATTATTATATATAAGGATTATTGAGCATAAGCAGTGGGGGGCCAGAGAAGTAGCTTCACCCCTGCTTCTCATAGAAGTAGCTAATTTATGAGTTGAAACAGAAAAACTGAAGGGTTAAACGTCTCAGTTTCTTAATTTTTACTTACCGCAAAACCATAAACAAGCCCTAGGCCAAATGGGACTAGAGTTTCTTAGATCCATCAATTATAGTGTGTCCTCACAAACGGACCACCAGAGAAAAAGCTACCACCGGCAATTGGCATTCTCACAACAGGAGACTACGATTACTAATTTGCTGACTTAGCATGGTCCATCATAGCAGGGTTCACTTGTTGATAAGTTAACGATGGACCAAGGCCTATGCGTGACTAGAGAGTGCTAAGAGTCGCAGGCCGTGAAACTTCGACGGGTCAATTTTGAAATGAAAGATGACTAATGCTTTGGGTGATCACAATCACACATATTATTACCAAACACGCTCTTAAAAAAATCCCCCACTTTATAAATTATTAGATATGAGAGCGCTCAATTGAATGACTTAAAATCTAGAGCTCCAGGGGCTTCAAACAGCAGCTGCTCCCTTTTTGGCAATCGTCAATTGAGAATGAATGGAGTAATCAAAAGCCTGTTGGAGTTGAACTGTGACATGCACGCAATTCAAACGTGTCAATGCTTAGTTCTTATAATGCTAACAAAGTACTTAATTTGCCAGTGGCTCTCATAATTAGCTCTTTGGAACAGAGAGGGCAATGAGTGGATACCTAGTCTTTTACTCAATGTTTAAACTCGATCAATTATAAAAAATAAATTTTAGATTCTAAATTATTCTATAAATATTTTTAAATATAATAATAAATACATTTACAATTATTTATATCTTTAATACTAAAAATATTTTTATCTTTTTATTTCTAAAATTAACTATCAAGTATCAACAAGTCTAAACCTAATTAAAAAATCCTAATTTGTTAAATTTAAACTCATTTTATTTAGCTAATTGGGGATCTAAAATTGCCATAAATAGGTATGATACCCAAAACTATAAATAGATGAGGCATCCAACTATACCAAATTAAATTGTTATCCTTATTATTTTGGAATGCTTCTAGGGTGCCTTCTTTGAAGTGCCCCAACCAAAAGGTTTCTATTCCCAAAATAAATAGCTGAATTGTTTGCAAGCCACATAAAGACAGAGGAATAAATACACAAGAGGAAGACAAGAGAGAAAGGTAGGTATGCACCAACAACCTAGAGTAATTGCCTCTTAATTCCGTATTCTCACAATCAGATCTATCCGTACACCACATTAATTTGAGTATATTTAATTGCAGCAAATTTTTTTTTTTTGACATAGATAAATAATAAGAGCGGATTTTGATCCAAAATCTTATTATCAATAACTAAGACCCTTACCAGTTAATTAAGTGAAGTACACTGCCATTTATGCCTATTCTCCTTCCGCTTTAATTTCTTTTATCGTTGTGCTTCCAGTGTCATCATTGACATGGTCCAGTATGTTTTAAATTATATCATAGACTTTACACAATTATATATTATGAAATTGGTTAAAAATATCTTATGCTCTTGTACCATAAGAATATGTCTATATTCTTTAAGAAAAATAAACTAAATTAAATAAAAATAAATATGAAAAAGTAAAATACAATCAAGATATCCTTTTGGATGTATAGAGCAAAGGCGACAAAAATTTAATGCATTTATTCCACTAGAAGAGTTTTAAAAATGCTGTCTGAAAAAATATTTTTAGGCTGTATAAGTAAGAAAATTTTTTTAATTATATTTAATTAGAGGAAAATAAATTATAAAGATTGATATAGTTACTTAATTTTTATTATTTTTATATTCGTATTATATAAATATTATTAAATACTATTAAAAATTATCATTTAATATTATTAAATATAAACTAATTAATCAACTATTAAATACTATAAAATTAATTAAATATTATTAATTACTATAATAATAATTAAATACTGTAATGTGTGAGTGGAATGAGATTAGAGCAAAATAGGGCAAACTTCTAGTTCCGCCACATTCGAGCCCATCGATTTCGAGAGAAAGATAATCAACTTTCTCTTTGCTTTTTCCTTATCAATTTTTCATCATCTTTATTAAATAACCAAATTCTACTATCCTTCTATCCTTTCTTCTTCTTTTCTCTCTATTAAACATACAGTGTTAGGTAAAAGCGCTGCACGGGCACACGCAGCGGCTCGCTCGGCACTGCCAAGCAAAAGGCCGAGAAGAGAGAGCGCGTCGTCGGCACTACGCGCTTGTTAGCCGCGCGAGGACCCGAATCCGATCGAGGGAGAAGGGCAACCGAAAGCGCGTGCAGTTATGGCGCTATCGAAAACGCGCCTGACCCCCTTGGCGACTTCGCATCACGTGCACGTAGTTCGCACTCGCTCGCCAAGTTGAGCAGAATAAGTAGCGTGTGGGGCCATTGCACCCGCGTACGCGCTCGCTCTCCTGCTCCTCCCCTATTGGCTACAGGGAAAAACTCGAGCCGAGCCGAGCCGAACAAAATGCGAGTGCTGCCTCCTGGCTCCTGGACCACCCACCACACGTGGAGCTATAGTGTGTGTGTGTGCTAGAAGCCTAGAAATCTAGAATGAATGTGGTCATGTACTCGCTCCATAGTCGCTCGCTCTCCCGCTCCTTCCTTATTGGCTGTAGTGAACAAGCTAAGCTGCGCTGAGCTGAGCTGAGCCGAGCAAAAAAGGGTCGAGTCAGAGGAGACGAGCCTCGATGCGATGCGGCGGCCGAGGCACGAGCCAGGGATGCAGAAAGGTCGGCCTCGCGGACCACCCTTCACACGTGGAAGCTCCACGTACGTCCGTTCTGGCAACTTTTGCCGTGTGATTTGTGGCACAAGGACGCAGGCGATGCGAGCCATTAATTATCGACTAGTGTTCCTTCTGCCATTTTCTATTTTATTTTCATATATAAAAACGGAGAAATGGTGTGTGTGTTCTGTTGTGGCGGGGTGGGGTGTACAAACTGACAAAGGGCCAAAAACCGTCATGTGTAGATAGTACCACGAGTCGGCCGTTTATGGATAGCCGAGTGGACCTCCCTTCACACATGTCTGCAGCTGGCCGTGACCCTCCATCCGTCCATCGTCAGGGCAAGACTTCAAATGACGTTTGCAATAAAATTCAAAATCCGACCCATCCGATTTTGATTGGATTTCAAAAATCGTGTTCGTGTAAAGCGTAATTTTTTTAAGTCAAGGTTAGGTATAGGATTTTCAAAATCCGCTCAAATCCACCGGCCATCATTTTATAAAAAACCTAACGCCACTTATATTATCATTATTATCAATCAATTTGATATCACCCACTTATACCAATTTGTCACTGCCACTTGCCATCATATTACTCGTGCAACTTATCCTCTTGACATCGAGAAAATTTTGTAGGCGAAGTCTCTGCCTAGGAATCTTGAACGAAAAGCATGTGGAATATGAATTATGTATATGTGTATAACACTTGATGGCTATATATTATACATATTTTAAAGCATTATTAACGATTAGAATTATCTCCGTCTCGGAAAATTTTTTCTTGACATTGCGTCACTCCATCTCAATTCCTCGACGTGGAAGGGTATTTCCAAGGATACCCAATTTCCCAGTGAGGTTAAGTTTGGTGGGCTAATTCTATTTAAGGAGACAACACAAACCAGAACACTGACAACGACCATTGTTTTATCAAGAATTTATCGTATCCATTTGTTCTTTAGGGAAGAAGAAGAAAAATAAAACCAACGCAGAAGTGAATGGGTTATGGGTATGCATATTGATGGACGCATGTCGTAGTCAAGGGCAAAGATCTCACATGCATGTCTGGCAGTGCAGTATTAAATTAACGTACTGCACATGACGAAGTAACTGAATCCAATGCCACACATGCCCTCGGCCGAGTCTTTTACCAAGGGGCGTTATAGCATGGCTGCCCAGCAAAACTAACAAAGAAGTCGTTTTTGAATCAATTTCCGTCAGCTTTTACTGTGCGGACAATCCGAGAGACGTCAAAAAGAAAAAAAAAATCCAAGAAAACTACTGGTTGCATCAAACTTAATCACCGCCCCACCTCGACTTGATCCAATTTAACAAGAAAAATCTGTGTTAATGGGGTGAAGTGAGATTCACGTAAAACTCAACTTATAAAAAGTTTGAGTTTGGATATAAAATTCTCACTATCCTCCGAACCCGACCTATGTATAAAAATTTATAGTTATACTCTTAATTAAAATAATAAAATCTTAATTTTAACCTGCCCTCGTGCCGCCCCATCGCTGCCCCCTTTGCCACTCATGCCACCGGCAAGCCACCCATATCACCTGCGCTTTGCCCATGCAAGGTCGGGTTTGAGTTTGGGATAAATTTTTTCAACCCTGGTGGGTTGGGGTCAAGGTTAGAGTCAACTTTGGCACCTAATTCTCAGATGGAGTCAAATTTGGGATAAATTTTTTCAATTGTGGTAGCTGAACTCAAAATCAAAGTCAGATATAACACTTGCTGCTCCCGTTCCACCCCCATTATCATCCCTACTATTTATTCCTTCCTTTTCCCGAGTCGCCCCCAAGAAACCCTGGCAGCTGCATATTTCAACTAATGTTTGTCTGTTTCTTTGGAAAGAATCCACATGGGGGAGAAGAAAAAAACAGCCATATTCATTGTATTTTTTCATCTCCCCATATTGATTCTCTCCAAAGAAAGAGACCCTATAATTTCAAACTCTCACAATTTCGAGAATAAAAATATTTTAGAGGACTGATATCGTATTAATTTTTTAATCTATATCACGTCAATGCACACAAATCTTGTTCATAATTATTGGTAAACTATCATTTTATGTAATGATATACTACATTATTTTTTGGCAGAATTTATAGTCGTACAAATTAACTCCAAGTTGATTTCCATTTGTAGACGCTGATTGACCATCTCACTGGAAGGTAACAATTGCATGGCTAGAAGATCTTGAAAAAAAAAATGAAATCCTAAAATTAGAATCTTCAAGTTAATTGAAGATTGCAAGACATTAGTGTAGATTCATTGTATCAATTGGCATATTTTAGATGTGTGTATATCATAGCTTGTGATATACAAAAGAAATGTGTATGTATATACTTACTCAAGAGTGATAACATCACGTAGTGCTCTGAGCTGTAGACGCTGATGGATCATCTTATTGAAGAGCAACAATTGCATTGCTAGAAGTTCTTGAAAACAAATAAGAAAGCTAAAATTAAAATGCTCAAGTCAATTGAAGATTGCTAGATAATAGTGTGTAGATTCACCATATCAATTGGCATAATATGTGTATATCATAGCTCATGATACACAAAGGAATGAGCATTGATAGACTTACTCAAGAGTGATAATATCGTATAAGTGCAACAACGCAAACCCGCAATAGGTTTAAATTAACTATCATGTGGCTAGGAACAAGCTTGTAGAGTACAATGGTCCTTGGGAATGCTCAAGGAGTAATGTCCTTGGTTGATTACTTTAGCAAGCACACTGCTTAGAGGGTGCATTGTAGAGTCATTTGGTTCTTCAATGCCTTGAGCTCTTAGTGCCGTAAACTTTTGGGGCTTTGATCATCGAGTCTTCAATTCTCAAATTTTATGCATCTTGTCTTTTTGTACTACTATGTCTTAATTTTATGTCACTCAAAATTTAAGTTCTCTAATGTCTTATCTCGTAGTTCCTTGAGCTCTTTAGTCTTTAATGTCTTAAATTTTTAACATGTAAGGCCCCTGACACTTACGTCTTAATTCCTTGATATCTCGAGCTTCTAAGCTAAAATAACTAAGCATTAGTTATCTTATCCACGTAGTGTCTTTGTTCTAGCCTTAGCTCATTATGAGCAAATGGACAAAGTTCATTGAGTTAGATTCTAACTCAATTATCAATCTATGTATTCATATATCACCTAACGTTGATATGAATTGCTAAATACGTGTGTGTATATATATATATATATATATATATATATATATATATATATATATATATATATATATATATATAATTTAAGTAAATAGTCTTTTTGCAAAATTCTTACCGACTTGCGATGTGAAGAAGACAGGATCTTGAACATAAGATCGATGTTGACATAGTTTTACAACCTCAGTCAACGCACACACATGGCCGTGGAAAGAACACAGCAATGTGTCGGCCGGCACTTGTCGGCAACGCTGATTCAAAAGGCAGAGAGAGCAGCATCATTTAGTGGCAAACAGCTAAAGGATCAGGAGCATTAGCACGAGGTTTTTTTTTAGGTAGTCATTTTTTTAAAACCAAAGGACAGCATTAAATCTAGTAACTTTATTGTTGTTCTCGAAACTACAAATCAGAAAATTTAACGATGGCTGGTGCCGCATATAAAGATTTTCCGAATTACAGTACTTCATTCACAGCGACAATGTTCTGATTTGGAGATTAGTCTTTAGAAGTCTTCTATTGCTTATTTGTTGGAAAGTGTGGAATTTGTAAATCTTTTGGCTTCCATCCTGGGATTTAAAGGAGCTACTTTTATTGTTAGATAAGGAATGAACCGTTACCTTTGACACCTTTGCTTAAGAAGAATAGAGGTCCCATGACCAATAAGAATTGCGTTTAGGTATTAATTATCAATACCTTAGATTTTAAAAGACAACTTTCATTCTATGAAGGATGTATTGATTATGAGATATCTAAAAGGTTATATATTCTATGAAGGATGTATTGATTATGAGAAGTTTGTCATTGGTAATGGTATTATCTCATTTTGGTTGGTTCACAATAGACCAATTAATTAGGCCAACCTAGTAAGGTTGTCTAAAGAAAAGCACCTTGGATGTCCACACTTTCCTAGAACTCCTAGTAAGGTTGTCTAAAGAAAAGCACCAAAAAAAGAGGATAATTTTGATAGGGTAGATTAAGCATGATCGAGTTATTAAGTTTAATAGGTAATTTCCTAGAACTCCTCGACCTCGTAATGGTAACCTTGAAAAAATCTTGAACTTTGTTGTGTCATAGTAAAATTCAGAGTTTATGCTTCCTATCTTCTCTATGCTTGCAACGAAACACTTGGTCGATTTGTTCTTATTATGAAAGAATAATAGCCACAATTGTGCTATCAACTATCTTGTGGGTCGTAGTGGCTGTTCCTTCACCACTGTCACAAGCAACTGGAAGAAGGTAGTGAAGTGGCCAAAACCAAAAGCATCTTATTTCATTTTCGTTGGCCTTTGCGCACATGACTCGTGAGTGAAATAGGGAACAGTGTAGGACGACAACTTTTTGTTTCTTGCAAATGCAAAGCAACTGGCTACAAGTATCGAATGCTTGTATAGTTGTAGTGGGAGTGGAGAGCACCACTCCGTTTCTTGGAGATCCTTGAGGTGACCTCCACTTATCCTGTTCAATTATGCTCTCTACCCATTGACCTCATTGACCTCAGCAGTTAATTGAGTAGATAAATGTCCTATATAGTTTCACAAATGAAATACTATCTCTACTAGACAGGCTATCTTTAATCTCTAAGCTGTATCCTCCTACTCACTTTCACACCTCACAAAAAGCAATTAAAAGCTTATCATAGCAGCTACAGCGAGATATGCCAAGCCAACAACAAATAGCTAGCTTATATAATACACACATAAAAACAATTGAGAGTCTACAGTATCTTTGATTTTATAGATTGTCTTATGCAGATTTTCTTGAGCTTAGTTATCACAGATCTAGCACGGCAGCTATCGGATACACCTAATCCGCATTAACACAACAAATAACTCCTCTTACATCCAAGCAAACATCAACGTCCCGACAAAACAAATGCAGACACCTTACCTGCCTGTGGCTTTTATCTCCTAGAATAGCTGGAATCTGGAACACAGGTTGCAGCTTAAACTACAGCTTGAGACAAAGTAGAACCCTCGTAGTCACCTCACACCATCAGCATATAGGGAAACGGAATTCCATGTTGAGTTGCCCACAACCAAGTGCTGGACTATGCACAACTTACCTTACCAAAAACGTACAATTACATAAGTGGAGATTATATAGCTCCCCTATAAAGTCATATCAACAATCAGGCTGGCAAATATAAGCAAAGACTATTTCCCCGATTAAGAAAGAATTAGATACATCCATAAGGTTAGCTTGAATTTTCACTTTTCTGCTGCAGAAATTCAAGGTCTTTCATTTGCCTTTCTACAGCTTCTTTGGACAATGATTTTGGCTCCGGAAAATTTGTTCTCTCACCTGTAGCTATTTGTTTTGCCATTGAGCTGACTATTCTATCTATCTCCGGTTTCTCGATTGAGGGGAAAACCGCATTTAGCATAATACATAATAGTCTGATATCCTCCTCTTCTATTGGATCTTGGCCAAAGCAACAGACGTAGATACCCTCGAGAGCTTTCTCAACTCTAATCTCCATTGGAATTTCTGGGATCGCAGCCTTCATTTTTGCTCGTCTCTGGACAAAATCAGTAACCTATTTAATTTGAGGCACTATGCATCTGGAGTATGGGATCGAATACTCTTTTCGGGCAATTTCATGAGAAAATATAATATAACGATATTATACCACACAAAGGCCAAGCATTAAATACGCAGAATTCGCCTAATAATATGGACACGGAATTCCACTCACACAAGAGCTATTAGACTGCCAAGTTATGCTCGCAAACAAACATACATGAATAAAAGTAAACCAATAGACATCGGTATCAGAATCACTTAAGCATGACCTGACAGGTTCTGAAATCACCACATTTCGATTTCGGAAGGACTATGATCTATATGCCCACCTATGATTATCTGGAACCGAGTTCAACAAATGTTCAGAACATGGGCGTAGATGGAAAGATGGATATGGCATGACATAAGCATGTCATCAATAACAAAGAAAATTTATATTTACACAACACATATTTCTGCATAAAGAAAATATACAGAAACATATGATTTATACAACCTCGACTTGTGTATCTCCAAAGTATTAAGGAGACTTTTCACATTGTAACAATTGATTGGGCATACACTAAGACTAAATCCAGTTAGTACCAGGTATGATTGAGCTTGCAAAGTGATGATCTAGATATTAAGAACCTTAGCTGGACGCACATAGTAGCGGACAGATGATCTTTGACCTGAACCAATTGTTGCCCACCACCACTGACCAATGCAGTCAAACTGCCAAGACTCTCCTTACCACAGGACAGGATCCGCTACTTCCAAGCAGTGTACTACCTCTCTTTGGCTCTTCCTCTATTCTCCGCCCATTAGAATATATTGGATTGAATTGCCACAGAGAGAGATTAACAATTAGATACAACTGTTAATCTGATCAGAAGATATGGTTAGCATAGCAAAGTTGTATAGTGATCTTTAAACTAAGTGACACAAATGTAGACAGTATGTTCGCCACGTAAAGTAAAAATGTCATCCTAATCTTTAGGACAGTTTCCCACGTAAAAATCTCATCCTAATCTTTAGGACATAGTTTCCCACGGAAACTCGTAAGACATGCGTCTTGCTCTATTCAACCTTGAGTTATGCAGGGTTAAGGAGACACATTGATGGTTTATTGATCGAGAATCTTGATATTTCAGAAGATTTAATTAATAGCCCAAAGCTTGATTGAGAGCAAAAATTATTGTACATGAATGTAAGTGCAACTGCATACAACAGGACAATTGTGCACTGGCTCAAAAACGGGAACAGAAAGGTTCAATTTTAAACATAGTCAAAGTTAATAGTCACGTAGAGTGAACATTTAATTTAACCACACCTTCACCTTTTAGGTACTATCCAATAGATTTAATTTACCTCACTGTCGCCACTAAGACCTTTTTCTCTGTTTGGAGCCATAGAGAAAACTCATTAGATTCGTCTAACAACATATTGCTATTCCAATGAACAAATGTAACATTGTACTTACATTATTTACATTTTACACTATGTCAGAGAGACTTGTACAATACTTATCCAGGACATGGAACTTGTACATAACTTACAATAACAACCTTTCATCCATGGTATTTTTCAATCAAATCATCGATGCCCTTAGCAACACCTATATATTAATATTTGATGCTTAGACAGCGGAGCCACGTTGAGAGGAGTGTGGGCAAATGCCCCCACTTGAAATTTAAAATCAATTAGATATTAATACATAATGTATATAAAAATTTTAGTTTGCCCCCACTAAATAAATTCTAATCTTTGTAATATTACCCCCAAGTATCATGCCCCCACATATCTTTGGGTCCTAGATCCGCCACTGTGGTTATGTGATAATGCATTTGCAAATTCCAGAGTAAAAACTGAATAAAAACTTCCTTTCACTTCATCAAATAATTTCATTATTTTAGCCTTTTAGAATATAAATATGCTCAACCTATATCTGCACTAAAGAGATAACAAGTAGGGATGACAATTTCACTCGATGGGTTCGGGTACCCGATTAACTAAACGGGTCAGGTCGAGTTTAGATATAGGGATGTGGGTACCCGATACCCGATTTTAATTTAAAAAAATATAAATATTTATTATTAGAATATAAATAATAATAAAATAACTATAATATAAATATTTATTACTATTAAAAATATAAAAATAATAATAAATAATTATTGTATAAATATATATTTATTTATTTTAATTTTTAAAATATATTTTATATAATAAAAAATAAATAAATTTTTTTTATTTAATCGGGTACCTGCGGGTACCCATTTAAATACCTGACCCATGTTTGGGTGGGGTTCGAGTAGCAGGCCGGGCTCAGGTTTACGGTAAAACCACGAGTACCCAACCCATTGCCATAGTAATAAGGACCCCCCCCCCCAATTAAGTTGTTTCATGCAAGTCCAATGGGAGCTCAATCAACCTAGTAGATTGCATAATCCTTTGAACACACCATTGCCTCCCACAAGAACTCCAATCATAAAATTCTTAGAAATTGTTTAGAGTAACTACTATGAAGCTGAAAAACTCACTCTCATCTTCAATATTGATAATAAAATATTTCATTGCTCTCAAAACTAGAGGGACTTTGAAACTCACTAACTTCATTCAACTCAAGAATTTCTTTATCGTTAAGCTCAACTCCTCAACCACTTTACCCCACTACTATAAAATAATAGAGTTCTCGTGTCATGATACAAGTATGCTTACTATTAAATTCAATGTCCACTTTATTAAATATTCGTTACGAGAACCATTATTCTTTGAGACTCTCCCACTTGCCTCTATAAAACATTAAGTCAAAGTATAGCCATGCAAGGATTGGTGGACCTCATCTTGTTGCTTATGTTGCTCCATTTATGAGTGCTACAATCTGAATATGTCTCACAAGTTGAAGTTGAAGTTGCATCTCCTTCTTTCAACTCATATTTTGGGTACAAACCACCAGAGTATTTAACATTTGCTTTTAAAGGCCATTCTTCAATGAATGCGACTCTAGAAATAGAAAATATTTGCCTCCTTTGAAGTTAGATGACTAAAAGCATTGGTGCTTCTATACTATCCTCAATGTGGGCAATTGTCTTTCCTGAGATTTAAGAAGTATATACATCTTATAAAGAATTAGTGATATTTATGATATAGAACTTTGACTAAAAAAATGCTATTGCACCACTAATAAAAGAAAACATATAAAAATATAATTTTGCTCTCATGTACTCTGGGTCACGGATTCACCATTGAATAGAAGTGTGAAGTTTTCCTTTATATTGTTGTTCACATATTATTTTCTTCTTGAAAAGTTTCAGAGAACCAACTCCACTACTCTTCACTTTTCCTTCAATTGCAACAAAATCTGAGTCTGCTTCCCGTTTCTTGTGTGGATATCAAATTCACAGCATTCCAGCAATTCATGCCACATTCAAGATGATGCCAAGATCCAATTTTACCCAACATTTGCCTTTTAGATACTATCAATATAGATAATAGGGGTTATGAGATCTTAGAGGGTTGTGATTGAGTATTTGTCCGTCATTCAATTGGAAAATACTAAAAGCACTCTTTTTTACTTATACTAAAAGCACCCATTGGACTTATCAAGATAAGTTGTTATCACAATGGAGAATAAACACATTATAGTACTTTCACTATTTACAAAACGCAAAAAGATTTGTATATTACTTATATAGGATTAGTATAGGACTTGATGAGATTATTGTGCAAGAATCCAACAATCAAAGTCAAGAGCCTTAAAGGTGCCAGAAATTGAACTGAGCAACAATCAAGGAATTAACTTTTTGAGAAGTCGAATTGAGGCCTCAAAATTGGCATTTCAAGAGACATACTTCTTGAGTGACAAAGCTCTTGGGAGCCAAGGTCTATACCAAGGTCTCGAAAGGCTAAAAGTCTCAAGAAATAAGGTTCATAAGAAGACCAAGCACAAACCCGCAAGTAGAATAAACTTGGGTCACCCAACAACTAAGGCTCATGTTGTCGTTTGAACCAAGCCCATAAAACCATAGCGGCCACAAGCAAACACACATACATATTTCATGCAATATTGTCCATGAAGAATGTGGTAAGATCAATTTTAGGGACACGATGAATGCCATTGGGAGAAGGCATTCAACAACATAAACAATCCAAAGGCAAAATCTAGCCTCACTAAACCTAGGGTTTCTATTATAATGACAAAGGTATGTCCACACAACTCCATAATTCGCTAATTAACATTAGTTTGACATAAGTTTCCAAGGAAGAAAATCCTCGCCCATGCTTAGTGTGACAGCAACGGATCCGGATCCCAAGAGCTAGGCTCAAATTTGGGACATGTGGCATTCTCAGTCCTAGATTGGTGACATATGGTACTCCCAGACGTTACTAGTTGAGTAGTGTACAGTCAGGGGCAACGAAAGCAATGCGTTGTTGAGGGCAACGTGTGAGCGTGGTACTCTCGAGTGTTGCTGGTTGAGTAGCGCACTGTCGAGAGTGACATGCAAGCATAATACTCCTAGGTGTTATTGGTCAAGTAGCATATTGTCAGGTGCAATGTACGCAACACACTGTCGAGGGCGACGTGTGATGTTATGCTCATCTGCGATGGTGCAGGGGCGGTGGCACGAGTTAGAGACATACGCGACCCTATGTGCTTGAGTACACGAGGACGAGGCTGGGATGTGCAATGCAGCTATTGCACGCATGTTCACAAGCGAGCGATCAGACCATGTCACATCTTTGCTTGGTATACGTGTGTGCCGCGGAGTTTGTGCACATGGGACATCCGCGAGCGAACGATGTGATGTAAACGCATAGCAGCGCATAAGGCAACACCACGACTCCGCAAGCGAGAAAAAGCCAGGGAGGATTCATGAACTTTGCTCGTTGGCTATTTATTGATTGGGTTTTAGCAGCCCAATTGGGTGGACCTGATGGATTGACTAGGTGTTGGCAGCCTAAGATTGGGTGAACCTGGGTCAATTTTTTCCTAGACCAAGGGTGGTCTATTTAGGCTTGGAACAAATCCTTGACTCAATTGGAAATGAAATGGTTGCCTGGGTCAACAATGTGATTAGGTTCTATTTCTGATTTCACTTGTTAGGAGAAGCCTCGGTGGATTCGAGAAGCTTCAAGTATAGTTGTCAGGATCGAGATCCTAGCTAGGAACGATAAAGACTTTCTAGGATCGAAACGTAGGATCGGATCGTAAGATCCTACCAAATCACCTAAAATATATAATGTTTTAAAATATATTCATTTAATTAGAATTAAGAGTATGATAAATATTCTAATAAGTAATAAATAATTAAAAAATAATATATTTTTATTTAGTATTATATATTAAGATATATATATATATCCAATATTTTATAATATTATTTAGATGTATTAATGGTATAGTATAAAATTATGAAACCGAATATTTGTTAAGTATTAATAATGGAGATGAATATAACAAAAGTGTACAATAAAACTAGTAACAACAAAGGTATGCAATGAAATACAGACAATAACATAAAAGCATAGAAAATGATAAAGATAAAGGTATATATAATAATGACAATAAAAATGACAATAATAAAGATCACAAATTTGATTTTAAATTTCTAATAAATAGTTGAAGTAGACAAGTATAGTTATAGATGATAAGAATCTTAAGTTGATGAATGTTTGTCAAAGAAAGAGTAAATAATGACAATTAAAGACAAAAAATTACATCACATATTAATTTAAGACTTTTGTCATAATAGATTATTAATTTTTGATATAATTGTAATCAATTATAAACTTATTTTACCTATTAACTTAGGATCTAGTAGGATCGGTGAGATCGTAAGATTCTACCCGACCCTAAGACTCAGATCGTGGGATCGTAAGATCCTACCACATTTTAAATCCTACATTCGTTCCGGAATAGTTTGCCTAATTTGGGTCGGATCGGAAGATCCTAAGATCCAGAACGCATTTTTGACAACATTGGCTTCCAGGGAAAGGACTGGACACGCCTGACAACCAAAAAGCTTGGAAAAAAGAAATGGTAGAGATTTTCGAAGGTATGGGCTAGCTTGAAAAACATTGAAGAAGAAAAGTTATGTTCCTTCTTCCTCCGTGAACCTCCGGAAAGGGAGAAGCGATCACTTGTGATCAATGAGGGAACCTGAGCTAACCCTAAGCTTGTGAGATTTCGGAGGACTCTGTCGGGGAGTAGTGCGCAACTAGATCGACACTCGGGCAGATTCGGTTGGCTTCACTTTTTTCTTCCTCTCATTCTCTGTTCTCCTCTTGCTAAGCTGAGTGGGTGTGGAAAAATGTGAGTGCCAATGTAAGCTTGGGTCGTTTGTGGCCACGAGCAGGGAGCGATCTGGGAAAAAGGTTCGGACTTATTCATTTGTAAATTGATTTTGTTAAAAGAAGAGAAAATTTCTTTCAGTTGGGGAGGTTTTAATTTGGCGATTCTTTCTTTCTCCCATTTTTGAGCGAGGCTGAGATGAGTGTCGTTGTTGTGCTCATCTACTGTATACAGCCGAAGAAAAAAAAAAGGCAGGGAAAGGCAGGCAACATTTTCGGGCAACATGCTTCTAGTATATTCTAAGTGTTTATAAGTATTAAATAAAAATTCAAATACCTTATATCTCTCATAATAGGGTACATGGCTGTAGGCTAATTTGGATGTTGTATATGGTTAAAGCTTACAAAATATCTACTTACATTTAGAAAGTTTGTGTTTGTGACTATATGACTATATAATATGGCCAAACAAGCCGTAAAGAAGCAGCCTTAATACGGTGCATTGATTATAATTTGCAAAGCCACCCTTGATAAACTACACATGGATTGCACATAAACATAATCAAGAGGTTTGTCTCCTACATCCCACACATTATTGTAAATATTTAATGAGTATCAATGAAAAGTTGATCACAAATGAACATGCCAAACGTTATGAAGCAAATCATTACCTTATTAGTCATTAGCTACTGATATCAATTGATGAATGTAATCAAAACACTGTACCAAATTAAAGTTCACTCCAAAGAATAGCACAAAGACAAGCATGAGACCATGAACACAACAAAAGAACACCAATTAGTACTGTCCTTTGCAACAAGTATACCAATTACGGATTAATTATTGTCTTCTCATTCTATGCCCGACAACAAAATTCTGTACACAAATTCTATGTTTCTTTACAGCGTATCTCTACTAATAAGCATGATCTTATAATTACGTTGAGGAGGTAGACCTGATGAAATCAATAACTGGGAAGGATGCCCACAATATTAACTGTAGGAATCCCTTGTTAGTTTAATTGCTAATTCCAGTGCTTTTAAACCCACCTATTCATTGATTTAGAACTCATAGAATGCTATGGGTTAGAGGTTCAACTGGGGCTGAACTAGAAGTTGAATTGCTTTAGAAAATTGATATATAGTATATGTTAAAAAAAGTTACATTCAAGTCCATAACATGGACTTAAATATAAACTTCAATGCACAACGAACTATATAAATCAGCAATACAATATTCAACAAGTTTTAAATTTAATCACCAATAATAATTAATGATTTTGATTCTCAATGTAATCGCTAGAAGAAAAGAGTTATTATAATTCTAATCATGGTTTTAAATCTCAGTTGAACTAGTTTGTATGGCTTACTTTCTGATACAAACTAAGTTAAAAACCATGATGCTAGCATCTTCAATGGATCTCTCATTTTCATCTCAAAGTTTCAAACTCAATGTGATTATTGATGTGTGAAAATCAATTTTGATATACCATTTTTTGATACCAAGTCAATAGGTGGCTTGATTACTTGACCAAGACAACCACATTTCACTGTTTTTTTTTTTTCCAAAACATATTTATTTTGTACTTTAGTTGGACCAACAATTAAATCAACTTCCCATTTTCCTAGCGATTGGTTGGGCTGGTCTTGTCAAATATTATGTTGCATATTGAGTTGAATGATGAAAAATGGTTATGGAAATATGCTTCTAATAGTTTTGCACTTAGAAGCAAGGTTTTGAAAATCAGCCTGGACCTTGGATGCATGAACCAAGTGGGAGACGCAAAAGAGGAAGAAGAAGGAAGGAAAAAAGAGAGAAAGGAGAAGGAAAAGAAGAGAAAGGAGCAGTGGGCAAGCGGCGGCTGTGAGCGGGCAGTAGACGTGATCGGTGCAGGCAAGCGGCAAAGGCGGACACAGTACCATTCTTCTTCTTCTTCGTCCAATTGTACTGATTTTCATTCGGTACGTACTAGTGTTCGGCACACCTATCCATACCGGCTTTTCAAACCTTGATTGGAAGTCTAAACTATAAACATAATTTGAATTATAATAAACCTTTGGCTAAAGGAATCAATCAAAGTTGGATGCTACTCTAGAACTTAATGTTACCCATGACTTCAAATATTTATCTAGATCAAGGATTCAAGAACCGTACCGTACCGGCCGGTTTTGCCGGTACAGTACCGGTCCGAGCAGTTGCCGGCACCGGAACCGCGAGCGGAACGCGGCACCGCGGCGGAGACATGGAGGGAGGGCTGGAGGCAGCTGGCGGCTTCGGCGGGCGCGAGGGAGGGCAGCAGAAGCTTCGATCGCCGCTAACGAAAGCTTCGATCGAAGCTTCTAAACTATAAATATAATTTGAATTATAATAAACCTTTGGCTGTAGGAATCAATCAAAGAACTTACTATTACCCATGACTTCAAATGTTTATCTAGAAATTTGTCCATAGATGTATTACAGCATCTGATCAATTTGCTAACTATAGGGATTTTGACATTAAAGTATGCCCCTTGTATGGCATTGGTGATGATTCCATTACCTTTACCTATCTTCTATTCTTGTAGCATAGTTAACCATGCTTATGCATGGATTAAGATAAAATTGGGTGTCATTTGCGCTCGAAGCCTCGAACAAATAGTTGGTGTAATAGGGATTGACTGGATGATGAAAAATTGACAATGTCTAGAAAGTTATCATCACCATTGCCTTTAAGATAAGATGCTAAGTAATGAATGCATATCAGTAACAGTAAAATTAGGAATGAATGTGACTGCACATAATATGAATGAAACTAGTAAATACTCTGACCTCCCTGGCAGCGGTCATTTTAGCAAAGAAGGTCTCCTCCTCGAATTCAATGTCATTAGAAATTCGAAGCCTGGCCACTCCTTCCAGTATCTCTTCTGACTTCAAAAGTCCGGCACCAATTGCAGCCAACCAGCAACAGATAAGAACATAAAGTGGATCCCCTGCCTACCGATCAAAACGCAGCAATTAGAGCATTATGCAAAATAACTACGAAGCAAGGGTAAAAAGGAGGCGAAATACAAGATACGAACTCGACCACGGCGATCTTGGAACTCGTAGAAGGCTCTGGAGTCGGTGATGCTACACTTCTTACCGACTCGGCGCCGGAACTCGGCGAAGTCGATGAGGTCGTCGCCGACGCCGCCCTCGTCGGCCACGATCCGGGCAAGGAGGCCCACCACGGGGAGCGACCCGATCACCTTGCTCGCAAACCCGGAAAGGGAGTTGGGCTTCCTCTCCATGTACCCGACCACCGTGGAACCCCCGGCAGCGCCATAGCGGGCGGGGAAGCTGCGGTGTCGGGATGGAAGGAGAGGAGTACAGGGTTTGGCCGGGAGGAAGGAAGAGAAGAGGCGGGGCATTGGAATTAGGGCTGTGGTCGGATTCCCCATAGGCTTCGCCTTCGTGCAGGCGACGAGGGTGTTAGCTAGCTTATCGTTATCTCCCTTATCGAACACAAGGGAAATCGGAATTGTCGTCCTTTCCCTTCAAAATAAATTTTAATAAGCTAGCTTGGGTGCCGCCAGAAAATGACTTTCTTCAAAATCCTACTTCCTCACGTTGAACCCAATGATTGTTAGTTAAAGAATACAGGTAAATGATTAAAAAAAACATATTTTTAATTATATTACTTATGAATTGAAGTTATATTACTTATGATCAATCAAATAGTAAATATTGATCATTATTATATTAATCCTTAGCGTATAAGAAAACTATAAAGCAATCCCACAATCTATGTGATGACAAAATCAACAAAAATAAAATTTGATTATTGGAGGGTGAACAAACGGTCCGGTATATTTAATTTTTATCGATTTAACGATTAATTCAGTAAATTCAATTCATAAAAAATATAGGTAATAATTTTTCAAATTTGATTTTTAATTTCAATATTAATTTTTTATTTTTTAATTTGATAAAAATCAAATTTACTGATACTAAATATTGAATTAATAAATTTGATAAATTTAGTTATATAACTTATCAAATTTACTAATATAAATATGAAATTATTAAATTTTATTTGATAAATATATAAAAATAAAAATATTATTATATTTATATGGGTAAAATAATTTAAATTGGTAAATCGATAATTTACCAAATTTATAAAAAAATTGATAAATTTTGATAAATTCAATTAGTTAAGAGATTGTTTTTTTTAAACTCAGTTCAATTTCTATTTTAAAAAAATAAATAAATATTAAATTGATAAATTCAATTTCAATAAATTAAATTTTGGTTTTACCGAATCCTCACCCCTACTTATTATTACTATATTAAAAGTACAACTACCACAATCCATAGAATCAATTATATAGTTGTAGTCATGGATTATGGGATTGTGACCCGATAAATCTTTGCCGTGGTTAGCTTTGTTAATCTCATGGATGGTGGGGATTGACCTTGTAGTTTCCTTATACACTAATGATTAATATAATAATGATCAATTTTTATTATCTAATGGATCATTATCATTTACATGCTCACACTAAATATGTAAAAATAGATCTTCACTTTGTTTGTGAACATGTAGCTATGCAACAACTTAGCGTCTTATGTGCCGTGGTTGACTTTGTTAATCTCATGGATGATGGGGATTGACCTTGTAGTTTCCTTATACAGTAATGATTAATATAATAATGATCAATTTTTATTATCTAATGGATTATTATCATTTACATGCTCACACTAAATATGTAAAAATAGATCTTCACTTTGTTTGTGAACTTGTAGCTATGCGACAACATAGTGTCTTATTTATCTTCACACATGAGTAACTTATTGATATATTTACTAAGTCTCTCTCTCGTGAATCACATTCAAAGACTTAGTGGTCAAATTTATGCTTCGGCAATGAATTTGTGGGGGCTCAAAGGTCATCCATATATAATTTGATATCATCAAATGAGCAAAAATTAATAATGCATAAGAAATTGGTCTAATTGTTTGCACGTTCAACAAAGATGGGAAACAATATGAACACCAAAAGTTCCATTGAACATGAGATTTTCTAGCCATGTATAGAAGAGTCATGGACGACCCAGCCTTCTTACTTGTCCATCCACACACGTGTCAGTGTCATATCTATAAGGAGATATATGGCTGAGCCTCTCTAGACCCAATCTCAAAAACAAGTTAACTACAAGTGCTTTGGAGATGCTGATGTGAAAAAAACAGTGTGCTATTAAATAAAGTATTATTTGAAAAAGTACTAAGTTAGTAAATAATAGATTATTTAGGTAAATGATTATACCATGCTTGCGGGGAATAGAAGTGTTTTATTCTAAAAGGTCACCAACCACATTTCCGAATCAATCATAAAAGTTTAAGTCATTACTAAAAGAATTTACCATCAAAAGAGGCCAATTTGTCTTATTATCTTAAGGGCCAGAGATTATAGTGCAGATGGCAAAAGTTTAAGTCATTACTAAGAGAATTTAGCATCAAAAGAGGCCGATTAGTCTCATTATCTTAAGAGTCAGTTTGAGATTATAGTGCAGACACTGTAATTACAGATGCTACTATTACAATGTTATAGACTCAAAAACAGCACTGTTTATTATCAAAATACTATAAATTATGATTAGAAGAAGCATATTTTATATATATATATATATATATATATATATATATATATATATAGTTTTATATAATTTTATATTTTTTTATATACTTTTATATATTTATATATATATATATATATATTTTTATATACTTTCATGCGGGTCAAACGGGTTGTGCAAAACCGCTTTAACACATTCAGACCACGTCAAGCCTTGGCTCTACAGCTCCACCATGAGATCCACCCGCCATCTCCTATGGAAAGAGTTCATAAATGAGGCACCTTCCATAGGCATTTAGAAAAAGAAAGACAATTAACCTGTGGATGAAACTTATGGACGGACACATTCCACAGGACTTGTTCTTGTTCCATAGGCATTGGTGGCGACTAAATCTCGTAGTGGTACTATATACTGGGTTGCAGGCTTGGCCATGCATCTTACGGACGTATACAGGCGTGTCCTCCATCTAATAATAGTTATGCCATTCTTCTCGGTCCCTTATGCATGCTTATTTTTCTCTTGTTGAAGAGATATTCAATATAAATGGACATATCGCAAATATTTTTCTTCTATCTATCCAAATTTCTACAATATGAAAGCCATTGTCCATAGAAGAACCATATCCACATCATCTACTCATACTTTATATTCAAAATCTAAATATGTTGTAGGATAATTAAAATAATCTTTCAACTAATAATGATAAGCTTTAGGTTATGTTCTAAATGGAATCCACAGTGAAAATAATAAAAAATATAATAGAACATAGCTTTAGAACTGAATTATATATTTTTTTTATCTAAATTTATTATATTTTTCATCCTTCCCATTATAAATTTTATCCAATAACCGAATTATACAGTATTTTTTCCAACTATATTTCATGTCCACTAGTAAATAATCTGCGAGCAAACACCGGTCTGTTCCACAATTTATGCAGTTGAAAAATGTAACCTTGAGTAAGTACTGAAAATTTTCGTACATGGAATTTAGGAAAATGAGATATTGCGAGGTGTTTTGAACTTGTGAGCGTGGAAATTTTGGGGCTTAATTTTGAAGTTAATATTGTGTTTCTAAAATTTTGCGAAATGTTCTGTTGTATTATGAAATTATAGCATCCCAAATTGTAAATATTGATCATTATTATATTAATCTTAGCGTATAAGAAAACTATAAAGCAATCCCACAATCTATGTGATGACAAAATCAACAAAAATAAAATTTGATTATTGGAGGGTGAACAGACGGTCCGGTATATTTAATTTTTATCGATTTAATGATTAATTCAGTAAATTCAATTCATAAAAAATATAGGTAATAATTTTTCAAATTTGATTTTTAATTTCAATATTAATTTTTTATTTTTTAATTTGATAAAAATCAAATTTACTGATACTAAATATTGAATTAATAAATTTGATAAATTTAGTTATATAACTTATCAAATTTACTAATATAAATATGAAATTATTAAATTTTATTTGTAAATATATAAAAATAAAAATATTATTATATTTATATGGGTAAAATAATTTAAATTGGTAAATCGATAATTTACCAAATTTATAAAAAAATTGATAAATTTTGATAAATTCAATTAGTTAAGAGATTGTTTTTTTAAAAATTCAGTTCAATTTCTATTTAAAAAAAATAATAAATATTAAATTGATAAATTCAATTTTGATAAATTAAACTTTGGTTTTACCATCCTCACCCCTACTTATTATTACTATATTAAAAGTACAACTACCACAATCCATAGAATCAATTATATAGTTGTAGTTATGGATTATGGGATTGTGACCCGATAAATCTTTGCCGTGGTTGGCTTTGTTAATCTCATGGATGGTGGGGATTGACCTTGTAGTTTCCTTATACACTAATGATTAATATAATAATGATCAATTTTTATTATCTAATGGATCATTATCATTTACATGCTCACACTAAATATGTAAAAATAGATCTTCACTTTGTTTGTGAACTTGTAGCTATGCAACAACTTAGTGTCTTATGTGCCGTGGTTGACTTTGTTAATCTCATGGATGATGGGGATTGACCTTGTAGTTTCCTTATACAGTAATGATTAATATAATAATGATCAATTTTTATTATCTAATGGAAAATAACCGGAAATTCAGCGAAGGATAGGCTAATACCTGGCTTCGAACGAATCAGCGAAGCGGCGTAGTGTCGGTGGCGAGTGAAACAGGAAAAAAGGGCGGCGCGAAAGAACAAGACGAATGCTCGCGATCGGCGACGAGAAAAAAAACAAAGAGAAAACCTAAAAGGCCGTCCACTAGCCGAGCACAGCCATGGGCGAGATGGGAGAAGGCGTCGAATTCGAAAGAAACGGCGCTGCGCAACTTTATGGGCCTGTTTCCTTGGGAGGAAAATCCAAGGGAAAAGAAAAGAAAATTATTTTTTCCTGTTTCTTTGAGTGGAAAAAAGATCGAAGGAAAGAATACTCGAAGGAAAACCGTTTAACTCGAAGGAAAACCAAACGGTTTTCCTTCGAAATTTTTTCTCTCCAAATTGGAGAGAAAGCTAAAATCACTCGTTGCCCGAGCTCGCCTCGACTCTTGCGCCCGTTGCTCTCGCGTTCGCTGCCCTACCGACGCTCCCGCCTTCCAAGCTCGACGCCCCTTGCCGCCAACACCCCTCCAGCTTCAGCCATCGCCTCCAGCCCTCGCCGTCGCCTCGCCTCCAGCCCTCGCAGTCACCGTCGCGGATGGCTCTCGCCAGCTCCAGCCCTCGCAGTCACCGTCGCGGATGGCTCTCGCCAGCTCCAGCCCTCGTCGTCACCTCCAGCCCTCGCCCTCACCTCCAGCCCTCATCGTCGCCTCCAGCCTCCTCGCCCTCACCTCCAGCCTCCAGCCCTCATCGTCACCTCCAGCCTCCTCGCCCTCGCCCTCGCCTCCAGCCCTCGCCGTCACCGTCGCGGATGTCTCTCGCCAGTTCCAGCCATCACCTGCAACCCTCCAGCCCACGATGTCGCCGTCGCGGATGGCTGTCGCTAGCTCCAGCCCTCGCCCTCGCCGTCGCGGATGGTGAGAGCACTGCAACGGGAATGCTTCGTCCACTTTTTATTATTATTTTTTTTATTTTCCTTTCCTCTAAAACTGATCCGACCCGACTCGACATAAAGTAAGGCGGATTCGGGTTGAGTCTAATCGTGTTCGGGTCATAAACGGGTCAATCCGTTTATGACCCGAAATTAAACGAGTCGTGTCGGGTTATAATCGGGTTGACCCGCTTAACCCGATTATATTACATAATTATATATTATATATATAATTTATATATAAATATATACATATACATATATTTATATATCATTTCGGATCAAGTCATGTCGTCTCGAGTTAATCGAGTTAATATTTTTATATTTATATAATTATATATATATTTTTATAAATATTTATTTGAATTATTTAATATTAAATGGGTTAATCGGGTCGTGTCGGGTTGACCCGAATATATATAGGTCGTGTTTGGGTTAGATCATCTGACCCAATTAATTAAACGGGTCGTGTCCGGGTTAAACTAATCGGGTCACGGGTCATAAACGGGTCAACCCGAACATGACCCGCTGACCTGTTTTGCCAGGTCTACTTTCCTCCCAAGGAAACTAGCTACACCCATAGTATTCTTTTCTTTTCCCTCGTAATTTCTTTCCTTCTATTTATTTCTTCTCTTCTAGTTTTCTTTCCTTCTAAGAAAACAGAGCCAGGAAAAAATTTTCTAGGCATGGAGAAATCTTAAGTACAATCCTTAAAAAAATTTCAAATTTTTAAAAATTTTGAAAAAATATCCATGAGCTATAAATGGATACCAAGATCTTGGATTTTAGATGTATTAATATCATGGATACAAATATTATGGACAAAATACTATTCATAATGCATATGTATCCACGATATTGTATCCATAATATCTCATTGTAGATATATCCAAAATCCACGATCTTGGTGTCCGTGGATAACTTTCATCGTGAACTACATGATGAATATTTTTTCACGATTTTTAGAATCGTAGATTTTTTTATAAAGGAAGGACTGTGCTTAGAATTTCTTGTACAACTTTTTTGTTTAGAAAATTTTCTCACTTTATGGATAGCCTTCTCGTACCATCAGTTCATCTTTGGATGGGCTTCGACATCGAGCCCGTTGACAAGCCCTACTATCTCTGAGCCCACAAGCCCATTGTTATGGAATACTCTTTTTTCCAAATTGGCCCACTTCTTTTCGAAATTTATACGCGTACAGAGATCAACGTGCAAATTAGAGAAATTACAGGAAGCAATCTAAAATTTGGAGCATGGCGCTGACGGCCAGCGAACCCTATCTCCCAGTTTGTATCCGCCATGGCAGCTTCCTGGAATCCTAAACTCAGGCGAACTGAAAGTTGAGGTCAAAATCGAATCTTTCTTCCGCTGCCGCCGCATGGCTTCCGGTGCCGAATAGAACCCGACGCGGCGGCCGCAACGCCACCCTCCTGGAGGCGGTGTTATGCGTCTCCACGCCTCCAAGCTCGACCTACCCTTCCCGACCTCCTCCTCCCACTCCGCCTTCCCCAACTCCTCTGCCGTTGCCGTCTCCTCACTCCTCTTCGAGCCCTCTTCCCGTTCCCTCGCCCTCATGCTCGCTGATTCCTCCGTGCTCCTCTACCCGTCCCTCTCCCCGGCCCGATCCCCCACCGTCGTCCCCCCGCACTCCACCGCCGCCTGCTTCCTCCGCCTCCTCCCCTCCGACCACGTCCTCTTCCTCTCAGCGGGCCCCTTCGCCGCAGGCTCCTCCGTCCAACTCCGCGCGTGGATCCTTCTCTCTCGCGGCGGTGGCACCCCTGCCGCCTTCACTCCCGCCCGCCTCGACTACAGAAACAACCGCAACCGGTCGGTTGTCTCCCTCGCCCTCCGCCACGGCCACACCGTGCGGCTTGTCGGCTCGGTCAACGCCTTCATCGTGCACTCAGCCGCTGCAAACCAGATCTGGGTCCTCGCCGCGAGAATGGCTGCGGCAGAGGAAGCCACCGTCCATCTTGTGAAGTGCGCGGTTATCGAGCTTACGCTGCCGATCTACTCGATCACGCTGTCAATTGGCCATTTGCTCCTGGGAGAGATGAATGGAGTGCGCGTCTTCCCTCTTCGGCCCTTAATCAAGGGAAAGATTGCGAAATCCAGCGCTTTAGGCCACAAAATTAAGAACGCTTTGATCGAAGATCTCAGAAAGAAGAATTTGCCAAATGGGCCAGTGAATCCTAGGAGCGTTATGAAGAACTCGTTGGGGTCTGAATCTGATTGTGATTGTAAAGGCAGCGGGCAGGATTGTTTAGTTGAAGAAAGGCCTGATGGATGCTCTATTCCCAGTAAACACATAACTTCGTTTTCTCCTCTTTGTTAACAGTTATTTCCTGCAACTCTATTCTTCTCATCCTCTATATCAACATATGAATCAATGCATCCGATATGTATGCTTGAGTTCTCTGTTTTACCTTTTCATGTTTATAGTCAATAGTTTTATTGTGATGTCCTAGTTTAATTTCTATTAGGATGCGAGATACGAATTTCATGATATAATGCGTAATGAGCTTATTATCAATTATTTGTGCTTACACATTATGCTATTTGGGTCAATTTTCTTATTAAGTAGGTTTTAATATATAGCATCAAAGTGAACCTAGTCCTACTCATCGGGGGATCCAATAGGTAAGAGTTTTCTTGAATAGTAGAGTTCATATGTCGTTGATTAAAGATAGTTCCAAACTATAGGTTAGACTTTGGGCTTGAAGAAGCAATCAAGTTAAGTGAGAGAAATTATGTTATCTCAATTTAGTTTCACATGAGGTGTGTAATGAGAATTATTATGGTATACAAGGTCTAATAAGCTTACTACACTTAAATTAGCTTAAGCATTTTAATAATTGTGTCTTATCTAGTGAGAAACTTGATTCATTGACATGATGGATCTAAAATAATGTGACTCAATTAAGACTATGTTAATGGTAGTAAGTTTATTAAGTATTATATGCCATAATAATTCTCATCTCACTTTCCGTCTGGTATTAAATTAGAATATCACAAGCTCTTCCACATACAACGTGTATGTTCTCATTTAACTTAATGCCTAACTCAATAGTTAAAACCATCCTTACTTGGCAATATATAAGGCCACTAGTGGTGGCTTTACCATCCCAAGTTAGATATTTCATATTGAATCCTCACCACACATAGGACTAGATTTGCTTTGATACTAATAGTTAGTTAGTTACAGTTTGCCTAATCATAAAATTGTCGAATTAACTTAATAAACCTGAAGTAGTAACTCAATTTAAAACGCCTAAGCCATAGTGATGGTTATAAGCTAATTAGGTCTTATATATAATGAAAATTTTCATTTCATTTTATATGTGGGACTACATCAGCGTATCACATTTGTCATTTGTATTATTTGGTCATTTTGCCATTATAAAACAAGCATTTCTTTTTCATTGTGCTCATTATGAAACCTTGTAAGCATTGCAGAAATGATTGATTTGTTAAATAAATAATATCTTTCTATTGGAAATGCAAGTGGCATACAGTGATGATACATTGTGAAGCTTGTATAAAACAAAATTTTCGTTGTTTCAGTAGTTCTCTTACAAACACATTCTTCTTTTACTTGGCTTATAGGGATCTTGCTCTGTGATGAATTGACATGAAAGTTTGCTGAAATTTCAAACACCTAATATTAATATCAAGAAACCGAGAGTTAGAAATTATATTGAGTTCAAACTTCAAATATCTACATATATTTTACTCAATGTTAACATTATCCTGACATTTTTGGCAAGCTAAATTTTGCAGCCTCTACAGATTATTATAGTACTGCTATTATAAACTATTTAGATTCTTCTTTCTTAGTGGGTTAGGTAGCTGAATAACTGTGGACCCTATGAACTTCTTGATAAAATAGAAAATTAGACTAAAATATCAGATTGTGAACTGGATTAAGAACCTAAAAAGATCAGAAGATAGGAGAGTTCTGGTGAGTTTTGCAAAAATTTATGTATATGGAATGAGATGTTATTGCCAGTGTTTCAAGTACCGTTCCGTACCAGATAGTATGTCCGACCATACGCCAGCACCGGAACCGCGAGCGGAACGCGGAGATGCGGAGGGAGGCAGCAGCGGCTTCGGCGGGCGCAAGGGAAGCTTGCGCGGGTGGAAGCTTCCGCCTGTAGAAGCTTCTGCTGCCGCTGCTGCCTTGTCGATTTCGTCTACCGGTACGGTACCTCCGGTACATACCGGTCCGGCCGGGCACCGGACCGAGCCGCTGGACCGGTTCTTGAAACCTTGGTTATTGCTATCAATCAAATGTATTTGAAGTTGTATATTAATCTTTAATTTTTTTTGTTTTGAAACTGTGACTAGTTTGCATTTTTCTTGCTTAAGAATTTTAGTTTTATACTACTCTATGCAAATTTTGTTGTGAAAAATGATTATCAACTCTTTCACTTTGTGATGCTTTATAACTGCTCACAGTAGATTTCAATGATACAAAAACTTACTTTATAGCTATCGTACTTGCAGATAAGCTTAAGATTGCTAGAGTGAGGCAAGACTCAAGTGATCTTTACTCGTCTTTTGTGGTCATCAAGTGTGCTGAGTTGCAAAACTGTAAAGGCAGAAATCCTCCATCAGTAAAGGCAGTTCGTATCTATGTTCTGTCACATAAGCAGTTCTTGATTTTGGATTCTTCTGGCGATTTACACATTTTGAGCTTGAATGACAGAGGAATGGCATCTGAACCCCTTAACCGGTTATCTATATCTTTCAAAGATGCCCATCTCGATCGATTAAATAATATCATGGAAGTGCAATTACTGGCTGTTCTTGCTGATAACTCTTCAAGTATGCTTTAATTTGTTCTATCAATTTATTATTTAATACATTTTATTTATTTTAAAATTTGTATCTTATACAGAAACACAATTAGTTTGGCTATCAGATGGGGGATATTCTATATATTTGATTTCTTTGGATGATACTGAAGCTACCACTAGTGAGAATGATAAAGATGAATGCAAAAAGGCATCTGCTGTGCTTTCAGGTCACTGAAAATCAACTCCATTATTCGTTAGTGCTGATAATGTTGGCTTATTACTGCCAATAAGACCCTTGGAACACAATCTAGAAATTCTCTTTCTTAATTTCTTGTCTTTTATAGTATAACATGATATATGTTTGTCTGAAATTCGTCTTCCTCTAGTTGTGGGAGTCATATTTACAATCTAGAAATTCTCTTTCTTAATTTCTTGTCTTTTATAGTATAAAATGATATATGTTTGTCTGAAATTCGTCTTCCTCTAGTTGTGGGAGTCATATTTACAAGCGAAAAGATCCAGGACATTGTTCCTATTTCATCAAATTCATGCCTTGTACTTTGTCAAGGTATGATAGTCTCTTGACTTGTTGACAAATTGATTTTCCTACAGTTATTGAAAATCATAGTGCATCAGTATTTTATTCTTTACGGTAAATAATCCAAATTTTCTGTTGAATGTACAGGAAACATGTTCATATATGGTGTTGCTTGAGCACAAATATCACTGGCCCATTTTTCTAGTGGTTAGTTCCGTCTTCTAAACGCACACCTAGAATATCATGTTCGCACCAACATTGCATCTAGCTCAATGATAGACCTCGAATGTTAGGGGCTTGTGCTTAACCATTCTTTGCTAATTTAAGAACAGTTATATTTAGTCCTTAGATTATTGGAATTAACATTAGTGACCTTCATATTCTTGTTGAATACTTTCCCAATACGCCATTTTTTTTTTCATTTTATATTTCTTACAGTTTGTACTTACTTTTCAGGGAAATATCTGTCAGGCTAAATTTGAGCATTAAGTTGTCTATGCCTACATGCTTGCTGTATGGAACAGTTCCTTGTTAAGATAGGGTAAGCATATCTAGTTATTAAACGGAAAACTATGGTTGTCTTCTTGTAGTTCACCTCCTATATCACTTCTAACCTTTTTTATGTATTTCAGTCGGCAGACATTTGATCATCACTTGAGGGTTTCTTTCTCCAACCTATCTTTGAAGTCATGAGCTAATTAAACTTCTTACTTTCAGTACCAATGTCCAGCTCCTGACTTCAAAATGGATCGGCAAGGGCTCAAAGGTATGTCTTTCTTCATTTATATATCACTAACACTGTGTTTACTTGGACGGATGAAAAGTACAAAGGAAAGTAAAAAAGGAAAGAAAGGAAAAATAGATGGATGGAATGTGTTATAGATTTTCCTTCCTTGTGTTTACTTGGATGGAAAGAAAGTTTGAAGGATTGATATATACCAGTGTTCGAAATACCGTTCCGAACCGAGCGGTATCTTCGGTATGTACCGGTCCGCTGGGCGACCGGTTCGGAACGTCGTCGGAGCATAGTCGAAAGCGGCGGAAGATGGCTGGCGGATGGATGGCTTCGCGGATGGCGCGGAAGCTCCAGCAGACGGCAGAAGCGACCGCCAACGCCGTCCGCCGGTTTCCCTCGCCTCCACTCGCCTCCTCTCGTCGGTTCCATCCGGTACGCATGGTACCGGTACAACCGGTACCGTACCGGTCCAGTGACTCGCCAGACCGAGTCGCCGGACTGGATTTTTAATCCTTGATATATACACTCCAATTTTTATTTTTTTATTCATATATATATATAATATCATAAAATTATTGAATATTAAATACGAGCGATGACGGCGAGGGCAAGCAGCAGCGGCATGAACGAGCAATGGCGGCGAGCTCGAGCAGCGATGACAAGGACGAGTAGTCGAGAAAAACTCGTATTGAGCGAGAATAAGTAACGGTGCAGTGAAAAGTTAGGTGTGAAATTAGTAAAGTTAAGTCATAGTTTCAGCTTTCCGTCCGATTTGGGGGGAAATAAATGGAGGGATTAATGACTAACTTTTCCTCTTACTTTCCCTTTTAAACTATCCATCCGCCCAAGTAAACAAGCCTATACTCATTTCCTTCCTACTTTCTTTCCTTTCCTTCTAACTTTCCCCCCAAGTAAACAAGGCCTAAGAGCAAGTTATTATAATTATTTATGAGTATTAGTGATCTTAGCATCTACATCTAGAGCTTGAATAGTCAAGTATTGTCATTTTTTGAAGCTAGGTACCTGCATTTTGTGACTTCTAATTTCATTTTTTCACCGTTGACCTGCGTAGTTACATGACATTATCTCATATGCTCTTGTGATTTACATGTTGCTCTTGATTTCGTGTGCTTATGAGCCCAAACAAGTGAAGAAATTCATCATCTAGGATCAGTCTACACGACAGCGGTTTCTCGAATACATATGGGCCTCAAGTAGGATTATTTTAGCCCTAGAAAGATAAAAACTGGTGATTGGAAATGCCAAAGTAATGTGTATAACTTGTTGGAGCGAAGGCGAAAGAATGGGATGTGTGCCAAACATATGCCGTATTTATGTAGCAGAATATCTTGAATTATATTTACAAAGGCGTGTTTCTTGCAAATTATGTATATAAGTTAATGTTCCAAGTTCAAAGTCGAGAAATCGTCCATATAAGGGTAGTGAATAATCTGGCAAAGGTGCATACTTAAATTAGTTAAGGACTCCTTCAAGTACTTAGCAACTTAGCCATTTATCAGTTTTTGTCTGATTTCTAACTTCCATAACTTAAGTACAAATTCAAGCATATTAGTTTGCAATTGATGTATACTCTACCTTCAAAAATTCATAAGCACGTAAATAAAGGATTTTGAAGTTGTCAATGACGTCCTGAAAATCTTATGCTAAATGTTCGAATTATCCGTTAATGCATGCAATAGTGGAAGGGTATTTTGTTCTGTACCCGAATCAAATATGTTACTATATTCTCTTTTTTTTTACTATATTCTTTTTGAATTCTGCCGAATGACGATCTTTTAGTTGGTTTAACTTCAGAGAGATCTGGGCCAAAGTTTGGAGTCTTAGACCCATGATACTAAAGTAACTAAACTATTAAAGCGATCGTTCGTATTTGTTATTTTATGATAGATGTGATGAGACAGGTCTACAATATTTGGTTATTTATGCTTCCTCTTTATACTTGATTTATCATTCAAGGGTTTAGACTATGCTAAGCAAATTTATAATTCTTGGCAACAGTTTTATAATTTAATTAGAAACTGTTGAAGTGGCGTTCTTGCAATTAACCCCTTTAGTATGTACTGCAGAAATTTGATTTGTTGATAGTAACTTCTGTTATCTGCCTCCTGATCAGATCATCAGATGGATGGCGTCCACTATTCAGAGCACGACCTTCAATTGTAGTTGGTTGATTGATTTCTGGCTGAATCCAGAACTTGTGGCTAGTGATTTTATCAGTTGACGCCCTCCGAAATTTAAAGCTGACCATCTCGAAGGCAGAATCAGAGCATATTCGGGTTGCTACCAAGTCATGTGAAGTGGAAGTTGGACCTGTTGAGAATTTATAATGGACTTTCAATATGTACATAGTAGAGGATAACAAATCAGAACTTGCTCTTTTCCTCTTTCATCTCAAGGACAATCCCTGTTTGTGTCTTGTTTTCCAGTTAATGTCCTTGTTGTACCGCCCAGCAATGAAAACAGAGATTCTTATGTCGTTTTCTTTTACTTTATTTTTTTTAAAAAAAATTATATGCAAAAGGAATATAGTTTGCATGATAATGTGTGCCACAATGGGATTTGGAGCCCCGGGTGATCAAATGGCTGGATTGAGGATGCTAAGAAGGCTTGTGGTTTGTTTAATTTGCTAATTTGATGTATTCCTAAACAAGTGTTTCTTGATTGCTATGATTTATTATCAGAAGTTACTGAACCAAAAGCTGATAACCACTACAAGTTACAATGTAACTATTCGATTATTGATTTTGATCAGTAGAAATTCTGTAGGCGAATCCCTTCAGGACACAGCATGAACATGCATTATTAGACATAAATAACAAAAATCAAAATTTTTTGTGATTCCTATATACTTATCGTGAGGGTAAAACTACAGCTAACAATCAGAACAAGACATAAAATTTACTTAGAGATCGTGTATATAAAGTTTTATAGCTTCACGATATCATCTCTTTTCACGGTGAAGTCCCAGAGCTCGCCGTACTTCTCATTGAAGTCCCAAATGTCCATCGAGTTGTAATCGGCTATCAACTTGTCGCGAGCTGCCCTGTCCATGTTATAGATCTGAGGCTCGAAGTTATGGGGCTTATCCGGCTTCCCCATCTCAATTGCACAGAATATGATCACAAAGACTCCTGCTCCAATGTACAAGTACTCGCCCTGTAAAGAACATTTAGATTTTAAATCGAGGAATTCTTCTTACGATAAAGATCAGATTGTTACAGTCCAGCTTTGCACACAGCAAGTACAAAAGAAAGATATGGCGAGCAGTGCTTGCACTGCTCGTTCTTTAAACAAAAATCCTATGCGCGCACTGGGTAAACTAGTGTTACTATCTGAATATGACAGGGAGCAGAGGAAGATCTAGGACCCTGTATATATGGAAGTAAAACTATATTTTATATGAATAGGGACAAAAACATAATATTTTAGGTAATTTTGTATGTCATATATATTAGCTACAATTTGTAAAATATATATTCCGAGGATTTCCTTTCTGTTTATGAATATGGCAGATGTAATGCTCAACTAAGAGCACGGTCAAACCAAGGTAAACAGAGCCATTTCTTGCAATTTATACCAAACAACAATTACATTGCGAATGATTCTTTGAACCCTAAAATTCCATGTGAAAAAGGTGGTTCTTTACATATTCTAACAAAACTGACACATGAGAAATCATATTCTAACTCCCTAGCAAGTAGCAACTATCTGAATCCTAAAATGACGGTCAAGCAAACTAGAGAAAATTTTCACCCCCAGGAGAAGGAATTTTGAGAAGAAAAGGCTTTAAGAACATGTGGAAGTGAAAATTTGTGGTATTAAGTTAATGAAATTAATTCCATTATTCAACTCTAAATATTCTAACCCAGAGGAAGAATAAAGTATACATAAACCAAGAAAACGAATGTTCGCACACTGACTGTAAGAATCCCATACCCAAGAGTAAAAAAGCTACCATTTTGCTTATGGAGGGAAACAATGCGTTGATTATATTGAAGAAAAATTAAGAAATCAAAAACTAGTCCGCACACTCTAAGTATGAATTGTCTCTATATGTACTAATGTGATTTTGATGTGGTATTAATATAAAGTCATTACTATATGCATATAATTATATAATACATTACTACATGCATTATGCATATAATTATGTAATACGTTCTATTGGATTGATAATATAGATAAAGACATCTGAAATCTTAATATGATAGAAATAACTGTCGTCCAATTGCAACCATTTATATTTAGGGCAACTTTGATTATTCTAATTGTTTCAAGTGAAAAATGATAATATATATGCATTAGGCAACAAGAAAGTACTTAACTGGAACATTGTACGCCAGACCAGCTATAATTGCAGGGAGAAACAACCAAGCCATAAGCCCTGAAAGGGATTGAGATGCCAAAATTCATTCATCTAGACTCTTGATTTCTAAAAGAGGAAAAAAAGAAATAATTAAAGATGCCAAAGTAACAAGAAGATTTATGAATCCAAGCAACTCCATCCTTCTCACCTTGGAAACCAGTGGGAGGCTCTGCAGCCTCATATTCAAGTCTCACTGCTTCCCAGAACCCCACTACATAGAGATCAGAAGCAAATAAGTCAAAAGAATCAAGAGCAAATATATTCTGCACATCTTCTTGGCAACTTTACCATATTTTGACTTCAAGTTGTGTTTAAACTTCTGAACGAGTGAGTACTATTGTTTCCTGTGACTGAAAGACAATCAAAATTTTGACCAGCTAAAATATTTATTCTTTACTTGTTGTCCTTAATTACCTTAAAGGCTTAAACTGATCTTTTATCTTTATGTCAAGGAAAAACAATCTCAGAACCTAAGCGTTATGAGTTCTCACCAAGAGATGGTGCTGAATTGTTAAAGCTTAGCCGTCATTTAATGATTGTTGAAAAAAGGTCTCTAGCCAAGGTGGGGTAGAATCTGTAGTACCTTCCGGCTACCATAGCCATTCCTACCATTGAATCTGTAGTACCTTCCAGCAGTGGTAAGGTACCAATTTATCCTACCTGAATTCGAATCTGATTATATCCTGTAATATTCGAACCTGATTATATACTCAATTATTTTGTTAAAACCCCTGTGACCCTACTCAAAACTCAACCCTATTTAAATTTTCATAACCAGTTAACTACCTGAACCCAATTAATTGGGTGCCCATCTCAACTTGAGTCAATTATTCAATTAAAATATATACAACTAAATTATTTTTTATTTTTTTTTAAAAAAAATCAAATATAGGAAATTGAGTTTGGGCATAGGGTACCCTAGTGGTGCTACCTGAACCTAACATGGGTACAATCTATAATACCCTACTCAATCCAAACCTGTGTAATAGCTACTCGAACACCAGTTAAACTGGTCAAGTAGGCAGAGAACACTCATACACTCATAAAAGAAGTAACAACACTGCCCATGTCCCTCAACTTCCATTGAACACTAAGAATATTTTTTTTACAAAAAAGGCAAGTGAAAGTTAGTGGTGAGTGGGGGGATTTAATCTCAGTCTTTACCGGCTGAACTAATTAGCAACTTCACCCGATAATATCCTACCCCTGCCATCCTCAGAACTGAGAGGGATTATCTTGGCTAAGCCCCTCTCATGCTCAAATTAGGCGTGAAGAAAATAAACGAGGAACAGGGATTACTCATAAAAGAAAGTAATGGCAATGCCCATGTCCCTCAACTTCCATTGAACACTAGGAATCTTTTTCTTAAGAAGAAAGTGAAAGTTAGTGTTGAATTGGGGATTTACTCCGAGTCTTGACAAGCTGAACTAACTAGAAACTTCACATGAAGAACCTTGATCCTGAACAATGGCCAATGCTTATGGCCTTTGGTGAGTGTACAAGGTAACAAGAGTCATGGCCTAACTGCTAGTGTTCGAACTGCCAGGCTGGCTGACCTGATCAGTTCTAGTGTCAGGTGAGGTACTCATTCGCACACATGCCATCGAGATCACCTTCCTAAGGTGCTCTAATGGCGTGTTCGTTCTTCTACTACCAAATGTGATGTAAGCCACGCTCCTGTATCGGAAGTGGTGAGAATGATTTCACCAATATCGCCAAGAATCATACTAAGTTTGAACAATACCATTCTCGTTAGGGTCTCCATGGAAGGTGTGATGCCCATCGTACTCCCCGTAGATGAAGTCTTCCTGCACACCACCAGTGTTCGTCACATTGCTAGGTTTAGATTCAAGGGATAATTGAAAAAGAAGGAAGCAGGAACTCACGGCGCTGACGCCATTGGTTCTCCACCGGTCATGAGGATCCTCCTCCAGGTCAGGCTCGATCTCCGTCAGCCCGGCCCTGGGCAGCGTCCAGCTCCGGCCCCGCACAATCCCCGCGCGGAGAAATCCGAGGCTCGTACTGTCCACGGGAGGAACCCTAACATCTGGAGCCGTACGGATCTTGGAACCGGCCGCCGGCGCCAGGGGCGGTAGGGAGGCAGCGCTGATGGGTGGAGGCAAAGCACTGGTCATCCCCATGCTCGCTTAGTTTGCCCTCTTCACTCTCTCCACATCTGATACGTGATCCGCGCGCCTACATGAATGAGTAGGGCTGATAATGGCCGTCCGTTCCACATCGAACGGTCGAGGAAGGAGAGGAGCTCGATTCACGAGTTTTGGACGTTGGAAAGGGAAGAGTTATCCGTTGCCTTATCCGCTCTTATCTGAATTTTGTTTTACCCGAATCGAACTTGAAATTTTCAATTCCGCTTCGATTCAATTCTTGAAAATTCAGTTTTAATTCGATTTAAAAATTTTGGATGAATTTTAGTTTGCATTGAATCGATTTAATCGATTTAGGTTAAACACTTAAACCGAACAGATAATCTCCTTTATCGAAAGGGAAAATGCAATTACGCAATCGAAGTATAAGATGTGAATTTGAATTAGTTACTAAATCTATCAGTAAATCAATGTTTCTTCTTGTTCTGAAAAAAATGTTCTCTCATAAATCAATCTTCCTCTCTTCTCTCTTTCCGCTTTTGCTCTTCTTCTTTCGAGATGAAATCGTTCATATAAGTTGATTCGATCGTGATGATTTCTAACCAATTCCATCTAGTTTGTGTCGATTGCGTTCGATTCATATCTTATCCACCGCCGCTCCACTCGAGAAGCACCCGCGCCGTCGAGAGGGGCGGTGGTGAAGGTTTGATTTTGTGGTTATTGTGTAGAGACCACAGGCCAAGGATTGCAACAATCGGGCTCGTTGCAGAGGAAGGGATCTGCGGAGTAGGCTGGCCGACGATCCCACGCTCATCTTTGCTGCCACACGACGACAGGCAGCGGCCCGGAAGGTTCGATCTCGGCAGCCAGCTTCTCCGCCTTTGGGGATTTTGGTGCCCCTTGGGTTTCCAGGCCGCCTGAAGAACCCGTGTCGTCGAGACGGAGGCGACGAGGGTTTGGAAGACTGATCTGCTGAGCAGACTGGCCAACGATCTCTCGATCATCTTTGCTGCCCATATGAAAGCAGGCCGCGCACAGCGCACGGAAAGTTCGATCTCGATCATCTTTGGGGGGCTTGGTGATCCTAGGGTTTCGAGGACCGCCGGAAGAACTCGCGCCCCGAGAGGAGCGGCGGTGAAGGTCTGCAAGGAGTCATTGTCCTCTTCTACCTCCTTCGGCTCGCTGATGAAGTTAGGGTAATCGTTGAGAATGAGCCCGACGGTGCGGCGCTGTGGGGGCACACGATAGTAAGTTTGCTAACCTGCGCCGCGGGACTCCCGTGGCGGCGGCGGTGGTGGCCCCTTGTGTTAGGCCCTGGGCTCCCCGGTTCAGCCCAAGGTTCGGCCCAGGTCCGGACCCAGGCCCAAAGCTCGGACGAAGTTGAAATTCGAATTTCGCAGGAAACTTGGACGCGAGGCTCGTGCAGACTGCAGCGTCGTCATCTCCGCGAGAATCGGACGCGGAGCGGAAGCGACGGGCTTCATCCGGACGAAGGCGACGGCTGCCCCGCGGAAGACTCGGGCGGCGCGACCACTTCTCGGCGAGGCCTTCCCAGACGGCGCCTTCACCAAAGGACTCGGACGCGAGCTCGTTGGCAGAGCTCCCAGACGCGGTCGACGACGGATTTCTCGGACGCGGACGCACGGAAGGAGTCGACGAAGGCGGCTTCTCTATAAAGCTCAACGAAGGGAGCAAGCAAAGGAGGGACCAGCGAACGAAGAGAGTTGCGAGCGAAGCTTGAGAGAGAGAAAAGGGAGAACAGAGCGCTGTTCGAGAAGGGAGAACGAACGCGAGAGAGGCGACGCTGAGCGGCTGTTTCCAGTGGCAAGCGTCGTCGTCGACGAGAGCGTGAGAGGGAGAGGTTTTGTAGCTTCCAGTTGAGTAATAAAGCTTTCCTCTTCCATTGATTTCCTGTGCTTCTTCTCCGGCGACGACATCTCCTCTGCTTCCTCTGTTCCGGATCCTGCGGCGGCGGTCGGCGACTTCCCGGTGAGCGACGGTAGCAGGCGGCTATCTCAGGTCGTCGACGAGGCTGAGACGCGGGCGGCGTCTCCCCCTTGTCGGCCTCCTCCTCTCCGGCGACGGCTGCGAACGCGAACGTTCGCGCGGCGAGACGAAGACGACGCGAACGAAAGGCGTTCGATTCGAGGCGGGTCAACGGTCAACGGTGAAATCAGATTTCGGTTTCGAAATCGAAATCGGCGGCTGACGCGAGCACGACGTCAGCGGCCGAAATCGAAGAAGCGGCGAAAGATTTCAGAAGGGCTGACGTCAGCGACAGAAATCAAAATCGGCTCAGCACTGTTCGGTCAAAATTAATTTTGACCAGTGAGGTATCTTGATTAGGGTTTTAATCGATTCTTTCCGGGTTTCTCGAATTAGGGTTAGGGTTTTCCAATCCTTTCCTAGAGTGAATTGTAATTTGGGGGATAAAAAGTGAGCGTGAACTAGGGTTTCGAATTTGGGGACGAGATACAGTCCGGAAACCCTAGCGCAATCACGTTCCGGTGTTCCGCCGGACGGCTCTGAGACAACGGATAAGCGCTGTTTTTGGACCGTTCCGACCGGGGCGTGACACCTTGTCTGCATCATATTATTAAACGAAACTAGCGGAATAAATAAAATGATTAGAGCCGAATAAAACAGGACAAAATTGATGGAATCATCATCTAATTATTAAAATATTGATTCCAGTGAAAACAGCGAATTGAATTGGGCCAAATTGGTTCTTTCCTTTTCCTAGAAATTTCGACTTGGTCTCATTCGGATTTCACAGCAGCTACGTACTTTCTTGCTGACTCGAGTGACTTGGAAAGAGTCTTCTTCGCTGTTTCTTGAAGACTATTAAGACTATTAGACCAGCGTAGAGTTTGATGCGGTCGCTCAATTTCTCTCTCTTTTTTTATTTGTTCGTGTTCGTGGGTTCTTCGCTGTACTCGATCGACTCAGACTTCGAAGGTTACTTACTCTTCCTGTGCAGTTGCCTGGATCAGGTAAAGCTTGGATCTTTTGCCTCTTTGCCCTTTTTGTTTCCTCCAGTGCTCAGAATAAACTTCAGCTGTTCATTTTCCTTTGTAGCATTCGTCGCTCTTTCCTCTCTAGATTCATCAGCTATTGTTTTAAGCTGCGGTTGATAGCGAATATTCAGTTCTTAAAGAGAGTTTTATTGTTTCATCCAGTCGTATTTGTGTAATGTCTTCAGCTCTTGTTTTTAGCTGCGTTTGATAATGAATATTGCACTGCTTAAAGAGATATTTCTTCTTTGATTCAATCATATTTTGTATTATTAGACACCGAATAAACAAGATTTCCATGCTTGATGACCTTGTGCTTTCATAATGATACAGTGTAGCTACTCGAGTTACTAGTAGTTACATATTTTATGTTTTGCCTGTAATTCGCGTTTTGTGGTGACCTCGTGCTTTCACAATGATAGAGTGAACTTCCATTCCATAGAGGGAAAGGGCAATTTCATCTTTTATATTGATTAATGTTTATCATGATCTTTTCTCCAGCTGCTGCCTTCATATGTTGACAGGGATATAGTCTTTTCTTCTGCATACCCGCTCACAGATACTGACGAATTATGTAGCATATAGTGAAGGAATTTTCAGTTAACAACAACAAGATTAAGAGGGAAATTTTAGTTGAGGATCAGAAATGACACCGTTGGAACTGATACCGCTTGGAACAATCATGGGATTGCTTATGGACCAGATCCTAGAAACAGCAACAGCTGCAATGTTCTAATTGAGAAAGAGAGTTTTACTGCTTTATCTAAGTATCTCTTTGATATTGAACCTGTCTTGAAACAGCTCAAGCTTCATGAGTTGAATGACACTCAAGCTGCAAGACAAGCACTGGAGTTTCTTCAGGAAGATATCAAGAAGGCAAAAGACATAGTACACAAATATAAGAACCGGGCACGCTTTTATTTACTTGTAAGATGCAGGAACATCGTAAGGGAGTTACAAGATGTCACAAGGGATATTGGGAAGTCTCTTGCTGCTTTGTCCCTTGCAAGCACTGAAGTCCTCTCTGATTTATCAGAAAGGATGAACAGACTACATAGAGAAATGCAAAAGGCAGAGTTTGAAGCTTCACAAGCACAGATCAGAATTGTAGAGAAGTTGGATCGGGGCCTTCACGAACGGAGCAGTGATCAAAACTTCGCAAATAACATGCTGGTAGAAATTGCAAAAGCAGTTGGTGTGCCTATTGAGCAATCTGAAATAAGTGAAGAACTTGCCAGTTTAAAGTGGGAGAAGGAAGAAGCAGCTGCTCGCGAAGAGAGGGCAGAAGTTTAGTCATTGACCATTCTAGCGCTGTACCAATTCTCTCGAGTGTTCTAGTAGAAGTTTAGTCATCTCCACAAAAAGATTGCTACTTCTCGCTTCTCTATCCAGAACGTAATTGTTATTACAATTTCCTCTAGTTATACATTACCTCCGCCGTTGCTACTTGCTACAGCATCAGTGGGTTCTAGTTTTCTTTTTTTTTTTTCTATTCTTGTTCCGTCATGTGGATCCTTAATTCTCCGTGATTTCATCTAGTACGATAGGTGATCTTACATTTTTTTTTAATTTTCGTATTTCTCATTACTTACCCACCTGTCTCTGCTGTCTACCAGTGATGGATCTCAGCTACCCCCAAAAAGTGGGAAATTGGAATACCTTCTCCGTGGTTTTCTTTAATTCCTTTTGAAGCTTAATACAGTGTCTATGCCATGATGACATTAAGTCATTCGAATTTGAGGCGAGCATTAGCGTCAGGCCCTGGACCAACGGGCCTAGATCAAAGGGCGGCCCAAGTCCACGAGTGAACCCAACATTCGATTTCGGCCGCGACACGAAATCTTCGTCCGTGTCGACCGGATCAGCTGTGTCTTCGCCGCCACCATCAGATGTGAGCTTTGCGGATGCGGTGACGACGTCGTCACCGAGCGATCCGGATGGAGACGAAGGTGATGGCGGACTATGCAGCAGGGTCGGCGCACAGGAAGCGGGCAACGAACGTCCTAGAAAGGGGAAAACAGAGGCGGTGGATTTCCCTTTAAATCCGTCACCGAGTGATCGATTGGAGAAGGAGAAAACCACCAGACATTCGACCAGCCAGCATCCGATCGAGCAATCCACAAGCAGTGGTGAGGTTAGGAGAGTTTCGAGGAGTTCTTTCCGGCGTCTGGGGAGACGTCGGCGGGAGAGTTCTGTAAGCAAGGATCAAGAAATTTGTAGCCGGCCACCAGGGGGTCGCCGGCGAGGGAGGGGAAGAGGGCGCCGACCAGGGGGTCGACGGCGAAGTTTGTAGGGTGTTTCTAGGTGAAATAAAAGCTCCTCTTCGCATACCTCATCTTCCCCTACGACGATCGTGTTCGACTGTTCCTGGCGGCGACAACGACGAGCTCGGCAGTAGGTGACTAAGAGATCGGTTGTGGAAAGCCGAAATGTAGGCGGCGGATTCCTTCCTTGCCGGTACGCTTCGTCAGGCCAGCGACGATAAACGGCAGCAAGGATGACGCAGGCGGCGTCGTTCTCGCGTGAAGACGAAGGTGTCGAGTTCGAACGCGTTGCTAGCGTTCGAAACGAGGCAGACGCAGTTCGAGTCAAAATCAAAGCGGGTCAACGGGTGAAATTAGAGTCGGCAAAATCGATTTGGAAGCTGACGTCTGTGTGACATCAGCATCGCGAAACCGAGCGCGGCGACGAAAGGATTTTGGCGGCTGATGCAATTCTGACGTTAGCAAGGGCGAGTTCGAATGGCGTTGACAGTGATTTCAGGTTGACCAGGTCAAAATTAATTTTGACCAGAGAGGTATTATTTGATTTAGGGTTTTCTCATTGGATTTTCTGAATTAGGGTTAGGGTTTCCGATCTTTTTTCCCGATTTAGGGAGAATTTTCAGACATAAGTTAGGGTTTTCAATTTGGGGGTAAAATTACACTCGAAAATCCTAGGGTTTCATGCCCGGTCTAGTGCTACATCAGACTACGTTAGGCCGGGGCATGACAATTTGTATTAGAGCTAGACTGTGAGCCCATAACCCACAGATATTGGAGGAAACAACACGGCTGCTTCACCCGCGAAGGTGAAGATCGGTCGGAAGTTTCAAAAGATCACGCACACAACCAGAGGGTCATCGGAGGATGTGTAGCCCAACCAGGATAAAGGTAAAGCCAAGGTGGCGGCTAAACCTGACGATATGGTGAACTAGGGTGATCGGATAACACAGATCGAAAAGGTGCTCGGTCTGACTGGTGAAGGGGACAATGAGGTGTTTCCTCAAGTGGAACTTCTTTTGAGGACAGTAGAGCAACAGAGGTTGCAGATCGAGGCTCAGAGGTTACAGATCGAGGTTGTGCAGCAGACTCTGGAGAGCCTGATTGACTTGCCAGAGCAGCTGGCCTGCATATGAGAGGAGATGCAGGCCGAGATCGTTGTCCTACGCCTGGCATTGACGCAGATATCACGATCGGTAGCGACGGCGGAGTAGGAGGCTCCTAAGCTGAAGGTTTGCATTCCTGAGCCAGCGACGTTCGGGGGGACCCAGTCGTCCAGAGAGGTAGAAAATTTTATTTGGGATATAGAACAATTGTTTTCTGCAAACCATGTTCCAGCAGGAGAACGGGTGCAGGTGTGCGTCGCTTATCTTACAGCCGACACGAAGCTTTGGTGGAGGACCAAAGTTAGCTCGACGTCACGGGCTTCTAGTTGGCCTTGGGAGACCTTCCGTGAGGAACTGCGGCGGCAGTTTCTTCCCGGAAACTCGGCGGATCAGGCATGTGGTAGAGTGGATTGATTGAGGCACACTGGGTCGATCCAGTAGTACATCGAGGCGTTCTCCACATTAATGTTGGAGCTACCAGACATGACGGAAGGTGACAGGAAGTACTTCTTCATCCGGAACCTTCAACCATGGGCAGAGGCGGAGGTTCGACAGCATTCCCCACTTGACTGGAGGGCGGCTGCGGCGGTGATAATCACAATTCCAGATAAGCAACACCAAGGAAATCACGGTCACCACCGAAGCGCGGTTCCCCGCCGAGGGCTAGAGTTCCAGAAAGGGGTAGACCCTTTCCCCGGCAGAACAGAGGTTCACCGGGACGACGAGAGCCACACCGTCCTGTGAGAAGGACGCATGCAGAATCGAAGCCACAGGGTTGCTTCTTGTGCGGCAATCCTCATTGGATGAAGGATTGCCCCACGAAACAGAAGATCATGGCCATCATGGCGCAGGAACCAGCTGAGAAAGCTGAAGTCAACACCGAGGAGGTAAGAGTCGGTGCGATCCAAGTAACTCCAAACACTGCCACGGGGGCACAGCAGTGTCAGATCAGATTTATCGAAGCTATGGTAGCGAGAGATCTGTCTGTAACGTACATCGATGGCAATGTCCAAGTTGGGCGGGGGAGAATTGTCAGCCCCGGACCAACGGGCCTAGGACAAAGGGCGGCCCAAGTCCACGAGTGAACCCAACATTCGATTTTGGCCGATCAATGCCAAAATCGAACGCGGATTTTGACCGCGGCACGCGATCTTCGTCCATGTTGACCGGATCAGCCGTGTCTTTTCCGCCACCATCAGATGCTAGCTTTGCGGACGCGGCGACGGCGTCGTCACCGAGCGATCCGGATGGAGACGAAGGCGATGGCAGACGTATACAGTAAGGTCGGCGCGCAGGAAGCGGGCAACGAACGCCCTAGAAAGGGGAAAACAGAGGCGGCGGATTTCCCTTTAAATCTGTCGCCGAGCAATCGATTGGAGAAGGAGAAAACCACCAGACATTCGACCAGCCAGCATCCGATCGAGCGATCCACCAGCAGTGGCGAGGTTAGGAGAGTTTCGAGGAGTGCTTTCCGGCATCTGGGGAGACGTCGACGGGAGAGTTCTGTAAGCAAGGATCGAGAGATTTGTAGCCGACCACCAGGGGGTCGCCAGCGAGGGAGGGGAAGAGGGCGCCAACTAAGGGGTCGACGGCGAAGTTTGTAGGGTGTTTCTGGGTGAAATAAAAGCTCCTCTTCACATACCTCATCTTCCCCTGTGATGATCGTGTTCAGATGTTCCTCGGAGTGGCGACAGCAACGAGCTCAGCAGTAGGTGACTACGATATCGGTTGTGGAAAGCCGAAACGTAGGCGGCGGATTCCTTCCTTGCCGATACGCTCCGTCCAGCCGGTGACGACAAACGGCAGAAAGGACGACACAGGCGGCATCGTTCTCACGCGAAGACAAACGTGTCGAGTTCGAACGCGTTGCTAGCGTTCGAAACAAGGCAGACGCAGTTCGAGTAAACATCAAAGTGGGTCAACGGGTGAAATTAGAGTCGGCGAAATCAATTTGGAAGGTGATGTCGGCGTGACGTCAGCATCGCGAAATCGAGCACGGTGACGAACGGATTTTGGCAGCTGACGCAATTCTGACGTCAGCAAGGGCGAGTTCGAATGGCGTGACAGTGTTGACGGCAATTTCGGGTTGACCAGATCAAAATTGATTTTGACCAGAGAGATATTATTTGATTTAGGATTTTTCGATTGAATTTTCCGAATTAGAGTTAGGTTTCCGATCGTTTTTTTTCCAATTTGTGGAGAATTTTCAGACAAAAGTTAGGGTTTTCAATTTGAGGGTAAAATTACATCTGGAAATCCTAGGATTTCATACCCGATCTGATGTTCCTTCGGACTACCTTAGATCGAGGCGTGACAATTCGTATACTTCATTACCCAAGTGGAAGCCATGACTAAGCACTATATGTCTGAATCTTCGTTCCTTTGAATTCTAACGTTATCTCTTTTTATTTTACTATGCATAGGGTCCTTGACAAACTTGAGGATTTCCGATGTGAATTCATGACTGTATAGCATTTGTACATTCTGAAACAATTTGGGCCGCCTATATCTTAGGGAAAAACTTTGCTGCCTAATTGTAACCTGCTCCCTAACTGTTCTTGCTGAGCTTAGAACACCAACACAGAAAAGGAAATCTTTAGCTCATTTCTTATGTTTTCCTTTCTTTTTCTACCTAAAGAACACTCTTAAGAGTTTTCCATTGTTTTTTCCTCAAAAATTGATGGCGACAGGATAGATTGGTTGAAGATGGTGGTCTTGATCAGATAGTTATTTGTCTGGGACGGGATCCATATGTATCCAAGGCTGCAATTGAGCTGCTGTTTGAGCCACTTCATGATGGTTCAAAATGGAATGGATGGAGATGTGCGAAACTGAAGCAACAGACAAGCTCCATTCTTTTTCTCGTGTTACTTCTTAGTAGTAAAGACTCGGAGTCGGCAGAAAAATCTAGTGCTATTTTGTGGAAGCTGTGCGAAGATGATGAAACGATTTTATCTGCAGCTAGTTCCTGTTGGTACAAGCCACTCGTTGATCGTCTCCGTCGAGGTAACTGAATCTTGTGCCTTGTGCTTTTTGAGTAATAATGTACAGAAAAATATATGTATGTCAGCAAGGAATTCAATTATTTTTTAAAAGATATGTTGCTAAAATTTTTTTAATACTGTTTATCATCTTACATATTTTAATTTGTATTTGTAATTAAATTTTTTTTTTCTTTTCTAGCTATAAGCTATAGGGTAAAAATCCAATGAGTTGAGCAACCAGAGCATCAACCATCTTAGATTTGGAGATGAAATATGGCGATGAGGGTTATAACAAGATTTTGGGTCGAGTCCCGACTTCTTGCATCAAAAAAGTTCTAATCATCTTAGATTTTTCTCTTGTATTTATTCACTTTTCATTTTTTTTTTCCATTTTGACAACTTAGGGCCTGTTTGATCTCACTGTCAATAACTTTATATCTATGCTAAACTGTGTTTCACTGTACTGTACTGCGTTGTCAAAATTTATAAGATATTTGATTAATAACTTTTTAATTGCTGTCAAAATTTAAAATAATAAATAAATATATTATTTTAAATTATTTAAAATAATAATATATTTTATTTTTTTAGTATTTAATTTAAAATTATTTAAAATAATAATACTTAAAATTTTAAATAAAATCATATAAACTATTTTTTAAAAAAAATAAAAACTGTAAAAATATCAAAGTGTAGTTTTTTTAACTTCTATTTTTTTACTTATTTTTTTCTGCCAGCTTAAAAGTGGGTCAAACATGCTCTTAAATTTTTTTTACTGGCTGTTAACAACGTAATTGTTTTAGTTATCTGAGCACTACTACGTTTCTGCTAGTGATATCTCCTTAAAGATAGCAACCGAACTTTTCCTGAAGTTAGTCTTGCTCCAATCTTTGCTAGATTAACTGGAATACTTTCAATTTAATGATTGGATGTGTCGTTTAAGTTTTCTGATAAGTTCAGCTTATTTTTAGGTTCAGAATTATCAAGGATTCACATGGTGAGATCCATTGCAAAAATGGAGCTGATCGATCAGAACATAAATCTTCTTGGAGACGAAGGAGCAATCCCCCCTCTGGTAGAACTGGCAGCCGGAAATCTCGAAGCCAAAGATTCGGCATACTCAGCCATCGCCAAGCTGCTGAGTTCTCAATCCAATAGAAGGCTATTTGCTGCTGCCGGAGGGGTTCCCATTGTGGCGGAGCAGACATTTTCACTGCATGCCCCCTCAGCCATTGTTTCCAAGTGCTCTGAAATACTTGAGAAGCTCACTTCAGACGACGGCGCAGAGCTCCTCGTCGATGCACAAGGAGTGCATCTTCCGGTGGAGCTTATCGTGGCCAACTTGGTCGCCATTCTTAAAAACCCCAATCACTCGGCGAGCATTTGGAAGTCGGCTCTGCGGACACTCTTGAACGTCTGCAGCTCAGAACAGGGAGCTTCTCAGAACACGGATGCTGTTCCTGTTGTTGCCTCCTTGCTCGGGAACTGCGACAAGCAAATCGGAGAGCTCGCCCTCAAGCTCGTCCACCGCCTTTCCCAGCTCGAACCGGATGCCGCCGCGAGAGCCCTTCTGGATGGCAGGCTGGAGCCAGTCGTCGAGTTCCTCAAGGACGCTCGAGCTGACACGCAACTAGCGGCGGTAGGGTTGTTGGCGCAGCTTCCGCAATCTGAAGTGGCGCTCAGAGAAAGGTTGATCGAGTTGAATGCTTTGCCACTGCTGGTGAGCATACTCAGCGCCGGCGACATGGAAGTCAAAGAGAATGTGCTGGGAGCCCTTGTGAGGTTCGTAGATCCTGCGAGTGTCGAGATGCAGCGGATGGTGGTGAATCTTGGAGCTTACCCGCTGCTCGTGAGTGCGCTGAATTCCGGTAGCTCAACGGCCAAGGCGAGGGCCGCGACTTTGATTGGTAAACTGTCTGCGAACAGCTTTAAGCTTAGCGTTGCCCCTGTAAGGACAGGGTGCTGGTGCTTCCGAGTGTCCGCGCCTGCAGCTCCCCCCTGCTGGCCCGAAGGAGAGATCACGGGTAAACAGTACTTGCATACTTTTTCCGATCCCGTGCCCTCCTCCTACTCCAATCTCTCGCCCTCTCGCCTCAACACGCTGACGCCGCCTCTCGCTCGCCGATCTCTCACCCGAGACACCGCCGCCGCCTGCTCTCTCGCCCGAGACACCACCACCGCCTGCTCTCTCGCCCTCTCACCTCGACACGCTGCCGCCGCCTCTCGCTCGCCGATCTCTCGCCCAAGACACCACCGCCGCCTGCTCTCTCGCCCTGGTCGTTGAAGCTGCTCCATCACAGGTTTATGCAAACTCATGTTTCTAGTCTGCATGCCCTAAATTCCTTCATCTCCGTTGGATCTTGAATTATCTCCGAAGATTTATGTTGTGTTTAAAGCCTATAAATAGGGCTGATATCTATGGAACAAATTATATTTAAGGAAATCAATCTTCCATATTTATGTTGTTCTTTTATCTCCCTCGGCGTCATTCTCTCAGTTCAATCCTGCACTAGAATCATTACAGAGAAATTGTTGAACCATTGGTATTTTCAATTTGTTTTTACTAATTGATTGTTTTAACTAATTAGCATCACCATATTATACTCTAATGTAACATTATACTCTGTATTGCTGGTATCTTCCCTAATTGATTACTTTTATTAATTGATTGTTTTAACTAATTAGCATCACCATTTATCACCTTCTTATCAGTTTATCCAATATATGAATATTTATAAAATTCTATTTACTTAAGTAATAGTTTTAATTTTTTACAGTTTATAGTCTATTAATTTGAAACAGTTTATACTTTCTAACTTTGTAACAGTGTTTTCACAGCAATCTACAGTATTTTTACAGCAAACAGTACTACTTTTGCTTCTTTCAGCATCATTCTACAGTGTTTTACAGCAAACAGTACTGCTTTTAGTTATTCAGCACAGCACTTTTTCAAGTGGCACCAGCACAAACTGCACTGTAATCCCAAACTGGCCCCATGGCGGCGTGTGCGACGTGGAAACCAGTTTCTGCCTGCTGAAGGCGCATGCTATGGCCGAGCTGGTGAAGCTGCTGCAGGAGCATGAAGAGGCGACGACCTGTGGATCTCTTTAGGCCCTAGGGACGTTGATCCAGGACGGCTCGCCTGCTAGAGGCGCCATCGCGTTGCATGAAGTCGGCGTTATTGCACCAGTGTTGGATGTTTTGAGTTGGGGAACATCGGAGTTGAAGGAGGAAGTTCTCGAGATGCTGGAGAAGTTGTTTCAGGTGACGGAGGTCGCCGATTATTACGGTACTCAGGCGAGGATTCCGCTGATTGCTCTGTCCACGATGAGCAATGAGAACAGGGAGCTCGGGAGGAAAGCTGCACAAGTCCTGGCAGAGCTCGAACGCTTCTCAAAATCAGGTTCAATGCCGCTTGTGTTTTAGTATGGCATATATATATATATATATATATAGACATATATATCTTGCATGCGGGAATATGTGTAAGATGAGTTGTGTAGGTGCCCTTTTTATTGTTGGATGTGCAAGGAATGTGCCGATACTTTCAAGCCATGAGGCTAGTCATGGCAAGATAATTTATCCCCGACTTGCCCGACCCAAAGTCAACAAAAAAATCTGAGTTGATCAGGAGTCAGATCAGGTTCGGAGAAAACTCGACTTATATAAGTCAGATCGGGATCAAGTATGATATTTTTACTACCCGCCTTGCCCCCACCCCAAACCCGCCCCGACTATTAAATTTACTATATTATCCCTAATTCAAAAATTACTCTTATCTTATTATATATCTATTTTGTTCAATGTTGATATTAGATTGAGTTGATAACTATTTTATTGTGTAAATTATAATATTTAATTTCAGATAGGTCGAATTTTTTACGGGTTTTTTTTTCCTGCGAGGTTCGATTTTTTATAGGTACCCGATGCCCCGATGGGGTCGGGCTTGCCCACGGGTACCCGATCCTCAGCGGGGTCGGATGTGAGATTAGTTTTCTTAAACCCGATCTGATCAAGGTCAAAGTCGGGTATTAATAACAGGGGTCAGGGTCGGAGTCGGGTTTGGCCCTCGCCCCGCCTTGATGCCATCGCTACATGAGGCATATGACCATGCCTAAGAATTTTTTTCGGAGCAGATGTTGGTAGTGTTAGGGCTCGTTTGGTAGAATTTATGCCTTTTAATTTTAGGCATAGCTCCTTTTTTGAATTCATACATATTTAGCCCAGCAGTTTTCTTTTTTTGCATAGAAGTAGGGCCAGGACAGCTGTATTGAGCAGTGAAATTGGGGGCGTTTTTAGGAATTCACAGATTCCTAAAATTTTCGAAAGCAACAAGGATAGCAATTGATTAGTATTGGTATAGATCTCGAGGCTCGTAAGCATAAGCAGGGAAAAGACTCTAAGCGTAACTATACCGAAGAACATTAATAGTAATACTAATATTAATATTAATACTAATGCTAACGTTAACGTGAACGCCCTGTTGGCAGAAGGATTTTGCCATCATTTGGCTTAGGATTTGTGTGCAGATGAACGGTAACAACTGCGGCTTCCTAAAAAATTGCATACGCATTAAAGGCAACGAGAGTGAATTGCATTTGATGATGTTTCATATAGGACATGACACAAGATGTTGCCCTCGCATAAGCCTTGCATCATTTTGGTGCTCTCAATGCTTCTGTGTTCTGTGGAGTGCGGAATTATTCACTTTCATTTATTAATTCCTGCTTCACTGTCGCATTGATTCCATAATTTCTATGATGGATTGGAACCTATGGTTCTATTTTTATTTAAAAAAAATGTGTGGAGGTTATTTGAATTTATTGGAGAATATAAATTTTGCACAAATATTTTTAATGATTTTAATGCCTTCATCTTATCCTTATATTAAAAAATGCAAGCATGAAAAACTGTTAACAATTTTCCCATTATAGCATTTTATAGTATATTATAATAATATTCACTGTATATGTTTATCAGTAATATTAATATCACCATAAAGGTCATTGACATATTAACTATTTCATATTAAATATTATTACATGGTGCTTAATAACTCACGTTTCTTTACCGATTTGAAACTTTCCACATTTTTGTATCTCTTGTAAATACGTCAATATACGAAGAAGCATTTCGCATCTCTTTTTACACAAGCTGACTGATCTTATAGCCACATTCAAACTAATGTAGACTAACATGTATATGGACACAAGATTCTTAATTGATAATTCTAAAAATCAAACCTTCGTAAGATTCTTTATAAAACCTACCCAAGCATATGATATGATAAATAAATTGTATAATCCAATCAAAAGCAAGCAAAACAAGAGAAATTTAAAAATATAAATCTTTCTCCCATTTTTAATCTAGCCAATTCAATCCATTGTTATAGTTTAAATTCAAACCTTCATAAAAGTATTATCTGCCAGTCTTCCTAAAGAATAAAAAAATCTCTGCTTTGATAGAATAAAATGAAAAAAAAAAAAGCATATATATGGAATAGAAATTAGACAATGAGGTTCCATAAATAAATTACCATCAATAGTCATCATTCTTAGTTACAGACACTGAACATCTAAACAGACGGAAGGAATTGTGTTTTCTTTACATGGAGCGAGAAGTTCCAAATTCAGCAGCCATTAGGCCGGTAAGCAATGCGAATCTATTGAGTTTGCCTGCCTCAGAAGCCTTAATAAGAGACTATGGTACAATGAAGAGTGTGGAAAGACCAGTGCCACAGGTCAAAAATGAAAAAGAAAAATACAAACACCAACTAGGAATAAAAAGGACCAACAATTCAAACAATACATGCTTCATATGTCCCACCAGTGACGCCTACAGCCACGTTTTTCCTCCAAAAGGAAAATGATAAAGAAAGGGAAACCGCTATAAAATGTCAGGTTAGTTGTGCTCGACCAAACAAGATGCATGCTTCATATGTCCTCAACAAAAGAGTGATTCTTCGAGCGTCGGAGATGTAAGTGTGGCCACGGAGTCGAACTGTTGAAAGCAAATACAAACATTTCAAAAATGACAACTGATTGATTGCTTACAAAATCTCCATAGAGACTTTCTTCCCCTTAAGGGAGGCAAAAAACCGTCGCAACGGTAAACCAATCCTTCCAATGTCATAGCACAAAAAACATAAATAGTCATTATTAACTGATGGATTAAGCCTAGTTGCGTTTCATTTTTCTCAACAATAAAATCGGAAAGGTATCCGATAACTTTATATTCAGAATGCTGTCAGGATGTAAGCAAATTCAAATAATAGTGGCGTTAAACAATTACCTTTTCTTGCCTATACTTCTCACGTATGGCTTTCAGTGGACAATTTTTGCAGTTCATCTGTAATTCTCTCAATGCAAACACTGCTTCTTTCAGATTTACGGCCTTGTAAGTGGTGTAATATTGAAGAGTTGAATTCTACACTTAAATTAAAACGTGAAGTTAAATATAATTCTGAATTTAGATGTAATTAAAGAGGGAATTATTATTCAGCTATCCTACCCATGGATGATTTGCTTGATCCAACGTCCATCTCGTAAGAAATACAACAGATGCAGCTATGACAGAAGGGAGAAACTTCATAAAGTGATACTCCACTAAAGTCAACTCTGCCAAATAATTGCCCAAGTTCACAAACGCTGACGTAGGGACCTGCAGATCCAGCAAATAAAACAACTGTTTATGAAGAGTTCACGTTTCAGTAAATAACTGAATAAAAATGTCTACATAATATACCTTATTCAGAGCATTACCAGCGCGCAAAAACCTCCTGCATATGAATGCCAAGATTTGATTTACAATCCAAGTGATTATGTTAATCATTTGAAGAATACGCTCGTTACAATGCATAATATACCTGAGGAAGGTTTTCGTGGTCGGTACTGAAAGTTCAAAGCGTAAATAGCCAAGCACTTGACTTTCCGTTTGGAGCACCTGATAGAAGAAAATCGTACGATAAATATTTCGAGCAATATCAATGACTGTGATGACAAGATATTCCTAGGTACCTCTGCCTTGGTGTAGGTGTTGTCAGTAATAAAACAAAATTCCTCGACAGGTGGGGCACAGATTTCTTCGTATTTCCTATGTGCAGGATACGCCATTAGGGATTCTAATCGATGGAGGATACACAATCACTATTATATTTATGATTTCATCAAAAATATATGCAGCCACATTAAGGACTGGTTACCGTTGGAAAAAAATGGCATTTTACATGCAAGATCAAGAATATTGGCATTAGCATAAATTAGTTGGTTCACAACAATTACAGTAGGATGGAGGTCTGGTTTGATGCACTACGATGTACACAACAATGGTTATCGGATTGTCTATATTGCAAACAAGATACTAAAAATCACTATTCAGCAAAGAAAACTAGCAATGCGATTGAACCTAACACTATTATGAAGTGCGTGGAATTAGAGCATAATATGTAAGCGCAAGAGCTCAACTGGTAACTAATCTTATTTTCAATGCAAGAAGAAAGCGAGCACTGAATTGTTGGAACAAATTCCTGAATCATGGACTAAAAAGAAGATAAACTGCAAGATTAGAAGTTATATTACGAGGCAATGAGCATGCAGGAAATGCCAAGTAGTTGCAACTTCTGTCTTTCAATGTAATTATGAGAGAGATACTGATCAATAATATACACCGTAAGATATAGTGTATCCGCGGCAAGCTTGTATTCTTCGGAAACCTGGAAAAGAAACATTAGCAGCATACTTAAATACCAGAACAAAACATAATTTAAACACAAGAACTCAAATTTGCACAGTAACAATAACGTAATTGTTCCAAATTCTTTAGATGCTTAGATATTTCAATCGGCCCTTGCATTAACCAAGCAATGCACAGTAGACTTTACATATGACAATGAGAAAATCAGATTAATCAATAAAATTGATTTACTCATAGATCTGCATTCGGCATTTCTTGACGAACACTTAGTGCAGAAAAGAGAAATTTAATTACTTTTTTGTGGATTCTCCACAATACATCGCATTGGTTTTATAGCAGAAACAGTTTGCCATTACCAATAATACGATAAATGTGTTCCTAATATATCACAATGATAAATTAACAGTTTAGCATTGGATCACTAATCAAGAACTAAACGGTAAATCGGATTGTATTTAAAAATTGTGTAAGCTTTGCAACATGACATTCTCAATTCATATGGAAAGTGGGGGATAATTATAGTGATATAAATATAATGAATATAATGAACTCTCTACCATTAAATTGAATTTATTTTCAATTTACTGTTTATAGCTTATCAATTTTAAACTCAAAATACATAGTTATTACTCCTTATCTTAAAGTTTTTATGCATATATGGTGTTCCTTTGCTTGTTTGTGCTAAGAATTTCTTTGTTGCTTAAAGAATTTGATTATTACAAACAAATCTTCTCCTAACACATTCAACAAAATCAAAGCTAGAATTTCAAAGTGGAAAAAAAAATAGGAATATGAAAAAGACTTCAATTTAAAGATGTCAAATCTTACATGGAAACAACATTGTCTCTACTGCCATAATGCCTAAGTAGCATCAGAGAGCAAATACATTTAACTATATTATCAGCAAAATAGCAAATCCAACTTACTTCCATTGCAGTATCGGCCTCTTTTGGGGATTAAACTGGTTACACTAGTTATTAAACAATAACATAAATGATACATGGCCAAAAACATTTATAACGATGTTGATTTTAAATTTTAAGGGGAAAAAATGAGTGACTTAAAAGCTAGCAAACCTCTACGAGCCAATCTATCAAAATGCTCCGCATACTTTGAGTGATATCTCGTTGTATTGTTTCCATGAAGTTGGCGACTGGTCTTCGAACGAGCTGGTAACAACAAATTTATCATATCGTAATTACAAAGATAATAGAAAAGGAAATCCAAGTTTTAATGTTAGTGGCAGTGAATAGAATAAAGTGTGTATGAGAAACACAACTTAAAACACAAGTGTCATATTTCTTGGAATGTCAAGCTTATTAGATGAAAAAAATTGCAAAAAAAACATGTAATTACATGATAAGTAATTGGCAAACTTGTTAAAGAATACCTCTGTTGCACGCAAATTTGTATATATTTCTGAGGCATAATTGCAACACATTTGCGGATTCCCATGGTCTATATCAATGTCTACATAATCCAATCCAATGAATCCTCCTGTATCAAGATCTATGTAGCATAGTTACATTATTATCAAATTTTAAACAAAAAATAACTATAACGTTGCACCATCAACTTGGTAATGATATAGAAATCATAGCAGTAAACTGCTGAAAATGTAAAATGTGTATGGATCTCATCAAATTGAATATTATTGATATAAGGGGAACATATAGCAATTTCATTAGATGATTAAATATTGATTTTTAATTAAATGTGGAAAAGAACTGGAAGTAGAAACTAACCAATATTTGCATGATTCAAAGGTTCAAGGTTTCCTCCCGAATAATGCCCTTCAAATGAGCATGTTATACACGTGCTGTTCCTATCTCTGAGGTTGTCCGTGTGTTGTAATGCTATTATGGAATCTTCTATACTTTTGATGGGAGAAGAATCTTTTGACTCCGTTATAGTCACATTTTGCGCTTCTTCAATCATTTTATTTTCCGGATTATCGATAGTTGATGCATTACCAACCAAAGAGAACTCTTCATACTGTGATGCCATGGAAGAGTCTTCCATATTTTCTAGTATTGAACATTCTTTTGGCACAAGAACGTCCACCTTTTGCATTCCTTGAGTCAATTTAGTTTTCCTATTTTCATCAATCGCTGCATTTCCAACTAGGGATAACTTCGAGGCATTGGAGTCAGAACGCCTTTTGGTTTTTGGAAGACCCACTTTACCCCTTTGAGCAGCAGAAACCTAGAACATCAATAAAAAAAATAAGCCAAGTTTTCCAATAGTTAGAAGAACAATTAGATAAACTAAATAGATAAAGAAACTTTCTAACTAGATTACAGTACACAAGCAAATGAATGCAGAGTGCAAATATTATGATGCCGCATGGGCATTTAATTTTCATTATTTATGTTACAGGTATCAAGTTCTTCGCATATATAAGATAACGAGAACTGCGGAAGTAAGAAAGTATAAAGAATAACATCATCCGTAAACCTGAAGTTTCCCTGCAGGTATCCATTTCTTGGAGGTATTTTGAGATCGCACATTGGTAACGTCCTTTAACACTGCACGCTTCTTGCACTGTGAAGTTGCTGGAAAAGGAGCATGTAGACTGTTTTCATCATGAACCGATCTCTTTGTCCTGCCTTCCTCTTTCTGCTTCCCCTCTGGATTTGGCAAAGGCGGTAGCAAGGGAAGGCTTTTACCATTTGCACGGCAAGCTGCAGCGCGTGCTCGTGTAAATCTGGCATAGGGAGCATCTGAGCCAATGCTAGAGCAATCCTCCTTCTTCATTGCCATATACACAATAAAGAAGAAAGAAAGCTAGATTCTCAAACAAACATGTGCTTATAGAACCTGAAAAATGAAGCAAAAAATTGTAATTACTTTTTGAGATTAGGTATGTTACACAAATCAAAATTTGTCAAAAGTTATTAAGCATTACCATTATGACAATGAAATATAACCTATTAAACCTGTATAATTTCTCGATAATTTGGATAATATAAAATGATACATGATTCATTACAAAACGTAAGCAAAGCACCTAGACAAGAATAAAACGATAATGGAAGCAAATATTTGTGGTTTTTATATCATACTCAGCCCTCATTCTCCAAACAAACGAAGGAGAAACAAATACAGAATATGCAAAATAATCTCAATAATATTCGGAGAAGAGGAGATAAGTGGATAACTCTGCTTAAATAGCAGCAGCTATTGATTTACAAATCGGAAAGATACGTCAGTAAATTCATGAACACGGAAAAAATCATAAACAACTAGACCTTTAGGATAGTAATTTCCCACGTGTTCTCAATTAGCTTAGTTCACACTTTTCACTAGAACGTAATGTGTAATTTACAATATATACAACTATCCAGGACTATGAGGATATTTCTTTTAGGTTACAGAAAGAGATCCGAGCAACATTTCAGTAGAGATGGAATGGAAGGGTTACAGGGTAGATATAGAATTCGACATTGTCTACTGTTTTGCAAACAAAATGATATTATTTTGGCTGTGATCTGGTCATGTCAGGTTTTGAGATTCTTTCTTCTTAGTGAACGCGAAGCAATGCCTCTTCTTCTTCTCAAGAAAAAAACAGAGGTGCATGTATAACATTACATCTATGGAATATTTTGCTACACAAAGTAACATCAGAGGTGAGCTACACAAAAGAAAAAAAATCTAGTTACGATGGTATCAAAGTATTTGCTGTTAGAATATTTTGTATATTCATAAATACAGAATCTATTGATCCAACATTTGCAAGTAAATAACTGCAGAAAATAGTAATTTAACACAAAACAAAGAATAAATCATTTAAACTGAAGGCAATGTGTTAATATACTAATGTTCTTCAAAAGAAAAAAGACCTATCAAGAGAAAAATAGATGGCATACAGGTATAGTTCACGAAAAAATATTGATCCAGCGATTCATCAAAAGCGACCCAGTCAGACTTCACGAGTGCTCGGTTCAATAACGCTAAAACCCCAGATCGGCACTAGAACGCGCCTGAGATCAAAGAAATTTCAGGATGCTCGAGTGCAGAATGTAAAACCACACGCATGCGACAGACGCGAACCCGCAGGAAATCCACAGTATCCGAGGAGGAAGCCCTACCTAAAACCAAGCACTCGCGGGCGCAGCCTCTGTCCGCCCCAGAAGCACCATCTCTCCCACATCAAAGAAGGAAAAACGTCGAGATCAAGAGAAAGCGAGCGGAAGAGCGTTCTCGGAATGCTGCGTCGGCGGCGGCGCTGCCCCGAGAAGGATTCCGACTCCCACTCGCTGCTCTCACTCCCGATCACGAGAAGGAGAGAAAGGGGGGAGGGAGGGAGAGCCGAGAGCGCAAAAGCGGAGGAACGGACAGGCAGGTGATCGAGAGGAAACCCTTCTAGTTTTGGCTTTTGCCGCTCGAGTTCCATTTCAAATGCATGCCCTATCGGATTCGGGTGTTCTGAATCTCCAACCCGCTTGCCGTAGGCGGTGTGCTAACCGTCCGATTTGGATCCAACGGCTACAAGGGTCCCTCGTATCTGTGTGGTAGCGTGTAGCGTCGGGCTTTCGGTTTCGCAACGATTCCGCCGTGCTTTTGAAGTTTTTTGGCATGGACGGGAGCGCGTGTAAAGAGTTGCGTCTTCAGGAAAAAAAATGTGGCACGTGATTAAGACGTGCATGGAAATAGATCCAAGTTAAGTGTGGTTCCCATTCGACGTTACTCGGGTTTTACCCTTACTCGACTGACTTTACCCACAACCCGAATTCACTACCCGCGATTAAATAAAAATTTTTATTTTATAAATTAATTAGTATATAACCTGATTTACTACCCGGAATTTGACCCTACGACCTTGTTATCAACAACTAAGAGCCTTACTCGTAAAGTACTCACAAAGCACTAGCTCTAATTTGAGGTTGAATCCCACCCTCCCCATTCTTCATCCTTCTCACCATAAGAGTACCATTTGTTATAGCTCATAAACACACTAAGCCTTGTATACCATATAATGATTTCTCTCATATGCAATATAAGACTAAACTCAAGATATTATACTACATACCCTCAAATTTATAATTATTTTATTGTTTAAGTTTGCAGTGAAATCACTCTCGCTATATACTTTTCTTATGGGATGTGATAACAAATGCAATTGTAATTGATAGTAGCTTAGCAGTTTATCCAAATAGTTTTTAGCTTATTCAACTAACTTTGATCAAATCAGTACAAACTATAAGCTCTCATAGCCCCAAACTTGCTCATATACTATTAAGAGTTATAGCACTTTAAAATGCCAATGTGGCTAAAATCATTAATACTAAAATTATCAAATCAACAATTTTCATTTATTCCGTTATTATTCATCCAAACACTCATTCCACAAAATCAAGTACAAATTTATTATTGAGAAAGTAGAAAAAAAATTGAGTTGTATATTTTTTTGGCAACCTTTTATGAACATTTTTTGAAAAATAATGAATATAGGTGTGCATTAATTATGAATACATTATCATTAATTAATTATTTCATATAATATAGGAATGAAATAATACAATCTCATCACATCCCAACGAGCAAAAAACCATTTTAAAATTTATTTTTTTAAAAATGTATAAATGTTAAACTATGTGTAGTAATATTAATAGTTCATGAATATATATTTGGTAGCATATTATTATTATATGTTTATTTTTATTAGCTTTTTAAAATTATAAATTTCAATTCAGAAAATTTTTATACCCTTCATAAATTAATACCATATATATGAATAAAAAATATTATCCACGTTTTTTTATTTTAAATATGGAAAATATAAAAAATAAAAAATTTGGCTTAAATTTGAAAAAGAAAGTAACTATGTAGAGAAAATATGCGGTCAGATCGCACAATAGGACCAGAATTTTATGGGTGCGAGCAACGATCCGCTCCAAATTCCAATGGCCAATCCTCGTGACGCATCCGCAAGCACGAAGCGCGGCGGCTGCCCTCCCAGGTAACGTTTACTCGATAGGTTTGGCAGTTCCATGGACGACGTGGAAGCACCGCAGCCGTTCGATTCTAGTCTATTTGTAAATTTGATGCGTAAAGTGATCTGAAAATCGGGTTCCTGAGTTTAACCCACCGGACAAACGTGTGGGCCCCGTAGGCGGGTCCGCTAGGAGTAGTAGGTATTGTTTCGGGTCAAAGTTGGCAAGAGAAAAATAAAGATGTGCTGTAGTTATGGTGTTTCTTCATTTTTAACCCTCAGAAGAATGTCATTTTGCTTGTTGAACCGCTTAATTTTTTAATTTTGCGATTAGGTAAATCACTTGCCTGGTTATAGACTTATAGCGAAGGGAAAAGGCGTATCAAATGAACTATAGGAGCCTAAATGAAATAAACGAAAGTTTATGGTTAAATTGAACTAGCCCTAATTTTTAATTGATTACAAATTGTATACCGCAGAAACGAGCACCGAGCTCCCCACTCGCGCTTCTATAAAATGGGGCGGCGTGGACCTCGAGCAGGCGCCGAAATCTCACCTTCGTCCTCGCGCTTCTCTCGTTCTCTCGGATTTCCGTTCTTCATCCGCAAGAATCGACGAGGTAATCTCTTCTCAAGATTAGGAGGAAGGCAGACGCATGATGCTTATTGTTGTTGGAAGTTTTCTTGCTTGATAAAGTATCATATTTTTTTCTGCGTTATTCGTTAGGAATTGCATCGAGAAAAGGCACAAACCCTTGTTTCGCAGCACAATATGTGAAATCTCGATCAAAAAACCTTGTAGACCAGTTTGTTTTGACCGGGTGGTGCGTCCGGATGATTTGTCGTGGCCTAATTTTCACTGTAGCAAGGCTTGTGATCGCATTTTCGGGGGAAAAAAAAGCTTTATTTTCCTAACCGTTGTTACTGCCGTTGCTTCGCTGACATTCTGCCGTCTCTTATGGGTTTTATATTATATTTTGGTTGAATTTGGTCATAATTTTTTAGCAGATGAATCTGATCATTACTGTTGCTATTTCGTTGACCGTTTGCTGTGAAAGGTCTTATTTTTTTCCGAATTGCAGATTGTTATTGCTTAATATATCTTGAATCAAGTTCTCCTTGAACATTGATTAAGTTTCTTATCATATTTTCCTTGTATTATATCACTCGAGTAAGAATTTGCTTCGATCTGTCAAGTTTATGCTCCGATGGTAGTCTTGCAAGTGGAGTTTTATATGGTATTCTGAATTTTGAACCGTATTTGCACTAAACTATTTTGATTTCTCACTGTGTTCTTATTTCTTGTGATATTCACAAATCCCGGTTTTATTTGGATTTCATCTTATTGATCTCTTTCTTGCATTTGTTCAAGCGTTGACTTGATTGCTTATGACTAGTCCTTGCTGAAAATAATATCTATCTATAATTGAAAAAAAAATCTACCTGAATATCTTGCAGGATGGGTAGTACTGGAAATGATGGGACCAACTATGGGGACTACACTTACGCAAACTTGGAGAGGGAGCCCTACTGGCCTTCTGAGAAGTTGAGGATTTCCATCACAGGAGCCGGAGGGTTCATTGCATCTCACATTGCTAGGCGTTTGAAGAGCGAGGGCCACTATATTATTGCGTCAGATTGGAAGAAGAATGAACACATGACGGAGGATATGTTTTGTCATGAATTCCACCTCGTTGATTTGAGGGTCATGGATAATTGCTTGAAGGTGACTCACGGAGCAGACCATGTGTTTAACCTTGCCGCTGATATGGGAGGAATGGGCTTCATCCAGTCCAACCACTCAGTCATTTTTTACAATAACACTATGATCAGTTTCAATATGCTTGAAGCTTCAAGGATTAATGGCGTGAAAAGGTACATACTAGTTTATCCAAATGCATCTCTTATGCAGAGTTTGTGCTTATAATACTTAATTATTTGAATTTGAGTACTTCTCTCATTTTTCTAGTTATGCTGCCAGCAGGTCATATTGTTTTATGCATGAACACTGAAAATTTGTCTGCGTCATCCAACAAAATTTGCCTATTCATCGCATCCGTGCATATATACTGTATAAATAGGAAAATTAAATCAACGCAAAGTGACATTTTGGACCTTTGCCAACCATGATATCATGTCAAAGTAGATTTTCCATTGCTGATTGTTTAGATGTAATACTCAGACCAAATTGTACTTGGAAAAATTAATAAAAGAAGCAAAGCGGAAAAAATCCCCCTTTGTTACGAAGAATATGCCAGTGCAAATAACAAACTTGAGGAGGTTTGGATTTGTGGATGCTATTCGGCTGGTAGTTTCACTTGGGCCTTTCCTTGGTAACTTTGGCGTCTTATCACATCTCACCGCATGGATCACCTGAACCAATGGCTATCACTGTTGCCTGAAAAATTTCTAAGTCCTAGGTATATATCCTTCAATAGTTCTTTAAGGTATTTCATCTGTATTATAATATCCTTCACGTTAATACTTCCTTGCCATGCCTACTTCATAAACTATTCATCTTTGTTCTGATTTTCTCTTAAAATTAAGTAAACTAAAACAACAAGAATGTTGCAGATTCTTCTATGCCTCGAGTGCTTGCATATACCCTGAGTTCAAGCAGTTGGAAACTAATGTGAGCTTGAAGGAATCTGATGCTTGGCCTGCTGAGGTTTGCTATCCTAAAACATTAAGCATTGATATTGTTGGTCCTAGGATGTCTCTGAGTACTTTTGGCATTTTAAAAGTTGTCTCCTCGTTAACACACTAAAGAGCTAGTGGGGAGGTGCTCTCTGAGGCTATGTTCTGTTCGACGAAATTCACAGTGGAAAGGAAGGAAAATGCAATGAATCTAAATGACTTATATTTTTCATCTCTTCCACTATGGATTTCATCAAACAGAACATAGCCTAAAGTGGTATTGGAAAGACACCTTGTGAAAATTATTTGGCAAACACACCTTTATCCTATTTTCCCTAGTTGACTAAGTGTGTTGGTTACCAACTTAATGTGCAAGTTGCAAACTAATAGTTACTTTAATGGTCGCAGCCTCAAGATGCCTATGGCTTGGAAAAGCTTGCCACGGAGGAGTTGTGCAAGCACTACAACAAGGACTTTGGCATTGAGTGTCGGATTGGACGTTTCCATAATATTTATGGCCCCTATGGAACTTGGAAAGGTAAATTTTTTGTACCTTTTTTTAGGCAAAATTCTTATTATGACGTCGTTTTAACTCTTGAAACTGACCTGAATATATATACCAGGCGGAAGAGAAAAAGCCCCTGCTGCTTTCTGCCGAAAGGCATTAACGTCAACTGATAAGTTTGAGATGTGGGGTGATGGGCTCCAAACTCGATCCTTCACATTTATTGATGAATGTGTTGAAGGTGTTCTAAGGTAAACTAAAATGCCAATTGCTAAATGGCTAGTCTTTTATATGTTAGTGTTGTATTATTGCATGATGATAATCTTATTTGGAAACATTCCTGCGCAATGACTGGCTAACTAGACAACCAATCCCTTAAACCTTTTTGGTTAATTTCAGGTTGACAAAATCAGATTTCAGAGAACCAGTAAACATTGGCAGTGATGAAATGGTCAGCATGAACGAGATGGCAGAAATTGTACTCAGCTTTGAGAACATGAACCTTCCCATCCATCACATTCCTGGTCCTGAGGGCGTTCGTGGCCGCAACTCTGACAACACTCTTATCAAAGAGAAACTTGGCTGGGCTCCATCCATGAAATTAAAGGCACACAATATGGAATTAATGATTTCTTTGCATCTTCTATATGAATTCTTGACTTGATGATGTGACCATTTCTTATTATTTCAACAGGATGGGCTGAGGTTTACATACTTTTGGATAAAAGACCAAATTGAAAAGGAGAAGGTTCAGGGACTTGATGTGTCTGTCTACGGATCCTCAAAGGTTGTAGGAACACAAGCACCCGTCCAGCTTGGTTCTCTTCGTGCTGCTGACGGGAAAGAATGAAATCCTCATTCTGAAACTTCATTACCAGTACCTTTCAAACTCTGGCCCGAAAAGCAAATACAGCAAAAGCATAGAGCCAAGTTACTAAATTTGTTTTGCACTAGCTCTTAATTCTTATCTTGTGTTAGTTATATGGTACTTGTCTTCTCTTATATTTAATTTGTCAGTTAAGCCTCGCATCGTAGGCTGATAATGTCGATTTATAGCAAGTCTTTCTGCATACTCTATTATTTGAGAGGAAACACTGAATAGAAGCAATGTAATTGCGTAAGCTTTGCTTGATCCTAGTTTGATTCTTTGCATCACCACCTTTTCTCCTAATGCTCAGATGACTAAGCAGAGTCGTCAGGCTTTCCTATTCTATGAGCTTACATGTGTTTTCTTCTGCTAAATTTTCCATTTATTAGAACATTTCATTATGCAAACAATTATTCGTAGCTCAATTTTCTCATTAATTGAGTCGTAAGACTCAACATTAATATTTACAATGATAGATATCTCTCTTGAACCTGTTCTGCAAACAATTATTGTACTGGTCTTAAAACAAACAGCATTTATAAGAAAATTACATGTGCAAGTGTCTTACTCATTGATCTGAAATCTGAAAAGCTCCATGAAAGGTGCATTGCACATTATCCTGCTTCTCGTGGCTGAGTATTTTCTGGAGTAAATTGTCAGAGTAATAAGATAAGGGACGATGTGCCATTGTGCAAAGCATACAATCTTGAGACGTGGGGTTCTTGCATCCCGCAGAAGACAAAAATAATTGACCACTAGATGGGGCAGATGCATCGTGGATGGGTCACCAAACCCATCAAGTGGAAAAGGACGATGGGTGTTGAATTGTCAAGCGAGTTGATCTCCTAGAAAAATCCCAAGGCTACAGCGACAGGGTTGAGAAAATTTTTTAGTCCGGCTCGAGTCCATGGTCACTTGCCTACCATCATATTTATTAAAAATACAAATTTTAAAATAAATTAACTTAGCACTGTTTTAAAATTTATATTTTTAACAAATTTGATGATAAACAAGTGACCATGTCTGAAATTCCTTTGCGATTGGCAAGTCGGAAGTCCAAAAAGTCAGGGGAAAAAATTTCAATATTTAGCCAATAAATAATTAAAATAGTAAACTTCAATTAGGTTTTTCTTTTTTTTCATGGCACATGTTTAATTCTTTTTAATTAAGAAAGAAAGAACATTTTGCCGGCTTTATGCAACATTTTTCCCCGGAGAAGCCCAATAGCCGTGGCAGCAGAAAAAAATTCTTAAGCGCCAAAAACGGGTCCCTCTATTTTTTAAAAAAAAATATATTTTTTATTTTTTTTAAAAAATAATGTATATTTTGTAAGCTATTCAATGGTATTAATATTAAAGTATTTTAGATTACATATATATATATATAAAATACGCTAATCAATATTAGATTTTTTTATAAAGTGTATAGTGTTTTTTGTCTTATATATGATATTGGTTAAAGTATTTTTTATGTATACGTAATCTAAAATACTTTAATATTAATATCATTTGATATAGGGGTGAGCAAACGGTACCAGTACCGAAGTACCGTACCGAACTTTTTGGTACTTCGGTACTTTAGTACCGGTATTTCGGTACTTCGCTACTTTGGTACCGGTACCGAAATTTTATTCGGGAAATCGATACCGGTACCGGTACCTAAAAACTATTTTGGGAAGATCCCGAAGTACCAAAGTTCCGATTTTTCATGTATTATTTAATTGAAAAATAATATTTATATATTAATATTCGATATTTTTTAATATAAATACCGAACTACGTAAATTAGAATTAAAAATATTCTGGATTTCGGAAAATCGATACCGGTACTGATTTTATTTCGGGAAATCGGTACCGGTACCGAACTCCCAAAGTAGAATTCGGTACCGGTATCGGTACCTATAATTTGAGATTCGGGAGTTCGATACCGAGAGTTCGGTATTGGTACCGGTACCGAAATCCCGATTGCCCTCCTCTAATTTGATAGCTTACAAGATGTACATTATTTTTTTTAAAAAATAAAAAAAATATTTTTAAGCTAAAAATTGAGGCACCCCGTTTTTGGCTGTTAAGCGTGCGCCGCCCGAGGCGCTTAGAAATTTTATTCGTGGGAGCAGTCACTGAATCATTGGACTGTAAGGATAGAACATTTTTCTGCACAACCCATGCCACTATTGACCAACAGGTCATTATCTGCAAGCGCAGGATCTATCTATTTGTTTGGAAGCCTGAGCTTACTGTTTGTATAGAAGGGAAGTCATGGACTTACAGAGACTACCCTAATCTTTTTCAGTGGAAAATAATATGTTCTTTTTGTTTCTTGTGTGGTTTTGTTTGGAATGCTGGAGTCTTGCGAAGAAGCCAGGTCATTTTTTAGTATATTATTGAACATAGTTACATAGGTTGAATTATATAGTAAATATATATTAAATTTTTAACGATTGTAGTTAATTATTAATTAAAAAGTAATATATTTAATTTGCTAATATGGCAACGACATGCATTAATAAACTAAATATGCTGTGTTAGCTGCATCTCTCTTTTTGTTCAAATAACTGCTAGTAACCTTAGAAGTTTGCATTATCAATAGTAAAACAACCGACATCTATACAGATATAAACCCTAAGTCAGTGAACAACTACCTTAGCATATCCGTGCTGTGTAGTGCTGAGTGCTCATTAATTTAGGTCGTTTAAAAAACAAAAAAAAACTATTTTTCTTCTTTTATCCTAAATGCTCATGTGGATCAGGAAATGCATACATTTTATGTGACCTGAGGCTGAACACAAGGTTGGATCGGTCACCAAAACCTAGTCTGAAAACATTACATCATGATGTGTTTGGGCCCGAGGGGATTTTTCCATCCGAGGTTGGGTTTGGTTCTTAAACTATAAAACAGGCTAAGGCCTGTCAGCGCCGTTTGATAGTCCTCGTTTAAAATTTCAGAAGGACCAAAAAGGGAAAAACAAAAGGGGGAAGAACCGATATTTAAAATGATTCTTTTTCTTGACCGCGTCTGGAGGATAAAAAAATAAAAACTATTTTAAGCATTGAAAGCTTTTGGGATGGAACGAACCGAAGCGAGGTTGGTAACCACTTACCAGTCCCACTTCTCCCTTGAGAAAAAAATTTCTAGTCTCGGGCTTCACCTGCGGCGATTACCAAACCAACGGAGCCGGCGTCGCCGCCGTCGTCCTCTTACAAGTCTCCTCGCCGAGTATTCCTCCGCCAACGCTACGGTGCCGGAGGTCTCTTCTTCCACATCCAGCGCTGCTTGCTTCGCGTCAGACGCGACAGCGTATCGCTCGTAAGGGGCGAGCCACTTAGAGCGCATGTACTCCGGCTTCCTCCACGGGGGGAAATGGAGGCCCTTCTTATTGAGACTCAACCGCGCCGCCTCCGAGACAACGGCGACGATCTGGCCCACACGGTCCTCCTTCCCGACGAAGACGAGTGGCAAGGACTGGAGCACAGCGGTGTAAACCTTTGTCGACCGCGCGATCTCGAATTCCGACCGGAAATCGACGTCGACCAGAAGCCGCTCGCCGGCGATGATCACGTCAATGTACTCGTGCTCGCCTGCCGCAATACCACACGTCTTTCGCCTCGTAAACAAATTGAAACCCAAAAGGGACGGACAGAAGAGTAGAAACTTACCTGCTGGGAAAGAGGCAGTCTTGTCCCACCGAGATCTGCAGATGGATGCATCGTAGCCGAGCGATCGGAGACCGTCGCCGACGGCCTTGATGTGTTCGTCACTTCGCATAAAATTCTTGCTCTTGTCGACGATGATTGACGCATCCGCTAAGAGATTCCTCTCCTCTAGAGTGGAGCAAACCACCAAACCCTGTACCAATGTATGCACCATTTAAATCTAGGAGAAAAAGGAAATCGACTACGAAGGGAACAAAGGAGGCAAATAATGGTAATGAAACGAATACGATACCTTGATAAGTTCGGCGGCGGAGTTAGTCGGAGTCTCGCTGGCATTAGAGGACAGGGTGTCCAGGTCATCGTCGGAGATGTCGTTGCAATTGCCGTGGAAACAATTGCAGCCGCATTGGGAAGAGGGTTTCTCGCCGTTGTCTTCCATGAAGTTGCGAACCATCTTATCGAGGCAGATGGAGCTCGGCTCTAGATCGGTACCGCTACTGGCGATCCGCTCCGCAGATGAGGTCCGCAATACTCCTGGAAACTGCTGCTCGAACAACCGCTTCAATCGTGATTTCGGAACTGACTTTTCCAGATCGCTCAGCTCCATCCCTCTGCCGTCGATGGGTTGGATCCTAATCGGAAACGACATGACGATCAAGACGAAAATCCTCTTCACTTCAAGCACAATTTGCAGCCCCTCATGCTCTCACACATAGCAAAAGGGAGGAATCGGAGACCAATGAGAAGAACGATGGCACCAATCGACAGACACAAACCTCAGTTCCACTATTCAACAAAAACAATAACACAAAAAGTGATAAAACACGGCGATCAAACAGCCCATAACACGATCAAAAAGTCATAAAACAACGCGATCAATCATATCGGATGATCGAAACGTTCACTACTGCTCAACAACACTCCGTCTGATCTGTAATCCACATGGAAATGGTCGTCTTCGATCTCAAAGAAAAGCGCGTCGTCTCGAAGAGATCTGAATGGTGAATATTAGTAGAAGCGATTCAAGTCCTTCGCTCTTTTAGGATCAGCAGGCGGCGGGCGGCTGAAACCGCCAGTTTTCGCTGCCACTTTGTTGTTCTCCGGCGGTCGGACGCTCAAGGAGTGCTGGTGTTTTTAAAGAAGCAAAGCGAGAGAGAGAATGCTGACAAGGATAACACGATTGAGCCTACGTGTTAATCTTAATCCAAAACCGGCCTGAAACGGTGGTCGGTACCTCATCCTCGGTTTTCCGGACGCTAATTTCCATTTAACCACTGGGATCTCGAAGCGTGGTCTGTTAAGCCAAATCAATCGCAGTTTATGTTATCCACTCCACTCATACAATGACGAGCGAGTACCGTCCAATCTATCATAATATCTTCTTTGCCACTCCCTACTGCAGCAAGCGGGTAACAGAAGTGGCATTTTCGTACTTAAATCTCAACTTCAGGCTGTTTTCATAACTTTACCTGTCCCATCGCGTGCGTTCCTAGCCGTTACGGGCTCGCCTACAAATCATGTATGGAACTTGGCATTTCAGAGTCTGATCCTGACACGTGTCGGTTCGCCTTTTGCGTCGATTTTAATTTGGTAGATTGTTTGGCGCTGGGTCGGGTTACTGTTGCCCAGCCAATGAGCGGCGGTTCCGTGTGCGGGACCCGATCGTTGCTTGCCGCTAAGCCCGGGCTGCATGTTTGGGTCGTCGCCAACCCCTAAAAGAAATTAACATTGGAGCAGCTCAACCAATTCTTGATTGGGTGAGTAGGAGTAATCTCCAAGTTGCTGAAGTGACCTCACGCGGATGCTAATTCTAAGTATTGAGCAAGTTGCAAGCCTTTGATGGTATTTAATTACCCCCATTGAGTATAAGTTGTTGAGGGTGTTAGTTAGTTTAATTAGTAAGAATCTTAATTGTTAATAATAAGATTTTAAAGTTAAATTTTATTCTCATTATTTAACTTGTCTATATTAATTTTTTTTTAGATATTATTATTATTATTATTTACATAAGCGAGTAATAAAGCATAGCTCAATCTTAAAATCTTATTATTAAGAATTAAAGTTTTTTTATCAATTGAACACTTTTAATTTTTTGACATAGGCTAGATTATTACATATTGATCTTGATGCTTGGGAATCCAACTCATAAATTTTAATTTAAATAAATAAAATATTGTTTACTTTATATATCAATTATTTATGTGCTATCATATGGTAATCTTGATTGCATTCAAGTCAAGCTCTAGTTTAATACCATTTGACATATAACGTATTATTTTGTAACTTCCAATTGCATCTGAAAGCATAAGGCATACGATGTCAATAGATCATGGAATAGTAAATAACCTAATTATGGGTAGAACCTACTATGCTTAATAACAATTGGTTGCATTATTATAACCAAATAAGTGGCATTAGGGTAGGGGAGCTTAAAGCTAGGCAACTTATTTATTAGTATGTTAGCTAATCTCACGTGATCTTATATTGAAAAAAACTCTTAAGTATGGACCGTCTACTATATAACTCACATCGAATTTGTGTATGCACGAATCCCAATAATTATTTTACGATAACGAGGGCTCTAATTAAAAAATTTGCTTTATAACTTTTGCTTAAATCAAAGGCTGACCTTTATTTTATATCCTATAATAAAAATTTGCTTTTTTCCATATAATTGATTGAATTAACTTATTTTGATGAGCTCAAGAACTCCCTTTGCTCTTACGATCAAAGATTAATAAATGGAAATAGCTATATTTCTAGAATGATTGCTCTGCGTTGAGAATTGAATCGTCGAAGATAAGGTCGCGGGTGATTAAAAGGTGGGTGAGATGTTCTAATCTTTGGACGTCCCGTCCCCCCAATTATGTGGACAACAACATTGCTTTTTCACTAAAGTTTCTTAAAGGCAACGAGTCTTTTAGATGGAAACATTGCTTCTATTCAATGGTCAACGAAGCATAAGGTTGGGCCCACGAGTAAAGTTGGCACATGGCATTGCAGGTGGCCCACGAGGATAATTAAGGCTCCTTTCATTGTCTTTAATTCTTTATATTTGAAAAGTGATATTAAAAAAATATATATAATAAATACACATTGTTTATGTATTCGTTCAATTGGACTACATACATGGATAAAACTTTTATGCGCCCAGAGGATGCTTAAGTGGAAAAAATGGGATCCCTCGTTTGTTTTTCCGAAAAATATATTTTTTTATTTTTTTATTTTTAAAAATAATGTACACTTTGTAAGCTATTTAATAATATTAATATTAGGATATTTTTGATTACGTATATGTATAGAATATCCTAACCAATATTAGATTTTTTTATTAAGTAAATAATTTTTTGTGTTATATGTGATATTGATTAGGGTATTTTATATATATACGTAATTTAAAATATTCTAATATTAATACCTTTGAATACTTATAAGGTATATATTATTTTTAAAAAAAATATTTTTAGAATAAAAAAGAAACCGTATTTTTCCCACTTAAGCACCCAGGCGCTTAAAAGATTTATCCCACATACATGTGTCCACCCAAAAAAACCAATCATGTTAGCGTGACATTAATGTGCGATTTAAGATATTCAATTTTTATTTATTTTTTTTATAATACACATTCATATTCATATGTAACGGACAAACACTTAAACTCGACTCGATACGAAGTGTAGCTGAATTGAATTAAGTCTAATTATGCCTGAGTTAGAATAAGTCAATCTATTTATGATATAAAATTATTAATCGAATCAGGTTATAAATGGTTGACCAATGTAACTCATTTATAATATATATTTAAAAATAGTTTATATTTAAAATAATTAAAAGTTAAAAATATAATATATATTTAATATAAAATAATTATATTTTAAAATATTATTTATCTATTTATAAATTAAATAGATTTTGCTTGGGCAAATCTTGTTGACTTGTTTATAAATGAGATTTGTTCGAGTTAATTCACACCAAATTAATTAATAAATGAGTCACATGTGGTTTAGTTTAAATAGGTAGATGGTCATATTTAGAGGTGGCCAACGGGCCGGGCCGGCCCGCGGCCCGCACGGCCCGGCGCGACACGGGCCGGGCGCGGCACGGCCCGTTGACCAAGTCAACGGGCTGCGGGCGGCCCGTGGCCCGGCTCGGGTCGTGCTGGGCCGAGGGTTCGCGGCCCGTGGGTCGGGCTGGGCACGGCCCGCAGGCGTGCGGGGCCAGGCACGGCACGGACCCGGGCCAGGCACGGCACGACATGAACATGCATTTTTACCTAAATGCCCTCATAATAGTTATAAAAATTTTAAAAGTTAGGGATATAATTATCTTTATGGTATAAAATTACCATTTTAGCCCCCTTTTAATAATTAAAAATAGGGTATAAATATGTAATTATACACCCAATTCATCCCTATAAATTGACCGCCCAACCCTTTCATTTCTTCACACAAGTTTCCAACTATCTTTGGAATAATTTCTCATTCTCTCTTAATCTCTTTTCTAAGTCTTGAGTTACAATTAGTTTCTTAATTAAACTCAAACTTAAGCTTCTTTTTAGCCATCAAGAATTCCATGCTCTCTCGGTCTAGACTAGTCATTTTTTTCTATGCCTCGTGCTCACCACATGACTAGACGTGGAGAAGATCAAGTAAGTATTAAATTAATTTACTTTTATAATATAATTATCACGTGGTGAGCACGAGCACGAGACATAGAGAAAAATGACAGATAATAGAAGAGTGAAGATAATTATCATTATGCCAAATTTTCAACGTTCAATCTTCCTTACATCTACCTTAAATTTCTTCAATGCTGATCAATGGAGAATCACTATTTTAAGTATTATCGAACGTGTTAGTCAACTTATACGAATTGATGTATTCAGGTTTGAAGAACACTTTATCCACTTATCTGATCATGCAAGACAAGAATTTTTGGCTTCTCCCTCTCCTTCTGGGGTTGAGATTGAGATAGAGGTTGATGACTTTGAAATAAGTGATAGTGAGGAGGATAGTGATAATATCAACGTTGAGCCAGAGCAATATATCGAAACAAACTAAGCACAAGAGTCACTTGAGTTTTTTATTATTGAAGAAGGAGGTAGAGCTGAAAACATGGAGTGCGCAATATGCATAGAGAAGATGGAGCACGGAGCGCAAGTATGCTTAACACAATGCTCGCATATCTTCCATAGTAGCTGCTTGCGTAGTTGGCTACGGGTCAATTGTGTATGCCCATTATGTCGGCAATTGATTTAAGCTTAAATGTATAATTTATGAATATGAAATTTAATCGAGTTGGTTTTAACTTTAGTCATGTGTTGTTAGTATTGTTAATAAATAAATTAATATTAATTTAATAAAAATATATTAAAATTAAAATTATATATGTTTAAAATAAAATAATTAATTAAATAATAATTAAATATTTTTTTTAAAAAAAATTATGCAAAATACATAATTCTTAATTTCTTATTTTATTAATATTTTATTTAATTTAATGAAGGGGCCAAAGTCGGCCCGTGGGCCACATTCGGGTCGTGCCTGGCACGGCCCGCTGGGCCGACCATAGCCCGCGGGGCGAAGCTGGCCCGCGTGCCGGATCCGGGCCCGGCCAGAAGCTGAACCATGTCTCGGCCGGCACGCCTAAACGTGCCGCGGGCCGTGCTGGGCCCAGGTATTTTGCTGTCGTGCCGTGCCCGGCACAGCACGGTTACAATCGGGCCGTGCCTGGCACGGCCCGCCAGAAGTCGGGCCGAGGCGGGCCCGGGCCCGGGCACGGCCCATGGCCACCTCTAGTCATATTTGACACAACTCATTTAAGGCCTGCTAATTATACATTTAGGTTAATCTAAAGTAAGTTATTCAATATGTTATACTTAAAATTGAATTAAAAATCATAAAATTTATTCAAACTAAAAATAAAAAAAATTAACAAAAAAAAGTTAAATTCAAATTGAGTTAAACTAATTTTTGTTAATTTTATTTTTTAATTTTTAAGTAAATAATAATAATAATAATAATAATAATAATAATAATAATAATTATAATTATAATTATAATTATAAATTACATAGTTTATTAATTGCATTTGGAATTTTAGGGTCCGTTTCTTTAGAAGAAAAACTAGAGAGAAAGAAAAGGAAAAAAAGTTTTTCGTCGTTTCCTTGGACGAAAGGAAAAATTTTAGTGGAAAAGTGAATGAAAAATTTTATAACTTTTTCTCCGAAACTTTTTCGCCCAAATCGGACAGACAAGTTGGAGAAAACACAACACCACTTCGTCCGACCTTCGAAATAAATTTTTCTTCTTTTTTTCCTTCCTTCGAAAATAATAAGATATAGATATTTTTCTTTTCTGAAGTATTCTTTCCTTGCAGTTTTTCATTCCTTATAGTTTTTCTTTCTTTAGAAAACATAGGATTAGTGACTTAGTGTTGAATTAAAAATTAAACTATTTATTTTAAAAAAAATCATCCAAATTGAATCGATATATTATATTTTACTTTTTTTACGATGCATAAACAAACGGATAAAACGAAACGGGAAAAAAACAACAGAAAATCCTTTATCTCGCTTTCCGCCTTCGGGCAAAACAGACCACTTCGCTAGTTCGCTTCGTTATCAAGATAAGAAAGAGCGAAAACCGAAGAGGTACGCTTTCGATCCTCGTTCCCCCCGACTGCCCTTTCTCCTCGATCATTTGTTTGATTCCGTCCCTCTTCTCGAATCGAGATGGTTTTCTTCGCCTACTGGCCCTGAGCTCACTTCTTTAGGGTTTGCGCCAGCGATTTTGTGGTTCCTCTCCGTTTGTGTATTTCTCTTCTCGATCGTTGTTCGGCTGAATATTTTGGCTTCAATTGACGCGTTGATCTCGTTCCATTTTGATCGATCGGCGTTCCTGTCGGTGCTAGTTTGTTGTTATAGGATTTGGAGAGATATGGCGGGAAAGGGAGGGAAGGGATTGCTTGCCGCGAAGACAACTGCGGCGAACAAGGACAAAGACAAGGACAAGAAGAAGCCCGTTTCCCGGTCTGCCCGCGCTGGTTTGCAGGTGAGATTGGTAGATGTTATTCGTAAATTTAAACCGTGTAAGCGTTCAAAACTGGATCGCTGTTTACATTGCGAATGCTCATAACGCTTCGTTTTATTTGTTAATTGTTTTTCTTTGGTGCCATATAACTAGCTGAACTGTGCTTGTGGTGGATTCGTCATATTCCATGTCAATTGTGTTCTTCAGCTTGCTAATTCATGTCGACCATGTGTGGCATTTTACGTTGAGCTTATAAAAATTTACCTGGTTACATGCTAATAGACGCTGGACCACGATTATAAGGTCCTATTGTGATTATTCGCTAGGTTTTACGGGCATTCATGGTTTTAATCTCTGTTAGTTTTAACTTTTGAACGAACTTAATGTGATAGTTTCGGGTTTAATACCGATATTTTAGCAACAAATCCAATAAATCTAAGTGTAGTGCTTGGTGTATTGATTTATTTTGGAAAGGGAGTGTGTGCGAGTTGTGTATTTCAAGAATAGGTTGGATCCATCCAGCTGCACTTTATTTATGGTATTTATTAGGAGAAATAGGAAAAAGGTGCACGATCTCAACGAATTACTTCTGAATTTATTCAGAAATCATATGTAAGAACCATAGCATTTCGTGACTTATTGGTAAATCTACTTTGATTCTCTATCAACCAATAAAATAATGTGAGACCATGTTAATGGTTAAAGCTAAATTGTTTAAAGTCCAGGCAATGACATTTCATTTGGCGTATTTCCTAGCACAAGTTCATTTGGTTTAAATTTCTAGGAGTTTTTTTTTAAGAAAAGAACACTTTTAGCATAATAACTGCAGAAAGTAGAAAGCTGAAGCTGTTGAGAATCAAATTCACCCTATAAAAATGTTTTCATGCTTGTAAGACAAGTATAACCTTATTTGCATTTTGTGCTTTCTTGTCCTCCTTGATTCTAACCTAATCTTTTTATTCAACATAATGGGAATCTTATTGCATCCTTTTTTACGACCCGATTGCAAATCAACATTTTACAACCATGTTCCCGCCACTAATTGTAATAGTAAGTAAATCAAGAAATTGATTTGGTCATCAAAGTAGTTAACTAATGAGCAATTCTAATGCTATTTGAGCATATGAAAGTATTTGAGTAACATTCATATTTCATACTATTAATATATTTTTTAAATATTATTTATTTTTAAACTAATATATAAAAATATATGCATAATATTAAAAGTTATAAACAATGTAAAATAATTATCACGCCTATTAACTTTGTCCTTTTTGGTCATTTGCACTCTCATCTTACTTTTTTCATAGTTTTACCTAACAGTTCAATTACAAAAGTGTTTTCCCAAAATAGTTTTACCAAACAACATTTTATTTTATCTAATATTGCTATTGTTGCTTCTTTTGCAGCTACAAAAGTTATTTCAAATTAAGACTTACGCTATACCTCAATTTATTATTTACTTCCATTTTAATCTTCTACAAGCTTATACTTCTCTTGAAAATTAATAGACCAATGTATTTGCACTTTTATGCTTACATGTTATGTTGCTGATTGTAATATATAATTACATATTCTACATTCTTCACGCCTAATTACTAGCTGGGGCTGGGGCTCTTAAGCAATTGGTTGGGTCATATATAATAAGGAGCTAGTCAGCAACTGCTACTGTGATATTGGTAAACTTTCTCTTTTTGATGGAAAAGATGATGTCTTAAGCTAATTATGTAGACAAGTTAGCTAGGTCTTATTCAATTGGATGGGATAATTCAGTATTTCATTCATTTTTGTCATGAAAATCACTATTAAATGTTCTAATTGACGTTATTTTGGTTATGATTGTAATAATGTTCTTGAGTCTTCTCCATTCTACATGTCACAATTTGGATGATGTTCATTATGCCCCCCTTCTCTACCCATAATTGGTGAGTCCCATTGAACTCATTCATTGCCCTTTGATGGGATTATAAACATATTTGCCACAACACCAAGCGAATATGAATAAGTCAACCAAGTCATATTTTGCATGTTGTTATCACTAGATTTGTCTACATAGGATTCCTATATTATCAACTAATTGACCAATTTAATTATCTTGAATTAGTTTATAATGCCATATGGCCAAGTAAAAGTGATCTAAACATATTTTAAACCCTTGGAACAATATAGTGATCCAAATTGGACAATTTGCTGCAACAAAATGACTGACAATGATGATCAGCGGCAAAAAATAGTATTTGTTGGATAACAATTAGGGTTTAGTATCCTACCATGCTAGTATCTTGACATAGGCCCCGTTTGGCGCCCGCGTTCTGCCGGCTTTTGCGTTTGCGGGCAACCAAACGCGGGAAGCGAATGCGTTTGTTTGACAGCTTCTCAGTCTACACTGTTATGCAAAAGCTGAGGAAGGGTAGCTTTTCCAAATCAAAAGCAGCTTTATGGGAACAGTAATAGCACCTTACGCCTCTTGCCCGCTCGTACGCGTCTTGCCGCTGCTCGTACCTTCGGCACCGATCTTTCGCCCTCGTCGCCGGCGTTCGTCGACCGTCGTAGCCGAAGTTCGATCGCCAGATCCTTCTCCTGCTTTTCTCCGTCGTCGCCAGCGGTGGATCGCCGTCCCCTTCTCCCGATTTCGCCGTCCCCTTCTTCCGATTTCGCCGTCGATCCCGTCTCTTTCGCCCATCCGACGCCCGTCGTCCCGCCTTCCGATGCCCGTCGTCGCGTCGTCCGACACCCGTCATCGCGTCGTCTCCCAATCCCTTCGTCGCTTCGCGTGGCGACGACGAAGGGATTAGGGAAATTTTTGTTTTAATTTTTTTTTAAGTTTTATTAGCAGTATAAACATAGGGTAAAAACAATAGGAATTTTTAAAATTTTATTTTACTTTTTTAATTTTTATTTTACTTTTTTTAATTTTAATCAATAGGAATTTTTAAAATCAAAATAATAAGAAAATATAAAAACAAAATAATAAATAATAAAATTATTTTTAGCTAAATTTTAAGATACAAAGTCTTGTATAGGCAATAAATAATATAATATAGGAATTTGTATATAGGATTGGGATTTGGGAGTTTTTTAATTTTATTTTTATTTTTTTATGTATTGGTATATTAATTAATACTAATTTTTAAAATTAAAATAATAAAAAATATATTAATCAATACTAATATTTATTGAAGATATAATTATTTCTATTTAAATTAATAATATATAATACAAATTAAATTACAGATATTATTAGCATGATACCTTATTTAATTTTAAATTTTAAGAATAAATTAAAAAAAATTTCTTAATAAAATTGAACAGCACAGCAGCTCACCATTGCTTATCAGACCAGCTAATGCACCCAAACAGCCTCAGCTTTTTAGACCAGCTCTACTCAGACCAGCCACCAGCCAAAAGCTTCAGCCACCTCAAACGGGGCCATAGTAATTAGCATCCCTTGATTCAATTCAATCATACACTCTTTAATGCTTCAGTTCCTTCCCACGGTGAACCCCTTGCACTCCTGCCTTAAGTTTTACATTTCCCTACTCAAATACTGCCTTTTCGAACACTCTTCCCTCTATCGATGACTCAAAGGTGATAAGCATGGTCCTCTCCCTTGGTGCACTCATATAGTATTTGAATCACAGGCAAAATGACAATTCTTGGTGTGGGCTTCCTTGGTAAGGTAGTCTGGGCTCTTTTAGATTCCCCATTTCTTTTGTCTATGAAACTTTTGCTAGCAAGGGTCTTCCATGTTGACCCGTCTTTTCCCTTAGTAAGGCTCTTCTCTCTTTTTCTAAGGTAAAAGTGGCTTTTGCTTCACCCTTGGATATCACGTTGTAGTAGGTACTCTTGAGTTGACTTATGGGGAGTTATCAACTAGGGCTTTGGTCCAAGGTGGAGTCCCAAACTGGAGGGACCCTTTCTTTTTGCCTACAGGGCCCCTTAGGTTGGCCCTTGGATTTAGAAAAAGTTTCCATAATCTCTTGCCAAATCTATAGAACCTAGAAAGTTTCCTTCCACACCTTCCTCTTCCCTCCTTGAGTAGCAGGCCCTATTCATGTGGTGTTGCAATTTTGTAAAAGGAAACTAATTATCAATGCTTCTCCCGGGAAACTTTAGGAAGGAGAGAACTCTAGGCCACTATCTCGCGAGTTTCTTTGAGGGAGTTATATTATCTTTTTAGCAATCAAGAGTAAGGTATTGGTCTTATGGTGGCTTTCTAAAGCCCTAGATGTGTAAACCTTGTGCTTGGAGTTCATCCTCTTTAGTTCTTATGTCAAAGAGACAAAGCCCTAGAGAGGCCCCTAGTTCTTTGCCAACTAACTTCTAGTTATGAAGTCATAACGTTAGGGTCAACAACTCAAAAATATGGATTTTAATTCTTTCGCTATTTGGGTAACGATCCTCAATTTTCTATTAAGGCCTAAGAAGGTCTTCTTTAATTCTTTAATTCTTGTATAGAGAAATCATGCTAGGTGGATTGAAGCCTAAGAAGGTCCTCTTTAATTCTTTAATTCTTGTATAGAGAAATCATGCTAGGTGGATTGAGGCCTAAGAAGGCCTTAAGTAAGTTCATAGGCTCTTGCAGTCGTCCTTGTCAAAGCTTACCGAGAGCACCAAAAGGCCCTCTTTCCACTCATGGCGGAGGAGGTTATGCTCTAACATAAATCTAGGGTTTCTAAGATTTCCTTTGTGACAATAATGCAAAGTACTTCTACCATAGCATTTGAGCCATAAGGAGTAGAAATTCTATCTACTAAATTGCATATACAATTAGTGATATTGTCAAAAGAAAGGCAATCATTTTGGAGGCTATGAGGTTTCTTTAGCAGCTCATTGCACCTTCTCTATTCTCATGGTTAGGGGAAGCACCCCCTTCAGCCTAAGGCCTCATGGTCTATCTACTAAATTGCATATGCAATTAGTGATATTGTCAAAAGAAAGGCAATCATTATGGAGGCTATGAGGTTTCTTTAGCAGCTCATTGCACCTTCTCTATTCTCATGGTTAGGGGAAGCACCCCCTTCAGCCTAAGGCCTCATGGTCTATCTACTAAATTGCATATGCAATTAGTGATATTGTCAAAAGAAAGGCAATCATTATGGAGGCTATGAGGTTTCTTTAGCAGCTCATTGCACCTTCTCTATTCTCATGGTTAGGGGAAGCACCCCCTTCAGCCTAAGGCCTCATGGTCTTAGTAGTTCCCCTGTGGGAACTTGAGGAGATTAAGGTTCACTTCTTGAATGTACGTTAGCTGACTATAAAAAATGATGCCCTTCAAGACCTTTTCCAATTCAACAAGATTCTAAAATAGGTGAATATAACATCTATCATTTTGGTGCCCAAATAAAAAAACCCTAGGGATTTTGAAGATATAGGCATCTTTCATCTTACAATGTGATTTATTGCTTCATCTTGAAGATCATTGCAATTCTTAGAGATCATTCATCCCTTCTAGCATACTTTTATGCTAAGGTAGACTAGTTCATGATAATATTGATTTCAGCCATGAGATCTTGCACAATTATCATTTCGCATATGATCCTTGAGACTGATTTGAGGAAAGTCTTCAACTTCATTATGTTGGACTTTCTGTTTCAGTTATGAAGAGCTTAATCATTTCCTCATGTTATGGTGAATTGGATCTCAACTAGCATCCAGAACCCTCCTTTTTCTATCTTGTTGGATGATAGAGACATCTGATTCATTTAAGGGTATAAGGGTACAAAGTAAGGATACGTTATAACTCCTTATCTATTTATTCTTATTATGCAATTCCTCTCTGATCTTGTAGCAGTTAAGGTGCAGGTTGGTAGAATCAGCTCCACTGGTTTGCAAGACCCCATTGATTACTCACTTGGCGTTTGCAAATGATCTACTCATTTTTTCCCAACTAGATTTGGCCTTATCAAAACAACACTTGCATTTATATGATGTTTTTCGGCTTCAATCAAACTTGGACAAATCCTACTTAAACACATTAGCATGCTCTTAAAATACCTAGGATCTTATCTCAAGTACTCTCCGGATTCAAGGTAGCTTATTTCCTATCATATCTAGTTATTTTATTTATCTTCGGCTGCCTTTATCATTGAGATTGCTTGTGCCTTACTGAGTTATAAATTGCCTAGGTTCTGAAGCAAAAATAGTAATATTCTCGCTAGTATACTTGAGCTGATCCATATTTTCCATGGTTACTCATTTTTTGGCGTTTCACCTTCACCCTCTTGAATCTCAATCTTCTTCTACTGCTTCCTCTGGTTGGCAAGTGACAAGAGAGGTGTGCATGTGGTGACATGGATTATTATTCTTCCTTACAACTTTTTTTTGGGAAGAGGAGAAGGGGGGGGGGGGGGGGGGGGACATTAAATTGGTTGACCATCTAAACAGGGTTTGCTATATTAGTTACCATAAACATTTTATTTGTGTAGGAATTAACATAAGCTCCACTAGGTACTTTAATAAAGACTGAAAGGAGGTTTGCATCTGCCTTGACCATCACACCTTTAGAGAACTTTCCTCTAGGTAAGTATGTGATTGTAGACTACCAAATCAGGGAAGGGCAATGATATATCCCTACTCCTCGGCTTTTTTGTTCCACATTATTTACGCCTTCATTTAGAGCATCCTAATCCAACACAATTTTGAGGCTACCACATCTCCTGGTTATTTGTGGCCTTACGCTCATTTTTTATTTCCTCAATATGCGGGATCATCTACCCTACAAACATGACGGAGGTATGGCATAAGGTTGTGGAGTTCAAAGGAAGAGTTCCATGTTTCTACGTTTCTTCCATGGTTGGTTCTCAACCTTTATGTAACTCCTACAGTAAGAATTAGACCACATCTTTTTCTATTGCCAGCTTACTAGGTCCATCTAGGATAGTAGTGATTTCGATAAAAGAGCAAAGTTGTGGAGCACTTTATACACTTGGGGACCCCAAGCCCTTCGAGGTCCAGGTATCAAAGGCACTATAAGGAACCTACTCTTTCCTGCTATCATATAGCATGCTCGGCAGCTAGGATTAGGAACAAACCATTGAAAGATTAGCTTATCTTTTCTCCATCCTTTGTTGTCCACTTGATCCAATTAGATGTATGACACTATATTAGCATTATGAGGGTGTTTGCTAAAGAAAAAACCTTTCTTTTTTTGAGTTGTTGGAGATAAATTTTGTTTGCAAACACTAGGGGTTGAGTTATGTGATTGATGGTCTCTTTAAGTAGCCATGACATGAATATGTTGTACATGCTTTCACTTTTATATCACCTCCTACTTGTGCTTTGCAAAAAATGTCATATGGCCAAAAGAATTATATAATTAGACCCTAGATTAATATGGTTTCGTTTATTTTTAGATTTGGTTCTCTTTGTAGGAAAGTATAGTTCACGTACTTGGGCCTTAAGGTTCTTGAGAGCCACCAGATTGCTCTACAAGGGCATGTGTTGCAGCCCTGTTGGTGAGAATGATGATGAATGATGCTTTCTCTCCATGTTAAGTCCCTTTGGCGATGAAACTTAGGGTGGGGTGAGAGCCTTTGTATTAATGTGAAGCCTTGGCTACCTTAGATTTTACGAACTTGATCTTATTATGGTTTCATGCTTTTATGTTTGGTAAGATTTGTGAGGAATGTTTTCAATCTCTATTTTTGCTGATATTTCTTTTATTGAAATCCATCTACACCATCTTGGTCACATAACAAGAGAGATACTTTGGAAAGAACCATACATCCAAATTGTGTATTGTGTCAGAAAACCATCTGCCTTTGATTATTTTTTGATATTTCAAATGAACTCTGGATGGCACCAAACTTAAATTACTGAGCATATATTTGAGTACGTTTTCTGTGGGAAAATGACTCAAACTGGACTAATTCTATCCCTGAACATTCAAAAAAATTAATTTGGAATGATACCATAAAATTAATTTACCGCTTCCCTCCACCTCAAAAAAATAATTTGAAACGATACCTTAATTTGCATATTTTTCTCAAATGTTTTAAGGATTATCACAATTTATCAGTCTTTTATGGAATGTGATTTTACAAAGAAATCGCTCTGAAATCAGAGCAATAATGTTATCAATTGAATTTCAGCTTGGATCACGAAACCTTGGCTGCGTAACAAATTGATTAAACATTTCAATGTCATATTAAATTATATTAATCTGTCTTAATTTAATAATCACAATATACCTGTTCAACTAAAGGAAGATTCTATTTGGAATTGAAGAACTAGTTTGTTTGACATGCTTGCTATTGCATTTTGTTCCTACCAAATGTGGTAGTTCTGAGATGGGCATGTGAGTTTAGGAACCTTCTATGCAGTAAGCTGTTATTTATTATTGGTTGTTTGGATTTGCTGCCAAGAGTTTTAAAAAATATTCTTTAAGTATCTTAAGATTGTTGTTTGTCGTGCCCATGATACATGTAGTTCCCTGTTGGTCGAATCCACCGGCAATTGAAGTCAAGGATTCAAGCAAACGGTCGTGTTGGAGCAACCGCAGCTGTGTACTCAGCAGCAATATTGGAGTACTTGACAGCAGAAGTGTTGGAACTTGCAGGGAATGCAAGCAAGGATCTCAAAGTGAAACGTATTACTCCACGCCATCTTCAGCTAGCCATTCGAGGGGATGAGGAGCTTGATACCCTCATTAAGGGCACAATTGCTGGGGGAGGAGTGATTCCCCACATTCACAAGTCCCTCATTAACAAGTCTACCAAAGAATGACTATGCTTGTTGCCATTTGATGGATTTATAGTTAGCGGATATGTATGCTAAAACCAGTGTTTATTTGTTCTGATTCTAAAAATTTAGGTAGTTAACTATGATGTTGATCTTGCAACTAGATTTTCCATATTTAGTCATGTAACCTCTTTTTTTAGTTTTGATATTTACTATGTAGTATATCATCAGGTGCATCTGGTATAGCTATATTATAGTAAATTCGGTTTTTAACGCTGCTTCTTGTCCTCGTATCAGTTAGTGGGCATGTGCGCTTATCAGATAGATGATACTTTTGTTCTGTGTGAAACCTGAGTGGTTAGTTTAAGCATGATGTTTGCTATCCTCCCACCTTTTCCAGATTTAGCATCAGCAAGACCTGTGGGTACCTTAGACATGTAGTAGTTTAGGATAAGTTAGTCCTTGTATTGTTACTGAAATTTGCTTTTACCACTATTACATAATCTGTATTTGACAACATAAGGAACGTAAAGTAGAGAGGTCTTGAGGGCTGTTGAGGAGTTGGGATAGTCCTTGTCCAGTCTGTTGCTCATTCGATGCATGATATCTCATACAACAGGGTCTTTTGCTTGTGGCATTAAGCATCTACTTTTCCATGTTGATATTAGAAAAACTGAATCTGTGGTGTGACACGTGCGTGCTTTTCAATAATTATGCTTGCTCCTCTGATGATATCTTATGATGGTGTTCCTGTTTTGTTTTGTTTTTTTTTTTGTATCTGCCTTCTTTGTTGTCAACAGAAGCATTTGGTTTACTATTTATGCTGCCATCAGTTTCTTTTGATTAAAAATTTTCAAGTATGGTAAACAATCAACAATTTTTAATGATGGTGCGGGCGGAAGCTTCTCGTATTGTCATTTCCAGAAAGTTTGATTTGGTTTTCCGCATTTTGCTAATTGAATTCGAGCACTTTCGTGCTGATTTAATTGTTGTTTGCAGAATGTAATTTTCTTTTAAAAAAGAATGTGATTTACTCAGATGTTTTAATTCTATTTTGAGCTGCCTAAGGTGGTTGCTGGAATTATTTTTGTTCAAGAGTGTGTACTTTTTTCTGTTCACGAAGATTTCTAGAGCTTTCTATAATTAGCAACTTTAAAGTGATATATGCTGAAAAGTGGTTGTTTAAATCTTGTTTCGAGGAAAAAAAATTCATTCTTATATGCGATAAAGGTTGAATAATGTGTTATCTTGGTGCCCATGAAACAAATGATTACAGCTAACAGAAACAATTGAACGTGGACCGTGGATCCAAATGTGTTATCTTGGTTAATAAAGTGGATAATCTATCTTTTTCTCTATAGAATTGCTGTGTGATCGGCGGATCCCTTCACCTTTTTTTGTTCATTGTACCCTAACATTTTCGATTAGTCAACCTACATAGCAAAATCAATTGTTTAAGCTAATACCAAGGCTAAGAAAGTGTCAGACAAAGGATTTTAGAAACTTGTTTGAGAAGCCATGGAATTTTGTTTGTGACCAAATCGACAAGTTCAGAATTTTTACAGAAATAGCTAATTCAATGTGTTTCATCTCATCAAGTTCTTATTAGATGCTATTTTTTGTTATAATCCGATTGCGTAAAGATTGATTACTAAGCTGATATTCTTAAGTAGTTGACAATTGAAATTTAGTTCTGGTCCTATCAATTGCTCAGGTTTGTCTTATGCAAAAATATTTCGTTGCAGTGAGGCTAATATCTTCTCTTCTCTTCCCTTTTCTTGTATGAAAATGTTGTCAATCAGGTCTTATTTTTCTTTCTGGAAACATTTTTTTTAAGCTTATGATGTTGAAAAGTCGCGAGTTTTTGTAAAACATCCTTGTAGATTTGAGACGCAGGTTTATCTTGTTTTATTGCTAGTTTATGGATAAACACTTGCTGTATGCTGTAGAAAATTTCTTTTACCTCTGTTGCAGGCGATTTGAACAACAGATTTAGTTAGGCTGCTTTTAATATACAGTATCCGTCGGCAGTTACTGTCCTTGGTTTTTACACTGACAAATTCTTACCACTTGCAACGTAGTTTTGTATTTTACACTTTACAGATATATTGGTAGGTTTGTACTATCTGAGAAGCATTGGTTACCTTACCATAAATAAATTGCCCTTCAATTCTTCAAAGGCTACTTCCACGTACACTACCTATTGTGCCATAACAGTATTTTCTTCTCAAGAATGTGTGATTCAACTTTACCAGAAGATAGTGGATCCTGCAGTTTGGTAACTCAACTTGGAGTAGGGTGCCATGGACGGGTCATACCTCTCCTGGAAGCTGGAGTCTTTTGGGACCATCGTGCTCAGCTAAACTCCAAATCATGAAGCTTTGAAGGTACACTAGTGTAAGACATGCAGCTGCTAATTCTGACTACTTGAATGCTCATTCAATATTATGCTCATCTTGAAGGCTAAAAATTGCCCCAGTTGCATGACCTTGCACGGTCCATCCATGTCACCCGGAACAGCAATTAAAGCCCTATAACAGCATCATAATGCTCAGCTATGTAGTTGGTAATCCGAATTTTCAACACTGTAGGTGAATTATTGGATGCAAGGTGGCAATGAACTGGGCCTATTTATGCTTAGGTTTCCTCCTAAGCATTGGATAGGTTCTCGGGAGCGTCATCCTTAGCATGCATTCGAGTTATGAAACTTTTGAGAGCTAGCGGCACATCATTGCAAAAACATGCAGCATGGTCCTCCACTGTTCTTCCTTGTTGATACACTGTGTCATCTTCAAGGCTGACAATCGTCCTAGTGACGGCAATACTTTGTTGATTTTGATGAATAGGGCAAGCAAAGTCCTAGCTGCACAACAATGTTCATTGCAGAAGCTAATGAAACCTACCTGTTGAACGACCGCAGCCTGATAAAAGCTCTCCGAAAGCTTTCTGATATCTGCTAGAAAAATCAGCTCAGTCTAGTCTATTGAGCTGTGAAGGACTGCTCACTTTTTTCATCGAAAATTAGCAGACTATATGATTAATTGCTCCTGCACAAGGTGAGAACAGAACAAATTGGTCCAGTCAAAGGTCCAATAATAGCAAGCAGTAGTTTGTTTGGTCCAGTCAAGTTCTCTAAGATTTGGAAGAATGACTGCTCATTATTTTATGAGATTATGGCAGCATGATAAAGAGGCTACAAATTTCTATCTGATTCAGTCGTTATCAAGCAATGGGTTGGGTTTTTTAGATCAATGTATAATACAGGCGTCATTCTGGTAGTCCAATGGGCAGTAGCTGCTTACTTGTCGTAACTCCTACCACCAAATAGATCCCGCCCGGGTGTGGTAGCTTGACTGGTTGATCTGACCACCTCGGGCTCCACTACGAGCCACCTGTCTCGCGGGGTGAATCTTAGTCCCACAATTTGGTGCGCTTGTTAATTTCCTATTAGGTTGATGGGAGCATTAGGAAAGCACACAATACTGACAATTTCTGCAAGATGTCCTGCGGGTGATGACACCACCCAGGTAATGCACGAATCCCCTTTTCCTCATGCACATCATGACACCAACTTTCCGTGCAGTTCGACACATTGGGCCACAACGAACAATTTCCATTGCTGGTGTCTTGCCTAACAATAATGGACAACAAACTAGATGCACGAGACATGGCGTTAGTTTCTGTACACCCGATTTATTTAGCCTACTTACCCAATATGCCTCTGAAAGCAGCCCTCGGAGTGTGCATTTTCCCTTGTGCATACTGAACATGGAAAAGTAAATGACATCAGAATACGGGATACCATGTCTTCTATAATTAAACAAAGTTGGTTGATGATAATAATAGGATTCAGGATCTCAAAAGGTACAGCTATATCTTCGCAAAATTTTCAAGTGAGTTTCCGTCTCCTCTCTTGAAGGTTAGAACTCTTTGCTGCATTACCAAGTCTATTCTTCAGAATTTTTACCACAGTTTGAGAGCCCACATGGCTATTCATTACCCCAAATTTAACTGAGTTTGGTCGGGGTTGTCTGACCACATAAATTGAGGAAGATGCACTGGTCTGCTATAACTCCTGCTTCAGTTGTTGGAGAATACACACCTTACCTGACACCTTACCTGATCAGTTAGCCATGAAGATACCTACACCACATGAAATTATATCTGGTTACAGTTGCCAGTTCATATCGTGATGTACTTATTAGAAACTCATCCACACATCTATTTACACAGTCTAAAGACCCGATACTGTGTAAGCCACAGGAGAACTAGATTTTTACTAGTTAGATAAGCTGACATCACTAGATTCACCATCATTATTGCAACACATGAACCTGTGCTTAGAGTCTACTTCACCAGCCTCCATTATTCCCTCTTCTGACTGCGTCCCAATAGAAAGTTTGTTCTCTGCCAGCCCCTTATCCATAAATCCAAGAAGAGCCATGTGATGCGGGCACCCCTCCCATGGGAAAAAAGTATCTTAATCTGTGATTTCACTTTCCCAAGCATGGAGGCAGTGTAGACCACCAACCACCATTTATTCAAACGGGACGATGTAATCATGGGAACTTTTTTTATTATTTTTTGCTCATCAAATCTACCATATCCTTTGTTCTCATTGGTTGTCATATTGCAGAGAGCGCTGTGATCACTGTCCCCGCAGCAGAGATTGCAGGGTAAGGGATACATGGCCTGGCCCTTCCTCCAATTCCAGTCATATGCTGTTGTTTTCTTCTTTGCCACTATTAAAAGATTCCCTCGTTAACTAACAATGCCAGCGTCTAATCTTTCTAACACATGGTCATCCCGTCAAATTATGGATTCTTTAGGTAAGGCACAAGCGATGATGCTCCGCGCAACAGCAAATATGAGTAGAAATGCAATATTGCCTATGCAATTTTTGAGTGCTAAATCAGTAGTAGATAAAAGGTGAGAGTTGTTCCTTGAATAGCCTGGAGTTTGATGAGATCATTCAAATTTTGCTATCGACACTAATATGACATATTTGGAATCAATTGAATCCAGGATCGTTCGTGCTTATCACTTCAAGTGATACATCATTGATGGAAATTAGTATTTGCTAAGGTTGTAGAGAAGCATAGATTTTTATCAGTCTGGTCATTTTAGATTCCAATATTCTGAAAGTACTAGAGTGGGCATGCATAAGAGGTACGTGAGTTGCAGATACCTTTAAAACTTTTATGCTTTGCATGCCCATGCTATTGCCTAAATCATGTAATACAGTACTATTTCTGCTTTTGCTTTCTTATGGTTTTAATAGAGATTTATGCTTCTACAGTCATGTCCGAAGATGCTTAATGAGAATATAGGGGAATTTGGCATCTCGCATCATGATGATAGACAAGGAAATAACTTTTCTCAGTTCCCACCATTCTACGTTACTTTTACAAAGTGGATGAGGTACACATCCTGACCGGAAATTAATTTTATTTGAATTGCTTAATACATAGAAAATTAGCATTAGTGACGCATCTTAACACTAATTATTCTTACAAACTTTAGTGAGAAGGCCTCAGTAAATTTTCCCGCCACATCAGCTCCATATATAATTTCCTTGACAACCCATGAGAGATATATGTGCTTCGACCTGATATTGTACTGTGCTCATGATTCTAGGTTTTATTAAACTTTTACTAGGTAGTACTCTACTACAGGGAATTTTACTATTTAACTCGAGATGTTCACTCAATCATGATCAGAGCTTTTTTTACTCTCCAGAAAACATCATAAAAGATGAAGACAAATAGATGTATAGGTCTTAGAGTACGAGCCTAATTCTATTATTCTAGCAGGTATAATCATCATTGAATCGAATGAAGTTCAAGCTCCATTCATTTGTTTCAACAGCGGAGACAACGATTCTTAATTACTCCACTCTATTGCTGCTGAAGAAATTAAAGATTAGAGCAGCTCAACCAAAACGTTTGACCTAAGCTATGCCTAGCCCAATGGCCTCCTATCTTGTAGGATTAAAGATTGTACCGAGCAAATCTGAGATTGTGCTCGTAGGATTTAGTAGCCGTTCCCCAAGCCCCCCTTGCATCATCACCAGGAATCAAATCCCATGTTCGTTGATTAGGGCATCAGCTAAATTACTCTAGAGCTCCACATGCATCTCATAAAGGCCTTCAAATAAAAAAAATGGAAAACTTCTCGGGGAGATGGATAAGAGAGAAAAGCAAATGGAGGCAATCCTCTCGCAGCAATGCAGCACATTACCCCCTCAAACTTAAGAATACTTTATCTAGTGACAGACACAATGGAATTTGAGAGTGCAGTGAAAGGGTGAGAGAGAGTCTATGTGGAGGTAAGGAATGTGGACAGAGTGAGAACTGGGCAGGGGGGTGAAAGAGCATGGGAGCTACCTATACTAAACTTGGAAGCCGTGCCTTGTGCTACTGCCTCCGTGTTTGTGTCTTCCACATTCACATCACCAGCTCATGGGAACCAGTGAAACAGGGCATCTACCCTCTCATTATTTTAAGGCCTGAGGTTGGCCGGACCAGCTTGTGCTTTTAGGGGTGGGTGGCCAGGGGTGCACGTTGGTGCCTGCATGAGTGCATGTGGGTGGGATCAATCAAAAGCCAAAAGCGATGTATGCTTTTTGTACATCTTTCATGTGTGAGGGTCATATAAAGAAGAAATGATATGACAGACAACAGGAGGATGAGGGGAGGAGAAGGCTGAGAGGGAAGAGAAGAGGCTGAAATTCAAATGGACGAAGAAAGAAAGCTTGGACTGGCCACATGGAAAGCAGGAAAAGCAAGGGGGGATGGCCGAATTGGTTGTTTGATTTGTTTGTACGTGTATTGGGGCGTTAAGGCTCGTAAGACAGGGGAATGTGGGTGTGTCTGCCAGGTCCTACGGAGTTGGGGTGATGCCACCAACCTCAATAGAATAGGCCAAACTAGAGAATAATGATCAATATGTTTCACAAATATGAATTTGGATGATTCGTGGGCAGGCAGAAATTAACTAAAACATGGACAAGCATCCCCTTGTTCATGAATCACAAAACTAGGAAGGAATAGCAATTTCCTTCCTTTTTCTTTTGCCCTTTTTTTCTGCTAGAGGGGAAAGAGATTAGAGTGTAAAACCTTTGATGAAAATATAAGCCTTTGATTGGTTCGAAAATTAGAAGAAAGCACTCGATGGAGCGTGGAAATCTCATTATGACAATAATTATACACTTGTAGCATATGAAAATGTCATGTTTTAGCTCCTACTTTAACCTTTATTCTACATACTAAAGAGGCGACACAAGTTTAAAAAAAAACAAATTAAAGAATGGAAAAAATAAAATAATCAAATGTATTAGTATTGTTGTGGAAATCTCAATTTTTTTAGAGAAAACAGAGATGATACTAAATGCATCCTCAGATCTCCATTAGCAATAGCTCTCAGATTTCATTCTGTTCTCTCTTGTAGCAATAGCTCACATTCCGTTCTTATGTCTACCCTTTGTTATATCCCTTAATACACAATGGCATAAGAATATTGTCCGAATATAATTTTTCTTGTAGAGTTCAGGATTGTTATCCTTAATGGATGATTATGAAGAACCACCATGGTGATTGGACTAGTAACTTGATTATTCTGGATCACGTCAACTAAAAGTAAGTCAACTTAAAACAACACGGGCTTCTACTCTGATTCATTTAAAATAAATTAATCCCTCCTTTTCATCTAATATTGATTCTTAAGTTACTACTTAGAGTATTAAGTTTTTCTTCATGCAGCCTAAGAAGAGTTCAGCAGAAAATGAATATTGCCTCTTGATTTGACCAACACCTATTGACTTCGCATTCAATTTGTGAACTTTGACCCCTTAATAAAGCTCCTTGTCTTGTATTGTGCTAATACTTTGATCTGACAAGTCTACGATTCACCTTCTAAGGTGAAGTTCAATTGTTTACCCACTCGTAACTTGACTGAATTGATTTTAAAAGCTCATTGTCGTAGTCAAATTTGAGTGTCGAATTTTATGATGATTAATGCTAATTAGTTGTTATCGAATTTTATGACTGACGTGAAAGTAAAAAAAAGTGGTAGTCCAGATTGCGGCACAAGTACGCCACGAATTCTTTGATAACATGTGCGTTAATTAATTCCCCCGGGACAAGTAGCTGGATGTGCGTCCATTTTGTCCTACAAAATTTCCATTGACTTTTATGCCATGAGTCTTAAATATTGATGTTATTTTTTATGTCAGTTAGAAGATTTTCAGAATCACGACACCCCAATGTCCAAATGTGGCTATCTGCCTATCTCATGTACAACTGGGACAGCTGAGAGATCCATAAAAGTCGATACAAATATATTTCGTTTCATACTGGTATTCATCTTCATAATCAAGATCTAAAGCTAAGAGTTTGATAACTAGGCGTGATCTGCCCGATTGTCGGTTTAATTAGTTAGAAAAATAATTAGTATCAAAAAGTGTCATATTAAAAAATGAATATATCCACCAAAACTGAACCGATATTTTATACATTTTTATGTATTTTGATTTGGAAAATTTCAATATATAATTAGTGGGTCTAAGATGCTTTGAATCTGATTTCAAAACATTACTCTAAGATTATCGAGTGAAGTGGACAATGTGTAAGCTAGAATTGTAAAAATGTCATTTTGTTCAATTTGTAAGGATACCATAAATGACAGGCCAAATTTAGAATGGCTCTAATAGTAACATTGATTACATTTTCAGTTTAACTATACGTTTTACAATCTTGATATTATGTAATTATGGTCGGGCAATTTGTAATATGAACTTTTAATTTGTGTTCCTATACGTTGCTCTTCTGTGGTCTTATTTATTTCACTTTAAATCTAATATAATTACTTAAGTATGAATAGGTTTCTAATGAAAAAAAATTGTTAAATTGGTAATATAAAAATAAAGGCAGTGAAATTAAGAATTCATTATAAACTTCAACACAAAATCCTCACAACCATTATTTTTTGTATAATTAAACAAACTATAAAGTACAGACTGAAATTATCAAGATGATATAAAACAATTATTATGACCTTAATTATCAGTAAGGACTTTGCCTTTTATGATATTTTAGGTTAGTTTCTTAAAATCTTCTTAATCCTGAACTCTGTTAGGAGTTAAAAGAGTTAGGTCGGTCCCGTGTGTACCACCGGACCAATTTGCAGAAAGCTCCATTCAATCATCTATATCATTCACTAGTTCTTTTTAGCATCTCTTATTTTGGATCTTAAATTTCCTCATAAATTTTGGCATGAGATGATCTTCTTCGCATAGAGTTTCAAACCCGGGTTTCAAATTTAAATATTCCCATTAGGCTAATACTTTTCCAAGCATAATTCCTTATTTATTAATGAGGTTTAAACGCCAGCTGGGCGCATGTGCTCTGTGCCACCGGGTAAAATCTCCGGGTATTTTGCTCACTGTGTGCATGACGAATGGCGGGAGCTTCAAGTTCAAACCCAGAGTAAAAAAAAATTAAAAAGAGGGGGCGGGTGGTATGGTCACCGGTCAGTGCGCGCAATCCGCCCCTCTTGGTCGCGGTGCGACAGCGATGGTGGCTGTCCATGTTAGCCGAGCCGTCCCTTTCTCCGATCACGTGGTGCGGTGACGCGACGCCAGATCTCGTGATTCGCGTTGCGCACACCATTATTAGTCCATGATGACGGTATAATTGCATCTCTAATTCCGGTGTTAATAATAACGAAGCTTTGAAACCTGGCCACTTTAGCCGGAGGCTATTAGCTTCCCTTTTAACGTCCAATAATCATCACGTGCAGCTCAAAAATACTGCGCATTTGGGCGTGATTTATAATTCATACGGGTCAGTGGTTCTCCATGGTATCGCTGCCGTTGTTACCTGTCTTCACCGCGCACATGGTGAAAAAAACAAATGAACTTTTTACTACTTGCGCCGTTGCGGTGAGCCCAAGGTGAGAAAATAGCGGAGTCGTATGGCGTCGTGACGCGGTCAAACTCGCGCGCAGCTCGAAAGGCGCAATCGAGCGCCTCCCTCCCGCTTTCGCTATCCGACGCCTTTACTCTGGCGCGCACAAAAACCTACGCGCCACCGCCTCCCGGCTCGCTGAGCACCCAAGGCGCAACAGCGTCGCAGGGACGTGTTCGTCAATTCGGACTTTTCGAGGGCGTAAACGTCATTGGCCTGCGCGTCTCCCACTTTAAAAGCTCTTTAGCGGGAGTCGCGAGGAAAGGAATGAATGCAGCGCACAAGCCCCCCATGTGTTTGTGCGTGTGAAGTGGGTTGGAATTGGAAGCAAGAGGGTTGAGATCTGCTGTTGAGCTGAGAGCGGAGCCGCGGAGGAGGAATAGAAGAAGAAGAAGAAGAAGAGGGGAAGAAGATCGAGATGACGCCCGCTGTCACCGGCCGCGGAGATGTCATCGAGGAGCAGCGCCTCGAGCGGCAGATGGGGTGCATGACCGGGTTCTTTCAACTGTTCGACCGCCACCACATCGTCAGTGGTAGGCGCAGCTTCTCGACCCGCCGCTTGCCCGCCTCCTCGGTAAGAAGTCTTAAATCTAGGCGATTTTGTTTTAGTGTGTGCTCATTTGATTGCCGGGGGTGTGATGGTTGGATGAATGAATGCTTACAGAGTGCTGGATCAACTTCGCCGTCGGAGAGATCGGAGGCTTCCTCGGCATCACAGTTGCTTTCCAAGGAATGCCATCCACCTCCGCCTTCGTCGCCGGAGCCTTGCCCTTCGTCGAAGGGGAGTTCGGCTGCGGTGAAGACGCCAGGGAGGCGGTCGCTTCCCCTGCCTCTCCAGGTCTTCGAGGCCACGGATGGTGGCGGGACGTCCTGGCGGATCCGGGATGGTCCGAGGTTTTCCCTCGACAGCCGCGTGGTTGTTGATGCGAGGGGAAAGCTCCGCCCGCGAGAGATCCGGACGGCGGTTTCGATCGCCTCCGAGAGTCAATCTGACGCCTCCGAGGCGACGGAGGAGCAGCGGCGTTCCCCGAGCGTGGTTGCGCGACTTATGGGGCTTAATGGTCTTCCGAGCGAAGGCCGAGCGAATGTACCGGAGCCAGAACGGGCTGAGCTCCGGCGATCGTCCTCCGAGTCTCGCGTCCGGAATGATCGGTCAAGCTACGGGTTCGTTGACGCGGGTTCGTTTCGGAAGCTGTCCCCGTTCCTGGAACCCGCCCCGGTCAACGCCGAGGAGTTCTTTAAATCAGTTAGCCTGGCACAGCTCAAGCTCAATAACACTGGAACGGCAAAGCAGTCGTCCAGAACCGCCCAGATGCCTCCACTCCAGCGGAAGATATTTTTTGACGCGGAGGATTTCTTTCCCGAGCCTAAGCGATCGACATCGCTCTACTCCGAGATCGAGAACCGTATTAGGATGCGAGGGATCGAAGAGCCAGCGAAGGACATGGAAACGGTAAAGCAAATCCTGGAGGCGCTTCAGCTCAAGGGGCTCCTACGCTCCAATGCATCGCACCATCTCGTCACAAACCGCCGCAATCTCATCTATGAATGCCAGACTCGACCCCGAACCGACGCTCCAATAGTGATCATGAAGCCATCCCCCAAGTCCCCACGGCGGCCGCTGAGTGAATCACCGCCGCTTCCGCCCAGAACCGGCAACGGTTGTCAGAGCCCTCCTCCCGTCCGCCGCGGACAGGTCGGCATCGATAGCTCCGTCAGGGGAGGAAACGAGCGGAGGATTCGGTCACCGCGGTCGCCCAACAGCCCAAGCTCACCGGTGAATCGGAGGCAACAGAATCCCTCGGCACAGAAGAGCGCGCAACCGCAACGAAGGATCTCTACCGTCGGCTCCCCGAAATCAAGTCCCAAGCGATCGGGGCCGGATCCTCTAGCTGTACGATCATCGAGGAACCGGAGGCCATCGCATGATGCGTCATCCCAGGCGAAGTTGTACGCACTCGCGGAGGACGATGCCACCTCCACCACGTTTTCCGAGAGCAGCGTCAGTTCGTCCTCTCAATTAGAATGCGAGGTACAACAAGTACCTTTTTAATCACAGAAAATAGAACTGTTTTCAATTAAGCTTAATTTTAATAAATGTGTTGCTGCCAGAGATCAAATGCCGAGTACAGCTCTGGTCGAAACCTATTGGAGAGATGCGACAAGTTATTAAACACCATCGCAGCGTTCACTGGACCGGAGCAGGTCACTGCGGCGGACCAGCAGCCCAGCCCAGTCTCAGTGCTCGATTCCTTGTCCTTCCTCGCCGAGGAGGGCTCGCCCTCCCCCTCCTCCCTCGCCAAACGCTCAATCGACTTCAAAGGTATACGCACCTCTATCGCTGCACTTCTCTTGCGGGCCCATATCTCTTCCTGTTTGGCAATTCTTAAACGTTGATGCCAACCTATGTGCAGATAAATCAACGGACGATTGGGAGTATTCGCGGTGGTCTCCACCCGCATCGACTATTGGCTGCGATGCGGACAGTGGGCCGGACGAGGGCCACCGCGACTTCGCCTACGTGTCCGAGGTCGTCCGGGCGTGCGACCGTTACGGCGACGCTAGCCACGCGGTGTACGCGATTCTTGAGAAACGCCGCGGCGTGGATGCGTGCAAGGCGGCCCGCCTCCATCGCCGCCTCGTCTTCGACACCGTCGCCGAGATCCTCGACCAGAAGCGCCGGGTGCCCCCATGGGATGCGTTTTCTCGCCTCGCCACGGCCTTGTCGGAGGAGGACCTCCTGCGGCATGTATGGAGCGAGCTGCGGCGCATCGGAGAGCCGGAGGCCGCTGACGCCGACGACGAGGAGGTGGGCGGGGCCGTCAGGAAGGACATCAACGGGGGCCGCCCAGACGGGTGGGTCCGCGCGAGCGCAGAGATGTCTGATGCCGTCGTACACATCGAGCGGCTGATCTTTAAGGATCTCGTGGCGGAGACAATCCGCGACTTGACCTCCGCCGATGCTCGCCGCCTTCTCCCTCGCCGCAAGCTCCACTTCTAGAAAGCTAGCGCTTTGATCCACTTTCAACGGTCACGATGTAACAACCGTTGTAACGAACAGAGCACATTACTTTAAATGGATATTTCGAGCCCCATGTGAGGATGCCGAATCGTAGGGTTGAGCTAATGTGGGCTTTGGGCCGACATGGAGCCTACATCTGTCCACTTGCACCTTGCTGCTTCTCTTGTCTGCAGCCACCATGGCGACAAGCGGCGTAGCTGGGCGGGAAAGGTGACAAAAATGGAGATAAAGGGTTGTGGCAGATGCATATGGGGTTGCCCTTGGTTAGGGCTACAACGCCCACCTCCTTTGGCTCAAAGTTACCTTTGTGGGGGCTTGTAGGACTCTGTCCTTTCTTTACATGCATGTTTTTCTAATTGTAAAGGAGAACGACAATGGAAGAAGTTTGTGGGTTCTCTATAATTTTGGTAAGACTCGTAAAAAAACAAAAACTCCAGCAAAGGGTTGAGTCCAAAATTAGTCAATCTTATCGATTCTGCTGCTCGCACTCCGGCTGCTTAAGGAATAGAAGCTTTGCCATTCTTACTAATGGTCCCTCAAATCATGCTATTCATTTTTTGCTACAATGCCTCAGTATATTTGTTGTCTGAATTTGAGGACAATATCAACAACAGAATAATAGTATTGTTCTGACAGGGTTTTATCCCAATTTTGTGTATTTGTGCTTTAGCTACTTACCAATGGCCAAAAATACTGAGTTAAGCTATGGCAATCCACAGTAGCACCAAGTTGGCTTTTGAGTTAGGGATTGCAAGACTTTGGATGACTCTTCTAATTGCTCTTAGGTCTTACTCATTAGTCATAACATTGTTCACAATTCTAATGATATTTACATGTTTTGTTGACTAGAGATAGTTTTGGATTTTGACTTAGGTCTTAGGCTTAAGACTATATCAAATAATAAGTAAGAAAAATATAATATTATGAGAAATATATAATGTATAATATATATAATGGACTTATTAACATCAACTTATGCTTATATATTTCAAATTGAATAATATTATTTTAGGCTCATCTAGTTACTAGGGTCAATTTTTTATTAGATGAGTCTTAATGTCTTATAAGTTATAACCTTCATTTTCTTTAAAAAAATAAAAGTAAATATTATTTACTAAGAGCTAAATGGTAAAAAATTTAACTAATTCAAGTGGCCACCGTAGGAGTGAAGGTGGAGCGGATAGGAGTGGAGTTGGGATCACTTCACATTCAATATGTGTCAGTGGGTATCCGAACTTGCGGGTATCCGACCTGTTTATGATAGGTTTAGATACCCGATTAGCTAATCGAGTCGGGTTTGGATTTATTTTCATAAATTTGGGTACTCGATTAAGATACTCGATACACGATTAATATATAATAAAAAATAAATAAATAAAAATATATATTTATATAATAAAATAATTTTTAATAAATATATTTATTATTATTAATTTTATTTTATAGTTATATTTTATAAAAATAATTTAAAAATAAATATTTTAATTTAAACGGGTACCCGCAGGTACCCATTTATATACACGACTCGAGTTTAGTCGGGTTTGGGTCGGGTCAAGTCGAGTTCGAGTTTAATCAAAACTCACATATATCCGACCCGTTGACATCCCTAAATATGGAGAATTTGTAACTCCCACTTCATATTCATAGGTGGATCCAATTTGATCCAATATGCATTCCAAATAAACCTCCCAACAATAATCAATTCATATAAAATTAAAAAATGGTTAAATTTCATTAAAAGTTATATAAGTATCATTTCATCCTCAATTAAACTAAAAAAATATAAGAAATTATAACACAAATCAACTAAGGATAAATCATCAACATAAGACAACTAGAGTTAAATATAAGCCTCTTAAATTATGTTAGGTGATGTATGCTTATACTTATGATATAATTTTGGTAGATAAATTAACATATGAATTAGGTTTGGTAAGCATTGATTTGTATCCATCAACTTGAAAGTGATATGAATTAGTGTCACGCCCTCAATTACGGTAATATTTTTTTATAATTTTCAACGTGAGTCAACGCTTGACTCGAGTCCAAATACGTCAACGCGACTATCGCAACGGTCAAAACCGCTGGATTGGGCGCGACTGGCGGAGCCCGAACCGACTCCCAGCCCGACTATGGACTCTTGCGGATCGCTGCCGTTCCAACACGGCACAGGTGAACATTGACGATTCACCGAAGACCGGTGGCGTCGAGTTAAACCAGGTTCACCCAAACCCAAACGGGACTCGCTCGTATCCGACCGCGTCGGACGAGGTCCACAACAGTATTACCCAGTTGTCTACGGATCAAGCCGGCGCCCGGCGATCCCAGACGGTCTTCCACGCGGCATCGCACGCCGATGACTGAAAGTACCCAGCCGGCTCCTCACTCGCACGCCGACGAGGAGGCCGGACGACGCTCTGCCGGTAACGTCGCACGAGGGCGACAGAAACCAGCAGCCTCGTCCCTCTCGCACGCAGACGAGAACAACCGGGGGAGGAGTTCGCCCGAAGGCAACCACGGAAGCCGGCGATGGCCGGCGCCAAGATAACTCGCTCGCACAAAGACGAGCTCGGCTGCATAGAAGATTGGAGAGGAGGGTGGCACCGACCACCCACTGGGCCACCGCCTGAGGGAGGCGCCGCTGCTGGCGCCGGTGGAAGGGAAACCGGCAGACGGACGGTGGCGGGGGAGCTATGCGCACGCTCGTTCGTCCACACGACGCAGAGGAAGAAGACGCCGTCGACTTGGAAGCTTCTTCAACAGGGAACAGCCGCCACTAGCTGCGCACTTCACAGGGAGGACGGCGATGTCCGCCCTGGCTGGCGACGAAGAGGACAGCGGTCCCTCGCGTTCGTCCACGGCTGGTCGGCGGCTCCTGGATTCGGCGACGACGCCGCACGCAGGCGGCGACCCAAGCTCCTCGCACGCGGGCAAGCTTCGGCCCCGGAACTTCTTGCACGCAGGCGAGCCGGCGGCCAGAAGGAGAGAGGAAATGGGAGAGCAGGCCAGACGGAGCACGAAACCGCGGCCACAACACACATGCAGCGTAGGTAGCGGAAGGAAAGGAGGTGCCGCCGGACCAGAACGTGAGGTCGGGACGAAGACCAAGGAAGGCGCCGGAGCCGGCGAGGGAAGGTACCTTGGCTGGACCATCCCGGATCCTTCCTGTCGGTGACGAGGTGGCAGAGAAGCCTTCCGAGGCTGTTTGGAGGCGTCGCTGGCGTCGGAGACGAAGGAGAGAAGCGGGGCTCTTCCGTGCGTTCCACCACCCGCCCACACCATCGGAACGCAGAGAGAGAGAGAGAGCTCGCCGACAAACGGCGTCCGACGAGAAGAACCGGACTTGCCGGCCGGAGGGAACAGAGGTGAAGCGGTGGAGAGCGGCGGAAATCCCACTCGCGAGCCGAGGAGACCCCCCCTTCTCTCTCCTCCTTACCACCTTTTCTTCGCTTCGCCCGAGTCAACATCGACGTCGTGTCAGCCCACGCCCACGTTGCTTCGCGTCCGCCGCACGCGATGTCACACGCGTCTCTCGCCCGTTGAGGCGTTAATGGATCCGGGTGGGCCCTAATCCAAATCCCTTCGCCCACCAACCCGTTCAGCTAGGTGTGGATGAATTGGGCTGGGCTACTCCCCCTCCGAAGCGAGTCGTCGCCCTCGACGACTCCGAGAAACGTTGGATCTCATCCTCGAACTGCCACAGCTCTGACGTTTTATACCATGTGACTCCTTCCATTGGAGAACCTTTCCAACAAACGAGGAACTCTGTTCGTCGGTTCATCCCACTATGCCCCAAACTCGGTGATCTAAGATCTTTCCAATCCTTTGGTCGAACTCCGTTCGAACCATTAGAGGTGCACGAAGTGATTGTGACCGAGATGGATTCCTTGGATCCTTACATAACCTCTTCAGGAAGCTCACATGGCATGTCGGACGCAGTTTCACCCCATCGGAGAGCTTCAGACGATACACCACTGAGTCAACTCGACTCAACACCTCGAAAGGTCTATCGTATCACAGCGGAAGTCCCCGATGTGCTGCCTCCGTAGATATCTCCATCCATATCAGCGGGATAAGTCGGAGAAGTACTAGGTCGTCCAAGACGAATTCTTCATCTCGACGTCGACGAGTTGCATCATGTTGCATTCGTCTAACCACAAACTCAAGGCTATCCCTAGCCTTTTCAGGCTTGTGTTCCTACCGGAACTAGAATTCTGATAGGAATTTCTACCATCGGGCCAATTTGGCCGACAATCTCTTCCGAGTGGTGAGATATGTGTTCACCACCTTATTAGTTTTCGCCATAAAGGCGATACCCAGGAGAAGTACTCTCCATACCATGAGGCAGTGCAACACTGTAATCATCTCTTTTCTCATGCGCAGAGTATCTCTTCGCTTCCTCATTTAGGTTTTGACTATCGAAAGCTACAGGATGTCCATCCTGTATCAACACATCACTCGTCACTTGATCTGAAATGTCGGATCTCCTTGGCGCAACCCTGCAACTAAGGCGTTTGCTAACAAGAGCACTCCCTAGGAGTCCCTCTTCCTTCCCTTCCTTGGCTCCGTGCTCTCAATGCTTGGCCTGAGGCAGGGGAAACACTCATCACATATCTGTATCCCATACAGATAAGACCTCACAGCTATCTCTACCTTGACCAAAAGTTCGAGGCCAAAGATTGCTTCGTAGTCTGGAAGATTTAGAATCTTCGCATGGCAGCGGCCCTGCCAACTGCCGATTACGCTATCCAATCGTAAGATACCCCGAAGGTCTCGGGGTCGACTGCACCGACCGACCTCACTCGGTCCTGTGCTGAGGACGTTTTAAGTCCAACGCTCTTTAACCGTTCATCGTCCCAGACGACTCATTTTGTGCGACTCGATTCGCACCCGTAATTTCCATTGAATTGTAGGAAGGGTCATACAACACCAGCGATCCAATCAGATTGCATATGTTCCCAGGAAACTCGTCCAACATCGTAACTTGGCTACGCCGAAGTCTCATCCTCTTCGAAGGCGTCCCACACCACCCTCGTCAAAGACTAACTTAGGCCGCCCCAATTATCATTTTGTCCCTGGGTCTCCTCCACTCATACAGGCGTCCCTATATGTCGATTGCCGAAGAACCCCGGACTGTTTGCAAGGATTTTTCCTTGCTGTCCTCCCAAGCTTCCCTCACATAAGGCGTCCCTTTATGCGAAGTTGGCTCAGTTGGACCAAGGAGAGTGATCTCTTTTGTTTTAGTTGGACCTCGTCCACTCTCCTTGTTCCCAAATAGCAGTTTTAGAGTCTGCTAACTCTTCCTCATATTGTCTCTGGAGAGATTCGCAATGCAAGCCTGGGCTTGCTCCCCCTTGGGGATCTGAATAGGGTGGGAATATGTCACCATATCCCAGAGGAAGTTCGCAACTTCCGTGGGGCAACGCACCCCTCCAACCTGTGGGTTATGGGTCCACTCCCACGACGTACACGAACTCCATTGGTCAACGGGGTCGGATCCAGGTTTGGGGCCCCGCCCGATCCCGTACCCCGACCCGAATACCAGAGCGCTCAAGTGGGACGTGAACCGAAATATGTGTCGTCACACGACGGTCTCTTGGTCGGAATCAGCTGTGGTCAATGCTATCGAAGCCGCCGTAGCGTGCTTCAGTCTCCCAACCTATACCTAAGATGCCTCTAGCTCCTCGGTGAGTCGAGCCACCTGAGCTACGAGACGCTCGTTAAAGATGAGCAAAGGTGGAGATGATCCCCACTGAGATGCGGGGATCCAAAACCCCATCTCTAACCATGTCCTCGGGGGACGATAGTTTGCTATCCGTCGACGACATCATTTGCACACAAGCACGAAAGTCAGTCGACATGCACGTACGACGCTCGTACGGGTTGGAACGCGCAGCAACCTGCCTCTGATACCAAGCTGTCACGCCCTCAATTATGGTAATATTTTTTTATAATTTTCAACGTGAGTCAACGCTTGACTCGAGTCCAAATACATCAACGCGACTATCACAATAGTCAAAAGTCAAAACCGTTGGATTGGGCGCGACTGGCGGAGTCGATTCCCGAACCGACTCCCAGCCCGACTATGGACTCTTGCGGATCGCTGCCGTTCCAACACGGCTCAGGTGAACGTTGACGATTCATCGGAGACTGATGGCGTCGAGTTAAACCAGGTTCACCCGAACCCAAATGGGACTCGCTCGTATCCGACCGCGTCGGACAAGGTCCACAACAGTATTACCCAGTTGTCTACGGATCAAGCCGGCGCCCGGCGATCCCAGACAGTCTTCCACGCAGCGTCGCATGCCGATGACTGAAAGTACCCAGCCGGCTCCTCACTCGCACGCCGACGAGGAGGTCGGACGACGCTCCGCCGGTAACGTTGCACGAGGGCAATGGAAACCCAACAGCCTCGTCCCTCTCGCACGTAGGCGATAACGGCCGGGGGAGGAGTTCGCCCGAAGGCAACCACGGAAGCCGGCGATGGCCGGCGCCAAGATAACTCGCTCGCACAAAGGCGAGCTCGGCTGCATAGAAGATTGGAGAGGAGGGTGGCACCGACCACCCACTGGGCCATCGCTTGAGGGAGGCACTGCTGCTGGCGCCGGTGGAAGGGAAATCGGCAGACGGACGGTGGCGGGGGAGCTACGCGCGCGCTCGTTCGTCCACACGACGCAGAGGAAGAAGACGCCGTTGACTTGGAAGCTTCTTCAACAGGGAGCAGCCGCCACTAGCTGCGCACTTCACGGGGAGGACGGCGATGTCCTCCCTGGCTGGCGACGAAGAGGACAGCAGTCCCTCGCGTTCGTCCACGGCTGGTCGGCGGCTCCTGGATTCGGCGACGACGCCACATGCAGGCGGCGACCCAAGCTCCTCGCACGCGGGCAAGCTTCGACCCTGAACTTCTCGCACGCAGGCGAGCCGGCGGCCAGAAGGAGAGAGGAAATGGGAGAGCTCGCCGGACGGAGCACGAAACCACGGCCACAACACACATGCAGCGTAGGTAGCAGAAGGAAAGGAGGCGCCGCCGGACCAGAACGTGAGGTCGGGACGAAGACCGAGGAAGGCGTCGGAGCCGGCGAGGGAAGGTACCTTGGCCGGACCATCCCGGATCCTTCCTGTCGGTGACGAGGTGGCAGAGAAGCCTTCCGAGGCTGTCTGGAGGCATCGCCGATGTCGGAGACGAAGGAGAGAAGCGGGGCTCTTCCGTGCGTTCCACCACCCGCCCACACCACCGGAACGCAGAGAGAGAGCTCGCCGACAAACGGTGTCCGACGAGAAGAACCGGACTTGCCGACCGAAGGGAACAGAGGCAAAGCGGTGGAGAGCGGCGGAAATCCCACTCGCGAGCCGAGGAGACCCCCCCTTCTCTCTCCTCCTTACCACCTTTTCTTCGCTTCGCCCGAGTCAACACCGACGTCGTGTCAGCCCACGCCCACGTCGCTTCGCGTCCGCCGCACGCGACGTCACACGCGTCTCTCGCTCGTTGAGGCGTTAATGGATCCGGGCGGGCCTTGATCCAAATCCCTTCGCCCACCAACCCGTTCAGCTAGGTGTGGATGAATTGGGCTGGGCTAAGAATTGGGCCGGGCCCAACTTTGGGTCCAATGGCCTAACAATTAGATATTAGGAAATTTAAGGGATCCACCACTATGCCATAACTTATATTTATATTTATAATAATAATGTCATTTTTAGAACTTTTCACTAGATATCAATATTTTCCTTCCATATTTTTTATAATAAAAATGCCGATAAAAGTTCAGTAATTTCTCTCCAAATCACAATGATACTTCAAAAATATTAAAAATAAAACAATCTCTTCATTTCTTATTCTTTATTTTGGTAAAAAAAAACGTGGTCGTTGCAATGACTCAGTGGCAGCCCGAGTCGTTGGACGCTTCGAGCTCTGGATCTCCTCCTCTTTCCCGTCCTGCCATGGGAGCGCCACCGTGGGCCGTTCGCCGCCGGTGGATCTGAACGCCCTGTTGTAATTCTCGTCACCACTCGCTCTCGATTGGATCATTTACTGGACATCACTCTTCCAATGATTAGTTGATAGAAGAGGAACCATTCAAGTGCTCTTCCAGTGACAATTCAGCAGTGACGGAATCGTTTGAAGATTTTGTGAAGTCTCTGATCTCAGTTCCTAGTGAAGTTCCGCTTCCTTACTCGTTGAAAAATTGTCGACCAAAAGCTTCAAGAAAGTGCGACGTAGTTTTCCTGTTTGTCAACCCTAACGATCGCATCATCGCAACCGTTTGAAAGCCGTTCGTGCTTGTAGATTCATGTTTCAGCATGATAGACCATTCGTCGATAGGAGCATTGGTCAATCGTAAAAATCAAAACGTTAACGTTGAGATCCTGCGCCCCTCTGTCCTTCCTTTTGAGTTCGCATCCATTTCCTAGAAAAGCTGGAGAAGTTCCCTGAGGAAAGGACAGCGATTGGTGGATGCTCTTATGCATTGAAGGATGATGCAGCCAGGATGAGCTGCAGAAACTAGATCCTTATTCAATCGGCATAAGGGGAGGAGCATTTTCCATTTCATATTATCCCCTTTCTTGGAAGTTTTACATGATTAAAGAAATGTATGAAGGTACCAGGAAATTATACTTATCAAGTGAAGTAACCAAGTTCCTGGTCCTCTCCACTTACAACTAGACTTGATTTCCATCATCACTGACAACCAGAAACTATTTCTTCCCATTATTCCGGATTCTTCTTTTCTCTTCCTGTTTACGTTTAGCGCCAACCATGGATTTTGCAATTGAGGACCACGAGGCTTTTCGCCTCTTTGACAAGGATGGAGATGGTTCGTGTTCTTCCTTCCCTTTTTCATCAATCCTTTCTCCCCTTCGCCTTACTTCTGTATCTCTACTGTTTTATGTGTTCCCCTTCATTGTTTCCTGTAACTTTTTGCTTTATTTTGCTTGTTCTATCTGTAACTTTCTTTCTTCCTATTGCTGTGAATTATTTGTTTGTAAAACTGATTAGTTGAGTAGTTTTGGTGGATCCACTTAATCAACACTGGACACGGAAGAGCCAAATACAGCAGGTCTGTTGACATACTCAGGTTGCATCCAGATGTATTTGAACCTGCAAAAATTAAGCAAAGTGCTCAATTTCCATTTTTTTTATAACTGGAGCACAATACAGAATAAGGCTTATTATTCTGTCTCTCTGTTTGATGTTATCTTGGTTGTTTGGTACAATACAAAAAAAACTGTGTTTTGTCTCTCTGTTCCTAACTGGGAAAAAGTGATTCTCTTATAAACAAGTTAAATAGATCTATAGATGATATTGTCTTTTAGCAGTCCGTTCTTGCTTGAGCATGTAAAACAAATTTTTTTTTATATTTTTTTCATTCTTGGAGTTTGGCCCTGCTAATCGTGATGATGTCTCAACCTGATTAATATATTCTGAAACATGATTTTTTAGAACCTTTAGAACAGAATTCAAATAAACCCTATGGGTTCATTCTATTACAGCAATAAGCTAAGTTAATAGATTGCTTGTTAAACATGATAAACTTGTCGAGAGTTGATTATGGGTTTCAATTTTTTTGAGAATGGTGATTTTTTTTCCCTCCAAAAAGTGCCTGCTTTGAACGTTGATGGTTAGCTAGGTGGTTGATGTGAAACCTAATTATGCATTCTCCAGGATAAATAATATGTAAACCTCAATCCTTTAGTACAATAAACTGTGAGTATGAATCCTTAATTTTTAGGAAGAATACTGTTTATGTTTCGCTTTTTCAGTTATACTATCTGATAGTTAATGAAGGAGAATGGCTTAATGCTTATGTTTCCCTTGTATTTGCTGCATATGGTTATTGCTTTCTAACTCCTCTTACATAATAATATTCAGGTCATATCACATGTGAAGAACTGGCCAGTGTTCTTCAATCTCTGGGTCTGAATCTAACACAACAAGAGCTGCAGGACATGATCAGCGAGGTTGATATAGATGGAAATGGGATGATAGAGTTTGATGAGTTTCGGAACATATTGTCTATGAAAATTGCAGTAAGTGGTACTTTGTTTAACATCAGTGTCTCTGAAATCAGTATAATGAATGACCAAGTTTAGTAGAATTTAATAACCAGTTAAATGTTATTAATTCTAAATCCTACATTCTCTTTCTGTTTGTGGGAGCCTGATCCTGAGGAAGAACTGAGAGAAGCCTTCAGACTTTTTGATAAAGATGGTAACGGATACATCTCTGCTTCTGAGGTGAATCTTTCATTCCCCTTAACGTGCTATTCCAGATTTGTATTCTTTCTTTTAGTATCTGCGGTTGGAAAGCAGTTTACAGGCAACTGTTTAAGGAGAAGATTGACAAATACTGTATTCATTGCTTGTTTAGTTCTCTATAAACGCTACAGGTATGAAAAAGCTTCATTCTTAGACCCTCTTGTCATGATTTACTTGGAGGTAAGCATGAACTTGTATTCATGGAGGTGGTCAAATATCATTCTCTCAAAGATTATGAATAATTAATAATTTTCTACTCAGTAATGTGCCACATTTCAGAAAATTCACTACTCCTGTACTTTAACATCGACTCTTTTTCCTGCATGCAGCTTATGACGGTGATGGCTAGTATTGGTGCGGAAGTAACATATGGAGAAGTCATGGAGATGATTATGGAAGCTGATACCAATGGCGATGAGCAAGTGGATTTTAATGAATTCACCAATATGCTGATTTGATTTTAATGAATTCACCAAACTGATGAGAGCAATTGGGTGTACATTCTGTCCCATCACATGCGAATAGTTACTTCCTTTCTTTAAATTGATGGATTCTGGTCTCATCTGTACATGTATTGTTTATTAGTCTGAAGTTTTTCATCATTGTTAATGTAAAATACATTCTCTGTAAAGTTGTCAGGCAAGACTTTGATGTACAAAATATATCTATTTTCTGGTCTTAACACTACTGAAATAAACTTTAAAGCATGTTAATTACCTATACAATTGCTAGGTGGTTACTGTATTGTCTTGTACTGAAATGAGTTTATTTTTAAAAATTTCTTTGACTTGAAACACTTCATATTTCCTCTCATGTTTTCAGTAATAGTGGTCGAGGCAGTCACTGATGTTGACTTTCCGGCCGCTTTACAAGATGAATGGACTCCACTGCTTCAGTGGGCCAAGTTTTGGCACAGCACGACGGAAGTGGACTTCCGTTGTGTTGACCTACTCAATTTCATTGCAGTACTTAATTTATTAGCGAATCCTTCGTTTTTCATTCCTGTGCTCAAAGTTGAACTTTTTATTCCATAGCGAATCCTTCGTTTTCCTTCGTTTTTAAGTTATTAGTCTAGTCTCTGCATTTATGGCTCTCCCGTGGTCATTTGATGCAGATATACGGTTGAATTAAGGCGTATTTATGCATGTGAATTAATATGGATGTGGTTCCATTTGATTGCATTCACACATTTGTATATGTATTGGACGGCCACAGAAGAACTCGGTACCACAGGCAATTGTTTATGAGTGGACTATTGACCTAACACAGAACTAACCATTGAGTCATCTAGACTTGTCACAGTCAATTTCTCCATTTATTTTTGTTTAGATTCATCTTTTTTCGATCCCAATGAAGGAGAATACCTATAACATCACCAGACTTTTCTCTTCTTGTAGGCATCTTCAGAGGTGGAGTCAATTTTTTTTTGGGCCAAAACAATCCATCAACGTCTATAAAGAAAATAAACTTCATAAGTTGTATAGTTTAGTTGGCATGCTAAATTTACGCTCTTCTCCAGACTTCAGCAAATTGCTTGAGATTCTCATCTGCACCTTTTTTTTTCTCACTATCTTTTATCCTTTAATTTGGTCAGTTCTATAGAAACTGATTGGTTCATTGTCTCTCTTCTAATCCTTTATTTAACTGAATCACATCATGTAGTAGTAGAATCATTCTTTGACGAACACAAAAACAGTGATATTTGAAGCATAATATCATTCATGATATATACCTAAATACCCATGAAAATCATAACCTTTTTTTCAAAAGAATTTTTCTTTCTTAACAATGATTAAGTAACAAATAGAAGGATATGTTTGAGCACAAAATTTGCTCAAAAAATAAAGAAAAGTTGAAAGGCTTCAGCAAAATTAGCTAATCAATTAGCCCCAACTTGAGTGTCTTATCTAAGCAGGAAAATGATTAAAATTACATAAATTTATCATGCCAAGGAATAATGCTTAAAAGTCTCACAAGTAACTTCATTAACAAGATGGCTAAATTAAAAATATTTAGTGTGAATAACAACACTATTTTGATGGACAAGAAAACCAAACTCCCTTTGTTTATTGTTATTAGAGAGCCATCACATTTTAGTAATAATTCAATTAATGAAAATAACTTCAGAGCTAACATTTTCTGGTGAGCTTAGCAAACACTTGCATAAAGATTGAACAAGTATAGAGATTTTTTTTTTTTAATTATAAATGACTTATTTCCACTCTTCCATTACTTCCAAAAGTCAATCTTCCTAGTAGCAATGTTCATATCACTTTCATCAATACTTGCTATGTCAACTTAACTATTTATTCAAGCCAAACTAACATCTAGTTTAAATTTAATCAAAGATAAAACACTATTAGAAGACTAAAAGTGATGATTGATGGAGTCAGAACTAGTGTTGCATGAAAGACATATTCTAGCACTATAAAGTCTCATATTAGAGCATATATTATAAGTTGAAAGTCGACTAGGAACAAACTTTCAAATAAAAGTTTTAATTCACAAAACAACATAATGGCACCTTTCAATGTCGGCCTAGAACACTGTAATATTAGAAGATATAGCTACATTTGCAAGATAGGAAAGAATTAATTGTAGTACTCCATGTCAAAGGGTTCAATAGGTAGTAGTCTAATATTATTAGATAAAGTAGAACACTTAATTTCACAAAATAAACTATTAACATTAGTAATATTCTAAGTACTAAATCTGAAACCATTTAAAAATATAATTTTCTGCAAGTTAATAAAGTGGGCTTGGGGATACATGAGCATTATGATGTAATTTCAGAACACAAATTAATTTAAAATCCACTATAAGATGATGAGTAGCACTAACCCTAATAAAGGGCTAACCTTGAGTTGAAAGCAAGTAGGGGAGATGAGCTCATTAATGAAGATCCTTTGGCTTTTAAACTCATTTGTTTCTTAAAGAGGAAAGAAGACTGAAAATATAAGAAAATGATTAAAATTATAAAAAAACATAATTTTTGTTTAATTCGGATGAAACTAAAATGAAAACAAGTAAGTTTTTCTCTTTACTTTTTATTTTTTATTTTAAAACTCTAAATAAATAAGAGAAAAAAATATATTTATTTTTCCTTCTATTTTTTCTTTCTAAGAAACAAACCTTTGTGAAAATGCAAAGAAAAAGGCTATGGCAACTCCACACTTCCACCAACGCGAGGGTATCCCCTCCGGATTTGGTCAACGAGATAAAAACTTAAAAATTTATGCAAATTTTGATGTCCTCGGGAAGAGAAAAGGAACCAAAACTAGTTCTTCGGGATCATGAGGGTCTAATTCGCTCTATTAATTAGAACAATATCTGTCAGGTATTTAGAACAATTGAGGGAGAGAAAGAAAGATGAATGTGAATTGATTTTTTGATGTATATAGAATATTAATTGATGACCTGCAGATACTACTACATTACAAGGAAGAAAGGAAGCAACTTTGCTAGGTTTTGAACCATAACTGTATCAATCCGCAGGAACTGATCAATGTTGGGTGCTGAAGAAATTACGAGCAATGCGTCGATTTTCTTCCCAGCTTAATCCTCATCAAGATTTTCAGTGATTTTTGTTGACTTCTATTGAAGAATAAAAGAAAACAGTGGAGAGAGAAAGAAAGAGGATGGTTGAGTCTACTTGTTTTTAGTGATTATTAACCACAGTCAACGCTTGCAGGAGTCTTCAGAATCTATGAACAGGAAGTGAAATTGACCAAACACAAAAGAACAAAAGATAACGTAGTGGATCGTACAGGAAAGCTACGTTTCTTTGGATTGAAAAGAAAAAAAAAAGCAATGATGTAAGTTTAACCCTAGATAGAGTTTTTCCTAAATTAATCAATAACACTATTATATTTATATATCTGTTCTTTATTTTGCTCTTGATTTTCAGAAACAGAAAAGAGAGCTTTTTTATAAAAAAAAATTGGGATATGATTGCTACTGTATGAGTGCTTATTATTAAGTTAAAAGATCTTCAATCTCGATCACAGAAAATTAAGAACAAAACAAAAAAAATCATGATCAATGATCAAGAGAAGGAAGAAATATTCCTAGATACAAGTACTTCCTGCAACATAAAACCCTAATTTTTCAAGTAATAAAAGAACAAATTATCCTTCTTCTCTTTCCCCTTCTTCACTACTCAATTTGATTCATCTTCACATTAACATGAAAACAAATAATTAATTAAGGAATCGGAAGAACAGACAGCAAGCACGCAAGCGTTTAATAATCTAGTACTGCAAAGTCAGATAATTGAATCAAATAACTTACAATCTAAACCTGAATATCACCTTCGACGGCAACCGATCTAGTCGATGATCACATATGATAATCTGGGATTAGGGTTAGGGTTTTCTATGCTCCCATAAGCAGATGAAACTACCAGATGATCTGATATAGCTCTTTCTATTCCTCACCTCATCAGATCATGCTGGCAGCTTCATCCACTTGTGGTGCACCAAGGGAATTCATACTCCAGGTCAATGGAACAGTACTCTTTCGGCTCTTCAGCTGCCAGTACTCGCAGTACTCGATGAGAGAGAGAGAGAGAGAGAGAGAGAGAGAGAGAGCGGTGCCCTAAGGAGCACAAAGGAAGAGGTATAAAAGGAAGAGAGTAAAAGAAAAGAAAGGAAGCTTTCAAGTGGTAGTATTAAATCAAAGAATTGGTGCAGGAGGAGGCCATAGCCATGGACTGTAGGAAAAAGGAGCTCAGAATAATTTTTAAAAACTACAGTGGTCCAAAAAGAAAAAGGCAATTTGACAATAATGTCTCACCTGCAGGCCAAGCTTTCACCCTATTTAATTTTCTTTTCTGCCTGCAGGCCAAAGAGAGGCTTTGCATGGGGGACCAATTTGCATGAAGTTGTAAGGGGCTTTTCTGAAGTTTTGGCACAGAGGAGGGCATGAGGAACATCTTGGACCTAGCACCCTCATGTGACCTCTCAGGATCATCTGGTAAGCCTTCACCCTATTTAATTTTCTTTTCTGCCTGCAGGCCAATGAGAGGCTTTGCAATTGCATGGGGGACCAATTTGCATGAAGTTGTAGGGGCCTTTTCTGAAGTTTTGGCACAGAGGAGGGCATGAGGAACATCTCTGACCTAGCACCCTCATGTGACCTCTCAGGATCATCTGGTGTCCCTCCCCTGGGTTTTATGTTCTGATGATATCTTTAAGGGAATCTTGTTACATTTGGAAGCAATTCTTTCATAATTCTTTTTAAGGCCAAAATGGTTGTGGCTAGGGGGTGTAGGGGCTAGCTAGGGTTGTTCAGTTGTGGCAGCCACTCAGCAAAATTATCATTTAATCTATGACTACAAGGAGAAGGGTGCAGAGGAGCTAAGACCAGTCACCATCACAAGGGGAAATTGGCCCCTAGAAAGAAGTCATTGATTTAAAAAGGAGATCTGTGTCCCCCCTTCCCCTCCCAAAAAAGAAGAGAAAAGGATCAGGCAAGGCCACTTGAAATCTTTCATCAATGGAGTTTCTCACATAATAAAATCTCGAGACATTACTGTTTAAGATTATTAGAATGGACTTCATGCATGATAGAGCATTCAGCTACAAAAGAATCTTATTCTTGAGATTGATATATCCCCCCAACTAATTGATTGTGAAGGTCTATTGTTGCAATTGATTACCATTTAATGTATTTTTTTTTAATGAAAAAAAGACCATTAATTATTGACCTCAAAACTTCTATGTTTATTTGACAATTAATTATTAAGCTTGGGTTTTTTCGCAATCTAATGATAGACAATAATAGAAGTAGATTCTTTTAACAAAGAAGTGATCTCGAATAAAAGTGTCATACAATACACGTATGAAAGTATGTTTATCGTTAGATTGAGATCCGCATAACATAACCATATGTGCCTTGTTGATCATATAACTATGCATACTTTGATTCAGTAGTAATGTCTTATTGATCATATAAATATGTGTATATAAGTAAGATTCTCATTAAATTTAAATATAAGTGTCAATAATTTATTCTCAATATTCATTATATGCTTTACATGAATGATATTCTTCATCTTGACCTACTATTGGAGATGTGATATCTCATATGAATAAAGGAGTGATGTTTCATTTTTAGAAAGCAAAATAAACTATTTGCACATGGTCTAATGAAAAGAAAAACACTTCTCTGATCATAATATCATTCATGCTATTGAAAAACATTAAAGTGGAAGCATAAATTCTATTACTACGAGTCGAGCTTATGCCACATCTATTTCCATAGAATAAGTCTCCTCTCCTCTTCAATTGGTACATGCCCAACTCATGGTTGCAAAGAGGAACTAAGCACCAACTTACAAGTGAGGATATAGAGCTAAGGGAATCTTACTTTTTCACCCCTAGCAAAAAAGGAAAAAAAAATTCTAATTATCAATTTGGACCCTGCTTTCCACTTTCAATTATGCTGAAAATTGAGTAAAAAAATAGAAAAAAAGTTTTGAAAAAGAGGGAAATATCTTATCAAATGCAAGGATCAAAGAAATTAATGTGATTGATTTTATTTTTGAGAAATAAATTTTTTTTTTTCTGAATGAAGTGGGCCAATGGACATGAAAGTAGAGAAATGAAGAAGGTTAGGGGCCATGTGGTGCAACATGCTGAGAATGTACTTGCACTGTTCTGCTCCTGCCCTTTTCTGCAATTGGTGGGTGGAGTATCCGATATTCTGATTATGCCCAATAAGGGAACACTTGAAGGTGCCAATGAGGGTCCTGCAAATTACCATAGATTCACTTTCCCTTTAATCCAAGCCGTTCATTCATAACCTGGTGATCTCATTCTGGCATCTTGACCGCTCATTTTGTTGGCACTTCTGAACTATACTAAGGGCCCATACTATTCCCTCCCCACTTTGGACCTTTTCGTCCTTCCCTCCCTTTTCTTTAGGTTTACTTTTTCTTTTGGGTTATGCAATCCACTTTACCTTTATAGTAGGGGTGGCAATTCATGTTTCACGTGTCATAACATATCGTATCATACTTGACACGTGACACGATTGTGCTTGACACGAACACGACCCGTTTATGTATACGTGTCAATATACGAAACACAGACACGACCCGCTTATTTCACAGGTGACACGACACGACACGATTAACACGTTTAATAAATAGGTCGTGTCACATAACACGACACGACACGGCATGATTGACACGATTTATAATATAAAGTTATTAGATGACACAACACGACACGACATGAATAACCTGTTTAACTCACTATATTAAAATTATCTATAAATTATTAATTTTATATAATATATATTATATATGGGTTAGACGGGTCAACCAACGACACGACACGACACGACACGAATTTTAGCGTGTCATAAACGGGTCGACACGATAATGACACGAAACACGATTATGTTAAACCCAAACCCGCGAAAACTCGTGTCGTGTCGTGTAGTGTTGGCGGGTCGTATAATTTTTTGCCAGGCTTACTTTATAGGGAATTAATTGTTAAAAAAAAAAATAAATATATTACCAACCTCGTTATATACCCTATAAAGTAAAGAAAAAATTTATTATCATTATTTGATAAATAAGATGAACAAAGAGATTATATACCCTAACTTTGTTCCAAGCTTAATATTCAGTTGTATAATAACGCGACAATTGGGTGTCTCTAAACCTTTTAATAGAATAGCTTTGTTAATTTCGTCCATAACTTAGATGAAGTCCAAAGAATACTAACTACTCAGTTTATGAGTGGAGTGGTTTGTAATGAGATCGTTAAAACAATTGAATGAGTCATGAGATTATTTTTTTTCTTCTAGGGGATACTCTAGAGAGGGCCTATATCCACACAAGGAGTACTTATTTATGATAGACATTGTCAACATTCTCATCTCATTCTTTCGTTACTTACTCAGTACCCTTTAGGTTATCATGCCTTTAGTATTAAGCTTGTTAGCATGACTACTGACCTTCCTACTAATCTATGAAATTGTTATTTTTGGTGACTTTCTAAGAAGCATCTTATACTCCTTTGATATGTATGTACCTTTTTATGAACAATTCAAGTTAGATCAGACTTGCCTTAACTTTGTTCTATTGTAGTTCAATGTGTTACTTATTTATTCAATTGTATATTTCACCACCTCTTGGGCTAATGCTAGTGACTTATTTGATCTATATTGCCCTTGACACAATGAATGAAAATTTGCATGAGTGTTATACATTGGTTATAAATGGCTATAGACATGAGGACAAACGTACATAGTTACTATCTACTCAATCACACCTAAGATATGTCATCCGTAGGCATATATAGACTTGAGCAAAAATTAGGCTAGTCCATGCCACCTAGGTCAAGAGACTTAAGTGCATAGTCATTGTAGACTAAGGCATAATTATACATCAATTATAGTTTGAGAATCAATTAAGATGGGCTCCTAATGGTGTAAAAATTCAAATATATAAATATTATGGATTTAGAGCTGATTTAGACTTGCTAACATTGTTATACATATTCTAGTAGCTAACCATTATGAATTGAGAATTATTCTAAGTCATGTCACCCATAGGTTTAGAGATTTGAGAACATACCTATTATGAACTGAGTAAAGAAAGACATAACTATTGTATATTAAGAGTTAGTCTAACTCCATCACCTATAGATTTGGAGATTCAATCTTACATTCACTATGGATAAAAGTAAAGCTTAATCACATATCTATTATGGGTTGAGTTAGTCGAGATCCTATCACCCATAGGTATGAAGACATAAGCACCTAGCCATTATAGATCGAGTAAGACATACATATTATGAGTTGAGAATTGATCTATGTAGTCACTTTTGTCTAGTTATAGATCTTCACTTTTATCTTACCAAGTTGCAAAATTGATCTATGTAAGCACCTACTCAACCAAGTTGCACTCAATTGGATTAGAACTTCACTTTTGTCTTACCAAGTGCTAGCAAAGGCTAAATGTGAGTGTCTAAGCTAGTCTAAGTTGCATGGACTAGCTTCGTATACACAAAAAAGAAAATATTTATTTGGTTATTTTACTAAGCCTTTTAATAACTCAATGAAATCCTCATTATCATAGCTATTAAGGAGTTTATAATGGGTGTCTCAATATCGACTAACTTAACTATGTATATTATTCTTCTACATATAGAGAAAATAATCGGTAGGACTTTGAACTGATTTTTCTAATCAATATTATTTTAAAAATTATATCTATGATGTTTGAAATAAAGTAATAAAAGGAGGGGTAACTCAATATTAGAGACAACATGCATCCTTCCTTGAGAACAAAAGAATGATTGACTATTTGGGGAAAGAAATATTAAATTAGTTTACAAAGCAAGAATAAAGAGGCTTATGGAATAAAACTTCTAAGCGCCCCCTCCCGCACTAAGCGGGGTGCTCCAATCCACCATCCCTACCACCTCGGGATCTGTGCATGCACGAATCCTGAGGCATTTTGACGGTGGATGAAGCACCCCCTCAGCACGGGGAGGGGGGAGCAGATTTTTTTTAGGCTTATGTATAAAATTCTATACATAGGTTACACATTAAATGTCTAACGTAAAATATTATGTGCATGTGATCAAACAGGAGTGGATTAAATGCTTTTATTGATGCTATTTGATAGGTAACACACAAGGGACAATAGGAATGCACTCTTCGATACTATTGACTCATTCAAAAGCCTTGGCTATAATTTTCATCTACCTATTACTCTTCGATACCATCTTTGGACTTCAATTCTACCCGGAGAAATTGGATTAGGAGTCTCATGGAGTCAACAAATTCATATATCTTTTTTAATGAAGACCTCCCATATCAAGCAAGAGGATGCTATTCCCTCCACTTGTTCATAATGGTTTCTAACACTATGCTCCTTTTTATTAAGAAGTTGGCATTTGTTCTTGGTTTTAACAATCAACTATTAGGGATTCCTAATGACGCGAATTTATACATCAAAAAAGTGTATAAAATGATGGTGTAGTGATAACTGATAAGAGTTGTTTCAATCGGTGAATCATGGTTCAAGGTTTTGCTAATGGATATAATGAGATTCCTTTTTCTAAAAATGGCATGGTTTAATATAACTAATATTGATCCAAGTAAACGGCTCTTTACTTGTTTTAACAAAGAAAATGACGGTCACTGACGGTTTGTTACAGTCACTAACTCGTTCGAGCAAGGATCACCGACTCCGCCTCTATAAATATCCGTTGTCCGCATCACGGGACTGATCAAATTTGAATCCTCTCGTTCGCATATTCTATCGAGCGCGCCGGGTTTTCGCTTCTGTGATCCAGGATGATCGATCTCAAGTTAGTAGAGCCCTCCCCTTCAATCGTTCCTCCTGGCTTTGCTTCCTCTTTCCTTCCTTTAAATCTTCCTCGGGCGCTCATTCATCACTTGATGGCTCACAGATTCGAAGAGCAGGGCCAACTGCAGCTCCTGGACCGCGAAGAAGAAGATGAAGATGATTGCTTCGAATCCATCGACAAACGTAAGATCCTAGTTTGTTTCTCGAAATCCGTTGCAGATCTCAGTGGTTTTTGGATGTCTTAGCCTTGTCTGGCCAATTCTGAACTTTCGGGGTTCTAACTTATTGGACGATGAGGGTTTTGATTGGTCATTTGAACATGCTCTTGTTTGAAGCCAATCTGTAGTTTGGATCGGATCCGATTGGATCTCTTGAATGAGCGTTTGGTTCTTCAGGAATTTGGTTGTTTGATGGGTCGTGTAACTTTGCGCAGTGATTTCGCAAGGGATCAATGCGGGGGACATCAAGAAGCTCCAGGACGCGGGGATCTATACTTGCAATGGCCTCATGATGCACACTAAAAAGGTTCGATCTCGATTAGTGTTTCGAAACGATCCTTACAAACATCATGAAACCAATAACTATCCCCTTTGCGGTTCTAATTTTGGCAGAACTTGACGGGGATCAAGGGATTGTCAGAGGCCAAAGTGGATAAGATATGCGAGGCCGCCGAGAAGCTTGTGGTTAGTGCTCTTCCCCTTCTCTCCAGTTTTTGCTCAATCTCTCTAACACGCGCCGCCCTCTTTCTCATCCATTTGATATGTTTTTGTTCGCTTTCACGAATCGGTCGCAGAACATGGGGTACGTCACTGGAAGCGATCTGCTTCTCAGGGTACGATCACTTCTGATCTTTTGGAGAACGATTGAAACTGTTCGTCCTACGTGCTGATTCTTTTTTAATTGATCCAGAGGAAGGCGGTGGTTCGAATCACCACAGGGAGCCATGCTTTGGATGAACTCCTTGGCGGTAAGATTCAAGCTAAGGCAGAACTCTCGTATCACAGTCGTCCGATCCAAATCGGACGGTTATTAATTTCCATCCAATATTGAACCGTTTGAGATCAAATAGGGGGAATCGAGACACTTTCGATCACCGAGGCATTTGGGGAATTTCGGTTAGAAATCTTATGCTGCTATTGTATTTTTCTGTTGTTTCCTTTTCCTCCTCTTTTGTTAAGGATGAAACTAAAATCGACCAATTCATTCAAAATCAAACAGATCAGGTAAAACCCAATTGGCTCATACTCTCTGCGTATCCACACAGGTAGATCAAATTAGAGTAAATCCAATAATTTGGATTACATGTTCGCAGAATTCACTTATCGTAATTTCCGCAGCTTCCGATCAACATGCACGGGGGCAACGGGAAGGTTGCCTACATTGACACTGAGGGAACGTTGTATCCTTTTTTTTATTTACCTTCATTAGTAATTAATTTGCATGGTAAAAAACTACAGTCTGAAATAGACTTGTAGTCCCCTGTAGGCCTTAACCATTTGCAGTCGTCCAGATCGGATCGTGCCGATCGCGGAGAGGTTTGGGATGGACGCCAACGCCGTTCTTGATAATGTATAACCAGCATTCTTCACCGTTCGTTAAACTTCCTCTATATATTTAAGTTATTGATGATGCATCTTGATAATGGTTTTTGCTACATTTGATGTATCTTTGGAGTAGATCATCTACGCCCGTGCTTATACATACGAGCATCAGTTCAATTTGCTCCTAGGCTTAGCCGCCAAAATGTCTGAAGAGCCTTTCAGGCTTCTGGTTCGCTCTGCTCCCCTCTCTCTTGAATTGGTGCCGTTTTGTAATTGCGGCTCATATCGTGTATGAGATGGCAGATCGTGGATTCAGTTATCTCCTTGTTCCGGGTGGACTTTTCTGGACGCGGCGAGCTCGCCGAGCGCCAGGTATTTTATAGTTTTATCAATAAAAGAAATTGCACTGATTTGCATGGTTTCGAAAAGTTTCTACTCCTTGTTGCAGCAAAAATTGGCGCAAATGCTCTCCCGCCTGATTAAGATTGCAGAGGAGTTCAACGTCGCCGTCTACATAACTAACCAAGGTGAAATTTCAGATCACGAACAATTCATGATATATGTCGGTCTATCCATTACATATGTGGCTCGTGGCAGTGATTGCGGATCCTGGAGGTGGGGTGTTCATATCGGATCCTAAGAAGCCAGCAGGGGGGCACGTACTTGCCCACGCAGTTACCGTCAGGCTAATGCTGAGGAAAGGCAAAGGCGAGCAGCGCGTCTGCAAGATATTTGACGCTCCTAACCTTCCTGAAGCCGAAGCCATATCCTTTCTCAACATTTTGAAATAAATGACTCAGCATAATTAAATAAATAACTCAACATTTTGAAAATTTGGAAATTTTTTTCTCGAAATCTTAAGGAACCTTAGTTTGCATTTCATCTAGTTTGCACCGTGTCTCCCAAAATTTCAAAAGTAATGATATTTTAAAAGTACATAAGACATTTAACTTTGAATTCTGAGGGAACTGAGATAAACTACAACACAAGGGTCAAATTTTGAATATTTAGCTTTTTAATATTTGGGAAAAAATGATGAAGTTATTGTTGAAATCTTTGACCAAGAGATCACGTTTTCCAGATAACCCCAGGGGGCATTGCAGACGTGAAGGATTGACAAAGCGTTGAATTTTTTTTTGCTATTCTACGTCGGTACTCGCTGAGTCGCTGGTGGTAATATGTAAGTTTACAAGTTGCATAATGATATATTAGTTTACTTTCTCCTTCTGTTCACGTGAAAGTTTTATTGAAGACGATGGATTTTGATTGCATTAAAATCAAAAGGGTAGAATGTATAATGTGGTTGTGGAATACTTTCATACATAAGGAAAAAATAGTCCTTTGGCGCATACCATCTCTTGTTACCGAAAACTAGCAGCTGCTTGCTGAATGCAATTTACTCTATAATTTTATTAATTATGCCTTGATGAAGTTACGGTGAAAATGCTGAGATAGTATTACCTCTGAAAGATTCACCTAATTTTTTCCCCTTTTTTTTTCCGCAAAAGGCATTTTCACCGTAACTTAATCAAGGCATAATTAATAAGCTCCGCTGTTCTTTTAGCTAACGTGAAACTAAAATCTCCTTCATCAAAGTCCTCGATAGAAAGGAGAAAGCCCATGCCACCTCAAAAGATCATTGCATTTATTATGGCTTTTTGGGACAATAATCTTCAAGCAAAAGATATAGCTTTACAAGACGAACAATAAAATTACTTTAAAAGATTAAGAAATGTAATATTAAGTTTTCTTGGATAAACTTCAACTTTTCAATTTTAGAAACCTCAACAATGATCTCATGGAATTATGTGCTTTGTCCCAAGAAGAGTACGTTAAAAGATAAGAATATGCCAAAAGTCCCCATAGAACTCTTACAGTGTTCATTACAATCAATGGTTCATAGCAAGCCTGATAATCATTTAACTTCTTACTATTGTTTGTCATACCGAAAGTTATGATGCAGAAACTTTTGTTGTGAAAAGTAAAAAATAACTAACAAAGTATAATTATATATTTATATTTGACTAGTTATCATGCAAACACGCTAATGAACTCGGTGAATAAGTATTACTATATTAATAAAGCAAAGTATAAAATTATTAAGGACACAATTAGCCTTTAAATGGGTCTCAAGGGTTGAAAAGTATGAAACTTCTAGTTTTAAACTTGTTACTTCTTATGACACCTTTAAGTATTATCCCTATCCAAGCATAAAATTTCTCACATGATGTCATTGTCAGCCAAGGTTCATACATCATGGACTAGCATCAATCTATAGTCAGATTGGCATATAATCCAAAAAAGCAACTTGATTCTAGATCCGTTGTTACAGTTGCAATCGCGATGTTAACTTGCCATTTTAATTAGAATTAAAAAGCCCCAAATCTGTCTTTTTATCAGACAGGTAAATCAAAGCCCAGCAACAAAACGGAAAGCACACGCGCAAGGTTATTACTTCAGCATATACTATCGAGTGAAATTGATAAGAGGCAAGAAATTACACCCCCTCGAAGAATGAATACCAATAACAATTTTTTTGTTAATCAACATATATCAAACCCCTTCCTCGCTCTTATATTCCCCAAACCCTAAACATTTATGATTGTCCTATACATCACTATATGCATCGGTTATCACATATTTACATCAAAATAGGTAAACCAACAGAGATTGTATGGGATTCGAAAGCAGCCTAGCCTCCCTGCTTGAAATGCTTGCCGCAAAAAAAATTGGCTGAGCCCACACCATCTTCAAGCTCTATCACATTTTCACCAGTATTAATTGTGTAATACTCGACTTTGTTAAAGCTACCAGCACCATTTTGCGCGTGAAGAAAGCTCCTCTTTCAGTATTGCTCTCAAGCGAGCCCATGGTCGCCTGCATTCACGGAGGGGTCAGCGAGTGAGCAAACTAAGTCTCAAAGTCCAGGACCCAAGTCTTCACAACATTAGCCAAGTGATTGAACCATCTTCTTCCTCGTCCCTCAAGAAGCTCTCGAGCTATTATCATCTGAAAGGGTCCAAGACAGCAAGTGTCCGCTCGAATCCCCACTAAGCAACTGTTTCAGGTCAGTCGTAAGATAAAGTGCTGTAACAGGATGCTTATGGGACTTGAGCACCTTGTGCAGGATCAACTTGTACTCGGGTGACTTTCCACTAAGAACCAAACCTCCAGTGCCATTGGACGGGATCTTGCACCTTTCATTTGCTTCATCCATGGAACAATGCACCATTTTCCAGACCTTCACTGCTCCACTCTGGTGGCCTGTGACATACCACTCCGTGTCCTGCCAATCAGAATGTGAAGGACTCGTGATAGACAAAATAAGATCTGAAGGGAGCTGTGAGGTGTTGATCACAGCTAGGCAGTCTCCGTTGACGCTCCATACTGCTAATAGAATTCCTGCTGCAGTTACAACTATTCCTGTGAGTTCGTTCACATGGACAGCAGACACTGGTGCAGGGAACAAAGGAAGCTGCTTCACAAAGACCAAGTTTGTCAGATCCCACAGAATTGCACTACAGTCTTCAGAGCCCGTCACAATAAGGGAGTAAGGCTGGCTGACATGGAGACATGTTATCTTGCCATTATGGGCACAAAGAGCCCTCTCCACACTCAACCGGTTATCCTTGTCAAGTCTCCACACTGCAACAACACCATCATCAGCACCAGTAACCAGAAACTGACCATCATGAGTGACTCCAGCACATTGAATCTGGTTTCCACCATGAAGATATTCATGAGTTGAAAGAAGTTTATCCTGGTCGTAGCTCATTATTCTCAAGCTTCTATCTGGAAAACCCCATGATATGTACTTGTTTTGTGTTACAGGTTTGAGTATACTATTTGCCCCAGCAACATAAATCTTTTCATTGTAAGTTACAATCTGAGAGATGAAAGAAGAAGGCCGCCGGATTTGCTGAGGTACTAGATTAGCACTGGAACGAAGAGGGTGAGGAGGAAGTTTCCTGTCAGTTCGTCTCTTAGGATGGGGTTTCTGGAATAACTGCTTAGGCGTCTGTCCAAAATGATTTATCTGGGCTAGGATTGAGGCTTTCATGGTAGGATCTGTAACTGAGTCAATGTCCACGTTTCCTTCATATGTGTAGTGATAGAAAACATTGACAGCTTCTTCAGCAGCCTGTTAAAGTTTTAAGATCAAGAACCACCATAAGAATTCAATAGATACAGCAGCAGATAAAGTTATTTAACAATTGCCTTCAAAATGCCAGTTTAATTGCATGCACGACTGGTTAGACGGCCATTTCCATGTAAAGAAACGAAAATTTTATATAATTTAAAAATTATTCATCTATAGACAAAGCCAGCTCATTTGTTTCGACTGTTTTTCCTACTAGAAATCACAGGATGGTTAAATCAAGCAAATAGAAAGCTCTAGCTCTGAAGCTGTTAAATCAAGCAAAGTTCAAAGTTATCCATGCTTAGATATGAACTATCCAAGAGAATAAAGAGTTACGCAAATAATATTTTATTTCCATTTAACGTACAAATTGTACATTGTTATGATCCAAAATTTCATCTTTTATGACTTGAAAATGTTTTAATGCATTTAAATTATTATTTTGGTGTGGCGGGCCTAACTGTAAAATATGATTGCACTTCCACCTCACTCTGGGCGTGTACCAAAAATGGATGCTATCGTAGCCTCCAGAAAGGGATTTAGTAGTTAAGAATTCAGATTTTAGAGTTTTCACCTTTAATAGTCTTAAAATCACTGCATCAAGTATGTCAAGCAAGAAAAGATAAGAAGATATTGATTGATACCCATGCACCATGTGGGATTGTCCAAGCCTATTAACAGGCTTTGAAGATAGCAATTGAATTGTTGAAGGATAAATATTAGAAATAGCACCACTCTAGCATATTACTGATCCAGATGAAACAATGGACAAAGAACGTCAAGTAATCTGAACGCAGAGCAAATATATAACAAATAAAAAATGAATTGATCGAGAAAAAAGTATGAACAAATGGACTTCATAAATAAAGTTCAGAACCAGTTTAGCATTGAGTATATTTATTGTTAGTAAGATAGCCTTTCATCACGAATGTTAAGGTGCCCGTGGATGGTTTCAGAAGTCGTTATGTTTGCTAGGAAAAGAATGATTTTGACGTTTTACGAGGGTTTCTTTAAGTGCGTATAGTTTTCCAATGGACGGTAAATTAACATGTTCGTTTGAGCGAAGCCACAAAGATTTGAACCTTCATAAAGGAGAAACAAAAGTTTAGAGCTGGTACATACCTTTCCTCTTTGCTTATATCCAAAGATGAGGTCTATCCAGTGATGCAGATTCTCAGAAACATAATCTGATTCCAAAGCCTCCCGGTGTTTCCTTACGAACTCTCTGGCACTGCCTTTAGACCAAGGGGGAAGAATAACATCACCGACCTGAAATGTATCATATGCACCACAATAAAACAGTGCAAGAAAGTAGTATTCTCCGAAATTAAAGCAACGTACATGCATAAACACATCATATTATTTGGTCATAGATAAAACAATTACCTTTTCACCAGACTGTTTTTCTCCCAAGTCAAGATTAAACCTATTCTCAAGAAACTCAGGCATATAAAAGAACTCAGGGATCAGTTCTTTAACATCTGATGTATTACCCTTTTCAGCTGCACTAAACCATGTATGTCTCACGCTATTAAACAAACGGTCTGCATGGTCAAACTGCCCCCCTTGTAATTTCTGATTTTCAGTGCTAAATGGTGGCAACCGAACAAGATAAAAAAGAACGATCCCAGCACTCGAATAGTGAGAACCATAGTGAAACTTGGGAACATCAGGATCATCCCAGGTATCGTATCTGAACGAAAAATATAGAGCATTAGAAGAATGAAATAAGCACATTCAAACATGTTGTCTAAAGAGAGCAACCAAATTTTGTGGAAGGTAGGGTACAGACCTTTTCCTGAACTCATCCTCTCCCACTGCAGTTTGGCACCCTATTGGTTTGTCAAGCTTACGAAATGTTTGAGGATTTTTCAAATCCAGATTTTCACTTTCATAATCAGCAAGAACCCATGGAAATACTGGATATTGAGTAAGATCACTGTAGCCACGTCCAGCAAGAGTGTTGAGGTGCATGAGGTATTGGAAGTTGCTAATTTCTCCATTTTGCCATCTTTTTAAGAAGGACTTGGCCATGATCTTGAAAAGGCGGCTTCCTTCATTTCCTTCCTGTTTAGATGATCCAGATATTGTTGTGTCCAACCTGTTCATTCATTGCCCATATGATCACCCTTTGATTATGGAGAAATAATGTAGTCGTAATTTACTCTTTCAGTACTTGCGGTGTTATCAGACACAGTGGCGATGTACATGAAGCTTAACAGAAAGACAGCGAAAGCAATGACAAAACAAGAAAAGAGAAAAACTACCATTGTTTTCCACATTCACTGTCACAATAATTTTGGAAGTTGAAAAGATAAAAAACTTAATCACATTAACACAATACGAAACAAATAGATATTAAGGATAAATATAGCGCATTACAGATTGATATTTTCAGTTCTAGCAATTAAGGACAAGAATAAGCAAACTATGGAAGAGCTAATATTTACTTGCAAAAGAAATGTAGGTGAAAAAATTATTGTGCATATATCAAGAAAAACTGTAATGTTTTATCAAGAAAGGTGAAGAAAAAAACATATTAAAAACCAATCTGTACTAGTCCACTTTTGGACGGCCAATGTCTAGCTGGTACTAATATATGTATCAACTTATACAATCTAGTACGAGCAATGCGTAACACCTAAGATCGTTCAAGTACATATACACTATGTGTTGATAATACTAATACTAGTATGAAATAGTACTGGTACAATTGGTATGTACGGGCACTGAATAGGACCAATACACCAGGAAGGACTGAAGTTTTAAACCCCACTTACGCAATAATATAGAACTATTGCTTTGTCAATAATTGAATTATAAATACAAGATTTCAAGTAACAAGCTTAATAGTTGAACAGACCAATAATGAGAAGGAAAAGCAAAATAATTTGCTGCTTTACTAAATATTGCAGATCGTATCAAAAGACTAAGCCACAATTTATCGCAGCGAAAAGAAAGATCAGTGAACAGTGAAAGGTGAGAAAATGGAAAATGACATACATGCTATTCCGGGGAAGGTTCATTGCAACCAAGTTTTTGAAGACTTCCTCCCTCTCCTTCTTGTGGAAAACCAGAAGAGCATTACATCCATCCGTACTAAATATCTCAATAGCAACAGGCCTAAGCTGGTAATCACGTTTCAGGAGTTCATAAATGCTATCAAGCTTCCACATGTGCCATGGATGTGGCAAGTGACTGCTGCTACCAACCTTCTCCTTTCCCCAAGCACCTCCATTATAAACCCATGCTCTTGCACCAGTTAATGTCCTAATTGTCATGTTCCATGTTGAAGGTGATTTTAACTGGAACTCACTGCTCCCAGAAGTCTCCTTTTTCACACCCAATGCTTGATCAATCACAGACAAGTCATCCTCACTAACTTTTTCACATATGCAGCCAGAATCATCAATATAAAAGTTCTCAATAGCATATAAACAGAAATCCCCTATAAGAAATATGCCATCATGCTTGTCAAGGCCTAAAACACGTTCACAATTGTACTTGAACCTTATCTTTTCTGAAGGTTCAAGAAAAGGCCTGATAAGATATTCACCATTATCAAGCAGTTCTTTCTCTTGCTTATCCTCTGGAATTCTCATGCCATCAACTTTAGATGAAGATGACTGTCTTGGAGATTCTAGCTCGGATTTTTTGCTCTCTGTCATCTGAACAGAGAAGGAACTTGATTTGACTCCAAATTCCATAGCAGAGTGAACGCTTGGTTCATGCATACTGCTGTTACGGTCATCGTTCCACCCAATTTGTGCAGACGCTAAGCTTTCTACTTTAGAACCATCTTCTTTTATTGTGTCTTCATGATCACCACCATTGTAGGTTTTCACCAATGCATCATCTGATAATAGATTGAAGAATGAATCAGACTCAGATCCAGAGGTATCTGCGCAAGTTTCATGCTTTTCATTACCCAACTTAGGCTTTTCAAGTTCAAAGTTTCTGGCAAGGATGGCTTGAACTGTATCAATTTTTAGCTTGCAGCGTTCAAGCTTTTTCCGCATCCGATATGGCCCTTCAATAGGGCATAGCTGCCAATTGGGTTTAAAAGACGCATGCCTTATTGGGAAAATTCCTCTCTCGTGAACAAGCTGCTGAACATGAGTTTGCCACTCACTTTCAGCATGAAGCACCCAACCATACTTATCCTGACGAATAGCCCTTAGTTCCGTGGACATTTTATCTCGTCCTGATTCAAGAAACTCTCTTCGCTCATACATATGTTCCAAGTGCTTTATATTCAACTTTGCTGACTCCCGTGCTTTCCTACCCATTTCCCTCTTACGGCGAACTTCCATGCCTTTAATTCTAACACCAGGAAACTTTGCTGATCCGGCAACATATTGCACCCACATGATAGAAGAATATTGTTCCAAGACTTTATTGACAACTTGCTCTGAACTCTGGAGCCAGTGAAAAAAATCAGTGGGGCTTCCTGCTAACAACTTATCGAAACCATCGCGCAGAAGATTCAAAATGGGTCCTTGGTTTGGTTTTGAAATGAGAAAATCTTCAAGTGCCAGGCGACGATATAGTAGCAAGTACTTCATGAGGTCAACTGCCTGGTTCCTGACAGTTTCTCGTTTGTCATTGAGAAGAGCAATTAAATTTATACAGAGGCAACAAATTAAATCAGTATCAAGATTGCTTGGACATAGTATGAGTCGCTTGTTAGCAATTAACAGCTGCAAAATAGTGCCTATATCAACCGTTGAATCATCTCGCAATCCTTCAAAAGATGAGCCCTTGCTCCTCTCAGATTGAAAACCCAAAGTCAAAAGAAGATCATCTTCGTCAATGGACTTTAAGAATGTAGGTAAAAAGCAATACATAACAATGCGATTTGTGTTTTTCAAAATGGCATGAACATATGCCTCAAGTTGCTTGCTACCCCTGGCAATATTCAAAATTCCTTTTCCAGGTGCGGCCTCTTCCACGCGACCATCTTTATTAGCAAGTTGTAGCATTGACAAAAGAAATTCCAATATTCTGAATACTCCAATTGGCTCAGGGAAAGATCCCATATAAACTCGATCCACAATCATCCAGCAAAGGGAGTCCAAGTTTACAGTCCAACGATTCTTATCAAGTTTGCTTTCATCTTCATCATCGCGCAAGAGGTGTCTTTCGAGAAAGTTCATCAATCTGCTTAAACACAATCCCTGAAAAACTAAAGTACACTCAACATCCACATAAAGCGGAACTGACTCTAAGATGTTCTCCACAAACTGTGTTGCTTTCAATTGTTCTGAGACAATATCAGCAAGAACTTCTGCAATGAAATCTAGTATAGCAGTAGCCCCAGCAGAACAAGGTCCACCCCCATACCCCGAATCATCAATTTCAAGCAATAGCTTTGCGTTTATAGGAAAGAACATGCTTACGATAGAAGATTCTTGAGAATCAGATCTCAAATCAGGAGACGTGTCAAACTCAGTAAAAGAAAAAGAAGACCTCATGGATGGGGTACCAGTTAATTTAGCTTTTGCATCACTGATGCTACTTGTCCTGCCAAGCCAGGACGTTAGACCAAGTACAGGCGATGCACTAGGTGTTACTGCTGACTTCGTGTTTGATCTATCAGACATGGCGGGAGAAGATGGAAAATTTGTAGAAGTAGTACTGAGTGAATCAGTGTTTTGATTGTGAATTTGAGTCCCTTTTGAATCAAGATGCTTTATGTCAGGAGCATTAACAGACAAGTGACTGAAATTTTGTTTATGAGGACTTTGGACAGTTTGGCTGTTTTCTCTGCTTAGGGATCTCTTGGGATCAATATTGGCTGCATCATCCCCTTTTTCTTCAACATCAAATGAAAGATGATTAGGTGATCCAAATATATCTCCAGAGCTAGTACTTTTCTGGTCTTTGGGTAAGCTTCTAGTGCTCATAGAAGTTTTCACAAATTGTTCATTCTCTGCAGGCAAGCTAGAGAACGTATTTTCAGAACCCTCATCATCATCAATATCATTCTTCTCCTCTGGTGCAGTAGTTGTAAGATTCTTTGCCATCTTTAATGCGCAATCAGCCCTGAATAACATCAATGAGCGAAATAACCTCAAATGACCTATATTTAAGATGGAAATAACCCCAAAGACAACATATACAAATATATGTACATATGTATGTATGTATGCATATGTACATAATATGTACATACATACACACACACACACACATATATATATATATATATATTATACAAATGCAAAAAAGATAAAGAAACATGCAACAAACCTTACACAAGAAAAATACAGATCAACACAGCATTCAAGAAATTCTGTCCGCCGGCACAAAGCAGAGAATGGTGGACATGTTTTTGCTAAATCAACCATGAACCTCAATATAGAAGTAGCAGCAATAGGTGCACCTGCCTCCCCGCCCATTAACCGTGCTGCGTAAGTTTTGTGCAATAGAGCTTCACCTTGAAGTTCTCCAGCCATATCTGCTGTTGGTTCTACAAGCTCCGCAACCAAGCTACCACTAAGAAGCGATAGATTGCCATCCTGATGGGCAAGCATTGACTGCATGCTCAATCTATCAAATGTAGCTTTTGCCATTGCAATAACTGTCTCTAACAGGTCTATAAATTTCAACTCTCCATAGTTTCCATCATTTGGCAAAAGGGCAAGAAAGTCAAGCATGCGAACTTCAGGCACCCTTGGATAGACATCCTTGCCAAATATTAAACAGAAGAGTATATAGTATATTTCAGGGGAGTCATGAAAATATGGAAGAACACGTGATAACCGTTGGTAACCTCCACTAGTCCGAAACTTGAGAGCAAATGTAGGAGAAGAAGAAAGACAAACCCCAAGCAGAGTCATGATCCATCTCATACTGGTTGGGTGCACAGCTTCATCAATAAAGAAGGCAATCAATGTGGTTGAGACACTCTTATGCCACTGCTCAAGCAACTCCTCAGCACCAATAGTAACTTGCAGATCAATAAGCATTTCCAGTAACATATTACGTACGATAACATGTTTTCCCATACTCTCTCGTACAATCTGCCTCTGTGAAGTCAGCTCAGGAGGATCAAATGTCATAATGACAAATCTCACAACTAGGTCTAACTCAGAAGTTAAAAATCCATCTTCCAAAATGACACCGAGAAGAACTACCAGCTTTTCTAAAACAATGATTTCCACATCACCTCTTTGCAGTGTAACCAACAAATGCTGAACCAGGTTAAACTGACGTAAGATAGTAAGATTATGGTTTCTATACCAATGCATGCACACCATGCGCTCAAGAAATACGAGAAGTGCGATCTGAATTGAAACTGGAGCAACAACCCACAATGTCCAGTCTAAAAGGACATGCTCAACCATGTCAGCATTTGAAAGAACAATACAATTTGAGTTTGCCTCTGGCAAATCTGCATTTTCATTTTCTGAAATATGACTAAAGGTATCCTTTTGTATGGAAAAATCATCCATATCTCCATGTGATCCAACTGAAGAAAACTCATCAGAAAATTTAGGCAAAGAAAGATCATCAATACTAGCTTCTAGTGAGGTTCCAGCAGGAAAACTTGCAGCCCTGCTCGCTCGAAGCTTTTGTGGCTCCATAAAGGAGGCTTCGCATGCAGCAATTCGAAAGAATATTTCGAGTGAATGCATGTCAAAAAGTGACATTCTACGGTGCAGAAAAAGTGCAAGCAAATGGTAACCTCGCAACGCTTGCATCTCCTTAATACATTGTGGACTATGCTGAAGTGAACATGCAAGCAACTCCAGTGCCATGTGTAGCATGTCCTTGGTTGCAGCAGTTTCAACAAGAGCAAGCACAACGGATGTCCCACCAACAGCTCGTATACTATCACCGATCATGAACTGATTGCAGATGTAGATATCTCCAGAAAGTCGACCACAACGTGGTATACCTGGAATCAAATAAACTTGATTTACTACACATATAAACACAAAGTTAGCATTAAAAGGTCATATATCATTTATGGTCTATTACCACCAATAGGGGACGCAGCAGCAGATGTTGGATCAACAAGATTGAGCAAAGACAATGTACCAGAAGCTCGAAATGCTTCTGATGATGTTCCATCAAAGGCAAAGATGAGTTTTTTTCCTGAAAGCTGTAAAGAAAGATTTGTCAGTCTTTCCAAATCCCAAACAATCCCACTGCAATCAGACATAATTATCCCTTGCTTGCCAGAAGTATCAAGTCGTTGTGAATTGGAAGCAACAGGCAATTCAGCTTCCAAAGAATCTAATATGGCCATGCTGCCCCCACCACAAGCCTGGTTTGGGACAAACCTCAAAAGATCTGTATCCTGGAATAATCCCCGGTAACCTCGACCAAGAATATACATGAAAAATATGCTACCTGATGTCAGCACCTCCTCAAAAAGATAACAGCAACGAAGCCTCCATGACAAATCACCAATTTTTGCACGAGAAGCTGGTGTACCAAGAGTAACTTGCAGTGATTTTCCAACAGGAGATAACGAGTAACCAAGCTTTCCTGTGTGTATCAGCTTTCCATTAACATACAGATATGCTACACTTGCTTGGAACAATCCTGCTAAAGCATTAGGCTTACTATGGACAACTGCAAGGTGATGCCACCTTCCTTCGTCCATATCTATGCCAGGAAAAGATAATGAACAGGAACTGCTTGTTGCTAGAGTTAAAACGCCATTGTCTTGGAAGTAGAGCTCAGCAAATGATGTGTTCCCATCATTGGTTGCACTTACAGAAAAGATACGCAACACCTGTTCACCAGAAGCATTTCTTTTGCTAGATCCAGTCCAAGACACTTGCTCTGATTCTTTAACTTGATTTTTCAACAAATTGCGATACTGAAACCAACAAACAAATGTATAACCAGCAGCTGGAGGCCACGTTCTTTCTCCTAAAGACACCTGAATGGATGCATGACCAACTTTGCTCATATCCAACTCGACAAATGGTGCTAGAGAAACACCCTCGGACCTGACATCTTCCATTTGAAGTAATGTCTCCATCATATCAACAAGAAGCTGACCTGAATTTTTCAACTTTAGTAGAAGAACATATCTGATAAGAACGCGCAGCTCAGAAGAAGATAACCTATTCTCAACAATACAAAAACACTAATGTTAGTTGAAGAAAACGAGTACACATGTAGTAAAATTAGGTGCTACAAATTTTTAGTTCAGCACTATGAGGACCTAAAGGCTCCTAGCACTTCCACAATCCGCAAAGCATGGGTAAGTAGTGGTGAAGAGCCCTCAAGAAATGGACCAATTGTTTCCAGCAAAAGGGCAATACATCCTAGATATCAGCTAACCAAAAGTCAGAATAAATTTCTATATCTTGTATAAGAGAAAATTGGCAGAAATTAATATGATATTTGCCTTACCAACAGAAGTTAAATTTTCCAGATTGAATGGACCAGCCCGAGCAAGCTTCTCAATAAATTTCAGAATATCCAACTGCACTTTCGGAGTAAAGAGTAATAAACAACGTACAAGCACAGCCACTGCACTAGCATTGTATACCCTCTCACCATCAATCCTAGATATACCAAGAGAGATGGTCAAGAAAGAACTTGTCTCAGCTGCCATTGTGTCAAACGAATAAGAACTTTCCCCGAAAACAGAAGATGGTGGAAGAACAGTCTCAAGTGCAAGCTCAAACATCAACTGGATAACTTGTTTCTCGCACTCCACGCAAAGCAAACCAGACTCAGAAAGAAGATCATAAAAGGTCTGGGATAACATAATTGCATGGAGTCTCAATCTGTTTACAGGATTATTTGATACTCCAGCATTCATGGTTCGCATTAAAAAGCAAAATAGTTTTATGGAAGATTGAATGTCTAGAAGTTCATTGCTCTGAAAGCTATGCAATGTGGTCAACAGTAGGGAAAAACCAGTAGCATCTCCAAAAACTCGCTGTACTGAATTGTTTGATCCAAGGATACGCCATAGTGCTCCTAATATATCACATTTTGCATCAAATTGGAGTTTATATTGAGATCCAGAAATACTAGTCACCATCCCACTTTTAAGAATCTCAACAAGTGCACCTATTTCTTCTGGATGAGCCTGGTAACAGTAAGAAGATTATAATCTGAGTTACAAGACTCAATTTGTTCGTACTAATTAACCAAGGTTTTAAAAACCAATCAGTAAGCGATACATACACATATATTATGAATTCAGACCTATATTGACCACTATTGACCAGTACTGTACCTAGATACATATTTATTTTAAACCTTGCTCATAAGAACCCGTTGTATTAAAATGTAACTTAAGGCAGCAAAATTGTGGTGTCTGGGCTGAAATAGGATAAATATTCCACACAAAGATATTCAACTATGTAAATCAGAATCAGAACTACGTACCTGAAGAGAGTCTTCAATAATCAAACAAGATAACAGCCGAAGAACACCAGATCGATGGGGATCAGACATCAAGAGAGGAAGAATAATACTGACACCATTGGATGATCGGAATGATTGCTGGTTTGATTCAGCTCTCCTTAACAAAGAACAAAGACAATCCCATGCAATGGATATGGTACCTTCATCTTCAAATACATGATATTTTCCTGAACCAGAAGTTATTATGTTGGGTGAGGAAAGAATGGCATCTTTGCTGTCAATGTGTTTTTTGAAGCTTCCAGAACTTGCCTTCGTCTCTACGCCACTAGAAATCTTGTTTGGCTGCTCTACAACAGAAAAGTACTTGTGCTGTTTAAGATCATCAAGTAGAACCTCCAGAACTCCAACCTCTCTAAGGACCTTCTTATACTTCTGATCAAAGGACAAGAGCTTGACAAAAAAGGCTAATATAGTATGCTTCAAACTAGCAGTAATTGGCTGCTGTAATAAGCAGCATAGAGAAAGTAATTCTTGTTCAGGGCTACAGTTTACAACAGTCACGGCATATTCCAATATTTTGAGAACAATCTCTTGTAATGATGCAGGAAAGCCTGCCATATTAAGGATGAAAAGTGGCAAGGTACGCAGTTGTTGACACAACTCGTAATTGTCGATATGACATGAAAATATTTTGAATATTCTATTTAACACTTCTGCCTGCAGTTCGACATTATCAGCCTTCAGAAAAACATCTTGAAGCATTTGGATGGCTTCAAGATCTTTAACCTTAGTATTGCCTTTCTCCTCATCATTAAGCTTATCAAAAGGTGTGCGGCTTCGGTTGCTTCCACCTTTACTCTGAGTAGGTTCTGTAGGACCCGTTTGAGCCAAATTTACGAGAACATCAAGTAGCCTAGTCAATGCGGGTGAAAGTTGGGATGACGATGTAACTTGACTTTCCAGTTGTGAAGAACTATTAAAGACATCAAAACTATCAAGTTGTGAGTCTTCATGAGACAATCTTGAAGTTACTGATTGAACAACCTGATTCTTCTTCAACCTGGATAGCGTCAAGGCAAACTGAACAAGAAACTGATATCCATGTGCATTATGAATATCTTCCCTGAGTCTAGTAGAGGCAGCCTCTACAGATAAAAGTAAACAAGATGTATTATTAAAAATTACCTACCTGACAATTTATTAAGTTAAACCTTTCAGTGCGAAAAAAATAATTCCGCTGGATCTAAGTATCTAGAAAGTGGCACAAGATGACGGAAATTTAAATTACCTGGTCTGTATGATAGTTCAACACACTCAAGTAGCAAATCTACTATCCCCATGGTGTAAGCAGCATCGCCCTTCTCAGGATTGAAATCTTTCACAGCCATCAGAAGGACCCTTATCTAAACACAAAAGTACATCAAGTACCTGATAAGACAAAACATGAAACCCAACAAATTTTGCTGAAGGCTATTAAATGATAATGAATCTAAAATTGGAAGATAAACCCTAGGAAGGCGAATAAAGAAAGGAATTTATGAATATCATATGTTTCCTCCTGTAAAGAATCCAATAAAGAAAAAAAAATTAGTCATAGAGCATGATACAATTGTATCTTGTTAATACAACAACATTCACTACAAAAAGAAATGCTATTTCTCCCACTAGGCCACTACTCAGTTTTGCGAAGCAAATTATTAAGAAAAATTAAATTCTATCAAATTTTATAATTTTACAAACATTTTAAAGTTTAAACCATCTGTCCTATACAAAGATACTTCGATGTAACCAAATCTACCCATACTAGCAATATACAGGAACTGAATGCATACACTCAGGGTCAGCCAAATTAGCTACCAAATCTTGGCCTTTGCTCACCGTCAAATTCCATTGAGGTTAAAGTTACAAAATCAAGTTCCAGACAATATCTTCATGCCATTTCAATTCATAATCAAAATTTCCATTACTTTCTTTGAAAAACTTACAATTTTCTGACTCGCGTGATCGTAGTTTTGCACTTACCCACTTAGATTTTTGCCAACACTTTGGCCAGCTAAGGATTTCTCCATTTTTGATGTAACCCTGCTAATACCCATCTATGTATTCCCAAGTAACTCCAACTTTTCATAATTTAAAGGATTTTCTCCAGTTTGCTTATAAAGATCCTAACTGTTAGGTGCAAAGCAACAATCTCACTGGTTGGTAAATTATTGGTGGCCCTTTATATTTTGGGAAAATTGGAGGACAAAATAATAGGAACCACTTAACAGTTCCAACAGGAACACAGGCAAAAACCACTACCAAAGGTAATGTAGTAAAGGAGAAGTGGTAAGTGATACAAGAAGTCAAGAATTATCATGGGTAGATTAGTGCAAAACTGTAATCTCTCACGTTTATAATTTATTATCACATGTGGGTGAAAGCAAAACTAAAAGCCAATACTAACTTTGGAGTTTGGATTGAATATGCCTTCTTTGAAAATGCATTTGTAAGCATAGCATATTTATAAGCCAATACTAATTTCAATTCTTTTTCTCTTGTTTAAATTTTCAAGATTCCAATCATTTTCTGAATTATTATGTATTTATACAATAATTAAGTGGATCCAAAATATATCCACTATCTTAACCATGACGATCTAATAAGGATAAAAGAGATCTAATAAGACCAAATAAAAGAGTAAGATAATAATTCTAATACTCCCCTCAACTTGACACAAAATGAAATTGAGAGTGGAAGTGCTTCCACTTCATGGTAATATCTATCAACTGATCTTTAGATTAGTAAAGGGAGGCCAAAAATTTGTTTGATGAAACAACCTTCCCTGAACAAAATAATAATCAATATCCACATGTTAATCCTTTTATGAGATAATAAATTATTGGCAATATGTAGTAGATAGTTGTTGCAATCGAGCAAAGGTGTTACCTAAATGAGACTAAGAAAATCAAGTAGATTACAAGGCTAGGTCACAAATATTGCGGGAGTCATAGCCCTAAATTTAACCTCATCATGCCATTATAATCAATTATAATCATTAAGAAACAGTGGAGAGGAAAAAAATTAAGTTAATCATTAACGAGAGAGAAATAGAGTTTAGAAACTTGCTACAAAAGCAAGAAAGGGTTAATGGGTTAAGCCCATTAACACTTATTTTTCTTAAATTCTAACACTCCCCCTAAGCTAGAGTAACAAGATCGAGTAAGTTACATAGAACACTTAATCTTATTAAATCGAAAGTCTTTGTAAACATGTCAACAAACTGATCTTTAGTTTTTGTATAAGATGTATAAATCAGCTTATTTGTGATAAATTGACAATCCACTTCAATATATTTTGTTCTTTCATAAAATACTAGATTAATTACAATAAATATAGCAGATTGATTGTTGCAATACATCTGAAATTAAGCATGCTGAGACCTAACTTTTGTAGAATTCCCTTAACCATTTCATTTCACAAATTGTTTGTTTCATTGCTCTATAGTTAGCCCAGCTGCACTGAGCTACAACAGTCTATATCGATAATAAACCAGATATAGATTTTATGTCATCAATATTGCCTGCATGGTCAATATAGGCTTCAATTTTAATATGTTCATTATCTTTGTATACAAAACCTGGAGCTATGTATTTCATGGTTTTATCCAAGTGGCATTGTTAATGTCGGAGTTTTTGCATGAATTGGCTGCTTACACCCACAATATAGGATATGTCTAAGTCTTGTGATTTAACTTTCCTATCAAATATTTGTAACTTTAAACACCCAAATAAGGGGACTCCTCGTGGATGCTAAGTTTCTTATTTGGCACCAGCATCACTAGGTTTACAATCCTTCATCCCTGTTGTTTTTAGTAAATATAAAATATATTTTCATTGAGATAGTGAAATTTTGTCACCTTTATATACAATTTCAATTCCCAAAAAATACTTTTTTTTAGCAAATCTAAAACATATTTTCATTGAGATAGTGAAATGTTGTAACCTTTATATGCAATTTCAATCCCAAAAAATACTTTGGGTTTCCAAGATCTTTGAAAATAAACTAAGTTTTTAAGAATTTTTTTTTCAATTATACTATCTATATCACTCCTTGTGAGTAGCATATCACCCATATATAGCTAGAATCTCAACCCCATTTTTTGTGTGGCGTGTAAAGACTTGAAGAATCTACATTGCTTTATTTAAAGCCCACTAAGGACATCACAGAATTTATAAAACCACACACATGGGCTATAAATTGATTTGTTGAGTTTATATACTAACTCCCCCCCCCCCCCCCCCACCCAATATAGTCTGGATGTTGCTCCACAAAAACTAACTCAAAAAAATTGCCATAAAGAAATCCATTCTTTATATCCATTTGATGTAATGGCACCTGAAAATTTACCATAATACAGAATATAATATGGACTAAGTTTAATTGAGCAAAGGTATCAAAGAAATCAACTCCATAGACCTAAGTGAACCCTTTGGACCTAAGCGAATCGGTCCACTCTCGAACCGGATGTACCGGTCTGTACCAGATAAAATCGGCAGAATCGGGCAAAACAACAAAAGAAGAGGGGAAGAAGGAGAAAGAAGAAAAAGACAAAGAATAAGAGAGGAAGTGGAAGCACAATGCTCGTGGCACATGAGGCGGATGGCAGCGCCGCTTCCCTTTCTTTGCCTTCTCTTTTCTCCTCTTCTTTCTCTTTTTCTCATGCTCACGGCGCCACATGCAAATAGCAGACACACTTCCCCTTCTTCTTCCCACTCCTCTTTTTCTTCTCCTCCTTCTCTTCTTCCTCTTTTTTTACTCCTGCTGCTCCGTTGCAGCTCCGTGTACCAGTCCTGGTCTTTAAATCGTTATTTGTACCTATCAATAGTTCCATCAAATTGTATTTTACTACATGGCAAAAAAACAAGTTGTGCTCCCAGAGGGAGACTAATGCCCAAGTTTGTCTTAATTGAAGTGTATTCATTTCTTCATTATTGTTGCTTTCCACAATGGTATTTGTATAGCCTCGACATAATTATGGAGAATATTAAAAAAGGAGAGAAGAGTAAGAAATCTACTATGCTCATGTGATAAATGGTGATAAAAAAACAAAATTAGAAATAGGATATATGATTGTGTTACATTTACTTTTACTCAACACAACGGATGTGTCATCGAAGTTAGGTAGAGGACCTTTAAAAGATGGCACTTTGACTAGTGGTGGAGCACATGAGCATCGACTATATATTTGCAACTATGGCTCAGATTGTGGAGGAGAAGATGATATAGGCGGCACTAGAGCAGCTAAAGGAGGTGGGGAGCTTTGCTTAGTTGAGTTATTTGTGGATTTATGAAAATATGGAATTAACTCATGGAAGGTTACATAGTGACATCTTTAAACTGGGTCTTGATATCCTTTTTGGGTTCACAAATATCTAAGGAACACTCAAACTATAGATTCAAATTATCTAACCCGAGACCAAAAGCATGAACATTGCACACATATCCAAATATTTGTGGTGTTATTGGAAATGAAACTTAATATAAAAAAAATAAAAAGAATGGAAACTAACCATGAAGACCAAATAGTGGCATGCAAGCTATCAAAAGAGTGGTAGTAAAAATAACATCGGCGAAAAAGAATGATGAACCTCTCTCCCCGTATCTCTGCATCATTGTTGCCAATATCTTGAGCAACCTGATTCTTGTTGATGTGCACCATGGCACCCTCACCCCGTACCATCTCTCACCTTATGTATACTGATGACCTTCTCATATGTTTTAGGGCCAACAAATCCTCATGCACCTCTATCAAAAATATTCTTCAACAGTATTATGTCCTTACTGGTCAAAGGATTAACATTGATAAATCTAAGATTTTCTTCCCTAAGAGATGCCCCCACTTCGCTAAAGTTAACATTCTTACTAAGTTGGGGGTTACTCAAGGTTTCTTTCCTTTAAAATATCTTGGTGTTTTCATTAATCCTTACAAGGACTCTAGGAACTGCATTATACATTCTCTCAGTTTGGTTACGGATAGGATTCACAATTGGCAAGCTAAATTTCTTTCCCAAGCCGGCAAAATCACTCTTATTAACTCTGTCCTTACCTCCATTCCTCTTTATTCCTTAATTGTCCTTAATCTTTCCAAAGCCCTGCTTGACAAGTTGAACTCTCCTATCCGTAATTTCTTATGGAGTGGCTCTCATATGAAAACTGATATTCACCATATAAATTGGAACACGGTAACTCTTCTTAAATCCAATGGGGGTCTCTATATCAAGGACCTTTGTCTTATGCGCTCGGCCCTTAATTGTAAACGTATTCTTGATCTTCTCAACCAAAAAAATATTCTTTGGGTTAAACTTACCACTGCTAAATATGGTACTCCTGACCCTTGGGCCACCCAAAAACCTTCCAAACTTGTTAGTGCTCCTTGGCGTAACCTTATCTTTGACCTCTCCACCTTGAGAACTAGCATCTCTAAAATCATTGGCAATGATGAAACTACTAATATGGCTTTGCACTCGTGGTGTTCAGAAATACCTATAAACTATTGACCTACTTTCATCAATGTTGAATATTTTGATGTGCACTCGGTCTCTTCTCATGTGCAGGGCCAATAATGGAATGACTTTGCAGTTACCAATTTGGGAGAGCACTTAGCAGAGAAAATCATGAAAATCCATATACCTACCTACCCTGATGAGGATCAATGGGTGTGGAAAGCGGGCTCCAACCGGCTTCCCTTAACTAAACTGGTTTATAAATGGTTAATTATTTCTTGATTGCCCTCTCCTGAGCCTTAGAAGCATTGGCAGTCCCTTTGGCGTTTGCACGTTACCCCAAAGATCAAAGTCTTAGGTTGGAAGCTGCTACACCAAAAACTTCCAACAGATAGGCTAAGGAAGAGAGGAATTATGGTTTTGGAGTTTTACCTGCTTTGCGACAAAGGGCTTAATTCGATAATGCATATCTTTTTTCAATGTGATTTTACGATTGTTTCTCGTCATTACTTACAACAATATTTTAGATTGGATTTTAATTTTGTGGATTCCTGGATTCTGGAAACTGGATTTTTGAAGGAAATGGTGCTCCTTATGTATCCTCACTGATTTTGTGTCTCTTTTGGGTCATTTGGAAAGCTAGGAACAATAAGCTATTCAGGGGTTTATCTTGTTGTCCTTTTCAGGTTGGTACCGAAGTGATGCGAGAACTCTATAATTATATCCATATTCATTCTGAGGAGTATAAAGCTGGACAAAACTCTAACCAATCCCATAAATGGAAAAAACCTCAACAAGGTGAACTCAAGATCAATACTGATGGTGCTTGGAGCTCCAACAATGGCCGAGCAAGATTGGGGCACATCATTAGAGATCACCAAGGAAACACCCATATTCCTGGTACCTGTTGTGTGTCTTCCCTTCAAGCTGAGCTCTTAGCTATCAAGGAGGCTCTACTTTATGTTCACAATTTGGATAACACGCCTAACTACATTTGGATCCTTGAATCTAATTCCAAGGAAGCTTTGGACTACATCAAGGTAGACAATAGTAACCCTCCCTCCGAATCCTTCTTCATTATCCAGGAGATAAAATGTTTAGCTCTGAGTTCGTAAGGCTAACTTTTGTCATATTAATAGAAACTGTAATGAAGCAGCCAATTGGCTTGCAAGTTTTGGAAAAAGCCATTATATGCCACATCTTTGGCATAAAGGTTGGCCACCTGACCTGGCCAAAATTTTGTATGATGACCTCACTTCATTTATAAATTTTATTCTTCTAGAAAAAAAATAATAATGATGAACATGTGTATGAAGTATAACAGTACGATCTAAGTGAAGAATATGTCTATGTTTCCTTTTTGCCACCCAATTTTCCTATCACCCCCCATTTTATGATGAAGTATATAAGCAAGTAGTTTGGTAAATGATACCATTGGACTTGCAGAAATTTTAAAAGTTGGAGTTGGTGTACTCAAGAGCATTATCAATATGCCATACTTTTCAAGAATTATTAAACCGGTCTTTTATTTCAACAAAAGAAAACCTTGAATAATACTTTAAACCAAGTTTTTAACAAATAAATACCAACACATTTTAGAGTTGTCATCAATGAAGAAGATAAAATATCAGTGACCATATTTACTAAAAAACAAGACTTTGCAACCCAAATTTCAGATTGTACTAACCAAAAAGGATGCAAACTTTTATTATTTTGACTCAACTATCCTGCTTTTATTATTTTGACTCAACTATCCCATCATGCTTACCAAATGGCAAGCATCATAATTTAAAATAGGAATCGATGACAAAGACAAAAAATGTTGAATACTAAAAGGAGATGGATGTCCAAGAGTGACAATGATGCACATTAGAACTAGTGGATGTATGAGCGATGAATATGATATTTCAAGAATGTATATACCTCCATACCTATGCCCCCAAACAATTGTTGTTTCCGTCTTCAGATCCTAAAAAGGACTAAGAGAAAGTAGAGGTTATAATGCAATTGAATGCTTTTATAAATGTGTAGTTAACATAAAACTGTGAGTCATAGAATACATTAAGAGTAATAGTAGAGGTAAGAGAGATAGAACCAATGCATAACTCAGGTATAAAAGAGCCATTAGCAACTAATGCTAGTGGGTGATGATGATCAGTTGATAATATTAAAAGCTAAGAGTTATTACCTATCATGTATAAAGATGTACCAAAATCAAGTATCCAACACTTTCCAAAAGAACTAAAGAGGCTATACTATTAAGCTAAGTAGTTGTAGTGTTCGTAGGTAAATATGTAGCAATAGAGGATGAGGAACTTCAAATATTTTTCATACTCAGCCTACTCAAATAGTAATAGTACGCCCTTAAGTGGTAATAGGAGCAAGGATCGAGGAACCGGTCCGGTACCTCCGGTTCGTACCGATCCGGCGAGGGACCGGCACCGGAACCACCTCCGGAGCACGGTCTGGCGACGGCAACGGCCACGAGCGGAGCAGAGGCGACCTTCGAGCGGAGCGGGAGTAGGCGGAAGCTTCGTTCCGCTGCCACCGGAAGCTTCGAACGGCAGCGGAAGCTTCGAAGCTTCCGCCGCCACCTCCTCCATTTTCCGCCGAAACCCTAATTTACAGGGTCGCCGGTTCTTGCTCGGTACGCTGGTACCGGAATAGTACCGTACCGATCCGGTGGCTCGCCAGAGCACAATCCGGTACCGACTTTGTTAACCTTGAGTAGGAGTATCAATCGCTAACTTTCGCATTAGGATGCCTAAATTTTTACCAATATCAATCAGAAGTAAGATTGGTATGGTTCCAGAGAGTACAAGAAAACCATGACTGGGGTTGGATCTAGAGCCACGTCCACCGTAGTTACTACTCAATCTAATTATGGTTTCATTTGGTGTAGTGGTAGTTTTAGCTTCTATAAAGTTAGAATCCATCCAAAAAAGGGCCAATATTTAACCAATAATCTAATACAAGGAATTACATCACGATACAAGATATGCGTCCGCAACCCCCAAACAGTGCTCTTCTAAGGGTTAAAGCTTCAATTTTAACTTCAAAAACAAAATATGCAAAAAGAATAATAACATATTTAAAAAGAGAGTCGGGGCTGAGAGTCTTGGGATATCTGGGCTTGATCTATTCTAATTAGGTGGAATTAGACATCATGAGTAAAAGTAGAAAACGACGTTAGGCGAGTAGTAGACGTCATCGTTAGGTGTTGGGCATTAGTAGTTGTCGCCAAGGGTCGCCAACCAGAGTAGAAGGCGATTCAAACATTGCCATTAGGAGCGGAGGGCAGATGAAGATTACCACCACACAATGAATACTGCCACTGTTCAGTGAACAGTGACTGAGAACAGTGCTATGGTGGAGAAAGAGAAAAGAAGAAGAAGAAGAAGAAAATTTGGGTTTCAAGTAAGAAAAAAGTTAGGTTAATCATTAATGAGAAAAAAATAGAGTTTAAATACGAAAGTATGAGTTCTTCTCAAATTCTAAAAAGCATTACCTCCAACTATGCTCTTTATTAAGAATACCTTTTCTTGGTAAAGTCTATATATAATGAAGCATGCAAATAGTAACTTCCTAATGACACTATTTAACTTGTATAAATCGACTCACATTACCGACAACAAAGGATACATCTACAGGTCATAGTGAAATAAATTAATTTACCCTTTAAACATTCATACATAATAGGTTCAATAGATTCAGATGAACTTAAACTTGAGAATTTTAAAAGAGACATAATAGGAGTGTTAGCATATTTCCTTCAAGTAAACATTATCTTCAAGTAAATCCAAACATTCTTCCTTTGTAATAGACAAATATTTTTCCCTTCACAACCACCTTAGTGTCAAGTATCATGACAAATTAATGTATGATTTTATTAGGAAAGCAGGTATATAAGTTATAATTTATTAGTTATGTTATTGGATTTGTTTATATTTTAACAGTTTATCCAATTACTATAGGATTACAGGATTTATATATTTAAGTAACAAACCCTAGACATTAATGTATGATTTTATTTTTAGATACCAATTCTAATCTGATATCAAAGCAAGTTACCCTAAATGATCTCTCTCGAGACTATTATTGTTCACTAGCGTCATTGGTCACCATCATCACGACCATTATTCACCACTGTCAATAGTGTTCATTGCCATGACTGCTTGATCTAAGTAGTAGCAAAAGTTCTATCTAAATGCTCTCTTGATGCCATGAAACCTCAAAATTTAAGAGTTCTTTTGTTTTTTCTAAAGAGAGAGATATTATCTTTGAGAAGTAGGGTCATATGGTAATATTCTACTCTTCTATTTTTTATTTGAATATTTCTATTATCTTTTCTCTACTTAATGGCATGGAAAATAATCTTAAACTTAAACCACAACAATTTCTGGATTATTAATAACACCGCACGATGAGGCAAAGGTTCAAGTACGAGTTGTGGACATGGATGTAAAAGAAGGCAAAGGTTCAAGTACAAGTTGTGGACATGGTTGTAAAAGAAGTTTTCCACTGCATATTCATTGTAACTGAAAGACTTCTTTAGTCAGCATCTCATGCAACAATCGAAGCTTCCGCCGTCGCCCACTGCCTCCCTCCGCCATCTGCCCCAGAGCCGTGCTCCGACGGCCGTTCCGGCTCCAGTCATTATCCGGACCAGTACCGTACAGTATAGTTTTAAAATCCTTGGTTAAGATAGTCATTAATGATCCATCTTATACTATAATTACTATCTCCTCCCCTCCATATGAAAGACTTCTTTAGTTAGCATCTCATGTAAATCTTTCTATGATTTATGGCGTCCTCCACCAAAATATTTGGTATAGTCTCACTTGCCCCTTTCACAACCCCTAGATTCTTAGATTCTTATGTATACACGTAACAAGACATTATTTACATCTCAATCCCTTAAAAACTATCATCAACCAGTGTCTATAGCAAATAGATTCTTTATTGCTATTGCAAACATTGACACTATCTATATTATTACTTATATTATTCTCTGTGTACCATAATTTTCTAGTAATCTTTTCTCTTATGCATGCCTTTACAAAAAAACTCTTAACTGTTTTGTAACCATTTTTCTTCATGATATCTCTTTGGGACCTTATCGCGAAAATGACAATTGGTTGGGGGCCTAAGATAGGAGTATAAGCACTTGCGAATTCATCTCCAACTTCTCAACAAGCACTTAACTCGCCCAACCCATTTCATTGATCCATAGCGTACGTCCAATAATTTTTATCTTTGAAGTCATGTCCAATAGTAACATTTCATAGTGTGGCATGTCAACTTGGCCAAAATCATAGGACTTTATTCCCATTTAGTAATAGTAGTGGCAGTATCTGTTTATTTCATTCTGTTCATTTAGATATTTGGAGCCCAAATCCTATGTCTAGTAAGGGAATTGATACTGTCACTTCCATTGATGATAATTCCAGCATGTATTGGGTCTTTATATTAAAGAGTCATTTTACAGTCTGTTGTATTTCAAACCCTATGGTCAATATATCCCTGATGATTCAATTACGAGGTAGAAAGTCTACTTGGTGGCCAAAGGTTTTATTCAAACATATGGTATTGATTATTTTAACACATTTTCTCCCATGACATGCTTAAACTATGTTTCTTTTCTCTTTAGTTATTAACCTTGATAGGCGGTTGTATCAAATATATGTTAAAAATACTTTTCAATATGAGGATCTCTTTGAGGACGTATACATAAAACAACCACCAGGATATATTACTCAAGAGAAGTTAGTTTGCAAGTTCCATAAGACAATATGAGGGTTAATACAAAGTCCGAGGGCTTAGTTCCATAAATTCTCAAGTGATGTAGTTAGCAAATTTCCAGCACAACAAGGCTGATCATGTCTTGTTCATCTATATTAATAGAATGATCAAATCCAAGAATAATGATCCTTGTTGTTTATGTGGATGATATTGACCGGGAGTGGAAGGCACAGCAGAAACCCAATTGCATCTATAATCTCAATTTACTCTCAAAGACTTGGGAAGCCTATAATGCTTTATAATAATTGAAGTGGCATATAATGAAAAATATCATCACAATGTAAGCATGTATTGGATGTACTTGAAGAAACTGTCATGATAGAGATAAGACTATAAACTAGTGGATGTACTTGAGGTACAATACCAAAATGAAATATGACTATGCTACTAGATATAAGCAGTTAGTAAGAAAACTTCTTCACCTCTCTAGCACTAGATGTCTGCTCTATATATATGAAGTATGTGCAAGGAATTACCACACTATGTTTGTTTCTTCATAAAAGAATTAAAATATAACAAAAACTTTAACATGACTCTTTAACAAGAAGATCCAATTCATATAAAAATGATCATCAATAAAAGTGACAAATACCAATGACCATCCTTACCAGACGTAGAGTCAGACCCTAAATATCTGAACGAACTAAATGAAATGGAAACATACTCTTCCTTCTATCACTAGATGAAAATGAAGTTTTACAATATTTGCCACGTTGACATATCTCGCAATGAAATGTTGGCCGTGAATTCAAAGATAAGATTATTGGACCTTAGCCAGAGATGGCTGTCCTAAAAGACAATGTCACTAACATGGAGATGATTGGATGAGGTAAGTGCTCGGTGAGTAATAGAAGATGGATTCGCTAGTATACTCACCAGTCTTAAATCCCCACTAATTGTTACTTTTATTGTGAGGTCTTGAAATAAAGGAAAAAAAAGTTACAAAACAGTTAGAAATTTTTGTAAAGGCACGTACAAAAAAAGAATAACAAGAAATTGTGGTACGCAGAGAATATCATAAAAAATAATATGGGTACAAAGGTAGATAGTACCAATATCTACAACAGGAATAAGGGATCCACATGCTATAAACATTGGTAGATAAGAGATAGAGATGTAAATAATGTCTTCTTGCCCGACTATGTGAGAAAATGCACCAAAATCAAAATTTCAATGGTCTTTAAAGGAGGAAGTGAGATTATATCAAATATTCGGGAAGAAACAAGTCATAGAAGGGTATGATATATGAGATGCCGACGAAAAAGTCTTCATACTCAAAGGAGGATATAATAACTCATCGGGTGTTTGAAGTGAGATAGCTAGAGCAGTAAAAGAATTAATGACTACCTTAGTAGAAGAGGGCTTCCCAAATTTTTGTCAACTACAAGTTGGCATAAGGTTGGTTTGGTTGTAATGTGTACATCTAGGAAAACTCGTAGCCACATCCACAACATGTACTTGAATCTTTGCCTCAACTTGCAGTTTGTGACCTAAAAGTTGTTTTGGGTTTAAGTTTAAGATTACTCTCCATGGTGACAAATAGAGAGAAGATTATAGGAAAAACCAAATAAATAATAGAAGAGGGAAAAGAAAAGAACCTTTAAACTCTGAGGCTTCAAGACATCAAAGGAGCACTTGATAGAATTTTGACGGTGCACAATACTAGTAAATAGTAACATACAATGGCAGCAATAAGAGATCGGCTAAGGCAATAAGAGCAATGGCGGTAAACAATGGCACCAGCAATAATGGCAATGGCAGTAAACAATGGCACCAATGGCGATAGACAAAAGGTCATTTATCGCAGCTTACTCTAATATTATGTTAGAATTGATGTTTAAAAAGAAAATCATATATGAATTTGTTTAAGGTTTATTACTTAAATGTACAAGCTCCAATAATAATTGAATAGACCCATTAAAATATAAACAAAATAAAAAACATTAATTATAAATCATAACTTGTAGATCCAATTTCTTAACACTCAAGGATAACAAATATTTGACAAAAATATAAACAACCCAGAATGTGTTTTTGACAGCATTTGGTTCGAGCTTGTGGTGCAGAGGATGGTAACTGATCAGAGATCCAAATGGGATTGGTGAGCTGGTGGTGCAAGGTAGAGCAGAGAGCAGTTGGAAAAGAAGAGAGAAAAGGTAGGTGGGAAATAAGGAGAAGGGCTAGATGGCTGGGGTTATATGTATATGTAGACTATGCAATTTGAAACACATGGTAAAGAAGAGAGAAAAGGTAGGTGGGAAATAAGGAGAAGGGCTAGATGGCTGGGGTTATATGTATATGTAGACTATGCAATTTGAAACACATGGTAATGACTCATTATATATGAACAATATACAAAATAGCTATTTACATAACGGGTTAACGGATATGGATATGTACAACTCTACATAATGGGTAAGCACTAATAACACTACCCCCCACCTCAAATTGATGCGGGAGGCTCCATAAGCATCAATTTGGCAGTTAAGAATTTATGTCGAGATGTGGAGAGCGCTTTGGTAAATATATCAGCAATCTGAAGAGCCGTAGGTATATGAGGAAGCAAGATAATGCGAGAATCATAGGTCTCACGAATATAATGACAATCCACTTCAATGAAAGACGAGATTCACGATAAGTTTAATAGCACTAGTGTTATCCGCATGAAGAGAGGTAGGATGTTGTTGTGGAAATCCAAGTTCACCAAGCAAACTACGGAACCAAATAATTTCGGAGCAGGCCGAAGACATAGCACGATACTCAGACTCCGTAGAAGACTTGGACACGCGATCTTACTTCTTGCTCTTCTAGGAGATAAAGAGAATCACCAAGAAACACACACCAGCCAGAAACAGAACGACGAGTGTCAGAACATCCCGCCCAATCAGCATCACTATAGGAAACTAGCTGAAGAGAAAAATTGGCTGGAAAATAAAGACCCCTAGTAGAAGTCCCACGCAAGTAACAAAGAATGCGGCGAACAGCAAACATATGTAGATGTGTCGGAGCCTATATAAATTGGCTAACTTGTTGGACAGCAAATGAAATGTCAGGGCGAGTGATGGAGAGATAATTTAGACTGCCCACAAGTTGCCGATATAAAGAAGGATCTGAGAGGAAGTCCCCGCCATTATGACAATACTTAACATTGACTTCCAATGGAGCATCAACTGACCGACCCTCCTGAAGACCAACAAGAGAGAGTAAGTCCTCAATATACTTACGTTGATGTAAAAACAAACCCTGAGATGTACATAATACTTCAAGACCTAAAAAATAATGTAATGATCCCAAATCCTTTATATGAAAACATGTCTGAAGATGAGCTTGAAGTTGCGATATTAATTTAGAATCAGTCTTAGTGATAACAATATCATCAACATAGACCAAAAGGAGAATAATACCATGAGAGGTCTTACAAAGAAATAATGACGAATCATATTGACTCTCAATGAAAGCAAAGCTAAGAAGAGTAGAACGGAATTTATCAAACCAAGCTTGTAACGCTTGTTTCAACCCATAAAGAGAACGTCTGAGCCTACAAACATCAGAGGAAGGTGTAGAGAATAATCCGGAGGAATTATATAAATCTCTTCTTTAAGATCCTCATACAAGAAAGTATTTTTAACATCCATCTGGCGCAACGCCCAACCTTGAGAAGCAGCAAGAGCAAGAATAAGAGGAACAGTGGTCATCTTAGCCAGTAGGGCAAAAATCTCCTCATAATTTATCTCATATTCCTATTTATTGCCAAGAGCTACTAACCGAGCTTTATAGCAATCAAGCGAACCATCAGCACGTAATTTAACAGTATAAATCCACTTACACCCAATAGGTTTAACATCCGGAGGGCAAGGTACAATATCTCAAGCATGATTCTCTTGAAGAGTCTAAAGTTCCTCATTCATAGCAGTGACCCAACACGCTTGGGTACAGGCCTGAGAATAAGATGTAGAAACCATAACATTAGCTAAAGTAGTCGAAAAACCATATCGATCAGGAGGTCTAATAGTACGCGAGGATCGCCGAGGACCAATAAGGTCAGCCCCAGTAGAAACATGAGATACATCACTAGTCTCTACATGAGGCTCCTAACTAGTCTAAAGCAAATTGGAGTGTGAAAAACCACGCTGCCGACGATATACCATACCCGGAAGAAAGCGCCCATGAGATTGAGAATCATCATCAAAAGTAGGAAGAATCATAGGAGCAGAAAATGAAACAGACTCCTGAAAATAATATTCATTCTCAAAGAAAACAACATTCCTGGAAATACGCATACAAATTGCAATAGCATCATACCAGAGATACCCTTTGTGTGAGCTGCTATAACCCAAAAAAGCACAACGAACAGATTGAGCTCCAAGTTTATGTCGCTCATGAAGAGAGAGATGAACAAAACAAACACATCCAAACGTATATAGAAAGTGATAAACTGAATGTTTCCTAAATAGACGATAAAATGGGGAATCAAACTCTAAATGCTGAGAAGGAAGACGATTAATAAGATATACCGCAGTGGACAATGCCTTTACCCAGAATTTAGGTGGCACAGATGAATGTAAAAGGAGAGTGCGAACCATATCTAATTGATGATGATTTTTCCATTTAGCGAGCCCATTTTGTTGTGGAGTATAAAGACAAAACCGCTAAGATAGAATGTCTTTACTGTGTAAATAACCTTAGAAGTTAGCAAACATATACTCACCACCATTATATGTGCGCAAAGCCTTAATACGTGCAGAAAATTGATTCTCAACATATGCTACAAAATTTTGAAATCGACTAAATACTTCTGCTTTAGTACGCAAAAAATATATCCATGTGAAACGACTATAATCATCAATAAAAGTGACAAAATAGCGATGTTGACTATGAGAAATAACAAGCGTAATGCCCCAAAGATCACTATGAATAACATTAAAACACTGCGTAGCATGACTACCAAAAGCAAGAAAAGGTAAGGTTTTACTCTTTCCCAGTTTACAAGCAGAATAATTAAATGTGGATATAGAATTATAATTATTCCTAATTAAATCATGTTTCAACAAGTGAGATAAAATTACATGGTTAGTATGGCCTAAACGTTTATGCCAAAGTTCAGCTTGAGTATCAGCAAGCATAAAAGCGAGAGCAACAGAACAATGAATGCCAAACTGCAATGGGAATAATTGGCCCACCTAAGCCCCTTTGTGATCACCTTCCCCGAAACCTGATCCTATACAACACATCCATCACAAGAAAAACGTACGTCACAATGATTCTCCACAAGTTGACCAACAGATATTAAATTAGTGGACAACTTTGGAGCAACAAAAATATTACAAAAATTGTAATCAATATCACCGATGGCAGTAATGGGAAGACTGCTACCGTTAGCAATTTGAATATGTTATTGACCAATATATGAGCGCAAATTTTGTAACAAATTAGAAAATCCCATCATATGATTAGATGCTCCAGAATCAATAAACCAACTAGAAGAAACTTGCTTACCGCGCCCATGAAGACCAAGAGCAGAGAATGCTGTGAGGATCATCTGTTGAACCATTTCTGGAGTCATAACCACTTGATTGTTACTCACATTAGCAGATGTGGAGCCTGAAATAGGAGAATCAGACACAGGAGCTTGAATAGCAATGTAGGCTTTTGCCCGTCAATTTTTTGGCCGAGTAGGACAATCTTTGATTATATGACCATTTTGCTTCCAGTAGTTGCAGGACTTTTTGGTATAGTTTTTAGATATGTGCCCAAATTTTTTGCAACTGTAGCATTGTATATGTCCTTTACCCTTATTTCTGCCTTGGGTAGCAGCATAAGCAACATTTATAAGTTCAGATGATCCAAAAGATGTGCTGATACTCGATTGTGTAGCTAGACGTTGTTCTTCACGCAGAAGCTCCCCAAGACATATATCTAATGAAGGATTGGTGATCTATTAAGTAAGCTAGCTCTAGGTTGATCACGCATGCTTACTTCATATATCTATTGGAGGTTTGCTGGTGCCTCTCTAGGAACGCTAGAGTAAATAATACCAGAATATTCACTCCAAAGATTCATGAATCCAGAATAAAATTCTTGAATTGAATGATTGCCATGTGTGTAATTATGAATCTCAAATTCGAGCTGAAAACGCCGCGCATTATTATCTTGGTGATAAATACGCCGGAGATAATCCCACATCTCCTTAGCAGTATTAAATGAACGTAGATTATTCACCATACGAGATTCAATAGATGCAAAAATCCAAGAAATGATTCTAGCATCATTCACTTCCCACTTACTATACTCTTAACTCATTTTTAGGAACAGTAGATCCATCTATGTGGCCCCATAGTTCTTTCCCTTTCAAAAACATTCTAAATTGGAATTCTCAAGCTGAATAATTTTTACCAGTAAATTGCATAGATAAAGTTTATGTGGGTATTTTGCCAAAAGTATTGTCCATTTGAATATTGATGACACACAAGCAACAATGTATTAAATGCAGGCCAGAAATATTCACGGGATGCTTGTGCGGTGCGGCTATGTATCAGCTGTGTATTATCAGAAAGATGACTGTAAAAGCTCCCCTTTTTCCTTAACAGAACTTGAAAACAAAAGATGAAAACGTCACCAGAACTTGCGCTACTAGTAAGTCCTCAACACCAAAAGACGAAGGAGAAAAACGGAAGACTCGAAAACGGATGTTGCGCATCACGTCGTCGCCGAAACTCAAAAACGGAAGGTGAAGACGCCGTCAAAGAAGGACAAAGGGAAAAATGGGTGAAGAAGGACGCCGGAAGGGTCGCGCCGCCTGGAAGCACCCAACACCAGAAACGTTGTCGCCGGAACTCGAAAACGAAAGGCTCATCCCGCCTGAAAGCCCGCAACACTAGAAGACGACGTTGCCAAAAGCAAACTGATAATGGGGAAGCGACGAGAAAGAGGACGTCACTTGAAGACGCCACAACCAGAGGAAACCTTAGACGCCAATGGCTCTGATACCATATCACAAAACAAGATGTCGAAATTGGAAGCGTGCCCCTTTAGTCGTTCCTCTTCCATTATATATGAACAATATACAAAATAGCTATTTACATAATGGGTTAACGAATATGGATATGTATAACTCTACATAATGGGTAAGTACTAATAATACTAAAAACACTAACACTAATACCCAGAATGTGTTTTTGACAACATTTGGTTCGAGCTTGTGGTGCAAGAGGATGGTAACTGATCAGAGATCCAAATGGGATTGGTGAGCTGGTGGTGCAAGGTAGAGCAGAGAGCAGATGGAAAAGAAGAGCGAAAAGGTAGATGGGAAATAAGGAGCAGGGCTAGATGGCTGGGGTTATATGTATATATAGACTATGCAATTTGAAACACATGGTAATGACTCGTTATAAATCATAATGAGACATTCTATCATATAGTAGTAACTTAGTATATCATTTTAATTCTACCATAGTGCTTTTATCCCATGCATACAAGCAATAAAATTTATCATCTCTTGTGTATATAGTTAGAAGGCACTTCAATACCCACTTGATGTCAACAACACTCTCTCTTGCTCAACACTCACTCTTACTCTTGCATGCATGAAGTGTCAATTCTTCATTCAACACCATCATTTTATCTTATTTTGTTTTTGTCAACAATTATGAAATTACGTAAAAAGTTGAGCAAGTTTGATATCTATGCTCCATCTCAAGGATAAATGTTGAAGTGTACCAATGAATGAGCTGCTCTAATTATTTATCCAGCATTAGTTATTTGTTTAGCGTCAGTGGTTCCTTGTTGTTCTGTATAATTATCATTATACACTATGTACAACCTAATTCAACTTGTTATTGATCTCAACTCACAATTTCATAGCTCAAGTCTTAAAGGACTCATTCGGTACAGAGTGGTATGCCAATTATAATATGTATTATCAATATGAAATATTAGAGTAAATAAATGGTCATTACCACTACTATATAGCATTATCACTTACCAGTATGAAAATCATCCGAATTAGGTGCTCAAAGTATCAAACTAAGATTTCAAACTTTATTTTAGCTCACGAGTTAATAGGCCTAATAATTACCAAAAATATTTTCCGATAGAAGTGACAATTAGTGACCACGCAACACGTATCCTGTTTTTTTTTCTTTATTTTTTTGCAGAAAAAGAAGTACTTGACTACAATTATGTCAATTCTTATTCACAATCACGCTCCATTACACATGATGTATTCAATAACCAATAAAATCAAACAATGTAAATCTTTGAACACATTTATTTTTGCTTAGTAATCAATACACACTCGACAAGACAACATTCATTATCTCTAAATCCATTTTCCATGACCCCCAACATTGTAGAATATTCACACGGAAGACCACATCTGGTTGAATGTGCAAATACTAAATATTACTTACAATTGATTTTGTAACAAGAAAATATTGCACTGTTGGTATATAACATCACTGAGTGTAGTTTCAAGGAAAAATAGCTGTATTGTTAGGTCAACCCAGAAACCTTTTTATCAAAATAGAAGGTAATTCACAAGCTAGTACAAGCAATATATACTAGTCTGACCTTATACTAGTATTGGTACAAGGTCAACAAATATATATATATAACTATATGCACACCAATCAATAGTATAAATATATTATGTCAGTATGGACAGCTGATCTTATACACTAATATAGACCAATATTTAAAACCATAATTTAGAACAACATATCTAGAAAAGGATACAGAAGAGATAAAGACAAACACAGGGAGATTGAGAAAGATAATACAAGTTAGAGAAGATAAGAATATACAGACACAGGGAGAGGCATGCAAACAAAAGGAGGGAAAGAGAGAAAATGGGAGAGAGATGAAATTCAAATTTTCATTATAATTTGCCCATTACAAAATGTATTAAATTTTTTAAATAAAATTTTTGCATTATGTAATAGCTACACAATAGCCTACCACTCAAGGTTTAAAAACCGATCTATACCACCAATAATTACTGGTATGAGATAGTACCAATACTGTACATATAGTATTACTACGTCTGGTACCCGTGCTGATATCATTTAGTGTGAACCATAGTGTTGGTACATTTAGTACCGGTACTATTTAGTGTCTGAGTAATATTTAATAGCGGCACATCCAGTCCTGTACTAGTATCATTTAGTATCAGAATGTAAAGTACTAGTACCATTTAGGTATTTACTCTCGGTACCTCCACTACATACTAGTACAGTGATATGGACTAAGACTTTAAACATTGCTACCACTAACATATTCTATTAACTACCACCTTGACTTGCCACCCACCCAGTAGCACTTTAACATAATTAAGTGCAAATAAAATTACAACATATGGCCCTTCATGCATGTAATGCATCTTTGCATGTTCCAGTGTTCCAGTATTTACATTTCTTTGAAAATAGAAGCACGCAACAATTAGCAGGAGAAACAAATATTTGTTAATATCCATCTCTGAGGTCATGGAAGTAGACTAATAAGTTATTTGATATGAACTGCGAAGGTAAAATGGAGGGGATAAAGGAAGGGAAACAATGAAGAGAGCAATCAATAATTACTTTGTAATAAACGTACATAAAGATTTTATCAAAAACTCATCAGAAGAAGATAGATCTCAGAAAATCAACCCTCAAAGCAAGCAGTATCAACCTGACATGATTGCAAATTTTGGAACGTTTGACGATACATTCCCAGGTGCTTTTTTAACATGCAACTAAATGACTATCAACACATCAAAGGCATGGTTCATTCATTGAAGATATATGTTATTATGTTCTTTCAGTAAAACTAACAGAACTAGTGAAGTTTTTGCATCAACAATGTCAAAAGTAGCGTACCAAATGATGCTTGTGTATATATTTTGCTGTGCTTCCATTGTCATTGGAAAGAAGAAGACCAAGTATCTGTACGAGAGAGTAATGAGAACGAACAGTGAGAAAGAAATGCATACAAGGAATCGCAAATGAAAAAACAGTCGATTGAGTATATTGGGCATTTATATGTTGCATGTACGAGGAACAAAACCTGCATAGCATGTCGATGAAGTTGTATGGTATGCAAAGGAACAAGCCCATCTCTAAACTGGGAAAATACATTCAAAGAACCATTTGCAACCATATGAAAGAGAAGTTGAAGTGAATCATCTTCAATCAAACTAGGTGCTGCTGAAGGATGGTTTGCTAATGCCTTCATTATGTGCATAATACTTCCCTCTATCTGAACGGGGCAAAAAGATAGGAAGACAATTAGACTACTACATAAATACAACTCGAAATAAAAAGAATTGGGGAATGCATGGTAACTTGCCCATGATCTAGGCATATATAAACTGGGAAAAGAAAAAGTAAGACAAAAGTTCTGGTAGATATTATATCAAGAGTCGAGTCCCAACTTACTACTTAGCAAAAGTAGGCAAAATAAGATTTTTGCTATATATATTACCGATAGATGGATGTAAAATTTCCAATAAAACATGTAGACTACGGGCTCTCAAAATGAACTGCTCTGAGCATAACTATAAACAAAGATAAAAACATTAATAATGGCCTATTACCAACAGTATACATGAAACATCCTATGATCAATAACAATATGTCATATCTCATGTCCCAGGAAACATAACATCTCAGACATACGGCCAACTTCGTGATTTGAAAACCAGTCATACCATAAAGTAAGCGCTACATTTACTAATCTGCTGAAGCAACAAGATCATATAATTTCAATTAGAAAATGTTGTCTCAAATGCACCAGTTGACATACAAAACTACTTGTGTACTGTGTACTGTGTCAGTACACAGTAAACTAGTATGTATTGAGTATAGTAGGAACATTGTTCTGAACAATCACTACCATTGTAGTGATCCCAAGGCCAATTGTTTATCCCCCTGTCAACCTATATAATTCCCGCACCCCATCTTCTTCACCCTATTATTCTACAAGGCTTTCATACTCTCTATAAGCTTTCGAACTTTAACAAATTTTCAGAGACAATCTTTTCCTCCCATACTCTCTATAAGGCAATAAGCTCTAAAACTCTACCAAATTTTCACAAATAGAGAGTGTCAATTAGTTCAACTGGTAAGGACCTTAGTTGTTGATAACAAGGTCTTGGGTTCAATTCCCGCTCTCATTACTTAACTTACCTATGGCAAAAAAAAAAAAATTCGCAAACACTCTTTTCCTCTACTCTCTCTTAATTATCATTATTTTTCACCTAAAGTACAAAATGTTAATATTGTTTGCCGTGGCTGCTAGAAATAGGAACACTGAAGGCTCCATGGGATTGAATCTTAGAATCAAAATATAGGATCAAAAGATTCTACAACTATAATGAACTGTGTAACTTATAGTCTTACTGTGCAGCACTTGACTAAAGATCAGCCTAGTTTGGTTTCTGCGTAAACAGCAAGCTACTACTAACTAGCTTTCTCTATAATTGATGAACATTATCCTTGTTTGCATCAAGTGATCAAGTAATAGCTCTTCCTATTTTTGTGTTAATGTTGCTCTATGTAGGTATGAAGCTTCTCCCAAGAGATGCTGGAGCTTCTCCAAGCAGCAGCAGCGAAGCTTCCCTTAGTGGTGAGGGACAAGCTTGCAAGTGCCGTCCACAACTTTGTAATTTGTGCAATACCACGAGCTTGCAAGTGTTGTCGGTGATGACGACAAGTGAAGACGAAGGCAATATAGTAGGCGTGTAGATGACTTTTTTAACTCTTCTATGCAATGAAGGTAATTGCAAAGATTAATTGACTATTTCCATAGTTAAATCGGTAAGCTTTGACTCTATCGAATTAACTCACAAGTTAGACAGTTTACCCTAAAAAATAATCATACAAGTGAATTGACATTGTGTAGTAGCCAATGGGTAAACTTGTTGACTTAGGTGTGAGTCAACTCAAAATTTTGATAATCTTGGTACTCAGGCTACTAGAATGCATATAATTCATAGTAACACCAAATGCAAAAGTGGTCAAATGAGAGAATATTTTGATATTGTAAAACACCAAAAGTCTCTTGAAGAAATCCATAATTAGTTCGAGAAGCAATTTATGATATAGAAAATGTGGCTATGAAGGTTTTAAATATAGAGGATCTTGTGCTTTAAGGAATATTACGCCTTTGTGCACAACGAGAGAATCTTATCCATGTGCTAAATTGAATGTCCAAACTTTAAGACAAGTAATAGTAATGTGAACGGCCCTAGAAGAACCAACTTAGGTGGCACCTAAGGCTTTTTGGTTTGTTAGAAGAGTTAGAAACAGTGAAGAAGTTTCATTCCTGTTCCCTTAGGGTTTGGGACATAAGTAAAATAGGGGTTAAGTTACAAAATCAAACCCGAAACCTGTTCAGGAAAAGAAGACAGAATCTCAACACGCCCTCTGAGTTAAGAGTCTTTGTGAAAATATCAACAAGTTGATCTTCGGACCTAGCATATGGAGTCCTAACTTGATTGTTGCAAATGACATCTCTGATAAAGTGACATTCAACTTTGATATGTTTGGTACGTTCATGGAAACCAGAATTGTTGGCAATGATTATCACAATGTATGATTACAGGAACATCAATAATAATATCAAACTCTTTTAAGAGGCCTTTTAACCACATTAGCTCACATATAGTATGTGTCATGGCCTTATACTCAGCCGTACAGCTTGACCTAGATAAAACACTCGGTTTCTTACTTTTCCAAGTAAGAAGGTTTCCCCAACATAGGTACAAAACCCCGGAATGGATTTCCTGTCATCGATTGTTCTAGCATAATCTGCATTTGAATAAGCTTCAACTTTGAAATGCTTATTTTTCTGATATAGGAGACTCTTACTAGGGGTTCTCTTGAGATACTATAAAATCTTCGGCCCTGCTTTCCAATAGAATCTCTTAGGGCATTGCATAAACTGACTAACAGTTCCTATCGCAAATGATATATCCGGACAAGTTGCTCTGAGATAGATGAGTTTTCCCACCACTTGTCTATACAGAGTAGGGTCAACCGATTCAGATTCATTCCACTTGTTGTACCGGTTCATTAGGAACCATAGGAATCTCACTGACATACCAATTTCAGATAACAAGTCAAGCACATATTTCCGTTGTGATAAGTGTACACTTGAGCTCTTATGGGCTTGATTCCAAGAAAATATCATGGTTTACCTAAGTCCTTGATAGAGAATTGAGACTATAAGTGCATTTTGGTTTCATGTATCCCTGTAAGGAGGATATTGTTAACATAAATGGCTAAGATGATAATGTTTGTGTTAGACTTGCGAATAAAAATTGAGTGACCATACTTGCAATGAAATAATCCAACACTCGAAATAATTTCCAAAAATTTATGAAACCAAGCCCTTTGGACTTTGTTTTAGTCCGTAAATAGACTTGTATAGTTTGCACACCAGCTCCCTCTTAGTGACATAACTAGGAGGTTGAGTCATGTATATTTCTTCTGTGAGATCACCAAATAGGAAAGCATTCTTTATATTCCATTGGTGAAGAGTCCATTCAAGGTTAACAGTGAGAGATAATATGACCCGAACAAAATTGCGTCTAGCCACCGGAGAGAAAGTGTCTAAGTAGTCCACCCCATACTCCTGAATGAACCCCTTAGCAACAAGTCGAGCCTTATAGAGATTTACCAATTCATCTGGATTGTGTTTGATAGTATACACCCATTTGCAAGCTACAAGGCAAATACCTAGTAGGGATCTAATCAGAGTCTAGGTTTGTCTAGTTGTTAGGGCTTCCATCTCCTTATCCATGGCCTCTTTCCATTGAGGTTGAAAAATGGCTTTAGAAAAATTCCTGGGTACTCGACTACAGGTAATGGCAGTGGTAAAAGCATGATGGAAAGCAAAAAAGGCGAGTATATGAGACAAATTGTGATATATGATACTTTGTTGTGGATCAGAGTTCCTTGCATAATGCAATAGGAAGATCAAGGCTATCTTGTGGATGACTCTCTGGCAAAGGTGCTTCAAGTGGGGGATCTACGATGGCTATAGGCCGGGTACGAGTGATAAACCTGTAATGGCAAACCTATATTATCTACTAGGGAGGGTTCCATGGTAGTGCAATCTAGAGGATATGGAGCAGGAATAGGAATATTAGTGGCAGGAAGAGAGGTATCATCAGATACACATCGTATCCTAGGTGGAGTTCCAAAATATGAAGTTGATTCAAAAAATGAAATATCCATGCTAATAAACCATCGGCGAATTTTTGAATCAAAACAATGATATCCCTTCTGAGTCCTGGAATAACTAAGAAACATACATTTGATAGATCGTGGGCTAAGCTTATCAACCCTAGGAGTAAAATTGTGAACATAATATAAACAACCAAAGATCCTCGGAGGGATAGAAAAAATTGGTTGATATGGAAGAAAGACATAAATTGGAGATTTACCATGCAGAGTGGGTGTAGGGATATGATTTATAAGATATGTGGCAGTAAGAATAGCATCCACCAGAAAAGCTTAGGGACATTCATATGAAATATCATTGCTCGTGAAACATCTAAGAGATAACGGGTACTTGTGTTCAGCAACTCCTTTTGTTGAGAGGTGTATGGGCAAACAGTTTGATAGATGATTCGCTAAGATTCACAAAAATTTTTGAACATGGAACTGGTGTACTCAAGAGCATTATCAGTACAAAAAATTTTTAAAGGCAAACATAGCTAATTTTTAATCTCCGCATAAAACAATTTAAAAGCTACAAACACATCAGAACGATTTCTCAATTGGAAAACCCAACGCAAGAAAAACTATTGATAAAAGTGATAAAATATTTATAATCATCTCTAGAAATAACGGGGCTAGGACCCCAAATATCAGAGTGAACAATATGAAAAGGTATATTTGGAACACTCCTGCTAGGGGAAAAAGAAGTTCTATGACGTTTTCCCAGTTGACATGCTTTACACTCAAAATAGGGGCTGGACTTAAAGAGATAAAAATTGTTATACTTTGGTGGGAGATATATGGCCTAACCGACAATGTCAAGTGTAGGGAGATACGCCAGAGGATATGAGAGCTTGAGAAACATGAGTAGGATCAGTTAGGGTATAGATACCACTAATCTTAAGCCCCCACCAATCTTTATGTGGGGTCATTTTTGTTACATTGAGAATGTATCATGACCGTTTCAAATCCACCTTAAATCAATAAGGCTTTTTGTTTAATGGGTTCTGACTTCCAATGAGCGCAAGCGCTCACCGTTAATTACCCCTAAAATTAGGGAACCTTTGATTAAGAGATCTATAATACGCAACGATATGAGAGAAATGGACAGGACAATATCATTCATAAGCGTAATGAAATACAAAACTTGACGCAGCATTTAGACGGTAAAAAAAAGATGAGGAGATGGGCTTTTCATTAATTTTGAATATTGTATGTCCGTCGGAGATTCAGCCTTGAAACGGCTCGTTGAGTAATACCCGGCCTAGGCAACCTGGTGTCATATTGAGGAGCTACGCCCCGATGATAAACATCGACGTACGCACCTCCCAAACAATATTCCACCGTAATTGCGTTTAGACGTATTGGGTATTTGCCTGGGAGGGCCATCCAGGTTTATGACGTATCGGACAATTTAATTCTTGGAATTTACCCGGCCTTGCGACGTAGTGGGTAATTTAATTCGGAATTTACCCGGCCTCACGGCGTAGTGGATAATTTAATTCAGAATTTACCCGGCCCTGCGGCGTTGATGGATAAATTAATTTGGGATTTATCCGGCCTTGCGGCGTTGATGGATAAATTAATTTGGGATTTATCCGGCCTTGCGGCGTTGATGGATAAATTAATTTGGGATTTATCCGGCCTTGCGGCGTTGATGGATAAATTAATTTGGAATTTATCCGGCCTTGCGGCGTTGATGGATAAATTAATTTCGAAATTTTTCCGGCCTCGCGGCGTGATGGAAAATTTGATTTGAAAATTTATCCGGCCTTGCGGCGTGTTGGATAATTCGAATTTGGAATTTATCCGGCCTCGCGGCGTTGATGGGTAAATTAGTTTCGAAGTTATCCGGCCTTGCGTCACGGCGTCGTGTCGAGAAGCCGCGCTCTAACTTTAGACACCGACGTGTGCACTCTCCGATGTTCCGGCCGTGTGTGGGTTTGCAGCTGCGTCATGCAAGACTTGATAGGTCGGATTTGACTAGATTTTGACCCCACGACTCGGCTCACCTAAACGTCCGGATCAGTTTCAGACTCGAACTTGGTAACGTTGCCGAACTCGCAACGAGGTGGTCGAAGCGATCTCGTCCCAGTCTTATGCCTTTCACTCCGTTTGTTGTTTTTTTTTTTTTATTTTAAGGCAACGGACGGCGGCGCTTTCGAACGTTGGAGCGATATTTCACGTGGCGTCAAACCACGTTTTGTGATTTTCGGCAGCTCACCGTTGTTTAGGTCAAAGAGTAAAGCTACTCTCTGACCCGTCTGAGCGTTCCAAAAAGGGAACGCGGCCGACATTTGAAGGAGACGATCGCGGACGACTGATCGTTGGGTTCCTGCGAAGGCAACCTACTCGTAGCGCCATTTCTCAGGGGAAACGTCAAGGATTCGTCCGTGGTACCGACGGGCTGAAGAAAGCGTTGAGGCCAAAAGGTTGCGGCGGTGGCGTCGAGCTCCCGGTGAAGCGGCGACGGGAGAGTGAGCCGGCTCAGGAGCCTTCATTGAGGGTTTCTGTCGTGGGGGAGCTTCATTGTTGGAACAGATCGGGCTAGTTCCAGCCACGGCAAGGTTTTCCTCTTGCCATCTGAAGAGGTAACGCTCCCGTTACACGATGATCTTTCTTAGTTTACGTGAAGCAACTCTGGTCCTTGGTTAGTTTTTTTTGACGAGATCGGAGTCTTTTCTAAAATATTTTAGATATCCTTTCACCATTTTTGTTTTTAACGAAGCTTTTTTGGATCGCATTTTGGTTTTTAACGAAGTTCTTTTGGATCGTTAATGGGGTCTCCCCTAGGATACAGGTCTCTTTGCTTGGTTCCGAGCGCAACCCTTTCTTGTTTTCTTCTTGTGTTCTTCCTCTCTCCCATTTTCATGTCTCCCCCTTTTTATTGGTCCCTTCACGACTCATACTCCTCCGACGGGCTCGACCATGCACCTGCTATCCTCAGCACACTTCCCTTCCTCTTTCAGCGCCCCATATTCTCTCGATTTTTTTTTTTTTTTTTTTTTTTTTACTCACATCTTTCACTGTTTCCACAGGCTCTAGCTCCTCTGTATATATTTTTTATTTCTGCATCTTCCCCTACTCGCCTTCTGCATTACTTCTTCCCCTTCTTCCTAGAACATGTAGTATGCTTGAGAGATGAGAGGGAAATAGTGCGCGTGTGTGTTCTTTGTGACGCCAGGTTGCTTAGTGCAACCATGAAGCTCTAACAAGGAAAACCAACGATCGCAAGAAGTGATGTGTGTGTTTTTTATGATGCCAGGTTGCTTAGTGCAACCATGAAGCCTAAAAAGATTCGAACGATCCAAAAAAGAACGAAAGAAATGGCGTGTGTGCCCTTGTGATGCCAGGTTGCTTAGTGCAACCATGAAGCCTAGGAAATCCGATCAAAAAGAAGTTTCTTCCTTACTACCTTCTTCCGCTGTAGTATTCTCCTCCTTGCCTTCCTCCTCCGTGTCTGCTTCTGAACTCTTCTCGCCCCTTTTTATAAGCGGCTGGCCTTCTTCCCTTTTTCCCCTTTTTTACCCCTTTTTTTTCTACTACGTTTCCTGTGGGCTCCTTTTATTCTTTCCTCTTTTTATTTTTCTTGTCTAGTCTGAAAACCTTCTGCCTGCAGACTTCCCTTTTGTCTTTTTCTTCTTATTGGCCACTGCCAAAACCCCCCTTTTATTTTCTTCCTTTTGGGCCGCCCCCCACTTTCCAGCATTTCCTTTTAAATATAATGTCTGAATGGCATCGATTGCCCATGTAACGTGAGTAAAATGTAGTCATGGCTTAGTACACCCATACACGACAGTATAACGCAACAAGAAATCGTCATGGCCTCATGTATCTCGCATCGAGTGGTCACAAACCAGGTTGTGGGAGTTGCCTTGTATAGCGTCCACTCTGCCTACCGTGTTTAAGGGTCTCCTGCCTATCCGTACCTAACGCATTTTCTAGGTAGAGTAAGGCCTCATGTGCTGATTTGATGGAAATTTTGCCTGATAGTCAGGACTTCCAATAAACCTGATCATCTTGGTTGACCATGTAGCGGTATATTTGGGATGACTTGCTGAATATTGATCGAGGTGGGGGAACACGTATAAAGAATATTCCAAGTATGATTTACAATTAGCAGCTTCGATAAAGTGCTCTCCCCTTAGCAGGTTCTCACGCGAGTCTCCTCAACTCGTGTCCCTCCTAAATTTTACATTTCTTAGTGGAGTATCATTACACGTGAAGTGTCATTTTGGGTTAAGTGGATTTGTGGTAACTATTTTGTTGCCAGATCCACAAGGTCTCTTGAGTCTCCCCTAAAAACTGCCTGCGGTCCCACATAGCATGTGGAATGATTTTGTGGAGGCTTCTGTTTGATGTTGGCAAATTGCTTAGCCGCTTCTTTATCAATACCTGTGGAATTTAGAAGGGATCTGAGTTTAATTCTGGGCTATTTTATATCTCGTTTGGAAGTTTCTTCTTCTTTTTTTGCCAAAAGCCGAGGACGCCTTTCTCCTTTTTTGGTAATTTTGTCGTCATCATGTGTGTCATCATCCTTAGCGCCTTCACTATTTACAATCTCGTGCTTCTTCGTATATGATGGCTCATAAAACTTCTGGTGTTTCAGTTTCAGGTGCAGCCTCTCTTCGAAAATTGGGCCTCAAGTTCATCATGTTGCTTCTGGGTTTCTCTTAAGGATTCAACGTGCTCTCTTTGAGAATATTGGCGCGGTAAATTGCTACTTTTCTTTTCAAACATCAAATCTGAATATTGGAGTATCAGTGAGGTTTAATGCTATTCTCTCTCTCCCTCTTTTATTTATTCCAGGATGCCTTCCTCTTATCTGTTTATGGTTCATGCCTTATGGTCACTATGGTCTTATTACTTTTTTATGTCTGCATTGTCTGCATTTGCGTTGCTCTTCTCTTTACTGCTATCTATTAAAGTATCGTGTCTAGTGTGTCCCTTTCTCCATCAAGTCAGCCTGATAAAAATCGCTTCCAACCTCACTGAACGGGTTTGCGTGCAGGCCTTATTCCACAAACTTGCAATTTTGACTTGTCCTGTTTCTCTGGTGATATTTTATACTGAACAGCAGTAGTCTTTAAAGAGGCTCGACCACGGAAATTAAAAGTCAGGCTCCAATTCAGCATACAATATCTTCTGGAAGAGGATCCTTGCATCTTGCATTTGTTGCCGCTTGCAGGAACGATTGAGAAGAGCGCCGGAAGTAACAACATCAGGTTTAATTCCATTGTTCCTCATGCTGCACTATATCAGAAATGTTTCTTCTATATTGCCATCCGGGTGAAATAAATGGCTTAACACTTTACTTTCATATTAAGGTCCTAAAAGACACATTATGAAGCAAAAAATGTGAGTGAGCAATTCAGAGTCTTTGTAAGAGTGTATACAGAAACAAGGTTAACTAGAAACTCGACATAAAGAACATTAGACAGTAGAATGTTGGGACTAATATGAACAGTTTCAATTCTTTTAACAGGTACGAGAGATCCATCAGCAATGGAGATTAGATTATGGTTGGTGTCAAGACGTAAATTCACAAATAGGGATTGATTACCCGATACATGAGAGGTGGCTCTAAAGTCTAAAACTCAAATGTTAGAAGAAGTGGCAAGAGAGATGGTACCGAAGACTCCAGAAGATGTAGCCACCAATGATGAGGTAGAAGCTTCAGCCTATGCAGCTAATCTAATTAGACGCTCATACTCAGTAGTTGAGACGCCATCAGGATTGGACTGTGTGAGAAGAGGCTTGTTGTGACACTTGAAGAACTGTCAATGGCTACTTTGGCATGAGGGGGCTTGCCAAATTTCTTTTGGCAGCGTTCAAAAGGGTGGTTATACCAACCACAGTGCTCACATTGAAAGGAATTCCTATTACGGTCTCGACTCCTACCAGTCATCTCACGTCTTCCACCAGTAAATGAATGGCCTCCATGAGGAGCCAATAATGCACTATCAGTCTCGTGAGCCGGTGTGGCTAAAGAGACACGTAAAAGATGTAAGCATTCTGAATTAATGGAAGAGAACTGCCCACAAGAAGCTGGGATTTAACAACAGTATATAAATCATTTAATACAATGAGGAATCTAGTAACGAAGAACTCTTGTCATGTCGTATGGTTACAGATATATCGGCAGTGGGTGGTTGAAGTATTTGAAGTTGATTTCACTTTCCTTTCAAAATTCGATAGAACTCATGTAAAGGGGTGTCTCCTTGTTTCATAATCAATATCTCTTCATAGAGACGGTAGACTTAACAAGCGTTCTCCTAAGGGGCATAAGTAGAAGCAAGAAATTCTCAAATTTCTTTAGCAGTGTCCAAGAACAAAATAGTTGAGACAACATTAGGTTATATAATGCTCAGTAATGAAGTCACAACTACCATATCCGAGCGTCTCTATAATTCATAGGTTGGGTCAAAAGAGTCGGGAGAGCGTTAATCAAGTGCTAGTCCTTCCCATGTGACCCAAGATAGAATGATCTAGCCCAGAGTAGATAATTGTTCCCATCAAATTTCACTGTAGTAACGACATTAGACACTAGTTTTAACTCATTAGTATTAGCAGTGATCTCCATTATATCAGGCGTAGAGAATATTGAGAAGGAGATCAACAAGCAGGGAAGCAACTGGAGTGAGAACGGATCAAGACCTGGCTGCACAAAGACGCAAAAGGCAATGCTGATCCTGGCAAGAGCAGACCACCAGAAAACCGACAGAAGTGACCTCAATGTTGGAGTAGACCGAAAGCAATATCGCAGCCAATGAGGTTATAACCGAGGCACGACAATTGCTAAAGTAGACCGAGAGCAGGAGATCTCTCGGCGGCGGAGAAGAGTAGCCGCAGTTGGTGATCAAGGCTGGGTGATGCCTAGGAGGAGAAAGTGGCCAGAGAGTAGGGGTGAGCATAATTCGGTTTTTACCGAATTTACCGATCGGTAAATCGGTAAATCGGTAAATCGGTTCGGTAATTTCGGTTTCGGTTTTCGGTTCGGTTTTTATTTTTATGTAATTCGGTTTTCGGTTTTCGGTTCGGTAAATAAAATTTCGGTTCGGTAATTTACCGATTTACCGATATATATATTAATATATAAAAAATAAATTTTTATTTATTAATCTTTAATTTTTTTTATCGGTAATTTACCGATTTACCCATCGATTTTTATATTTTAATTAGGTAATATTTTTAATATTTTAATAATTTTTTTAATAGATTAATTATATAATATTTTAATATTTTTTAATCGGTAAATCGGTAATTTACCGATTTACCGATCGGTAATTCGGTAATTTACCGATCGGTAAATATCAAATTCGGTATCGGTTCGGTAATAAGTTTTTCGGTTTCGGTAAATCGGTTTTCGGTAAATCGGTTTTCGGTTTTTCGGTTTTTACCGAATGCTCAGCCCTACCAGAGAGGTCTAAGAGAGTAGCCCGTCAAGAGGCTCTAAGTTGATCCCGAAAGTGGAGGCGGAACGATAAGCGGAAACTGAAGGATGTGGTGCTGAGGCGGAAGTCGACGGTGACGTGGAAGAAAGGGCAGAAGATGATGATGACGGTGGAAGTGAAAATGACACTGAGGCAGCAAAAGACGATGACGATGCGGAAGAGAAGGCGGAAGTCGAATCGCTCTGACGCCAAGTTAGAAACTGTGAAGAAGTTTCATTACTATTCCCTTAGAGTTTGGAACATAAGTAGAACAGGGGTTAAGCTACAAAAATCGTTAAGGGACCCAGAACCCGTTAAGGAAAAGAAGATAGAATCTCAACAAGAAGAAAAGAGAAAATATTTTGGATGGAAAATTATAATGATATTATATTGTAAATATATTACTTCGGACTATATAGTAGATGTAACTTCTATACATATATATATATATATATATATATATATAAATATAATTATAGAGAGAGGTCTTCACAACAAAAATAAAAATATTTTAATTATTATTTATTATACATGTAGCTATCTAACTTTGACATATTCTAAAATGATGGTCTAAGATTATTATTTCCAAAAATAATAATATTTTAATTATTATTTACTATAAATGGTTATCTAACTTGACTTATTCTAAAATGATTATTTTTTAATATTATTATTTCCAATACTCACCCAAGCTATAGAATATATGATAGTCACATCTAGCTTAACATAAAGGTAAGAATGTATAGAAACCCTCATAATCTGACCCATTAGCTCACATTGAAGCCTTGATACTCAAGGGTGTCAACATCATCTAGTGCAGCAATATGTGAATCACATAATAAAAATTATAAACATGCAGCAATGATAATGAAGTGCCACTGAAAGTAAGTAATAACACAAAGTAATTGTGAGGTTCCCCCAACCTAGACCATAAGGTACCGCTAATCAAGCGGTAGGCACCGTGATCAAAACCCTAGCACACAGTGATCCAGCTGCACAAGTGCCCAACCAATTCCTGCCCATCTAAGTCTACAGGTCCTTATAATAGATAAAGTACACTAATTAATTCAAGGCTACTCCCATTTATTATGTTTAATTTATTATATTTATTTTCATTAACTCTAATTAACTATTAGGATGCCTGTAGGTACCCTATTCTATTTTATTTTATAATTGTATAGGCCTCGCTATCCAGCTCGGGTGCGCAATAGACATAAACATGTGAATACTAACCTAGTTCACAGCATGTAGATGACTAAATCAACAACCATGTGACCGTTGTCGGACGTTCATCAGAGGTTCAATGGAATAGTACCACCTTCTTCAGCACAGGTGACCTTTGAACCAAGGTTCCAGCTGGACACGTGAAGATCGTCAGAGTATAAGCCACCGCAATGTGTTGGCTCAATAGTAGAGTCGTCGAACATGGCCAAGTCAATTCACGCTCACCAAAGCAGTGAGCTGAGGTAGGGTTAGAGTTTGCGACTCCAGCTATACACCACACAGCCACTGCCGATGAACTCTCGTCATGGTGAGCTTGCCAGAGTGCGAGAAAGAGGGGAGGGGAGCATGCCACAATGGGAAGGTGGCGAGGGAGAGAGGATGGCGGAGGAGTGGGCACCGCCAGGAGCAAAGAGAAATAAGGGGAGGGAGGGGATGGGTTGAGGTGCCATCATCATTTTTTTTACTAATGCATGTGAGCGCACAGTTCAAAGGGTTTTTCTCTACATAGAAAATTCGGTAAAACACATTCCTTTTCTTGGCTGATAACAACACAAGTACTAGGGTCCAAGAAGGCAATTGCATGATATAAAGAGAAGTGGCTAAGGTTGGAAAGGAACCCTTCTCTAATCATGGATTCAAAAGCCGGTCCGAAATCGGCTAATACGGCCGGTGAGGACCGGTCGCGGAGTGACCCTCGGAGCACAGACGGCGGCGGACGGCGGGCGGAAGCAATAGGCGTGGGCGGAAGCTTCGATTGAAGCTTCCGTTGGCATCCGTCGAAGCTTCCGCCACAAGCTTCCACCTGCGCTGTCGTCCGCATTGCCCGCTGCCGTTGGTATATCGGTACCGTACCGATCTGATGGCTCACCGAATCGGGTTTTTGAACCATGTCTCTAATACCATTTTAGAAGAAAAGAGAGATATTTTAGATGAAAGATCGTAAAGATGTTGTATTATAGATAGATTTTATTGAATTACGTAGTAAATATAATTTCTATATATAGAGGTCTTGAAGACAAAACTAATAATATTTTGATTATTTTTTACTATATATGTGACTATCTAATTTGAATCATTGTAATATGATTATTTCTACCCTTTCTACTCCCAATAGGGTTAACTATATCTCAGGTAGGCCAAGTATTTCAACCCAAGGATTTCTTTTCCCTCAAAGAAAAGCAAGTAAATTCACATGGATGACTTCAAATAGAAACTGGTCAAGCAATATCCAAATGGTTCTATCTTAATCACATATATCAAAATTAATCAATCTAACATCTAGTCCCTTATGAGATCACCAAACTCCTACCTTGATGACGAAATGGTGGAAACTTAGAAATGGTCCAAAAGCATGAATAACCAAATAGCAAAACTTAGGAATGCAGTCATATACAACACTGTGATCAAGCATATTAAGATGAGCACGATCAACTTACACATCTACTGCAACGGTAAGGTAAGCTTCCATAAGCTAATAACACTTCATCTGGGTACTATGACAAATCCTACATATGATGTCTCATGAAGGAAGTGATGGAAATTAAACCATGTCACGTTGTGTATATCGTGATGGCAAACAACACCAACCTGTGCTTTTAATCTCAGTTGATACCAGACGTACACTAGGTATAAATAAGTTCAAAATATGTCTGAACTAGTACATCTATTTATTGGTACATCCAGTACTAATATATTTGTGTTGATAAGCCCAGTACATATCGATAGGCCTAGTACCAACACATCTATGAGTCAGCACACTTGATAGTGATACATCTATGCATCAATCCATCCAATATCAGTACATTATGTATTAGTGCAACAATATCAGTAAATCTATATGTCAATATGTCTACTATCGGCACATCTGTGTCTTGATATCAATAATGGCATATATGTGTCAATATCTTCAATACATATCAATCCATGTATATCTTAGCGTCAATTTTACAAGAAATAGCAAGTAAATCTATGTATACTATTGATGAAAGATAGGGTAGGTAGAAGTAAGAGTTATAGGGGGAAGAAAGGAGCACTAGCATACTAATATCATTAAATAATTATGTATCACATCGTATCATTTTTTAAGCTTAAATTTAACGGGTGAACTCACACGGTGGGAACACATTAGCCGGATGTTAGATATTTTGAAATGTTCAAATCAAGCTTTGAGAAACCGATCCGAGCCGGTATTCCGGTTTAGTCTCGAACCGGTTTACTGCAGTGAAACTGATGATAGCGACATAATACTATAGCAAAATGTCAAAGTTCGATCAGTTCGAACTGAAATTTCAAACCTTAGTTCAAATATAAAGAAATAGACCTTAACTTGATATTCAAGATTTGGTCCTTAATTGATCATATCCAAGCTAGATCATGTTCTTTGAGTCTATATTGACTAAGCTTGGTCGTGCTCATGAAAAAAATCTTAAATATTGAATCCAAGGAAATGTAAGATTATATGCCAATGAAAAAAAAAATATAATTTTAAAGATTTAATGGTGGCAAGATTACCTATAAATTGTGCATAATTTGGGAGCCATGACTAAGTATTGTAACTAGAATATTTTACAAGTCTCCAAGGTTCCTAGTTTACTAACCAATGTGAGAGTAAATTTATTGCAACGATTCTACTAGAAAACAAAATATAAAATCTTTAAAAAATCTTCTAAAAAAATCAAAATTCTGGTCTACATTATGGTGTTCAACTATAATAGGTGGCAAGATTATCTATAAATTGTGCATAAATTGGGAACCATGACTAAGTATTGTAGCTAGAATATTTTACAAGTCTCCAAGGATCCTAGTTTACTAACCAATGTGAGAGTAAATTTATGGCAACGATTCTATTAGAAAACAAAATATGAAATCTTTTTAAAAAAATCAAAATTCTGGTCTACATTCAACTTGATGGGCCTAAAATTGAACCCAAACTCCACAAGACCTACGAACCTAGAGTTAGACCTAAAATCAATTGGGTCAGCCGGTTGGGTCGTGTTTGTGGGTTGAGTTAGACATTCAAATACCGTACAAGCCCCTATTAATTGTATAATGAAAAGCTATTCCTATTGATATTTGATAAAAGTCAGGCCATTAAATTTACAAATATTTCTTTAAAAAAAATTCTTTTTTTACTATTCCTTGTTTGTTGGGTTGTTGCCATACCATGCTTATTGGAAAAGGCTTCAAGATGAGAACAACAATGAAGTCAAGCAACAACATCCAACAAGGAAAAGTGCAATGATTGAGGTGTTGGAAACTGTGAGATTGCAAAAAGGAATTCTGACAGCTTGAGTCACGAATGGTCAATGAAATGTGACATTTCAATGTGTTGAAGATTCAACTAAGGAGAGGCTTCTAGCGGCTATCACTACGTCCTGCAAGCGGATAAGTATTTGACTTTATTTAATTACCTTATTCTTGCACTTACAAGAATCAAGTGTCTGATTATAGTATCTATTTTAAAATTTCCAACATAATTACATTTTGGGTTTAAGCCAAAAACCTACATAAGAGAGTTAATTGTGCCCTCTAGCGTACACACCATCAAGCGAACGTGAATTAATCTTCTCATTAAATCATATATTAGTTTATGTTCATTATGATATACAACTCAAGTTTTGGATTTTCCACGAGGAAAACGAGTAGGAATAAAAAGTTATAGGGGACCTTTTACCAGCTCATTTGTCTAGGATGATGCTACCCTAATGATAGATTGGTGATTAGCATTGAAGGATCAAAATCTAGCAATGGAATAAAGGATCAAACTCTAGCAATGGATGAGCTTGGTGGTCCATCTCAACCTTCTCTATATTATTGAACAAATTGACAGGAAATCACTCATGAATAACCAAAAAAGATGATATGTGCGATAGATTCAAGTCAAAGATGCAAATTAAGAGATGCAAATTAAAAAATATAGGGAGAACTAAAAGTAAACATCTATATTTTTATAAAAAAATTAAAAAACAATCTATACTGCTCAGTTCAGGTGGTACATACCAATGCGAGATAGTATTGAAGTATCACTACAACACAATGTCGATATTTCTTATACCACTATAGCATATTGTCAGCACTAACCATTCAAGAATGGTACCAAAGTGGTATACTAGTATAAACTGAGACTTTAAACCTTGTTTTTATGTATTATCCAAATGATATACTCTTTGACACAATTATACACAATGGAAAAAAAAACAATATCACACGACAAACAGCAATGTGTCAGGTTTTATGTCAGTCGAGAATGCCCATTTGATACCATAAAACTAAAAGATATCAGAACCCTCTATTCAGGAATTTCTGCACAAGGAACGACATAAGAAGCTGCAAAATTTTAAAGAAATTAACAAGAAAACATCAACATTTTTTAACTAATAAAAATTTAGATCCCTTCCTCCATGCCTGAACCTCATTGTTAGAAATTTGAGATAAAAGAACACACACGCATAATATGCTTTACCCAACAACTATTAAAGATATTTACAGACTTAGTTTACCTCAAGCCGACGAACTTGAAGAGCATCTTTATCATCCACATTTTTTTCATTTTTAATTGAGTCATCTAAGATTTCTAATTGTTCTCCCTTGGCTACGTCAGAATTCAAAAGTGTATTAAGAATATGGATAAGACAGCATAGGATGCCAGAGTCTAGCAGGGATTGCTTATCGATTGCCTGCAAATAAATGAAAATAATGATTTGTGTGTTCAATGAAGACCATAAGGTGTTATGCATACAAATGTTTTTCCTGATGGTATGCTCAAACTTCATAGATAATTAAAAAAAGAACAAATTAGCTCCATAGTATATTAAAACGGCATCTCTATGTTATCTGCTTACACAAGTCAATATCAATACTTTTCCATTTTTGGTTAGGGATAAAATTTTATTTCTTAAAATCAATCTGCAACTTTTTACACAGTGCATACCATACTTTACCCATACTACAGCGTGAATTACTGATCCATACAGGTCCAAGCATAACAGAATACACAAACGCCGTGTATTTTGAGTTATGCTACTAATATTATACTATAAAGTATAAACCTTGCCCTTCACACTTCGTAGCAACATCCAGTCGAACATAAAAGACAATTTAGTATTCGAAGATCAAAAATCTAGAACCAGATATTTAGGCCTCATCAGGCCAGTTACAACTAGTATACTTAAGCATTAATTTAGTTTATCCACCTCATTAACTTCAAATATACAAAGACTTTAGTAATTTACCATCCTCCCTGTTGATATAAATTGAGTTAAAATTTATCCTAAACGCTTAAGCGGTTAGGAAATGACTTAAGCATCTATAATTTAATACCATATCACAATCAAGCTAGTAGTTCAAACATAAACACACTATATTGTCAATCCAAATTGAATAATTAATAAATAGAAGAGCTAGGATTTCTCATAAAAGCTTATGCTATTAAGAAAGGACTCATTTATGTATTTGTAATGTAACACCCACAAACATAAAGAAAATATAAATGAACTTTAAACGAAAATCATCATGAAACTGTTTTAGCATTTTAGTTAAAAAGTAACGAGAGAAAAAAAGATCAAAACAGTTCTAATAAAAAGTTATATAAATAGTCGTATAACTCTAACAAATGTATCAGATGACCTAATTAGGAGCCATCCACGTAATTGTCATTAAGTTCAAAACATGTGACGTCATAAATGGGTCTCAGCAGAATATCCCCAAGCAGTAATATACAGTTTTATGATAGGCATTCTTTTCGTGTTTTAATTTTCAATCGAAATTAACACCAAATCAATTTTGAGATTTTTTTTATGGAAAACTAGGATAGTCAAGTTAGCAGGTAACTGCAATGTAAAAGAAAATTTAGCATACCCCTGTTACAAGAACTTCTACAGCAGATAACAAATTAGAACCACGGCCATCCTGCATGACAAAAAAAATCATTTTTAAGTGCAAGTTCTTTCAAGTTTCAACAAATAAAAAGGTTCGAAGCAGATACAGATCATCAGAAGCAATATCAGACCTTAAATTCAGAAAAGTAATTTATGATGTTTGTAACATTCAAAGAATTTCCCTTGCTATAGATTCTCAACTTTTCAACATCTGCTACAAAGGCTCTTCCAACAACAAAAGAAAATATGTGTGCTTCTACAAACCTGTAATAAGAATTATAAGAAAGATTACTCCAGATAAATTATCATGCCACCCAACCTTATTGTCAGTAGTCAATGAAAACAGAACTGTATCAATAATCAACGAACTTCAACACTACAATCAATTGCTGAACCTTTTCATATCAGATGAGCTAGGAAGGAAATTCAAACCTGTCTTCGAATGCAATTTCGAATGACAGTTTTAAACTTCAATTTTAAAAAAATGACAACCACCTATCTGAGAAAATATTAAAATCCAAATCTTAACTTATAATGGAGCTCCGGAATGAAACCAGTAACAAAACAGAAATTTGAAAAGGAGAAGTTGCACACATATAATAAAAGAAAATGCTTGGTGGTCATATTTTGTTCTTTTTCTTTCTTTTCTATTTTATTCTTTTCTCTTTTTCTTTAATCTTTTTTACTTTCTTAGCGTGTCCGTCATTGGATGGCACAAAAGGGATGCTCAGATATTATCACAAATGTTAGAATTTAAGCACATCCGTAAATGCCTTAGTCCCACATCAGGAGTCTAAATGTTATGTTATTTTGTATTAGTTTATACAAAGATCAAACATATTCTCTTATCTGATAAGACGACATAGTTTCTTTTAACATAGTATCAAGAGTCAAAGTTGACCCTAACCTTAATTGCCATAGCATACCCTCTCCTTGCTTGTTTTTCTCCTAAGGTATTATGGACCCTACATCAGCAACATCTTCTTCCCTCTCTCTATCCAGCAGCATGTCCTCCTCATCTAAACTTACGTCAATGTATCCTTTGCTCCATCTGCCAACATCTTTTTTTCCATCTCTGCTTACATCACCCAATCACCTCATTCAGCAAATTGGTTCTGCCAACCATCAGAACAAGTCAGTTACCTTGACCAACGAGCTGCCACAACAACCATCCAGAATAGCCAATTCATTTCTCAAGTTGATTGGTTCCAGTTCTCGTAAACATACAATGCTGACTACCTGCAGCAACCAGCGGAGAAAGCTTCACAACCACTATCCTGTCACAGCAACAATCAAGAAATTCAAAGTTTTTAGCATTCTAGATTATCTTATTTTGAACAATTTGATTCTGCAAATTCTCTCTTAGGGTTTGGAATATGAAAAGTTCATGAAATTCTCACAACAACTTTTATATTTTTGGGCAACATAGCCTCACAGTTGCTCCAAAATATACATCCGCCGAGAGATCTCTTAGAGGAAAACATTCTTTGACATCTATTTGGTGGATATGCCAATTGAGGTTAATAGCCAATGAAAGGAGAAATCAAACAGAATTAAGACTAGCTACGGAAAAGAAAGTATCCAAGAAATCAACCCCATATGTTTTTACGAAGCCTTTGGCAACTAATCTTGCCTTGTATCTCTCTAACAGATCCAACCAGTTTATATTTCATATACCCATTTGTATGCCATAGGGCAAACACTAGGAGGAATCAAGGACCAAGTATTGCGTGAGAGCAATGTTTCCACATTTCCTCGTCTATAGAAGTTTTCTATTATGAACATAGTATAGTCTCACTATACAACTTAGGGATGGAGACAACAGAAATGCCAGTCACAAATACACAATGGGAAGAAGATAATTTAGCATAAGGCACATAGTCAACAATAAGATAAGTGGTCACATGATGTTTACCTTTGCATAGAGCAAAAGGCAAGTCCGGGGATGGAGATGAAGTGTTTGTAGACATAGGAGGCATAGTAGGGGGCTCTTGTAGAATTGGAGTTTGTGCACGACAAAAATAGGCCTATAGAGTTGGAGCTTTTAGGCACTTGACTGGAGAGGAGGAGGGTAGCACTTGGGAAATATATCCTATCAACGGATGAAGTGCAGTAGTAGCAGATGAGAAGTAGAGAGTAGACTCACAAACATCAACACATATGCAGTTTTTATAAGTTATAAGGTCATGGTAACAATACCCTTTTGAGTTCTACCATATCCTATGAACACATGGCTGACAGCTAGTGAGCTCAATTTATTTGTTCCGAGGGTAATAACATGCACATAACAAAAGCATCCAAAAACCTTAGGAGGAACAGAGAATGACAACACTGAAGGATAGAGAAGTGAGAAAGGTGACTGGCCCTCTAATATCATAGGAACGCAATTAATGAGAAAGGAGGCCATCAAAATAGCATCCCCAAAGATATTAGGGGACATTCGTATGAAACATGTGTGGGCAACGTCTAAAAGATCATTATTTTTTTCGTTTAACATCATTGTGTTGGGAGGTATAAAGGCATGTGATATGATGAATGACTCTTCCTGAATTGCAAAAGGATTGACAATCAAAGTTAATATTCTAATGCATTATTAGTATGAAGAATCTTTAGAGATGTACCAAACTGAGTTTTCACCTCTTCATAAAAGGTTTTAAATACATTAAGAACATCATAATGAGTTTTTAACATAAATAACCAACACAAGTGAGAATGTTCGTTGATGAATGCAACAAAATAACAATGACAACGACCATCCTTTGTAGCAATAGATTTCAAACCCTATGTGTCATAGTGGACAAGATAGAAAGGAAGTTCACTCCTACTATGACTACTAGAAGGAAATGAGACACAATGATAATTGCCTTCCTAGCATGCATCACAATTGAATATAAGATATGACTTTAATGATAAGAATTGTTGAACCTTTACATCCCCAGGCGATAGTGCCATTGAAACAAAGATACATTAGATGTGGTGACAACTTTCTAAAAAGCTTGAGCATTCCTATCAAGCACATACATAGCTCCCATTCTATGCCCCCACCAATCATTTCCTCTAGAGATCCTAAAAGATATATGAGGAAAAAAAGGTTACTGAGCAATATAAAGTTTTGGTAAGGGTACATACAAATAACAAATTAACTGAGCATTGTGGCACAAAGAACATCCAAGGTAATAGACTAATAGTATCACTAAGGTGTACAGTTCTTTCCTTTGACTGGTATAGATGATCCATTAGCTATAATGACCAGAAAGATAGTAACCAAAGATAATAGTGGAAGATAAAACTTTATTTCCTGACATATGGCAAGTAGCTTCGGAGCCTAGAATCCATGAACTAGCAAGGACAACATGAGAGGTTATACTTGTGATAGGAGTAGTAGAGGACAATGCCCAGCAAGCTAAGGTTGAGGAATCTGCCAAGGACACATGAGCAAGGATATGATGTTGAGATGAGGACTTTAACTCAAGGTTTAAAATTTTGGTCCAAATATTTTCAGTTTGTACCGGGGACCGTAGTACATAGTTTGGATCGGTTTTTAAAATCTTCCTCTAAATTATGTTTTTCTTACTGTGAGATGCCAAAGGATATCGCATAGCCTATCCCCATAAATAAATATTTTTTCCATCTAGATTTTGGTGCACCAAATTTCTGTGGTTTTCGATTGTCTTGAGATCAAATAAGTCATGTTGTAGCTTAATATTTGCTCCAAAACCAAGCCTGTCCAATGATTCATGAGTTTTTAGAATATTTCACAAAATTCCACAACTATTGTGAAAAAGTTGTCCATCAAACCACCACATCTCTAGATGGCATCGGCCTCCTTAATAAGATGTGCTTGCACCTATATACTTCTCTCTCTCTCTCTCTCTCTCTCTCTCTCTCTCTCTACACCATACCAGTTGCATTGTCGTCTCAAACATCGAACTCCAAATAATGGTTTGCGGTATTTGTCTTTAGATCCTATCATTCTTTTACAATAATAGGTTTTCTGGATTTGACATGGTTTACTATGATATTTGGGTTCCGAGTCTTGTACCCAAGGTTGTTAAGATTAAGATTATACCTAAGAACGATAAAGGTTCCATGACTAAAATGCAGGATCAGTCTTCAGATCGTAAGATCCTAATGAAAGGCCAAAATTATATTTGTTAAAAAATATATTCTAATACATAATAGAAAAAATCTTGTTGGCAACCATTCACATATAATAAATATATGAGGAATCTACTATGTCAAAACCAATATTTAAAAAACCAGTTTGTACAAGGCGGTATGACCAGTTTGTACTAGTCTCGTACATGGAAAACTTTAGAGCCGAGTAGGAGGAAGAGAAAAAGAAGAACAAGAAAGTGGAGGAGGAGAAAGGCGTCCACGGTGAAGGAGGAGAAGCTTGCCACTTCCTCCACGTCATCGTTATCTTCTTCTTCCGGTTTCATCCGGTATAGACAGGTTCGATACTAGTCCTAGCCTAGACTAGAAATAAATTAGCTACTTCTGCCTAGGGCTGGCAATTTGACCCGTCAGGGTTGCGTACCTAACCCGACCCAACCTGTTTACACCGGGTTCAAGTACCCATTTACCTAAACATGATAGGTTCGAGTTTGATGGGTCGGATTTTAATCGGATTTAGGTTTAGCAATGCAGGTACTCGTTACCCGATACCTTATTTTAATAATAAATATAAATATACATATTTTATAATTAAAATGTAAATAATTATTATTAGTAAAAATATAAAAATAATAATAAATAGATATTATATAAATATAATTATTATTATTATTATTATTATTAATTATATTTTATAAAATATAAATAATAAATATTTTATATTTTATTTAATCGGGTGCCCGCTGGTATCCATTTAAATACCCAACCCGGGTTTGGGTTATATAATAGGATACTCAACCCGGGTTCAAATCAGGTTCGGGTATCAGGTTTTGGAATTAAATCGGGTTCGAGTTTAGGGTAGCAATGGTGACGTGGGTACTCAGACCCGTTGCCACCCCTACTTTTGCCATGAGCAGCTTGGTTCTGTTTGGTACAGACGGGTACCATATCAATCCGAGTTGTATTGGAAACAAATTAGATAATTAAGTATCAAATATAGATTAATTAGTGCAATAGCAATATTTTACTAGTGAAAATTGATAATAAAACAAACCTATATATACCTCAAATAGTTAGAACTTAGGAGATATCACAATAATCTAACACAACATATTAGTTCTACATATCTATCGTGCAATTGCAAGATGAAGGCGATGATGAGGAGTTCATAAAGATGAAACATGATGCATAATGAACTCTTGAAAGAGTTCAGCCATACCACAGGTTAATTTTGAAATTACAGGTCTGAACTAAGTTCCAATAAGAGGTAACAGCACCCACAGTACTTGCAAATATTTGAGAAATGTGCAACTGTTCTACAATTCTGAATAAATGGAAATTCTTACTTGGTAATTGACTGGGTTAAATTGGACTGCTGCTTTACCAGTCTACAAAATATACCTACAGCCATATTTAATGCTGTTTCTTTCTCCTGCACCAGCAAATTTTCAACATGAGCATTTCTATTATTATAAAGCAATCGTCGACATAAAGAATAACATAAAGAAGCATGAGATGCCTTGAAACAACCTTTTCAGAGCTTGAAGAGCGGAATTCTTCCCAGGACTTCTTAAACTCATACTCAAGTTCATGTTTTCCTCTGTATATATAGAAGAAAAAGAAATCCAAGCACGTGCAGTTAGCAGAAACTCATTTTCATTAGTTTGACTAGACGCAACCACATTTAAACAAAGTTGCAAAACCAAAAAGCACAATGCTTAGGTGCAATGCAACTTGTTCTTATTAACAAGAAAATCAATAAGCATGCAAACAGTTGGAAAAGGGATACATTTTAAGGCCATTACAGGAAAAGAGTTGAACACTAGTTAACCCAAAACAACAATTGAATGTATTTCTTGAATAAAAGCTAGATGAGTGATGATTTTGGAAAGAGACTAGAATTAACAATCAAAAACAATTTTCTGCAATTTCTTCAAGAAGCAACCTAAACATGGAACTAAAAAGGAAAATACACTAAGACCCAGCGTAAGACAAGCCAAAATCAACTCCATAATTCGATAGTACTTAATAATGTAACTAAAAAGAGTGCATGGTGGAAATACATGGCTTACTTTATTTTACCATTTAGTTTCGTTATGTTACACTATATGCAATCCTAGGTCCTGAACATAAAGAAAATGTTTTTCCATTTATATTTGATGCTTGTTCATAATGTCTCTTCTGACTCCCTTGAGATATTATCAGCACCACAAAAGAAAACAATTCAAGAGTTCGCAGTATGGTTGGTGGCTGCTAGCCTCATATCTTTTTATTGAACTTCTATTGTTTAACATTATTTGCAACAGCAACAAAAAAATAAAATCTATCCTCACAAAGTTTCATCTCACATCATCCCCTGTCGAATACCTTTTCCTATCTTTTTTATGGCAAGAGTTGAAACAGCACTGTTATGTTGCAAGTGTGCCAACATTGGTACAGCTGTCCATTTTGTGTCCATGTCATACATAAAAAATACAAATTATATGAATACATCAGTATGAGAGGAGTAAATGTATGCTCAACCATCGAGTTTTTTTTCACTCTAAAGAATGCCCAGCTGATTGACTTTAATATTTTTACATAAAAATGAGTGAACAAAAAAAGATACATAGTTTGTTGGCTTCTTTTCCAGAAAGATAAGATGAACAACTTGCCGCCATATAATATTAGTTATTTCTCCTTAAAAAACAATGACAAGAAATATCATATGCCGCGGATCCTAACACTCGAGTCATTCGAGCTTATTGATAACAAATTAGAGGAACCGTCCTTTAACATCGTCTAAAACTTAGCGCGTACAATTCGATCGTATTACCACACAAAAAGGACATGAGATAAGAACTTGAATGTCGAAGCAGAAACGGATCCAATACCTTGCAGGGGACGAGACGGGCGATCCGTACACCGAAGCCGGGTCCAACTCAGGTGCGCCAGCTCCATCATATTCGGTGCCGAGGGTGACCGAGGGGGGCAGGAACGCGGACTGCGATTGCTGCTGCGACCCAGAGAGGCCGACCTTTTCCTTGAGGTCCTGAAGCAATGACGACCATTTCATAGTTTTCCGCGATGACTGGAACATGGGCGGTCCTCATCCGAGGCACGGACCCCCCGCGCCCCGTCCCTCCAGACCAAACCCTAGATCCGATTCCACTACGACCCAAACCTCTCTCTTTCCCGGCCACGGCCGCGACTAATCCAAGCTTTGTGCAGGTAAGGACAAAAAGTTGAAGGCGAGAAACAGGGCGTCAGGTCGGGCTGCCGGATCTCACCTTCTCCTTCGAAAAATCGATTGGGAATTGGTCAACGATAACTTTTTTGGCGGATAAGGATTCGACGCGAGGATTTCGTCAGGCGAATGATGGAATTTGCACCCCAGGGATTGAGGAACACCGTTGTCCGAAATGGGAGAGCCTTTCTCGTCGTGTCTCGCGATCGACGGATCGATCGATCGATCGATTTCGTTCCCGTGTCAGGAGAGGGAGAGCTTTCCGTCGAGCGCGTTGCCTTCCCTCCTCTCTCGCTCTCCCCCGTCTCTCTCTCTCTATTTCTTCCATCTCCCCATAGAGATCGCTCCAAGATCACCGTTCACCACAGCGCCACGTCGGATGGACAAGCCGCCGCGTGGCACAAGGAAACACTGGAAATGCTGCGCGCCCCGATTTAAGTTCAGAGGAGACACAGTGCCGCACCCGCACGGCTACGCGCCACGGAGGCTGGTCGTTACTCGAGTCGTAGCTTTTCGCGGAGCGAAAGGCTGCGATGCAGAAGGGTTTGGAGTTTGCACGTTTGGTGGGCTTCGAATTCCCTCCGCTGATAGCCACGTTAGCCTTCGGGATTCGTGCTAGAAGAGATTGTCAGAAAGTACGTGGATCGGATCCGACGGTTCTGCTTGACGTAAAAGATTACAGAAAAAAATAAACAATTGATTAAATACTTTTCATCTAATTTAGTTTTGAAGCGGACCGCGTCATGCGTGTGTTTAATACGAATCACCAACCAACCACATTAAACCAACCGGTGAGTGGTGAGCAAATGGGGACAGCAAGCAACAAGCATGCTTTGCTCCAAAACGCAAGGCAGGCCGTGCGGTAAGCCAAAATGGCGGAGTCTTATTCTTACCTACTCCATTTTGACTCGATCTGAGTCCCACGTGATGTAGACCAAGTCCAAGCCTGATAAAAAAAAGTCAAAAGCAGATGCGGACAAGTTTAGCAGGATATTAAGCCACCGCTAGTTGATACGTTTACTATATATTATTAGACGTTATCAAATTAACTAAATATATGGCTCATATTAGTAATTCTGCTAATATGCATATATTAGAAAATTTAATTTGTACCACTTAATATAGTAATACTATACTAAACTGAGTATGAACAGGTATACAAAGCTTACTTAATACCGTAGTAACATATAATTTTTTATAGGTTTCCATACACCATATCTAGGTGCGGGCAACTGCACTATTAAGATATACTAATTATAGACATGTTTATAAATAGTACCAAGTATATGTTCACGAAGCATAAAAATATACATATAAATATAATTTTTATCATGAATCCACCATTACGTCCATGTCATACCAATAGGCATACAAAATATTTATTGTCATTTTAGTGATAAAAGGTGAAAAATCTTACATATAAACTCTTTAATCAGACTCACACAAGCTCATTTCTCTCAACTAATTAAGTGTCCTATAGGAAGAGGAGTCTATTGTTTCGTTATCGAGTCGACTGATGTGGCACATCTGATGCCTTCAAGTTTTGGTCAGGTCAAATCGGGGTTCAGTCTAGACTATGGACCCCTAGCTCCTCGGAGGGTGTTTTGTTGAACCTCACGACTCTTTTAGCTCTACAAGGTTCGACGTTCGCACTTTGTCCCATCATGCGCTTAAAGAGGACCCTCGTTCTTTGGGCATTACACTAATTAACTGTTCTATAGTAAGAGGAGTTTGTTGTTTCGCTATTAGGTCGACTGATGTGGCGCATCTGATGCCTTCAAGTTTTGGTCTGGTCAAGTCAGGTTCAGTCTAGACTATGGACCCCTAGCTCCTGGGAGGATATTTTGTTGAACCTCACTACTCTTCTGGCTCTACGGGGTTTGACTTTTCTGCTCATCCCACCATGTCCTTAGAGAGGACCCTTGCATTGCCTCTCATTCTTTGGGCATCACACTAATGAAGTGTCCTATAGTAACAAGAGTTTGTTGTTCCGCGGTCAAGTTGACTAATGTGGCACATCTGATGCATTCAAGTTTTGGTCAGGTCGTAACGGGTTCGGTTTGGTCTGTGAACCCCTAGCTCTTGGGAGGGTGTTTTATCGAACCTCACTGCTCCTTTGACTGTATGGGTTTGACTTTTATGCTCGTCCCACTATGTCCTTAGAGAAGACCCTTGCTCCTCGTTTTGTTGGGTATTACACTAATTAAGTGTTATATAGCAAGAGGAGTATGTTGTTCTGCCAAGTTGACTGATGTGGCACATGTGATGCCTACAAGTTTTAGTCAAGTCAAGTCGGGTTCAGTCTGGTATGTGAACCCCTAGCTCCTAGGGAGGGTGATTTGTCGAACCTCGCTGCTCCTTTGGCTCTACAGGGTTTGACTTTCACGCTAGTCCCACCATGTCCTTAGAGAGGACCTTACATTGCCCCTCGTTCGTTGGGCATACACTAATTAAGTATCCTATAGTAAGAGGAGTCTGTTATGAATCTTGTAAGACAATCCCAATGGGGCGGTAAAGGGGAGAGCTCCAATTGGTAGAAAAAACTCAACTAGTTAGGGTTATCTTGAGGTAGAAAAAGGAAAAAAAAATAACGATAGTTTTATTCTTAATCGCCGTGTATAACTCTCTCGCAATCCCGACAATTCTTGATAAAAGTATTATAATTAAATATTTTATTTTAAATTACAAACTTATAATATTCTATAAAATCTAATTTCAACTTATTTTCATCTTTAAACATTTAAAAAATAATTAAGGCACTATTTGACATAGCTGGTCAGCTGCTTTTGTTAGTCAAAACAGTAGATTTTTGAAAAGTTAGAGTGTTTGGCAAGCTGGAACCTAGAAGCAGTATGAGTTTGGAAAAACTAAAAGAGAGATGCTTTTGATTGATTTCTAACTATTTTTCTTTTTGTATCTCATGTTGCACCTACATTCATGTGTCTTTTTTACGACAAAATTATTATTTTTAATTATTATTTTAATAAAACTTATTAAATATAAAATTATTTTATATTATTATTTAAAATTTTCTCTTTTATAAAAAAATAAACAAAAATCAATATTATTTTAATAAAAATCATTAAAATTATTATTATTAAATTTAATTTTAAATTAAAAATTATTTATTACTATTATTTTATTTTTATTTTTAAAATTTTTTTATTTTTAAAATATTATATTTTTTTTAAAAAAAGTTGTCTAGTAAAATAATTTAGCCGAACACCTATTAACTTTTCCAACCAGCTACTTTTCAATTAGTATTTTTTCAAACAGCAAAAGCTAAAAATTTTAGCTATGCCAAATAGAGCTTAAATCGATATATTTTGATATATTTTAGATGTATCCATGATAAATCCAGCTGATTTAGAGATTTGTGCATTTTAAAATTAGTATTTATTTATTGTATATAAATCTTTATTTTATAAATCTTTTAATTTCAAAATAATGAATGAATATAAAAATACAATAAAAAAATTAAACTTTAGATTAATTTAAATTGAACCTACATTTTTCAGATAAGCTTCAATTTAGGTTTAAAAAATTGATTTGATTTCAGTTTATAAAATTAATTAAAAAAACTTGATTCAATTTGAATTAGTTTGATACCGACCAATTAGGTTCAATTCAATTTTGATTGAATTAAATAGACAAGCCTAATTATGTATAACTATCATATATAGGTCTCATTTGGGACTAGAGATTTGTCCATTATAAAATTAGTTTATAAATTATTTATTTACTATATATAAATCTTTATTTTGTAAATCTTTTAATTTGAAAATAATGAATGAATATATAAAAAATATAACAAAAAATTTAAATTGAGTTTAATTTAAATTTAACCTACATTTTTCGGTTAAGCTTCATTTTAGGTTTTAAAAAATTAATTTAGGCGCCACTAGTGGTGGAATTGTACCTGTTATTGACCAATCGACATGTGAGTAGTTGCGATGTCACCAAACGAGTGACTACTGACGGGACCCACGGTAGAAAGAATCTCAGAAAAGGATGCAAGTCGACGTCCGATTGATGAGCGTGTTTATTTGACTAACCACGCTCGAGTGCGTGTTTATTTGCCTTCAAAATTTAAATTTGCTAAAAAGCGAGGCAGCTTGCGCGGGAAACGCGGATTCATGAGCGCTAGACGCTGACGAATGACGATCGAGCACTCATTAGGGAAGAAATGGCCTATCCAGCTTAGGCGATTTCATCTGATCCTAAATTTGGGATTAAAAATATTTTTTTAATTTTTTTTTTTAGAAATATTATATATCATGTAAGCTATCTAATGGTATCAATATTGAGGTATTTTAGATTTTGTATATGTATAAAATATTCTATACAAAAATTGATTTTTTTAATTAAAAAATAATATTTTGTCTTATATGTGATTTTGTATAGAGTATTTTATACGTATATAAGATCTAAAATATCTCAATCTTGGTACCATTATAGCTTACATGGTATACTATATTTCTAAAAAAAAAATTAAAAAAAAATATTTTTGGTCCCAAATTTAGGTACCAGCTTAGGCCATTTCTTCCTCATTAGGCGTGTAAAAAAATAAAAAAATTATGGTTAACCAAATGGATCGCTTCAGTTCACGGTTATTTTTAAACTTATAAATTTATTATTTGATTTGATTAAGGTTCGGAAAAAAAAAATTTACCAGTTAACTTAACCGACCGAATATATATCTATATATAAAACCTAAGTTTATAACTTATTGTTCATCTAGTGCAACGGTTAGACATTGCATTGTATTTTACATATTTAATATTTCATATTATTAGAGAAAGATTTTTTTTAATCAGTTAACCAAAAATCGATGGTTAACCGAATCAAAAAACTGGTTAACCGATTAACTAGTTTTTTAATTCGAAAATGATTTGTAATATAGCCGAACCATGGCTTCAGCGATGATAGTTTCTGATTGATTGTGCAACCGCAATCTCGACCCAACGACAACTCAACTCTGCAAGTTAGCATTGGGGTTCTGATTAAGGATGGCAGTTGGTTGGTTGTTAGTGAGTACTCGATCTACCCGAATTCGATTATAGTTAATCAGGTATCTCTTATTCAGGTTTGGTTCGGGTATGGGTAATATATATGCTATCAGAGTTAGGTTTGGGTAGGATTCGAGTAGTATAAAGTAAATACCACTATTACCCCAATCCCGAATATATATAAAAATTATAAATTATAAATTATATTTAATATATGCTACCCAATACCCATTACCCATTACCCTTTACTAACTTATCCTATACCCATTAACCACTAACACACACTGTGCTACAGTCTATATAAATAAATAAATAAATAAATATATATATATATATATATTATATATAATATCTATTTTATTATTACTATATTTATTTTATATATTTATATATTTAATGGGTTGTATGGGTTAGGTCACATTGATATGTTCATAAATGATCAAATTTAAGTCAAATCAAATTGATTCAATTAATAAAATGATTATAATGGGATTGGACTTAAATAAATTAAAAATTATATAGACATGACATATTTTTGAGCACTCACCGAATCCCTAATTCTAATTTTTGATATAGAGCACCATCTATATTCTAGGAATTTTAGTTTTTTAATGATAGTTTTATTCCACGTACGTATAAAATTCAATGAAATAGTGAAAATGTACCATAATTAAACCAATATATTCAATAAGTTTCGATTGATTTTAGAGGAATCTATTTATTTTTAATTTTTTTTCTATAAATAACTTATTTTTTTGCACAATGAACTATATAGATACCTTTTTCTGTTTTATATTTAATAAATCGAATATGCCGTTCCAATTTAATTTTCAAAATTATGAGTGTAGAGTAGTCACACTTTGAAAATAAAATATAATTACAATTTTTAAATCATATTATTTACATTTTTATCTTGGATTGTAATTAAAATTATGAGTGTAGAGTAGTCACACCTTTTTCTGTTTTATATTTTCTTTTATCTTGGATTGTAACTATTTGTTCAAAAACTTTTATATTATATGGGTTTTGTGATGATGAGACTAAATTATTTGTACTAGTATCGAAGATATAAGGCACGAAAGTGATAATTGTCTTATGTGGATATCTAACAGTGAATATAATATTGATACGTAATCTTGAAATTGCATATGCAGAAGGTGTTTGATACAGCTTTTAGCTATTTTTGTTGATCGTAAAAGTAGATTTTTAAAAGTTAAGGTGTTCGACTATCAACTTTTGGGTTTGGAACCTAGAAGCAATTACTTTTTAAATAAACTACTATTCCTAGCTTACAACTAGTCAAAGCTACTGATTGATCAAAAAATTTATTTTACTAAACACCTTTAAATTTTTCTAGTCAGCTTTTTTTTTACCAGTACCTTTTTAACAAGCAAAGCTAAAAATTTCAATCGTACCAAACAAATCCATAGTCTCTGAGGTTTGAAGTGTCCTTAAGTGGCTTTAGGTTTGCTACCTGATCCTTACTTAGGCTTAGCTCCTCCGTAATGCGAGGAGAGAATAAAGACAGACTATAGAGGTCTCCATTCTTAGCATGACTATCACAATGAGGAAGATTCATGTCCTACCCTGAATCTTTAGTAGGTAAGAGCACTATAGTGTCATTGGGGTGCATAACAATGAGGGCATTGTCATCGGAGTGACTAGCTTTGGGATAGGAGTAAGATTATAGTAGATGGTCTTATTGGTAGGCTTTAGTAAACTACACTCAAAGATGCATTAATCAATTAGAAGTAGCTCATGTACTGTGTGGGCTAACTTAGAAGCTTTGGTGGAAGAGTATAAAGAAATTGAGCATCAACACAAATTTATGAAAAACAGCCCTCCTTTTAGTGTCAATTTCATATGGATCAAGGGCCTGGTTGGCCCCACCCACTGTCAATAACTTTATAGCTGTGCTAAACTATGCTGCACTATACTATGCTGCGCTGTCAAAATTTATAAATATTTGGTTAATAACTTTTTAATTGCTGTCAAAATTTAAAATAATAAATAAATATATTATTTTAAATTATTTAAAATAATAATATATTTTATTTTTTATTAGTATTTAATTTTAAATTATTTAAAATAATAATATATAAGCATCAAATTGTGGCTTTATCAACTTCTGCTTTTTAACTATTTTTTTTTTCTGCTTTTTGCTTTTCACTAATAAACTGTTTTCTATCTGCTTTTAGCTTAAAAGCTACTTAAAAGCAGAGCCAAACAAGCCTCAAATTTGGGGTTGCTTGAACTTTGCTTTCTAATCTAACCCTTATTCATGGACCTTGATAAATTGCTTCATAGAAGTAGCTAGGTTGTCACAGATCAGAACGAATGCCATATTCTTCGAGGACACGAGGCCCGGTCGGTTGGTCCATAATAGAGGCCCACTTCATTCATGGCCTCATCTAAGACTGATTGGGCCTCCATTACCCAACTCAACAAAACGGCAAGCAGTTAAAGAGATCTGAGATCATCCATCGGACTCGACGAAGATGGAGGGCAGATAGATGGCGGCCGCTACGCCCGTCTCTGCCGCCTTTCTACCTTCCTCATCGTCTCCTCTGCATTGCCAAGAAATCTATGGATCGGGTGACCAATGGAAGCAGTTGGTATTCCCCTCATCTATCTTGATTGTTCCTCATTTAGTTGTTGGATTAAGTTTTAATTTGTCGTTATGAAGTATGCCTACTGTGATCTTCAAATGATGGCAATGAATTCTTTGAGGCTTGAAAAACCTTCATCATTTCATTGAGGGGAATGGAGATTGAGTAATTCAACAAAGTATACTGCAAGGATTCTCCAATTGCAATTCGACCTAATTAACGAAGTGGATTCAAATGGTTGCATTCATATTTGACAGTATTCCAGTGTTGAATTCTATCACAAACTTTCGAATCCAGAGAATGAGATCCAGTGGTACTTTGGCTCCCACGCCATCCTTTTCATCGACCTTCTTCCAACCTGTCCATTGTTTTTCTCAGATCTCGAAACAATTCAACTTTGGTTCTCCGGATCCTTCACGCATGTAATAGTGCGTGTGTGAGCCACCATGACTTGTTAGACTTGGACCACTTGCCATCATTTTCCAACCTTTTATTTCAGAAATGTGGCCTCATTAGTCGCTCGAATGATAGACTTCGATTGATTTTGTAGCCATTCATAACTCTCTCAATCGAGCAATTCCCTCTCTTTATGTCTGGATGAAGATCGCCAGACTACCTAATGTCAAGTGTTTGGTTTATCTCCAATAAGGACATTGGAAACTAGAATGCTTTCTCTGGGCTATGGCCTTGCAGAACATCAGTTGAGTGACATTGCTTGGTAACAGGCGTTAGAAATGAAGTTTGGAACACAGTAACAAGTCAACAAGAAGTACTGGTTAGTCTTTGCAGTATCAGCTTTTTTGAAAAAGGAAGAAAAGAGAGAACTGAATGAGCCTGGAGATGGGCTGATCGAAAGCATGAGAACAAGTAGGCAAGGCAACAAATAATTAGGTCATGGAAGAAGAAGAGATTCCAGAGTTGGAAACCCAAGGGAGAGGCGGAGGGACTGAGAGAGTGCCTTTTGTTTTGTCTGCTTGTGAAAAGCAAAGGAATAAAGAAAGAAAGAAAAAGGGTGAGCAGAGCAGTCTTTTTTAGGAGGCAAAATGGCATGTATTGTACTCCTAACCCTGCGATTCACATGCATGTATGTGGCTTCCCATAAACCTTTTGAAAAGCTGAGATATCTCATGCAAGTTTGGTAATCCCTGCCCTATTCTCCATTTTCCCTCTTCTCCAAACCAAACAATTAGGACAATAACCGTATCCTTTTTCTTCACACAAGCAGAAGAAATCCTCTATTTGAAAAGTCATGCACTAAACTGAATCCCACTATTGGGGCAGGGCAGGTTGAGAAATCAAATTGCTTGAAGGCCATCCTCTTCTTAATTTGGATCTTTCTAAAATCGCTCGTGTCATTCTTGCTGTGTCTACAGTAAATATCAATTCGCCAGAAAGTTGTGAATAGGAATAAGAGTGGGATATGTGATTTTGAAACAATGAGCTATTTTCCCTCCTATGCAGTATCCTAGGTTTTTATTTACAACTAGATTGGTAGACTGAACTAATATGATAGCGCAACATTAGGATGGTCCTTGCCTCTTGGAACCATGGCTAATTTTGTAGGCCAGATATGTGTCAAGATTGTCTTGAGGTGGGCACCACCTACATCCTAAAATGAAGTTTTTTCCGCCTCCAAATCAAATAAGTGGATTCTTTGACTTTGCTTTTGAATTCTGTTTCCAATTCTCCTAACCACAAGGAAGAAAATGATTGAAAAATCACCTACGATAAATGACCATTTATTGTAGCCACACCATCAATTTTGTTATTGCAGCAAAAACAGCCTTATATCCTTGTTAATTATTATTAAAATGTGATTATAATTTATAAAGAGACGCTTTATCGTCTGAAAGCTGTCTTGTCTCATCAATCCCAATAAAAGCTCTGAATTCGAGAAAGCAGGCCGATCAAAAGGACCCGAGGATTCAGTTGGCCAAGGTGTGCATCCGTGAACATCTTTTGCCTCACGCGTTGACATTTATGCCCTCCTTCTCTTCTTGTACTCTTTCTTCCTTTCTCTAATGCTATTGCCACCATTTTTGTGATACGTACTGATGGGACAAGACAGGAGCCTTTTGGTCCGCCTTGTCACCTGCTTCTTTCTCAGCTAAACCATTGAAAATTAAAAATGTGAACTTGCTTTAGGGCGGCAGTATACCTAGATTTTTGCTGCTAAGGTTACGCGAAATTTAGTGAAGTTAACATTCTATTGTTTTCCACCTTGATGTTTGAGCTTGAGTATTTGCGTACTTTTAGTTGTCCATAACACCATTTTTTTATTTGCTAGAATCTAGTATGAAAAGCCATCTCGGGAGACAATTTCACACGATCGAGAATAACTTATAAGGTAAGACACTTTGTGCTAATTGTTGAAATCAAACTAGATACTCTTTTAGCTCCCAATTACATATTTGGGAAGTCTAAACACAACAGATTACTTGAGATATCTCTAAAACAGCTACCACTTGCGCAATAATTGAACTATCTAGGCAAGTGCTTTTTGCTCTGATCACCACACATTTAAACATGCATAGGAACATTTTACATTCAAATCAGATAGGCATAGATTTAAAGTTGCTTCTATCTGTATGACGGATTAAAATACGATATGATTGATCGAAGCAAACCATATGCATGCATGAAACTATAGTGCTAGAAGGACAGTAGAGAAGAACATAAACTAATCATAATTCCAGCATCATGATATATAGAGAAAATGGACAAACTTATGGTACTAAGACTCAGTTCCACGTGCCGGTCACGGGAGGGAAACCAGCGAGTTGCTTTGTGGGGTCCTCCATGGTGGCACAGGGGGAGGCAGTCACCAGATCAAGAAGTAGTTCATCTTCTCCAGCTTCGGCGGCTGCTACACCTAGGAAATCTCTTGTCCAGCGGTCGCCCTTCTGCCACATTGGCAAGTCTTGGGCGTCGAACCCTGAGGTAGAGACACCGGCGCCGGCGGCTGCACCACTGAATCCTACACTATTATAGGCGTTGTTGAATCCTATAGGGCCCATTGCTGTGGCCCTTTGGAGTAGTGCAGTGGCTGAAAGATGGGGCAGAGGCCTGGTGGTGGTTGCCGGAAGGTGGTGTAGGAGAGAACAGTGGTTGTCCTCAGGCTTTACTTGTAAACCTCCGACATTATTGCAGTCAGGGCTAGGATTAAGGATCAAACTAGGGTTAGAGCAGCTAAGGGGGTCCCAGGAGGCGGACGAGGAAGGAAGGAAGAAAGGCTGGTGGAAAGGTGGGAATGTGGTGGTGTTTGTGGTGGCAGCGGCGGCGGCCATGAGTCGAGCGCTTTCTTCTGCCAAGGCATCGCAGAAGGCTCTGTGAGTGACGAAGCTATCCTTCCTGCATGCATGCACATAGTTAAGAAGTGAAGCAACGGAACTAAAATCTATATGTATTTATCGTTCTAATAAACAAAGATAATATGAAAATAATTGATGTTATTTCTTCAATTTACTAGAGAATGTAATATTGTCATCTTCAGATTCCAACAATAAGCTAAGTAGTTAGAGACTATTCACTAACTGTTTTTTTCTATTATGGTTTATATCCATTGTCGACAAGAGCTCAAAGGAATCGAAGATCAGTATTATTGAAAAGTTTTATATATGAAAAAAAATCGATAGAAAGATAGAATGACTAGGATGATATGCTTGGTTTTCTTGTACAATCTTAAGAAAATAAACAACATTGTGCTAATTTATATGCCTGTCCCTTTTTTGTTTAGATTCTTTTCATGTTTTGGTTTGTAGTGAAGGCAGGATATGTATACTCAAAATAAGGTCTATGTGCAGTCGATACTTAGTTATCAGTGATCTTCCAATTAACACAGTAACACATAACTTCTAGATTAACATTTACCATCTTGTTGCTATGGTCACCCTGTTGCATGTCAAGTAAGGTAACCAAACTATATTCCTGTAGTTCTTTCTGGTCATAAATATGAGGCAAACTATTGCATGCAGAAAATAAGAGGGAAAAATGTCCAAAAATTCCCAGAGTACTACGATATTGTATCTCATATTCAATATATTTTCCTTAGAAAATTTGGAACCATCATAAGACGAAGTATAATGTTCTTATGTTTTGATATGCTATTTCCCTTTCACTTTGTGACATCACATTCAGAGCTGAAAAGTAATCTAGATGAAGATCTCTATTCCAAGTTAAGCAATATCTGTTTTGTTTTTCGTGCTATTATCTTATTATCTTAGTAGTGCAAAAAGTTTTTTAGGTTATATTTCGTGATCATGAACTGACAAATACTTAATATTCTACATATTTTTACGTCATTCTTCTACTACTATCAACTCTGTCGGCCACAGAAGAGTTACACATTTTACCTTGTTGGGTCATTTGCATCGATCAACGAGTAGTTGACCATTCAGAAACTATTGTGAGATAGTGTTGCAGCCTTACAGAAACTTTATCAATGCAACCAAAAAAATATGCAAGTACACTGTACACCCTTTGTTGTTAAAGGGAAAATCCAACATGGTTGTTAGCCAAATCCCCACGCACTACTTAGCTCCCTCATGAATGCATACACATGCAAAAGGCCTTGTTCATTCAGATGACAAGAACCAGAACAAGAGTAGTTAATTAATTACAAGTCTGACGCGCAGTCAGAAGTGCAATTAATTGCTCTCAGAACCATGCATTTAGTCCCATATAAATTTAGCATTCGAATCATGCAGATCCATTATCAAAACACTCTTACTACAAAAACAAAATCTCGTGAAATCAAAATTATATGACTGAGTTGCTAGTGAAGATCAAACTTGCTGTATATACTTTTAGTGGCAGAATTTTAATGAGGACAAGAACCATAGCATGCAACATATAATAAAAGACAATTTGATTATGTTCCTTTAATTTTATCTTGTGAATCTTATTAGGGCTCGTGTTGTCTTCCATTTGCTAGTAAGGGTAACAAGAAAAAGAAAACTTTAACCGATAAGAGAGAGATCCTAAGTTTCCAGCACAGCAAAAATCTACACAAGCTACAGAGGAGAGAGAGAAATCATATTTATGGGTGATATTAGGGTTAGGAGGTGTGTGCCGAGAAGCAAGAAGTGTGAGGCCTGCAACATCAACCAGCAATATTAAATATTAAGAAAGAGGGGTCAGAAAGCTGATGAAGGGGTCACAAACCTGGAGAAGAGAGTGCCACAGTCACATCTATACTCCCTTGTTCCACAGGTCTTCACATGGGCTTTCCAGTCGGAATGCACAGCATATCTCTTCGCGCACTTGTCACATTTCCACTTCTTCTCTCCATGTTTCCTGGAATAGTGCTTCTTGATCCCTGTTAGGTCTCCAAGAGCCCTGGAAGGATGGTGATGCACACAAGACGGCTCCGGGCACACGTATACCCTCTTCTTTGCTCCTTCCTTGCTGTTTCTCTGCCTTAGCTTCCATGGCAGGTTGTGCCCCCTCCTGTGGAGCTGCAGATTCTGATCCCTCTGGAAACCCTTGTTGCATATCTCACAGATGAATCTATTGGTAGCCATCAGCGTCTTAGGTGACAAGGCTACAACTTCAGCCTCCGGGTCTTATTAATTAAAACGAGAAGAAGAAGAATTAGCTGTTAGTGTTAGATCACGGCCAGAGGCACTTGCATATCGTAAGGCCTACCTGGATTCCCTGGCTGGCTTCTCTTCTTCTTGGTCTTAGGTGGTGGTTGTGGCTGTTGTTGTTGGTGGGGTGATACGGATGTCAGCAAAGAGCTCAAGCCGAAGTGGTCATGGACTCTGGTCTCAGAGGAAACGCTGGCTTCTTCAGAGATGGAGGTGGAATTGGACATTGTTGCTAATAAGAACATGGTGAAGATCTTGTTGTTTGTTTTCTTTCACCAATGGTAGGAATGAAAAGGGACCATATACTGGACGTTTCTCGTCTGCACTATGCTATTATCTCATGAGTCATGACAAGCTTCTAAAGGAGCAGAAGAAAAAGAGGCACAGATGGTGAAGAGAGCTGGAGAGAATAAAACCCCCATCCAAACTTTACAGGATACTTCATAGAGTGGGCGGGCACATAGGTGGCAATAGGTTATAGTACCGGGAAAGGCATCATTGGAAGGGCAGAAATATCAAAAATCTCGTGAGGGGGTGGGTTTAAGTTGCCTGCAGTTCTGCAGCCTAAATGATCAAATCATCAAATCAACATCTGGTTCCATCTGCTCCTTCAATCCTTGCAATCAATTACAAAACAAATAAGAAAAATACATAAGAGTTCCGAAATCAAGGTAGGAATGAGTACTTTTCCCATAATTCAACGCTCTCTCATGTCAAAAAGAAGACACAAGAAAGGTTTTAGGAAATGAGCTCTCAAGTGCCCTGCCTACATTTCTTTTTCTAATATCAAGTGTAGGGCTATAATTGCTGTCGAATCCTATCTACGGAAGGGCAAGCGAAATTAAGGAAGACCCAGAAAGCCAAAGCAGTCAGAGAGCTCAGGACAGGGGAAGGTAGAGAGAGAGAGAGGAATGAATAAAACTATAAAGTGGTAAGGATTAGGTTTACCCCCACAAAGCACATGGAATCCTTCTCTTTGATTCAGTTTTTTACTTTTCTTTTTCTTCTTTTTTTTTTCTTTGGGTCCATGGCACACGACTTTACATTCAAGTAGGCGACTCGATGATCTTTTGAATTATGTCTTATCACATAACACCCAAACCTCCAAAGGTGCTTTGATTGGAATAAAATGACATTGAAAGCATACAGTTTGCATACTTTGAACCTTGCGGAGAATAGGTTTAAAAAGCTTGCTCAGGCTCGCGTCCACAGCCTTTCTTAATCTCTGTAGCTAGCCCACAACAAGCATTATTGCTCAATTGATGTCCTCGTACGTACCTCAAAACCCAAGACTTCCTTTTTTCCAACCGTTGATCTTTTGCTTCTACAAAGAATTTAGTGGGCTTTGCTTGCTTGATTAGACCTCTTTTTTTAGGCTATCAAGACTCGGGTTTGGTGGATTGCCTGTCATTTAATCGATCATTTCTTGTTTGGATTATTGTTTGTATGCTCTTCGGCTCATTATACTTCTCGTACCTGAGGCATGCGCGCTTCGAACTTCACTTGTGATCCCAAATTTAGTTGCTATCAGAGGGTGTGCACTGTACCAGTCTCAAGCACAAGCATACGCATTCAGAATGGAATGAGTTGAAGTGGGTGAGAGGGTGCACCCCGCAATAAATTGCTCATTGCATTAATAAAAGGTGACATTAAAATGGCAAATATAAGCATTATGATCACCTGACTTAGAAACCATGGCTCTCTATGAAAGACTTGCTTACGGTGTGTTGGTAGTGCATGGTCCACGCACAATGTGCCTTTACTTCACTCAGTGTATAAATGGAGAGTTGCAAGCAGACAGTGGAACATGCGTACTAAAGTACTTGGGGAGGCAGTATTTGGAAAAGCCTCAAGGAGAAACTTGGTACCAAAATAGATCAGATATCACAAGGGCGGTACAGTAGCCAGCAGTCCATCAGCTATTGAAGTTGAATGCTCTTTAGTTTATGTTAAAGTATTTCCAAAAATAATCTCACCTTCATATTTTATACACTGGAATTTGTATTTTCTGCATCGCTACCTTGAATCACTCAGAATTCTTGGCTTGCACTCCATTTTAACATTGTATTTATGCATGTATATGCCAATATAATCATAGCAAATGGGTGTCCATTAAAACCTTAAACAGTGTGTATATAATTTATTTTTGTGCCCAAAATTCCACGGAGAAAACAAAAAGATTGGAACTCCACCACCCCTATCATCTCAAAGGTTAGATGGTTGGCTTTTGAAATTTGTTTCTGATCATTCTTGAAGAAGTGGAACATGTTGAGGATTTAGGCTTTGTTAGTCATTCAACATGTTGAAGAAGATAACACCTGTCTTGTTTTTGAACGCTTTAGGCTCTATGTTTGTGGATATTAACCTTTCTTAAACTGCACATGGCACATGCTTTTATTTTTAACTTGCGTTTTTTCTATTTGATCATTGCTAAAATAATTCTTTTTCCTCACAACAGATCGTAGGATTATAATTCCTCAATGAGACAGTGGAAGTAGAATAATTAATCCTTACGAAAAATTGATGTCTTAACAGTAATTTTGTCCTAATATATAATGCCAAGAGACAATTACACAAGGTTCTTAAATATATAATGCCAAGAGACAATTACACAAGGTTCTTAAATATATAATGCCAAGAGACAATTACACAAGGGGGCTTTACAGATTAAGCCTTAAAAACATATCCTAGCTCTTCCTTAGTTAGCCTTAACAGTAATTTTGTCCTAATACCATTTAGAAACATGTCATCGTTTGACTGGAATATGACTGCAATAAAGAGGGAAATGAGATGGCCTCCACTTAAATATTTTCCCACATGGGAGGTGGGGACTATAGAGCAGTTAATCATTCTAGGAATAACACATTTGTTATAGCCAGGTACTGTTTTAAATCTGCTATAGTTAATATTACGCCCCGGGAACTTGTTCCAAGTTTTCCTCAACAGGTATCTTATCGAGACAAGTTAAGAGGGTGAAAAGATTTTATGGATAATTTTTTTTCGTGAATATAGTGTTTATCCACGATTTTTAGGCACCTTTCTTAACTTTCCTTGGCAGGTACCTGTCGAGGAAATTTTGTCAATGGGTATGATATGAGATTTTTGTAAACCTATGTGCACGACCATGAGAGAGCAAACAGACTATACTATGACACCACTAGGAGTAGTGCACATCCCGTAGGTTTTGTTTCTTTAGACGAAATTCATAGGAGAATAAAAAAAATATATATTGAATACACTCTTCTTTTTTATTAGATTCAATGTGTCATCTCTTCGTTTTCTTATGAATTTCATCCAAAGAAATAGGATAATAGTGTAAGAGCACTGGGGACGTTCGCAAGTAGACAACATGTCAGACGCATGACAATGCGTAAGGCAACACTTGTGGCATAGTGAGTGGATAACTTACTCAATGTAGCATGCAATATTGCATTGCTTGTGTGTGGGGTGTGTGGAGTGCCAAAGTCTATGTGGTGCTATCCGAGGGATGTGCTTATTATTCAGGACGTCGAATTTTGAGTTGTTTGTGCTGTTATTCTAAATGTGCAATTGACTATCTACCTTTGGGGGTTGGGACGGGCATGGTATAAGATTCTTATAAACCTATGTGCACGATTACATGATCACGAGCAAGCAAACGGACTATGCTACGACACCACTCAGTGCAATGCATATGCTGTAGTGTAAGAGCACTTGAGACATTCGCAAGTAGACAGCATGATAATGCATAAGGCAACACTTGACCTACACATGCGAGAAAGGCCAGTGAGTGCACAGTAGCAACCTACGCAACGACGTACAACATATATGGGAAGTACGATGGCTGGTCGGTTTTGCTGGCCCAATCATGTGGATCCAAACCAGACCCAATGGACCGGACCCGGTTCAGCTGATCCGCGCATGACAACTAGTGCAGAGCAGGGGAGAACCGGGACCATAGCAAAGGCTGCATGCAGTTAGGAGACCATCAAGAACCGCCGGCTGACACCGGTGCAGCAGTGCGTTGCCTGGAGCAGTTGGGCTTGGCGACAGACTGTAGGTTAGCGCTTGGCGACAAGCGCAAACGGGCGCTAGCTCCGTGGGATAATGGGTCTATTTGGCATAGCTGGAACTTTTAGTTTTTGCTGATTGAAAAAGTACTAGTTGAAAAGGAGCTAGCTGAAAAAGTTTTAAGGTATTTAATAAAATCAGCTTTTTAATCAATTAGCAACTTTGGTTAGCCATAAGCAGGGGGGCAATAGCTTCTCAAGAAAGCAGCAGCTTCTGGGTTTGAACCCAGAAGCTTTCAAACTGAGAAGCTGACAAATAAACACTCCAGCTTTTGAAAATTTACTTTTACAATCAGCAGAAGTATCTAAAAAGCTACGCCAAACGCACCCAACGTGCGAGCAGAAATGGAAAATGGGAAATCGACTCGACCACGGGGGAGAGTCGACAAACCTTTTCGGAGCCGGCACAGTGAAAAGGCGCCCCCGGGTTAGAGGAGAAACAGGGTTTTTCCGAGGCTCATATCCTTGTGGTGGCCGTTTTCTTGTGCAGATTCACGTGGAGGAGCGAGGAGGCGAGATTGGTGGAGCTCCCTTGTTCTGGGGTCTACGGTGCTGAGGTGGAGAGAACCGGCGGACGTGAGGCGAGAGCACTCGGGGGCTTGGTCAATAGCTGCTATGTTTTCCTTGTGTGCGTGAGCGTGAGGCTTGTAACGCAGCGATAGCTGGACGACTATTCCAGTCACCCCGCGAGCGTGGACCCTGTGAGCTCATCCTGCGCGGAGAGCAAGGGTGCTGTGCCCGGTCCTGCGTGACCATGGAGGCTGCTTGGGTTTCTCTTGTGGTGTGCATCGTAGGAAACGGTCCGTGCATCCAATCTTGTGTGTGAGGATGGCCGAGGGCGAGTGTGGGCCAACGCTCGTTCTGCTGATTGCTGTCTCTTGGGGAAAATTGTTATATGCGATGAATTATTAAGATGATAACACGATGTTATAATCTTGGGATGTGTGCGGTGGCATTCCAAAAAGTTATTTGCTTAGGGTTTCGCTCGTCTCCGTGCCATTTGCTCGATTCCGCTCGTCCCCGCGCGCTCTCTCTCATCCTCCCCGTTCTCCCGCTCCATGCCACTGCTCCCGATAAGCTCCTGGCATCTAGCGACTTCCTCCCATCTCTGGCGATCAGCTCCTAGCTCTGGCAATCGCTCTCTGCTCCGCCCTCCGCCTTCAACGACTCTATCTTCAGTTTATACAACTTCGCTATCACTAATGGATACAAGTGAGAGTTTTACATTATAGCTCAAGAGTTCCAAGAACACAAATCATAACATTATAGTTGATGCCTAATAGAGGTTCTCTATAATGCCTAATAGAGGTTCTAGAATGCTAGGATAGAGAATTCAATCCACAAAAATACAACATCATAAAAAAAATATTGTCAAATTACAACATTCATTTTCCTCTCACATCATATATCAAAATGAAGCTGCAATCACAGTCATTCCAAGTTAGGGAAGGGCGGAGTAGCGAGGGAACGAAGAGGATGAAAAAGAGAGCGTGGGGACAAGCGGAACCCTAAGCAAATAACTTTTTAGAATGCCACCACATACATCCCAAGATGATAACGTGTTACCATCTTAACAAGTTCATCGCATAATGTTATATGCGATCGCATCGCATCGCATATAACAATTTTCCGTCTCTTGGCCCCTCAAATGGCCGTAACAGTTAGTGCGCTGGGAATTATGAGCATATTGTTTCAAATGTTTCTTGGTAGCCAGGTGGTGGTTAAAATGGCAAAGACTCTAGAACTACTATTTTTTTTTTTACCTTGGCGCCCCGGATCCTCTTTGGGTAAATGATGAAAAATGCAAAAATCAACTACATCTTGGTGCACATTAATTGGAGAAGGAAAGATCTTCCTAAAGTTTCCCAGAAACCAAGCGCGCGTGACGTCAAGCTAAGGTTGACTGGATGTGCATGAATGGGCAAATAAGGCGCAAGTGGACAAGCATACATGACTTTTCTCCAAAGAAGGAGCAGATTTCAGGTAAATATCTCGCCCCGATATTGAATCTAATGCATTTAGATTCAAGCTCATGATTAATGAAGCTACAATATAAGAATGATTCAGCCTTAGGCTGGGGTGCATGAAATATATTATCCAATATCCATCATGTAAGTTGAAACTCAAGGTTCTGTCATTTGCAGCTTTCATCAGTTTGTTTTGTCACTTGCAGTTTTCATCATAATATAAAACAAAGTTACAGAGAGAAGCTTTTTTAAGCAAATGTCGACCTATAATCCCATTTAAGCAAATCTGACCACTCAGATTCAGAACAGACAAATGTGGAATTCTTGTTGAAAGTATTTACCATTACAATGGATGGTGTTAGCTTTTAGCCTTATCTAAATCCACTTGGGTTTACTGTTTGGTATGGATCTTACTTTTTTTTTTGGTTGAACTCGGTCTTAGAATATAATGTTGTACTTGCTTGAGACATGCAGAAAAAAGCACCTCTTAGTTTTGAGTCGAGATTTATTATTTTGGTGCTGGGATTAATGGTGTTTAGAGTTTGTTGGGTGCTATGATACTTAAACTGAAAAGGACACGAGTCTTTTATATAGAATTTCGAGTTTAAAGTGGCTGAGCAATGTCATACCATAAAGATAAGGATGAGTCCAAATGCTTTTGTGCAAGTTAGATGGATTTATATATTATGATTTGACAGTAAATTCAGTCAAGTTAGCCTCGTGTATTCAAAGTACTCAACTTGGATGACATCCTTACTGACCATAGATAAGATTTATTAAATTGTTCATACCCTCAAGTTAGGGATTGAGCTAATGCCCTCCAAAATCGGATTTGGACTTAGGTAAAAATATCCATGACCTATTTTTTTTTACCATAATTGGCTCTCTATGTATTGTCTTCTAAATAGCAACAAAGTGTGTTTTATAGAGTAATGAAAGTGATTGATTGAATAAAACTAATATCAGAAAGATTCTTAATTATGCACTAGAATTATTGGTTATGTATTAGAGAGTGAGAGAGTAGAATGAGTACCTCTCAAACTAGAATTATTGGTTATGTATTAGAGGGTGAGAGAGTAGAATGAGTACCTCTCCAACCTATAAATGAGGGGTCCTCCCACTTTTTCATCCATAACCAAAGTTCGACATTATCTAGAAGCTTAAGTCAATGTTTGCATGTTGATCTTTGATATGCATCTCTCTTTTTAAAAGGGTGATTGATATCATCTTAAATGTCCTATTGTAATATGATTGGGTCCACTAAATCTTAAATCCATCAAGCCCACACCTATAACCTCTATCACTATATTAGATTTGAGGCACACCTTATATATCATTCTCTACGAGAAAAAGTTCAACTTAAAACCCTCAAATAAGATTATTATCTTTTGAGAATGTAAGAATAATATTTAAGTCCATGTAAAATTAAATATAACAAAAGGGAAGAAATCTAGTGCTTACTTTAGGACTAGAAGAGGTCTTACATATCTCAGGTTCTTACTCCTATTTTTAATGTGTTTTTCATTTTTTTTTCTTGTAGATTCCGTCTACGGAAATAGGGCCTAAGCTCTCCTATAAGGAATGATAAAGATATTTTGTCTTGAATATTGATCAATTAACTCTTGACTTGAAGTGGAGGTTGGGAGATATGCAATTATCACTCATAATGTACCTAAAGTCGATTTTAATTACTAGGATAGGTGGTGAAGACTCGTGATTTTGTCTACTACAAAGTTGTGGTTGATAAATTGGCCTTTGGTCTCTTATATGATATGTTAGTTTAGAGATTAATATAAATATAGACATATTTAACTTCACAAGTAAGTATACAAGTAGGCATCATCTTAGCAAGGTTGAAAAGCCCTTTACTCTAAGGGTCATCCAAGGATTCAAAGTCTATATAAGAAAACCAATTGTCCTTAATTTTTAGGGCAAATGTTAAAGCTAAGAAAGTGTGGGCATTTAAGTCTAGTGATGAGGAGTTAAATATTGGCCATTAATTGCTACTAAAGAAGATAATTTTATTAGTCAAACCCTAAACTTGGTCAACACGAAGTCCCTTACTAGGAAGGTTTGGCTAGGGGCACAAGAGGTCCTTAGGCAAATGATCATTTTTGGCTCTCTTATATAATCCCCCATCCTACCCCCTAACAAGTGACTGGGTCTTTCCTTGCTGGAAATCAACCACCATAGTTAACTAGTTCTTCCCACTCGTGAAGTCACATTATCACATTATATCAATTATCAAGCCTCCTAGTTTGGTATGTGATGTGTGCTAAGCCTTCTTTATAGTCTAAATTTGATTGGTTCAAAATAGAGTAGATATATTACAGGCAATACTAAAGAAGAAGCCAACTTATACTACAGTAAAGTGACATTTAAGATACATTGTTATCTTGGACCCTAAGTATAAGTCTAGACATTTCACATTGGAGGACCTTTGGGAATATTGCGTTCTGGGCTTAGAAATTTACAGCATTTCTCTGTGATGTTTGTAATGGAAATTATGAGCATTTTCTACTTGTTCTAGGGGGAGACTTCTATTGTGGAGATAGTGCCACATGCCCCGCAAGCTCCTTAGGAGGTCAGCTGTAGTCTCTTGCTTCTACAGTTCAAGCTTGAGCCCACTAGATTGGTCATGGTGACCTTTCAATGCGGGTCACTTGGCCAAGACATCTAAGGGAGAGGGTTCTCTCTTGGATGGGAAAATGTTGGTCCTCTTTTTAACCATTGTGGACCAGAGGCAAATTACACTTGGAGATGACGTAAAGTCAAGATCCTGTTGAAGTTCTGAGTTGAGCTACCAAAGATTTATGTGCTCTTAGTTAAGATTGAAGGTAACCGGCGAGAAGAAAGAAATGCGTCTGAGGTGATCTAATGGTACCTCTACCCCATGTATAGTTTTTCTGGTGCAACTGCTAGGGGGATTCAATACTTCATGGTTTCTCTCCAGAATTCTCAAAGAGGTCATATGTTCCACAACCAAGTAATCAGACATGCTTAACTGATTTAAGTTTAATTTATTTCTCATCAAAATTAAGTTTAGAATTTAAAACTGAAACATATTGGATCTCGAGCAGTACACACCCTTCAACACTTTCGAAGTCCATACACAAAAAAGACTTATCAGCGATGTAAAATTGCTCTCACAAGGATTGAAACGAAGTTAAGCTGCAAGAATAAATCCGTCGTTTCATTCAATCTTAGACTAAGAAATAAGAACAATACGTCAGCAATGGAAATAAGCAGATTAGGACATTATCAACAAGATAATTTCAAAATTTTTATCAGCAGGAGATTCGATCCTGAATAACTCCCTCGGATTTCATGCAATACAAAAATAGGCATGCGAAACTCATCTGAGAGCAGACCTAGCAAACGAGCTTAAAACAAATATGTAATCAGTTGCTCATACGGAACCCACCTCTCCAGGTGAAGCTGCTCTCACCTTAATCACATGGCCCAAATTTATCAAAATTAACGCTTCTTAGGATGGAGCTAAGCTGGCATTTGATGAACTGCAGAATGATACCTGAAGATCATCAATAAATCTTGGTGTATTATTTGGTCAATGAATAACACTTAATCTCAGCTTCAATCAGGATTTCTTTGTCATGATGTTGGCATTTGAAGTACTATAAATTGCCAAGCATAGTAGCCATTTTCGTATATTCCCAAATCCAAGCTGCTTGGATACTTGAAATCCAAAGCAGAAAGTGTGAGTATTGCCTTGTCCCTTTCTTCCTGAAGTATAAGAACTTCCGAAATCCCAACTCCCTAGTCCTCGTCCGTTCTACCATACTTCAGAAATGGAATTAAATACAATTTGTAGTCAAACAAGATATGTTAGACAGGCTCAATAATTTCCATCACCTGTTAAAAATGAATAAATATAAATAATATTAACTTTTTGTACTTGAACAAAAGATGTAAATGTAAATAACAATAAATTCGATAGTAGTATGAATATAAAGATCTACCTATATCAGCAGAATTAATAAATAGAGCAAATACCATATCCATATTACCAAGGCTGAAGTATATCTAGTCCCGCAAACTTATAAGAGCCTTTGGGCTCGAAATGTATATATATTTTGAGATGTGATATATGTGCCGTCGCTTTTAAGATTTATATTCCTATGCAGAATAGACCTCATATAAACCAGACTTAAAAAATTTGCATGTTATTTTTCAGCACTCAATCAACAAAGTGAGTGTTATGAATTTGACCGTAATTTTTTTCATCAAAAAGTTTCCCGTCATAAACTGTCATTTATAAATCAATCTTAAGTTTCAAATCTAAGATCCTAATCAGATAATTTAAATATTAAAAAACAATGAGTTACAGGCAAGCTCCAATAGAGGTTTATTGAAGTCAGGACTTAGGAAATCTCCTATTCTGAAAATGGCTTGCCTGCTAGGGCCCGACATACGCGATCATCAAAATAGATCAGAAAAGGTCACAGCATCTCCATCCCTACCGCATGCAAGCTAATCCTGAAGCTTGACCTATAAATCAACCTATCATTCATAATCTCTACCACAACATTAATCCAATCTTCTCAAATTGAACAGAATCAACAAATACACAGCTGAAGGTATTGGCATCAAGGAGGTATGTAACTAACAAGCAAATGAAGGGGCTTAACAAACAATAGGAGCAGCCGTAAAACTTTGTAATGCAGCAAACACTGTCAGGTCAAAGTAGAAAGGCAACCATCATAGAGGAGGATTATAAGGCGTATAAAGAAGACAGATATCTGGCAATGTAAAGACCGTACCAAATTAAGGCCAACTATCTAGGTTTATCACCCAAAGGCCCAAAATTAATTAACTCAACGGCCCAAGTATATCACAAGCAGTAACAGAACTACGCGGCTTGGGTTTTCAATACCAGACGCCTAGATCAATTTCATGTATTTGCATTAGATGGTTTCTTTAAATTCACAAACTATTTAAATTCACAAACTATTTGGGAAAGCAATATAGTTATATTGTTTTTTTGCACAACAATTTTTATATTTCCTCTACCTATTGTATTTCACAGTTGTATTTATGTGAAAAACATTTAGTCCGTCATGATCTTTCTCTAAATACAAACGGGAACAGTTTATAGAATAAGTAGGGTGGAGACAAAGAAGTAATATTATGTCAGGTGAGTATGGCTTTTCCTCGTCAAAGAGATGAGAATTGTTTTTCCCTTGTCAGAGTTCGTCGAATAACAATACAAATTAAACTCACCATCGATATTGAGATCAATCAAAAGCTTATCCCTTTGAGCTTGGTTTTCAGCCAAACTGTGCCTAGCAGGGGACCGAATTATTTGGAGTTGGGTGGTATTAGCTGTCGCAATGAGGTCAATAAATCCATTTTGTTTTGTGCATCCCGGATTCTGGCTGTAGCACATTTCCATACTAGTGGAAATTAAGTCTCCAACGATTTTCTTGCCCTTAAACCTTCATAGAAGCAGAAGTTTGATGAAATATTTTCCTCAACAAAGAATGTAATGATGGTCAGACTAGAGGATATTTGCCAGTAGCAGAAGTTCAAACCTATCTTTCCTTTTCTCCAAGTACCTCTGCAATGATGCTTTTCTGCTTTTTGCAGCTTCTGTTCTAATAAAGAATCATTAGCTCAAGAAAATACATGGTATAATTCAATTAGTCATCAAACAACTTGAAGTTATTAAAAACAGACTAATCAATCTGTAATCTGAAATGCCTTAACAGCCAAAACTTTCTTATGATCTTTTATTGGAGTCAACACTAAGAGATAATTTAACAGTCAAAACTATTCGTCTTTTTCACAAAAAAATCAGTAAAGGAAAATCACAATTAACAGTTTACAACGAAAAAGAAGCAAAGATCACAAAATACAAAGGTGCAATCAGGTATTTAACTTTTAAAAGCAGATATCGGTTTATGTTCATATCTTTTCAAGTACTAGATAAATGTGATAACTCAATTTTCAATAAGGGTAGAGGTAACTAAACAATAAACAATCTTCTTCTTATTAGCAATTGAATCAGCGTCTACAAGTGACAAACACGCTGCAATCAAGTATAAAATGTAAAGATTTCCATTTCTTAAGTAGGATGTGAAATGACAATATTTTAAAGTCAATTAATTAGTGGATGGTTTTACGTATGTTGTTATATTAGTGAATTTTTACTTGATGTCATGATGTGGTACGATAACAAATTATAAATATATTTATTTATGTGTGTATATATATATATCAAATCCCATCAATATCAGTTACCTTATTCCTGGGGGAATTACTTATTCAGTACTAGGCGGTAGTCATGTTCCACAATCTAATTCCAGCTATTTTGTTTCTCCATGGTTATTATACAGCCACTCAATAGAGGTAATTTGATCAAATTCCAACAAGATTGGTTACCTTATTGCTAAAGTGTTTGCTTAATTCAGTATTAGGCGGTAGTTATGTTCCTCTCAATCTAATTCCAATTATTTTGTTTCTCAACTGTAACCAATAATCTTATGATGCAAGTATTGCATTGCAATCTTCTTTTAACAAACACATGCAAAGTTGGGTGCACAGTACGCATATAGCGTGACTCCAGAAAAGATGTATACAAAAAGTATAACCTAAACGTTTAAGTCAGAGAAATACCAAGCATCAACTACAGAAATAGCATACCAACTAAAAATAATCTTGGATCATTGCAATGGAATCACAATCGTTAGCAATAAGAACACTGGAGGCTATGCTCAAGACTATGAGCCAAACCAAAATTGAAATTTTGATATCAACCAAGATCAACCAATGGAGCAAGGAACTCATAAAATAGTTAAAGGTGTATGCTAAGAAAAATCTCAAAACATCTGATTTTAAGACTGCCGATAATTCAACGTCTTCCATTTAAATAGAGAACAGCTGTAAGACATTAATTTCTTCAGAGGAATCAGATTTAGGTACAGCCGAGGTTGAAATTACAATTCATCAAAATGTTGAGTTTGAAACCTTTAGGATCCTACTTACAATCGGAATCTTTTATACTAGAGCTACCAAACTGCAAGGGGTGAAGTAATTTTCACTTACTGGAAACCGATAAACATTATGATGAACTATGAATTTTTTCATAAATTATGTCAAAAAATCATAAAATTCATTCAATTTATAATTTATTTTCTACTTACACTAATTAATATATTATGAAATCTTGTCTACAACACCATCACTTTTTTTCTTTTATAAAAAAATTATAATATAGTATAAATATCTAGAATTTTATTTTAAAATACTTATTAAATGGATTTATTTTCCAAAATTTTAAGTGGAGTAGATTTTCCTATCATGAAAACCGAGTAAGTCAATCATCGGTCACTCAAAACCTCTTCCAACAAAAAACAGAATCAAATCACCCGTTACCTAGCACCATCTTGATTTTTGTTCCATCGTCTGTCATTTCGATCCCCTCCACATTAATTTTCGATTTCACAACCTACCACTAAGCATGGGAGGCCCCACGTGAAAGGTATCGTTTCACAAAATCGTACTGTCAGAACGATCGCCCAGTTGGGGACCAAAATTTCTATCGCAATCAGTGATATTGCCATACAGTGGAACCAGAAGGTCAATAAAAGTCGCAAATTTACCCGCTAAATACCCGCTCCGCTCTCTTACCAGGCTCTGTTTCCCGCTGTGCGCCACTGTCGTCCGAGCCGTGTACCCCAAGGTGACCCTCCCTATCTGAACCTCAAGGAAACCCGCCCGATCAAGATCGCATGGCTATGATCAATCAAAAGTAAAGTGAGAGAGCTACTTACCGGTTGACGGATACCGGACGACACGGTGTCCTGCGCCCGGCACAGCTATATTTGGCGGGGTGACGAAGGCCGTCGACTGGGCCGGAGGGCCAACACCGACGAGGTCTTCGTAGCAGACCGAGCCGGCTGCCAGCTCCAAGACCGCCCTCGCCTACGAAGCAAAGTTATCAGCAAAAAACGCCGGTTATGCGCCAGTGGAAGAAAAGGGATCTTAAAAACCTGATCGTCTGCCACGCCATCAAAGACGTTGACCATACCGTCATAGAAGATCGTCATCTGCCCCGCCATTGGCAGCTCCGCCGTCTCCCTGGAAACAAGCAGCGCAAAATGTCCTTGTCAGGGCACATACCATTAATTGAGAACCATGAATTACGCCATCCCTGTAAGGGAGCGAGGGAGGGGGCCACGAAATTGATCAAAAAGATCGAGCGCTGGTCCACCGGTCGAACTCGCGCGCACCGACGATCTCACTTGCGAGATTAGGTGGTTTCATACTGGGATTGGATGATATCAGCCCTCAGATCGGGACGAATGTGGCTTTTAGGGCAACGAACGGGCGAAGGCAACGCGGAGTATATTGGGGGACCCCGAAGGACCACAGACCGGCGCACGTTAGCGACAAGTGGAAAGGGAAGTGAGGATTGGAAGACAGACCCGGGGGAGAGGCAGCAGTTCTCCGGCAGGGTTAAAAGCTGATCCGCCCCGGCGGCCGGGATCCGGCACGTCGCCACTCCTGCAGAATACGGAGGGGGAGGCGGCGGCTGGATCGGATCTCTCCTCCGGTACGGCGAAATCTCCTGCATCGGTGGCTGCGATCCGCTTCCCTCTTTCGTCGAGGGAGGACTTAAGGCCTGGAAAAAGGAAGGTCGATGTGGGGTTGCAGCGGTCCAATGACACAAAAAGGGGTTCTAGTTAACACTCGTTAGAGAAGGAAAAAAAGGGAGTTCAACCTGCAGCGGAGAAGCATGTGACAAAGGAGTTCGCCTAGGAGTCCTCTGCAAGATTCCGCCACCGACGGGAGGGTCGTCGCAGCCCGGCCTGCCCTCGAGAAGCGCCTTGAGGGAGATAACCTGCTGGATCGCCTGCGACTTGTTCCACGACGGCCGCCGCATCCCTGCACGCGCTCGCCATGTCAGCACTCATCCACTCAGTAATCGTCCTGCCCACCACAAATTCCAGAAAAGGAGCACTCCTACCTTTAGACTTGAGGAAGCGGCGGCAATCCTCGCGGGTGAGCTGCGCGATGTCCTCCTCCGTGATCTTCGCCAGCGGCTTGTCTAGCGGCGACCGGATCGCGGTCTCCGCCGAGTTCATAGCTCCGGCTCCGTCGCCGGACCTGTTTCCAGCGACCGCTGCGGATGGAGACCGCGCCCCCTGCGGATCGCCGATTCGCTCCGTTTCTGCTAGTGACGGAGGAAGGAGGAGAAGAAGCAAAGCGGGCGAGGACAGAGTGGAGGAATAAAAGAAAAGAAAAGAACTGAAAGAGAGGAAGGGATGGGTTTCGGCCGCGGCGTCTCTGCTTAGTTGGGCGGCCGTTTCTTTTATCCGGTTACCCCATGACGCCACGTCAGCATTGTGCTCCCACTAAACAAATGCTTTCTCCACTTGAATCCCCATCCTGCCCCCACTCTGTTCAGAAAATCACAAAACTACCCTCCTGCGCGACATTCTGGCCATGACGCGATGCGATCGCAGATTTGCGTCGCTTGCTAGTTGCTACTATCGAATTGATATTTTAGCCGGTAGCAGTGAGTTAATCGTACGAGATGCCGTATAAAGCGCGCGCAGCGACATCGGAAGGCCCTGCAGTGGCCCCGGGAAGGAGAGGTGGTGCAAGGAATTTGGCGAATGAGATTTTTGGTATGTTTTGGGGGAGCTCGTGGTCACAGCCGACGGGCGATGGCGACCGTGGTACGGCTAATGTTGGGTGGGCCCCGGGTTCACTCCTTTGCTTTCGCCCTCTCCTAACGCGTGTCGCTTCACCGCGGTCCGGAAGGGAAGGACCGGGGGCCGTGGCGACGTGGACACGCCCACGCGGGATTTGTGTGGGCGGGGAACGGGTAGACGACGAGCGGGTATCAATGGGTTATTCCCGCACAGAGAAGATGGGTACGGGGCGCGCGCATACGATTCTTCGGTGGTGGCACCGCTCTGGGCTTCGCGGGAGAAGGGAAGGCTGCTGCCGCTGTCGGACGCAGACGGGAAGAGGGGAGGGGGAAGCGTGGGTTGTCGCATGGCCGCTGGCGTGCGGAGGGGACCAGAGAGGGAGAAGAGGTTGGGGCTGTGCTTTTCTGTGGATGTACCGCAGCGTCGCGGGTCACATGGCTGCGAACACATCCAAGGCTGCTTCTGCTGTATTTATGACTGTATAGGCATGCGACGCGAAGGGGACGCCAGCGTTGATATCGCGAGAGACAGACATGGCGTTGCTACCGCGCTCTGTTTCGGGTTTAGACTTTTATTAATGGGTTTGGCTAAGATTTTCGATCCGAATTCAGTTGAATCGATATAAGGAAGAACCTAAATCAAAACAAAAAAAAATATATAATTTGACTCAACACTTAAATTTGGGACTAATTCGAAAATTGTAGAGCGTTGTGGTTCACAATTGTGTCACCGAACACAAGCCTACTATTATTTGCTAATCTAAATGAGGTTGGCGCCTAATGTGCGAAGAGTAAATATGCAAAAAGTCCTGACACGAGTACTGCCCAACACACTCATCTCTCGACTTAGACCCCGTGAAAATGCATCTTAATTATAGTCAAGTCAAACTTTTTAGTGCCTAAATATCTTAAAGTCGTTGCAAAACTCAAGCTTCAAAGTACTCTAAAGGCAACTCTTGTTACTTGTTAGACATCTTAATGTTCCTAATCGATCTTTCTACTTAAATCCACTTGGGAAGTACTCGAGTTATTAAGCTTAGCTAAAAAACTATGCGATACGATATTGGAAAACTCATATGTGGCTAGCCTAGCAAACACTTAGCCCAATAAGTCACTCATACTGAGTAAGACATATTTCCAAAGCCACATTACCAAGTATGTTTGTTATGCTGGCAACTGATTTAGATCCCAAGGACTAGACCTAAATTTGTGACACGTGGTGCTCTTAGGCAATACTAGTTAAGTAGCGGATATGTTAAGGGCGATGTATGCAAGGCATAGTTAGGGGCAATGTCCACACTGCATAGTCAGGGTGACTTGTGATATTTCTAAACTATGCTAGTTGAGTAGCGTACAATCGAGGGTAGCGTGTGATGTTTCGTTCATTTGCAAGGGCATAGGGACAAAGGCGCAAGTTGGAGTTTTAAACGACCCTATGTTCTCGAGTACGTGATAGTGAGGGACAATTGTGTGTGATGCATATGTTGTGCACATATAGAACATCCACAAGAGAGCGAACGAACCCCGCCACTAACTCTACTAGGTTATTGCAGAATTCATGCACATCGAGCGTTCGTGAGCAAATAGCATGATACAAATGCGTAGCAATGCATATGACAATGTCAAACCTAAGCATGCAAGAAAACACTACGAGGGTCCACGGACTTTACTTGACAGAGTATTATGCACATTGGAGGCGACGATACTAGCCGGGTTTTGGTGGCCCAATTAGGTGGACCTGAGTGCTCTCACCTCATAGCTAGAGAGAGGCATCTAACAAGTATCACGTTGGTGTCCAGCAGTGATGATGGAGCTGGCAGTGCATGTGCAAGGCAGCAGTCAGCATCATAACCCAAGTAATTGCATATTCTGCTAGTTGCTATATATATAGTGGGAGCAATGGATTGTGGTGGTGCTGATAAGAGAAATCACTCGCCAACAACCAAGGAGGGAATCAGAGTCACCATAGAGACTCATGGGATCCTTGAGGTCCCCATTAACAAGGTAGCAATGCTTGTTCGGCATCCTAGGCAGATTCGACTGAGGTCGTGTTTGGCACAGCTGGTTAGCTGCTATTACTGGTCAAAACAATAAATTTTTAAAAAATTGAGATGTTTGGTAAACTGCTTCTAGGTTTCAAACCTAAAAGCAACATGAGTTTGAAAAAAATTAGGAGGTAGCTGCTTTTGGCTACTTTCTAACTATAGTTATATTACTTTTTACATCTTATATCCAAACGTCCATCCTTTTAATGACAAAATTATTTTTTAAATTACTATTTTAATAAAATTTATTAAATCTAAAATTAGTTTTATTATTATTTAAAATTATCTCTTTTATAAAAAAATTTAGTAAAAAAATAATATTATTTTAATAAAAAATTTTATTATTAAATTTAATTTTTAATTAAAATAATTTATTACTATTATTTTAGCTTTACTTTTAAAAAATTATTTTAATTTTTTTAAAATATTATATTTTTTAAAAAATAATTGATCGGCATAACAATTTAATTAAACACTTTAACTTTTTCAACTAGCTACTTTTTCATAAGTAATTTTTCAATTAATTGTGGATTGTCAAGATAATTAATTGTGGATCATGACAGCTACTTTTTAATAAGTAATTTTTCAATTAATTGTGGATTGTCAAGATAATTAATTGTGGATCATGACAAGACCAGCCAATTTGTTCCACTTTGCCCTAATTTAAGGAGCATTTTTTTAATTAAATATTTAATGTAATGTAAGAGACCTTTTTGATTGAAAATAGACTCCATAGCGATTAGCGAACATTACTCTAGTAGTTTCTGTATCTCTTTTTTTTTTTTTCCAAAATATCTCTTTTGAACTTCTAACGTTATTTAAAAGTTTATTTGAAAATTAAATCAAATGCTCACTTGGCAAATTGGCAAGTTGATGTGTCTTTAAGTACTCAGCTATCTACCATAACGAAGTCCTAAAGTTGCCTGAACATCCATAACAACTGACAGAGGTATAGAATACAATGTGTAAATCCCTCGATAATAGCCCTAATAAAATCTCAGCAATATCACACTCCTAACACATAAGTTCCTCGTTATATTACACGTAATAGCCACTTAATAGTATATTATAAATATTTATTTAACTTAAACCAAAATTTGAGCTGAACCAAAATTTTTTTCTATAAATTAGATTGAAACAGCACCAATAATTGTGAAAAATAAAATAAAAAGAATAAGAAAAGGTAAAAGGGAAAAGGGAAAAGCGTACCCTTTAGTTGGGTTGGAAAGAGCGGCCCCACCATGCAGGACTTTTAGCCGGCAGGTTCGTACCAACATCAGGCAGTGCCGGGCGTCGGCGACGTGGTCCGCTGCTCTCCTCTCCTTGCAGCTTACGGGACAACGACCGCTGCTCCCCTTCGTCAAATGCAGGCGGCCGCACGCAACACCGCGGTGCGGACGGCCCACTCCGACGTGCTCAATTAATATTCAGTACCCTGTTATTGGTGGGCCCAGCTAGATTCCCACGAACAACAGGGCCCCATCGTCTGTGCTCCTGCAGAATTGATGAATGAACCCATCCTTGATCAGCTACATTAACATTGAAAAGAAAAAGATGCACCAATAATTATTTAGCTTTCTGATCAAAACTTGAAGTACAAGGTCCAAGTTGTTTACAAATCCAATTTTGCAATGCGTCACCTTCGTACTTACCTCTAACATGCTAATTTTCACAGGTGGCCAAAAGCTATATATATGCAGTGAGTAAATAGAATCAGAATTCAAAGAGAGTGAAAACAGATCAAAACAAGCGTCGTTTATGTTAATTTAGATTATACATCATAAACAATGACGAACTCCTGCGCCTTCGAAAGTCTCTATCTATCTATTCAGTATTTTGTGAAGTAGCAAAAAACGAGTTAACCCCAAAAGCGTAAGCGTGGAAAGAAAACTAGGTTTCTTCCATTGGCTCCTCGACGGGCATTTCTTCCTGGTCCTGCATCCCTTCAGGTTTCGGTGGGGGTGCTGGTAGAACCTCAAGAACTAGATCCACAAGCTCTTGAACCTCGTCTATCCCTTGGGCTTCATCTTTTGCTAGACGCTTATCACAGCGTTCTATAATCTACAAAAGTTTGAAACAGAGAAACCTGAAGATAAGGAACGAGAAACTAGATGATGAGATCATCTAAAAGACTACTTTGGGGACTAAAAGATAGGCTTAATTGCCAAACATATCTTAATTCCTAAATTTAGAATATGAATAACAAATCTATCCAATTTCAAAATTTTGCAATTTTTAAAGAATCGATAGATATTGTGAAGTATATAGTTTATACGTTTTTAGCACAAACATAAAAATTAGATAGATTTCTCCATAATACCGTAGTTTTGGATATATTTAGCAGTTTATCCAAAAAAGTATGCCAAGCAAGAAAGAAGCATATTTTCTATTGAAGAATCAGCACTTAAAATCTTGAACTAAATTAATTCTATAAGGAAAATGGAGTTACAAATCATCTAATTGCAAGAATTGGGGCAATACCCGATTTTATTCCTGATACCTGAACTCGAATCAGGGTATTTAAATGGGTACCTAATTAAATAAAAGATTATTTTTTTATTTTAAAGTATTCTATATAATATAATTTATATATTAATATAATAATTATTTTTATTATTATATATTTTAATAGTAAAAATATGTTATTTATTATTAAATCGTGTATAGTACTCTGGTCCTGTACCTATAAACCCAAACCAAATTAAAACTTGACTCATTAAAATCTCAATTAGCTAATTGGGTACCTCAAACTTGCCATAAACTAGCTGGTATCCAACTATAAGGTTAAATTGTCATCCCAAAGTATAATCAGGTTAAATTTATTATTAAATAAAGTAGGGATGACAATTTAACCCGAATTAGTCGCGTACCCAATTATTTAGCTAGACTTGGGAATCAAATTATGTAATTTAGTAGTGTGAAAAAAAAATGCCAATTTTGATTAGAAAGACAAGTAGATCGTTCAAAACACATAGAATTAAATGAAACTGATTTAAATTTGGACGAGGACCCTATGGAAGAAATGGACAAAGAGGTTGATGAAGATATTAACAAAGATTTTGATATTGAAACTATAAAAACACATTTATACTTTTTGTATATTTATACTTAGATGTAATGTTTATTTTATACTTTGCCGTGTATTATGTTTAGTTATTTACTTTGTCTTTATAACTTGAGTATTTCTTTTACAATCACTTGTTGAATTTAATATTGTATGTTTTGGAATTTTATATTACATTAGATGTTTATACTCTTAAGATAGAGCATGATAGTGACGTATAAAATATTATTTTATTAAAGTTGTAGGATATTACAATCTCATGGTTTTTACAAAGTCTCCTCCGCTGATCCTAAGTTGATCTCATTTCTCAATCGTTAAAACCTCAATTACAATCTTTTTCATTTCCTACACTATTAACACCCAACAACAACCAATTGTGTTATAGTCGGTCTTCTTGCCAAGGTATGAGAAACCAGTCAAGGGTACAATTCCTATTGGACTGAACTATGGTTTCCATTCTTGGTTCGGTGGCCGGCCGGACCGGTACATACTGCCGGTACCGGATGAAAACCAGTGGTGCCCTAGCGGCGGTAGAAGACGGCGGAAGCTTCCGCTGCCACCGGAAGCTTTGGTTCGAAGCTTCCATCGTACGGAAGCTTCCGCCGCCTTCACAGCCGTCCGTTGTCGCCTCCGCTGTCGCCTCGCCGCCTACAACTGCCGCCCGCCTGCTCCGAAGATTTCTGGTGCTGGTCCCTCGCCGGACCTGTACAAATCGGCCGGTACCGGCAGTACCGGACCGAAACCTAAATCCATGGACTGAACCAACAAAGTATCGAGGCACATCCCTTCATCTTTACAATCTACCTCCACTTTCCCAATCTAATGGTGGCGAGCGCAGCGCTGAAAGCTTTTAGCCACGAGCTTTTCTCCTCCTCTTCCCTCCTTTCTTTTTTATATTCTCTTCTTCTACTTCACTACAATGGTAGCACTTGGTTCGTGTACCAGTTCGTGCTCAGAGGGGTATAAACTTGTCATACCGCTCGGACTAGTACAAAACCAACCATACCACTCGATATGAACTGGTTTAATATCCTTGCTTCTTGCAAGAAATCCATCAATTGTCCACTTAGCTTTGGTCCTTATTGTACCAAACTAATAACTCTAACCCATAAAACCTAAAGTACTGGTAGAACCTAGTCGAAACGTGAGATCGGATCTTAAGATCCTACCAAATCATCTAAAACATATAAATTTTAAAATATATTCATCTAATTAGACTTAAGAGTATGATAAATATTCTAATAAGTAATTAAAAAATTAATATATATCTATCTAGTATCATATATTTGAGGTTAAAATATATGTATGTATATTCAACATTTTATATTATTATTCACATGTATTAGTTATATAGTATAAAATTATGAAAATGATATTTGTGGGATGACAATAATAGGGATAAGTTAATAGAAGATGGATATAACAAAAGTGTACAATGAAACCAAAAACAACAAAGACATGCTGAAATGAAACAACGGATAAAATCTTAAAAAATGATGAAGATAAAGGCGTACATAGTAATGACAATAAAAATGGCAATGACAAAGATTATAAAATTGACTCTAATAAATAGTTGAGGTAGACAAATATATTTGTAGATGATAGCGAGCTTAGGTTGATAAATGTTTGTAAAAAAAGAGCAAATGATGATAATTAAAGATGAAAATTTACATTATATATTAATTTAAGGCTTTTTACATAATAAATTATTGATTTTTGATACAATAGTAATTAAATCTGAAGTCATTTTACTTCGGATCGAGTAAGATCAGTGGGATCATAAGATCCTACCAGAACCTAAGATCTGGATAGTAAGATCGTAACATCCCTACCACATTTCAGATCCTACATTCGTTGTGGAACGGTTTACCTAATTTGAGTCATAAGATTAGAATATCCTAAGGTCCGAAACATATTTTTGACAACATTGCAAAAATAACTGCAACATCTCCTTGTGATAATACACAGTGGTATCAAATATGTGATGTTTCAACCCTTTGCCTCTAGTTTTGTAGCAACCACTAATCAGTACATGAAGGCTAATAAGGATTATCTCCATTAGGGATGCATAAGCATTTGACACCTATCTACATCCATGTCTCTTATAAATAAATAGGCTTTTACTATGGTATGTAGACCATTGCATACTATGTATGGACAAATAACACAGAGATACTTGTGTGACTCTCTCCTTGAGTAGCATGAACAAGCAACACTCTATCAACCACATGAGAATTGATGTAAACTGCATGTCTAAATAAAGACAAATATACTTGTGTGTTACCTTCTCAAAGTGATAAACATAAAACAATTTGATGCATAATAGACACTCTTTTTTTATATAAATTATGGTGGAGAATAAAACTAAAGATCACACTAACTTTGTCACCTTGAATTTATAAGAGAGTGTTAACATTATTATATGTTAGAGAGAGTTAACCCCAAATTGATTATTTCATTAACCATTTTGTAAGTAGGAATATACACGTGTACACACACTATACCATGATATATAGGGGTGAGCATAATTCGGTTTTTACCGAATTTACCGATTTACTACTCATCAGTAAATCGGTAGATCGGTTTAGTAGATTTGGTATTGGTTTTCGGTTCGATAATAATTTTTGTATAATTTGGTATTCGATTTTCGGTTTAGTAATTTACCGATTTACAGATATACATATATATTTACATATTTCTTTTCTAAGCTTGGCCCACAGCTTTCGTCCACCCAAACTTATGTTCTTAGTTCTATTCTCAACACTTCTCAACCTAGCCTAATTCATTTTCCTAGCCCAATTTTTATTTTTTATTAATTATTACATAGAGCTATTCTCCCAAACTCATGTTCTTAGTTCTTTTCTCAACACTTCTCAACCTAGCCCAATTCATATTCCTAGCCTATTTTTATTTTTTATTAATTATTACATGGAGTTAAAAATTAGGACAATGCTACCTTGATTCTTTCCATTTAGATTTTAATTTTTTTTCATAAGTGCTTATTGCATGAATAAATGGAATAGTTAAATCAATTAAAATTAATTTAAAATTATCAGTAATTCGGTAATTTACTGAATTTAATTTACTTAATCGGTTTCGGTATCGATTTTGAAATTTTAAGTTCAGTTTTTCGGTAATTCAGTATTCGGTAAATCAGTTTTTACCAAATACTCACCCAATTGATATTAATGCATCATTTCTTTCCATCTGATAACTTGTGCAAGACCGACATGTAGTGTGTCTAATATAAGTACATTATCTATATAATTACACAGGATAAGTTTTAGTTCTCAAGTCATGCATAAGTGTGTTCAAGATTTACCGTCGATGACTTGCAAGTCTCTAACATAATAATAATAAAATTTTTCTTAGGTGTTACCTCAATTACCCTAGTATTGCAATTTCCCTAGCACCCGGTGTATGATGGTGAGCTCAAGATAGATAGCCTCTATTACTCACATTCTATCCTTACTATGATGTGTCATTACTATTGGCCTTCAGAATTTAACCATTAGTTCGCAATTACCAATTTTATAAAAGAAATGATAATTCGATTTGGTAATAGTTTCAGTAATTTTTTTGGTATTCAATTGTAGATAACAGTAAATATTCTCTCTCTCTCTCTCTCTCTCTCTCTCTCTCTATATATATATATATATATATATATATATATATATAATGGTTTTAAGTTTGGTATTTTTTTATTGGTTCAGTTATAACACAAATATTTTAATGATGTAAAAGTATGTTATTAAAATTGGTAATTTACTGATATTGCCAATTAATGAATCGGTAAATTTGGTTCAGTAACATTCAACAATTTTCTAAATCAGTTTGCTAAAAATTTTGTACATGAAGTTCGGTAAATTCGATAATTAGCTGCCATATATGCATGGTAGAATGAAGATGAGAAATCACAAGGAGTTTGTTATAGGTAGTTGAGGTAGCACTTAACCTAAGTACTGTAGAAATTCTCAATAGTAAATGTGATATATTTTGTTATGCATAGGAGGATGAGAAAATGGCAATGAGCTTTGGTTGGTGAGAAGTGAGTTGGAGGGAGAAAGGAAGGGTAGGGTGATTTTGGGGTCCTAATTGCACAACCAAATGATATATCTTTGAAACCAAGTTGGGTTGAATGGGGTTTAAGATGATTGTCTGTCTAAAATGTTTACCAATGGCTAGATAAGTGTGTTTGCAACATGTAAGTGTAATATTCAAAAGCAATAATGGTAATTAAATGCAGGAGATAAACACAAGTATTCAATTAAAGAGGTTGGGTAGAAGGACCACATCAGTGGTCGCTAATCCCTTGCTTATAGTCAAGCTTGGACCATCCTTGTGCATGTATTGTGAGCATTGAGTCTTATACAATAGCAAAGCTAGACATGCCTATTCCATTAAATTAATACTTCAATAATGTAAAATAGGTGGAGACAATTCCACCTAAATGTCTAAAATAACATTGTGTTAGTCGAGGTAGCACTTTACCTAAGTAGTGTAGAAATTCTCAATAGTAAATGTGATATCTTTTGTTATGCATAAGAGGATGAGGAAAAGCCAGGTGGCAGTGAGCTTTGGTTGGTGAGAAGAAAGAGGGAGAAAGTACGGGTAGGGTGATTTTGGGGTCCTAACTGCACAACCAAAATGATATATCTTTGATACCAACTTGGGTTGAATGGGATTTAAGATGGTCCTTGGTCAGTCTAAAATGTTTATGAATGGCTAGATAAGTGTGTCTGCAGCACGTCAGTGCTAAGCTTCAAAAACAATAATGGTAACTAAATGCAGGAGATAAACACAAGTATTCATAGAAGGACCACATCAGCGGTCTAATCCCTTGCTTATAGTCAAGGTTGGACCATCCTTGTGCATGTATTTTGAGCATAGAGTCTTATACAATAGCAAGGCTAGATATGTCTATTCCATTAAATTAATACTTCAATAATGTAAAATAGGTGAAGACAATTCCACCTAATTGTCCAAAATAACATTGTGTTACTTGGGATTAAACTAGACCCACTTGAATAGGTAGCTAGCTACATCGAGACATGGTTCAGTTAATTTAAACTTGATTCAATGACAAGAAATGGAAGTTAAATTTTAAATTGTGGTTCAATTCAGAGGAAACTAGTTCAGTAGCCCTTGTTGCTGCCTTGAAATGATTTCAAATGTTGACCAATATGAAATTGTTTCACCAAACAAGTTCATTGTATTTCGCAACAACAAAACAAAGGAAGCTATCTAACTTCTCATGAATGACAAAAACTACCAACAGATAGTAGCCATTATTGGTGATTTTGGTTGAGTGTCACCAGTTCATCAAATATACACGCAGTCTAGTTGGATAATTGATCAATGTCAATCTGCCGTCACAAGGAGGTAGGGGAACCTCCCAAGCTTGCTCAAACATTTCAGACTAGGACAGGTTTGGAGATAAACGTCATTAAGAGTGTACACATTGTCAAAACTGAGGATAAAGGTTTCATTGGTTCAGTGTTAGCAAGCTCCAGAATAAGAGAAATCTGACCAGCGGAGCAATAGGTGGTAGGCATCAAGTAGGCGAGTGGATAGTGGACGGAAGGTGCAAAAAAGAATTCAACATAGGGATATAGAATGGTTGATAGAGATGTCTAAATGAAAATGAGAGACGAATGAGAGGTGGGAGCAGAAGGATATGAGTAGGGAAACATAGATATGATCCCCCACTGCTCATCTTATTAAGAGCTTGGTTGTTAAAATTAAAAAAGGAAGGGAATGATAGAAATAAGGCCACTTGGCACCCATCTCTTGATATCGTCACAACAAAAATCCTGCCCAAAAAAGTCAACGACTCCTGACTACCCAAATTCTTACAACAAAAAGGCAATCTCACATGGAACAAAATCAAAGTAAATTGAGTTGTCAGTGTGTGTCTCAACCGATGTGGTTGCCTGCGTGTCTGATCCAGCTTGTGCAGCTGCTCTTTTCCCCATTTGAGAGAAAAAGATCTAATTACAATAATATGAGAAGAAAGAAGGAAAGGAGAGGTGAGCTTCCAGAAAGAAGTGTCAATGCGTGTGGGGATGCAGGTGTTCTTGCAACCAAGAGAAGGGAAAGGAGAGGAAGATATAAGTTATGGACTAACATGTGGTACAGTGGTGGCAAGTGAAGACATTTATAAACCACAAAAATTCTTCTTAAATAAAGTTAGTGGATGCACTTGATTAGATCATTTATATAAATTTGTGCGCTCAATTGGAACAATAAATAAACTATAAAACAAAAAATACTTCAGTTTATTATACCATTCGTGTGATTAACCCTTGAACATAAATAAGGCATCAATGTCGCCTTTTTTTTTTGAGTCTTATGCTAACCACATGTAGAGAGGGAGGCATTGATCACTAACATGCTTAGATGCAAGATAAAGACAAATAAAAAAATGAAATTTCCTGTTGAGAGAAATGTCCTAATCTTAAGCCACAGAATTCTTGGGCTTCAAGGATTGCATGAGTGTTGATTTAGTAAGGGCTGAAAATGTCCCAGCTCATTTTGCTGTTCAGTCTTTGGCTGTGAATTTGACGCAGAATTTTGACGACAATCAGCCTCAAACCATTTAATTGCCTTTCAATGAACATGCTGCATCTCTTCTACTTAAATCAACAACATCAACTTATGTGACATGCAAATAAGTGGCAGATCCAGGAAAAGGACCAAAAGTATGTGAGGAAAATATATTTTTATATATTTAGTATTTATGAGGGCAATAACACATTTTTATTCAAATTTATTTAGAATATATACCTCAAATACTTTGTAAAATAAGTATATTTCTTAAGCTTCAGCGGGGACTGGAGACAGTTGCTCACATTGTGCAATATATAGATATGCAATATAGTTTTGATCTTTGTGAAGGCTTGATCTGCTTTTTCTCAGCTTATTTTACTAAGTTCAATTTATGCATCATTTCAAACCAGTATATAGCATCTTGCCATAAACATATCCAATCCAGCCTCAATAATACAAAAAATATGATAATCCACTAGCAATAGTAATTGATGTTTGTTAGAACTTATTAAACTATTTTAGCAATAAGGAACAACCATCCATTACAGATATTCTACTTTGCTTTATTAGAAATAATTTTTTATGTATTCAAATCAGAAATAAGTTTTTAATTTCATGAATGAAGTATAAAGCATTTTAATAATTGATGAACCCTGAAATTATCAAACCGTTAGCACGACAGCTTCAGTAAAAACAACAGCGTCAACAAGAAGCTTTCACAAGCATAAACACCACTTCACAGATCAAAACACCAAGCTCATATAGTTCAAAATCCATGAACGTGTTATAGCCCAATGAAGATAGAATGACAAATACACAAAGCGGTAGTTTAACAATCATGAATTTTACTAGTATGCAAAACCAAATAATTGATCATTCTTAAAAGCATCACACAAAACACTTTCTCATTTATCCAAGTTGAAAAAGGAAGAGAGAGGATAAATTATTTGTGTAGGACAGCAGATATGCTTAGACACAAGCTCAAACATTGCAAAACAATACAAGACAAGGCAAGTCCAAAAGGAACACATACCGGATCGATCAGAGCTTGGTTGGATGGCCGCAAATTGATTATATTGAGTTTTTCGGCTTTCGCAAGCTTGAATTTTTCGCATCTTTTCAAGAAGTCATCGATGGATCCCCTGGTCTGATTGCAAACGGCGCTGTTTACAAGGTAATCGAAAACCTACCCACACGACATTCAAAACGCAGTCAGTATGTTTAGCAAGACGAACGAATCAAGGATAACGCAGTATTTGCTTTAATAAACTGCAACCCTAAATCACCTTGCACTCTGAAGGCGCCACAGCGCCAAGGCACCCTATGGGGTCACTCGTCGCCTCCCTTCCGCGCAAGAAGTCAAAGACCTCAAAATTGGTGAGCGCCCCGGCGTTGGCTTGTAAACTACGATGCATCAGTAAAAAGGAAAAGTTAAAGCGCGACCCTAGAAAGAGGAAGATAAAGAAGAGTCGGGAAAGACGGCGATTCACATTTTCATCGACGAGAAACGGCAGAGGAAGAAATTAGGCGGCGCGAGGAGTGATCGGGCTATGAATTACAACGGTACCCGTACACGGCGACGGCGATGGAGGGGAAGGCGGCTGAGGGCGGGAGGAGAAGCGGCGGAGGGCGAGTCGCTGGGATGCCGCAGAAGGAGGGTCACGATGATATTTTCGCGTAGGTCTGGCAAAAACTAATACGAACCGCTAACCCGATAGGAAATTAAGCGGGTTTAGATTGGGTATAATCGTATCATAAACTAATCAAGATTATAAACGGGTTGATCCGCTCAACTCATTTATTTTATATGTTTAAGCCTAGCCCGAGTATAATTGTCTAGCCAGTAATATTATTTCACTAGTTGATCTCTACCCTTCAATTTCAAATCAAGGGTGAGATCCAAAGTAACCTATTTCTCAACCCTAAACATTTTTGACCTTTCTACAGCCACTTGACGCCTCGACCTCGAGCCAAAGAGCCGCTCAAGTGCTGAACGCCTCCTTCGTTCTCACCGTCGCAGCCCTTTCTCTCTACCATTTTTTGCCTCCCCCTGTCGTTCATCGCCTCCATTCTCGTCGGTTCTGCTGCTGCTCCTTCTTGGTGGTTTTTAGTGTGGATTCCCTTAGTTTTTTAGTGTATTCGAGTTCGAGATGTATGCTGCCCAAAAGCCATTCCTACGTGAACATGCCCTGTTTTGACGTGTGTTTTTCCTATTGTCTTGTTCACTTGGCTTTGATGTTTTGGTGTTCGAGTGGAGCTGATTTCTTCATGATTGTTGGGTCTTTTGTGGGGTTTTCTGATGGTGATGTTTCCTTGTGAGATTGTGATGGTTTACTAGTGTTTTTCCTTGGATTTCTAGCTATGGATTGTCTCTCCTGTTCTGAAAACGAGTAAGCAGCTGGTTTCTTAGTATTTGAGTTTGAAGTGGGTATTTGACGCTGAAAAATTGCTTGTATTGTTGGTTTCTTCATGTTGTGTTGTTGCCCAGTATCATACTAGTCTTGAGCTTTATTTCTTGATGTTTCCATGGCCTAAATGAGCTGGATATGTGCTGAAATGCTGCTGCCTTTGAAAATGATGAGAGCTTGCTTTAGAACTTAGGTTTTCTTGCCGCTTTTTAGAATTTTCCTATTGTTTGAACTTGTGTTAATATTATTGCCCTCACCGTTGATTTTTCTGTGCTTTTTGGACATTAAGACTAATATTACTCAGTTTAGGAATGTCAGTTGTATCTTTGAATCTGAAGTTCTGGCAATGGATCATGGATGGGGTATAGAAAAATAATATCACTAATTTGCTATACTAATTGAATTATGTTTTGATATTATTTGTTTTGTTAGAATGTTCAAGCTATTTATAAGTGATTTATTTACTAAACAGATTATTTAGGTCGTGTCTAGTTGGCTTTATAAGTGACCTATGTAACAAACAGGTTATTTGGGTCGTGTCAAGTCATAGGTTAATACTTAACCTGTTTAATAAACGGGTTACTTGGTTCGTGTCGGGTTGACCCATCTAAATGCGTGTCGTGTTTGGGTTATACCCCTTGACCCAATTAATTAAACGGGTCGTATTCGAGTTAAGCTATTTGGGTCACGAGTCATAGCAGACATGACCCATTTATGACCAGTTGACCCAAATTGCCAGCCCTATTTTCACATGGGTGGGGGTTACTTCAACTTAGAATGTCAGTTAATCTTGGCCGTTCATTCAAAATCCTCGTGGGCGCATATATTTACACGATGTAGCGGCCATGTTATTATGTTATTTCGCTTTATTTTTTTAAGAATATAATTAAATATTATGTCGTCCTCTACATCCGCTTCTTCCTATTTTATTTACCAAGTAAATAACCCTAATTGTAAATGCCTCCTCCCAAACTCACCTACTGCGGAACACGGATGCCCACAGCCACTGCTAGAGGTGGCCAACGGGCCGGGCCGGCCCGCGGCCCGGCCGGCATGACACGGGCAGGGCACGGCCCGGCCCGTTGACCAAGTCAACGGGCCGCGGGCGGCCCGTGGCCCGGCTTGGGTCGTGCTGGGCCGGAGGTTCACGGCCCGTAGGCGTGCCGTGCCAGGCACGGCACGTGAGCCGGCACGGGCACGGCACGAATAATTTGGGCGGCAACGTTCGAAAATTTGAATTTAGCATGCGTTTTTACCCAAATAGCCCTATAACGGTTTGAAAAAAATTTAAAAGTTAGGGATATAATTGTCTTTATGTTATAAAATTACCATTTTAGCCCCTTTTAATAATTAAAAATAGGGGATAAATATGTAAATTTATACCCAATTCATCCCTATAAATTGACCCCCCAACCCTCTCATTTCTTCACACAAGTTTCCAATTAACTTTGGATTACTTTTTCATTCTCTCTTAATACTTTCTTAATCTCTTTTCTAAAGTTTCAATTAGCCATCAAGATTTCAAAGCTCCCTCGGTCTAGTCACGTGGAGAAGATCAAGTAAGTAGTAAATTAATTTACTTTTAGTCTTTTATAATGTAATTGTACTTAAATTTAAATTATTCTAATATAAATTTTTTTTCATAATTATGTTTAAGTTAAGGTTGTTGAAGGCTGAAACCTCAACTTCTTAGTTCTTACTAAGCGATCTTCAAACACGTGATAAGGTAATTTTTTAATGTATAATTTATTATTAGTAAGTATTTAATCTTATTTTATAAATTTTTTGGCTAACTTTTAATATTATATGTAGAATTAATGGCGGGATTTAACAATACATGGGATTTTTTGCCATGGGAGCTTGAGGCAATACAGCAGGAGCTAATAGGGACTAGTACTACCCCTGTTATGCCACCTGATCAAGATGTCAACCCTCCGCCTTACGACCCAAATCAACAACAGCAAGATCATGTTGAATTGGAGCCTACTAACACTATGCAGGGAGAGGAGGGATGCAGTGCAAACCCTCACGAGTCTACTATGTCGGGCTCAAGAAAACGCACGAGCGACGTTTGGAAGAGCTTCGATGTGGTGATGATTAACGGCGAAGAAAGAGCCAGCTGCAAAAAGTGCAAAAAAGTCTTGACTTGCAAATCATCGGGTGGAACTGGTCATTTGACTCGCCACATCAAAAGCCATCAAACTCAAATCGATCGTGCACAGGCTACTCTAAATCTTTCCTCTAGTTCTTTTGAAATTTTTAATTATTCTACTGAAGTTCTTAGAAAAGAATTAGCTAAATTTATTATTTGGGATGAACAACTATTTTCTTTAGCAGAAAATTATAAATTTGAAAAATTTATACATAAATCACTACAACCTAAATATAAAAAAGTAAGTAGACAAACCATGCGTAAGGATGCTATAAAAAATTTTTCTGAATATAAAACTAATCGTTTACCAACTTTAATTACATTAACTTCTTGTATTTCTTTAACATCTGATATTTGGACCAGTAATCATTCTGATCAGTCATACATGTGTATTACGGCACATTGGATAGATAGTGAATTTTTTTTATAAAAAAGAATTATTGCATTTAAAATTTTTGAATATCCTCATACTGCAAATGCTATAGTTAGACAATTTCATAGCATTTTACATTCATATAATATAATTAATAAAAAATTTTTAATTAGTTTTGATAATGCAAGTAATAATGATAGTGCAATTGATAAATTAAAAAGATTGTTAAATCCAATATTTAATGGTGCTTTTTTTCATATACGATGTGCATGCCATATTCTAAACTTATGTGTTCAACATGGAATAAAAGAAGTAGATGAACATGTAACTAAATTAAGAAATGCTGTTATATTTGTTACTTCTTCTACTTCTAGAAATCAAGATTTTAGACAAGTATGTAAATCTTATGGTTTGTCATATAAAAAATTTAAACTTGATATTAAAACACGATGGAATTCTACTTATGATATGCTAACAACATGTTTTCCATTTAAGGATCCTCTTATATTATTTTATAATGAAAGAATGTGTGATGGAAATATTGAAGAAAATGATTGGGATAAAGCAAAGTTATTACATAATATTTTAGAAATTTTTTATAATGCTAGCACTCATTTATCTGGTGTTTATTATCCTATATCATGTTTAATTTTAGAACATTTAGTTTTAATTAGTGAAATGTTTTCTCAATATAGACATGATTTTTTCAAGTAATTTTTAAAATGGAAACAAAATTTAAAAAATATTGGAAAAATATATCTCATTTATATTGTTTAGCTTCAATTATGGATCCTAGATTAAAATTAGAAGGTGTTCATATTTTATTAGATGAATATTATAAAAATATGGAACTTGAAGGAGTAGATGAGAAAAAAAATGAAGTTTCTACCTTATTAGATGAAATGTATAATATTTATAATTTAAAATTTGGAAATACAATGAATCCAACATCCTCTCAAACTAATGTATCTACTAGTAGTAAAAATATTACAGGAAGAATACGCACAATTTTAAATAGGAAAGGAACATCAACAAGTCGATCTAGTAATTTTAATGAATTAACATTTTTTTTAGAAAATAATCATACATCTTTACTCACAGAAGAACAAATAGATAATTTTGATATTTTATCATGGTGGAGATCACAAGGAAAATCATATCCTGTGGTTTCTGCCATGGCACGTGATCTACTAACTCCTCCGGTGTCTACTGTAGCATCGGAGTCTTGTTTTAGTGCAGGCGGCAGGGGGCTGGACGAGAAGCGAAGCCGAATGAATGAAGAAAGCGTGGAAATGCGTATTTGTCTTAAAGATTGGCTAGATGCTGAAGATCGTCTTCAAGATAAAGGTGGTCATTCAACTTCATCGGATGATGATGAACAAAGTCTTGGAAGTGCAAGCGGAAGCAACAATGGATAAACGTTGTAATAAATAATTATAAAAAAAGTTGTAGAAAGAGTTGTAGAAAGAGTTGTAAAAAGAGTTGTAAAAAGAGAACTACGTAGACCTGATTCCTCCTTTGAGTGGGGTACGTAGGCAGCCTGTAATGGGTCCGGTCTAAAATATATAAAATTTTAACATTTTTTCAAAAATTTGTGCAATATACATTCTCAATTTCTCAATTTTTTATTTTTTCATATTTTATATTTTTATATATTTTAATTAAGTAATAATTTACTTATTAAATTAATTTATTTTTTTAAAATTTGGCACACGGGCCAAAGTCGGCCCGTGGGCCACATTGGCCCACGGCCACAATTGGCCCGTGGGCCAACTTTGGCCCGCGGCCACAATCGGCCCGTGGGCCAACTTTGGCCCGCGGCCACAATCGGCCCGTGGGCCAACTTTGGCCCGCGGCCACAATCGGCCCGTGGGCCAACTTTGGCCCGCGGCCACAATCGGCCCGTGGGCCAACTTTGGCCCGCGGCCACAATCGGCCCGTGGGCCAACTTTGGCCCGCGGCCACAATCGGCCCGTGGGCCAACTTTGGCCCATGGGCCACAATCGGTCCGGGCCAAACACGGCCCGCGTCTCTCATTGGGCCCGTTGGGCTGTATTTGGCCCGCGTGCCGACGTAAGCCCGCGGGCCGTGCCTGGCCCGCGTGCCGGATCCGGCCCCCGGGCCGGATCCGTGCTCACGCTGCAACTGAACCGTGCCTGGGCCGGCACGGTTAATCGGGCCGCGGGCCGTGCCGGGCCCCGCGATTCTCCTGCCGTGCCATGCCGGGCACGGCACGATTTGAAACGGGCCGTGCCAGGCACAGCCCGCCTGGAACCGGGCCAAGGCGGGCCCGGGCACGGCCCATGGCCACCTCTAGCCACTGCTGCCTCCCTTCGAGCTCATGCTCGCTGCCACCACTGCCCCCTATCGAGCTCACCCGCCTCCCGCCTCTTGCCTACTCTCGAGCTTGCCTGCCGCCGCCACCACCTCCTTCAAAGCTTGCGCTCACTCTGCCACCGCCACCTTGCCGAGCTCAGGCCAGCTGTTGAGCTCTCCTCGCCATAGCTGCCGAGCTCACCCATCTTCCCTCTCCCCTTTTCCTCTCAAGGAAACAACCTCACCATCACGTAATTCTCACATGCCATTCATTTCTTTTTTTCCTTTTCTCATAAGAAACAGAGCCTAAAGTCTACATTTGTATTTCATGACTTAACAAGTGATGCATCAGTTAAACATTCTCCTTTACTATAAATATTATTCGTTAATTGATGATTTGCGCCCTTCCAAACTTTCTTTCATCATTTAATATAGGTCGAGGTAATTATAGCTAGTCATATTGTCAATACCAATAATCTAATGTATAATTAGCGTGACCATCTAATTAAAAAAGAAATCAAGTTTGCTAAGTCCTAATCTTAGAGCAACTAATGCTAGCTATCTATTCCATTGCTACAAAGAAATAGTACATTCTTTTATTGACAAACTAATATTTATATAGCATTCAAGCTAATTTAACGAATTTAAAACATACTATCTAAACATATCAACGCTTGAGAAATTAGTTACGGCAAATAGAACTATTGTTCTTAAGGTAGTTTTCTATAGAAGGTATGTTTAGGCTTCATATAAAAGGGCATGTGGGTTGAAGAGCCCTTGGCACTATTGGAGAAAGCTATTGAGAGGTGACGTTGAAAAGAGAACCCATTGGGGGACAACGTGTAAGTATGAGCAATAAGAGCTTGTTTATTTGGGAGAAAGTTAAAAGAAAAAAAGTATATGCTTATTTACTTGGGCGGATAGATAATTTAGGAGAAAAAGTTAGGTAATAATCTCTTTTTTTATTTTTCACCCGAATCAGATAGAATGTTGAAACTACATCTTAACTTTACTAACTTCATACCTTGTTTTTCATCGCACCGTTGCTCGTTCTCGCTCACTACGAGCTTTCCCTAACTACTCGTCCTTGCCATCATTGCTCGAGCTCACTGCCACTGCTCGTTCTTTTCTTCACTATTTGTCCTCACAATCGTTGCTTGTATTTAATATTTAATATTTAATAATTATATAATATTATTAGTATATATATATAATATGAGTGAAAAAAATAAAAATTAGAGTGTATATATCAATCTTTCAAATTTTTTTTCCGCCCAAGTAAACAGAAGAAAGAAAAAAAATATAACATATTCCATTTAACTATTTTTTTTCTTTCCTTTTCTTTACGCTTTCTTTCTTTTTTTTCTTATTTTCTTCTAATTTTCCCTAAGTAAACAAGCCCAGAGGACTATCATAAGACAAATTTATACTTTACTAGGCATACATGTTAAATTCTATACCTAATATCCTAGCTCACAAGTAAAACTTGTGAAGAAAAATTTAAAGTATTTAGAGTGATACAAGTACAAGTAAGCATCGCTTAATTCACATATTTTGCATATTATATATTTCAATTCTTTGAACCCCTAAGTCTTGTAATCGAACCCGTGAGCAAAAACTTTGTTATATTAATTTTATTTATTCCAGCATAATTTGATCTAAGGATTAAAAAAAATATTTTGAATCATTTTGGATCTTCCTCTTTCCCTATTGGTTTGTCGTGATGGGAGTTAAAGCATCCATTAGGGTTTGAGCCATCTAGATGCAAACTGGATAAGGCTAATTCTATGAGATAATTTTTGGACGATCACAGTTGATTAACATCACGACCAAAGTACACGAAAAGTCAAAGTCAAAGCATTTTCTTTAATAAAACGAGAAATTAGGATCAGTATTAGCCTTTTAATTATTGGCGAGTTGCTTAATTTAGCATTCTTTTTAATCTCCGGTGGGCGGCATTTGAGCATTTTATAAATATACGTACGGCCAAAACGTTTAGCTCAAGATTTGGGCGACCAAATTAAGGAAGAAAACACCCACCGATCGATATTCACACGTCACGTTGAATTCTCCGGCCGGTCGGCATCCTCCGCCATGGAGAACGAGCTCCCCCGACGAGTCCCCGTGCCGCCGTCGCCTCCGTTCATGGACACCTTCAGGGCCAACTTCAAGGAGACGTTCTTCCCCGACGACCCGCTGCGATTGTTCCGAAGCGAGCAGGGATGGGCGGCCAGGTTAATAGCGTCTCTCAAGTACGTCTTCCCCATCATCGAGTGGCTCCCGGCCTGCACCCTGAGCACCCTCAAGTCGGACCTAATCGCCGGCATCACCATCGCCAGCCTCGCCATTCCCCAGGGCATCAGCTACGCCAAGCTCGCCAATCTCCCTCCCATCATGGGCCTCTGTGAGTGCCGCCGAAACATGCAAATTAACGACTAGATCTATATATTACTGCACGCGGCAGTGTTTCACATGCAAGCATGGTTCCCGTATTTGCGCAGACGGCAGCTTCGTGCCGCCGCTGGTGTACGCGTCGATGGGAACATCCAAGCATCTCGCGGTGGGGCCGGTGGCCACGGCTTCGCTCGTGATGGCCGAGATTCTGGGAAATGAGGTGCCGCCGTTGCAGAATCCGACGCTGTTCATGCACTTGGCGCTCACTGCCACCTTCTTCGCCGGTTGCATGCAGGCGCTGTTGGGTATCCTAAGGTGCGTGCATGAATGCATGCACGCTTACGTCCATACAGTGCATGCAAATTTAACTAGTTCAAATGTGACAGGCAAAACTATTCTATTTTTTAATGAATTTATCTTACTTTATATCATAAACTCTATATATCAACGAGGTTAATTAGAATATCTGATCTCCTCCTTATTTACACCTCAGGCTTGGGTTTGTCGTGGAGTTCTTATCACATGCAACCATTATGGGATTCATGGGGGGCACTGCCACCACAGTGTCCCTCCAGCAGCTGAAGGGGATTTTTGGCCTCAGGCACTTCACTGCATCTACTGATGTCGTTTCTGTATTGAAATCTACCTTCACACAAACCAACGAGGTTGACTTTCTAATCGGTCACTATACTACTTTCAATTACTAAACCTAGCTAGCCATCTTTTATGATTTCTATAAATTCACGCAGTGGCAATGGGGAGCGGCCGTCATGGGAATTATTTTCATGATCTACCTCTTTGCTTCTCGTTTTGTAGTAAGTGAATAGTCTCTCTGTTCAGTTCTCATTGTGTTTATCTCTAAGATCAATTAAAGAGTACAATTATATATGATTTATTCAGAGCAAATTGCGACCAAAGCTATTTTGGATCTCTGCAATAGCTCCATTGGTGTCAGTCATAGCAGGAAGTCTTGTGGTGTATCTTTTCCACCTCAACAGAAAAGGATTTCAAGTTGTAAGTCATCTTCAATCAATCGATCGTTCAATAGCATAAACATACATAAGATTAGCTCATAATTACTACAATTAACTGTGGTCTTGTAGATTGGCTACTTGAGCAAGGGAATAAATCCACCTTCAGCAGATATTTTGGCATTCTCAGGGCCTTATTTGAAGTTGACAATCAAAGCAGGCATCGTCAGTGGCATAATTGGCCTCGCTGTATGTTCTTCAATTCAACAATCCTGCTATACAGTAGCATAATTTGGGGCAAATGTTCTTGCAGGAAGCAATTGCAGTCGCCAGGATTTTTGCGCTGGTAGAGAACTACAACATCGACGGCAACAAGGAGATGATTGCCTTCGGGATGATGAACATCACTGGATCCCTCACCTCGTGCTTTCTGACGGCTGGTATATACACATCATTATGCGCATGGAGAATTAGATTCGGTAATTCTAGCGATAGATTTTGTTCACATGCGTACGTGCATGGGCCATGCAGGGCCGTTCTCACGGTCCGCGGTGAACTACAACGCCGGCGGAAAGACGGCGATGTCAAACATAGTGATGGCCTTGGTGGTGATGGTGATTCTGCTGCTGCTGATGCCGCTGTTTCAGTACACGCCGCAGGTGGTGCTGGCGGCGCTCATCATCTCCGCCATGGTCGGCCTCATTGACTTCAAACACATGTTTGGGCTGTGGACCATCGACAAGATGGACTTCTGCACGTGCATCGGAGCATACCTGGGAGTCGTCTTCGATAGCATTGAGACTGGCCTGATTATTGGAGTACGTAAATGCGTGTTTTAATTGTCTCATAATTAATACCAATTATAAATGAAGAAATATGTGGCTTAAATTTTGATGATCAATTAATAATGAATAATTCCAGGTTTCAATCAACATAGTCAGAGTGTTGCTGCAGTCAGCCAGGCCAAGAACTACTGTTCTTGGAGCGATCGAAGGCTCTTCTTTGTACCTAAGAATGGATCAATACTCCATGGCTAAGAGCATTCCTAGGTTTCTCATTATTAAAGTGGACGCCGCTATCCTTTTTTCAAATGCAAGCTACTTGAGAGAAAGGTATTAATCGTATACAATATGCTACGATCTAAACATATAAGATTATGATAAAATTTTATGTTAATTTTATCCAATATTATGTTAATTCAAATGATCTGTCTTAAACCCTTTTGTATAATGATTATTGATGCTCCAAATAATTTTTGTATTTTTGTATATGTAATGTTCAATTATCAGGATATATAGATGGATACAAGAAGAAGAGAAGAAGGTGGAGTCAACGGAAGATGTTGGCCTAAAATATGTTATCCTAGATTTGGGTGGTACGTATGCATGAGAAAAAAAAATTTTCTTTATTATCGGCTGCTATTAATTAATTAAATTGTATGTTGACCACATTTCAAGTCAAATAAATCCTTTTGAACTCTCATACTGGCAGCTGTGGGCAACATTGACTCTAGTGGGACTGTCATGCTGGAGGAAGTCAAGAGGACTATAGGGAAAAAGAAACTTCAGGTAGTATTAATATTATTATAGTTTATAACTTAATTTAATTTCGCATATTACATTAAAAACAATGTTACTTAAGTGTTACTTTAAATATTTAATACGTTTGGCTTCTCTTGGTCAACAGCTTGTGCTGGCAAACCCCGGGAGCGAGGTGATGAAGAAGCTGGACAAGTCAAAGGCGATCAAAACCATCGGGCAGGAGTGGCTATTTCTCACTGTGGATGACGCGGTCAAATCATGCAGCGTTGACTCTGACGTGGCCGATGGCGCAGACCGTCTATCAGGTCAATATCCTGACATGGTGTGAAACGCGAGCGAAGACTGCGTACTAGCTGCACACGCATGCATGCAAAGGCTCCGCAAATGTTGGAGGAAGAATAATTGCATGATCTTGATTAGATCTCGATAATCTTGTGAGGTCTGATTTGAAAATTTTCCTGCGTGTATTATGTCCAATTTAGCTAGTTTTTTTTTTGTAATATTAATTTGTAGGTCAACGGGTTGACAGGTTCAGTGTTTTTGACTTTCTCTATATTTCATGTTTAGCGTAACCCGAACAAATGTTCTTGGGAGCTATTAAAAAAATAATAAAAGATTACTTTACCCCCTGAGTTTTGTTAAATCTTTTTAGTAAATTTGGTGAAATAATAAAAATTCTCGAGTGCCTAATTGGAAGATTCAATCTTTGACACTCTTATGTTAAATTTTATGTAGTGTCATTAACGTGGACATAAATTCTTCTCTTGAAAATTTCAGTGTTATATATCGCTCTACTCGTGGACAACAGTAAACTTCCATGCACAAACATACAATAAAAAAATTAAATTATATTAATCCAAATTATAATATTAGCTAATTAAGATAATACTAATATTTAATATGAAAAAACTCACTAAGAGGGTAAACAAAATAAAGAAATTATTAAATTTTCCATTATTAAACAATAATACAATATCTCTTCATAGTCAAAGATTTCACCAAGAAGTTAAAAGATCTAACATGAAAAATAATAATCCCAAAATCATAAAACTAAATTATATAAAAACAACAAATACACTAAGCTTTTCATTTAGTCTCTTATTAGCCTTAATCTATTGAGATGATGCTGCTAGCATATGATGTCGGTAATGCATAAACAATTTAATGAGAAAAGTTCTTACTCAAAAAGCTATATAATTGACCATATATATGGTTAATGGGAAAATTTCTCGCCCAAAAATTTTATCGCTATGTTTCTAATAGATCAATGTGTTTTTCCTTCTTTTCGCTATATAAATTTCGTCCAAAAAAATACGACCTAAAGTCGTAAAAATTTTTGCCCTAAAGTTTATTAACCTACCTCATATTGAGGTGGTTAAAAGTTACCTTAATCTTATCCATATTTGGTATTCCTTTTTTTCCACTTAAGTGACATATCCAAATCCCGCGGGTGCAAAAGAATATGCTTATACTGTTTATTAAATTAATAAAAGTAAAATTGTTATAGTACATATATTACCATGTCCCTATAATACAAGTATATGCATGAATTTCATGCCGGGCCATTGTTCACATAGAACGATACATATAATTAAGGCCCGTTTCGATGGAAAGAATCTATCGAAAGAAGAAAATATACAATGAATCTGAAGATAAAAACTATCAATTTATTATATTTTTCTTCTCGTATATGTAAATTCTCTATAACCAAACAGGCCTTTAGACTCTTCCACGTCACACAATGATCCTCTATTACCTATCGATAGTGATCGATAAGATCATAAGATCTTCAACGATCGCATCAGTGTATTATTGCGCAAGAGTGAGCGCTGTAATTCGAACGCCATTTTAATATATCCATGGCGATAACGACGAAACGGGCCAGGTTCATTGAATCTAGCCGTGATCCGTTTCCGCGGAATCATATATGGCTACTTCAATCGCAACCTAGGTTCAATGAACCTGGCCATGTTTTTTTTTTTTGTGAAACAAGGGGTAGCAAATTGTGCTCCGCTGCATGCGGAATCTACGAGAGGGCGAAAGGTCAGCCGCATTAATCTTGCTGATGAAGAAGCTGTGGAAGAAACGGTCTCCGTCGAATCCCCCTACGCAAAATGACTAACGCATCAATTCTCTGAGTTGTTGGGCCTGTTGCCAAATTCATCCCACTGGTTGAATTCCAACGGGCATGCATTGTTTTTTAATTTCCAAAAATGTCCCCGTGGGGTCGTTTGGGAATCCGAACTACCTTGTCCCGCCGCTATAAAGAGGTGGAAGGGGGAGCAGAAATGGCCGCATCACCTCCCTTTTCTCAGAAGCGCCCGAGCATGGCACTTGGAACCAGAGATCCGGTGAGCCTAATGCAGGAGTTCCTCAGAGAGGCTGGAGGATGCGCTGTCATAGACGGCGGCTTGGCGACGGAGCTCGAAGCCTATGGAGCGGACCTCAAGGACCCCCTGTGGAGCGCCAAGTACCTCTTCGCCTCCCCCGACCTCATCAAGAAGGTAAATCCCATGTCGCCTTTCTCCATTTAATTGGTAAAAGCTTGGATCTTCCTTCATTCTTTGTTCTATCCGATGCTTATTGTTTTTCATGTTGGGATGAAAAGGGGAAAATGTTTCTGTTTTGATGCAATGGTTTATGGGTATTGCTAATTTCCGCAGAATCGCTTATTCAACGAATAAGAGGCTAAGAGCGTTAATAATTTAGTTACAAGTTAATTATCGAATTATAAAAAAAGTTTTTTGATTGTCCAAATCTGGCTAGCAAGCTGGATTTTAGGTTTTAGACGGCATGCTTTCGGACATTCATTCTGTTTGACATTTCATGAGTCGCAGGTTCACTTGGATTATCTCGAGGCTGGGGCAAATATCTTGATCACTGCCTCCTATCAGGTTCTTATCGATCTTCTGTGTTTTCGCTTGAAACGACATTTCAGAGGATTCTAATCAAGTTTATCTGGTGCGCTATAGGGCACCATACAGGGTTTCCAATCTAGAGGCTTTACAAGGGAGCAAAGTGAGGCTTTGTTGAAGAGAAGCGTTGAGATTGCACGCGAAGCACGAGACACATTTCAAGGGCAACTCCTTGAAGGCTTTTACAAACTCAATAGGCACACACACACCTTTAAGCATCCTATTCTGGTTGCAGCATCAGTAGGCAGCTATGGAGCATACTTGGCAGATGGTTCAGAGTACAGGTGGATATTCATGAATAACTTTCTTACAAAATTGAAGCTTTCGTTAGATTACCTTAATCCATTGATAGTCATTATTCTTCATTTTCAGTGGAAATTATGGCCAAGATGTAACTCTGGAGTTTCTTAAAGATTTTCATAGGAGAAGGCTTCAGGTCCTTTCTGAAGCTGGACCAGATATAATTGCTTTCGAGACAATTCCTAACAAAATTGAAGCGCAGGTATTGGTTTGATGAATTGATTGATCCTTACTATATAGGAATGTTCCCGCAGCTACATTTTACTGAATTTTTTCTTCTGAAAGTTCCATTAGGTTCCTTATATACCCTAACTTGGGACAAGAGATTAGAACAGTCCCGGTGCTTAAGTACTTGAAGCTATATATCAGAAAGTTTTCTTTGTTCATGTCTTTAGAAAGATAGAATAACAAAACAATTTTTAAGGTTTGATTTATGAAGTAATCTCGTATAATTACAATTCTGAAATCTCTTAATCTTGTCAATAAGTCCAATGACCTGATGGATTGCATATAACTTAAGGTAAGTAACAAATTGAGATATATCTGCATGCAAATAAAACCCGGTTCACTGACTTTGTGCACACTGAAATCTGAATTCTCCTCCAGTTAAAGAGGAGGAAAGTAAATTAAAATCTAGTTGATCCTTCTTGCTAAAGCAACAAGCTATTCACTTTTAGTCACTAGTATTTGTTAGTACAGACAGGTGCTTGTCAGATTATACCGTGTAATGTCTTTGCAACTTATATACTAAGATAATTCTTCTCTCATTTTTTGATGCAGAGCTAAATAGATGTATAATAAATAAACATAGTAGATCTTCATATGCAGTCAATTGGTGTTTGAAATGTTCTGTTCCTTGATATAAAAGTTTATCACTTGCACTGAGATCTAGGTTGAGCGCTCAAAACAAACAGAGAGAACTGGAAATTTCTTTTATTCAGCATTCTCCTCTTAGTGGATCTTAATTCTGACTTATTTTATAGGCATATATTCAACTACTTGAGGAGTGTGATATAAAGATTCCAGCTTGGTTGTCTTTCACCTCAGTGGATGGGATTAACGTTGTCAGTGGAGATTCTGTGATAGAGTGTGCTTCTCTAGCTGATTCATGCAATAATGTTGTTGCAGTTGGAATCAACTGCACTCCTCCCAGATTTATTCACAATTTAATCCTATCTATCAAGAAGGTACTGTTGATACTGCATTTGCACTTTTTTAGTTTTCTACAGATAACCTGTGCCAGCTTATTTATTAAGTTATTATGCTAAATATATATATTCTAAGGTGAAACTTCCGTTCAAATTTTGAAATGTTGTCTTTGTGATTTTGATGATGTCTAACTGGTTCATCCTTTTACAGGCAACTGACAAACAAATTTTGATCTATCCAAACAGTGGTGAAACCTATGATCCCGACATGAAGGATTGGGTGGTGTGTTTTACTACCTAGTTGCTCCATCATTCTTTTGCTTCTGCTTTGATGATACTTTGTTTGGAACCGTAGCTATTCTGAAACAAAAAGAATTGAATACTAAAATAATGAAATATCTTCTCTCGTAGCATTTTATTTTCAATAAAAATTCAATATTTTTATATGGAATCCCAATTTAGCCCAATGTGAATAGGAGAACTGCCATGACATATCATGCTTAATGATTTTACTAATATTACATTAGGCTTAAACATTTTAAATTAAGTCCTATTGCTTGAGAATCACTAATTTAATGAGTTTTTTCATTGGAGTATGGAATAGAAAAGGTCTCTTGTAAGGCAAGATTAAGATCGTGATTTAGATATTTTTTTAAATGAAAAATTAAAAGCAAGAATCACAAGAGTTTGACCTTTTTTAGTAAATCTAGTTCTGCTCAATAGAAAAAAAAGCATTATGGATGATGGATGGGTCATAACAATTTTTTTTTTTTTTATTCTCTACTTCTGAATATTGCCTTTTTTAAAATTTCCAAATTTTGCAAATATATCAGTGGAGGTTTAATCTGAGCAACGGTTGGTCCTTCTTAAAGCTAGTCAACGCACAGGACTGACTGGATTGAGACTTATTAGCATATCTTTACTGTTTCAGCGCAATATATTCCATCTATTTTAAAAGAAATCTAATTGTGTATTTTGTTTCTGCCTGCAGGCAACTACCGGTGTTTCTGATGAAGGTTTCGTTTCATATGTGAGCAAGTGGCATGAGGCTGGAGCTTCTCTTATAGGAGGATGCTGTAGGACTACTCCAAACACCATTAGAGCCATAGCAAAGGCTCTGCGCAAGGAGCTCAATTCATCTCAGGACGATCAGGAGTCAGATATCCAGAGAAACGTAATCCACGAGAGGTTGTTGGTCAACTCTGCATCTAATCATCACACTTCCCATAATTCCGGAGCTTGTGCTCGTGAGCTACTGGTCTAGAACTACTGAAGTTAACCGTAGCAGAGCAGCGGTCCACATTCTCTCCGAAGGAGACGTACTGCACAAATTTAATTTGAGCATGTATTTCCTTTACCAATTAACAGTATTGCAGTACTAAACACTGATTTCCAATAAAAAGTTCTATTGACGAGTAAGCTTGATGTAATTTTTGTGAAAAACAAGGCTGAAAAACAAGTATATAGTTCAGAGCTGCTTCCAAGTTCCAAGGACTTGATAAGTTCCTGCCGCTTTTCTGAAATTCAAAGAACAATTCTAGACCTATGGCATCGACCACTATCTCCGCAACAACACCTCCCCTCTCTTTGAAAGAACACTATTTTGTCGAAAATTCTGATCGGAATTCTCCAATTCCTTCTCCCAAAATCTGCAAAAGCTTCAGAGCTATCAAACAAACTCACTGCCAGATGATCAAAACTGGCCTCGTTCAACTCCCCTGTGCTGCCTCCGAGCTTATTGCTGCTTACTGCTCGATAGCCACTTCGGAGAGCTTAAGCTACGCCGCTGCAGCATTTGAGCTCCAGGAAGAAGATGGCGAAGCTGACCTCTTCTTGTGGAATACTCTCATCAGAGGTTACTCTTCTGCAAATTTCGTGAAGGAAGCAATCGAACTCTATAGCCGTATGGTTGCCCTGGGGGTCAACCCGGATCGCTTTACTTTTCCGCCGCTTCTCGCTGCTTGCTCAAAAATCAAATTTTTTGGGGAAGGAGTACAGATCCATGGCGCTCTGGTGAAGATGGGAGCACAGGGAGGAATCAAAGGCGACGTCTTTACATCAAACTCTTTGATACATTTCTATGCCGAGCTTGGAGATATGGAATTAGCCCAACAAATGTTTGAAAAAATGACTGACAGAAATGTTGTATCCTGGACATGTCTCATTGACGGATATGCTCGCAGCGATAGCCCAGAGAAGGCTGTATCTTTGTTCCATGAGATGGTGAGGAACGGTAACGTTAAACCTAACTCAGTCACCATGGCCTGCGTGTGTTCAGGTTGTGCAAAGCTGCAAGATGCTCAAGAAGGCAAGAAGATATTTTCTTACATCACTAACTCCGGCATCAAGATGAACCCTACTTTGTTCAACTCAGTCGTGGACATGCTCATGAAGGTCGGAGCAGTGGATGCAGCAGAGCGGCTCTTCGATGAATGCACCAACAGGAACATTATTCTTTGGAACACAATGGTTTCAAACTACGTGCACCTAGGAATTGCAAGTAAGGCTCTCGCCATCTTCAGTGAAGTAATCCACTGCGGAGAGAAGCCGGACAGGATAACCATTGCCGCCGGCGTGTCAGCATCAGCCCAATTGAGTGAGCTTAAAGTTGGGAAACAATTCCATGGTTACATCTTGAGAAACGGATTTGATTTCCATGATATGGTTCTCAATTCAGTACTTGACATGTACATGAAGTGTGAGGAGCCAAATGCAGCATACAAGGTCTTCAACATGAACCCTAACAAGACTGTCGTGAGTTGGAACACGATCATAAGTGGTTGCATAGCAAATGAAGATTTTGTTTCAGCACGGGAGTCGTTCGATGTAATGCCTCAAAGAGATTTGGTTTCTTGGAACACCATGATTGCTGGACTCGCGCAGGCTAGCCAGTTTGAGGAAGCTATTGAACTCTTCAGGCAAATGCAAGCTTCCGCCATGAAGCCTGATGCAGTGACTATGGTAGGTGTTGCCTCAGCATGTGGGTATCTAGGCTCACTTGATCTTGCAAAATGGACATACGCATACATTAGGAGATCCAGCATAAACTGTGATGTCAAGCTAAACACTGCATTAGTCGACATGTTCGCAAAGTGTGGCGATCCCAAAAACTCCCTACAAGTGTTTGAGAAAATGCCCATTAAAGATGTTTCTGCTTGGACTGTTGCGATCGGAGCGGCGGCGGTCGAGGGGAACGGCCAAAGAGCTCTATGTCTTCTCGATGGCATGATCAAGCATGGACTGAAGCCGGACGCAGTAGTGCTTGCTCAGGTACTGAGTGCGTGCAGCCATGGCGGGTTACTTGAAGATGGTCGCAGATTGTTCAACTCAATGAGCATCGAGTACGGGATTTTTCCTGGCATCGTCCATTATGGTTGCATGGTGGATCTCCTTGGCCGTGCCGGATTATTAGAGCAAGCACGAGATCTCATCCAGACGATGCCCATGGAACCCAACGACGTCATCTGGGGAGCACTCCTGGCTGCTAGTTGTGCACATCAGGATTTCGAACTGGCAGAGCATGCAGCTGAGCAAGTTCTCGCTTTGGCGCCCGAGAGGAGCGGAGTGCGTGTGCTGCTGTCAAACATGTACGCTTCAGCAGGCAGATGGCAAGATGTCGCCAGGGTAAGGTTAGAGTCAAATGAAAAAAGGATCAGGAAGCATCCAGGCTGCAGCTTGATCGAGGTCGATGGAGTGATCCACGAGTTTACTTCGTGTGATGAATCACACCCAGAGAGGAATCACATAGTGGAAATGCTGGAAGAGATTGGCGAAAAAATTGAGGATGCAGATTACGCTCCTGATCTGGGTAGCGTTTTAATGGATGTTGATGAGAGCGAAAAGGAATACCTCCTCAGTCGCCACAGCGAGAAAATGGCCGTAGCATTTGGAATCATGAGCTCAGCTCCGGGTGTGCCTATCCGCATTGTTAAGAACCTGAGAACCTGTGCTGATTGCCACTCGTTTATGAAGTTTGCATCTCTAATTTATAGCCGAGAAATCACTGTAAGAGATAATTACAGATTTCATCATTTTCATGGTGGTGTTTGTTCCTGCAGGGATTATTGGTGACACCACCAACAAGCATAGTCTTCATCAATTACTTAATAAAGAAAAGGTTGGCGCCATGTTGCTGCTGCTGGTAGATATGTTTGTAAGTATATTTTACTGCTATTTTATACTTGAAACACTCAGCAGCTATTATTTTATTTCGGAGAAAGGCGGCTCACTTATTTACTGGCAGCTGCTAATGCAGCTACTGCTGCTACTAGTTCGATACATCTACTTCTACTCCACGCCACTCGAAAGAGTCGGCGCAGTTAGACACCTACACTGGAGCCGCCCATCTCGTCGCCTGCGTTCCGAAGTTACCGGAACTTCTACACCATCTGTATCAGCAGATTCGCCCCACCGCGGCCTCTCTCTTCGCGCTCCCTCTCCCTCCTGTACTCCTCCTCGCACCGGCTGCGGCATTGTTGTTGTTGACGCGGATCGTGCTGCTGCTGCTGGCACCGTCGCTGACACTCCCGCAACTGCTCCTCGGGGTCGTGTTCACGTTCCCTTCTGTGCTCTTCCTCGCACCGGCTGCGGCATTGTTGTTGTTGACGGGGGTCGCGCTGCTGCTGCTGGCACCGTCGCTGGCACTCCCGCATCTGCTCCTCGGGGTCTCTGTTCTCGTCTCTCTGGGAGCCTCCGTGTCTCCTCTCCCGCTCACATTCTCTTCTGTACTCCTCCTCGCACCGGCTGCGGCATTGTTGTTGTTGACGGGGGTCGTGCTGCTGTTGTTGGCATCGTCGGTGGCACTCACGCAGTTGCTCCTCAGGGTCTTTATTCTCGTCTCTCTGAGACCCTCCGTGGCCCCTTTCTTGTTCACGTTCCCTTCTATATTCCTCCTCGCATCGGCTGCGGCACTGCTGCTGCTGACGTGGGTCGCGCTGCTGCTGGCACCACCGCCGACACTCCTGTAGCTGCTCCTCTGGATCCCTGTTCTCGTCAATTTCAGACCCTCCGCGGCCCCTCTCCTGTTCACGCTCCCTTCTATATTCCTCCTCGCACCGGCTACGGCATTGTTGCTGCTGACGTGGATCACGCTGTTGCTGCTGGCACCGCCGTCGGCACTCCTGCAGCTGCTCCTCAGGGTCTCTGTTTCCGTCTCTCTCGGACCCTCCGCGTCCTCTCTCCTGTTCACGCTCCCTTCTATATTCCTCCTCACACCGGCTGCGGCACTGTTGCTGCTGACGTGGGTCGCGCTGCTGCCAGCACCTTTTCTGGCACTCCTGGAACCTCTCCTCCGGGTCTCTGTCCTCTCCGTCCCTCTGCGATCCCCCGCGCTGCCTCTCCTCTCTGTATTGCTCTTCGCACCGCCGCTGGCACTCCTGCTGCTGGCGCGGGTCGTAGCGGTGCTGCTGTTGACACCGTCGTTGGCACTGGCGGAATTGATCCTCTGGATCTCTGTTTATCTCCAAGTCCTCATCTCTCCCACGCCCGTGCTGGCTCTCCCTTTGGAACTCCTCCTCGCAGCGGCGCTCGCACTGGCGGCGCTGCTGCTCCCCCTGCCGGCTTTGGCGGCAGTCCTGCTTGCACTGCTCGAGGCGGCGCCAGGGGTCTGCTTCGTCGACGGACAGGGAGGCCGCGGCGGAGAGGAGTGAGAGCGAGAGGAAGAGGAGCACGGCAAGGAGCGCTTTTGCTTTAGCGATCGCCATGATTTGGCTTTCGATTGAAGCGAACACGAGAATGGGATGAGAGGTGAGAAGAGGCGCGGAGCACTCTTATAGCGGGAGGAAAGGTGACGAATCTGGTGGCCAGCACACTCTTGCTTGAGCCACGCGGTGGTCTGCTTCTCTCATGCAAGATTTCGAGTTGACGGGTGTTGGCTGCCGGCATGCTCACGCGAGCAAGCTTTACAACTGTCGGACGCTGGGAATCGTCACCGGTTCACTTGTCGCGGTTCGAACTTGGAAGCTGTCAAGCTGCTTGTGAGTAGAAGGGCGAGGCTAGAGGACGAGGTGAAGCGGAGCGAGCGAGACACGAGTCCGCCGATGGGCAGAACGCGGCGGTCGGATTTCGTCCGGAGTCTCGGCACGCCTCTGCTCTGCTTGGCTTGATGTGCCGGGCATTACACATGGACGACCTCACGCCCCTCTAGGTAAGAACAGGACAAATTTTCCATGCAGGGACCGTAATTAAACTAAAATTAATTCTGGTACTCAACCCAATCCTATTGTGTAATAAGTTCATACATATGTATGCTTTTATTTATATAACCCAATTCGAATTCGAATCGGATCCAAAATCATGCATACAATTATCAAGAATCCAATTATAATATATATTAAAAAATAATTTCATAATAATACAATCTTTGTCTCATCTCCTTTGTCTCGTTGTTGTGTTGTGGTGGTTGTCACAACTTTGGAAATTGGCCAAGCCGTCTCCCTATGCTCTAACTTTTGTTCTTCTTGATTACATTATGACCCAGTTGCCACTCCTCATATCTCATTTTTATATTTTGATAATCTTGACTCCTCCAACATATGACCTTTCTCACTTCTTCTCGAGCTCTTTCAATTAATCTTACTGTATACCAACCCATGATCTTCTTCTTAATCGATAAATTTCAATACCTAATAATATGCACCAACTACCCAATTCAAGGAAAAATTTTCCTAGGCGGAGAATGCTAAGCGGGAAAAAATTGAACTGTAGATAGTGCTTTAAAAATCCCATAATAATCAGTCATCATGTGTTGTGCAGGGGTGCATAATTTTTATAGCACTATCTACGATTCAATTCTTCCCTGCTCAGTATTTCTAAGCAGAGACCCCGTCTAGGAAAATTTCTCCAATTCAAGCTTAGTGCCTTCGCATTAAGCATTGCGCGAAGAACAAAAGTTTTTACATGTGATATATGCATAGTGCATTAAGCTTAGTGAGATTGCCTCACAATATTATCGATCACTCTTAGACAATTATCACATCCAAATTTATTATTGATACCTTAGCTCAATCACTTAGGTGCATCTTTAGGAATTGAACTAGCTCGGAGATTGGGTGGTCAAGGTGGCTCATCTAAGGCTCTTTTGCTTGAGTGATTAAGATAGTCATTCAATTCAATAGACACATGAGAAAGTCAACCTAGCAAATATGAAATATATATTAACAAGAGCAAATTTACATATTATCTTGTGTAAGCTAACAACTCTTACTAAAAATTTTTAAAATATATTTTTCTTATAAAATATCAATAGTATATAAAGTGTAAAATTTTAAATTTTTAAAATATATTTTTCTTATAAAATATCAATAGTATATAAAGTATAAAATTTTAAATAAAAATATATGATATGAACATATAGAAATATTTAAAAATATATTTTGCCCCTTCATCTATCTTTAATTGTGTTCCAAGTACATATTCTTCATGCTACTTAAACATAAAATCGTTATTATTCATGTGTGTAATATTGATTCCAAGTACATATTCTTCATGCTACATAAAATAAAATGGTTATTATTCATGTGTATAATATTGATTCCCCCTTTTAAATGGACATACAAAAAAATTCATATTAAACTAATTATTTTTCCATAAAAAATAATTCTAGAATAGATATAATGCTCAAGGGCAACAATGAAATTTAGTAGTGTCCAAGGATTAAAAAGACAACTCGCTACTTTTCTTTATTTTTTAAAAGGCATAATTGCCTAGATATAAATATTTAAATACCTAAATGGCTAAATCATAGCTATTATACCGAGTATAATTTTATTTTTATCATTCTATCAAAACATAAAAAATAAAAAGCCTAAATAAAAATATTTTTTTGCCCCAAATAAAATTATGCTCGATCTAATAATTATTCTATGAGCCTTCATATTTAGAATTATATACCTCCAAATGCAAAATAATAAATACATCAAATGAGAAATGGCAGCGACGAAATAATAAGATTTGGGTGCCGAAAAAGAAATCGGCGCGGAGACAGAGCAAGCATCAGGCGTGGCGGTGGAGGTGCTGTACTCGGATTGGCTGAAATTGCACCGCCGGCCAGGGGAATCGGCGCCGGCGTCAATGGGCGGTGGCTGGGCCCCTGTTCACGGGAAAGGGGCTTGGCGGTTGTCTGGGCCGATGTCTGCTTCGTCCGCGAATTTGGGGCTGGGCCTGGTGCTGTCGTGGACTGGACGGCAATCTGGCGAGGATGACAGCGAAGTCGAGCGCCGGCTGGGCTCGCGGTGCCTGGGCTTGGGCTGTGGCGGACGAGGGGGGCGACAGCTAGCCGGCAAGCTGGATCGTTCGGCGGCACGAGGACGAGAGGCCGGCGGGGAGGAAGAGATCTTGCGGCCTGCGATTGCTGGTGCGGACCGGCTGGGCAGGCGCGAGATTTAGGGCTGGAGGTGGAGGATCGTCCGCTTTCGGAACTCGGCTTCTGGAAGGAGGCGATCGGACGGCGGCTGGAGTAGGAAGACGAAGAGGGGACCGGGCGGCTCGGTTCTCCGACGTAAACTGGGCCGCTTCGCGGTCGCTGGATCAGGCAGATGTCGCTGCGAACCTGGTTGGGCCATCCTGCTCCTGATGGGCTTCGAAACAGGACTACTGGGAGATGGGCTTATTGGGCTATGCAGCTGGGCTGTGGTCTCGGCGCTGTAGTGCTGAGCTGCTGTAGCTGTTCTATATCTGGACCTGAACTGGGTCGCCGCCATCAGTGGCTTATTTACCGTCCGATCAAAGGTCACGTGCTAACACCTCGCACTCCGCTGTTTTCCCAGCCTGCCCTTTCCCAATGGAGCGATTCTGGCGCCCGCGTCCCCTCTGAGAGGAAGAAATGCTTGGTGATCACTACCAGTCTCCCAACTCATCGCAATCTCTAGTTGGGAGAAGGGTTCGATTGGGTTCGAGGTGACTTTTGCTTGGATCAGCTTTTTGGCGTTGTTCTGACCAGATTCGGCGAGTGATTGCAGTGTTTTGGCAGGCCTCTTCAGCATTTGTTTCGCGTGAGTTTCTCTGGGCAATAGTATGATTTTTGAGTCATGAGTTTGTTGTTCTGGATTTGTTGCTCATAGGGGTTTGCTTGGATCCCGAAGATTGTGTGCTTGACTACGCATTTTAATCCTGATAGTGCTTGGTGTATTCGGGGTACAATTTGAGCATTATGTTCGTTGTTGATCATTTGTGAAATTTGGTCTTAGAAGTGCTGTTCCAATCTTCTTCACTGTTTGCTGATTGTATAAATTCAGCAACTGACTCGTTTCATGTTCATTGGAAATTTTATTTATTGAATTTGCAACCCGTGGTTGATTCTTGGAACGTGGTGCCATGTCTATTCGTTGTTTTTTTTCCGTCTTTGCCTTCTTTTTCGTAACTTAAACAGCAATTTTATTTGAATAATGGTGAACTACTTAAAACGGCGAGGTCTAGGCCTAGCGAGGTCTCTCTCCTTGACATAATGAAGTTTAATATTTTTGTTGTTGACTTCTAATCCACTACAATGTATGTTTTTCCTTGGAAATTCAACATTTATACTTGCTATTAGAGAAAATGATAAAGCTGGAGATTCCATATCGTTGTGATTCTACTTATGCAGCAACTAAGAAATATAGTCATAATTCTTATATTAATGTCTATTGTGTAGGTTTACAATTTGATTAAGCAAACAGTACAACAAGATGGACAATGTTAGTGAAAGAGACTGCGAAGATGAATACTCGGAAATTGGAGAAAAGCCAGAGGTTGGGTTCTTAGATTTTGAGGACGATAGGTCTCTTCAAAATTTTTATCCACAAGATGGCCCCGTTATAATCCCAAACCCTTTCCCGTTCGTTTCTGGGAAACCTCAGTCTGTCCTTGTTGGAGAAACAACGGCAGACTCAATTGATATTAAAAACACTACTTGCGAACCAGTAGATTTATGGAGTATTAGGATCTTCACATCGAATCCGGAGGACAGTTATGTACTGTCAATGATGAAACCTCCACCAGATAACGTTGATGAGGAATCAAGACGCAGTTTTGTAGGTTCAACTCATTTGGAGGACAGAGTGCTTCAGCCAGGACAGATTCTCACGATTTGGCTCTCATGCAAGCCAAAAGACATTGGGCTGCATACTTCTGTAGTGCATTTTGACCTGGGAGATGAGAAGATTGAACGAGTGGTCTTTCTATTAGCAGAAGATAAAGTTTCGCGGTCTTTGTTTTCTAGTAAGCCTTATAGGGCAAACCAGCGGAGGAAAATGTTCGAGCACAATCCGTACATTGCAGGAAACCGTCCACCTCGGCTAAACACATACGGATACAAATTCAAACTTCCTCGATTTGACATCCCCAAACATATACGTGAAATTATTGAGAATAAACAGGTTCCTGATGTGATTACAGAAGGCTTAAATTGTGGGAACTATGCAAAATTTTTCAGCACCCTACTTGTCATGGAAGAAATCAGTTTGGAGGTATTTCAGATCAAGCCTGAAAACTCTCAAAGGATACCGATCTCTCTTTCATTCACTTTGTTAATTTCTTATTGACCTTTACAGGAAAGTATGAGAGCGCATGACATGGAGTGTGTGACTATGAAGAGAAAAGGAAATTATTTTTTGGCCCTTGAGGTGCCTGGCTTAGCTGAGAGAAGACCGTCACTGGTTTATGGGGACTTTATATTTGTACAGTCAGCAGTTGATAATCGAGATGGTGACAGATGTACCTATCAGGTTCATCCTCCTATTTTAAATTCAACACTGTTTAGATTATAAATGTAGCGCTTTTAACTTTAGTATATACGTAAAGGGAAATTTATAACACTGTATGGCATCTTTTCAGGGTTACATTCACAGAGTTGAGGCAGATGAAATATGTCTGAGTTTTGATCAAAGATTTCACTGCTTCCACCGGGACGATAACATTTATAATGTCAGTTTCACATATAATAGAGTGAACATGAGAAGACTGTACCAGGCAGTTCATGCTGCAGAGAAGTTAGGGACAGAATTTCTCTTTCCTTCACAGTTAACTCACAGAAGAAACCTGAAAGGATTATCTTTCACACCAATAAATGAATATTTAAACGAGGAGCAGATCTATGCAGTTGAGATGATACTTGGTTGCAAAGGATCTCCTCCTTACGCCATATATGGACCTCCAGGGACTGGTAAAACTGTGACGCTGGTGGAAGCCATCTTGCAGCTCTACACAATCAGAAAGCAGGCTCGGGTTCTTGTATGTGCTGCGTCAAACAGCGCTGCAGACCATATTCTGGAGAAGCTGCTTGGTAAAGATGGACATGGGATTAAAGAGACTGATGTGTTTAGGCTAAACGCAACTAGCCGACCCTACGAGGATGTTAAGCCAGATTACAGACGCTTTTGCTTCTTCGCTGATATGGTCTTCAAGTGTCCTCCTCTCAAAGCCTTGCTCCGGTACAAGGTTATCATCTCTACTTACATGAGTGCTTCCCTCCTATATGCTGAAGGTATTCGGAGAGGCCATTTCTCTCATATTATCTTAGATGAAGCTGGTCAAGCTTCTGAACCTGAAACCATGATTCCAATATCGAATTTGTGCTTAAAGGACACTGTCATCGTGCTTGCTGGAGATCCTATGCAATTGGGACCAGTAATCTATTCCAAAAAAGCAGAGAATTACGGATTAGGGACATCATACCTCAGCAGGCTTTTTGAGTGTGATTATTATGGAAACATTGATAAGAGCTATGTCACAAAGCTGGTAAGGAACTATCGTTGTCACCCTGCAATCTTGGATCTTCCTTCAAAGCTTTTCTACGACGGTGAACTGATTCCTTGCAGAGAGGATGTAAATCAATCTATATATGAAAATGCGGACCTTCCCAACAAGGCATTTCCGCTTCTATTTATTGGAATTCAGGGATGTGATGAAAGGGAGGGTAATAATCCATCCTGGTTCAACAGAATTGAAGCCAGCAAAGTGGTAGAGGTCATCAGAAAATTGATGAGGAATACTGATCTAGGTGAGGATGATATTGGAGTTATAACTCCATATCGTCAACAAGTTTTGAAGTTGCAGAATGCCCTCGACTCGCTTGAGATGCCGGAACTGAAAGTTGGAAGTGTGGAACAATTTCAAGGTCAAGAAAGAGAAGTTATAATAATATCTACGGTCAGATCAACAATTAAGCACAAGGACTTTGACCAAGCCCACCAATTAGGCTTCCTTAGCAACCCTAGAAGGTTTAATGTTGCCATTACTCGTGCTCGATCCTTGCTAATCGTAGTAGGAAATCCTCACATCATTACTAAGGTATATTTTTCCCGGAAAACAATAAGAATCTTGATTTTAGTTTTTTCTTCTGATCCATAATATTAAAATTCCGTGATTGTTCACACGCCAAATACTATTCTTTTGTCTGTTCAAATTGCAGATGAGCCATTGTATTTTTGCAATATCCGCCAGATCGACTCTAGTTATAAACAGCATGTGATCCTTTGGGTTAAGCTTTGTTTACTTTTCTTCTATTCCGGATTTGATCTAGTTCATTGCTCAATTAAGTGATTCTTCTACTGAATTTTTTATTCGTTGGGGCTAAACTGATATGTGAAACAGATCTTTCGTAAAATTGGAGGTTGATCGTCTTTTAGTAGATTATGAACATAATCTATTGTTCACTGAAGAAAGCTATAGCTAGACTTCAATTTGATTTAAACTAAATTTAACTTTGCAGGATCCTAATTGGGACAAGCTTCTCAGGCACTGTGCAGACAATGGTTCGTATCAGGGCTGCCCTCTTCCCCAACCTGAGAGGAATGAGTATACCCATAATGATGCATCTGCTGAACATGATATTCCACAAGCCTACTCCACTGATGATGTCGAATGGACTCAAGATGCAACATATCAACAAGAAGATGGCTGTAGTGATTTGCCTACGCAATACCAGAACGATGTCGAGTGGAATGATAACACGTCGAAAACAAGCACAAACGTCCATACATGGGGTGGCGGCGTCATACCGGCCACCGGATGGGACGATGTGGTCATACCAGCTACTGGTTGGGACGATATCGTCATACCAGCTACTGGTTGGGACGATGATACGCCTGAATCCTACTCTAACACCGAAAGCAACCCAACTGTGAATTCGAGTACTTGTGGCTGGTGTGACGAGCCTGATGAGCTGCCAAAGCAACCGTCCTCGGGTAAACATAGTTACGCTGATGAAGCTGAAGGCTCTGTAGAGTGGAACTGAGAAGTTCCGAGGTCAGCAATTCCTTCAATCCTAGTTCGTTTTTGCCTCTAGTTTCAGTCTCCCAAGTGGGAAGACTTTCAGTTCGTATTTGATTTAACATTTCAAATTCTTGATTGCAAGGATTGTATTGAATCACCGCACGTCGCTTTTGTGATAATTGTTCTTTTGCTGTGCTTTTTTAGTTCACTTGCTTCAAAACTGTACCACTCACTATAAGGATAAGATTTGGGTGCCTAAGGAATGGTAAGCAAATAGGCGATAGAAATTCCTAAGTAGATCCACTGCATACAGGCTTACATGTAGGTGTCTAATTTTCGAGTTATCCTGAAAAATTAACACAAACCAAATTACAAATTTGGGTTTGGTTTAGTTTGTATTTAAATCAAATCAGTTTGATTCAATTGTGAGACTTTAGAAATTGGCTCAGTTTCGATTTTTGGTTTAACATTAAAATTTTAAGTTGAACTAAATAAACCAAAATTATTATTATTAATTTTGTATAAATATTTAATATAAAATAATAAAAATTTTGGTTTAACTTGTACCAATCCAAATTGAACTGTTTAACATTAAAATTTTAAGTTGAACTAAGTAAACTAAAGTTATTATTATTATTTTAATTTTGTATAAATATTTAATATAAAATAATAAAAATTTTGGTTTAACTTGTATCAATCCAAATTGAACTTAAAATTTTTTGCTCATTATAAAAATTTTAGTTTGGAATTAATTTAAAAAATTCTTTTAAATTTTGGTTTGAGTTGTCTTGATTCACGTTAGTTCAGTTTGGGTTAAATCGATTGAATAACCCTACAACCATTGTACAATAGATCACATAGGACTTGTATCAAAAAGGGGTGGGTTGCAATAAGTTTTTCCTTCTGTAAAATAGCATTTGCCGCCGAAAACTGTAATGAAATTTGTACAATCAATCAGGTAACAACTCTTTAAGGCTTTAAGCAGACTTTTCTTATACGAAGAAAAAAATTAAATAGAAAGGATATAAAGAAATGCTGAAAATACACAATTATGGATCACCATTTCAAGCGCCTAAACCTCCGCTACAAGTCCAATTAACTACACAACTCACAAGCTCCCTGTTAGCAAGGAATCAATTCCGCCCGTCTTCTTAAAGGATTAGTTTGAGCTGACTAATTTGCTTCATCAAACAGCATCTCTTGGTAGCGAGACTCCTGACTACATAATGCTCTCTCCTCTGAAATGAACAATTGAATCTTGAATTTTAATCTTCTCGTGTCAAAAAAAAAACTTCAATTCAAATCAAAAGATGAGCTAATTTAATCTAGAAAATTTATGGGAAGGGTTCAGCCATCAGGCCTTTACTGCTTCTCACTACACCGGATCTCCTCCTCAGCATCGTAACATCAATCATCAATCTCCAGTCCAAGAAACACAGACAGGCGGCGACTGGAACGCAATGAGAGAAGAGAAACGTAACAGGTTAACTGGTTAACAGCTCGAGGACTCCTAAACCTCCATTCAGATGGTCCCTTGCTCTCTCTCTCTCTCCTCTTCACTCTAAGTCAACAGCCTGTCCAACTGAAGTGGCCTCCGCAGGGACGTATCAGAGCAGATGCAACAGCAGATAACAAAGAGCAATCCGATGAACATGAGAGAGCGGGAGAGGGAGAGAGGAGGGGCTTGGATTTCTTCCTTTTTGGTTGTTTCCTTCATAGTGGTCATCTTTTAGAATTTCTTTACGGCCCCTGCGCGCTAGGGGAATTACGACTATTCAAATCAGGAAGAGGTTCTAGTCTATCCAACCTATTTAAGCTTTCCAAATCAACCAAAAATTATAGAATGTTTAAAATATCAAACACATTCGGTAGTCTATCTCTAAACGAACGTTTAGAACCAATGAAACAGTAAAAACATAATTAGGCTATCTAGTTCGAATCAAACGAGACTAAATTATACGCCAACGAACAGTTGAACAGAACAGACAAGTTGCAACCATGAAATTATAATATCAACAAACGAATCTGGGCACGATGTTTCCACAACTGGCCATATTATGCATTTAATGTCATTGCAAATCCCTGATCATGGTGCGTAGAACAGTCTTGATAACTATATTATTGACACGATAGAACGAACATAAACAGAAAGGTCTGAAGCAGCTAATTAAATAAATGATACAATGCCTTCTGATAACATAGCAAATTCTAACCGCATAACATATAAACCTGGACAAGTACTTGAAAGTATAACAAGATCAACAATACTGATTGCACACTAGAAGCGATGATGAAAGGGTGCCGGCTCAACACCTACAACTGATGGTTGCTTTAGATTTTCAAGCTTCACGAAGGAAACAGGGAGCTCATCAAACTTTCCCTCGTCCGTCTTCACTCAATTGTCATCGGTCACCTATCACAGCACAGTCAAGAAAGCAATTAGTAAGCGCCATGATGCACACGAGACCATAGTTAAAGATGCCACTAAAAAGGAAATGAGAAGGAAAATAGGATGATCTGCAAAATAGTACCTTAATCACACATGAATTCAGCTGTCATTTGAATATCATTCAGGTGCTCCCACTAATAAAGCAAACCAGAGCCTATACCAACAGCCAATGGGAATGCCAATCTAAGCAATCACATAATTCTACGGAGAGTTTGAAGAGAAACTAACGAGTCTAACATAAAATAGATAAATAAATAACTGGTAGGGCGACAACTACTACATATGTAGCGGAGAAAGAAAGAGGACAGCAATTACAGTTCCAGACCATTAGACTTCTTCATCTAAAAATACAGAAGAAGTGAAATGCGGAATTTTTCTACTGTTTATATTGCAAAGAGGGGAAAAGAAGATGACAAGAACATGAACTGAAGGAAAAGCAGACTTGATTTAAGAATGCAAGTTCCACTAGAACATAGATGAGGAATGATAGAAGTTTAGAGACATACTTAAAGATGCAACTAACAAGCAGTTTACTTGGACTACAGGAGTTTAAGGAAAGTAAAAACATGCTAGAATGACAGCTTCAATCTTGCTACTAGCATACCAAACTAAATGACAGATAAATCTTCAACTAACAAATTACCAAAGGATAATGACACAAATTTCAGGTGAAAATGTCAGCCCCAAACTTCAACTACACTGCTTACCATCAACATGCCTATTCATTAACTTCAGGCTAGACTTAGCGGTAATGAATTATCCACCATTTTTCTTCCCAAACATTCCAGAACAGTTTCCTTTATATATAGCCCAGTACTAGGCAAGTTCAATTCCAGTCATGCAAAAAGGAAAATATGTATGTACAAAACCCCTAAATGCCGATTACTTTTAGTCGTCAATCATGTCCAAGTTAAGAATTCGTCTCAAATTCTCTGTGACAATTGCATTGTTATGAAGGAAAGCGCCTAGAGAAGATGTGGATTCTCGAGCGGGAGAAGAGGGGGCTGACTTCAGAAAAGGTTGAAGGGCAACCTCAGACTTTGAAACTGGGAGTTCGAGAGACACACTGCGTCTCGGCAGAAGCGAAAATTTTGGAATTGGCAAAGAACTTGGAGGAGGAGAGATTGAGTACGCAGGCCCTGCCCAAAGGTCAGAGTGCGAAAAATTAGTAGTAAATGTGGCTCCTTTAGAAGTAAGTGGGGGACTTATTGCAATCGGCTTGCTCTTCCCAGTTTTTTTCGTTGGCTCAGAGTAGTAGGCACTGGTTTGCCAATGGCCGTCACGTGAGAAATGTTCACGGGGAGGCGACTGTGGAAAAGCAACGTCAGAATGAAACGTCCGACAATTGATCCCTTTGGAGTCTCTTGAAGAAGATGAACCAAAATTATCTGTAATCCATGACTTGCTCCGGCCACTATACTGATTTCGGTGACAATCAGCTGCAACTAGTGTTTCCATATCCAAAAAGATGATTTTGGCAACCAAAGCCAGTCACTTCCCAAAACAATACCCTGGCAAAATGAAGAGCAGGTTACAGAAAAAATCAAACAATAACATCATCAATCGAAAAGGCAAAATAAGGTATCTCGTTCAAAAAAAAAATCATCGAACCTTCAGGATCTCTCTACTACCAGAACTTGGAAGCACAAGATTCTTAGAGCCGAAGGCCGCCCTAGATAGCAGATCTCGCCTATCTCAACACCAGAAAGCTAAAAACAAAGCAAATCACCTACTACAGCTACTAGAAACATTCAAACCATTAATCTTTTCCCGCTGTCAAGTAGATCCGAGCAAGAGGAACCCTGCAAACAAGGATCCAACGTGAGAAACTTCAGATCGCCAGAAAACAGTGAGTAGATGAACAAACCGCAGAATCCAAAACACCTTTTACACGATAGAGCAAGCAAGCCTTCCGATACCCTGGGGCTCCACCAGTAAGAACACGCAGAGGAATCTGGGAAGAACACCTGCCAGGACGATCGAAACCGCAAGAGAAATCGATGGATAGGGAAAGATCAAAGATGAAAGGGATTCAATGCAGGCTTGGGGGAAGGTGAAGCAGGATTCGGCAGCTTTTATCCTTTGTCTAGGGGATGCATCCGGATTCCATCTTTGAGTTAAGACAGCAGTGTCGTCTCCGCCAGCACCAATTGTGAGGACGTGTTGATAAATTATTCTATGCGGATGAGCGATCCATCGTCGATCCCATTGACGGCCCATCATTTTCTACACATCAGGACGAATCATTGGCAAAGGAGAAAGTTTGCATACGACTATCCGTGGGAAAGAATTTACGCTTGCAATGCTACTATGCGACCGTGAATGTCTGAGATAATGAACGCAAAAGGAGTATTTGTTATAGAAACGCAAATTGAAACTTACCTGCGTCTGCACCTGGCTCAGATAGGCATCTGGCAGGACCCTAGTCCGGGTTTTCAGTGGGTAACTCAAAGAGGGTACAAGTAGTTATTTTGCAGTAGGAAAGGGAAATACTGTGTGTATTGCTGGCTGTATTATTATGGAATGGTCCTACCGCTCAGTGGACTGAATGCGCTGCAGATTCGTCGTTACCGTTAGGTCTGAAATAAATTATAATTTAAATCCGTCAGAATATACTATTGCATGATTTTTGTTAATTTTAAAAGAAAAGGTTAATTATTATATATTATTACAAATACTCAAATAAAATTGTAAATTATTGAGGAGCTTGATTGTTTGAATAAATTTAACGTGATTGTAGTCTTGGGGAAAGTAGATTTTTCCAATTATCCGTTTTCGTACCAAATTAAAATTTTTGGTTTAGTTTAATTTGCATTAAAATCAATTGTGTTTGGTTCCATTTCAAAATAGCGTGCCTTGTGTACCAAAATAGTACCCAATTGTGTTACCTGGGCCCTAGTGGGTCGTGAAGACAAATGGTAAGGCCTGCAGCAGACTGGCCCAGTAACTGATTGGAGACTGGTCACCACCGGTGAGAATCGTTGCAGCCGATGCGAGCCTAAAATTGTATCCTTTAATCCTTTATTCGACGAAAAAAAGGACTTAAAAAACGCACCCTTCTTAGACGCGATCGATTTTGTGGGAGCCGGAGGAGGCGGCGGCGGCGGCATCGGCGAGCAGTGGAGTCGAGGAAGCAATGGGGGATGTGTTGGCGGAGCTGGAGGAATCCCTACGGTCGAAGCCCCATTGGGTAAGGGCGCCCTTTTGTGCTCCTCCATCGTTCTAGACTCTTCTCTAGTGCTGCTCTCTCAAACTAGGGTACATTATCTTACGCGATGTTGTTGATCGATGGATCGAGTTTGCTTCCTAAAGCTTCATGGTTTTTGTCCGAATTCTTGATCGACGATTTAAATGCTCATGTCGATGGATCTTTCCGTTCGACTGCTCAGTTCCGGAATTCGTGATCGTCGAATTGTTCTTGATCAATGCATCTCCTTCCTGGTGTTCTGATCATTAGTTTTTTTTTTCTTTTTTTTGATCGGCCGGCTGTTCCTTCCTAGTGTCCGGTTTTGATATGGATCTCCCTATAAGCGTTCTTTTTATGGAAAAATTGCACGTCTCCTTATAGAATGATAGAATTTTTATTTGCTACTATAAATTCTAATTTAGCATATACATACTTATATATTCTCATTATAAGCTTTATATGGGAATAATCCTTTTGCAAATACCAATTTTACCATTGTAGACGTCTTCAGCATTGTAAACGAAGTTGATTAGTACGAGGATGAAAAAGAAATCTTTATCCATATTCTCCTCCAAAGCGTTTTGTGGGGGTTAACCAAACGAGGCACACTAAATTTCATTTAGAACAAATAGTAAACTATTGAAGGAAAAAAAACACAATAAATCTTACAGGATAAGCATGACTTACAAGGCAGGTAATGAAAGTAAATTCTCATACCTGCTTCCGCTAAGTGAGCATGAGGAAGTTCTCAAATCAAGAAGGGTGATACATGACCGCTCCCACAAGACAAGGAGAACTTGTCATTTGAATAACTTATATTCGTGATACTATGGCTTACTATTAGCATTTGATATACTTCAATTCTTTTATATACATAAATGGTAACCATAATTGAAACACTAGAAGTGAAAAATATTCATTGCAATAGAAAATAGAATGTGCATCTAAATATATATGGGAGAAGCTTCCCACGTGAACAAACTCGTCAACTTGCTGTCTAATCCAAATATCTAACATAACTTGAGTATATATATCACACATGTCCAGCTTTTTACATAATAAATGAAAGTGGGAATATTAAAGAGGTTTGGTGAAGACGTATATGCGTTTATCTTTTAGTTAGTATGGGGAGTATTAATTAGTTTTGGTATGACAATATTTCGTACAAAGTGGCATCAGAGTTACTAGCAGTCTAGAAACGTACATTGTAGACTAATTAACATAGTGTATTATCACATACATAAAAAAGGAGAATCCAAAATCTTTGAGGTTTGAGCTACATTATCTTGCTCTACTTAAGACCATAGATAGTTTTATGAAGCTTATAAACCATCTTACCTTGAGCAATATACTTTAAAGGTTGCTCAATGTAAATTACTCTTTTTAAATAATTATATTAAAAAATATTCTTAACATCAAATTGATGAAACAGTCAAATTTAGATTAATAGATAGTGAAAAGAGCACTTTGAAAGGCTTCGAGTGAGCAACCAGAACGAGTGTGTCAAAGTAATATATACCACTAATCTATGTGAAATCCTTCACTCTTAGTCTTTCCTTATAGTGCTCAACACTGTCGTCTAGTTATTATTTAATTAGATAACCCACCTCCAAGCAGTTGGGTGCATACCAAGTGAATTATGTAATAGAAAATGTGCTTTGTAAGTGCAAAACAATCATTTCTTTTTCTATTGATTGTTTCTACTATGAACTAGAATCGTCTCATCAAAAGATTTGAGAAAAATAGTGACAGATAAGAGGAGGTGAAACATGAAATGATATAGAAAAATGATCATAAATTACATAGCGATGTAGAGGATAAGTAGAAGAAAATTTGATGCATAACAGTAGAAGATTGAGAGAGGAGGAAAGGAATAGAAGAAAAGAGGGGATAGCAAATAGAAAGAGTTAGAAATACTAAGGAATAATCAATTGTTTCTATTTTCTACATTTTTCCATGTTTATTTTTTTTATTGTTTGTTGTGGAGAGTTGCGGGGAGAATGACATTGATGTGGTGAGAAGTTTCCTGGTGTTGGTGACATTGATGGTGGTGAGAATTTTGCTGGTGTGGTTGGCATCGCTTAGAGACTGAACAAACTATAATTAACTTGATGCTATGATCTTGTCACTGCAGGAGAAGATCACGCCACAAGAGGAGCTGGTCCTTCAGACCTGCAAGTCAAGGGCGATCCGGGATTTCACCTTAGGCTTTTGCATTTCATCGGCTGCTGTATGGACTGGTAACTTCGCCATTCACTGCACCTTTTTTTTGGTTCAATCTTCGTTTCAGTACTGAAGGCTCAGTACAACCAATGGTATATTATTTGATTACTCCAAAGACGCCTTGATTGCAGAACTTAGGCCATTAAGGAAAAACTATCTTGCAACCGTTGTTGGTGTAGTATAGATCACCTACAAGATTCTTGTGTCTAGATTTTGTATTGTTTGTGTTGATGGCTTACACAGGGTACATTCCTCTGAGGAATTCTGGACTTGTGCTGTTGCCCACGGTTTCCTCTGGGATAGAGATCGCATGCTAACACAAATAAACCCCAAAAAAAAATGAAAGGGAAGAAAGAAATAATAAAGATATAGGAAGTATTAGAAGAGAGTTATTAGGGTTTGAGAACAAGACTGGAACATAATATTTAGTACATGCTAACACAAATAAACCCAAAAAAAATGGGGAAGGGGAAGAGGAAGAGGTGGTGGCGGGTGGCTTTGGGTGAAAAAAAGGGCGACTGATTGTGGTGAGAGAAAGGTGGAAAGCGGTGGGTGACTGTGGTTTGGGGTGGTGAAGGTGGTCCAGTAATGGTCGAGCAAACCCAAGCTTTGACACCAAGTTGGAGTTAAAAGAAAAAGTTCATATGTAGAGAATAGAAGATATAAGTACATAGAAGTCCTAACAGACAACTATATAATAAGATACGAAACACACAATAACTATAAGTTCTAATAACCTCCTCCGTGTTCTCTCTCTCCTTTGCTGCCCTTCTCTCCTTCCAAATCCCTTGTTGTTTTCTTTGCCGCAGTTGGCTACGGGCGGTTCCTACAGCTGATTGCTGTCACTAGTTGATGTATTCATTGGATACCCGTAGGGTACTTCCCTCAAATGTCGTAGAAGACTACTATTGCAGTCCTCTCCTTCCCTGCGGCCTTATAGTCAGCAGCCCTACAGACTACAGCAGACTACTGCCTTTGCAGCCCTCCTTCCGTCCAACTCTGCTGTAGCGCTCTCCTCACCTCTAGTTCTAGTGCAACTTTCACCAATTGTTTGCCTACAGTGGGCAGCTCAACAATCCTTCGAAATTTGGTGTTTGAAGAATTTATTTCTGGTCAGGTGTTTGAGCTGTTATAGAAGCATGGTTCCAGTTCGCACCAATCTACCAATCCAATATTGGACCAAAATTTACCCAAGCTCTCTCCTCACCTCTAGCTCTATTTTAACCTTCTCCAATTGCTTGCCTCTCATAAGAATAAACAAATAAATAATTGCTGGCATAACAATCCATCAAATTTTGGTGTATGAAGGATTGGCATTTTTTATCAGGTTTTTGAGTTGTATCAGAAGTGGCTTATAGAAGCATGATTTTCAATCTTAGTCTACATTGGTACATATCCAGTGTACCAAAAGTTATCTGTAGTAATATCAGCCTGGCAAATCGTTTTTAAAACCATGTATAGAAGGGTCGGAACTTGTGTAGCTAAATTGAAATGGAGTACTCAATGTGGCATAAAGATCTTGCTAATTGGTGTGCTACTTGCAGGTGGCATACAAGGGTGATGTGTTTGGAACCTTTGTTTTCTGAAAATGAAGAATGGTATTCTATGGCGCCTTGGGTCAGACTATGCCTTGTAAATGTTGTTGATTACTTTGTGTTCTTTGGATGCTAGAAAAAAAGTTGTATGTGTTTCTTGAATTTGACAATGGGGTTAGTATGGGTTGAACTGGTTGTGAATGTGTAGAAGTGGCTGTGACACACAGATAGTATGTGGTTGGAATGTTAATCACACATTTTATAATATATTTTTCTTCTTGCCTTGCTGCAAAAGATGTACAGAAGTTGCTGCAACAAATACTGGTAACGATGCATAATGATTACTGTGGAAGAGAACAAAATATGTCACAGTTATAGTTTCAATCCTGTTAGTGCGTAAAATGAGAAAATAGGCTAAAATGGTACGGTCATGTCCAAATAAGATCAACAGATACATATTAGACAAGTTGAATGGGTTAGCATAGAGAACTAGGATGAAACAGATTTAGCCGAGAAGAATGAAAATTAAAAAGAAATTGGAGATTCCCTAAATAAGTGAAGATATGGTCTTGTATAAACTTCAATGGCCAGAAAAGATATATTAACCAAATAGTTATAACTCACAGGGTTTCCTTGTTTTTCTTCTATGGAAGAATGCTTGTTTGTTGCTTTCTACAACAAACAATATGGCCGAGTTCTTGCCCACTTGATAGGACTGCGTTCCAGCATCAGTAACTTTGACTTTTTATGGCAATCTAAATGCATGGAAATGTACAAGAGTCTGAGACTTGCATTCTGGTAGGTTGGTAGCCTGTATAATTCACATTTGCCTCACTTGTTTGTAGCTAACTATTTTGTACCATATGATACCTATGATTTTTTTTCCCTCTTTGTTATCCTTCTTATATGATATGTGCTACTAATACAACTGTAATACTTTTGGATAATTTTGGTTCAGAATATATGTTCCCATGAAATGGTTTAGCTCTTATCCATTGGCATCAAATAAATGTTTTGTTCTCAATGTATATTTGTGTAATCCAGTGATGTTTTTTCTATGTGCAGCAACTAGGAGACTTAGACAAGTATTGAGGTTCAACTTATCCCTAGGTAAGTCAAAGAAAGCATTTGCTTCTGGCAAATTGTAGATATTTAAGTTTAAAGAATATGATTATTCCTGAAAGTATTTAAATCTTTTATAGAGATATACGTGGATCCATAAACTCATTTGCTTTCTGCAAATTGAATAAAGATTTCAAGTGTAAAAAAGGACAATTTTCTTCCTGTAAGTGTTGTGAGTCTATCAAGAAATCAAAAACATGACTACTAAATTGCCTCTTGTGATCATGAAAAGACTAGAAAGGTGCAACATTATATTAACTTTGCTCTATTTGTATTTTCCATCTTTCCAAGATCTTATTTTTTTTGAAGCCCGCGTATCAGTAGAGTGCAAAAGGCTCTAAAGCATGGCCTGGGAAACTAAATATATCACGTCTGCTTCCATTGTCTGTGCATTGTCACTAAAAAGTATTGATGGCAATGGATCGATTCAAACTATTTTCACCTAATATAGTAATCATCAGTGTGCATAGATGTCTTGTGGTTAATAGATGTCTTGTGGTTATTCGCTAGTAACACTTTTCATTGCGTGTGAGAGCATGTTGAATATATGATTGAACAATAGAATAAGCTTTTGCAGGTTCTGCTACGTTTATGGGGATGTGGAGGTTTGACAGGTCCTTAAGCACATGCATTAACCAACTTCTGACGATTGAAGGAAGCCGCATTCAAAGAGAATTGGCGAACATGTAGGTTCTTTCATATCGTATTGTTTTTGCACGTGGTTTATCTTTTCCCTGTTATAGAGTCTTTCTGCATTGGTAACTTGATTAAACTATTTTGAACCAGTTGATAAAAAAGTGAACAATCTGAATTTTCATCCTTTTCGATGGATTAGGTATGCTATAAATGAATTGCTTTCAATTATTTGATCCAACGCTTTTGATGCAGAATATTGGCAAAGCACGCAAATGACAAATCGAAGGTGAGGCTTGTGAGAGAACACTTCTACCAAGAGCGAGTATTCAGCGACTTGAATCCAGATAAACTTATTTTTAGGTGGCGGCAACGTAATCTCTACGTGGATAGCTCTGTTTCTCAGAGAACCGAGAGCACGGAAGATACCAGCATTCCAAATAAACAGAACCTTCAACCTCAGCTGTCTAGTGTAAGCACATCTTGTGGCTTCAACTTCGGTAAAGGAATTCATGCTAGTTTCTTAGCATCAGTTGGCATTGCAAATTTAATTGACTTTATTCGTAAACGTTGAGAGTGATGTGTTCTTTTTCGCAGCCTCAGAGTAGCATAGTCGAAGGTACGATTACGGATCCTCTAGAATGTCTTTTTGGTGAACCTGAAAGTATTAAGGAAATCAACCAATCAGACGACATCGGCGTTCCACCTAGGAGGCGATCACGCGCCCAAAGAAAAGCAAGTCGACGACGTCATCAAGCTCACCAATCTGAATCCGCTGATAGCTACGCAGGTTAATCACAAAATCATGGGCGGCAGCCCTTGACTCAAACTTGGCTACAACCGGAAGAGGGTGCAATGTCTACATGTGTGGTTTAGTCGCTGCCATTGGCCAACGAGTGTAACACTTACACGTCATCAGTGAGTCCTTGGTGTCAAACGAAATCTGGCCTTTTGTGCATTTAAATTTATTCATATGTTACATTAGCATACTGCACTTTGTGGAGATCTGTCAAGAAAGTGGAAGTATTGGTTTGCCACTTTGCCCTAGAGGGAGGCGCCTGTCGTTGTGCATCCAGAATCTCCGTGAATTTGGATGCAATTAACCGGAAGAGGAAAAAGAAAGACAATCGCTCGTGTCGAAGCCCATCCACCTTGAACGCTGGCTGATATTGATGGCTATTTCCACTGTCAACATATCACCGGGCTTGTCACAAAGTGGTACTGAGGAGGACAATAATGCTTGAAATGTGCAATGTGGCGAACGTTAATTTAGACCCCGCTTGGAAATAAGTTTGATTACGGTTGACTCTGTGAGGGTCCAGATAAAATTTTAAATTTAGAAACTACGTGCCAGCCAGCCAGATTTATCCTCGTATTTACTATAGCACCGTGGATTCAAGATTGTTATTGTGTTCGTACTTTGAACAACATACCTACACCGGTGACTACACAACACTGAAAGCATCTTGACCTCCAAAGAGTTCGATACACCAAAACCAAATCTTAACAGAAGCCTTCCTCCACAAGTAAGCAGCCAAGTGTGCGCATGCAAAACTTCAACGGGTGGGCTCATTGAGCTGCGCTGCCGCCGTCACAGCTGCGGCCACTCCGCCGGGACGAGCGTCGAGGTTGGGGCTGTTCCGCACCTCCGCCCCCACCACCCTCTTCGCGTCATGCCACGTCGCCTCCTTGTCCGCCGGCATCCACGCCGTCGCATCCTATCCAATATCCATTCGATAAAACCATTTAAAGATTAATTAATACCAGTAAACGCTATACGCAAGTTCTGTGTGTCAAGCGCTACCGCCAACACATCACCCAGCTTAGTCTTGCCCTCTTCCCGGTCCACCCCGGCGTTGGCCATGACTGCTGTCTGTGCTGCTGCGGCGACTCCTCCGGGTAGCACTACGTCCACACCAGTCGCCGTCGCTTCCGCCGCCTGGATGGCGGCGGCGTCGCTCGGCTCAACCGGCTTGTCGCCTGCGGTCTTTGCGGTCGCCTCCAGCGCCTCCCCAATAGTTATTTTGTCACTCCACAGAGCTGCTGCTACTGCAGCGCCTTCCCCGCCGCCGCCCCCACTTTGTTCATCGCCGCCGTCCTCACCGCCCACATCGACCACGTACTGGCGCACGGCCTGTTTTCCAAGAAAAAGGCACGATCAAAGTCCCGTGAGAGCCATGAAGCTCAAATTATTACACTACCTACCTGTCCAGCGACAAACTCCGTGACTAGGCACCTGTGGGGCTGGCCGGGAATGTCGGTCTGAGCGACGGTCACGCCCTGGTCGCGCGCGAGTTCGCTGAACTGACTGTGGCCAATGGCCGTGCGCCGCTCGTTGATGGCGGCGGCGGACTCCATGATGGCGGCGGCTCCGCCCTTGAGCGTCTGGCCGAAGACCGTGGACTCGGCGGACTGCATCATGGCCGCATCCCGCGGGGCGACAGGCTGCTCCGCCAGGTCTCCGGTGACCGGGAACACGTCGCCGTACCTTATGGGCTCATCCTGGCTCTCGAACGAATCTTGGTCAGTCCTCCTTGGCTGTTCCTGACTCATTTTGCGTGTTTGATCAAGTAGCAGCGCAATTTTGCCATCGCCGTTCACCGAAACTGCGGCTGTTTTAGTTAGTGTGAATTATTTATAGATGGAGGAGGATGGCGGTGGTGAACGCTGACACGCGCTTGTCGAAGAATCGCAGGTGTCAGGGTTTGGGGCTGTGAAGGCTAACTTGTGAAGAAGATGTGGCGCGTGGAGCGGTGCGCGATTAAGCGGCGGACACTTGCCCCCTTAGCGTTAAAAAAAGGCAAAATGTTTGCAAAGGGGCACGCAGCGGGGTGCCCCATTTTTTAATAAAAAATATTTTTTAAAAATTTTTTTATATATAGAAATAAAGTATTCAACTATATCTATCTAATAGTATAAGGTATTTTAAATCTTATATACGTATAAAATATCTTATACAAAATAGACAAAAGTACTATTTATTTTAATCTTATATATGATCTTATATAGGGTATTTTATATGTATACAAGATTTAAAATATCTCAATATTTATACCATTAGCTAGCTTAGGAGGTAAATAATATTTCTAAAAAAAATTAAAAATGAGGTACTCCTATGCAAAAATTAATAAATTTCTAAAAAAATTTGCGTAGGAGTACTCCTCTGCAAACATTTTGCCTTAAAAAAAATATTGGGGAGCTGCATTGGCTAACATGCTCCACTAATACAGAGTTTTTTTTTTCACTAATACGAGTTATTAGATGCAAACCAGCGTACAATACATGCTCACAAATATTAATAAGCACCGTATACTCCATAGAGATCAAAACATCACTATTTTATCCTCGTGCAATTTCTTATTTGATATGATCTATTATAGACAACACTAGCGAGAATTTTTTTACAAGCTTAATTTTCTCATTGAGATACTTGTTGAGAAAATAATTCAACCAATGTTTTTCTCAAGCTTACCTTTATGTAGAGGCTTTATGGAACAAATTTTTCTAGGCAATGTCTTTCCCTATGAATCTGAACTAGGATTGCATCCGAGTGGTTGATAATTGATATGTAATATTTTATTTTAAATTTATAATTTTTAGAGATATGGACAACTCAGATATGACTTAAAATTTTTAAATTGAAATTTTTTTCTCCGCCTTTTAGATGGGGGCATGATTTCTCTCTTCCTTAACTAAACGTTCGACATTTTCACTATTACCAACGCTTTTAGTATTTGGACTTATCTCCAACATCAATAAAGATAAAGACTTCGCAGTCTTATGTAATAACCATTTGCCTGTAATGCAACGACTCATCTCTTGCTTTGAGGGTCATATTGGTTGAAAGAATATGCTTCTTTAGTTCTTTCTTCACTTCTTTGTTTAACATTCAGGCCTATTCACCTTCTAGCTAATGTGATCTATGTGTACCAACACAACAGCAATGCTCAAGCCCCTCAGAAAAAAAAACTATAGGTTGTGAACATTGCATATGCCGAAGAACACATCAGGTTTCGGGTAGGGGACAATGGCAAAGTGATTTAAGACTTTAGACCATGTCATGCACTTATGTTGTATTTCTTTATAAGAAAAATTGAGAGAAAAGAATAAAAAACACATTGAATATAATAGTAAAATACAACTAAATTCAATATATTTTTTATTTTTTTCCCCTAATTTTTAATCCAAAGAAACACAACCTCGAGCAAAACTATATCCATGATACATGACACTCAGAAAAAATGCAAGTGATTGTCGCTTATCCTCAACTTTATCTCCGGTATAATGCTACTAAAACTGTAGGATGATCAATTAGTGATCGTTAAACCCTCTCCACTCGGGAGCCTGACCAGGGTCTTAATTTATGTCAGCTTCATGTTTAAATTGCACTCAAATAATATAATTGCCCTGAGAAAAAAAAAAGAGAAAAAGAAACAGGTTTAATTTAGAAATAAACCTTAAAGAATAGCATATTTGTTGAAAGCAAGGGTTAGGATTATGAACAGAGAACAAAATCGTCAACAAGCAACATGAATCATAGAGACCAATCCACTAACTAGAAAGTGCACTTATATTTTATTGTCTCCATCTCTCACCGATCCACATTCATCGCCTTAAAGATCAATAATTACGATGCATACACTGTTTCTCATGAAAAATCTAATGCAAATCCTAACTGTATCCTTGAGTCTCTACATCTTTGGGTAAAAATGTGCGAGATGAGCAAGCGCTGCATCTTTTGGAGTTGCAGATACCAGAGCAGAATGTAAACTAGAAAAAGGAGAAACTAAAAGTCGGTCAACATTAATGATGATAAAATCACAACGTAAGCTAGAAAGAACAAGAGTGCCATCTGCATTAGCAACTTCGAGTTATCCCTCAAGCTTGGGGGTGCAACTGCTCTGGTAATCAGGAAAACACCAGCCGTGTCAAGACTCAAGATTACCAAAATTATCACGTGTTATCATGCCAAGTATAGCAGTAAAAATAATAGAGAAGCTTATGAGGTTAGTACTTTACGGCTAAGTAGCTACATATCAAGGGTTTGTTTACTATTAGTGATATCTTGTGCGCATTATGATCATTCCAATTTCCAACATTTAATACAAAATAATTTTAAATACAAATAATATTGCGCGGAGCTTACTTTGCAATACGTTGAGAAAGCCGCTGGAAGGGCAAACTTTGAATAAAAACAACTCCAGGACCTGATAGAGTGGCCATCAATTGGTTATCAGCCTGCATCTGCTTTTTTCAGTGCCACACAGAAATGTCAGGAAGCTAGGAAAATGAATGAATGAAAAATTGGTTAAAACATAAACTCGATCGAACATAAGCAGCAGGAAGACTAGCTAAGGGATACCACCATACTACTTGAATGCAAATGTAGTTTCCTGAAAAGTCAATTTCAGGATCACAGCTAGCTTTGATTCTACCTGCTAAAATGTATAAATATTAAGATGGCAACAAATTGCCATTGCAAAACTCCCGGGAATTTCCACTTGTAATGTTATCTCGCTTGTAAAATCTCTGAACAAACGTTGCACGATACAAAACATGAATCCCAGAAGATAACATCCAGGTTGAGAAGGAAAACAGAAAAGCTCACCCCGAAGATCACTCTCCTTGTTGGATCGGAGTACTTCAGTTGAAAATTGATCGTGCTTGTCATAGCAACAATGCACGCAGTATCAACTGTCAGCGCTTCTCCAGGAGAAAGAATTTTCTGCACGACTAACACATAAGAAAAAGAAAAGCAAAGTACTCAAAATTTGGATAAACATTTTAAATGGCATAAGCCTTGTCACGAAAGAATAGTTCTACTATAATCATCGAATCAGTTGATTTGCCTGTAGTAATTGGCAAATCGGTATAGGAAAACTGATATAGAGAGACAGGATTGAAGAATCCTGCATGAGGCTTGTGGTTGCTATTTCCATTAAAAAAAAATCAGGCATGCAGCCAGTATTCATATATGCTATGTCTGCTTCCAGATTGTCCCCTAGTCAAAGCTACAACATACTACTTTGAACTTAGACAAAGCTGCAAGGAAATTTACATAACACAACATTTAACTAAGACGGCAAAGAAGTAGCAGAAGTCACATACCAGATCCACATCCTACAAGAAACGCAAGCCCTTGGCCTTCTAGCTTCTGTTTAAGTATTACCTGCCGTGACCAAGAAAAGATTATTGACAGACACAAGAATCAAGAGGTGATTGCCTAAAATGTGAACGAATTAAGAAAAAAAATGAGGGATTTACTAATCAGATACCAGAGGCTGCTAGATCTTAATCGAAATTAATGAAAACTGCAAGACCTTACTTACCTTTGAGTTAACATCGAGGTTGTGTGGTCTTCGATCAACAGTATCAGTAACTCTCACATCATTGGCAGAACAAAGAAACGCGTCTGGCTACAAGAGGCAAGAATGCAATTTATTAGGTTACTTAGCAGTCGGCACAGATGGAAACAAGAGGAAACAGTGCTATACCCTCTGGTATTGCGTAATAAATGAATAGCCAGATTATGGACTTGATAAGTCATGAATCTTGATCAGTTAAGTCTTTGATTGTCCGAAATTCATCTCCAAACCATGTGCTAATATATCTAGTTGTGCATTTCTACTTTGATTTAGTAGCTTTTTCTTGCAAAATTCATCCAGTGTGATGCTTAAAAATATATTGAAAACATAAACTAAATCTTGGATGCCATCTTGCTTGCACGGATCCGCAATTAGGCTAATTACTGTAGATACCACATTCAATTCTCACATATAGTCGTATCACATATATGATTCTTGTAACCTTTACTATATAGTAAATTTTTTCATTAAAAAAGAAGTTTGGGAACAAATCAGTATTCTGATTTAAGCTCTATTTGTCCAATCCTGGTTAAACTTTCCAATATTGATTCAAAAACTAACCCCAAACCAACCCAAAAAATTTTGTTTCTTCCGGAGTCAAAACACAAAAGGAAATAATGAACCTTATTCCATTGTTACAAAGAAACTTTACTATCACAATCAAGAAACTTTGAGGGACTTCCATTTTTGGAGCCTTGTCATGAAGTACGAAAATAGATAGGTAAAATCCAGTTTGTATTAAAAATGCAAAAAAAAAAGATTAAGAAGGATAGCAAAACGACTAGGAGCAATGTAGGAGAGCAGCGAAGAACACCAAAAGGCAATGCTAAAATAACAGAAAAAAAGCATCGTGACAGAGTATTAAAACAGAGCAGCCTCCTGAACAAAATAAGAGAAAATGTAATCAACCCACATGAAGTCATGAATATCCATACAAGTTCAGGTGGCTGAGATCATCAGTTCACGACAGAGGGAACCATTGACACATTCCTGGATCTAGTATTCGACACATCCCTCAATTATGGGCTAACTATGGATGTAGCATTACACTACATTTCATGTCTAAAAGGTTCCAAACAATACCGACTAGCATGACACACTCCAAGTCATAAACCTTATTAACCCAAGAATCTTCCAATCTTTCATTAAGGTGGGGCAAAAGATTTCAGCTCTGTGCACTTAGTGATTGAAAATTACCATATTAATATGAAATAGGAATTATTTGACAAATCAGTAGATTTTTAATAAAACCTTGTTTAATGAACATAGCTTATATATTGAAGTATTGAACCATGCCGAACTCAAACAACAAACACAATCAGGAGATTCAACCACATCGACTACCTAATCCACAGTTTTTTAATAAATAAAATATTGGTTAGATGAGGTTGTTTGTCAGTGTAAGTTAATTATCATTCTCAAGAGAAGGACAACTTGGTGTGACACACACAACTTGGTCCCACATTAGAAGGTAAGTATGGTTGTGTCAGTTCATATGCTTAATACTATGATCATCTTCTAGGCTTGAGCATTTTTATCATGTTGTTTCAAGCCTGTAAATTTTATAAATTCTCAATTTTGTTATAAATTGGTAATTTTTAGTCTTAGTAAGTGGCTCCTATAGAAAGGATTAGCATAAATGAGACACCTCAGTTTAGTCCCACAAGAAAAGTGGGTGGAGAATTATAATAATATAAAGGCCTAATGAGCTAATTTGGGTTTGAACATTCTCAAATGGATCATGTTGCTTCAGATTACAAGTTGACAGGTCCTCCGCATAACATGAGACATTCTAATCCAATATTACAAATGAGACTTGAGAGGGCCTTTGGTAAGATATCTTACCAGATTTTCTATAATCTTGAAACATGGATTCTTATAGGATATGAATAATATCTTATAACATATGTTGTTATATTGATATCATATATTATCTAAAAAATTATGTCATATAATGTAATAAATATAGTGTAACATATAATTATGTAATGTCATAAACAATGCATATTTATTATACAATATGTAGAAGTTTACTTATACTATATAACACATAATATATTTATAGTCAAGAGTTTTACAACACACAGAATTCCATTTGAACATGTTAACCTAAGATATATATTAATGTTGCAACACTATTATAAATCAAAGATATCAATGCAAGGTTATCATTAATTTAAGTTGGTAAGCATGCAACGTTACCAAAAGATGCACCAAATAGAACCAAGTATGAACAAAGACATTAAGTCAACAGCGGAGTTGTGTTATATCCTAATATATGCTATATTGAGAGTGATAGTTACGTTAATTTAAAGCCTATATAAGCTAGTGTCTTGACTCAGGCTTCAACATTTTGGGCAAAATGATGTCTAGTCTGTCATTTAATACTAAACTTCATCATGAGTCGGTTACAACATTAGGATGCTATGAAGCCAATAGATTGTCATGTACTCATATGACTACCTAGAAGAAAAGAAGTAAAAACATATTAATGTAACCATATTGGTTCAACAGTATGTAGCAGTATGCAGCAACCAACTAGCTTGAGTTTTTATAGAAATAAAGACTTGTAAATTTTAAGACGGACGAATCTACTTTAACCAGTAACTAAAAAGTGAAAAAAAAAACAAGAACCCTAACCCAAGTTTAAGAATCAAGCCTACCTGGCAAAGAATCTCCCCACCAAAATTTGTCAAGTCAATCTATTATCAGAAGTAGAAAGAGTTAGAAGGGAAAATTTCTGCAATAGCAAAATAAATAGACAATAAATTTGCTAGTAATAAGCTCTCATAATGACCTAATTAGTAATGATTCACAGAGCCAGACAATTGCTAGTGGCAAAAAGCTCCTGCTTCCATAATTGAATTAAGATCAAACTCAAATGGCTTAATCATTATAAATTAGAAACTCCATTTAGCTAAATAACATCGTGTTATATTGACACCTATTTAGGCGTATACTACTTGGGACAACATAAATTCTCAACAGTAGGTTGGATAATTTTCAGTGTTTCACCCTTCTTAACAAGGCACGTGCGTTGACGGGTTCAAAAGAATACTTCCTGATTGCTGTAGAACCAGATGAGCTTATAGTTACAAGATACAAGTACATGAGGTTTACAAGGTTCCAATTTTATCAGCAAATTCCTCTATCACTTCACTAGTAGATGAAGAGAAAAGGGTTTGAGTCGAAAAAAATTAATAAAATCTAGTGATTGGCCGTAAGAGTATGCACGTAAAATATGAGTGAAATTTTATAAATCCTTACAATTCCTTAGAAAGTTAAAATCGTAATTCCAGTCTTATTTGTCAACAGAAGGTAACATACCACAAAAAAAATGTTATCTGATGAATCAGAGAATGCAGTGTTGGTCCACAAGAATATACCACGCTGAAACAACTGCTGATATTTTTACATGACTTTGGTTTCGCATAAGGCTTATAAAACGATATTTTTTGAAAAGTAAATTGTACAATCACAAGTTCAAAACCACAACAGTTTGCTGATGGAACGGAACAATATGAAGAGTTATTCAATAACAACAGAACAAGCTCCTGATAATCTGATAAAGGTAAACTAAAACACTAGCATCAAGAAAAATTACAGAATTAACATGTAACAAACTAAATGACAAGAGGAGCATATAGGCATTCGAATAAGAGTGTTAAGGGAATATTCGCACATGAAAGTGAGAGAAGAATGATATAAGTCTTACCAAGCTTACTATTATTAAATTGGATCAAGTCAATTGGTCAGTTTTCTTGTAACAAATAATATTAGAACAAACCTAGTACCAAACATAGTGAAAATTTAGTAAAAAAGTGAAAATCTAGTAAGAAAAGGAAACGGTGGATGATGAAGCCACCATTGACCTCATATACTGCCAAACAAATTATACTATATGAGAGTTTGCAGCACCCCTTACTTTATGGTTGCATGAGGGCAATTGATGTTATTTTTGTTGATGAAAACATTGTTGTTCTATGTGGTTATGTAGATAGATGGACTGAGTAAATTGAATCAAGTTAATAGGTTGGTTTACATGGGTGTAACAAATGATACTGGAGCAAACCTAGTACCGAACGTAGTGAAAATCTAGTAAGAAAGGGTAGGTACTATGTAAGAGTTTGCAACACCCCTTCCTTGATGGTCTCATGAGGGTAGGTAGGTAGGTAGGTAGGTTGACTTTGACTGATTACTGACTCTGATTGATTAACTCATCAATTTACCACTTGGCATATTGATTAATTCTGATTTCTGACTTTGACTAATAATGCCACGTCTGGAGTCAAACATCATATACATTGGAGATAGGATTGTGTAATGGACCCATGGAAGGATTCACAGAACATATATGTGATCAAATTTAACAACTTTGATTACTTCTTAGACTTCAATAGCATGATGGTGTTGGAGAAATGATACCATGGAAGCATAGTAGACCATAATCTAGAAGCTCTCTCTCTATCACTGGCGCTCTCATCACTCAAAAAGCCTAAAATAATGAATTGGAAACTCTTATATTTGTTTCCTTGTTTCTAGGCTAAATTAATGAATTTCTTAAAGTCTAATCATTAATGTTGTGTGTAGTCCCCAAATAATTAGTGTCTTCATATATTTCTCATGTTCTTTGTTTTTATATATATGTGTTTGTTCTATGATAGTCGCCAAGGATAGTGGTGGATAGTTGTAATCCTATTGCATTTTATTTTGAATAGGGATTTGATTGATTTGCAAACTTTGATTGATTGTTGAACTGATTGATGACTTTGATTGAATAATTCATAAATTATTTCTCATAGTGACTACCACTTGGAACATTGGATCTATCTTGGGTTCTAATAGTGCCACATCCAAAATCAAACAACATAGAGATAGGGTTGTGTAATGGACCAATAGAAGGATTCACAGTACATATATGTGCTCGAACTTAACAATTTAGATTACTTCTTGGACTTCAATAGCATGATGGTGTTAGAGAAATGATAGCGTGGAAGCATAGTGGACCATAATCTTACCTCGTATGTATGCCTTAATGCACAAAAAATATTGCTCTTATTGTCATATACATACTAGGATAGCTTCGCACATGCATGGACCTGCTATAGCTAGTTGTGTATTTCAATCACTGATAAAATATGTTCTTAGAGTTAACATAGATTGAGAAGAACTATCCTTTCTGTAAGTTCATAAACAAGTGAAACTCAACTACTTATTCATCTCTCTCATGACTAATTAATACTTTTACGACTGGCGGCACAAACAATTTCTACTATGCATGCATGGGCATGTGACAAAGAGCTATTTGAGTCACTTTCATAAACAAGTAAAGGGCAAACCATGGTTAGCTATTTGTATGATACCTTCCCGCATGCATTGATATACAAGACTTTTGCAAACAAAATACTTTTTTTTCTCATCAGTAAATTACACGATTCTATTTAGGTAAAGGTTGAATCCGATTTGTCACCTTGAGATCATGAGAAACTTTTAGAGTCTTAATATATGTTAAAGTAATTAACAAATGTTTGCACCACTGCTTATTTCTTATGTGGTGGGATTATATATTTGACGCAAAATTTAATGTATGTGTTACAATGAAATTAAAACTGAGTTCAAATAAATACTTAATATTCAAAATAATAGTAACAAAAAAATTCTAAACTACATCATTAAATAAATACCACAAAGTTCACAATATCAATTTAAGTTGAATTAAAGTAGATAAAAGATTGGAAACATAAAACCAAGGAAGATAATCAAAGTCACCACATTCCACACATAAAAAATGATTACCATATCATAATGATAATTACTAATTATAGTATGATGACATCTCGATCTTAAAAGATCAAAACATGGTTAATGTCAAACATATTATTTGTCAACCATCATCATCTTGATATGTTAGATCATCCAAATTATCATTTGTCCTTTCACCATTACTTTTGTAATCATCCCCCTTTTTTAGAATCAAAGTCATAGTTCTTCTCTTCCTTGAAAGATACTCTTGAAATTGATTCTTGTACACTAGTTTTAACTCCTTTTTTTTTTTTGCGAATTGCTATAAAATAAACCAAAAATAGTAAATGTAATATAATGGGACAACCTAAAGGTTCTCACATGAAACAATGAATCAAAAGTCTCTATTTCAGTCCTCTTGGTTGAGGTTTTTTGAATTATAGTCTAGGTTTGTGCTGAAGATGCATGACACCCACTCCAAGCATGCACCTAGGCACTGCCTTACTAAAAAGCACACCTACATTTTATTTAGGCACTCTACTTATGCTTGGTGCATGCAAGCGCATTTTAGGCTTTTGACAACATCAAAGTCAATTGCACATTTGTCATGTAACTCAGGAGCGACATACACAGACAGTATTATAATAAGACCGATGCAATAATACACATCAGCAAATCCAACTTAAGGAAATTTAGATTTGATGGAAAGTTTCAAAAAATAATGATTCTCCAGTATGTTATCAAATGATTACCGGATTTTGGTCGTATAATACTCCATTATAGAGATTTCAATGTACTAACCGGAAGAATCCTTGCAGGAGATGGTGCAGCAATTCCAACAAATCCATCATCTTGACCAGGATTTGATAAAACTATGCTTTTTATGAATTTTCCAAACAACCACAGCCAAAACCCAGTTTCATTTTCAGGGGCATAATCATTATCCATTTGAATTGACCCAGACATGTAACATACTGTACCTGAATAAAAATTGGAAGATAACACTACAACAGTGAAACACATAGAACATGTGCATATGCAAACAGAGATAAATTGAATGTTTCTTTGCTTGTTAGAACACCAATAATGTAAACATATAAAGCTAGAAACCTAGAACAGAGTTATTATGTAGAGCATTCAACAGAGTTACAAGGATTTATCACCAAACAATACAGTATGAGGACTGCAGTTACTTGCAGAAACAATAAAGGCATTAAACCCCAGACAATTTAGCTAGACAAGCCAACATTATAATTAACCCAAAGAACTTACCAGGCTTTGCGATAAACTTCTCATTTGGTTTTAACATTATCTGCACATGGGATTAGAAAAATAATGCTTAAAAGGCTTGGAAATGTTGTCACAATGAACTCCAATAAATCTAGAGTACCTGAACTATTTGAGACTCTCCACCTAGAATTTGAAACGCTGTCGTTGTTGCTTGAGAGCTCTGCAATAGATAACAACATAAGAATAAATAATATGACAGTTGTTGCAATATGAAGTCCAACAACTATCTTATGCAAATTTAATTATTTGAAATATGGTTGTCAAGTTAGCCCGTCAATTTGTCTGATTCTACGATCTTCAATACCCTAGTGAGTTATCATGGGGGGAGGATCGGTATTTTAGTAAACTCTGTTTTACCCCAAGTTCACCGAGTTTACGAGTTTATCAAGTTTACATATTCACTAAGTCAATAACATATATGCAATACTCCAATACCATTTGCCAACAATTATTGTAGTTTTTGCTTCCTTGACTCTCGTCACATTCTTTGTCCTCTCAATCTCTACTCACTCAATATTAATATTATCATTGGTCCCTTTACTATTCTCACAACCACTAAAACAATTATGTTTCTCAATTTTAACTTATTAGTAAGTCACATCCTCACTAATGAATGACTCAATTTCTTGTGAATTAGTGTGTTAATCTTATATCATTTGTACATCAACAATCACTATTTGTTAATATTTAGTTTACATTAGGGTCTTTAATCTTAATTTATACTAGTGTTGACACTATGACGTGTACCAGCACAGACATACTAGTAGCAATCACATTGACATATAATGTACCAATATTAATTGCATTTCGAACTGACAACTACAAGGTGTATCACCCATACGGATTACTACCTAAAATTATGATTTACATAATATTTTAATAATAGCAAAAAAGTAAACTCACAAATCTAGTTGTACTAATTCTTGAATTTATGTGATATAAGCTACTACTTTTTATTAGGATGTGATAACTGTATAAAATATTATTTTTTTTATAAAATAGTATGATCATACAATCATACATTTCGATCCAAGTTCATGGAGCCTCTACCATTCCTAGGTAGGAAAGTGTGTTTGGCAACCTTAATTTGAAATTATAGTTCTTACAATTTCACCAAAATTTACCAGATTCACTAGAGAATAGAGGTATAATTCATTAGGGTATCAAATCACAACTATGCATCTAAAGTTTAACAGGATGGGCTTATAACAGAACTATGAACGGTATGGACTGAACATGAACATAATACTGACGCACTGTGAAGAAGAACGCCGTCTACTGTTTAGATGAGCTGCCTAAGTGATTGATTGGCAGGCCTAAGTAATCTACTAAGACTAGAAAAAAGTCATAAAAACTAAAAGAACTAGATGAAAAGAGTACAAATAACTTGAGCTGGAGTTGAAGAAAACAGAAAGAGGGGTACAGGATGAAAAACTAAGATCACAGGAATTCCTTATTAACCAAAAAGGAAAGCATTTCATAGCGCCAAAGCTGAATTTTGCAATATGAGGGCATAAGAATGAAATAAAAAAAAGGAGTCAATTGATGTTAGTGGAAAGGTCTCGTATTAAAGACTACAATTCTAGAGATGGTTGTGTTTGTGTTCAAAAAGCTACATGCACCTTAGTGGTAAAATCTAGTGTAAATGTAATAGGACCACGAGCATGATTCATCCAAGAGTGATGATCAGATTTGGGTACAGGGTTAATGAGCTGTCTCTTAATGTGCACTTCCAAAATGTTCAAATAAAATCACATGCTGCTACACTAGAGGGCTAACCTAAAAAGTGCACTACCAACTGTCCAGCAGCAGCAAGTAAACTCCATGATGAACCTCACATCACCAGCCTTGATTTAAAAAAATCCGCAATTGTGAAAGGGTAAGATTAGTGTGAACAAATTTTCAAACGTTCCTATCCAATCGTAGTATGCCGATATATATATATCAAGATCTCACTTCACTGGTCTACGTTTCCACAAACACATTAAAGTACGAACAAATGAAAACTATAGATGATAACATTAGTTCCTAAATATGCATTCAAATCGAAGAACATATACAAGAAAGTAGGAACAGAACATGGAGAGAAAATAGAGCACAAAACAAGAACCAAACACTCGGGTATTCGACCCTAATATTGGCAATCAAGAACTCGAGCATTTCCAGCACAAACCTAGGGATCGATATCAGATCCCGAGGAAACACCAGGAACCGAAACCGTAAGAGCGACATGGAACGAAGTATACGAATCAAATAAACAGATGGTGGGTCGGAGGACCTGGTGGACGTAGGGCTGAAAGGGGGTGGCGAAGAACGGAGCCGCCATGGCAGTTAGACCTCGACGGAGGCCCCGATGAATCAACAGATATCACGTCGACGATTGCGAAGTGGCGGCTAGCTCATTAAATAGAGACGAACCATCCGATCTGGTTTGACGAAATAATGGGAGGCCACAAATTGGATGCCGGCGAGCGTTCGCAACGATTCAGTCGCTCTTCATCTCTATTCGATTGTTTCCGCCCAGGCAAGAAGAGTTTCTAAGTGTCACGCCCCGATCGGATCGTCATAAAATTGACATTTAACCGTTATCTTAGGGTCGTCCGACGGAACATCAGAACGTGAACCCACTTAGATTTTCGGGCAAATCTCACACCCAAATTGAAAACCCTAACTCCCCGAATAATTTTGATTCTCAAAATTACAATTCTTACAAAACCCTAAGTTAAAATACCTTTCTGGTCAACTTGGTCAAACCCTAATTTTGACCCGGTCAACCAATTTCTGCTGCGCCGCTCGAATTAAAATCTCAGCGCTGATGTCATGCCAATGTCAGCCAAATTAGAATTCGCCGTGCTCGAATTCGATTGCTGATGCTGACGTTGTCTCTGCGTCAGTCAAAATCGATGTTGTTGACCGTCTTCAATTGTTGACTCCTCTGCTTCGCCTCGAACCGAACGCTCGACGCGTCCGTCTCCTCCTCGACGCCGCCTGCGTCGTCCCGTCCGCCGAGTGCCGCCGTGCTTTCTTCACAGGAACGCCACCTGCGTTCTGTTACGTCGCTCGTCGCCGGGCAACCGTCTGCTGCCGAGTGTCGTCGTCACCCACTAAGACGCCGCCGAACACAAAGAATATGAGAAGGAGATTTATGGACAGGAAAGCTTGGATTAACTCTGGTGAAGCTACAAAACCTTTCCTTACTCTCGCCATCGACCCTCTGGTCGACGCCCACTCCCCTCCCTCGTTGGTGATCCTTTGATCACCGGTTACAATCACTCGGTCACACTCCTCTCTCAAATCTCTCGATGGTGTCGACGCTCCTCTCAAGCTCTCGGTGGTGAAGATGATCCTCCCCGATTCCCCTCTTGCCGTAGCTTTATAGAGTCGGGTGTCACCTCCAATTGCCTGATTCTTCTGCGTCCGATCTTCACGGGGAAGAGCCATTCGAGCCACCGCCTGTATCTCGCGAGGAGGATGCGGCTGAAGAAACCGCTCTGCGTACGTGCCAGAACCTGATTTTGACCCAATCTCGATTGTTGACCGAGGGATTTTGGGCTGCATTTGGGTTTGGATCAGGCCTCTTAGGGCTTGGGCTGAACTGGCCTGAACCAGGCCTAACACTAAGGGCCTGTTTAGTTCCACTTTTAAGTTGATTTTAATTAGTTTTAAGTAGAAAGTAGTTAGAAAACTATTTGGTAATAAAAAGCGAAAGAAAAAAAAAAGCAATAAAAAAGCAGAAGTTATGAACGCTACAATTTGATGTTTTTGCAGCTTCTGCTTCTCAAAAAAATTAATTTATATGATTTCACTTAAAATTTTAAGTTTTATTATTTTAAATAGTTAAAATATTAATACTAAAGAAAAATATAATATATTTATTATTTTAAATAATTTAAAATAAATATTTATTTATAATTTTAAATTTTGATAGTAATTAAAAAGTTATTAACCAAACATCTTATAAATTTTGACAGTGCAGCACAGTACATCATAGCACAGTTTAGCACAGTTATAAAGCTATTAACAGCGAGGCTAATTTGGTTCTGCTGCGCTATGATAGCTGCGTTGTCACTGTAGCACCTGAAGGGTGTTTGGTGAAGCCAACTGTGATGTCACTGTAGCAACTATTATTAAAATTATTTTTGTAGATTTATTATGTTGTTAATGTTGTTACTAAATAAATAAATAAATATTAATTTAATAAAAAATATTAAAATTTAAATTATATATTTTTTATAATAAAATAAAATTATTAATTAAATAATAAATTAATAATTAAATAATAAAATTAATAATTTAATTATATATTATTAATTATTTTAATAAAATTATTAAATTTTTTAAGATCAAATAGTTAATTTTAATATATTTAAATTAAATTATTAATTTTATTTTTAAAGTAAGAAATTAAAGTTATATATTTTTATAATAAAATAATTTTTTTTGAAATATAAAATAATTATTTTAAATATATATAATATATTAATTAATAAGTTTTAATATATATATATATATATATATATATATAATATTTAAAAAATATTAATTAATAACTAATAAAAGAGTATATTATACCTTATGTTAATCAATATATATTAATATATTAATTTTTAATAAAATATATATAATATAATATTATTTTTATAAATGTTTGTATAGTGGATTGAAGGGATTCGAACCCATGCGCAATGATTAAAAAATCTCACGCGCCTTTACTCCCGCAGCAGCCAAAGCAGGATTTAGCTGCTTTGGTAAACAATATAAAAATTTATATTGTTATGCAGCAAAGTATGTTAAACGAACGCACAAATAGTATATGCTTCTGCTGCCCATTGGAGCGCCGCTGGAAGCGCGGCAGCTCCAAACGGCCACTAAGTTTTTGACCTTCAACTATTCTTTTCCATGTGTCTTGAGATTGGTGCCTTCCCGTCATCATATGCCGTCGGTGTAAGAGTTGGAAGATTTTCAATCCCATTGATGTTGATTGAGAGATCCGCTATTTGTTTGGTTATATTAAACTTGGTGAACATTAAATACTCTTTGTCATGTGGATAATATTTTTTTTTGGCAAGTATTGAAACTTTTTCATTTACATATTTGTTAACAAAAATAAAAAAAATTAAGATCTTGTTAAAATAAAATAAAATAAAATATATATTATTTTTAACTTTAAAATTAAAATTTATATATATGGATAATGATGAGGATGGAAGCACGATCCTAAGATTTTGTTATGGAAGTATATTATTTATTGCATTGATTGTTTTTATTTTTAAAATTAGATTTAGGACTTGTAATTTCTTAGAGTAATATGACTCATGTTTTCAGGCAAAAATTAGACATTTAATGTGGTTAGTGTTTTTGTCAAGTAGTAGCAAGCTAGAACAAGGGTCGGAGTTAAGATCCTTATGTGAACTACTATCTACAATTCATCAAGGCTATTCACGGATCTTGCTATTAATAGCGTTATAACTATGCTAAATTATGTTGTGCTGTATTATAAGAAAAATTATAAAATATTTAATTACTAACTTTTTAACTACTATTAAAAGTTAAAATATTAAATAAATATATTATTTTAAAAATTTAAAATAATAATATATTTTATTTTTATATATTAATATTTATAAATTTTAAAATAATAATACTTAAAATTTTAAATAAAATAATATGAATTTTTTTTGAAGAAGTATAATTTTTAATCTACTTTTTATTAAAAAGCTATTAAAATCAGTTTAAAAACGGAGCAAAATAGCCCATTGATAAGCGCGCCCTGAGCCTCTGACTGGGCTTTGAGAGGTATTTATGGTTTTTCTACTTTTCTAATTCTTAAAAAAAAAATTCTTATCCAAATCAGGGTTGACTCATCTCGTATCGGCTATTTATTATGAGTTCTTCCGGGCGCAGTGTTGTCAACGCGCAGGCGAGCATGAATTATTGAATTCAAACTTTCAGAGAGGCCCGCACAAAGGCGGGAAAATTTGCATGTCCAAAATTCAATCTAAAATATTCACCAATTGAATTGTCAGATCTTTTTAAAGTCGCGCTTGCCGAGGAATAATTTTAAATCAGATCCTCAAAACCCTAGAAACCTTCTACAATTGCATTTTGAATTCTCTGCACCCTCTGGCCTCTTCCAGATCCAGACCCCAAACCCCTCGCTCTCTTCGCCAGCTTCTCCGCCGCCTCGTACAGCATCAAAGGCGAGATTTTGAAGAAGAAAAAGCGGGACAGCATTCTCATCTACAGTTCTTCAACTCAGGTAAGTCTTCTCCAATTCCTTCGACCAAATAAGGCTAGCTTGGAGCTTCGTGATCCAGCTCTTCCGTGTTCCTTGGTTTTTCCTCTATTTTCTCGTTTACCGACGGACAATGGCTAAATAGAATACAGGGCGATCAGTTTTTTCCCCATTTCGCCTCTCGTTTGACTCTGCAGTTGTGTTTGAATTCGACGCTTGTTGCATTGTTACCTGCTAGCTGTTTCACTGATGGAAATGGGTTATAAAAAACTTCCTCTTTTTGCAGATTTCGTTGCGCTTCCTGTTTTGCAAATTTTGATGGAAACTTTCCTCATCTAATGTGCAAATCTTTGGCATTTATTGGTCATACAGTAATTACTCAAAATTTGTGGTGACACTCTCCGAGATTTGATCGCAAGAACAGTTAATTGGTTTCTGAATCCTTGTTGAATTCTTCGACCGTGATCCTCACATCATGGGCAGAAGCCTCAGCCCATTGCTCCGTCAGGAGCTGGCGAACCTTGACAAAGATGCTGACAGTCGCAGATCCGCGATGAATGCCTTGAAATGTTACGCGAAAGATTTAGATTCGAAAGCCATCCCCCGCTTTCTCGCTGAAGTCTCCGACGCCAATGGTGCTCCCTCCGGCGAGTGCACCATCTCCCTCTATGAAGTCCTCGCCCGAGTTCATGGCAGAAACATCGTGCCTCAGATCGAGAACATCATGTCCACCATCATGCGTACCTTGTCTTCCAGCGGTGGATCCTTCCCTCTCCACCAGGCCTGCGCCAAGGTTGTTCCTGCAATCGCTCGATATGGAATTGATCCTTCAACCCCGGATAATGAGAAGGCCAATATTATTTGCTCGCTCTGCAAACCTCTCTCTGATTCCCTGATGGGTACACAAGAGAGTCTTGCTTCTGGGGCTGCTCTCTGTCTCAAGGCACTTGTGGAATCCGGAAATTGGAGGTTTGCTCCGGACGAGATGGTGAATGAGGTTTGTTTGAAGGTTGCCGGGGCCTTGGAAGAGAAGGTGACCCAGACCAATTCTCACATGGGCCTAGTGATGGCCTTGGCAAAGCACAATGGGTTGATAGCCGAGGCTTATGCGAGGTCTCTTATGCGATCTGGCTTGCAGATCCTGGCCGCTGGTGCTTTGGAGGGCAACTCCCAGAAACGTCTTTCTGCCATTCAGATGATCAATTTCTTGCTGAAGAGTGTGGATTCCAGGAGCATTTCTTCTGAAATCTTCAAGATAATCGACGTTATGGAGAAATGCCAAGCTGATGACAAAATGCCATTCGTAAGGGGTGCAGCATTTGAGGCACTACACACTGCAAAGGCTCTGACCTTACAGAAGGGGTCGAGACACGAGATCAATTCAAGTCCTTTAGCGAATTCAAACTTCTGCCGGAGGAACAACAAGAGTCCTTGGCGTTCACCTAGAGATGTTCCTCCTGTCCAATATTGCTCACCGGAGTCACAGACTATAGATTCGTGCATCAAGGCGGATGCATTTGCTGACTCACCTTTCTCAGGTGGTCAGTATTCCTTCAACATGGAGCATAACAGAAGACCTAACAGGAGATTGTGGAACCATGATGGTTGTGGAGTGGATGTATCTTTGAAAGATGGCTTGTTCTTGAAAGATTGTTCTCGTATTGATAACAAAGTCGTGGACTTTGAAAAGAGCAATTACCGTATAGTGAGTGATTCAAATAATGATGGATTAGAAACATTCTCTGGATTTATACAGGCCTGTGATTCTGACTTAGCAAGAGGTACTACGCCAAGTCCTCAGGTACACAAATAAATTATTATTGAAGAATTTTCTTCATTATTTGTTTATTTTAACTTTTAGGCCTTAATTTTTATATCGGTGTTACAGAGATCCACACTTCTCACTATGGATGATACGAACAGACACTTAACTCCAAGGAAGCTCATCCGGTCTCATGAGGGCTCTGGCTTGCCAGTTAGTCACTTTTCCAACACTGTCGAACTGAATCCAACAGACATTGTAGACAGAGATGGTCAATCTATAAACATGAACTCTAAGACTGAGATACTGGAAAGACTGAACAATCACAAGGATGATGAACAAGAGCCCCAAGGGACGGAGTCAGTTTCATCTAGTAATTATGCTCCTGAAAGTAGCATTTGTGATGTTTTACATGGTACCAATTATGAACACAAGAATGCAGTGGTGGTAAAGTGCAGTGGCAAGATGCAGATCAGCACAGCTGTGTTAGGTTTTCTCTGTGGTGGTGCCTTTGTGGTACTTCTTTCTGCCATTTTCTCAAGAATGATGAGTGACGGCGAGCAGCTTCTCTTCGATGTGGTTCCCACATGATTCTTTGTCCTCATTTCCTGTATGTCAGTTTAACCGTTGAACAGTTTTTGTTTATGTAATGTTTGCTGCTAATGGCAAGTCAAATGCAGCGCTGCCCGCTGGAGTTATAAAGCGCAAACTGCATTTATCAGGTCAGTGTACTTTGACTGGAGCATTGAGTGTTTGAACTCATGCTTTAAGATGAGTAATTGTTTTTAGCTTTTTGTTTGTGCCTTTTTGCTACAAGTATTGACCTGTAATTCAGCCGTATTTGTCCATGTAACTCCATATCATGTGTTGTTGATAGATTGTGTTAATTTTTACTAGCTCTAGTTTAGCCTATTGTCTCTTATGAATTTATTAACGAGAAATAAACTTAATATTACATATCAATTCGTCAATTATAAATTTATTTTTTTCACACTTTATAAATTCTTACTATTTACTATTAAAAACGGGTATATTTACACTTTGACATTTGATGCTGTTACGTTTGCTTGTGCTATTACAAACGCTAAACGATTAGCTTGTCTTTTGCATATATTTCATTGTGTGTGATGAATCTCCCTGTAGGTTGTGTTGTGTGCACAAACTGCTATACGATCCATATTTCTATTTATGATTGAAGCTTCTAGAGCTTTTTAGAAAACATTAATTTTGATAGACTACATGGATATGTTTTAAAGTATCATAATTAACTAATTATATATTTATTATTTTACTCTGATTATATACATAGTCAAGTAAGCATTATCGTAATTATTTAATCAGAATATCACTAAATATGAAATTTGGTAAGATGCAAAGCATAAATAATAACAACCTAATAGAAGATAAAGAAGACTACAAATGAATATGCACATAATATCTTATTCAAAATTTATGTGAAACTACATAAGGTATGATGAACAAGTCAAGCAAAATTAGAAAAAGATTATATATATATATATATATATATATATAGTAAATTGAAAATTGAAAGAGCAAACCAAGGGTCAAATATTTATATGATATGATCTAATAAAAAAGTTAGTCAAATTTGAATCATAATTGAGTCATTTTATTTATCAGTAAAATAGAAATCAAATCAAATTAGGTTAAAGCCATAATTACCTAATTTTCTGAAACGATCGAGTTGAACCGTCGTGCCTGCCTTGCACCTACAAAAGCACAAAATCTACAAATACTCCAAAAACGAAGAAAAAAAACAGCAAAAGCTTGGGCTGGCGAATTGAAGAACCCGAAGGCGCGATCTGAATTGTGAAATTGCAATTGCCCCGCGATATATTCTGGGTGGTCACCGTCGCCAGACCCTCAAAATAGCAACTTCCCTGCTTCTGGTTCTGCACCTGGAAGTACGCATTGAACGCGTACGACGCGCTCCCCTGTGCGTCCAAGCCCCTACAGGAGCTCCCTTTCCCCAGCGCCGAGCAGTCCGCATGCAAGCACGCGTAGTCCACGTTGTTCTCCAGATTGCTCCGGTTTCCCGCGCCCGGGCTGAGCGTGCACCACTTCTGCGGCAGGTAATGCACATCCTTCGCGCCCACGAGCATGCTCCCCTGTCCCCGCCCGGCTAGGTCGACGGGAAACTTGGGCCGCCCGTCGTAGGTGAACAGCCCCCAGTGCCGCTCGAAGTTTCCCGGCGCCAGGCTCTTGGCGTCCTCGTCGAGCAACCCAAACAAATAAACCTCGATGTAGGAATTGGGCCGCCGCGGAGTACCTTGGTTCGCACCCAGCAGCTTGAGCAGCCCGGCGTAGAATCGCTCGGCGAGTTTGTAAGTGGCGAAGGCGTCGCCGTCGGTGGGCCAGCCGATCTCCCCCACCATGATCGGCATTTCGCCGAAGCCGACCCCGGCCAGCGCCGCGACGAGGGTGTCGAGGTTGGCTTCGAACACGTTTGTGTAGGCGAGGCCGTTGTCGGCGACGGGGTTTTCCGTGCCGTCGAAGAAGGCGTAGTCGACGGGGAAGTCGCTGTGGCCGTAGAGGCTGAGGAAGGGGTAGATGTTGACGGTGAATGGCGCGCTGTTGCGGCTGAGGAATTCGACCACCTGAGCCATCTGATCGGCGACGTCGTCTCGGAATTTGCCGGAGGAAGGGACGGGGTTGTCGGGCGGCGAGTCGTAGACGTCGGCGTTGAGGGGGACGGTGGCTTTGATGGTGTCGCCGAGGCCGGCCTCGTTGAGGGCGGTCTGGATGTTCTTGAGGGCGGGAAACGTTAGGTTTGTAAAGGAACCGTTGTACGATGTGAGGAAGGGCTCATTTCCAACTGCTACATATCTGAAAAGGACACAAAATAGAACCATTTTGAATCTCGATCCAAGAGGGATGAGAAGACGGAAAACCTACGTGATGTTTACTCCGCCCTCGAAGTTGTAGCGGGTGACGTTCTTCTTCACCCACAGCTTGGCCGCCTCGTAATCGTTCATCATGGCGAGCATATCATTGGGGACGGCGATCATGACCTCGATCCCTGTCCCGGCCAATCCCTGCATCGACGACGGATCGGCGTCAAATATCTTCACCTTCTTGATTCCGTTGTCTTGAAGGAGCTGAGCGATGGTCTTCGGCGGTAGCCGGTGGGTGGCGATCGTTCCCCAATTCACTCCGAGGCCATCAACTCCCGAAAGAGAGAGGCCGACGAGGAGGAGCAGTCGTAGCATGCTTTCAATATTCAGTCCACTCCTATACGCCAAATAACATCAAAATCTGATATCGACTAAAAACTGATCGATCACGATCTCCGGTACTCCGATTGCAGAGTACCACCGCCGGCCGCCTCCTCTCGAGTTTCGACCTGGCGGAAGGGAAAAACCCTCGGGCTTAAAATGAGGGCAAAATGTTAGTCTCCTTGGGGGGACGAAACTCGAAAGTGCAGAGCGGAGTGGAGTTTTGGCTTCCCGTTTTCCTTCGATTCTGGAAGGAAGGGAGATTAAAAAGAGGCAGGGAGAGAGCGAGATTGAAACGTGGCACATGACAGATTGGTTTCCGCGAGCAGGTTAGTGCGCGGCCGTTAACGTTGTGGCTCCGTGGGGGTTTTATTGAATAATGACGTGGCACGTCTCTCATGAACCAATAACTATAACTATTTTCCAAGTTATTCACTTTTACATATATAAATATATAAATTTCAAGAATAAAATTATATTATTCTCGAATCAAAATTTATAACTAGTATTAAATAAAATTAAGAAAAAAAAATCAAAATATTGACATAATTAATATATAATAGATTTAAGAAATTATATATTATGTTTCTACGTATGAAGTTATGGGAATAAATATATTGAATTTTCTAGGCAAATTTATATCTAAATAATTTTATAATGTAATAATATGATTAGTAATAGTTCTAGATATCATAAACATTCACTTATCTAATCAAAAATGCTATTACTTTATTATTTTATCGTTATTACAATTAGATATAATTTATGATTGTGGGCAATAATATCCATTAAGCTTTAAGCATGCATACATTAGGGGTGAGCATTATTCGATTTTTACCGAATTTATCGATCAGTAAATCGGTAAATCGGTTTGCTAATTTCTATTTTGATTTTCAGTTCAGTATTGATTTCTATGTAATTCGATATTCAGTTTTCGGTTTGGTAAATTACCGATACATATATATTAATATATAAAAAAATAAAATTTTATTTATTAATCTCTAATTTTTTATCTCTAACTCTAGTCTCTTAACTCTTGGACTAAATTTAATTTCTTATTTGGCCTTCTCAGCAACCCAATTAGACCAATTTAATTATTATTATTTTTTTATTTTTTAATAAATTAATTATGTAATATTTTAATTTTTTAATCGGTAAATTGGTAAAATCAATAATGTACTGATTTATCGATCGATAATTCAGTAATTTACTCGGTAAATATCAAGTTTGGTATCGGTTTCAGTAATGAGTTTTTCGATTTCGGTAAATCGATAAATTCTTATTCGGTTTTTGATTTTTTGGTTTTCACCGAATGCTCAGCTCTACATACACATGAACCGAAAAATTTAAATAAATTACACAATTTTAAATTTAAATAAATTAATTGCTAAATTATTACTTACATAGTCCATTATAGCTCATACAAATATTTTCTCATATGATCGAGGAACTATCTTCAAAAAATAAATAAATTAATAAATTAAAAGTTCGGCAAGCATTGATAAAAAGTTTTCAAATTTTACCTAAAAATCCCAATCAAACCCAAAAAGGCGTGCAATTACGTTAAAGTAGTTAACACTAATAAAATAAGAAAACGTTACATGCAGAGTCTATCAAGTGATCGAGAAGGCCAATCTGTATTCAACTTACTACTATCTTCCTCGAGATGCATACTTTTGCAAGGCAGATTAACAATTTGAACTTAAAAATAGAAAAGCACAGAGACACAGAAGGATAATCTGTTAAATTCAGGCAATACAAACAATCTTGCATAATCCTTCCATTGGGTGTTTAACGAATTCACTGCTAACTTCAGCAAAATATCATTCAGGAGAGAAGTTTTAACATTGACACAGAAAATATGAGGTCCTCATATTGAACAGTATATAAATATTTCAACAGTTATGGATATCAAATAGAGTACATAAGGTTTTGAAAGGAGACGGAGAGGAAGTCAGAAATCCTGGTGAAAAGCTGTGCAGGAAAGATCAAACGGAGACAAATCTTGCATGATTCAGTTTCTTGACTACAGAAGCCATATATTTGCCCTGGTACTCGGCTAAAGCCAGTTCTGCTTCACTTGCTTGTCTTGAGCCATCTCCAGCATAAACACCAGCCCCGTAAGGAGAACCACCTCTTATTTCATCCATCCCGAACATACCAACTCCAAAGGTGTACCCAATGGGAACAAAGAGCATGCCGTGATGGGTTAATTGAGTTATGGCAGTCCAGCTGTAGAAGTGAATCAAATTAATCCAACCAAGTCAATAACCTTTCTTCTCTAAAAGAATATAATACAGAACCGGAAGGTAAGTAGAGTGTCCCGGATACAATTGTCATTATTTTTAAGTTTCTAGATTCTCTCCTGTTTCCCGTGTCACTTTGATGCCAAAAAGCTCTTAATCACTTCAAATAATACTGTAGTAAATAGCGTCCAAGTGATTACATTAGATACTTTTCTTTCAGTAAAAGTATCCATTTGACTTAATAAAAGTGTTTCAAGGACTAATGAGTGCAGTTAGTACCCTGGTAAACAAGTATGATATTGAAATCAGTTGATGCTGCTACTGCAACAGCATTAAAGAGTATGTAATCCCATTACTGTTAAATGAGCAAAAGGTTAAACTAGGTTTTTTTAGGAGAAAATTTGTCCTTCAGGTCACCGTAGAATACTAGCTACCGCAATTATATTATGAACTAATCATGCATCTTATGAGAAGCAGGGCAAAGTCCAAAGCTTTACCATGTCCTTAATTTTCTGTTTACAGGAGGAACATAGAAACACGGCTCCAGTATTGGTGCATGAAATTTCATATATGTTCTTCGTCGTGCGATGTGAGTTTGGAACATTGAACACATCTAATGTATTTCCGAGCAAAGTTAGAGAACTTAGGTATCCGAACTTTCAGGACCAGTAAGCAATACAAATGGACGTATTTTTCATTCCTAGACCAACTAGCTTATTGGGATATAGATGCTCATATCATTAGAAAACTTCTTTAACTGTAACAGTTATTCAATTAAGATATATCACGAAATTTTACCTGAAGAAAGATGTATTGAATCATTCTCTCAGGAAAAAGAATTACATATCCCTAAACAAGTGTTTCATTTTTCTTGTTCAAAATCAAAGGCAAGAGTGTTCTCCAGAAGCTAAAAAATAATGTCCTAAATATTGTTCCACCCATTTCATATCTAGAACAGCTCCGCACTAAAAATTTTGGATTTCACTGCTACCTGCTGTTTGCATTATAGAATTACATTGTCAATTGCGTTATCCAGTTCCAGTCTTCTCAGTTGCTAAGTATGACTTTTAACAGTGATCTTTCATTGTTTGGTTTGTGCTAATAAAATCATGATATGGTTGCTATTACAGCTAAATGAACTTTTAATTCAACAAATCACATACACGAGTCAAGGCTAGCAGCACCACCAGAGGTTAAACAGGTGAAACTCAAATAGAATCTCTCTCTCATCTATTGTCTGTAATATCATCTTCATCCAAATACTTGTCTTTTCAGTTTTCACAATGGACAAAAATGATATATACTTCAAGATTAAGCACCTTAGTAACCTACAAATAATCTTAGGTTAAGTATAGAGTTCTCTATTCAGTAAATCCAAATGAGACAATCACTCCACTCAACAAGTTAAGCCTAATTAATGCAAGGATGGGTCTGAAATTCTGAATACAGACAAAAGTAAGATGTTTATATTAATAGCTTATCTAATATCTAGTTATAGAGAAAACAGAAGGGCTTTATTAATAGCATCTGCCCGGGATAAATGATGATATACACGAGAAAAAAAGGAAGCACAAAGAACATAGAATATGATTATTACCATATCAGCAAACATTTCAAACGCACATTATTTAAAATGAATAATATCAATATGGTCTCAATAGTTTCAGATTTATGCCTTTCTGCCTCAGCCACGCAAAAAGACTCCCAACCATTATCCTTCTTTCTATGTTTATATGAAATCTTTGGGGCCATGAAAATCAATGATTTTTTTATACTGTAGACATAAGTACCAAGCTAGGATTTATGACTAAATCATGCTCTTTGTAATTAAAAAAGATTATCCTGCTGTTTGCAAAAAAAGGAAAGCTTGATTTCAGGAATAAGAGATACAGCAAACATCAAGATGAGATTTTGCAACCTTTTCTATGAGGGGAATTATACAAACGATTGATGTCGCTCGTATAACGTCAGCAAAAACAAAATCCTAATTTTCATCAAGGAAAACACTGAAAGGGAGCATGTGACTCAATTAATCTGGTGTTAGTATCACTTAGAGGAAGAGTAAACAAAAGAAGAATCGACATTGTTTCACTGTACAGACAAATCGGAGCAGTAAAAAGATAGGCAAAGATGTACTTACGCAGTAGTTTCCTGCCCTCCTCCCTGGCTGCCTGTGCTAACGAAGAATCCAGCGGGCTTCCCGGCGAGCTTTTGCTCTGTCCATAACTGCCCTGTAGAGTCAAAGAATTGCTTCATCTGAGCTGCCATGGCTCCAAATCTTGTTGGAAACCCGAATAGTATTCCATCCGCCTCAACCAACTCCCTGGCGGATATCGAAGGAATCGAGGGATCTTTGGGCGGAGCCTGCATCTTCTCCAAGACCTCCGGAGAGAGGGTCTCATCAACCCGATACAGAACACCCTCTACACCTTCGGTGCCATCCACCCCCTTCTTCATCTGCTTGGCGAGAGACTCCACATGGCCGTACATGGAGTAGAACACAATGAAGACCTTGAGCTTGGTCTCAACTGGCGCCGGCGTATCACGTGGGACGACCTCCGCACTGTCATCAACCGCCTCGGCCACTGGAATGAGCGCACTCCGCTCGGCGGTAGTCGATTTATCTGAGGCACCAACAGGTGGCCGGTTCTTGCTCGGGAAGCAACCTCCTCCTTTCCCCATTAGCTTTGAATCTCTCTACGCGATCGCGTCTACACTCGTCGACGTTGTCGCCAAAAACCCTAAATCCACAATTCTCCAGCAAACGTCAAATCTACTCGCTAAAAACAGAGAACAATGAAGGGAGGAACACCTTCCAATCAGCAACAAATTAAAATGTTTCCGTAGATAAATTTAAGGAAGGAAAGACAATCTCCAGCGAAATCGAAACCGATTCCAGAGTTGCAGCGATCAATGCCAAAAACCTAAATTAGGAAATCCTAGCTTGAAAAAGCTAATCAAGTTAAATCCGTCTTAAACATCACCAGAAAATGAACAAAGTGATTATGGGAGACCAACCGAATTCTTGAAATTTGGTAGAAATCGAAACAAATCCTGCTAAATTAAACAATGGCGATCAGAGCAATGATGGTTGAGCTCCCGCGCTGATCTCCGCCTCGGCTTGGCATCAGAATCGCATCTGGCATCCATTGGCCTTCGAATGGAAACAAGTAATAAAGACTGAATAGCAGCGCTCGGCTTGTTCGCATTTGCTTGGCTGGCTTGTTGACCTTCGCGAAGGTTTGACAAAATTAGGTTGCACTTACCACCGTTGAGGATCGGCTGCAAGTGGCGCTGTAAAGAATCATGTTGGTCAGCCACTGTCTGTGTGACACGTAAGAGTAACATGAAATCCTATTCTTCAATCAAAAATGTAAATCTTAAAACAACAATTTTATCAGCACTATTTTAAAATTTGCACTTCCATCAGCTGTTTCTTTGATAAAATACATGTAAAAAAATATATTAAATTTAAATTTATTTTGTTACTAAATTCAATATATTTTTCCTTTTTTCGTTATAAATTTCGTCTAAAAAAACATAACACAAATCTCAAATTATGGCATGATCCTATCTAAGAGTACAACCTAATAATTTTTTTATTTTTTTTAACATTAGCATCAATTTCGTTTGTAAGATTTTTTTTTTTAATGTTTTGATCAATTTATAATTTATGACAAGCTTTAGGATAAGCCAAACTAAAGGGTAACCATCAAGCTAATTTAAGATCAAAGATAATTGATAAAGTTAATCGTACTTATAACCTACGCCCACCCATTATAACTCAAAAAAGCTATATGTGACTTAGGCACATCAAATTCAACATCAAGCCTAAAAAAATTAATGAATTAGCCTTAAATTATTTTATACGCATTTTAAATTTATAAATTGTGAAGTTAAAATTGACCCGTCTCTAATTACATTCAAGTACTTTTCTTCTTCAGCGTTGACTCGATTTTTTATTCAATTTTCTATTCTTTTAAGAACAAATTAAAAAAAAAATCTCATTTTGCAATAAATAAATAAATTTTTTCTTTTCTTTGACTTTTCATTGGAAATTTTATAATGTTAGAGTTGCTTTCTATTAGTTACTTGGTGCTATTGCTTTGCTCGTGGTCAATATGAGACCTTGTGAAGTAGCTGATAGTTATTTTGTAAATAAAATTTTTTATCAAGAAGCTATTTATAAATAGCTATAAGAGAGACACGTGAGATATGAATAGTCAAGACTTTGAAAACGGAAAAAAAGTCAAATGCAGTGTGGTGGCATGATTCATCATTCATAACATCTCAAATACTTAGAAATGTATGCAAATACATAACCCAATACATGTGTGAATGGTGGATAGTGCTATCACACCATGCAGTGGCGCCGCATATAACTTTTATTCCTTTGAAAACTACTATTCTATAAGAAAATAATAATATAAGAAATAAAATTAAATTTTGTATAATTTTTTTTTATTAAATCTTATATACTATATTATCTTTTTTTTCACTTTCAATATGGGACTAAACTCTCGAGTATATCTTTGTTGATTTATTTAGATAAAAACTATGTTAAATTAGCTTTCTATGTTTATCTCCATAATGAATCTCTATCATTATTTATTATTTACTAAAAGTAATACAAATATAATTATATAATAGATAAATAAAATAATAATTTTACAAAAAAAATATTTGTCAATTATAATTAAGAGAATTACAGAAGACTACATCAAAATTGTAGTTATGATGATGTAGTTATCTCATTATTTATGCTATCAAAAAATAATTTACATAATTCATGAAGATATTTTTAGCATTTTCATTTTTTTTTCAATAACTTCAATGCAAATTATACACCTTCTCCTATTAAGAAAAAAACATAAGAAACATAAATTTTCTTGTCTTTCTTTTGACTTTTAATTAGAAAAAAAAATACAATATTAGGGTTGATTAATTTCTATTATTTGCATGTTGACTTTTTATTCTCATAATTATTTTTTTAAAAAGTCAAACTCAAGCCGTGCATATTAATTAAGATTAATCAACGAGACAAAAAAACACTTATATGTGTTCAAGTTGACATTTGGCATAATAATTTTGAACTTAATTGACTCATGTGCATTCCAAATTATCTATTTGGTCCTACAATTTTTTGAGCAACACATAAGAGTCTTCAATAATTTATTCATATGAAGCTAATGAGATTACATATATAAAAATAACATATTTTTTTTAAAAAAAGAAAGAAAATTACACAATAGTCCAATCTAAATTAAAACTAAATAAAAAAATTTTATTTGTTATTGATTGGATGATATAAGCCCTGAAACATCCGATTGAATGGATCAAACTTGAACCTTCACAAATGGATCGTACGAAGAATTTATTAAAATATTTTTCATGAATAACACTTATAATTATTGAATTAACAAAAAAATAACAAAAGCCAAAGGATTTGACTCGACGGTAGGAAGAAATTAGTTTGATGGACATAATTTGTCCCAATGAAATCACCGACGAAGTCAAAATTGGGAACAGATGGAACTCGATCCGATTCGCTAGTTAGCGGATTCATCTCTCTTTTCCTTTCTATGCGGCGCTTTCTCCAACGACCCACTCTGCCACGTCCGTTCGCTGAGCCCATAAATACGAACGTACGACTTCCTTGCTCGCATTCTACTCCCTCTCGTCTCCTACCCTTTCGCCCATCCTTATTCCTTCCCAGTTCCCACACTGGTACGGTCGCTTGTTATTCCTCCCATTGCTGGTTTCGATCTCCTTTTTTCTCAAGAGTTTTCTTCTCATTTGATACTGCCACAGTAGTTATTTCAATATTCTGTAGCATGCTCCTGCCTTGATTTGAATCGAGGATTCAGTGGTCATCGATTAGATGTGTTCTTTTTTTAGTCATTTTTTGAAACCTCGATACGAGATTTGGTGTGTTCGAGTTGACGGCTAATCCGGCATTCACGGATTAGATTTGGTGTTCTTCGCCATTGCTGGTTTCGATCTCCTTTTTTTCTAGATTTTTCTTGCTATTTGGCACCGCCGCAATAATTGTTTCACTATTCTCGATACCAGTTTTGGTGTTCTGAATTGACGATTAATCTGGAGATTTATATCCCCTAGTGGTTTGTGTTGTAAATTTTGATGTATATCAGTTTGTTGCTATTTTCTTTAGAGCTTACTCATCTTTGATGCATTATTCGAAGGCGCTTAGTTTTGAGCCATTTTTCTGTTCGTCTCCGTTCATCGCTTATAGCCGCGAGGCTATAGCACAAGCTTTTATTCTTTGTGAGCTCTGTTAGAAAGATAAATTTTTGAGAGGTTTAAAAATATACTGTTAATTTTTTTAGTGCTAAATATTTAATTTCTAGAGATGAATACAGATACATTTGTAATAGCCTCTTGGCAAAAGAAAAAAAATTAACAACAGAACAAGCTTTAGCTTTATGCAATATGTATTATTATTCCTGTTAGGAACAATTTGGATGCCCTGACAAATTTAGCTGTTAGGAACAATTTAATTGTAAGTGTAGAATTAACTAATGCTCTTCCAGCAATTCATGTTATTTTATTTGAGCCGATTCCAGCTTCTTTTCAGCTTCAAATATGAAGGGCAATGTAATAGTTTGATTCAAGTTACACACTGACTGGAGCTTTTTTATATACTCTTATTGTTAATGTTAGATTCATCAAAATTCTACTTTTCCAAACTAACTTTTTTTTTTAATTCCCATGCAAACTATAGGTGGAAGATGGTGACCTTCAAAAATCTTATGTTCTTCATGCTTGTACTTCTACACTATAGTGTGGTAAAAGGTGAAGCAGAATATTTGAAATATAAGGACCCAATGCAACCTTTAAATAACAGAATAAATGATTTGTTGGGCCGGATGACTCTCGCTGAAAAAGTTGGTCAGATGACTCAGGTCGAACGCAAGAATGCAACTCCTGGAGTCATCAAGACTTACTTTCTAGGTATCAAACTTGTTATTTTTGATGTGGGGGGGAATAAACCATTTTTTTTCTTGAAAACTTACACTATGGCATAAGATTTTTATTCTTGAAAATCATCATATTTCAGGTAGTGTATTAAGTGGGGGTGGCAGTACACCCGGTGTCAAGGCTTCTGCACTTTCTTGGGCCAAAATGATAACTAAGATGCAGAAAGGTGCTCTTTCAACCAGGCTTGGAATTCCAATGATTTATGGAATTGATGCTGTTCATGGCCATAACAATGTCTACGGAGCTACCATTTTCCCTCACAATGTTGGGCTTGGAGCGACTAGGTAATCTATTTAACCTAAAAATAACAAGTGTGATAATATTACTAACATAAAGCATACTTGTTTGTTCTTATTAGTAAATCATTTGAATCTTTACACTCGACCTTTATTTTCTAGGTGAATAACGAGTTGATCTTTACGCCTGATTGCATATTCTGCAAAATACTTACCACATCATATTGTGACTTTTGTGATTTTGGCCTTCTACGTTTCAGGGATCCATCACTTGTTAAGAAAATTGGAGCTGCTACTGCTCTTGAAGTTAGAGCAACAGGCATACCTTATGCTTTTGCTCCATGTATTGCAGTAAGATCTATTCCGTTTCTATATGATTTGATGTAACATTTGCTCAAGTACAGTATGTATGTATAATACTCGTGGATAACATGTTCTCTTTTGTTATTTTTGAACCTATATATTTAGGTCTGTAGAGATCCAAGATGGGGACGCTGCTACGAAAGTTACAGCGAACATCCACAAATTGTTCGAGAGATGACTGATATAATTGATGGCTTACAGGGAACTATTCCGGCAAATTCCATGAAAGGAGTTCCTTTTGTTGCTGGACCGTAAGAAATTTCGCTTCACAAGCTGATAAGAGTTTCTAAATAATGTTATGCAATGTCATGCTTTTGCTTAGAAACTAAATATTAGCCCTGAGGAAAGTTTTTTTTGGAAATGTATAATTTACATGAATGGATATGAATAAGTAACATTTGGTCAAAAATAATTGAATTACATGGAACAATGTTCTCAATCATCAGCCAAGCTTAAAGTCAAAAACTAACTAGTAGATATTTTAGCTTCACTTGAATATCCTATGATTTTTTTTTGCCAATGATATCCTATGATACCTCATTCTATGCATACTTATGATCTCTTACTAATGACCTTAACCTAATTTGGTAGGATCAATCAACCTTAACAAATCTTTAGCTGATTTTTATGAGTCACCCGTGAGGTCTTTGCTCTGCAGGAAAAATGTTGCTGCCTGTGCGAAGCACTTTGTAGGTGATGGTGGAACAAATAAAGGAATTAATGAGAACAACACAATTATTGATCAACATGGACTTCTCAGCATCCACATGCCTGCCTACTATAATTCCATTATCAAAGGGGTGTCAACTGTGATGGTTTCATACTCAAGTTGGAACGGAGTTAAAATGCATGCTAATCGTCATCTAATCACTGATTTTCTCAAAAAGAGACTTCGATTTAGGGTACTGGTTTTCATCCAACCATCCTATCCTTCTGTTGATCTTCACATTGCTGGTTTCATTTGAGTGGCTTTAAGATATAAGAATGCCTTGTTATTGAGCAGGGCTTTGTGATTTCGGATTGGCAAGGAATTGACAAGATTACTACACCTCCACATGCAAATTACTCATATTCTATTATGGCTTCTATTAATGCTGGCCTTGATATGGTCAGTATCTCTTCTTCAGAGAGCCTTTAATTAATTTTTTCCTCAAAGCAAATTGGAAATTTCCAATGTATGGTATAAGATACAATATTAGGACCTAGAAGAATCTAAAAATGCTGGAATCACTCATCTAAACCATGAATCTTGTTCAAACGGGCAAAAATAATGATCATCTTCAATTAATTGAATTGAATATCTCATCAAGTTAATCTGAACATAGAATTATTTTTTTGTTAAAATTTTGAATGGATTCTTGTAGCTAGCAAGAGTCACCCATATCTTATCTACTATTCATATTCTCATTAATCTTTTTATTCATGCGTGGCAATTTACAGATTATGGTTCCTACAGAATATAAGGAGTTCATTAATGACCTGACTTCCCTAGTCAAGAAAAAAGTCATCCCCATGAGCCGAATCAATGATGCTGTTAGAAGGATCCTCAGAGTAAAATTTATCATGGGTCTGTTTGAGAATCCCTTCCCCGATCTAAGCTTAGTTAATGAGCTCGGCAAGCAGGTTAACATTCAATCTTTATACATGCAATCATAATTATTTTATTGAGATTATCTAATTGATTATAAATATTAAACGAAACCAGGAACACCGGGAGCTCGCCCGAGAAGCTGTTAGGAAATCGCTTGTTCTTTTGAAGAATGGAAAGGCTAAGCAGCTTCCTGTTCTCCCACTTCCTAAGAAGACAAAGAGCATTCTTGTCACTGGGAGCCATGCCCATAACTTGGGCTATCAATGTGGTGGCTGGACCATTGAATGGCAAGGACTTAACACAAACAATCTCACAATTGGTAATTATGACTAATTCTTCTTACTTTAATGCCTCATTCTTTCAAATTTAACATTTCAATTGTTTCTTTATAGGAACTACAATCTATGAGGCCATCAAAGCCACTGCTGATTCAAGCACGCATATCGTCTTCTCAGAAAGCCTCGACAAAAAATTACTGAAACATAATGATTTCTCTTACGCCATTGTGGTTGTCGGTGAGCCGCCATATGCTGAAACTTCTGGTGACAACTTGAACCTCACAATTCCTGCACCTGGCCCGAGCTTGATTCAGAATGTGTGCAGCAGCATCAAATGTGTTGTCGTCTTGGTATCAGGACGACCTTTGGTGATTGAACCCTACATTGACATGATCGATGCATTTGTAGCAGCTTGGCTTCCTGGAAGTGAAGGCCAGGGTGTTGCTGATGTGCTCTTCGGTGACTATGGGTTCTCAGGGAAGCTCCCCAGGACATGGTTCAAGTCTGTGGACCAACTTCCAATGAATGTTGGTGATGAACACTACGACCCACTTTTTCCATTTGGATTTGGTCTTACAACAGAGCCAGCGAGAGCTTAGAACTATTACAACACCTACGTTGCAATAGTGATGCTAAGTTCTTTTGATTGGCAAATAAATTAGCATAGATGGAATTTGGATAGAAAGAAAATGGACTGTCTTATTAGTTTGTCTTAGCAAAATATGGCCATTTTTTATGTTTGATCCCTTCTTTGTTGATGTTGCATTTAGAATAATAGTTATTGAAAATTTTTATACTCGTGCGAATCAAAAAGAGGTATGGAATAAGGTAATACTGATGATGTCGACAATGATACAGGTCTATTATTGCATGAAGTTTAAGTACACTAATAATTAAATAAAAACAATGTAGCTGCCATTGAGAAAAAAAAGCAATCTAGCTACAATAGCTAAACAATGTAGCTACTAGAGGCGGTCAAAGTTCTTATTCAAATTGAAAGATTTTTTTTAAAATAAAATAAAATAAAATATGAATATTAGTTTGGAAAAATTCTACGCTATTTTTAATATATTTAATCAACCGTGAAGTTATTAACTAGTTTTTCAATATATTTAATCATTAATTTTTTTAGTTAATCATTAATTTTTACATAATCACTTATACTAGAAGGCTAATAATATTTTTACATAATCATTAATTTTTACATTAAACTATATGCATGATAAGTAGTAGTAGGATTAGACCTAAAGTACGAGGGGCAAAAATATCTTATAAATATTTTCTTATACTAGAAGACTAATATTTTTTTTATTTAAATTTTATAGTACATATATTACTAACTCTCTATAAAATAAGTATATTGTCTAAATTTTAGTGGGGTAGTTGTTCATACTATGCAACATGTAAGTTCACCCTTGATGATAATAATGTTATAAATTTATAATATTCATCAATTATCCTAAGGTCAATCTTTTAACATTTGCATATCTATTGTAAAATTTGATAGCATAGGTCATTGAAGGCTGTTTCAGTTTTCTAGGTTAGTCATATTTTGGTTAAAACATAATATTAGTAGAAAAATATTTCTATATATTTTAAATCTTCAATAGAAACAAAAAAGTAAAGATAAAAAATTGTAATTTTTATGATCTACTTATATATATATATATATATATATATATATATATATATATATATATATATTATATTCTTATTAATTAGTAAGGGACACCAAAAGATTAGAATATTAGAGATATAATTTATATAATATATGAAATTTTTTTAGTATTTTATATTCTTTTAATTAACACTCCTATTCAAATTATACATAATCAAAATTGATGTCAACTTGTTATTTAATTTTCTAATATTTAAAAAAAATAAGAAAATAATTTTTTTTTCCTTTTCTTCGACTTTCCCTTTGGAAAATACAATGCTAGAGTTGCTTTCTATTACTTGCGTGCTAACAATTCTTCCCTCTTGCGCTCAATACAAGACCTTGTGAGATAGATGAGGGTTATTTTGTAAATAAAAATTTTATAAAAATAGTTATTCATAGAAAGACTTATGAGTTATGGATGGTCAAGACTCAAGACTTTGTAAAAAGGTTTTAGTAAAATAATTTAAGCTTAAAATTTTGACAGAAATTGATTAGGTCGGCTTCTCATGTTTATCCATAAATGATCACGATAAAAATAATTGAAAATATAATTGTATAATATAAGAATAAAATAATAAAAAATTTTAAAAATTATTAGTTATAATTAAGAGAAAAAAATGAAAACATTTTAATTTTGATGAAGTATCGCTATTTGTAGTATCAAAGATATATCCATCAATGCAATATGCAATTTATTACTCAAAATAATTCTATTAAAATATTTTTTTTAATGGATAACACCAAAGTTCTTGAATTAATGAAGACAAAAAAAGGAAAATGAAGTATTTGATCGGACACAAGATGGAATTAGGGTGTGTTTGGCATAGCTTCTGCTTTTAGCTTGTGCTGGTTGAAGAAGCACTGGTTGAAAAAATGCTGGTCGGAGAAGTTTAAGAGTGTTAGGGATGCGCAGCTTGTGAATTGCTTATGCTGTGTTGATTGAAAAAATATTTATTAAAAAAATTATTAAAATAAAAATTGTATGATTAAATATTAGTTAATTATAATTAAAATATTTATTAAAAATATTATGAGTTACACTATTAAAAAATTATTATTACATATAAGGGTTATTGAGCATAAGTAGGTGGGGGGCCAAAGAAGCAGCTTCACCCCTGCTTCTCAGAGAAGCAGCTAATGTGTGGGTTGGAACAGAGAAGCTGAAGGGCCAAACGTCTCAACTTCTTAATTTCTACTGGTCGCAAAGTTATAAGCAGGCCTAGAAGCTAGGCCAAACGGAGCCATAGTCTAATGAATATAATTTGTTCCAATGAGTTCGGGCGACGAAGTCAAAATTGGGAACAGATGGAACCCGATACGATTCGCTAGTGGATTACTCTCTTTTCCTTTCTATGCGGCGGTTTCTCCAACAACCGAAGTTGCCACGTCTGCTCGCTGGCTCCATAAATATGAACGTGCGACTCCCTTGCTCACATCCTAACCCCGTCACTCTCATCTCCTTCCTCCCTCCCTCTCGTCTCTTCCCTTCTCCACACTTTTCACACTGGTACGATCTCTTGTTCTTCCTCCCATTGCTGGTTTTGATCTCTTTTTTTTTTTTAAAAAAAATTGATCTCCATGTTTTAAAGAATGTTCTTGTTATTTGGCACCGCGGCAGTACTTTTCTGTATTCTGTGGTTTCGATTCAGTGCTCGTCGATTATATGTGTTGTTGTCTTGTTAAATATCGATATGAGATTTGGTGTTTCTGAGTTGACGATTTATCTGGAATTTGGTGTTCTTAGCCATTGCTGGTCTCGATCTCGTTTTTCTAGATTTTTCTCGTCATTTGTCACCGCGGCAGTAGTTATTTCACTATTCTGTGGCATGATTCTGCCTTGATTTGAATCCATAATTCAGTGCTCGTTGATTAGATGAGTTTTTAGTGCCATTTTTTAAATCTCGATATGAGTTTTGGTGCTCTCGAGTTAACGATTGTGATCTGTTATTTCTTAAAAATATCGATATGAGTTTTTGTGTTCTTGAGCTGACGATTGATCCGGCGTTCTGTTACTGTTTTGTTTAGGGCTTACTCATCTTCGATGCATTACTGAAGGCGCTTTGTTTGTGTCATTCTTCGCTTCATCCTCAATCTTTGTTGTATGGTCGCAAGAATTTTTATTCTTTGTGAGCACTGTTAGAAATTCTGAAAGAATATGTGGATTCTTAATCTCTTTAGAAAAAGAGTCATAAGAAAATTTTGAAACACACAAAAATGCTACTCGCTCTTAATCAATATTTTATTTAATTACCACAATAAATTTTGTGATAATTCAGCCTTTACAAACCAATACTAAGATTGGTATGGGCATTAGTTTCAGCTTTATGTAATGGTATTGTTATCCCTGTTCTTTACCTACATAGTAGGAACAATTTTATTTGTGTGTCAAAATAATTAATGCCCTTCCAGAAATTCATGTTATTTTATTATAGCAAACCTCAACTGCTTTTCAGCTTCAAATGTCAAGGGCAAATTAATTGTTTGCTTCAAGTTACAGACTGACAAAGGCTGCTTTATATACTGTTTTTGTTAAAATTATACTGAAACTTTAATAACTTTTTCCCTCTTCACTTGGTAAAAATCTAAAAAAAATAGTGATGTCAGCTTCATCAAAGTTCTATTTTTCCAATCTAACTCTCCTTTTATAATACTCTTGCAAAATTTTAGGTGAAAAATGGTGACCTTGAGAAATTTTATGTTCTTCATGCTTGTACTTCTACACTACCGTGTGGTAAAAGGAGAAGCAGAATATTTGAAATATAAAGACCCAAAGCAACCTTTAAATACTAGAATAAATGATTTGTTGAGCCGGATGACTCTCGCTGAAAAAGTTGGTCAGATGACTCAAGTTGAACGTAAGAATGCAACTCCTGAAGTCATCAAGAATTACTTTCTAGGTATTCAAAGCCATTGTTTCCTCGAAAACTTGGATACTAAGGCATAAGATTTTTATTCTTGAAATTTATCATATTTCAGGTAGTGTATTAAGCGGGGGAGGCAGTACACCGGGTCGCCATGCTTCGGCACTCTCTTGGGCCAAAATGATAACTGAGATGCAGAAGGGTGCTCTTTCAACCAGGCTTGGAATTCCAATGATTTATGGTATCGATGCTGTTCATGGCCACAACAATGCCTATGGAGCTACAATTTTTCCTCACAATGTTGGGCTTGGAGCCACGAGGTAATCAGTTTTAACCACAAAATTGGAAGTATGGTAATACTAGTAGTATACTACTAACATAGAGAATGTTTGTCTATTCTTATCAGTAAATCATTTGGCTGATAGATCTTTATATATGATACAATTCCTAAACAACTTAATGATTATATGTTCTGAAATATACTTAACCACGTCAGATTATGACTTTTGTGATTTTGGCCTTTTATGTTTCAGAGATCCATCACTTGTCAAGAAAATTGGAGCTGCTACTGCGCTTGAAGTTAGAGCGACAGGCATACCTTATGCTTTTGCTCCATGTATTGCGGTAGAGATCTATTCCTTTACTGAATGATTTGAGTTAAGACTAGCTCATTTACAATGTGTATGTATAATACTTGTAGATAACACGTTCTCTCTTGTTATTTTTGAACATATATATTTAGGTCTGTAGAGATCCAAGGTGGGGACGTTGCTAAGAGAGTTACAGTGAACATCCACAAATTGTTCGAGAGATGACCGACATAATTGATGGCTTGCAGGGAACTATTCCAGCAAATTCTATGAAAGGAGTTCCTTTTGTTGCTGGACCGTAAGAAATTTCACTTCACAAGCTGATAAGAGATAGGAGTTTCTAAAAAAATATTTTGCTTTTGCTTAAACACTAATAGCCTGTTTCAGTGAAGGGAAATCAGGAGGGAAAGGAAAGAAATGAATTTCTTTCCTTCCATTTAGCTTGTTTCAGAAGAAGGAATGGGTAGAAAGGAAAGCAATTATTTCTTTCCTTTCTCTCCAAAACCGTTCCCTCCAAATCAGAGGGAAATCATTTCCTTTCTCCCCTTTCCATCCAAGCTCGCCTCGTTCGCCGTTTTCTCACCCCCCTCTCCTCTCGTTCGCCGAGCTCCATCTCCCCACTCACCCCTCCCCTCTCGCCGCCTCCCTTCCGCTCTTCCCCGCCTCCCCTCCGATCTCTCCGTCGCCTCCTTGATCCATCTCTGCCTTCGATAGGTTCGAGCTCACAGCCGCCGTTCGAGCTCGCCCCCTCTCGCCCGACCTCGCTCGCATCTCCCTCTCCCGATCTCCCGACCTCGCTCGCCCCTCTCCGTCCACCGACCACGCCCCCTCTCCGTCCTCCTCCGACCTCGCCCCCTCTCCGTCCACCGACCTCGCCCCTCTCCGTCCACCGACCACGCCCCCCTCTCCGGAGACGTCGACAAGGCGGGCGGTTGCGTCGGCGAGTTCTCCGGACGCGGACGTGGAGCGTGGGCGACAGAGGCGGGAGGCCTTTAGCGGGCGTGGCGACAGAGGCGGGAGGCCTTCAGCGGGCGTGGCTCAGGGTTTCCAGCGAACGTGGGCGACAGAGGCGGGAGGCCTTCAGCGGGCGTGGAGCGTGGCGGACGTGGTCCACGCGTAGGCGGCGCTCGGCGGTGGAGGACGAGTTGAGGAAGACGACGCGGATTGGACGAATGCGAACGCACGTGTTCGAACCGTGCAAGTGTCGTTCGGCGTTGAGGGCTGAGTCAACGAGGGTAGCGGTCAACGGAAATTTTCAGCGATTTTGACTTTGTGCTGATGTCAGCGAGGTTCCTTTCCTTCCACTGAAACACAGGGCCTATAAGGGAAAGTAATGATTTCTTTCCCTCCTTATTTCCTTTCTCTTTCTATTTCTTTTCTTTGCTAATTTCTTTCCTTCCACCGAAACAGGCCGTAAATGCCAGCCCTCGAGGATAGTTCTTTTTGGAAATGGATAGTTTATATGAATGGGTGCGGATAAGTACGATTAGAATGAACTTAAAGGTGTCAAGACAATAATAAATAAATTAGTTGGAAGAGTTTTCTAATCAGCTAGTCTTAAACTCAAGAAACTAACAAATAGATATATAAACCTCACTTGAATTTACTACGATACCTCATTTTATGTATAATTATTATGCCTTACTGATGGCTTTAACCTAATTAGGTAGGATCAATCAACCTTAACTTAGTTTTGTTGATTTTGATGCGTCACCCGTGTGGTCTTTGCTCTCAGGAAAAAGGTGGCTGCATGTGCAAAGCACTTTGTAGGTGATGGTGGAACAAACAAAGGGATCAATGAGAACAACACAATTATCGATCAACATGGTCTTCTCAGCATCCACATGCCTGCCTACTATAACTCCATCATCAAAGGCGTGTCAACTGTGATGGTTTCTTATTCAAGTTGGAATGGAGTAAAATGCACGCTAATCGCCATCTAATCACTAATTTTCTCAAAAAGACACTTCGATTCAGGGTATTAGTTTTCGTCCAACCATCTCATCCTTGTTGACCTTCACATTGTTGGTTTCATTTGAATGACTTTGGGATCTAAGATCACCTTGTTGTTATTGAGCAGGGGTTTGTGATTTCGGATTGGCAAGGAATTGATAGGATTACTACACCTTCACATGCAAATTACTCTTATTCTATAATGGCTTCTATTAATGCTGGCCTTGATATGGTCAGTATCTTTCTTTAGAGAGCCTTTTTACTTTTTTTTTTCTCAAAGCAAATTGGAAATTTCTTATATCTAATATAGGATACAATGATAGGGTCTGGAAGAATCTAAAATGTTGAAATCACTCGTGCAAATTTATGAATCCTATTCAAACGTGACAAAATAATGATCATCTTCAATTAAGTGAATCTAATAACCCATCAAGTTACTCTGAACATAGTGACTTTTTTTTTTTTTTTCAAAACTGGGATAAAATTCTTTTAGATAGCAGGAATCAACCATATTTTATCTACTATTAATATTCTCAATGATTTCTTTGTTCATCTGTGGCAATCTGCAGATTATGGTTCCTACAGAATATGAGGAATTCATTAATGACCTGACTTCCCTAGTCGAGAAAAAAGCCATCCCCTTGAGCCGAATCGATGATGCTGTTAGAAGGATCCTCAGAGTAAAATTTATCATGGGTCTGTTTGAGAATCCTTACCCTGATCTAAGCTTAGTTAATGAGCTCGGCAAGCAGGTTAACATTCAATTTTAATACATGTTATCATAAATTGTTTTATTGAAATTATTTAATTGATGATTAATATTAAACAAAACCAGGAACACCGAGAGCTTGCCCGAGAAGCTGTTAGGAAATCGCTTGTTCCTTTGAAGAATGGCAAGACTGACCAGGTTCCTGTTCTGCCACTTCCTAAGAAGACAAAGAGTCTTCTTGTCGTTGGAAGCCATGCAAATAACTTGGGCTATCAATGTGGAGGATGGACCATTGAATGGCAAGGACTCGGCACAAACAATCTCACGATTGGTAATTACTGCTAATTCTACTCACTTTCAACCTCGGTCTTACAAATTTAACATTTCAATTGTTACTTTATAGGAACTACAATCTATAAGGCCATCAAAGCCACTGTTGATTCAAGCACTAAGATCATCTTCTCAGAAAGTCCCAACACAAAATTATTGAAACGCAATGATTTCTCTTACGCCATTGTGGTTGTCGGTGAGCCACCATATGCCGAAACTTCTGGCGATAACTTGAACCTCACAATTACTGCACCTGACCCGAGCTTGATTCAGAATGTGTGCAGCAGCATCAAATGTATTGTCGTCTTGGTATCAGGACGACCTTTGGTGATTGAACCCTACATTGACATGATCGATGCTTTTGTTGCAGCTTGGCTTCCCGGAAGTGAAGGCCAAGGTGTGGCTGATGTGCTCTTTGGTGACTATGGTTTCTCAGGGAAGCTTCCAAGGACATGGTTCAAGTCTGTGGACCAGCTTCCCATGAATGTTGGTGACAAAACACTATGACCCACTTTTTCCATTTGGATTTGGACTCACAACAGAGCCAGTGAAAGCTTAGAAATACTACAGCACCTGCATAGTTACGGGCGACGACGGTGAATTTTGATTAGAGAGAGAAGTCGCAAAAAGAGTGATGTGAAAATCTTTTGCTTCGCTAATAAATTAGCATAGATGGAATTCAGATACAAAAAAAGGGATGCTAATTAGTTTTTGTTAGCTAAATAAGGCTAATTTTTTAATGTTTGATTCCTTCTTTGTTGATGTTGCACTTAGAATATTCATGAAAAACTTCATACTCATGTGAACCCGTAAGTGATCAGGAATAAGGTGACATTAGTGATGGAAACGATACATAATGGCCCATTATAGCATGAATTTTTCTAAGACAAATACACTATACATAATAAATTTTTATAATTAAATAAATTATAAATATGTTTATTATTAATCTAATTAATTATAATAAAATTATATCATTATATAATATATTATTTTTTTTACAATAATTATAGATGCTATCGTTATGTAGTTAGAGGAAGTAGCATTTTAATTGCTATTGGAAAAAGCAATCTAGCTACTATAGCAAAACAATGTAGCTGCTAGGGATTTTCACCGTTCAGCCCAAACTATCAGTTTTTTTTTATTCCAAGTAGGGTTAAAAATGTTTAATGGTATAAATAACTATATTATGACCCATCAAATCCATAAAATTATAGGACTTTTTGTTTTTGTAGATTTTAGCTTTGGATGAGAGAAAGCTAGTATTAATTACCTAAAATATTTAACTTATGGTACTTTTGATTAAGATATATAAAATTTATATTTGATAAAATGATGGCATGTGATTTGATATTAATGATTGGATGACCCTGAAATTTAGAAATATTAGCCTAATATGGCTTATGAATATTTATATAACATAGAGTATATGTAATTTAGTATTTGAAATAAATAGACTCATTGGACAATATATGGCTCAACAATAATTATCTCATGCCATAATAATTTGGTATAAAAATCTTTAGAAAGAATTATTGGCTAGAAATAACATAATAATAATTATCTCATGGTTTAATTAGCCTAAGAATAGCTTATAAATATTTATTGAATTATATTAGAAAGTTTATGAATAATTATTAGTCAATAGACGATTTAATAATTATCATTACTTGATTTTTATTAATATTCAGGCTAGAAATAATATATGATTATTTATCTAATTGATTTAGAAAATTTAGAAATAAATATTTGGGAAATAATTATTAGTCAAGAAATAGCTTTATAATAATTATCCCAATAAACATTCAATCTAGAAAATTGCTTACGAATGTTTATCTAATTTGATAGGAAATTTAATCATAATTATTGGTCTAAAAATGGCTTAGTAATAATTATCCAAAGTTACTAAATATTAGAGCTAAAATAGTTTGTGAATATTTATTTAATAAGAATAATGAGGTAATCACTATATTTTATGTACCAATGGAGTAGAAATACTTTACCTTCTCGATGGCTTTAACCATTTTATTTTATTACTATACCAATGCGTGAAATAAAATTTATTTATTCTTTTCTACTCAACGGTTTTTTTCTTAATCAATGTGAAAGAAATATGAAAATACTTTATACTTTCTTTTACTCGGCAATTACTTTCTTTTCTGATTTATTTGATATTTACCCTCGATTTCTATCAAACATGTGAAATATATAATTTATATAATTATATGAAAGTATTTTAAATATTTTATTTTTTACTTTGTAGGGTTATTTTTGGCCATGTGATTTGATCTTTTCAAATTCATCTCATAAAATAAGATTTTTTTTTTGTATAATGGGTACCTTTGAGCGCAAGCACTTATTTTTGGTTCTGGCTTCCAATGAGCATAAACACTTATTATTAATTACCCCTGAAAGTTAGTGTACATTTAATTGGGAGATCTATGTTATAAAATAAAAATAAAATAGCTGAATAGCATGATTCATTAAATATTAAAACAAAAATATATGATGAGTTCTGAAAGAAAAATGATTAAAAAAAGAAAAGTCTTCGTCAACTTGGATAATTTGTGTCAAAGGAGATATTCAGTCTTAATGGCTTGTTAGATATTCAATTTGACATGTGCTCGATTTTGATGACTTGTGAGCATTTTGAATTCGACATGTGCTCGGTCTTGACAACTTATGAGCATTTGAGTTTGACATGTGCTCGGTCTTGATGACTTGTGAGCATTTGAATTCAACATGTGCTCGGTCTTGACCTTGTGAGCATTTGAGTTCAACATGTGTTCGATCTTAACGACTTGTGAGCATTTGAGTTTGACATAGGCTCGATCAAATTACTTGATCAAAGTTAAAATTTGGAGCTTGACTGGATTAATCAAAAATAATTTTGGTCAAAATTGAATTGTGCATTCACAATTCAAAAATTACAATTTGCAACTCCATAAATTATACTTATAATTTAGAATTAATCATTTTTCTCTTTTCCAGAAAAAATATCCTCAACATACTCAACACAAACTATACCTAACCAAAATTGATATAAACATTTTATTCCATTTTTATTCTTTTAATAAAAAGATTCTTTTTTTTTTCTCATTAGAAAGTACAATGTTAGAATTGCTATTATTAGAAATAAAAGAAGAAAACTTTAATTTTTAAATTTTTTTTGATGAAGTAGTAATATCACTATGTATATTATCAAATATATGTTTTATATAATGCGTAAAGATTTTTTAAAAAAGAATTTCACATCTTTTTCTCGACAATCCAATTCAAATTATACACAATCAAAATTATTTCAACTTTCTATTCTTTTTTTAGAAAAACATATACTTTTTCTTCTTTTTCTTTTTACTTTTGGGGTTAGAAAATACAATATTATAGTTGCTTAATTTCTATTATTGGCATGCTGATCCTGCAGTGCAGTTCATATTTTTATTTTTTTTCAAAAAAGTCAAAGTCAAACAGTACATATTAATTAAGATTAGTGAAAGAGAAAAATCATTTATATTTGCTCAAGTTGAACTTGGGCATAATAAATTTGAACTTAATTGACTCATTTGCGCCTTAAATTGACTATTTGGTTCTATCATATTTGGAGCATCACATAAAAGTCCTCGACAATTTATTCATAGGAGGCTAATGAAATTACAATAAAAATACACTATATATTATAAAAAATTTAAAATACGCAATAGTCCAATCCAAATCACAACTAAATAAAAAAATTTTAAATTAAAAATAATCTTATTTGTAATTGATTGGATGACATGGATCCTAAAACATCCGATTGCATGGATCAACTTGAACATTTATAAATGTATCATACGAAGAATTCATTTCTAAAAAAATCCATTGCAATATGCAATTAATTACTCAAAAATAATTCTATTATTTTTTTTAATGGATAATACTTACAGTTCTGGAATTATCGAAGACAAAAAAAAAACAAAACAAGGAAAATTAGTTTAATGGATATAATTTGTCCCAACGAATTCGGGCGACGAAGTCAAAATTGGGAACAGATGGAACCCGATCCGATTCGCTAGTGATTGCTCTCTCCTTCTCTCTCTTTTCCTTCCGCGACGGTTTCTCCAACGACCCAAGTAGCCACGTCTGCTCGCGGGCACCATAAATAGTGATGTGCGACCCCCTCGCTGGCAAGTAGCATCCTACCCCCCTCACTCTCGTCTCCCTCCCTCCCTCCTTCTCGTCTCCACACTTCTCGCACTGGTACGATCTCTTGTGCTTGCTCCTACCTTGATTTGAATCCACGATTGAATGCTCGTCGATTAGATGTGTTTTTTTTCTTGTCATTTTTAAATCTCGATATGAGATTTCGTGGTGACGATCAATCCGGCCTTCGCGGATTAGGTTTGGTGTTGCTCGCCATTGCTGGTTTCGTTCTCCCTTTTTCTAGATGTTTCGTCATTTGACTGCGCCGCAGTAACTATTTCACTATTCTGTGACATGCTCATAATTTGTTCTGAATCCACGATTCAATACCCGTCGATTAGATGTGCTTTTCTTAATGTCAATTTCTAAATTTCGGTATGAGTTTTGGTGCTTTTGAGCTAACGATTAATCTATCATTTCTTTTAAACCTCGATATGAGTTTTGGTGTTCTTGAGGTGATTGATCCGGCATTCATGGGAGATTTATATCTGGCGGTGGTTTTTTGCTGTTTGCTTTAGAGCTTACTCATCTTCGATGCACTAATCGAAGGCGCCTAGCTTTTATGCCATTTCTGTTTAACCGCAAGAATAAAGCACAAGCTTTTATTCTTTACGAGCTCTGTTAGAAATTATGAAAGAGTGATTTGGATTCTTAATCTCTTTACAAAAATGGTTAATTTACATATTTTCCATTTTAAATTCTGTCAAGCATACATATACTTACAGAAGAAAATTTTAATCTATACATTATTCAATTACCATATTAAATTTTGTGATAATACAGCCTCACGAAACCAATGCTAAGATTTAATTAAGGATTGTAATGTCTTGTTTTGCATATCCTCATTTTGTAAACTGAATACACCTCGGTTTGTAATGGGTTAGTAAACTGAATGCAATCCCTGTACTTCAATGTGGAGAGAAATATTACCCAATTGGTTTCAGATTGTTCTGTGGAGAGTTCCATGGTTGGGGCAATTTGTCGCCCCTAATAATGTATACTTTGTTATGTATAATAACGATGTATAATATATTTAATATTAAAACTTATATTGATTAGATGAGTATTTAGAATATTGGTATGAATGAAAGGTAAAATATCTAGAGGTTTAAAAATACACTGCTAATTTTTTTAGTGGCATATATTTTATTTCTAGGGATTCATACGGATACATTTATAATAGCCTTTTGAGAAAAGAAAAAAAAAGGTAGCAACAAAACAAGCTTCAACTTTTTGTAACATCTATTATTATCCCTGTTATTTACCTATATATTATGGATGCTCTAGCAAATTTATCTGTTAGGAAAAATTTTATTAATGTGTCAAATTAACTAATGCTCTTCCAGCAATTCATGTTATTTTTTCTTTTTGGCACATTCCAACTTATTTTCAGCTTCAAATAAGAAGGGCAGTTTAATTGTTTGCTTCAAGTAACTGTCTGGAGCTGCTTTATATACTCTTATTGTTAATAATATACTGAAATTTTAATAAAATTTGTCCCTCCTTATTAAGTAAGTATCTATAAATATTGGTGGTGTTAGATTCTGTTAGATTCATCAAAGTTGTACTTTTCGAAACTAACTCCTCTTTTTGATACACATGCAAATTTTAGGTGGAAAATGGTGACCTTCAGAAATCTTATGTTCTTCATGCTCGTACTTCTACACTGTAGTGTGGTAAAAGGAGAAGCAGAATATTTGAAATATAAAGACCGAAAGCAACCTTTAAATACTAGAATAAATGATTTGTTGAGCCGGATGACTCTAGCTGAAAAAGTTGGTCAGATGACTCAGGTTGAACGTAAGAATGCAACTCCTGAAGTCATCAAGACTTACTTTCTAGGTATCAATCTTGTTATTTTATGTGGAGGAGAAAAAAAATTAATCAAAACCATCATTTTCTTGAAAACTTCGACAAATGAGGCATAAGATTTTTTTTCTTGAAATTTATCATATTTCAGGTAGTGTATTAAGCGGGGGTGGTAGTACACCAGGTGTCCAGGCTTCTGCACTTTCTTGGGCCAAAATGGTAACTAAGATGCAGAAAGGTGCGCTTTCAACCAGGCTTGGAATTCCAATGATTTATGGCATTGATGCTGTTCATGGCCACAACAATGTCTACGGAGCTACCATTTTCCCTCACAATGTTGGGCTTGGAGCGACTAGGTAATTTGTTTAACAGAAAAATTAAAAGTGCGATAATATTACTTACATAGAGCCTATTTGTTTGTTCTTATTAGTAAATCATTTGAATCTTTACACTCGACCTTTATTTTCTAGGTGTTAATGAATTGATATTTATATATGATACAAGATTACATATTCTGCAATATACTTACCACATCATAGTATAACTTTTATGATTTGGCCTTTTATATTTTAGAGATCCATCACTTGTGAAGAAAATTGGAGCTGCCACTGCTCTTGAAGTCAGAGCAACAGGCATACCTTATGCTTTTGCTCCATGTATTGCGGTAGAGATCTATTCCGTTACTTTATAATTTGTGTTAAGATTTCCTGTATAAATAACACATTCTCTCTTGTTACGTTTGAACCACATATATTTAGGTCTGCAGAGATCCAAGATGGGGACGCTGCTACGAGAGTTACAGTGAACATCCACAAATTGTTCGAGAGATGACCGATATAATTGATGGCTTACAGGGAACTATTCCAACAAATTCTATGAAAGGAGTTCCTTTTGTTGCTGGACCGTAAGAAATTTTGCTTCACAAGCTGATAAGAGATATGAGTTTCTAAAAAAATATTTTGCTTTTGATTAGAAACTAAATGCCAGCCCACGAGGATAGTTCTTTTTGGAAATGGATGGTTTATATGATTGGGTGCGGCTAAGTAGGATTTGAATGAACTTAAAAGGTGTCAAGCCAATAATAACTGAATTACTTGGAAATCTTTTCTAATCAACTAGGCTTAAACCCAAGAAACTAATAAACCTGATATATTAACTTTACTTGAATTTCCTTCCTCATTCTATGTATAATTATGATGTCTTACTGATGAACTTAACCTCCTTCGGTAGGATCAATCAACCTCAACTTATTTTGTTGATTTTATGAGTCATCCTTGAGTTTTTTCTTCGCAGGAAAAAGGTTGCTGCCTGTGCAAAGCACTTTGTAGGTGATGGTGGAACAAACAAAGGGATTAATGAGAACAACACAATTATTGATCAACATGGTCTTCTCAGCATCCACATGCCTGCCTACTATAATTCCATTATCAAAGGCGTATCAACTATGATGGTTTCATATTCAAGTTGGAACGGAGTTAAAATGCATGCTAATCGCCATCTGATCACTGATTTCCTCAAAAAGAGACTTCGATTTAGGGTACTGGTTTTCATCCAACCATCGTATCCTTCTGTTGACCTTTACATTACTGGTTTCATTTGAATGGCTTTAAGATATAACAATGCCTTGTTGTTATTGAGCAGGGGTTTGTGATTTCGGATTGGCAAGGAATTGATAGGATTACTACACCTCCACATGCAAATTACTCATATTCAATTATGGCTTCTATCAATGCTGGCCTTGATATGGTCAGTATCTCTTCTTCAGAGAGCCTTCAATTATTTTTTTTCTCAAAGCAGATTGGAAATTTCCAATGTATGGTATAAGATACAATTTTAGAATCTAGAAGAATCTAAAAATGCTGGAATCACTCATGTAAGACCATGAATCTTGTTCAAACGTGCAAAAATAATGGTCATCTTCAATTAATTGAATTGAATATCTCATCAAGTTATCTGAACATAGAATTATTTTTTTTGCTAAAACTTTGAATGGATTCTTGTAGCTAGCAAGAATCACCCATATCTTATCTACTATTCATACTATCATTAATCTCTTTGTTCATGCGTGGCAATTTGCAGATTATGGTTCCTACAGAATATGAGGAGTTCATTAATGACCTCACTTCCCTAGTCAAGAAAAAAGTCATCCCCATGAGCCGAATCAATGATGCTGTTAGAAGGATCCTCAGAGTAAAATTTATCATGGGTCTGTTTGAGAATCCCTACCCCGATCTAAGCTTAGTTAATGAGCTCGGCAAGCAGGTTAACATTCAATCTTTATGCATGCAATCATAAATTATTTTATTGAAATTATCTAATTGATGAATAATATTAAACGAAACCAGGAACACCGGGAGCTCGCCCGAGAAGCTGTTAGGAAATCGCTTGTTCTTTTGAAGAATGGCAAGGCTAAGCAGGTTCCTGTTCTCCCACTTCCTAAGAAGACAAAGAGCATTCTTGTCACTGGAAGCCATGCCCATAACTTGGGCTATCAATGTGGTGGCTGGACCATTGAATGGCAAGGACTTGGCACAAACAATCTCACAATTGGTAATTACGACTAATTCTTCTTACTTTCATGCCTCATTCTTTCAAATTTAACATTTCATGTTTCTTTATAGGAACTACAATCTATGAGGCCATCAAAGCCACTGTTGATTCAAGCACGAATATCGTCTTCTCAGAAAGCCTCGACAAAAAATTACTGAAACATAATGATTTCTCTTACGCGATTGTGATTGTCGGTGAGCCGCCATATGCTGAAACTTTTGGTGACAACTTGAACCTCACAATTCCTGCACCTGGCCCGAGCTTGATTCAGAATGTGTGCAGCAACATCAAATGTATTGTCGTCTTGGTATCAGGACGACCTTTGGTGATTGAACCCTACATTGACATGATCGATGCATTTGTAGCAGCTTGGCTTCCTGGAAGTGAAGGACAGGGTGTAGCTGATGTGCTCTTCGGTGACTATGGGTTCTCAGGGAAGCTCCCAAGGACATGGTTCAAGTCAGTCGACCAGCTTCCCATGAATGTTGGTGATGAACACTATGACCCGCTTTTTCCATTTGGATTTGGCCTCACAACAGAGCCAGTGAAAGCTTAGAATTTCTTTGATTAGAGAGAGAGAATTCGAAAAAGAGTGATGCTAAGATCTTTTGATTGGCAAATAAATTAGCATAGATGGAATTCAGATAGGAAAAAAGGGTGGAAAATTAGTTTTTCTTAGCAAAATAAGGCCATTTCTTTTCTGTTTTATCCCTTCTTTGTCGATGTTGCTTTTGTTCAAATTCTTAGGCAAAAGATGCCCTTTTGTTACTTCTCAGTTTTATGTTTTACTAGTACAAACATTTCTTCTGTGTGTGGCCAAGCCCAAGCAGGCCTCCCCAAACACCTCAGTATAACTTGATTTGCCCACGGCCAAGTCATTTATTGTGCTAGGCACGCGGGCTGGCATGTCAGTCTGTCTCGACTCTCGCATCGTCATAAGAAATATTTTAGACTTTAACAAGCATTTGCTGGGCAGGACGCCTGCATACACAAAGCATAAGCTTTGAGGACTGATAGCGACGGCTCCAATATTTCCAACCAACCTATCTATGTCCCTTTTACAGGAAAAGAAAGAGGAACAACTCCAATAAAATCTTCTTATTTCCCATCAATCCTTGTATCAGAGGTAGGGGTGGCAATTCGTGTTTCACGTGTCATAACGTGTCGTGTCATACTTGACACGTGACACGATTGTGCTTGACACGAACACGACCCGTTTATGTATACGTGTCAATATACGAAACACAGACACGACCCGCTTATTTCACAGGTGACACGACACGACACGATTAACACGTTTAATAAATAGGTCGTGTCACATAACATGACACGATACGGCACGATTGACACGATTTATAATATAAAGTTATTAGATGACACAACACGACACGGTTGACACGACACGACACGAATAACCTGTGTAACTCACTATATTAAAATTATCTATAAATTATTAATTTTATATAATATATATTATATATGGGTTAGACGGGTCAACCCGCGACACGACACGACACGACACGAATTTTAGCGTGTCATAAACGGGTCGACACGATTATGACACGAAACACGATTATGTTAAACCCAAACCCGCGAAAACCCGTGTCGTGTAGTGTCGTGTTGACGGATCGTATAATTTTTTGCCAGGCCTAATCAGAGGTCGGACATTTGACTGGATTTGCACCTGCAGGACGCCCACTTGCCTGGATGATGGGCGCAAGTTATTTTTCTATTCCGTGATAGCGACTAATTGATGATGCATCAAGTGATAATCAAATTACTTATAACAAGTCTACATTGCAAAAAAATCACAAGTTGTCAAAAGATATTAGTATATTACAGTGCAGCTTCTCGCTGCCAGCCAAACGGGGAAGTTTTATGATTTTTGACTGCCGGCCAACGTAAAAGTCAAAAATCTGCCTTACCAAATGCACCTGGCTGCTGTTTGGTTTAGTGTTTTTTTTAAAAAAAAATTTACTAATTAAAAAATTACTAGTTAAAAATATATTTACTGAAAAAATACTAGTTAAAAAGAAATTAGAGATTACCTTTAAATAATTTTTCAGCTACAGTGCAAATTCTCTGTTTGGGTCAAAAAAAAATTGATTACCTAAATAACTTTGTGTGCATCTGTAGAAACAGAGAAGCACCCTGATCCAAACGTTGTGGCAGCGGTTAGTTCCGTGCCGGAGCAAAACGTTATACATGTGCACGGATATGCAGTGATATAAGCCTTCACGCGCGTGTGCTGACTTGATCTTTGGATGGCAGCGTGTTCAGGGCTCAGCATGCGCCATGCACGTTGCCGTAAATATTATGCGTCGCAATCCATCACTGTCATTTCCCTGCGGTGGGTGCGCGTAGCGGTTATATGGAGCAATCTTGCACTGTCTATAATAATATAATACACATAATTTTTATCGTCAAAATAAAAAAAAAATTGAAATTACAAATTTCTGCCCACAATCTTTATCTTGAATCCATTTATTAGGCATTTATGGGAAAAAAAAATAGTTTGGAGTAAATTAATTTTGCAAATGTTGAGAGGCAAAATATCTGCGAGACTTATTTGACTACCAATACGTGCTGATTCAAAACCTACATTTAATGTTCTCTTATGTTAATAGGCAATATATTTTTTACCTAAAATTTATATATTATACATCATATATATAATTTCACTAGGGCAGTTGCTAACACTAAACTATGCACGGGTCTACCTTGCTTACATATCCATCAATATCATAAAGATTAGAATATCAAAGTAATAATATACTTAATATAATCCGAATGGACTAAATGTGGCATTTTATCAAAATAATATGTCTACTCTTTAAAATATTAAGATATTTCTAGTTTAAATTCTATTATCCAAATTAATATAAATTTTTTTTTTCTAATTTCTTGTAAATTTCTCTTCTAGTATACATCTATAGGTTAGAGATGACTCCTAGGGATCTTATGCATTGGACGAAGCAATTGTACCATGAATTCTAATTACCATTTTCCTTTATTTTGATTTGCTAAACTTATAGATTCTTAGGAGGATCTTGGATTAAATATTTGACAAAAAGATCAATTCTTAGCTATAACGTGAATCAAATTTTTGGCACCTCCTATAAAATTTGTGGCCATGGAAAAAAAAAATAAGGGAAATGACTTAGACATAAAATTATCACTATTATTGGCTTCATAGGCTATGGTGATTCATACCATTAGATTAAAATTCCACATATATTTGTATGTACATGAAGCGTGTGCTAATATGTGCAAATATTTATCCTTTTATATATATATATGTGTGTGCATGTGATGCATGTGTTAACGTGTGCTATATAATGACAGCGATTTTACCAAAAATATTATAAATAGCATCACTGTCTAGATTTTTTTTAGGATAAGGACACATAGGATATGATTGAGATATCTCAAAATATGGCAGTATATTAATTAATAGCACGATAAATACCTAAAATCGGCCAAAAATATAGCTCCCATAAAAGTCAAACCCCTACCATGCCTTCCAGGTGATGTTCCTTTATTTCCTTTAAATTGACCGGAGAAATCTCTAATTCTAATTAACACGTTATTGAATGATAAGAAAAAGGTAATTGGAAATTGGATTTTGGTTATTGCGTGTATTATATTAGTTCCGTAACAAAATATAAAGTCAACCAACAGAAGTCAAACTGTTTCCTCTATGGATCTCATCGCTGGCTGGATATCTGATAAAGCATTCCATTGTACGTGTTCATGCTTTGATGTTTTCCTTGGGTGAAGTGCACGGTCAACCATGCTACCTAGGAACTGCATAGATATCTTGTGCAGCCGAACTTACGAATCTGATTGAATCAAATGTTTGACAAATACTTTATGTAGAGATCTTTGCTTTGAGCTCTTCGTTTTTTGATCGATAAGGACAAATACTTTATGTAGAGATCTTTGCTTTGAGCTCTTCGTTTTTGATCGATAAGGATCAGTCGGCGAAATATGCATTATCAGCACAACTTTCTTTGTCCCTATATATGGATTAAAACATTAGTATCAAAATGTACAAATGACAACAACTTTGTGTAAGTGATATGATCAAACAAGTATCTAATTGTAATAATGTACAATTTATTCTTATCCTAAAAATTGAGCTTAAGATTATGATGAGGACATTGAGGAAAAAAAATTATTGTACACCCCTCCTAAATAGAGACCTGCGGCTTATAATGCACGGAAAGACGGAAAGTGACATATTCTCATTAAAATTGTCTAATCTCCATAATGCAAGATGATTCATGTTCATAATTAACATAAAGACAAAGCTCATAGAAAAATAAATTTGTAACGCATACATATATCAACTAGCATGAGAAAACATTAATTTATGACATAATTAGAGAATAGCGAGGGCAAAGTTTACTTGAGCGGTTATGGATGGAGATATGCTTGAGTATTTTATGCAATTCATTTAACTAGTATATTTTTAGTAAATGCATTTATCTAAATATATTATGCATTCATCCAAAATTCTTAGTCTGAACTCTGAATTAATTATTTTAGAAAAATAAAACTAAAACTGAACCAAAAATTTATATTGAGTTTGATTTTGTTCAAGTTCAACCCTAATTAAATTTTCATATTTTACAAAATTAATTATTAATTTAAATAAAAATATCAAATATAGATATTTATATAAAATTCTTAAAATTTTGATCTATTTGGTTCAACCTTAAATTTTAATGATGAACTGAAAACTGAACTATTTTTTTTTTTTAAAAAAAAGAAATTTGAAACTAAACCAAAGTAACATGATTTAAGACTAAATTAAACCAGATAAAAAATTTTATTTTCCACTTAACATAAAATTTGAACAGCCCTATTATTTTAGAAACAAAGGTTTGAATTGCCAATATGATTTACAAATGACTAGGGTGTGCCATCATCATGCTATTTAGATTTCTACAATATGCAACCTGACATAAGAACTAAAATAAAACATGTGTGGAAATGATTTCACTAAAAAAAACATTATGAACACATAGAGGAAAGGTGGTTGCTGATGAAACAAGCAATGAACAAAAATCTTGCAGATTACCGGGTTTCAGTTTGGTCGAGTTTGATTAAAATAAATCTAGAAAGCAAAAGAAAAGTATAGGAAATGAAAAGTCACCTACAATGCCTTCTACAGAGTCGACCAATTTGATTTCTGGATTTGGATTGGATTCAAACTGGGCTCCAATTCTAAGTCAAACTGTTCGAGTTTGCCTGTCCACGCAGTAAGTTGAACAGATAAAAGCATGAAGAATCACAACAGGATAACTCTAGAATTAAGTAAATACTAACAAAAACTGATAATAATACCGTAATTTGGGACGCACGTAGCGTGGCGTGTTGGTATTTTAGCGTCCACTCTCGGCTTCCTTGTCTCTTTAAATATCCTCCAACATTAGCTTTCCATCCCTCCTTACTGCAATCCCATTCAAACCATCTTCAATAAATCCATTTCTCGTTCTCGTCCCAGATTTCTGGAGCGGGCGGCTCTGGTATTGCAGGCAAGTTCAGGCACTTGAAATCAATGTGCCTTCCCCTGCGAAGAAGTGTTTCAGGACCTTGATCGAGCATTTCTTCTCTTACAATACTGCATTCATCTTCGGTATTCCGTTCTTGTTCATGTACATATCCATAAAACCCCAATTTAATGAATGCCTAAGTCCATTGTGTCACCTTGAGCTCATTTGTTAAGTTATGATCACAGATCCTTTGATAAGTCCAAAATGGCAAATCTGGAAGCGGCCTTTTTGGGGATTGTTCTCTTGGTAAGCTCAGCTGCACTAGCAGAAGCAGAATACATGAAGTACAAGGATCCTGAATGGCCTGTGGAAGAGCGCATAAGAGATCTAATGAAAAGAATGACCCTTGCTGAGAAGATTGGCCAGATGACCCAAATTGACAGAAAGTATACCACGCCACAGATCATGAAAGACTACTTCATCGGTAAGCATTCTGCTTGAAAATTCTCCACAGAATTCCTAACAACAATGAGGAACAATCTAAGTTCTATGCTGCTGCAGGTAGCATGCTTAGCGGCGGGGGAAGTGTTCCTGCGCCTCAGGCTTCCCCCAAAGTCTGGGTCGACATGATGAATGACTTTCAGAGGGGCTCCCTGTCCACGAGGCTGGCGATTCCAATGATTTACGGGATTGATGCAGTTCATGGCAACAACAATGCTTACAATGCAACCATATTCCCTCACAACATTGGTCTTGGAGCAACAAGGTGAGTTTGAATCAGTAGGCCAAAAAAACTAGATTTTGATCAGCGATGGATTCAATCACCAACCAATTTTAGTTTGTAGCAAACTTAACAGCACGTTTTTAACTATTACCAGCAATCCCAAAGAGTTGGCTTACCTGATCCAATTCTATGAACTGTCTACTCCGCAGAGATCCCGACCTTGTCAAGAGGATTAGTGCTGCAACTGCTCTCGAAGTCAGGGCGACAGGCATTCCGTATGCTTTTGCGCCATGCATCGCGGTACAGATTTCATGTCGTTGCATGTTTGGGAGTGCAGTAGATTCCCAAATCAATATTGTTGTTTTTGATCGCCCACTTGTCTCCAATTTAGGTTTGTAGAGATCCGAGGTGGGGGCGGTGCTATGAGAGTTACAGCGAAGACCATCGTATTGTCCAGGCGATGACTGACAGCATACTTGGTCTACAGGGAAATCTGCCTGAAAACTACCCCAACGGCTATCCATATGTCTCTGGAGAGTGAGTTTTCGATGTCAATCTAAGTAGGGAAAGGTTCTCTGTACTTGTTTTGCTCTTCTTTGAATCCGTTACGAACTGTTAAGCAAGGACACTCTTCAATTCAGTGTGGCTCTGTTTGCTCTAGCTGATAATATATCATGGTGGTGTCAGAATAATCGTCTCAATCTTAGCACAATATTATATCTATACCCAGGAGGAGCGTCGCAGCCTGCGCCAAGCACTTTGTTGGAGATGGTGGCACACAAAAAGGAATCAATGAGAACGACACCATCATCGACAGCAATGGACTGTTCAGCATTCATATGCCTGCTTACGTTGACGCCGTCGCCAAGGGTGTGTCCACTGTCATGATCTCCTATTCTAGCTGGAATGGAGTCAAAATGCACACAAATCGTGAACTAATCACAGGCTTCCTCAAGAACAAGCTAGGCTTCAAGGTATGGAAAGTCCTCAATTCTTAAGAAAGATGTCATTTTCAGATTCTTTTCCGTCGCTTCTATCAAGTAGTAATTAAGGTGATACCGCAAAGGGATTTGTCATCACGGACTGGGAAGGAATTGATAGGATCACAAGCCCACCCGGTGCAAATTACACTTACTCTGTTGAAGCTGGCATCAATGCCGGCATCGATATGGTCAGCATTTATAATGCAGTTCATCTTCCTCTAATATCCTGCACGAGTTACCCTAGTCTGTGCACTATTTTTAGGTGATGGTACCGATGAAATACGCAGAGTTCATCGGCAATCTGACATTTCTTGTGAACAACAACTTCGTCTCCATGAGCAGAATCGACGATGCAGTGAGCAGGATTTTGAGGGTGAAATTTATCCTTGGTTTGTTTGAGAAACCCCTGGTCGATCTGAGCTTGGCGGATCAGCTCGGGAAGAAGGTAAAATCCGTCACTCTTTTCTGTTTTCTCCCGCTGCAGCTTCACCGCTCACATTGCGGTTGCCAAACTTGAAACAGGAGCACAGGGAATTGGCCAGGGAAGCCGTGAGAAAATCGCTGGTGCTGTTGAAGAACGGGAAATCCAACGATGATCCATTGCTCCCTCTACCCAAGAAGGCCTCAAAGATACTCGTTGCAGGAAGCCACGCCGATAATTTGGGGTACCAATGCGGCGGGTGGACCATAGAATGGTACGGCCGCAGCGGAAGAATCACAGCTGGTATGCGCATTCTAACAAACACCTCGTCTTCACTCTTCTACACTCACTAGTTCATTAGTATGAATTGAACAAGAAAGAAACCAACCTATCACTTGCAGGCACAACAATTCTGGAGGCCGTACGATCCACAGTGGATCCATCAACCGATGTAGTGTTCTCCGAGAACCCTAGCGCCGAGTTCGTCGAGGAGAACAACTTCTCGTACGCCATTGTAGCGGTAGGAGAGCACCCTTACGCGGAAACCTACGGTGACAGCCGAAACCTCACCATTGCCGCGCCCGGCCCGAGCACGATCAGAGCGGTGTGCGGCTCCGTGAAGTGCGTGGTTGTGCTCGTGACGGGCAGGCCGGTGGTGGTGGAGCCCTACGTCTCCGGGATCGATGCGCTGGTGGCGGCGTGGCTGCCGGGCTCGGAAGGGCAGGGGGTGGCGGATGTGCTTTTTGGGGACTACGGATTCGCGGGAAAACTTCCTCGAACCTGGTTCAGATCCGTGGAGCAGCTTCCGATGAATGTTGGCGATGCGGATTACGACCCGCTGTTTCCGTTCGGATTCGGGTTGACGACGGAGGCAGGGATCAGACTGGTGATACCTGATGGTGCGGCTGGGATCAGCAAACAGTGAAAACACTCGTTATTCATTCATTATTCAATAATGTAGAAGGATGGCAATTAATTAGTAAATGATGTGATAAAAAAAGGCCAACCTCAGATTGTATTTATAATGCATGAAGAAATATTAAAGGAATAATTTGCTGCCTGCAGCGAAAGTAGCATCGGTCATCCAGTTGAACTTGCCATCGAGATGAGAAATTTAAACGATATACAGTGTTAGGCCCTGGATTCCCCGGTTTAGCCCAGATGATAGAGAGCCCAAATCATGACCCAAGCCCATGCCGCTTTTGCCAAAGCGGATCTCAGCAACAGGCAATTTCGGAGTCAACCGTTAATGTTGACCGTGTGATCAATGCCACGACGACATCTTCTCCACGCCGCGCGGACGAGGAAGCTAGGATCAAGCGTGGAGGCTTGTCTTCCCCGCACGCATCGGAGTCGGACGCGGCGGCGTCTCCTCCACTCGAAGAAAACGCGGACGACGGAGGAATCGGAGGTCTGAGACGAGAGCTCCTCGGGCGGCACTGGATCCGGAAGACGCAGGCTTTGCGGAGCTCGTGAGGCGGCTTCGTCGTCGTCTCCGAGAGACTCGGACGACAACGCCAAAGGACGCGGGCGAGGTCTTCGGTGCGGTCTCCTCGATTTGGAAACGGACGCGAGCTCGTCGCGAGACGCAAACGAGAGCGAAGACGACGGACGCGGGCTTCGACCGGATCAAGCGCTGAGCAGAGGCGAGTGCGTCTCTACCTATAAGACTTGGAGAGCAGCGATCGAGAGGGGACTACCATCAACATCTCGGTGAACGCAGGAGGAGAGAGAGTTGCGGGTGAGTGCGTGACTCAGAGAGCGCTGTAAAACGGCGACGATAGTCATCGCCGACGAGTGACGAGAGGAGGAGAGTTTGAGAGGTTTTGTAGCTTCAAACAGACTAATAAAAGCTTTCCTCTCACGATTCGCATCTTCCCCTATCTTTGTGTTGTTCCTGCGGCGGCGACGGGCTTTGGCAGCAGGCGGCTGCGTAGTCGTCGACAGTCGGCAACCGAGAGTGGAGGACGAAGCGCAGGCGGCGCGCCTTCCTTCTCCGACGAACAGGCGAGTGCTTTCGGCGGCGCTCTGTTTCGGCGAAAGACGCGACGCAGGTGGCGTCGAAGACGAAGGTGAACAGGGATTTCCGCTCCGCGGTGGAGAACGAAATCGAACGCGGATCGGCGAAATTCGGCGAGGATTGGAAGGTGACGTCAGCAATTGGGCGGCTGACGTCCGCAACGCAATTTCGACGGTGATTTTGACTTAGCAGCGTTGACCAGAGGTATTTTCTGATTTAGCGGTCGATTCTTTACGGTCTTCTCAAATTAGGGTTAGGGTTCCTCGTGCGAATTGTAATTTGGGGAAAAAGATTGTTCGGGGAAGATAGGGTTTCGAATTGGAAACGAGATTCGGTCCGGAAACCCTAGAGCGTTACGTTCCGGTGTTCCGCCGGACTACCCTGAGACAGCGGTTAAGCACCGGTTCAGGGTCGATCCGACCGGGGCGTGACAACAGGTATCAGAGCCTAAAAGTGATCCAGCAGCATGGTGAATCAAGGAGATCGTATTGCACGAATCGAGCAGGTGCTCGGTTTGACAGGGAACAGCAAGGATGCGGTGGTTCCTCAGGTGGAGGACATCCATCGCACGGTAGAGGAGCAAAGGTTGCAAATTACTGCCCTTCAATAAACTTTGGCTGGAATGGCTGAAGCCCAGCAAAATTTTGAAGGGATGGCGGTGCTACAATAGCAGGTGGCAACCTTGCAAGGACAGATAGCGACCTTGACGGCACAAACCCAGCAAGTGACAATGTTGCAAGGACAAGTAGCAACCTTGACGGCACAGTTAACCAACTCCACGGCAGCACAGCAACAGATATTAGCAGATATTGCGGTGACGCGCATGACATTGGCGCAGGCACAAGGAGGTGCCCCTACAGCAACCAGGACGGAGTATGGGGCTCCCAACGGCAACGGGAAGGTTCGCACCCCAGAGCCTGCAATGTTCAAGGGGGCCAGATCAGCAAAAGTATTGGGTAACTTCCTTTGGGATATGCAACAATACTTTGAGGCTAACCATGTTTCAGACCAGGAGAATGTGAGGGTGTGCAGAGCATATCTCTCAGATGATGCAAAACTCTGATGGAGAACCAAAGTTGATTCGACATCAGAGGCGGCTAGTTGGACATGGGAGGTGTTCCGAGAGGAACTGCGGCAATAGTTCCTTCCCGGAAACTCGGTGGACCAAGCGCGAGAGGCGGTGGATCAGCTAAAGCACACAGGAGCGATCCAGGAGTATGTCAGGGCGTTCTCCGCGCTGATGTTGGAGTTACCTGAGATGGCGGAGGGAGATTGGAGGTACTTCTTCCTCCGGAATCTCCAACCCTGGGCAGCGACGGAGGTTCGACGACATGCGCCGCAGGACTAGAGGACGGCTGCAGCTATAGCCGAGTCTCTTGTGGACCAGAGGACTTCAGAGACGACCTTTCAGAGAGCACAGAGGTCGCCCCCGAAGCGACCATCTCCACCTAGAGCAAGAGCGCCAGAGAGAGAGTGGCTCTCTCCTCGGCGGAACGGAGGTCAACCAGCACGGCAGGAGCATACCCGACCTGTAGAGAGAGGGCAGGGTCAACTGAGATCGATTGCCTGCTTCTTGTGCAAAGGACCGCACCGGATACGCGATTGTCCGGACCGACAGCGATTGAACGCAATTGCAGCGATCGTGCATCGAGATCTAGCTGAGAAACCGGTGGTAGATGACGAGGAACCAGTAGAGGCTCGCATAGGGGTTGTGCGCATTGCCTCAGTGGTCGCAGGAAAATCATCACCGACCCACGCAGAAGCAGAGCCGAAAGACACGGTCGACCAGAACAACGTCGAACAGAAGACAAGTTCCGGAGGTGCCAAACCTTCGCAGGAGAAAAAGACGTATAAGCAGGTAGTGGAGGAAAAGGCTTCACCAAAGTCTTGGGAGGAGATAGAAGCGGAAGAGAACGCAATGTAACGTGCGAACTATGAGAAGCTCCAACGCAAAAGGGAGCAGATCTGGAAAGAAGCCCACGAGGCTAACTGTGCTAAGCAAGAGCGGTGGCTCGCCAGCTGGCGTTGAGCGGGCCGCCCGCGCCGGACATCGGGGGAGAATTGTTAGGCCCTGGATTCCCCGGTTCAGCCCAGAGGAGAGGGAGCCCAAATCATGACCCAAGCCCATGCCGCTTTTGCCAAAGCGGATCTCAGCAACAGGCAATTTCGGGGTCAACCATTAATGTTGACCGTGTGATCGATGCCACGACGACATCTTCTCCACGCCGCGCGGACGAGGAAGCTGGGATCAAGCGTGGAGGCTTGTCTTCCCCGCACGCATCGGAGTCGGACGCGGCGATGTCTCCTCCACTCGAAGAAAACGCAGACGACGGAGGAATCAGAGGTTGAGACGAGAGCTCCTCGGGCAGCGCTGGATCCGGAAGACGCAGGCTTTGCGGAGCTCGTGAGGCGGCTTCGTCGTCGTCTTCGAGAGACTCGGACGACGACGCCAAAGGACGCGGGCGAGGTCTTCGGTGCGGTCTCCTCGATTTGGAAACGGACGCGAGCTCGTCGCGAGACGCAAACGAGAGCGAAGGCGATGGACGCGGGCTTCGACCGGATCAAGCGCTGAGCAGAGGCGAGTGCGTCTCTACCTATAAGACTTGGAGAGCAGCGATCGAGAGGGGACTACCATCAACATCTCGACGAACGCAAGAGGAGAGAGTTGCGGGTGAGCGCGTGACTCGGAGAGCGCTGTAAAACGGCGGCGATAGTCGTCGCCGACGAGTGACGAGAGGAGGAGAGTTTGAGAGGTTTTGTAGCTTCAAACAGACTAATAAAAGCTTTCCTCTCACGATTCGCATCTTCCCCTATCTTTGTGCTGTTCCTGCTGCGGCGACTGGCTTCGGCAGCAGGCGGCTACGTAGTCGTCGACGGTCGGCAACCGAGAGTGGAGGACGAAGCGCAGGCGGCGCGCCTTCCTTCTCAGACGAACAGGCGAGTGCTTTCGGTGGCGCTCTATTTCGGCGAAAGACGCGACGCAGGTGGCATCGAAGACGAAGGTGAACAGGGATTTCCGCTTCCGATTTTGACTTGGTCAAAATTGGAAGCCGCGGTGAAGAACGAAATCGAACGCGGATCGGCGAAATTCGGCGAGGATTGGAAGGTGACGTCAGCAATTAGGCGGCTGACATCCGCAACGCAATTTCGACGGTGATTTTGACTTAGCAGCGTTGACCAGAGGTATTTTCTGATTTAGGGGTCGATTCTTTACGGTCTTCTCAAATTAGGGTTAGGATTCCTCGTGCAAATTGTAATTTGGGAAAAAAGATTGTTCAGAGAAGTTAGGGTTTCAAATTAGAGACGAGATTCGGTCCGAAAACCCTAGAGTGTTACGTTCCGGTATTCCGCCGGACTACCCTGAGACAGCGATTAAGCACCGATTCAGGGTCGATCTGACTGGGGCGTGACACACAGGGTAGACAACAGAAAAAACAGGTGTAACAACAGAAGATTATATGAAAAAGGAAAAAAAAGGAAAAAAAAAAACATAGAAGATTGTTTAGTTAAAAGCTCATCAACAGGAACCACCAAGAAACACTTGCATTTAGGCCCCTCATTTTAATTACTTTATATAAAACGATATTTCGATGCATACAAAAAGGTTCTTTCTTTTGTGACCAGAAAGAAAGTTAGCTCTACAGCAACATTTACAAAATGGCTACTCCGAACTGTTTCGCGGATCCTAGAGAGCACAACTCCCAGTCAATGCAACATTTGGGACGATCCGCCTGTAAAGTAGCATCCGAGTCGGATGGTGTACATCATTCTATCTCTTGGAATAGGATAAATAAGGGTCCTGAGCTATGGTTAAAACGTCAGGTCTTTCAGCTTGATTATATGTCAGGCATCGACGTATCAACTCCTGAGGATGCAATAAAACACAAGTTAGAGAATGATTTTCAAGTAATGCCGACGAGTACGTAAACTTTAACATATGATAAAATGGAACAGAAACAGTAGAGAAGCTATTAAGATACGAGCATTGACGTGATTTTCTTTCTCGCATTAAGAGATTGCACTTTGCAGAACAAGATTTGTCGTCTGTTCACTTTCAGTTTAGTTGGCCATAAATTTGTTCAACATCAAATAGAGCATAAAATGTTTGTAATACACTTGTAGCAATACACTTGTATTCATGGTTCATTAAGTACACTGCAAATGCGGACGTTCTTGTTCAAGCGGGTGATATGCTTCGTCTCCCACATATCTTGCAGCAACAAGGTTATATAATCACATTCAATTGAAGTAGGACAGTAGAGATGGATGTAGAAATTAGAAACACGTAGTTATGCAGTAAAACAACACAGATTAGGGGAAGGAAAGCTAACACAGACAATTAAAATTTTGCTGTAATATCAAAGAATCTCCGTGGTGCACTTATTCTGTATAAGTTTGAAAGGAAACAAAAGGAAGAGGGGGGAAATAAAGTTGGAAGAATAAATTTATTTCCTATTTTTCTTAGAATAAAAATTGAGAAAGAAATTTATAGTTGAATTTAGAACCCAAACATTGCTCTAATTTTTTTTTGTTGTACTTTTAGAAATGTAGATTTTTTTTTTCTTTCAGCTTTCTTTACTTTCTTACCTCCCTCCTTGTTCCCTTGTAGAAAAAATTCGGAGGGGAGTTCAATTGAAGGACATAGAATGTGTGGTTCAGTTATAGGAGATAAGATGATCATTACAAAACCTATCGTCTCTCAAGCTAGTCTGAAATCTGAACTGCTCGTCCGGTAGACAAATCTCACGAGATGAAACTACGTAGCCGTGGTGTTACCAGAAAACATTTGAAGCAAAAAAAAAAGTAAAAAAGGAGAGAATACACACATACAATCTTAAACATCCGTGACCCATTTGGTTCCATCAATGGACGCAAATTGTAGAGGTCGTGTATTTGACAAGAAAACAAAATCTCACCTTTGCTTCATTTGAAACAGATGGCTTTGAAGGAAAGTCCACTTTCCTAGCATTGATGATGGTGTCTTCACGTAGGATTCTCTCCTGGGTCTGATCATGTCCAAAGGGACGTCTACCGTAGAGCATTTGATATAAAATTACACCAGTCGACCAGACATCAACCTGGACAATAATAGCATCAATGGTTCCCATCAGGATATTGAGATAAATTGACTAGTTACCAAATGGATATCTAAGATATTGTGAACAAGGTTTGAAATTTTTGTCCTGATCAAAATTTTTAATTTATACCGATCTGATTTATTTTAATATAGCAATGTGCCAATACTGTAGCATAGCAAACCGGTCAAGTCTTGGATCAGTTTTTCAAACTTGATTGTGAAAAAATAGTAAATACATTCCCCAGTATTCCTATTTTTCATCTTCTGTTTTCTATACATTTGCAAGAAAGTCGACCATATACTTTCATCTTAACAATCTGACATTGTTGAAAACCTCCATGGTGAATTCTTATCCCCTCTCCCTGTGACAATTTCACAGCTATGCAGTACGCACCCTATAGTGGCAAAATAATGGATCAGCCTAAGCACTATACCTGAAATGTTACGCAACGTTTTTTTGCCAATCACAATTTTCATTTTTTACTTTAAAGTTTCAACCATGATTTAAGATACCGATCCGGTACCGGCCGATTTGTACTGATCCGAGATTAGACTGATTTCACTATAGCATATTGTCACCGATTTCAAGTATATTGTCAGTACGACAAACCGGTCTAAGACTAAACTGGTACATCGGTTCGGACCGTTATCTTAAACCATGATCTCAGCTAGATCAATTTTTAATTTTTTTGTCAAAACTAAAAAAATGCAATCAGCTTCATTTTAAAAATATACTAAAAAACAATTATTCAAAAATATATATAATTATACACAAAAAAAATAACAAAATATAGTATGACTCTGCTCAGAGTCCACTAAGAATTTTAAAATAAAAATAAATTGGTTAATTAAAAGACAACTTGACCTACCTGGCGAAAACTGAAACAGACATCTTTAATCTAGTCACTTTTTCTAGATTTTGGGCCAGGGTTTTGGAATGTTGAATATGCAGCTTGTCTAACTTGATGCAGCTGAAGTTTTTAGAAAAAGAAAACTCAACAGATGCAACACAAGGAAAGATGGGGGGAGGAAAGAGAAGTAAGAAACAAAGATGAGAATCAACTTGGCTCTTATTTGAAAAAGATAGAACACGGAAGAAACAAGATAGAACCAACGTCCATCATTCCACTTACGATCAAAGTCTTATTTTGACAATAACCCCACTAACATATAGATAACTATCACAAACACTATTATTAACTAATCGATCATAAACTACTCTACTTCATCACTGTTACGGGTCCAATAGTGTTAGTAGGTTATTAATAAAGTGAATCCGGGTTGGTTTGTCATACCCGGTTCGCTAACTAGTGAAAGTTTATAAATAAGGGCCAAGGGTTAGGGTTCGAGGTTGTCTAATATCTTGTTTTGTCAATTTGGGCGTGCTTTGCACGAGGGGTTCTATCAATTGGTCCGACCCGCCGGATCGATCGCCGGGGAACCGGTGGTCTGGTGATGGATAAAGGTGGAAGAGATTCCGTTGTCGGTAGTAGATCTAATCGGTGAATCTATTATCGTTGATCAAGCCGATAAAGAAACCCTAGGGAGGAGATGAATCCAACATTGCAGATGCAGTTGCGAAACCCTAGGGAAGTGCAATAATTAGGGGACAACACTCAGCAAATCCCAACGAGCAACGCCATCAGAAGCCTCGGCGACGTCGTCAGAAGATTCAGCGGACGAGGTTGCTTCGTCCCGACTGTCCGTTGAGCATCATCGTCTTGCGGCTGAATCCAAGGTTTCAGGCGGACGGAGATTTCGGGCGGACGGTGGTTGGCCACTCCCTGCATCGACACTTACTTTGCCGATCAACGGAGATCTGAGGGCACTGCGTCAGGCGACAACGATAAGGAGTGAAGTAGCGCCCACGATCGGCCAACTGTGCTCGTCCGCAGCGGAAGAAGAAGAACAGCCGCAACACAGGGCGACGTGGTTTGCACGTGAATGGCGCGAGCGACGACGACTTCCGAGCTCGGCGGCGTCCACTTGGTGACTCGGGGAGGCGGCGACCGACGGACGCAGGGGAAGGGGCAAACGGCGTGCGTGGGGCATCAAAGAGAGGATGTGTGGGCGAACTGATTTCGGCGCACCTCTTCACCACCGGAACTCTAGCCGGCGACGAGCAAGGTTGGCCGGCGACGAGAGCGTGGACAGAGGCGGCTTGTGTGGAAGCGGGCGTAGGCGGGCGACGGCGGCTTCAAGCGGACGCGACACGAGCGTGGAGACTGTAGTTAGGTGATAATAATAAAAAAAGCTATTACTGTAGCGAGTACTGTAGCACCAAAAAAATTGAAAGATGACGACGAGAAGTGAGGCTCGGTTGGAGGCTTTGGAGAAGACCGTGGTAGAAGTGCAGAGTTCTCTTGCAATTATGCAAGAGGAACTCCAATCTGCAGAGAAGGAAAGGAGAATTGAAGCTCTGGCGGCGGCCGAGGAGCAGCGTCTACACTGTGAGGAAATGATTGATATTAACAGGCGCCAAGCTGAGATAGATCGTCACTTGGGGTTATTGACGGGCTGAGGAACGAGATGAGGAACTTGGCAGCAACAATGACAGGAAGGCGGGACGAGCAAAGGGACCTTCCAATAGGCTCTCATCATCGCCCTGGCAAGGAGCCATACCGCCCACCACCTTCACGGGAGCATTGGTCTCCACTAGAGACAAGCATGAGGCCAAACAGAATAGAAATCATTGATGAAGTCAGACTGCGAGATGGAGTACACTTAGGAGGAGAACCAGTTATGGGATCACTTTAAGGTAGAATATACGATGGATCCATAAGCGCATAGAGCTTCCAGGATTTGATGAGACTGATCCCGTAGGATGGATTGCACGGGCAGAGCAGTACTTTGATATCCAGGGGATGACAGATGAATATAAGGTTCCGATGGCTTTCGTGAGCATGGAAGGCTCAGCAGGGCACTGGTTTCGATGGATGAGAAGAAGGGTTACCAATCTTACATGGGAAAAGCTTAAGGAAAAAATATTACAGCGCTATAGTGAGTTTCCAGCCACTTCAGCATATGAGCGTCTGACAGCCTTAGAGCAAGGTTCCCTGACAGTGACTGAGCACATAGGAGTTTTTGAGAAAATTGTTTCACAGATACCTGACCTTTCTGAGGAACAGTATGTGGGTTTCTTCCTGAAAAGCCTAAACAGCAATATCAGAGAGAAGGTGCGAGCCTTCTTACCCACTAATGTTATGCGTGTCATGACACTCGCTCGAGTCATTGAGAGATAGCTGAATGGGGGATCCACATTACAAGGGCGGATAGAGACAGAAGGGGTGGTAAGCAAAAGCCAGTCAAGTAGTGGGAACTACTCTTGGGGAGGAGGCTGCCCTCCTAATCCAGCTATGCCAGATTCACCTTCCCAAGTAGTTTCGGCCTATAGTGTCCAGCAGCCAAGAAGAAACATTAGTGTAAATTCTAGCAGTACACTGTCTCCTGCTGAGGGGAAAGGAGGTGGGCTATCCCATAATGGCTCCAAAGAAGTGGGGGTGGGGGTGGGGGTGGGGGGGGGGGGGGGGGTTCAACATACATCTTCAAGCACTTATAATCGTTCTAGAAGGAACCGAACCGAGCTATGTCCCACCAGGAGTACATCACTAAGAGAGAAAAAAGGTTATGCTTCCAGTGTGATCAACCGTATCATCCAATGCACCGATACGCGAACAAGCAATTCCGGGTGATGTTGCTAGCCGAAGATGAAGATCTGGAGGGAGAGGATCGAGTGCCATGGGACCCTGGAGACGACACAAGATAAAGTTTACAGCCTTGGGGACAAGGCTAGTTTGAGAGGGGGGCAATTGTTACGGGCCCAATAGTGTTAGTAGGTTATTAATAAAGTGGATCCGGGTTGGTTTGTCATACCCGGTTCGCTAACTAGTGAAAGTTTATAAATAAGGGCCTAGTGTTAGGGTTAGAGGTTGTCTAGTATCTTGTTTTGTCTATTTGGGCATGCTCGTGCACGAAGGGTTCTATCAATCACCGTCCAACTCACACCCTAGATTGCATCTCTAAGTCGGTGTATGATGGAGACACTATAATACTCACATAATAGTGGATAGTGCTCTTCAAACAAGATTGCATCTCTATGCCTATTCCTGGAATGGTTAACATGACAGAGAGATGTGAAACCAATTAAGCACTCATCAAATAGGAAAACCATCTATGACAACTGAGATGTGTAAACTGGCGCAACTATAAATCAGTCAACTGTCAAAAGATTGAGCGGTAATCATGAATTGAAAGCTCAGACTCAGACCAACTATAAAACAAACTATTCGCACGGATAAAACTTCATCTTTCCCTGCTGTGATGGATGAGAAACCTTATGATGATCCTATTGGTCGTATCCTACAGCAGACAAGTTATCACCATACAAATTATTAAGAAGTCTGTCTAGTTATCTGACATGGGAGAAAATATAACATTCTCACACTTAAACTAACCTTTGATGATATTAGCGGTGTTTTACTGAGCTCAAAGCATTCTGGAGGCAAATACCTGCAAGCATGTCATAACATTAATGAATACAAGCTTAACCTGGCAAGTATAGTTGTATTGCAATATTGGAAAAAAGAAGGGATAATGATGTTATAATGTGACAGCACAAGATAGAAGAGAGAACTTCCTAATTTCATTTAACTCAAATTAATAATTAAAAAAAATACTCCAAGACTTCAAACAAAGGAATCTGACCATGATAAATAGTGTTAGGATTTCACATGCATACAGAAACGCTTTAAACGAGGCTCTCAACTTTAATTTAGATGTGATGTGGAAACCAAGCATTAGGTATAATACAATTAAAACAATACTTCGGACTCACCAGTATGTTCCAGCTCCTTGGGAAGTAAGTTCCATACCCTGAGATCCAACATCATCCTCTACTATTTTGCTTAGGCCAAAATCAGTCACTTTTGCTACACCAACCTCATCAAAGAGGACGTTACCAGGCTTCAAATCGTAATGGATGATTTTTTGAGGCCTCTTATTCAAGTAAACAAGCCCATTAAATATTTGAACAATTATGATTTTAGCTTCCTTCTCAGGAAGGATTGGTGTTGCCTTAAGGACAGCATCTAGATCTTTACCTGAATAACATCAACAAACAGAAACTTAGTAGCACTAAATTAGTAGTACTGTCGAGTGGCATGTAATCAAAATTCCAAACACTTTAGATAGGTCCAGTATGTCACCTACAATCGACATATGTATTTTTGTAAAAGCAGCAAAGCTATACAATTGCTAAAAAGACACATTGACAGCCAATGTGGCATAGCTATATTTGAATTTATATCTACAAATTATAAAGAAATTATCACTTTCATTTGAAAACATCAAAAATGACAAGCATAACATCACTAAGAATCCCATGACAAACTATAAGATTAACATGTGAAGGCATAATTGCCAATTGTGGTAACCAATGATGCTTATCACAGGGTGAATTTGCACCAAGCCCTCCATGGGTTTATGACATGAGACTAATCTTAGCTAGTCATTTTTTTTTTGGCTAGGAACCTTTCACCACATGGCAAGTGACACCAAAACTACTATTCATCTATGGGTCTTAGATTGGGCTGAATGAAGGAGCATGAAATGGTCGATGAGCCTAAATGGATTAGGTCACAGGTTGTGGACCCAGAAGAATGGTGTAAGAAGATTCTTAATATGGTGAACGTCACAAGGTGGCCCTATCTCCGGTCATGAGGCGGAAGATAGCATCATCCAATTAATACATTTGGGTTGGGTAACTTCTCACCAAGTGCAACTCTTGAAGGATTACCATTCAATGAAAACCTTAGTTGCAAATAAGGTCATGCATTTTAAGTGCGTGGAGCAACGGGAACATAATACATTCCAACAAATTTACCACATATGATTTTGTTCTCGTGTTTATGCCACTTTCCAGAATATCTCTCTAAATCCAAGCACAAAATACCAAATATCGCAAGACGTATTAGAAAATTGGACATAGAAGAAACAACAAACTTCTCAAGAAACATGTATTAAGCATAAGTCTAGCTTTGCATATGAAACAAAACCAATAATATAAAATTAGAAAAATAATATATGTACCACTGCAATACTCTAAGACAGTGCAGAAAGTATTGTGGTCAATCTCAAAAATATCCCATAACCGCACAATATTTTGATGCACCAAAGTCTTATGTATGTTGTATTCACGGACTGCGTGGCGTATGTAACTTTGCTTCTTCTCTTCGCTCCACTGGCCATTCAATCCATGAAGCTTACATGCAACGTATCTATATTCCACCAGGTCAAATGCCTGCTATAGATTTTCAAATCAAACAACTGCAGAGAAATTTATGGTTTACTAATTCAATAAAGGAAAACTAAAAACTAGCCTCTTGCAATGTAGTAGATCTACAGAGCATCCACACAATAGATGTATTATGTCATGTCCGATTCAATAGTGTCGACAAAACTAGGTTACAAAGAGAATAGGACCTTGTAAACCTCGCTAAAACCTCCCTTCCCTAGAAGATTGAGGAGAGCATATCGTTGGTTAAGAATTGGGAAATTGTTGAAGCGTGAACCATCTTCATCCCGTATCCGCTTCATTTCTCGTATCAGTTTGCCCTTTTCCAGCTCATAACGCTCCTTCTCTCTCAGACAAGTTTCTTCCTCCTTCGACAATGAATGCAAAAATAAAGTCATTACAGTTGCTATAACGAAGACCAATGTTAGGGCAACAGATTACTGTACACCATTTGACTCGATCTTGCTAATGCTAATCAACTACGATTACAGGAGCTTACTCGTTTAATGCTCACTAAGCGAGATTTATAAACCTCATCCTGTATGAGGAAATCTTCATCTGACATGCTGGTTTCCATGTCACTACCATCACCCTTGTCTTCATTGAAGAAAGCATTGAATTAAATCACAAGAATGCAAATAAGTTATGAAAATTGCAGAAAGGGAAGAGGAACTTCTATTGATCCAAAGGTCAATATCATTACAGTGAGGAAAAGAAGTAAAGAATTTTACCCGGTTGTCTTTTCTTGAGTGATTTCCTATGTCTCTCAATTGTTTCTCTCATCTCCAATAAAGATTTCTGTAAATAATAGTTGAGAGGATGAGAAGGTACTATGAGTCAATAGATTTGCTTAAAGAGTTTGTTTATGGCTAAGTAACACATGAGAACAAACATCTAGAGCAAATAGTTTCTATCAAAAATTGGTGAGATCTACTCTGCCAAATGTACTCAAATAGTGAGCGTGGTTCTTGGAGTAGTCTGATTGATTGGTAAAGATAACAGTTACTTAACAAGTATACAGCTGACTGATTGGTATAGATGACAGTTACTTAACAAGTATAAAGAACTGTAAATGACGTTACAAATAGTCTCACATGCAATAACCAATCTATCCATTGAGCAACATAATCGTAGTTCTTCTATATGCATCATCTGCAACTCACACTGTAATTCTTCACAGGATTACTAATGAGTCCAGAATTCAACTAATTCTCTTATAACAACAGGAATATTATAAATTAACAGCATAATCATTCAGGCAACTTTTATACAGTGCATCACATGGAACATTTAAGTCAAACACATAAATTATTGAAAACAAAAAATAGAAATAAGTTATTCAAACGTAGATTGTCTGATGCAAATGATCACCTACACGTATTCAGTACGTGATCCTAACTCTGTTAGAAAAAAAACAGTAAAAAGCATGTTAATTACTTATAGCGCTAACAACCCTTATATGATGATTCATTCTACACAGGCATACTTTAAAAAAGCATAATGCATTCTTTTGTTAAGCTGAGAGAAGATCCTAGTACAATAGAAGTATATGCAATTTTAGTTACAATCATGACAAGTAAATATAAGGTCCAAAACTTACTAGATGAGAATTAAGATCCTTCAATGCTTGACCATCTTCCCATGCTTCAGAAATCATGGTTCCAGCCCTGCAGCAAAAAGGAAGCACATCAAAAACGAAAAGATACCCAGAATTTAAAGCTCTGTGATGTAGAAGAAAGGTCTTCATTTACATGACAATTTCAGCAGCTTGTATATGGAGATAAACTAATCCTAAAATAAACATTTACACATGTAATTTTTAGACAATCAATGTAAACTTGCTTTGGACTTTCTCCCTTCAAATATCTACCCGATTAAAGATTGTCAAGCATACAAAGTAATAGATCCGTATTGTTCCGGTCATGCGTTCTAATGATATGTTGCTTTTGGCTACAACTACAATAGGTCAAATGTAGGACTTTTTTATCACACAGGCTCCATGAATTCTGAGGTCTGTACAAGGCACATTTAAATTATATATTACCATTGGTACCATAAAGAAATCCACAACTTAGAAGTTAAACCACAACAAAAGTAACTAATTTGGAAATACTTATTTTACCAAATAAATCATGCAGTACTTCTCATAATTAAGGTCTGAGGACACTACTTCCCTATAAAAGAAACAAGGATGCATACCGTGAATCAGTAATTAGAATTTTTTTTACAATACTATCTGATGTTTAGAACAAATAAAGTCTAAAATAAATAGAATCCCTTTCAGACTGTATGTACACTCTTAATTATAATTAGAGTTAAATGTTGCGCTAGTCCTTTTGCTTGTACAGTTGGTGAATCCAGGTTTGTCCCATTATTCAGAGATCCGATTCCCAATAACAGCATCAGTGAGAGTTTTGTGCTCTGTGTAACCAAAAAAAGATCAACATGTTTGAAGCAGATTACTTGGAAATTATGTGCACAGGATGCACAAATCTGCTAAATATCTAGTAAACCGAAATTTATGCTTTTTAATTCTACAAGTCATAAAATCTGTCAGCTTAATTTTCTTTTGCAGATCAGCAAAGAAAAGATTTGTAATAATTTGGGACCCACCTGACAACACCAATATTTCCAAGCCTAAGAGATTCTTGCCTTATCTTCATCCTAGCTTCTTGTCTCTCCGCTTTTGAGACCGATATAAGTAAATCAGATATCACTTTAATCCGCTACAAAGATACAACATACAACAACGCAAAACAATTTAGAAAAGAGATTGACTCGCTAAAAAATTAGTGATAAATAAAAACACATGCTACTCCAAATTATCGATCAATCATGTTTTTAAGATAATGTCATAAAGAGAAGCATTAGAAAAATGATATTTAGAGCTTATATCAAATTTATCGGTTTCCTTACATACGACCATAATCTATTTGAATTCCTCAAGAAAGCACCCTATTGTCTAATCAGCATTTTACATGGCACATGTGATCCTAATCACAAAAAAGTACCTAGGTTTACAGCAGGATGTATGCTATCTTTATGAATGCAAAGGCAACTGAATTGTCTTGCTGTTGTTAGGCATGCATTTGGTGGGTTATCAATATTCTCATGGGTTATCAATATTCTCAGAGCACCAGGGGTTCTGGAAGATTAGTGCTTATTATATGAATGGCAAAAGAGGAAAGTTAGGCATGCTGCCCCATTCATGGTTTATCTTCGTGAAACACAATTTTGAGACAATCTTGCTACCATTTTCAAATGATGCATGCAATAAAGAAAAAGCTCAATCATTTAAGCGTTCTAATTGCAAATAGCCATCCATCAAAAATTCCAAGTCCTGGCATCAAGCATCAACTTGCTGCTGATAGATATCAGTTACTCAGTTCCCTAGTCGCTTATTAGTATTCATCAAGCTCAAACCCCTACAAGTTGACGAACTTCGAACTAAAATTTATATGCATTTTCAGGTGATCTTATTAGCTATAACTCACTAAGCAGTTTTCTTGCTTTAAAAGTACTATTATACATGCATAGTATTAGAAACCGGTCCATACCACCTGTTCCAAGCAGTACTATCAGCAAATGCATGGTGTTGTGGCGAGAAATAGTAACTTCACGCAACAGATAATTGGAAATAAAGGGTAAGCTGCAACCTACAATGATTAAATCTAACTAGACAATCATATATTTTGAGTAGATTTCAGTAAAATCTTTAAAACAGCTCGTTAGACATTATGGTTATTTATTCATCAATCACTAAGTTCTCTTGATGTCATAAACATTCACATATTTATTGCTTAGATCTGTTTTCAAAATTAAATAAAACACAAGCATATTCACATAAATAAAAATTGAAGAAGCCCCGCTAGATTATCATCCTTACCTTCCATTTCTAAAGACCAAAGAAAAAAATAAGCATTACACTGAGTCCAACTTAATATTCATCCTTTAGATATTGTGGTTACTTATTAAGCGATCTATTATGTATCTGGAAAAGAATTTTAATCAATTGATCAAAATTTGGAAATGCTGAACAATGTGACAGACGCTGATGCAGTTACCATGTTATTTGGTGCATCCCGCAGCATAAAGTAATAGAAGAAGAAACCCAATAGAGATTTGCAGAAAACTTGTAGCATAGCTAATGCCAAGTTCATCGCGAGGTACATCTACAAGATTTCCCGTTGTCCAACTCAATTCCCATACGTAAGTACTAATTCAAACCAGTAAAACTCAATAAAGAAAGACACAAGACGAATTGCATGTATATCTAACTTCACATATATGTATAACATGATCCAATTTGCATTTAAGGTGCTTTAAATTTTCAAAAGATCTCTTTCCAAAAGAGAATAACAAATATGCCTATGGCTATAATACCAAACAAAGAAGAAACCCCATTATAATCATATTCTGCCTGATGTCTAGAGATCCAGCTAGTTAAATAGTTTCCCATAAAAGATTAAATGCTAGATAAATTAGTTTGTGAAGCAAGTAGAATTATCTACAGAGTACAGAAGACATATAACACATCTTTTTCTGTATTATAATTAATTAACGTAGTAGCTTTTAGTTGTGCTTATCACAAAATAGCTTCATTAAGAGAAATAATATTTACTCACTTGTAATACATAAGAAAAAACAAATTATAGCACCTATATCTTAGATCAAAGGCCAACCAGCTAAGATATTGCCAATATAGTCATAACTTTGCATAAAACATCCATAAAAAAATTGTCAAGTTGAAAAACCCAAGTTAGGTATCAGCCCGCAGGCGCAGTATCATCAAAGATTAAAATAAATAAATAAAGAAAATGAATAATATACAACGATGTACGAAATACCTACTATTAAGAATGTACTGCGATTAGGGACATGGTCAGTTCATTGAGTTGACCAGCACTTGTAATGATAAAAGAAACATATATGCAAGAAGCACCACAATGGTCTGTGTCATCTGCCAAAGTACGGAGGTCATAATAATGAAGTAATAAATTTGGACCGATTGTCTATCTAGTAATGGTGAAGGTTTTATGGGATCTTATTAATTATTTATATACTAAGCAAGGATTTGAAATTCAGCAATACAAACTAGTCCAACCATGAACCAGGACCAACACCAACCTACCCCGTGTGGTGATGTTCCAACACACCACCAGTACCATACTGGTCCGAGCATGGACCGGTGACTCGAACTGATTTTTTAAACCTTGATACTAAGTACATATTTAACAAACATACAAACATAATGATATATTGTGGATGCATCCCTTTATATGCATGTGTCTACTATTTAGTGTTTACTACTGTCTAAATAGTTAAATACATTAAGTACTATTTAAGAAATGATTGAGTAAAATTACATCATAAAAAAGGTTACTGTTGTCCTTGGTTTCCATCAACAACACGTTGAGCAACAAAGAGGCTAGGCAGAGTGAGTAATGACATACTTGCAATAAGATGGGTCAGACTCCAAGGTTAATGGTTGGGGCTAAAGCAAAGTTGAAAATAGGTTGTCGATGAGGGCACAGGAATAGGACAAGTTGATAAAAGAAGTTTCCCATGTAGCTAGCAAGTTAGGGAGTTATCATCTACTTTGTTCGATCAAAATATATCATTGATCCTATAACTAGGACAAGAAATTCTACCATTCTTATGTTCATTAAGCTCGAGCTAATTTAGGACATAGGATGCAAGAACCTAAGATCGAGAAAGAGTTTCTAAAACAAACATAATAAACATCACTGTGAAAATGACTTCAAATTTGCAATGGAATATACCAAAATAAACATTATAGCTGAGGAAGAAAATGGATAGCATTTTTTATGGTTAAGGCCATATTGTACAACTAGATTCATGTTTATCTTTCTTATTATCTACCCCTCCTAACCTATGCATGCTTCTTGAAATCATTATTATCCATCTAGCCTTTTGACGCTTATGAATGTCTTATCTATTGTATTTGTATACTTTTGTATAATGTAATTCGTTCTTCACTAAGTCTTGCATTACAAGATATTTATTTGACATGTCACGTCCATATTAGTCATAATATAACATTTTGTGCACTATGTGGTGAGCTTGAATACACTATGAGGAGCATAAATCAACAGATTGTAAGGAATTTCAAGGTGAAAATACTACGTCCGTGACACAATGTTTGCTTTACTAGGCATTAATAGTACTATCTTAAGGTATATGAAAGTTGGAGCTTCTTGTTGACCACTTTTTGCCTATTATTCCATTGAATCAGAAGGTTATGCTTTAGAACTTAAGATAGTTGATGAAACTTCATAATAATTGCCAAGTTGTTCATTGGTTAATGAAATATGGTAGCCCTGATTATTTGCTGAATTACTGGCCTACACAAAAAGAACAACCTATATCATGTTTGAATATTCAAACTTCATAGTATTATTGAGGGGTAAGATGGGATTGGATTGGATCTAATTTATAAAATGAAGTCCCAAAAGGTTAGCGAGCTTGAAATCCTGTATCATCTAATATAACATGGAAAAAGCAGCTAAACTGTCGTAGGTGATTTTCCAAGTAGGTGTCAAACGTGATTACCAATATAAGGTGAAACATTGATAGATAACACAAGCAAAAGTTCATAAGATAACTTCTCATATGAATGTGATTGATAAGAATAAACTGATTGGATCCAAAATCAGATATAAAAGAATTAAGAAAAGCAGAGTTGCTAACATAAAAAATCTGTATATAGAAACACGGATTTGACTACTAGTCACTTGACCAGTCTTGACTCTTGATAAGCACTCAGACAAATATTAATGCCTAGTATGAGAAAAAAGTAATTGAAAAGTAATAGGATTTGTACCAACCACTTATCCAAACTCCCGATCTTGATAACCACTCAGCGTAATTCATGTCAGGTATGAGTTGTACAATTCAATATAAAAGGAAAAGCTTAATTGAAAAGTACATATATGATTTTTACCTACTACTAACCATTCTTCAAATCCTTACCTAGAGTTAAAATTTGTGTCTAAATTCATGTATCTTTAATTTAGATGGTTAGCACATTTAGTCTTAGTTGAGGGTCTCCAGTCGGATTCCTACTTCTAAACTCTTTTCACATGTATAATTCTTATCAATGTTTTTAGGAACTTATTTTGGATCTTAAGAATTTACAATCCTTCGACCCAAAGTAGCCTACAAAATCTAAAATGTGGGAAGAAATTTAATAGGCGTAGGAACAATAGGATCTCTCATCCAAGTCATAAGATCTGTGAGATCTGGGTTCGTTCTAATCTAACAAAATAGGTGATTAAATGGCTAACCCTACCTTCAACTCATTAATTTGTAACTTCTAAGTTCTAACCCAAGCTCCTAAATTTAAAAAATTCTTTTATTCACTCCTTATATTCCCGTGGCCTCAATTAACCAACATTACTTCTAACATTATTGTTAGCATTTTCAAATGTGTTAATGCCCCTACTATCAATCTTGAAGGTCTACCTCACACCATTACTAGTTTTGTCTTATTGCAAGTGCATTGCTAGCCATTCTACCACGTCTCTTCGATGATGCTACGCATGTTGTCATTTATAATTGTCGAAAAAAACCAATAATAACTTTCTTTGATTTTATAATTAAGTGTTTCAACTTGAATCTTTATTTTATTAGTAGTTATTATATTTACTTTTTAGAAAATGTAAACAATAAATAATAGGCACATGCTCACTAGTTGATTCAATACAATTTAATTGATGTTATATTATTGTGTTAGTATATTTGCAATCAATTTGCTCTTAGTATATAAATATATATGTGTTAAATATATCTTTAACTATTTGGTAGGATCTTTCAATCCCATGCTTCGATCCTATGATTCAATCCCATATAACTTTCACCATTCCTAAGTATGAACTCAATCCTAACAACTTTATTCTTGTAACCATTAACATATAGTAAAATTTAGAAAAAGTGTCTAAACATGATTCTTGTACCTAAAGATGGGAAAAAAATATAGATCTTACAGTTAGAATTAAAAACATAATTATAAAGTCCAAACAACTAGATCAAACAATGTATTGAAAAACAAACTTCTGGCGGTTTGTTATGGTATTGTGTATGTTGTTCTTCTCTACCTGTCTAGACTCTAGAGTATTAGCAAAACATATCCATGAAATGCACACACAGATATTTTTCTTATCCGTGTATGGTATATGATGATTCTTAGTGATTTTTTTTTTCATTTTATCATACAGATCAGTCAAGCAAGCCTTCAAGTGAGAAGTTCAAATGTGAGCAAGTGATAACTCATGGCACCAACTTTGTGATGTTAGTTCTCACTACAAATTTACAAACGCTACAGTGTTGTTTTTATACAAGGAATGTGTGTGAATTACACAAGTCTAGATAGAACAAAACCTTTGGCTTCATCTGCAGCTCATGTTCTTTGAGTACTTTTAGTTCCTGTTTTAAGAACATGAAATGAAATTATATATGCCATCTTTACAATACCATGAATCCGGAGAAGATATATCAGACAATTATACCTTTTCAAACTTCAGAGAAATATGTCGATACTCAGGTGCTTCTTGGCGTAACTTATTTAACTCTTCTTCCAAGGTAGCAATTTTGCCATGCAAAACTGATTCCTATATAATTCACAATGTTTATTGTGTAAAAGGAAGTTCTAATCATGCTCAAGGAGAAACAGAAAAAAGAAGGCACAGAGAGAAGGATATATCATTGATGACTTTCCAGCAGAGGTAGTAATCCAAACAAATGTGAAATAGTCATTCAGCCAGTGTTCTTAAATGAGTTAACGGCACTTGCCTAGACGTTCAAGGTGAGTGCACGAGACCTCTGCACCTTAAACTTTTCTCGGTATGCTTCTTTTGTCAAGTGATTGCCAAAAGTGCAAAGATACTAGAATAGAACAATTTATTTCCCCTTTTTTTCTTTTCTCTCTCTATAATTTTAGTAGCCTTGTTGTTATGTTTTGAATATCTAGTGTATCTGGCTGCAATATGCATACAGCGAATATATAAACAAAAGAAGATTTTCCATGGTTTGAACAGTGCCCGTTACGTTTAAAAGGAAGTCTAAGGCAATCATTAAAATTAAAGTCAATTCAGTAAGATTGAACAAGACTAGAAAAATAGTCTCAAACCACCATATAAATATCACAGCACAGTCAAGGATTTGAGCTCACTCTCATATATAATTGCAATGATTTATAAAATGCTTGTCTTTTGTTTTAGGCTTAAAACTTTTATAATTTAAATTTGGTGCATTGCTTCACTTAGGAAAGCACCTAAAGCCTCAGGCAGTAGTGAGGTCTAGGTGCCTGATACCTACTTGTGCTTTTAGTAGCACTGTGCTCACCAAAGAGTCAACATGAAATACTGTTTCAATCTAATAAAAAATGTGCATTGCTGATCTTTTATATAATGATTTTCTTAAAAATGATGTCTATCTTCAAGAAACTGCAGAGGGGGCTCCCTTAAACAATGAAATTCTAGTAAAAAGCTACCATGGAGAGCTATCATAAGAATGATCATCGAATCAAAAGTCTCCTTAATTTTTCATGCTGGTAGCAGATACTTTTTCTCTGATTTTGCTATTACTTGGGCATAATTAAGAACAGTAGATAAGTTATTCATGACAAAAATTAAATTCATTAGTATATGGCCAGCTTTTCATATAAAAGTAACTCAAGATCCTTCATCCATGATGGTGCATAGTATAAATTATCTAGCAAACTTTGCACAAATTAAATTAGAATCAAAACCTGCAAAGCAATTCTCTCATCATCTCCAAGAGGCAACTTTGACAAGTTTTCCTGTCAAAAGAACCAATATGCCAAGTTTATAAAAGAACAAAAAAATGGAAAACATTATTAAATTTATACAGTAGTAAAATAGGGAATAAATAACATAACATTGATACAATGGGATATTTAGTGCAGAACAAGGATTAAATACCTTTCCATAACAAAAGGTAAGCCTAATACATACTGGTTCGAGTATAAATTGGTACATGGAACAAAGGGATACTGAGACATCGGTATTTTAATTATTGCACAAATTTATCATAAAAAATTCACGATACTAGTCAGAGCATACTTATGTTAGTACATGCTGATATGTGCCAACAACTTAGACTCTAACTTTAAACCACAGTGCAAAGTATGTCAAAATAGAATTATGAAAAATATAACAATGTACTCTAGCTCTATACAGTCTACATGAAAAATTATTGCATTTAAGGATTAAGGATTCATAATTTCATATTAGCATGGATCATTGTCATGTTGCATTGCACAATCAATATACCCACAAAGCAATGACAACAAAAGCATACTTCTAGGGAAAATTACTCATCGCTCACCTATAGTTTTGCCAACGGCCCAACTCTCTCGTTCAGACTATTCCAATATAGACAAGAATCATAACAACATACAGACAAAATAAATATCATTTGGATTATACTTCCAATTTTCAAATCGAAAAATCATATACTTGCATAGGCAACTAAAATCAAGAATCAATCAAAAAGAAATACCAAAAAATATAAAATGATTCACATCCTTATCATCAGAGAGAACCATGGTTACTAATACTACCACAATAGGATTCTCCAAAGTATTGGTTCTTAGCTAATTACCCACCAACTTAATCCCCTTCCATCACCTCCATTTTATCCATCTAGCGACCATGAAAAATGAGCTAGGATTGAGGAGCACTTAATTAAAATCTCCAAAGTATTTCACATCAATCAAGAAGCAACATTTTCTCATCCATGGGACTATAATCAAAGTTGGAACTATCTAGGGTTTATAATCTCAGTTTGGGCCAATGTAGTAGTGATGTCTAAGACAAGTACATGCTGAGTGTAACAACATAACATTCCTAGTGAATCAGGTGTACAAACACAGAAGATTATTGCACCAATTCAATCTTAGACCGATACATATCAGGCTTCTCATCTGGTTTGGACCAAGATCTAAACACTGAAATATCTAACGAGTGATATTTTATATACTACAACATATACATGCATATATATAATTGACTCTATTTCTTGCATTAGTCTAGGGTCGAATTGGGATATACCATCACACTAAATAGTTTCTTAAACCCTAGTAAGCTTAATGCCTAGTATAGACTAGTATTAAAAACGTTGCATAAGAGCAGTCAATTGCGAGGGAATGACAATGTGATTGATAGCAGGGATGTTACAGTACTTGCAGGAAGCAAAGTAAAGCCAATTCCCTTCCATTTGAAAAGGAAAAATGCTCTAATGAATAAAATTAGATCAATATTGCGTAAACATATACCGTTGTTGAGTAAAGTGATCCACCATCGATAGTAATGGTTTTATAAAGCATATGCAGTTAGTTTGCTGCATAACTTGAGTGTATGCATATTACAAATGCAGTCCTTATCAAAAAAATGTCTAAAAAATTATAATCATAAAAATATATTTAAAAAGATATTGAAGATCAATGTTTATCGTAATTTTCATGCCAAAAGAAATTCAGAATTGACAAATAATATATGACAAAATGTAAAATAAGAGAAAGTTTATAGCACTTACTGAAATGAAAAATATGTTCCTATGCAAAAAAAAAGTGCTGATTTTCAATTTCTTTAGGAATACAACCACCATTGGAATATTGTTAAGTTAACCATAGTCATTAGGACTCCCGACTCTCTTCATCTAAAACAATTTGAGGTTTATACATCTAGTTATTGCTGATGTGAAGGGGAAGCGTGAGCTCATCTCCTATGTAGAGAGATAGAGCTTGTTAGCTCCCGAGATCCAATTATATCATAATTTTATTCATATACTTATTCTTCTTCTATTTGACCTTGCTACCTATCTTGTTCCTTGATAGTATTATTGGTAATGGAGACTGTATTATCTTGTTCCTTGATGATGTATTACGTTGTGTGATTGTGTTACATGTGGCAAGTAATAGTATATTGTCCTTTTGGGGATGTGGAATCTCAAACATGATAGTCACCTCATGCACACATGAGAGATATATGATGTGTCTGATCTTAAAGAAAGTGCCTGATTGTTGTGGATTTAATTCACAAGTCGGAAGCAGTGTTTTCAATCTACATCACTCATAGGGGCTCCATATTTTGTTGCATTAGAGCACGAGATTATGATATATTAAGAAGAATACATGCCATTCTTTTGTTTCTTCTCCAATAGATTCCTATTATTACTTCATTTAATAACGTCTATTTTGCTTAGGGAATCTTATTTAGCGTTTCACTGACCTAAATGCTGAAATATTCTCAAAACTAGTGGTAAACAACAAGCTCAAAAGTAGATAAAAGTGAAGAAATTTATTTATACGTAAGTTTTGCCTATCTTGGATTAATTGTTATAAATTAAACATTTGTATCTTATCTAGTAGCCGTTTAAATAAAATTTAAAATTTATGTTGTGGATGATCTATTGTTATTGTACGATTGCCACGTCTAGATTTGAGATTCAGGGTGTGACACATTCTTATGATAGAAATCAAACAAAGCACTACCTGTGGGAAAAAATGAGTCCAAACTCCAAACAGATGATTAATGCAAAACATGGGTAGTGAAAAAACAAAACTCATTTTATGCTCGTCTTAAAGCTTCAAATCGTTAGACAACTCTTAACAACCACCATGATCCCTGTTAACTTCCCACATTAACCCAACATTGAAATTAATAGGGAAAGTTTTTGTTGACCATATTTTCACAATGAATTGGTAGTCAATAATATGCTACACCAGGAACAAAATGATCCTCAAAAATCTTGAGGTCAGTTAGTTCAGTGGAAAAGGAACATATTTCCTTGTTTTGTTCTTTCTAATCAATTTATTGGCTCTTAGAGTGACCAGTTTTCTTTTCTACATTACCTTTCCTGGCTTCTTTTTTCTACACCTGCCTCGAGTGTTATTTGCTTATGTTTTGTTTTTCCTTTGTACCACCCTTTTAATCAATATATCCCAGATTCTATCCCGGTTTTCCTTCAAAATAAACTGTTCCTTTTGTCTGTCTCATCTTTTGTAGATAAGGAATCACTTCCTTTCTTGTTTGTTGCTTTCTTTATATTTGCATCATATCACACAAAATAATCATATCATAAAAAATATTTTAGCTTGATGTAGACTAGTCAAATATAGAAGAGAAATATGCATCACATATTTGGACTGCAAATTTAGATCGTATATGCATCATGTAGTCAGCTTTGTGCAGCATAAGTAGGTCTACTACATACTTAAGCTGTATACTAAGTATGCAAAGAAGTGGATCAATGCATACACATACTGTGAATGTATGAACTGATTATTAAATGACTCCTGCTGGTCAGCGCAAAAAGTAGTCAAATCATTAATAGACGATATCTATTGCATGATTTGTAATCTCAGCTTTACCACGCAAGAAGCCTGGTGGCCAGTACATATCAATCTGAGTTTGAACCGATACATGGACCTTTTGTGTAGATACATCCAGTTTGCTAGATATCATACCCCCAGTATATACTGGTCTAAGAAATGATTGGTGCCCCGATATGAACTACGATTAAAAACCATAGTATTCTTTTCTAAAACTAATTTGTTCATCCCCTACACTAAAAGACTTCTCCAAGTGATTACAAGTGAAAAGAGCTAGAAGATACTGAGAAGAAGTTGAAAAAGAATGTGTTTTGACCCTTTGTTCTCCAAGTCCCATAGTTACATTAAAAGATTCAATTAGAGAAAAAAGGAATAAATAAAGGGGCCAGAAATTATTTCATAACATACATAATCTAAATATAATATCCAAGAAGAGAAAGCGTGCACCAAGCATTTCTAGAGAAGTAAAAAGTCAACATACCTTGTTTGAGGGGTTATCATGCTGCCCATTTGAGGATATCATTGAACAATTTGACACTGAACGTGTTTGGTCAGATGGCTTTGAGCCACGACCTCTACCTGTTGATGGACGACCTCTACCACGGCCTTGCTTTTTCTTGTTTGGCTCATCCAAATCTCGTCTAATATCAAATTTCTCCAAGGTCTTTATCCTTCCATTTATTGATTCCTAATGTAAACATCATCAGTTAAGTGTTACGACTGTAAGAAAGATAAGTACCAAGTATCTAGGCGTGCAAATGGAAAATCATATGATGATAAGCCCGTCCTTCAAACTGCAATGGTACCGATACCATCTCAGACTAGTTTGCCTTGGCTAGGCAATTTGCATGGCCCGAAGCCAGGCGGTACCCCTGATTTTTAGCTCCTTGCATCAAGCATCCAACTATACGGGGAATAGAAAAAACAATCCTTTCCATTTTACAAGTAATGTTTTAATGAACTTATTATTGTATGATAAATATATTTTGACCATAGGCATGATATCCTCATAACGGCAAAGTAAAACCATGATATTTCTTTATGGACTTCCTATTATTAGTTTGAATCTTTGTTTGCACATTAATAACAACTTTTATTCAAAAAATGCTAGTGGTGGCTTGTTTATTTCACCTAATTTAAATTTGCAATGCTGAATATTACAAATCACACATTTGAATAACGATTATTAAACTTAAGGTAAAAAAACATGTGACTGGATCAAAATATTAACTGTTCTTGATTAGTTTCATAACATCTGAATGAGTTTTGAGCGAGATTCAGCATCAACTTCCTTGACACTAAGTTAAATTTAACATTCTCCAGACTAAATTCTCGGTGTAAGAATGCTTAAATTAAATAGAATGCTAGTAATGCGAAGTCAGCTAACCAATCAGGTTTATGACCTGGGAATGACAGTAACGCTCAAATTACAGTGGAATTGGTGATAAATGTTTTGAATTTTCCAGAGGCACAAAGTTCCAATGCAGTTCTTAGATTGTTGAATAAACCAAAATGTTTAAGAAATACAAATAGCAAAGATTTTTATCAGTGAATTCTGTAACAATCTTAGTATAGGTGAAGTGCAAGAAACCTTGATCATAGGCTAATAGGCAAGATATGCTGATAATAGAAAGCTGCAAAAAAGAGTAAAACATACAAGAGAGCTTTGAAGAATGAAACAACGGCACATGGTACAAAATCAAGAGCACATGCCAGTCAAGAATTAGAGGTCATCATTAATGCACAGAGAATTCAATATTGCAGGATATGCAAATATGAGCTTTTCTTTGTTAAGTACCTCAACTTCAAAAAGAGAAATAAAAGTGATACAACGAGCAAAATATGAAAACTTGCATTCTTGCAAGGCATTGAGTTATTGTAGGAGAGTCAATATATACTCACAAGATCGGCTAGTCCTAACTCCTAATATGTTGCTAAATTAGGATACCCAAGAGAACAAGAAATTTCTCTTCATCATCGGCAGAATAGTGGAAGGTGATAACAGCTTATGGCAAAGCAGTAAGGCACTGGCAATATACTGTTAGGACATATTATTATCTGAAGGAAAACTGCATATGACTGTACAAACTTTACAGTAAGGAATCATCTACCAGACAGGAAGGGAAGGAGCTAAAGTAAAGAAAAAAAAAAAAACTTTTCTGCTTGCTTGCAAGGAAATTTTTGGCCGGAAAGTGAGGCAATGCTGCTAGACCTGACAATCAAAATAAAGACAAGCGCATTTACAAGCATATGTCTTTTAAGAGTTTTTTACTATTTTAACCATTACAGGTTACTTTCCCAGTCAAGTAAATAATGTCTAAGAAATTCTTTCTATTTTCCATCCCTTAGCATTTCTTTCCCTCCCCACTTCATTGCCCCTCTTCCCCATTTCTTTATGTAAAAATAGCATGAGGAAAGGAAGCATGGTAGCTACAATCAGCAAATCATTTTAGACTAGGATGCTGGTTATGACATCCACAGTACCACATTACCAGATCAAGCAAAGAGATGAAGATATCCCTACGCACATCAGATTAATGTGGAGCAACTTGCCATTAGATCAGCACATTACTCAGCTTAATTTCTAGGTACATTATTGGCAAAAGCTAATAAGCTACTGAGTATTATGGAGCAATATAAATTCATAATTGTATGTTAAACTTCTGTTGAACCAGAATTACCTTGGGCTGCTCGAGCTCCATATCATGGTCATCCTCGTGAACCCTAAGTCTCTTCTGAGTGTTGTGTTGTATCAGGAAGTCATTGCCATTCTAAAGTGCATTTAACATGAAAATGTAAATTGCATAATAATTATCTTAAGATCATATCAGATATTGATGAAATGCACAGAACCAACAAATTTGCAAAAATATCATTCGTAGAATTTAACATCAAAATAAAAGAAATGGGCTATATCAACATTTAAATGTACATGTCAAAGTACTTTAAGGCAAACTGAAACCGAGATATAAGAAACTAGTCTATACCGCTCAATACCAGCAGTAAGTACATACACACAAAACCAACAAATTTGCAAACATATCATACTTGGAATTTAACATCAAAATAAAAGAAATAGGCTAGATCAACATTTAAATGTACATGTTGAAGTACTTTAAGGCAAACATGCTCAAAACCAAGGTATACGAAACTGGTTTGTACCGCCTCATATAGGCAGGGCATCCCAGGTACAACCTCGTATTGATATTGGTACAAGGTTGGTATATATATATATGCTAACTGGTACTATCAATTTCGTGTGTTAACACAAATCAAAATTGACAGGAATTGTCGGTATCGTGTGTCACTATGAATCGGTATCGATCAATACATATCAGTTTGACAATGAATCGATATAAATACAAACCAGTACTAAACCTTGCAGGAAACTAAATGCAGCAACTCGTACACATAGCAGCTAGTTATCAAATTCAGGAAAAACAATGGCATGATTATTTAATGCATAAAGAATTTGAGTTCAAGTAAACAATCTCATATCATGGTGAAGCAATTCCATACAATAGAATTATTAAAAAAATCAGAATCAATTAAGTTCTAAAATATCAAAATTTTCAACTGAAGAAACAACTAATATTAAATTTAGTTTCTAAACAGTTGAGCGGTCTAGATTACAAAAATTGGCAGTGTTTCCTAAGTTCCAGGAACTGAGAGAACCACAAAGATAGTGCAGGCATAACCAGCTATGCATAGCATAGAAACACAAGTTGATTGATGAATGAATAAGAAAACTCGAGTTTGGAGAGAGTAAAATACCATAGCAAGGTAGTTTCAGACAAATGAGAACTGAAAGAAAAAAATACTAATAACTTCCTAATTAACTTTAACAAGTATATGGAAGAAGCATCATAATTATTTTGCTAGTAAGTAGAATGAGGAGGGTTAGGACTGACATCATCGTCGGAGGATGAGGAGTCAGGCAATTCCTCTTGTTCAGGGAACCTCATCGTAGGTGGAGGGGGAGGCGCAGGAGGAGCAGGCTGCCACGCCGACTGAATTGAAAGCGAAGTAGAGCTCTTCCCAACCATGCGAGCCTCCAACTTGGCCAACTTCGTCGGTAGTGACGGATCAGAAGGATTCGAATTCGAAGACAGTTGCATGACTATGTCGTCAGACATGGCCGATATGGTAAAAGAAACCAAGAAAACAGCAACCAGAAACAAATCAAGAAACAGATCCACTAATCCAAACTCAGACGATCGACCGATTCACAACCCGATCGGCGGCCTGCGATATAGCTATTCCCAGTCGCCGTCCTTGAGGAGACTAAAAGAATAGGCTCGTGAATCATCTGATGCGACAAGTACCAGAGGACAAACTCCAAAACCCTAATCCCAACCTATCAGAAGAGATCATAAAATGCGCTCCCGCCGCTAGCGAGCGCCGGAATCCGGCTCCCGACGAGCGAAACGGAGAGGAGAGGGGAGCCGGGAGATGCGGGAGGGGCGTTTTGGGGAATTCAATAGGTGGTAGGGGCGTTTTGACGATGGGGGAATTAGTACTGTGAAATGTGCTCTTTTGCTCTTGTTTGTAAAAGAATTAGGAGATGCAAGAATAGGAGGAGAGGAAAGTAGGTTGTGAACCCTAGAAAATATTGCTGAAAGAGCTTTGGGTTTGTGAGTGAATGGGAGACTCAAAAGAAGCAAAGGATGGGAAGTCGATATCGAACTTGTGGATTTGAAACTAGTTTTCAATCTGGTTAAGAATGTATGTCCTTTTGCTCTTTTTTTTTTTTCCCATAATGTATTCCATTTTACCTCATAAAAGCAATTTAAGGCTTTTCAATAAGATATATATAAAGGCATGTCTCATATTCATTAATTTGCATGACAATTTAAGAATAAATAAAGACATAGGGATCACATTGAAAATATAACAGGGTTGATGAGTTAAGGTGGTGAGAATTTGCATTCATTTTTTCTCATGAATAATGAGAAAGGATAAATTTAGCAAATTAAATAGTACAATATAAAAGTATTTTGTTAATTTTTATCATAAACACCTTAGTTATTAATAATGGTCTTATTATTAAATCAAATGTTCATCACCTATTTTCTTAAGAGATAAATACAAATACCTTTACCTTTAAAATTTTGAAAGGGCTTTTTTTGAAACTTGTTTTGTCATTACAAACTAAAATTTTATATTTAATAATTAATAGATTTTGTTCTTTATCTACTTTTAACCTATATTTTATATATTATATGGAAATCCCAATTTTCCTAGATGGAAAAAAATTTATTTATTTCCACCGTTCCCTTAAAGGAAAAGAAAATAGGGCAAGAGTTTAAGAAAATTATTTATTTTCTTATTTTAGTTTTATTTACTCAAATAAAAGTTTAATTGAGTATTTTATAAAATAATAATTCAGGAATAAAATAATATTATATTTTAGTATAATAAATATTTTTAATACGAGTTAATTAAAGATTCATGATAAAATTATTTGTCCCTATTTCTAATTAGTTATATATGATAGAAAAAAGAAGTATATAAATACAATGAACATTTTTTAAAATTAATAGTATCATTATAAATTTTATTTTTATCTAAGTTATAGTATAATAAAGTATTTAGCAAAATATTTTAGAGCAAACTATTTATCGAAAAAAGAATTTTATGGTAAAATGAAATCATAAAGGGATGATTAATTGGAAGTAAAATAAGTGTTTGTAAAAAGCATTTGCTCGTTTTTCAGTTTAACCCAGGGGCTGTTTTTTGCAAGACAAAAATAACCACTTTTCCAAAACTACCCTTACATCGCCCTAAGTATCGCCCACGGCGATGGCCATGTCGCACAAAACATATTTCCTAAAATGTCCACGGAAGTGGAGGAGACGGCCAACTCCGCCGCCACGTACGGTGGCTGCGAGGAGGGCGACGACCCACCACAGTTGAGCTCCCATGCCTTGCAAGCTCTTAGGGAGTTCCTTAGCGAGCAATCATCCTTGGGAGAAGAGGGTGGCGGCGGAGATAGCACGGACGAGGTGAGATTGGTGGCGGAGGACTGGAGATTGAGCCAGTTCTGGTACGACCGGGAGACGGCTGAGACGATCTGCGAAGAGATTAGGTTCCTCTATTGCTCAACCCCGTCGGCAGTGGTCTGCATCGCTTGCCCAACAGTTTATGCTTATCTCAAGGTCGGATGCCCTATCTCAAACTTGTGAAGGACGAGTTTAAATTGAAATATATTAGGTCGTACTGTAAGTTTTGAATTTCGTATTGGCAATGCCTGATGTTCGTTTAAAACTGGATTTCTTGTCTTATTAGAGTGTTATGTATGTTAGTTAATTAATTGATTAAGGACACCAGAGAAATCTAGCTGCTAAAAGCAACCAATATTAGAAAACCCGAGTGTTCTGGTGGGATTTAGAAGTCCCAAGGTTTTTGCCAATTAAATCACAACAAAGGAATTCATTAAAACTATGGTTGCATATTTGCTAGAAGTAGTTCTTTACTCTAGTTTTGCAACTGCTTAACCATGTAATTTTTCTTCTATATATAGAAACGAAGTTCAAGGTTAGGGAACACTTTTTATTAGTTTATAAAATTGGAAAGAAAAAGAATCTCTGTTAACTTGAAGAGGAGGTTTATAGTCTGAGCTCAAAATAGCTCTAACTCAAAACAGTTTCCCTTTATGTTAATTTCACTTGCTCCCAGGGGTGGCCTTTTAGAAGGTGATGTTGCAAGATGTTTTTCCTTTTCTTCATGGGATGGATGATCCGTAATATAAATCGATGTTCAGGAAGCTAACATTTTTGTTGTAAGGATGGAATTTATCAGGAATGATCTCTTCAAAATAGCAACATGTAAGATGATATCAGATGTTTGTATAATCAACCCTAAAAATTATACAGCCATTATTTACATTTTTATTTACAAGCGAACATTTGGTGACTAATTTTTAGATTATAAACTGAGGATTGATCTGGTGACTGTCTTTGACCATTAAGGAATAGCTGTTGCTGCATTTTAGTGAGGAAATAATTGTTCTATATGCTTTTGTATGAAACATCACTACCCAATGAACTAGTTAAGACATGCGATCCAAAAAGTTGAATGCGCCTATCAAAATAAATTATACAATTGGGAGAAAATGATGTTATATTATACACGAGATACTGTTTCAGCTTGTTGGAGTAGGAAGTCGCAAAGAAATGCTTACTAAAGGTTTTAAATGCAGTAAGATTAGAGCAACTGTTTATCATGTAAGAAACTAATAATTAGTTGCAAAATCTCTTCTGTCATACTTTGCAAGGAATAATAAGGTTCAAGATATGATGGTAGATGGACTTCGTGAGTCAGTACACTCAGGATAGGAATATATCTGGTACATACATATTTGAGTTCAGTTCGATACACTGTTATGGATAAAAAAACTTGACTTGCACTGAATTATGAGGGTTTTCTTATCATGTTTTAAGTTCATGTTGAGACCCCAAAAGTCAAAAGACTGATAAAAATATAAACTCAAAAAATTATTCAAAAATTTTAAAAAATATATGTATAGATACACATGTACTATGCGAGTGTGTACTGTATGTGGTTGTCTACCAGTATATATGCATACATATGTGAGTCTATATATATATAACACATATATTTTTAATAAATCCAAACTCGAATGACACCAAAAATGCTATAAACCCCCAAAAACTTGGATATAAATGGGTTGGTTTTAGGTTTTGAAATCTAGATCTGGATCCAAGTTTTCTCATGTGTGAAAGACCCTTAAAATCCCTTAAAACCCAACTTAAACCAGAGTTGATCTATGCTCACACATAGAAAGTATTGCCGAAACAAATTTCAGCACGCCTGAAATAGTTTATGCATACTTCAAGATTCGTTCAAACTATGGTTGGTTGCAGCAAATCCTATTTGCTGAATCTGTTCTTTTGAATTTTTTTATGTCCGTCAAGCTAAAGAGATTAATTTATAAGCAAAAACAACTGTAAACAAAACTTCGATGTTGATGTTAAGTTATTTGTTGCTGATGCATGTCTTTCTATTCCTCCAGAAACTTGATCCTAGCATCCCAATTAAGTTGCTCGAATATGACAAACGCTTTGAACAGTACGGTTGTGACTTTACATTTTATGACTACAATCAGCCAGAGGAATTGCCGTCATCGATGAAGCACTCGTCTCAAATCATTGTAGCTGATCCACCTTATCTAGTAAGTAAACTAGTAAATATTTACAGAAATGGTGCATTACATGTAATGCCAGTTTTGGAGTTGAAAATATTAACTTCGGAAAAGTCTCACTATTCTGTGGTCCTTTTAACTATGTAATTCGGTTTGCCATTTTCATATTTGTATTCTTGCTTGTTGACTCATATTATTATTATAATTTTGAACAATATGCTGGTCATTGGATATAAATAGGAGAAAATGTCTTATCGTCACTTGATAAACCATCATCATCATTTCATCTGACATGTTCACCAGCAGTTCAGCTAAAGGATTTATTCCGATTTAGTGATTTGTGTCATAACTAAAATCTTCATTTTGAGATATTTCTCAATAATAAATTGAAACTGCAACAGTTTCTTAAAATGTTCTTAAACTCGTAACTTGTGTGCAGAGCAAGGAGTGCTTGGAGAAAGTAGCTGAGACGATTTCCTTGCTGGCGCACCCACAAAATTCATATTTGCTGTTACTCACAGGTAGCTTTTAAATTGCTTTCTAAAGTTTACTCAACTTCTTCTAGCTTACTGATAAGTTGATGATTGCATGGCATTGAATGTTCTATTTTAAGTATTTGCACGCTATGTTTTCTAAATCATTCATTTCCTCGCCAAAATGTTTAATGGAAACTCGAATCATCATAGCTGCAACTTTGTGCAGGCTACATTTTGTTTTCGGTGCATGTAACTTGGCAATTGTGTTCTGAATTTTTAGCACCCTCTTTCTCTTTCTTTGGATTACAACAATGTCATTCTTTTCTAATTTTATTTTGTAATATGCATTTTGGCGCCTATTTTGTTGCCTTCGTTTGAAGATCATCAAAATACTGCTACATTACGTTTATGAAACTATCAAGCTGACACTGTAGACAATATAACTGTTTATGTACCGAGATCTCAGATGATCAGAATATGATTGGCAGCACAATTAATTCAAGACTGTTCTTATGCATATAGAATCAATATCTAGTTGCACGTTATTGGATCTTGTCTTTAAATTTAACCAACATGTGGTGTGTATGAGCAGGAGAAGTACAAAAGGAGAGAGCTGCAAAGCTATTGAACGCCCACCCTTGTGGTTTTAGGCCTCAGCACACAAACAAACTGGGAAACGAATTCCAGCTCTTCACAAACTATGATACAGCAGGGAGATTGGGTGGTTGGGAGAAAAATGTTTAAGCTTCTTTCTTGATATTTGTATTACATTTTCTTGTAGGTTGTCGAGAGATTGTGCTTATCCTGCAGGGATATTGAATGTAGTGAGAAAAATGCCTTTGTAGTGTCGCTCTTGATGTTTGTTTGACATGTATGCTGTAAAATTAATTGCTCCAGAGAGTGAGGTTCGCTACGACTTCTCTTTGACTTGTGTTTCTTAATTCTAGTATCAAAACACGAAAATGGATATATAGGACGTACCCGGCGATTTTATTCTGGCTCTTGGATGTAAACAGATTCCCAACTTTGTTCTTGGGTACCGGTGTTGCATGATTTTTAATGGCGCTTTTGATGATGGAACGTAGCCTAAGAAACAGAACTGTGTTTCATTGCAAGTGCATTTTTTTTGGAATATTAGCAGCAAAACATGAACGTGGATGCGCATATGGACTCTTGCTCCAGCAAAGCCTCTTCGCCATAGGTTAGCATTAGCTATACTAACCTAATTCCTTGATGGCATGTAGGTTAACGTCTCACTCTCGCTTCTTTTGTGCATGATTTGCCTTCGTTTCTTTGAGCAAGAAAGTGTCTTCCAATAGTCTATATAACCAGGAAAAGTATTTCAGAAGAAAAGCCAGATCAAACCTAAATGCTTAACAAAGGGAATGTATGTCTTTGCTATCTTTTAATGGCTATTATTCCTTCCAGAAGTTCGGTTGGAAGCCTGATACATCCTTATCCTTTTATGCTCTAGAGGAAATGAGGTTTAATGCATGATTCTATTCAGTAAAACTCTGCACCTGATTTCAGATACCAATATCTCGGATGTATAGAGATGGACCCTCACCAAGGATGTGTCATACTGATGGTTGATGTGTGAAACTGATCACCTCGTCACCTCTGTATAAATAGCTCTCTTGCTCCTCTTCGAGCAACAACCAGAGCGAGAACAAGAGTGCAGAAGGTAACAGGAACCTCTCCACCACCAAGATGCCCCCGAAGAGCACTGTCTTGTTCTTGTTTTCCGTGCTTCTTCTCGCATACACAATTCATGCAAGAATTTCTTATGATTTCTTTGCACCCTCCCGTTATTGGTTTCCCAGGTGCCATTCTTTGTTCCCTTCAGGTTGCTGGAACATCACTGAAGGTATCTTTCTTTTAGCTGACTTTTACAGCTATATATAATCTATAAAAATTCTCTCATTTAGGCTATGTTTTTTTTTTGAAAGAATTCCACATAAAAAAAAAAGAAAAATAAATTTATCCTCCTTTCTACTAGATTCAATATATTTTTCTTTCTTTTCTTTATAAATTTCGTCCAAATAAACGGAGCTTTATCACTCACTATGGAATAACTTTTTATTTTCCTTTTTTGTTAGTTTCAAAAGTCCGTCTGTAAAGTGCAAACATCTGCATTGACTGTAGCCTAATGAGCTATTAATAGCAGAGCCCTTTCAGTTCTAATTACTTAGTTTTTTTTAATCTCCTTTTTTGCAGATCCCATTTACCAAATCGATGATCCTGTACGCAGACCTTGATTAGTGAATTCAAGGGAAGAATGACATGTCCTCCTCCCGACTTGCCTCTGGAGATATCTCAGAATATAGTAAATAAGTGCAAGTTTAAGTCAGCAAATAAGGAAGCGTAGGGCTTTACCTGTGCTTCCAACGCCTGTACTGATGTTGGTTAACTCATCATCTTTATTACGAGGTTATGAATACAAATTACAATGAAGCTTTTATGCTGCATCTAAAACAAAAAGATTGCTCAGACTTGAATTTATAGTATGATGGAAAGGAGGAAAAAGTACACTACCTAACAAAACTCGCTCTAACTAGTGAGCCCATTCAAGCTCAAGAAGAATGAATCTTTTTTGCTTACTAAATGCTACAGTTTTCTTCATAAGCCATGTTCTATGAAGATTCTAAACATAGTAATGGAGGTGATAATTTCAAGTTCTGAACTCATTATCCATATGCTTGGAATCTGCACTCAATTCATAAAAAAAATATAAAAAATAGTTCTAAATGGTGCTATATTTAAATAAGGCACACAATGTTCAACACGCGACACATACATTAGATGCCAGTAAATTAATCCTATTTAACTCATTTTGAGCAGTGCCGCATCCTAGAATTTTTGTAGTCTCCTTTTATCCACTCATAGTGACTTATAAAGAAGAGTTAGTTAGTTAATTGTATATATAATTTTTCCCAAAAAAAATTTCTTCTCAAAAGTCTAAACTGAAACATGCTGGAGTAGCACATGACCCTAGAGCCTTAGGCTGTGTTTTTTTAACAAAAAATTAGAAAAAAAATTAAAAAACATATTAAATCTAGAGAAAAATATTATTATATTCAATATGTTTTTTATTATTTTCTTCCTGTTTACACATTAAATCTAGATAATGAATACTACTAAATTTAATATATTTTTTATTATTTTATTTTGATTTTTCGTAAAAAAAACATACTATTAGCATTGTTCTTAATAGTGGACTGTTATATGAATTATAGTATTTATCTCTCTAAATATGTAATATTATTATTAAAAAAAATTATTACAAAGTACAAATTAACTTGTACCATTTATATGAACACACCTATCCGGCTTAAGGGCGCTTTTGGGAATGTGGGCTGGATTTATCTCTCTGCCCGCGGGCTCCCCTGCAGGTCGCACGGGCCGAAAATTTACTGCCTCCTCCTCGCGTTGTTTTCTCGTCCCCAAACAAAAGTCTTAACCCGCTCGTCTTCTCCTCCTCATCGCCTTGCGCCGCTGCCCTAGCGACTCCTCGTCGCTGCTGGTGGTCGCTGCTGGTGGTCGACGCTTGTCTTCTCCTCATCGCCGTTGCCGCTCGTCTTCTCCTTGCCGCTTCTCACCGTCTCATCGCCATCAAGAGCTCGCCTTCCAGAACCCGCTGCCGCTCGTCTTCTCCTTTCCAGTTCACGCGAAGGTTATTGTGGTTAGGTATTTTCATTTTTCTTTTGAAAGTCAAATTCCACGATTTAGTGGGTTCCCACGTGCTTGCTTGCATATTTTCTTTAGGATTTTGTTATTCTTGTATGCTTATAATGTTAGATTGGTTCTACTTTTTGGTGATTTGATTCATGAACTTATTCATGTGCGATTTAATTTGTGTTGTGACTACTAAGATAAACTTGGACAAATTTATAATTGCAACAAAAGTTCCCAACTTTTACAAGGAAACTGAGCTTATATGAGCAATAAGATAACATTACCTTAAAGCATTATCTTGAATTCTATTTTGCAATTTTAACTATACATTTATATATATCCACAAGGCACAAAGTGCCCCCTGTAACTAAACAAGAATATGACATTTACAGGTTCACCTAGTCAACCTCATACCTGTTTGACGGCATCAAAAGTGACGAGATGGGAAAGAAGCAGCATAGTAAAGATCGAATGTTTATTACAAAGACCGAGTGGGCAACTGAGTGGGGAGGTGCCAAGCCTAAAGACAATTCTACACCCTTCAAACGATTACCATTTTATTGCTGCTCGTATGCCCTGAATCTGAATCTGCTATTTTTGATCCTATAACTATGGGAAAACTTAATATTTGTAGTTTCAATTTTCTTGCTTTATAATGCGCATGGCTCATTCACAGGCTTACTTTTACGCCATTTGAGGACCCTGTTTGTACAGCTGATGGCAATGTTTTCGACCTAATGTTAGTCATCTTCATGCAACAATAAGGATTTCTTTTACTGTATTTGATGTTGGTTGTGATGATAAAAGGAGTAACTTTAATTTTACGTTTTGGTATTAAATACAGGAATATATTCGCTTATATTAAGAAATATGGTAAGCATCCAGTCAGTGGAGCTCCTCTCAAAGAAGAAGATCTTATCCCTCTTACTTTCCACAAAAATTCTGATGGTAAGTTAATTATTTTATGCTTGTGGTAAGATTTCTTATGTTTCTTTTATCTTTCAGTACAATATTTTATTTTTACCATTTTTGATTTTGATATTCTACGTGAGGCTTGAATTTTCGAAAAAAATTTATCATGCTTAGATCATATCCTTTGGAAGACCTATAATTATGCCACACCACCAATAAATGAAGAAAAAGAGTCTTGGAATTGATGGATCCTCATACAAAGGAAAAATATCCAATCTATACTAGTGTGACAAGAATTTCAAATCAACATATTTCTAATTTGAACAAAAGATGCTCATATTTTCCTTCTAGAAAATTTCAGTGTCAGTAATGATTTTTAACAAGTTGGGGTAAAAGAGTTTGCTTGTCTTCTACTATGTTTTAATCATATCAAGAGAAGAGTACCAAGAGAAGGCTTTATTTCCTATATTTAAGGTATTTAATTTTATACTTTTTCAAATTTATTATGTATAATTAACTAGAGATTCTCCTAGACCTATCTAGCTTGAAATTTCAAAAGTTCACATATCATTATTCTTGGAATTATTTCAACTTAAAGAATAAAAATTGGTCCCTAGCCCATATCAGTTCGACTTTTGTTGTGAATTCCTCCTCTTATCGCACTTCATCACTCCTTCACTCTCCTTATGTTCCCGTTGCTTCCTCTTGTCATTCTCTTTCATCTTAATGATTGATTTCTCTAAACTTAAATAGGGTTTTTTCTCTAAGGGTTATAGATGATAAATCTCTCTTTAGTCCTTAATCCCATGTCTCCTAGTCAGTGTTATTAATAGCGGATTGCGGAAAATAGCGGCAAGATAAAAATCCGCTATGTAATATAGCAAATAACGTCATGGGAAAATAGTGGAAATCATATAGCGGTCAAAATATATTATATATATATATATATTATATATATATATATATATATATATATATATATATATAAATAATACAAGCTGTATAAAAATTAAAATATGTTCTATAATAATTAAAACAAGCTGTATAATAATTAAAACAAGTTGTATAAAATTTAAAACAAGTTAAATAAAGAAAGGTAACATGTTACTAACACAACATTCAACAAAAGTCATTGATTTAAATTTTCAAACTTCAAAACATAGTAATAGAACAAAGTTCAATACAAAATATTGAAAATAGTAAAATACAAAACAAAGCCAAAAAAAATTTATCTATGCTCATTTGTCTCTTCTCCAACATAATCATTATTCTCATTTTCAGATAGCGAGCATATCCTTCAACTTCTTCTTTTGAATCCACATAATCAATGTCGATTCTTCAAAAACTGCATCATCTTCTCTCTCAACCCCAATCTCTTTTCCTTTTTTAGTTGAAGAAGTTACACTTATCAAACCTTTATTTTTCTTAGATGTTGCACTAACAACACTAGGGGTTCCTTTCTTTTTTTAAATGTTTACGTAGATGTTGTAGGCTCTCCAACTCCTGAAGCCCTATAAACATCATCCCAATTAAGGGCATTATTATTTTCATCCTCAAATACCCTTTCATTACTAGCATCATCTTCATCACCATCCATCTTCCCAAGTAACCACTCATTGCACTCGTCAATATCATTGAGTGAAATTGGGTTAATTTCATCTCTATAATTGTATCTTCTGTACAAGGCTTGATTGTATTTAATATACACTAAATTGTGTAGTCTTTTATGCTAAGTCTATTTCTTTTCTTAGAATGAATTTGCAATAAGTTAAATAAATAATTTGCAAAATCTATAAGTGACAAATTCTTAATTACTAATAAATTATTAATTTGATAAATTACTTGCTCAAACACACTCTAATTCCTGAGGCACTACATGTCAAGTTCAAGATCCTTATGGCGAGTTGTTGTAAATTTGGAGTTGACAATCCATACATTCGCCAGCATTGTGCTAAAAGGCCAAAAATATTTTATTATTCAATAATATATATAACAAAATTTAAAATTTAGAATTTAGAAATTTTCATAAAATTTCTCACTTGGTGCAATTGTGTTCCTATGTGAAATTGCAAATTTAATTTGTTTCTAAACATACCACCAGCTGCTTTATAAATGGGTAGCTCCTTAAGAATTTTTTGTTTCATTTCTGAAGTAGGAATCAACCTCTCAATACATGCATACAACCCATTAATCACCTCAAAATCAAATTCAATTGAGGGATTATTATAGAAAAATTATGGATTTAGAAAGTGGCCAGCAGCATGTAATGGGCGATGAAGTTGGCAAGTCCATCTATGGTCAATGATTTCAAAAACATCTTTGTATTTGTTTTTATTGTTCTCAAAAAATCTCATAATAGCTTTCTTAGCCTTCTCCATTGCCTCATAAATATAACCCAAGGCTGGCTTTTTCTCACTATCTACAAGGCAAAGCACACGCACTAGAGGAGCCATCACCTTAAGCATGTACACTACATTATTCCAAAAAAAACTTGGCATTAGTACAATTCTCGTTGCTTCCCTCCCTTTAGTCTCCTTGGATAATTTGTTATTTGTCCAATCCTCTGACACAAACATTTTTCTAAGATTTGCTTTTTTCTTTGTGAATTCTTTCCAATGTGAGGAAGGATGTAGCAAATCTAGTAATTGTATGTCTCACCAATTTTCTTTTGTTGGTAAAATACCTCAATAAGCCTAAAGTACTTAAATGACTATAAATGAAGCCAACAAGTGATATTGCATTTTGAATTGTCTTCTTAGATACAACTTTTCAATTTTTTCCAACATCAAATCAATACAATAGGCTGCGCAAAGGATCTAATACAAATGTGGTCTTTTTTTCTTTCAATAATTTACCTGCAAGAACATAATTGTTTTCATTGTTTGTAATAACTTGGATAATCTTTTCTTCTCCAATCTCATTCATAATAGAGTCAAACAACTCAAATATCTCCTGACCTGTCTTCACAATATCTGATACATTAATAGATTTAATAAATATTGTGCCAGTAGGACAATTCACTAAGAAATTAACTATGGATCTTTGTTTTCTATCTGTCCATACATCAGAGATAATAGAGCATCCAAATCTAGTCCAATGCTTCTTCTGGCCCTTTAACAAATCTTCAGTGTGCATTAACTCTTTGTTAAGAAATGGAACTCTTATATCATGATTAGATAGTGGCTTCAAATTTGGTCCAAAGCTTCCAATAGTTGTGAGTATGTCATGAAAGTTTTGCAATTTAATCATGTTGAAGGATAAACCGGCTTGATACCAAAATTGAGCTACATATTGACGAACTTTTGCAGCGTCACATGACTCCCTTATGTTTGCTTGCTTTAATTTTTCTTTTTTATTTTTCTCAATTGCAGTTTCAGGTCTAGAAAAATAGAGAGAAATGGGACCCTTGGAAGCATCATTCTTTCTATTTGCATTATCAAACCCTATTTCTCTAAACCCTTCATTACGCACATGTTCGTCTTCTTCATTACTGTCACCAAATTCATCAAGATCATTATGTATTCTTTCCGTTTGAAATGCTTCACTATCTTGTTTTTTCTTATCCTTCAAATATCCCCATAATTCTTCTCTTATCTCTTTTTGGCGTTTAAAGCAAGCTGCAACATTACCCTTTTTTCCCATCAAGTGTTCTTTGGCTCTAGTAATTCCACCCTTTGTGTTTTTCCCACAAAATTACAAATACACCTATTTATATCATTTCCTTGTTCTGGTTTACAATATTTCCAACCGGGATCCGATCTAGTACCAACTTTTGAATGATTTAAAGATTCTTCACATGCTATAATATACTAAGAAAAAAAAATTATTTGAAAGAAACATTAGAGTATGTGTGGAGAACATGGAATATGGAAATTTCTACAGGATTTAGGAAGTGAAATTAAGAAGATCAAAATTATTACCTTACTAGAGGACAATAAATTTGTCGCGTCTGTCGAGTGGCAAGGTTGAAGTCGAAGGTTGAAGCAACGTGGCGTTGGCGAAGTCGAAGGCTGGCGCAGCATAGTGAATTTGAAAGAAATAAAACAAATTCGATGTTGCGTCGCGTCTGATGAGGTCGAAGGCAGTCAGTGTCTGGCGAGGTCGAAGGCGCCAGATCGAAGAAATTGGATGAGCGAAGCGTGTAATGACTGTTTAGTTTTTTCCTTATTTGTTCGTGACGCTTCGTCTCCCCAATTTGCTGACTCTACGTGTTATCCATGACTCCATGCTCTCGCTCGTCCGCGACTTCACGACGTGTTACAACTCGCTTAGTAAGCAAACTATTCATTAACTTGGTGAGTTGAAATTGCAATGTTGCCCAATCTATTAAAATGCTTAAGCCCAAGTTAACAATAGCAAGCCCACTAAGCCTTATGTACCTTATAATCTCTTCTTCCACTTCCAATGTGGGACTAAACTGGGGCATTACAATCTCCTCCACTTAAGACTTGACTTCCTCGTCAAGCCCACATCTCTTAGTCTGCAGCATGTGAGGTCACCCTAATAGCGGCTCCACCATCCTCGGTAGTCCTTTCTTATTGGCCTCTCACCATACTTAGTACTAAGTTTTGCTCTGATACCATTTGTTACAACTCGCTTAGTAAGCAAACTATTCATTAACTTGGTGAGCCGAAATGACAATATTGCCCAATCTATTAAAATGCTTAAGTCCAAGTTAACAATAGCAAACCCACTAAGTCTTATATACCATATAATCTTTTCTTCCACTTCCAATTTGGGACTAAACTGGGGCATTACACGACGCCTTCCGAAAACTTTACGACGCCTTCGGCAAGCTTCTGCGCCTTCGAAAGACTTCACGACGCCTCAACTAATGCCGACGTCGATGCCTTTCGCCTCTACTAACGCCGATGTCGACACCTCTGCCGACACCTTCTGCGTCTTCTAATGCGATGCCTTCCGCCTTTGCTGACGTCGACAGTGGACGCCGACGCCGACGCCTCCACCTCTGCTGACGCCAAGCCTTCACTCGGCTTCTGCCTTCCGCCATTTCCACTTCGCCACCACCATCCGCTTTCCCTTTTGCGTCCACAATGGTGGAAATAGCATTTTCCGCAACGCCACCACCATCTCATCGCGGTTTGGGTGGAATCCGCTATTGAATAGCGCTATGGCAGCGCTATTCGATAACACTGCTTCTATTTCCTCTTCTTCTTGATGAACTTATAATTCGCCTATGGATTCTTTTATGTAACCATGAAGTCTAGCTCAATTCTACATTTTGTAATAATGTTGATAAGTTATGGCCATCCGGGATGAATGCATAAGACTAGCTTAGCTAATGGATCAATCTCTAGCTTGTCTTTGTTCTTGTCTTTGGCACTCCAGTAAGCAAGATAAAGGTCTCAAGGATGATCAAGATGTCCTCCCTCTAACACATACTTTTGAATATGCAGGTTAATTGTAGAAGTCAACTTAACACTTTTAGGCTCCTTTTAGGGTCCCTGGATCTTGCTTTCTAGCTTGTAATGCCTCTTTTCAGATGGCAGGCAGTAGGATTCTGTTTGATTATTTTATGTTCAGCAATTATCATTTACTTGTGTCTATTATGATGGTTCTGATGGCCTTATTAAGGAAATAAGTTATGTTCTCACTATAATGCAATTATTATTGTTGAGCTATTTTATTTCCCAATCTTCTTTAAATAGTTTATTTACCTTTATATATTTTTAAAAAAGTTATCATAATTTCCCTTCCCATATTTTGTACTTTTAAGTTGTGTTTTTTTGGAGAGAAAAGTGGAGAGAAACAAAAGAAATCCAACTTTTCCACTATTTTTTGGTGGATTGATTTAGAGGGAAAGAAAAATAAAAAAGTTTTCTCTCATTTTTTTTTTCTCTCCAAATATGAGAGAAAAGGAAAAAAAGAAACTCACTTGCTTCCTCTTTGTAACCCCCGACCCACTTGCTCCCATGTCTACTGCCCACCCCCCCTTCTGAGAGCTCGTCCCGCTGTTGCCGCTTGTCGCTGCCGCCCTGAGCTTGCCCCACCGCTGCCGCCTCGAGCTTGCTCCACCACTGTCGCACGCGAGCTCCTCTCACTGTATCTGCCACTGTGAGCTCGCCCCTCGGCCGCGGCGAGCTCACCCTGCCGCCGCGATCTCCCCTCACTGTTGCTGCCACAAGCTCCCCTCGCCGTCGCCGCGAGCTCACCCTGCCAATACTGTTACAAGCCACCACTAGCTCCCCTCGCTGTGAGCTCCATCTTCTTTCTCCTTTTCCCCTGTTCCTTTGAGTGCTCACAAACGTGGTCACGGGAATTTCATATGATTTTGCTTTCTTCCCTTCTATTGTTCTTCCCTTCTTTTATTTTCTTTCTATTTTTCTTCCCCTCCAACAAAACACAGCCTCAGGGTGTGTTTCCAAGGGGAAGAAAATAAGAGGGAAAGAAAATTAAGGTGGAAAAGAAAAGTTAAAGGATAGAAAAGTAGTTCTCATTTTCTTTCATCCTCTTTCCTTAGAGGAAAGAAAAGAAGCTTGAAGCTTAGAAACTCAAAAATCAAATTTTGAGAAGAAAGAAAGCAATGCCATTGGTTAGAATAAAGTCAGGAGGAAGCTATAACCAATAGAATGCAAGTGAGGAAGATGAGGAGGACACTGTCTCTGCTCTTCTTCTAGACCACCATCTCATGGTACAACAAATAAGCAGCAATGTGAGAATAAAGTGCACATACAGCGGAGTGAGACAACCAATTGAAAAAAATGGAGCAGCCCTAAACCCTACCCCTGGTCAGCTTGATGTACACTTCACCTTGGAGTCTTTGCATTGAAGCGAGAGAAGGAAAAAAAAAGAAAATATGCCGGAAGCAATACAGCAGCAAGAGTGACTGGAGAGGCGATCAAAAAGGGGACCAATTTTTTAAAAAAAATTGTTTTAAAAAGCCGCATACATTATTGGAGAAGCGACTGGAATAAGAGAGAATGACAAATGGAACCCGAGGGAACAACGATTGAAGAGGTGATTAGAGAAGGATGGCAACTGAAACGGGAGAGGAGGACGACGCTTGGAGAGGAGGGCAATAGGAGAGGAGGGTGAGATAGTAGTGGCGAGAAAAAAACCCTAGCATGGGAGAGGGCAACGTTTCTATCTTATTTTCTCCCCGATTGGGAGAGAAACAAATGAGTGGAAAAGTGGTTCATTCACTCTCTGATTTTCTTTCCCTCCAAATTAGTCTCTCCAAGGAAACAATGGAAAATACCTATTTCTTTCCCTTCTCCTGACTTTTCTCTCCAAAGAACCACACTGTGAATGATCTAAAAATGAAGGTGATGATCGGTGGGTAATAGCTTAAATATAGTGAGATCTATATTCATTGGTAGTTAATGTCTTCACATTTCACTATTTCCATTACTCCCATGATTACACCAAAACATATTTGGTCGAGTCATGTTGTTTTGGTTAGAATTCATCTCCTTTTTAGTACTAAGATATTTGAAACAATGTTTGAGAAACCGGTTTGTATTGGGTGGTATGGCCGATTTGTACTAGTATGAGCAATGATCGGTACATGGACAAGTTAAAGAAGAGAAGAGAACAAGAAGAAGGGAGGAGAGGAAGAGAGGATAAGAAAGAGGAGAGGAAAAAGTGAAGAGTGGAAGCTTTGGCGGAGCTTTCAGCTCATGCCAGGAGCTTCACCTAAGCTTTCGCTTGCTCAAGAAGCTTCACCTAAGTTTCCGCTTATGCTTTTGCTCGGCCTAGAATTCGCCCTAAGCTTCTGCTCATGCACTGAACTTCTCCACTCTCCACCTAGCTCTATTCGGTTGCATCTGTTATTGACTGGTCCAAGCAGGGACAGGTATTTGAAACCTTGGCTTGAAATCTGCACCATATTCCAACATGTGATGGCTTTCATTAATTTACACTTTCATTGATGATTACCTTTTAGTATCTTGATATTATTTTTTTAAGAGTCAATCTTTTGCTTTTTATGTATCCAAAGTTTTTTATGAAGAAATAGTATTATGTCTCTTTTCAAATTTTACATTTGGAATGTGTCAACAATACATTTTTCTCTTTTTGTCAATTCATGCCTCTTGTACATCTCAATAGAATAGTGTAAAACACAATAACCAATAGCTCTTTGATGTTGTTTGCATTCTTCTTTTTCTATATGCATGGTCCTTGTGCCTATTCAGTTGTATTTTTCTCACTGTATGTTATCTTATAAACTAATTTCCTGTTTGTGGATTTAAAGGGTTCTACACCTTTTCTTGTCTTTAAATTAAGTAGTTTGTTTCTTAATCGGGGGTTTTGGATGCATTTATTATGCTTATGCTTTAGGCTAGAGTAACTTAGCCATACTTGATTTGTATATCTTAGATATTTTCGAACTAAAAAAGTTATTTTTCTTTTGACCCTGTGTTTGGATATGTGTTTATTTTTATTGATTTAGTTTATAATTTGATTCTATTGACACTATTGCTATTATATGGATAGTATCACTACCCTACCCTATCCCACTAAATCCATTTCCATCAGTAACTCAAACTCCATCCTTTTTAGCCTGTATCTATTACTTTCTCACTACATATCATTATCTCTCTTCAACCTCTTCTGTTTTACCTGTCACCTCAGCTACCTTTGTAGGTTTATCAACGTAGTTCTCCATATATTCAATCATCACCACCATCATCGACTTTATCTACAATTTAGTCTTGATTTTAACATCCCTATTGCTCTTTAAAAAGGTAAATTATCACTCACAGTTTCTAGTACCACCCATAGTTTTAAAATTGATTCTTACCAAGTATGGGCAGTTCATACCGGTTTAACTCTATGCTATTACACGGTATAAGGTTGGTAATGACCTGTACCATATATATACATATTATATATATTATATTCAGATGGACACCTATTGATATTGCATGTTGATATGTATTGGTTTGACAATTGACTAGTACACTAGTATGGACTAATGTTTACAATCATGATATTACCTCACCCATTATTATTATTATTATTATTATTATTATTATTGTTATTAATAAACTTTTCATGAGGCTATATTAGTTACTATGAAATAAATTTTCTATGGCACCATGGATCAATATAAGGTAAGATAGGTAGCCAGAGCTCTTACTTGAACTTACAAACTTGATTATCTTGTTACTTTCTGACCTATTACTAGACTTGATTCTTATTTTCTTTAAACCAAGTTGGATGGGCAGTTGAACAAACCTGATCTGAAAAATGCTTCTCTTTATAAGGACATGTCAGAGGAGGTTTATATGTAGCATTCTTCGGGAGATGATATGCTAATTAAACAAAGCTATTAGATGCGATCAACATCCTAGAATATGATTTCGGAAAATCTTATAGCTTGCTGCATTAGTAGGTTTTTGATGTGGCAAAGTTGATTATTGTATGATTTTATCTTCATTTAACATACAAGTTCAAGGATTGTGATTCTACCTATCTATTTTGATGATATTTTATTGATTGGTAATAACACTCTGCCTCCACTTAGTGATTGATCCTACTAGTTATAGTCACTTGGTAGTGAAACTCATGTACCTTGTTGTACACTCATATGTTCTGAGCATTATGAGCCAATTTGTGCAAAAGTTGATTTGTTGAAACAATGTAAATCTAATTACAAGGCCAAGGATGGAGTTATGACACACAATACTAATGATATTGTGCGGTTATATAATCTTTTGAAAAATTATGATCTAGCTTGCTACTGTTATGAATGTAAGTTTTGACAATCAATATGTTATATTCCTAATAATCCTTATCTCACAAAAAGACAGCATGTTGACATTGGTGGTCATTTTGTTCATGATGCAGTCTTGTAAAAAAAATCCACTTAATTCAAAGTCTGAGCATTAAATTGCTGATATATTTACAGTGGCATTTGCCTTTATTCGATTTCATTTCTTATGCAATAAGGTTAGTATATTTAATGTTTATACTCTAGCTTATAGGCAGTGTTATATGACATGTTAAATCAATCTGATTGGGCTAGCCGGTATACTGTTATTGTACAAATGATGTACTTTTTTTATCTCACTAGTGGAACAAACCCTTTCACCTTAACTACATAGAAAATAGTTGCATATTTAGTTGGTAAACCTGGCCCTTTTTTTGGTTCAGTGTGGCTTGCTCTAAGGTTCTGAATGGTGCTGGTTAGTTCTCTCTCTCTCTCTCTCTCTCTCTTTAATATTGCAATGGAAATTAGGATTATGTTATTTGTGTTGTGCAAGATAGATGAGAACAGTTTGATGGGAATATGGGAACATGCTCCAGGTTCTTTTATTGAAACGCGGGTTATTGGGAATGTAAACCATTTTACTGTTGAGTGATTGATAATGTATGCTTAGTGTAAGATATCAGATGTGAATCTTTTTATACACTAATTCGTACGGGATGTTAAGAATGAAGAGTTCCTATTGTAAGTTCTTATTGGCTTTCTTGAATGCTTGTTTGTTGTAATAAGTGGTCATAGACTGGGGTTAAATTTCAGTGATTTCACTGATTCGATTAGTTCTGCAATTTCTTCTCTTTCTCATGATGCCATATGTTGTAGACAAGTATACGGCTAATTGAGCTGTGATTTGATGCTAAAATACTTATAGTGATTCCTACCAATTCTGTTTTCATTTCAGTTCATTTTTTTATGCTAGTGTTTTAAAAGTTTTCATCTTTTCTCCTATTTGCTTACCGTTGGGTTTTCCAGTTATGTTTCATTTTACATAAATTTGATATTACTGAAACCGTATCTTAGGTAACGTTCAATTGAAAGATTACAACTTTCCTCCACTTAAAATTCTTCTACATTTTGAACCCCCATAGCGCATATGATTAATGAATTAACTGGACAATTTTCCTTTCCTGGCATTTAGAAGCAAAATTTTGGGAACTTTTTAGTATCTTTAAAATGAATTCTTGCAAGCTGTTGTTTGGTGTCTGTCCAGACTATCCAGATTTATAAGGATTTGTTCTCCTACAAAAAAAAATTGCATGTTGGAGGTCATCTTCGTAGTTGCTAGTCTCCTTGTGGTTTAGACGTTTAGTATCACATTTCATATTAGAAGATTGTACAAGAGGATCTAAATAGGTGGTTAGGAAATCCGCATACACAGGAAGCAGGTTTGTAATTTCATAATTTGGGCACCTCTAATAAGAGAACTTGTTCCCTCTACTCATCAGAAATAATTTAGCCAAAATCCACAATGTGATATTACTGCTAGCGTCATGAGCAAATAATGGAAGTCACATCACAATTAAAACATATGTTATATACATAAAAATTTAAGCTATATTCAAATAAAAATAAGCTACATTATCATTTTCATTCTAAAAATCCTTTCATCTCCAGCATCATCTTCATCACTATCTATTTTCCTAACTACCTACTCAGTTACACTCTCATCAATATCATGTACATTTCTATTTCCGCTATAAGCATTACATTGCGAAAAGTTTAAAACCGCAATGCAAAAACTCTAGCTATTTGACAACACTGCTATTCTCAACTAAAAATAATGTTAAATCTTATATATGGAAAACTTAAAATTTCCCTAATAATTAGATAAAGATGATGCAAAATCATCTCTGATTTCTCGGGCCAAGGTTCAGAGATATGGTGAAAATTGATTCGTACTTTGCTAGAAATATCAAGGGGTGTACTGGTTTCTAAGTTGTATAAATTATGTTCTCTTCCTTTGACTTCTTTGTTGTAGTTGGAACTGATACGTTATTTTCTTGATGCAGGGGAATTCCAATGCCCTGTTTTGAATAAAGTCTTCACAGAATTTACCCATATAGTTGCTGTAAAAACTACAGGAAACGTTTTCTGTTATGAGGTCATCATTATATTTATCCTGTTCCCCCGTAGTTTTTTGCATGGATCTGGATTACAACATTTGATTTCTTTTATTGCTTTCTTCACAGGCAATCAAAGAGTTAAACCTCAAAACGAAGAATTGGAAAGAGTTGATTACAGATGAACCTTTTACGAAGGATGATTTGATAACAATTCAGGTACCTCACTGCAAAGGTGTCTTTTTACATGCTTTCCACCTTATTTGTTAACTCAGTAAATACCGTTTCCTGGTGTCTCTACAGAATCCTAATGCACTTGACAGTAAGGTTCTTTTAGATTTTGATCATGTTAAAAATAGTCTGAAAGTTGATGATGAAGGTAAGCATTTTAGTTTCTTTTATTTTATGTGAAGTAGATCGTCAAATAATGGAGTCAAGTTTCATGTTATCTCTTACTTTTATAGATTTGAAGAAAATGAATGAAGACCCAGCCTATAATATTAATATATCTGGTGATATTAAGCAAATGCTACGAGAACTTGGGACTGAAAAGGGGAAGCTAGCCGCACTACATGGTGGAGGTGGAGAAAAGGCCAAAAAAGAAAGAGCAGCTGCACTTGCTGCCATTTTGGATGCAAGGTCACGTATCAAAGAGGACTCGAAATCTGATGCAAATAAATCAACTCAGTCCTTCAGTATCGTAGATGCTGCATCCGCTTCAGTTCACGGGAGGAGTGCAGCTGCTGCAAAATCAGCTTCTAATGACAAGACAGCTGCTCGGATTGCTTTGCATATGGCAGGAGAGCGGACGCCTATAAATGCAAAACTGGTGTGTCCGCTTTCTTATTCCCTTAGTATGTCTAACAATTTGGACGCATGCACTACATAGTCTTCTACCTTTTTCCTTGTTATCCAATAATTGGAACGCATTGGTAAAAGTCCTGAAGTCTGATCTGTTTTCTCCTTTTCTTTGTAATGCGAGCATCATTCTTATATGCAAGCATATTTCTTTTTCATATAACAAAATGATGGTGAAAAAATTTCAGGTCAAAAGCCAATATACTACTGGTGCTGCCTCACGCTCATTTACATCTACTGCTTATGACCCGGTCACGAAGAATGATTTTGAATATATTAAAGTTGAAAAGAATCCAAAGAAGAAAGGATATATTCAGTTGCATACAACCCATGGGGATTTAAATTTGGAGTTACATTGTGATCTAACACCTAGGACGTGTGAAAATTTTATTACCCTCTGTGAAAATGGCTATTACAATGGTGTGCCTTTCCACCGTAACATTAGGTGTGTACTTGGTGAAGTGTATCACCTTGATTTGTTTCTCAGCCATTTATGAGTCAACAGTTTTACTAATTTCATGCTCTGCAGAAATTTCATGATTCAAGGTGGTGATCCCACAGGCACTGGTAAGGGAGGGCAGTCCATATGGGGTAAGCCTTTCAAGGATGAGGTGAATTCAAAACTACTACACTCTGGAAGGGGTATAGTCAGTATGGCGAATAGTGGCCCTCAAACAAATGGTTCCCAGTTCTTCATTCTTTACAAGTCAGCCAATCATTTGAACTTCAAACACACAGTGTTTGGTTCTGTTGTTGGTGGCTTGAGCACTCTTGCTGCAATGGAAAAGGTTCCTGTTGACGATGATGATCGGCCTCTGGTGAGTAGCTATTTTAACATTTAGTTATATTTGTAAATATTTATCCCGTTGAAGCTATCCACGTGATGTTTCATAGATAGGTTTGCGGTGCTAAGAGTTGAATGGACGTGAGAGGATTCAATAAAAACCACGGTCTATAGCATACAAGTGACTTTATCCTGGCAAAAGTATTAGTAATAATATTTTCCAAAATTGTCAGGTACGAAAGAACTTGTTGCCCCACAATAGTCGTAGGACAGTTGCCAAAGGTTGCCTATTTGCAGGTAAGGATTTCAATGTGTCCTAATAGTAGTGGAAGTTGTTTAAACTTTAGACCAGTTGGTTTAGTGTTGGTTTCTTAGTATACTATAATACCAACTAATGTAGGAGAAGTACGAGGGAGAAAGAGGAAGTAGAAGAGTAGTGTTAGTCTATTAGAAGGATAAAAGAAAAGAGGCGCAACACTAGGGAAAGTAGTTGTTTGCATTCAAATTCAGATATCAACCCAAGTGAAAGCCATTTATTTATAGTACGTAAGATACTAAGATAATAACAATTGGGGCATCACAAGTTTTCTAGGTAGGCTTGACATTTCCTTTACGAGCGCAAAGTTCACATGAATATTATTGAAAATCAGGAACATCAATTAAAATCTGAAATTCCCTTCTGAATTCTAAGCTATATTTCTTGGAAATTGTTTTTATTTTATTTTTTTGCACCAAGAATAAACTCTTCTAATATCTTTGACCCATATAGATGTCATTAGCATTCATAAAGTAGAAGGTGGTAAAAATGCTTTATCTTTCTATTGTTTTGCTTGTTTATTCTATTAAGGTAGTTTCAGTTTTATCATTGGTTTGATGGAAGAATAAAAGCTTTTCTATTGTCATGAAATTATATTAGCAAGATGAAGAGGTTTGCTTATTAAATCTAATAGCAGTATTGAAATGCTCCTAGAATCATAATTTAGAAAAAAATAGTGCCTTAAATTTCTTGAAAAAGGAACCACCATTACCCTTATCTATAGCTGATATACGACGTTCCTCGCAGAAGTTAAACTGAATTATTCATTTGATCACAAATTTTTTCTTTTATCTTCTCTAAAAAATATATATAAAAGGATCAAAATAAACTATTTTTAAGTTATTTAATAAATGATTAAAAAATGAACTTGTATATTTTACATCTACAAAAAAAATAATAAAATCATTGGTGTATGTACTTGAAACTAGTAACATTCTTTCAATTGACATGAGTAATCTTTTATTGATTTAAAGTTATCTGTATCTACTTAAATTAATCTTATGAATTTTTGGATGCTAAATTATTGGATTTCATTTTAGGTGATAAAATTTAATTAATAAACAATATATAGATATATAATTTGATGAATCTTTAGTTCTTTATGAAAAGTAGTTTATGCATGTGAAAAAACCATGCTTTTCTTGTTTATTTTAAATTATTTATTATTTTATACACGTGCTTGTGAAAATATCATTCTTGTTTTGTCTTAAAGTATCACAATTACTTAGCAATGATGAGGTGGAACACTGAGGGGTATTTAATGGCTACTTTACAAGGACCTAATCCATTTACATATATATATATATATATATGTATGTATGTATGCGCTGTGAAGATGGTTTCTAGAAAAATGTAAAAAAAAGAAAGAACATCATTTAATTTATAATTGTGTGAAGATCTAACATGATAGTACCACATAAAAAATGTCTGCAGAATTCAACTGACAATGTAACAAAATGTAATTAACTATTTTAGTTCAAATAACATCACGTAAAGGAAATTGTGACTACATCAAGAGTTGGATAAGCCTCTATGATATCTGCTTATTGAAGTATTGAAATATGAACAAGAAGACGACATAAACCGCATCAAGAAAACAAGAGTTACCCTCTGGCTTACTTTTCAAACAATTAGCAATAGTGTAAACTATTAAAGAATAACCGTATCAAAACATTTAATTATTTCATTCTAATTTAGCTTTTATTTTTTTAATAAATCCGTTTTTAAGTAATGGAAATTCCAAGATTCATTACATAATGCTTGTATCCACTCTTGATGTCGCTATGATATCACTATACACACTTGTCATATTCTTTATTACATACCTATATATTGGAAACAATGTTCTCTTAATGGCATCACATCATTAGTCATGCCTCCTACCTCATTCAATTGGTGTCCTCTCAACACCATTGTACCACTATATTATGCCCTCTAGGATATACCCATAATACACTAGTCTAAGTTTATGGATCACCTTCTTATGATTCCTCGGAGATAGACTATAAATATCCTTCTACAGCCTCATTAGGTTGTACACACAGTATTATGATTCTCTGAATTAGAGAATTGACCGACGCAATGAGTCTGGCAATAATAAGTTTATTAAGTCTTATATACTATGATAATTTCTATCTTGCTGCCCATGCAACATTAAAGGGGTGTTTTCCACTTAAAGACTTAACAATCTCTAGACATAACAACAACATGTGGGGTTAATATATTGGCAGCTCCACCACCTAAGATTTTTACCCTTTTTCTATTGAATTCTCAGCATATGCCTAAGATTTGGTTTGGTCCAATACCATTTGTAATGGTTCACATAAAAAGAAAACTATCACATCATCTTGAAGTCCTGAACAACATACCCATTTACTTAAGCCTAAGTTAATAGTACTAAGCTCATAAGCTTTATTAGCTCATCTGTGCTTTGTTCTTTTGCAGGAGGAGATTAAGATAACAAGTGCCAGCATTTTTGTAAATCCGTACACGGAACCTGATGAAGAGGAAGTGAAGGCAGAGGAGGAAAAGAAATCTGTTGATCCTGAAAATGTAAAGTTTGATTGGTGTAATTTTGCGTTTCTATGGATGCCCTATTATCTTTATGCAATGTTTTTTTTCTAAGGTGACAATGACAATGCATCTTGCTACTGAAATTTCCAGGACAAGGTGGGCTCATGGTACAGTAATCCAGGCACTGCAGTTAGTAATTCTGGTGGTGATATTGTTGTTGGTAAATACCTCAAATTGCGGACTTCTGCGTCCACTTATTCTGCAGGTGGAAAAGGTGCCGCATCGGACGAAACTACTAAGAAGAGAAAAGTAGACGTATCAAGTACAAACTATAATAATTTCTCTAACTGGTAAAGAAATTCATGTACTAGGGAAAAATATTATGCCACATTCAGTGTTCCAAAAGTGAACCTGAGCATCAAATTGATGTTGCCTTTTGGCATGTATGTATTGTGTCTGCACGATGAGATATAGCCTCCCCATAGTTCTCACCAAACTGGCCAGATGTTTCATTGCAGTCAGTGGTTTGACGACTCATTTGAACATTTAATGATGCTAAAGGAAGTTTTTCGAAGTCAGATGCTTTGATGTGAAGAATTGATTGTCAAAGGTACCCATAATTTACTTTATACTTGTCATTGAACTGCCTAACATGTCTGTGTACACTCTAAGTAAACATGTTCAGCTTGAACTTGTGCAGAATGTAGCTGGGACATATTCTTTACTGTCACTAGTTACTCAGAGGGTTTCATCAATTGAAGATTATTTGATGATATTTAGCATGCTTGATTGGTTACACGGCAGTAGCAATTCCAGCTCATCCACCTTAGCAGTGGAATTAAACAGCAGCTGGAGATATTCAACCTGATCAACAATTACAATGATACATCCTTAACCACTATTTCAGTCATGGGAAGTGGTAGTATAGAATAAGTTGAGGCGGCAAGGTCGGTGTACTTATCGAAGAGGTGAAATTTGAATATCCATGTAGTGAACACACTCATGAAACGGGTAGGAGTTGGTAGTTTAAATTTTGAATTATTCCACTACTGTAGATTTATTCTGTTTTCAGTGGCGTAATTACTCATTGGGCAACGGTTACAAGAGACGGTGATCACTTCTGTTTGTGGGATGGTACTTCGTGATCTAGTGAGCTTGTTGACACTTTGTAAGAGCATGACAATAGTAAATTTTTGGGTCACAAGAAGTGAATATCAGGCTTCGCGTGCCCCTGAACTAGTCAGTTAGTCGTCTTGGCAATGCAGGAAATTAGGGGTAATTTTCCGAGACAACCACTTGGATGAAGGATACTGCAAACGACCTGACGAAGTGGAAACCCCACCGTTGAATAAAATGGAGGCTTTGCCTCGCGATTATGCCGGATTGTGGTGACATTCATGCTCAGAAAGCAATCCTCATATTTGCTGTGGACAAAATCAAAGTCTTCCCCGTGCTACCACATCCATGGGTGCGTGTTACAGGGTTGAAATTTATCTTCTTGGTTGTGGTTTAGTTTGCGTGCATGCTTTCCGCCATCAAAGATGTTGGTTTCCTTCCATTTGCAAGTTGTTTTCTCACTGTAGCATCATTGGCGATTGTTGGACTTCTGGTATTAATTTAAATATCGTTGTCCCAGAGCCGCCAACTGCACCAAACTGGGAGTTATTCAAAATTATGACAGGCTGTTCTTTGACCATGCTTCTCTTGAAGCTGAGATGTTTATAATGAGCTGCATGCTTGCTAGGAGTGACTCCTAGCAAGGTACGCCTCAGCCTGTGATCACGTAAGGAGACCCGTAATAACACTCCTACTCTGTCAAATTAAGAAGAGTTTAAGGCTTAAAAAGCATAATTTGTCTATTACGAAAAAGGAGCAAAAGGTATTATGATCATGTGTTGATGAATCAGTGGCATATACAGTAATGTATGCAACTACATGTGGCTGCCAGCCTTATTTACATTTCGACGAAGCCAAGAAGTTAATCCACCATCCTCTGCACAATTGTTCCCCACTGTTCTTTCTCTTTTACCAAAATTTGTGGCCTTCGTCACAGGCTATATAAGAAAAAATTGCCAACAAGTCAAGAAGCCACTCGATCCAACTGTCTGGATACTCGTGATTGTTAAGGAACATACTTTGTATCGGAATACCCTGTCCTCTAGAATAAGCATTTGCTCTTGTAGCCTGCAGACATCCTGTCCTATCCTTTCAATTTGACCCAGAGGAGAATGTTGCCAAAATGAGCTTCGGGTTAACCCGATTATCAAGTGTCCTCCAGAAAAAAAATAATAAAAAAATGCAGATCAACTTGTAACTGGGGCACGTAACACTCTCCCTGTTAAGAATTAACTGCTCAGATCAGCATTTTACGATGCTCCTCTATATATAGTACATATGAACAGCGCGCTAATCAATCCAACTATTCTGACTAGAATAATTATTCAAAAGAAAAGGGCAAATAGAAAGAGATCAAAATTCATCACTTCTCCAACCTTGAGGTTGGACAGTCTGGACCAATGAGGGAAACAAATTTGTACTCCAGGGGCTCATCGGCCTATCCTCCAATGCTCAAAGGCAGCAGCCACACATACCTCGAATCCTTGAGCTCAGAAGGCTTCCATCGATCAGCCATAAAGATGAATGTGCCAGGCAAACCAGGCATTGGAACAACAAAAGTTCCCTGAGAGAAAAACATTGTCAATCTGAGGACCCTGTTCCCCCCAGCGCAGGGATTTCCCAGTGACTCACATGGCCCCGTGATCGACTCAGCCGCATGCGCCAGAAAAATTACACAAATGTTTAGGAAGCATAATATGTCAAGCATAAAATCTAACATAGAATGGGCTAATATTGATGTGAAGTGAAAATTTCAAACTAGATTAGATAATGTGTGTATTATTACTATTGTTAACTCTACTGTATATTATTGATGTTTTCGACACTAGTTATAAATGCAATCGTCCCATTAAGGAAATACTCTACATATAAAACTCAATAGTCAATCACCAACAACCTATGAAAGGTATAAATACTCCAAGAGAGGAGGTACACACAATTTGCTCTTTGCTTATCTAATCTCTGCATCATTACTTCGGAAAGCTATTTTTCAGATCCAAAATCTATACTAAGTATTGGAGGCACAATGGAAGAATGTGACGCAAATTAGAAAATGATTCAGATTCATTCTGATTAAAGACAAAAAGTTAGATCCAAACCCAATTATTTGGATGACACATAAAAATATCAGTTGGTGCAGGCTCTATCAATTGCCACATCATTAGAATCTTATGGAAGCTTCTAAAATGTTGAAGTAGATGCTACAAAATCCTCTTCAACTTCTATAACAGCGTGGCTGGTAAATTATTACCTGAGGGAAGGCAAAGTTGTCCAAGACAACACCTCGCAAAGCTTGTCTACGTCATAGATCATGTGTAAGATGAAAAACTAATTCTGAAAAATTAGGGATGCAAAAAGAAAGGAGAAAATGAGGTATCAGTTGCCTAACTGAGAAAAACTAGTGTATCGAGATCCAGATCAAGTAATTTCGAAAAAAAAAAGAAAGACCTCCAGAAAAGCTTACAGGTATATTAAAATTTTCATATTTGATCACTCAAAATTAACAAACACGTCGGGTTCAATAGCTTTTTTATACTAACTTTCCTACTTTGACATTGACGGTATGATTGAGCTTGAGGTCCCGTATTCGAGCTGGCTACAAACCTATTTTTTAAGAAAAAAGAGGAATAGGTACGAGAAGGTCCCACGTTCAAATGAATAATTAATAAACAATATACATCTTTTACTTGGTCTTTACTAGAAAAAGATTAAAGAACATATTACCAAAAAATATTAATTTGATGTAGATTTTCGTTTTACCGGAAATAGCAACAAAAGCTTTTTAGGTGAACCTGATTAATGAAACTTTATTCGTTTTGGCCGACATGTGTCTGTCTTAGTTGTTGCCTACTCCAGAAGTTGATCAAATAAATAGTTCCAGCGTGAGCAGGGCAGTGAAGCTTACCATCTTACGCGCAGCCGCTTCTTGTTTCTTTTTCTCCCTCCATGGCTTTCTGCTGTGAAGTCTGTAGAATACACATACACGTGATACGACAAAAGACCATCCATTATCGACCACAATTAAAAATCAGATCAATATGTGCTCATGTTTTAATCTTGAAATGAATCTAAAATTTGTCCAAAAGAAACCCCTCTTGGGAAATAAAGTGTTAAATCGTAGATTCAAGAGTTAATTTGTGTTAACGAGAAGTAACGAGGCAAAGACCCAGCTGCTGCTACACTTTGATAGTACTGCTGAGCAATTATCCATTGTTTTCGGAATTTATTAGCATTTCATTATCACTTTAATTAGTAGATCCTAGCGATCATGGTTGCTATTATGAATAGTCTTTATTTGCTAAAAGAGGGTTATTTGTCGATGAAAGAGAGGCACAGATTAACACCAAATCTTTCCCGAGTCTTCTAAATGAATGAGGTGCAAGAGCCACTTTCCTGGAGTTTTCATGGGGTCCTTCGTAGCCACACACTTGGGAGTTGGGTGGCATCTCCATCAACAAGCATTGCTGACCTCACACCATTCGTCGATGAGGAGAGGGGGCATGTTCCATGACCAAATTTACATGAATAGACATGCAATTTAACTAAATTTATTTGCTAAAAAAACAGTCTTTGCCCATTCTTTAGACGGAATTTTCCACCAATCAAAAGAAGTCATGGGAAAACCTAAATACCTAGATAGATCGCAAGTAGGATATATATAAACTCATTAAAAGAACCTACCTTCACTCGACTTCACAGATATACTGAAAGCGAAGACTGTGGCTATTGGGTGAATTATATGCAACTTTTTCTAGTTGTGAATTTCCATATTCACTTTTGTACCATCGCGAAATATTCCTTTTTTAAATAGTCTTTTGTCTTTTCTAACTGGACTTTACATTCCCCAACCTCCTACATATGCCATAAATTTGCTATATTTAGTTTCGGCAAGGCTGGGCAAGGCCTCTGATTTTAAAACTATAAAAAAAGATAAAGTTACTATCATTGAAAACTAATTAGCGATGATCAGCTAACCTTGTAATTCTTGACCAAGTTTAATCACTTGATTCTAATTTGATTCTTTTGTTTATCTTTACGCCACATTTCATTGTTATGGATGCAATTTGGGGGCCATATGACATCCAACTATTTGTCGCTTAACCAATGTCATCAGTGTCATGTACCTTTAAATTTTTAATCAAAGAAATAAAATGAATCGAACGACATTGATCAAGTAGAGAGGGAAATACTGCAACACTATATGTGCAACTTTGGAATACTATATCAATTATAGTGCAAAACCTAATATGCAGAAAAATACAACTTAGAGGACACTGATCAAGTAGCTAAGAGATTCTAAAGCAACTCTACAAAAAAGAAATACAAAAGGTAATAAATTAGACTTATGCCTCGCTATACGATCACCCAGTTGCACACCCTATAATCACTTGTTACTTCACAAGAATAGTCTAACAAATAACTATAAGTCCATTAACTTTTCCGTCACTCCATTGACAATGACTTTTGTCACTTCCCAAGGTCTATTATATGGAGTTTAAATTGTTTAACTAAACATGTCATGGTTGTCCATATTCAAATATGTCAGCCATCATCATTAGTTTAATCTCATTAAGCAAATGCTTGCAGCTTGAAAACAATTGAGTCATGTAACCTCACTATTCTTGCACCTCTGTCACTGTTTGTCCTTGCTTTGCCACATAGGTATACAAATTTCACTCAATCCCACAAACTCAACCACTTAAGATTCTAAGTTTTTGATACCCTACACTCAGGTTGCTCCAGGGCAATTGACCTACTTGCATACCGAGTATCATATCGCTTGCATACCTAGAGCAATAGATATATGCTACTAGATAGAATTTTGTTTAAGTCATTGTCTTACGAATTCGACTATCCTCGACTATACCTATAGGCTTAACCAAGTTGTGGACTCTAGATGTTGAAATTTTACTGTGCAGTATTGGCTGGTTGCAACATAAGTTTAGAGGCCATCAACATGAAACTTCCATTGATATAGTCACATGTATTATTAACATTCATCTCCTATTTTGCTAATTTGCAAATATTCAAATAGAAATTTAATTTTTGTGTTATCAGGTAATGTAAAAATTTATCAAGTTTCAATTTTTTTTTTTTTTTGTCTCGCATAACATCTGATTTCTTTCAATATATTTATCTCCAATTTCAGTGTAAAAATCTTGCCACATTCATAAGTCTATTACTGCAAGAGTAAGGTAACCCACGGTGCAAGTCCTGGTAAGTTACAATCCTGATTTGTTCTAATGTGCTGCGAACTTCTATATCACATAATGAATTGCCCATGATTCAAATTAGATAAAAAAAAAAATCCGCCAACAAATAATTTGTTCAATTTTTGTTCACCATGGCTGGTCTCTTGTGAGAGGCAAAAGCACTGCATCACATTTTATTTTCTTAAAAACATTGTAAAAAAATAAGTCAGAAATTTCATGATCATGAAAATCTAAAAGGTATGATTTATTTTTAAACTAAAAAAGACAAAAAAAAAAAAATTCTAGGCTGTCCAAGTTACCTCGAAATGAAGCTCCTATCATAAGCAAATGGTTGAGAGATAGGAGCCGGATATGCACAAGAAGCACATGGCTGCTCGCCCAAGAACGATAAAGAAGCGTGGATTACATGCAAAAGATGATATCTACACAAGGTTAGCTGAAGAAAGTAAGCTTTATCCATCCACATAGTTTATAGGTTTTTATTTGGAGAAATAAATGTTGGAGGTAAGAATAACATAATTATTTCTCCATGTGAAGGACACATATGTAAATTGAAGTCCAATTCCCTCCCTCGCACGACGCTGTGTTATGAATGAGAGAACTGCTATCTTTATAAATGGAGGAGAAAGCAAATATGTGGCTTTGGACTGGTCTTTCTTTTCTTCTCCTCTCAAAGGAAATATCCACACTTCAACACTCCCTCTCCCACTTCTCCTACCAAGGTAACTGAAGTGTTTTTTAAAGAAATATTAAGTGTTCTTGCTCTCTAAACATATAGCTTAGCCTAAGTTTGCTTTATTTGATCTTTAATTTTACCTTGTTTTCTCGCATGCTTTCATCGGCGATGTCTTTGATTGAATTAGGAAATGTCTGTTCATCTTCCTCAGCTATCACCTCGGTGGCATGCAAGCTTTTGATTAGTTTCTCTCTGATCGTATTGGTCTTTGTTTCAACATCTATATTTAATCTTTCTTCTTATGACGATACAAATCATTAATAGTCGAGATGAACTATTGCTTACAGTCGTACCTGTGGGAGTTTGACGATGATAATGACAATGGATCAAATTGAACAAATCATAAGATCTTTTTTTTGTCTCTTCTGTAGCCACGGTGGACCATAACAAAACTTTAAATCTCTCTTTCGTCTTCGCTAGTACTCAGAGCGTTGGCGTTGGTTACCTGTCATAAAGAAAACATATTTTAGCTATGAAATGAGATCTTAAAAGTGTAAAACTAGAGATAGATGAACTGGAATGAGATAATTTATTTTCAAAAAAGGTGTCAGTTTTCAAAACTAAATGCCATGATCAAATAATAAAGTAGATTTCTTTTCAAAAAAATACGAGATTATTCAAGTAGGAGGAACTAAACATTACTTGTGTTTTTAACTGCATAATAAATTGGCAATATGGACCAGAATCTTCCGTGTTATTCTGATATACGAGGAAATGTGAGTCAATTGTGGAATGCAGATAATTAACAGCACAACTTCGGTGGCCAAAGATGGACTCAGCTGCATCAGCAATGCCTAGGACAAAGTCAGATCAACTGGAGAAGGTTACAGCAAACCACTCCATAAGCCGCACGGCTTCAGCTGAAACTGTTCTGACCATAGACAGCACTTGTGGAGGGCCAAGCTTATCCAGGAAGTCGAGCTATGGGAAGAAAATAATAGCAACTTCACCGGGAAGGAAAACAGGGCACCACGGTAGAAAGTCTCGGAGCGGACAGTTCAAGTTTGACTTGGAGGACGTGAGCAGTGGTACAGCCTTGAGCAGAGCCTCGAGTGCCAGCTTGGGATTCTCCTTCTCTTTCACCGGTTTTACTGCGCCTCCTGAGGAAATCGTTGCTGATCTCCAGACTTTCAGTGATGACGACAATGGTAATTACACTCTTTTACTTTTGAAAAAGATCATAGTCTTTGTTGGTCAAACATAATTATGTGATATAGTTTCCACTACAGTGAAAAAATCGACGAAGTTACCAAAAAATATTCTCTAGATGCACATAAACCTAAAGCATGTAAAAAACTCATAGAGTTCGTGAACCAACAGATGATAGTGAAATGTATGCTCATCAAAGGGATTCAATTGAAAAAAAAAACTTCCAATCTTACAGATACGATGTGATAATTCTGTTGCATTGGACAATATTTGAAAGGAGTAATTTGCATAACAAAGAATGATTTATTGCATTCATGTAAATCCAGAAACAATGTATTTTAAAAGAAGCATGTACTTCATAGTTGAAACTTGATATCTAGATTCCAGGATGAGGGTTTATTGAAAAAATTATCATCTTATTGCATTTTCAAATACTGCTAGAAAACTGATCCGATGGTTTGAATAGTTTGCCAAATAATATCCATATCTTGCAGCAAAGGATCCGGAAGGTGGGAATGCACGGAAAAAGATAATATCAGAGCCCACATTGCCTATATATATAAAGGTAATCCAAGTCCCAAGACATGCATAATTCAATCTTTATTAAAGCTCTGTTTCAACAAAAAGTAGGAACAAAAGCATAGTTCCTAGAAAAAAAAAAGAATAATTTTAGTGACTAATCTTTTGTGAATTGAAGGGTCTACGTCCACATTAATCATTCTGTATGTTCTCAGATCAGCTTAATCAGAAGAATGAAATCTGAGCAAGTATCTGTCTACCTATAAACATTCATACAAGCTAATTTAGTCAGGTTTGATCGGTTACTATTAAAGGATCTCTCTTTTGCTATTTCCGTTCGTTAATTTTGCAGTTTACAGAGGTTAGATACAAGGTAATCCTCAAAGGTGTAACAACAACCACTGAAAAAGACATAATCAACGGAATTACAGGTTCAGCGAGCCCTGGAGAGCTTCTAGCCCTGATGGGACCTTCTGGAAGTGGAAAAACCACTCTCCTTAATCTCCTTGGTGGTAGGATAAGTGCGAATCTGGTTGAAGGATCTATAACTTATAATGATGAACCATACACAAAGTCTCTAAAGTGCAGGTAACTTTACTATCTCAACTCTGACTGATGAACTAAAACATACTTGGATGTGCATTCAAAAACTCATATACAGTAAAGCAAGTACATATGTTTCAATTTTCAAGTGGAGCATATAGGTGGTTTTGTAGAGTAGGAGAAAACAGGCTGTACAGTCTTTCTTTAGATTATTTTAATACCAAGATTACCGTCAGTTTTGCTTACCTGTCAGAATCTCACTAAGACATAGTAAGTGCAATCACCTGGCAGGATAGGATTCGTAACTCAAGATGATCTTCTTTTTGCACATCTTACCGTGAGAGAAACATTGACTTATGCAGCTCTCCTTCGTCTTCCAAACACAATGAGTAAACAGAAGAAGGAAGAGAGGGCAATTGATGTCATCCATGAGCTCGGACTTGAGAGGTAACCTCAAAACTCATGACTTTCCCATGGCTAATTTTATGCTATTCCACAAAAACAGAAAGAAATGTCTCCTCTAAAGTGTGATTAGGAAAATAATTCTGAAAAGAATTTGCCTATCATTCCAACTCATGTATTCTAACCTTGAAAAAATTCAGGTGTCAAGATACCATGATTGGAGGATCTTTTGTACGAGGAGTCTCTGGTGGTGAAAGAAAGAGGGTATCTATTGGGAACGAAATTATAATTAACCCATCATTGCTTCTTCTTGATGAGCCAACGTCTGGATTGGACTCAACAACGGCGCTAAGAATAGTGCAAGTACTGCATGACATAGCTGAGGTACGTATTACATTTGTTGGTTAGTTATCACAAAGTTCAAGGATACTGGGTAGACGTATTCAGAATGAAACGATTTTCTGCGTCATTCAACTCCTTAAACTTGCAAAAGCAAAAGGCCAAGCCAAATTATGTACAGAATTTGGTTTTTCATTACCACGGTTAGCCCCGAACTCCCTCACACTACCTTAGAAAGGCCTCAACTCAATGAGGTCAGCCATAAGAGTGCAATTTCTAATCATTCTTCTAGAAATAGGATCTGCAGCAAATTCATGATACAATCAACCTGAAGGTATGGATTCCCGAGCAACAGGTGGAAGTTGTTCAGGTGCTAATTAGACAGAAGAGTAAACAAAAGTATCTAAAGGTAAGAAATGCAACATAATACATAACAGGCATATAAACGAAGGGGCAATATTTTAGAAAAGTCTAGGGTAGTGTAGCAACACAAACATATAAATAGGGAAATGAGATGATATAATGGATGCTTATATAATTATTCCATGCACACAACTGCATCCAGACATTACACGAGACCAATTGAAGTTCCTATTGCTGAGAGTTGTGGAGATGGGTGAAGCATTTGCTAATTTTAAACAGTGACATTAATTATTGATCTAAAAAAGGTCATACGCCTGTCAGAAGTAAAAAAAAGAAATCTGAGTGAATGTCAATGAAGATGAAGAACGATCACTTATATAATAAAATTACTCACCTGCAAATGAGGCATTGCAGAGCTTAAATTTTTTCATGATTTGTGCACCATAATCTACATTACTCAAAGAAGGCAGACAATAAGTGAACGGAATCACAAACATACAAGAGATATTACATCAGCCTACTCTGATAAAATTTTTGTCTTACTTCAGGCTGGGAAAACAGTAATAACTACAATTCATCAACCATCCAGCAGACTCTATCACCGATTTGACAAACTGATCCTTCTGGGAAAGGGTAGCATGTTATACTTTGGGAAAGCGTCTGAAGCTATGGTCTACTTCTCATCAATTGGGTGTTCTCCACTCATTGCAATGAACCCTGCTGAATTCCTGCTTGATCTTGCTAATGGTAATATAAATGATATCTCAATACCTTCAGAGCTAGATGACAAAGTGCAGATCGAAAATCTGGGAAGCGATGCAAGAACTGACAAGCCATCCCCAAAAGACGTACATGAGGTTAGTCGTTATTCATCACTAAAACATGCATTTGGAAAGAAAAGTAACAATTTTCATCACTTCCAGTAACGCAAATCCTTGATTGAATACATTGGTGGGACAAATAACAGTTACTCCTCACAAACACAAATAGTAAGTCTGCAGGAGGCTCCCTTCAGTACAGCATAATGTTATGCGTATAATAATAAAGGTTAATTCTTTGATAAAAAGAATTTTCTGTATATATAATTTTAATATGTCCATATGGATTTGAAGTTAAGCATAAATATTCAATGTTTCACAAACAGAAATTTGTTCTCATAAAAGAAAAGGTAACATTGATTATACTAATCGAGAAGAAAATATGATCAGACAATATTGTAGCACATAGAAATGGATGCTATTCTCATATTCTTAAGTTACTCTAATTCTGCAATTCTGCATTCATAAGAAATCCATCAGTTTTGACTTTCATGTAAACATTGACGCAGTACCTGGTGGAGGCGTATGAGACGAGAGTTGCAGCCAAAGAAAAGAAAAAACACCTGGAACCCCTTCCCATAAGCGATGGCATGAAAGCTAACGTCTCAGCACCAAGAAGAGAATGGGGAGCAAGCTGGATGCAACAGTACTGCATACTCTTTTTGAGGGGATTAAAAGAAAGACGACATGATTACCTAAGTTGGATGAGAATCATACAAGTTATTGCAACTGCTGTAATCCTTGGGTTACTCTGGTGGCACTCTGATATCACAACCACAAAAGGTCTGCAGGACCAGGTAACTTCTTATCCTCAAATACAAATATAAAAATTATTGGCAAGCGGGATATTACAAATAGCCTACAAATAAGTGTCTAGTTCATTGTATCTAAGGACTCTTTCTTATATATAAGTTCAATAACAAAGATGATTTATCTCTATATGAGCTTCAACTTTATAACAGTTTTGTTGATGATGTTTACTTTTTAGCACCACTCTGTTTGTAAAATTTTTGTACTTTTGCATTCCAAACTTTATTCACCCGTTTTATCTGTTAATTACTCTAAATAAGTGGTCAAACATGTCACAAATGATTCCGTACTGGTGATGAAATACATTGTTATGCAAAAAGAATCCTAAAAGTTAGACTAATGATAATTAGTATTAAATTAAGAGTTATGTAGAAATATTTATGAGATCACAAAACTACTTCAATCTTTTTCTGACGTAAATGACAACTGACGGTCCATTCAAAATCCAATATGCAGGCAGGATTGTTGTTCTTTATTGCTGTCTTTTGGGGCTTCTTTCCAGTTTTCACAGCAATCTTCACATTTCCACAAGAAAGGGCAATGCTAAAGAAGGAAAGATCAGTTGATATGTACAGGCTAAGTGCATATTTCATGGCCAGGACAACAAGCGATTTGCCGCTAGACCTATTCCTACCAATCATATTCCAGCTAATTGTATATTTCATGGCAGGATTAAGACAGAGTGTTGGAGCCTTCTTTCTCACCATGCTTATTGTATTTCTCAGTATCATTGCAGCACAGGTATGTAGGATAAATAGTACATCTAGATTCTAGACAAGCAGCATCTTTTGTTTTCCATCAAAATTTCGAAATTATGGAATTGACCTTCTGTAAAATACACAGGGATTAGGCCTGGCAATTGGTGCCACCCTGATGGACGTAAAGAAGGCTACTACTTTAGCTTCAGTGACAGTAATGACTTTCATGCTAACTGGTGGGTTTTTTGTGAAGGTAAGAGCTACACATTTTTACAGGAAAAATCCTAATCAGTACATGCAAATGATTAGCCTCCAAATGTAATCAGAGCCATTTATATGTCCAACAAAAACATTTACTTCTCCATCAAAAATATTCTCATCATTTTATAAACTAGAAAGAAGTATGAGAATTCTAGTCAACATAGCTATAGAAGAAACAATAGTAATCAGTAGGAATTTTAATTTCATACATGGAAAATGCTCTAGTTTACTATAATTGAAAGTTCAAGAAATAATCCCATGCATGCAAATTAAAAGAGTAGAGGAATACTGTTGTTGCCATTCGGTAGAATCAGTATGACGACTTTAAATCTGAAAATATAACTTTTCCAGTAAAATAGTAATCACAAATTCAAGAAAAATTATATTTACTGCACACATGTATTTCTACAATTTTCTCCTCCACTTACAGCAGATATAGAAAGGATTAGGCAACCTGAAATAACCTCCTTTCTTGTTTGGAATTGTCAAAGGGCAAACGAGAGATAACACTGAATTATTAGACATTTTCCTTTGCAAATATTGGGTAATATGCTACAATCTATTATTTTGCAGAGGGTTCCAGTATTCATATCATGGGTCCGCTACTTATCCTTCAACTATCACACATACCGACTACTAATCAAGGTACAATATGGCCACGCACCACCCTCCCTAAATGTAACACATTTTGACAATGGAATTAAGGAAGTTGGAGCAATGATAATGATGGTTTTTGGCTACCGAATCTTGGCATACATCTCCCTCCGACAAATGAAGCTTCGGGCTGATTAAGAAATAATTGCATAGCATAAGTTTTCATCTCCAGTTAGATGCAAAAGGAGACTCAGTACAGATTTTACTTTTAGCAAATCCACTATTTAGAATCTGTAACTAAGCATCAACCTGAGAACAGGAAATCAAGAGGTTGAGCAAAACTTGTGTAAATATTTTCATTCCATTGAAAATTAGTTGCAGGAATTGGACACTATAACCTTAAACTTATTGAAACTAGTAGGCTAAACATAATATGCAACGAGTGCCACCAATCTCATTACGTATCTCAAGTTCAAGGGAACCAGTCATATGTCAATCTGGATGTTTAAAATAGTAAGCGTAAATGTTACAATTTTACCTGTCCCTAAAGAGCATCCTAGAAAAAAAAAAAAAAAGCTTGCATGTTAATTAACATGAGGTAAGATTAATGATTATTTAAAAAAAGATTAATGATTATTTAATTCGAATAGTATGAACAATAAGCAATCAGAAACAAGTTGAAAGTTCTAGAATCCTCTACAGATTATTTTAGAATTGATATAAACAGTATTTATATGAGAAACTTTTATTTGATCGCTTGGGATTTAGTATAGAAAAGCTATAGTGTAATGCCAATCGTTTGGATCATTGAATGTCAAGTATCCCAGTAAAATAAGTCATAATATGGAGATCTTACTAAGAAGGCAAGAAGAAAGCTTCAGATTAGATGAATAACCATAGTGAAATTTCCACAAATATCTCACAGTGCCCAGGACTTTCCGGACCTCGCCTTGAGCCCTCCGTGCAAAACCAATTACAGTCACAGCACGATCTCCTTTCCTCTGCCCACTCTGACCTCCTCGCCGTCGCAGGGTCTGATGCTACTCTATCACCCAAGCCGGAATCACCGATCTCGACCTGAGAGCATGGCGCCGGAATCACCGACCTCGATCAGATAGCACGACGCCTTGGACTATGGCACCGGTCATCGGCAGTCAAATCCATCGGCGGTGGCCGACCAGGCAGAGCGATAGAGTATTCTCGCGATCGGATTGGAAGAGGAATCATGACCATTCCAGGGTTTACGAATGGAAATTTATGGAATGGCTGATCTCCGCGGTGCGGCGAAGGGTTTGCAGGCAAGAGGCATGAAACAAAATGGAGCGCGCTACAGTTGAGGTACAAATGAATTGCGCTGGAGAAGAATTCTTGAAAATCAAATTTAAATAATATTTTTCATAAAAATGAAATAATATAGGGATAATTAAATTGAGGGGAAAAAACATAAATAACTATAATTAAAAATTCGTAACTTCTAGAAATTAAACTAATTTTATTAAATTTTACTAATATTAAAATTTAAAAATTAGGAACTAAGCTAGATAAAATATCAACGTTATGAATATCTAGTAATTTATTTTTAAAAATTTATACTTAATTTTAATTATATAATTTAAGTTAAAACTTGTTTGATGAAATCATCTAAATTCATGTCATTTTGAAAATGTTGTGCTAATTGATATTAGGGATGATGAAGTGATATCAAATTTACCATTGACCACCACCGATCGTTGATTAAGTAGTATTATTTTAAATAATTTAAAATTTTTATAATAAAAAATATATTATTATTTTAAATAATTTAAAATAATATATTTTAATTATTTTAAAAGTTTATATTAATTAAAAAGTTATTTATTAATTTTTTATAAATTTTAATAACACAAGATAGTGAGGCAAAATACGTCCTAAGCTAGGATGAATTTTGAGTTAGATTTTTTGTATTTTAGTAAAATAATAATTTAGGATGAAATTTGATTTGAGTTCAATGGAGATTTTAAAAATGTTATACCTGATCTCCACGTGATTGGCAGAAGGCAGATTTTATCAAAATCTGATCCTTCATTTGGTTAAATTGAATTTCTTTGTCAAATTTTAGGGTTATTTACTATTTACTAATTGATATTATTATTAACTAAATTGAACACAAGTCCAAATTTTCTTTCTTTTTTAGATGGAAGCAGCGGCGCCTCTTTGTCCTTATCCGACCGCACACGTGGAAATTTTGGTCGGCCGAGGCGGCTCGGCCGGCTCATTATCCAATTAAATCGTTGTGCCTCGGCCGACTCATTATCCAATTAAATCATTTCACAACTCAGCCGACCGAAACACGTCACCCGTGTACTGCACAGAGCACACCCGCTTCATACCAACCCCATGGCCCATGCATGCGTAGATGCCTCGTCAGCGGGCCCCATTTCTCTCTCCGCTGCGAAGTATTGGGTGGTCCATGGATATCAGTCCATCTCTTTATATGCTCCGAAAGTCCGAATCCGAACGTCCGGTTACGAAGCAGTTGGTGCCGTGCAGGAATTGGATCGCGGCAGCGAGGGGAGATGGCGTCGAAGGTGGCCAGTTTTTCGTTCCCGAGGCCTTTGCCAGAGGCCGAGATCGACCACTTCCCCTCGCTGCCGTGCCGGCGGCATCCTCTGTTCCAGAAGGATCACGGGCGGAAGCCGGAGCTAGGCGCGCTGTTGTCGGAGGCGGCCGGGCAGGCGGTGGCGGAGTGCACGGCCATCGTCTGCTGCTGCCCCTTCGGCATGGCGAACTTCCTATACATGGCAACCATCAAGCTTCCGGCGGGGCTGCTCCGGCGGGCGCTGCGGCGGCGGAAGCTGGCCGGCGTCGGGTTCGTGAGCAAGAGCGCCCTGCGCGGCAGGGTGGGCCCGCTCGAGGACGACGAGTTCAGCGTCCACGCAGGCACGCTGCTCGTGACGCTGCCGCGAGACGACGCGTGGCCAGCGAAGGTGGCCACGCCGGAGCTGCTGGCGCTGGAGAAGGAGATGTCAGCGAGGTTCCACGGCACGGGGTTTTGGCGCAGCCCCTCGCAGAGGGAGTGAAGGCGAAAACGATAGTGGAAATCAAGAAAAATAAGATAAACATATTCCCCTAATCTTCTTCTAATAGATCCAACTTAAAGGGGGAGTTTTTCTTAATTTTTGGGAGAGATTTGAATCACATTTATTTAATTGGTCGTGTTAAGATGAAGAATTCGAATTGAAATTAAATTTATGACAGATCCTTGTTTGACTATCACATCTAAAGATGTAGCATTTGAGTCATGAAGCAATGAAATACAATTTTTTTTTAGGATTTTACTTATTTATTGCAAAATTCTCTTTATAAAATAGTCAACGTTTGATCAAATTGGCCTACCATGGATTGTCTAAAGTCTTCCTTGGTGGTGGTGCATGTATCATCATTTTTTCTTGGAAGAAAATGCCTTCATTTTGTGTCTTTTTTGCAAAGCACAAAGGAATTATAATAAAGTAGCCGCAGCAAAGATTGCAGTATTGTTAAGATGTGGTCCATTTGATGAAGTTCACTGCTTTATTTGAATTTCTTTGAGCACAACTAAAACTAATGTTAAGCATACGAAAGTAGAAATTTTTTATTGCTCTAAAGTGTGAAACCGAGCTCATGTCAAGAGTAGAAACTTTTGTCACTCTGTTGATGAGGTTCACTTTAAGTGAGTAAAGGAGCCAAGGGTGAATCGGCTCTTCTGAATGATAATATATATCATATTACGCCAACAAAGTGTTCAAAATAAAATACTTTATTTCTGCTTGACGATCTATTTAAACCCACCCAAATCAGCAATGAATTGTTTATAAATAACCAAATAACAATAGTGTCATTTGAAGCACCATCCAATAACTCAGGCTCATTTTTAAGCGATCTAAATTCACAAAACGAATCGATGGCCGTTAATGAGCTAGAAATCGGCAATTGCAACATACTCTATACAAGGACATTTTGTAGTATGACAAAGTTTAATTCTCCCCAGTGTTCGTATCAGTAGGAATCCTTGAGACTTCTCGGAACTTGACATTTCAAGAAAACCGGAAGTAAAGCAGGCATCCGGTTCAGATACTACTCCATAACTTTCTCGAACACCTTGGCCTCATCATGAACAAAGCAAGATTGACGATGAACAAGACATGCATCATGGGCAGAAAATGGCGAATCGTAATTGTCAAATACTTCCATCATACATGAGAAATAACTGGGATACTCTGTTCAAGAAATTGATAGGGTCAACTTGCACATTAAGCGTTCAAATGCTGAAAGAGCTCGGGAAGATGGGCATTGGTAAGCTTGGTCCTCTTAGTGATTTCACGCTTCTTCTTAGCCTTTGGCTTGGAGGAGGTGACACCTGAAACTTGGGCCATATCCCGCCGCTGTGCAGTGTTGGTTGCAGGCTTCACGCCATTTTTCTGAAGCTCTTTCTCAATGTCAACCATGTCCCTCGGCAACTCGATCCCTCGAAATAGCTGCTTGAGATCTTCATCTACCTTTATGACGACCTTGGGGTCATTTGGGTAGACGATGTCCTCCTGAGAGTCCATGTTGGACAATAACCAAACATGACCAGCAGCCTTCAGAGCCTACATGTGAGTAAATAATAGGACATTATGGTAAAGTTTTTGTTACTAAAAAGCAACCACAGAGCAAATTCTGGAATTGCGTGGTCTAAGACCTAAAAAAGCAAGTCAAGGATACAAATAGAAGACAGGAAAATATAAGAAAAGGAGGCATTCATTACTTACGGCAAAAAATGTAAACATTGCACAGAATCAACACAACTAAATTTTAGTTAGATACCTGCAAGTCTTCCAAAACAGATGAGTATGAATCTTTGATCTCCACCACTTGAAGTCCCTCTGGGTACTTCCTTATAAGCGAAAGCAATTGATCTTTTCCGTTGAGATCATACTTGGACTGTACAAGATACAAAAGTAATTACTTCACGAAAAGTGTATTGCAATCAAATTTGTGAACCATTAGATAACTAGGCAACAGCTGGGTCAATGAAGATCCACCTCATTATTCCAACAAGACTCACACGGACAGGAACGGCAATGGAGTAGAAAATAAATGTCTATGACATAGAGAAGACTCGATAACTAGAGTAGAATTTTTACAGAGGCGGTCTCCCTAAGGAAACCAAACTGTACACTTGGATCACCACAACACAGAAATATGCGGATCATGTTTTTTCCCCTTTGATGTAGGAGACCTCTTTAATAATTTCTTGGGCTCTGAGACATTCTGGCACAAGCACGTCCATTACGGTTCATCCATAGAGAAAAGCATACCTTACCTATAACTAGTTTTGGATTGAACACACCCCTTTGATCTAAAAATTTTAGGCGACCTCTCTCTAAAATCTTTTTAGGGTAACCTCTCTAAAAATTTCTTGGGCTCTGAAACATTCTGGCACAAGCACGTCCATTACTGTTCATCCATAGAGAAAAGCATACCTTACCTAGAACTAGTTGTCGATTGAACACTAAGTATATTGTACTACGTGTTATATCAGTCATAATAGTTAAATACCAAACCATATGCCATTCATAAGTCGTCTATAGATAATCTTGTCAAAAATCTGAATGCCACTTAAAAATCAATCTGTAGGGATGGCTATGTGGTTCTAGCTTTACCATAATAAACAAAATAAAAAATAAACGTCATATTTAAAATTAGGAGATAGTTCGACCAGAAATTTCTGTGAAAATATATACTCAAATCTCATATGTAATTAGCCTGATATAGTAACATAAATTTGTTTGCCGAGCTACAGATAAATTACAAGAAAAACATCTTAAAGAGATGTAGAAGGTTTAACAAATAGTATTCTCCAGGAAAGGTTTTCACCTTGTATGAGAAGCGCTTCCCGTCATAGTATACTTTAGTATTGTTCTTTAAGCTGTCAAAAAGGGCTTTATTTGATTTTACATCAACATAACATGCTTCATTTATCTCTTCTGTTGTGAATGCTAATCTTGTCTGCAAAAGGTAAAAGAGACGTAAATATTAGAGATTGGTACAAGTTTGTAGCAACGTAGTTGAAAATAGATGGTGAGAATTTCAAAAGACATAACTAGCAGTGAATGTAAATTTCCGTGATTCTTATTTCTGAATCTCCCAAAGCAGATATATTCTAACTCTGAACTTTCTTGAAAAAACTTAATTTGTTTACTAATCTTTTTTGTTACCATTTTTTTCCTATTTGTGTTTCCACATTGGTGCACAACTTTTCTTTGTTAACCAATATTTGCATATATTCAATCCAAAACCAAATTATTATTGAAGATGCAGATGATGTTCTTGTAATCAACACTATGAAGTTCATCAGTTTATCATTTCATACAACTTAAATGTTTTTCCTCAGACTATTGTGAGCTATCTATATGATTTATACAAAAAGGTTATATATATGTAAAAACATGATGTCCCAATATTACAAGAAACAGTGGTCATAAAGCCTAATTATTCAAAGTGCAGCAACTACAATTTACTATCTCCATAGACAATAAAACATTATACCTCAAAGAGCAGTTCGATGACGCGCTTAAGTTGGGCACCGACAGGAGACTTTCTAATTGAATTAATGTATTGCAACCTTTCTGTATCATTTGAAAATTTCACGGACGGAATTGCTTTTGAAGCTGCGCTTGCTGGTGTTGCTCTGTGTGGTTGAGCAGCCTTAGAGGGTGCAGCTCGGGCTGCTATACTGGTCAGAGTTGACTGGCACTTTTCCTGTTGTTGCTTAAACCTATTGAGACTGTCCTGCAGAGACATCTGGAGAATTGACAATTAAATGAGTGGAAAATTAACTCAATTTTAGAAGAAACAGACGGACAATAAAACTAAAAAAACGTAAAACAACAAGTTTTAGATATGTAGGTTAAATAATAGGACAATTTCTCAAGTATAAACCAGTACATCGAGCACTCATAGAAGAATATGATCTAAGTACATTTATAATCACACGAGTTACAAACAATTGTGCAAGGAAATCCCTGAATAAGCTATGATCTTCCCATTTTCATTGTTAGACTACATGGATTGTGGAAGATAAGCTAGTAGGTTGATAATAAGGAGAATCTTAAATTAGAAATACATAAATTAGGCTTTTTTAAAAAAAAAGCTTAATCATTTAGGATAATTGGTAACTGAACTAATCTCAACAATATGTACTTAATTTCATTTCATGAATGGATTTTTTGGTTACTAGTAGATAATGTCTGGTTGGTGCATTATACATTGCCGCTTTAATTCAACTGCATGTTGCCGACATTCAACTATCCCCATTAAAATTAAAGGTTCAGTGGAGACTGCTTGATTGCATTACTGTAAATGCCATTAGATAAACCGAAGAAGAAGAAAACCAATATTAATTAATTTTAGCTTTTCAATAAGACAGTATGGTCGCAAACGCATATACAAACATATATAGGTGGTGAGTTCCGCTCTCTGAATTGAGCACATCGTCGTCCACTTCGCTGAAGATAACACGTTATCATTTCTCTTGGACTAAAAAATGGCAAGCTCGATCTGGGCCTGGGGTTGAATCGGCATACCTTTCAGAAAAACATTCTCTATCTCTCTTGAAATTCCCCCGACTAGACCACCAAAAAACCATAAAAATTCTCCCGCCTTACCTCCGCCAAATTTCCAAAACAACAACATACAATCCAATTAACTCCAGTATATCAAAATCAAATATTTGCACGAATTTCCAATCGCATGGACGCTATGACAAAGAACCCACAAATCAAAAATCCGAAATAGAGATTAGCAGAAACAGCCATAAATCCCTAGAAACATGAAACAACGGATCTGAAGGCGAAGATAAATCGAGCCGGAAAGACGACAAATCGAAGGATAGGTGAGAGATCATTTACTCTAGGGGAAGAATCTGGGGAAAGGGATCGGCGACCGGGCCCGGAGCAAGGGGAAATCAGGGAATGGCGAGAAGGTATGCGCTTCCAAGTTGATCGGTTTTTCAGATGAAGCGTTTGGGTATTATGACGGCCTGATGCCTGATGGGGGTAATTTTTTGGTTTAAAATGACAGCACAAGGCAAGCCTGAAAAGTCACTTTTGCCCTTGCGTCTTCCAATATATTAATGAATTTTTTTTATATATTTTTAAATAGCGAAAAAAATAAAAAAACATATTAAATTGATTGAATTAAAAAATAACTTTTGCCCTTGCATCTTATAATATATTAATAAAAAATATTTTATCTTTTTATATTTCAAATTCACAGCATAAAGAATAAAAAACATTCCATCAAAAAAAACACAAAATTAATTACCATTTTACTCAAAAAAATTGAATTTGACATTATTTTCAAAATTTAGCATTCAAAATTTCAGACTTGATAGATCAAAAATCTTAATATTTTCTATTCAATCAATACATTTATTAGTTCATACTTAATCATTTTAATTTCATTATCACACAAACTTAAAATTATTATTATTATTATTATTATTATATATTATATTGTATTTAATTTATTTTGATCGTCACTTGTCCGTGGAAACAATTAACCATTTTTTTTTTTAAAAAAAATACAAATTAGTCCTCGTCAAATTGTCTTCTCATCCCTCGCATCCTATTTTCGAAACAGAGCTGCTGCATATAGCTGGATGAGAAGCCAGAGAGGGAGTGCGAGAGAGGGAGTTCGACTCCCTCCCCCTCTCTCTCTCTCTCTTCTCTCTATTTCTGCTTAGGGTTCATCGATCGGTGCACAAGTAATCGAGATCTCCCCTAGCTAACTCCGAGGCGATTCGTCGTGGTACACCTTCAAATTGCATTTTCATTTCGCAGTCTGTTCTCCCTGCACACTCTTCTGATTCGAAGATATCCTCTGCTTGATTTCGCTCCGTGATTTTTCAATTCATTGAAAAATTTATTAGGGTTGGACTACTTCTTGGCTTGAACTGAATAATTATTTGATTTGACTTGCCGGTTTAGGGTACAGTGATGGAGGAGACAGGGAAGCCGGGGAGCCATTTGTCCTCAGCTTCGGCTTTTGTGGAAGGAGGTATTCAACATGCTTTTGACGATGCGTGCAGCATCTGTCTCGAAGATTTCTGCATAAGTGATCCTTCCACGGTAGGTCGTGTCTCATGGAATTTTCTTGTAATTTCATTCTTATTTTGCGGAAAGGTTGTATGATGGAATGGTACAGTACTTTTCATGACATATGTTATTTGTATCTGCTTGGGTATCCGAAGCTGTGTTTTCTTCTTTAATATATATACAGCATATCATGCAAAACTGATGAAAAATTCAGCTGTAGAAAGTTACCATGGCAGTTGATAATGTTTCATTGGAATTGCGGTGAAGTGATTTCATGTTTGGACCGTGAAAAATGTGGGTTAGAACAAATGATTTAAGCAGACATAATTAACATATAAAATTACTATATACTACATAATTTAATAGTATTTATTATTATGTTAATTAAAATATAGTATTAATTAAAACAAATAAAGTAGAAAAGTGCTATGAAAAATATTTTTGTAATTGATAAATTATTTTATGTGTATAATTATACCTATCTGATTTTTGTTAAAATTAGAAAGATAGAAGACGGTACATTGTATATATTAAATGATAAGATAGGTGTTTTGGATGGAAGTATAAAGAAATGAAATATTATGTGCTCAATATTTAAAAAAACATTTATTAAATATATGAAATTATAAAATATGTGATAGACACCGATAGTCACATTTGTCTCTTAGCTGCTATTTAGCAGCTTCAACTTTTTAGCTTTTCCATAGCTATTTTGGCATAAGTGCTTCTGAGGAGCAGTTTGCAAAATTTTAGCTAGACAACTTTTGCAAAGAAAAAACACCTTTCACCAATGCGCCAAATGTAGCCTTAGTGAATTGAAAGAGCCTTCATACATTACTGTGCCTCATTAATTGTTTGATGAGGGTTGTCTATTTTCTTTGGCATCGGTTAACGTTCTGTATCATTGATCTCACTAGTTACTTGTGCTGTGTTCTTGCGGTGGCTTATTTCTTCTTCTTCTACCTTCAATGAGTTATTTATTTGAGCCAATTTGGCAATTTCTTTTACTAAATGTTTTTTTTTTTCAATCCTCTTTATATAAGGTGCCAAAGAAGCTCTCAATGCCCTATGTGTTGGCAGCCCATCATTTTGATTGACCCCACCAGGTTCGTGGAACCAGAAGCAATTTTGCATATGCTTCGATGATTTACAACACAAAAAATGTTGATTTGTTTTCTTTTGTTGGTTATGTCAGCCAAGAATTATTCGACTCTGTAGAGCATGAAAGGAGTGTTAGACTTAACAATACACGTTTTACGACCATTTTTCTTCATCCAGCATGTAGAGGTTTCGAATTGCAGCATGTGGGTGTTTCTGTGAATTCATTTTAATATTTTCTTTTCTCCTGCTTTATCGGGAAGATCTTTTTCCTTAAATTCAAAAGGAAAATTTCTTTATCCATTATTTTTTTTCCAGTTGGCAGTTGGTGGCAATAATGTCGGTATGGAAGATCATTTCTTTCAGCACTCAGCTACTGCTGCTTCAATTGGAAGAGCACATCACAGTTTGAGAAGGGAACGGGTTAGATCAGGATCTCTTGAACACTCAAGGTATCTGTCATCTCCAAATTCAAATACACCTTCGGGGATCCCGGTTCTTGTCTCTACTCCTATAGGAGCAGATAGTGAACGAGTCCATGCAACAATCGCTACTGAATCTTTGGCATCAACAACTACTCCAGTAAGGGAGTATGCTGGAGTAACAAATGTTAGCCCAGATCATTCTACTCAGATTGCTTTGCTGACATCTGGTACTAGTACTTCTAGCAGACAAAATATTTCAATGACCTGGTGCTCGCTTAGACCTGTGGATGTGCATAGTTTTTGTTATTGTCTCGTTTCAGAATTGTCTTAATTTCTGCTTTTTTTTTTTATGCAGGACATCTTCTGGACAATCATCTCCAGTCAACCAAGATGGACCAGGGCCATCAGACTTGCAATCCTTATCAGAATCTCTAAAATCTCGCTTGAATTCTGTCTCAATGAAGTATTGTGAAGCTCATGTGCTTTTTTGAGCATCGTAGAATTGTCAGATGCTGATTGTGTTCTTTGCATTTGTTGCAATTAGGTACAAAGGATCCATCTTCAATAGTTCTCGAGGGTGGAGGGAGAGGTTTTCACGAAGTAATTCTGTGGCAGGTATTGGTTCTGAAGTTCGGAGAGAAATCACTGCTGGAATTGCTACTGTAAAGTCACTCATGATCGAGCGATTGGACAATAGAGAAAACAGATTTTCCAGTCCTGTTGCATCGCCTAGTGCTCCAATGCACTTATCCACGGGACCAAGAAACCATGATGATATTGTTGATCACGCCAACATTCATCCAAATAATATCTTAAGTAACGATGCTGGTTTTGCCAATCATTGCAAGTGAGAAAATAATGCCCATATATCTTCTTGGGTGGTGACTTCAAATCCAAATTAAGTTATGTTTCATTTTCTTAAGAACTGAGCACGTCACCAATATGTGTGCATTCAAGGTATATGTTTTCTTGCTCTTATTTTAACTTTGTATATAGATTAAGGTTTAAAATATCTGTTCGTATTGACATACTAATATTGTCTTGTTCAATACATATTTCAAGCACTCCTTTAGTTCAATATAACTACCTTTTGGTTCAATATAATATTTTCGCAGAATATTTTTTGCTAACAAGAAGCTCGTAAGCTATTATACTTTCTTTTGTTACTTCAGTTTCACAATTTGGAGATTATATATTTCTGATAAATATTGTTTTCAAATTATGAGTTATTATAGCTGATGATCAAGTACTTTTTTTTATAGTAACGCTTTAAAACTATTCTCAATATTAATCTATGACTTGCCTCATCTGTATACCTCCTACCCTAGGTGCTGGTGTGCGTGTAGGTTTGTGAGTGAGAGGCTCCCTTGTCTGCCAAAACTTTTCTGTCAATGGCTCTTTTATCTGACTGTTGTGGGAACTAGATCAACTTCAGAAAATACTGAAACTACTATATGCCAGATCGGTAGAAATGATAATCTGGTTACTTTAACACAAAAGTCATTAGAGAAACCTGACAAGAAGTTTCCTGACATGGCAATAGTCCAGAAGAAGAATGAAGAGGTAAAACTCATTCTAGTTCTGACTAATTTGTGCCAGACAATCAACCATTATAGGTCGTTTAGAAGGATTTGAGGCTGTTAGAGTAATAAAAGCAGCAGATTGCTTAAATCCTAGTTGTAAGACGATTTATATTTGCTTAATAGCAGATAATAATATAGTTCTAACTTCCACAGCAATCTGCCATACATGGTTGTTAATCATGATATCAAAAGAGATCGGTTGAATCAATAAGTTCTCCATATATGTATCAAAATTCATCAGAATATTATACAAATTCTAGGGCTTACTAGTTGTGTGTGCGTCACTATCTTGAGTTCAGCATTGATGTAGTAGAAGCAAACAAGTGCTTGATAGTTGTCACTAGATTATGATCGAGTCTAGTTTTTTTTCTTAATTCACACATTTAATTTTTACTTTAGGTTTTTTTTATGAACTATGGTTAGTAACTTGGGTTTGTATTCATGCATTCATGCATATAATTCCATTTTTCATTGCGGTTTCATATCATCAACAACCAAGATTAAAATGTTATAGATCTAGATGGATTTGGATTTTGTAAGTTAGCTCTCTTTTGTTTCATTCGGTTAAGTTGTTGCATATGACTGACTTTTTGAAGGGACAAATCTTGTATGCATGTAAAATGTAAATCTTCGGCATGCAGTCGTAGATAGGAGCAAAAATGATAACCTTCTATTTTCTTAGGTTAGTGGGGCAACAATATATTCTTTATTCATAAAAAGATATATAATCCTAAAACATAAAAGCATTATCTTAAAGGTTAGTGGAAGTGATTGCCCACATTGGACCTTATTTATAGTCTGGCAAGTAGCATGTAGTAGATTAAGCTGTAGATTATTATATGTCGTGTTACATCTACTATGTATGATATACCATGAAATTTATTTGAAGTGTTTTCTTTGTCTAATGCCCTCATCAAATATTATGCTGTAGCTTTTATTCAGAGCATAGATTCGGTAATTTGAACATCTAAGGTGTAACCCCTTTAAGTTCCATAAACTTCCTATTCTTGAAAAACGGTGAGAAGATGCGCTTGATGTTTTTTCTTTGGCCTTGAATTGATTGTTCAATATTTTCCTGAAATCTTCTGCCCTTTCAATTGCTTGCAAATGTCTGCCGAATTTTATATTCTAGGACCCTCACCAGGAAAGATGCTAAGGTGCAAAGTACACTTGGATGCTATGCATGGCTCTGTCTTGGCATTCGTTGGACAAGGCTCTAAAAACACCTCGCTATATTCAGCCGCCAAATTTGTTGACAATGGAACTCTTCAAAGTAGTAACAAAGTCGATATTCTGCTGCAAGCTTATGTTACCTATTGTGACATTGACAAAGCGGTTTATGCTGTTGGAACTTTATAAAGTTGCTTAATGGATCATCGGTTAGATTAGTACATGTTCTAGCATTTTAAACACCTAAGTTAATGCTAAACTGGTCGGGTTAGTAGGTCATACTAACACCCAATCAATAGTAGATTTGTTCGCAAATCATAAACAGGTCCTGGTCGTGTTTGGTCTGACTGTGAACCAATTAAACTAACTTGAATACTTTCAGTTTAATTAATTTGGATAAAAGGTTTTAACTTAAACACAATATGAATATAATCAAGTTAATTTGACACAAGCTGAGTAACATGTTAGATTCCTTACTAAGCCTCTAAGACATAAACCATCAATATGCCTAGATGCAACCAGATAACTTGACTTGACCCATTGATGACTCGCTGAGTCGAGAGAGAGAGAGGAAGAGAGCCTGGGAGAGAGGAGGGTGGTAGATGGGGGAGCAAGAGAAAGGGAAAAGAGGGAGGAGGTGTGTGAGAGAGAGAAGACGAGGGCTAAGAGGGGAGTCCAGGCTCAGAGAAGAGAAGAGAGGTTGGGGTTGACCATTTAGGAAGTTGAGTAATAGTTTAATTTATTTGAATTGTATGGTTAACTGTTTATAATCTAACACGATCTAATTAATTTTGAGTTAAAAATAAATTAGAGACCAAAATTCGATTATAACTAACCTAAATTCACCTGTTAAGTTGGGTTGGCTTAGCCTTTGCCAAGTCTATTTATAATATTGATATTTGAAATTTTAAGGTTGTAATATAAATAAGTATATAAATTTTAAAATAGTTATTACAATTTTAATTCATTTGGTTTAATATAAAAGTTAAAACAATAATCGAACAAAAATTATTTTAAAATTTTCAAATGGTACCAAATTTAACAGTAAATTGAATCAAAGTAAAAAAAATTAATTTAGTTCGCGTCAGTAAAATTTAACAGGCCTACTTGTCACTGTAGACGAAATCAGAGAATGAGACCTCATTGATCGGCATCAACACCAATCATCTCATAAAATAAATACCTGATAACACCCGAGTTCTTTACAAGGAAAAGAAGAAATATCTTCACATCACAATTAATGGCTTCACCATACATTTCGGGAGCATACGATCAACCTTAAAAACACTAGTAAATATCAAACGTGAAGGGTCGAACAATGTACATGATCTAATAAAGTCGCACAACATACTATCTACTTGAGAAAAATGAAATGCACAAAAGAGGGCAGCATATTTTATATTCACAAGTGGAAAACACTAAAACGTGCAGAACTTGCGTACTTGTTAGACTTGTTCCAGAGCATCGTGTAGTCCAATCTCCTCAGCTTCGTGATGGTTAGCAATTGTTCGATCTTCCACGACTCTGTCATGCAGGGATGCTGCCTCAACTTCGACACTCGTTTCTGCAGAGAAATCTTCTGTTTTATCATTTGTGTTTCCTACTACTTGCTCAGTTTTGAACTTCAGCTTTGAGGCTTTGTTGTCCGAATCAAGTGACTTTAATTTGTACGAGTTTGTAGTTCTTGATTTTGATGATGGATGATCCGAAAGAGACGTGTTCTTTGGATTCTTTGAAGTGACTGCATTTCGCTTGCTGATTGTCGTACCCTCATTTAATCTGGCTGAGCTAGTGGCAAGGCGTGGGATTTCACTTGATTTGCCAGCTTCCGCAGGACCGTCTGCTGCAGTAACAGATTGTTTGCGTCGTCCAAGCTTAGGTGATCTAGCACGAGTAGGTGGGATCTGTAATATACCAAGTTTGCAGCAGGATTGATCAAGTATAACATAGATTTACATTAAAATGGAAGTACGTAGAGGGAATTATGCAAGATTAAGTGATTAACGTAGCATAGAATACACAAATAGCAGACAAAATTTACCATGAATTAAATTAGTGAAAAACTTATTTTAGTTTTAATCGAGCTCATGAATTTTTAAATTAGTTCTAATTTGTCATTCCTTTAATGGTATGCTAACGTGGATATATCAATTTTAACAGTGACGCTATGTCACATGCCACACCAGTAAATATAAATAAAATATTAGTAATATAAAAAAAATAATAAAAATTTTGGTTTTATTATATTACTAAAGTGAACTAAGGATATGACATTATATGCAGAATCTATTAGCTACATCAATATCCAATGTACTGTTAATTGATAGACGTGATTGACACTAATTTGAAAGCACATAAATCAAATACAAAGTTAGTGCACCAATTTAAAACAAGATAAAATTTAAGTACTATGTGTAATTTAATGAAGTAATTGTAAAATTATTATTATGTCTCACAAATTAAGGAAAAGGTAAGCTAACATCTTACATTTGACCCACTTAATTGAGCAACGCTTGCTTATGCATGCGAATATAAGCACACATTTTGCATGAATCACCTTTTTGTTAGGACAAATCATGTACTGTACTCACGAAGGATTATATGTATTTGAGAAATTAATCCTTGCTTTAGTTGAATACTTGAATTTTTATGTAACTAAAAGCATGATTCATGCCAATGTATGCAGCTAAAAGGTTGATTATCCAAGGAACAGTGAACTCAAAAGTTTAATCTTCTATTGGTCCAATGAAATTACATAGAGATACTGCGTTCAATAGAATCTAGCAGATTGCATGTTAGACAGGAAAATAAGTTTCCCCATTCTGGTTTTTCCAGATGTTGTCTCCAAGGGCATACTAAAGAGATAAATGATTGCCAAGGGCTGATTCTCGAATCGAGAAATCCTTTTTCTCTCCTCGAATAAATCAACAATTATCAAATAAAACCAATCTTTTGTCTTATTTCTAGCAAATTATACTTGGTGTTGCCACTATTACTCATGCTATCTCGTTCTGGAGTCCTAGTATAATTATTATTCAAATATTGACAACCTTGAACACAACAGAAACTTTCAGTTGAAATACAAGGAACATTGCTTTCTCATACCCAATTACCTTCTCTGAGTAAACAAGTATGATTTGGAAGTGCTGCAGGAAACTATGATATGTACATTTCAAACTTATTTAACTTTTACATCAACCCTTTCAAATTTAAGTTTAGCATACATATCCATATAAAACGTAAAACACTCCATATATCCCAGAACTACTTGAGCTTAGTATCTGTCCTTAAAGCATAAAATCTTGCATATATACCATCGTAACTATTTTTGTTACTGGTTTGATAACACAATAATGTTGAAACTGTAATCAGCGTAATGACTTATTTAATAAACAATTGATATTTATGGTTTATTACATTTTCAATACTTGCACAAATAATACAACTATTTTCATTATATTACAATTATGCTTACCTAAATAGTTCCTATATACTATCCAACTGCCAATAATTATAGTGGTTGAAAATGTAAATTTAAGTGATAAAAGATAATAGTAGTGAAGGACATCTATTTTGAAGGATATTTATGAAATAAAAAAATTAGGGTATTTGTACCTTTGGAAGGATATGAAGTTGAAAATCCCTATACCCTATTATACTGAAAGTACATTAGGAAAAATAAAATAGATATAAGATGGGTCTTCGTAAGTACTCTCATCTGGATTAACCATGGAAAGTGTTACAGGATATTCAGTCTGCGTTCAAGGTACTTCAAAAGAGAAGGAAAAAACATGAATTTATCAGTCTCAATTATAATGTCTACTAATGAAGTTATTGTATTCATGGTTTCATCTAGTTAAATGTACTGAGATCTCATAATCAGCTGCGCTATTCAATTTAAAATATCTACACATTAAGCCCTTAAGCTACATTAGTGCCCATCATAACAAATGAGAATCATAACCATAAAGTTAAATTTTCAGCCTATTTATGACTCAATGACACATTAAACACTGGATGAACAAAGTAGTTGGTAGCATATAATGAAATAAGTAACATACTGCTACCTTCTTTAGTTCATGTTTAGGAGGGCCTGGTTCCTGATAAAAGCTTGGCATTGGTGTGGCTTTAAAGTTCAAGCTCTTTCTTAGCTGTCTGATTTCAGCCTGTTGACTCTCCTAATTTTATTTTTTTTTGTAAATTTAGTTCACATTCAGTCTAAAAAAGCTCTCCTGAAAGACTGGAATTTGCACAGATTTTCCATTTGGTGAAAATATTACCTTGGATTTTTCCTGCAAGTTTGTCTTTTCCAATTCCCTTGCATGATTCTTCTCTTCAAGTTTCATAAAAAACTATGAACAAAATACGGATTGATAAGGAGTAGCTTATAAGAAGAAGATGAAGTGAAGATAAATATGAACTGGTTAACCTCCTTTCGCTTCTCAGCACGTTCATCCAGTCGAAAATTAAACAGACAATCAGTGCTATTTCTTGTATATTGTGTTGAATTTCTGGAAATAGAAACGGAAAACATTAAACGAAATACATAAGGAAAAAAAAATCAATTATTCGGAATATAGGCCAACATACGAGGCAATAGAGCTGGCGTTATGATCCTTGTCCAGATGCAACATGTCTTCCAGGGGCTTTATTGTGCTACACTTTGACCTGTTATGTCAAGTTAGCATAATTAAGTAAAAGTTAGTTATGCTTCAATGTGAAACCAGTTTGACTGAATGTATTGTAAACAACAGTATGTAAGAATTTATATGTAAGCCATGAACTTGTATAGAAAATCGTGACAAATTTGGTTACAGGTGAAACAGTACGCTCGAGAAGCTTTACTACAATATGATAGAGAAGCTTTACTTTTGTGCTTATGAAAATAGTATCACGTATGGAATGGTGACAAATCTGATGCTTATCGGGTAGTGCATGCAAGTATGCAACAAGAATGTGTGCTGCACAAAAAATCCATTCTACACAAACATACATATTAATAATTAAACACGTAAAAGCGTGTGCATTTAGAACTAAAAAAATTGTGAAGAAAGGCTTGGCCAAAATAGCAGAAGAAGCAAAAACTTACTGCTCTGTTTCAGCACGAGTTTCATTAGCAGTTGCCCCCGCAGTCGTAGTCTTCACAGTATACTGTTGAGAAATAGGTAAAAAGAATCAGCCGCAATCAACTTACTGCAAAACATTAGTGAAGCATTGTCCTTATGATGGTTTAAGATACTGATTCTGAAAAGGTACAATGAACCAACTACCTTAGGATTCACTGATATTTTTTGAGCATTTGCTGCTGCTGCCAACCGAGAATACATACAAGTAAGATCACCAAAAAGGCTTCAAGATTTCCGTGGAAAATAAAATTACTCTAAACAAGTGAGTACACAGAAGATAATTAACCATTTGCAACTGATGATACAACTTTAGGTTGCCCTGTGGTTTTGGTGCTTTTCTGCAATCCATTAGAAAGAGACCCTCTGGTAGGAAGCGCAAGACTTTGTGAAAGAACAGTCCGTTTCTTTTGAGATTCATCTGTTGAACCTTTCAGACTATCACGACCTTTCTGTGTCTTCTTGATTTGACCTTGCGCATTAGATCCACCTTTCTGCACACCAAAGAGTGAAATGACATTTTTTCCCATTAAATGTTTCTGTTTTAGTCCTGCGAAAGAGACCAAGGAAAAGACAAACAGTATCACCTCAGAAGGAATAGATGCTTTGTTCTCAGTAGCCAATGTAGAAACATCGTCTTTGCCTGTGGAAGAATCAAGTACTTCAGTCTTTGATGCACCTTCAGAGCCACTATCAACATCAATAATATCAGCACCATTTTCGACATTTTTGTTCTCCTTATTTATATGTAAGCCGAATCCAACGGTTTCGGGATCTTTCTGAACTGATCCTTTATTAAATTCCAGTTCAACTCCATCACCAGAATCCATATTAAATACTATAATTGAACTCTGCAACAACAGATACAGGGAATATACATAAGCAGCGACTACAGAGACATCCCATGTATCGTTTTTCACAAAAATTCAACTGAAATCTGAAGCAACATTACAAATATGAAGGTGACGAAGTAACTCAATTTCCACATCTACACTACAACCGGCGATCTGGCAATTCAAGCTAATCCTACTGAAATAGTCAAATGAACACAATCAAAATGAAAAGATCGACACGGAATTCACCATAAAATTCTCCATCTCAACCCAAAAAAGCGCTATCCTATACAATAAGGCAAACAAGTTGCTCGACTTTCCCACTATCACCTCACTGAAACCTGACACATAAGGGAGATCGGGATCGCCTAGATAGAACAGGGGATTGCACCGTACCTGCAGACCTCGAAAAAATGCGTTCCGGGAATGGATCAAGAGAGACTCGAAGGATTCGCGTGAAGAACAGGAAGCGTCGGCGATCCGAACGAACTCAGCGAGATCGAACCCACGGAACTCAAAGCGAAGACGCTAAGAAGCCACTGCTCTTCAGATCGATCAACGCCGGAGATAAAATTTGATAATTACTCACTCCTGAGAACCCTAGTTCCATCGCCGGAAAACTCAAGATTCGCTCGCGCTCGTCTTCGCAGCGACCCACTCGACTCTCTACTCCCGCACAGTAGAAAGAGAAAGAAGCAGAACTCGAGGGCAAACACTGCCACACTGGGACGGTCTGTTTTATTCAAACTGATTTCATTTTTTGGGACAATCTTGCCCCTGACATGTTAACAAAATTATACCTGGATAAATACGCAGGAGCGTAGCTCATTCTAGACCGGACTAGAGGGTATTTTCGTCCACGTGGGGGCTCAGCCGCAGGACAAGGAAACGTGCGATGTCGATGACGTGGCATTTGATCGGGCGGTTTTGTCCGTACGGAGACCTCTACGCGACAGTTTATCGAACGGTTGCACGGGATTCGTCGAGAGATCGGTCGGCAATGTGAACGTTCGGTGAAAGTTCTTAAACTCACCACTGTCGGTGCGTACTGTGCGACACATGCACCCGGTTGTTTCGGGCGTTGGTTAGTTCCGATTTCCGACACGAGGTTAAAGTGGTACAAATACTAAATCGGTTCTTCCGATGATTTTAGAACCGGTATATATATAAATATAAACAGTGACAGGTAACAGGACGCTACGGGCGACGGCTTCTTAAAGTATGAGTATATATTAGCTTAGAGTCTGTGCGTGAAATATATATACGATATTAGTTTTTAATTCTATTAACGTATATCTTCTATAGTTTGTGGAAGATAATAGTTTTTAGAACTCAATTGCACAATTTATTAATTAGAACAATACTTCTACACAACAAGTCTACAAGAACAACATAACACAACACCGAAACAACTTCAAGTCTCAAGAGCGACGTCAAAACTGAACAAAAATAAGCTTACATTATGTCACTCAGAAGATGACATAAACAGAAATTTGATCTCAGAAGTGAAAACTATATTGAGGCCTCCAGTAATTATTTCCATAAGATAGATATGAATTAACAAACTATGTGGATCACATATATGAGGCTTTCGAACTTTTTGATGCCTCACCTGGTGAACTCCTATGAGTAATGTGAAGCATGAAATACACAATTGAGCAGTGGCAAGCTAAATCCCCCCAAATTGAATTGTTTTGTAGCCTCTTAGCTTTTGTTTAGAAATAGCGGCATGTATTTCTTTTGTGACCTGCATGAAGGAAAAGTTGATTTAAAGAGATCAAATTTGTCTTTCATCATTTATGTCCTCAAAAAGTGGAGGGAGCAAAGCAGGATAAGAGTATGAACACATCATATACCAAATATTATTTAGCTAACAAAATGCCTGTGGCTTGCAATAGTAGGATGCAAATCAAACTTATTCAGAATGTTATAATGTTTTTGGGTTAATGAATATGACAAATTATCTGTCTCTCTGACTAGAACGTGCAAGTAATCTTACATTAGCATCAATTTGTCAAAAAGAGCTGCCAATTAAAAGTAGATTGTGCAAAGTACTTTTCTAAAAGCTTACAATTCTTCTGGAAATGATCAATAAACAGCAATGAACGGCATAAGGACAGATCCTATCCAAAGCTTTCCATCCTTCTCCTCCACTTCACTAACTGCTCGCACCACCTTGCCTTGACTGTCTTCCAAAATCTCTAATAATTCTCCATCTGGGCTGTACTTTATAATGACAGCATGAGGTTTTCCTCCAATTTGCAGCAGGAAATGAATTTTAGCAGGAATTGGGAGCTTCAACAAGAACTTCTTCAATCGGAAGAATCGGTTAATATAATGACTGTACACACTTCGGCGGCAATGGATAGCCACCCAAAATTCACCCTTCTCATTGGTCCTCACGTTATCTGGGAAGCCTGGTAGGTTTGCAAAAACTTCTGATGTCCCCGCCTTTTCTCCCTTCAGCCAGTATCTCATCAATCTACATAATCAATTGCGTAGATAGTCAGAAATTGTTTAGCATACAAACAAAGCCCACAGGAATAGTCAGAAGATTAGAAGACAAACCTTCCACGTACACCTTCACAGAACAAAAGGAATGATCCATCCTTGCTCATAGTAACACCATTTGGAAATTGAAGACCTCGAAGCAGCACTATTGTTTCCTTTGTAACTGGATTGTACTTCAATAGTCTTCCTGAAGGCTCAGCGGTAAATACCAGTTGCATGAAGTTCCTGGAAGACAATATCAAGGTTGATGATGACCATATAATGTATTAACAGAACAAATATAACCGAATGAGGGTTGTCACTTTGATCTTTATAGAGTGGAAATTCAGTCCTTTAAGAAGGAAAAAAAACTGAATTTTTTTTTCAGGATGCAGGCATCAAGACAGTGAAACAAATTAGAGTAATCAAAGATCGCGCTTACTACTATGCTTCAGTTCTTAGTTGAAAACAGTGTAATTTTTTCTTGATTATTTACGATCATCTATGGTGATTCTTAGTTTCCTACTACAGAAACATAATGAGCAAAAAGGAGTTTTTTGGACAATCATTTTAGCAACCATATCTGGACTCTAAATGACTGTGGTACGCCCAACACAAATAATCAACCGATCTTACCTTTAAGATTTGAATATATCTACAAATAAATATCAAGGGTCCAATTAAATATAGCAGAAAAAATTGGAATGGCAGCAATGTTCTATTTGATGTTCTGTGAAATAAAACAAGCAAGCTCCTTCTAGAAGAATATAAAAACAAAAAAGCAGAATTCAACTGACATGTTTGCTATAATCTTAATCCTTAAACAAAACTGCCAGAATTCAACTGACTATGCAAATACAAAGCATCATTCTCTGGTGTTTTCAGCATATATACGAAAGATCACTGTTGAGTGTTGATGAAGATATATCAAATCATGGGAAAGAATTACCTCCTCTGGTAATGCGTGCTGCTGTCTGTGAAGTAAATATTCCCTTCCTCATCTATATCCAGGTCATTAGTGAACTTAAATGCTATTCCTTCTGCTTCTGTGGCAATTGGTGCGGCCAAGCCACCCTCCAGGCCAACTTTGAGCAACCCAAAATAGGCATCAGCAATATATAGGTCGCCAGTTTTCTTGTCAAATCGAAGCCCTAATGGTCGCCCACAAATATGCTCATTCTTTAAATAACTCAAAGGTGATTGCTTTGGGTTACATATTTCTGACCTACGAAGACAACGCATAAAACAATCAGGAAATTCAATGTCAGATTGTAAGTCTTCATGAAGGCATCTGCAATCCATCATCGGTCTCCTCTCAAATCAAAGTTAAAAATCAAGAGATTTTGAAGATCTTCGAATAAAATTTAGTCATATAACAGTGTTTTCTCATATCACAATTGAATTGGTGATTTGGTCAAAACAAATGTACCTATAAATTGTAATCCGTAATTTTCATTGTAATTCGCTTTAGTTATGAAGCAAAATGCCCAAAAAATTATGAAGACATTTAAGTCCCAAGGCGCAACGATTCCAATGTATGAAGAAGGCATATGGAGTAACAAAAAAAAAAAAAGGTCTCGATCTTGTGTTTAGATGGAGTTCTTCAGTTTTCCCTACAGAACACTAATCAATTTTGCTTCAAAGCAACAAAAGTTGTTCATCTTTTTCCGTGACGGTACTATCTAAGCTTTTAGTTCTATTCCAATCTTACAAGAAAAAAAAAAGAACAAAGGACGACTTTATTACTCTACTTTTAATCACTGGTACACCCAGTCTGCTAGTCAAGCTTTACTCGCATCCAGTGTCTCTTACTCCTATGGATTTTCCTTAAGATGATTTTAGGAACACAAAAATTGGGATGTGCGAAATCAAAAGAAAAAACACGGCTTCTCAAAATTTTTTACCACGCCATCGATCAGATCACAGAAATAAAAAAGCTTACAGTTTTTTGCCTTTCGCTGACATAGATCGAAAGGAAAACGACGCCATACCTGTTCGGAGACGTGTAAGCGAAGTCGGACCAGGACTCCCCGTTCCAAAAGATCACCCGACCATCGGCGACGCCGGTGTACGGCCCCCGGCCCCGTGGATCGAAGGCGACGCTCTCGGGCCCCTGGATTTGGTTGAGGAACTTGATCTCCGCCTTCTGGAGCCGGTTCTCGGCGTCACGCGCCGTCGGAAGTTCCGACCACGGCGGAAGCTCTACGGGGTACACCTCGAAGCCGGGGAACGCCACCATGGAGCCATGGCCGAAGGGGTCTAAACCACAGTAGAGCGCCGTCAGGAGCACTATTACGGCGAACACCGCTCCCGCTGGCGACATTGGTCACGAAGATTGTTTTATTTTCGATCTACTCGGAGAGCGCGCTTTATACAAAGACGGACAAGACTCAAGAGCATAGGCGGGTTACTTGGAAGGGTAGCCCCGGAGAGTGGTCGGTAAGCATCTGTGTGTCAGGTCTGGGACAGGCCGGTCCGGTCCAAGCTCAGATCCAAACGAATCGTGAAAAGGGCAGCGGCCCAATCCACAGAGATTTCTCTCCAGCGAACTCGCGCGGAGCTCGCGTGCGACGAAGCCACGGCAAGCAGGGAAGCTCGCGGACAACGCGGGCTGTGCGAAGACGGAAATCGACGACCGTGTATTCATCAGCGAACAAATCGGACGCGATCTCCTCCGATCTTCACGGACGCGGCGACTGCTTCGTCGACGCAAGGAGGGAAAGCGGCTTCCCCAACCTGGAAAGTGGACGAAGCTTGCGGCTCGGACGCAGTCTGAGCGAAGAAGCCGGAGGCGACGGTGGACGCTCGCCTCCACTATAAACGTCCGAGGACGAAGAGGGGAAGGAGAGCATTGGACCTGCAACTTGGCGAGCGAGCGGAGGGAGATTTCTGTGTGAGAGCTTGAGAGAAATCTGTAACCGGAAACAGTGGTTTCCGGCGAGGGAGGGAAGAGGGACACCGGCACCTGGGGTGGCCGGAAATAGGAGTCGACGTTGTAGTGCTTTTCGAGGAATAAAGCTTCATCGCCTTCTTCTTTCATCCTTCCTCTCCTTCCCCTGTTCTCCGACGAGTTCTGACGGCGAGGGAGGCAAGCGGCTTCCTTCCTGCCGGCGCGTTCCTTCTCCGGCGATCGTCTCCAAGCCGGCGACGAGGACAACGCGGCGTTGAACACAGACGGCGCTCAACGGCAGCGGCGACGCAGGCGGCGTCACGGTGCGAGCGAACGAAGAAGACGACGCTCGTTCGAAGGCAGGCGGCGTTCGAAACGAGGTGAGTCAACATCGACGGTAGTCAACGAGGATTTCGATCGATTTCGAAAATTGAAATCGAAATCGGGAGCGCTGACGCAAGCGGTCGTCAGCACAGCGAAAATTTACGCGCGCGACGAAATTCGGCAAGGTGACGTCAGCGACGGATTGCTGACGCCAGCAAGGAAAAATAAATCGGCGAGTGTGATTTTGACCAAGGGTTTCGTTTCTTTTCGGATTTCTAAATTAGGGTTAGAGTTTTCTCCGTGCGAATTGTATTTTGGCGATAAAAATTATCCGGGGAGATTAGGGTTTCTAATTTGGGGCTGGAAACCCTAGGGAGAGTTACGTTCTGGTATTCCGCCGGACGGTTCTAGGAAGCGGATAAGCGCTAATTCTAGACTGATCCGACCGGGGCGTGACAACAGGTATCAGAGCAGGCTAACGTGTTCCAGCAAACACGGCACCTTCAGCCTCACCCTCGAAGGTGAGGAAAGGTCTAAAGTTCCAGAAAATCACCCATACTGCTAGGGGAGCGTCAGAGGACGCCCGACCCAGGCAGGATAAAGGAAAAGCCAAGGAGACGGCTGATCCTGAGGAGATGGTGAACCAGGGTGAACGCATTGCTCAGATCGAGCAGATGCTCGGTTTGGCCAGTGGTGGAGGCAATGGGATGATTCCACAGGTGGAAAGCCTTCAGAAGACTGTGGAGGATCAGGAGTTGCTGATCGAGCAACAGAGGTTGCAGATCGAGCAACAGAGGTTACAGATCGAGGTCATGCAACAGACCATGGAGGGTCTGATCCATCTACCAGGAGAGATGGCTCGCATGAAGGAAGACATGCACGCTGAAGTAAGGGTACTGTGTTTAGCCCTAGCGCAAGTATCGAAACCAACACCGGTGGAGCAGGAGGCTTCCAAACCGAGGATGCGCGTGCCAGACCCAGCGACGTTCGGGGGGGCTCGATCGTCCAGAGAGGTCGAAAACTTTATCTAGGATATGGAGCAACTGTTTTCAGCTAACCATATTTCTGCAGGAGATCGGGTGCAGGTGTGCATCGCCTATCTTACAGGCGACGCGAAACTTTGGTGGCGAACCAAAGTTGGCTCTACTTCCGGGACTACTAGCTGGACTTGGGAGACTTTCCGTGAGGAACTGCGGCGGCAGTTTCTTCCCGGAAACTCGGCGGACCAGGCGCATGGCAAACTGGATCGGCTGAGGCATACAGGCTCGATCCAGGAGTACGTCCGGGGTTTCTCTACTTTGATGCTGGAGCTTCCAGGCATGGCAGAGGACGATAGGAGGTATTTCTTCCTCCGGGGCCTTCAGCCATGGGCAGAAACGGAGGTCCGACGTCGCGAGCCAGTTGACTGGAGGGCGGCTGCGGTGGTGGCCGAATCTCTGGTGGATAACAGAAATTTCAAACCAGCACCACCAAAGAAATCCAAGACACCACCAAAGCGCGGACCTCAGCGCGGCTCCCCATGCACACCGCCGGGAGCTAGAGTTCCAGAGAGGGGTGGGCCATTTTACCGGCAGAACAAGGGTTCACCGGGGCGACGGGAGCAAAAGCCACAGGGTTGCTTTTGGTGCGGCGGTCCTCACTGGGTAAAGGATTGTCCCAGCAAGCAAAAGCTCATGGCGATAGCGGCACAGGATCCAGCCGAGGAAGCCGAGGAAACCGAGCAACCGCGGATTGGATCACTGCAGGTAGTTCCACACACTGCCACTGGAGCGCAGCAGTGTCAGATCGGGGCAATGAGAATCGGAGCGATGGTTCTGCGGGATCCGCCCGTTAGAGACATCGAGGGCGATGTCCAAGTTGGGCGGGGGAGAATTGTCAGGTCTGGGTCAGGCCGGTCCGGCCCAAGCCCAGATCCAAACGAATCATGAAAAGGGCAGCGGCCCAATCCACAGAGATTTCTCTCCAGCGAACTCGCGCGGAGCTCGCGTGCGACGAAGCCACGGCAAGCAGGGAAGCTCGCGGACGACGCGGGCTGTGCGAAGACGGAAATCGACGACCGTGTCTTCATCAGCGAACAAATCGGACGCGATCTCCTCCGATCTTCACGGACGCGGCGACTGCTTCGTCGACGCAAGGAGGGAAAGCGGCTTCCCCAACCTGGAAAGTGGACGAAGCTTGCGGCTCGGACGCAGTCTGAGCGAAGAAGCCGGAGGCGACGGTGGACGCTCGCCTCCACTATAAACGTCCGAGGACGAAGAGGGGAAGGAGAGCATTGGACCTGCAACTTGGCGAGCGAGCGGAGGGAGATTTCTGTGTGAGAGCTTGAGAGAAATCTGTAACCGGAAACAGTGGTTTCCGGCGAGGGAGGGAAGAGGGACACCGGCACCTGGGGTGGCCGGAAATAGGAGTCGACGTTGTAGTGCTTTTCGAGGAATAAAGCTTCATCGCCTTCTTCTTTCATCCTTCCTCTCCTTCCCCTGTTCTCCGACGAGTTCTGACGGCGAGGGAGGCAAGCGGCTTCCTTCCTGTCGGCGCGTTCCTTCTTCGGCGATCGTCTCCAAGCCGGCGACGAGGACAACGCGGCGTCGAACACAGACGGCGCTCAACGGCAGCGGCGACGCAGGCGGCGTCGCGGTGCGAGCGAACGAAGAAGACGACGCTCGTTCGAACGCAGGCGGCGTTCGAAACGAGGCGAGTCAACATCGACGGTAGTCAACGAGGATTTCGATCGATTTCGAAAATCGAAATCGAAATCGGGAGCGCTGACGCAAGCGGTCGTCAACACAGCAAAAATTCACGCGCGGGATGAAATTCTGCAAGGTGACGTCAGCGACGGATTGCTGACGCCAGCAAGGAAAAATAAATCGGCGAGTGTGATTTTGACCAAAGTCAAAATCAGAGGAGGTATTTAATTTAGGGTTCCGTTTCTTTTCGGATTTTTAAATTAGGGTTAGGGTTTTCTCCGTGCGAATTGTATTTTGGGGATAAAAATTATCCGGGGAGATTAGGGTTTCTAATTTGGGGCCGGAAACCCTAGGGAGAGTTACGTTCTGGTATTCCGCCGGACGGTTCTAGGAAGCGGATAAGCGCTAATTCTAGACCGATCCGACCGAGGCTTGACACTGTGTGTCACGTCCCGGTTGGATTGGCCTAAAAATAACGCTTATCCGTTGTCTTAGGGTCGTCTGGTAAAACACTGGAATGTGATCGCGCTAGGGTTTTCGGACCGAATCTCGTCCCCAATTCGAAACCCTAACTTCCCAGCTCAACTTTTACCCCCAAATTACAAATCGCACGAAGAAACTCTAACCCTAAATTTAGGAAATCAAACCCTAAATTAGAATTATACCTCTCGGTCAAAATCGATTTTGACCGTAACTCGTCAACGCCAAATCGCTCGTTAACGCCGCTCGCTCGATTGTTGCTTCGCTGACGTCGTCTGGTGTCAGCGTTCCAAATTCGATTTTGAAATCGAATTAGCTTTGCTACCGAGTTGCGATTTTGACCGCGTCAAAATCGCTTCACCGCTGCCTCCTCGAAACGAACGCCCAGCGTTCGTCTTCAACCTTCGACGCCCGCCTGCGTTCTCTGCTGGTTCGCCGAAGAAGAGGAGTGCGTCGCCCACGCCACCTGCACTCGCCTTCTCGTCGCCGACTCAGAGACGGTCGCCTGAAGCCACGGTTGTCGCCAAGCTAAAGAACAAGGGACGAAGACGTGAAAACAGGGGAACTCGTCGGATTTAGGGAAAACGCGTTTTATTCAAGCGTACAAAAACCCTAACCGCTCCTCCTATCACGTCGGCGGCGACTCCAGCCGCCGACTACAGAGTCGCTCCCTCTCTTCACTCGCACTCCGGTACTCTCTGTCTGAAGACCTCTCGCCGATCACCGAACGCCTCTCGCCCTGCAGTTCTCGTCCCCCTTCTCTGCTTTCTCGCTGTGCTTTTAAAGAGGAAGGAGAGCTAACAATGCTCGCTCCTTCTCCCGAGTCGTCCGCGATCGCAAACCCTCGCCGCTTCCGAGATCTCCGCTCCGAGCTTTAAAGGGGAAGGACGAGCCGCTTCGTCCACCCCTTGCCAAGGCATCTGCTTCTTCTGTGCCCCTCTTAGCGCCGCTGCATCCACCTTGTCCGTGCGAAGAGGACGCCGTTGCATCGCCTCTGCGTCCGAGTCTTGCGTTCACGCGGCTCGGGAAGAAGACGCCTGCTAAAATCAACGTGTCACCCGTGAGATTTGGAGAAGAAGGCGTCGCCGTGTGCACTGAAGCCGCCGTTCTCGGGTCAAAATCGGAGGCTTCCGATTTGCATTCATTGACCTAATTCCCGCGTCTAGATTTGGGAATTCGCTTCCCTTTCCTCCTTGTGGGTTTGGGCTTAGTTTAGGTCCACTTTTCTCTGGGCTGAACCGGGGAGTCCAGGGCCTAACACTGTGGACATATAATTCCAATCGGTTTAATCCTAATCTATTCAATTTTTTTTAGAAAAAATTAAACCAAATTTAAACGGAACTCTTCAAAATCTAAATCAAATTTGCACCCAAAATTTCGAATTTACTTTAGTTTGGTTCGAGTTAAATCACACATGTTTTAAATTTGTATTAACTTTAAATAAACTAATATTATAATATAAATAATTAATAAAATTAAAATTAATTGCTAAAATTATAATAATTTGTTTAACTTGAATTTTTGGTGTAAATATTAATTTTAGGATTCAATTAGGAAAAACATGAAACTTAAATATTCAAATTAAAATAAAATTTTGCAAATTAAAACCACAAATTGATTACTTCACACGATAGCATAGAATCTTGACTGGTTGACTAGAATAAGTGCGCTATAGCTTCACACTTTTTGACCGTTGACGTGTTGATTTCTCGCTATAGCTTCTCACTTTTTGACCGTTGACGTGTGGATTTCTCCCACGGGGACTTGTAGATGCCAACAGAAACACTTTTTAAAAGAAGACCGAGGTTTCCTCGGAGAGAAAAAGGCAGAGCCTTTAATTTTTCAAAAAATGAAAGAACAGAGAATTGGATAGAAAGTATTTTCCCACGAGTTGTTTTCACCTGAAATAAAGCAAAAAAAAACATTTTCTTGTGCGTCTCATTAGCTTAAGTTTTATCTAACCTTGTGATAATCATTCTAAAAAAAATTAATTTAGAGATTTTAAATCCTTTGCAAATTTGTTAGATACATTAAGAATATATTTTTGTATGTTTATCTTCCTAAAAATGGATATATTACATTTTTGAATACCAAAGTTATTTATTGTAGGATAATCCAAATTGCATCATCGAATCACTTAAATCGCTCTATTTCCTTGCAAGGAATTCAAAGGATATATATATATATATATATAATCTAGTAACAAAAAGCTATTAGATTCAATATATTTTTCTTTCTTTTCTTTCCCTTTTCCTCTAAGAAAAAGGTTTAAATACTTTTCTGAATAAAAAAAAAGCTTTTATGAAAATAATTTTTCTCGCATCTCAAGCTTTAAAGCTGTATTTTTTTAATAAGAAATCCACGGTAGATTTCTTTAAAGAAAACACAATCTTAATAATTTTTTTTTTCTTTGATCAATAACTGAAATATGCAGAAGAATGAATATTAGATAGAAAAAAATATATATAATTGAGCCAAAGAAGTATGCAGCTACAATTGCCACGCCATCGCCAGCGGCATTACCTCCGCGAGTGGCATGGCATTGGACCGGGGCCGGGGACCGGCGAGAAGTGGTGGAGCCACGTGTAAGGTAGTATGGGTAGATATCCCTACTTATTTTTAATTTAATCATTTATCATTGACTATATATAATCATAACTAAATATAAAAAAAATTACACATATATTGCCCCACTCAACACATATATTTTATCTATTTGCCTCTTAAATTAATCAAAATCATCATAAAAAATTTCTGTGATTTTGAATTAAGGTGGCAGTGATGTAACAACCACAGCAATTCCTTGATCTATAAATATAATGGCATCGTTCAATGGCCTCAAGGAAGCATACGGAGAAGGAACTTAAATAGAAAAACAACAAACTATATCTGAATAATGATATCAATGACACGATAAACTTTTATCTGATTTTATCCTACACTTCTACCAGAATGAAATAGGAAGATTGAATATGCTCACCACCCATATGAAAGGTTCTGTTCGGGCCATCCGAAGGAGTGAATTCCACCTCAGACTATCCAATCAAAACAAAAAAGATGAATTATCTCAAAATGTGTAAATGATTCTACGTTACAGCAACATCGAGAAAGCAAGCTAAGCTACCCAAAGATACATGATTACGAGTGTTTGCTCACCGAAAACTCAAAAAATTGATGTGGCTGGACAATGTTTTCGTTAAAGAAGGTAATTTACAAGTGGTCGCTCACTTGCCTCACATAAACTAGTAATATTTGAGCATTGTAAGGAACAACTTTAACATTTAATTACTTTGCACCTTGGAGGAAATAATTTGATCGCTATCCTTTATTGCCAGGAAGAAAATTCTAACGCAGCTAGCTCTATCTCTTTGTCCTTTTCTTGTGTTTCATTTTCCCATAAATAGTGGCGGATTAGCCAAAGAAAAAATGTTAGTCCTTTTTACTCCTTCCCAAATCGCCAATGATCCATACGTTTACTGGAATATGTTCCCAAGGCATGTTAGTGCTGCAACCCCAATCACCGAACTATTTTTCGCAGTGGTCCAAGTACCTGCATGCAGGAGCACAGACAAATAAAGAATCCATCAAACACTGGCCGCCATGACGCTAATAGCAAAGTCAGGAATTGTTCTCTCTGGAAACAGTTTGTTAGTAACAGGCCAATTGGTTCATGATTCCTAAAACTCAGAAAATGTTGCCCGCTAAAAGAAAGAGCAAAAAGAAAATAATGATGAAACTATTCTGGGGTAAGAAATAATACATTTCAGAAGAATCTCTAAACTGCTATGATTTTAAGGGCCCCAGTAGAAAAAGAACGCTCGCCCTCGCAGCTCACCGCTCTCGCCCCTTGCTACTCTTGCCACAAGCCTCGCTCGGACCAGGGAGAAGAAAAGGAGGCGATGAGCCATTTCTAGACTTACCGCAACAACATCGCTTAACTGCGAGAAGGTTATGGGTGGTGCGCCTGCAGTGGATTTGGTGCGGGCATAGACAAAAGTGATAGGAGATTATAGAGCTAATATCACAGCTCAAAATACTTGGGTTTGTTCATAACCAGTTATGACTCTCCGAGAGTCTCTTTGGTAGATGTTAACAATAACATAAAACCAATGATCTTCATCTCCATACAATGTTTTGAAATTTGCAAATGCTTCTTCATCTCCATATGAAATATTTTTCTTGTTTATACGTGTGCATGCTTTAGTTAATTTTATGTGTAGTATTAATTTTTATTGTTCAATTTATATTTTTCGTTTATAGATGAAAAAAATACAAAAGTTTGTGAAAGTATTATGGAATTTACTAACAATCCAAATTTTTTATGATGTTTGTGTTGTAACGGATGAGAAAAATTGCAATTAACTTAATGGGATCAAGATGTTAGGTGTAACACCCCACATCCTTGAAATAGGTTGTGTGCTCTAATTAGTGCAGATCCAGTGCGTTACGACGTAGGCTTGGACATGAGGGGTTTGGCGGAGTGCCGAGTTGGGCACGTTATGACGTGAGCCCAGCGTGTCAAGTCAGGCGGAGTACTGGTGACTGGTTATGACGTAAACTTGGCTATATCGAGTGGGTGGAGTGCCCGGGTATTGGTGGCATGTTATGACGTGGGCGAGAACACGGGAGGCTGGGCAGAGTGCTAAGTTAAGCACGTTAAGACGTGAGCCTAGCCGTGCAAAGCCAGGCGGAGTGCCAAGGGCTGTCTTAGAGTTAGACAGCAGATATCCGATTTTAAGGATTGAGGATCAACGGTGATCCAAAGGCAGGAAAATAGGAGCAGTGCGCCCCCATGTGGAGGGACCCAGGTGGGTGCATCTAAATAGTGTGTGGGTCCGCGGAGGACGGGGCATTCAGCTTGGGTCCTCCTGGGTTTTCTTCCACATGGGTGGTTGGACATCCGGGAGAGTTTTCTAGGTGCGTGACGGTGGAGCGGGGTACAGGCTGAGGCGATTCGGGGTGTCGCCTGCCGGTAACAGCCTTCTTCGTCCTCCCTCGGCACAAAAATCCGATCGTGGGAGTTAGGCCGTGACAATAAAGTATCAGAGCAAGGTTTTGTGCTTGAATGAAGAAAGGAAAAATGGCGTCTTCTTCTTGCGTTGCAAGGGAGGCAGACATGGAGCAGGTTTCCCCTAGAGAAGGTGGCGGAGAAACAACACCGGCGATAGTGCAACCTCGTGGCAAGGCTCAGAAGTCAACAACCGCTGATCGCCTTGCAAAGCTAGAGGCAAGGTTGGGCGACTCCAGCGCCATCTCGGGTGAAAAGATCACCACTTGCCTTGCCTTCGTGCTGGTGGGAGATCAGGAGGGAGGTTCGGCATTTTTCGGAAGCTCTGGAAGACTGTCAGACAAGATTGGCAATGCTAGAGGTCGCACCACCTCAGGTGCCACACCTCTCGTCGGCAGAGATGTGACAACAGCGATGCAGCGGCGTGTTCCAAAGCCGGTGGCTTTTCTCGAAGGCAGAAGCGCATGAGATGTCGAGAACTTTATTTGGGACATCGAACATTACTTTCGCCTCGCTGCTATTCCGCCGGCAGAGCACGTCCCCGTGTGCGCTTCATTTCTAGCTGGCGAAGCAAAATTATGGTGGCGCTCAGAAGTGGCGCCAACGGCAGATACGGTGGCGCTAGACACCCTTACCTGGGAAGACTTGAGAGCCAAGCTTCGACGTCGATTCGTTCCGGGCAACGCTGGCTGGCAAGCAAGGCGTGCCCTTCTCGCCCTAAAGCATGAAGGAACGGTGGGAGATTACGTGAAGGCGTTCAACTCCCTCATGCTCGAGGTTGATGGCATGAGTGAGGACGATCGCCTCTTCTTCTTTGTGGAGGGTCTCCAACCGTGGGCGCAAGCGGAAATGCACCGGCACGAGGTCTGCGACTTGCAGTCGGCGATGGAGGTCACTGACACTCTGGTGGACTGGAAGGCAGCGCGAAAGACAACTCCAAAGAAGGTAGATGCAGAGCGAGACTTTGCGGAACAATGAGGTGCTGTTGGAGAATCGATTTTGGGGAAGAAGCGACGCCAAGCTGAGAAGAGTAGTGCGGCTAGCCACGCACCAGCAAAACCGGAGGTTGACACTCGTCGCTGCTTCATTTGCCGTAGCCTCCACCTGATGAAGGACTGCCCTCAATGAGAACGTATCATGGCGATGGTCGCCAAGGAGATGGAGGAGGCGGCGGAGCCAGTTCGGCTCAATCGAATGGTGCTTCTGTAAGGGTTTTCTAACGCGGCTCTATGCTGCACTTTTGCTCCAGTGACTGGGAACCTGGTGTAGGGCTGCGAGGCCATTTTTGGGAGGTAACATTTTGTTTTACCTTCTGTAAATGTATTTTGCTTGTGAAGGTTTTTGGTGTACGAAAATGAATGGGAATGTTCGCCGGCGATCGGACATGGAAGCCGTGTGCTCGTTCAACGAGAGGAAGTGTAAACGTTGTCTTTCCAGCAGTCCACGCTGGCATGGCATTTGACTAATGTTGGTAATTTTGACCAACGAATTAGCTTTTTCGTCGGTTGTCCGGACGCTGCCCTGGATGGAAGGAGTGGCGAAGACAGGGAACGCATTAAATATTATCTGATGGGATGTCAGACCATTATGTTCCTGCGGCGGCAAGGCTTATGGTATGGGGGCTTGCGTTTTTTGTAGAGCAAGAACCAAAGACGTATGCCAGAAGATTAAGTTGTGCCACATGGCACCCTCAATGCAGGAGCTGCATGCAAAGCTCCACGTGGTGGGGTGGACTTGATAGAAATTCATGGCTGCGCAAAGAAATTGAGCAATTGACCCAATTTGATGCAGTTGACCTAAATTGCAGCGCATTGGGTAATTCACCCAACCGGTCACATGGAGAAATTGGGTAGCGTCCCAATGTCTGAGGCTATGGAGCTGTGAGCTCCTTATTTATGGTTTATTATGGTCCCAAATCAGTTGAATGTGGGCTTTAATATGTCCAAATGTGGGCTGGGCGCGCTGGTACAGCGCAAAATCAAATGTGAACTTCTGGTGTGTCGGAAGGAGGATACTTTACGTATTTATACATTATTACTTGATTATAGTAATGTGAGTGTGCAGTGAGCCACCCAAGGTTGTGTCGTCGAGGGCGACGACTGGTTTGGGCGGTGGAGAATGTAACACCCCGCATCCTTGAAATGGGTTGTGTGCTCTAATTAGAGCAGAACCAGTGTGTTACAACGTAGGCTTGGACACGAGGGGTTGGGCGGAGTGCCGAGTTGGGCACGATATGACGTGAGCCCAGTCGTGTCAAGTCAAGCGGAGTACTGGTGACTCAGCAGGTTATGACGTAAACTTGGCTATATCGAGTGGGCGGAGTGCCCGAGTATTGGTGGCACGTTATGATGTGGGCGAGAACACGGGAGGCTGGGCGGAATGCTAAGTTAAGCACGTTAAGACGCGAGCCTAGCCATGCAAATCTGGGTGGAGTGCCGAGGGCTGTCTTAGAGTTAGACATCAGATATCTGATTTTAAGGATTGAGGATCAACGGTGATCCAAAGGCAGGAAAATAGGGGTGGCGCGCCCCCGTGTGGAGTGACCCAGGTGGGTGCATCTAAATGGTGTGTGGGTCAGCGGAGGACGGGGCATTCAGCTCGGGACGGGACATTCAGCTCGGGTCCTCCTGGGTTTTCTTCCACATGGGTGGTTGGCCGTCCGGAAGAGTTTTCTAGGTGCGTGACGGTGGAGCGGGGTGCAGGGTGAGGCGATTCGGGGTGTCGCCTGCCGGTCACAGCCTTCTTCGTCCTCCCTCGGCACAAAAATCTGATCGTGGGAGTTAGGCTGTGACATTAGGAATGCTATTTTTTTTATATTTGTGTAATGTAAATTTAACTATTTATAATTTTATGAGATAAATCATGATGTAAAAATATTTTGGAACTTATTTAACTAATTAATAATGGACATTATACATCATTTTGCTTAATAACATTTTATGGTGTTTCTCCAATAACAATCTCTAGTGTGTTTTCAACAACCCTTAAAGTACTATCTCAAACACTTATCTAGTCAGAAGACACTGCACCAAACACATCCTAACTTCCACACCTAGTTTGTCCATCCTAGAAGAGTTGGTACTCGGTACTCTTACATCTTTCCACTAATCAGAACGTTCAAATAGTAATAGAATATCTTGGAAAAGAAATAGCAGGGCATCTTCACGTATGCTCTATAGGCCAGTAGCAAATTCAGTTTCACCAAGTCTCAATTACTTCCTTATCACCAATACTCTTTCACCAGGACCCTGATGCAGTATGTTTACTAGTGGAATTTAATGGAAAAGCAAGGGGAATATGCTGATATTACAAGGAAATAACACGGACTAATTATAGCACTAACAAGCAAGCAGTCCCAGACACTTTATCATAAATGAAGAATTAAATAATACTCAACTTATTGAGTAGCAAAGTTTTATAGCATATTTGAAGACATTAGGATTTATGCATCAAGATGGAAAGGAATGCTCTCAAAAGATGCTTTCTGGAAGTTAACTTACTGATACACAGTTCTCAAAAGAAAAGATACTACTGTGTAGTTAGAATCCATCTACTGGAAAACAAAAACTTGCAAACTTTAAAAAGTTTCTGACCAGTTCCAGGCTCCCAGACATTGGACGTCTCTCTACTGTTTTCAAACTAAGGGGCTTATCAGATAACTGTAGCGGTTGTTTTTTTCTGTCCTTGCGCAGTAGTCCTTTATATAAATTTCAAAATGTTCTATAAAACTACTCTTACAAATTCTTTTCTTTATTTTGACTAGGCCAACATTAAAGATGTATCAACCAAACTTCGTTAGGCAGAAGGAACAAAAAATGAATGAAATAATGAAGGATGTGTTTCTTGGTGATATTATTGATTGGTTGTTGACATTGGCAGTCTAGAAAAGAAGCTACCTATACTCCATAGACAAGGCCCTGACCATCCAGCAGTTGACATCAAGTTGTTATACAAAGCTCCATACATCTGCGGAGAGAGATATTTAATATTAGCGATGTTTATTTCCAACAAAATAATCAGATGGATAGCTGAGATATAGAAGCTAAAAAGAGAGAAGATTCCGGCAAAACTGAAATTCTGTAACAATCAACCAAGTATTGTAGTAAGAGTAGACTAGTAGTAACTGTGCGTTGCACACAAAACATACTTTGATTACTGTGGCGAAGTTCTGATAGTTTTTGCACTATAAGATCGTAAGCAGATCATCCAGTGCCATAGCACCTTACTTGCTGTTCAATAAGCACCCAGAATGTTAGTCAAAGCATGCTCTCAAATCATATCAGACTTAGATTCCATGACGCATTTTTCTATTGCTTCATCACATAGTTCAAGTGTCATCTCCACATTCTGTTCAGTGTAACTGTTATCGATAAAAATGTTGTAAATTTCTCTATCAGCAACCAAACCCTGTGTTCTCATCTCTTCAAACAACTTAGTTGCTTCTACCAGCCTCTTCTTCCTGACAAGAAGTTTGATATATGCATTGTAAGAACTACCTCTAAGACTAAATCCCTTGCTCATCATTTCACAGTGAAAATGGCTGGCTTCCTTCAAGTTTCTAGCCTTGGAATGTCCTATAATCAAAATATTGTACGTGTTCTCATCAGGAAGTATCCCATTAGAACGCATTTCTTTGTAGATTTCTGTCACAGTTTTCATATTTTTCTCAATGCAATACTGCTTCATAAGAGAGTTATATGTTGTGCTATTTGGAATGATGCTCTTCTCCACCATCCACTCCAATAACCTCCTGCCATTTTCCAACATCCCAGCAATACAAAATCCATTCATCAATACATTAAAAGTCACAATAGTAGGTTGAATACCTTTATCCAGCATTTCTCTGAGCAGATTGTGAGCTTGATCCATTTTACCTAGCTTGCAATAGGCATCCATCAGAGTAGTATAAGTGTAAGCATCTGGGCAAAATCCTGCTGCCTCCATGTCCATCATGGTCTTTACAGCCTGCTCCATGTTACCAACTTTACAAAGACCATTGATGAGTGAATTGTAGGTAAATATATTTAGCTCTAGTCCCTTGTCCGATGCCTCATGCAAAAGCTCATTCGCTGCCTCGAGCTCCCCTTGTTTACAAAGGCCATCCGACAATGCAGTGTATGTCACAACATTCGGGACAAAGCCCTTCTGAATCATCTCATTGTGGAGATCGAAGGCGTCTTTCATCTTTCCTTCCTTGCAGTAACCATCAATAAGTGCAGTATAAGTAACTTCATCAGGACTCAACCCTTTTCTCATCATCTCTCGAAATGTTTTATTCGCCTCAACCATCTTTCTGCACTTAGAGAATCCATGTATAACAGCAGTATAAGTCACTGCATCAGGAACCAGTCTGCTATTCTTCATTTCATCAACGAGTCTATACACTGCAGTAAGATTACCATTTCTGCAGTGACCATTAATCAGGGTAGTATACAAAATATGGTCTGGAGCTATTCCACGGTGCAGCATTTCCACAAACATCCTCTCTGCCTCGCCTACTTTACCATTCTTACAGAGTAGCGTCATAATGCTATTGTAGGTAAAGGCATTCAGTGTTAAACCCTTGTCAACCATTTCGTCGAACAACTTCAATGCCTCCAGAAGTTCCTCATCGTGGCAGTATCCATCAATGAGGGTGCTATAGCTTATAACGTCAGGTAAGACACCTAGCTTTTCTTCCATCTCAAGCAGGATCCTATGGGCTTCTCTGGTCTTTCCTGCGGCGCAAAGGCCGTGAATTATGATGTTACATGACTTAGTATTCCATCCAAGGCCTAGTTCTTTGAACTCAGCAAATGTACTCAGCATATGGTCGAGTGTGAGACGAGCAAGGAGTGCATTACACGCATCAGCAGAGACGAGGATACCGTAAGCGACCAAGTGGCGGAACAGGGCACGGGCTTCCTCGAGCCTATTGATGTCAACGAGGGCATGGAGGAGCAAATCGAAGACGGAGGGCACGGAACACCAATGCTTGTAGGTGTAGATCACCCGATCGACGAAATTCCTGTGCGAGGTCAACCCATCGCGGAGTAGCCGCCGTGCTCCAGATGAGTCGTCGGAGACAACGGCCAGGTGGGCGGCAATGGCCATAGCCTCGGCAGGGACGGGGCGGCCGCGGGAGCTGGAGCGGAACCAGTGGAGTATGCCGCGGACGAGGGCGGGGTCAAAGCGTAGGTGGGGGAGGGACCAGACAAGGTGATCGGGCCGGAATGCGGCCGCGAAGGGCGCGAGGACGAGGCGCGGTGGCTCAGAGCGGCGCTGCTTCAGGGCGGTGACGACGCTGCGGACGAGATCGGCGTCGCGGAGGGCGGGCTTCTTAGGGGAGTAGTCCGGGAAGGGGCGTATTGAGGTGTCAAAGGAGTCGACAAGGGGGAAGTGGCGGCGTACGGAGAGTGGTCGGCGGTGGCGATGGGAGAAGAAGCCGTTTTGCCTCTTAGCCGCGGCGCGGCGGAGCATGAGAGAGCAGAGCCAAAGTGCAGTCCGTGTCCTCCTCGCCTCTCCTTTACTCGTAATTAGTTAGGCCATTACTAAACAAGTGGCCCGGCCCGGCTAATTGGCTTAACCATTTCTTAAATGGAAAAAAAGAATAATGAAATACAATAAAATGACAAAAAATAATAATTTCTAGGCATTATATGTTAATTCCTATTTCCTAATCAATTTTCTGAATACTTTGAATTATAGAGTTCACTAGGGATGACAATAGGGTACTAAATTAACTGGTATCCGCCCTATTTGAACCCGTTTAAAGCTAAACATATAAATGTTATGTTGGTTCAAATAGAGTATGGGTAGTACATATGTTATTTGAGTTAGGTTTGGGTATATAAGTTAGGTATTTATAGAGTTCGGATATTAAACGAGTAATTAAATTTTTAATAGGGTAGGGTATAAGTAGAGATTCTAAAAATTAAATGGGTAGTTATTCGAGTACGATTAGTAGAAGAGTTATTCGGGTTAAGATACGAGTAGCATAAAAAATATGGGTACCCTACTCGCTATCATCCCTAGTGTGACGCCCTGGGTATACTGAGGTTATACCCCACCCTTCCCATGGACATAGGGGTTATGAGTAGGGAGTAGACACCTCACATGTATAAGGCCTGATGTGGAAGGGGGCCTAGTAGTGAAGCTAGGGACTAACATTGTGTTAGGATGTGTTTGCAGGTACATTGCTGAAGAGCATTACCATTGGCGCATGTTATCCTTGGGTTAGGCCTGGGGGTATGATGGAGCATTGTCCACATGCAGAGGTGCATGGTAGGAGGGCTTGGGTTCAAGTTGGGTTCGAATCCGGGTTCAATTGGAGTGCCAGAGATCACTTATGTGGTTATGTTCAATTAGGACATAATTGTCATTAAGTAAATTATTTAAATTTAAGTTGGCACATATTTCTCACATGACAACTTAAGTTAAGATCCAATAAGGAATTTGGATCCACTTTGGCATGAGGATCCACCTTGGCGGATTGGATCCATCTTGGGCGAGATCCATATGGGCGAGGATCTACTTGGCGGCTAACCTAAGTGGGCAAGCATCCGCTTAAAAGAAGATCCGATTGGCATCACTTAAAAGGGGAGCTCGGTGACTATTAGCGGTGGATGAAGCTTTGAACCCTCACGCCACCTTGTTGGAAAAAGCTTGATCGTGTGTTCTTCCTTGGAGGCGAGGAAGAGAGGCGGCTCTTGGAGGCAAGAGGCGACAATACTTGGAGGCAAGTGTTCCCCACCGGCGACATCAATTCAAGGGCGGCGACACCATCTTGGGCGGTGCCACCTTGCTGTCCCGTCCCTTGTTGGCGACAACAAGGACTTCTTAGCACTTCGGCTTGCTAAGGGGGAGCGGCACCTTGGAGGCAAGGAGCCGAGAAGACTTGAAGACAATCTCCCTAGAGCACCAATGACTCTAGGGTTTGGGACTCTTCTTGGATGAGGAGAAGGGGATGATCTTGTTCATATACTTGTGCATATGTATAACTCACTTTAGTTGAGTAGATTTACCGTTGTATGAATATTATCTTTATTATAGTTGAGTTTTGTGTTCCTACCCATGTTGGGGAAAACACCTTTCTCATAGCCGAGTGTCAACTTGGTGTGTGGAATCAGCTTTGTGTGATTAGCATTGTGACTTTGCGCAAGCACTGTGCTTGGCGCAAGGAGCATAGCTCGCTATGTAGTGGTGGATATCTGTCTTAGGGTTTAAGCATATATCTAGTGCCCTTGATCGTTGAGAACTGCCTGTGTGTGTACCTTGCATAAGTCTAGTGCAAGGGTTATCTTTGCTTAGGGCGCTTGTGCTTAAGTGTGCAAAGTGATTGGAGGTGTTGAAGTCCCAATCCGCCACTCAATGCCTCAGTCAGAGGAAGGCAGAGGTTTGGCCAGAGTTGAAGGGCAGTGTCAGAGCGCAAATAGGTTAGGCAGAGCATAGAGGCAGCCTCAGGATCAGAGCAGAGAGTGTAGACGCGCTAGATCTTGTATTCCGCAAAGGCGCGCAGTAGAGAGTGTTGGCTGACAACTTACATAAAGGTGTGTAAATTATGTCATTACGACCCAAGAATTCGAGGTGAAAAATTAGGGAGTGACCTAGAGTTAACTAACCCTTTTTGGTCTTAAACTTAGCAATTATTCGTATTAATACAGTATTATTGGGCTTCAAATAACTTATGGAATAAACTACGAGCCCAACAGGCCGAATTTCAAATTACATTCCCAATTCTAGAAGAGTCCAAATAGTATCAATGCACATCAATTTTATATTTGTTGAAAAAAAATATAAATTTTCAACCAAAGTATTGATTTGCAAATTGTATATCAATCTGTGTTACAATTTGCAAAAATTGATAATTTTTTTTTGGAACAAAAATCATTTTTATATAATGTTTTGGATATTTTATGCATTTAGGAGCGGTCGGTATAAAATGAGACAAGTTTTGGGACCATGATTGCAAACCATGAAATAAAATTCCGGGGATATAATTAAAATTGTCCATTAAATTATTGTACTTTTTCATTAAAAAATTTATTATAATAAAATTCCGGGGCTATAATTTTATTATAATTATTAAAAATTATTATAATTTATTATGATTAAAATTGTCGTAAGAATGTTTCTCTTAAAAGGTGGTGCCATGTAGATTGATAGATGAACAAGATCAAAGCTTGGGATTGGGTTCCCTTCATTTCATCTCAAACCTAATTCCAGTCCTTCATGGGCCTTTTAGAGTAAGCCCATCTAGCTCGGCGCTGAAGCCTGAAGGCTTGAGTGCTTGACTATTAGAAAGGCTTTTTTTTTCAGAATAAAAAATTTAAAAAATATTGAAAAAACATCCTTTTATTAATTGCTGGTCTAGATCTGTCAGATGCTATTTGGGCACATCAATCAACGAGAAAAGAAATCTCTGCGCGCATGGGGCCGGCCCCCGACCGCCTGTACCGAGCTCCAAACTAGAAATCATCGTCAACCATGGTGGCCAGTCGCATTTATGAGCTCAATAGGGAGGCACAGTAATTGTTGCTTCTTCTCCCGGACCTACTCAACTGGAGAAAAATGTCAGCACAGCTCCGTCCCCAGGGACCATCTGCCCCCACATGTCCCACCCCCCGCCATCCACCAGCCATTAAGATTGATGTAGCCCTGTCACTGTGCGCTTTGCCATTGATTCCTTGCAGCAATTTTTATGTTTGCTGAATTATCTGCCTTAGATGGCTACTAGTGTGGTGGTGGTGGTGGTGCTGCTGCTGCTGGAGGTGGTGGCGGCGTGTGTTGAATGACGCAACCACATCCTATCGGTGGAATCATCTCCTTGTCTCTTCCCGCCCGTATATGGATGCCGTTCCTTCCTTTATCGGTTGCGTTAGGTGTGTGCTGCTGCTGTTGCTGGCATGGCCCATCGACAATGAGCCTTGCGCGCCGTCCAGCTAGGTGTTTATTAACCTCCGAACCGATTGCTGCGGGCTGTGTGCTTTCTTGAATGCCGCAATGTCCCCGCGCTGAGGTGAGGCGATCCGGAGGGGGCATGTCGTCGCCGGAGAACGTGGTGGTGGTGGCCGTGCAGGCCGAACGGGAGATCTCCAAGACGGCACTCGCGTGGGCGCTTACCCACGTCGTCCGCCCCGGCGACCTCGTCACTCTTCTCGCCGTCCTCGCCGACCGCGAGGCCTCCGGTACTGCCCCGATCCCTTTTTCCCGCGCCCCCTTTCTTTTCGATCTATTCTTTTTCTTGATTTCTTTCTGGCGTTCGATCGAGATCTCAGGCTGGCGCCGTCGGCTGCTGTGGGGCTTCCCTAGGATCGGCGGTGATCGCCGGAACCGCACCAGGGAGAGGTGCCAGATCTCCGCCTCCTGCTCCCAAATGGCGCTTCAGATCGACGGCCGCAACGAAGTAATGCGATATAAAGCCTAAATCCCACTTTGGCGCCTTTTTTCTTTTTCTCAAGGTTTTTTGTGCCTTTTTGTTCGGGGAGGAAATAACGGCGGCCCCGGCGCCTCTTTCGCGCAGATCAATGTGAGAATCAAAGTGGTGGGATCGGATGCGACCGCCTCCTCGTCTTCCGGCGCCGGCGGAGGCGGCGGCGTGGTGGTTGCGGAATCAAAGCGAGTTGGTGCCAACTGGGTCGTACTCGACAGGTAGCACCCAAAGCCTCATTGCACTGCTGTAGTTTTTTACACCACGCAAACTGTTCGACTATTTTCCTCGCACTGTTCCTCCATGTGCCGCCGTGCCCCGTTCTCGCAATTCTACATTATCTCAATTCTTGCGTGCACTAAACTACAAGTTAATGATCCGTCATAGTTCCTTTCTTTCCCTTATTAATTTTTTTTTTACCGAGGAACAAGACAAACTAAGATCATTGGTCGATATCTCGTTCTGCTACGGGTGGCTTCTCTTTTGCACCCCAAGGAATCCTGTAGCAAACAAAACTATATATGAGCATGTGCATTGCGCATAAGCCTCTGTGGCACAATTAAGAAAAGAATTCAAGAGGACAGTCCTTACATTTACTACTTTCTCTTTGACTATTAAAGACAAGACCTTCTTTAATTTTTGATATCTTCTTCAAGAATTCTTGGTGCATATGATCCAATCGAGAAATCAATTCAGCAAGAAATGAGCTCACATGGGACAGCTAAGTTCCTTGCCTGAGTGAGTGCTGAACCTTCCTTATTGCGCAAGTTGACGCAATTTCCTTAATTTTCTCATCTACCGGTTCTTTCTCTCTTCATAGTAGGAGCCAAAGACAAATGAATTGCACCTTCCATCAATGGTTTCTTTGCATGCACATAAGGAGCCTCTTTGCCTCCATTTATCGGGATTAATTTCCTGAACAGAGACCCTTTATTAAACTCCATGTTAACCCGAGTATAGTTCGGTTCATGTCAAACCGAATGGTGACTGTCCTTGGTGTATGTGATGGAAGAACTGAAGGCAATGATTTATACCCACACGAGGGTACTTTCTTTTTACCTCCCATATAGGTGTAAACTTATCCTCGAGAGCCAGACACAAAGGTGTCATTTTTATTATTATTGAGAGCGGCCGGTGGCCTGGTTACTGGAGCAAGTACTGCCGTGCCCAGTATCATGATTCCATGGTCTGCCTTAGCCTGTATATTTGTTAATAAGCGAACTGTCGCCCTCGTCGCCATGGCCGATGCCGGCCTGCTCGCTACCCTCCAAGGGGATCACCTGGCGTTGCTTGGATACTATCCTCGCCTGCGATAATTGTTTGATTGTCAACACGTGATCCGAGAGCAGAGGACCTTTTTCTTACCCTCCCAGTGCTTATTGATCGTAGCAAATATGGTCTGTCGCCCTCGAATAGTCACACTTGATGAGTTTGTAAATTGTCCACCGGTTAAATGTATGTCTGTGTAATATGTAAGCCACTGGTGTTCTGGTTTTTTTCACTATTTGAATAGATAATAACAGGTCAATACTGTCCACTTCCTTTCAAAAAAAGAGAAATAAAAAAGAAACAAACTAATGAAATAAAAAATACTGTTACATTTCAATTTAATCATACTTGAAAATTTAAAATGAAGTATAATGATATATACAATTAACTTAAGCATCTTCAATTCGATCATCTTAACTGTGAAGTTAATGAGATGATTTACTCTTTAGATGAGTCACAGAAAATGTACAAGAGCAACGATAATCTTGAATATAGTGCTGCTGCTTATAGACTCAACTCATACATCTTCCATTATTTTATTCAGTTTGATTCTCCATTCGGGTATATACTTTCATTATATTGCAAATTGCTCCATGTATAATTTCAGCCGCCAACTATATTTATATAAATTAGTGATTTTCTAGCATTCTTATTAGCCTCTGGCGATTCATCCTTTGGTACTAAATTCTGACATACAGCTTAACTATTTTAGTCTTGATGTTTATCGAAGACTTATTACAGCTTATATTCTGACATACAACTTATTGCCATTTCTTTCTCCAATGTTAGTGGACAATTGGATATGATGTTGACGATGAGTGATTGTTGAAATAATTGTGAATATTTACATATCCCTCCTCTAATGTTATGTTTTCCCTGAAAAGTTACTGCAGAAAAACTTGCATTTCTGTTCTTTCTTTGTAATCTGATTTCATGCGTGCTGCTATTGTGTAAATGTTAGGCAACGTTAGATTAATTTGTTGTTGATAACAAGGTGTCAATCAGGTCTTAGTTATTGAAAACAAAGTTCATATTTCGAACTAATCTTCACAACCCACCATTTGCTTTTTTTTTTAAAGAAAATATTATATTAATTTGGGGAGGGAAAAAAAATTAAAAACAACAAGCATCAAATAATTAATAATATGTATTAAGTAATTGTTTAATGGTAGCTTAGCAGTTTTTTTTGGTAAATACATCCAGGACTATCTGTATTGATGTATTGCTGGGTGAGGAGGATTAGTTTTATATAATATACGCAAACCATCTATGAACATGTGGGAAGGCATATACTTGAAAAACGCTAGTTTAAACTGTTTCTTAGGATATTGTAATCTTGATTATAACCCTAGAATTATTGCAAGCATTTACAAATCCTAATAATTCATCAAAAAATTAGGATACTTATGAATTAACAATAACCCTAGGATTATTTGAAATATAGACATCCAAATTCGGGGTCTCAATTAGGATTTTTTGTACTTTAATTACAGAATTCTCTAGGTCATGGAAAATATAGACAAATTCTTAAATATTATCAATTAGTGCAACCTGAAAACTAGCCAGTACCTTATTTTCTGTCTCTTGTGGGTTCACTTTTGACCCTATATAATCGTAAACCATTTCTGTCTCCTGTAATCCAAAGCTCATAGTCTGATAGAATTAAAACCTCTAAAAAACCCTTATCTCTGGGAGGTCTCAGTTAGCTTGCGCCTCCGTGATTAACTATTATTCTATGCAACGCACAGGCAGTTGAAGCAAGAGGAGAAGCTATGCATGGAGGAACTGCAATGCAACATAGTGGTGATCAAGGGATCCAGCGCTAAAGTGCTGCGGCTCAACCTGGGGGGCGTCCACAACAAGCCACTCCCTCCCTTCTCCTTATCCTCTTCCTATTCCCCCGCCTGCACCGAAAAGTTCCTCGACAAGAATTACTCCCGGCAAGCCAAAAAGACCGCGAGCAGCTGCCCGGTCGAGGATACTGCAAAGAAGAAGGCACTCCCTGCGGAAACCAAAACAATGGCACTGGTGAGCTCCGACTCCGCACCTGCACCGACTTCTTCCTTCTTTGTCCGAGAGCACAACCCTCTGTTCGAGAACAAGCTCCGCGACGGGGGATTGACACCGATAGAAGACGTGGGATCCGCCGGCGAGGGCACGTCCGGCTCCGAAGACAATGGAGGAGGAAGCCCGCCGCATCCTGCTTTGGGCTTGGAGCTTCCCTGTGATGCATGTGAGTGAAGTACTTTACTTTAATTCGACAAATTTTAATCAGTTTACCAGTGCGTATATCTCTTATATGAAGGTGAAAAAATATAGTTTTTTTTATTAATGCTTTACCAATTCTTATAAAACTGAACTAGATTTGGATGTGTGTCATTTCACGAAACCTGTGCTATCATTATCGCGAAATACACACACTCACAGTCGGGTACCCTGCGGTCACTGTTTAGTACTCCGCTGCTAAATTTTTTTTAAATTTGGAGATAAAAATTTATCCGGTATCATGAACAAATAAACCTGCTCAAAAAGTCACGCAGCTATTCTTCTCGTCGAGGGATGGAATCTGCACAGCTTTGCTTGTAGTCCGTCCATAACTAGTCTTTTCTGGTCCATTCGGACAGCTTTGAGACACTCTTGCACAAAGTGGGATAGTGATGGCAGGCAAAACGTGGCAACCCTCGTTACAAGATGGAAAAATAATCTAATATGAAGAATTAAATAAAATGAAATTTTGAATGAGTCAAGGTTTTGAATCGCACCCTATGTTTTATACAGTTTTAAGAATTTGATTCCTACGTAAAAAGGAACTTTTTCTGAAAGTAGACATTACACGCTGTTTCTCCCTTGTTCTCAGCTTGCACATGCAAAGATTACCCGAGCTCACGTCCTCCGTCGGTGCCCGTCTCCAAGCATCTGCATCGAATCTTTTGGATTCCCCAAAACCATCCGTCGCACAAAGCTCAGAAGCCGAACAACACAGCCAAAGCGTCTTCGGTCGCTGCTAAAACCTCGCAGGAGACCAAGAGCAAGCACGCAGCCGCCGCCGAAACGTTCCGCGACCACCTCATGCGCAGCCCCAACGCTAGTGGCGCCGAGCAGGACTGCGGAAGCTCCCCGTACAGCTCCGACGTCAGGGAGGCGGTCTCCCTGCTCGGGACCTCCCCCTCCGTCCCGCCGCCCCTGTGCTCGCTTTGCCGGCACAAGGCCCCGGTGTTCGGGAAGCCGCCGCGGCGGTTCACGTACCGCGAGCTCGAGGCGGCCACTGAAGGGTTCTCGGAGACGACATTCGTGGCAGAGGGCGGCAGCGGGAGCGTGCACCGAGGAGTGCTGGAGGACGGCAGGGTGGTAGCGGTGAAGCAGCTCAAGGGCGGGAAGGTGGTGGAAGAGGAGTTCTGCGAGGAGGTGGAGGTGTTGAGCAGGGCGCAGCACCGGAATGTGGTGATGCTGGTGGGGTATTGCGTTGATGGGGCAGTGAGGGTGTTGGTCTTTGAGTACATCTGCAATGGCTCCTTGGATCTCCATCTCTATGGTATTTATATACACTTTTTGTACTGAAATTTTATGTAATTTTCAAAGCTTGGATTCATTGTCGTTCTCATCGTTCGCGAATGTATCAGGGCAATGGAAGGCTCCATTGGATTGGACGGCGAGGGTGAAGGTTGCCGTTGGTGTGGCGAGGGGGCTGCGTTACCTGCACGAGGACTGCCGGGTGGGGTTCGTGGTGCATAAAGACATGCGGCCTAACAACATTCTTCTTACCCACGACTTCGAGCCGCTGGTAAGTGCATCTGCCCCTAAACATTAGAAATTTACATGCAAATTTGATCACATAATGATAGTTGAAGCCTAATTATTGTGATATACAAGGATCACCGAGTATATTCTTATTAGATTCGTTTCTTATACGCCCTGGACCCATTCCAACGGAGAGTCTAATAGAGAATATTTGCCGGTATGCACCATGAAGATGAAGTTGAAGATGAAAGTGAAAGTGAGGTGGAGTTTATAAGTTACTATACCACCTACAGTTTAAAAGATATCACTCTACCTCCTATAGTAGGAATATATTTGGTCAGTTGAAAGTTCTCTCAAGAAGAAATGGAATCCTGTACTTGAAGACATGACTTAATGCATGGATACATTTTAGGTGGCAGTGATTAGATGATTCCATTTTGTGTAGAAAACCTAGTACATATATAGTTCACATGACTTGGAATTGGTTGGCGAGTGGAAAGGGATTTATTCACTGCGTCATGTGATGCTTGCCAACAAGCAACTAGGTGAGGTTTTAGAATAAACATTAAGCTCTTACATTGCCACTGAAAGTATTTTAAGATTTATATATGGCCTCTGAGAAAACAAATATGCTTGTCAGCCGTCTTAACATGTTTGCTCATGGCATCTCAAATATTTTGGTGTGTAAGTTTTCACAAACCTTTAATAGACACAAGAGTATCCTGATTACTTGAGCCAGGTATAACTCAGTTTGGAGAGGTGATCCAATGGTGATAGAGAATCCTTAGGTCTCTTAGCCAAATTCTTCTACTATCATTTTGAGGTTTAAATTGTAGCAAAATTAACATATATTCATTGTCTTTTAGGGAGTGACAACTCGAAAAGTCAATTACTTTGCAAATGTTTACAAATTAAACCCGTATGCACCATATGTTACGTGTAGAATGAGTTCAGGGATCACATCAATCTACTCTACTCTGTCCGAGAATGATGGTGGAAAATCTTGAAAAAAAATTCGCCGAAGGGACCCTTCGGCAAACGAACGCAGGATGTGAGAGGCATTACACGATTATCGTATAATGCAGGATCGTGTAATGTCCTCATATTATGTACTATACATGATATTTTTGCATTATACAATAGTCCATTACACGATTTAACGATACCCCCCTACAAAATCGTATAATATGAACATTACACGATAAAAAAATTACACGATATCCCTTACACAAAATCCCTACCCTCCTGCGTTCGGTTGCCGAACGGACCCTTCTGCGAATTTTTTTTTGAAAACCTTAGCTATGAGGATGACAAGATAGTCAGATAAAGATATTAGTCCAATGGATGAAGATAGATTATTTGGTAACCATGTGGAGAAAAGGTGAGAGACACATTATCTAGAACGCCATAAATGAAGCACTCGATACTTGAATTTATTTGCAAGAAACAAAACTTGACGCTGTGGCATAATTTTGCTTTAATTTTTGTCTCCTATATTTCAAAAATGCCCACCGTTTACCACCTCAGTGCCTTGCCTTCTTTTCTTTTTACCTTCTTTGGTTTTTATTCCATTTTCTTTCTTTCTTTCTTTTGTCTCTATGTTTTTTTTATAACTTATTACTTCTTGCATGAATTGTTAGAGCTATTATGGCAAAGCGAACCAGTTCAATATATTACAAAGGGGACAATAGACATTTTGAAATATAGGAGACAAAGTGAACTTAGCCCTATGTTTTTAGCCTATAAAGGGCACAATGAGTCTATATTTAGCCACACAATTTTAGATTTGTCAAAGTTATTAGATCAGCTTTTTCATCGAACTTAAATTGGGTAAGATGAACATAAATTAAAGCAAAAAATTGAATTATGGGAATAACACAAAGCAGGGACAGTGGATTAGAGTCAATCATGTAATTAATCACTTTTATATATTCAAGGTAAATGAACAAAGATTGAAATGCTATATTTAAAGAATTACCTCAGTAAATTAATCTATTTGCTTCCATGTCAGCTGGGGGACTTCAGGCTCACAAGATGGCAAACTGAGACCTCTCTCTCTGTGGACACCAACATTCCTGAGGCATTCGGGTAACAAAACACATGCTTCCTCTGCCTACAACTATACTAATTAACTAGCTCAAATTAATTAACCGATCAATGAAGCAACTCTGCTCATTCTTCCTGACCAGCAATGAAATCCAATTCGATGTTTGGCACTCAGGTACCTCGCACCCGAATACATTGAACTCGGAATCGTCACCGACAAATCTGATGTGTATGCATTCGGTGTGGTTCTGCTGGAGCTCATCACAGGCAGAAGAGCCTTGGACACCAACCTGCCCAAGGGTCAGCAGTTCCTTGTGGAGTGGGCTAAACCTCTCCTTTCTTTGGCATCGGAGGATGGGCAGACGATCGCAGTCGACCGCTTCGTCGACCCGCAATTGGACTGGGATCAAGCTAGATTCTTCTCGCAGGAGCTGCGCGCCATGATCCGCGCTGCCTCCTTGTGCCTCCGACGAGAGCCACAGTCCAGGCCTGGCATGTCCAAGGTTCTCCTCTACCGCATGCCCCCTTGCGCATTAGTTTCTGCCCAGCTAGATAAGTTAGAGAATAAATTGCTGTTGCATGGTATGCACTGCAGGTCTTAAGGATCCTGGAAGGAGACAACATCATCGACCAAGTGCTTGACGTCAATTCTGTGGGCAGCAGGAGTGGCCGTATGACACGCCCAGTTCTGCACCAAGACATGGAGTTATCAGGCAGCTTGTCCTACAGATTCCCTCAAGAATCTGTCCTCAGTGCCCTCTGTTCCGAGAGAAGCTGGCCTGGTCATTTCCATTAGCATGCTTTGTTTGCCTCGAGAAGATTGGCACGTGCACGCATGCCCTTCACATGTTGGTGGTGTGGGTAGTGCGAGAGAAAGCAACGCAGGGGGATGGCTTCATTTGTACAGCCCTATTGGCACATAGAAAGGCGGCATTCATGGAATTGTGATTGGTCAAGGTTGAGTAAGTTGTGCATATGTTTTACTTTGTCATACTTCATATATTTTCTCTTGTTGTGGAAGTAATGATGCAGATTAATCTGTTTCATTTGATTCAGAGCAATCATGCACAAGCACGTTTTAAGAACTAGTATTACGCTGTTGATGAATGTTGAGATGTATTTCTTATTCTTGTAAGAATTGATGAGCTTCACTTGTTCTTCAATCCAAACCGAAAAATTAAAACAGAAATTTCACCTTGGCAACTTAGCATGGGCCGAAAAAAACTCTTAAGCGGGTACCAATTTCAGAGTTTTTTAGCCTTAGGATTTGTCTTAAGATTCGTGCGCGTGTGAATCCTAAGGCAATCTTTTTTTTTGAATGGTTAGATCGGATATCCTGCTTCGGCTTAGGAGTTTTATTTGCATGGGCCGCCCCTACCACCGGTCGCTTTTTAGTTAATAATAGCTGCGTATGATTGCACATAGCTATTGTATGGCGATTGGTCGATTGATTAAAAACAGGCTGGAATGACAGCCAGTCGGCTTCCTATGCTTCAATGGCAAGATAATAGAGGGCGGACATGGACTATTCATGAATCACTTTTGAGAACGAGACACACATACAACGACAAAGGACAAGCGCACACAATTCACAGGATGATTTCTTCGTGCGATCAAATTTTACACTATTTGGCTGTACCACGCAGAACGGCCCCAGCCACACCACCAACCGCTAACCGATCGAAAGGAGTAGAGTAGAGTTTCTAAGGAGATTACTCTTCTTGAAATGAATGAAATCTCGACCCTTTCATCATCCGCACAACGCATAGATCAAGATAGAATGATGCATGTATCTTGCTAATATGCACCGCATAATCGCACAAGGAGGTTATCCATTTCACAAATCTTAATGAACAGTGATTTTGTGGAAAAAAAATTTTAGGGAGATGAGGCAGAACTGCTGGTACGAGCCAGAGAGAGATAGTTGTTTTAAAAAATTTTAAAAATAAAATTTAAATTATTGAATCATTTGGACAACACAAAATATACTGACGAGGTAACTCTGTTTGGTATAGCTAAGCTATTTTTGCTAGTTAAAATAATTGATTTTGAAAAATTAAAGTGTTTGACCAGTTTTTCTAGGTTTGTAATCTAGAAGCAGTATAAGTGTGAAAAAGCTGAGAGGAAGTTGCTTTTAACTACTTTATAACTTTTTTTTTTGCATCTCACATCAACACTTATATTCGTATATCTTTATGATAATAAAATTATTATTTTAAAAAAATATATTAAATTTAAAATTATTTTTAAATATTTTTTTTAAAAAAATAATCAATATAACAGTTTAGTTAAATATTTTTTAACTTTTTAATTAATATTTTTTTTAGTCAAAAAAAGTTAAAAATTTAGCATAGCTTACATCTCACATGTGCATAATATTTTTTTAGTCTATGCGTCGTTTCGTTTTATCTTTAAAAATATTTTTTTTATTATTTTTTATTCTTTAGAAATAATGTACTTCTTGTAAGCTATCCAATGGTATCAATATTGGGGTATTTTAGATTACATATACATATAAAATATCCTAATCAATATGATAGAATAAATAGTGTTTTTATTTTATATGTCATATTGATTAGAGTATTTTATATGTATATGTAATCTAAAATACCCCAATATTAATACCATTGGATAGCTTACAAGGAGTACATCATTTTTAAAAAATAAAAAATAATAAAAAAATATTTTAAAAGATAAAATGAAGCGACCCCACATAGAAGTTCTCTACCTCATAGAACTTTTTTCCATTACCATCAGCAGCATATGGGAAGCACGTGCAGTGACTGGCCGGTGTGGAACATGCTGTCACGCCGCGGCGAAAGCCGGCTATTTCTAGCTCAGGGTTCCCCAGGGAGTAACAATATTGATAGGAACCAGAGAACTACAATAATCACATAACCTTTATTTAATAAACAATCCAAATTTAATATCAACACAATATCTGAATACAACTATCCAAATTATCAACTGAATAAAATACGAAAGACAACTATCTTAACTCGGCTGGTATCTGCTATCTACTCTATCCCTCCCAGAAGCTAACTCTGTACCTAGAAGAGAAACAAAGGGAGTTAGCAGAAATGCTAAGTAGGAATCAACAAACATGGTGAGGGAATCAAATAACAGGATAACACAATAACTGAAACAATGATATACAAATAATATAGGAATGTCGTGCAAATCATCAAGCTGGCCAACAGATCTCAATCAAGAGCCGCACTCATTTTCAGAGTGTTTCCACTGTTGCTCATGCAATGGAACGACTGTCCTAAACAGCCCGGTGAATGTTGCGTCCAACATCTGACATCCGTAGTATTGTCCCGAGGACAACTGGCGGTGCCCTATCCGGTAGCTCAGATAGTCTGATATAATCAGAACTATAACTCAGATAAACAGGCCACTGGAGAATAAATCATCCAGGTCAGCGGTCAAAATATATCACGACTTTATCATCTCAGATTTACAACGGTTTCACATACTCATGTGTCAATATCTCAGATACACAATTGTTTAACCAGGCTCATAAGCCAATAAATCAGATATCTCAAACAGATTTGTTAACCAATCATACAGAAACAGAATATGACCAAATAATCAAGATAATTGAGTTCAACAGGAATTTCAGAAACAAACCAAGCAGACGAAGCAATCAGATATCAGTGTCAATTAATTCTATCATATGCATCATATATCAAATCAAAGGATTAAGTAGCAATTCCTATTATTGACACTGTAAGAAAGGAGTAGGGTAAGATTCCTACCTCAAACGATGTTATTCTGAATCCTTTTGAAAAGTCAATAATTATTTATCAAACGATGCAAGCCGATTAATGGACCAACCACTCCGAAACATGAATTTGTACATGAACTCTATCATTAAACATTCTAATTTGAAAACCAAAACTACCAACATGTATAACATAACCCTAAACCTAGAGAACCAGTCTCAGATCATATGAACCGAACTTAAAACCCACTGAACCGGACAGAATTACACTGAACCGATCAAATTCACCCTGAACCAAATTAAACCGAGACTTCTAACTTAAATTACACAAAATATAAAACTCGTCTAACGCTATACAGATTACCATTAGATAGGAAATTTTATTATCTTTCCAACGGCTATCTGAACCGGCCCGGATTCGACCGAATCGGAGTCGAACCGGTCGAAATTCAAGTACTCACCCGAAAACAGAATTGAACCGCTCAATCCAATTGAACCGGTTTAAATCGATTTCAAAACTTAGCCGACGGTTTATTTCTAAATAAACCACACATAAACTCTAAATCAAACTTGAACCGCTCGTCGCCCGCGCCGCCCGACCGCCGCCGCGCAAGGCCGCCGGACTCGCGTCCGCTGCTTGCGCCGGCGAGCTCGCGAGAACGCGTCGAACATCGGATCGACCCCAAATTTCGCCAGTAGACTCCAGAGTCCAGACGACGAGGCAAGGATCCACGACCAGCTTCGGCGAGGTTTCGACCCACGGTCGAAGCTTCCAAAGCGACAGCGGGTATCGACGGTGGCGCCGCGCCGTCGATACACAAAACATACCCAAACACAAACGGAACTTCACTAAAACTTCACAGAAGCTTACATACCTTGCTACGACGATGTATCGTAGCCCAGAACACAAAGATCGCCGTCGACGAAAGCGCTGGATGGCTGGAACACGAGGCGGCGCCGCTCGAACTCCGACGACGAGTTTGAGCGCGATTTCTCCTTCCTGGAGGCGCGTCGAGGGGTGAGGACAGGCTAGGGTTCGAAACTCCTCGAGTCGAGCAAAAGCCCTCTAATATAGAGGTAAAACGCGTTCCATACGGCGAGAACGCGGCGGCGACGAAATCGCCGAGAAAATCGGAGAAGACGACGGGTTGACTCGGTCCCCAAAATCAGAATTTAAATCTAATACAAAAATATCAAATCCGATATTATATTAAAAACGCAAATCGGCGCGTTGGTTAGACGGATCCGCGTGCGTTCGAGCGACCGGGGTTCGAATCCCCGCTATCGCGGTTTAATTTTTGAAATCAAATCAATGTTAAATTAACTAAAATAAGCATAGTATAATATTAGAAACGAAGCTTTAGCCCAGTGGTTTGGGCGCTCGCGGAAATGCCGTGCGACGCGGGTTCGAGCCCTCGCGAACGCGTTTCGCGTTTTAAAAACTTATTTTTCTTTTATTTTTATCATTTACAAAAAAATTCAGAAAAAAATTCCAGAAAACCCCTAAAATTCAAAAATATAAATACTGATATTTCTAAAATTTAAAATTATAAAAATCAAGATTATAACACATGCTGTCGGATGTTCTCTTGTAGTCATGTTCCTACTTCTGATGCAGACGCGATCGAACCTGCCGTTTTTCGCCCAATCTCCTCCCAAACTGTTCCTCCACGACATCTATCCTCGATATGTGAAGGCTAATGAACCATCAAATCATTAGTCTAATCTGGTGCCGTAGAGGAAAAGAAAATTAAAACGAGAAATATTATGCACATTGTGGCAGGCGAGACGCGAGAGTGGCAACCACTACTTTTTAATTTGGCACCACGAACTTCACGAGTAGCAAAAAGTCATCATAATTCATGTGCTACAGTATATTACATCAATTTTGAGCAGTCGTGGATCCTCAATCCAAAGTATACGAAAAAATTCTTGTAGAAGACCCCATATTGCGATCACACAGCAGGGTGAGGTGTTGTGAGAGGACACAATTTTCAAGATAATAGTCCATTACACAATAATTGTGTAAATTATACGATCATTATGTAATGGACTTTCGTGTAATGGACTTTGACAGTGTGATCACAGCAGGGGGACTTTGACAGTGTGATCACAGTATGATTTCTTACTTATAAGCAAACATCTTTTTATTATTTACTCTAATATCACAAATATAACGCCTCGAATTATTGGTAAAAAAAGTATTCAAAAATTGTGATCATCCACTGATTTGCTTGGATGAAAAATTAGAAAAAAAAAGAAAAAAAATAATATAAACTTGTTTATTTGATAGAATATATAGTTTAGGAGAAAAAATAAAAAAAAAACTTCGGCATTACTTTTCTCATTTATTTTCCGCCCTAATCGAAAGGAAAGCTAAATTTATACCTTAATTTTACAAACTGCACATCTCATTTTTTACCGCATCTATTTGTTCTCGCTCACTATAAGTTTTTCTCGACTACTCGTTCTCACCGTCGCTACTTGAGAATATATTTTAATAAATTCTATATTCTTGCTCTTATCAAGATAAAAAAAATTTATTATTTAAAAAGTAAGTATTTTTTTTATAGCAAACCTACGGGGACATTTTGTACAGCTTTTTAGCTGCTTCTACTAGCCGCAAAAATAGATTTTTAGAAGTGTAGGTGTTTAGCTGTTAGCTTCTAGGTTTGAAACATAGAAATAAGTGCTACTTCCTGTTTTTAGCTAGTCAAAGTTGCTGGTTGGTTAAAAAATTTATTTTATCCAAATATATTTAAACTTTAAGTTAATTAATTTTTTATTAGTATTTTTTTTAATCAAGAAGGAACTAAAAATTTTAACTATGTCTAACGGGCTCCATATCTATTTAAGTGCACAAAAGGAATGGCATGGTATATATTGTTCCTGTCATGAATCATACAAAATGTTATATATATATATATATATATATATTATATTAAAGGACAAATAAAATTTAAATTCTGGGCCCACTAAATAATGAGATGCAACTCAACATGTTTTAACCACACCAATGATTTATAAAGACCCACTAAAAAAATCAAATTACTAAATGCCCCATCATATCAGGATCATGAGACGTGGGCGTTTTCAGAGCACACGAATAGATTTTTTTGGCAACGCATGGAAAAAAGTTAAAAGAAAGGACCCTCTTTTCAAGCAGGGTTTCGATTTTGGCTAAAAAGAAACAAAAAATATTATGATGATCTACTCATCAAGATCTTTCCAACGGTACCAAAATCGTCACGATCCAAATCCTATATAATGAGAAAAAAATTCGAGAAGTATAGTAGAATATATCTTAGCATAGATTCTACTATACTTTCTGATTTTTTTTTCTCATCGCATAGGATTTGAATCGCGACGATTTTAGTACCATTGGATAAATCTTGATGAATAAATTATTATGATATATTTTTTTTTCTAATCCATTTGGTGACTAAAATAGAAATTCTTCTTTTCAAATCTTCGCAGGCCATTTGCTCGGACGCATGGACCTGTTCACAGATCAGTCTTATCGATATCGATAGGATATGTTATAAATATAAATCTTAAAATAAAATCATTTTAGTATTGTTTTAAAATGAATCGATTTAACGATAATTTATCTAAAAAATTTTCTCGTCCCAAATGCACAAATCTTAAAAGTAACAGTGGTTTTATCATAATATAGTGAATATTAATTTTATTTAATGTTGATATTGACAAAATATTACGAAACTTAATCAACATGTACGATATTTGATAAATACACATGATAAATATAGTGAATATTTACTTTGTTATCCTCAAACCTAATAACCTATTTTTTTAAAAAAAAATTATATACAATTAAAAAAATACAATAATGAATCTGAATATTTTTTTTTTCCAACGTGGATACCCTTAAAAGAACTCGGCCCCAGTGTACAATTATTTTCGCACGTGCCTGGGAGATGAAACTACTGGTCGATCGATTTAAGCGCAGTAGTAGGCAGGGGTGGAGGAAAAAGGAAGTCAATAGCAATTAATTGACCGATATCTCCCAAACTCCACAGAGCCTATGACCACCGATTACAGCGCCGCCGAGGAGGTGCCCGGCAGCTACGGCACCGCCTTCTTCACCGCCATCAGAGACCGCCTCGAATTCTACTACGGCGGCCAGGACAAGTTCTTTCAGTCCCGCGTCGACAAGTACAACTCCACCGTCGTCCGCCTCAACGCCCCGCCGGGCCCCTTCATGGCCTCCAACCCCCGCGTCGTCGCCGTCCTCGACGCCAAGAGCTTCTCCGTCCTCTTCGACGTCTCCAAGGTCGAGAAGAAGAACGTTCTCACCGGCACATACGTGCCCTCCACCGCCCTCACCGGCGGGTACCGCGTCTGCGCCTACCTCGACCCGTCGGAGCCCACCCACGCCAAGATCAAACAGCTAATCTTCAACCTTCTTGCCTCGCGCAAGGACGCCGTCATCCCCGCCTTCCGCAACAACTTCGCTGAACTCTTCGAGATCATGGAGTCGCAGGTAGCCTCCGCCGGCAAGTCGGACTTCAACAAACTCAACGATTGCACGTGCTTCGACTTCCTCGGCGAGGCCTACTTCGGCGTCCGCCCGTCTGCCACTGAGCTCAAGTCCGCCGGCCCGGCCAAGATCACCAAGTGGTTCTTACTCCAGCTCCATCCGCTGACGACCCTCGGCCTGCCCAAGATTCTCGAGGAGCTGCTTCTGCACACCTTCCATCTCCCGCCCATTCTCGTCAAGAATGACTACAAAGCGCTCTATAAATACTTCAACGACGCCTCCGGGCGTGCCCTGGACGACGCAGTGGCTCTCGGCCTGTCACGGGAGGAGGCCTGCCACAACCTCCTCTTCGCCACCATCTTCAACGCATACGGCGGTGCAGATATTCATCCGGCTACATATTTATTTTTTTTATATAATAATACTTTGAACAAATTCCGGAAATAATGAACAGGGATGAAGATACTGCTGCCAGGGATCCTGGGCTGGCTGGCCAAGGCGGACAAGAGCCTGCACGTGCGACTCTCGGAGGAGATCCGCGGCGCCGTGCTGGAGGAGGGAGGCATGGTAACGCTGGCGGCGGTGGAAAAGATGGAGCTGACGCGGTCGGTGGTGTACGAGGCGCTGCGGATGGACCCACCGGTGAAGTACCAGTACGGCCACGCGAAGGCGGACCTGGTGATCGAGAGCCACGACGGCGCATACAGAGTGAAGAAAGGGGAGATGATCTTCGGGTACCAGCCGTTCGCGACGCGGGACCCGAGGGTGTTCCTCAGGGCGGACCAGTTCGTCGCCGACCGCTTCCTGGGCGAGGACGGCAAGAAGCTGATCAAGTACGTGGTGTGGTCAAACGGGCCGGAGACGGAGTCGGCGACGGTGGCGAACAAGCAGTGCCCGGGGAAGGAGCTGGTGATGCTTGTGGGGCGGCTGCTGCTGGTGGAGTTCTTCCTCCGATACGACACCTTCGACGCCGACGTGGGCACCGTCTTGTTCGGCATGCAGGTGAACGTCACGTCGTTCTCCAGGGCCACCGCTTCCACCAACTAGGTGCGACATGCTTTAATCTAAATTTACTCGAAATTCAACCCATAAAAATCAAATCGACCGTATCTTTATAATCAAATAAATAATTGATGGCAGGGCTTTCTGCCCTGATTCGCTACCCAGCTAAGCTATCCAAATACAGCTAGCTTTTTCACAAATTTTCTCGTGATTATGCTCCACCGATAATCCCAATCTTTGGGAAAACCTTAAGGCTGTGTTTATTGAAAGAAAAATTGAAAGAGACGGATAGATTAGTAATTTTTTTGTCATTTATTTAAATGGATAGAAAATAAGGAACAAAAAAGATGATGGAAAATAAGTAACTTTTCCCCTGTTTAACCATCCGTTCGAATCGGATGGAAAAACAAACTTAACGCGTCATGTGATATCTTTACCCAAAGCTGACGCTCGAAACATTACGCAGCTGCCCGATTTGCCGCTGTCGCTCGCCAGAAAGCTTCATCATTGCCCTTCCTCGTCGCGCCGAGTTGCTCGCCGCCCTTTCTCATCGTCATTCCCTACCCCACGACCCGCTTCCTCACCGTGAACACTCTCATCCAAAGTTAGGGTTCACTATTAGGATGGAGGAATTTTTAAGCTACTAGCATATGTTTTTTTCACAGCTTCCTCACTGCGAGCAGCTTGTTTCTCCTTAAAATTTCCAGTAGTTTTTTTTTTTTGCAGCTTCCTCACCGCAACCTGCTTCATCAGTTTCTTTCTTTGCTTGTTTGCCCTAGAAATTTCCAGCTACTAGCATCATAATTACTTGAAAAATCACATCAGATTGCATGTTTCCAGCAAGGGGATGCAATTTCCCCTTTTTATTCTGGCAACTGCAATAAAAATTTGTGAACGTTCTTTTGACATATGATCCAGGAGTATAGTTTGGTGTTTGAATGATGGTCTGTTTGATGTTGCATAATGTTATAAGTCAACTTAAACTTGTACAGTTTTACTTTCTTTGATCGGGGCTCAACTAGTAGCTTATAGGTATAATAACATTCAAAAATTTGCTTTTATGTTTTGAATGTTTGTTGATAATATGTGTTTATAGGTATAATAATATGTTGTTAAGGGAATTTTTGCGTTATATGATAGTGTGAATAATTTATGTGTTGATATGTGTATAATAGTATAGGCTAACACGTAAAAAAAAAAGAAATTATAATAAAAATTTTAAGAAAGTTATGTGTTGTGTTTTTTTTAAATTTTTTTTAATAATTTTTAATAGTATTAAATAATATTTAGTAATTTTAATAATTTTTTATAGTATTAAATAATATTTATTAATTTTTATATTATTTAATAGTATTGATAATAATTATATAATATTAATAATATTTATATAATATGAGTGAAAAAATAAAAATTATGAGGTGTATATATAAATCTTTTAAATTATTCATCCTTTTAAGTAAATATAAGAAAAAAAAATTTATCACATATTACATGTATCTATTTTTCCTTTCCTTTAGAAAATCTATTTATCCAAGTCCACATAGCATAAAACCCAACATCCTGCATCCACTGTCCTGAATATAGCAAGATGGTGAGGGTTCGAACCCCGCCATTCCAAATTCATTCTCTAAAGATCACCGCCCTTAATCAAGTCTTTACAAAGAATAATATTTAAAAAATAATATATATAATATTATTTTATAAATTAGATATTTATAAAATAATAATCTTTATAAAGAAAATGTTTATAAATAATAATCTTTATGAAATAATTTCTTTATAAATAAAATCTATGCAAAATAAATCTTTACAAAATAAAATATTTAAAAAATAAAATCTTATAAATAAAATATTTATAAAATAAGATATTTATAAAACAATAATATTTATAAAATAAAATTATTATAATAAAATTGATAATATTTTTTGATGAAATTATAATTAGTTTCACGAAATATAGAACATAGAAATTGTGTTTTTATATATTGTATAATGTATATTTAACTATTTATATATTATACATTTGTGTAAATGAGATATTATTATATTAAATTTTTTATATTATTAAAATTTTTATATAATATAATATATAATTTTCTACTAACAACAATTTACAGTATTACTTTTTAGCGAAAAATAGTATGCACTCAGCTCCACCAACCACGCACTCTGATCAGATAAATTTAGTAGTTTTTCAATTAGATGGGACCAACGCGACCTACTTGTGAGAATGTGAGTTATGACATTTTAGCTAAAAGTAATGTCCAGTTCTCATCCAGATCTACATCTACAACCTGCCATTCCTCGGGACCACCGCTACCTATCTGTGACTTGTGACCCGACTTAAGTAGCGACTCTGGCACTACACTCGACTTCCTCCAATCTATGGGTGAGCATAATTCGGTAAAAATTAAATTTACTGATTTACCGATCGGTAAATCGGTAAATCGGTTCGGTAAATTCGGTTTCAATTTTCGGTTCGGTAATAATATTTAGGTAATTCGGTTTTCGGTTTTCGGTTCGGTAAATGAATTTTTGGTTCGGTAATTTACCGATTTACCGATATAAATATTAATATATAAAAAATAAATTTTTATTTATTAATTTTTAATTTTTTATCGGTAATTTACCGATTTACCAATCGGTTTTTACTGATCGGTAATATTTTAATTAGGTAATTTTTAATTTTTTAATAAATTTTTTTAATAAATTAATTATATAATAATTTAATATTTTTTAATCGGTAAATCGGTAATTTACCGATTGGTAATTCGGTAATTTACCGATCGGTAAATACCAAGTTCGGTATCGATTTCGGTAATAAGTTTTTCGATTTCGGTAAATCGATTTTCGATTTTTCGATTTTTACCAAATGCTCAGCCCTACTCCAATCCCTCACAACCGGCCAGCTTTGCAGAATCGCACTCTAATACAATCGAATTTATGGTTAAGATAATGACGGCCCACTCAAAATATAGTTAAAGCAGCCGAAGAAAAAGCCTAGAAAGCCCACTTCAGATTCGGCCGCAAAACTTTCAGAATTAAATATATAAAGAAATGAAGACTAGGTCTACCCCGTCTGCTCTGCAGGCTTCGATAGGCCCAATCTGGATCGTGTACAACCAGACTGGGTTATACAAAGATGCGCCCAAATAACGCCCAACAGATCTGTAAGCCCATTAAACGGGCATCTACACCTTTAATTCATATTTTCCTTATTTACACAACATTTAATCTCAGCTTTTCTGCAATTAACATTTGATAAATATAAAAAATAATTCTTCTATAATGGCTTACTGAATACTGATCATCTAAATTTATTTATATTTGATAAATTTAAACAATATTGTTTTCTATTATAACAGATAGATCTGATAATTCGGATCAACGGGTCATAAAATGGGTCGTGCCAGCTGTGACCCGTGACCCGATTAAGCTAACCCGAACATGACCTATTTAATTAATTTGGTCAAACTATCTTACACAAACACGACTCGATACAATCCGATACGATCCGAATAACTCGTTTATCATTCATATTTTAAACATAAATAACAAATTAATAAAAATTCTATTAAAATTAGTAAAACTTTTGGCTTATGTGTGGACAACACAATTATGGCTGACCCGAACTTGTCTAACTTCGTGTCGAGTCGAGTCGGGTCAGCTAGTCAGATCAGGTTTTGCTAGGTCTAAATTAACGGGTAATCCAAATAAACTTCTTGACGTACACAACGATAAATATTTCTTATCACAGCAATAAATATTTACTAAGGATTTGTTTGGTCCACTATTAATAGTTTTATAATTGTGTAAAATTGTATTGTGTTGTGCTTAGCTGCACTATCAAAATTTATAAGATATTTAATTAATAATTTTTTAACTACGGTCAAAATTTAAAATAATAATAAATATATTATTTTAAATTATTTAAAATAATAATATTTTTATTTTTTTAATATTAAAATTTTATATTATTTTAAAGAATAGTATTTAAAATTTTAAATAAAATTATATAAATTATTTTGTTTTCAAGAAGGAGAAATTATAAAAAAAAAAAAAAAATTTCCCTCGCGAATGCACACATGTCAAAATGTGAATTGATCGTGAATGGTGGCCCCCACCCCTTTGAACAATTTTCCCTTGCGAATAGTTACCTCGAATCGTATACTCACTAGAGTCTAGGAATATATTGTGGGTACACATACACTAGTACAATATAAAAACATGATAATATATAAATTTTGCATATAACATTTGATTTTTTTTTTAAAAAAAACTATATTAAATAAGAGCAATTTAATTACAAATCCTATTTATTTTTTAGTAATTTTATTTATTTTTTTATAAAATAATTTATTTACATGTAGAAGAATGGTGTGGTCCGTTTCTACACATAATGCCAAAAGCGTTGATATTTCGCTTCAAAGCAAATATGCCAAGAAAGCAGTGCAGTTGCGTCTAATGCACCTTTGGTAGCCAATCTCGAAGAAGTTGGGTGAGTCCTTTTCTCAAATAGCGTAAGGAGACTTCATGCTCATTGGACCGCTGTGGTAAAATTTGACCCTACTTGCTAACTATTATTGACCCAACACAAACCGGTTCCTACTTGCTAACTATTATTGACCCAACACAAACTTAGACCGGTTCAAATTATCTTGTACTTATTATCCTTTTTGATTGTTATATATTTTGATTATATAGTATAATATTTATTACATTATTTTATTCAATCAAAATTACATAAAACACTACATGCACCATAACGAATTTATGCATATGTATGTATAGTAAATAGGTTACACTAGTTGAGCTGAGTCAGGCCAAACCGACCCAATTAATAAGCGAGTCATATTAGGATTCGATTTAAATGGTCCGTGAGTCATGAGATGTCCGTTTATGATTCATTGAGCCAAATTATCATAATATTTTTGTTTATTTTTTTAGACTTAGATTGATGACCAAATTAGAATCTTTCTTTAGAAGCCGTGGATAAGGGACCCAAGGACTTTTGGCTGCACATTTTTTTCTCATTTATAGTGACAGCGTTGTAATGAAAGGCCATGTGTCGGGAACAGTTGCTACGAAAATAGAATTAAATATGAAAGGCCATGTGAGCATTTATTTGTCTATCAGCGGTGACCTACGATTCTATTAAATTAATCTGAATACAACAATTTTAATTAATTAAATTAAAATATTTAATTTAAATATAATTTGAATAACTCATTTATTAATCTGATTTGCTTAGTTCGACATAATTAATTATAGATTTATTATTTATATATAAAAATTATAAATTAATAAAATAATTTATTAAGTTTTAATAAAAATTTAAGTTTTGTGAGTTTATAGTATATGCCAACATGTGAGACACTCAGAGTTGGGTAGATCTATATTTAAAATTTATATTTATAAATATATTATATAATCGGGTTAAGTAGATTAACCTTTTTAGAATTCGATACGATTTAATTATTTTTAGATCATAAACATATTAACCTATTTACAACCTAAGCACAATTATGATTGATTTGAATTCGCTTAATTTCATGTCAAGTCTAATTGAGTCTGATTTTGCCTGATTTAGGTAATTTAGATGTATTAAAATTTTCGGCAGAAGATATCTCGAGCCTTCATCTATGATAAAATTATGAATAATGCAAAGAAATGAAAAAAAAATCTCCTATTTCAAAAAATAAAACATGATCACAATATCATTTTGCAGAGAAGCGTGAGGATCACGTGACTAAAAATTTTGTATAGCACACCAAAAAAAATCATATAAAGCAATCCACGTATCAAATTGTGCATGCATTTTAGATAATACAAGTGCTTAAAAATTTTCTTTTCATCCACGTTTAAATTATTTTACACATGATCTTTGCATTAAGAGCACGAGTAATGCGAAGTTTACACAAAACCATCTAACCTATATTTCATGGCCGATTGATCGATCTGTTGCCTAGTGTGAACAATTAATGTCAAAATTTTGCTATTATTTATTTTTTAAAAAAATTGTTTTCTACCAACACTTGATCTATTTAATCGCACCAGAGGGAAGGGGATAATGAAAATCCTAAGTCAACGGTTATTTGTGTTCGCAGATCTCGCCCAAACTCCACAGAGCCATGGCCAACGACTACAGTGCCGCCGAAGAGGTGCCCGGCAGCTACGGTACGCCCTTCTTCTCCGCCATAAGCGACCGCCTTGAGTTCTACTATGGCGGCCAAGACAAGTTCTTCCAGTCCCGCGTCGACAAGTACAACTCCACCGTCGTCCGTCTCAACGCCCCGCCAGGCCCCTTCATGGCCTCCAACCCCCGCGTCATCGCCGTCCTCGACGCCAAGAGCTTCCCCGTCCTATTCGACGTCTCCAAGGTCGAGAAGAAAGACGTCTTCACCGGAACATATATGCCCTCCACCTCCCTCACCGGCGGGTACCGTGTCTGCGCCTACCTCGACCCGTCGGAGCCCACCCACACCAAGGTCAAGCAGTTGCTCTTCAACCTCCTCGCCTCGCGCAAGGACTCCGTCATCCCGACCTTCCGCAACAACTTCGCCGCCCTCTTCGAGACCATGGAGTCGCAGATCGCCTCCGACGGCAAGTCCGACTTCAACAAGCTCAACGACAACACCTCCTTCGACTTCATCGGCGAGGCCTACTTCGGCGTCCGTCCCTCCGCCACCGATCTCAAGAACACAGGCCCGGCCAAGGCTGCCAAGTGGCTCCTCCTGCAGCTTCATCCCCTCATGACCCTCGGTCTGCCCAAGATTCTAGAGGAGCTGCTTCTCCACACCTTCCCTCTCCCGCCCATTATCGCTAGGAGTGACTACAAAGCGCTCTATAAATACTTCAACGACGCCGCCGGGCGTGCCCTCGACGACGCGGTGGCGCTCGGCCTGTCACGCGAGGAGGCCTGCCACAACCTCCTGTTCGCCACCGTCTTCAATTCATACGGCGGTGCAGATCTTAATCCAGCTGCATATTTAATTTGAATTTATTCAATATATATTACTCTTGATGGATTCCGCAAAATTAACAGGGCTGAAGGTGCTATTGCCCGGGATCTTTAGCTGGCTGGCCAAGGCGGACAAGAGCCTGCACGTGCGCCTCGCTGAGGAGATCCGCGGCGCAGTGCTGGCGGAGGGCGGCAAGGTGACGCTAGCGGCGGTGGAGAAGATGGAGCTGACACGGTCGGTGGTGTACGAGGCGCTGCGGATGGACCCGCCGGTGAAGTACCAGTACGGCCACGCGAAGAAGGACCTGGTGATCGAGAGCCACGACGGCGCATACAGGGTGAAGAAAGGGGAGATGATCTTCGGGTACCAGCCGTTCGCGACGCGGGACCCCAGGGTGTTCCTGAAGGCGGACCAGTTCGTCGCCGACCGCTTCCTGGGCGAGGACGGCAAGAAGCTGATCAAGTACGTGGTATGGTCAAACGGGCTGGAGACGGAGACGCCGACGGTCGGGAACAAGCAGTGCCCGGGGAAGGATCTGGTGGTGCTGGTGGGGCGGCTTCTGGTGGTGGAATTCTTCCTCCGCTACGACACCTTCACCGCCGACGTCGGCTCGGTCTTGCTCGGCACAGAGGTCATCGTCAAATCGTTGACCAAGGCCGCCGCCTTCACCGACTCGTAGAGATGAGGGGCGCTTCTTTTTTATTATTTTTAAATTCTGCTTTCCAATATTGAAACTCTTCATTAACTCAGATCGTCGCCTTCATCTCCCTCGTCCGCTCGTCCTTGTCTACTGTTTCCTGATTTGGTCAATGTCCCGCTGTTATTGTCGTTGTTCCTTTATAATACAAAATGTATCTTTTCTTTAGACTTTTGTAACGGTGTGGACTGCCGTCGCAGTTGACATTATTGTTACCTAATAAATAAAAAAAATTGAATAAAGTCTTTCTTGAAGACCTACCCGTCATTGTCCTCGTCATTCAATTTAATTTGCAATTTTTGACTTATAATAATTTAATTAAATTTCAATTAATCTTTGTGTTGGTCTAAAATTTTATTTATATTTTTATTTAAACAAAAAATAAAACTATAAATTTGTAAAGTAATAAGATTTATTAGGTGAAAATTTGAGTTTTCGTGTAAGTTAAATCCGGCATTGATTAGATATCCTTTTAGCAATAAGCAGCGAAATCAAAATTCTAAAAAATAAATAAAAGGAAAAAAAAAAGTAAAAACAAGAGAAAAAAAACCAAATAATGAAATATTATACCATCCCTATCGGCTAATTGGATAAAATCAATAACAATGATTAGCAAGTTAATATTAATATTAACTATATTAACTAACAAATAACGTTAGCAAAAAATGTCAACGTAAAAGAGATTTTCTTTAATATTTTTCCTCACAAATTTTGTATATCTAATAAATGTAAGTTTCGTATAATAAGAAAGCAAGTTGTAGGTCGATCATTTGGTTTAATTCATATGGTAGAAGCATCCCCATTTGTATTCTGGTGTTCGATTTGGATAAAGCTTAAAAATCTAAAGAAAATGCAATTAAATAGATAAAAAATTATTATAAATATTAGAATATCAATGTCGGATAAGCACGAGTATCACGTGACCAAAAATTTTATAATGTGGTACATTAATAAAAGACCTTATAAATCATCCGACACATGTGACACAACCCAACAATAACACTTGCGCTTTATAGATGTCATTTTAGATAATATTATTAACTTTTTTTATATAAAATCATAAAACATATATTTCTCACAAGATAAATTTGTGTTTCTTAGCCTAAAATATTACTAAAATTTAAGAAATGTATTTATAAAATATATATTCTGCAAAATTTGATAAAATATTTTGTTATCTACCAAGACTTGGCCGATTTAAGGGCACAGAAAGGAAACGATGGAGGAAATTGAAGTCAAAAGTAATTAATTGAGCGATCTCGCCTAAACTCCACAGATCTATGGCAACCGACTACAGCGCCGCCGAGGAGGTGCCCGGCAGCTACGGCACGCCCTTCTTCTCTGCCATCAGTGATCGCCTCGAGTTCTACTACGGCGGCCAGGACAAGTTCTTCCAGTCCCGCATCGACAAGTACAACTCCACCGTCGTCCGTCTCAACGCCCCGCCAGGCCCCTTCATGGCCTCCAACCCCCGCGTCGTCGCCGTCCTCGACGCCAAGAGCTTCCCCGTCCTCTTCGACGTCTCCAAGGTCGAGAAGAAGGACCTATTCACCGGAACCTACATGCCATCCACTTCCCTCACCGGTGGGTACCGCGTCTGCGCCTACCTCGATCCCTCGGAGCACACGCACACAAAGGTGAAGCAGCTGCTCTTCAACCTCCTTGCCTCGCGCAAGGACGCCGTCATCCCGACCTTCCGTAACAACTTCGCCGCCCTCTTCGAGACCATGGAGTCGCAGGTCGCCTCCGACGGCAAGTCCGACTTCAACAAGCTCAACGACAACACCTCCTTCGACTTCCTCGGCGAGACCTACTTCGGCGTCCGCCCCTCCGCCACCGAGCTCAAGACCACCGGACCGGCCAAGGCCTCCAAGTGGCTCCTCTTCCAGCTCCATCCGCTGATGACCCTCGGCCTGCCCAAGATTCTCGAGGAACTGCTTCTCCACACCTTCCCTCTCCCGCCCATCCTCGTCAGGAGTGACTACAAAGCGCTCTATAAATACTTCAACGACGCCGCCAGGCGTGCCATCGACGACGCGGTGGCGCTCGGTCTGCCACGCGAGGAGGCCTGCCATAACCTCCTGTTCGCCACCGTCTTCAACTCATACGGCGGTGCAGATCTTAATCAAGCTATATTTTTAGTTTGAGTTTATTCAATATATATAACATTTGGTTGATTCCGAAAATTATAAACAGGGATGAAGGTGCTGCTGCCGGGGATCCTGGGCTGGTTAGCCAAGGCGGACAAGAGCGTGCACGTGCGCCTCGCCGAGGAGATCCGAGGCGCCGTTCTGGCGGAGGGCGGCAAGGTCACACTTGCCGCGGTGGAAAAGATGGAACTGACGCGGTCGGTGGTGTACGAGGCGCTGCGGATGGATCCGCCGGTGAAGTACCAGTACGGACACGCGAAAGCGGATCTGGTGATCGAGAGCCACGACGGCGCGTTCAGGGTGAAGAAAGGGGAGATGATCTTCGGTTACCAGCCGTTCGCGACGCGGGATCCGAGGGTGTTCCTGAAGGCGGACCAGTTCGTCGCCGACCGGTTTCTGGGCGAGGACGGAAAGAAGCTAATCAAGTACGTGGTATGGTCGAACGGGCCGGAGACGGAGACGCCGACGGTGGCGAACAAGCAGTGTCCGGCGAAGGATCTGGTCGTGCTGGTGGGGCGGCTGCTGGTTGTTGAATTCTTCCTCCGCTACGACACCTTCGCGGCCGACGTCGGCACGGTCTTACTCGGCGCTCAGGTCATCGTCACGTCGTTGACCAAGCCTGCCGCCGCCTCCACCAACTACTAGAGATAAGAGGCGTCCTCTTTTTGTTTTTTCTAAATTCCGCCATCGCCGGTTTGAACGAGGCTCCAATCGTAAAAGCCTTCTCGCTTTAATTAAGAGGTCGTCGCTTTCCCTCTTCCTCGTGCTTGTCTCCACTCAATCGGTGTCTCCCCGAAACGTCAAGGTAGCGCTGTTATTTTATTTTGCCCCGTTATAGCTGTAATTGTCTTTGCCTGAGGCTTTTGTAACGGTGTGCATAGGTTGCGTTGTTATGTTCAACCGCTACATTACTGTTATATAATAAATAAATAATGAATTAAGTAGCTTAATCATGATTCATGAACAAATGGCACCATAAATTATTCAACAGGAAGGTCAACTCAAAAGGAGTCTCACTTTCCTCTAGGTAAAGGCATTTGTCAACTCTAATAATTTCGAGGGGATCCACAACAATATTTGGAGACTATTCTTCACAATAATATTTAGAGATGTTGATGGGTCGCAAGCTTAATGTGACTCGAGTTAGGTCCATTACCACATGAGCCTAATCCTAAGAATTGGTTGGGCATGTGTAATCTAAGTCAAATCAATGATGACCTTTCTTTGTCCCTAGACAAGATTTTTTATAGAGGCCATTGGGAACTCCATCTGACAGTTCTGTCAGATCCCATTGCGTTGAATCAGCGTGTTTCTGTCACGTTCCACGGAGTTGCCAGCTTTTGGCCATGCCGAAAAAGCTGTATATATTATTACTTATCCACCGATCTAATCACATAGTCAGTCACATGCGACAAACAACCCAATAAGATTTATAATATATATCAAATATTTAATTTATTCCGTGACAACTTGGATCAATCATCAACCGGTCATAAACATATTATATCAATATAATCTAGAATTTATTTAACTGACATATGTCATTTAGTAGGGCCGTGCACCTCTATGTCAGGTCGAGGCGGGGGAATAAATGTTGTATTAGGGCCGTGCACCATGCGGTGGCCCTATCCACCCTTCATGTACTTAGAAAAATCTTGGGATGCAGTTTTTACACGTATCTAAGAGTATCTCTACCGATGAATGGTGCAGTGCTTCTATATATAATCTTTTTCCGAGGAGGGGGTATGTGAACAAGTAGTATGAAAAAAGTAATCAAATAACATAACAATTTTATTGTGTTTAGTACGGAGAAAAATAGGAAGTAACGGGTGAAAAAAAAAGAAAAATAAAATTTTTTACTTATTTAGTATGAGGTAAGGAAAGGTAGAAGGGAACAAAAATAAATTCATTTTACCTCCAAATGCTTTCCCCTCCTCGTCTTCTACACGAGCTCAAGCTCACTCTCACTGCTGTGCACACGAGCTCTAGCTTACCCTTGCCATCATTTGCCTCAACCATACTATCATCCACCTCACCCTCACTGGTGTCCACTCATCCTTGCTCAGAGAGTGCTCATGAGCTCGCATGTATAGCACATGGTTTAGTCATTCTTTCTCTCTTCCTTTTCTTTTCTTTCCTTTTCCTTTCTTCCTTTTTATTTTTTTTCTCCCTTTTATTGAACATGGCAAGAACCACTTTATTTCCTAAAAAAGGATAGAAAAACGAAAAAGAAAAGAAAAATGAGAAGAAAATAAAAATAGAGAGAATGGAAAAAAAAAAACGCGTGCTCATCTTCCTAAAGAGAAAATCGTACAGTGAAGTCTGGCAGGTAGTGCTGAAAGGGAAGAACGGCTGGTCGCGGAGACGGAGGCCAACTCGACAAGGAAGGCAGGAGATGAGCTCGACATGGGAAAGTTGCTAGTGAGTGGGAGTGCTGGCAGATCTACAACGGTGAGCGAGCTAGTTGTTTGGCAGGCAGTGCTGAAAGGAAGAACGGCCGGCGGCTGAGACGGAGGCTAGCTCGACAAGGAAGTGGGAGAGTTGGCAGATCTACGGCGTGAGCAAGCTAGATGCGAGCGATCAATTCAGCATCTTGCAGGAGATGGAGTCGAGCGAGAGAGCTACTGGCAGCGAGTGGGCGAGTTGCTAGCAGTGAGCTAACTGCGAGAGAGCAGTCGATTCGGGGTTGTGCAAGCAATAGAATCGAGTGGCCTTATGAGCTCCGTTGATCAATGTCATGAGAGTGACCGGCATTATTAAGGAGATAAAAAATACATTGAATCTAGTAGTATTTTACATTTAGATTGAATATATTTTTGATTTTTTCTTTTTAATTTTTCATCCAAGAAAATACACTATATACCGTAAGTCTACTTTTTCCCATACTGTTTTCAAAAGCGATGGTCGCCACGTTGCATCATCAAGACCATTGAATTTTGCATAAAATCGCTGCACACGATTTTGAAAAGGCGGTGGATAGTAATTTGAAGATAGATTTGTCCTTTCTTCCTGTGGAACCTTCTGGGTTCTCTCATCCTCTTTTTATGATTTCTCAGATCGCGGGAAACGATCTGATCGGGCCTTGCTGCGGTCGACGTGAAGTCGTCTGAGAGCGGCCGGAGATCTGACCGGAAGCGCAACTCTCTAACTCTGCTCCGGAATTTTCTTCATCCAAAGGGATTACAGGTAGAATTCCCCCACTACTCCCGTCGATTCCTGATTAGCATTCTACTTTTTATTTTCAAAGGATGTTAGTCATTCAAAATTTCCCTTGCGATTTAGAAACTGTAATTTGGAATTCCAGTGTAAACGGAAGAAAAACTAAATGATATGGTTGGATATAATCTCAGTTGATTTGCAACTAGGTTTTTTATGAAATTGCTGTGAATATGTTACAGATTATCCGTTGTTCCTTGAATGACTGCGAATCAGCTTTTCGATGATTGACGATGATATGCCAAGATCCTGAGTTGCACTCAACCGAAGATTGCGTTGGAAGCGTGATCTGATTTGTTTCGATGAGGTATTGCCTGAACCTTTACTTTAGGTGCTAAATCTGTAGTTCTTTATGCAATTTTGATGAATTCCTATTGAGTGTATACACTTGAGTAATTACAAACTTTAGTTCTGCTCGCCTTCTACACTATATTGATTTGTGAGATTAGAGAAACGAATTGAAATAACGATATTCATGAATATGTTCCTGTCCTCCAAATAAATCTACATTACTATGTAAAAAAGTAGAATCCTTACTTGTATTGTCTTAACGTTTACTTTAGGTGCTAAATCTGTAGTTCTTCATGCAATTTTGATGAATCCCTATTGAGTGTATACAGTTGAGCAATTACAAACTTTTGTTCTGCTCACCTTTTACACTATATTGATTTGTGACATTAGAAAACGAATTGAAATAAAGATATTCATGATTATGTCCCTGTCCTCCAAATAAATCTACATTACTATGTAAAAAAAAGTAGAATCCTTACTTGTACTTGGATCCTGGAAATGGCAGAGGCCATGAACCCATTCTTACCGCATTCTTAGTTCAGATCAAGTAACCATTAAATGGATTTCAACATATAAACGGATCATGTCCAGTTCAGCTTGAATACAAATTACAGGATGCTTCGATTAATCCTGTAAAGAATAAATCAGTTTATACCTAATTCTACTAACCTCTCGATTCCTGCATCAAAATTCTAGTATTGTAATGGGTCTCTACTTAGAGTAAGCAAAATGGATGATATTATATGGAGCATGACATTAGATTGAGCCAAATCTATTGACCTATAATGGGTGCCTAGTAAGGCTTTGAGCAAGAGGATATTGAAAAAAGTAACTTATGCTTAGCGTCGTAGGCCCGTCGAGGACATAGATATGATACTATACTAATAGTGTCAAATTTGATAAGTGAAGAACAGTTGACAAGATAATCAGGTGAAAGGTAACTTCATCTATGTGGATGGTTGTTCTAGATTGGTAGATATTTCTCATTTGCCCCCCTAAGTCTATGAAATCTTAAGGCTAAGATGCATGAGGAAGAGATATTGGAGCCTAACACCTTATAGTCCTAGTCAAAAGAGCTCGAGGGTTGGGTTTCTAAGTTAAAGATAATTGATGTTGCGATGCTCCAAAGTTATTTGATTGTCTATTTGTAAAATCATTGTTGCTTATTCCCTATACAAATCATACTTTGAAGCTTGCTTATGGATGGCAAAACTTTCCATACTCTATGATTGGAAAAATATAATTGCCTGGGTTTTCGGTTGGGTATGAGAACTTTAAAACTCGACTCGATACATATAGGTTTTTAAAACTTGCCTAGTTTAGGGGCAATTCCAAAGAGGTAGGGTCAAGTTTGTGGTGGCAAAACCCATCCCGACTTGCCCTGGCAAGACCTGCCCCTTGCCACCCCTAAGCTTGTATACACTGAGAACAATGTTTTCTTCATACACAAATAAGTCAATGTGTCAAGCTATCCACAGAATGTTATCCCCTTAACCCTTTACTTAATGATAGAAAAAATTTTCATTTGAACAACCAATTTACAAATGTAACACTGCAAAGTCCATAATGCATACCGTATTTTTTGTTTATTAACGGATATTTATATTATTTTTTTATCATCATCTTGAATATCCACTATTTGACTTGAACATTAGATGACAACCAAAATAATCTCGTGTCTTTCTCTTTTTCTAGGCAGCATGAAGAGCCTTACTTCATGATAATTGTCTTTTTGACAAAGTAAATTCAACAAGGCCTATAAATATAGTTTACTTTTTTCTATATTCGTCTAAATTTATGATGACCTATATTACAATGCTAGGATTATCATAGTTATTGTTGGTGAGGGTACTTGATGAATAATTTTGAGCGTGAACCAAGGTGGGTGTGTTCTTAATAACAGTTTGGTGGATTGTTGGGCCATTAGAATGCCTAATTAGGCTGGATGCATTTATCTTGTGCAACATGGCGTTGTTAATATATTATAAAGGCATTTGTGTCCATGAACTTCAACATAACTAGGTCTTCTAATTTTTATGAATTTTTTTTCTTCTCATTCTTGGATTTATAGTAAAAAAATTTATAATATAACAATTTCTTATTTCGATGTTCATGCCTTAGTTTCCAACACATAATGACCGTACGAATGACAACTCACAAGTCTGTTGGCAAGTGATTTGATCATCTTGATGACCTAATTTTTATACTGCAAGAAATTATATACTAAACAATAACTTTTTAGGGAGATGAAAGCATTACTAACACTACGTTTTTTAAAGCTGTTAACTGATCAGATTTTTTTTTATTTTTTTAAAGTGATTGAGATGAAATGTTGAAAAATAAGGAAACTGTTGTTTTGTTAATTTAGATTATTCTTAATTTATCACAAATAAGAGGCTATTTAAAAATACTAAAGATGCAAAAGATATTTTTAAACATTGTATAAGTAATATTTTTCATACTTTAAATTCTTCATGATTTATTGTTTGTCAATTAATAATCATTGTAGAGGATCAATTTTGATATTCAAATTTGAATGCTTAGATGATGAATACTAACTAGGGCTGAGGAACAAATTGGTAAAAGCTGAATTTATTGATTTCACCAAAAATCGATAACATGCAGTTTAGTTAATTTAGCAACGGCGGTAATAGCTTCAGTAATATTTCTTTGGTATTCTATTTTCGTTAAAAGTAACAGTGAGTTGAGTGAAATTGTTTTGCTCTTTGATTGTTGGGCTTTGGCTTTGACATCATGGTCTTTAAGTTGAGTGAAATTTCTCTGACCTTCGGTTGCTGGAATTTTGGTTGTGGGGTTATACGTCGATTCTTGAGTAATCCAGTTGAGAATTTTTTGAATGCTTTATCTTTATGAGTTTTCACATTTTGGTACTCTTGAATGTTTGATCTCTTCTTGCCTCTTGGTTTTTCTTCAGTGCTCAGTCTCTTTAACGCCTCTCTTGTGCTTAGCCTGGGTGTTCAACTTCTTTATTGTTTTGCTTTAATATACTCTTTAATGCTTAATCTATTGGCACTTGAGGACTTTGCTCACACGAATATTTGGGCTTTGTGAGCTTTAGTGGCCCTTTTAAGTTGTGATTTGTGAGTGGTGTTATTTAACTTAGACTTAACCATCATGATCTATTTTCTGAGTTAGGCCTATATAGAAATCTTAAATAGATTTAAGTTGAGCAGTCAGTTAGATCGAGAGTGGGTTTTGCCAAACCCTTTTTGTCTTTGCGTCATTAAAATCTTCTTCAAACTTGAAATCGAACCTAATGAGTTTTAAAAGCCTTACTCTAAATTGTACCCTCCTGGTGAATCGGGTATCTGATGATTAACCCAATTTTGCCGACCCTAATACTTTTACTTAAACGTAAGAAAAAACTATTTATTTAATTAAGGTAAAATAATTAGATTTAATAAAAATAAAGATAAAAGAAGGATTGTAGGTGGATGAAAATATATAAATAATAAAATTTATCTCGGGATAGATTTGAGCTTAGGGTGTTTTAGGAATCCCAATACCTAACCTTAACCTTAGCCCTCAAAATTTAAGTTTTACCGACCCAGAATCCAGTTAAATCGGATTTTTCTTTATCAACGTCAGATTGGGTTAGACAAGAGGTGGCCAACGGGCCGCGGGCGGCCCGTGGCCCGGCTCGGGCCGTGCTGGGCCGGAGGTTCGCGGCCCGCGGGCCGGGCCGGGCCAGGCACGGCACGGCACGACAATTCTTCTGCATTTTTACCTAAATGCCCTCATAATAGTTATAAAAATTTTAAAAGTTAGGGATATAATTGTCTTTATGGTATAAAATTACCATTTTAGCCCCTTTTAATAATTAAAAATAGGGTATAAATATGTAATTATACACCCAATTCATCCCTATAAATTGACCCCCCAACCCTCTCATTTCTTCACATAAGTTTCCAACTATCTTTGGAATAATTTCTTATTCTCTCTTAATACCCTCTTAATCTCTTTTCTAAGTCTTGAGTTACAATTAGTTTCTTAATTGAACTCAAACTTAAGCTTCTTTTCAGCCATCAAGAATTCAATGCTCTCTCGGTCTAGACTAGTCATTTTTTTCTATACCTCGTGCTCACCACGTGACTAGACGTGGAGAAGATCAAGTAAGTATTAAATTAATTTACTTTTATAATATAATTATCACGTGGTGAGCACGAGCACGAGGCATAGAGAAAAATGACAGATAATAGAAGAGTGAAGATAATTATCATTATGCCAAATTTTCAACGTTCAATCTTCCTTACATCTACCTTAAATTTCTTCAATGCTGATCAATGGAGAATCACTATTTTAAGTATTATCGAACGTGTTAGTCAAATTATACGAATTGATGTATTCAGGTTTGAAGAACACTTTATCCACTTATCTGATCATGCAAGACAAGAATTTTTGGCTTCTCCCTCTCCTTCTGGGGTTGAGATTGAGATAGAGGTTGAGGACTTTGAAATAAGTGATAGTGAGGAGGATAGTGATAATATCAACGATGAGCCGGAGCAATCTATCGAAACAAACCAAGCGGTCCAAGCACAAGAGTCACTTGAATTTTTTATTATTGAAGAAGGAGGTAGAGCTGAAAACATGGAGTGTGCAATATGCATAGAGAAGATGGAGCACGGAGCGCAAGTATGCTTAACACAATGCTCGCATATCTTCCATAGTAGCTGCTTGCGTAGTTGGCTACGAGTCAATTGTGTATGCCCATTATGTCGACAATTGATTTAAGCTTAAATGTATAATTTATGAATATGAAATTTAATCGAGTTGATTTTAACTTTAGTCATGTGTTGTTAGTATTGTTAATAAATAAATAAATATTAATTTAATAAAATATATTAAAATTAAAATTATATATGTTTAAAATAAAATAATTAATAAAATAATAATTAAATATTTTTAAAAAAAATTATGCAAATACATAATTCACATTCGGGCCGTGCCAGGCACGGCCCGCTGGGCCGACTGTAGCCCGCGGGCCCGTTTCAGCCCGCGTGCCGCATCTGGCCCGCGTGCCGAATCTGGCTCACGTGCCGAAACTGGCCCGCGTGCCGGATGCGGCCCGCGTGCCGGATCCGTGCCAGGCCAAATTCTGAGCCGTGCCTGGGCCGGCACGGCTAAACGTGCCGCGGGCCATGCCGGGGCCATGCCGGGCCCAGATAAAATTCGGTCGTGCCGTGCCCGGCACGGCACGGTTGCAATCGGACCGTGCCTGGCATGGCCCGACTTCTGGCGGGCCGAGGCGGGCCCGGGCACGGCCCATGGCCACCTCTAGGTTAGACAATGTGCAGTAGGTTATTGATATTTTTGCCAATTCTACTCATCAAGTACATATGAGTAGGTTATTGATATTTAACTAGACGATTTTAATCTTTTTATCAGTTCTCTTTTATTTCATAGGAAAATAAAAAAAAAATCTTTAATCGTTGTAAATTTATGTTCCACCATGAATTACTTTCTTTTGTTTTATCTTGATAAGGTTCATGCATATGGACACCTATCTATTTGGTTTTATTTGAGGTACTAATAAACCAATTAGTAGAGTTGGTTACCGACAAAACTACTAGCTACTCGAGTAAGAATTTTGCTGGAAAACCAATAAATAATGTAATAACATTCGAGCACTCAATTCTCCAAGTTAAACACACACACTAAAAGGCCAATATTTTTTGGTGTCGCTCTCCCTAGAACTTGTTTATAGCGTGCTCCACCAGAAGCACCTTCTTTAATATGTCTTCGCATCAAAACAGCTAGTTTAATTTGATCGAAACAAAACAATTAGGTAGTGCGACTTGCAAGTATACTCAGCCACAGCCAACTCATCAATGATTCTCCAGAAAGTGGTGGCAGAGATTGCTGGAATCAATGCGGTTGGTAAAAAGGAGCAAAAGACGATGTGGGCGAGCAATGCCCACCTTTCTACACCTCTGAAGCAGTCAAAGCCTCCATACAGAAGAGGCATTTGCAATGAGTTTGGTGGGACTTTCGCTCTCTGTCAGTGAGTGAACGAGTTATTATTTGGTCACTCTGTCCTCATGCACAACCTACCATTTGCCAGTGCTGCAAGCATGAATAAGTGGGAGCAGTTACCTTGGTACGTCACGCTATACTCGTGAGCTCATCCCATCTGAGCTCTGGAATTTCTCTTATGCAGCAACCTCATGCGTGGCTTTTAAAAGAATTTAGGTAGGGAGTGTCTCTCGACTTTCGTCATTGGATAGGTGCCCCCACCCAATTCTAGTGCTGCATGAGCTACTTAAGTGATTTTAGGCATGGAAGTAGCTTAGTTTTTTTTCCACATGGATATGCTATACTCCTTAAATAAAGGCATGACTAGCTTAGTTTTACAGTGTGGTTATTTGAACTAGAAGCTTTTTTTTTGTTTTACCCCAAACTGTATTTATCTACTCACATAAATCTTTATCTTTTAGAACCATTACTACTGGTTAATCTTTACACTGCTTAACTAGTTTTTCGTTAATCATTATGTTTTATACAATCACTTGCATAACCTATTTGCGTGGCAATAACACATAAATAATTAAATATTTTTTGGTATGATTAACTTTTAGTCTTCAGTTAATTATTAATTTTTTTTATAATCACCTACTTAACATACATGCTTGATAAGTTCATATCATAAATTAAAAATGTGCATCAACTAACGAATAAAGCATTACTTATAGTTGAATAACTCCACAGAGACCATGACTAACACAAATTATCTACATGCTTTATTGTTTTATTTGTTCAACACATTAGTGAAAATACTCATGTTTAGTAGAATTAATAACGTGGTATGATTTGGTGTTTTGGGGGGGGGGGGGGGGTGGGTGTTGCAATCATGTTAGTTAGAGTCTCAATAAAAAATGATTTAAAGTAAACTACTGTAGGTTATTTAATGCTTAGTTACAAGGATTATGGTTTGCTTTGAGAGGAACACAGTTGAGGCTCTAAAATGCATTTGCAAAGAAGAAGAAGAATGCTTCTTCTATAACTTAGTATTTGTATTTTAACTTCTACTATGTATAGATACACCATCAAAGAACACACATTTAGATTAAGTTTACTTGCAGGATCAGAACATATTTTGGATATGTAGTTTTTATACAAAAGATTCAGAGGAATATGATTTCAATAAGCTAGTGGAATCTAGAACGATGCACTTGAAGGATGATTCTTAGAGTCTTAAAAGGGATTGCTCATGGAATGGGGATAGTTGATACATAAATTGCATAATGATACATCATCTAGTGATATCCTTAGTGCACATTTGACGAAAGCACACATGTGGACATTAGGTGTCATATTTGACCTAATGACAAAATAATATAATAAATTTGCTAGACATCTATACATGGAGAGATTATGGGACATATGCATATATGTCACATAGCATTATTCACGGGATTAATCAGACATAAGCTTTGACTGTATGAAAGTTAGAGCTGTGATGAGATAATACTAGCATGGCCAGTCGTGGAGGTTGAAAAAATATCTATCTACTAATTATCATTGTTATCGATAGAGTAGCATACTTGGGAATCATGAAGGTTGTAGTCATTTGTTACATTCACCTCATTTTCATAATGTAAGTGAGAGTAATTATGGTATTCGTTATGTATTCATGCTATTGCCACAAGTGCATGGCTGCTGATGAGTGATGAGTGATGAGTGATGAGTAGTGAACTTGGTTTTATGTTGTGATTGTGAGAGGTTGTCTCAATTAGGTCTTAAGACTATATCTTTTTATGAAAGTGAGAATGTGTAATTTGGAAAGATGTTATGTTGGGTTATAGATAGTAGCTGCATAAATACTAGAGTTACCTGCTATATAGATTAAATGTTACATAGGTCACAAAATTTTTTTTCTTAAGATTATTTCTTTGGTAATTAAGAGGACAAGTAGTAGTTTTTTGTCCTTCAATTTTTGAAGGAGTTTGTCGCGTCTTTCATTTAAATATAGGGTTGGATTCTATGTACGGAGCAGGTTAGATTAAATTGTGAATATTATTATTGTACTCAACTATATGCTTGGCACGTTGAGCCTTCGAGGAAGAGAGGATGCAGGTCCTTTCTATGCAATTTCTTAGCAAGTTCACTATCACATTTAGGTATGCAAACTTTAATTTGTCAATATTAAGTGGCCTAAAACCTCCCCTCAATATTCGAACGTGCGAGTTGGTACTTCTTTCTAACTTGATAACTAAGTATGATTCATTGTCTAGTCTATAAATAAGACATGTTAGTTAACTAATAGGCTGTGTTAATTTACTAAGAATTGAAAATTTGATTTAAATTTATAAATTTAAAAGAATATAAATAATCTTAGAAAGTTCACTAAGTTTTGTTATAACGTCACATGCATAAGCTTATTCTACATATGATTGAACATTCTAATTAATCGGATGGCTAGCGCTGTTAAGCACAGCTTATTTGTGTAAACAATTACGATGGCCTAACAACTGCGCATACTTGTCCTAAATTTCCATCCCTTTGCCGTCCCTCCGTTTGTCTATTTGCAACAGCATGAACTCTTGACACTGAGATGCCGGGATTTGCACTTGGCAATTAATAGGCACACACACCCATCCATTTCTACCAGCCCGTTAGCTTCAAAGTTTGAATGATTTGGCTGGCCATTAATGCCTAGCATTTACTCCCAAGATGCAGATGGGGGCATTGATGTGGTCTCAACGCCCTCCACAGCACGGCGCCAAAGGAGAGATTGCAATTTGCAAATTTGCAAAGGATTCGGGATTGGAATTATGGTGAATAAGTTTGCTGCCACGGCTATTGTTATATTCGCAGTAATTAATGTGGCTCAGCTCACTTCTTACAGCAGTGATGAAGTCTGCGGTAGTTAATTCATAAATGAGCTGGGACTGTTTTTATTGCTTGATGCCAACTGCTAAGAGCAATGAAGCGCGCTGCTTTGTTCGCAGGCTTTTTCTCATTTGCTCCCCCCTCTCGCCTTTATCTTTTGTTCCCTCCACCTTTAAAAGCCATCCCTTTCTCCTGTGCGAACCAGCCTGGCGCGTCGTGCGCAATGGCGGAATCGACAAAGAGTGGAAAGGGATGCAGCGGCCAGGGGGCGCAGGCCATCGGCTCTGACGATGCTCCTTGGAGCTCGATTTGAGCTTGCTGTTGAATGTCCGAGGTAATTCCGTGTGCAATCGAAGGGAGCGACTGGTTCTGTCTGAGGCAGTGGCCATGGCGGCGGCGAAGCCAGGCCCCAAGGGCCAAGCTTGGTGAGTCCTCCTAAGAATTCTTCTTTAGATTGTAATTTGGGCGAAAATGGTTCCGTCTTTATGCCTCCCGTCTCTAGGTTTTGCACCACTGGGTTGCCGAGTGATGTCGTGATCGAAGTGGATGGGATGAGCTTCCACCTCCACAAGGTGAACCTGCAATTCGATTGTAATACCCCGGCAATTCGAATCGGTTGCGAGTAAATCACTAAAAAGATTGATTTTTTTTTTTCTTTTTCTACTGTCGGACAGTTCCCTTTAATGGCGAGGAGTGGGAGGCTTCAGCGACTGATCACGGAGATGGAGGAGAAACCCAAGAAAGCCACAGAAAGAAGGGAGCAGAGCAAGGGGCATGAGGAAGAGGAATCGCGAGACGAGGAAGGAGGAGAGATCGAAGAGGAGAGTGATGGAGAAGAGGGTGAAGAAGAAGCAGCGGAGGAAGTCTACCAACACATCACGTTTGGGGACTTTCCGGCGAATTGCGACGCGTTTGAGACGGCCGCCAAGTTCTGTTACGGCGTCAAGATCGAGCTCAACCCCTGGAACGTGGCCCCCTTGCGCTGCGCAGCCGAGTACCTCGAGATGACCGACGAATTGTACGAGGATAACCTAGTCTCGCTCACCGAGAGGTTTCTTGCCCAATCCGTCCTACCGAGCATACGCCAGTCCGTCAAAACCCTCAAATCGTGCGAGGATCTCCTGCCGCTAGCCGACGACCTTGGCATCGTGCAGCGGTGCATAGACGCCATTGCCGTCGGCGCTTCCGCTTCCAACCCGTCATCCCTCTTCGGATGGCCGATCAATGAAGGACGTCGCGGTAGCGGAGGCACCAGTGAGCAGATCCTCTGGAACGGGATCGAGACCGGCCTGCTTCGCCGGCGGAGTGGAGTCCGGTCCTCCTCCTTCGCCGCACCCAGCGATTCCTGGTTCGAGGACCTCGCTATCCTCGGCCTCCCGATGTACAAGCGCGTGATTGCCACCATGAAGGCCCGTGACCTGCGTTCGGACGCCATTGAGGGATCTCTAATCTCTTACGCCGTGCAGTCCATCCCCGGTCTTTCCCGCTCGCGCCGGAAGCACTCCTCCGCGCCCGTGGCGTCGGAAACAGAGCAACGGGAGCTCCTGGAGACTGTAATAGCTAATCTCCCTTCTGAAAAGAGCCCAACCACGTTGCCCGCCTCTTCTGCGGCCGCTGCAACCAAGTTCCTGTTCGGCCTCCTGCGGACTGCTCACATCCTCCACGCCTCCGAGGCTGCGCGCACCACCCTGGAGCGCAAGATCGCCTTGCAGTTGGAGCGGACGATGCTGGACGACCTACTCATCCCAAGCTACTCCTACTTGGCCGAGACGCTCTACGACGTCGACTGCGTCGAACGAATCCTCGGCTACTACCTCGACGGCCTGGAGGCTTATCGAGCGGCGGCGATGGCTGAGGGTGAGGAGCTGGAGAGGTCGGTGAGGACACCGCCGCGCGCTCGTTCACTGAAGCTTGTCGGGAAGCTGGTGGATGCGTACCTGGCGGAGGTCGCGTCGGATGCAAATCTTAAGGTGGAGAAATTCTGCAGCCTGGCGGTGGTGCTTCCCGACGAGGCCCGAGTGTACCATGACGGCCTCTATCGGGCTGTCGACATCTATCTCAAGGTAGGTCTTCTTTGGATTGTATGATTTGGGGGGGCTATTTTCTTGCTTAATTTTTTCGAGTTGATAGGGTCGTTTCTTGGCAGGCGCATCCGCGACTGAGGGAAGAGGAGAAAGAAAAGTTGTGCGGCGTGTTGGACTTGCGGCAGTTGACGCTGGAGGCGTGTACACACGCAGCGCAGAACGAGCGGCTGCCGTTGCGGGCGATAGTACAGGTGCTCTTTTTTGAGCAGCTACAGCTGCGGAGGGCTATTACAGGGACTCTGCTGGCGGCCGAGGGAGAAGAAGCGGCCACCTCGGTGGTTGCAGGTGGTCGGGAAGGAGGCGGCGCGTGGCGAGCGGCGATGCGGGAGAACCAGGTGTTGCGGCTTGACATGGACAGCATGCGTAGCCGGGTGTACGAGCTGGAGCGCGAGTGCTCAAACATGAAGAAGGCCTTGGTTAAACTGGACGAATTCAGCGAAGGCGGTGATGGGTCTGTGGGAGAGGAGGGGGAAGACGGCGAGCGGCGGCGGAGGAGGAGGAAGAAGGGGATGATGCACGGGTGCCGGTTTAGCACACAGGTGTGCGATTCGCACGAGCGCAATGTAGTTGAGTCGAGGCGGGCCGCTGCGGCTGGCCGCCAACTGAGCCCCTAGCATTCCACATGAGGAAATTAAGGCTGCGCTGAAATGTGCCCTCTCCTGCGACCATTTGATGCATTGTCATTGATTCCCATGTTTACTTGTTGTATGTATTCGTAGGATATAAAGTTTCTCTTGTGGTTTAGAAATTCGCACCATTTCTATAGCCGTCTGTGCAATTTAGAGACCATTGCGGTGATAATGTGCAGATTTGATCGTCGTCGAGCTGATTGATACTCGAAGTCTGTTTACTTTAGCGTCCCTCTTGGTTCTGCTCCTTGATCATCACTCCTCGGCTTCCTTTTATTTAGGTCTAATTTGAACATTTCTTTGGAAAGAGGATAGCTGGAGAATGAGAATAGGAAAGGTAAGATTAAAAACCACAAGCGAGAAGCTATATCAGTAAGGTTATTGTTCTAGAAGGTTTTCAATATGCACGAACCGAAGGAATGTTGACAATGGGAGGAACAATAGAACAATAAGGTTATTGTTTTTCTTGTCTTCCTAAGAGAGAGGAGCTCTATTGTATTTTCTTCTCTTCTACGATTACAAATTCAAATTGCCTTTTTCGAACACAAATAAAATTTCTTTCGTTTACTCGGGAGTATGGGAACTTGTGTGACGAGATCTACATTCTAAAATCTGTAGCAGAATTGGGAAAGTTGTGCTGCTTTATTTTTTTTCCAGAAAATAAAACATCAATATATTAACAACGATCGGAGTACATAATTCTGTCCAATTTCGGAGGCCACTCCTTATGCCAGACATGAGGCATAGGGTTACATTTTCCAAAATGCGTAAGCTAATTGGCTGCTTCATTTCAGGTTCTATTAGCATGAGAAAATTTTACATTAGAGAACATACCTAAATGCTCAATCTCTTGAATAATTAAGAAGGATTCAGCAGGAGGGTCTCTATCATCCCTCTTGATCCAGTCCACGGCAGCTTTAGAATCAGACTCTAAGATCCATTTGCTGTGAAGAGTGTGTCCCAATTTATGAGTATAAAGCAATGCTTCTTTGATAGCTAATAGCTCAGCTTGAAGTGAAGAAACACAGGTGATATTAGCTGCGGCAGCAATGTGAATATTCCCTTGATGATCTCTGATGATGTAGCCGTATCCTGCCACACCATTTCTACTGTTCCAACACCATCAGTGTTAATTTTACATTCACCTTCTCTAAGTAGTGCTGCTTACCATTAATGTTTAAAATGCCAACTTGGTATATTTGTTGCTGTTGTAATGGCACGATAATAGCCATTTCTTTTTAGGCAATATAAGTAATATGCTGGTAGGCTTGAAATGTGATATAAATACTATGTACCTCTAGGTTCTATGACAAGCACTAAGAAATCATGATATTGAAATGAACATTACAATAAATGCTAGGCCGACATGCTCAAGGTAGATCTGGTAAAATCTGACTCGACTCGACTCGACTAGACACGAAGTTAGGCGGTTCAGGTCAGTCATAATCGTGTTCGGTCATAAACATGTTAACCCGTTTATGATCCAAAAATAATCGGGTTGTGTTGGGTTGTAAACGGGTTGACCCGCTTAACCCAATTACATTATACATTTATATATATAAAAAATAAATATAGGCTTACCTAACTCTCATTGGTAGCCTATAAGCCCAAATATCTTCTAACTATTTTTAACCCAAATTTCGGCTCACATATAAGCCCAAAATTTTATTATTTTTAATAAATTTTTTATCAATTTTATTATTTATATTTAAAATATAAATGATAAACGGGTTATTCGGGTCGTGTCGGGTTGACCTGATTATATTCGGGCCGTATTTGTGTTAGATAGTTTGACCCAATTAATTAAACGGGTCGTGTTTGGGTTGGCTTAATCGGGTTACGGGTCATAGCTGACATGATCTGTTTATGACCGGCTGATCCGAATTGCCAGGTCTAGCTCAAGGTGCGTGAATAAAGTTTGGTGTTAGAATAGAAGTTGTGTAACTTTAGTTTTAATTTCAGGTCTTGCCCTCAGCTATTTATTTTAGCCCTTTGCTTTATATATATATATATATATATATATATAAACATTATAATAAATAATAAATACCTATCAATTATAGGTTAGTAAGACACTAAGACATTAACTATTTTTGTAAGTAACTAAATTATATATTTTGTATCTATTCATATTAGATAAAAATTCAAAGATATTAAATTAAAAAAAATAACTATTTTGCAACCAACTTAGTTTAACTAAAGGTAATAAAATAAATAGAAAGAAAGAAATATATGCTTAACTATTATTGAATAAAATATTACGAAAAGTACTAAAACTTAATGGATTATGAATGATGGATGTATATTATGATGATACTTATCCTCCGGATGTTGATGAGATTGTATACTCAAAATAACATTTGATTTTCCCTAGGATAAGCTTTAAAAGATATTTAAAAATTAATCTAATTTAGCATATGAGATCTAAATCTTCAAATACTTCTAATTAGTTAAACTAACATAATTAGAATTATACCATGCTAGCATGGTTTGGTTCAATTGCATAACCTTCAAATATCGATTGATTACCATCACAAATGATGGTTAATAAGATATTGACTTTCTTCTTGATTTGTAGCTTAAATAAGTATTTGCTAGAGTTGTTATTCATAACATGGTTACTAGTTTAATTTAATTTTCTTATGCATATTGTTTTAAATTATTTAATTATTTAATTTAATTTTCTTATGTCTATATATATATATACTTATAATATTATTTCTTTATTTATTATTATAGACTTAATGTATAATGGATCAATAGTGAAGTTCATAACATTAGTATGCAAATTAAGACAAAGTATAAAAAAATAAATTTATTTGGTATTTCAAATGGATGGAATAAATTATGTGCAAGTGTTCATATTTAATTAAATATCGAGGCTTATTGTGTAAAACTCTTTATGCAGGAAAGATAGCTGCTGATGTGTAGACGTAAAGTGTTGCGAAATAAAATTAAAAAGCTAATGTGTAGATATAAAATGTTGTGAAATAAATTTTAAAAAAAATATTGTGATTCAAATAAATGAAAACGTGATTTAATAAGAAAAAAAAAAGTTTAAAGGAATTCGGAGACGGATCAAGCCTGTCACAAGGTAAAGATTTGATTTGATCTTAAGGAGGGGTTGCTTGAAGCTATTGGATTAAAACAAAAAAAAAAGTTGATTGATATATTTTGGTATATATTAATACGATATAATTATGTATTTATCTTAACTATTTTGATTTAGAATGTATTTTTTGGATAAAATGCACAGCGCATTTAGATTAAATGTATTTTTTATTTTTTCTATTATGAATTTTATTTAAAAAAATATAAATATATTTAGATTCAATGTATTTTCTATTCTTTTTACCGTGAAATTTGTAAAAAAATAAAGCATCAAAGACTACCTATAATTAATTTTCTTAAAATTTTTAAAGAGACTATGAAGAATAAGATATATGCAGTTAGGTGCATCAAATTAATACCTGCAACACACAGACCATCTTGTATCATCGAAGAGAACTGCAAAGCGCCAGCAAGGAGGAACGACGGAATTCAGACCAGGCAAAGTGCGATATTGGCACGGCTCAATCAAACAAATTCATTCAGCTGCCATGAATTTGATTGAGCCGTTCCAACATCACGCTCTCGCCCAGCCTCCCAAGATCATCATCACTGCTAGCTGCTGCTTCTTCTGCAGCGGCGGCGGCGGCGGCGCTTACATGAGCTTGATTAGTTACATTTACAGGAGGAAAAAAAAAATGAAAGGAAGATACGAGGAAAGCAGGAAGGCGTGGGCGGAAGAAAATATAAAAGGAGGGAGGAGCGGTTGAGACGTCGACGTCGCCCTCATCGGAGGCGGAGTACAACGACTGCAAATTGCATACTTTATGGATTGATCTGAAGGAAGAGTGATGTACTTGAACTCTCTCGCCTTCCCAAGGGCCAAAAAACATTGTAAATTTGAATAAAGTAAGGTATTAAATAGAATTTGTAGGTAGAGGAAGCTGGGAGTTGAAATTTGATTGGAGTTGGGTGTGGCCGGCGACCTAACAGTTTGTACAAAGCTGACGAGGTAGAAGACGTCGTCACTCGGCGGTCAAGCATCACAAGTTTATTTGATTTTGCCGGTGCCCGCATTTGAAGGGGAAGATCGAATGCTTTGTTTGTAAGAAATCTCAAAGAGTTTGTTGCAGAGAGGAGAGGAGCAGGTTGCGAGGTGACTGGCTCGCCAATTCAAACGGCCCTCCACAGTTTTGACTTTTGAATGCTCAGATGCAATTATTAATAATCCAATTTATTAACAATATCTGAATTTGAGTGAAAATTAGAGAATAGAGAAACTCCAAAATAGATAATAAGAATATAGGTATTAGCATGAAATAGATCGAGTGAAGAGATTGATGATAGAGCAATTCTAAGATATTTGCAAACAGGAGTGAGTCAACAGAATCGAAATAACAATTCAGAACACACTATCTTAGTTCCGTTTTTTCCTTTATTAGAGATTTCAAAACGCATGCTACCAAGCTATGTTCTTTAGATAATACTGAAACAAACAGCAGGCAAATGTGAACGCGATCCAAGACTCACTGTTCAATGACATCGACCTCCACCACACAAGAGAGCAGGCATTCGAGCATAGCTCTAAAAGCAAAACAAGAAGAGTAGCTGCTGCTGCAGCTACTCATCAGTGGCTTCTTCTGCTTCTTCTTCGTGCTCGTGCTGCTCCTCTTCCTCTTCATTTCCTTGAGCCAGTCCCTCACCCTCTCTGCCATCCGCCTCTCCTTCTCGTAGATCCTGCGGTACTTGCTGCGCCTGTAGCCACAGTTGATCTCATTCCACACAGGGCTTTCCTTGGTCGCTGCTGCTGCCTCCTCTCGGACGTCCTTGCCCAGCTTCTCGTATCTCGCCAGGCCACGGCGTTCAGCGGGCACGCACACCAGCTGGTCGCCGGCGGAACAACCTATCATTCTTGCTTCTCTTTTGCTCACTTCTTCGGGTGTTTGAGAGTATAATGAGCGTGAGATGTGTCAGTTTGGGAGCAGAGCGTGAGGGAAAATTCCTTGGCGGAAGTGAGACACGGGGACACTGTTAAATTCCACTGAATCCAGCGAAGCCAAACAGCATGTGGCGTTGGGGAATCTCCTCTGAACCTTTCACGTGAGCTCGTAGCGCTGGACAAGACACGCCTGCATCTTCAATTCCTCCTCCGCCTATCGGGCTGCGCTACAGTAACCTGGGTTTGATTCATCATTCCTAGCCAGAAAAAAATGAGGCGATAACAATGTAAAAGGAAATTTTTTTTTCCGCAGGTTACCCTATTAAGTTCTGCATGATTTTTAAAGCCACAGCACGAATCACAAAGTAAAGCCAAACTACATGATTTTTAATTAAAATACACGAAATTAACCGTTGTATTCAACTCAGAGTTTTATATATTGAGTCTATATTATTGTATATTAAGTAGAAGTATTATATATTATGTATTTTTGTGTATTGAATCCAGATTATCATATATTAAGTTCAGATTTCATGTATTGAGTTTAGGATATCATATGTTGTTCCCATAATATTGTGTATTGAGACCAAATATCATGTATTAAGTTAAAATTTTTATGTATTAAGCTCAGATTTTATGTATTCAGTATAAATATCATGTATTGAGCTTAAATTTTATGTATGAAGTACATAATATCGTGTATTGATTTTGTATATTTTGATAAGAAATTGTGCATTTTGATTTTGCTATGTGAATTATGCGGCGGCTTAAAAAATTGTGCACTATCGATTAGGGTATCCTCTGCACCAGGGGCCATGCAGATACCCTGCAAAAAAAAATTTCATGTAAAAGGTTATGTTATTCGTTATGCGTGATATGCATATGAGCCTTTTATGACTACTATTTAACCATTATTTATACTGTGTATTTTCTTGGAGGAAAAAAATAGAAAAAAAAAATATATTTTTTATTTTCGTGAAGAGAAACAGGGAGGAAAAAAATATATTTTCTTTTCGGTTTGGCTTCTGCCCCAATCGGGCAAAAATCAAAGGGAAAAAATTGGAGCGCTCGCGTCCCCTCCAATCTTCTCATGTCCATACCGTCCCAACCGCTCACTGTCACTGTTGCAGTCCAAGTTGCTTGCCGTCGCTGTCGCCGTCACCATCAATGCCACTCATCATTGCTCTCGCCCTCACCCTCAGCTTGCTCGCTCGTCGCCCTCTGCCTTCCAACCGCTAATCGTCGCCCTTGCCCTCTAGCCTGCTCGTATGTTGCCTTCTAGTCGCTCACCATTGCCGTCACCCTCAGCCTGCTCGCCTGTCGCCCTCTACCTTCTAGTTGCTCGCTCACTCGCTCGTCACCCATCGCCCTCCACCCTTCGGCCTCTATCCGCTCACCTCATCGCCCTTCTCCCTCTAGCCGCTTGTCGTCGCAGTCACCCTCAGCCTACTCACCCTTCAGCCGCTCACCGTTGCCCTCGATGGGGAAGGAAATTTTGGTCACGTGAGTTTCATGTGATTAAATTTTTTTCTACTTTTATTTTTTTACCTTTTATTTTCTTTTTCTCCTTATTTTCTTTCTCTTCTCCAAGAAAACACAGTGTTAAAATTTATGATTTAATTACTCAAATTATAAGCCGTCTTTGTTCCCAACTATAACTACTGCTTGAAAATAATCCTATTCTTTTCTCTAAACATTACTAGTAGTTAACTATTTAAACTAGTAAATTGATTTTTCAGTATACTTATTTAAACATGAGTAGGCCATAGGTGAGTTTGATGGCTGGCTTATATTATTGTTTACTATAACATAATTATATAGTAGTTAATCAATTATCATCTAAGCTTCGATTCAGTGATTAACCATAGATTTGACTCACCCTCGAACTCAATTCATAAATTGATAAAATAGAAAATAAAAAATTACAGTAATACTATTGTAATCTCAACTAGACCCTTATTTTAGCTATTTTTGTACCTATAGGACTTCGAACTAGGCAACCATGCAAGCTGTGAAGAACCTGTACTGAGTTGATGAACTAAGTTAATTTTATAATAACTTGACTTGTTCTACTCTTCTAACTCTGTATAATTAATCTTTAGCCCACCAGTAAAGGAGTAAATCCTAGATTTGTATCGAAGGATTTGACCTATTTGCTAGTGAAAAAGTCAAATGACTATCAAGTGTGGTGGGTTTTCAAGTATTCATCGAATTGAAAACGAAATTGGTTCGAGTTTTCCCAATTGAGATATCTGGAACGATCGATCTTGAGATTGACATGAAAGAAGAACCATTTGATGCAAACGCCCCTAGAAATTTTGCTCTAAGACTGAGTCTAAAACTAGTTTTCTAATAAGATGTTTGTTTGATAGTTGACTGTTCATGGTTTCTTATATGTAGCATTGATTGTTTCCCTGTCGCTTGTTTTGTTCTCCTTCCACTGTTTGTTCTCCACATATATTATTTCTGTTCTCGATCCAGCAGCTTTGGAACATTAGCTGTATGATTTTTGTTGTTCTTACTCGATCAATCCTAAATACTAAATTGACTTTGCCGTGAAACCAGGGGTTTGAATTCTTAGAATCGCTGTCAACTGTAATCACCTTTCCACCTGCTACTTAATCAATTGTTGTGGTTAAATCAATCATTGCTCATCCAACACGATCGATGACAGTATACGAGTTGCTGTGATTTTCAATTTTTGGTAATTAAAAAGCTTCCTTGAAAGCTCCGTTTCCATTAACAATGGCGACGCAGCTCCCTAAAGCCGAGCTCCTCTTGCCTCGGAACAAAGCAGAGAGAAAACTGGGGGCTCAATGGCACCGTCTTTTACCGCCTTCCGCCTTTTGCTCGCTGTCTTCGCCGGCGCCGCTGTTGCCGCCGCCCAAGCCACCAACACCAACACCACTCTGTTTTCCTGCTCCTCCGCCACGCCCGCCTCGTGCGACACCTTCGTTCTGTACCGGACGCAGCAGGGGTACGCCGACCTCGCAAGCATCTCCGACCTCTTCGGCGTCAGCAGCCTCTACCTCATGCACGTCAACGACCTCCCGTCTGAGGAAGGCGCGCTCCTTCCCGGGCAGCTCATGCTCATCCCGATCGCCTGCGGTTGCGCCGGGAACAGGTCCTTCGCCAACGTCACGTACTGGATCGCGGACAGCGACAGCTTCTACATCGTCTCTATTCAACGCTTCGAAAACCTCACCGGCGTCGAGGACGTCGAGATGTTGAATCCGACGCTGGAGCCGACCGCCCTCAGCCCCGGCCAGGCCGTGCTCATCCCCGTGCTGTGCAAGTGCCCCGACAAGGATCAGCGGGATCGAGGCTTCAAGTACCTCGTCACCTACGTGTGGGGGCCTGGCGACGACGTCTCGAAGCTCGGCAAGGATATGAATTCCACGCCCGAGGCCATTGCAGCCGCCAATAACAACAGAAGTTTCAGCGCCGCTGTTGCGCTTCCGGTGCTCATTCCGGTGCCGGAGAAACCACTGCTGCCGGCCCTGCAGTATAGCCCCGCCACCCCTCCGAGTGCCGCTAAATCTAACGCTAAGTCCCTCACAAAGGCCATCGTTTTCTCAGGCCTGGTCGGGGCCGCTTCCGCCGCGCTCATCGGGAGCTGCTTGTTGCTGGCCTGCTGCAGGATTTCTAGAAAGGAAGCGTTGACCCGCAGCCAGTCAAACATGGAAGCAGCTGTTCTGCTCACGCCCAAGCCCTGCAAGAAGAAGAGTCAACCGCTCTGCCCCGTGGAAAAAGGAAACAAGCTCTTGGCCGGCGTCTCCCAATTCATCGACAAGCCGGCCGTGTTCGATATCAGAGATGTGATGGAAGCCACCATGAATCTGAGCGAGGATTATTGTGTCGGCGGCGCCGTTTACCAAGCCACCCTCAACGGGGAGGTGTACGCGGTGAAGCGAACCAAAGGCGACGTTGCAGGGGAAATGAACATTTTTCAGAGGGTCAACCATGCGAATTTGATCAAGTTGGCCGGATTCTCCATTAACGGAGATGGGAATTTCTTCATGATCTATGAGTTTGCCGAGAACGGATCGCTGGACAAGTGGCTCTTCGACAGGGCGTCCTCCTCGGATTCAACCAGTTGCCTTTCATGGCGGCAGAGGCTCAATATAGCGCTTGATGTTGCCAATGGACTTCAGTACTTGCACGAGCACACGAGGCCAAGCGTCGTTCATGGCGGCATCAAGTCCTGCAACATTCTTCTCGACGCACACTTCAAGGCCAAGATATCGAATTTCTCGACGGCGAAGCCGGCGACGGCCCGAGTTAGGCCGTCGGCGGACTTGTTTGGCCTGGGCGTAGTGCTGCTGGAGTTACTGACGGGGAGGAAGGAAAGCAGCGACGACGGAGGAGTCGGTGTCCTGAGGAGGGAAGTCCGGTCGGTGCTGGAAGTTGAGGAGAAGAAAATGGAGAGGCTGGGGAGCTGGATTGACTCTAAGCTGAAAGGGTTCTACGCCATGGACAGCGCTGCGAACTTGGCGGCCATGGCGAGGGCATGCACTGTGGAGGATCCCACTGAGAGGCCGAGGATTTCTGAGATTGCGTATGGCCTCTCTGTTGTTGCGCAGTCATGCAGTGACACGTTCGAGAGGACATGGCTGCCGAGCTCAGAGGAAAGCATCCCGATTAAGGATGCCGTTGAAGCTCGTTGACTCTTCAGTAATGGTGATTGTAAATTGCGCAGATGCATGGCGAGTTAGGATCATAATAATGTATCAATTCAAAGATTGATCTGTCTTATGACATAGATCTGATTTCTTAAGAGTCTACTGTATTGTATGAATGCATCACTCGCATGGCTAAGACCGCCCGTTCAAACAATGCATCGTTTCTTCGTTGACCAGATCTAGCATGGAGTTCATATAGTTGAAATTGCTCAAGAAAAAAAAAGTCAACGCTCTTGCTTCAAGAGTGAAGCAAGAATCTCGGCCTGTAATCCATGTTGAAGTGTTCAAACTATGAAGATCTGCTACAAACCAATCTGTTTCTTGACTCGTTAAGTAAAAAAGATTCAATTAGCTATGTATAAACCATACACGTGTCATCCCCTACAGGACAGTGTAAGTCAAGACACGTGGATCGTCTCGCCTGAAGTCCACCGGAGCGAGGGCTTGTACAGATCACCAAATTAATGGAGAGAAGCCACTGGTTTGGATCAAATTGTTAACAAAAGGGGATCTGCTAACCCGTTAAACCACATCTATATATTGATCGATCCAAAGATTCCAAACAGCCGCTCCCGCCTTCGGCCTCGGCGACGAAACGGATCCAAGCTAACGCCCTAGCTAGCCCATCGCAGACTTCTTGTCCCCTGCTCCATACTCCGCTCCTCCTCTGCCGTACAATGGCGATCTCGATGCAGATCTCAAGGTTGTCCGCCGTCGCCATTGTCCATTCCCGAGTCCGATCTGTCTCCGCCAAAAGGCCGTCGTTCACCGCCCGATGCGGCGACGGAGACCTCGAGCCGGATTTCGACAATAACGCCTTCCGCCATGACCTCACCCGGAGCGACGCCGACAACTACAACCGCAAGGCTTTCGGACACAAGGGGATCCTGGAGCTCTTGAATTAGGCATTCAACAGCAGGATGAGAAGCTTCATTCTTTTTCTTTTCTGCGCGGTTTGTGGTGTGATCATTTAGGGTTCTAATTTGGATTAAGGGTTTTAGGGTTTCAGGCGACGTTATCAAGACGCTTAGGGAGAACAAGTTTGAGTACACATGGGATAATGTGACGGTGAAACTGGCGGAGGCGCATGGCTTCTGCTGGGAAGTGGAGGGAGTTTCCAGATTGCTTTTGATGCGAGGAAGTAATTTCCTGAAGACAGGATCTGGCTTACCAACGAAATCATCCACAACCCAACTGTCAACAAGGTTTGCATTGGATGCATGTTGTTGTCTTGTTCACAAGACTTGGAACTCGATTATTTGAACTTTCTGCTTGTTTCTATTAATTACCTCCAGAAGGAAAAAACCAATATTTTGAGATCATACAAGTACTTGATACAAATTGGATTGCTAAACGCCCAATCAGATATTTAATATGGAATTTGAACAGGCCATGAGTTGGATTTATGTGGATTTTACTCCCCTTTTTACTTGAAAAAGTCATTAATTAGATCCTAGCTTGAACTGGTCAGGAAAAAGCCAACGTTCTTGCATCAAGAGTGAATCAAGAATCTCTCGGCCTGCAACAAGTTGGGCGAGGCAGCTCCATTTTGAAGTGTTCAAAGTTGAGGATCTGCTGCAAGTCAAAGTTTTTTTTTTTTCTTTAACAAAAAAAAATCTATTAGCTTACGTATAGATCATACACGTTTCGGTCTTCTACAGGCAGAGTAAGAACCACGATGGGTCGGGACACCGTCTTGCATGAAATCCGTAGGAGCCAGTGGTTCGGATCAAATTGTTGACAACAATAGGGGATCTGTTAACCCGTTAAGCCACGTATAAATACCGATCTAACACAAACGGTCAATGCCGCCCTCGGCGCCGAAACGGATCAAATCAAAACCGCCTGGTCAGCTCATCGCACTGCTCCATCCTCCGCTCCCTCTCTGCTGTTCAATGGCGATCGCGATGCAGATTTCAAGGTTCTCCCCCGCCACCATTGTCCACTCCGGAGTCCTATCTGTCTCTGCCACGAGGCCGTCGTTCATCGTCCGATGCGGAGGAAGCGGCGCCGCCCACCTCAAGCCGGATTTCGACAAGAAAGCCTTCCGCCATGACCTCACCCGGAGCGACAACTACAACCGAAAAGGTTTCGGTCACAAGAAGGAGACCCTGGAGCTCATGAATCAGGAGTTCAACAGTAAGATGAGAATCTGGTCGATTCTTTTTTCCTTTTTCTGCGCGGTTTGTGGTGTGATCATTTGTGATTCATATATGTATTTGGGGTTTTGGGGTTCAGGCGATGTTATTAAGACGCTTAGGGAGAACAATTTCGAGTATACATGGGGCAACGTGACCGTGAAACTGGCTGAGGCGTACGGCTTCTGCTGGGGAGTGGAGAGAGCTGTCCAGCTTGCTTACGAGGCGAGGAAGCAATTTCCTGAAGAGAGGATTTGGCTTACCAACCAAATCATCCACAACCCAACTGTCAAAAAGGTTCTCATTGGATGCATGCTATTGTCTAGTTCAAAAGACTCGAACTTGATTACTTGAACTTTCTGATCGTTTCTGTCAACTACCCTTCAACTCCCGCGTAAATCTAGAGATGAAAAAATTAATTGCTTTGAGAACATATGAGAATTGGATATAAATTGGATTACTAGTCTCCTAATCAGATATTTAATATGGGATTTGAGCAGGCCATGAGTTGGACTCATTTTTTGGATTTTACTGCTCTTCTTACGGAAAAGGTTATTAGTAAGATCCTAGCTTGCTCCCACTATTTTCAGCCTTCACTTTTGCATGCTAGCAAACCAATGATTACTAGGATATTGATAGTAGACAGTATAGGTGTATCTCTACTGCTATCTGATATGCACCTGATCTGAATTGAACACTGGAACAAGTTATGGTGGTTTGAACACACCAGTTTGGTTTACTTCAGCCAAAACGGAACACCTGATGTAACCTTAAACACACCAGTTTGCTTTTAGTTTGCTAGATAAATTATCATATTGTTTTCTAGATCCTTGTTTTTGGTGGTTACCATTTAGGCAGCCTGATTGTGATTTGGGAATTTTTCATTCACTTGACATGGAAATGTTCGGTTCTTATACTAGAGTTTGGAAGAGATGGAGGTGCAGAACATTCCAATCAAGGATGGCAAGAAACAATACGAAGTTGTCGATAAAGGTGACGTCGTAATTTTGCCAGGATTTGGAGCTTCTGTTGACGAGATGCTTACCTTGAGTCAGAAGAATGTCCAGATAATTGATACTACTTGTCCATGGGTTTCAAAGGTAGTTTTCTTCTATCTGAAAAATGAGAGATTTGAGATGTCTTTCCCCTCGAATACTTTCTGCATAACTAATGTATCTTCTTGACATGAAGGTGTGGAACACTGTTGAGAAGCACAAGAAGGGTGATTATACTTCAATAACACATGGTAAATATGAACATGAAGAGAGCATTGCAACTTCTTCATTTGCAGGAAAATACATAATTGTGAGGAACATGACTGAGGTACTGGTTCATTGTTTTATAATCATTGCGATATGATGGTATTCCAAATGAAACATTGGTATAAAGAACTCCAAAAAACAGACGATGTACGTGTGCGATTACATTCTTGCCGGGCAATTGGATGGCTCGAGCTCAACGAGAGAAGCATTTCTCCAAGTATGACTCATTCTTTTACAGAGTCTGAACCTAAGAAAAGTCAAGTAATGGCTACTTTGTGAAATTACAGAAATTCAAATATTCTGTTTCTTTGGGATTTGATCCTGATGTTGACTTGGTTAAAGTTGGCATTGCTAATCAAACAACAATGCTCAAAAGTGAAACAGAGGATATAGTTGCATATACTAATTCTTCCAAAATTTGATGCTTGGAGTCGAATCTAATTCTTTCAAATTTCAGGTAAATTGGTTGAGAAGACTATGATGCGGAAATACGGAGTTCAGAACATCAATGAGCACTTTGTCAGCTTCAACACCATTTGTGATGCCACCCAGGTAGGCTTTTTGGAGTCTTAATCTAGATTTTTTTATCTTACCAATGGTCATTGGCGCTTCATTATAATTTATGCGCAAATATGGTGTCATTCTTCTTGACATATAGTTTAAAATTTAAACCATTATGATTCACTTGTTCATGTCAAATTTTATTTCTGCCTTATAGTGTAAGGGTTTTTTTTTCTCTTTGAAGTATTATTCCCTTTATGTTTTCCAACATTCCTGGACAATATATAACCAAATTTTACTGAGCATGCTGGTTTCCTAGCCTAACTATTTTCATGCAATGGAAAACTAGCTGTTAGTATTATATCTCGTATGGACATTATAGTCAAGAACAGCTACAGGTATCGATAGTTTTTTGCCTCTATAGTTAATGAAATTATAAAATTTTCAAGTTTTGGACCCTCATTTGTATTTCCATCTAATGCCTAGCTTTGCGTTTTGTGCATTAATGATACATATGATGCCAATCCGTTATTTTAATCTGATACGAAGAGAAGATCCTTTTTTTAGTCCTTGAGGATTTTGCTCAAAGAATGGAAGGGGTTCAACTTCAAGATAGTTCCACGGGGTTGAACCATGATAACCTTTTGCAAGTTTGGTGGTCACAATACAATTAGTTCTTTGAGCACAGTCAATTGCACAATTTTTTCAGTTTTTCATATTTACAGATCTTTTATCAAATTGTACGACTAAAAACCATCTTCCTGTACGTCGTTCAATCAACTATTTTTTATTTTGTCGGATTTTGCTGTGCTTCTTGTCTTCTACAAGAAGCAGGTTGCTAGGCATGCTAAGGAAGTATTACTATGTGGTTTTCTTCTCACTACATTTGCGCTCATTCAGGAAAGGCAAGATGCTATGCACAAACTCGTGGAAGAGAAACTTGATCTCATTCTAGTAGTTGGAGGATGGAATTCCGCTTCACATCTTCAAGAGATAGCAGAACTCAAGGGAACCCCATCTTACTGGATTGACAGTGCACAGAGAATTGGGCCAGGAAACAGAATAATTTATAAGTTAAATGTAAGTGCTATAGTTATAGTATATCTGACTGCAACCACCGTATTCTCTTGAGTTTAAAACCTTGTCGTGGTAATTAATTATAGCTTTATCATGTTTCACCGAGCAGCATGGGGAGCTTATTGAGAAAGAAAATTGGCTACCTCCTGGTAAGATTACAGTTGGACTGACCTCAGGTGCTTCTACTCCTGATAAGGTACCTTAGACATATCTAGCTCATTACTGAGTCACTACATTGTTTTATGGTCATACTTCCTAAAGGCAAATCATTGAGTGTCATACATTTCATGTGGCTTAAGCAGGCCGTGGAGGAAGCACTAAGCATGGTCTTTGACATCAAACGGAAAGAAGCGTTGCAGCTAGTTTAGGTGAGCACTCGGAGCAGCCTGTTATCAGTATATACCTACTCAAATAAGCAGATAGGGTTTTTTAATAAATTATTATAATTTATATTTGCAACCAAATTTTAGCATATTATAAATGAGTAGATCAGCTGAGCTGAAAGTAGTTTCACTAAATTTGATTTCATCAAATCCGCTCCTCTAATCTGCATCCGCTTACATGTGGACGAAGATGAACCTATTTTTCTAAACCCACTTAAATTTTATGTGGTTCATATTGACTGTAGCTGTCTGTTGACGATTTATTTTTTAAATTAATTTGTGCTCTAATTAATTAATTGTTGAATGTTAAATGATATTTTATAATTTTTAATAGGATTTTCGTACTTCGTAATTATATATGAACTAATTAATATTGTATATTTATTTTAATATTTAATAATTTTATATTTGTCTATTTTTTTTTCTACTTTTATAATTCGATTTTGCCCATTTCATTTTGTCAAAATCCGGATTAGATTAAATCCGCCGATGAAAATAAAGTGGATGGATGCAGATTAAAGATATGGAATCGATTATTGATAAATTAAATGCGGATTTATCCCAAATTCACTCCTTTCACAATCAGCCAGGTCAGAAGATTTTCTAAGTAACGTGATCGTGTATAATGTGCAAGATTAATCATTAAACCATGGAACTCATGCTGGTTGGCGTTGGCCTTAAATCCTGTTCCCATTTCTCCATCAGCTAGTTGCGGAGTTACACATAATTAGTAATGTGTTGCACGCGTTGACTACTACTTTTAAGAGAAAATTGGATGGATATGCTTGCGTTTAAAGTTCAGCAAATTTGACTTTGTAAGCTCCATCGAACATATAGTTCACAAATTTAGCAACGAGTCTAAAGAATTACTGACTCCATGAAACGTTACACACATTGCACCCTCAAACTGATGAGTCGATTGAAACGTTACACACATTGCACCCTTAAGCTGGTGAGTCGATGGTTAACATCTGATTAAATTGAACTATAAATATAATTAATCAAACAAGTAGTTTTGCTTATTTTTAATCAATTTATAGTTTAACATGAAAATTAGTTAAACCACAGTTAATTGATTAAACTAATTTGATATGAGCGATATTTAATGAACTACTATGATTTTAAATATTGATATGTAGTTATGTACTAGTATACTGATTCATGATAATAGATACATATAGGTATATACTAAAGTTTTAAATTGGTGCAAAGTAATTATATTGCATAATTATGAAACTACAAAATAACTATATATTATAATAAATGATAAAATAAGCTATAAATTAAAACTAAAGAATCCATCTTGACCTATATCTATCAAATTTAATAATATGCCTAAAATACTAATATATTGATATTAAGTTAATTAATGACATTGTAAGTTTGTATCATATTTTTATATACTATATGCATTATATAGGTGATTGTATAAAACTTTGCTACTAACTAAAAATTGATGATTAATTATACTGAAAAATCAGTTAATCTATTCAAAAGTTTAAGAATAGAATATGATTTTTCCGTGCCAATATGTACAGTGCATGAGAAAACAAAGACTCGTTTGGTGCCACCCCCACAAACTTACTACACCCTCTCATCGATGGGCGCCGGGTCAACGCATGCATTGCTACGGCAATTGTCTAATTAAAATTCTCGTCCATGCAGCATTTTCAACGGCGTGGATCGCCCGGAGCACTTGCTATAGGGCAAATATGTGTGTGTTTTTTATCTTTTTTTGACTCGTTGACTGGAAAAGCATCTACTAGGTAATGTATAAATAATACACGTGTCCATCTCTTATAGGAAGTGTAAGAACCTCAGAGTTGTAAGTCACTCATGTGGCACACGACATGTGGATTGGGACCGTCGGCTCACCGTCACGAATCCGCCCGACGACTGGCACGTCCTAATGTCAAAAATCAAAATTAATGAGGAGAAGCCACTGGTTCGGATCAAATTGTTGACAGGAGGAGAAGACACTGCTAACCCGTTCCCGTTGAACATCGTCAAGATCCGGTAGCAAGAGAACAAAGAACCGAATAAATGGTTTAATAAACTTCTCCAATAACTGACAGACGTGTGGAAGTCTGTTGATAAATAGACCATTGCCAGAGCACCAGACCGACACCTTCCAAGTTCCACCTTCCCCACTCGGCTAGACCTAGTGCTCTACTCTTTCCTCCGCTGTACGGATGGCGATCTCGATGCAGATCGCAAGGTTTTCCCCCGGCGTAATCGTCCACCCCGGAGTCCGATCCATCTCCGCCACGAGGCCATCAGTCACCGTCCGATGCGAAGGCGGCAGCGGCGCCGTCGACCCGGACTTCGACAAGAAAGCCTTCCGCCATAACCTCACCCGGAGCGACAACTACAATCGCAAGGGTTTCGGACACAAGAAGGAGACTCTGGAGCTCATGAATCAGGAGTACACCAGTAGGATGAGAAACTGATTCATTCTTTACTTTCTGGGTGGTTTCTGGTGTGATAATTTGGGTTCTAATTTGAATTAGGGGTTTTGGGGTTTCAGGCGATGTTATCAAGACGCTTAGGGAGAACAATTCTGAGTACACATGGGGCAACGTGACGGTGAAACTGGCGGAGGCGTACGGCTTCTGCTGGGGAGTGGAGAGAGCTGTCCAGATTGCCTACGAGGCGAGGAAGCAATTTCCTGAAGAGAGGATTTGGATTACCAATGAAATCATTCACAACCCAACTGTCAACAAGGTTCGCGTTGGATTCATGCTATTAGATTGTTCAATAGACTCGGTCTTGATTGTTGCAACTTTCTGCTCGTTTATTTTTCCTTATCTTTCAAACGTCCAGGTTCATCTGAAGATTAAAAAAAAAAAGAAAACTCTGAGCACATGTAAGAACTGGATATATAAATTGTTGGTGTTGTTTCAATTTTTTAATATAATCAAATTTTTTAAATGGTTATATTTCTTAACCTTTGATCTCATTTTATTTAAATTGTTTTCCAAACGTTGTGTTTTTTATTTTATTTAATATACTTAATTTAAAAGGATGTTGAGAAAGCCTTAAAATGCACTCCTTTTCTCTCTTTTTTTCTTCAAAAAAATTCCCTTTAAGTTTATTTATCCTTTTTGCTACTCAACTTGAAAAAAATTGCAGACAGGCTTCTGCTATTGCATCAGTAGAAACGTGACCACGATTTTTTTTGGGGGTCCAAAAAACCAATACAAAACCAACCATAGATTACACTCTCTCGCATCTTGATTCTATTGTAGAAGTTTTCTATTTATTCATTATGAATTATTTTGATTTATATTCATTACAGAATTTTAGCCTCTATATGTTTGGTTTTTTTGGTTCTAACGTTCTAAGATGAATATTAATTTTATCTGAATTTAATTAATCCAAATTGAAAAAAACCCCAACTGGAATTCTAAAAAATACAAATTAGAAAATTTTAGTTATTATTCTTAATTATATTTTATTTTAGCTATTTCGAATTTTGAACAATTCGAATATAAATAATTTTAATCATTTAAATTTTTCATAATTTGAATTTAAATAATATAACGATAATTCATTTTATAAAATAAAATGAATATGATAACATATATACTAAAATCATCATCCAATAATTGGCTTTTTATTTTTGTTTTATTTATTTAAAAGGGTGTCTAGAATAGGTGCCTTTACCCTATAAACAGTAATCCGCCGCTCCCATTTTGAAACATTAATCAAACATACCCACGAGGAGGAGAATGAAGTCTTTCTCTTCTCTTCTTTTATTTCCCTTAAGTTTTTTTTTTTTTTTGTTGTTGTTCAACATTAAATGAGACTTCACACAAAATTTCCATAATCATGTTGTCAAGGATGCAATCTCAGTTGTAACTTAGGGTAGAAAACTATAGCAAAACTTGCGTAAGGATAAGATCTTTGTCTTAAGACAAATTATGTTGCACATGTTCTATTTCTAAACTTATTTATTTATTTGTTATGAATTTGTTTAATGTGAATTTATTATGAAATTTGGCTCTACATATTTAGATTACTAGTTATCTAATCAGACATTTAATATGGAATTTGAGATGGCCATGAGTTGGATTATTTTTATTGATTTTACTCCCTTTTTTACTCAAAAAATTTCATTAATCAGATCCTAGCTTGCTACCGTCCTAGCAGACCAATGATCCACAGGATCTAGATAGTTGATAGCATGGGTGTATTTCTACTGTTCTCTGATACACACCCAATCTGACTTGAACACTGAAACAAGTTATGGTAGCTTTAACACCCCAGTTTGATTTGCTTTAGCAAAAAGGAACACCGATGTAACTCTCAACGAAGTTTGCTACAAGCCAAATGAAAAAGAAGAATTTTGGCTTGTTATGTTGTTATTAAATTTTGACACGGTAACTTTTAGTTTTCTAGATAAAGAAACATTTTTCTTAGATGCTTGTATCTAGTGATTACTACATAGCAGCTTGATTGTGATTTGGGAAATTTTCATTGACTTGAGATGGATATATTCGTTTCCAAAACTAGAGATTGGAAGAGATGGAGGTACAGAACGTTCCAGTCGAGGATGGCAAAAAACAATTTGAAGTTGTTGATAAAGGCGACGTTGTAATTTTGCCAGCATTCGGAGCTGCCGTTGATGAGATGGTTACCTTGAGTCAGAAAAACGTCCAGATAGTTGATACTACTTGTCCATGGGTTTCAAAGGTAGTTTTCTTCTATCTGTAAAAAAAGGAGACTTGAAGATGTATCTCCTCATGAATACCTTCTGCATAACTAATGTGTTTTCTTTACACGAAGGTTTGGAACACTGTTGAGAAGCACAAGAAGGGTGATTATACTTCAATAATACATGGTAAATATGCACATGAAGAGACCATTGCAACTGCTTCATTTGCAGGAAAATTTATAATCGTGAAGAACATGACTGAGGTACCAGTTCGTTGTTTTATAATCGTGATATTATGGTACTTCAAATGAAACATTGGTATAACAACATCCAAAACAGGCAATATACGTGTGCGATTACATTCTTGCTGGGAAATTGGATGGCTCGAGCTCATCGAAAGAAGCGTTTCTCCAAGTATGACTCATTGTTTTACATTGTCTGAACCAAGGAAATGTGAATTAACGACTACTTTTGTGATATTACAGAAATTCAAATATGCTGTTTCTTCTGAATTTGATCCTGATGTTGACTTGGTTAAAGTTGGCATTGCTAATCAAACAACAATGCTCAAGGGTGAAACAGAGGATATAGGTACGTTAGATGATGATGTTTACTAATTCTTCTAAAATTTCATGTTTGCAGTCAAATGTAATACTCTGAAATTTCAGGTAAATTGGTTGAGAAGACTATGATGCGCAAATATGGAGTTGGGAACATCAACGAGCACTTTATTAGCTTTAACACCATTTGTGATGCTACCCAAGTAAGGCTTATTGTAATCCTACTATCCTTTTTTTTAATCTTAGCTTGGTGGTTGGCACCTTCATTTTAATCTATGCGCAAATATGATGTTCTCATTCTTCTTGACATGTAGTTCAAGAATTTAAACCATTGTATTTCACTTGTTCTTTTCAAATTCTATTTCTACCTTACAGCGTGAGGTATTTTTTTTCTCTTTGAAGTATTATTCCCTTAAGTTTCCCAACATTCCTAGACAACATATAACTAAATTTTCCTAAGGATGTTGGGTTCTTAGCCTAATTGTTTGCAAGCAAAGAAAAACTAACTGTTTCGATAAGCATGAGATTTATATCTTGTATGGATATTATAGTCAAGAACAGCAACATTTCCTGCAGCTATAGTTCATGAATCTAAAAATTTCCAAGTTTTGGAGCCTCATTTGTGCCATCTAATTGTTGCATCTGATGCCAATCTGTCATTTTGACCTCATACAAAGTCTTAATTTTTTTGGTGTCCTTGAGGATTTTGCTTAATGAATTGAAGAAGTTTCAATGTCAAGATAGTTCCACGGGGTTGAACCATGATGTCCTTTTGCAGGTTCGGTAGTGATGATACATTTAGTTCTTGAGCACAGTCAATTGCGCAAAATTATCGGTTTTTCATATTTACAGATCTCCTACAAGATCGTACTGACTAAAAAACCATATTTTCTGTACTTGGTTAAATCGACTGATTAAGGTAGTTTTACTATGTGGCTTTCTTCTCACTGTTTGATCTTGAGCTCATTCAGGAAAGACAAGATGCTATGTTCAAGCTCGTGGAAGAGAAACTTGATCTCATTCTAGTAGTTGGAGGATGGAATTCCAGTAATACTTCACATCTTCAAGAAATAGCAGAACTCAAGGGGATTCCATCTTATTGGATTGACAGTGAACAGAGAATTGGGCCAGGAAACAGAATAATTTATAAGTTAAATGTAAGTGCTATCGTTATATTTTGATCAGATTGCAGTTACCGTATTATTTTGATTTTAAAACTTTATGCTGGTAACTAATTTAGCATTATCTGTTTCTGTGAGCAGCATGGTGAGCTTATTGAGAAAGAAAATTGGCTACCTCCTGGTAAGATCACAATCGGAGTGACCTCAGGTGCTTCTACTCCTGACAAGGTAACTCGTACATATCTAGCTTACTATTAAGGCATTGCATTCTTTTGCGGTAATACTTATTTCTTAAAAGCGAATCTTGAGTGCCAAACATTTCATGTGACTTAAGCAGGTCGTGGAGGAAGCCCTAAACAAGATCTTTGACATCAAACGCAACGAGGCTTTGCAGCTAGTATAATTATAATTAAGACATGGAGCAGGCTGTTATCGATATATAGCTGCTCTACGTGTACAGTGTCAGCGATGGTAATGCAAAAGAGCAGCCTGTATCAGTGAAGATCACATTTCATTGAATGTGATGGTGATGTATTCACCATTTTGCTTAATGTATCATTCATTACATGATCTATGTGCATCTTGATTTCACAAGGAGTAGAGATCCACGCTATTTTAAAATTAGAAGACAATGTAAATATAGCTTTAATTAAGCCATCCAATCTTGTACCATCCATATTCAATTGAGTTGATCCAACATTAGTAGGTATCTATAAAATATCAACCCTTATAATAAATAAACCCACTGGCAATTTGACTGATTCATTAAGAGAATCAACACATCTGCAATAACAAATATACATAATAAAAACAAATATCTAAGCCCAAGTGTAAACTGAATACCTCTGGTGTGTAAAACTAGCGTGATAACTAACTGCATCATCCGGACAAGCTGACAAAAGTAAAATAATATTAGATGAAAATTTTCAAATACATCTTTCAAGGACAGCAGAAATGAATTATGCATGGAAATTAGGCCAACAGGAATCATGCCAAGACAACAGTCTGATGTTGCAGCAGGTGAACAATCTATCCAGCGTTGCGTTCTCGACCTGATGACTTTGCATTGCACTTGGGAACTTCAGATAAAACTAAGAAGTACAATTTCGCATTTGCAACTCCATTTTGGAGTGGCGACTGAGAATGACAATTTCTATCACAAGTCTCATGACGCCCCTCTCTTTTGTCTCTTCCAGATTACTGGTTTTCATTTGTGATTGCAGGTTGTCGGATCGTTCACGTTTGAGGAATCATTGGGTATAACCACGTTTTAAATATATAGTTTGTGTTGGTCACTGTACAGCTTCTAGTAAGGCGCATGTGAGACATGTTGAAAAGAAGAAATTTGCTTGGCGCCGGGCGCAGCCACGGCGTGTCCCTTCTTGAGCACGTTGAATCTTTCCACATCGAATCCATGGGTGCTCATGAGGCGCCTCTGCTTGGCAACGAAGCGGGCGTGGAAGAAGCCCTCGAAGGAGGGGTCTCTCGGAGTCCTCAGGAAGAAGGCGTATCCCGCCATGAAGTAGGCCGATGTGACGTAAAAGCAAATGGGTTCCATAACATCCCACGACAGCTCCCAAAAGGTTAGCCGCATGAAGCCCGCCGTCTGCAGCGCCAACAACCACAGCCCGCACCACATCTCCCGTCTCACCGATGCCTCCGCCGTGGCGTCGATCGACGCCTTCTTTTCCTCCATATCCTTCAGCTCCTCGCTCTGCCCCTGTGGAATCAAGCTCTCGATCGCCCTCCCCACCTGGACATGATCTATCACTTGATCAATACATCGAACATGTTGAGTGCGCGAGTTCAACAATAAAAATGGCACCAAGGAGCAAAACAGAGGGTGGCTAGCACTGCTCACCAATTCGGGGCGGAGTAAGACGACGTCTCCACAGAAGATGACGGAGCCGGAGTCGACCAACGCCCTCTCGATCGCCGCCGTGCTCTCCACACCGGGAACCTCGCCGCAGATCCCGGCGAAATCCGCATAAGAGACGCAAATCCGCCCGCAGCGCCTCAGATGCCCCCGCGCCGCCTCTATCTGCGCCGATCTCATCACCTTCCTCGCCTGCGCGGCCGTAATCGCCTCCCCTGGCGGCTGAGGCAGCTCCTCAAGGCGGATTCGATCGACCATATCGTGGCCAGCGCCGAAGGGGAGGCGCTCTGAGTCCGAGCGAGGGATCGGCCGGTGGTTGGGGAAGGGAATCTTGGGAAGAGAGGTGGAGTCGGCGGCAACTGAAGTGGAACGGCGAGGTGGGATCGGGGATATGAGGCGAAAGGTGGAGGAAATGGAGATGTTAAGGAAGCGAGTTAGGGCAGGGGACCTGCAGAAGGACATGGTAGTTGGCCGAGGGATCTCCTTGCGAGTGGAGGTGTGCGCAGTGTTAACGCGTTACGAGGGAGATGGGTAGAGAGGGGATGGAAGGGGGCAGTATTTATAGCCGCTTCGTAGAGGAGTCGGGGAGAAATATCTCAGTATCTTGAGGGACGCAGCGGCTCAACGCGAGGCGCGAACGAAGGACAGAAATAGTTTTAAATTGAGTTGAATTAAAGAAAAAGTATGTACTATGTACTCGAAGATTTTATTGAAATCAATTGGTGTATTGAGAGGAGTCGGATCCAAGTCTGATCGAGATATTGTGTCCGCCTTGTCCGGCACGAGTCAAAAAGAGCATTGGGGGCAAAACAAGTACACATGATAAAAATCTTAGCCACCGGGGCGTAAGTGTCCAAGGCTTATATTAGGGACATTCCATGGGATAAAAATCTTAGGGTTTATTGGATCGATATTTTTTTATATATTTTAATCGGGCTCATAAAATCTACCGGCAACCTACATTTTCAGATCGGGACTAATCAAAGGATAGACAGGGTTGCAGAAATAGTTGACTTTTATAGTAAAAGAATATCAAGGGAGACATGTATTAGGGTTTATCTATTGTATTACAATTATATTATTTTTGTGTTTATTTTACTTTATATGTTTCATTCATAAACTAAAATTATCTTTTTTTTTTCTCTCGAATAAAAATTGTAACCGTGATTTGTTATAATACTCATTCAAATAGGAACTCAAGATTGATTAAACATTTGAAAAAAAAAATAAAAAGAAAAGCTCAAGCTAGAATGAAAAGAAAAATTATCACTTGTAATTAAGTGACTCCTACGATGTGCATTGTATTCGAAATTGCATGTCTAGTGTTAGGCACAGGGACCACCAGGTCGGGCCAAATCCAACCAGGCTGGGCGGCAACCCAAGCTCAAGCCACTCAAAACAAAAGCGGAGCCCGATCTCGAGGGATTGCTTGGTCAAAATTGGATTTTGACCAGGTTTCTGTTGCGTCGACGTCTTCAGCGAGCTCAACAGCCGCGTTGGACGCGGGACTTTGTCAGCGACATCGAGTGGAGACGCGAGCGGCGTCGTCGACCTCGTCTTCAGCGGAGGGAAGCGAACGACGTAGACTGGTTCCTGTGGCGGAGATGGACGTCAACAGCAACGAGATCCTCGGGCGGCAGACGCGAACGCCGAGGGACGCAAACGCGAGCAATGGCGCTTCCTCCCCTATAAACATCGGAGGAGCGGACGAGAGGAGGAGGCTAGTGTGTGCGCTGCTGAGAGCGACACCCAGGCACGGCGAGTGCACCGCCACTGACGACGGCGAGGCGCATCGTCTTCCCTTCCAAGCTGAGAGGAGAGCTTGAGAGAGAGATCCAGAGGCGAGAGCGAGCTTCCCTTCGATACCGACCTTTCCCCAAGCAGCGAGCGACGGTCGAAGATCCGACGAGCGGATTAGGGAAGCTTGGGAGGGAGAGAACCCTGTAAACGGCGGCGAGAACCACTGCCGACATGAGAGAGAGAAAGGGAGCGAAACTAGGAGTGCTCCGAGTGAGAGGGTTTTGTACTCTGTTATTAAGGAGAATAAAGAGTTTTCCCATATTCCTAGTTGGCTTCTCCAGCTCCGACGAGCGTCCCCTGTTTCCAGCGTTTCTGAAGTTCATCACCATCCCCGGTAGGCTGCTAGGGAGTAGTGACGAGAGGCTAAGGGCGGAGAGAGGTCTCCACCCTGCCGGCATGCCTCTGTTCTCCGGTGGCATCAAACGCAGGCGGCGTTCGACACGTGACAAAGACGACAAATACGAACACGTTGAGGCGTTCGATTCGAGGCGAGTCAAAGAGTGGTCAACGGTTTCAACGGGTTTCGGCGAAAATGGATTTCAGTGGCTAACGTGAGGAGTGACGTCAGCGAAGAAATTCGATTTGAAGCGGCAAGCGACACGTGCGGCGTTGACGGCAATTTTGACTTGAAGGTAATTTTGACTCTAGGTCAAAATTAGGTTTAACTCAAATTTGGGGCCAAAAATTAGGATTTCACCAGAGAACCTTAGGAGTGGGGCATGACAACTAGGATGCTTAGAATTTGTAACAACCTTAGCCCACGGAGGCCCAATGATTAGATAGATGGAGTCAGTTGCTTAGTTGTTATTTTCTTATATTATGTATTACATTTTATAACACAACTTGGAGAAATCCTCTATAATTAACGTTGAACCATGAGACAAGTGCCGCATTGCATACCCACAAAAGTGCCAAGTTATCCAGTTATGAGAGTGCTCGGCCGAATCAAGTATAAAGGGAACAGGGCAACTTCGGACCCTGCACACAAACATAACTGTGCTACCTACGGCTCTGGCATCCAAAATTCATAATAATTAGAATTTTGATTTAACAATAGGGCCATGTTAGAGCTTCAAAACTCACAAAAAAAAAATTTTGTTTCTCGACGACTAGGTTCCAAATCAACCAAAACAACAGCATTAATTGTGTCCAGTTATAAAAGGTACCAAATTCCAATATACCGACTGCCTTATCATTTAAATAACTAACCGGCACGACAGTGTGAAGAAATGTTGCGTGCAGGGGACCCCCTTCGGCGATCACGCAACCGGGGGGGTGGGTGTCCATTACACGATATTATCAATAATACAGGCACACCCATTAAGTCCATTACACCATCCATTACATCGTGTAATGGATCCCCCGCTGCGTGATCGCATATAGACAGTGTTGAGTTGTCTTCGCATATCGCGAGAATATGAGAAATGAATCATGAGCTAGCTACTGCAGCAGAAGCATCATATGCAACAGTTTTCATTTTCTGACTAGTTTATGCAGCTTGTTCGGCAGAGAAAATACTTCTTCACTAGTTCACTTTGCAATTCTAGGCTATATTGAGAGACACCACACCACAACGAAGAAGCCGGCCATCCAATAGTCTTGGAAACTTGTACCTCTTGCCAATTGCATTCACCTATAGGGAAATCAGGTTCTCAATGAAGCAGGATAACTTTGCATTGTTCTGTTTCTGGAATATATCACCAGAAATAACAGAATCTCGTTGAGAATGGGGGATTTGTTGATGGAACTTGCTTTCGGAGTTTGATTCCACATTGGTCAGCACAAAGTTTCTTTGCGGAAAACAGGCTCTCAGACCTATTAGAAACCCAAGGGCACACCTAGTACTCCACTGTCGTTATTAGCAGGTAGAAATCTTCGAATGGGAGTTAGCGAGGGCTATGTCAGTCGCATGAAGGTATCCAAAACGAAATTGGTTCAATCAATAAGCAAGTTGGGGATGCGATTAGCTTCAAGTTGGATCCAGAGTCAAGTGGATCGAGTGAGACCACATCTTAGATGCTTGAGCACATGCAAAAGAAGAGATCAGATTAGCCAAGGAACCGCAAACCATCACTGAGCCCAAGTAACTTGATCAGAACAAATTGAGAGCTTAGAAGATCCAAATAATTATTTTCCAGTTTTGATTTTACGTTGCAGATCGGGCTATCTTATCAGAATATATCAAGCACGTGAATTATGAAAAGAAAAATATTACTAATTTGAGCGCCTTGTCTGCTCCTTAAGAGTAGCAAGATGTAACAGTTTTACTGATGCTTTGAGCTTTTCCAACAACTGGAAAGCAAAGGCATTGGTTGAGTGGCAAAGAAATTGATAATGCCATCTTCATTATGTAAGATTCTCATCACAATTAAGATTGGAGCACTTAATTTAATGCAAACTTGTTGACATGTGCAGTAATTTTAGGGTGATATCTTAGTAATACTTAACAATTCAAATCCATCCAGTTTCACTTGATGCTTAAAACGCATCTAAAGATGGACACGAGTGTATTCTGATAAGGCATCGCAGTGAATTAAAATTTGATGCATCTCTTACAACTGCATGAAATGCCGATGAAGAATCTTGTGTTTTGACTGCAAAATACCATGAACCTGTATAGCAGAAAGAAATACAACTTGGTTCCTGAGATTCTCTATAAAAGCAACACGGGTTCTTTACAATCCTAAATCTTTTGATACTAATATGTTTTCAATGAGAATATATGAGCGTTCAATAGCCAAATTAGTATTTGAGATGAAATTCACAAATTAAAACTAAACAATTTGGTAGACCATGTGTTTGATTACGGCAGGGCAGAAGGCTGCTTAGCAGCTAATCTTGTGATATTATGATTAAATCCACAAATCCAGAACAATAATCTGGAAGAGTCAAGTTTAAAACTTAATAATTTGGTTGGTTATATTTTTTTCAGTTATTTCTTGTGTTCTCTTTGTTCTTATTTACTTACGTTAATAGGAAAAGGCAGCCTCGTGTTACTCGCCTTTCTTTCAAATGAGAAATGTAAATTTGTTTTGAGGACTAAAGCAGGGTGTGTAATGAAGAGAAAATGACGCAAGATGGTTCTGATAAATTATAAAAGAAAAGCATATATGTAAGGACAAGAAACACTTGAGGTAAAAGACAGCTGCAGCTAGGCAATGTAACAGTAAGAAGAACCAAGATAATGCTTACCTAGAAATCGGGGAGTTCAAGCTGGCTCCAACATTGTCAATGATAAGAAACTGATGTTCTTCAGAAAAACAAACATGTAATGTACGTTTGTGGATGGGTTGGGGGAAAGGATAATTTATAGAAATATCCATCATCAAGATATAAAGATCCCTTTCGTTTTCTTTTATTACAAACAAAGATCAACCAAGCTGCCACTTTCTCTCCCTAGTTTCAATAGAAATGAATGTTGCAGCTTCTCGAATAGAAAATTGCTTTGAGTGTAATGCTTATGATGTCACCCTGCAACAAATGAAGATCAATAATAAGTTTAGTTTATGTATAGTACAGATTCTGGAGTGCTCACAGAAATAACAGGTGAAGCATTTTCCTTTTTAAAGAACAAACCCCAACCGCAACTGAACCCTTCTTAATAACCATGTAAACTCAAAGCTGCACTGAGCTGCCATAAATTGAGAAGACCAAGTAATGTCACTAACAATAATGAACATACTTGTATTGAGGCAAGTTAGTATGTCCATGAATTATTCAAAACAAGATCGTAGCTAAGTCAGCCAGCTTCTTATAGACAATAGTGTGGCTCATCACTGTGTAGACTGGAGAATTCTCAATCACATTAAAGAACTGCCACTACAGAATGACGTGTGCAAGTCTTACAGATTTTCAAATATCTGGAGAACAAATAGAAAAGATAGATACGCTAATGGTTGGAAAACTAGACTTCAGCAGAAAATAGTATCACAAATATATTGTGTCCTACAAATGAAACCGGATCACTTGAATATTCCGCAAAAATAGGTTTCTGATGTACAAAGAAAATTTGTGAGTGGCTTATGTATTAAGTATGCAAGATTTCACAAAAGCAGTCCATTTCTACTGATGGTCTCTTACCAAGCATTTGTAAAAGATCAACATCTTGAACTTACATCATGACAGCTACCAGCCAAATCCAAGCAAGGTAGGTGCTAGTTGTAACAGACGTTCTAATGAACTTGGAGCAAACTTCCTAGCAAAGAGGTAACAGATTGACGAAGGCCGATCATTGTAGGAACAATTTCGGTTCCCAACAATTCTCTTAAGAAATGATTCTGTAATGTCTTTCCTGCCAAAAGTTGCTGGGTGAGCACCACCTCTTGACCAGTCTACCCATGTAAGGCTTCTGTTTGCCAGAAGATTAGGTGATTGTATGAAGAGCATGGTTGGGAAATAATGTTCGTCCACATAACAATGTGGTTTGCAGAACTTCTCAAATTTTGGATAATAAACTGTGTCCTTGACTATGCTTACAGCTAGTTTTCGATTCACTTGGAACCACTGGGACCCTTTGCGCCATTCTTCAATGCTCACTTCTGGTTCCATGTATGGGTTATATCTTCCCCTTCCATATGGACCTGGATCATCAGTTACTCCAACAAAGCTGTACCTTGATCCAGTCAAGTATTGGTAGGTACTGTTGAAATCCAATAACGGAATACACGACTCTGATAAAAGAACAAACCACTCGTTTGATATATCAAGTAGTGCATTTGCAAGGAGCCGTCTTTCAGCATCACACATGCTCATTTGCCCCCACTCAGACACCTGTTAATCATAAGTTTAAATATAAGCTTAATCAAATTAAAGTCGACAGAATAAAACAATTTACTACCATTGTCAAGGACCACAGCATATATGTTACCTCATCAGCAAACTTGAAAGGTAACATGTAGAAGAGCTAGTAATCAAAGAATATTTTATTTAACCAAGAAAGCAATTCCACATAGAACTTAATGCTAAAGCATCACGTAATGCAGTGTACAACAACTTAGGTTGTTGATAGGGCCAACCTTCATGAAGCTCCACCCAATCCTGGTTAAGGTCGACCACATCTGAAAGACTTCCTAGAGTTGATCATATTCAAGGTCAACAAGCTCCAGTAATCCTGCTCAACCTCTATAAATCCTTCTCCAAGGTCTGGTGATTTGTATTCTCATTTTCGTATACAATGATCTACAGGTCTAGCTAAGATAACAGAGTCATACCAAGTAACACCTGGACAAATTGCACGCATGGCATATGCCTAATCAGTCATACCATCTCAACAAAAGTTTACAAAAAAAGTCTTCAGAAGCTTCTAGGCCAACCTTGTCATAAGCCCACTTTCCCTATTCGACCCCCATCGAACTAGCTGACACCCCAATCTAATCGATCTTGCCTAAGGTTGATCTGCCTAGTTCAACTAGTTCACTAGCACACTCCAAGCATGGTGACCTCTCTGTCTCAACAAAAGGCCTAGGTTGACTCGGCTTCTCCTATATGCAACAGATAAAAAAAATTTGGCATCATTAAGAAGTTTTTCCAAGTGTGTCACTTTAGGAAGACGAGTACATAACAACATTACATAACATAGTTATTCCAAAATTGCATGATCCAAAAAAAAGTTTAAAATTAACAATTCTCTAACTGGGAGGTTGCATATTCTAAAATATCAATTTATCATTGGCAAAAGACGTCTAGGTTTATCCTTTACAAACTACTTCATGACCATAATGCAAACACATGTTATTCATTTTTGGAGGATTCCCAACCTCAAATTTCATCTATCAGTTGGTGCCTTCTTGTGTGAAAGTCAAATTGTAGATTATTTTCAGCCTATTAGTGCTCATGAAGGTACAGATATTAAAAACTTAATTTTACGAGGTCAACTTATAATCTTGGACGGTCTACAGCAAAACAAAGCGAACAAAAATAATAATAAAATAATCCTACTTTCAACGAGTGACCGTGGATCGAGTAACGGCTGGGATCAAATCCTGCCGCAACCATTAACAATTGCCTTCCAGCACACAAAAAAAAATCCTATTTTGAATGGGAAAAATGGACAGAATACCTTGCTAGGTATCTGCCTCTTGTAAAATACAGAGGTGGAGGTGAAGTTGGCCTCGTAAGATGGAAGCGAGTGGACATAGATCGAGTAACGACCCTCGTGCCATTGAAAGAACTTCTCCCACAGGGGAGAGAGCGGTAGAGAGCCCCTGGTCAAGAACATGAAAGCAATCTTGGGGACCCTCTCAAAGGGGTACTTCCTGCGCATCGGCGTCCACGACGCGCGCCAGAGGAGCTCCTCGTCGCTCATCGAGTGCATCAGGTTCGAGGGCGGACGGATCCAGCGGTCGAGGCCAGGCGAGTCCACTAAGCAGGGGGCGCGGCTGGCCGCCGGGAGGAAGCCGATGTGCCGGGTCACGTACATGCTGAAGGTCGAAAAGCCGACGACGCCGAGGGCGAGGAAGGAGAGGAAGATCTTGAGCATAAGCGGCGCGAAAACCCGCGGCTGGGTCGCCCGCGCCTGCCCCGAGTCCTTGAGATCGTCAAACGAGGAAATCCTCGGTTGCATCGACGCGAGATCGTGGCAGGGAGAAGGAGGAGGCGAGCATTCGCCGAGCCGGAACTCGGGGGGGAGTGGAAGAACCCTAGCTGAAGAGGCAGGATTCCGGAGCTGAGATCTGAATCCGAATCCCGAAAAAAACGAAGAAGAAGAAGAAGAGAGTAATGGTGGAGGTTCGGTGGATTAGTGGTTGGGGGTGAGAGGGACGAGAAGGTTCTACGGTTGCATCGCAGCAGCAATCGGTTACTTCCGCATAACAAGGCCGGCAGTCATGGCAGTAGTTAGGGCAGAAGGTGTGCAGCAAGCACATTACGTTTCAGAAAAGTAACGGCCGGGGTCCATTTTGCATAAAGATACATACCACGTGTGTCTTTCTTTCCCAAATTATTTATTTTTTTATATATTTTGCTTGCTCTAAAATTTATTTCTTAAAAATTATAAATATTAAACTATTTTTAATTTATTCAATTAATTACATAAAATAATAAGATAATTAACAGTTACATGTTTTTTAATATTTCCACCTCTAACAACTCATTTATAGCGTGTTTAGTATAAAGAAAAGGAAGAGTGAAAGGATGAAAAATTGGAAGGAGAGCTATAAAATCGTGTTTAGTAGGACGGATAAAAATAAGGAAGAAAAAATAAAAGGAAAATGAGAGGGAAAATAGCTCTATTTGCATTCCACCCAAATTGGGCAAAAAATCGGACGAAAAGTTGGATTTGCCGTTCTCCTACCTATTTTCATCCTTTTCTTTTTTTATGTTCGCTCTCCCTTTGTGCTTTTCTTGCAATCTTCTTCATCATCATCGTCATTGCCATTGTCATCATTATCGTCGCCGTCATCGTCTCTCATCTCTCATTGCCGCCATTTCACCGTCGCCTTTTATCGTCATTATCAACATAAAAATAAAAAAAATAGAGTATGTTTATCAATCTTTCTAACTTTCTTTCCTTCTAAATAAACACAATGATAAAAAATCTTATTAGTTTTTTTCTTTTTTATTTTTCCTTCTTTCTAAATAAACACAATGAAAAGGAAAGATAGAAGAATTATATATTATGGTTGTTTAATGGGACGGATGAAAACACAATAGGGAAAAGCAAAGGAAAAAAAAAGAGGATTTCTTCTCCAATTTGTTCCGCCCAAATCGGGCGGAATGACAAGTGTGGCTCAATGCCACATTAATCTCACCCCTCATATGTATAGTAATTAATTAATATTATAGTAATTAGTAATATTTAATTAATGTTATAGTATTTAATAATATTAATTAATGTTATAGTATTTAATAATATTAATTAATATTAAAGTAATTAATAATATTTAATTAATGTTATTGTATTTAATAATATTTAATTAATCTTATAGTATTTAATAACATTTAATTAATTTTATAATATTTAATTATTATAATAATTAATAATATTTAGTTAATATTATAGTAATTAATAATATTTAATTAATGTTATAATATTTAATAACATTTAATTAATTTTATAATATTTAATTATTATAGTAATTAATAATATTTAATTAATACTATATTAATTAAAATATTTAATTAATGTTATAGTATTTAATAATATTTGATTAATATTATAGTAATTAATAATATTTAATTATTGTTATATTAATTAATAATATTTAATTAATTTAATAATAGTATTTAATTAATTTTTATAATTTATAGTATTTAAATAGATTAATTAGTTTTATAGTATTAAGTAATATTTTAATTAATTTTAAAATATTTAATAATATTTACTTTTAATTTTATAATATTTAATAGTTGATTAATTAGTTTTATAATATTTAATAGTATTTAATGATATTTATATAATACAAGTATAAAAATAAAAAATAGAGTGACTATATCAATCTTTTCAATTTTTTTCTCTCTAGTTAAACACAACTAAAAAAATCTTCCCACTTTCCCTTCCTTTATTTTTCATTCCTTTTAATTTACTATCTTTCCTAAACACAGGCTTTTTTTTTTTGAGGAAGAAAATCGACGTGAAGAGGGCGATGTGGCAGGGACTCCGGAGGGTGTAGCTAAGGCGATGCGGGGCCATAGGTGGTCCAAGGTTGTCGATGACGTCGGAGGGCGGGATCCGACACCACCCAAGTCTTGCTACCAAGTAGCTGCTCCGAGAGGACGCAGGGGTAGTGGTAGGAAAGCGATCACAAAGAGAGCGACGAAGGGTGGTGGCAGGAAAGCAGCAGGGGCTACAAGTGGTGGTAGGAAGATGTGGGCGAATGAGGCGGGGGGAGAGAGAGGAGAGTGCAAGGATACCGGTAGTGGGGGCGAGGGCATGGCGATTGGCGATCTCCTCCCGCTTCTTGTAGATGGCGCACAGTTTGGTCTCAACCATCCAAGCGAGTGCAGTGGCATCCTCGATGCCAAGGTCGTGTAGCACGTGGGCGCGCAAGCCCTCGAAGACAAGCATCGTCATCTCAATCTCGCGCTGCTGGCAACGAAGTTCCCGCACTTTCTTCAAAAGCCCCTTTTGGGTGCAAGCGGGGGAAGAAAAACGGGGCAATGGCAATTGGGAGGACGAGAAGGGGAGGGGTGGGAGGACAGGGAAGGGAGAGGGAGATGGGGCACAAGCAGTGGCAGCTGGGAGGACGGGGAAGGAACGGGGAATGGGCGTGCAAGCTTCCTTTCTCCCCTTTTCTCTCGGAATTGGAAACACTAGATTTGGAGAGAAAACTAGGTAGGTTTCTTTCTCCTCCGTTTTTTTCCTTCCAAAAAAATAGTAGAAAACTTTATTTTCTTTTCTTTCTCCTCTCTTTTCTTTAAAAAAAAAATACACCCTTAAAGACTTATAAAAGTGATGGTACATCGGATAGATGAAATATAAGGACAAAATTGGGCTTACCATTGTCAAGACAGATTTATACATACATAAATATATAAATGTATATACATATAAATTTATATGTACGCTTGTCTGGCCAATTTCGACCTTTCGCCATCCTGGCGTCCTCTTGATGCTGGCATTGAAGGCCTTGAACAGCATCAACCAAAGCCTGCCGCGTAGATGAGGTCGTTCATGTGATCCTCTCCACCACCACCACTGGCACATTCAATTGGTAAAGATCTTAATAATTGATAACAAAAGTCTCGCGGTCGAGTCCACGGAATGATATTCCGACCTCGCTCTGGTTCCTCGGCGCCACCGCCCTCACGTCGTCGGGCTCCTCGAACTCGCACGCCCTCTCCTCGTCGATCCTCATTGTCGCCACGCTCTGCGTCCTCCTGACGCTGGCATCGGAGGCCTTGATCGGCATCGACCGAAGCCTGCTCCGGGAAGCCTCGCGGATGAGGTCGTTTATGTCGTTCTCCCCGCCGAGGCCACTGCTTTGGCACTGGAAGCTGCGGCTCTGCTCGCGCCGCATGGCGGACATGAACGTCGGCCGCCGCTCCGCCCGCCCCGCGCACCCGCCCAAGCTCTTCACGTACAGGTCCCGCGCCCGCAGCAGCGCCCGGTTAGCGATCCTGATGCACTGCTGCAGCCTGCTCTCTGTTGTTTAACCGGGTTTTGGAAGTACTCGGGAAGGAGACAGGTATGAAGAACTTGAACTCCGTTGATTGAAAATGTTGCATTACAAGCGTTTATATAGGGGAGAAATCGAATCTAAATTAAATACAGAAATAAATGAAAAACAGAGAATCGAGGCGTTCGTTGTGATCGACGCGTCCGGCTGGCAGGCGTTCGTCGCAAGCGACGCGTCCGGCTAGCTTCCGAGGCGTCGCTTCAAGTTTATATTTCAACATCCCCCCTTAAACTTGAAACTCTTGCACTTCTAGCTTGTCTCTTAATTCTTTGAATTCTTTGATCTTGAGTGCCTTTGTGAAGATGTCTGCAATCTGATCTTCAGTCTTCACATACTTCAGTTGTACTTGCTTCTTTTCGACACATTCCCGGACATAGTGAAATCGCGTGTCGATGTGCTTGCTTCTTTCATGGAACAGGGGGTTCTTCGCCAGTGCGATTGCTGATTTGTTATCCACATTCACTTGCGTTGGCTCCTTCGGTGCGAAGTGTAATTCTTCCAGCAGGTTCCTCAACCATATTGCTTGAGTCACACATGAGTTGAGTGCGACGTACTCTGCTTCGCGTTGACAACGTCACGATCGGTTGCTTCTTCGAGCTCCATGTGAAAGCAGCACTATTCATATAGAATACATATCCTGTTATACTCTTCCGATCGTCAGTGTCTCCAGCCCAATCGCTATCGCAGAATCCTTCAAGTTTGAATTCGTCAGTAGCACGATAATATATACCATAGTTTAGTGTACCTTTGAGATAGCGCAATATTCTCTTGGCAGCATTCATGTGAGTCTGAGTTGGTTCCTCTAAGTACCTGCTCACAATTCCAACTCCATAGCATATGTCTGGTCTAGTACATGTCAAGTACCTTAAGCTTCCTACTAGGCTTCTATAATGGGTTGGATCCACTTTCCTGTTTTTGTCATGCCGAGACAACTTCTCATTGTGCTCCACTGGGGTGTTTACTGGATTACAGCTACTCATGTTGAACTTCTTCAACGTCTCTTTTGCATAATTCTCCTGAGAGATGAATATGTCTTCTCTTGTCTGCTTTACTTCCATCCCCAGGTAGTAGGACATAAGTCCTAGATCCGTCATCTCAAACTCCTTGTGCATGACTTTCTTAAAGTCTTCAATCATCTTTAAATTGTTGCTTGTAAAGATTAAGTCATCTACATACAAACAAATGATTAGTAAAATATCAGCATTCTTCTTTAAGTACAGGGCATGCTCATATGGACACTTCTTGAATCCATTCTCCTGGAAGTATCTGTCTATTCTCTGGTTCCAGGATCTGGGGGCTTGCTTTAGTCCATATACAGCTTTCTTTAATCGTAGGACCTTTCCTTGCCCTTCTTGCATTTTGTATCCTGGAGGTTGTTCCACGTAGACCTCCTCCTCAAGATATCCATTTAAAAATGCTGACTTAACATCCATTTGAAAAATATTCCATTTTTGTTGAGCAGCAAGGGAAATAATGAATCTGATAGTTTCGAGTCGAGCAATAGGAGCGAATACCTCATCATAGTCGATACCTTGCTTCTGCTTGTAGCCTTTCACTACCAGTCTTGCCTTATGCAGTTCAATTTCTCCTTTGGCATTCTTCTTGGTTTTGTAAACCCACTTGACTCCTATGGGTTTATGCCCTTCTGGTAGATTTGTCAGCTCCCATGTGTTGTTCTTCTCTATGGCTTTGATTTCATCATCCATAGCCATTCTCCATTTCTCTTCTTTGATTGCATCGTCAAAACTGATAGGCTCAGTATCTGCAAAAAGACACATTAGTGATACATCATCTATTCTTTCTGTATCTCTATATATATCCTCAAGTCTCCTTGTGCGTATCTGCACTTGACTTGTACTAGCTTCTGAGCTGTTCTGTGCGGGTGTTGCTGGTGGTGTGATAGGTGTAACCCTTTCTTCAACATTCTCTTCTTCAAGCTCCGGAAGAAGGTTGTAGTCATTTTGACTTTCTGGAGTATTCCAACTCCATGTAGCTTCCTCATCGAAGTCTACATCTCTACTAACAAATCCTTTTTTGTTAGTGGGATCATACAATTTATACCCCTTTGTTCTCAAGTCATAGCCAACAAATATGCATTTTTTTACTTTTATCATCCAATTTGGTTCTATGTTCATCATGAATACGAGCATAGGCTATGCTACCAAATACCTTCAAGTGAATAGCAGATGGTTTCCTTCCTCCCCATGCTTCAATCGGAGTCTTCCGGTTGAGAGCTTTCGTCTCACATCGATTTTGGAGGTAGACAGCACAATCCACAGCGTATGCCCAAAATTCTTCTGGCATACCTTTGGTTTTCATCATGCTTCTAGCCATGTTCAGTACTGTTCGATTCTTTCGCTCAACTACTCCATTTTGTTGAGGCGATCCTGGTGCAGTTAGGAACCGTCGTATCCCATGCTGATCACATTATGCTTGAAAGTTTCTGGAGGTAAACTCTCCTCCTCTGTCAGATCTAAGAGCCTGGATCCTGCATCCACTTTCTCTCTCCACAAGTGCTTTAAATATTTGAAAATATTTAAAAACCTCTGATTTTTCTTTGAGGAAATAAACCCAAGTCTTTCTACTGAAATCGTCAATGAATAGTAGAAAATACTTATTCTTACCAAAAGATTCTGGGGGGATCGGTCCGCAGAGATCTGTGTGCACCAACTGCAATGGTCTTGTGGCTCTAGATTCTGATTCGTTCGGAAAGCTTTTCCGGGATTGCTTTCCTAGCAAGCATCCTTCACAAATGCTGTCTTGGTCACCAATCTCAGGTAACCCTCTCACCATTCTTTCTCTTGCCATCCTTTGCAGTCCAGCGAAGTTGGCATGTCCATATCTCAGATGCCATAGCCATGATACGTCCTTGTAGCATGCTTTAAGGCATTTTGTCATTCCCGTCTGTATGGGCAGCACGAACAGCCTGTTATGCGACATTGGTACTTTGGCTATCATTTTCCCTGCATTGTCCTTCAGACACAAAGTACGACCAATGGTGTAGAAAACATAACCCTTTTCTAAAAGTTGTCCCATACTCAAAATATTGTTCTTCATGTCAGGAGCATAATAGACATTTGAGATATACTGATGAGATTTATCTTTCAATCTAATGAGAATTTTACCTTTTCCCTTGATTGGGATTTTGGAGGAATCACCGAAAGTGATAGCTCCATTGATGTTTTCATCCATCTCGATGAACTGTGATCTGTCTCCGCACATGTGATTGCTAGCCCCAGTGTCCAGGTACCATGAGGTTCTTTCGTCTTGTCTCTGATTCGTATCTTTGTATGCAATCAGGACAGTAGAATCTACCTTTTCACTGCTTTCTTCTTGTGCAAGGTTGGTTGTAGCATTACTTCTACTTCTGCAATCCTTTGCCATATGTCCATATTTTTGGCAATTATAACATTGGATTTTTGATTTATCATACCTTTGCACATACTGTTGCTTTCCACCTCTTCCTCGACCGTGTCCTCCTGTTGAGTTGGCTTGAGGTGTTTTATTCTGAGATGCCGTATATGGACCTCGTCCTCCTCTACCAGTATTTTGGTAGCGACCTCTTCCTCTGCCTCTGAAGTTTTGAATACTTCCTTCTTGTATGTTCAATTTTGACTGTAGAACTTGTTCTACAGGCTCCTTCTTTCTTCTGTTGAGCTTCTCTTCATGTGCTTCCAGTGACCCAGTCAGCTCTTCAATGGTCATCTCGTCCAGATATTTTGCCTCTTCTATGGCTGTCACTATGTAATCATATTTTTCAGTTAAGGATCTAAGTATTTTCTCTATTACCTTTAGATCCTCTATGTCTTCACCCAGCCTTTTCATCTGGTTCGCAATCGCTGCGACTCTGGAGATGTAATCCGATACCTTCTCGGATTCCTTCATATTTACCGCTTCAAATTCTTTTCGAAGGTTTTGTAGTCGTATCTTCTTCGCTTTGTTGCTACCCTTGCACGTCATCTGAAGCATGTCCCATGCTTGCTTAGCGGTAGTAGCATTTGATACCTTCTCAAACATGTCTTCATCCAGTGCTTAGTGGATGAGCGAGATTGCCTTCTGATCTTTCCTCTTAAGATCTCTTTGGGCTTGTGTAAGCACCGCAGGATTTTCTGGAGTCACATATCCAGTTTCTACAATCTCCCAAACGTCATGTGCACCCAAAATAGCTTTCATGCGAATACACCAATTATCAAATCTTTCTTTTGAAAATTTAGGGACTGGAAGAGTAACAGAATTATTTGCCATTTTTTTTTTACTTAAATTTCCTCACGTTTTTCTTTGTTTCCACACTTGCTCACTTTCTCCTTTTAAAGTCAAAGTTGATTTTTGACTTTCAGAAAAATCCCCAAAACGAAATCAGAAACTGATTTCGAAATTGTAGCTCACGTCACCTTTTTTTTAACACTTCACCGCCCAACTTCTTCTCGCTTCTTTTTAAACTCTAAAAAGTCCAATTGAGGTAAGCTTACCCAAGGTAACCAGATCTACTACCTTTTTACTTTTCCTTTCGCAGCTCGTCTTCTTCCTTCGGCTGCAACTTAGGGTTCGGCAGCAAGCTTTTCCGGCGAGCACAACGCGGCGGCGACGGCTTTCTTCGACGGTGATGGCGGCGCGGCTCCGGCACGATCGTCCTGGCTCTGATACCACTTTGTTGGGATCAGAAGGCACTCAAAAACACAATGCTAAATTTAACTGGGTTTTGGAAGAACTCGGGAAGGAGACAGGTATGAAGAACTTGAACTCCGTTGATTGAAAATGTTGCATTACAAGCGTTTATATAGGGGAGAAATCGAATCTAAATTAAATACAAAAATAAATAAAAAACAGAGAATCGAGGCGTTCGTTGTGATCGACGCGTCCGGCTAGCAGGCGTTCGTCGCAAGCGACGCGTCCGGCTGGCTTCCGAGGCGTCGCTTCAAGTTTATATTTCAACACTCTCGCCGCTGCTAATAGTTCCCTCGCACATCCTCAATGAGTACTGAGGCGGCGGAGGGCGTTTCCAAGCTTCTTGGAACTTGTAGGAGACGTTTCTTTGGCACTGAATTACTATATTAAGTAGAATATGTAGAGCCGTCATTTGCCAAAAGGTGGACAATTATGGATTGTTTAAAAGTCAAGTCTCATCCGTTGACATGCAACTTGTGCAAATGGCAAGGCTTCGACAAGTAAAGCCAATCGAATAAGGATATTTTGCAATCTACTGGACCGTGTACACATCGCATGACGAAGACCGGTGCACCAAGGTCAACCCGGACATAAATCCTATGAATTTTCCTTTTGAATTCAATTCATTACTTATAGGGAATAAGGATGATAATTCTCCCTACAATCTATGCTTTCACTCAGTAAGCTCTCCGAACAATGATAAATTCTTCAAATTCACATTAGTATTAAAAATCTCTGCGGCGTAGTGATTAATTTATGCAGAACTACTCCAATTATTGATGTCGTTCCACGCCCACAGTCGCCAAATCATGGAGAAATTTGATTTGTGTGAATGCTTAAAATCTCGTGCGTTGACTTTGCAACTCTACAAGACGTCACCATAAACAATTATATATGTAATAATTTGACTGTGTAAGCACGAGTTACGACCAAAAACGATTTTGTTTTTTTTTTTCCGGGGCATTTTTTTCCTGATGTTGCTTAGGGAAGTAAAATGAGAATATTTCAGTTTGGATCTTGATAGATATAAAAATTGACATAAAATGAATGGCTCAATCTACAATTTTAAGGCTTATTAGTTAAAGTCTACACAGAGAAGAGATAGACTTTGATGTTTTCGATACACACTTATGTGTCTTTTTGACGAAATCTATTAGATTCAATGTGTTTTTTTTCGCTATAAATTCTATCTAAAGAAACACAAGCTTAAGCATTCTCTTATAAGTAACTTAATCTATCTGATGAATAGAGTCAACTCTTGACAAAATACGAGGTCGATATATATTAGATTTCATAATTCTAGCTTTGATACAATGTATACAATTGGACATGATGAATGGAAAATCAATAAAAGGTGTTTATGGTGGAGGAGCACAAGACATGTACTAGAAGGGAATTACATTTTCGATAGAGGAATAACCCTAAAAGAGAGCGAGAGAATTAAGCGTTGACTTCAAATTTGAAACTTGAAATCGAGCTTCCTCTTAGTGGCGCGCGCGTCCGAGAGAGAGAGAGAGAGAGAGAGGATTAAGAGTTGACTTCATATTGGGAACTTGGAATCGAGCTTCCTCTTAGTGGCGACGTCGTAAGTCTTGCTCCTCGGCCCCAAGGCCAGCTTGAGGTCCTCCTCGAAGCAGCAGGGGCTGTCCTCGTCGATCCTCATAGTGGCCACGCTGTGGCTCCGCGCCACCGCCGTGCCGCCGCCCTCCGCCGACTTGATCGGGATGGACCGCATCTTGCTCTTGCACGCTGCGCGGATCATCTCGTTCAGCTCGTCCTCGCTGCTGCTGCCGCTCCGCGAGTGGGCGGCCCCGAAGCCGCGGGAGCGAGGCGCCGCCGCGCCCGCGAAGGGCCCGCGCACCTGGGCCTTGCCGGCGATACCCGCCATGCTGCTCTCGTACGCGTCCCGGGCGTGCCGCAGCGCGCGCACCGGCGCCTTGATGTAGTGGCTCAGCTTGCTCTCCGTTGCCTTGCTCATGGCGGACGCCGGCGAGTAATCGATTACGGGGAAGGCGATCGAGAGAGATTTTGGGTGGCTCGTGAGCTCGATTGGAGCTGAAGGGGTCGAGTGATTTATACAACGATTCGAGGAGGCTGACAGGGATCGATGTGAATGCATCATCTGATTGCGCGGGAATAGTAAGCTTTTATTTGACTTCAACGGACAAAACGTATCTTCCCGGCCACAGCTTTGACTTTTGATCTATTCAACTGTACGTACACATGGACATTGAATTTGTTAATTAATTAATTAGTATTACTCAATTTAAAATATTATTAATTCGTTTAACATTTTAATTATTATGATTATGATTGAGGAATAGTATTATCTTGGAATTAACAAATTAAATCTGCTCTGACTCGACTCGCCGAGCAAGAACCGGACTAAGACCAATTCCGTTTATGGTTTGACTTGACCAAAGATTAGCGGCCACACGAGTAGGATTTTGGTTGGTAGGTGCTTTCGTACGTTCTCGCTACTACGGATAATTAGGGTTGTCTAGAAGCCGATTCAATCTGAAGAATCAAACCGTATACAGATGTAAATTATATCAAACCCAATTGCAATACTAATTAATTAAAATGAGATTAATATTTAATTTCCATAATTTCAGCTCAAGAGTGACGGATTTAGAAGCTAACATATCTTGGAAATAGATTCGGGAGCAATTTATTATCGCTGGCCAATTTATTATCTAAACGGATGGGATTACCTAATTTCATCCGAACGGATGGAAAATGCGATGCGACACGTGGCTAGAATTACAATCAAACGGCCGTGGCGTTTTGGAATGAAATTTCAACGCGTTGACGAGTGGCGCTTTGACTTTCTAGTTTAGACTTTGGATACAAACGCTCTTCACTCGGATCACTGAGCGGAAGAACCAAAACGCCGAGGCCCGACTGGTGGAGACTAGATAGAAGGTGGCGGGAACTTAGGGGGAGCAATTTTCACTTCGAACTCGATGGGTACTCAATTTGATCTGTTTATGATATATTCGGGTATACGATTAGTTAAACAGATCGGATTCGTGTTTAGGGGCATGGGTACCCAGTATTAAATACTTGACTTTAATAAAAAAAATATAAATATTATTTTTTATTATTATAGTATAAATAATAATAAATAATTATTATATAAATATTTATTACTATTAAAAATATAATAATAATAATAAATAATTATTATATAAATATATTTAATTTAATTTTAATTTTTAAAAATATATTTTATATAATAAATAATTTAGTTTTTTAATTAATCGGGTACCTACAGGTACTCGTTTAAATATCTGATCCGGGTTTAGGTCGGGTTAGGGTAGCAAGTTCTGGTGGTGGGTTTAAGGTAAAATTTCGGATACCTGATCTTGACTAGAGGTGGCCAACGAGCCGGGCACGGCCCGGCCCGTTGACTAAGTCAACGGGCCGCGGGCGGCCCGTGGCCTGGCTCGGGTCGTGTTGGGCCGAAGGTTCGCGGCCCGTGGGCCGGGCCAGGCACGGCCCGTAGGCGTGCCGGACCGTGCACGGCACGCGGGCCGGCACGGGCACGGCACGAATAATTTGGGCGGCAACGTTCGAAAATTTGAATTTAGCATGCGTTTTTACCCAAATATCCCTATAACGGTTTGAAAAAATTTAAAAGTTAGGGATATAATTGTCTTTATGTTATAAAATTACCATTTTAGCCCCTTTTAATAATTAAAAATAGGGGATAAATATGTAAATTTATACCCAATTCATCCCCATAAATTGACCCCCCAACTAGGGGTGGCAATTCGTGTTTCACGTGTCATAACGTGTCGTGTCATACTTGACACGTGACACGATTGTGCTTAACACGAACACGACCCGTTTATGTATACGTGTCAATATACGAAACACAGACACGACCCGCTTATTTCGACGGTGACACGACACGACACGATTAACACGTTTAATAAATAGGTCGTGTCACATAACATGACACGACACGGCACGATTGACACGATTTATAATATAAAGTTATTAGATGACACAACACGACACGGTTGACACGACACGACACGAATAACCTGTGTAACTCACTATATTAAAATTATCTATAAATTATTAATTTTATATAATATATATTATATATGGGTTAGACGGGTCAACCCGCGACACGACACGACACGACACGAATTTTAGCGTGTCATAAACGGGTCGACACGATTATGACACGAAACACGATTATGTTAAACCCAAACCCGCGAAAACCCGTGTCGTGTCGTGTCGTGTTGACGGGTCGTATAATTTTTTGCCAGGCCTACCCCCAACCCTCTCATTTTTTCACACAAGTTTCCAATTAACTTTGGATTAATTTCTCATTCTCTCTTAGTACTCTCTTAATCTCTTTTCTAAGTCTTGAGTTTCAATTAGCCATCAAGATTTCAAAGCTCCCTCGGTCTAGTTACGTGGAGAAGATCAAGTAAGTAGTAAATTAATTTACTTTTAGTCTTTTATAATGTAATTGTACTTAAATTTAAATTATTTTAATATAAATTTTTTTTCATAATTATGTTTAAGTTAAGGTTGTTGAAGGCTGAAACCTCAACTTCTTAGTTCTTACTAAGCGATCTTCAAACACGTGATAAGGTAATTTTTTAATGTATAATTTATTATTAGTAAGTATTTAATCTAATTTTATAAATTTTTTGGCTAACTTTTAATATTATATGTAGAATTAATGGCGGGATTTAACAATACATGGGATCTTTGCCATGGGAGCTTGAGGCAATACAGCGGGAGCTAATGGGGACTACCCCCGTTATGCCACCCGATCAAGATCAAGATGCCAACCCTCCGCCTTACGACCCAAATCAACAACAATAAGATCATGTTGAATTTGAGCCTACTAACACTACGCAGGGAGAGGAGGGATGCAATGCAAACCCTCACGAGTCTACTGTGTCGGGCTCAAGAAAACGCACGAGCGACGTTTGGAAAAGCTTCGATGTGGTGATGATTAACGGCGAAGAAAGAGCCAGCTGCAAGAAGTGCAAAAAAGTCTTGACTTGCAAATCATCGGATGGAATTGGTCATTTGACTCGCCACATCAGAAGCCATCAAACTCAAATCGATTGTGCACAGGCTACTCTAAATCTTTCCTCTAGTTCTTTTGAAGTTTTTAATTATTCTACTGAAGTTCTTAGAAAAGAATTAGCTAAATTTATTGTTTGGGATGAACAACCATTTTCTTTAGCAGAAAATTATAAATTTGAAAAATTTATACATAAATCACTACAACCTAAATATAAAAAAGTAAGTAGACAAACCATGCGTAGGGATGCTATAAAATTTTTTTCTGAATATAAAACTAATCTTTTACAAGCTTTAATTACATTAACTTCTTGTATTTCTTTAACATCTGATATTTGGACCAGTAATCATTCTGATCAGTCATACATATGTATTACGGCACATTGGATAGATAGTGAATTTTTTATACAAAAAAGAATTATTGCATTTAAAATTTTTGAATATCCTCATACTGCAAATGCTATAGTTAGACAATTTCATAGCATTTTACATTCATATAATATAATTAATAAAATTTTTTCAATTAGTTTTGATAATGCAAGTAATAATGATAGTACAATTGATAAATTAAAAAGATTGTTAAATCCAATATTTAATGGTGCTTTCTTTAATATACGATGTGCATATCATATTCTAAACTTATGTGTTCAAGATGGAATAAGAGAAGTAGATGAACATGTAACTAAATTAAGAAATACTGTTAGATTTGTTACTTCTTCTACTTCTAGAAATCAAGATTTTAGACAAACATGTAAATCTTATGATTTGTCATATAAAAAATTTAAACTTGATATTAAAACACGATGGAATTTTAGTTATGATATGCTAACAACATGTTTTCCATTTAAGGATCCTCTTACATTATTTTATAATAAAGAATGCCTGATGGAAATATTGAAGAAAATGATTGGGATAAAACAAAGTTATTACATAATATTTTAGAAATTTTTTATAATGCTAGCACTCATTTATCTGGTGTTCATTATCCTACATCATGTTTAATTTTAGAACATTTAATTTTAATTAGTGAAATTTTTTCTCAATATAGACATGATAAAAATGTTTTTCAAGTAATTTTTAAAATGGAAATAAAATTTAAAAAATATTGGAAAAATATATCTCCTTTATATTGTTTAGCTTCAATTATGGATCCTAGATTAAAATTAGAAGGTGTTCATATTTTATTAGATGAATATTATAAAATTATGGAACTTGAAGGAGTAGATGAGAAAAGAAATGAAGTTTCTACCTTATTAGATGAAATGTATAATATTTATAATTTAAAATTTGGAAATACAATGAATCCAACATCCTCTCAAACTAATGTATCTACTAGTAGTAAAAATATTACAGAAAGAATACGCACAATTTTAAATAGAAAAGGAACATCAACAAGTCGATCTAGTAATTTTAATAAATTAACATTTTTTTAGAAAATAATCATACATCTTTACTCACAGAAGTACAAATAGATAATTTTGATATTTTATCATGGTGGAGATCACAAGGAAAATCATATCCTGTGGTTTCTGCCATGACACGTGATCTACTAACTCCTCCGGTGTCTACTGTAGCATCGGAGTCTTGTTTTAGTGCAGGCGGCAGGGTGCTGGACGGGAAGCGAAGCCGAATGAATGAAGAAAGCGTGGAAATGTGTATTTGTCTTAAAGATTGGCTAGATGCTGAAGATCGTCTTCAAGATAAAGGTGGTCATTCAACTTCATCGGATGATGATGAACAAAGTCTTGGAAGTGCAAGCAGAAGCAACAATGGATAAACGTTGTAATAAGTAATTATAAAAAAACTTGTAAAAAAGTTGTAGAAAGAGTTGTAAAAAGAGAACTACGTAGACCTGATTCCTCCTTTAAGTGGGGTACGTAGGCAGCCTGTAATGGGTCCGGTCTAAAATATATAAAATTTTAACATTTTTTCAAAAATTTGTGCAATATACATTCTCAATTTCTCAATTTTTTTTTCATATTTTATATTTTTATATATTTTAATTAAGTAATAATTTACTTATTAAATTAATTTATTTTTTTTAAATTTGGCACACGGGCCAAAGTCGGCCCGTGGGCTAACTTTGGCCCATGGGCCACAATCGGCCAGTGGGCCAACTTTGGCCCAGGGCCACAATCGGGCCGGGCCAAACACGGCCCGCGTCCCTCATTGGGCCCGTTGGGCTGTATTCGGCCCGCGTGCCGACGTAAGCCCGCGGACCGTGCCTGGCCCGCATGCCGGATCCGGCCCGCGGGCCGGATCCGTGCTCACCCTCCGACGGAACCGTGCCTGGGCCGGCACACATAATCGGGCCGCGGGCCGTGCCGTGCTAGGCACGGCACGATATGAAACGGGCCATGCCTGTTTGGAACCGGGCCGGCCCGGGCACGGCCCATGACCACCTCTAATCTTGACCTGTTGTCCGTCCTAGCGGGGCGCGTGACTACATCGACTTAGGGTAAGAACAGCTTGACCGTTCGATTTGCCATTTGTCGCACGCCCAGCCCTCACCCGTTTAAATGGAATTATGTGATACCATCGGTTTAGAAAACGCACCAAGACCTAGTGAGGGGGGAATTCAAGAGTGGGACCCGAGCAGTGACATTATGAGGGTGATGACTACAGAGGTGGGTACGTTTGTATTTGTGGGAAATTGGGAATGGGATCCGCGCACTTCTTCGAAGTAGGCCCAAATGTTATTAGGTAGGTGCAGTTTAAACAGTTACGAGAAAAACCTACCCAAAGTTAGCTCGGTTGGAGAATCGAGTATCATCAATGTACTAGATAACCACGGGTCATTGTAACAAATAGCAAAAGTTGCTGACTAACTAATGGCGAAGGAAAACGAGATATAGGGTGTTTAAACGGTTTAACGCAAATCAAATCGAATCAAAATGAATTAATATTGTGTATTTTTGAAAATTGAAATCGAATCAAAGTTTTAAAAAATCAAACTATAGCTGAATTAAAAAGTTCAATTGAGTTCGATTCGCTTCGAGTTAAAATAAAATTAATTTTTACTAATAATATTATTATTTTTAAATTAAAATAATATTATAATATTAAAATTATTTAATATATATATATAATTAGTAAAAAATTAATTTATTTAGTTTAACTCAAAAATTTGAGATTGAATCATAAATCAAAGTAAAATTATTAAAAAAAATTTAAATCGAATCGAATCGAGCAAAACTAGTTATAAATCAAACCAAACTAAAATTTTCAGTCCAATTTAATTCGAATTTTCGATTCAAACTGAAAAATAGACAACTCTAACAAGATGAGTCGATTGCTTAAAGAATCAAAATGCTACAATAGTCACTGAAACGTCGTCTTACTACTCGTGCTAGTGATAAGAGGAAGGACCCTGAGAGCGATAACATCTCAAAGTAGCCTTGCCACATATCCATAATGTTTCCATAGATAACACTTGTGTCACATTATCGGCAATGGGTATAGTACATATTTAGAGATAGTTGAAGATATCATGTTGACTTCATACATGTTTAAGTTGGATTTTAGGGCTAGATTATTAATGGCATTTGAGTAATTCAACATTTTAGAGTAGGTTAGGGTTCGTGTGTTCTGGTTTGGTTCCGGCCGGATTTTGGAATTACTAAACTCAAATTGAGTTTTGCTAGTAAATCAGATCGGTTCAACCATATTTGGATTTGGTTTGCCACTACTATATTTTCATAAATGGGTGGGACCGGAGGTCAAGGTCAAAAGTACGTTGGCAACACCAAGAAATGCTTTCCTCTTCTGTCTTTGCCTCTGACCCGTCAGGCAAAGCACCTGCCTGGCTCGTGCGAGCTCACTAGCACTAATACTTGTTTAATGTAATTTCTTTTTTTTTTCTTTTTTTGTAATATTCACAATTTCAAATTATGCGCGTAAAGTTGGCACGTAATTATACAAGAAATCCACGCGAAAAAATTTCGTGCCATCCTCACCGTTGAGTTTGCTTCGAGATTTGTGCTATGTACGAATCTAAAGCAAACTCAACGGTGAGGATTATACTGCTGAAGATTCCTAGGCTGCCGAGAACATCTATCGATTCGATTTTTTTTAAAAGAAATCCACCTATTAAAGTAAATTTCTGCCATGGCCATGTGGCGGCGCCTAATTTGCTGGATTTTGAAGCCAGGCCGTGGACCCCACCTCGGGTTGCGAAGTCGTCAAACCCCGGAGGGTGTGCAGTCAAAGAATGAAAGGGAAACAGTTATTATTTTAAAAAAAAAAAAAAAAATCGACCTTTTCTGAAACTAAAATTTTGTTTTGTTTCTTTCTCGTCTATAATTAATTATGAACTTAATATCCTTTTAAGTGGCAACATTTTTTACGTTAAAAAAGGGTAAATACGTAAATTCATAAACCTGTGCTGAATAATTATCGACAACGGCGACACGGCTGCACGTGCGGTGCTGCTTCCGAGAGGATAAGCTACCGGCTACTCCCGGTCTCCTTGTCGATAGAGAGGGACAGGAGCTCATCTTTTCAAAATCCATCTTTTAATGCACGGATTAAGCTTTAATCGCAGCTCTCAAAAACGGTCTTTGTCGGATTTATCCTCTTCCTGATTTGTAAGATCGTGCTAGATCCCGCACTCGCAGTGCTGTTCCTCCTGCGATAGCTGGTGAGGTCAGCGCTGCCTCCTGAACTGGTCCTCCTCCTGCTCACAGTAGTAGTCTAGTGCGATCTTTTGTTTGAATTATTTCTTAGTTTAGTTTTAGTGTAGATTCGATCGCCCCTCCTCTCGGTCTCTCTTTTTGATCTGCCCTTTTTTACCTTCCGATCTGGACCTTTGGGGTTTGGGCGCTTATGATTTCACCTTTTTCTAGCCTCTGGTGAAGGCATTCTATGCGAGAGAGGGCTTTAACGGGGGAGGGAGGGAGGGAGGGGGAGAGAGAAAGAGGGCGCCTTTGGGTTGCAGAGCAGAAGCGGAGGACGATCATAAGTCCATTATGCTGGCTATGATGGCGGGTTGACTGCTGCTTTTGACCGGCGCCACCGAAGCCCTCTCCAGAAAGCAGCGTTCGACATCGGCCAAAGCTAAGCGAAAGGGAACCCTCAACTTTGGTCCTATTCGCTGCTTTCGCTTCGGCTGCTTGTCGCCTCCATTTCCACCGCTTGTTCGCCGTCTTCTATTAGGTCTAAGATCGAATCTTGGGAACGATGCCGCAGTACCAGCAGCACGCTTCCTGGAGGCTGGAGGGCGGCGGCCAGATCATAGATCTGGAAACTGCTGTCAAAGACGGGATCTTGGGTGGTGGTGGCGGGGGAGGCGGAGGCATCCCGGTGGGGAAAGATGGAACCTTGGGAACGGCCGTCGAAAAGGTCGACCTCAAGAGGATGATCGAGGAGCTCGATTCGGCGGTGGCTGAGGACGTGCCCTCTGTGTTCATCTGCCCCATCTCGCTCGAGCCCATGCTGGATCCCGTCACACTCATCACCGGCCAGACCTACGAGCGCGCCAACATCCTCAAGTGGTTCTCGATGGGGCACCTCACCTGCCCAACCACGATGCAGGATCTATGGGACGACGCCGTCACCCCCAACCGAACCCTTCACCAGCTGATTACTGCCTGGTTCTCGCAGCGCTATCTCCAGATGAAGAAGCGGTCCGAGGACGAGCAGGGCCGCGCCGTCGAGCTCATCCAAAATCTCAAGAGGGCCAAGGGGCAAGCCAGGGTACAGACACTCAAGGAGCTCCAGAAGATCGTGGCCGCCCACCCTTCCGTCAAGAAGACCCTAGCGGACGCCGGAGGCGTCGCGCTCCTCTCATCCCTCCTCGGTCCCTTCACCTCCCACGCCGTCGGATCTGAGGTGCTCGCCATTCTCGTTAATCTCACCTTAGATTCAGATGCCAAGTCTAATTTGATGCAGCCCGCAAGAATCTCGCTCGTCGTCGACATGCTGAATGAAGGCACGATCAGCACCAAGATCAATTGTATCAATTTCATCGAAATTTTGATGGAGGAGAAGAATTTCCGGTGCGAGGTCGTGTCAAGTTTGAGCCTTTTGGTGGCATTGTTGAGATTGGTGAAGGATAAGCGATACCCAAATGGTGTTGCCGCAGGGCTTAGCTTGCTCAAGTCTATCTGCTCCCACGAGCAGGTCCGGAGCTTAACTGTGAGTGTCGGCGCCGTGCCACAGCTTGTTGAGCTATTATCAAACCCCAATCTGAGTCCTGAATGTTTGGAGCCGGCATTGCATATCTTGGATCATCTATCAACCACACCCGAAGGTCTGGCGGCATTGAAGGATTGCCCTCAAACCATCCCCAGCGCAGTAAGGCTGTTGATGAGAGTATCTGAAGCTTGTACTCAGTGTGCATTGTCCATATTGTGGGCAGTCTGCAAGCTTGCTCCTGATGAATGTACTTCCCTTGCCGTTGAGGCTGGCTTGGCGGCCAAGCTATTGCTGGTGATCCAGAGTGGTTACAATCCTGAGCTAAAGCAACGTGCTGCTGAGCTATTGAAGTTATGCAAAAGCAATTATCCCACAACCCTGTTCATTTCAAAGTGCAAGCTAACAAGGACAATCCAATGACATAATATGAATGCTTATGCATAAACCCTAATTGGAGTGACTGAATCAACTACTTGGCCGAAGCTTGATTAGGGAGAGCTCAGATTGAGGGTTCAGACAGATATAACAACCGATCATGGAAGCGCATAGGCACAGAAGATGAACTCTCATCTAGATTGTGTACAGAGTGTATACGTGTAATTCTCATTCTTCATAAACGAGGGAGGATCTAAAGGAGGATGATTGAGCCAAGACATTGTTGATTCGATTTCTGGCACAGTGTTGATGTTTTCGAGTTCCTCATCCTCAATAAGCCGGTAAGGTTCTATTTCTTGGTTGCCCATGCTTGCGTTATCAAACAATGATTTTTTTAAGTCTTACCTGAGATAATTTTTCAAAGTGCTGGCGTGCAAGAGCTTGTAAATCTTCTTGTAATTGCTTAAAACTGCGAGAATTCATACTGCTAAGTTCCTTTCACCAGTAAATCGTTCAGGCTCATTCTTGTTCGTAAGCAGGCTTCCATATTTGCAGATTCAACTGTTTATGTTCTATGAATCATGATTGCTGCTCGTGATTTCAGCTGCAATGTTCTTGTCTGTTGTTCAATCCTCATTGCCTATGCAACATTTAGTGTGGCGTGAGAAAGGCAGAATAGGATTCATGTACAAATCCAGAGAAGCGAGGCTGAAGTGAGCAAATCCAAACCCATTATCCAGCAGTGGCATCTAGAATCCAAAAAGGTGCAGATCCAAGAGTTTCTTTTAAAGCTATTCTTCACAAGTGGTCTCTACTTTTTTTTTTGTTTTAATCTTTCCCGTGGTAGCGATGACCATTGACCAGATCTTTCATCAATATCTTATTGTGCTTTTCAAGCTTTTTCTCTATCTTGATACGACCTTTACATGACAACCTGGGCAAAGGCTTATTCTTTCTTTGTTTGTACTCAAGAAGCCATTCATGTGGCAAGGAGAGGCCTTTCTTCCAGGTTGTGCCACTTAAAGCAAAAGAGGACGACAAGACTGGAGATTTTGATTAATTTTGCTGAGAATATTTTCATCGTGTGTTTTCTCCATAGTGTTTGGCATGTTACAGTGTAAGGCTTTTAGTTATTCTTCTGAAATATTTGTCCAGTTGATTGGCGGATCATTGAAGGTGGACAACACTCATTTTAGAGAAGTCACTGCTCCTAGTTAGATTGTCTACTTGAGGTTACTAATTCTATTTTCGTACAATAACAAATATAAAACCTGTATACTCCACTAAAATGGAGCACTGTTCTTGAGGAGTTTTAGGCCTCCTTTCCTAGAAGGGATGTAAAACAGTATGGAAGAGGGAGAGTCAGCAGGGAAAAGAAATAGAATCTGTGTGAAGAGAAAATTTATACACACGTGGCTCTCATGTGTGTTTCAAGCGTCAATCGACACTACAAATGGAGGCGGCAGCGGAGGGCGCTGCAAATGGCACTAGTGGCAGGCAGCTCCGGCGATGTAGCAGTGGGTGCGAAGGGAGAAGAGCACCGGAGGGAGGAGAGGCGAGCGTCGAGTGTGGCGTAGGAGGGAGGAGATCACGAGTGTCGAGCGTCGACGCAACTGCAGCGTCGGAGGGAGGAGAGGCAAATCGAAGAGGTGGAGGAGGAACAGTGGAGGAGGAGGTGTGGAAGAGGTCGAGGTAGGAGTCGAGGTAGAGGGGGGCGGGTCGAGGGGCAGGAGAGGTGCAGAGGGTGGGAAGTTAGGGCCGACGAAGGAGGAGGGGAGCAGTTGCGGTGGAAGCTGGGAGGGCGGGAGGGCGGAGGAGTGGAAGAAAGCAGAGAAGTCTTCATTGCCCGCACTCTTCTTTTCTTCGTTTTTCGTAGGCGGAATTAAAAAATACTACTGTAGCTATCATTTTTTCCTTCCTTTTAAATCTATCCATTCAAGAAAATGATAGACAATATACCTTTTTGTCCATTTTTGTTCCTGTTCTTCTATTTTCCCTCTAAGAAAATCATGTCTAGTGTTGAAAAGTAAGTTCACTAACTACCCGTAGATTTTAAATTAAATATTTATATATATTCTTTGATTTAATTTCTTGTATAAATTGTCATTCAAGGAATAGAATATTATTATTATTATTATTTTGGAAATGCCCTGCCTTTGCTCCTTTTTCAGATTTTCATTTGATTCTCCTTTTCACCCATCCCATCACTCTTTTCTCTCTCTCCTCCAAGAAATATTGGTTTTGGAAGAACTACTTTTTGGTGGCTGCGGTACGCTATGGTAGATTATATAAAATACTGATATCAAGTGTTTCATATATGGATATCATTTTTGATATTCTTGGAGTGCAGGGAGTTAATTTAACCCATTTTGTCTACACAAATTATACCTCTAAAAGAATTCTCATTATAGATGAATCAGACCATTCTCATTATAAATTGAATCATACCATCACTACTGCTACCATAAACGCCCGAGCGAGCGCGTCCGTGGTGTGAATCCGCCCAATTCTGACGGACATAAAACGAGAATTTTTTTCTCATCTATCCGCCCCAAAATTTTTTATTTTATATCCATTCTTCTACGTAAACGAGGGATTTTGAGTTTGTCCATTCTTTCCACCCTTTTATTTCCCTAGTAAGTGTAAATTTAGGTGTCATTTGATCTCATCTGCTTGATGACTTTATTTTGCAAGGTCTTGATTGCTTGAGGCCTTTGCTAAAAAGCTAATTAATCTGCCACATCACGAACTATTCGAATGGACCCTTCACGTGAGTGCCACCATACGAAGCAGCGTTTGCCAATGTATCATCCTCTTTCAAACTATTGGAATTGTCGGCATGTGTTTTGCTAATCAATCTCGAGTGAAAAGTGACCTCTCTTGAACTTGATACTACCTTTTCTATAGGCTGAAGGTGATATTTGCTTTATTTAGGGTATATTTGGAAGTTGTTTTTAAGTAATTTTTAAGTAAAAAATTATTAGAAAAATATTTAGTAATAAAAAGTAGATGTAGAAAAAAATAGTAAAAAAGTAAAAGTTAAAAAAATTATAATTTAATATTTTTTTATTTTTTTTAAAAAGTAGTTCATATAATTTTAATTAAAATTTTTAATATATTTATTATTATTTTTAAATAATTTAAAATAATATATTTATTATTTTTTAAAATAATTTAAAATAATATATTTATTATTATTTTAAATAATTTAAAATAATATATTTATTTATTATTTTAAATTTTAATAATAATAATTATTTATTAAATAATTTATAAATTTTGATAATACAATAAAGTAAAGTACAATACAATTATAAAACAATTGACAAAGAGGTCAAACAAGCCCTAAAACAATTTATTTTTTTTTAAAATTAATCAAATTCTCTTTTTTTTTTCACTTTTCATGCAAAATAATCAAAAGTCTCATCACATTGTCAATCTTTTTTTTTTTTAAGAAATAAATAAATTTGTCATTGTTTTTAATAGATAAATTTATCACTTACATTGTTAAGACAGTAGTTCCTTGAAAAAGAATCCATAGCAAAAAAAGAAAAAGTGTTTAATTAAAATACTAATTATTTTTTTTTTCTTTTTACTATGAATTTCTTCCAAGAAAACACAGTCTAAATGTTAGAAAGTTTAATATATTTTAAAATTAATGATCTATAAACAATATAGTGATTAAATTAACCGTTATGTACATCTTATATATATACACTTGATAAATATATAAATCAATGTGTTAATTATAGGTGGCAATAGTGAGCTTTTTCACTGAATCGTATATATTGGTTTGAAAAAAAAAAATCTTATTTATTTTCCAATTCATTACTATCAGTAAATTGCTAACCTACGATTTTTGATTAACCATTAAGTTTCAACCTACCCCAAATTGTTTCCTAATCATAAATTGATTAAAAATATTAAAAAAAATCTCTTATTTAAAGTTAAAGAACGGTTCAATTTAATTCATAGTATTTAAGTTTAATTCGGTCGGTTATTCAAGGGATGTTAGCCTATTGTTATATGAGAGGCAGCACAGCGGACTTCAGACGCTTTTACATCACGTGGCTGAAATCTTAGTATCGCCTCGTCAGAGGAGCCCGACTGGCGGAGTCGGTCCGTGGCCGCGCGCGCCCGGGCGTCCCGCCGGCCGCTCACTAGCGGCAGGGCCTGCTTTTCTGAAAAGCTTTAGGTCAAAAAAAGGATGAGTACGATAAAGGAAGCAAGATCCGGTGACTCGCTCGCTTTACCTGTCGGATGTAGCGGACGAGGGCGGGGGATCGGTTGCTTTGCTGCCGATCTGGTCCGCGGAGCGGAAGATCAAACCCCAAATGCCATGAGTCTGCACAACAGCAGCGATCCACCTCTGTAGCGAGCGCAGATTTGAGAAGAAGAAGAAGAAGATGATGATAAAAAAAGAGGCGAATGGTATACTTGCGCTTGATCTACTTGACGATCAATTTGAAGCAACAAAACTTCTGCATTCCATGTCGATCTTCTCTATCTCAGCCGGCGGAGAGCAACAATATATTTAGGGGTTCCTATTCGAAGCCACAAATTGAGAGCTGCCCGTATCGAGGAGAGAGAGAGAGAGAGAGAGAGAGAGAGAGAGAGAGAGAGAGAGAGAGAGAGATCCTGATCACAAAATGGGAGCAGCCAGTATCTTGGCTTGTTCTATCTTGTCCACCATCCAATCCATACTGATCGTCGTGCAACTTTTCAAACTGTAGCTCATCTGGATATTGATGAAAAGTATGCGCAGCACAAGTCACCACAGTCCAGTTCAAAATTCTTGAAACTTTAAGCATTTGGCGTAGGGGAAGCATGATTGGCCTCTTATTGCAGCGCAGTTATTCAACTTTTAAATAGACGATGAATCTACTGCCCGCTGGGTATTCATTCACTTGATGAAAAAGCTAAAAAAGCCTGAGGAGACCGAACCAAGCGTCCCCCCCACCGAGAAGCAAACGAGTACCACAACTTAACTGACTCAAGATTCTCCGTCTCCCTACTAATTATTTAAATAATTGCAGTGTGTTGTTCAGGGCTTGTATATCTCCCCTCCTACCTTTCTGTATTGGCCATAGAAGCTCATGCTGGAGAAGCAATTAATGGCCGGTCTGCCTCAAGTCCATGGACCGCGGCGGCGCCTGCGCCAGCTGCTGCAGGAGAAAGATGAGCCTTTCATGCTGGATGTTTACCTTCTGGAGAGAGGCTACTCCGATAGGCTTCTGCTGCTGCCGTCTCGCTCTCCATGCTTCCTTTGCTGGCACAGTAAGGCATGCAAGAGGCTACAGGAGCTGACGAGCTGTGGCTTCAAAATGCTGAACAAATTGCTTCACAGAGGAGAAGCCGCCAAGAAGGCCTTGATTTGGGGTCAATACGGGGTTCCTGAGCACAGTGCAAGAACCAATCACGTTTCGTTTCTGGAGATGTGTTCTCGTGAAATACCCCATGTTCAGCAAGTTCACAGTGAGCTCTCATTTTCTTTCTTTCCTTGTTCCTATGCTTAATTTGTGAACCCTGTTATGATACAAGAGATTGAGATTACTTGTTTGGTTACTTTCTTTCTTTTGATCATGTAGAGGATGAGGAGATGTCGACCACTGGGTTTGACTTGCCAAGAAAAGTGGTGCACATCTTTAATGATCTTCTTGAGGTAGCTTACACACCTGCATTTTATAAGCTTATTAGATCAAAAGAGCAGCTTGCTTTGGACTGCGAGAGGAATGCAGAGGAAAAAGGCAAGCATGAAAAGATACCTCCAAAATACTTTATTTCCACATCCACAAGGCAGTTGATGATCTCAGACCTGTCATGCTCCAAACCGGACTGGAGTGGATTGCAGCAGCCTCAGGTTAGAGAAATCGGTGCACAAATAGAAGCTGAGATTTTTGAAAGTATCAAAGAAGAAACCATCTTGGAGATGATAGGCTATCATTGTATATTCATGAAAAGTTCATAATTGTTCTAGCAATCTGGTTTATTGAGTTCAGCTGTGCATGCCTTGCTTCTCTCTGTTTTGACCAGACTGTCTATAGTATTATCTGAATATAAACTTTTACCTTTCCAAGTGTGTACCGGTTACTAAAGATATTACATAAATGGAGACAAAATTTAACAATATCATAGAACTAAACAAATGTTCAAACACATACATGATGGTACGAACTGAAGCTACATTTACCCCCTATTTTCTGGTTCATAAAGGTTGCAACTCACGGGTCTTGTTGGTTGTCTTTTTTAATATAGACAAGATGGTACTTCTCACCTAAAATTAGTTGAACTTTAGAATAACAATGCAAGCATAAAAAAAATGCTTGATCAATATTGTACTCGATATATTTGTTGGTGCGGTGGCGATTGACGTTGGAACAACTATGGTTAGGTTGGGAAATGTACTTGTGCATTTGATGGATAATAATCACCCATTCAGAGTAGGTTGGGAAATGTACTTGCACATTTGATGGATACTAGTTTAGAGCATTACTTATCACAAGCATAAACCGCCATTTACAGCATAGGGCTTCAGTCGTTCAGCTCATGATAGGAAATATCAATCCACTTGTACCAAATAAGTGCAAAATGCTACTAATTTAAATCAATCACTAGAACTATAATATCGTAGTCTAGGTGTGCTATTCATCCAACGGCCACGGACTGAAGCCTGATATTATGATCGGGTATGTGCCAGAAACAGGGACAGCCATGTTTAACTAGGCCAGTAAAATCATAGACGAGAATCCAGTAAATAGACTGTAAAAATACAGAGTAAACCAAGAAAAAGACAACAGATTAAAACATCTGTTCCCAAACAGGCAAGAGACTAGAACATCTGTTCCTCAACAGGCAACATTTAGAGCATTCAGAGTTTTGCCTGTGGACAGACATAGGACTTGACAACAAAAAGAACCAATACATAAACAAGGACAACCACATAGTACAAACTAGATGCCTTTTCAAATCTATGTTCTTGATTTGCGAAGCTAATTAACAGTGGTTACCAAAAGTGATCTCTCTTATGTTCTTCCCGGCCTTCTCATTGTAAATCTGTCAAAAAGGTCACGTGGAAGAGACGGCAGAAGCATTTACAGAGGTTGGACCAAGGTGGCTGTTGCACATGCTGCTAGTGCTATCGTGAAGCTTACTGGCGTCTACCCTGGGGCTCCTTCCTGTGCTACTGGAAAGTGAACCAAATGAAGTTTTTTGAAGCACACCCATTGGCATAGGCGCCAACGGGAAACTTGAATCCCAGTCATCAGCCATGAGGTTCAGCAATGAAGATGAACAGTTCTCGCTTTGGTCCTTGGAAGTGCTATTGATGCTTGTCAGAACCTCCCCTAAAGGTCCAGACATAGAGTACTCCCTTAAGACTGGTTTCCCAGTAGTCTGCCTCTCATACACTTCCTTCAGCAACCCTACTCCTAAACCCATATAAGCAGGATCATATTCTGTCGATAACTTAATCGGTGAAAGTGCTTGATTATACTGATAAGATGAAGTAGAATATGACAAGTCAGAACCAGCCATTCGGATAGACACAGACAGGTGTGTTGTATCAGGTTGTGTTTCTTCTACCTCATCCCAGATAACAGCTGTACCACAAGAATTAAGCTGGTGATCATCAATGAATTGTTTAAGTGGATTGGATTGAACTTGCTGGTCATTGGGCTTCGGGGGGGAGAGAAAATTGATGTTATCAGCAAACGAGTTTCTTAGAGGATTGAAAAGTGAATCAGGGGAGATGAGGCCTATATCAGCTCCAGACGGGGACTCTTCAAAAGGATTATGTTGCTTTGGCAACTGAAGTAAGCTGGTATCAGGTTTCTGGTTTACAGGACTTGGCATGAACAGGCTTTGTGGCTTCTGTGAAAAAACATTTGGTTCTTCGTTGCTCATCAGCATTCTGCAAGGTAAAATGATAAGCATCATATTAACTAAGGGTTTTGTTTAATACACATCATAATAACTAGGAACTTTTGCCATATGCATAAAGAGTTAATGAGCTTATTGAATTTAACATCATATTTAACATCATAATTTTATGTTGGTTTAGGAAGCTAATATGTCAGCAGATAACTTGTCTAAATATGTGTTGGATAGTCTTAGTCGCCATTTTTGGACCTCTAATGTGTCTGATCACTTGAGGACATTTTAATATTAGACCTGGGCCAGAGTTGTTCTCTATTTTGATATCTAACATTTTTCAAGTTGTTAAAAAATGCTTATGGGCATCTAATAAACAACTCTTGGTACCTGGTGACGTATTACTACATGATTAATGGTGTACTGGTGTTGAGTTTGACTATGCTCAAGCTTAATGAGCTAGAGCATTTTTAAAGCTGAAAATTTTTATTCAAGCTTCTTTACAAACTTTAATGACGCTCGTATAGAGTCAAATGGATGATATAAACTAAAGCCAGTAAATGAGCTTTAACTTATCCACAAATTAATTAGATAAGCTATAAGAAAATATAGAATTTAAAATCTCACGTACAGTTTGATTGAACTAATTGCTAAAACTTTTAGTAAAATGCTGGTTGATTGCTCAAATGGGCTTCTAAACGAACTGTTTGAAGCATAATCAACGAGCTCATCTTTGTACTCGTTCATTGATCTTGCCGAACTTTAAATTTTATTTACTTTGTTTGTTTAGCTTGGCACTTAAACAAAAACAAGCACTTACTGAACCGAGGGCTGGGCTTATTCACGAAAGCTTGGTTCTTTTACAGCCTTATATATGGTGTATAAAGTTAATTTTGTCTTGGTTGTAAACACCTACACGACATGATAACGGAGGAATAACCAACGTTTGCATCCAGAACTAATATACCAGATACATGAGTTTATCTAGGATTATCTTTAGCACATACAGTGAATCTAGTATTTCATTGCATGGTGAAAGACATGGAAATTACCAATTGGCAACTAAAGGAAAAAAAATGCGGCTAGTCGAAACATTTCGAACTAAAATACCATATACATGGCTAAAGACAGCATATTCCTACAGCAACTTGTCCCTGGAGGAGAAGATGCACACTAAGTTAATCGAGACATCTAACATTGTGTTCTGTGGTCAGCAATGCCAACTCTCACAAGATCATCATTTAGAAAACAATGCGTAGTAAGTTTCTTATACAACTTCAGTTAAAGGTTATTTGATGTAATCACTCAAAGTATTCTGTTACTGTGTAGTAGTAAGTGTATTGTATCTTCTGTTCAATACGTTGGAGTTAAGAAACCAGTTGTTTTAGTAGAACAATGCAAACAGCACCGTGACTATTTTAGGATTCTAAAAATGGAAGGCATATTAAAAATAACAAACAAAAATAATTCATATTCATGAAGGTGTATTACCCTTTCTAATGCTACTCAGTTATATTTGAAATTGGCACTTTGAGGAGATGATTGTGAACACTACTCTTGTGTAGAATTTATTCTTCCCTCCACACAATGTCTTAGTTCTCCCGTTCAAAATATCATAATCAATTGCCTACCAAAAATGCCTGTAAGTCAGAGAGACTTCATTTTGCTTCTGAAATATCATCTTGTAAATCGTGTTGTTTCTATTAGTCAATGGACTGAGCATGTTCTGTGCTACATAACTTTCATACATAAGAATGTTTTTAAGGTTGAATTTTAGCCACCTTGGCCTGTGACAATTCTAACTGATGCAGAAAAACTCATGTGGTGTTAGTAATTGGCTTCTTGTTATCATCAGTTATATTCACTGTTGTCCAGATCAATTTGTTAAGAGTAGTAACTAAACGATATTCTAGAATAGACATTCGTTTGTTCCTATATCCTCGTTATACTTGCTATGCAACTAAATTGACAAAACTCTTCAGTGAAGCAAATTATCTCAAAGTGTTGGCTATCCAATTTAGTAGTTGAAAGAGAAAACTGAATTATTAATCACCAGTAGTTTCTTACCCACAAGGAATGGTGGCATTTGATTGCATATTTCTATTCTGCTGCTGTGCAATTGCTAGGGTATTAAGTGAAGCAGCACCACCATGAGCAGCAGAAGCTGATTTGGAAGATTCAAGGATGGGTGCTGCTTTGGAAAGGCATGGCCGATCTGGCCTTCCACATGCTTTCTTGAACGATGGCGGCCTCGGTTCATGTGTCGCTCACAGTACTTCTGGTCAGCAACAGCATCCCTTGTGCACCGCCATTTCTTCCCGTCAGTCCGACGGCATCTACCAGGCTCTGGATCGGCATTTCCAATGTATCCCAATCCAACTACAGCAAATGTAAAAAAAAAAAAGAAAAAGAAAAAGAAAATGCAACTATGATGATAGGCAATATAGTTTCCAATGTTCATGACTCAAGAGTGCAGAAACCCCAGCATCCTAAAGCAACAGGAAGTCACAAGGTCAGGCAAATGCACACATCCGTTCGATTTTTGCATAAAGACAAGACTTCACTCCGTCACCAAATATACCAAAGAAAACAAAAGGAAAAAAGGGAAAAAGCAGAAAGAAGTTCCTAAAGTGTGATTCTATTCGCAGAGTTTAGAGCTTCACATGCATAAGATGAAGAATCAGAAGAGCTGCTAAAGTGATAGTGCGTATCTACTACAACAAGCATCTTTAGCTTATTTACTACAGTATAAAGACGGCTGAAAGCTTAGGAATATCTTTACTGGAAAAAAGATATTATTCCTCGGGATTCTGTAGTAGAAGCATCAAGACAATTGAATGGAAATAAATCTTCACAAGATAAAAGTTTCCTTCATTTCCCACAGTGGAGTCCAACAAGTACCTGAGCCAAAAGATCCAGCAGTTAAGGGAGAGATCCCGGAAGCACTGAGACTTCTCCTGATGGGGATGAGCAATGTGCTTGGTACTGGAGCATTAGCAACGAGGTACTTGTAGATCAAGGCCTGGTGTTCCAGCTCCAACCATTGAGATGGAGTGTAGGGTGCCCTGAACCTCGCCAAAATCCCTTGCATGTTCACATTAGAGCTTCCGGAGAACAAGCCTGAAGCAGAAATAGGACAATGTGAAGGAAAGATAACTCCTTAAATCCAACCTTATCAGATGAGACACGAGTTCTTTAGATAAAGACAACTGGGGACGCAAAGTTGCCTGCATCATTCGAGGAAGCTCATCAAGCTGCATAACTATCAAACATTTTATCCTTTGCCCCCTTTCTTCCGTGATCGAGTTTCTTCGAGAAATACCCAACCATCAGGCAGAAAGAGAAAGGAGTCAACTTTGTTTCTTGAAAAGATTAGAAACTAAACGATCAGAAATGCTATGAAACAATTCTCCTCCAATCAATGCCGGAACGAAAATAATCGCCTACTCCCAAAACCTAATGTCAGACGCTAAAAGAAAAACCCCACTATTCGCCGAACTCATATAATGGCTCCATCACTCACATCAGCCTACACCCCTATGCTAGTTACCTTCTTTCCTGAGATAACATTGAGTGGAAGAAGGTGCCGAAGGGCGGTTGGCGACCACCAAGCCACTCGTCTTGGATGTGGACGAGAAGCTTAGCATTCGCACTCCATCAGGCAATAAGGGCTGGGAGTTGGATCTGAGCACGGAAGGCGCTGCCTTGGCGGGGGCTGTCACCAATGCCTCAGACCTGGCCACCTTGAGTGATCTCCAATTACAGTCCTCGGGTTCCGCAGGCCTGTCATGCTTGATCGATCCAAAGGTTCTTTGGCTGCTGGCTTCAGTGTCCGGGGGAGGCAGGGAGGAGTGAAGGCCACCTGGTTCCGGAGTGAAGCCCTCTAAGCCATCCATAGCCAACACCGGCCCGAGATCCATCTTCTCCGTCGCCGGCCGTCGGGAATGCTACAGAAGATGGGAAGTGGGTTCATCAGCCGGGGAAGAGCGGAGGTGGGGCACGAAAGGCGGCTTTTTTGAGGCGCTCGGTGTCACGCTCCGGTCGGATCGGTCTAAAAAGAGCGCTTATTCGCTTCCTAGAACCGTCCGGCAGAACACCGGAACGTAACTCGCCCTAGGGTTTCCGGCCTTAAATTAGAAACCCTAATCTCCCCGAATAATTTTTCTCCCCAAAATATAATTCACACGGAAAACCCTAACCCTAATTTAGAGAAATCCGATCAAACCCCAAAATCAATTTACCTCCAAATCAATTTTGACCAAAAGTCAAAATCACTGTTCATACTGACGTCGGCGTGACGTCAGCCCGTGATCGAAATTCGCCGCCGCGCCAAATTACCGTCGCTGACGTCAGGATGACGTCAGCCGCCCGATTTCGTTCGCTGAAATCGAATTTCGCCGTTGCCGATTTTGACTTCGTCAACGCCTCGTTTCGAACGCCCGACGCGTTCGAAACGCGCGTCGTCTTCAACCTCGCGACGCCGCCCGCGTCGTCGCTGCAGCCGAGCGCCGCCGCGCTCTGGAGTCCGCTGGAACAAGGGGAAGGCCGCCGCCTCCCGTCGTCGTAGAATAGGGGAAGGAGGTAGAAAGTAATGCTTCGTTTATTCCTTGGCGAAGTTTACAAACCTCTCCTCTCGACGCCCGCCGGCGCCCCCATCCCACCCTCGCCGGTCATCTCTCTAGACGCCGGTTACATTCGCTCCGTTTCTCTCGTCGGCACCTGCGCACCGACCTTCGCCCCTGGCGGCATCAGAGCCCTGCTCTGGAAGGGCGACGGCGCCTCGCCGTCGCCGGTGGAGTCGCTCCCCGGCGCTCCGTGTGGTGACGCCTCCGCGTACCCGAGCTCGTCCGCCTCGTCGAGCTTTTATAGAGAAGCCTCGCCACTTCGCCTTCGGCTGCTTCGTCCGCCCCGAGAGATCCGCCGAAGACCCGCTGCTGCTAGTCTCCGTGTCCGAGTCCCGCGGAGACGAGCTTCTCTCCGCCGCACGCTCCGTCGCCCAGCGGCGTCCTCCATCGTCGCTGTCCGCGTCGTCCGCTACGCTGGCGAAGACCGCTTCTTCCGTCCGGAGAAGACAACGCCCGCGCCGCTCTTCCGCGTCCGAAGCTTTCGGCGAGCGTGCGTTCGCACGCTGCGATGCGCACGCATCTGCGTCTGAAGCACGCGAAGCTTCCGCTTCGCCCGCGAGATGCCGCTGCATCCGGTTTCTCAATTGGGCGTTGACCCAATTTTGACTCAGAAATCGGCTCCACGATGTTGTGTCCTCCGTGTGGGCTTCCTTTTCTGGATCTGGGCTTGGGTTGGGCCGGACTGCTGAACCGGGCCCTAACACTCGGTGTGATGATAATTACGGGACCTCTGCGGGCCCATTGCACAGGTTGAATTTAATGCAAAGAATGGCCCAGCCCAACTCACGCCCACTCCATCAATTAGGATGAGGTGGACCCTCAATGCAAGGGGAGCATGGCTTCTCGCCTTTTCCTCCCGCCTTCCACACTCGCGGCCAATCCTTCGGCGTCGCTCTCAATTGTACTCCCCAATGGCCACCTCCATTTTCCTCCTCCCTCAAACCCTTCCCTCCTCTCCCGTCTCCTTTCGCCGCAAGCTCAAACCATGGCACATAAACCACCCCACTGGGCCGCGTATCCCCCTCAGAACCCCCATAAAGTTCTCCGTTCGCGACCAAGAAGAATCATCCGAGCCGTCCTCCCCCTCCTCCGTCGCCGTCGCCTCCGATGATGGCACCGACGTCAGTCCCGTTGTGGCCGAAGAAGAGGCAGGAGGAGACTTGTCGGAGGAGGCGAAGCGGGAGCAGCAGCAGGAAGCGGATTGGAAGACGGACGAGGAGTTCAAGAAGTTCATGGGCAATCCCTCCATCGAGGCCGCTATCAAGCTCGAGAAGAAGAGGGCCGATAGGAAGCTCAGGGAGCTCGATCGGGAGTCCGATGCCAATCCCGTCACCCGCTTCTTCAAGAGTGTGCTTAGGGATAACATAGTCAAAGAGAAAGAGAGGCTGGAGAAGGCGGAGGAGGCGTTCAAAGCTCTAGATCTCAAAGCGGTAATCTGAGTTCCTTAAGCTTCTTCTTCTTCATTTTTTAAGTAAAAACAAGATTTTGACTGGAGTTTTGTATTTCCAGCTGAAGAGCTGCTTTGGATTTGATACATTCTTTGCATCGGATGTTCGGAGGTTCGGTGACGGGGGGATTTTTATTGGCAATTTACGGAAGCCAATTGAAGAAGTCATGCCCAAATTGGAGAAGAAGCTTTCTGAGGCAGCCGGCCGTGAAGTGGTGCTGTGGTTCATGGAGGAGATGACAGACGACATAACTAAGCAGGTCTAGTGGAACTGTTTTTGTTTTAAACATCAAAGAAGAAAGTAATATACACGATGACGCAAACTGTATCTAGTTTATTTAGAATGACTTCATATTTTCTGAGTGCGTTAGCACCTTATTCTGAAATAATCTTTGTACAATTCTGAGTTGCTACAACTTACAGGTCTGTGTGGTGCAACCGAAAGCGGAAATTGATCTTCAATTTGAAACAACAAAGCTTAGCACACCATTGGGATATCTGAGTGCAATTGTTTTGTGCGTCGCCACATTTGGAACCATTGCATTGATGAGTGGCTTCTTCCTTAAGCCCGGTGCTACTTTTGATGACTACATTGCAGATGTTCTCCCTCTTTTTGGTGGTTTTATTTCCATCTTAACTGTGTCAGAGGTATGAATTTGGTTTTTCTTCTTTTCCACTCTGTTAAAATTGGACGTATATACATTTAAATGGTAGACACCTATTGACTTCATAGTTCAATACATGATCATTCATTTTAAGGAGACATTTAAAAATATATTCATTCTACTGTTGGCTTTGGTAAATTGAGTGTACTTTTTTTTATCATTGTCTAATTGACCCTTCAGAAGATATTTGAGAAACAAAATATGTACTGAAACATATTTACTCAGTATATTCCTGAAGTATACCATTAAGATTGTTGCAGATCTTGTTTTGGTTCTTTCTGATGGTCCTTGAAATGTTTGTTCTATGTTTTCATCAAAATGTTTGCAGATCTTGCTGCCAGCTAGTGTGTAATGGTGTTCTTTGTTACAGATTACAACAAGGGTGACAGCAGCGCGTTATGGTGTTAAGCTCAGCCCTTCATTTCTTGTCCCATCAAATTGGACAGGATGCTTAGGGGTGATGAATAACTACGAGTCTCTATTGCCCAATAAAAAGGCTTTGTTCGACATTCCAGTTGCTCGCACTGCCAGTGCATATTTGACATCATTAGCGCTTGTACTCACAGCCTTCATAGTTGATGGTAGCTTTAATGGCGGAGACAATGCTCTGTAAGCTTCTATTTCCTCTAGTCATCCGTATCTGCTCATTTATTTTTGTAATTGCTGTGATTATGAAATGATGTGATTTTTTTTTTCTTTCCTTTTTTCTTATTGCAGATTTATTAGGCCTCAGTTTTTCTATAATAATCCACTTCTTTCTTTCATTCAACTGGTAGTAGGACCTTATGCAGATGAATTGGGTAATGTATTACCTAACGCAGTTGAAGGGGTTGGGGTACCTGTTGATCCTCTTGCTTTTGCTGGACTCTTAGGTGAGCTGATTCTTCATATTTCTTGTGAATATTTTTGTGGATTAGTGATAATCATCCAATCAACTTTATCTGACTTATGTGTATAAGCATTTGAGTAAACATTCATGATTGTAATGGAAAAATTAACAATTTAGATCCCAACTTTTTTCAACTAGGCTTTTCAATACTTGAGATTCATCATTCTTGTAATTTCTTTTCATCTTCCAACTTTTTTGAGCTGCACTTTGATCATCCCTTCTAAGTGGAGATACAAACTATTTCTCATGATCATGCCACAGGAATGGTGGTGACATCCCTGAACTTGCTTCCCTGCGGAAGGCTTGAAGGAGGGCGTATTGCACAGACTTTATTTGGAAGGAACACTGCAGCTCTACTTTCCTTTGGGACATCACTGCTTCTGGGAATAGGTGGCCTCAGTGGAAGTGTGCTCTGCTTGGCATGGGGCTTATTTGCGACATTCTTCCGTGGGGGAGAAGAGTTGCCTGCCAAGGATGAAATCACACCGCTTGGTGACGACCGCTTTGCTTGGGGTCTCGTCTTGTTCTTGATGGGCTTTCTCACTCTACTTCCAAATGGCGGCGGCACATTCTCAAACTCCTTATTTGAACAACCATTTTTTAGAGGCGATCCATTTTAAGGTAGACCTTATTATCTTCTTCCTCTGCTTATTTGTATCATTTGTTCATCGGCGCATATTAACTGTAGAGTGTCATTCACTCATTCTATAATTGATTAATTTCTACTGTAATCCACTTTGCTAAAGAAAAAGATGATAATCTAACCCACCATGTTGATACGAAGTAATCTTCCAGTGTGTGCACATACAAATTAATTTTTTTTAAGCAGTAACATGATAAATTGAAATTGTTTAATTTTTTTAAATTATAGATAAGACTTGAAATTTTCAATATTGCATGATTTAATATAATACCTTATTTGACTTTAAACTTGTATAGTTTTAAAAAAAAAATTATTACATTTTAAAAATGCCTCAAGTAGTGTTAAAATAACATATATAATTTTAAAATACATAACATAATACTTAAAACACATTGCATAGTTTTGAAAAACATCTTACATGATTTTAAAATACATGATATGGTTTTAAAAGTACGTCGTACAATTCCTAAAATAATTCTCCGAAGTAATGGTATACTTGTACACCAACTGGTGTTTAACAAATAATATGACTGATGCAGAATATCTTTAAAAGACCGAAAAAAAGAGTCTCACCAAATAAGACTAGGGGCATCGAAATACCTGAAAAACCTTCACCCTTCTTCCTCCCTCCTAATGACGCCGCCACCTGCGCCGCCGGTGTGGTGGGCGGCGCTTCTCTTTCTGCAGCTGGTTTTCCTCCTCCCCCCTCGGGTGCTGGCCGATTACGCTGACTCTGCCTGCCTGTCCAGACTCCACCAATCTCTCACCGACCCCAACAACAACCTCCGGAACTGGACCGCCGTCAACTTTGCCGCCCCCTGCCACGGCTTCACCTCCTACCTCCGGGGCGTCACCTGCAACAACGACCGCGTCTACAAGCTCTCCCTCGCCGGCCTTGCACTTGGCGGCGCCGTCACCCCTTCCGTCACCAACTGCTCCAACCTCCAGTCCCTCGACCTCTCCTCCAACCAGCTCTCCGGCACCATCCCGCCGGAGCTCTCCGCGCTCCTCAACCTCGCCGTCCTCAACCTGTCCTCGAACCGCCTCTCCGGGCCCATCCCGCCGCAGCTCGCCCTCTGCGCCTACCTCAACGTCGTCGACCTCCACTCCAACCTTCTCTCCGGCTCCATCCCCGACCAGCTCGGCCTCCTCTTCCGGCTCTCCTCCTTCGACGTCTCCTACAACCGTCTCGAGGGCCCCATCCCTGCGCTGCTCGCTAACCGCTCGGGACTACCGCGGTTCAATGCGAGCTCGTTCGTCGGCAACCGGGGCCTCTACGGGTACCCACTCCCGCCGATGAGGCCGAGGGGGCTGTCGTTGCTCACCATCGCGTGGGTCGGCCTCGGTAGCGGACTTCTGAGCCTGGTGCTCAGCTTCACCGTGGTCTGCATCTGGCTTAGGGTCACGGATCAGCTGCACACCATAGCGCCCGCTGAGGGCGGGAAGGCTGCCCTCCCCATACCCGAATACTAACTACTGATCCGCCATGAATCCGGCGACAAAATCGCATCTTGATTCCTTCTACTGAATTAAGCTTGCTTGTAATGATTTTTTTTTTTCAAATTTCAAGTTTGATTATGAACATGTATATCGAAGTTGACAAAGAAATTGCCGGAACTTTTTTCTCGGATTAGGTTGTTCGAATTGGAAAATGGCAAATGATCAGTGTGAAGATTCTGAAGAACAGGGGAGCAATTCACAGAAGGAGTGCTCTGCCATTGTTTAGTTACAAGGTCAGAGAGGCAACAGAAAACAAGCATGCGAGCTTGCTCATCTGAGATTGCAAATTGATTTTATTTAAAGCCTAAAAATTTTTATGTTCAGCTGAAGCTTCCCACCTACATGTCCTTGTCCCGGATTCTTCCAGCAGAGGAAGAAGAATCCTGCCTCGCCAACTTTTTGCTCTGCTTTATGTCTGTGGAGACAGGTACAGTTGTACATCTCAAATTTAATGCTCTGTAATCTTGTGGCCACTAATCATATTCTTTGTGTGTATCTTACAAGGACTGTCACAAGTTTTAGCAACAAATCCTGACAAAATATGGAGGGCTAACATGAGATGAGCAGGAAAGAGTCTGGCTAGGATATGATAATTAATCTTTTAGTACCTTCTACTTATCGTGGGTTGGAGTATGGATTGGCCGGGTATATCTCATATAGAACAACATTTCATTTATTTTTTAACTTAATATTCATTTGCTTTTAGATCCATTGTATATGTTGTTAGGTGTGTTCTTGTATATTGCTGAGATGATTCAATTTATATTTATGTTAATTTAACTCCAATTCTTCGACCCCCACGATCTCGAATGAACAGTGGAAGAAATACATGAAAAAAAAAAAAAAAAATCAAATTTGGACTTGGAGATGCTGCCTAATTGTTTAACTAAAACTAGCTTAACCCAACTACGAGAACCAATGATGTTAATTATGATAATTGTAGGCCAAATTTTGTTAAGTGGTATTAATAGATATGATAGATATAATGCGATTATATCAATTTTACTATATAATTATAAGATTTTTTTTGTTTAGTAAATTATAGCTTTCGATTAATGCAAATACTTGTAATCAATTATTCTTGAATATAGCTTATGGTATCTTTGAGCGGGAGATTTATATATAAGCATCGTGATATTCAATGTGTGATGATATATTGGGTAAAAATAGACTTTATATAGTGGTAAATCAGAGTAATAATCATTAATCAAGAAATGGTTTGATAATAAGCTTAGAAATGACTTACAAATCAGAGTAGTAGTTGAATATGTAAAATATTATGAAAGTGATGTATATATTATTGGTGGAATATCTAGTGTTGTAAGTCATGTGTGTCCACTTGGAGGGGAATCCTTACATTCAATTGGCTTGGGCGGTATATCTTGATTCAGGATAATAGTTTTATAGGCCTTAAGCAAAGTCTAGATAATTCTAATTATCCTTTCTTGATATTCAATCTTGAGCACGTTGATTTCTAAGTAGGTTTCTTAATGCTATTAACTCATGGTATTCTTATTAGTTCACAAAAAGTTATTTTATAGTGGTATGACATCGTATCATAATACCTAAAGAAGGTAATAGCAAGTGTGAATGAGCATACGAGACCAAGAATTGAGACACCTGATTTATGCTTATTAGTAACTGTTTTAATACTCAAGTTGAGTTTTGAATGTATAGCAAGGGCCATTCCTTGTCTATTAGTTTGGATCCAATTTTTCTCTGGTTTCGCTGTGTTATGGTATGTTGTGTCGCCTTTGTCGTATGTTTATAGGCATCCCCGAAACCATTATGTCTAATAATAAGGAATCCTTGATTCTCTAGGCTATGTTCGGTTGAATAAAATCCACGGTGAAAAGAATAGAAAATATAATTCCATCCTTTTCACCGTGAATTTCATTCAGCAGAACATAGTCTATGTAAAAATATTTTTCCTAAAACAAAAAAACCAGAATCTTGCATGAAATGCGAGCAGAGTCGATAGTCTTGATAAACTGAAAAGGTTATTAGAGAAATACACTAACACGGGTTGAATCGTACGGAAATGTAGAAACTGTAAACAATCCAAGATAGTTTTATCCCTCGGTACCAATGGAACAACACTGCAATGCAGAATGATGAAAAGTGCAACAAACGAGACGCAAACTGCTTACAGGATGCGATTCAATATATGAACTGGATTTCCTATGCAACTTCTATGCTAACTGCATTGTCCAGCCCATCTTATCCTCTGAAAGCCCCATCTGTAGTCTTGTAAGAGTAGAATAAAGTTCTTGAGACACAATCCCAACACCTTTGTTCCGGTACTCCACCCTGCAACGAGTCAAAACCAACTTTTAAATTACTTGCTTGATAGCAACTGGGAAGGAATGCTGCAACTTTTTGCAACCAAAACAAATAAGCAGGCAACGACAGCTATAACTAAAAATCACAATTCACACCTATTCGTTTCTCATGAATATAGCCAATTAAACATACATATAGAAACAAACATGAGAAATTGGGGGACCAAGCGGAATGTTCAAGAGGACAAGGTAGCACCATTCTGCCTTCCTACTTTCCCATCATCAGCTTATATGCTTTTGCTGCTTTGACAAATTGAGTTTCGAGAAAGGAGGAAAAGCATGAGAATGGGAATTAAAACACAGCAACGCCATATGGTGTCCATAAAATGACATGAACTAGCGCTAGAAGATGTTTACTAAAGTAGATTAGTGGAGATTACTATTTCATATTCAAGAATTTTAAAAAATCTCGCGACAAAGCAATTTCATGTTTCAATTCCCTCCGTATAGTATGTAATGTGTACAGTATATGCCTAGTATGTTATACTCCCCACCAGAAGGCAAATGAAATAAATAACACATTTACAATACTTACCTTCTTCCTAGGTATGTTATACTCCCCACCGGAGACACAACAACAGCTGTACCAGTGCAAAAAACTTCGTCAGCATCAAGGAGCTCATCCACTGACACAGGGCGTTCCTCGACCTGCACAACCGATTTCCAGCTTATGATGAAGAAAAGGCTAAGAAAGCAACACTGCGTATTAATATTTGTAATGCAACTAAAACACAGAGTACCCAGTTCGTAAAGAACTAAAATTCAGGATACAAAAAGTGAAGCTTCATACAATATTTACAAGCAGAAATGTTCTATTGTGAAGCAAATTTACAGAATCAGTCAACTTAAATCAAGAATCTCAAAAAGATGTAGCGGAGAAAAAGGAGTGCGCAGGTAGCATGATAATTTTAATTAACACTCAGCACTAAAAGGAGTAAGCAGCTGAATATCTTACTCAACAAGATGTTATGGGAAGGAAAAGTTAGACTATGAACATAGTTCTGTTTATCATAAAATAGCTTGTTTTTACCCAATAACCTTGACCACGCGCAACATCAATTATACTTTTCCTTGTGATGCCAGGCAATATTGTTCCTTTTATTTCTGGTGTTGAAATAACATTTTTCTGTACAAAAGCAACCATATTTTAGTATCAAATTAACTCCACCAAGTTGTATTTGAAATAAATGCAATGTATGAAGATTAAAGACAGGCCTAGAAATACTTGCCAGTATATTCCATAATTGAAAATAATCTACGAAGAAATAATGAAATGCTATGATACAAGTGATGATAAAAATTTAAAAAATGCTAAAAAAAGATAGAAAATCTCTGAAGAATCAAGTGAATAACAATGTACATCATGGTGATTCTTCTAAAAACAGCATGTAGTGTAGCATAAATATGCAGAACAATAAAATAACGAAATGGCAACAAAAGAATATATCAGTCAACAAAAGCATAATTGAGAATCAATATCTAATTCTACATTCGGAACAAGGACCAGCAGTGAAATTTGAAACATATCGTGTTACTTTGATCGTAGCTCAATTCATTATTTAGAGAATCAAATAACTAAAAGAGACCAAGACTAGTATACTCAAGCGCTCAGTTTGCTTTTTAATGCCATATCAGATGCACAATAGTAAAGATCCCTGCATGAAAAGATCCATAGTTGCAGTGCAAGTAAAATACCTTCACAACAAAAATATTACAAGAAGAAACTTCCTCAAGATACTTCTTCTGAGTAGAATCAAGATATAAAACATCAGAATAACCATTCTCCTTAGCTCTTTTTTGTGCTTTCAGGACCTACACAAACATAAAATTAAAAATTTACTCAACTAGAATATGGAGAATATCCAAGTAAAATTTTCAATTGGATTAAATTTGCGATTTTTCAAAAGTAAAAATCCATCATTTAGTATTCTCTTTCATAGTGAAATATAATCCAAATAGAATAAGTTAGCATGAAAATCACTCTCTAATAGTATTATCCAACTTACAGAAAACCATTGCATACAGATGATAACAGGAGTTAAAAGGACGAGAATATTTAATGGACTGACTGGGCCATGGACCATCCATAAAAGTAATACTTAATTCAATACTAAAATCTGCATTGAATAAAAAAGAATATTGTGCGTCAAAAAGTCGAGCCAACAAAAAATCACCAGGTTGTTTCCATATAATTCCTTATTTATATCTATACTTCTATAGGCTTTCTTTATAGCTTTATATAATTTATTCCATCGAGCTTTATAGTAAGCATGTAATGTTAAAGAACAGTCAATCTACCATAAAACCATATTTATTTCCCTATTAATATCAGTTAATGTGGAAAATTGCAAACTCCATTCTTTTACATTTAACTTAATCCCAGCTATCCAAGCAATAAGGCACATACAACTAACTTCAGCTATCCAAGCATTCACATTACGTAATTAATTTTAGATTGTAGTGCAGTTACGAATACTATTTTCATATTTGAGCAGTCAGCAAACAATTGTAACATCCCAAGAAATTGTGAACTTAATTTTACAAATGCAATCTATTGTCAAAGTGATAATATATTTTTTTTCCACACAATCTAGTAACAGAAGATAGGATGATAACCAACTCAAATAGCATTAGACAAATAATCATTATTGTCACGAGAGGGGTATGTGAACAATTAAACAAATTTGCGTTTCCACATTGTACAGGCATCAAAAGCAGGTAGGGACGAGAGTAAGGCAGGGATGAGAGAGAAGAGTTGCTGTGGTGGCAGCAGAGGGGAAAAGCTGAAAAGAGGGAGACACTAAAGAGGAAAGAAGAGAACTCAGAGAAGAAGAAAGAAGAGAAAGTTGTCCAAAAAGAGGAAGACATGCTGCATCAGGAAAATGAGAGAGTAGGTTACAGGGATCTAGGCAAGGACTAGGGAGAGGAGAGTGGAAGGGTGTGTGAAGTTAGACAAACGGGTAATTGGTAGGGGTGTCAATGGGTACCCGACCCGATCGGGTCGGGGTCGAGTTTACTCTCACGGGTTCGAGTTCCCGATTAAGATACCCGATACCCGATTAATATATAATAAAAAATAATTATATATATATATATATATTAAAATAATTTTAAATAAATATATTTATTATTATTAATATTATTTTACAGTTATATTTTATAAAAATAATTTAAAAATAAATATTTTAATTTAAACGGGTACCCGCGGGTACCTATTTAAATAGTCGACTCGGGTTTAGTCGGGTTCGAGTTCGGGTTTGGCCAAAACTCGTGAGTACCAGACCCATTGACATGTCTAGCAATTGGCGTATGTTTGAGCCAGTAAGGGTCTTTAGAAATAACGAATTGACTTAGTATCCCAATTCACGACTTAGCAACGCTGCTGAATTGATTTGTGACTCACCCAAATCCACACAAAATCTGAGCCTATAAATGAACCAACTCATTTAACAAGCTGGCAAGCAAACAAAACCAGAACAACAAAACATACGTAAATGAAACTTAGCTATTCACTAAAAGCAAAGTTGTAGGATGTCCAAATGCAAATCCAACAAAGGCAGGTTAGCTATCAGTGAATATGTGAAAGGAATCTGTATTTGTTTACATGCTACAGAAGATTAAAAAAGACTTGAGCTTATCAAGTATAAAATGCAACTCTGGATAATTCAAAATTTTTAAACAAGCTCACTCACTGATGCATAATTTCCGATGGTCTTTACACCTCCAGTTCCACCGGGAGCGGCACGGTGAAATTCATTTTCAACTATCAAGTTTATTGGAGCTAAACCCTCCTGAAAATTGTAGCTTCATCAGTTTGTTATAAGCTAACGGACAACAGTTCTCGGGAATTTGTGCAAAATTCAGATGCTCAAAAAATATAACAGCATTCAAAAATGTCTAGAACGATTAAATTTTAAAGCAGGAACCATCATTTTTTATGTTGTAGGAAATTATGTTCACTGAAATCGACTTTCACTTTGTCTAAAGCCACTGGAGCAACTCATGGGAAGTCATCAACATTTGAATGGCTACAAACAGAACAGGATAATGTGCAAAAGATGATAGCGAGGAATAATCTCTAAAGATTTAGTTTCCTATAAGAACATCACAATTATTTACCCCCAATAATTTAAGAAATATCAGCACACACCTAACCAATATTAGAAAGAGTATATTTCACATCTTTGAATTATTGAATCAATTTTTCTAACAGTAATTTCAGTAGGATCATATAGTCTATTCCTGTCCAAATCAACAATAAGTGTAAGCATCCGCTAGGTTTCAATGATACTGCCATATACCATCTTTAGAAGTTATACACTGGTCAGTGCACAGCCAATGATGCTGAAAAAAAAATCATAGAGGTCATAGACATATGGAACTAAAAAGTTGAAACTAAAAACTTCCACAGGAGCAAATAGCAATGAAGAGCAAAAACTAGTGTGTATTTGCAAATAAATTGAAAGTTGAAACTAAAAACTTATACAGAAGTAAATAGCAACAAAGAGCAAAAACTTCATAAACTTAACAGCTGACCAACCTTGAAATAGTTTCCAACAGGTGAGACAAAAATAAGAAAGGTGTACTCGGGAGCTGGTGAAAGACCAAGAACAGCACCACTGCCAATAAGAAGAGGTCTAATATATAAAGAACCTTTACCTGCAGGTGGCACCTATATTTTGCAAATACACTGGATTTTAGTCGACAATTTTCCACATAATGATGGTTATCTAAAAGAGAAACAGTAGAGCTGCGAGCTACCCAGCGTTTATTCGCCAAAACAATGAGCTTAACAGCATCAATAAATTGTTCTACTGATGGTGCAGGCATACACATCCGCTCTGCACCCATTCTCATTCGTAAGGCATTTTCTTGTGGTCGAAATAGTAGAATGGATCCATCTTCCTTTCTGTATGCTTTTAGGCCTTCAAATAGTCCCTGAAACACAAATGATGCTCAAATATTTCCAACACACCCCCATCCCCAACCCCTATTTGCACGAACAACCATATTAAAATTCGGAGACATCATTTTATAATTAAAATGTCTGAGACTGCACTAATATCAGTGTGCGCAAATACAACAGATAGTGATCAAGAAAAAATAAATGTTAACCTGCTCTTCTAATGGTTATCACTAGAAGAAAAGGCAAGAAAATACAATATTATTTTCTGACAGCGTACTCACAGATACCGAAATGGCAATAATCCTTTGATAAAACAGTTTTAGAAAATGGATCAGTTTCATTTTTCAAAGGAAATAAAGGCTGAAGGCACACCAAATTGCTATTGGCCAAGAATTTGTCAACAAGAGGAAGACCCAAATGTTTGAATTTGCATTAACTGTGCTTACCATTATTACTAATAAAATCCTGTGAATTTTTCTCATTCTTAGATAAGATAAATGCTAATAGCAGATATTAGCATATATGTCACGTAGAAACTCAAAATCAGGAACTGCTGTAATGCTTGTGCAATTCATAGGCAAATTAATAATGAGTTCACTTATGCTAACCTGTCCATAATTTAACACTCCAGATGATGGGCTCAATTCAATGGGTCCATAGGGCAGTAATTCCCCTTTTCCGAATGCCCCATTCAGGGAACATTTCATGACGTACATATAATCAGTTGGCACCAGGCCAAATCCAAGATTATCCCAATCCAACTCCACTGTTTCGAAGGCTTCCTTCCTAAAAACACAGCAGGTATCATAAGCCTTTGCAAGAAAAATAGAAATGGATACACCAAAAGAAAATTGTGCAGTACTGCTGTGATTTTCTGACATTATTATTTCAAGGATTTAAATACCAGTGCCAATCAGATTACATACTGATGGGTAAGGAAGACAATATAAAAGTTATCAGTCAGATCACAACGTCAATATACCCAGCATTGAATCAAGTCTTGGTGGTGCAAGCTTGCTACGATATACAAATCTGACCAATCTGCTAGATTACTGGCTATCAATACCTGGTACAGTAGTGTTGACATTATTGCCAAGATTGATACAAGCCAAACTAGTCCAGTGATAACCAATATGTACCAAGTTGATAGCCGGATATATACCAGTTTTTAAAATATAAGTCTAGCATCAAAATAAGTTGTTTCATATGAATAACCACAAAAGAAGACGATACACCACAATGAAGAGCTCCATTAGCCACACTTGCTGGTACGATGGACACTAGTTTGTCCATATCATTATTTAAGGTCTCAATACAAGCTAGGCAATAACCTTAATCAGTTCTGATCCAACCATAAATCAATACACAAGCAGCATGTACATAAGATGACAAAGTCTCTAGTGAATATCGGGTTAGATCAACTCGACCAATGATTGAAACCAGGCTCCATTTAACTAAAAAAGATGCCACTTATTGGCTAAAGTAAAGAATAAAAAAAACCCAAGTAAATTAAAAAGAAACTATAATGGCAAACAAATTGGCTAAGAGAAATCTCGACTTTTTTCAAAAGTGTTGTTTGTTTCTCAAAAATGATTTAAAACAAATATTAGCTTATTTGGCAAATGCAACAAGTATTTTCACATGATAATGACATTAGTTTGGCTAGATGAAAACTACCAGTGATTATCTTACTCTTTTATTAAATCTAACTGAGAATCATCCCTCAACAAGATTTACAGCTTCACATTGGGCTGCAGCTTAGGAAAGAACACAAAATTTATATCTGGACCTCAAAATCCATTATATCGTATACTGTTGTGAACCTTGAAAATAGAGACCGTTGTGACTGAAACAACATTATTATACAGCATGACATAGCTGGTGATAAAAATTTTAGGAACAACTCAATGACCATGGTTAACAAGATACCTGGGTTGTTGATCCAACTGCTAGTTAAATATTAACAGTCTAAATTCAGCATCTACTACATTATAGGTGCGACTAGGGTTTAGATATCTGCAAACAATATGCAAAGCATAATTTAGCATGAAGCTGAAGGGTTAGTTTTATTATTATTTTTTCCCAAAAGATGACCGCCCAGTTAAAAGTGACTTGATATTAGGACTTTGTGGAAGGTAAGAGTAACTAATCTAAAGAACATATGAAGTAAAATGGGATCATGTAAATTTTACATCTGATATGGTGTACAAACAAAATAAATGTGGAAATAGATAGAGTTTAAGCAAAGAAGAAAAGTAAGCAATTTCTATTTGAAACTTTGGGGATATTTATAGTTTATTGAGCTGTTAAGGATTGTTGGTGACCATTAAGTTTTTAATTGTAAGTAGAGTACAAGAAAAGCAGAAATCGTGGAAAAAAAGAACAGCCCTGAGTTAACTATCAAATAAATGGTGTCCACATGATGATGCTGAAAAAACATCTAAATAATAATTAGGCTAACTTATTCAAAACATAGCAATTGTCTGAGTTTACAACAATTGATGAAAATAATACTCAAAGCAATCTCAATTTGTGAAAAAAAAAATATACAGAAATGACAAGAAAATTTTGAAACCAATTGACCATGTAACTCCGAAAAGGTAAATATCTAGCATCAAAGCTAAGAATAAAAATAAGATTGAAACATGGGCACAGTGAGAAATATAGAATAAATTTGTATAACATGGAAGGGTAACAAAACGAATACACATTTGCATACGTGTAAATTGCTGCACATTTTATGGTGCTACGGGCCCCTAAAACAAGAGATGACATGGAATGATGCTGATTTTGAACCTGAAAATGCCAAGAAAAATGTATAAGCTCATTGTGGACAATACAGAACAGAAAGATCTTATCAGGTACAAATTTTTATTTCAAGATTGTTTTGTGTAATTTTCTATAAATATTTAAGTGGACAAACGAAGCTAAATCATGTGTTGTTAAACAGGGGCATCTATTGCAGGCAACGTGATGTAGTATTAACTGCTTTATCCGGAAGACAAATAGTTTTGCACAAAGTTTGTAAAACCGGTTTGTACTAGTAAACCGGTTCTTTACTAGACCGGTACATATCAGTACCATACCGGTAGTACCAACAAACATTCGGTATGGTACCTATATATATAAATATAAATATTTGATACCTCCATACTGGTTCATAGTCGGACCGATATGTACCGCCCGCATCACTAGGTATGAAACGGTATTTTATACCTTAGTTTAGGGTTCAAAACACTAGAAATGATTAATCTCAAAAGTCAAATTCCAAAAAAGAATTAAAAAAACAGGAAGCTTATCACAACCAAGCTAATTAGCATTCAGAATGAATGAGAACTCAATGAAGGAACACACCATCTCGATAGTGGTGACCAGGACATTCTGTACAGTTCATTATTCATCCAGGAAGTAATTGAGCAGAAAATATTCACCTCAATAACAGGACAGATAAGTAAATAGGTAGAATTTGATGTCTAGAATTTAGAGTCCAAAAGGTTACAAGCACAACTATAAATTTCCGTGCCTTGTCAGAATTTGCAATTTCAGTTAGCACTTATTGTATCCCTCAATCTCACTGCCACCACCAGTCAAAGAGGAGAAAAGGAAGAAGATAAAAGACCAAGATGAGAGATAATGAATCAAATTAAAGAATGGTAATAACAGGGAAAATAGAAGCAAATAAAGGATAGTTAGACAGACACATCTTTTGCCTAAGTACTAAATCAACATCTAAAAAATATCGCAAGACCATTGTTCCTTCCTCTGTCATGATGCTATCTGTTGTTCTCCTCCTTCCTGCTCCATTGTTTTGGTCTTTCTCACATCCATTTCCTCTTCCTCACCTCAATATTTCCTTCTCTATCCTCTCTATCTTTTAATTCTATTTCCCTACCAACCAGTGACAATGGCAGCAACTAGTAGCAAGAAGGGTAAAGTTGGTTGAGGGAAATACAAATTGCAAGTGGAAGGGCAAGTGCATAAACAATTAAAGTTCAATGCTCCAGGGCACAAATGAAAGGAGTTACTCAGGATAGTAGGTTATAATTATAAAACTGGCATTAAAACTAAATCCGGAGCAGGACTAACACCAGAAAAACCCATGAAATTAATAAACTAGAGAACCCAGAGAAACCCATGAAATTGATAAACTAGAGAACCCAGCGGCTTAGAAATAGGTCATAGTTAGAAATTTGCAACTTGGATGTCAAGCAAGCAGAGTTCAAGGGAGATGTACGTGATGATCAAAACCCTGATACTGTGTAACGGTAAACAGTTCCACACAAAAAGATGAGATTTCAATTCTTCAAATACATAAGAAATACGCTATAAGGTTAATAATCAATAGCTTTACAAATACTATATCCTTTTCACTGTCAAACCATGTATTCTTTATAATTATATTTCGTTTGACCTCTATTTTGATAGGAGACAAGGAAAATATACAAATGTAACCATGTACCTTCTATCTTATACTCCCAGATTTTTATGTTCCTAGAGCACCAACTAGCATTTATGGTAATTCCAATACAAAAAAAAAGAGCAAAATAATAGAACTCACTGAGTAAAGAGTTCCAACTTTCTATAGCTGATCACTTATCCATATGATGTCATAAGCCAATAATAACATGAAGTTGATGAAACAATCAAGTCACTTTGTTATTTGCAGAAAATAAAGGTCACTGTTATCATTTTCAAGTGAAATATAAACAAAAAATGTCGTGTTTCAGTTGCTTGGATCTTGTCCAGGGTGGGTCAGAGACAACCAAATGCAGAATGGCATTCTAAATAGATTCAGTGTTTGGCACAAGGCATTTATTCAGTGGTAAAAAGAGAGCTTTTGGCACCAGCATGTTGCATAATGCAAGGCGCAATAAGTCAACCCAGATTAAGAAGTAAATTAATAAATGTCTATAGTTGACTTGGAAGAAATAAGATCCCAAGATAGCAGCTACTTGATAACATGAGTAGATTTAAGGTTATGAATCCACAGCTTTGTCAAGAGTTTATATCGGACCTTCTTGAGAACCCAAATTTTGTTTTTATCCTAGAGCAAGAATTAAGCCTAGCGACCAAGAGAACCTGAGTTTTAACGCTCAATGAGGTTAAAACAAAAAGTAATAGCGACAAAATGAAACAAAGAAACAATTATGTAGGAGAAGATTTCTAAGATCACAAGAGATTGGCAGGATATTCATCAAAGCAAACATCTTGATCACAATCAGGGACAAAATATCCTTGAGAGAGAAATGTCATGTTGATTTGCATAATCAGATCAAGGATTACAATCTAGGTCTAGATGACATCCCGGTTTAGTCTTACATGGGAATGGGAGGAGAATTTTATATGGTGTGTTGTGCTGCACAGACCATGCCAACCGTGCTAACAAATAATTAATCATAATGTATTACAATTCAATTCATAGTTGATCCTTAACCAACCATGATAATTTAGTTAGTGTTTTCACTAAATTTATGCATTTAACAAAAAATTGTTTTAAACCTAATTGACGTTTAATTAAACAAAAAAGTGATATATGTAATGCAATTTACAATTCAAAACATTTTAAATTATTTAATTTTTTTTAGTTAATATTTTTGCCATCCTACTTATCAGAATAGTTTACCTTAAAATTAAAAATAATTAATCATTTAAACAATGCAAGTAACCTACTTCATTGGATTTAGATAATTTAAAAAACTTCCTCACTCACACCCAGATCTCGTTCTCACTGCGACTCCGTCTCCCTCTCCTTCTCCGGCAATGAGAAATTGTTGCACCACGAACGGGAACCGCTGTTTTTCCTTTACGTTACTATCGGATTAAGCCTCCTGTGGTCATTTTCTATCTAACGAAATGACAACTTGCTTTTGCCATTTCCTATCTAACGAAATGCCTTGGCTTGTCCATGCTTCTAATGGAAAAAAAAAAAAAGGCATGTGGAGATTCTCGATTTGACACTGACCATTACTAACATTATCCTTTCAAGAAACAGCACTCAGTTAATAAGCCCTGATCAAGCTAAGACAGGAATCACAATCGCCCTAATAACAAATGGGCTGGCGGAAGGAAACGAGGTACTTTATTGGAAAGTACGAAAAATGACGCCGTATAGCAAACTGTTAAAGGCGCCCATGCTCGAAACGAATCCCTCAATCAGTGTCGCGAAATCGAGCAAAATCCACTAAACGAACACCCAGGGACGAACTAATCCACGAACGCTAACGAAGAGGAGATCGGAATACTGACGCCCTTGTCCAGCAGCGACGAGCGTGGAGAGCATGCAGAATTAAGAAGGGTAGAAGAACTCCCCACCCAATTGATGCAGGAAGCCGAGGCAGGGGTCCATTCCGTCTACGCCCCCTCATTCTTCCGATTTCCTGCGGATCTTCCACCCGATGTGGACCAACATTCATCGAGCAACCACTAGTCGACCTAAAACCATCAATCGATTATATCCCAACAAAAGAATCGATGAAGAGGGAACTACCTTGAGAGAAGATGTCGACGGAAACAGCAGACGCCTCCGACCAGCGGCGAATGACGCAGCGGTGCACGGAGAGGCGAGGGAAGCGCCATGGTCGGCGCCTACGCGAGGTAGAAGAAGGCCACGCTCCATGCGATCTCGGCTGCCGCTGTCTGAGGGTTGCTACAAGAGGTTGCCACCAAGAGGCCCGTCAAACTCTCCTATCTTCCACTTATATCGTATCGCCGCCACCGCCGCCGGCGTCTGGTGACAGTCGTGATATATTAAAATGAACAGTCTATCCGACCTAGCAGCGGATGCAATCAAAAGATTTTTTTTTCAAGGTACAATCTAGACTGTAGGATCCAGATCCGAAGACTACTCTATCCGTTTAAAATGCAATTTTTGCAATGTCCATCTGGACAGGATCCATACAAATGTGGAGGGGAATGCGACTTTCCATTGGTCACAGTTTGGGCCTCCGTGGAAGCCCAATTTAAGGAGTAAATAAATGGTGGCCACATGTTTGCCAAATGGAATACAGCCCGGATGCCACGTGGCATTTTTATCTTTCCGCAAATGGCCGAGAGTTTGGAAAAAGTTTTGTGAGCAAGGCTGCTCAAGATTTCTAAGCACATCTCTCTACAATTCAAAAACGTGTCTAATTTTTATAAATCTTAAGAAAATAAATAGTAATAAATTACTCTGTTAATGGATATTAACAACTCCATTAACATATATTATGTTTTTTTATATCCATGATAATCGTGGATAATGTATCCACAATAAGCTCCATTAATGTTTATTATGTTTGTTTATATCCATGATAATTGTGGATACAGCCTATATTATCATAGATATAGACTACATTATCGTGGATGCAGCTTATATTATTATGAATACAGCTTGCATTATCATGGATGCAACTTATATTATCGTGGATGCAACCTGTATTATCGTGGATGCAACATGTATTATCATGGATACAACCTACATTATCGTGGATGCAACCCGTATTATCGTGGATACAGTCTATCTTATCGTGGATGTAGCCTGTATTATCGTAGATACAGTCTACATTATCGTGGATACAGTCTGCATAAATATTTACGATTATGGAGACTGTATCCATAATTTTTTTTTAATATTCATAATTACGAATGCAACCTGCTTGACGTGGATATAAGACGCGGATATAAAAAAATAATATATGTTAATAGATGTTGACAGCAATTTTTTATTTTTTATTTTTTTGAAATTTGCAAAAGCTTCTCAGAGGGGTTGTGCGCAGGAATGTTGAGTAGCCCGTTGCTCTGAAAATTTTTTCGACGGCGGCATCGACTAATTAGTGATTAATGAAAAAAAATAGTGATTAATGCGCACAGAAAAGAAATGTCAAAGCACACGTAATTCCACAAGACACGTTTCAGCGAAGAAATTTGAGCTTCAAGTACACTAATTCATGGTCAAATCCCTAAATCCCTTTTGACCTTAATTATATGTATTAGCCATTAATTAATCGTCCAATTGAAGATTGACATGACACATAAATTAATTTAACTAAAACTCAGGCGTGCAAATGTATAATTTTCTCTAAAGAATATTTAAAAAATAATTTTTTTCTTAAAGGAATAAATATATATTACTAAAATAATTAAGCAAGTAAGATAAATAAAAAAAATAATGTAATATAATTTTGTACAAATTTATATGTCAGTTTTCAGCGGTTTCAACTGCTGCAAGCGTCGGGAAGGTGTCCAAAATAGAAGGGACGAGACGTGGGGCTTTCAATTTCGACGGGCCCACTCGACGGTTAAACGCCGGAAAAGAAAGTACGTACATGATTCTGCCGGCGATTAACCGTCGGGATTTTCCATTGTTTGTTTACTTGCAGTGCAAATGATAGTTTAGCTCTGCACCATACTTTTGGCGGCAGATTCACACACAGTAAGTACACGTGCTTCATTACTTGAAGCACTATTATGACGTGGCTTACATTTGGCCGTATTGTTTCTGGGTCCCACTTGCTGGTCAACTGCTCTGCCATGGATAAAAGGGATTTTTTTTTCTCCAATAAAATGGTAAATTACATAAAGAACTTTATCCGTCCATTATTGCGTACGCCGACACATGATTACGTATAGGACATGCAACGAGTCAACGACAAACGTCACTATGCTCATCTCACGTAATTAACCACAAGCAAATTACAATTGCTCACTGCATGCTATCCGCTACTTAATTGCTGCAGCAGGCGGGCATGGCGGGGGCGGGAGCCTCAGATTCCGGCGAGGCACTCCGGCGGTGGGACGGGGTACCGCTTGGTGTCGGTGCAGTAGTCGTAGATCATGTGGTTGGTGCGCACCCAGCGGTATAGTCTAGCTTGCTCCGGACTGAGCTGCCGGTACCGCGGCGCCTCCCACCAGTTGTTGGGGTTACCAGCGCAGTTGGCGGGGCCGGGCACGACGCAGGCATCGATGTCGAAGTCCTTGTAGTAGGCGTAGAACGGCGCCTTTTTCCAGTCTATCTTCTCCAGCCCGCCGCGCGTCGCCCAGTCGTCCCCCTCCCACAGCGTCGAGCACACCCCCATCGGCTGCGCCTTGGGGTACGGCACCCCTCTCGCCTCGTTGTTTTTGTACTCTCGAATCGGCACTCCGTCGACGAGAAATCTACACAAAAATAATTGATCATATGTCCTGATCGCTCGCTGGCAGCTCATCCTTAAGAACACGATCGATCACTTACAAGACGCGATGGTGATTCCATTCGATTGCATAGTTGTGGTAATTAATCGAAGGATCGAACCAAAGGTTAACTCTCTGCTCCCTGTCGCCTTTCCCCCGAGCGTACACATTCGTCTGGACCGTGTACGGCTGCCCGCTCCTGTTTCCTAGGAACTCGAAATCCAACTCGTCACGGAAGACGTCGGTGTCCGAGTTCCCCGAGTTCATCTGCAACACGCAGGATTTAAACCCTGTAACTACACATTCGTAATCTGTATTAGACTGATAAGAAGCAAGCGCGAAGGTACGTAGAAAGCGGTGACGGTGCCGGCGGAATCGCCGGGAATGAGCTTAATCATTATGCTGACGCGCCCGTAGAGGTACTTCTTCTTGGAGGCGAACCCGCAACCTGATCGGCGGCGCTAGAATCAGTAAGGAATTAGCCGCATGGGCTTTAGGTTCTAATTGATACAACAGTTGATTCACCTGAGGAGGGATCGAGCATCAATTGGATTGCCTTGCCGCCTTCCATCTGCTTGATGTGGGTCCCTGCCCAGGTGACGTGGAAATCTTCCAGGAACGTCGCCGGCCGTGCGCCGACGAAGGCGAGGAGAGGAAGGATGGCGAGGAGAGATAAAGCGAGTCCGGCGCGAAGACGACCCATCAATTACAAATGTATAGCTAACTGATCAGTGAGCGAGTGAGTGAGTGTGTTCTGCAAAAGGGTGGCTTTATATGCAGCAAAGCTTGCAGATTGGATGGCATCATTGAAATGGAATGACCCATGAGTCAATGGCAGCGCTGGCCGCCAGCTCATGGCAAGCCGTCGGCGGGCCCTCAAACTTTACTCTCTTCTCCTGCCTCCTTCCTGCGCTGATCTCATATCCTCCGCTTGTTAATTTAACCCCGCGCTTGTCCCTTTCCGAGTATGTAGGTACGTATAAATGCCCGCTCCTGTGCACGAGTGAGGTGATTAAAAATCAAAACACGAGGCAAGGACCGCGGCCGACGGAGAGAATGAGAGCCGGCCGTACGTGGTGGATCGAACGGGCTCCGCCGCGGAGGCGTCGGCCCGCGGCACTGCTCACGCCGGATTGTCGGCGTACGTTAATGCTGTTAGCCTTCCGACATAATAACTGCAGTGGTGAGACCATTTTTTTATTGTCAGGAGCAACCAGTCCTTTGGCGACACGTTAACCGCTGAGACCTCTGCCGACGTTCTCTCACTCGGGGTTACCCTGGTGGTGACGGCTACTGGGGAAGGCGTACGGTGCATAGAAGCTTTAGTGCGGGTGGGCCGCATATGTCTGCGAGATGTTTGCTTCATCCTAAACTGACATATTTTTATGTAAACTATAGGTTTTGGAAGTTTTCAGCTCTCTTTTTTTTTTTAATGTTAAACGATTGCATTGCTTTAATTATAAAGCATCGTGAACTTTATTGGGGTAATTGTTAATTATATACGGACGGTCGCACTGTTGTGAATTTCAGTACCACGTGCATGCAAGCTGATTAAGCTACCAAAACACTAGAGCTTTTTTTCTGCCGATGTCTGCATATAAATGTTAGTAGGTATAGTTTAGTTTTGACTATAATGTTTTAGTTAACCATTAGTGTATATTATAAGTTGTACTTTTTTAAAGTAATTTGACTTACAACTCAGAAGTATGATAAGAGACTGAAGAGTGCAAAAAAGTCCCCCCCACCCTACTACCATTAGTACTTTGGTGGTATGGATGCACTACATCATAAATTAGCTTTACGGCTTATTTGATAATTTTATAAATTTTAAGCTATGTTTTGTTAAATAAAATCTACGATAAAAAAAGATAAAAAGTATAATAAATCTAGATACATTATTTCCACTGTAAATTTTATTCAACAGAACATAGCCCTAAAGATCACAATTGCTTACAAGTAAATGAGTATTAAAACCCTTTTAAGATAAGCCTAGCTTCAAAGGTATCTACTACCTAGCTCAAATCCACAAAGAGTTTAAACTTATCACCTCAGAATTAGTCACAAAATTAACTATCTTAAGCCATTTTCCAAAAACAGTGAGAAGAAAGGGATAGGCCTTCATTATTGTACAAACCAATTCTCCTTAGTCATTATTATAGACAGATGGATAGCTATCAAACTAGCTTGATCCAAGGATAACATGTGGCTAACGTTTTATTAATTGGATGCCGCAGGACACATCTATGTACATCCATGCATCCATCCATACATTATTGTTTTCATTATTGTTAGGTTTTGGACTATTAATTGGATGTCCCATTAGGGCATGCCATGTGACTCGCCCATATTAATTTGGTGCTCACATACACACTCTTTTGCGGATCGATGCCCATATGAGACACTAGAATCGATGCCCATCCGCATTCATGCCATGCAATCATCTCATTGGCAAGCCCTTGCATGGTCCATAAATAGCATACCTGTTGTCACGCCCCGGTTGGAACGGTCTAAAAACAACACTTATCTGTTGTCTCAGAGCTGTCCGGCGGAACACCGGAACGCAACTGCGCTAGGGTTTCCGGACCGAATCTTGTCCCCAAACTCGAAACCCTAGTTTCCTGCTCAACTTTTTATCCCCAAATTACAGTTCTCACGGATAAAACCCTAACCCTAATTCCCAAATCAGGAAATCAAAATACCTCCTCTTCTAATTTTGACCGAAGTCAAAATTAACACCAATTTAAATCGAATTTCACTGTTCGAACTCGGCTGCCGAATCGCTCTTGCTGACGTCACGCTGACGTCAGCCGCAGATTAATTCTTTCGCCGCGAACTCATTTTCGGGTGACGTCAGCTGTGCCAAAATCGCGATTTCGAATTCGCGCCGCCGATTTTGACTTTGCCCTGCTGACGTTTGCTTGCGTCAGCTGCCAAATCGAGTCCGCCGAATCGATTTCTCGTCCGAAATTTGCCGTTGACCGCTGACTCGCGTTTCGTCCGCCTCGTTTCGAACGCCCGACGCGTTCGAACGAAGCCATCGACTGTTCATCGTCTTCCTCGCGTCGCCTGCTCGCCGTCCGGCAGCCGCCTGCCGTCGAAGCTCGTCGCCGATACCGCGGAAAGGACCACAACCAGGGGAAGAGGATATCGGAGTAGAGGAAGCTTCGTTTATTCCCGGAAAACATTACAAACTTCCTCTAAACTCGCCGTCGGCCTTCCGGCCGGTGCCCCTCTTCCCTCCCTCGCCGTCGACCTCTGTCGACGGTTACAATCGCTCAAGCACTCAAGCTCTCTCTCTCGCCTCGACGCTCGTCGTCGCCGGCTCGCTCAAACTCACACTGGTAAAGGGGCTCTCGCCCTGGAGGGGCGTCCTCCCCGACCCGCCGGGAGGAGCCGCTTTCCGTCGCGCGCTCCTCCTTCCTCCTTTCCGTCGTCCTCTGCGTCTGGTTTTAAAGGGAAGACTGCCGCTGCCTTCCTCTTCTCCGGAACGCGTCTTCCGCTGCTGAAGCCGCCCGCTTCTCACGCCGCATCTTCCGTAGGAATCGGATGCTCGCCGTCGCCCGCGTTGATCGCGTCCGCGAGCACTGCGTCTCCCAAGTCCTTCGCGAGCTTCGCCCCTGTGCCCGCGTCGTCCTCGCCCAAAGCCGCCGAGTGCTTCTTTGCTGCTGCGTCCCCATCCGAGTATCTAAGCTTGTCCGCTTCATCCGGTGAAGACGCGCCCGCCAAGCCACTCGTCCGAGCCTCTCGCTGAGACTCCGCCGCCGAAGACGCCACCTAAATGACCTTCGTCCGCGTCCGGGTTTGCCGCCCGGGTCTTCCGCCTCTGCTGTGCCAATGAAGACTCGCGTGGCGCTCGGTTTACTTGCTGCGAAGGCGCCACTGCCTTCTGCGTCGCTTACATCACGCTGCCTCCGATTTCGCCGCGGAAGACGAGACCGCCCCTCGTCTCTCGTCCGCTTCGGAAGGAGCTGCTCCTCTGCTTGCTTGCTGATGAAGCCTCCGTTGCATCCGGGAGCTCCTGCCAACGAGCTCGCCTTCTGATTCGGTCAAGCATTGCTTGTTTGACCGGATTGGTTTGAAACGAAGTCTGGCTTCGTTTCTTCTTCTCGGGCTTGCATCAGGCTTTGGATCACTTGCTAGTCTCACTGGGCCTTTGGGCCAAACCGGCCTGACCCAGACCTGACACCTGTGATGCCCGTGGACGAAATGGGTCTCGGGCCAGGTGGATGCGGGCGCCAGCGGGTGCAGCGACCCGGCTCCGCCCCGTGAAGGAAAGCGCGCGGAGGCGCGGGAGAAGATGGACGCGACGCGACGCGATGGCGGCAGGTGGAGCTGATGGGAAGGACGGAGCCAGTGAGCGGCTACGACATGGGCGACGTCCCATCGGCGGCAGGCGTCGTTGACGAAGGCGGCGTGCAAGGGCCTGAAAAGGAGGCGCGAGGAGCAGAGCTCCTCTTCTCTTCCTTTCCCCATCTAGCGGCGGCTCCACCGATGGAGAGTTCCGACGGCAGCTGCTGGGATAACGAGGGCGGATGGAGTCGAGGAGCAGGGTGGTGGAGCTTCGTCAGAGGCCGGCATCAGGTGGACGCCGATGAGGCTGAGGGGAAGGGCAGGCGGCCCTTCCCTGCCGGAGGCCCTCCAGTCCGGCGTGGTGGTCGCGCAGCTCGCAGGCGAGGGGATGGAGCGAGAGCGCGGCGGCGCTGCGATGATGACGAAGAAGAATAAGAGGCTGACGTGACGAGATTTGTTGACCACACAGCGCTGAATTTTGACCCAATTCCGGGCAGGACCTCACAATACCTCTATAGCTCATGCCATGATGTATTAAAATTATTCATACTTGGGCCATTATATACAATTATTTAACTTTATTTATTCAATGAATATCGCCATAAAAATAATTATACCAATATACGTGAAATTAATTATATTAATCGAAAGCAAATTGAGGCTCTAAAGATCGAAAATTCACCTTTTCGATATTAACAATTTATAGAACCATAAATTTTTTACGCCTACTTTTATTTTTTTTTTACACCTCAATACTACTAAAGGCTAATATATAACATTGACTTGTAAAATAATTTTTTATAAGGACATAAATAAATTAAAAATTTTAAAAGTTTACAATAGCATCGAAGCCCCGTTTAGGGGTGTGGCTTTTGCGGGTGCAAACAATTGAAATAGAGAAGCAGGCGCGTTTGGTTTGAAGGGCAATGGCTGGCTTTTTATTGTTCGCATGTAGCTTTCACAGTGCGCTAATACTCTAACTTGTTTCGCTCTCATTCGCTTTCACAGTGCAATGGGATTTAAATTTTTCCTCACCTGTTAAACCTTCCCCATTCGCTTTATAAGTTCTAGTGAGCATTATTCGGTTTTTATCGAATTTAACGATCGGTAAATTCGGTTTTGATTTTTGGTTCGGTAATAATATTTATAATTCAGTTTTCGGTTTTCTATTCGGTAAATGAAATTTCGATTCGTTGATTTACCGATTTACCGATATATATATTAATATATAAAAAATAATTTTTTATTTTTTATTTTTTAATTTCTTATCGGTAATTTACAGATTTACCGATCGGTAATATTTTAATAAATTTTTAAAATAAATAAATTATATAATATTTTAATATTTTTTAATCGGTAAAATCGGTAATTTACCGATTTACCGATCGGTAAATACCAAGTTCGGTATCAGTTTCGGTAATAGATTTTTCGGTTTCGACACCTAAAAACTCGTCCAGATCAGCATCCTAAGCAACTGACGGCTGTCATTGTTTCGGCTTGATCTGCCCCAATTGGATAAGTTTTGGGGCGATCTAGGTATCGATCCCTACTAATCCGAACCCGATCTATCTATCCATGCCCTTAGATCTCAGATCAGGCGTTCGGATCAGAAGATATCATCAAAGCTTAAATGGACAGCTTACATTAACTCAACCTCATGATGGGGATGAACGATGATGCGTGCCTGCTCCAGTCAACGAGCCCTCAATCTCCGGACACTGTCAACACGAAATGGAGGAGCACGAGCACGAAAACTACACCATATTCAAGTAGTTGACTTCTCCTTCACACTAATAGATAGTGCTTTCGAGATTTTTATATTATTAATTTTGTGCTATTTTTTAAAAAATACTAACTTGATTTGTAGATTGTAATGTAGTATAATAAATTGATTTGATATTAATATATTAATTTTATTAATAAAATACAATAAATAAAGTATAATATATTAAAATAAATTATTTAATAAAAAATATAATTTTATGTAAAAGGTATTATAATAAATAAAATTAAAAATTAATAATCCTCTTTATTTTCTTTACTCCCAATAAAATATAAAACCTATATTTCTATCTTTTATATGTCTCTTCCACTTTAGTTTTCTTCTCCTCTGTTTTTTAAAAGAAAAAAAAAAAATCTTTTTTCTTACCTTGAAAGCGTTCCCCCCGATCGGACGGAAGTCATACGCTTCTCGCTCGTGACTTCACCTCTCGCCCAACAACAGAACAGTCGCCCTATCGCCCGATCTCTGGCCCGATCTCGCCGACCCTCGCCCTCTCTCCCGATCTCACCGCCACCTCGCCCTCTCGCTTCTCACCTGATCTCGCCGCCCCCTCTCCCTCTCGCCCTCTCGTCCGAGCTCGCCGCCCCCTCCCCTCTCGCCCGACCTTGCAGCCCTCTCGCCTGAGCTCGCCGCCATCTCGCCCTCTCGCCGAACTCGCCGCCCTCTCGCAAGAACCCAGTTGCTGCGCATCTTCCAGGTATACGATTTTGTTCTTCGCAGAGGTTATTGCTATCTTCTATCGCTTGCTTCATCAATCTGTCTTCTAGGTTATTCATATCCATTTCCATGTTTTTGCACGCCAAAACAATATATCACTAATAAATCATGTTTTATACTTATAAATATTTTATTTATAGCTCTCTACTGAGTAAGAACATGATGCTCAAAATTCATGTTCTACATTGGCAATACATATGCATAGCTGCATGGGTTGTTGTAAAAGAATTGATGTGAAGACTACAACAAACTTGGGTTGAATTTGATGGTATTTATATTTTGATATTGCGTTAGATATGTTCTATTTTTTGTTGAATTTGATGATATTTATATTATGATACTATTGTGTTGAATTTGATTGTATTGATATTTTGGTGGTAGTGTATTTATTTTTTGTTGAATTTATTATAATATAGAGGAAATGCTATCAAATTTTTTTGCAATTTTTTATCATTAAATTTAATTACTATGCTAATTAATATAATTATAATATTAAATAAAGATAGATAAATAATGTGCTAAATAATAAGTATTTAATAGAAATTTATTGTATTTTTTAAATTAGTAAACTATATTATTTATAATATTATTAATTATATATAATATAATTAGTTTGAATATTTAGTTTTTCCTTCTTTTATTTCCTCGCAGTGTAACATAGGGCCTAAAAGAGAAAACAGTTATTTCTTTCCCTCTTTATTTTCTTTCTATTGTTATTTTCTTTTTTTTCTGATTTTTTTCCCTCATCCGAAACGCAGCGTAAATGTAATTGTAGGTTGACAAAGATTATACTGTTTGAGGTTATCTAGCTAGATTAGGGCATTAGGGCAGAGAGACGCAGGCTTTGCAAGAATCGCAATCGAGAAGTCTCCTCCGCCGCTATTGCATGCGCCATTGATAAATCACCCTGCTCCATTGGTGCCCTTTGCTCTCGTTTGTGATCTTGCCTCCGCGCAAACATCGCAACGTTGGCTGCACAAACCTTCCTCTTAGCCCTAATCGCCAATCGCCGGATGACACGCCTAGTGAGAAGTAGTCCTTGCTGCTGCTGATAAATCACCGGTAAGAAAATCCTCCACCATCTCAGCACTTTACAAGAGGTAGTATTTTGTGTAATAAGTACAATTAAAATTGTCAAATAAAATTCTTTGAGAGCTTTACTTGCCTTTCTACTATAACAAATTGAACTTCAAAATGCTGAAGACGATCTACCTTGTATTTTGCACATTTGTCATTGGATTCATGCAAATTAGAAGTGACCTCCCTTCTCATTGTGTCAAAGGTTCTGAAGATCCATTTTACCAAATAGACTTGCCTTTGGTAAGACCTATACCTGCTACTACACTTACATTAGTCCTAGTCAAACTAATTATACCATTTAAGGTTGCTAGTTGCTACTCCTCCAAGCAATAAGATATTCTGTTCCTTGCTAGTAGAATGACTCTTTTCTGTTGCTTATAAGAAATAAAAGGATTTGTCAACTTCAACCAAAGGCAACCAGATAGTTACTTAGATTTTAGTAAAGGATAGGTACTTGCATGTTCAGACTTCCTTTAGTACTCATACATCTTTGGACCAAAACAAAATATATGTGCTACAAGTAGTCAAGTACATGGGTATAATAGGTGGAAGAAAATTTGTCAGATGATAAAGAATCAAATCAGTCATATCATGATAATTATAATGAGGTGGATAACATTTGTAATCAGATTGCACTAAGCTTGATGGAATCCATACATTTGTGATTCTATTATGTCAAATGTAACTTTAATTTATGATTGCATGAGATAATTTATCATTTTAATCTACATATGATTGTTTGGGATATTCTATTTATTTAACAAATAATTTTAATTATTATATAATTGTTTTACTTAATAGCAATTTACAATGCTTCTATGTTTCATAGCTAACATTAATGCTTTTAACCCTATAATACAACAGTTATCCAACTTGTAGAGGAACAACTATACTGCACTCCCAAAATAGGCCTTAGTATTTTACTCTTCACCAGCAAACCCTTCTTTTTGCCTCTAGTTTTTCACATTTTTGTATATGACACCTCTTGAACACGAGGCAGCCATCATCCTTTGCCAACATCTCATTGCCGTCGATTGGCTTCAGAACCAGATCTTCCTTATTTTTCTTGATCATCATTCATCCGACTTAGCCTCTGCCCTTTCTCCTTCTCTCTCGGGATATGTTGTGTGGGGATGCTGAGGTTATGTATGTTTCTTTTGCCATATTTACCTATTCCTTTGTACCACTCGTATCTAGAATTTCATGTTACCTTCACTCGCCGGTCTTAGGTCTTTGTGTTTTACATTGTCAATGCCACAAGTATTAGCCAAGGAATGAAATTGGTGAACATGTGCTACCTCTTACCGTTCCTGTTTTAATTAGCCACAAATTCATCTCGAGAACGAGAACCACATCGTAAGAATAACCTCCTTGAACTCTCATTATCTTCCAGCAATCGGATGCATAGTGTTCAATTCAATTCTTGGCCATTGTGCTAAAGGGTTATATAGTGAGTAGTTCTTCGTTGCAACTCCAAGAAAAATTTCTAGGAATAGTTACTAGTTTACGTTGCATATTTGATGACTAAATATATAATTTTTTGCCTTTGCAATTATTTGTTTTATTATGAAATTAGTTTCATGCCTGACTGACATAATTCTAAATGAACTCGGTCTTTGATTAAATGGCTTTTGCTGTTGTAACTTTGTGATTTTCTTATATATGTTTCTATGTTTTGGGGACTCATTTGTGATGATTCGAGGACTTTCATGTAAATACCAGAAGTTTGTAGGCTTTTCTACAAGATGGCTAATTTAATTGGCCATCTTGTAGAAATGAGTATTTTTGTGTAAACTAAGCTTGATTGTGTTATTTAAATGAGTGGATAGTAGATAGCTAATTCAATAATTTTTTCGATAAATTTCTATAATATGCAATTTTATAAATTTATATAATTAATTAATTGATTGGTGAAGAATTTTAGATAAAATTATAACATTATGTATATTTTAATTATGTACTTGTATCTGTAAATATGATTTTAATAAATTATGCATTAATTGGGTTTTTGATTAATGATTATAGCGATTCAATTAGGTTCAGGTAGTTGGAGAGCGACTCTGAGGTTTGCTTATTCATTTTTCCTTGGTTGCTCGTGGTTTCCTTTCTCTTTTCCTCAAGGTGCAAGTAGCAACGAGTCTCATTGATCTCTCGCTAGTTCCCCCTTCGTTTTGTCAGATTAGGGCCTAATCCTTTTTTTTTTCCTTTTGTGAGTTTCCATTTTTGTTGGTGATGGTATTTTTCTAGATCTGTAGACGCATGTCAAGGCTATTGTATTTGTGTTGTAGCTCATTCCAGAAAGGCCAAGGCCACCTAATGCCTTGACGTCTTCCTTGCAGAAGCTGGTGCGGGCACAGCTGGTTTCGGATCTCTACTAAGGGTAGAACACATATTAAAGTAAATTTCAAAAGTTGAAGATTTTTGCTGGAATAGATTAAGTTATAATTAAGTTATAATTATACTAGACATTTTAATTCAATTCTTGACACTCTAGCTTTAGTTTGGATTTTGGACGACACTCTAGATAGTATTTTAAGTAAGGTTTACTTGTGCCTCCATCAACCCGATTGAAAGGAGAACCTTATGGTTTGTGAGATATGGGTTGAATGTGCTCAGGGTTAGGGTTTCTTAGGCATATTAAAGTTATTAGGGTTAAGGTAGGATCTACCTTAATGTTCTATTAACATGGTGTTGAAATATAAGATGCATAATTGTAATAGGTATAGACACAATGATGCACCATCATTTGACTTGTTTCTATTCCACTGGTCCCTTGCGCAATCTCCGTTCTACATATAGTGGATTGATTAATTGTGACTGTATTTTGGTGATTGTGAAAAAAATACTTTCATATGTTTGTTTAATGTATTTATGGAGTATAATTCATATGAGTAAATTTATGACGCTATATGTCTGGTTTTAAGATATGGGCGTGCTTGATGGGTTGAGTTTTGCTTTGAATTTGTATCTTGTTTGCATTAGTCAATGATTTGCCGATGGGCCATATTTAGGACCATTGCTATTGATTGTTATATTAGTCTATTGGTTAGTTGTTAGCGAGAGGTGGTTACTTTTGACATTGTAGGGGTTGCTAGGTGTTGGATGCAAAAATTATTTGAGAATAATTGTTCTGTCTCATGAGCTAGTGGTGGAACCACGAGTGTGATTGGTGATTCAAAATTCTGTCTATTGTAGTTTGATTATTTTATGATGTGATAGGATTTGTTTTCTTATACATTTATCTTTGACTTATATTTTATACTTACGTAGTAATGGTAACATGACCCTTTGCCCACTACCCTATTATGCAACTCAAGTATTTAAATGGGTATCCAATTAAATAAAAAAAAATTAATTTAATTTTTTTATTTTAAATTAGTATATAAAATATAATTTTATAAATTATTATTGTAAGAAATATATTAATAATTATTTTATTATTATATATATATATTATTTCTAAATTGGGTATTGGGTACCCATACGTACAAATCCAAATGTGACCTATTCAGCTAATTAGGTACTTGAACCTACCTTAAATGAGTCAGGTAGGTATTTTTGCCATCCCTACACTTATGTAGTTGTGCAATGAGTTGCTTAGTTGTAATTATGTCACTTGTTGATGCATCACATTGCTACTAAATCCCCATTTAGTATTTTACTAATCACTGCAAAACGTACTAATGCATCTTCGTTTAGGGAGCATTAACTAGTTGTAGCCTGTAAAAGCCCATTTGTGGATGTAGATTGAGTTCTAGAGGTGGTATTGTTATAGTTTCTCTCCTTTTTAGACTTTGTGTAAACTTTTTGTTTAGAGATAATAAAATGATTGCTCACTAGTTTAATAAATTTATGGATTGTTGAAAGGTATTGGTAAAGGATTGGTTGAACTTTTAGAAATTTAAAATTTTGTTTATTTGATGGAGTTCGATATTGACTTTTATTTGTAGATGGTGAATTATCGTGGTACAGGTTAAGTTATGTCAACAGGTAAATTGCTGCTCCTCGACGGGTGGCTTAACAACCAAGATGTGAAAGTTGCAATTGTTCTGTACTAAGTATGATTTGATTGAATGCTTTTCATGGATTTATGGATTTTGGTTGATTATTTTACTTGTGAATTCACACCAGTTGGCATCTCATGGATTTGATTGGAGTTATGAGGTTTTCATCAAGTAACCATCAATTATTAATGGGCCATTATTCTCTTTATGAGAAAATTAACTTTTATACTTGTCTTGCTATTCTTCTAGTATTTTTTTTTAAGTATTTCCTTTGTTAACTACAACAATTTTAAGGTGTAAATACAGGATACCCTCCATTATGCTAATAAGAATAATGGTAAGCTAATTATACTGGAGTTTGACAACCTAAAGAAGTAGTCTGTTGAGTTGTATGGTATTTGTATTGTGTCGTAATGCTTGATTGATTCATATTATTATATTGTTCAGGCTAAGCATATATATAATATATGATAACTCAACTACTACTGTTGATTTGAAAGCATAGATCTTTGTTATATCTCAGTGCTTTCTTATTGTTTGTTCCTTTGCATTCGCATGAGAAGTGTTGAAAGCACAATTTATAGAGCTTGGCTAGTTTTTGATATGTAATCAAATGTTAAGTGTTTGCCATAGTTTATGATCATTCCACGTTAATTACAATTGTTCGAATAATTGGCTACTGCAAAGTAAGGGACATAAGGAAACCCATGCATTTGTTCTTGTTTGACAATTGTCTATTAGCGCAATTTATCAAGTGAGAACTTCTGGTATTTGGAGTCATTATTCTCCCTCTTGTCTATGCCTGAAAATGTTGTATGAGCTCCTTGTAATTGAGATGAATTATCAATCTTTATTTTGGATAAAATATAATGAAAACTAAGTTGTACGGCCTTTGTATAAGGATGGCAGTTGGGTTACTTACCAACTTATTAATGGGCGTCCAACGTACTTGAACCCTATTATTGGTAATTGGATATCAATAAAATGAGTTTGATTCGAATATGTATAAATATATACTACCCAAGTCAAATTCAAACGGTATACATTAGATGCCTATTATCTATATATATAATGCAAATAAATTTATAAATAATAATTTATATTTATATTTTATAATAGTATACTGTTTACACATAACTCATTACCCACTAACCCTAAACCCGATTAATACCTATCCTTTATACCCTTACCCAGTTATTTGTTACTCGTAATTACCTTAACTTGGACAAAGTCACGAAGATAATCTGAGATTTCATCCCAAATTCCTAATCCTCTTCCTGTTGTTCTCAAGCCACTCGTGGTCGTCAGCTCCAACTAGGGTTTCTTCTTCCTTGACGTGGTTCCTTCTCTAGCAATCCTTTCTCTAGCAGAGGGTGGTCTTCTTCCAGCCAATGGGTTTTCCCCTTTCGGTTATTGGTCTCCTGCTTGACTGGGGTTTGTTTTGCAGCCAGGGAGAAGCTTCTCCTCTGGCTGCGATTTTTCTTTTCCAAAAAGAGCTTTTCCTCTGAAGTTGCTGTGATGATTCCGGCTGCCAATTGGAATTCCTTGTTGCTGCCCTAACTTGGATGCGATGCGGATATTTTAAGGAGCGAACAGAGGCTGGTTGTTTAGTCGAGATTTCAGGATTTCCTTGCTTCAATATCTTCACCACACACCGAGGTATTTCTGTTCTTCCCGGTGATTGATGGTTCTCTAAGGATGAATTTCTGGCGTTCTTCAAAAGAGGGTTATGTATTGCTGATAGGGGCTTATATGGTTTTGATAGTTAATGGGGAGTTAAAATTTTAATAGGTTTAGGTTTTGAAAAAATATCGAATCGGGTACGAGGAGTAGAAGAATTATCTAGGTTTGGGTATGGGTAAGATGAAAAAAGAGGATACCCTACCCACCATTCCTAGTGCATGATGGGTTCACATTGTTATATGGTTCAGGCTAAGCATATCCAAAATGACTCTTATTTGTGTTAACTTGAACCATATCTCTTTGTTTGCTTTTCTATTCTTTGTTTCTTTGCATTTGATTGAGAAGTCTTGAAAGTGCATTCTATAAAGCTCGGTTAGTATTTTGTTTGTAATTGAGTCTCAAGTGTTTGCCATAGTCTTTGATCATTCCAAATCATTACAATTGTCAGATTAATTAGTGCATGGCAAGGGTCTTAAGGTAACCAATGCATTTGCTCTTCTGTTTCTTGAGGGGTAGATGGGTGTGGATGAATAATGACTGTCGTCGTTTTGCTCGTAATAGCTGGAAATGTGATGTGTCTTATGGATATTTGTTTGGCCATTGTCCAATGGATTTCTAAAGTGTAAAAAGAATAACCCTGACCAATCGGTTCGACCTGAAAAAAAAATTTCACAATTTTTAAAAAAAATTAAATTCAAACCAATTTTTTTAAAAAAACCAAACTGCAACTGTAGCAAAAAATTTTGGTTTGTTTTAGTTCAGTTTGGGTTAAACTGATTCCATATTTTTACATTTTTTTAATTAATTTTATTATTCTTAATTGTTTTTAAATAATTTTAAATAAAATAATATGATAATATAAATAAGTGTAAAAAATTAATAAATAATTATTAAAATTTTGATTTATTGTTGCACCCGGGAACAAAACTGAACTTTTTCCAAATTTTCAAATATAATCAAACTGATTCAGTTTGGATAAAAAACCAAAACAACTGAAAATTTGGTTTGGTTTGGTTTATTGGGTTCACTCCTAAAAAGGAAAGAAATTATGGAATTATGGCTCTATATTTGAAGTCACCATCTTTGACATCCTGCATTGCAATTCTTTTTTCTTGTGCTCTTACTCTTGCCTTTGCCAACTCCTTGTAATTAAGATGACTCATTATTTCTTATTTTGGATAAAACATAATTCTATTTCTGTTCCATTCTTCATACAGAGTACTTACAGTAAAGGATGTCCATAGCCAGAGCAAAGGTCCACTCCTTGACTCATTCACCAATTACTAGAAAAAGTGGATTAAACATGTTGTATAGGAATTGAACTCTGCATTACTTTCAGGTATTATTCCTCCACTTGCCACAATAATGGAGCTCACTGATTTTTCCCCTTCGATCTAGATCCTTGCATGTGATTGCATGTTGGTTTGGAGAGACTTAGTTATTAATGTAAGATTTTATAGTGCGGAGATGGGATCATCTGTTCAGTTATTTTAATCTAATGAAAAATTCAGTTGGAAATAATAAGGTAGGCATAAATGTATGAGTCCTCTGGTTATACCTACAGAAGTCATTACTTTTTTAAAAAAATTAACAAATTACTTAAATCTAAACCTTCCTTATATATTAATGCAGGATTTGCGATGTTTGGAATTACATACAGCCAGCTGTTTTTAATAATTGGCGCAACTGCAGTCCTAATTAGTGCGCTCTTCTTTCATTTGAACACTAATTTTCTTTTGGAATATTTTCTTATGTTAAATTGCTACTTTTATTGGTAGTACTTAAACATTAATTAGTTTCCCCTGTTATATCTAGAACCGAAGGATCTCCCAGGTATTGCCAGGGCAGCTGGGGCTTTGGTCGGTAAAGCGGTTGGGAATGTTTTGTTAGTTCGCAGGCGGTTAGAACCTGTTGTGCAGCAATCTGAGGCTATCAAGGTACTAATTCTTACTTCAACTAGCCTATTGCTTTATCAACAAATTACAAGATGCATACGTTAGCACGTGTTGTGCTTAGACAAAACTTCATCAGTATAGTTCAAATATCGCTTCTTTCAGACACACCCCAGCTATTCTCGTCTTTATCATGTGTGTGGCTCTTAGTTTCGTGTTGGTAGGTACATAAAGAACTACGAGAAACTCTTGCTCAGTATGAAGTAATTCGTCATGAAATGCGAAGCATGTTAACACTGCACCCTGATCCATTTACACGTAGGCTGGATATACTGGAACAAGTGCAGAAAATTGGTACAAACGAACGTTCTTATCCTTTCTGTTTTCAGTTTCATTTGTCCTTGTTATATCATCACATGCTTTGTATATCACCTGTAACGAAGCCTTCTTAAGCAGGCATTGACATTACTGCTAAACCAGATGATGAGATTAAGCCACCAGAAACAATCTCACAGGTTGGCTCAACTCAAGTAATGTCATGCTTAATTCCTTACAAAAGTCACCTAGCTTAGTTCTTATCTTTTTCACTCTGCAGGTTCACACTGGCGCAAGTTCAGTTTCTTCTAGTTTGCATAGCCATGCTATTGCATATGCCAAAATAGCTGAAGGATTAAACGTCAAATCAGACACTTGCATAACTAGTGAAGATGTCGCGAAACCTAGTGCTGATGGTGATCTGCTTACTGTTCTGCCCGTCTCTGCTGAAACTGTAGGATTACTTTCTAAGCGTGATGGTAAATCCCAAGTTTGTTTCTCCAGTCATTTACTTGTCGATAAATTTCCTGTTGAGCAATTAAATTGTTTTTCATAAATTCCCGTAATGATGTCACTGCGACTTTATAAGCCTACATGATTATCAATTATCTAAAGATAATCTTTTTTGAATGATGTGATATCAGATGAAGTAAAAGGTTCCGACATTATGCTTGAAGCAATTTTAGAAGAGAAGGTTGCACGAGATGCAAAAGACTTCTTCTCACTGCCAGAGAACCAAGTACCTAATCAGTGAAATGGTAAATCGTCTCGAGGGGAACAGCTGAACCAAGTTAATATGTAGAATAAGTTTGATGATCAACAATTTTCTTGTGAAGTATTTTTTTTTAAGTTACTTTTAGTGAAGAGCGTAATATATTTATCAGAAAGAAGCTTAAACTAGGATCCTACATGCGCTACTTTTTCATCAGTAGTCTTGCCCAAGCAGACAATGCCAACGTGCTCAGGAGCGCCCAAAAATGCAAATAAAGTCGCTGGAATCCAATTTTATCAACAGATGTCCTGACTTCATCATGCTGCAATATTAGAAATAAACTAAACCCCTCTACTCTGAGAATGTGGATGTAATTGGCTGCTATCGTTTTCTACAAAATTTGAACTTGGATCGTAATGTATGTATGTTTTATTAGTTCGCGTCATCCTTTCTTGTTTAAGATGTGGTTCTGCCAGTCATTGGTATCAATCCATGCCTCGGTTAAAAGTTCAATTATATTCTTACCTGCGATTCAACAAACTACGATGAATATCCTCACTGTTCATTCAATGCAGGTCATTTGTGTTTCACTGTGATGAGTTCCTTCAACTGCATGAACGGTGTTGACATGAAATCCTGATTGAAAATGCATGGAACGCATCTCCAATAGAATATATATTTTAAAAAAAATATAATGTTGTAGGCCATAGTTAAGCTTCTTCAAATTTTATATGTTAGCTTTCTCTATAATTACTTGAGTCCTTTTTTAGTAACGCAATAATCTACAGCTATAACCAATTTAAAATTTTAATATCTCTCATAAGCATTTTGGCTAGTTATTTTTTACTTTATTCATATTTGAATTGACTAATCTCTTTATTACTCATAACTGCTTTATATTTCTTTTCAACCCTAACTTGACTCTAATAAATTTTTTTACTACTTGTTAATTACTCCAACATAATAATAATTCATCCCTTGCTTCATCCTAATTGCCCAACCTAATAACTCTCTCCTTTTGCAAACTAATCTCCTCTTTGCCATTTGACTCTCTAATTGATCCCCCCCGGCTAATCCCTCTTTGCCATCAGATCCAACGCTGACTCCTCACCACCTTGCCTTCGAGGTTGGATGTTGCTTGACCCACCTTGCTCGGACGCCACTTGTTCCCGCCTCGCCTTCTAAGTCGGATGTCATTGGGCCTACACCTAGAGGTCGAACACTACTATATATAATATAATACAATTGAATAGTATATACAATATATAAATTCAACTCAAACTTGTTTAATAAGTAATATCAATTGCAGATTGAGTAGATCGGATGCCCATTAAAGTGAAACCCGCCAACCCGATATTTTGGCTGATCTCTAGCCAGCATCTTATTCGAAATTCAACTCATCTCAGTTAGGTGCCGGTTCCACCCTTGGCTGTTGGTTCTTTCCCAGAACCATCAAATCTTTGTTTTTCTTTAAGTGTCTCTCTCTATAACACTATTGCTGCTATATTAAAGTAGTAGTTACTATTGAGCCAATTAACTGAGTAAAACATTTTTTATTACAGACACAAAGTTTCTCCAAATTACAATTTAGCATATTCTGCGAAGAGTAAAAATAAAAGAGAGAGGGGTAACGAATATCAGTACAAGCCTGCTACTCTACAGTGATCACGCTGAAATAACATTTCTTTAACGTACTGAAAGGCAGTAGTACCTGTGCGCAGAATTAAATTTTCTTCGTTGTTTGAACGACTCATCTTCAAGCAGGTGGATCACGTGGTAGTAATTGTTCTGAATCTAAAGCAGAAGAAAACGACCAACCAATAATGAAGCATAAATGCTTTCTTCAGTTGAGACGGACCGTAAGAACTCAGAACGCCAGTAACATCTTCATTTCGCAGGCTTATCCCTGTCCACCCTTTCCTTCCTCCTCCCACCATGCCAATGCCTCTAGTTTTTAAGATTCATATTTTCAAAGAGATCAAAAGAGCTTCGATATTTAAGATTCTCGTTTCTTTCTCTTTTTATCTATCTAAATCTCTCTTTGACACACTCAAAGTGTGTTTGTCCACGGCAACTTGATCGATCGATAATGGTCGGTTCATCGATCTCATTAACTCGTGCACTTGAACCATAAACTCATGCAGTAATGAACGTATTTTCTAAGCGGGGTGGGGCGCTAAGTGTCACGCCCCGATCGGAACGGCCTAAAAACAGCGCTTATTCGCTTTTTAGGGCCGTCCGGCGGAACACCAGAACGTGATCGCGCTAGCGTTTCCGGACTGAATCTCGTCCCCTAATTCGAAACCCTAGTTCCCCACTCAATTTTACCCCCAAATTACAAGATCGCTCAGAAAAACCCTAACCCTAATTAGGAAATCCGAAAAGAATCGAAAAGCCCTAATCAAAATACCTTACTGATTTTGACCACAGTCAAAATCAAACTCACTGCTCGAAAATCTCGCTTACGCTGACGTCAGCCTGTGTCAGCACCAAAATTCGCCCGCCGAATTGCTCTGCTAACGTTGTCGCTGCGTCAGCCGTGCCGAAATCCGAAATCGAATTCGATTTCGTTCGTTGACCGTTGACTCGCCCTCGATTCGAACGCCCGAATCGTCACTGCGTCGTCGTCTTCCTCGCGCCACACGAACGCACGCCGCGCTCGCGTTCGCAGCCGTCGCCGGAGAGGAAGGGTGCCCCGTCCGCACCTCGCCTTTGCCTTCTCGTCACCGACCCGGAAGCCGCGAGGAGTCAACGTCGAAACCAGAGAGATGATCACAGGAACGGAGGAATCGCCGAATCCAGAAACAGGGGAAGAGACGCGTGAAGGAGAAAGCTTTATTCTAACCCGTTGAAGCTACAAAACTCCTTCCAGGCGACCTCTGTCGCTCACCCCTTTCCCGCTGGTTCCTCTCGCCATCGCCCTCTGGCGCCGGAAAACCTCTCGGAACGGGAATCTCGCTGTTCGCTCGTTACAGGTTCACTCAGCCTTTCCTCTCTCACGCTTCTGCTCCAAGCTTTCCGTCGCTCAACCCTCGCGCTCGATGGTCTCGCCCAAGGTCCCTGCTCGATCGCCCTTATGCTCCTTTTAAAGAGAGGAAGCCGCCTTTGCTTCGTGCCGCCTCCAGCCTCCCACTTTTACCGAGTCACCAGCGTCGTTTACTGCAGATGAAGCCGCGCCCTGCCGAAATCCTCGCGCCTGTCCACTTCTTTCTTTCCCAGCCTGGTCGCGCGCGTTGCCACATCTTCCTCAGGTTTCGTCCGTTTTGCGTGCGAAGACTCCATCTCAGCCGCCTGCTTCCTTCAGCGTCCAAGCTTCGCAGCGATGTGCTCGTATCAGCGTCCGCTCTCGAAGACGACCACGTCGTGTGGTCAACATCTTTGGTTGACCGAGAGATTTGGGCGCAGCTCCTCCCTTTCTCGCGTGCGTTTGGGCCTGGGTCAGACCCAATGGGCTTTGGGCCGGACCGGTTGAACCGGGGCCTAACAATTCTCCCCGGCCCAATTTGGACATCGCCCCCGATGTCCGGCACGGGCGCTCAGGCCCGCGCTCGCCGTTCTTTCTTCGCTTGTTGGCGGGCAGCCTCATAGCTTTGAAGCCTTTGTTCATACTCTACAGGGTCGGTTAAAGAGGGCCAATACCTCCCTTGGATCTGTTGAGGCATATCATCCCTTTCTGTATCCGAAGAATTCGAGGACTTCGGTGGAGCCTTTTCCTCCACTACTTGCCTCCACGTTTTCTTTTCCTCCGGAGATTTTGTATCTCCGGAACTCGTCTTCTGCTCGACATTGTCCTTGTCGATTGCGCCTTTCGGCTCTGCTTCTGCGGGGGTCGGTGATGATCTTCCTGCGACCACTGAGGCAATGCGCACAACTCCTAAGCGGGCCTCTACTGGTTCCTCGTCATGCACCACCGCCGGTTTCTCCGCTAGCTCCCGATGCACAATCGCTACAATTGCGTTCACCCGCTGTCGGTCCGGACAGTCGCGTATCCGATGCGGTCCCTTGCACAAGAAGCAGACAATCGGTCTCAGTTGACCCTGCCCTCGCTCTGCAGGTCGAGTATTCTCCTGCCATGCTGGTTGTCCTCCGTTTCGTCGGGGAGAGAGCCTCTCTCTCTCTGGCGCTCTAGGTCTGGGTGGAGATGGTCGTTTCGGAGGCGACCTCTGTGCTCTCTGAAAGGTCGTCCCTGAAGTCCTCTGGTCCACAAGCGACTCGGCTATAGCCGCAGCCGTCCTCCAGTCCTGCGGCGCATGTCGTCGGACCTCCGTTGCCGCCCAGGGTTGGAGATTCCGGAGGAAGAAGTACCTCCTGTCTCCCTCCGCCATCTCAGGTAGCTCCAACATCAGCGCGGAGAACGCCCTGACATACTCCTGGATCGTCCCTGTGTTACTGTAGGGCCACCCCCTTGGGCCTGTGCCAGTGCCATGCGCGTCACCGCAAGATCTGCCAATATCTGCTGTTGCGCTGCCATGGAGTTGGCTAATTGTGTCGTCAAGGTCGCTACCTATCCTTGCAAGGTTGCCACCTGCTGTTGTAGCGCCGCCATCCCTTCAAAGTTTTGCTGGGCTTCAGCCATCCCAGCCAAAGTTTGTTGAAGGGCAACAATTTGCAACCTTTGCTCCTCTACCGTGCGATGGATTTCCTCCACCTGAGGAACTACCGCGTCTCGGCTGTTCCCCGTCAAACCGAGCACCTGTTCGATCCGGGCAATGCGATCTCCTTGATTCACCATGCTGTTGGATCACTTTAAGCTCTGATACCTATTGTCACGCCCCGGTCGGAACGGCCTAAAAACAGCGCTTATCCGCTTTCTAGGGCCGTTCGGCGGAACACCAGAACGTGATCGCGCTAGGGTTTCCGGACTGAATCTCGTCCCCTAATTCGAAACCCTAGTTCCCCGCTCAATTTTACCCCCAAATTACAAGATCGCTCAGAAAAACCCTAACCCTAATTAGGAAATCCGAAAAGAATCGAAAAGCCCTAATCAAAATACCTTACTGATTTTGACCACAGTCAAAATCAAACTCACCGCTCGAAAATCTCGCTTACGCTGACGTCAATCTGCGTCAGCACCAAAATTCGCCCGCCGGATTGCTCTGCTGACGTTGTCGCTGCGTCAGCCGTGCCGAAATCCGAAATCGAATTCGATTTCGTTCGTTGACCGTTGACTCACCCTCGATTCGAACGCCCGAATCGTCACTGCGTCGTCGTCTTCCTCGCGCCACGCGAACGCACGCCGCGCTCGCGTTCGCAACCGTCGCCGGAGAGGAAGGGTGCGCCGTCCGCACCTCGCCTTTGCCTTCTCGTCACCGACCCGGAAGCCGCGAGGAGTCAACGTCGAAACCAGAGAGATGATCACAGGAACGGAGGAATCGCCGAATCCAGAAACAGGGGAAGAGACGCGTGAAGGAGAAAGCTTTATTCTAACCCGTTGAAGCTACAAAACTCCTTCCAGGCGACCTCCGTCGCCCACCCCTTTCCTGCTGGTTCCTCTCGCCGTCGCCCTTTGGCTCCGGAAAACCTCTCGGAACGGGAATCTCGCCGTTCGCTCGTTACAGGTTCACTCAGCCTTTCCTCTCTCACGCTTCCGCTCCAAGCTTTCCGTCGCTCAACCCTCGCGCTCGATGGTCTCGCCCAAGGTCCCTGCTCGATCGCCCTTCTGCTCCTTTTAAAGAGAGGAAGCCGCCTCTGCTTCGTGCCGCCTCCAGCCTCCCACTTTTACCGAGTCACCCGCGTCGTTTACTGCAGATGAAGCCGCGCCCTGCCGAAATCCTCGCGCTTGTCCGCTTCTTTCGTTCCCAGCCTGGTCGCGCGCGTTGCCACATCTTCCTCAGGTTTCGTCCGTTTCACGTGCGAAGACTCCATCTCAGCCGCCTTCTTCCTTCAGCGTCCGAGCTTCGCGGCGATGAGCTCGTATCAGCGTCCGAGCTTCGCGGCGATGAGCTCGTATCAGCGTCCGCTCTCGAAGACGACCACGTCATGTGGTCAACATCTTTGGTTGACCGAGAGATTTGGGCGCCGCTCCTCCCTTTCTCGCGTGCGTTTGGGCCTGGGTCAGACCCAATGGGCTTTGGGCCGGACCGGTTGAACCGGGGCCTAACACTAAGCGAGGCACGCGCATCCGCCGTCGAAATTTGTGAGGATTCGTGCATACCTATATAATACGAATCCCCATGTATTTTTAAGGGAATAAGATTATCCCTTTTTTCGTGTTTTAAGTGCCCCCTCCGCTTTGTTCTACAGTAACCATGCGTTGGCCATTATAATTTACACACAGGCAGACAAATAAGCAACACGCAACGTAAAATATCATGCAACAGTAGTTGTAATTCTTCACAGTGAGCTTCTAATGACTATTGCCAACAAGTAAATGAATATACTGTTCCTTTCAAGGACATGATATTTGCAGATTAATTATTCTTTGTTTATGCTCCTTAATCAATAGTTTTCTCTAAGAGTGTCTAGAAGTTGGCACGTGGCACCACTGGGTTATTTATTTATTTATTCACTGCAGTGATCAGGCGAAGACTTTCAACAAAATGTCAACCAACCTCCATGCTGCTACAGTCAACGCAACTCTGGAACATATTGTTGCACTAAGCTATATGTTGATATTATTCACTTAAAGAGTGTGATCAACAGCCTCCTTTGGATTCCACAGTATCTTCTGACTTAAGTTAATTTTTGAAATGTGATAGCGATTTTCTTCTATATATTAGAATTGAGGAGGTGGAGGTAAAGAGTGTGATACATACAACTTTGAAGAAGAGAGTTTTCTTTTTCTTTTTGAAAAAGTAATTTGGTTTTCTTATTCAGTATAAATATAAAATATGTATTATACATTATAGTGATAGGAACTTAAAATTGTTTTTCTTCTTCCAATTAATTATTAGTCAATTAATATTATTTGCAAATTAACCCTCCGTAAAACTTAATTATTTTTTAATCATGCATGCATGCATGCCAAGTAAAAATTTTCATATTTAAAGTAGTTTATATTAATTTGAGAGACCTAGTAGAAATCTCACCAACTTAATATAACCGTTTGTCTTAGCGTATCCTTTCTTTCGTGAAATGAAATTGCACATTAATTTGGTAGATCTAGTTGTTCGCCAATACCTTTGCCAATTTATTATTAGCATGATTATTTAAAAAAATTTAGAATTATTATATTTTTTTATCCGTAATTTTGTCAACCAAACTTTGCGTGGACAACGACCTCATGCTGGAGCGGACGCCGACTAGACCTTGCGTGGACAGCGACCTTATGCGGATGATGACCTCGCGTGGATGGAAGCTAAGGCCGACCTCACGAGGATGGCAACCTCACATGGACGAGAGCTGCAAGTGTTCTCGATCATGTAATTTTCACATAATGCAAAATTTTCTTTTTCCTATTTCTTATTTTTTTTCTTCTTCATCTTTTTCCCATCGTTGCTAGTAAGGTGCCATGTACAAATTATTAACCCTAGCTAGAAAATCATGCAATATTGAACACCAAACTTAGCAAACACTTATTAAAACATTTACGATCAGATGGTTCTCACAAGTTATAAATTTCAACAAAAGCCAAAGACAAAGTAAAATACAGCTAGAAATTATTCAGAAGACCCTAACAAAGGATCTCTACATACTTCTGGAACAAGGCTTGTAATCCCCCAGAGTTGGAAAAAAAAAAACCGACCACCATCTTTCTTCACAGTCAACAGTAGGTTTCATGGATGAAATTGTGCTGAGGAGAGGCTTCAAGAAAGGGGAAGATAAGAAATCTTTTCAAAAAGTCAACTTCCGAGCAAAGGTCCTCAAAAAAGTGCAAGAACTAAGTAAAAGGTGTGCCACTCATCCCTTTTCATGAACATGATCAAGTAGCTGGACTCAACCATGCAAAAAAAGTTTTAAGAGAAGAGGAGCAAATTGATTATTAGGAAGTAACCTGAAGCTAAAAAAGACCCATAAATTAAGAGAAAAAAGTAGTGAAAATGGTGATCGATTGGAGACACTGGGGGGATAACAGATGTAGTTCAGGCCTTGTTCCTGAAGTTGAGGAGCTTGAGTACTTTTATCAGATGCAGCTCACATGGATTGCACTCTGAAAGCTGAATTCAACTTCTTCACCACATCTTTAGCTGTGATTGAGAAATCCTCGTCCATCTGCTTGCAGGAACATGCCATGAAGAATTCAGAAGCTGCCATGAATTCACAGAAGAGGTGATGAAAAAAGAGTAGACTAATACCTGAGTCATGACAGTGATGTCCAAAGAAGCAGTGAAGGGAATCACACTGGTGTTCATGACGGAGAGGTGAAGCTTCTCAATCTCTGAGAGAGCCTTCACCAGCATCCCTTTCTGGTTATCGCAGTGAATCTTGATCAGAATTGACTTCTCACAAACCCTTGCCTCGATCTCCGGAAGAGACTCGCCGCGGTGGTTAACATTCAAGCTCTCGTCCAAAGTCGAACAGTCATCGTCAGCGCACAGCTGGAACTTCTTCACCAGCACTGCAGACTCGACGCTCCTCTTTGCGGCTTGATCTTCCAGGGAGTTGACCTTCTCCTGGAGCTGTTTCAGGTACTTGATCGCATCCCCAAGAACAGAAGCTTTGTCCATCTGCGGAGGAAGAGGAGGTTGAATTTGTGTTGTTTAATCGAGAGCAAATTGACCGAGAGGGGATAAAAATTACCTTTTTTAGGCCGGGAACCATGGCGGAGAGGGCAATGAATCGCTGGCTGAGCTTCTCCCTCCTCTTTCGCTCGGCCAAGATGTGTTCTTGGTTGCTAGAAGTCGTCCTGCTTGCTCTCCTAGATCCTTGGAGCAGCATGGCGTCGTAGCTCCTCTTTGAAGCGTTAGGAGTCGAGATATCCGCTTCCTCCTTGGGCTTCACCGGGAGCAGCGCACCACCGAAGAAGGCGCGGTGGCCGCTTGGCGACTCCAGGTTTCCAAAAGACAGAAGCTTTGGGCTGTGGTCGGTGGTGGTGCAAGAGCTCGAGCTGCGGGTCTTGGCCAGCTTCTTGGGTCGCTCGCCGCCGGCCTCCGCCGGATTCGAGGAATGGCTCTCCGCCGAGGGAGAGCGCTCTAAATCCTGCACCAGACCGAGCTCATCCAGCGCACTCAGCTCCCATTGATCGAAGAATCCGTGATCCATTCCCTACCAATTTCGCAACAACAACAACAAAAAAGGCTTCTTTTTTTCAAACTTGTTCCTCTTAAAATCTTTCAAGATTCGATTTTTAATGCGCAGAAGCTGCAAAAATATCAATTTGATGAGCTCCTTACCATATCATAGCACGAAGACGCCAAGGTTTCCATGGCCAGAGATCAAGTCCTCCCTCTTTAGCAGTAATTTAAAGATCCTGAATGATCAATCACAAAGTCAACCAAAGCTACTCGCACTCCATGCATGTCCAGTAAAAGGGAGAAGAATCCAAAAATCAAACCTTGAACGCGGGCAATTAAAGATCTTGCTAAATGATCAGAAAAAGAAGCACTTCATCTATCAGTAGCCTGTAAGAGAGGCTTTTCATCTCCTTTATATTAAGAAGCACATGATCTCTCTCTCCTCTCTATTATTTGGGTGCTATTTTAAAAAAAATTGGCTTTGCTGGCCCCTGAAGCAAAGAGTTTTATTTTCTGAAGACAATCTCAAACAAAATCTGTTCTAGAGAAGTTGTATATTCAGAATGCTTATTTTAAGCATATTGGATTTGTTTGGAAAGGCCATCTGCGATCTGCTACAGCTAATCAACGCAGTCCTCATCGCCTGTCGTGTCAGCAACATCACTTCCACCCTCAATGACGAAAAATAATTGGCCACTCAACTTCCCCACTGTTCTTTTCCCTGACAGAGAGAGAGATCATGGTAATGTCAAAGTGCAAGATTTCTTTGGTCAAACACCGGTAAATGTACATTGGAAAACATGTAAGAGAAAAAATCATAAAATGATAAAAGAAATATTTTACTAACGAAAGAAATCACACCAAGACATTCTAAACAATACACTAGAGACAAATAAATTAATATATATATATAAAGATATTCTTTAATTAGAAATAAAATCATAGCCATGACTCATATTAGTGGAAACCAAACTAAGGAGAAGATTAAAAAAAACTCTCATTAAAATTCTATATTAAGTAGAATTGAATGAAACTCAATCACTCGAGTAGGAGCTATCATAATTTTCTCTTTTTCTTTCTCTAATTCTTGGTGTCCCTATTTCAACTATCAAAATGTGAAAAACCTTCACCATAAAAAAAATTGCACACTCATAGTTAATAGGTAATATCTAAAATATCTAATATATTTACTAAGATGTCATTTAGTTCAAGAAACGTAAGCTATCTTTCCTCTTATTTTATAATAAGAGTGGAACTCACTTAACATGTAGCTTCTCCAAGATTGTCGGAGCCCAATGTGGCTAGCTAACATATTCAAGAACCCTGTTCAAGCGAAACACAGTTAAAATTGAAATGGTGAATTATCTAATGATGATGTTCAAACATGACTGAATAAAATACTAGAAATTAAAATAAGTCGCTTCGTTGTTATTCTCGGTGTCACTTTTCAGATCTCCACATTGACGACCGTAAGATGAGGACATGTCCAGCCAATCAATCATGCACACAAAGGAAGAATTTTGTTTTTGTTTTTGTTTTTCATAAAAACATTAACAAGGACAAATTTGTGGCATTTCACATGGAAGAAGAGGTAGAGAGCCGCGTAAGAAACTGAAAATCGGAGAGCGTTGACTACATTAAAACACATGGGCTGAATTGAATTAGAACGCCACCATTTCGGCCGCACGTGTTGGTTTTCTTGTTCACTCTTGAGCCAAAGTCAACTTACAATCTTCACACGCACTCGCCATGTCTTAATCTCATCGTCATCACCAAAAGATATGCTTGCTTATAGAAATAATAAACATACCTTATATGATTCATTTTATAATCTTAGTTTTTAGAGCGACCTACTTCTAGTTGATTCAATTTTCAAATGTCTCAATCTATTTTTTTTTTCAAATTAATAATTAGACATTTATTTTTCATCATGATAACAAGGCAGTTTATCTGAACTGGTAATAGTCATTCGTAGATGTCCTCAGATAAATGTATAGAATCAAACCTTCAGGATGGATCAAACTTAAATAGCTTTCATCATGTCTCTGACCACTCCTGCAATGAAGAAAAAAAAATTACTTCTCAGTATGTGTAGAGTACTTTTTGCTTTTGATGCCAAATAAGAAATTATAAAAAATAATACTTAAATCTTCAAATCTGATGGCAAGATGCACATACTCTACTACAGTCATTTTAAGCTCAAGTTAAAATCATTATCTATGCGGGCTTTGATGATTACAACAAAATAATGGTGTAAATTGCCTCAAACAAGCTGCCAGCATAATCTAGCACGAATCCATCTCAGATGACACTCGATCTGCTGACCCTGACATGGCATCTCACCACCTTACATCCTATAATTTTATTGACTTAAGAATGAAATTAGCACTCAGCCGAGCATTAAAATAGTCGCATAATGTCGACATTTGCTGCGCCTGTCATCTGCTTTTAAGTATCCAAAGAGATGGGGGGGCTTAAGACTGTTAATAGGACCCTCTTCAACAATTAAGAATGGCAACTCCTGGACACAGATGATGTGAGCAATACGTTTGGTTAGTACAAGTCCGCAATTATTTTCTTCTTAGAGAAGCATTTAAAGCAACGAATTACAAGGCATTCCATGACAAAACCAGCAACCCATTAGCATTTTAATTGAGATTCGCATAATCATATAAAGATCTTGAGGCAGCTACACAGATGGGTTCATATCTATTATCTGCACAATGTTCAATAAGTTCACGTGGGCGACGTTGACGCACATTATTTATATAACTGCAGATAATTGTCTATAGTCCAACTTGCTCAATCAGAATCTCGTATTCATGATTGCAAAATAATGTTTCTGTGCAATCGACTTACCTTGCTAACTGGTGAAGTGAATTCTAAGGAAGAAAAATAATGAAAATTAATAGCAAACAGCTCGAGAATCGGATAGCTATAACATCAAATATAGCAATTCTAGGAAAGATTTGTTACATAATGCTCGAGTAAATGGACAAAGAAGAGAAGCAATATCAGTACAGTTTTAGTAATTAAATTCCATTTCTTCGCAAAAGAAATATATATATTTGGGAAACTATTATTCCACATTTCAAGTCATTGTTCCACAAACACAAGATAAGCATCACTTTGATAAATAGGATGAGACAATAATGCCAAGGCAATAAATAATGTATAGCAAATAACTAATGGACCTCACTTTGTATCAACTGTATTTAGATGCCCCAACTCATCCAACCATGCGCTAAGTTGTGCTTTAATTATTATTAATTGAAGAATTAAAAATAAACTTGCAAGTAGTCTAGCAGAATACATACCCAAATAATGGCTGCTCATGGCTCCAAGTATGCCAAACAGCTCAGAAGCTGAAGGCCAGAAACGAGAGCACCCCATTCACCTTTTCAGCTGCTAACAAGATCAAAGCAAAGACTGACGGCTACAATCTGTATTTGAATACATAATTCCCTGTCAGCCATAATAAAAGTGATGCAGACTGTAAAGTTGATGCATATGTACTAAAACTGTCAACGGAAGCCAGTAGTGATACCTACTCGAAGCTCAAACATGCCTAAAATGCCGTTGCCTGAGGACGGGCCACGCTGTAATAAGAACCCATTCCATTATGTCAGAAATGTAAAGCCAATAATATATCAGCCAAATATCAATGTTGCATCACATGCAAATGAAACCACTGTCACATATTAGTGTACAGAGAGTACAGACTTCATGGCCTCAACTAATCTATAATAAGAATCACAGGAACAGGGGATTCGTCCAAATCACTGGTAAGTAAATTTGCAGTAGAGAAAAACTTGTAATTAATCTTCATTGTACTGAACCCATATTTTCAGAGTCACATCGTTACCGAGTGCTCTAGAAGCAATCATGTTTTTGGATGGGTGGCAAGATACCGCAACAACATTATCAGTATGGCTTTCCAGTTTCTGCACAATTTTTCTCGTTTGGAGATCCCACAGGTTAACGCAGTTGTCTTTTGAACCGCAGAGAACGTAATTCCCATTTGTGATTGAGAATATAGCAGCGATGCAGAATCTTGAATTAACGTATCCGGTATACATCTTCAAGAATTTACCTGCAGAAAAGTTCCATAGCCGCTGCATGGAGTGTCTATTCAAAAGTTCAGTAATTATTACAATCTAAAGTTGCAACGTAATAATAAAATATATTAGAAATATAAAGAAAAAGATAAGAAATTATTTAGATTATTTTGAACAATGGTTCTCTAAAATCTGAAGGAATCGGATGGTGAGGAAGGCACTAAAATGAACATCAAGAAGCAATATAAGACGATCCTTTTCACTTCGGTAGTCAAATGTTGCACTCCCTCTAATTACTATAAAGTTCATTTTTGCTGATCGAAGAATCAGTAGATAAAGTGATAAAATCTGACATCAGGCAAGCAAGGAACGACTTAAAACTAAAAATGTGATTCCACTAAGTTGTGCAAGTTGTTCATTAATTTGTCAGTTATCTTCAAGAAATCCCTCAATTAGAGGGCCATTTCTTGCAACTTACCGGTCATGTCACTAAACAATCCAAGATGGTCACCCTTATGCTATTGACTCAGTGTTCAAATAACCAGATAATTTCCATCATCTGCCTTTTCCCTTGAGCACAAGCAGGGCTGATAATTTCCATCGTCTGCCTTTTCCCTTGAGCACAAGCAGGGCTTAAGGACTGGGTACGTTTGAAAACCTTAACATTTTCTTCCCCATGGTTACCAGTTAACAGATACAAGTCAAAATGAATTAGGTTAGACAATGATGACATACACAAAAATTCATATGTAGACCATTCCACCATCCAGTTTGTTATCTCCCAGTTGGAGGGGGTAAAAGGCATCGCTTTCATTGGATAACAAGGTCTGATCAATCCAAGCAACTTTGTACATATTAGGATGTGGTTTGTAAGTTATATTTACGCATTAACCACCAATGATATGTATCTCCGTTGTTTTATTTCTACATTTTACAAAGGCGTACAAAATGTTGGTTCACTTTGATGTATCGCCCAAATTAATCTTTTCCAAACTAGCCTTACGTAGATGTAGGATAAGAATGAGCAAAGAGAAGACAGAAGGGGCCTTTAGGTAGGCAGAAACCACTTTAGACAATACATTGAAGGGCAAAAAAAATGATCATAGGTTGTTTGCAAAGAGACTGAAAACTAGGGAATCTAGTATTGGACCCATAACATCTAGTACGAGAACAAAGATCATCCCCTGCAGCATAATACACACAACTATATTACCCAGTATAACTAGTACAATGACCTTGTGCAATAGAAGGGTTAGCGTATTGCATAGTTGTAAATCAGTATGCATCGAATCTTAAGTGAAGTCATTTCATATGACCATCAATTTAATCCTTTGAAGAACTCAACCAACGTCTACCTATATTATCAAACAAAATATTAGTCAAACATAAAATACTTCTAAAATCAAAACCTAAATATAATTTCAAAACCTTTAATATATTCAATTTCCAGATTGTTGTGAGTATAGAATTCCATGTCTTTCAAGTTAGTTTTATCCATTGTGTATGAAAATTGTTGTCATACATGTGAGACAATAATCATCAACTAGATGGTTAAGGTACATCTCGAAGATATAAATCCCAGTTACATCTACGTCATCAATAACAACTACAGAAAAATTGGATTTCAGATGTTTGGATAAAAGAGAGGAGGCCATGAAATCAGTACATAGTGAAGTAAAGGCATAAATTCTCGTAAACAATAACATTTATGTAGTTCAAGATTGGGAGTCTTCATGGTAGTAGTCGATGATCATGCAGCATGAGAATCAACTCTAAAATAACCTTCCAAAAATCTTTATCTCATACATGAATTGCAGAAAGGAGTTTGATACCTAGCTTAGGTGCTAATTTAGATTATATACAAAACATGGTCAGCTTGAATCTCCATGCTTTTGCTGAATCTACTCCTCTCATTACATACAAGCATATCTAGCTCATTTATAGTCAATTAGATAACTATGACCCATATGAACTAGCTTGCCAGTCCTTTTGGCTTTTCTCAACTCTCAACTAGCTTTTAGTTTTCCATTTCACTTAGCCAAAACTCAGTCTAACTAGTAGCCAAATGTAGACAATCTTCTTTCGCCAAAATTTATATTTTCTAACAAGTTATGAAGTATAGGTCCGACTAGTTGTACTGGTTGGCAGTCGGACGTACTGGTGAAATCCCAGTGCAACTAGGCGGCACAGCAAAAAAAAGAAGAAGATGGAGAAGAGAAAGACCCGGATGCGTCCGCCGTCGCCCACTCGTGTCCGCTCTCATCCACCATTGCCCGCTCCCTTCCTCTCTCCTCTTCATTCCCTTCTTTTCCCTCTTCCTCTCCTTCCTCTCTTCTCCTCCTCCTTCCTTCTTCTTCCGCTCGCTCCACTCATGTTTCATTTCACTCCTTTGTTGGACCGGTCCAAATAGGAAAAACCAATTTTTAAATCATTGTTTTTTGATATTACAACTCTTAAATTTAAAATCTCTCGTTCAAGACTTCAAGTTATATAAAAGTTGTATTTTTTATCAACCTTCAGTGAATGCACAAGACCTAATATCCTTCAAAATTGCTCTCAGGATAGACTTGTTTAGTTCATCACCACCAATCTATACAAGACTAGAATATAGATAGAGTGTGTGTAAAATTTTATTTCCGCTATACACCCCATAATCAACCAGGTTTAACTCAAACTGAGTTGGGGCATATAAAAGAATGGACGAGTGCTCATTTAGTCTAGAACCAACTCATGTAACAAGCATAATGACATTCAAACACGCACATATTCTATTCCATCTCAGGTAAGAAATTTAAGCAAAGACATCCCAAGGGCATCTATTACCAAACTTCATTGAAAATTTGTTTCATTTATGTTGGCACATTGTAATGGCCAATAGAACTCCCTTGATCCCTTCCTGAACATATAAATTTGATATGTTCAAATTAAGTGGATTTCTTAACGTAATCCTACTAGAGAAATTGTTAAAGTGTTCAATAGATCTTCTCATTTTTGCAAATGCCAAATATAATCTACTAAGGACATTCAGCACGTTAGCTTAAAATATGCATTTGAGAAAGAATCTCCATTGTCGAAGACTTATCAAAGTTTAAATCATTAAGTGCCGAAAGAAGGAACATAAGGATTTAATTGCCATACGTTCATGAATTTGCTTCCTTAAAGTAAATTGAGGTACTTTTTATTAGTAAGGGCAAATAAGTTGAGATAAGGATGTATCTACTTATATTATTAAGAGTTGTACCGCTCAATAAAGAGAGGCAATAATTGCAACTAATATTTTTTCCTCTCTCAATGAAGCACTCAACGTTCTATTCTTGCACAATTCTATACGCTTCAACATCAAAAATAGGGAGCACAACTTACATCCAGCTGTTGATGAAGCTACAGTGTCATTGTGCCCTTACACTTAAGCCTAGGTCAAGTGTGCCTTCCTCAAAAAACTGTCAACCATGCAATGCTTGATCTTAACAGAGTTGGGTTCCCTCCTAGGTGCCTATCTTTGTCCTCTCAGGCACCAGATTCGAAGTTGGATGCCAAGAGAAAGTGGGCCACCTTAGATCAATCTCCCATGGTGTGATAGAGACATTGAACCCTTGCATAGCTTCTATAATGTGAGTGTGACCACTATCTCAAGCCCCACCTAACCCCTTGTGACCAGATACTAAGGATGCTGTTCTGCAATTTAGAAGGAGATGCATAGATATGGAGATTTATTGGCCACCAAATACTCATTTTAACATGGATAACCTTCCAATATATATGTCATGGACAGTAAACACAGCTACAATAGAATCGCGCAATGCATGATTACCAGTAAGACTTTAAGAAGTTGTTGATTCATGCCAATGACCTCTTTTCAGAGTGAAGCAATTGTTCATCCCAATTTGATAATCTTAGATAGTGGTATCAAAAACTTTGTTTCTGTTGCATTGTAATCATATTTGTAGTGATTTTCTATCATCGCATAGCCCTCAAATCAATTTTGTGATAGCTCTCCTTCTCTAACTACATTATAGAATGAGGACTATTCATGTCAAAAGCGGTCATAGACCTTCTTATCCTTTTGTCCTACCACAATGAGTAGACTTCTCGCACCAGCTCTTTGAGACAATATCACACAATCAGAACACCACAATGAAGAAATTCAAGATGATTATGAAAGATCAAATAGGACTAGACCTCATCGCCACGTATTTAGATTTTTCCCTCAAATATTCCATGTGGTATATGACTCCACTGTTTCTGGACAGTAGTCAACCCTGTGTGTGAAGCACTAACAAGATGTTGGCAATAAAATTAATGTGCTGGTGCGATTTCAAATGTCAAAGAAAAAGCCCATATCGCAAGGCTTAGTGAAGTGTGCAAAGATTACGCATTATAAGGAACATACACAAAAATAGTGGACATGGCATGCACTACGGAACCAAGGACAGAAAGTGTCAATTAAGCTTAGGAAAAACCGAAGACCTTATTAATTTAACCCGACAATAGGTTAAAATATCTCAGACGTACTCAAGGTAGAAAAAGAGTTGGGTGAGCAAAATTTACTCATTAAATGTGCCTTTTATTTCCCTATGCTCATTTCATAGAAACACACAAATTGAACTACTTGCAACGTGCAATGATCTTGACAAAGGAAAGATAATATGTCGTATGCAATATACATTATATACTCCTGCTAGGAATGGGTACATGAATTATACCATAGACCATTTAGATTTAGTGCCTAAGACCATAACTATGTCATGTATGATCATCAAATAAGTTGTGGTCTGTTAAGCAGTAAATTTAATTCCAGAGTATCAAGGAAGCAAAGGTTAAATCTTCATATCCAGCATAGAAAACGAAACTGAGGGACTACTCACCAACGTGCTATCGAGGGTCCCAGCAAGAACAAACTTCCATTGGCGAAAACTTCACGGACGAAACCGGCGGGCTGTCGTCGTCAATGAGGGTCTTCATGCAATGCCCGGTGGCAGAGTCCCAAATCCGGCAAAGCCCATCGTAGCTACTCGACACGATGAGGCTCCCGCCGCGGTTGAAATCAACGGCTGTAACAGGCTCGGAGTGAGCAGGGAGAACGCGGAGGCACTTGCCAGACTTGACCTCCCATACCCGAACAGTCTCGTCGTAAGAACCAGAGGCGATCGTGTTGGAATGAGGATTGAAGGAGCAACAGGAACACGTAGTTGGTGTGCCCGGTGAGGGTCTTCACGGCGGCGGCGGCGGCGAGGTCCCAGATGCGGACGGAGCGATCGTCGGACGCGGAGCAGCGCGGAGCAGAGGTAGCGGCTGTCGGAGGAGAAGGACAGATCGGATACGCCTTCTTCGTGGCAGGAGAGCTCGGCGCGGGGGAAAGTCGGTAGTGGACCAGACGCGGAGGGTTTTGTCGGAGGAGGCAGAGGCGAGGAGGGAGCCATCTGGGAAGAACTTGACAGAGGATACGGCTCTATGGTGGCCCTTCAGGGTCGTGTGGAGGGCGTAGCGTGGGGTGGGCGGGGCAGCAGCGTCGCCTGCCTGTGAGGCTGTGAGTGTGACCATGTCCAGCATGTTGTTGAGGGGAACGAGGCGAGGCCAGAAGGCAGAATTGTTCACTAGGAAGCGGCGGACGAAAGGAGATTTTAACGAGATTTTAAAAAATTTTATATTGATAAAAGTAATAATAATTTTAATTAAATTTCTTCAATAATAACTACAATTCATAAAAAATTTAATACAAGAGCACAAAATAAAACTAACAATTTTTAATTAGTTAATAACTAATTATATATAAAGATAAAGAAAGATAAATATAAATTACTTATTTTAAAAGTAGAATTAGCAATGAAGAGAAATAAAGAAGGCCGCTGGTCCCTTCGGCCCCGGCCCGCTACGATCCCGAGAAGACGTGCAGGCGCTGCCGATTCCTCACCAGTGGGCTAGCCTGATGTGCGGCCCGATCTTCAGCCTGTTCGTCTAGCCCTTCGTCGGCCACCGGAGCGATTGCTGCACCATCTCTCTCGGCCATCGCCGCTCCTTCATCATCGGAGGAAGCTTCTCCATCCCTATCAGTGGTCCCCTCATCGGATATTCTTCCGTCATCGGCCGCGTCCTCTGCAACCCTCTGCCGGAAGACTCGATACGGCATACGGGGCGATTGCCATCCACTTGCTAGGGTTTTCGCTGCTCGACGAGGGGAACACCGTCATCCAGGGATAGCGCATAGTTCTCGTCGCGGATCTCGCAGATTTGTCGGTAGTCCTCTGACTCAAAAGTACGATGCTGACTTTGCAGCCGTAGCAAATTTGCACGTACATGACCGTAATTCTTGTGTCAGTTTACGACAAAGAACACCACAGCTGTTCCAGACAAGTCTAGTTCGTTTCAGCGGTTATCCTAGATACGGTTCTAATTTGGTAGGAGACAAGCGTTTCTTCATTTTGGTGTAGCGCGAAGCTTTTTGGCCACCGGCTCTGGATGCTACCGGAAAGGGTTTTGTTCTTTTGGTAAGTTGCGACTATATACCCCGAACCTAACTGTCGAAGCGACCCTTCAGGAAACGATTATTGTTTGTAATTCTAAGCTCTTTAAATTTGGGAATTCACGCTGCACATAAGTTCTTTGAAGTTATCTGCCGGGATATCTTCCTCCACTAATTGTATTTTGAGATATTAATGAAATTTTCATAAGCAACAACATAGCTTGCTTATGTGTTGAGTGAATAAGGGAACTTCCTTCTATCTCGGTGTCACTATTCTGTGAAGGCTTGCTAGAAGGATTTAAAAACGTGTCTGGACCATCTGGTATGGGCATTACGTACGGTCTGAGATTGTACTACTATTAGAACACCTCGTTGGTACTCCGGTACATTGGTATATCGAGACCTTCGACCTTGCTTGCGTAATTTCTTATCAGCATGACTCCAGTCCAAACTACTATTTTCTGTGCTTAGTAGTTACCGAGTTACCGAGCTGCTGTTTATTTCTTTATGTTTTCTAATTTTAGGAAAGTATCATATTTAGTAAGCTTTGAGGGATATACTTGGTTTACAATTGATTCTTTTAATTGCTGGTCAAGCATATTTCCCTTTAATGTCAGTTCAGCATGTAGAACCAATTGTACCAATCTCAAAACTAGTTTTCCATCTTATAATCACTGACATCACTGTATTATTAGGCAATAAGTTTCTCTTTTTTTTTTGTTTGTGTAGTTAATGATCCTTTCAGAGAGACACAAATGCAGTCAAATGATGATCACGAGGCTTTTCTTGGGGAGTTAATTGGTTCTTGTAGGTATCTAACCCTGGGAGTTAATTGGTTCTTGTAGGTATCTAACCCTGTCTGTTTGGATGGTTCTTGGTGCCACTGCACTTGATTGATTGATTTCCTTTAATCCTTTTAGATTGGATGGGCTGTAAGATCTACAACAACTGAAGAGTAACATTATCAAATTGGAGTGAGATCTATTTGTTTCTTGCTAAATTCCATTGTTCCTTAGTTGTACTTCGTAGTCTAGGGAAAGACTCTCCATGAAGTTTAGTGCTGGCTTGATATGGGGAATTGCCAATATTCTCACGATTTTTATATTTGATAAGAATGCTTCGAGTATCTTCTCTGGTGAAAAAATTGGGATTATCAATCAAATAGACTTCCTCCATTTGGTTTTATCCTTGGTGCACTTGTTATATTTGCCCTCTTCGGGGGCACGTTTTCTGGCGAACCTTTTTATCATTATTTACTTAAGTCCAACCTTTGATTAATTTGTTGAACTCGTATTTCTTTAGGTTACATATACTATTCCTTATACGATGGAACCCGGAACCTTTAGGCTTGGTCGGGGTGAGTGACTAATTGCTTGTTCTTTTCTTGTTTTATGTTAATTTTTCTAGCAATTGTGATACCTCAAGTAGACATTTTTTTTATCTATTATATTTCTTGTTATGCCTGTTATGTAACCACCCGTGATTTCATTGACTGTCTCGTGTATTGATCAAGTAGAACAATTGTCCTTGAGAAAATCTACAACAGTTTTTCTTGCGCGAATGTTTTTCTTCTACGTCGCAGTTCCTTTGTGAAAGTTTTTACTAATATCTACTCGGGTTCTAAAAGTAACTAACACGTGGAATTTAGACCTTAGAAGTAAAAAAAATCTATTTTATTGTTGAAATGCATAAAATGTAATTAATGACCATACAACGGAACCGTAATGTGAAATCAAACAACCAACCCTTGATTTTGCATGCATGATCAGTAGCTCTTCTTGAACGAAGATATCTTCAATGTGCCCAACAAGATTCACTCTTTCTATATGATCATTTCCATTCTTCTTATCTTGTCCTAGCTTGGTTTGGTTTTGCTCCCTGATAAAACAATTGATCGATTGACAAAATTTTGAAGACATGAATGGCGAGGATTGAGTTCTACTTGGTTCGATTGTCTTATTTTAATCGAGACAGCGACAAGTAGTGTAGCTGCCTTAATGGTTTAGGAGAAGCTAGCATTATCATACTATTCAGCACTATTGCAGCCTTTTGAATGATTGGGGGGCATGCTGGGCAGTTTCACCAGATGTTACGACCACCAACTCAGATGACGGTGACCACTATTGGTTGCTATTGGTAATTGTAACAGGGATATGCCCAAAATAGAACAGCATTTTTATTGTAGTCTCATCATTGTTCAGTAGAACAAATTTTGTGGAGTGGGGATCTGTGAATTCGTGGGTTTGAGCTGTCCAAGCGGGTGGAATAGGATTCGGCCGTATTTCTTCTATTATTTTAATTGGACAGCACTTGTTCAATTTCACCTGGTCAATTGATAAAAAGCCAACTCTGTGAAGTTATGCAGCCTTGCTGTACGGCAGAAATTTGATAAAGGTAACCTTGCTAGCTTCCTTTATGAAAGCCTTAGTTACTTTTTTGTCTTCTCTATACTGATGGATTTTCATGAACTTCAGGCCTTCTTAAAGTGCCATATTATATCTCCCTTTATAAGATTTTCCTCAACCCACTCCCCAAATATGCATTGTTGTCGCATCGGCTGCATTGTTCATTTCCCCTGTGATATGAACTAGATATACTTGTAACATGTAACTGTGCTGTCAATACTTGTCAATATTTTCCACTTATCCTCGATACAATACGTCAAGGTGAATTTTCGTCTCTATTCTGATTGTTTAAATTACCTCTTTTATACTTAACCAGAATAGTTTCTTGTAATGAGCCTTTTGGCTTCCTGCATTGTATTTTTTTTCGTGAAACATTTTTGCCTGATTTGTCCTTTCATGGCGTAGGCGTCCTACAGCAGGATTCTCGGGGTAGTACACACAGCTTTATCTTTGTGGTGAGCATTTCTCCTGCATCTGAGCCGTCTGGAAGAACTTACCTGCATTTGCTAGACATTTTTGTTTGGAAAACTGGGTTTTACCTTTTTAAGCTGCGTCAAGTCTTTGGTTGATTGAAGATTGTCCTTTTTAAAAAAAAAAAGAAAAAGAAAAAAAGATTGTCCTTTTTTCCACTGTTTCTGACAGTTGGCTGGTAGAGACATGTATGGAATTATGTACCGAACCTCTTATGCAGGCAGTCCTACATCTGAAATGAGCTGTATTCTTATGGCAATGTCCCATGTCTTTTGATCTTAAAGGCTAGGTAAATAGACACATCAAATCAACAAGCGTAGCAGAGCCTGACCGTTCCAACCTTAATCAACAAGACTAGTCCAAGCTCCAGCAAAACAGAACAAGATGGCTTGTGTACTCGTTAGTTCCTCTTGCATGGTCTTTCACTCTTTCTGCCTCTTTTTTCTCAGTCTGCAAACATTAGTATATTGCCTGTATCATTTATGTCCCTTCACGTCCTTATGAAGGCCCCAGTTTCCTCTGCAGCAGAGCATCGATTGACTGCCAATGAAGATGGTGCAAGCATGCATCAATCAACTGGCGCTTTCCCGGCTAAGGTTATTTCAGTGGGGGCTCTTGAAACATTGCTGCTCTGGCCAGGCCCTTCCCGCTGCAACCTCATAGTGGTGAGGAAAGAGATGTCATATCAACTAGTGGCCACTGTTGAGGCTAGTATGCCCACTTGTGCGGCTAGTATGCCCACTTGTGCTCCCCACCCTCCGACTGCTTCCTTCACGCTCTACACCAATTGCCACTATTGTTGCTCTGTTCCAGTCCTGCAAATTTACACAGGTTTGAGATTGTCTTCACATCCAAATTTATCTATGCCTTCACGTAAAATGGATTGCATGAAAGCTTTAGATATTTGCAGGTCATGAATCCCGAGTACCGGACATTGGAAAAGCTCTGGTCCTGATAGGACTGGCTGGTCCATCCCTCACCAAAAGTCTGCAGCCTCATTAATAATATAATTGGGAATTAGTCAGTAGCAACCAAAATTACTAATAGTGGATCTATTAAATGATGTTATTATTCTTTAGATATTTATATATTTATATTGTATAAAAATATTATTTAAATTTGAATTAATTAAATTGTTTGAACCAGTTGAGGGAACCTGGTAAATATTAATGCCATAAAAACTTAAGTTGCAGCTTAGATACTTGGTATCTACAAATTTGCAACTGCTTGGAATTACGGAGATTTAAATGTAACATGGCATATCAATTATCAAATAAGGTAGAACATTGAGTTTTAGTCGGGATACAGCCTTATAAGATGTAGAGATTTCTAACATTGTGTGGGAGGAAAACATAAAGAAAAATATATAGTTATGGATGAATATATATGTGAAAAGAAAATTAATGAAGTTTTTTACTTGTATTTCAGGGAAATCAAGAAAAAAAAAGCAAGCACGAGCAAAAGGTGGGTGTACGATGGGCAAATGCAAGTACGAGAAGGATGAAACCGAGCATGCGGAGGATTGCACGACTATGAAAAGAGGTGAGCACAAGTTTCAGGTTTTTTTCCTTCCCGTACTATGGGAAATGAATTAAGAATTTACTTGTTTAGGAAATTACAGTACGAATAAGCTTAGATAGGAAGTGAGCTATGAGTACAGTGAAACGTGTTTACTCATTCAGCAAAAAATATGATCTTACAGAGAATTGGATTAGGTATACCCTCGGTTTCTTAGATTATTGTTTCTGATCTCATTTTTAAATCCTAAAACTGTAAAACGTGATAATAAAATGAATGAGTCAGGCGGCAAAATATTGTACGAGAAACGGTCAACGGGAAGCTAACTATTGGTCGCTAATAATTCTTCCTCGGCCGGCTTCTGTTAGATCCTGGTGATGGCTGGAGTACTCCTCGCTGAGCCAGTACTCAGCCAATCATATCTACTCCTAGCTCGGTTCTGCTCCAATGCAAGCATCAAACGACGAGGATTCCGCCTATGTAATCAATAATTGACGCGTGTGCCCTGTGGGGGTGTTCTCTTCCACTCGCACTATTTAAATGCTTCTCTACAATCTCCTAATTCCATCGCAGCTGCCAACAACAGCAGCAACTAGAAGAAGAAGAAGAAGAAACAGAGCACGCAACACGGTGGAGGCAATTAACATATAAGCCAGCGCAAGAGAGCAGTGACGCCATGTTCTGCAACGCTTCACCAGAATCACCACCACCAACTCCTCTTAACAAGTCTCACCTCTTGAGCACCAATACCGCCGATGTCGATCTTGACGCTCTCCACAGGCGTCCTAATCTGTCAGAGGTAAACCAATGCAATGCAATGCATGCATGCATGTAAGATATCATGTGCTCTGCTCTTTGAGCACCACCTAACATGCTCTGCTTACATGGATAATTGGATGCAGCTGGCTGAGGAGTCACGAGCCATGGCAAGGATCTCCATCCCGGCGGCGCTCACTGGCCTCGTGCTTTACTCCCGTTCCATGATATCCATGCTCTTCCTTGGCGGCCTCGGCGACCTAGAGCTAGCCGGCGGCTCCCTCGCCATCGGCTTCGCGAACATCACCGGCTACTCCGTCCTCTCCGGCCTCGCCTCCGGTATGGAGCCCATCTGCGCCCAGGCGTTCGGCGCCAACCAAGGCAAGATCCTCACCCTCACCCTCCACCGCGCCGTCCTCCTCCTCCTCTCCGCTTCCGTTCCAATCTCCCTCCTTTGGCTCAATATGCGCCGCATCCTCCTCTGGTGCGGCCAGGACCCCCAGATCGCCGCCTCCGCCCACCTATTCATCACCGCCGCCGCCCCTGACCTCATCCTCCTCTCTCTCCTTCACCCTCTCCGCATCTTCCTCCGCACCCAAAACATCACCTTCCCCGTTGCCTACTGTTCTGTCGCCTCCGTCCTTCTCCACGTGCCCCTCAACTACCTCCTCGTCGTGCGCCTTGACATGGGCGTCACCGGCGTCGCCGCGGCCATGGTGGGAACCAATCTCAACCTCCTCGTCGGCTTGCTCCTCTTCGTGTTCTGCTCCGGGACGTGCAGGGACACGTGGCAGGGCCCCACCGCGGAGTGCCTCAGGGGCTTCCCCGCGTTGCTCAGGCTCGCTGCACCATCGTGCATCTCCGTGTGCCTCGAGTGGTGGTGGTACGAGCTCATGATCCTCCTCAGTGGCCTCCTCAATCGGCCCAAGGCGGCCGTGGCTTCCATGGGGATCCTCATCCAGACCACCTCGCTTGTCTATGTCTTCCCCTCCGCGCTGGGTTTCGGCGCATCTACGCGGGTGGGCCACGTGCTTGGCGCGGGCCGGCCTGGCAAGGCCCGTGCCGCCGCCGCAGCGGCCATGGGGTGGGCAGCCATGCTCGGGCTCGCGGCCGCAGCGTTCACGGCGTCGATGCGGCACCAATGGGGGCGTATGTTCACGAGCGATGCAGAAATTCTTGAATTGACAGCGTTGGCGCTGCCGATCGCGGGGCTGTGTGAGCTCGGAAACTGCCCCCAGACAGCCGGGTGCGGTGTGTTGCGCGGCAGCGCGCGGCCGGCCACAGGGGCGAACATCAACCTGGGATCGTTCTACTTGGTGGGTATGCCGGTCGCCTTGGCCTGCAGCTTCGTCGGAAACATGGGGCTGCTGGGGCTGTGGTTGGGGCTACTGGCAGCGCAGGTCTCGTGCGCAGCGCTTATGGCGGTGGCGCTCGGGAGGACTGATTGGTTGGTAGAGGTGGAGAGAGCAGGAGAGCTAACCAACAAGTCTTCTAGCTCTTCGGCTGCTACTTCTGCTGGCATCCCAATTATCGCTGCTGCTAATACTAATGGCACTAAAAGTTCTACAGAAGGAGATCAGAGAATGACTAAAGTGGAAGAGATTTTGTCCTCGATTAGGGTCGACGTGAGGAAGATTAATGATGATTCAGAAACAGCTCCTCTGATATCCTATGTGGAATGAGCAGAGTTCATTATTTTATTCCCATTTTCTTTTCTTTAGCTATGTAACTAGGATTTTTTAAGTGAATCTTGCGTTCTGCCTCCAAAATTTCTTTTTTCGTCTCATATCCATGGATTAAGATTTAAGAACATTTTGACTAAGTGCAAAAGCCAGAGGAGAAACGGAGGCAAACATGACTACAACTTTTCACAGTTAGGAAAGCAGATACTAAAATATCTTTTTATAGAATACCAGTCCACTGTTTTCGCTTGAAAGGACCTGCCAGTAGTTAGCCTTAGCCTTACCTTCTGAGCAAATGGCCTGCCAAGGGACCTTTTTTTTTCAAAAGAAAAGAAAGATTTTAATTTTGACCACCAAATGAATCTGAAAAAAAAATATATATATCATAATAATCTACTCATCAAGATCTATCCAACAGTATTAAAATCGCCGCGATCTAAATCCTATGCGATGAGAAAAAAAAATCAGAAAGTATAGTAGAAGGCCGCGATCTAAGATTTTTTTTTCTCATCGCATAGGATTTAGATTACGACGATTTTAATACCGTTGGATAGATCTTAACGAATAAATCATTATGATATTTTTTATTTTCTTTTTTCAGATCTATTTGGTGGCCAAAATTGAAATCCTTCTTTTTAGAAGAAAAGAAGAGCCCCTTTCTTTTTTACCTTTTTATGTTGTTTCCCTCAAGAAGTTATACTTACAGGTCAGTAACACTACCAAAGTATTTGTTAGTAGTCTTAACATAGTCCTTCAATGCAGCCACCAAATGCACATGTGAATGCATTATAATCATATCATGTGCATTCGTATGTTCAAATAGATACTTCACAGCTTTCAGAAACCCTTCAGCTACCAAACAAAACATCCTTCTGAGTTCTGAGGCAGAGACATGGATCTCAAAGGCTTATCTACTTGCACAGTGATTTATGATCATTCCGTGAAGGCAATTGATTGACAAGTTTGGTTATGCCATTTTTACTTCCCCCTCTTCAGATTGAGAGAAAGAGCATTCAGCAATTATTGCCTGTGTCTACCTCTGAGATGACACAGCTCTCACGATTGCAGTACTTCATCTCAATCTGCTGCAAAATGTATTTAATTCCCCCCTGGTACGAGACCAATCCTCTCTGTGTTCCCAGGTTAGTGCTTCCCTGCATTTACACTTTTAAATTGATCTTCTATTTGTTTCAAGTAAAAATGAAATTAATCACTTTCTTTTCCTCCTACACTTTTTAGATACTGTAGAACTGTGGCTGGATCTTAATAAAGTAATGACCTACAAGGAAAGACAAAGGGAAAGGCATCAGTGCTTCAATTGACCCACACACTTGAATTGCGTCAAACAAAGGGGCAACCAAACAGTGTCCTGAGACGTAGCACGAGGCTGAGAATGATAGCCAACCATCCAACATTGTCTCGTACCAAAGTAAATCCTAACATGATGCGAGATCCAACAAGCAACTGGTGTCGCCATCTTCATTTGACGATGGAGAAAGGTTCTGTTTTGACTCTGTTCTTTTACCATCACCACTTCACGCGTGGGTCAACTTTACTCTCCCACTGTTTGACCCTACAAACACTTGCACGGCCGTCCAAAGTCACAGACTGAAGAACTAAACAAACTTATCATCTCCACTCTCTTTCTTCAGAACTAGTAGTTGGCTGAACAGAGCCGCCGCCGCCAAGTTCAGCCGGAAGTCGAACAAACAAAGTTGGAACTTGTGGTGCTTCAGGTTTTGTGCTGATCTAGATTGCTGCAATTGATATATCAGATGAAAGATCATAAGAAACAACAGCGTATTTGGCGTGTGTCAGCAAAGTTGATCCCGCATAAGTGGACGGCATTAAGAATCATTATCATTAAGCAGCACCTTAGTGTCCCCGAGCAACGTGCCACCTTGCCTGCTTCCTGCTCTTTTTTTCTTAATTCCCGAAAAGCAATGGATAAACAAAACAATTAACTCCACCGGCCGACAGAAACAACAGGTGCACATTTAGTTTTGCTCTAATAATCTTTATCACTGGGCATTCTTTAATTGCTCTTTTAGCTTTCCATCTCTTACTCTGCTGCTGCTGATCATGTTTGTTAAGTAATGCTTTCATATTGTTGGAATGAAGTTGGATCATTGGTGGAGTTCCGTGCTTGTGGGGACATGGGAGTCCACCAGCATTTAGCTGGAAAAGAAGAGACAAGACATAAGTTAAGGAATAAAATTAGGCATTGGGAAAAATTATTCACCACTCCACCGTCCATGCAGGGGCAAGCACTAAAAACTCAAAAGGAGTTGGTGAGAGTTTTGAGACTTTGGAGCAACGATTTAGGGTTGTGACACTTGGATTCTTCCCCAATTCATAGGAGCCTCTCCTCCACTCTCTTTCTATCTCTAGGCTTGGTGGCCTAGGATGAGTAGCCATGAGTGTTGCAATTAGGTACTGGAAAAAGGGTTTTCACAGCCAGCTAGCACAGGCAATTGGCCACCGACTCTTCCGTTCAGTGTGTTTCTCGCAATAGAGATCTTCATGTGCCATGCTTTCCAATGTGGAACAGTGGCTCTTTTGACCTGTTGAGAGATTTCTCTCTTCTTGAAACATGAAAGGCCACAGACTTAATTGCTTAATTGCATGGAAGACTGCAAACTCATGAGTGCATGTAGGTATATGCTTTACATTGCCTTACTTTTCAGTGAAACCACAGGAAGCTACGTACTTGGAACCAGTAGGACTGTAGGAATTCTGTGATTAATGAGCAGCCTCAAAAGTGCAAATAAATTTCATTATCTCATCTGACTGCTACACGGATACACATAAGCAGCCACCAACCCACCACCTTATTAATACTATGATGTACATATCTACCGGTGCAAACATGAAGCACGCATGCAGCTGGATTCAATTCAGATTTCAGCTAATAGTTCATATATCCTCTCTATGGAATGCAAATTCCAATCCACTTTTCTATTTATAGAAACTGGTCTTTAAATTAGACAAGATATATATGCATATATGTATGTACAGAGAGAGAGAGGGGAATTAGTTGAACCGACTCTTTGAATTAAATAGCATCCTTGTCTAAAAGCACCGCCAAGCGAATGGCATCCTCCCTGGCTTCCTCCTCTTATCCAATTCATTACTTCAACATCTTAGCTTTATTTATAATAGTATTTAGCTTGAAACTTTTAATTTTACTATGATTACTAATACTAGTATTTGATTGATGAGGATTATAATTATATTCTTCAAATAATTGGACTTAGCCAATTTAGTTTATTTAACTAGGATAGATCTGAGTGCTCTATTATTATCGCTTACACATTCTACCGAGCTATTTTTTTGCACTTTCAACTAACTGATATGAATGAGCCTACACAAAGAGAGGTATGGAGTTTAATGTGAGTGTCCTCCCTTTGACGTTTTTAATTAGCAAATAGATTATTGGTGTGTATGTGATTTAGCTATGTAAGTTCTGTGTTGTAAGATGTGTATTGAGATTTTATAGTTGAAGGATATATAGAAGCCAAGAGAGCTTATCAGTGTTTAGTGAATGTATTAATGGTAGTAGAGCTTAATAGTGTTTAGATGAATGGCATCAAGAAGAACTTATGCCTGATAGAGTTGAGGAAAGTGTATTCAATCAAATATATCCAAAATGAGTTATCCAGACTCGTTTGCTTGTGGTGCCAATTACCTGAAAAGGATTGTGCTAAGTTATGTAGATTTTACGTATTGTATGGACATGTATCCTACATTTGCATTTAATAGTGTTTATGCATCTCGTATTTGTATCACAGGAGTTCGTCAATTTGCCAAAATGAGTTCAACAAGCATTATTGTTTCACATTGTGCTCACATGACTTAAGGTGCAACTGTCTACTGCAGCGTAAGATTCTTTACTTTGGAACAACCATATACCAATGACTATAAGCTCTAGTGAACCTTCTGTGACTTTTTTCTATTGGTATATGATTTCTCAATATTATCAATCAGTGATCTGTACAATCAAGTAGACTATATTTATCTGAAAGTTTGCAATTTAGAGTAGAAGGTGGACACCCTTATACTCTTTCCAAAGCTTATTGTTATCGCATTCGTATTCTATCTTGAATATCTCAAGTTAGGTTAGTTATTCAAGGCGCATGGAAACTGTAACTTTGCAGTTTTAGGCTTTGAAAACATGATGTAAATGCAAGCTTACCTAGAGTAGGAATATGCTTACTCAAGAGACTGAAACTTTAGAGTTCATCTAACTGAATTTATAGTTCAGAGGTTGAATCTTCATTCTCGTTCAGCTGTTCTCTTCACCTGGCAGAAAAAGGCCAACTTGGCTACTACAATGAAGCCAAATCCATTTTAGCAGCCTCATGAATGTCGTGCAATATAGAACAACCAAGTCAGATATATCCTCTGACTTGCGATATACAATTGCCATTTATAGTAAACACTAGGTTCTGTTCATTCAAATTGCCTTCTTTACATTGGTTGAACGAATGCTATATTTCAGTCCTAATATTCCTTACTACATCTTGGCACAAGTGTTGGTATACATGGTTGAATATTCAGTTCAATTTAACGCAAGATAGAATTGGAATGTGATAATTGAAAAATCTGGCAAGTACATGGAATTGTTTCAATACAGGCAGACAGCTAATGCACCAGATATTGTATCTAATTTCTTCATGTAACCTTTCTCCTCTAAATTGGATATCGTTTGCAGAAAGCAAGATTTCAGGCGGCCAAAGGATTGTAGAATTCCATTAATCAACTAAAACCACTTCTCTTACTTCATTTAGAACTGAAATCAACCCCAACTTCATTAAAACTGAAATCAGGATTAGTATTCTTAGCAGACTTCATTCACGTACTTAATTCATCTCAATGCCACAGTCAATATGCATTAATAGACTGACAACTGTTCCAAATACACGGCATTCGGATCTGCACTTGGAAATCACATATGCATTCAACTGCACTCATAAAAAAAATTGAAATCAAATATGCATATCTGCCCAATTAATACTGGAAGTAATTCATATACTCGCACACTATATTGTTTTTTTTCATTGTCTAACCTCTATATATATGTTGAGCCTCTAATTCACCAAAATAGGCATTACTACAAAAAGAAATTCATTACTCAAGCTGATTCGATATTTGCAAGAGAAACACTTGTCCCCTACCTTCTTAATTCAGAGCGTCAAAGGTGGAAGGTGGCTAAAAAAAAAAAAAAAAAAAAAAAAAGCATCTATTGGTTATAAATTCCCATCAGAATCCATTTTGCTTGAACCAGAATGGTTAGTTGCCTCAGAAGTGAGTAATCTCCCCTTCATAGATGTGACCTTTTATGGAAAGGATATATTTGAATACAGGTCCGAGCTTAAATTACTCGGTGTTCTCATTGGTCTCAAAAAATAATTACCAGGTTGTGGTCGATAATTTGAAAATGCCATTGAGTCCTATATCTGCTGATGCCACCATTTTAGTACTTGAATATACTCGAGACGCTGAAGATCCTAGCAATCTCATAAACAATTTAAAACAACTGAAATGTTTGAAGACCACTCATCTCGGCAACAGACCTCCTGGTGAATCTTTTCTAGCTGTTTTAGGATGGGAGTGTCTTCTTGATGTGGTCAGTGACATACCATTGATTGATGAGGAGTTCTATGGAAAAAGAATCAGGTCATATCAGGCTGAGCTCAAGAAGGTGGGAGTAGGATTAGAGTGGTTCCAGGCAACTACAAATAACTCATAACAAGGTGAATGATAACAGCCATAGTGCACTCGCAATGTTACCTTTGATTTTCAAAAAAAAAACGCAAGATGCAATGGTGGACAGGACACTACCCAGTTAGCGGTATATACTACATACAGTAGAACATATGAGGTACACATGGTGGCGTCAACATTCAACATGCAGCAGCTGCTTGTTAACGAAAGAACACAAATAATGAGAATACATCAACAATACGCGCAAGCAGTTTCACAAATTCAACTAAACATCGACATGGCAAGCATTACAAAACCAGATGATGCATTTCAGCCTACAGAGGATTATTATCAAAAAAAAAGAGAAAACTACACCATAGGTTTTATCAAAGAACTACACCATAGGTTTTGGCAAAAGGGCCAGGAAAAAGTTTTTACTCCATACCTTGACAAGATGTCCCGCAGATGCTACTTCACCACTTGCTGCCAATGATAGTAGAGTCCAAGGGAGTGACGCGGAGCCAAGCACTGAAGCCGTTTATAAAAAAATGAATACTCAAATGCTGAACCGCCACTGCATAAAAAAAAAAGAGATGAAGATGACATCGTGCACCAGCTAGAAGAAGGACGATATGTGGTCAGATGCTAATGAGAAATAATCGCTGAGCTATTGATGCCTCGTAAAAAAAAAAACGTGAAAAGTGAACCCCATACCATTAACCGTGCGTGAAAGAAGAAGCAAAAAATCCCTCACGGCACCTTACAAACATAACCACAAGTGCAGCCAAAGGCCAGCAGGAGGTAAGGTGCAGCCAAAGGCCAGCAGGAGGTAAAGAGAAAGAAAATAAAGCCAGCGCAACCTGGCGTGTGTCAGTAAGAATCGCAGCAAAAAAAAAAGGGTCACCAAATCCCACCAAATGACCAAAACGAGACTAAATCCAAAAAGGTTTCGAAAAAGGAAGATGAACACTTTGCAGACAAAGGAGTCCATTGTCAGGACCAATAAGGGAACAGGGAAGACGTCTGGGGCAGTAAGATAAGATGGAAGAGGCGCGAAAAAAAAAAGGTCTTTAGGTCAGCTGGAAGCCTATAAAAGAGGAGAGGAGGCAGAAGAGAAGGGGTCGAAAAGTGGAGCGTAGAGAAGCTGCAAGAAGAACGTTCATAGGTAAGAAAGGGAAGTTTTCTTTGTTTTGTTTGAATAGGCCTGAGGTGCACTAAGCACCGGTGGCATCACAAGGTGCTAAAGGGCACCATTGCACACACCCCCCTTTTCTTATTTTACATACGTAGGCCTGAGGTGCGTTAGGCACCGGTGGCAATCGTGAAGCACTGGAGGTGGAAGACTGAAGGAACGGAAGTTGGCAAAAAAAAAAAAGAGAGAGCAGAGAGATGAAGAGGAGGTGAGGTTAAAATAGAGAGGGATGCGAAACCATGAAGAATAAAAGAACGGGGAGAGACTAAAAAAAAAAAAAAGAAGAAGAAGAAGAGAGAAAAAGAAGAAAGAAAAGAGAGTGAGACTGTAGGGAAGTGTTCAAGCAGGAGAGAAGGAGGGTTACTCCTGCCCTCATAGATAGTTGGAAATCGCACGAAAAAAAGAGACAAGCCGAAGAGCCGAACCAAAATCCGTATAATAAGAAAGGCATGCGAAAACGACGTACCAGGAGAGGTATGCAAAAATGATGACAAAAGCATGGCGAGAATGATTCGAGGAACCGAAGAAAAAGCCAATAAAGATTACCTGCAGGGGTGGCTTGCCTCTTTTGGTCTCCTCCTTGCTTCCCTTCTGAGAGATTATCTTGGCTCAAACGAAAGGGGGTGTTGAGAAGATTTTATTTAGCCAGAACTCTCCTGTCCTCTGGTGGAAAGAAAGGGGGGTGACCGGACAATCGTTGAAGAACACCCCCTACCAGAATGCTCCAAAGAATCCGGATTTCAGGGTTCTACGATGGATAACAAGGAATAAGAACAACAAATAAAAAGAAACACAAGTAAAATAAATTCGAATAGAACCCAACTCCTTACCTGACGAGGGCCGCCGGTCGCCGCCAAGGATTGCTCTCGGGATCAGGAGAAAATAAGAGCCGTTGAGGAAATGATAAAAGAAAGCGAGGGAAGCTAACAAAAGAGAAGAAAGCTAATTAGAAAGAGGTGTCGTTCGTTGGGCGGGCCCAGCCCAGGCCCATCTTGCCGACCAACTAAAACCCACAGTAAATCCAACCTGATATAGGGAAAATTTCGTGCGATGGCCAGAAACAGTCTGTGGAATTGAGAAGCAAGATTCGGATCAACGCCTTACCTCGAACAATGCTGGCCAAACTTTGGTTTGGAGAGCAACACAGATAGGCATGGCGTCGATCGATCGAACTCTTACTAAATCTTGTCCCGAGAATGCCCTATTTTAGACGAGCAGAGTCGTCTCGCCATCTGGTCAGCGGACACACCGAATTTGGGAGCATAAGAGTCCAGGCGATATCGGAGCAGCCACAGACACCTCGTGTTGTCTCTTTCCTCGTCCACCCATCTCGACATCCATCCGCTGCCGCCGGACCTTCCCCCGATTTAAGCCCAAAAAGCTATCACCGGCGTCTTCTTCCGCATCGCCCTACAGTTCTCATCGCCGGCACGGGAAGTTGCTGTCGCCGTCGAAATCGTCATAAGCAGGTTGCTTCCTTCCCTGCTGAGGTGCGAATCGCTCAGCCACCGCTCCCGATCATAGGCGAATGCCATCCTATCTTCTGGCTCGGACGGGTGTCTCTCATCACTATCCCTCCAACGAATAGTAAGAGACGAACATCTCTACGACTCGCCGGTGCTCCCACTGGAGTAATCGGAGATCCAGACCCGCGCCAGTAACGTCGCATAGCTACCTTCGCCTGAGATCAGTAGGGCTGATGGGAGTCTGACATCACCGGGAATGCAATGACGATGTCGCCTCCTTTCCTCTCGTTGCTAATCCCTCGCCTGCACTCACACGGGGACAGAGTCACGGCGGATCTGGCCATCAGCGAGACGCAGAACGCGGATCTGGCCATCAGCGAGACGCTGAACTTAGCCAAAGAGTAAAGTAACTTTACTCTTACGGCTAAAGAATGAATATATCCCCGTATCACAATTACTGCTAATGCTGGCGTTAAAATGAAATTCAGGATATGGGAGGGGGTACTAACACGATTACGGCTAGTTCGGCCATTTAAACGCGGGCTTAACTCGGGCCAGAGTAGACTAATTAAAACATCCTCGCTCAATTCACACTTTAAGAAGAAAAAGGTCTTAACGCTTCACGATGAATTATTGCTTGGGGTGCGCACGTCGACGTTTGTCACCAAGGCGCAACTCCTCAATATGACATTGCTTTCGTTAAAATCATGGTATTTTCTTTCAAATTAAATTATTCAACAAGTCGCATCCGACTAGGTGTTAATTCCGGGAGGAAAGTTCTCATAATATCAAAATTTTGACGCATCGCGATGGAATATTGTTTGGGAGGTGCGTACGTCGACGACAATCGTCGGGGCGTAGCTCCTCAATATAACGTCGCGTTCGTCAAAGTATCTTAAATCCCAAAATTGAATTATTCATCAACGCCGTAAGGCCGGGTAAATTTCCAAATTACCCACTATGCCGCGAGGCCGGGTAAATTTCCGGATAAATTTCCAAACTATCCACTACGCCGTAAGGCCGGGTAAATTTCCAAATTACCCACTATGCCGCGAGGCCGGGTAAATTTCCGGATTAAATTACCCACTACGTCGCAAGGTCGGGTAAATTCCCAAATTAAATTACCCACTACGCCGTAAGGCCGGATAAATTTCCAAACTATCCACTACGCCGTAAGGCCGGGTAAATTTCCAAACTATCCACCACGCCGCAAGGCCGGGTAAATTCCGAATCAAATTACCCACTACGCCGCAAGGCCGGGTAAATTCCGAATCAAATTACCCACTACGCCGCAAGGCCGGATAAATTTCAAATCCAAATTATCCAATACGCCGCACGGCCGGATAACCCTCAAAATCAAATTATCCACCACGCCGCGAGGCCGGATAATCTTTCTCTACTTCAAACCATCCAACACGCCTTAATGTATTACGATGGAATATCGTTTGGGAGGTGCGTACGTCGATGTTTACCATCGGGGCGTAGCTCCTCGATATAACGTTGTACTGCCTAGGCCGGGGCCGGATATTACCCAACACGCCACCACAATGCTAAAGTCCGACGAACACAAATTGCTCATGTTGATGGAAGCTCTTTTCCTCTTATCTTGCCGAATTATGTATCACGTCAAATTAAATTTATGAATGGAATTTGTCATCTGATTATCGCTCTTATCTTGTTGCGTATTATAGATCTCTTAATCAAAGGTTCCCTAATTTTAGGGGTAATTAACAATGAGCGCTTGCGCTCATTGGAAGTCAGAACCCATTTAATAAAAAGCCTTATTAATTTAAGGTGGATTTGAAACGGTCATAATACATGTCTCAATGTATCAATTTTGACCCCACAAATTCTGGCACGCCCGGTGGGACCGGCTTCTCCTTTCATCTTCGAGATCTATATTACGCAACACCGAATTCCACGCCCTCGTCCTTACGCTTCTTTTGTTTTACAGAAAAATGGCAAAGAAGTTGAACATCTTCGTTGAGGACGCATCGATCATCATGCATGGCGTCCAATTTGGCTCCATTTCGGATGAAGACGTTGAGTTTATCTACCTACCCTTCGTAGACTCTGAGAACACTAAGGGTGAGAGAAAGATCACCCCGACCATCAAGAGTAAGACCTCCCTGAAGAGTAAAAAGACTATCACAAAAAAGGAAGAACTGCTTGTCGCTGCTGATGGGGGCGTGTTCGACAAAGAGGAGGAGGAAGCGTCCTTCACTGTTAGTGAGGGCAAGATTCACCAAACCATATTCTCAAGCCCTGAAAAGACAAAAAAGCGGGAGCGACAAGCCTTAAGGAAGAAGAAGGCTAGGCTCTCCAAACAAGGTCGCCTAATCCCTGTAAGGCGTAACTATTCTGCCGCCAGGACAGAGAATACTGTAACAAATAAATTTGCACCACTTCTATCAGTTACGAGAAATTCTAACCTGGTGGAGGGACTACGGCTGCAAACCCACGTACAGGCTAAGCCACACCCAAAGCCCAGAAATATCACTACTCAAAAGACAATGTCTCAAGAGATCTATGAGGCGTACAAAAGGGCTCAGAGGTACATGAAAAGAAAGGAAAGACGTTCCAAGATCAGCCATAAGGAAACAGAGGGTCATGTAATCCACACAGTGCGGATGGTGGAGCACGCACGAGAGACTGGCTCTAATTCTGAGGAAGAGACTCTTCGCACCATGACAAGAAAAGCTAAGAGTAAAAAATTAGCCTCTGTCGTAATCCAAGAACCCATCCAGCGATATGAACCCGGAGCGACCTCTTTGCATCAGGAGACCTTGGAAGAGGAGGGGGAAGACGAGGATGAACCTGTCATGACCCCAAACCACGACCATAGAGACGAAGCTATCATTGACCTTAAAAGACAGCTCAAGAAAAGAGACAACGACATGAGCATCCTCATGGCGAAGTTTGAAGAGGTGACTAGTGCTCTGGCGAAAACGCAGCAGATGCTATTGCGCCAAGAACAGCCGCCGCGAGAACAGAATAACGCTCCGACGGTGTCTTCCCTGCCAGTTCCACCAGCTCAATCACCAGCTCAGTCAAATGATGAGGCTATTACCTTGACTAGGAGAGAAGTACAAGAACTGGTGATGGACCAATTAAGACAAATGGAGGAGACCAAAATTGCTCCGCGAAGGAGACGAGGGAGACCCTACCCAGCTGTATACGATGATATCCCTTACCCCAAAGGGTACATCGTACCGCACTTTAAGATGTTTAGTGGAGTAGGAAACCCCGACCAACACTTGGCCCACTTCGTCGCGACTTGTGGGAACACTGGCGGCAACGACGCCTTATTGCTCCGGCAGTTCCCACAAAGTCTCTCAGGGGTTGCCTTTGAATGGTATTACTCTCTGGAGAATGAAGTCATCGGAACTTGGGCCGACATGGAAGAAGCCTTCAGGATGAAGTTTGCTTCGGTAAGCGATAAGATTACAATTGCGGACCTGGCCGATACAAAGAGGAGAAAGGATGAGACCGTCCTCAATTACATCACCAGGTGGAGAAATTTGAGTATCAAATGTGAAAAGCCACTAGAGCAAACCGAGGCCGTGGATTTGTTGGTCCGCAACATCGATAGCTGGATGGCCCCCTTTCTTTGCGGCAATAACATCTCGACATTTCAAGATTTGATCACCCAAGTGGCAAAGCTGGAACGAACAAACCACCAGCCCTATGTAAATGCGCAAAACCCAAAATTCAGAAGGGAAGAACCAAGAAGGAATGAACCCAAGATCGCCTATACAAACGTTGCTAACAGGGGCAAAAGGGTAGAAGTTCACAATGCAAACGTACCTCGAATCGAGAGAGCGCCGACGCTCGGCGAAAATAGCCGGGGCAAGCCATTGACCCTCGAAGAGAGAAAGAATAAAATATATTCGTTCAAAAGGGAAAAGACGATGAAAATATTTAGGGACGCCCTAAAAAATGGCTTACAGCTGCCAGAGCCGAAACGCCCCGAAGAAAGCAATAAAACTGACGATCCCAACTTTTGCCCTTATCATCGCGTGCTGGGGCACACAATAGAAGATTGTTATATTTTCAAAGATTGGGTGGAGAAACAGTATAAGACAGGGAAGATCACTCTATCAAAGCAAGTGTTGAACGAAGCCCAAACCGAGGAGGTTGATGTCGTTCAAATCAAAACAGATCCGACGCCTGCAGAAGACCAAGAGTGGAATACCGTAGTGCCGAAGAAGACGCTACGACTCATCCAAAAATTACAACAAATACCGGGCATAGTGTGGAAAGACTCCTTGTCCCCGCGATACGTATCGCCAAGACCCCATCCACCAACGAGGGAAAATCAAGAGAAAAAGAAAAAGAGTCTTCAACTGAAGAACAAAAGTAAGAAAATAGTCTTTTCGACTAAAGCGCAAGAAAAGGACGATCTCAAAAAATGCATCGACTCGCTTGAAGAGTACGTGCAAGAAAGGCCGGAGCCCATAAAACTTCACCACTACATCACGGAAGAAGTATGGGAGAGACTCCTAGAAGATGATTCGGATGATGAAGAGTATGAGGTGGAGTCCTGCGGAATGATATCGGTTATCCCGGAACCTTCAGAAGAAGATAAAACCGACAATATTGGAGGCGTCGCTGCTACAAGGATGAATACCTGTAACGCGATCAACTTGGGAAGTGACTCCGAGGACGAAATTTTACCTGCCTACCTGTATGAGGAAGTATCTACTGCAAAAAACAGCGAGCAAATAAACGAGTCCTGCCAAATGAATCTTAGAAGCGGCAAGGTCGTGGTAGGGCGTACGATAGACAAAGAGAAGGAAAAATTCAAAGGAAAACAAATTGAAACGCAGGAAGTGGGCGACGACGCGGCACCCCCACTAAAGCTATCCTCTTCGGAATATAATATACTATCACATTTGAGAAAGGTTCCCGCCCTCCTCAGCATATACGACGCCTTGATGATGTCACAAGAACTGAGAGATGTTCTTATTTACGCCTTGCAAAATCCTCAAAAGTTCCAAACATTCTTCATGGAGGCTGATATAAAAGAGGCGCTGAGTACATATGCTACATCGTCCATTACCTTCAACGATGATGACATGATATTGGGAACGTCGCAGCATAATCGGCCACTATACGTGACTGGGGACGTGGAAGGAATGAAAATAAGCAGAATCTTAGTTGATCCAGGGTCGTCAGTTAACCTCATAACCTTACGGACCTTAAAAAGCCTTTCTTTAGGCGTCCACAATTTAACGGCTGAAAAAGTTATTATCCAAGGGTTCAATAAAAACAGCCAGAAGGCTTTAGGCTCTATATGCTTACCGTTGCAGCTCGACGATTTAAAGACCAAAGTTAAATTTCATGTCATCGACACTGATACTTCATATAAGGCGTTACTCGGGAGACCTTGGCTGCACGAGAATCATATAGTCCCCTCTACCTTACACCAATGCTTGAAATACCTAAGAGAAGGTAGGGAGGAGCGTATCGATGGGGATATCCAACCCTTCTCAGTGCATGAAGTTAAATACGAAGACGCGCACTATTTCATTGGATCGGCAATGCAGCCTGCGAAATCAACACTACAGAGCTCGATCATCTCCAAGTTAAAGAAAACAACTCTGTCAGCATGTCCCCATTTCGGAAGTGACTCCGAGTCAGAAGCGAGTGACTGCTCAGCCTCTACATGCGACGTGGTTGAAACCCATGAAAAGGAAGGTTGGTCACGAAGACTGACGACACGACAAAACATGGCGGAATACGAGATAGGAGTATTGAGAGTTCCTCAAGGCTACCTTAAGGGTTTCACTCCCCTGAATGCATCGCTAGTCGTAGAGATGAAGACTTTTATTGTCCCTAGCAAAAGGGAATGCACAAGAGGAAGGTTCTTTGTCCATAAACCAATACACTTCTATCAGTCAGATGAAATTCATCACGTCATGACAGACAAAGAGAATGACCCAGAGTCAACGCAACTCGTCAAAATCCCCCCATTTGCTTATTACCCTTCGAGTTTAAGAAATCTCGTAGAAAAGTACGGTTGCTTGAACCCTCGCCTAAGGAGTGAGCTACGCCAATTTGAAAGGTTGTGGAACCCGGGTTCACGAAATATCACACTACCGAATGGGAAGATCTCCAATACCCGTGGTTTAGGGTATACGGAGCCAAATGAAGAAGCATTTACGTTCCGTCCATACACTTGCAACATGGTGACGATAGGTGAGACATACGAAACGGAGCAAGAAAGTGAGGAATTCAAAAGGGCACCGAAAGAACTGGAAGATGGGGGGCAGACCACCTGCGATGAATTGATTGAGGTCAATCTCGGGTCAGAAGAGGACGTCAGGCCCACTTATATAAGCGCACAACTCTCTCAACCTGAGAAGGACCAGCTGGAGGCACTCCTACATGAGTTTAGTGACTGCTTCGCATGGACATATAAAGAGATGCCGGGCCTCAGCCCGGAGGTCGCCGCCCATAATTTGTCAATCAGTCCTGATGCTACTCCGGTAAAGCAGGCACCGAGGAGAATGAGAATAGAGCTCGAGGAGCAAATCACCCTTGAAATAAAGAAATTAATCGAGGCAGGCTTCATAAGAGAGGAGAAATACGCAGACTGGATAGCAAGTATCGTCCCTGTAAAGAAGAAAAATGGGCAAATCCGGATCTGCGTAGACTTCAGGGACTTGAATAACGCATGTCCCAAAGACGATTTTCCACTCCCTGTGACAGAAGTAATGATCGACTCGGTATCAAACTTTGAAGTGTTTTCATTTATGGACGGGTCGTCTGGTTACAATCAAATTAAGATGGCGCCTGAAGACGAGAAGCACACCGCGTTTCGCACGCCTATCGGCATCTTTTGTTATACTGTTATGCCGTTTGGATTAAAGAACGCTGGGGCAACATACCAACGCGCGATGACTAAGATCTTCGACGATTTAATCCACAAGCTCGTCGAGTGCTATGTGGACGATTTGGTAGTTAAGTCACGATCTAAAGCAGAGCACTGCCAGGACCTGAGGACCGTGTTCACTCGGATCCGCAAGTACAACCTCAAAATGAACCCGTTCAAATGCGCATTTGGAGTATCATCTGGGAAATTCCTGGGTTTCGTGGTCAAACACAAAAAGATCGAAATTGATCCCGCGAAGATAAGCTCAATTAAAGACATGCCGCCCCCGAAGAATCTCAGGGAGCTTAGATCCTTTCAAGGGCGACTGGCCTATATTAGGAGGTTCATTTCCAATCTATCCGGGCGAATCCACCCCTTTTCCAAACTGACGAAGAAAAATGCTCCGTTCATTTGGGATAATACATGTCAAAACGCTTTCGAAAATGTCAAAGAATACCTTTCATGCCCTCCAGTCCTTGGGGCACCTATCACTGGAAAGCCACTCATCTTATATACCACAGCGTTGGAAGCATCTTTGGGAGCACTGTTGGCTCAGAGTAATGACGAGGGAAAGGAGACCGCGTTGTATTACCTTAGCCGAATGTTCGTAGGGGCAGAGCATTCCTATTCGCCAATCGAAAAGCAATGTTTGGCGTTGATATTTGCCATCAAGAAATTAAGACATTACCTCCTCGAACATGAAGTTCGTCTCATATCAAGAGTCGACCCTTTAAGATACCTGATGACGAGGCCTACTTTAACAGGACGATTGGCTAAATGGGCCGTCCTACTCCAGGAATTTGACATCACGTACGTGTCACAGAAAGCGGTGAAAGGGCAAATTCTCGCCGATTTCTTAGCAGCTCATCCTGTCTCCGATGACTCTCCTCTGAGTTACGACTTCCCAGACGAGGAAATATTAAATACTGAAACCGAAGACGGATATTGGGAACTCTACTTCGATGGGGCGTCTTCAATTCAGCCAGCTATTCCCCCAAATATCCCGAAAGTAAAGTCAGGGGTCGGCCTAGTATTCGTCACCCCGGAAAAGGGAATATTGCATTACTCCTTAGCCCTCACCGGTCCTTGCACCAACAACGAAGCTGAGTACGAGGCTTTGATCGCCGGACTCGAGCTCGCGCTGGAAATGAAAATCGAAAGAATGCATGTGTACGGCGACTCCCAGCTCATCGTCAAACAGGTGACGGGTGAATACCAAGTCAAGAAAACGGAACTGCACAAATATCATACAAAAGCTGTGGAACTCATGAAAACAATACCATGTGTCACTCTGACCTGCATCGCTAGGGCTGTTAATGGTAGAGCGGACGCACTGGCGAAATTTGCCAAAGAGCTAGCTGGGCCATCTATTGACCAAGTCAATATCGTGATCAGAGACAGGAAGCTGATCGCACCGGCCGAGGGCGATCGCGTCAACAAGAAAGAAGTAGCAGATGCTATGACAATCTCCCTCGCGCAAGAACATGACTGGAGAGAGCCGTTCGTCAACTATTTCAAAAGTGGCATCCTACCCAAGGATAAGACTCAAAGAGTACAGTTAAAAAAACGGGCCCTCCGGTACACATTTGTGAATGACACGCTATATCGTCGATCGTACGAACAGCTTTGGCTCAGGTGTATCGCAATGGATGAGGTCGCTCGCATATTACAGGAAGCCCATTCCGGCCTTTGCGGTGCTCACCAATCAGGACCCAAGATGTATCTTAAGATTAAAAGGTTGGGGTACTACTGGCCAAGCATGGTACGAGACTGCATAAACTGCGCAAAAACCTGCCATTTGTGTCAAGTGCATGGAGATTTAATTCATAAACACCCTAACCCTCTTCATCCAACGGTTTCGTCGTGGCCGTTCGAAATATGGGGGACAGATGTAGTGGGGCCCATAGAACCTCCTTCTTCTCTGGGGCATCGGTTCATACTCGCGGCAACAGACTACTTCTCCAAATGGGCAGAGGCCATCCCATTAAGGGAAGTCAAGGCCGCCAATGTCGTCAATTTCTTTCGCGGGAATATATTGAGTCGTTTTGGAACCCCTAGACGGATCATATCCGATAACGGCTTGGCTTTCAAAAATGCCTCGATTTACAAATTTGCAGAGCGTCACAAAATTGATTGGCGATACTCCTCGATATACAATCCAAGAGCAAATGGACTGGCCGAAGCGTTCAACAAAACTCTATGCAAGCTGCTCAAAAAGAGCGTTTCAAAGAACAAGAAAGAGTGGCATCTGAAGCTAGTGGAAGCATTATGGGCTTATCGAACCACGTACCGCACGCCCACACAATCGACGCCTTATTCCCTAGTCTTCGGTGTCGAAGCCGTGCTTCCACTCGAGATCGAAATACCTTCGCTACGAATGGCAATGCAATGTGACATGACAATGGATGAAAATGCCCAATTACGTCTTGACGAACTAGACACACTTGATGAACAAAGGCTGATTGCACAGCAAAACCTAGAGCTGTACCAAGCGCAAATGGCAAGGGCGTATGACAAGTTAGCCAGAGAACGCACTTTCAAGAAAGGAGACCTTGTCCTGGCAGTAAGGCGACCCATCATATCCAACAAGATAGCAAAAGGGAAATTCAACCCTAATTGGGAAGGACCTTACGTGATAGGAAAAGTCTACGAAGGTGGGGCCTACCAGCTGACAGATCAAGATGGAATGCACCCGATGCCACCCATCAACGGCCGTTTCTTAAAGAAATACCATGCTTAAAACACGAATCTGATCCTGACCAAGCGACACTAGGCTCGAGAATATCAAAGTCGTTGCCATTTGACTGTTTGCTAGACCTATGTAAGTTCCTCATATGAGCATTCACCAGGTTAGATGATGAAAGCATAAATTCGCCACTAGTTCCCCTTAAAAAAAAAAAAAAAAAAAAAAAAAAAAAAAAAAAAAAAAAAAACTGGCGAGCCGTGCTGTGCCGCGCTTCGGCAGCCCCGAAGTCCTCGGGGTACGCCCGGGCGTCAGCATCCCCAACCTGAAGCCTCGCGACGCGCTCGTCCATGCCCGTGCCGTCTCAATCAATCCCCAATCTGAAGTAATGAAGTAATTTAAAACGAGCACAGAATTCAGTAATAGGCTCTGCTTAAACATCCTCAAAATAAGCCACACAAGTTGAAGCTTGTCTCAAAATTGAAGTATTGAGGTGCTGAGGACCGCCGAACATCTGCGTGCCCCCAAGCAACATCAGAAGCGATTGCAACAACAGCATGGAGAAGGAGGTGGCTAAGACCGTGAAGGATGTGTTCCCCCACGAGTTCGTCAAAGCCTACTCCGCCCACCTTAAGAGACCCGGCAAGATCTCCGCCCACCTTAAGAGATCCGGCAAGATGGAGCTTCCTGAATGGACAGATATTGTGAAGACTGGAAGATCCAAGGAACCTGCTCCTCACGATCCTGATTGGTATTATATCCGACCTGCTTCAATGGCCAGGAAAATATATTTAAGGCAGGGCATTGGAGTGGGCGGCTTTCAGAAGATTTATGGAGGCCGGAAAAGGAATGGTAGCAGACCACCACATTTTTGTAAGAGCGGTGGAGCAATTGCTCGCCATATTCTACATCAGCAACTCTCTTTAACGAAAAGCAACAATATAGAATAAAGAGATAAGATCAAAGGAAAAGTGCAAGAAATCCTCCATCCAACTCGAAGCAGAAACAAATCAAGAACCAAAATGGTAAACTCAATTACCATTACCAAAGCAGCACAGTGTGATCACTAATAGATAACTTCTTACACAAGAACAGCAGGATTTCAGGCGGCATATCTTGTTCATCAAACTCGACATAGCTCAATCAATATCAATTCAATTACAATTAATTAAGGACAAGGGATACAAAACATCCCAAAATGTTAAAAGTCCAAGCACATGTCATAGAAGAAGATACATTGAAGAATGCAAAATGTCCCGAAGCGATAAAAGTCCAAGCGCATGATAAAAGAAATACATCAAAATTCTTTGATTACGTTCTGGAGAGCGCGCCGTCGTTCTTTAATGACAGAAGCAAGTCTGCTACGCTCAACTTCCTTCGTCTCACGTTGAGTCTCTAATGAAGCCTGGTGGGCTTCGGTTGCATCAATTAGTTCTGAGTTCTGTGCCTTGGCGGTTTCGATATTCTCCAAATTGTCGTCACAATCTTGCATGACAGAAATTGCCGCATGTCTCTCCGATAGGAGCCTCTCCCTTTCTTCGTCAATTTGTCCCAGGCGCGCGTCAATTCGCCTCACTTTGGCCCTGGCTGAATCACAAGACCCCATTATAGCGTTCTTCTCGATAATCAAACTACTTTGAAGGGACCATAAATCCTCCAGAACGGTGGCCTCTTTGCTGATCTGGGAATCAAGAGTGGCAGTATCCAAACTGATCAATGAACCCTGTTCGACCTCAAGTTGCTTCAAGATTTCTGCTATCCCCTGACTCAGCCCTTCCCAAGTAGCCTCCAGAGCTCCGAAACTGGCCAAAGCTTGCGAAATACTATATGAAGAAGCCAGAAACTCTTCTACCGTGGGAAGTGGGTCCTCATCACGAAATACGCTGAGGTAATCAGAAATGAGAAAACGGGCTGCTCTCTCCTGCGATCGCCGGACTATATCCGAAACCCGAGGAGCAGACGGCCCGAGAGGTGGCGGCATAGCAGTCTCCTGAACTCCGCTCATAACCCCTGAAACAACAACATGGAACAGGCTATCAAAGAAGATAATGGTACATAGTTGGTGTATGACAAACCATACAGGTGCGACGAGTTTACCTTTGCCGGAAGACCCATCACGTTGGAATCCACCACCGCCGTAAGAATGACCATCTCCAATATGTGCTTCCCCCATACCTACCACCAACAAAGCAGGAATGCCAAAGTGATCCAGTAATATTCAGATCAGTCCAGTATACGGTATAAGTCCAATTATCATTGCAAAAAGAAGTGACTTGCAATCAAGTACATCAAACTACATTTTAGCGGAAAGAATAGGGGAAAACATACCTTCACTACGCACATTCACCACCCCTGCAACAACCCGTTTAGCGCAAGATGTCAGACCGGTTGAAGATCCTCCTGCCATCATAACAAATTCTGTATAGTCAAGGAGAGATAAAGATCATACGCAGCTAAAAGAGACGCTACCGGCCATGAAAATCGATAGGGAAACGAAGCAATAACGAGTCACGAGTATCAAAAATGAAACTCTTCTCCCATTACCATGGTAATACAATGCGGCTAAGAAATGAAGTGACGGGTGATGAGAATTACCGTCTTCCGCGATCCTCTCGTCCTCTACGGTAGTGTCCATACCTTCCGACACAGGCACTGGAAATGTCACAGAAAGATAGCAATAATAAGAACAAAATTCTGCTGAACGACACATCGTTAAGATACATGGCAGGGGTCCACGTCCCTGCCATTCCTTGAAACACTCTGCCAGAACAAGGAGGAATAAGAAATTACCATGATGCGAAGAAGACATCCCTTCTGCCTCGATCCCTAACGTACTCGGCGCATGCTGTGGACCTACAAGCAAATCTGACACTGATCAAACATGAAATCGTCGTTAGAGGCGCTATTCAAAAAGGATTTGTCATGTGTAACCCAAATTACAGCATCATGATAGTAAGAGAAACGACAAGTAGAAGAATATAATTCGAGAACTTTTAGCCTTACTTGTCTCTGAGTTGATCAAGGAATTCCTCACACTTGCGCCGGTATCAGCTTCCATCGCCGGCTCCGCCGGCACATGAACGACTGCACCAAGGTTGAATTGTAAGTCAAATATAAGGAATTCTGCAAGCTACATAACCTGGACAAGCCGTACTTCCTTTTAAGGCTCCAATCATATCGTCAGACGAGTCGCTCGGATAATGTTTTAGTAATTCGGCAGTATCAATATCATCCATGTCCGCTACATCATCAGGGAGGTGAGCGTGCACCTGCTCAGCGACTTCGGTTGCAGGCCGAACCTCTAAAGAACACGGAACGCGTCAGAAATAATCACATAAATCAGAAATACGTGTCAGAAATAATCACATAAATCAGAAATAATCACATATGTCAGAAATGACTGCTGTATCAAATAAGCGAGTGCATAAAAGGGAAATACACGGAATGTCAGATAAGGAAAATCGCACCTGTGATGGTCAACTCGCCCTCGCTCGCCCGCTGCGGAGTTGTGTCCTCGCCCGAACACCCTTCAACGCTAGGAACATGATCGGACCCTCGTACATGCCCCGTATCCTGCACCCCAAGTGAAAGTGTCAAATTGATGATACCATATATGATGAGAATAAGGCAAAAGGTAGATGTTACCTCAGATAAGCTAGGCGACGCCGCCCCCAGGGCCAAGATCTTTAGCCGTTTGCAAGATGAAGACCGAGAAAGGTCAAACTCAAAGCCGTATAACGATCGACCAGTTGTCCTCTTCAAGAACTTTCGCGGATGAGACTTTTCGGTGGAACCAAGCGTGTCCTTGATGTCATAACTAAAGAATGCCTTCAAATGCATGAAATGCCATCTCAAATATTCGTAACTACATTTAGGAACCCGACTACGAGCCGGAATGGCATATGACGAATGGGTCCCACGCCGAAGCAACAAACACCAGCAAAAGGCCATTGTCGTAAGATCGCCTGATAACCTTCCATAATCCAGGACATTTTGAGGGATAACCTGATCAAAGCCGAACTGGCGAGCGCATCTATGAGGATTGTACATTTCTAGAGACGCAAGGTTTCCACTCCTAAAGGGTAGCCAGCCCACCCGAATGCTCACGAGGAACTCGGTAGCAAGCCACCCGTCCTCGGTCAGTACATCAATAGGGTTGTCTTGGATATCAACCTGCTCGCTTAGGCATCCCGCTTTGTTTGGGAATATGACCCGACGATGCCCAAAGATCTTATCTTTACGAAAGAGTAGACGTGCCTCAAGATCTTTAAAGTGAACCGGGTGAGCCCCGGCAATGCACACCATGAGAGGTAATTTGCGCTTCATAGCCTCAGAAGCAACAGTGTTATACAGCCCTTGAAACTGCAAATTGAACCACCCAAATAAATAATGAAGCGGAATCAGCGTGTCCCTTGAGCCCGGGAAGTCAGCGGTACACGCCTCCCTCAAAGACCGAAATAAATTCGACAACGCCGCCGGGGCCAAGGAAAGACGGACCCCCCGTGCCAATCTGTCGGCCATGATAAAGACTTCCGGTCTGATACGATTCGGGTACTTGTAGGGAACGGCAAAATAACACAGCCAACAGGCTAAAAATGCCGTGAGAAATGTAACCCGATCCATTTCCTTTGCTGCGATAAGGGGCCGAAGGGGCGCATCATAATCTTGCACTAGAGTGTTTTCAGAGCCAACGCCGAAGGGATCGCGCGGCGAGGGGAAGCCGGTCTCATATGAAGCGCCTAAATCGACAAAATGCAGAATCCACTGGGTAATAGAAACGGCCCCAGAATACCGATGAAGTAACTCATGGAAATGGTGGAACACAGCCCTGAGAGAGGGGGAACATCGAAATTCACCATGGGCAGTCTCACCAAAGAGTGCCCTCTCATCCGGCACGTGCTCATCATACCGGGCACCCAATATAGGAAGCCCGCAGACATATCTCATGTCCCAGAGACTTGGGACAATCTCCTCTTCAGAAAGATAACACGTATTGGTGGCCGGACTCCAATGTTCCAAAATACCTTTTAATAAAGTGACGTCATGCTCATAATTAAATAGCGACAGTATGATGGCCTCATGAATCCCGGCCTTTTTAAGAATCTTCCTCTCGCTACGCAAGATGTATCGCGCCCACTCCGTATAGCCGGGATGGTGGACGATGCTACCGCAAATATTAAACCGCGAAGCCCATCTCGGTACACGTCTCGCGGCCATCTCCAAGCCTAAAAAGAAAGTCGACTCTTGACTGGATATTCTAGTATGGGGCTCGAGGCATAAGCACAAGTCCGGGCCTTGATCAAAGATGCGGGACTTGTTCATCGTCCCGATTACACTACGCTCTAAAGGCGTCCAGTTTCCACTTTCAAAGGGAGGGTGAGCCTTGTGCTCTGGCAGCAACAGAGGCATAGGTAAATGGCGGGGTATCTTGTTATGAAACACATCCCTACCATCCAACATCATGTCACGCCACTCATGCCATATTCCCCGGAAGTGGCCGAGGGAGTCACACTTCTTGATGTACTCCATAATCATCTCGTCATTGGGTTCGTCCAATGGCATGGAAGCGCGGCGGGACCACAGGAAGCCCATGAACGATGCAAGAGACAGGAGCAGAAGAGGCAAAATACCGAAACAGCACCTAGAGAGACAACGAGAATGGTGAGAAAACATATAAATATTTTGTCTTCCCAACGATTTTGTATACGTTCCCTGCTTATACAAATCCGTTGGGAGGGGCAATTTGTTGAGCCTCTAATTCACCAAAATAGGCATTACTACAAAAAGAAATTCATTACTCAAGCTGATTCGATATTTGCAAGAGAAACACTTGTCCCCTACCTTCTTAATTCAGAGCGTCAAAGGTGGAAGGTGGCTAAAAAAAAAAAAAAAAAAAAAAAAGCATCTATTGGTTATAAATTCCCATCAGAATCCATTTTGCTTGAACCAGAATGGTTAGTTGCCTCAGAAGTGAGTAATCTCCCCTTCATAGATGTGACCTTTTATGGAAAGGATATATTTGAATACAGGTCCGAGCTTAAATTACTCGGTGTTCTCATTGGTCTCAAAAAATAATTACCAGGTTGTGGTCGATAATTTGAAAATGCCATTGAGTCCTATATCTGCTGATGCCACCATTTTAGTACTTGAATATACTCGAGACGCTGAAGATCCTAGCAATCTCATAAACAATTTAAAACAACTGAAATGTTTGAAGACCACTCATCTCGGCAACAGACCTCCTGGTGAATCTTTTCTAGCTGTTTTAGGATGGGAGTGTCTTCTTGATGTGGTCAGTGACATACCATTGATTGATGAGGAGTTCTATGGAAAAAGAATCAGGTCATATCAGGCTGAGCTCAAGAAGGTGGGAGTAGGATTAGAGTGGTTCCAGGCAACTACAAATAACTCATAACAAGGTGAATGATAACAGCCATAGTGCACTCGCAATGTTACCTTTGATTTTCAAAAAAAAAACGCAAGATGCAATGGTGGACAGGACACTACCCAGTTAGCGGTATATACTACATACAGTAGAACATATGAGGTACACATGGTGGCGTCAACATTCAACATGCAGCAGCTGCTTGTTAACGAAAGAACACAAATAATGAGAATACATCAACAATACGCGCAAGCAGTTTCACAAATTCAACTAAACATCGACATGGCAAGCATTACAAAACCAGATGATGCATTTCAGCCTACAGAGGATTATTATCAAAAAAAAAGAGAAAACTACACCATAGGTTTTATCAAAGAACTACACCATAGGTTTTGGCAAAAGGGCCAGGAAAAAGTTTTTACTCCATACCTTGACAAGATGTCCCGCAGATGCTACTTCACCACTTGCTGCCAATGATAGTAGAGTCCAAGGGAGTGACGCGGAGCCAAGCACTGAAGCCGTTTATAAAAAAATGAATACTCAAATGCTGAACCGCCACTGCATAAAAAAAAAAGAGATGAAGATGACATCGTGCACCAGCTAGAAGAAGGACGATATGTGGTCAGATGCTAATGAGAAATAATCGCTGAGCTATTGATGCCTCGTAAAAAAAAAAACGTGAAAAGTGAACCCCATACCATTAACCGTGCGTGAAAGAAGAAGCAAAAAATCCCTCACGGCACCTTACAAACATAACCACAAGTGCAGCCAAAGGCCAGCAGGAGGTAAGGTGCAGCCAAAGGCCAGCAGGAGGTAAAGAGAAAGAAAATAAAGCCAGCGCAACCTGGCGTGTGTCAGTAAGAATCGCAGCAAAAAAAAAAGGGTCACCAAATCCCACCAAATGACCAAAACGAGACTAAATCCAAAAAGGTTTCGAAAAAGGAAGATGAACACTTTGCAGACAAAGGAGTCCATTGTCAGGACCAATAAGGGAACAGGGAAGACGTCTGGGGCAGTAAGATAAGATGGAAGAGGCGCGAAAAAAAAAAGGTCTTTAGGTCAGCTGGAAGCCTATAAAAGAGGAGAGGAGGCAGAAGAGAAGGGGTCGAAAAGTGGAGCGTAGAGAAGCTGCAAGAAGAACGTTCATAGGTAAGAAAGGGAAGTTTTCTTTGTTTTGTTTGAATAGGCCTGAGGTGCACTAAGCACCGGTGGCATCACAAGGTGCTAAAGGGCACCATTGCACACACCCCCCTTTTCTTATTTTACATACGTAGGCCTGAGGTGCGTTAGGCACCGGTGGCAATCGTGAAGCACTGGAGGTGGAAGACTGAAGGAACGGAAGTTGGCAAAAAAAAAAAAGAGAGAGCAGAGAGATGAAGAGGAGGTGAGGTTAAAATAGAGAGGGATGCGAAACCATGAAGAATAAAAGAACGGGGAGAGACTAAAAAAAAAAAAAAGAAGAAGAAGAAGAGAGAAAAAGAAGAAAGAAAAGAGAGTGAGACTGTAGGGAAGTGTTCAAGCAGGAGAGAAGGAGGGTTACTCCTGCCCTCATAGATAGTTGGAAATCGCACGAAAAAAAGAGACAAGCCGAAGAGCCGAACCAAAATCCGTATAATAAGAAAGGCATGCGAAAACGACGTACCAGGAGAGGTATGCAAAAATGATGACAAAAGCATGGCGAGAATGATTCGAGGAACCGAAGAAAAAGCCAATAAAGATTACCTGCAGGGGTGGCTTGCCTCTTTTGGTCTCCTCCTTGCTTCCCTTCTGAGAGATTATCTTGGCTCAAACGAAAGGGGGTGTTGAGAAGATTTTATTTAGCCAGAACTCTCCTGTCCTCTGGTGGAAAGAAAGGGGGGTGACCGGACAATCGTTGAAGAACACCCCCTACCAGAATGCTCCAAAGAATCCGGATTTCAGGGTTCTACGATGGATAACAAGGAATAAGAACAACAAATAAAAAGAAACACAAGTAAAATAAATTCGAATAGAACCCAACTCCTTACCTGACGAGGGCCGCCGGTCGCCGCCAAGGATTGCTCTCGGGATCAGGAGAAAATAAGAGCCGTTGAGGAAATGATAAAAGAAAGCGAGGGAAGCTAACAAAAGAGAAGAAAGCTAATTAGAAAGAGGTGTCGTTCGTTGGGCGGGCCCAGCCCAGGCCCATCTTGCCGACCAACTAAAACCCACAGTAAATCCAACCTGATATAGGGAAAATTTCGTGCGATGGCCAGAAACAGTCTGTGGAATTGAGAAGCAAGATTCGGATCAACGCCTTACCTCGAACAATGCTGGCCAAACTTTGGTTTGGAGAGCAACACAGATAGGCATGGCGTCGATCGATCGAACTCTTACTAAATCTTGTCCCGAGAATGCCCTATTTTAGACGAGCAGAGTCGTCTCGCCATCTGGTCAGCGGACACACCGAATTTGGGAGCATAAGAGTCCAGGCGATATCGGAGCAGCCACAGACACCTCGTGTTGTCTCTTTCCTCGTCCACCCATCTCGACATCCATCCGCTGCCGCCGGACCTTCCCCCGATTTAAGCCCAAAAAGCTATCACCGGCGTCTTCTTCCGCATCGCCCTACAGTTCTCATCGCCGGCACGGGAAGTTGCTGTCGCCGTCGAAATCGTCATAAGCAGGTTGCTTCCTTCCCTGCTGAGGTGCGAATCGCTCAGCCACCGCTCCCGATCATAGGCGAATGCCATCCTATCTTCTGGCTCGGACGGGTGTCTCTCATCACTATCCCTCCAACGAATAGTAAGAGACGAACATCTCTACGACTCGCCGGTGCTCCCACTGGAGTAATCGGAGATCCAGACCCGCGCCAGTAACGTCGCATAGCTACCTTCGCCTGAGATCAGTAGGGCTGATGGGAGTCTGACATCACCGGGAATGCAATGACGATGTCGCCTCCTTTCCTCTCGTCGCTAATCCCTCGCCTGCACTCACACGGGGACAGAGTCACGGCGGATCTGGCCATCAGCGAGACGCAGAACGCGGATCTGGCCATCAGCGAGACGCTGAACTTAGCCAAAGAGTAAAGTAACTTTACTCTTACGGCTAAAGAATGAATATATCCCCGTATCACAATTACTGCTAATGCTGGCGTTAAAATGAAATTCAGGATATGGGAGGGGGTACTAACACGATTACGGCTAGTTCGGCCATTTAAACGCGGGCTTAACTCGGGCCAGAGTAGACTAATTAAAACATCCTCGCTCAATTCACACTTTAAGAAGAAAAAGGTCTTAACGCTTCACGATGAATTATTGCTTGGGGTGCGCACGTCGACGTTTGTCACCAAGGCGCAACTCCTCAATATGACATTGCTTTCGTTAAAATCATGGTATTTTCTTTCAAATTAAATTATTCAACAAGTCGCATCCGACTAGGTGTTAATTCCGGGAGGAAAGTTCTCATAATATCAAAATTTTGACGCATCGCGATGGAATATTGTTTGGGAGGTGCGTACGTCGACGACAATCGTCGGGGCGTAGCTCCTCAATATAACGTCGCGTTCGTCAAAGTATCTTAAATCCCAAAATTGAATTATTCATCAACGCCGTAAGGCCGGGTAAATTTCCAAATTACCCACTATGCCGCGAGGCCGGGTAAATTTCCGGATAAATTTCCAAACTATCCACTACGCCGTAAGGCCGGGTAAATTTCCAAATTACCCACTATGCCGCGAGGCCGGGTAAATTTCCGGATTAAATTACCCACTACGTCGCAAGGTCGGGTAAATTCCCAAATTAAATTACCCACTACGCCGTAAGGCCGGATAAATTTCCAAACTATCCACTACGCCGTAAGGCCGGGTAAATTTCCAAACTATCCACCACGCCGCAAGGCCGGGTAAATTCCGAATCAAATTACCCACTACGCCGCAAGGCCGGGTAAATTCCGAATCAAATTACCCACTACGCCGCAAGGCCGGATAAATTTCAAATCCAAATTATCCAATACGCCGCACGGCCGGATAACCCTCAAAATCAAATTATCCACCACGCCGCGAGGCCGGATAATCTTTCTCTACTTCAAACCATCCAACACGCCTTAATGTATTACGATGGAATATCGTTTGGGAGGTGCGTACGTCGATGTTTACCATCGGGGCGTAGCTCCTCGATATAACGTTGTACTGCCTAGGCCGGGGCCGGATATTACCCAACACGCCACCACAATGCTAAAGTCCGACGAACACAAATTGCTCATGTTGATGGAAGCTCTTTTCCTCTTATCTTGCCGAATTATGTATCACGTCAAATTAAATTTATGAATGGAATTTGTCATCTGATTATCGCTCTTATCTTGTTGCGTATTATAGATCTCTTAATCAAAGGTTCCCTAATTTTAGGGGTAATTAACAATGAGCGCTTGCGCTCATTGGAAGTCAGAACCCATTTAATAAAAAGCCTTATTAATTTAAGGTGGATTTGAAACGGTCATAATACATGTCTCAATGTATCAATTTTGACCCCACAATATAATAATAGTACGATTACATTATAATATAGTGGATTAATCCATAGCGGATGAATAGGACCTCTGTGGATAAAGGACTATGCTGTAATTACCATAATTTTCTTGTTATTTTCAACTATATAAGTGGCTACCTAATTTGTCACTTTCCATTAAGCATTATTTTTTCCTTTGTACAATCTCCAATATTATATATTTCAACACTCCCCTAGACTAAAATGATATATGTTCATTTTGTCAAAAAAATAAGATTGTTGTAGTTGTAGTGACAACAACACAAGCTGAAAGAGATGTAAAAAGAATAGAAGCAACAACAAAGCTAGTTATGAACCTGTTTGGCCTTGCTTCAGCTGATTTTAAGTAGCTTTTAAGTAGAAAACAATTAAGCAGTAAAAAAGCAAAAGTTAGGAAAGCTATAATTTGATGTTTTTACAGCTTCTGCTTCTCCAAAAAATAATTTACATAATTTTATTTAAAATTTTAAGTATTATTATTTTAAATAATTTAAAATTTTAACAATAAAAGAAAAAAAATATATTATTATTTTAAAATAATTTAAAATAATATATTTATTTATTATTTTAAATTTTGATAATAATTAAAAAGTTACTAACCAAACATCTTATAAATTTTAACAGTGCAGTACAGTACAGTACAACATAACTATAAAGCTAATAACAGTAGGGCAAACAGACCCTAAGTATAAACGTAAGAGCAGTAACTAAGGTAGTAATATTGGTTGAGAGGAAAAAAAACATGAGTAGAGCAAAAGATTGTCATTTTCCGTAATTTTTGGCAATAAAAGGCTTTACAATATTAGAAGGAGCCTTGGACCATATCCGAATGACATCTAGATATGTTTTTAGCTTGAACATAAAATTATCGGAAGAACAAGGCCAATTCTAGTCTTTCTTATTCAAACGATCCATCTACTGGATGGTTGAATCCTTCATGCTAGAGCTTCACATTTTGGTTCGATATGCTAATTAGACGGTCTTTTGCAAAAGACCTCATCGTCGACCACTTTTGGTAAGGTATCCTTTCGATTTTCATAATCTAGTTGGCAAATGGCTGAATGATTTAGATCAGAAGCAAAATGCAAGTTATAAAGCGTTTGGCGACGATCGACGATTAGATTATGAGTTCTAAAGAGAACCAGATGACCTTAAAATTACATTTGGGTCAAACCCGCGCCCGCGCCCAACTCCAATTGAATTGTGAGCTACTGAGCTTGACCCTCGATCTGTGCAGGAAAAAAAAACAACCAACCCAGGTCCAAGGTTTGTTTGACTTAGAGACATGGACCTAATTAGCTAGCTATTGTTCCATGGACCTAATTAGCCAGAAGGACTACACTGATGAGTCAAGTCTTGCACGGAACTGGCGGCTTGGATCTAACCAAGACGTGCGAATCGCGTGTGCTCCGGCCACAGAGTGGAGACTATTAATTATCTTCAACCCTGCCCTGGCACGATCGCTCCTCCGTCTTCTTTCCATCATCCTTTTTCTCCATTCTTGCCCAGAATCTTGGAAGCAGATGGCGGCGAATCCTTCTCCTCAACCCCCATTTAAGGTATGCCTCAATCTAATTCGTTCATCTGGGTGACTCAGTTGTCATCATACTCTAATCACTTCGAAACCAATCACTCGGGGTAATTTCTTCTTCGAGTGCTAGTCTCCCGCATCTGCTTATGTTAGCCTAATTGATGCATCGAACTGTTTTTTTTTTTTTCCTATTATCTCTGTTTTGTTTGATTTCGGTTGCAGATAATCTTGGGGTCTAAGTCGGTGGCTCGTCGGCATATTCTCGCCGAGATGGGTTTCCAATTTGAGATCATGGTTCGTTCACTACTGTATCTACTTTTGTTCTTTTCTACGCTTAGGAATTGTTAACCTGGTCTATTTCTAGACCGCAGATATTGATGAGAAGAGTATTCGAAGAGACAATCCAGAAGAATTAGTCATGGTTCTAGCGGAGGCAAAGGTATTCAAATTCAATATTGAAATTGCCATTCCTGCAGTTCAAAAGTGAGGCTGATAACTACGCCTTATCTCTAAGTCATTCATAATTATGTAAAACTAGTCGCACGTACCGTGTATGAGATTGCCAGGTAAACTTGATAACTCATTAGCTCCTTTCTTCTAAGTTTGTTGGCCCTGGCCATGTTTGTATGGTCCAGAAAATAAATGCTCGAGTCCCAATTGATGGTTAAAAGTTGCCTTTGCATCCCATTAGCATGCGTTACCAGTGGTCCATATTGAAACTAAAGTTAATTAAGGCCATTTTAAAATGGAAAATTTGGTTATAATAAATATAAAGATTTACTAAGCCACAAAATATATCATTTAACTTCATCAGCTTACAATTCAAAAAGATTGCTCATGTGCTTCTTGTTTCTTATTTCCATAAAATTTACGAAAATATTAGCTATGCTGTATGCTCCATCTTAGTGTTAAAATCACTCCATGTACTCAAGGGAAATGGATCAAGGCTTTGACAAATTTAAGTTTTCTGGTTGCACTGACCTAGATGAGGTGCCAGACAAATCAGTAGACACATGGAAGCAGAATGGAAAGACAAATATATTTACTTTCCAAGACTATATTATTGATGCAATTATGCAAATAATGAATGGCACGTCAAGTACCAGATATGGACTTAGGTTCCAACTTCGACAATGATAATTTGAAACGATGAGCAGTAGTAACATCATGCAGAGATGGAAAACAAGCAATATAGAGTAGTATCACCTTCAAAAGCACTTAGTGAGGAAGAGAGTGGTATTAATTTGGATGAAATTGAAACGAAAGGAGAGGAAGAATACAAAGACTGATAAGTTCAACTATGATAATTTGATACTTGAAAGGGGTTCAGGATCATATGGAGCTGGGGAATAACAATTATATTAGACATTAGACAAAGTAAGAGATAAATGGAAAAGTATCATCTTTAAGATTACCTAATGAGGAAGTTATAGATATTGATTTGGGTGAAATTGAAACCACGAAAGAGAGGAAGAATACAAAATTAATGATAATAAGAACATAGATTATAACTGTGTTGTGGGCCTTGACTATGATGACAAAAAAATTGTTTCACTAGAATTTTTTTTATCATGTTTTTTCTCTTACTTTGTACACTAATAATTAACAATGTGGTGCATAATTTTGATGTGTGGTGACTAAATCCTATAACAAAATTTCTCTTGCTGTTGAAGTTTAATTTATGTGATATCGCGGCGTTTATTTGAACTAAATATTAATTTAGTATGTTCTGGTATTTACTTTTCATATATCATGTTGTAGAATTCATGTTTAATATAATGCATAGTAGCATTATTATGGAAATTCTAATATGTATGCATATTTTGTTAGTAATTTAAACAAATTGTCTTGCTTCACCCAAGTGAGTGCCTAGCCTTGATCTCCTATCATTTTAATTATCATTGCTCCATTTATAACGTAAAAATACAATCAGATACTTGTTCACTTGCTTAGACAAACTTGAATGAAAAAAAAAAAAGATTGCTGAATTGTCATTAGAACCTATAAGATCTTATAAAGACTAATATACCAAAAAGAAGATCCAATCAGTCCATGTGATATTAATAGTAGTCACTCAACTAACAATAAGAATTCCTTCAAGTTGGAGCATAGATGTCAATCATACCAAGCTGGAAACAAAGAATATAGAAGCATATACAAGTAAAATATTTCATAAAATATATCACTTAATTGATTATATGAATGGTAAGGTGAATATAGATCTTCTTCAATATCATTACATCTATACAAATCTAATTGTGTTTAATGCAACTTTCCTATGTCATGTTAAATCCTTTACAAATGGCATTTAGTTAAAAAAATAGATTATAGAATTAGAATCTTTAAGTTTATTTTTAAATTAACTCTGTAGCTTTTGAAAAAAAAAAAAAAAATTAGCCCCCTATATTTGAAATAATTGTAAATTGCCCCCTTCATCTCATTAAGATTCCTCAAATGTGTACTATAAAATAGTTGATGTATTTAGCCCCTTTAGCTTTAGTTATTCTACATGTCCTTTAGTTTGAAAAGAGTAAATTAGCATATATTATTTTAAATTTTAAGAATCGCCATAGTTATAAATTTACCTATATATTTTTATTAACTAAAAATTAGTGTGTGTGTATATATATATATATATATATATATATATATATATATATATATATATATAGTCTGTTGGTTTACGTAAAGTATTAAATCCGTTTTTCTTGTACAAATAGCTCCTAGTGTCTCCAGATTTGGGTTACTTATCTAATGGACTATAATGATTCATTTTTATTTATAAAATGGCTATACTAGTTCAAAAATGGGCCCAAATTGTTTTACAATTATTGTAAAGTGGAGTATCATTTTTTAATTTCTTAGAAATTGATCTCTTTGATCGAGAAATTACAAATAGCCATAGACATCCTTTTAAGTTCATACATAATATGTTTGTAAGTCTCTTAAAGATTGATATCCCTATTTGCGCCTATAGATTTGTCATTTCTACAAATTAGCATCTCTAATTTAAAATTTAAGTTGATTCATTAAGTGTCAATCGCTCTTTTTTCACCAAATTGAACCCTTAGTTTGAAAAAACTGCAGCCATATATTTTCTAATCTTTTTGCATTAGCACATCAATACATTTTTAGTGATCTTAAAATTTTGAATTGCATATTTCCTTGAATATTTCTTGTTTTTTAGATTGACTCTTATAGTTTAGAAAAACAAGTAATCCCCTGTAGTTTTTACAATTCTTGCGGTGTGCCTATATCTCCTTGACTTGTTGTAAACTGGTCCTTATATTTGAAAAGGTTGCAAATTTACATATGTAATTTGTAATTTTTTTCTTCATTCACAATAAATCTACGATTATTTCAAAAGTTTGAGTTAATTTGCAGATTGACTTGTATAGATTCTTTGAATTTACAAATTAGTCTCTATATTTTAAAATTGCCAGTTGCCGTTCATAATTTCTATAGTTCTAGCAAATTGATACAAAGATTTAAATTTCTTACAGAGCTATAGGTTATTGTTTATAATAATAAGTTATAACCTGAGCATCTTGCAGGTTTTAAATCTAGTTTGGATAAATTATTATTACAAAGAACTATCTCAAGGCCTTAAAAAGAACAACAATTCTCAAGAGGAGCCTACTAGCTCATATGAATGATAGAAATAGCACTCAAACTTTAATTCTAGCAAACGGTATATGCATTTCTTTTTGTACTATAGGTTGAGGGTTTGATCTTTTAAGTCATCTTTGTTCACTTTTTAGTAGATCTAACCAGAAGGAATCCCTAAAAGAGCAGAACAGTGTTAGCACACGTCTTGTGAGTGAACCAATTATTGCGTAAACTGTAGTATTTGAAAAAAAAATGTTCTATTAGTTAGAATGTCATCTTTTCTACTTTTATTTCTGTTTTGTCTATGCTGATGTTAGGCGTCCTGTCAGGCTGATGCTATCATTTCAAGGATGAAGGCTGAAGGTTACATGGAGAGGACAGTGGAACCAACACTCTTAATTACTTCAGATATAGTAATGTCTGAGTTTTTTTAAATGAAGTTTCAGATAATAACTTCAGTTGTGTATGTCACCACTCTTTTGGCGTTAGAATAGTTGGGACATTATAGTTTTTTATTTTGGCACTGAGATGCTGAGGTAGATTCAGTCTTTTACCCGTTTGTCCCAGTTTAATTTTGTATTGACAAAAGTGTTCTCAATTCTAGTTGCGAATATGGAGTGCGGTTTAATCCATCTTCGAGAGATTTTGAATGATCATGCATAATCTTGCTTTTGCAATCTAGACATGTATTAATAATCTCATTATCTTTAGGTTGTGTTAGACCTCCTAGAATTCATTTTCAAAGCAATTTGAATCTTGTTAAATCATGCTGTATAAACATTTGTTGGGCTTCAATTGGTTCCTTACCAAGTTAGAGGCATGATACTTGAATTTCTGATTCAATGAAAATTTTTCTTCTTCAGGCACTGTCTTAAGGATCTTAGCTATCTCTTGATATGTTCTTTTCTTTTTGTTTCAAATCATGTTCTTTACCGCGGATTCATCTCTCGGAGTATTTATGTGCTGTGTAGTAAGCTTGTTCTGAGTTTCACCTTTTTGAAGTTGTCATCTTATCTTCTTTTTTTTTTTTTGGTTTGATGATTGATAAAACATATACAAAAATAATCACTAATCAATGTGCCTATATCCACCAAAAGAAACCATAGTGAGGGTTCCCCAGTCGTTGCATGTTCATAAGATAGCACAGAAATCAGAGGGTTCTAGCATTATTTTTCTTTTAGCATATTAGTTTTAATAGAACATGAGAAGACTGTGATATTCCAGTTTGGTGGATTTTTTTAGAAAGCATGTACTTAGAATAGCTTGACGCTCATGTGCAATTGTGCATATCTTTGGTTTTGCAAAGAAATCAATGTTTGCTGAAGTTTGTTATGCTAAGAACATTGCTTTTTGTCTGATACTGCATGGTTTTAAAATGTGTGCCAAAAAAGAAGCAGTCTGCTTATTTATTCGTTCGTACATCCAGTTTTAGAAGCAGTCTGCTTATTTATTCGTTCGTACATCCAGTTTTAGTAAGCACATGATTGTTCAATCCTTCCACGAAGTTTTAGCAACTTGTTCAATTTAACAAACTAAAACTGTTTTGTCAAGCTGTTGAGATGTTATAATGTTTTGAGTGTAGCTACAAGTTTATAATGAACTTGAAATTTCATTTATTTTTGTCACTAAGATGGAATTAATTTGGAGGTGGTCGTCCATAAAGGAGTAATTAGAGAAAAGCCAGTAAGCAAGGAAGAAGCCCGGCAATTCCTCAAAGGTTATATCTGTAATTAGACCTTCTATATCACATGTTTGCTGATCAACTATATTTATCCTTGAAAAAAAAGGCATATTTGTCCATTTCTTTTCTCATGAAATTAGAGCAATTATTTGGGCAGGCTATTCTGGAAACCATGTTTCAACAGTTGGTTCAGTTCTTGTTACAAATCTCAAGACTGGCAAGAGATTTGGAGGTTTGGATAAGGCTGAGGTGAGTGCCGAAGTATTATTATATTGCTCATTTTTCAAGACAAGGTTTATCAGTTTAATCCATCGATATCAAATGGGAATTTGAAAATAAGCAATATTGTTATTTGACTCTTGAATTTCTTGTGCTTCTGTCGTTTCGGTTTTTTTTTCTGCAGTACGAATATTTTTGGAAACTAAAAGAACCCGAGTATCCATTTCTTCTCTTTGTTCTTGTTCTGGCTTATGAACCCAGCAACTACTAACCTCTTGGGGATCTTGCAGGTGTACTTCCATGACATACCAGATGAGATAATTGAGAACTTGGTACTTTCACCTACTTAGTTTGAATTCTTTAATCCTCAACTTCCTCTAACATTTTTCATCCGTCAGTCAGGCGCATATTGTGCGTCATTTCTGCTTATAGTGTCAGTCAACTCTGTTTGCATTGTGTCCAAATGCTCGCTTTGTCTCGTGCGTTTTCTTCGATACTGGTGGAATTTCATTTGCTGTGTGCGCAGATTGATGAAGGCGTCGTATTCAACGTTGCTGGTGGTCTACTGCTTGAACATCCATTGACCTTGCCATTTGTTGAAGCAGTGGTTTGTAGCCACGTGACCTTACCAATTTCGTGGCCCTTTTTGTTGAGAGTTGCGCAGTATTTAATTTTGCACGGTGGTTTTGCAGGTGGGAGCAGCAGATGGTGTCATGGGACTTCCAAAAGCTCTTACGGAAAAACTTCTTAATGAAGCTCAGACAGACTTCTAATTAAATAAAATCCATTCTAATATGGAACATTATGAATTTTCTAATATGGAACATTATGAATTTTATTACCATAAGTTAATGCATCACTATTAGAACATGTAGGTGCAGATATCAGTTGAGGCAGATTTTGCATTCACGTAATTTTCTTATTGGCATATTTTTTTTGAATTAATATTTTTTGAGTTTAGCAAGGTATTGCAATGAATAGACTATAAACGAGTGCAATGAATGCTTCTCTGCCGGAAGGAGTTAATGTTTTGTTATTACGAGAGGTAACAAATCCCAGCCCGTCTATCTCCCAGGTTCTTAGACTTTTTATTTTTAAAATATTTGGTGTATTTTAACATAAAATTTAGTCCTACTCGCTGTCTGGCAAGTTGGGAATAAATCCTAGATTGTAATTCTTAAACACATGGGATCCGAACTCCGCTCCCGTTCCCATGTGATCATGTGCAGTAGCTTGATGCGGTCAATTGGCACAACGGTCGGGGAAATCGTGTTGCAGTTTTGGACTCCTGACACGGGCTGGATCTATATTGAGCCAACCTGGGTTTTAAAAAAACAGCTCAGATGATGCCTATTACCAGTTGGCAGAGGCCGAGCTCGTTAGAACGTTGAAAAGAGAACAAAAGTGTGTCATGTCATGCAATTGAGTAGTAAAAAAAAAGCTCTGTCTTATATCCGGTATGCAGCAAATTGACAGGCGTGAATGTGTTGCCTCCGAGAGATAATTCTGCTACAAACGAAATTTATTATTATTTTTTTTTTTTGAAAAAAAATCCAACAGCATGAAACTAATTGCCGTGGTTTTGAGTTTTGACTCAAACCAAACACGCTAGTCTAACGATCTATCTCTTTCTCCATTGTTGCCGTGGCAGGTTGAAGAAGATGGCACAGGCGAAACGCTTAATCAGTTGACCTAGAAAAAAAAAAACAATTTTGATGGAGAGCAGGAGCAGCAACTGGAAGTGATTGATTGCCTTGTCAAAGTTGTCAAAGCTTTTTTTGCTGCGCGTACTCATCGACAGTCACTGCTGATTGAGGATATTTATGCTTTTGGTGGAGACCGATTCATGGATCGCGAAACCAAACCCCACGAAAACATTTTGTTTTGATGAGGCCGTGACACTCCACCCAACACGTTTTCGCCAGCCTCTCACCACCACCTGCTCCTTAATTTCAGGACGTGCCCACTAGGCAGTAGCATCTTAGTTAACAGTCATCTCACCAGCCTTTCTAGCGTGCAAGGCGTACTTTCATCATCTTTCAATTTAGGCATGTTACATTGATCTTGTACCATGCACAAATTCAATTTATAAATTAGAAACACTTTCTATATATATTTTTTTAAAAAAACTAATCGGGAAGACCGAACATGTAGATAAAAGGACAAGGGTTCATTCGCCTATTAAACAAGTGTGTGTTGGGTTGGTTGGTTTGGATAAATATGCAAGTGAGGGGGGGGGGGGGGGGGGGGGGGGGGGGGATTGACTCCACCAATCAATGATGGATCGGGTTAACCTTACAAATGTACACGCGGCTACGCTTGAAAAGTTGATGCATTAAAGATTGGCATTCATTTTAGCCATTTATGTGCGTGCTTCCAAATGCAATTAATTAGCTCGGGGCAGTCAATGTATTGGCTTATGTGTGACTTTGACCCAATCCTTTTGTGCGTCTCAATTAATGAAATTCTAGCTTAGTCCTAGTTTTTTAACTTTTGTTTTAATAAATATATAATTAATGTGTGTAACATATCAAACACATATCTTTATTGTAAAAACTAAATGGAAATTATGGAGAAAATTTTTCGTAATAAATGTTTAAATAAAAATAATAGCGGAATTTATACTCGGCAAGATAGCAATATGTAGTATCATAGTTATAGACATAAATTAAATAATGCCTCTAAATATATGATCTATCAAACTCAAGAAAGGATACACAACATATGTAAATAGGGTCAAGTTTAAATGCTTTATGATGCACACTTATTAATTTAGCTCGATAATATTTTTTATTTTATATATAAATTAGTCATCCTTTTGACCATCGATGTATCTCTTTCATTGCCAACAAAACCCGCCGCAATTCAGTTGCCAAGTATCCACTAGCTAGTAGATGCAAGTAATTGTCAACGCTCGCTCGCCAAGTACATTTGGTAGATTAGTCAAATGTTTTTTTGTGGAGAAATCTAGGTTTGGTTGGCTAGATTTTGTCTATCTAATCAAAAAAATATCTATTTCACCTACTTTTTTAGAGATATTATGATCATTAAATTCAAGAAATAGTGCAACTTTTGACTCTTCAATAAATTGGTCAGCTCAATCAATATTTATCCAAATTTATAGCATGTAGCAAATGTTTTCACGGCACAAATGATGACCAATTCTATGCATATAAATGCTAATTTTTTAGGATCTACATTAATGACACATATAAATCATAATCGTATCAAGCCACCAACTAATAATATTTCAAATAATATTAAGGTAGAATTGGCTTATATATAAAATGGACTATAAACCTTTAGAATAGAGTCTCTTAAGTAGAGACGATAAAGCAAACTCATACTTGATTGATTTTGACTCGATCTAATTTTAATGAAAAAAAACTTAAGTTAACTAAGTCTTAAGTTAAATTCAAATGAAATATAAGTTAGACTAAAATCAGATATAGAATTTTAGAGACCTTTCTCAAACCTAAATCTAAACCTATATAGAAAATGATTAAAATACAATAAAAGTAACCCTAATTATTCACAAGATTACTTTTGTATTATTTTAAAATTTAGTTTATGTTAAACTATGCAATCGATTTATATTCAGTCAAAATTTATAACGATATTGGTATAAAATTAAAGAACTAGTATATTAGTATAGAGGGATATTTACAAATTTTCTAAGTTGCTAATATTCTTTTTTATAAAATAAAATAATTTATATAATAATATTTTTTTCATAACACCACAAAAGGAGTACAAGCCATTAGGAGTTTTTTGGACCAATTTACCGTGTACCCACTCGGATCCCCGCTCTAAGGTTCGAGAATTTAGTGGGCCACTCTGACACCAACCTCGTAAGCGGGTGCAGACATGTGTAATCCCAGCACGTAGTTCGCAGCGTCCGAGCCATCACGTTTTGTCCGCCGGCTCAGCGAAGTGGCGACGCCGCGACGAGACGTGATGTGACGGCGGCCGCCGCAGCGGTCCCACGCGGCGGCTGTGGGGTCCGCACGTTTCGCCAAATCCCGCGGTCCGCCGCCTCCAACTGATCAGTGGCAGCGACTCCGCCGTCCTTTGACCGGACAGATCCGCTTTGACCGGTCACTTTCCTTCTTGAAGAGTACTCGCTTTTTGCATCAAACTTCCAAACTGCCATCACGTGCCACGCATCTTTAATTTAAGCCATTCGATGATACTAATATTTTACTCGATTATATTTAAATACATCAATTCTTATATTACTGATTAAATTATTATAAAACCACAGTAGGTGGAAAGATTTACTTATCCGAATCATGAGTGATTTGTCAATTTTTTTAATAAAATTATAAAAAATATTAATATCATTGTTTACACTAAACATTTCAAAATTTTATAAAAATATTTTTAAAATTAAAGTACAATATTATTTATCAACTAAGCAGATAAATCAAAGATTGACTAATGACTACTATTAACATTATCTCAAGATATGAACACGTAAAAAAAATGTCATTCATATTGTTCGATTAAAATAGAAAAATTAAAAATATAATTCAGGACTTAAAATTTTCTATTATTTTCTATTTTTATTATGAATTTCTGCATGTTTTATTTTTTTTCGTTTTTCATGCAAGCCAAACAAGAAAAAAAATCCACCAAAAGTCAAAAATAGACACGTGGCATAAAAAAACGCGCTCAACTTCCAGTCAAAATTTACGGTATCAAATCCAGTTAGAAATAGTCGAGTCAATACTATCCCTAACAACCCTTTGACCAAAAAGAAATCAAAATTTTGATTATTTTTATTAATTTAAAATTTTTATTACACGAAATTCCAATTCTCAGAAGTAATTTATTGTCAGGAATTTTATTCAACAATGAATGATTTATAGACTAGATCTTTATAATAAATAGTTTTTTTTAATGTCAACTTTGAATTAGCTAAAGTAGCCGTTGAAGTCTCGTTCAAGAATTCATATTCTTGTGGATCAAGAACAATGTATTGTTTAACAAATCAAATTGCTGATAATTTAATTTGTCAACCTCATAATTGTTTCCTAAATGCAAGTCGATCGATCAATCCAATGGTGCCACGAGTATGATCTTGTAAACAAATTAGGGAGGGCGATTCAAACAAAAAAAAATAAATCTAATTTACCTTGACTTATAATTAGGACGAGGAGCGGTTGCGATTGATTCGATCTTGCATCGTCATCTGAAAAGCAAACTGATCCGCCATTGATGCGTTGACCGAGCTCTCCGATTGCTTTTGCACGATCATCATCAGCATACACTATCAAAACTCGGCACTATTCTGCCTACGATCATTTGGGAGTGTGCAGGAGGCAGGTAGGAAAAGAAAGATCGAGATGCGGAAAGAGAAGAAAAGGCAACTATTTTTTTGGGGAATCCAGGCTTCTCCATGGAGGAAAAATATTTAATGTTGGATCTCTCCTCAATTAGCTGTCGCTCCCGCTTTTCCCGTTTGAGTCAACTCCTTCCAACCCCAATCGCTCGCTCGCTCCCTCATCCGCGCTTCGCTTCTTTCTCCGACGACCAACACCACCACCGCCGCCGCCGACGCAGCCGTCACCGCCTCTGATCCTCCGGAGAGGCAACCAACTCCGCCGAATCGAAGTGATCAAGATTAAACCACGGTTTTTGTGCTTGCAGCTTTAGAGTGGCCTATGATCGCCCTGTATTGATTGCTATTATGATCGCCATTATTAGGGTTGAGAAGCAAAAGTGTCTGTGCGTGTGAGAGAAGTGGCAGTTGGCATCTGCTTTTGTGCATTAAATTGGAACCTCTTAATTCGCCCCCAAACAAGTAGCTGTAAACGTCGCAGCAACCAGACGAGCCACTTCGTTATTTTTTTTTTCAAATTTAATCCACTTCTTCCGATCTTTTCCCTTTTTTTCTCTTACCTTTTTTTCCTTTTTATTTCTTTCCTTTTTTTCTCTGTTTCTTTCTTCATTCTTTTCTTTGATTCAATCTATCTGTAAGCGGAGGGAGTGATAGGCCAGTGAATGCTGCTTGGGCGGCGCGGACGGTGGCGATTGATGGACACCATACCTCACCTCGGATTGCCGCCCGATACCCAGACCGGGGACCAATCGTAGCCACCCTAGCCATGCGCATCCTGCTCCGCGCTGTGACCCTGCTCGTCGCGCTTTGGTTCGCCGCGCCGGCGCCGGCAGCGGCGCAGAACCTGAGCTCCTCTTCCGATCTTGCCGGGCTTTACAGTCTCCGCGGTTCGCTCGGCCTGCGGGCCCGGGACTGGCCACGGAAGGCGGACCCCTGTACCTCCTGGGCCGGCGTCGGCTGTAACGCCGCCGGGCGGGTCGTCGCCCTTGACATCTCCGGCCTTCGGCGTACCCGGCTCGGCCGGCTCAATGCACAGTTTGCCGTTGACGGGCTCAAAAACCTTAGCCAGCTCGGCTCCTTCAACGCCACCGGGTTTGCCCTCCCCGGCCCCATCCCCGGCTGGTTCGGCACCGACCTCGCCCCCACATTCTCCGCTCTCGTACTCCGTGGGGCTTCGGTCTTGGGGCCCATTCCTGACGCCCTTAGCGGCGCTTCTGGGATCACTGTGCTCGACCTCGCCGGAAACGCAATCACTGGAAACATACCGTCCTCCTTCGGCCAGCTTGGGAACCTCTCGCGCCTGGACCTCTCCTACAACTCACTCTCTGGCACGGTACCGCTGTCTCTTGGAACTATCCGCAGCTTGAAAACCCTCATCTTGGCGAACAATGACTTCTCCGGCACCATTCCCCCGCAGCTAGGCGATCTGTCATCGCTCACGGTTCTTGATCTCAGTTTCAATTCCCTCACCGGATCGCTCCCTGATGATCTGAAGAACCTAAGGAGCCTCCAAAATCTCAACTTGGCCAGTAACTCTCTCTCGGGTGCACTGGCTGGCAGTCTGCTGGCCGGTCTCAACCGGCTCCAGAATATTACTTTAAGCCACAACAACTTCTCAGGGGCGCTGCCGGACTCACTCTGGTTTCTTTCGGAGCTACAGGTCCTTGACGTCTCTGATAATAAGCTCACCGGCACACTTCCGGATCTTGTGCCTGCTGTTGCTAATGGAAATATCAGTGGTATGCTCTTTGATCTTTCAAACAATCTTTTCTATGGCTCCATCTCTTCTCGATTTGGGAGTGTTTTTGTCAAGTTTGCAACGGTGAATATATCAAATAATTATTTAGAAGGTGCATTGCCAATCGGCAACGGGAGCAAGAATCTCTCTTTTCAGTTGAATTGCTTCCAGAATTCTGCAAACCAGAGAAGTTCAAATGTCTGTTTGCAGTTCTATTCGGAGAGAGGGTTACCTTATAATGGTAATTTGGCCCCGGGTCCTCAGCCTTCAAGCACTTCCAATAAGGGGAACCGAAACTTGAAGTATATATTGATAGGGACACTTGGAGGCGCTTTAGTGCTTGCCATATTGGTTCTCGTCCTGCTATGTTTTATAAAAATATCTGGTCGCAGAAAGGATAAGCAGCAAGAAAGTAGGGGAGTTGCATCACCTTCTGGAGATGGAACACAGGCTTCCGGTGTTTTTGTCAATTTGTCAGCTGTAGGAGAGCCCTTCAGTTATGAGCAGCTGCTCATGGCTACTACGGATTTTAGTGAGGCAAATCTTATTAAACATGGACACTCAGGCGATATATACCGTGGTTCTCTAGAAAGCAGAATTCCCATTGTGGTGAAGAGGATCAATCTTCAGAATCTCAGGAAGGATGCTTCTATTGCAGAACTGGATTTGTTCTCGAAGGGTTTGCATGAGCGATTGGTTCCATTTCTTGGTCACTGTTTTGTGAATGAGAATGAGAAATTCATTGTATACAAATATGTGCCAAATGGCGACCTCTATACTGTATTACAGAGGAAACCTGAGCTAGACGAAGGGCAGCAATCATTGGATTGGATTAAGAGATTGAAGATTGCCACAGGGGTTGCGGAGGCTCTATATTATCTTCATCATGAATGTTCACCGCCACTTGTTCATAGGTGCGTCCCTTTGTTGAAGATGTTCTCCATTTTGATTTTTATGCAAGTGCAAGTAAATATCAGGAGCAATTTAATTTCTGATTTTGTGTAGGCGGTTATTGTTCGCAATTCTTTTTGGTGTACTGAGAAAAAAATTCTTTTTGGTGTACTGAGAAAAAAAATCAACAAACATTCATTGTTGACTCTTGTAAGGTTATCCAAAATGTGTTCTGGGGTCTTAGGATCTTCCGATTCTACGATCCAAATTAGGCAAACCATTCCAGAACGAATATAAGATCTGAAATATGGTTGAACCTTACGATCCCACGATTTGGGTCTTAGGATCAGGTAGGATCTTACGATCCCAGCGATCCTACTCGATCATAAGTTAATAGGTAAAATAAGTTCATACTATACTAAAAATCAATAATCTATTATATTAAAAGTTTTTAATTGATGTGATGTAGTTTTTCGTCTTTAATTGTCATTATTTGCTTTTTTTTATCAATATTCATCAACTTAAGCTCGTTATTCTTTACAACTATATTTGTCTACTTTAATTATTTATTAGAATAAACTTTATATTATTTGTTATTGTCATTATAATGTATATCTTTATCTTCATCATTTTTCATGTTTTTATTTGTTGTCTTCACTTCAGTGCATGTCTTTGTTGTTTCTAGTTTTATTGTACATCTTTATTATATTCGTCTTCTATTAACTTATCTCCATCACCATCACCTCACAAATATTCAATTTCATTATTTTATACTATACAATTAATACATTTGAATAATAGTATATATATATATTATTTATTACTTATTAAAATATTTTTTATACTCTTAAGTCTAATTAGATAAATATATTTTAAAAAAATATATATTTTAAGTGATTTGGTAGGATCTTACGATCTTACGATCCGATTCTACGTTCTGATCCTATAAAGTCTTTATCATTCCTAGGTAGGATCTCGATCTTGACAACCTTGGACTCTTGTATGCTACTCATAGCATTTGAGATTTTTGTGCTGTCATTTGGTTGTTATTGGTTGTTACTGCCAACCTAAAAGCAAACTCAAAATGTTGTTTGGTAAAAGAAGTACCATATTGTGCTTTTAAGCTATAGCAATTTTGGGTACTTTTTACTACAAATTAATGGAAAAAAAGGAATTAGTTAGAAACTAAATAATAATTTAAAATATAATTTAAATTAAGATTTTAAAAACTGATCTGAATAAGTGTATTGGTTTAGTTTTGGACTAATTGCTACAGTAAAACCGATTGTATTGATACAGTGTTTGAAAATTTCGGTCAGTATGGATCGAAATTTCAAACCTTGATTCAAATTATTACAATATAGTTTTGAGGAATTGCAACACTGACAATTATCCTAGCTCTCGCCTTGAGTTATTAAATAACTTTCTGCTTAAAAGCACACACTTATTGTGCCACGGTTTCTATCACAACATAATCGTTTTGTAACAGCTGAGGTTTTGAAATTCAGTTTGCACTGAGCTCAATGTCAAATTAGTATGTATGGTCACATGGTACTTATCAGTATATATATATATACATCTACATAATACTAGATCAGTACTGAACTTGTACTGTATATGGTATAGTTTTGGGTTAGTATATACCTCTAGGTCGTATGAATCAGTTTTTAAATCCATGTAATAACATTCCCAAATTAATCCTTAATTTGCAATTTGAGATCTTGAAAATTTTTTATCCTAACTGGTTAGTGCTGTCCTTTTTCTTATGTTGTACATTTAACCATGATGAGTTTTTTTTAAGGTAATTTATATTTATCTATCTGTATCACCTTATGCATATTTTAGAGAACAAACTTCATGTTAATTCATTTCATTTGCCAAAGCGAACCTAGTATTTCTTCTTAATGTTTCAATTTGTTTCAGCTCACTTGATGTATTCTGGTTCAGGCGATCCAAATTCATCACCATTATGTATTATGACAGGCTTTTCATATATACATGATAGAGATGTAATACTGCGGACATAGTAATGCACTGGCTAAATAGTTTTTCTGTGCTTTTTGTTTCATGTTGCTGGCATATTAGCACCGTGAAGTTTCTTATTTAGTCTAGATACTCTGCTCTTCCTGATTTCAAAATTCGACTGCATTCACTATCTATATTCTTTCCTTTTGGATTCTTTCTAGGAGATATAGACTTTGCTATTCTAATTGGCATGTTTATCTTGTTTAGACCTCATGGTTATGTTCTGTGACTGTTGTATGTTTGGTCCAAGCTCCAGTTGTAACTCGTTTGTTAGTAACTTACTTTTCCCATCCACATTGCCCCATCACAAAAACTGGATACAACCTATTGCCTTGGCATAGTCTAAGCCTCAGACTAGTGATTCTTGCCAACTGATCTTATCTTTGTCTTCCCATGACAAGCTTCAGTGCTTTCATCATCTTGATGCTCAATATTTGTTGTTGTCATAGGGCATCTTATTGCCATTTTTAAATTCTTAATGGGGTCTCCTTCCCGCAACTAAAACCCTAAAAACTTATTGCTAGCTTCTTTTTTTCTCTAAGCGCTCATTCTATCTTATTTTTTCATACCTGATCTTTTCCCTTAGCTTTTATTAGATAGAATTGACTTATCAAATCATTTGGTTCTTCTCCTAGTGTCAGTGATAAAGTTGATCAATTTGTCATGACTTTGAGAATAATTTGTCAGGAAGGAAGTTAGTTGGTCCAAGCTTCAGGAACTCAAAATTGTAATTTGATGATTTGCAACAAATTCATTGTTATGGTTTATACAATGCTTTTGGTAAGATATCAATTAAGAATCTGATATCGCTTCTCCTAGTAAAAGCTGAAGCAAAATTTAGAGAGATTCTAGGAACCCTATCTATCCCAGAAGAAGTCAAACCGTTGATAATTCATGCAGTGATCCGGAACCATGATCTAAGGAATGTCGGTCACTCTTTTTCCAAATTCCAAGCCCTTTCGAATTGCTTCAAAATCAAATCAACCGTTCCTTGTCTAGAATTCTTTGAAGTTGCAAGCCAACTGATCCACAAGTATTTGATTCTGTCTGCAACTGGTTCATGCTTACTGTTGTTGTTTTACTGAATAGAACATCAAGGTTCAATACCACTATTGTAAATTGTACTTCGTGTAACAACTTGTGCACACTATTTCAAGAACGTATTCTTCACTTGTATCTAAGAGATAAGAGCTACTTGCTTCCACTAAAATGTTCTTTTGTGAGAAACTGTCAAAGTGTCCTAGTCATTGCAGTAAGTATCACTTAGTTTAGTATCATACTATCATTTATCAAATACCAATAAATCCTGTGATTGCAGAGACATCCAAGCAAGAAGTATTCTTCTTGATGATAAATTTGAAGTGAGGCTTGGAAGTTTGAGCGAGGTATGTGCTCAGGAAGGAGAAGCACACCAAAATGTCATCAGCAGGCTACTGAGAAAGTCACAGTAAGTTTCAATTTTCATTCTCCTTTTTTTTTTCTTTGTTTGGCCCCTAGTGTTTATGAAACTTCAATTCGTCTCTAAGCTTAGGTTTAAGTTTCACTTAGCCCTTCAACCAATTCGTTAAGAATTGTCACTTTACCATCCTAAACCATCAAGTTACATGCTACAAATTCTGGAGGCTAATTTGAAGTTCATAGGCAAGACTTTGGACCAAATTAAATTTTATAAAGTTTGGGGGCTAAATTGAGAAATAATTATAAAGTATAGGGGTAAAATGAAATTATCATAATTCCTATCTAGGAATTTCATATCTAATGAATATGGTAACGTAAGCGTTACTTCCTATTTTATTTAAATAGTTCTCTTTCATTGTGTTGGGGGTTGGCTATTTTTCCATAATTTAATTTCATTTTGCAATTTTCTTCCCCGTCTAAAATATTTGATATGATTTTATGTAGACATCTTTGCGATAAAGGAATTCATAATTTATTTAGTTATATTTTATAACCATGCTTTTTGTGACTTTATTTTCCTTTTTCTAAATGATGTATCCCTTAAATTTATAGATATAATTAATTATTTTTTTATAAAGAGGTAGTGGGAAATAAGGACAATCTCTTCCATTTCATATACTCCAAAAACAGAGTCCACTGTTCTCTCATCTTTTCTTTCCTCATTCTCTAGGTTCCACTCTCTAAGTCTCAAGTTGGAGTAATCTTTTTACTAGGTCCTACTTTTGATGCTCGATGTTAAAAGGATATGCATATAGAATTTACACCATCACTGCTGCAACATCGGCTATATCTTGGGGTCTAAGATCATATTAAATCCACAAATGGATTAAATCTTTGCCTTAGGACACATATACTTTATATAAATGATTACATTTTCTCTTGAACAACGCAATCATTAGAATCCTAACTAGATGTACTTTATCTTGAGACATACATTACATATGAATTTAGTTTCTTTATGATTACTTGTTCTGCAATATTATATATAGGAATAGAATCAGTACTTTTATCTACATGCATTCTACGAGGTCATGAATTAAATTGTCATAATATTAAACTTTATACTTGAAATTATTTTAATTTGATAACTTGGTTTAGTGATGTCAAGTGTATATGACTGTTAATCATTTGAATTGATTGATAACTCAATCAATTCAAATAAGACTCCTTAGTAGAAATTATTTTAGTTATATTTAAAATATGAGGATCATATAACAAGGATAGATTAATAGGTTACAATACCTACATATGAATTGGTTATTCCCATATTATCTTTTTTTTACTATTCCATGAAAATGTGTGGCTCCAACTTCTTATTATGCTTATGATATTATAAAACCATGGACTTCTATTTATGATCTTAATAAAAACTCCTTATTAACGTACTACACATAAAGTTGTAGTTAACAAAAGAAAAAAAAAAGGCTCACTTGAAGATTTTAACATTACTAAGATTGTAACTTATCAAAGGGAATAGGAATTTGTGTATATTGAACTTTAACATTTCGAACCTTGCTCAAATACAGATGACAGAAACAATCCTTTAAAATCTAAGTGAGACTCAAATGATTGCTTTAAAAGGTAACTCTACTCTTATCACCATAAGGATTTTTCTATATGAGGGTATCCATATATGACCATGGCCTAGGAATTGGACGTTAACATTTTATTAAAAATCAAGATACTCTTGCACTACTAAAAGTTATCTCATGTAGCAGTTATTTCTGTTGCGTGTGCATTGTTCAATTAGGCTAAAACGGGTACAGTTGAAGAATTGGTGCACTTCGACGGAAATCTGGGCATTGAATGTGTTGAAAAATGCTCTTCTATATAATATAAAAATAAGCAACACTAACATGGATCTTAATTTCTTGATGTGTTGTAAATATTTAGAATTTTATGATGGATTGTTGACATTTTTTCGATAATTAGAATACAAAACTTATTTGGTAACATTTTTTAATCAATACTTTCCTTAACTTCATTTCTGCCTTTCCAAAAGATGTATCCCTTCAATTTATGGATTTAATTAATTATTTTATGAAGAGGTATGGGAATCGATCATCTCTCCCTGTAAATAGGAACTCCTCTTTTCTTTCCATATACTCCAAAAAGAGAGCCAAATGGCTTTCTCCTTTTCTTTCATCATTCTCGAGGTTCCCCACGCAAATTTAATTAGTTACACTATAAATAGAAAACTAGATCGAATTCTTATGAGGGGCTAGATCTTTGCCTTATAATAGAGATACATTACCTCTGTTTTTTTTTTCTAACTACTTATGTTAGCATTTTCTATTCAATTCAGATTTCTTAATCATTTTTGTTATGATTCAACAATTTTATGGCAACGTTGAATGTAACTCCACAAAACTATGATCTTGGAAAGTGTTTAAAACTAAAGGATATTGGCAAGCATGGTTTATAATCCGGTCCATACCACTGTACCGGTCAGCAATAAAACGGGTACTAGTATACATGTGTCGATATAAGTACATTAGTGCTAATATACCTATTGTATCGGTCCTTAGATTTGAAACCTTTCTTATAAGTGACTATATAAAAGGGGATATATTGAATGATCAATAAAAAAGGATCACTAAATGAAACATGTTGTAGATATGCCACGGCCCGATGAATTGCTAGCTTAATCCTCAATTACTGCCTTTAGAGAGTGGTAATTTATTCACTAACAACATCAACAAACTGAAGATAAAAAACTATTTTCAAAATAATTTATAAATGTATTAAATTCCACCTAAGGATCTACTAAGCACAATAGCAATACCAATAAATATGATGTTGGTCCAATGCTAAATGAATAAAGAATAATAAAAAATTTAAGAATATACATGATTTCTTTTCAGTACAACTCTATATAGTTGTCTAGCTCTCTCTTTATCTGTAGATGCATCTGACTTGATGTTAGCATAAAATACGCTAAGTAGGAATAAGCTAAAAAGATGATGTATAAAATATAACAAGGAACAACAAATAATATGCATAAGAAATATACATACTACTAGGAACAACTATCATAAAAATGCAATGCTTAACCATGTCATGTAAACCATCAAGCTCAGACCAAACCATGAATTATTACCCACACTATAGCTAGAGTGTTTCCAACATTGTGGAATGATTGTCTTTAGACAATCTTGTGGTGTTGTGTCCAACAATTTGCAACCATAGTCATGTCAAACTAATAACTCAGCAGCTACCCCAACCAACACATTATAGTCCTAGTCCAATCCAGTAGTCTACTATAATAACATCTACATGGTCTACTACAAATTAGTCATTGTAAATAAGATCATAGGTTCCAAGATATTTGTATACAATAATAAAAAAACTAGATATATCTTTATCAACTAAATAATTCATATGTCAAATGCGTATTTGTCATCTCTGAACAACAAAAGACTCCAATAGACTCCAATAATATATGTATCTCTACTCCAGGTTTAAAAAATTGGTATTTGGTGCTGACACATTACCAATAGTGCCAACTGAATATATATGTACTTATATCGACTATGTATTGGCTAAGGTTTAAAAACCCGATCCATACTGGGTGGTACAGCTAGTTTGCACAATAGAAAAAGAGTTGCTGTACTTGAATGAAGGTGCTTGCAGTTAGTTTGCACCAATCCGAACAAAAGAAGAGTTGCTGCACTCGAATGAAGGTGTTTGCACTGCTCGGCTAGACAAATAAGATATATCTATATCAACCAAATAATTCATATATCAAATGTGTATTTGTCATCTCTGAACAATAAAAGATATAATAACATGTGTATCTCTACTCCAAGGTTTAAAAAATTGGTGCCAAGACAGGATACCAACCAATTTTATTGTATATATATCTATCTATATATATATATATATATATATATATATTTATACTTACATTTATATATGCCAGTATTGACCATGGACCGGTCATGGTTTAAAAAACTTATCCATATAAGTAGTACAGCTGGTTTGTACATTAGAAGTGCAAGCCACAAGCTGCTCAAAATGTGTAAATCTAAATATATAATTGGAATTCAAAAAATGAATTATAGAATTTTTAATACTTTTTGTTCAAATTATTTGAGTGTATAACATATCCTCCATGTAAAAGAATACAGTCCTCCAAATTCACATCTTATCCTTCTAGTTTCCTTTATTGTCTGTTGGGAAAAAAGAGAAAATGCAATGAATCTGGTAGCAAAAGCTACCGCTACTAGATTCATTATATTTTCTCTTCTTCCCTTCTTGTTTTCTTTCTAATAAAACAGACCCTGAGCGATCTCCATGTGTGCTGTAAACTGTAGTCTGATTTACTGGTTGAGGTTTGTTTAGCGTTTAGTCTCAAACACCATAACATAATCTGATGATAATTTGCTAGACTCAGTCTCCTCGTGACTTTAGTCATTGATTGATTTTTGCAAACATACACCTCTACTGATCTACACGCGTACTTTGAAGTCATGTTCTTGTCATTTTTACAGTCTTGGAAAATCTTAGAAAAGTAATTTCCATGATATGCTGCCGTATGTGGCATTTGCCCTTAGAGCTATCTTTTCAACATGTCGCCATGACAAAAACGTCTTTTCCCCATGCACTTAAAGATTACAAATGTTCGGTGGGGTCAGGTTATCCTACAAACACTCAAGTTGATCTTTTTGCATCTGAGTGAATGAACATCTCATAGCTCTCTCACCTACGTTGGGATCTAAAGGACATTTGATGTCAACATTTGTACTGTTGATGGCATACCTTGCTCCACTTGCAGAGCATCAATCACATTCTTTTGTAGCACAAGCCATTTCACCTCACACTCTTTGAGGAGTCCTCAATCTACTACAAGTCATTTGCATGTTTGTCTGATTTGCTATAAGGATTTTGCCACTACAGTTAACAAAATATCCACATCATCTTAGATGCCATTTTGTGGCAAAATAAAATATGCATTATCCTTGTAACCTAATGCTTTGACACCAGTATATTTGTCATGCCTCAAGCAAGTGCCAACTTAACCCTAACCCTCGATGATCACTTTGGTGCATGACAATTTATTCACTAGTGACAACAAAATAAGAATATAAAACCCTTTTCAAAATAAATTTTAAATCTATTGAAATAACACAAGGGTATACTAATCATAATGGCAATACCAACAAACACCATAGTTGTCTAACGCCTAATAAATAAATAGTACGAGCAAGTGCCAACTTAACCTTCGATGGTCATCTTTATTGCATGGAAATTTATTCACCAGTGGCATCAACAAAATAAAAATATTAAACTCTGTTCAACATAATTTTCAAATTTATTAAATTAACATAAGGGTATATTAATCACAATAGCAATACCAATAAACACCATAGTTGTCTAATGCCTAACAAATAAATAAATAGTAATAAAATAAAAGAATAAACAACTATATTTCCAAAGCAACTTTATAACCTCTACTCCGTTGTAAATCACCTATCTAATACTACTTGTATAGTTCTCAAGCTATCTAGACAAGCTAAGTAATAATAACATACCAAGATGATGTATAAAACATAGCAAGAAGGAACAAACAATATTATGCATAATAGCTTATAAATATTATAAAAAATAACTATAATATAAATGTATTCCTAGCCATGTGTGAATCATCAAAAGTTTGAACTAAGGCATCAATCATAATTCATACTCTGTAAAATGTTTCCGGAGTTACTCATAAAGTAGAACAACTGTCTTGTGATAGCCCGGTGGTGTACAACCAACACCTAGCAACCCCAACAATGTCCAATTGACAACCAATCAATTACCTTGGTTGAGGCACTATATTCAGATTCAATGTACTACGATACTAACATCCACATAGCCCATTGATAAATCATTGTCTAATTGATAAGATCATATGTTCCACAATATTCCCTGCAACATATAATACACAATAATCACAAACCATGTATATATATATATATATATATATATATATATATATATATATAAAATAACTAAATAGCTCATATGTGAAAAATGGGTAGATATATAAACCAAAGAGGGAGGGGTATATGCATCTCACAAGTCAAATCACAAACTACATAATTCAACACATGTATTCATCCACATGATCAAGTAAACATATATGATAACAATGCTAGATTTAGAAACAAATCAAAGCTAAATAACCAGATATCATGGTGTCAATAATTTCTATAACATTCAACCCCACTCTTATGGATCTTTAATTTAAACAAAAGAATAATCTAAATTAAACTTGCATTTATTAATATCCAAAATATGAATTATAAGCTTATTAACATTATGATAGAAAAGAAAATAGAAGTTTTTCCTACCATAAAAATTTTTTTACCCTCTCCTATTCAATTTACTTTTTCATGTCATTTGAAAGCTCACCAAAACTTCACTTAAAATATGTTCCTTTTATCTTATGCATGTGTACGTGGATATATATCCACACATATGCATATACATAACTATCTAACTATTATGTATCTCTCAGATGAGACCGATGTGCAGAAAACACAGAATCCAGGAAATCGAACAAATATTACTGAGCAAATATTACATCTTGTGAATGAGCCAACTTAGTCCTTAGAATTTTACAAATAACATCTTGAGCCAAAAATGTATATATTATAATTGAAATTCCAGAAATGAGTTATAGAATTTTTATATATAATTTTTGTTCAATTATTATTGTTTTTGTTGAATAAAAAGCTATATAGTTGAAAACAGATTGAAGAAGAATTATACAGAGAAATGGTTAAAAGTTTTATCCCGACAAACAAATGACCCTCAATTTTTTTTTTTTTTTACACAGGCAAGTCTAGAGTTGACCCAAGACCTTATTATTACCTGGGGTCCTTACAACTTTATCCTTAATTATGGAAGTATTTTTGAATCACTAGCTCTTAGGGCCGGGTGTCCTGCTTCGACCCACTGAGCAGATTCTGCCAGCCCTGCTTATATGTGTATTCAGTTTTTGAAGGAAGAATGATCCTAAATTTTGCATCACCATCACTCATCTTATTTTGGTTGAAACTTACACGAGTTAGGAGAACACGTCAGATTGCCTCTTTAGAATATCTTTTTGTCAACTGTGATGAATATGCAATTTTCATTATGAAATGGTGTTTAGCACTTTTGATTTATCTTGGATAGATAGCATATTATATATAATACTACCTTTCTATTGTATCGCTTACAGCTTTGACTTTATTACACTCTTGTTACTGAGGTCTGATTTAGTTTGCCATATTGTAACATTCCCTCTTCTGTGATTGACAGGACGACAGAGCAAGGAGTGTCTGGTATGATACCTTCTGAAGATCTTCCTTGGCACTATCTGCTTCATCGTTTCATTCCATTCTTAGCCAGTCACTTTTGTTCCTTTTTATTTTTTTTTTAAATTGCAGGACCGCCTGCTACATGTTCATATGATATACATTGTTTTGGGAAGGTACTGCTTGAGCTGGTTACTGGTAAGCTTGGAATCAGCGGGTCAAATGATGCTACGACGAATGAGTGGCTTGAACATACTTTGCTTTACATCAATGTGTACGAGAAGGAACTAGTGACCAAAATTGTCGACCCATTCCTCGTTGTTGATGAGGATCACTTGGAGGAGGTCTGGGCAATGGCAATCGTAGCCAAGTCTTGCCTAAATCCAAAGCCCAACAGGCGGCCACCTGTGAGATACATCCTCAAAGCATTGGAAAACCCTTTGAAGGTGGTAAGGGAAGACAACAGTTCGGGCTCAGCCAGGCTGAGGGCTACTTCCTCAAGGGGTTCTTGGAATGCTGCTTTTATGGGAAGTTGGCGACGCAGTTCCTCTGAGATTGTGTCTGTCCCAAGCCAGCTAAGAGAGGATCAAACACTGAAACGTTCAGGTACGTCCAGGTCTCAGGGAAGCAACGGAGAGCAATCATTCTCCCTCAAGAGGCCTTCTAAGGAGATATTCCCTGAGCCATCTGGTTTACGTGACATTGACGATTGAAGTGAATAGTGTTTCTTTTTTTAATTCTTTGGACAATAATATATGGTGAGCTCTCCATTTGAGTTCCGGCCTATCGGCACCCGATCTGTGGCTGTGAGATTTGCAAATCTCAATTTGATTGAAGTGTTAAAAGTGTTGATTTCAATTCTCTCTTCTCCTTCCATTCGTGCATAATTAACAAATTTCTGTTGGAAGAGTTGGTCCTCGTGGGAGCAGGCTCATGGAGGCCATAATCATATGGAGCGGTTGTCATTTTACAGTGATAGTGATGATGATTCATTTTTTCTTTTCATTTTGGTTTGGTTCTTTTTTGTACTTGTAAAACAAGATGCAATTCTTTGCACGTGTAATTTATGCTTTATTGATGGTTCATTGGGTCGTCCGTCGTTGTATAATCGGTTACCTAGTTTCGCATTGAAATAACTGTCCATTACTGTATCTGTCATTCTGGTTTTTCCATCCAAGCTCATTTTAGATATACATTTAAGCTATGTTTCGTTGAATAGAATTTTGATAGAAAGAATGAAAAATATAATGAATCTAGATGATTTTTTATCTAGATTTATTACATTTTTTTTCTTTTCCATCATGAATTCCATTCAACAAAACATAATTTTAGATTTTGTTTTCTGATACATTACCAGGTGTCACGCCCCGATCGGATCAGCCTAAAAACAACGCTTATCCGTTGTCTTAGGACCGTCCGGCGGAATACCGGAACGCAACTCTCTCTAGAGTTTTCGGCCCCAAATCGAAAACCCTAACTCTCCGATTAAATTTTATCCCCAAATTACAGTTCACTCCGAGAAACCCTAACCCTAGATTAGAAAAATCAAACCCTAAATCAGAAGTCAAAATTTTCTCTCAATCAAAATCTCTCCGCCGCTTGATTTTATCCTTTGCTTACGCCAGCCGCTTGATTGCTGACATCACCCCAATTTCGTTCGCCGCTTCGATTTCGAAATCACGCCGCCTTACGTCAGCGTCGCCCTGCTAACGTCAGCCAAATCAATTTGATTTCAGCCGCTGGCTTCCGCCTTCCGATTTTGACCCAGTCAAAATCGGAACACTGCGTCGTCTTCCCCGTTCGTCCGAAGCCGAGCGCCGCCTGCCTTTCTTCAGTGCCTCGTCGTCGTTCGGCAGCCCTGCTGCCGTGAATCGTTGCCGGAGATGCGTAGAGCTCAGAAGCTTTTATTCACCCGAAGAAAACTTACAAAACCTTCTCAACTATCGCCGACGACCCCCAGGCCACCGACGAAGCCCTCGAACCCTCCCTCGTTGTCGACCCCTGTCGACGACTACAAAGCTCTCTGTCGACCTCGCCCTCGAAGCCGTTCGCCACTCAAACTCTCCCCAAAGCTCTCGGTGGTGGTGATGCACTGGCAGGTGGAATCGCCTCAAGCTCGGTGGTTCCTCTATCGATCTTCCCCCCGTCGCCCATCGATGGTATTTAAGGAGCCGCCACCGCCTGCTGCCGCGACCCCGTCTTTAGCCCTAAAATCGGGCCACGCTGCCACGCTCCCAGCTCCCACGTCAGTCGCCGCCTTTCCCACTGATGTTTACCTCTTCCTCGCGTCCGGATTTGCTGCAGACGCCGTCGCCATCGTCCGCTTCCAGCGCACGCGATGAAGACGCAGCGCACGCGGTCGAGCTGCGACTGTGTTGCTGCCTCGGGCCAGAGTTTGGTTTTGTGTCACCACACGAGCTTGGGCTCAGATTTGGGCTTGGACTGGACCGGTCGAACCGGGGCTAACATCATGTATTAGATTGACTACTTGCCTTGTGGACAAAAGGACAGAAAGGCTGCTGTGAGCCGTTCAGACATATCTCTGCAGTTTGCTATGGAAACGAAAAGAAAGAAGTTAGCGACATGCTTTCTGATTAATTATCCAGGTGTGAGTTAAACAGCCTTAGTTATTTTTCTCCCCTCAAAAGTTATTTTATTTTTTTTTATTAACAAAATGACCCTCAATTATTATTTTTATTTACCAAATGTTTCCCTAATTAAATGTCCTAATATTCACGTTAAATATGTTTCGGGCTTCAAAGAATATTATAAATGTTTTATTTATAAAAATTAAATTCATTAAGTCACTATCTAATTTGACGACAATGAGTATAAATACATTACAATTATAAAATTCAATAAATATTGGAACGTACACATTATTGCATAGGGTTGTAAGAATAGAAAATTTTTAAAGAACATTCATTTATATAAAATGAATAGTTTATCATATAAATATTGCTATACTCAACGGAGCGGAGCATCCTTTTAAAAATACTCGAGAAGGATAATGGACATAAAAAATAATCAAACATGAAGCTGATGGTTTTCCAAGTTCAATCAAAATTTTTCATCAAAATCAAAATTTTACTAAACAGAGATTTAAATAATAAATCATTATCACTCAAAATTATCTTGCCAATAATATTCTACAGGCTCACAAGTTTTCCACAAACTGGACATGTTAAGGATCTGAAAACTAAAAGAATATATTGATAATCACATAGACAAAGGTCTTCTCTCCTTTTTCTTGGCACGCAATTTATGCGTAGAAATCTTAAACGAATACGCGATGAATAATTCCAGCACACACCATAATAGCACAAACCTTATAGTGTTTTAAGTGTTGCATAGCAAGAAACTATAAGCATGAAAAATACCAATGCGCAGGTAAGAGCCACTAGGACATCGCTCCTGCACAACAAAATTTCACCGAACTCATGATCAAGAATTATCTTATATTTACAGTTAAACTAAATAATAGCAGGAGAAAGAAAGAAGAAGAAGATACTAATATGTAGAGCAGTCAACCATAAGGTTTCTGTGTTTCGAACATGATAATTTAAGAACCAAGAACTAGGTAAGAGCAAGATATGACTCTAGTAACTTGATCCAATTTCCAAATATACTTGTGAGTGGTGTTGTCCTTCTTTCAGAAGATTATGTATGTGTTTGTAACGTATTGGTGCTGTTTCCCTCTAATGATTCAATGTTCAACTTTTGTGATATTGTGATTAAACCAACACTAGGATACTATATTAGGAGGTAAATTCCTTTCTCCTTGTTATAGATCCGCATGCAACAATTGCTTTCAGTCAGTAATTGTTCATGCGCATCCTGGAAGTTTCATGTTACTTCAACAAACAGTTTCTTTTGAAAGCTCCTTATCGCTTGGAACTAAAACAACAGTTTTTGCCGAAAGCTATAGTCTATCACTTCCGAAAGCTATATATCACTTCCGGTTCTCCTATTTCAACTTGCTCAAGCAATAATCCATACTGCAATTCATAACGTGTGAACTAGGTGAGCCTCCAAAATCACAAGCGCTATTATGCCACACAATCCCAGGTGTAAATCATAATCATAATTTCACTTTATTTAAAACAAATGAAATAGTGTATGCAATTAATATATAAATAGTGCAATGAAAGCAATATCTGGGATCGCTTTGCATTGCATTGAACAAATTCCACTCAACAACATTACATCTAGCTGTTAATTTGGTTAATAGCCATCCTCATATTCTTATTTTTGCAACAAAAATAGGTTGTTGTTAAGGACAAATTGGATGCATGGCTAGAACCATACTCAAACATCTTGAGTCAAGTAAAGTTACACGGTCACTGCTAGGATCATGAGTCTCAAGCCGATGCGCCTTGCTCACCTCCCGTGGGGCCCCAATCCCCCCATACGTCAACTTCCTCTTCGTCCGCCTGTAACAATCACCCAACAAGTTGAATTGTCCTTAACCAAAACATTTGGCTCAAACCCCTTAGAAGATGCCCAAGTGATCATAGACCAAGCAATAATCCCCCATGCACATGAATCATTTAGGAGTTGCTCATGCAACAAAGCCTTAGTCATCACCTTTAACTTGGTCACTCGGTTGGACATCCTCAAATAACTTGGAAAGTGGATCACTCAAAGGTAAAACACTTGACTCAGTTTAAGAAATTTTCGAGTGATTGAACCTCGAGCCATCACTTCCCAAGTTGCCCAAGTGATGGAATATCCACAGTTCTAGTACCTCGTGCCCTTCCCATGTGGATTATATAAAAGGGAACTGCTTGTGGTTATAAACCTATCCATTCATTAGTTGCGCCTAAGGCATGCTTCACTTTCTTTTAAGACCGGCTACATCCATAATAACACCATTTTTGATGTGACCATAATAACACATCTAAGTATCCAAACCTATATTGGAGGGACAAGATAGAGCATTATACTTCCCACAATCTCGTGTGAACAAAAGCATCAAAGGATGAGTAAATGATTAAGTATTCTGAGCACTCCAATTTGTGCTCTAATAGTTACCAAGTGAGAAGAGTGAAGATGCAACTTAAAGACTTTAATCCATTTTTAAATAATCAAGTTGGCTCTAAGTGCTCATCACTTAGACGACTAAATTTGATTCATATCATGTGCAAATAACTATGAGATATAGAGAGATGCTTGCAATTAAAGTATAATCCCATACAGTCATGAATCATTTTATGTTGCTACTACTTGTCCAAATATCTAGTGTTAGGTATCCATTCTAAGTGAATCAAAGCAAAATTGTTCTTATTATTTGTGTTTGTAAAAGGGAGAATACATAAGTTTATAGAAAGGATATGTGAGAAATAGATTATAATCATCCAATGTGGAATAAATGTAACAAAGAATTCTCCAATCTCCACTTAAGTAGGAGCATAGATGTTGATTGTGCCCATCTTACCACTGAGAAGAGTCTAAAGCAAAAACATCTCACATTTAGCTCTATATTCAACTTCAACACTAAAACCAAACCACCATAGTTTGCTTTTAGTTTTTCAAAGTTACCAAGATTATCCATAGGTAGATCACTTGTCACATGAATCACTTTTATAATTCTCATTATCATAGGATTTTATTTTGAGATGTTCATGTCATTGATAAAACAAAAACTTTTTAGGTACCGCTTCAATAATTCGTAAAACAGATTGCTTATGACTTGGCTTTAGTAATTGCATAAATTGGTTCACAGCTCCAACAGCATAAAAGATGTCAAATCTTGTGTAGGTTAAGCAAATAAGCTTTTGTACAGTATACAGGAGGATCATTACAAAGCTTAGGAAAAATAAGTATATATGCAAGTTTACAACCAAGAAGACTTGTTTCTTCACTAAGATCTAAAGTATACTTCATTTAAGCAAGAAGTGATCCCCTAGCCATGTAAGTAATTTCAATTTCAAGGATATACTTGAGTTTTCAAAAATCTTTTATAAAAAATGTTATGACCCACTAAACTAAACAATTAACTTGGTGGCGTGGCCTAATTGAAAATACTTAAACCAGTTAATAATAGTAAACTCACTAAGCCTTATATACCATATCATCTTTTCTCCCACTTCTCATGTGGGACTAAAATATAACAAAGACTTGACGTCCTCATCAAGCTCAGACCTAACATATGGCTAAGAATTATCCTTTAGTCAACAACATATGAGGTCAACCCAACAATAGCTTCACCATCCTTAGTAAAATGTTTCAGCCCAAGTTAATGATAGTACGCTTACTAAGTCTTATATATTATATCATTTTTTCTTCTACTTTCCATGTGGGACTAAACTAGGGCATTACAATGTGTTACAACCCGCTTAATAAGCAGCCATTAACTTGGTGAGCTGATGACAACATAACCCAATTTAAAATAACCTAAGTTAATGATAGTAAGTTCACTAAATCTTATATATTATATCATCTACTGCTATATGCGAAACTACATTGGGCAATACAAAAAACTTATTTTTCAAATTTTTTTTAACTTCCTAAATACCTTTAGTTACTCCTAAACATAAATTGCAAATATAAAAATGCTAGAGGAGTTTTAGAATAAAAATTGATTGAAAAGTTTTACTACATCTGTGACCCATTTGAGTAACCATAAGATAATTCATCAAACTATGCTCTTTGAAAGTCCATAGATAAATTTCTTGAACTTGTATATTTGTTTCTCTACTTGAGGAACATGAAGGTTGGTCTATATAGATAATCTCAATAAGATTGCCATAAAAGAAAGTATTTTTTACACCCATATAAAACATGCTTAAATTTTTATAACTAAAGAAAAAAAAACTTAAACAAAATTGAACCTAAAGACCAAAAAACGTCTCAAAATAATCCACACTAAGCAAAACCTTTTGGTATAACTAGTGTCTTATATAGCTTAATAGTACCATTGAAATTATACTTGATGATGTAGACTTATCTATATGCATTAGGCTTAGAATTATAAGGCTTGGAAACAAACTCCCATGCACCTCAAAGAATTAGAGCCCCCATCTCATCATCCACAGATTGCTTCTACTAAGGGGTTATGTCTCATCATCCATAGCTTGCTTCTACTAAGGGTTATGCATAGTTTTACATTGGTTATTGTCTTTTAGGTACGAAAATAACAAATAAAGATAAAAAAACTAGAAAGAAACAAAATAAACATTAAAAAATAGCACAATGAGAAATAGAATGACTATTGACAGACCAAATATCATTTTTTAGGGCAATGAGTAGATCAAGATATAAATGTGGTAGACCAGCATCAAAAGAGAATGATGGTGGAGAACGAGTATTCGGCGTTTGTTATGCACTAGCAATAGAGGAGATGATGTGATAGACCGACAGTAGATGATAGAGGGGGTGGAGGTCCGATTGAGAGAGTCAATACTAGTAGTGAGTTTAGATTATAAAACATAAGGTAATAGGAAGTGGTATATATGCATAGTAGAAAACTGCTAAGTCAAACTTGGGTAGTAGGATAGTCTCAAAAAATACACCATTTATCCTTGTATGCAAGAAGGTAGCCAAAAATATACACCATACAAATCAAGGACATAATTAGTCATGATTAGGTCCAAAAGCATGAATAAAATGAGTGGAGCCAAAGACACAAGGGAGGATACAAAAGGTTGAGACTATGGAAAATTTTCAAAAAAACAAGGCAATTTACTAGAAGGGGTCAAATAACATTCTATAATAATGACATATCCTAGAAGAATCAAGGGAGATGCATATGAAACATCATAAGATGTGCCACATCAAGGAGATGATGGTTCTTACTTCTTACATTCAATTACCATTATACTGAGAGGTCTGTGGGTGATATTTTAAAGAATGATAACCTTTGAGATGTAAAAGATGGCAAAGAATATTCTATGTATTCTTTGGCATTATCAATGTGTATAACTTTAACAAATAAAACTATTTTTTGGTTTTAATATAAAATTTATGGAAGGCATTCAAAACACTAGGTCTGTTATTTAAAAGATATAGTAATGCAAAAATAATCATTAAAAAAAGTTACAAATGAAACCCTAATAAGAAGAATAGTTTCTTCAATACGATCCAAAATGTACTTCCTTTAGAAAGTTAATCCTCTAGACTTGAAAGCAATTTCAATTTCAAGGAAATACTTGGGCTTTTCAAGATCTTTTGTATAAAAAAACATATTTTCTAAATAATTTTTAACCTCATCAATATCTTTAGTATCACTCCAAGTGGGGAAATATATCATCCCCATAAACCGCAAGAATTATAATAAAAGCAGTTTTGTTAAATAAAACTAGAATGATAGGCTTTACTGTATTTGTGATCAATTTAAGGAATCACATAGGACAACTTACCAAACTATGCTCATGGGCTTTTTTAGTCCTAAAATAACTTTCTTGAGCTTACATATTTGTTTGCCCCCCTAAGCACATACTATGGAGGCTCCTCTACATAGACGTACTTAGTAAGAACACCATATAAGAAAGCTTTTTTTCACACCCTCATGAAACATGCTCCAACTTTGGTAAATAGCTAGTGAAAAAAGTACTCAGACAGAATTAATCTTGTAACCAGAAAAAGAAAATCTGAAAATAATTCACTAAACAATGCTGAGTGAAGTCTGTTAAATAAGTCATGCCTTTACTGAATACTGTGTATATTATGTGTATTAGGCCTAACATCACAAAGCTTAGGAACAAGTTCCCAAATATCTCAAAGAATTAGAGCCTTCTTGTCATTTGTAGCTTGCTTCCACTAAGGATTATGTATAGCATCTTATGAGCTTTTAGGATAGAAATAGCAAACAATGCTAAAGTAAAAAAAATTAGAAAACCACTTAAGTGATAATTAGAAAATTAGAAAACCACTACTTGGGTGGTGGGGGCTTGGGACTATACTTGGAATCTCAGGCCCATACCAAGTAACAGCAAAAAGGGTTCTACTATTGTGTTTGTGAAGGAAGAATACATAAGTGATAATGTTGATGATACGAGGGGCATAATGAGTGTCAGCTAGGTCATAGACGAGCAAATAGAGTTCACGAAATCGCTTAAGAAGTGATGGGAAAGAGCGCTTAGGAAATGAAGTACCTAAAAGGCACTCAATCAAATAGCACTTAGGAACACCATGAGGCTGAGCACTTACAAAGTGCTAATGAACCAAAGCAATTAGGATGTGTTTACAAGTCGAGCACTTTGAAGGAGCTAACAAGTCAGATCAACCATCTTATTTACTAACTATTCGTACAACTCAATGACCAAGTCTAAAGGACTTGGGCCGTAAGGAAGAACTACAAATCAGTGTTCTTAATGATGCTATAAACCCATGAAAACTATAGCTAGAACGATGCCTTCAAGTTCATAGGTAATCAAGCCACTAACCCCGTGAAAAGGGAAGAGCATGGATAGTGGAAAAAGAAATTCATGTCAACGTAGCCAAATTTAGCATAACTTGAGCTCCTTACTTCACACATTCAAGGATATCCTAATTTGAGTACAGGATGGAGGAATTCCTAAGCGTTCCCATAATTTTCCTCTCGCCTGCAAGGAAAAAGGTGCTTTAAGTAGTCTCGATCCATCCTAAAAAGATGGGCTAAGTTAGTTCCAAGCACTCAAATCGATATGACAAAATTGATTCACATCAACAAATTTATATTGAAGGGAATAAGTTATAATTGTTCTATAGGGAATTATCTTACAAATTGATAAATTCAGACCTCCAGAGCTAATGAATTTAAAGAAAAGAAAAATAAGTGACATAGTAATATTCTTAGGAGAGAACAAAGGCAACGGTTGAAAGGGTTAATTATTTCTCTTTCCAGATCCACATATTAACTAAAAGAATATACATGGGTGATAGATAGATGGACTCGTGAAACCCCTTGAAGAGGAATAAACGAAAGAGCAAAGTAGCTGTTTTTATCCATTAGCTACCCCTATTCCTCCAAAGAATATGTAAATTAATCTCATTTTTGTATCTCTGACTAGTTTCTATTATTGTGCTTAAACCAATAATATGTTACTCGCTTCACTTTCTGAATCACCAGCGACCACAACTCTCAGGCAATGAAAAAGAAAGACAAAACCCTATGGAGCAATTAGAGAATCAGCTAGGTGTTGATGAAAAATAGATTGGAAAAAAAAAAATTGCACCTGAGACTATACAGCCTAAATCTACTGTCAAACCACAAACTCAAACCCAGATTAACCAAGAATGGCGCGAGCATACCGGGATTTGTTAGTCGTCCGACTTTGGGCAGCTTCAGTGCATCGCCTAATACTATTACCTAGCAAACTAATCCCTAAATAAAACAAAAAAAGTTAAATCCGGTTCTTTTACAAACAAGAATTAGACTAGCCTTCTGTGAACAAAATATTTTACTAACTCAGCCGGAAATATTGAAACGTAAAACTTCCTGAATGAAACAATCAGAAAAATCTACTGAACTCGTACCAAATTACATGTTCTTCCATATCGAAAAACCCGTGAACCATTACATTAAACTAACATAGCAATTCAAGCGAAGCGCATCGCCACTCATTTGCTTATGCAAACAATACTCAGCAGTAAGTACCCTAGCAAACAACCTCTTTACATATCGGCGTTAGGAAAAAAAAATGTCGCAGACGAAAAGGGACGGAACTAGGGAAACCTGGTGGTGATGTGTGGCTTGGGGAAGATCTTGAGACCGTCCCACTTGTGCTGCCATCAGATTTGGTATTCTCGCAGCTGTTCAACGAGCTTGGAATGGGTGATCCGTGATCATCGCACCGATCGCTTCGTCCCCCCACCCCCCCTTCCAGCGAGCAAATTCAAAATAAATAAATAAATAATAATCAAAATTAATCAATCAACAAAATAGGGTTTAAGTCAGTCGGCGTAAACAGGTCGGATCCTATGTCTGACCCGGTGTGTCGGTGTTGTTAGTTGTTACTGCAGGCAAGTGTTCAATTTAAAGCCAGATTATGCAAATAGACAGACAATCAAACAGGTTTAACTGAATCAGGATACAATAATGGATCTCCAATAAAAGATCCGCTATAAGTATTTTATTCTTTTCATAATAATTTTTGAAGAGCAAATCTAATTTGCAGAATATACTTTTAATTTAATTTCACTCTACGCATATCATTTTAATTACCACATGATAAACAAAAAATCAAATGAAAAATCAAGATTTTAAATACCAAATCATTTATCAATCTATCATCAGAGCAATTTATATCAGTCAGCACCCCTTTGTACCAACATACAGCTTGATATGAATTATTTTACGCATTAACTTTTTAAAAAAAATAATTGTTATCAGAATTAACAGAGAATGTGATCCAATGCAGCATGCACCAAAGAGAATTTTGATGATCGAATAGTCTTGCCTTTCAGATGTAATTGAACATTACAATATATACTTTAACGCACAAGAAACCACTCGAACAATCAGGGGCTGCAAAAGAACTATTGCCTCAATTAATCTTCAAGGCTAAAAACTTAAAACCTGCAGTGCTGGAAACCATTCTTTGTAACTTGAATACACAAGTTGGAAGAAAAACAAAAGGTTGTAGGCAGAGTTCATGCAACCGGCAGAAGTGTAAACATCAGCTTTTAGATCTTTCTCCCCACAATATATGTGACATCGATCTGAGAGAGAATTCAGATGTCAGCTAGAGCCCTTTTATATGAGAGCATGTCTGTAAATACAATTTTGAGTGAAGAACAAGCAAAGAAGTTTGCTTTGAGCATGATTCAATGGGAATTTGCTTACCAGCAATCAGTGTATTTCTGATTTTTTTTTTCCTTAGTTCAGAAAGAAGCAAGTTTATGAATTGTCATCGCTTTTCGAGTTTGTTCCACAAGTAGGATGCTCTTCTAATGATACGATCAGCGGAATCACCATCTGCATATGCTCCAAGGGCTCTCAGGAGGGTTATAAATTTTTCTCCATTGTCCTGTGTAGGAAAAGTGCAGGTACAGAAATCACGTAAAGCGCATTGAACCGCCTAATATCCTCTTAGAAATTTCATTATTTAATCTGCACGTTGACACCTGTGGTTTCTGAAAAGCCAAATCATGTGTCTTGAATGGAACCATGTAAGATGGAAGATCTGAACGTAATGTTGCCTGCATGACAAACCAAGATTTAAAGCCCCTTCAGTTAGAAGTCAGAAGAAATCGCCCAACTATTACCTATTTTTAAAAAAAAAAAGAGAGAGAGAGAGAGAGAAGAAGAATAACTGGCTCCTCTCAGTACGAGTTGAAGAGAGAAAAACAAAACAAACATAAACAACGCAAACGTAGTACCAAATTCTTGCATAGAAGAGCCAAATCAGCATTCGAAATTAAGGCCTGCAAAAGCAGTTTGAAATATCACTGGTGCATTTATCCCGACGACGTTAAACAATGCAAATACATGAGACTACAGTAACGTAGAGAGAACCTTCTTAAGGCGCTCATCCTCAACTTGCTCAACACACGCTAGCAAATTCTCCAAAGAACCTGAATAACAACAAATCATATGCTTTCAATTCATTTTTGAAGAAAGTTGGCGTACTAGAAAAAGAACCTTAGAGAATATAGATAGAGGTAAGATAGAAATTGTAATATTCAGATAACAGCAAGACAGATGAATATGATAAATGCACTAAAACAAGGGAGATTTCGATAATGAAATGCTGTTTCAGAAATGGCTGACAACAACAACAAAATACTGTGCAAATTAGGCAAATTCCTGCAATTTAATTGTGGAAGTATAGGTGTTTTATAAATTAAAAAAAATGAGCATACCAAACTTTGTAATTAATTTCAGAGCACTTACATCGCCAATGCCTTCAACTCCTGCATAATTGGAAATTCATTAGTATGAGTTAATAGCATATAATGTACACGTTCAAAAATCTACTTTCTCACAATCCCTGCTAGCTGCCGAAAGGACAATTTCTAGTTGAAAGATAAATCAGAAAATCTCCCTGATTTTTTTAACTTTATGATACTGCAAATCCTGAGATTAAACTATATGCTTCCTCAAATAATTTTTTAAAGAAAGGAACCTGGGAAGGAACTTGTACCAAAACAAGGCAACCATTCCTAACGTAATAGTAGAAAACCTGTTCATTTTAAGGTAATAGTAGAAAGTGAGAATTCACAAATTTGCTAGTCATTGGAAGAGGCTTAATATCCCTAACGTAATAGTAGAAAACACGTTCATTTAAGGTATTAAATTAACTTGTTCCATCTTAATATTTTCCAGGGATGTAAAATCTTAGAGCTCAAAATTTTGAATAAATAAATATGCACTGGGAGGCTCATGCTCTTGATCATCTATCCAGTTAAACAGTACTTGATGACTACGACAACTAGAACCTGGAATATTGTCAGACTTGTCACCAGCAAGTGCAACAACATCAACAAACTGCGATGGTTTTAGTTCACCATATCTTTTGGCAAATTCTTCCATCCCAAAAGAAACCATCCTGCACACGTAAAACAAATGAGAAACCTAGAATCTGAGAAAATTTTAAACAACATTTGCTATTATTTTACATAAATTCTGAAGACTGACATCTTTCATTCATTCAGGGTTTTTTTTCACAATTATGATAAAGGAAATAGTTTTACAAATATGGGGTCTTATCATTTCCAAACTAGCCTCAAAATGGTTCCATGATTGAGTTCACTCAAGTGCCACAAAAGAAAAGGTGGAGTGTAAAGTAAAATAATGAAAAGCGACTGCAAAAAAGTTTAGAAGTTAGTAAACATTGGAAAGAAGCGGTATTAAGTTTTTTTAAAAAGAAAAGGAAAATGTTTGAACAAATGTAGAATTTTGAGGCAACATATTGGCATAGGCCTTATGTAGTATAACGTGGTACGGTGGTAGTAGGGCTTAAATATGAAATGGAAATTCAACAATAGAATTTGGGCTCTGTCATGCAGTTTGTCTGCGGAAAAAAGTAGAGAAGCAGCAACTAGCCAGAGAAAAGTAATGGAAGCCACGATAAGGTGTCATTTAGCTCATAAGAACAAGTAGTTGATAATAAAGTTTGGGGATCGAGTTCCACCTCCATCAATCACTTGCCTATGTCAAAAAAAAAAAAACAAATAGGTAGAATGGTTGATAGTTGCTTAACTTGCTCAGTAATACCCATTAAGTTCATTAAATAATAAAAGAATACATCAATTTCCTATATTTGAAGATTCATGGAATGAGAATGCCAATCTCAAGTCTCAACTACAGGATCTAATATTCAGTTCAAATGCACAAATGTGAGTGAAATACTAACCCTGGTCCACGAGGAGCAATTCTTAGAATACGTAATGAAGGCGATAGTACTTGAAAGAAATCTTTATCCGGAGAAACAATTCGGACCTGTAGTAATGATAATGGAAGAAGGTTGTGTCAGATATAGGAACTAGAACCAAGAAATATAAAATCACATAAGCCGTAAGCGGCATGTAAGTGTAGACAGATACAAGTGTTGCCCACAAGCACAATGTGTGTTTGTTTGTGTCAGTACGGACATTTGTTATTGATAACAAGATCTTGGGCTCAGAGTTCTGCCATCGTCAATTCCTTGCCCATGTCAAAAAAATTAAAAAATGACAGCCATATTACTATTTTTTGTTTTATATGATTTGACATTCACATGGACTACCACTAGGGCTATATGCAGAAATATTGATGTTGAAATTGACACTAACAATTAGAGAAATTCATTCATTCTTTTCACATCTCTAAAAATTTCTTAGATTCTCTTCTCTTTCTTTAACTTGCAATGATGTGGTACAGTGGTAGGCCCTTATTTCTCATATCATGAGTCCTTTTAAATCTATTTAAACCATCTTAGCAGCTAATCAATAGTTTGCACTGATCAAGATGTAGGTTTGGCCATCGGGTTTCCAGTACAAATGTAGCAGACGTGTTAGAATTTATCAAAGATAAAAGTATATAACAAACCCTAAAAATTCACTTCATTTGCAATCCATACCATATCCGATATTTTCTAGATAGTTATGTGTCATTCAGGGCTTTAAACTTCTGCGAGAGAAGTGAAAGTTTCAGGAGGTGAAAAGAAATACAAAACTGGACAGCTATGTTTTTTTATTCAAAATGCATCCACTAAAACAAAGAACACTCTAGTGGCCGTACAGAATTTTGAAAAGGATAAGCGACAGGCTTATTTAGTTTAACACATCCATTCTGCTAGAGATAAGATAGAGAACCAAGTAAACAAATTGAATGCGTAACTAATCCTCATCATTAACAAAAATGTGGCAATAATTAGGGATAAAACCAAATTACAAGAATAAAAGCGATGTAGTAATAGGTGATGCTAGCTACACATGGAAGAATATAGTTGTAAGGAACCATTTGGGGTTTATCTAGTCAATCGTCTTCTTTTTATGGTATCCATTGATAAACTAAGTTTGCTTGCCTGCTTGGGGAAAAAAGCCAACATGTAGACCAAAGTTTTAAATATTTGAACCATGTTTATACCTAGTTATTCAAAGAAGCCAAAATGGAGATACCAAGCTTGTAAATGATTCTAATTTAACAACTACGGTTTCACACTATCCCATATAGTAAGTAACAAAACATTGAAAATAACCTTATAGCCGGAAGAGACACTATTCACAGCCAATGTTCCAACTACATCATCAGCTTCAACACCAGGCACCTGCCATTGCCAGAATTAAAACAAGACACATACAAACAATTCCCAGATAATGTGCACAGTATGTCAACTTACTTCAATTACTTTGATTGACATGGCCTTTATGGATGCTTTCAAATACTGAAGACCCTGAACAACAGTGTCGGGTGTGGGAATGCGATTGCTTTTGTAGGAGGGGTATAACATGTGACGGAATGTTAAGCCTTCAAACAAAGGATTTTTGTTAGAAGCGCAAAAGAGATTGTGACCCATGAAAGATAGGAAGCGTCAAAATACTAATGAAAGTAGTTGAAACCATCAGTTCAACAAATAAAAAGATAAATACAGCTTAAGACATTAGAATTTTACTATTAGCACATGATATTAATAGTTCCAATCTATAATATGTCCCCAAAGACAGAACGATGCTTGAAATTTTTATCAAACATCAAATAGAATGTTTTGCATTCCCCATATTTCTTTGGGCCTACTGAAAATATTAAGTTGGGCTGACATAAGTTATACTTAAAACATGATACTTTGTATTTTAGTCGCAGTTTGCCCTTCAGTTTGTAGCTTCAACTCGCTAAGCCCATATATCTATGATATCTTAGTTTGTCAGAAAATAGTTCAAAAATTTTAACTTTATTTCAAGTAGTCACCACATTGCATAAATTGCCCAATACTGAGGAGTGAGGACTATTATCAAGGTTGAATAATGATAATGGCCTCCATTATTGACCTTTTTCATCATATAATGGGCATTCAGTTGAGTTTCATATAATATTGTTAGGATGTTATAATTATTTAGATGTAATTTGAGATAAATTTGAAGTATGAGAGACATGATTTTTGAGACAACATATGGCTAACTGGGACAACGCTATCAAATATAACGGGCTAAGTGAAATCTCTGAAACTAAGAAGGGGAACTAAAAGGAGAACTGAAAAAATAACTGAAATCGTAGGGACACAGAATAATTAACATGAAAAGAAATGAAGCTAGAGCGAATCAGACATCAAATAGGAGTACAAATAAGTTGACCACTAGCCTATAGACAAGAATACATATCTAGGACTCAGATAGAAAAGCCACAAAATCACCAAAGCTAAGCGTCCTAAAATCAACCATCTAGACATGCATTCAGCTCTTTATATTATGCAATTCAACTTGCCCCAACTATTCTACCAAGGAACGCATATCTTACCTTTTGCCATAGAACATTCTCGGGATGGCATGGCAGTAGAGTGTCCAAACGGAACTCCTGAAAAGAAAAAGTTGGACCTATGTCACTTAGTTTGAAAACTGTGACCCACCAGAAAATGAATTCCACAATGGGTCATGGGATACATTGGCAACTTTATGATATGGCCACCAGATTGATTCAATGCAACTCCTAGGAAGTGATGCCATACCATAAATATGTAAATCACATAAAGCCGCTATTAATGCCAGGAACGCAAAACCAAAGAACATAAACAATGAACAGCTAAGCCACCAGCATTTCGTTCTCTAAATTGTAAGAGAGCATCCCATTAGTTGTTTTAACAACTGTTTAATTGTCTAACGCATGAGCGGAGAGAATCATGATCTTCTGTCACCATAATAGAGTCAAGAAAAGGCATCTAATGGATTATTGACTCAACCAAGTCACTCCACTTTCAAGTTTCATCAATAAATGGAACTGTCAAAAATATAAATAAATGATAAATAACTCAGGATATAATATTTTATGATCCAACTAAGTATTTTAACGAAATAAGAAACACATTTTGCCAAAATTTGAACGTGTTTATAAAGACAACATTTCTGATATACAGGAGATTACGGAGAAAATTAATAGCAAAACAGAGATATTCGCTCAAGTACACATACCATCATGGTCAAAAACCACCTGCAATAGAGAGAAATTTATCCGTCACAAACTTTCAAAAGTTATGGAAGAAAAGGACAGCAAATAAAAGGCAAGATACAACAAAAACTAAAATTAAGATAAAGATATACTTGTGGTAGCACGAGGAGCAAAAACTAACAAAGAGAAGGTCCATGGTAATAAGAATAATAGAACAGAAAACCAGAGAAGAATTAGGCATCAAAGCAAACAAAATTAAGGTAACAAGCAAGCCAAGAAACATGAATGATCATATCTCATTTTTATTATCCATAGTCCAATATTGCTAATACATAAGCATTAATACTTATACTCTACTACACAATTTATTTAGGAATTATTAACAGGGAGCAATATAAAGTTGCTGATGGGAAAATACTTTATGTTAGTTATTGAAGACATTTATGTAAAACTTCACGAAAAAACACAATATTTATATGGGGAGGAAAAGTAAATTAAGAGAAAACTATATTGACCATGCTTTACATTAAAAATGATTTCTAGCTACCACAGTCGCTATGCCCACTCTCTGAAGGAAGCATATATGACTATCTTATGTGGAAATAAAAAGGTTTTAGGCTCAGTTCAACTGTTGTCCAGCGTCTTGGGATTTGAGAACAAGACTGAACCTTCCATATTCGACCTGTTCAACCTTGAACAGTAGGTAACTAAACCCGGTCCCAACTAGTGAAACTGTAATAATGATTTTAACATCATTGGACCAAAATTTTAAATCTTTCCGTTGTTAGTAATAAATATTTAGTTGCCAACAACAGACCATTTGCAACAAGCTTGATTGCAAACAAAAGAGAAGATGGTTACTACTCTCCCCCTTTTATTTCAAACCTTGAAATTACCCCAGTATCAAAGCAGTTGCAAACTGCTCGCAGAATTTTGCTTTTATCTGTAAGTTGAGAAGTCAAATTTCAGGCAATCAAACACCAACTTTCTAGCAAAATTATGGCAGCACAAAAGCAAATCCCTAAAATAAAACTTTTTTACATATTTTTCCTAATTTTCAATAGAACTGGTCATTTCATATTCATGTGATTATCTAAATCCTAGTGTAACCTCATGAGTGTCAGAAAGATAAGGTTTTGAAAATGGTTCAGAATTTGTTTATGGTTGTGGATAGATCTGTTGTAGCAGTTTAAAAGAAGTTGCGAATTTCTAGCATTTTAAATCTGAGTAAAACACCACGTTTGGGATGGATCCCATATGTCCACTCTTTTCTTTATTGTTAAGCTCTTAATGAATGAATTTGGCAATTTGCATATCACCTCAAACTTGATGTAATGTCATTTATACCTAGGCGTTACACTCAGCTGCTTCTTGTTCCTATTATTTTATATTCTAAAACAAGTTATCCATCAGTAAAGATATCATCAGGTATAATAAGACCGTCATAAACAGCCACACTTTAACAACATTGCCTTAGTTCACCTTCGGAAGACATGAGGCTAAATGAACCATTGGTAAAGCATATCAAGTTACGTTGACAGCAAAAAATACAGGAAACTCCTCGAAACTACTGGCTATTTACTTCTCTTTCTAGCTAAACTAAGTTTAACAGGTAAGGATATTTGTAATGCCAGTAGATGAACACATTTTAAAAGCTACATCAGTCTCTGCTCCTTTTGTCCATCACATAATATCTACTTGAGTGCCACCTAAAATTTGTGATTTACTGAAGGTAGTATCCAAATTGTCCATCATGTTGTTTTGCAAACTTATATTTTATTGAATGTACCAAATTAGTCCATTTGTGAAGTGCATAACCAAGGACATATTGAAGCAAAGCAATCTAGCATACATAAGACAGAAACAAGTATTGGTTTGATTTAAAGTTTCAAACTAAACAGCATCACCTTGCAGCAAAGTTAATAAATCAATATATGAGCACACATACAAGATTACAGAATGGACACTAACTTCATTAAATCATATGCAAACATACCGCCACATGAGAAGGAACAAATTCCAACACGTCTAAAAGCTGCAATAGAATGGGAGACCATGTCATGCAATGAAAAATAAAGAGCAGAAAAAATTGCCCGTTGAAAAACATGAGCTTCTTCTCACGTGATATTAATCCAATTTTTTTAATAAAAGAGAAAGGAAACCTGGGGACAGGGACAGCGAAAAGGAAATTCATCATTATATGCTCAGTATGACATAATTAGCAAGAAAAACAGACAAGCTATTTTTAAAGCTTATCATGTAACAACAGCACAATTTTGAAACTATTTGTAGTCTGCTAGACAGGAAAAAGAATTGTTTGGCACGATGGAATGAAAAGATATTCCAATTGATGAATGGGTCAGCTTATAGTCATAACATTTTATTTCCAAATCTAGTCCACCATAGCATGCAACTAGTAATATTCTATAAAGAAAATTAAGTAGAAATTTTTTAGAAAAATATATCAGCTAGACAATTTTTCCAAAACTACTATTCTTTTCAGTTTGAGAAACGTGGCAGAAATGAGAAGACTTACCAATCACAAGTGCCAGAAAAAAAGGGCCAAACCCTTAGAGACAAAAGAATAAAATCTCAGATTTGCAATACTCACTATCAACATAAAAAAAAATACCCTCATGCACTCAGGCTAAACAACAGTGAACCCCAAATAGTGGGGCCAATTTCTTCTTGCTCATTAAAGCAAATACACCTTTCAATTGAAAATGTCAATAATTTCTTGCTTGTTACAGCAAGCACAAATCAAGATGTCAATGGACTAAAATCATTCAAATCCATCAATACTGATTAAACTACAGTTACTACACTTCAGGCATGCTTATAAGTTCCAAAAGGAGACCAAAAAGGTAAAACAATAAACTAGCAACAGAAATAAAACAGACCAAGAAGGATTCAGTACATTGGAAACAATTTGAAAAGGCGTGCATGATATCTTGACTAAGTATTGAAATAAAACAACTTACAAGCGATAAAGCCTTGAATATTGTTATCACCCAATCTCCATTGCCATCAGCATGTGCCAATAGACCATGTTGTAGATTTGCTTCACCAATGCAAACAGGAAATCGTTCAGAAAAGTGAATGAAATTGCTCAAGGAAAACCTCATTACAGCAAAGAAAGCAAGTGGATGCTCATGAGAAAGCATTCATGGTGACAAATTATTTTTCTGAATCTATTTAAGTAAAAAGAATGACACGCTATAACATAAAACAGAGACAAAATAACCCAAAATACAGGCATAATTTACATAGAAACAGTTCAAATGTTGAGAAAGAATGAATAATGTAAAAGATTAATAATTCAAGAACTTTTTCTGATTTATCAAATACATATGTTCTACTATTTGTAGTCGAACAAGCATATTCATACCAAGGTGTACCAGTTTCATCTTTGACCGGTATGTACTAATAGTAGCTCTAGCAGTACTAAACAAACTGACACTATGCTATAGTTGTTCGGTACCATCTCGGACTTGTATGTAGTGCCTTTATCGGATGGACGGACCAGTTTTTAGTTCCTTGATCCACACTATAGTAGCTCCTGATTACTTCACAATTCTAGATATGAATAATTAGTTTATATGACTAGTAGAAAGCAAGTTCATGAAAAAGACTAAGCCCTTTGAAAGGCAAAAAATTAAATCTATGATTTGTATCCATATTATGTTTTATAATCCAGAACAAAGATCATCAAGAAGGCAACATGTCTAGTTCCATGTATAAACATCCTTTCATTACTTCTAACTAAACTGGTAAACAGAGGGAAACTTTGCACAGGTTTTACATCAACTGTGAAAGAAATTCGAGATTGAAGTATTGGACCACAAGCTGGTCGTTGTTATCAGTTATCAAATTTAAACAAAGCAATAAGATAAGGTGGCACTTCATCATGAAAAACTATTTTCTAGTGTTAACAACAAATATGCAGAATACTTGTATGTTTAATATAAATTGAGCAGACAAACAAACAGAAAAGGCGTTCACAGATACATCTGAAGATATAAGATTAAGTGATTCCAAAAGCACTTACTAAAAATTATTCAGCAACAAAAGACCTAAAAATCAACATTACCTAGAATTTTGTAGTAAGAGCGGTAAATAATTGCAGTTCCATCTATCAACATCACACGATTATTCAGTGGATCAACACTAGATTCAGTTTCCCTAATTTTTGAAGAAACAGCGGCTTCATACTGCTTTGGTTTGTCGCTGGAAGAAGAGTGGAGTAAACTATACTCCGAGGGCAGTTCTTCACCAGTACTTGATAAATCTGGTTTTGGCAAAATAGACTGCACGGAGAAACCCTGATAAACAAACTTCTAGTAAGAAGCTCGATCAAAACATCCAATGATGACAATTATCTGTTCTTGCCTTGTATTCAATACACTGAAGATCCTTCAATTGTACATACAAAAATCAGAAATAGCAACTTCTACAACTGGCTTTTGCAGGTTAGAATGATTAATGATTTCACACCAGATAAATTACAAAAATATGCACACTTCAAGAAAAAAATATTATAATGCATGTGAAGGACAAAAGGCTAACTTGCTAACCCATCTTGTGAACTCCTTGTCAGAAACGCAATAGTACAAGTAAGCATGATTTAAATGAATGAAACTGGAACACCACGGGTTTCTAAATATCATTGACAAACAACCACTACAGAAATAGGTAAGATGATAGAACAATCAACATTTTTACAAGATAAATAACTTAGGCCTCTTAACTTTGTAACTCTCTCTAGTAATATGAATTAATAAGTCAATTTAAAAGATCAAAGTTTGGCAATCAAGAAAGGCCACAAAGATAAGATTAAGAACTGAGACTACAACACAAGCGCCGCTTACTCTTCGGGACAAGAATGCGACAGGAGCATGGTTGATCCGAGTGAAGCAACAGCTGTATCCAATACTTCTAAAAGCCTTTGGAGTCGTCCGAAACCATCCGCTCAGCAAGCGAACATCCCTAGAGAGTGCGTGGATGCCGAGACTCGACAGTCGGCAGCAAGCCATGACCGCAGCATTATTTCACGCCGAACTCATCATTTTATCGACGAAGCATCCAAAGAACGGGAAATTTCCCCAAGGAGAGGAAAGCTATCGAAAATCGGGGCGGAATGCTTGAGGAGGCGACCTCGAACGCAAGAAAAATATACTTCCAGTGCGCGCAGAGGGAGGAGCGGAGGGATTTCGAGCTTAGAAACCTATTTGTACCGGGTTAACGGGTGAGGAAACTGGGGGATTTATCGAATCCGTTAAGGGGGTGTTTCAGAGGGAGAAATTTTCTATTTTTTTAAACGCCGTCGCAACAGCCGTTGATCTGCGCGCTACGCACCCCAATCTCAACACACGTTGGGATGTTTAACGTTAGTATTAGTATTAGTATTAGCATTAATATTAGTATTAGTATTAATATTAATATTAGCATTAGAGTTTTTTCCAAAGCCTCGAGATCTACACTACTACTAATCTAACGGCAAAAACGACGGCTTTCAAAAATTATAGGAATCCGTAGATTCCTAGAAAACATGCCCAGCAAGAGGGGTGGAAATCGGGCGCATTTTTTAGGAATTCGAATATTCCTAAAATTTTCGAAAGCTCACTGGATAATTGTTGATCAGTATTGGTATAAATCTCTAGGCAAGAAAAAGACTTTAACCTAACTGCACCGATCAACATTAACATTAATGTTAATATGTTAATATTAATATTAATATTAATATTAAATACTAATGTTAATGCTAATGCTAATACTAATAGTAATACTAATATTAACACTAACACTAATATTAAATACTAATGTTAATGCTAATGCTAATACTAATAGTAATACTAATATTAACACTAACACTAATACTAATACTAATGCTAATCTTAACGTTAACTAATGTGAACGTTCCAACATGTCTTAGGATTAGGGCGCATAGTGCGATCAATGGCAAACAACGAAACTTTATAAAATTTTAGGAATCCGAAAATTCTTATATAATTTCTCCCTGTGGGGGGGGACTGTTGCGGACTGATCCGCTCATATGTTTGTGATTAGACCGGTCGAATTAGTTCGACCGATGGGTTCATTGCCTTTGTTTAAAGACGGCCACTCTCATTTTGGGCCCAACCAAATTTAATCAAATGTAAGAAGGCCTATGCTTACTACTAAACGGGCTTGGATGCTGACTTATATTTTTGACGTATTATTTGTCATTTAGTGAAGATTGGGGCTGTAGGTGTGATGATAGATCTTCCCAAGTTAATACAATTAAACATTCATAATAAACAGAACACAACTATTTCTAATCGTTTGGAGGTGTTACAACAGACCCTCCACGTCGTTATGGGTGTTGGCTTATTCAGCCAGTATCTTGATTTTAAGTACATGACCACCTCATTAGTGATGTTAGATTCCATGAAAAATATTAACCAATCTGGCAATATTAATGGTGGTCAAATAAAACAGTCAAAATTTTCAGAGATGATAGGACGATTTCTTCGACTGAACTTTACAATAATTTCCAAGGATCGCAGAACGCCAATGTCTTAAATATCCTTTTGCCGTTGCTGACTTCAGATGACAACAAAAATTGCAACAGCGAAAAAGACTTCGCCAAAATACATGTTCATGGTACTTCCCACCTCGTCAACCTCGGAAAAAAAATTTGGCCGGTATGAAGTTCCAGCCATCCAAAAAAGAAGCAACCACCTTAGAGATCAGCCGTTTAGCGATGATAACACACCGCCGCTACTATTGGTCGGCACCACCACCTCCCAACCGGGTCCTCTAAGAGGAAGAGCAGGTGATGCCGCCATGTCGGCGTCCTCCGAGCTTGTCAGGTCAGTGCGATCCAGGACTCTGAGAAGATCTTCGTCGCCAATGTCTGTCTGAACCAGCTTATCCTCGGAATCTTCTTCATCTCGCAATAAAGCCAAAAGCTCCGAGTCCTATAAGAATAAATTGATAAGTAGATTGAACATTCAACATTGAAGGAACTACCGGTGCACTGAGTTATCCAACTGTATGAAATATATCAGCATAACAGACTAACCTCCAATTTATTAGGCTTCGCCCTGTCCTGCTGAAATTGACCTTTGGCAATAACTACATGCTCCAACTTCAATTTCCCAAAAGCTTTTTTAAGCATCTTCCCCTGTGCACAAATTATAGTTTACTGTGAAGGGTAAGGTATCATATTAGATTGACAAACAGACACAAGCTTATCATACCTCTACAGAATGTGATGTTGCCAGCCTATAAACATGCACAGGCCGGGATTGACCAATCCTATGACATCGGTCCATTGCCTGCAAATCTATTTGAGGATTCTGGGAAGCATGCGAACTCAGCTATTCAGTGTTATCAATCAATTGAGTTGAAGATGCAAAGATTAAAACTAGAAAAAGGTAAATTACCCAGTCACTGTCATATAAGATACAAGTATCAGCAGCAGTTAAGTTTATACCCAAACCACCGGCGCGGGTGCTTAGGAGAAAAATACTGACGTTGCTGTTTAAATCTTGAAAATTTTCTATCTATCATAAAAATGAAAACAAGATTAGAGAAAAAATAAATAAACGAAGTCAAAATGAAACTCAATTAACAAAAATGGTGAAACTGCTAAAGCACATGGTGCAAATGACATATGAGTACACCCAGTCAGATAAGTAAATAACAGAAATTGTCAAATTTTCAATTAAATTCTACAATTTACAAATCTTTTTCAATGTATATATCTGTCAAATTAGTAGCTCAAATATGGATTTTATTGAGTTTACTAATTTGTACTTACGAGCAAGGGTCCGATTTGCAACTAATAAGCCTTGAGCTTTGGCAATCCCAGGTATTTCTCAAAAGAATATTGTCCTAGGCAATCGTTAAATTTCAAACAGTATGACTAAATGTATAAGAAACAATGTTAATAGACCACTAAGCTAAACAAATCAAGAACTGGGGCAAACAATAATAGAACCTATATACCAACTCTGATACTCTTCATGAAGCTTTGGTATATATATCAATCACATCAAGTATGATTAGAAAAAAGATGTAATAGGTAAGCAAACTCAAAAACTTTCCTAAAAAGACCAACGAATTGAATAAAAAAAAGAGCAGAATGAAGTGTAAATTTACTGTAACATTATTATCCAATGAAGTGTAGGAAGCAAGTGAACTGAGAATGAAGTGACTCTTTCATCCCACCCTCTTGGGCAAAAACCCATCTCATCTTCATCCCTGAAACCTTCCTGTATTAATGACTTTCACCACCATTTCCTTCTTCAATGTATCTTATCAAATTGTAGCGATCATGGTAAATCACATCAAGCCTCTTCATTCTATCATCAGCCATGAACAATTAGCTTTTGTTCTCAGCCATAGCATTGACAACATTATATTTGGCTAGGAACTCACCCGCATCACGTTTCCCACTAAGAGTAAGCTTCCATTATTCTTTTTCAATTTGCCGATACTATTCTTGGGTGGCTAATTTAAATAGTCTTGTTGCTCTTGTCACCTAAATTTATCTCTTGGGTTAAGGTAAGTCTATTCTTCTCTAGTGGGAGAGGGATCTGTAAAAGGAATCCTCACCCCACCCCCCAAAAAAAAATAATAATAATAATAATTTCTTCATTATTATAATTAACCTCCTCAATGGCCTCCTCAACCATAAGGTTTCAACCTTATCATTTACTTTCATGCCAACCTTAAATCCTGCAAAGCTACGGTTCATGCCTTCTCTATATCAAGAGATAATTGGTCTCTCCCTAAATCAGTCAAAATTTTAAGATCTAATATCCACAAATTAACCATAAGGCAAAAGCTAACTTGTGCAACTTGTTTAGCCTCCTTAGAGAACCGTATAACTTGTTGGCAATGGCAAGGGCGTTTAATTAGCCAAGCTTTCCGTTCTCTCCTTTATCCTTCGTACTCTCGCTTCCTCTTGGCTCCCTGCGTGACATCTAGAAAACTTAACTCCATCAAGTTCATCTAGTCAGTGCCAAATCCCATCAGAGGCCTTCACCTAGTTCACTGGAACAAAGTTTATCATATCATTGCTCAGGGGACTAAACATTAAAAGACCACTCTTCTCTTGCTTGCTTTGCATTGTAATCATATTCTAAACTTGCTTAATCATCACCCATCTATGTGCAGCCAACTTGTTGACGCCTAAAATGGGGCTATGAATCATTAGCTCCGGAGGTGTAAATACTCAACCAGCTAGGCCTAAAAAGGCAGTGTCCAAGCCATGACTGGATTGCAGGCTGGATTTATCTGCTCCATTAGGAATGGCGCCTTTACTATCCTACTTACCCATCCTTGGTGTATTGATAAGGCCATTGCTTTTAAGCCTTCCTCCTTCCCCAACTTGCTTTTCTGCTTTTGGGCATCTCATAGTGCCTTCTCTTATGCAGGGCTAAATCCTAAGAGGCTTTCAAGATCCTCGCCTAGGAGTCAAGTTCTCTCAACAATTAAGCTGTCTTCTAATTCATATGATGATAATTGGAAATGGAGGGCTAAGACCTACATACTCCCGCGCAAAGCAGGAATATTGGTTCCTCAACCCTTCAAAGACTCTCTCCAACTTTAACGAGGCTAGCAAAGATTCCAGATATTGCACATTGCCCCAAAAGTTTGGCTTTTCAATTGGAAACTACTGCTACATCAACACATTCCCACCTCTACAACTAAAGATGTCGGGGTCTAACTAGTCTAGCCCTGCTATCTCTGTATTCCCAATGTTGAACCCTTACCGCATCCATTGTTTGACTTATAAATTTTTGACTAAATTTGGATTTTTATTTCTCGGATGAGCTAAATTTTCAATTTCTCTCTCACTACTGTGATAGTTTTGGGTTTTTTTATTTGAATAAATCTTCAACTTTTACATTAGAACTTATTCTGCACGTATTTTGGTACATTTGGAATGCCAAAAATCAAGCTTTACTATGGCTGACCTATATAATGTGATTAACAGTCAATTTTTAAAGGAAATAATGATTTTTAGCCAAGTCAGAGCATGGAATGTGTATTAAATGACTTTGCATTTAGGACTAGTAGTAAGAGCTCTAACTCAGCATTCCAGGAGAACCATATTTTGAAGGTTTTAACTTCTTAAGATGTTCAGGAAGAGAGTAATCGCAAGAAATCTTTTAGAAACAAAACATACTAAATTGACATTTTCTAGATATGAATTAGTTTGATTTTATTGGTTCTGGTATACTTTTTGATAATTTATTATTTTCTCTCAATAAACAGCATAGTAATAATAATTATAATTTTCAAGGCATACCATTTCAAGCCAAAACCGAATCAAATCAAAAAATTGTCGGATCAGATTTTTTCTGTTTGAACTTTGATCAACACAGTGCTGAATCGTAACTGGGACAAATAAATGCTATGAGAAAGTAATTTTGCGAGAAATTTAAATCGTGAATAGACATTAAAGATAGATAATCTGGCAAAACACTCACCATCCTCCTCCTTTCATCCATTTTAACACTACCATCAATTCTGCAAACGTCAAGCCCCTTTTCACTTAAGTAATAATCAATAATATCCAAAACTTTTGTCCACTGAGAGAAAATAAGAACCTGACATTATACCCAAACCATATTATTAGGAAAGTGAAAAATACGTTCTCCAGCAAGAAGTCAAAAGAAAGCAAGCATACTTTGTGCTTCCGAGCAAGTAGCAAAGCCAATAGTCGATCAAGCAACCGAAATTTGCCACATTGTTCTATTAGTTTCTCAATTGGTGGATAAAAAGCTATCAAACAAAGAAAATACATATCAGTTAGTAATCATTTTCTGCAATAAGGTTAGAATTTTTTGAATGCGTACATGATCCACTGAATGCAGATTCCAAAAGATCAGGATGGTTGCAGACTTTTCTAAGTTGAATAAGTAAGTTGTTTAATTTCACTCTCATGCCAGGCCTCCAAATTACTGTGACAAGTCAAACATTAGTAAAACAGACGATGATAAACAGAACTAGGACAAATAACCTTGATACATTTGTGTTTCAATTTGTGCTGATATCAAACTTTATAAACGAATGCTTACTATCATCTGCTTCCTTCTCCAAATAATTTTCGAAAGTTTTATTGACTAAGTGATCCTGAATTTGCTTTTGATGGTCAGTCATGTTAGCATACAATATTATCTCTTTCTTGCGCGGAAGCATATGCTCTACATTTTCTTTCATTCTTCGGAGGAGGAATGGGCGTAGTATGTTGTGGAGTTTTGTCACTACCTGAAACAGGGAGGCGATCAGAGATAATTATGGAAGAAATATAGAGAATACATAAAATAACATGCAATTTACCTGTAACCTTCTTTTTTCTTCATTCTCTTCTGATTGATTATCACAATTGCCCCTTCCAGAAAAATCAAACCTTCAACAAATAAGTAATTAAATGTCAGAACTTTTGTGTACAAAATTTTGTCAACCAGTCATAGACAAAGCAATAAAACTTATGAAAAAATTGCAGTAGATAGTGACTGGATAAGTGAAAAAACTCCTAGAACTAAATTAAGTTTGTGCAAAAGAGATGATAGTAGTCCATTATAGCATAGAAGAAATCACCAAGGCAATGCATTCCAACAACAACAAAGACCATCCAAATTCAAATATTCTTGTAGGAAAAGGGAAGAGTGTAGATAATCTGTTGAGGAAAAGTAGAGAAGTGAGATAAAAATGAAATTGACCCATTGAATGTAAACAAGATATAAACAAAAATTCAGATGCATCATTATTCCTTGCTCGTGCAATCATCTGAATTAATTATCAACTTCCCCGCAAAACCGTTGTTTCAAACTCAATCCATGCCACCTGTTCGAAAAAGTATGCTCCATAATAATTACTAAAACAGAAGACATAATTTAAACTATAACAATTGGCTTGCGTATTTTTGAAGGAAAACTTTTGAGTAATAGATCATGCAAACAATGGTGGAAAACTAGATGGTTATAATAAATCCAAAGACCACGAATGAGTAATTGTGTCTATCAACTTATTTTTTAAGTATGAACTTCGGTAGTGCACATTATTACCATGACTCAAACTCTTCATGTGATGAAAAGATATCAGGTAGGATGAAGTTCAAGAGTGACCAGAGTTCAGCCAGATTATTGTGGAGAGGCGTCCCAGTCAGAAGAAGCTTATTTTCAATGGGCAGGCGTCTTAATTCCCGCAACAAGATGCATTTACTATTCTTCAACCGATGGCCCTAAAAGAAATAAACAGGAAAAGAAAGATTATCAGGTCTACAAAAAATACATATAAAATTAAATTGAGAAACTTTTTGAGTTTTTTCCATCTTCACCTCATCAACAACAACATATTTCCATTTATATTGAACTAGAAATTTTGCATCATTTAATGCAATCTCGTACGAAGTAACTATGAGAGGAAACTTGGGGCCAACAGTCTTAGGCATGTATTTTCTTCTTATATCCATCCTTTCTTTCTTTGATCCGTGGTATATAATAGCAGTCATAGAAGGGACAAATCTGACATGGAAATTTACTTCAGAGAAAATTAAACATTAACACAAAATGAAGAACCAAACAAGTGGTTTTACCTGGAGACCTCATTCACCCAATTAGAGAGGGTAGAGAGTGGAGCAATAACCATGTATGGTCCATCCAAACCTTTCCCTTTGAGATGTGCGAGGAATCCAATAGTCTGAATGGTTTTACCAAGACCCATTTGATCTGCCAATATTCCGTTGAGACCATTTTGCCATAAAGATATTAGCCACTTTACTCCTCTGATTTGGTAATGCTTCAATTTCCCACCAGTCATCAAGGGTACAAGCTCAGCTTGCTCCTTCTCAGATCTCTGCTCCTCTGTGAGGCTAGAATCTTCAAGAGGCATAGCTTCATGAGATCTTAGCATTGCTTGCACTGCAGTCTTTGCTTTGCGCTGAAAAATACCATAAATGTTGTACGTTTAGCTTGCAAACAAAGGGAAAATGAGTAACGAGCAAATAGTAGATCTTTTACAGATAAATTCGTTTTACACTAAACAAGTGACAGAGAAGGACAAAGGAGAATTGTAAGACAATAACTGGTTTCCATAAAACCTAACGTGATGTTCTGCAGCGGTTGAAGATTATACCTCCACAGTTATATATAATATCAAGATTGGGTGGATTGAAGTTAGTACAATATGCGCTGTCTAATAAATTGATGCAAATTTAGCTTTGGAGAAATAGACAATACTAGTTCTAAATAGTGCACTGTAGAAAATAAATGAAAGAATGAAAGTAAAGCTGCAACACATTGACGCAAAAAAAGGGAAAAGAAAAATAGATGTTCAAGATATAATAAAGAACCCAATGATTGATGCAGCAAAGATGAGTGTTCAAATTTTTTGGATGTGCACACAAGTTTAAGTAATTGAGGAATCAATAAGTTCACCTGAAAATTTACTGTCATTTTTTATCCCTTAGGATCGTGTACACTCTAACATACGAATTAAAAATGGAAGAGCTAATAGAAATGACAACTAAACGTACACAGTTGTATTGAGTGGCTCCTTTCCTCTTTATACCACGTCCTCCTTTCTTAGCTCCAGCGACATTTTGTGCTTCAGGAATGTTCTCAGGATTATTCTGTTAAACAAGGCAATTATGAAAATTAGTTGCGTAGCAGCAGTACAAAAGATCAACACACTCTTAAGTCAGGCATTACAAAGGTTATGTCGTCCATCTTCTCGAGAAGAAACTCCGAGTAAAGCTTAGTTTGCGTGAGGAGTTCGTCCAACTTGCTGAAGCGAACCTCCGAATCCCAAGCATCCACAGGCGCTTCCTGCTTGACTTCTAACTTGATCCGATTCTCCAGCAACTTCTCTTCTTCCTTGGCCATGGTTTCAGTCAGGAGAGAGGTATCGCCATTCTTAGCCTCCAACTCAAGCGGGAGATCACCGTCTTCTTCCACCTTGATTTGGGACTTCCCTTCCTCGTCGGAAACAGTAATGTCCGACTTAACATTGCCAGGCCCCTGCTAAGGCAAGCAGCAGGAGGAAGTTGGAATATGAAAACAAAAAAAAATCCAGCTTACAGAACATCAGTGCATGCCCAAAAATAAAGCTCTTTTAGATGCTGGGATAAATCATCCTAAGAAAACACAAACCCTAACCACAACGGAAAAATAGATTGAGCAGTAGTGCATGCCCAAAAATAAAGCTCTTTTAGATGCTGGGATAAATCATCCTAAGAAAACACAAACCCTAACCACAACGGAAAAATGGATTGAGCAGTGGAGATCGCAAGAGACAGTAAGAAACAGGAAGAACAACAATGTCTTCCATAAAAAACGGAAGCCAGGAAAAGGAAGCAGACCTCCTCTCCTAAGACAGATATTGGTGAATCCGCAGTTTCTTCAGTCTTTATCTCAGCTTCCTTCTCCATTTTTCTTCTTCTCAGAACAATCTGCGAAATAGTCGAACTAAAAATCAATCGATGATCTCGTATAAAAAAAGAACAAAAAAATAGAAGAAATACAGTTTTCACCCAAGGTTAACGATCATACGAAGGACTATGTAAAGTTCGAAAGCAAATGAAAGAGAACGGGAACAGATCGAGCATCTCGCTCTTACCTCAGTCTGATGCTCGAACAGGGAGCGGAATCAACCTGCGGGTTAGGCAGAAGGGGCCGAGACGGCGAGAGGCGGAGGCGGAGGCGTCGTCGTGGCTCGACTCCAATGGGACGTTCGAATAAGTAGGGCGAGCAGAGCGGAGAGATGGGATTGGGCGGGAAAACGGCGATGATGTGCGCAGGGGCAGGCGGGCAGCCATGCCCAGGGGCTCGATGTTAGATATATTTACCATAATGGCATCACCAACTGGAGAGCTCTCCGTGGCACGACAGAATCACCCCTGAATATGAGCAGGTTGGCCCATTTAATGGTCCGGCCCACGTCGCCTCGACGTTGGTTGAACCGCTCGCGGTTCGAGTTCAACTAGGATCAGGGAGAAATTTTCGAAAACTTCATGGTTTTTTTTATTTTGGGCCTATATTAAAAGTACAAATTACTAAATACTTTTTTCTATTAAAATAATTTAAATTATAACTTTGATCGGTTGAATCAATAGAAGTTCAATTAAGACTAACAATAATCAAGAAGGCAAAAACATAATTGGTGCAAAATATTAAACATTGGAAAGCCTAGAGATAGCAAGAAAACTCATTCCCGATCCGATCCGAAGTCAATGGGGAAAACCCGAGTTGATTGGGTCTCGGGTCGGATTCGGGAAAAACCCGACGGGATAAAGTCGAGTCAAAGTCGGGTATAGGAATTTAGGTAACCGCCCTGACCCCGACCCCAAACCTACCCCCGATCATTAAATGATAAGTTTACCCCTCCTAAACTATAAATTAGGTACTAAATTTATAGTAGTTTAATGTAAAAATAATTATGTAGTTTATGTAAAATATTTTTTATTTATATATTATGAATATGAAATGAAAAATATTTTTAAAATATATTTTTTTTTTTCGGTCGGGTTTGGGTTTCCCCGCGGGGTCGGGTGTTCTAAACCCGTGGAGGTCGAGTCGAGGATGACAAAACCCGATCCCGATTCGCCCCGTTGTCATCCCTAGGAAAATCTTTCAAACCATTGCATGAGGGAGATATAAGTGGAGACATTATAAATGTTGGAGAATATGATTGGCTTAGCTTGTAAGTAGAGGAGTAGAAAGTATAGTTACGTAATGTTTCCTTCTAACGGTTATATGGAAGGATAGACATGATTAGTATTTAATCATTTGTTTCCATAAAAGAGTAAACAAAGGTAAGAAAAATTAGAGGGGGCAAAAAGCTAACTTTTTCCTCGTTTACCCAAATCGAGGGGACAAGTCAATGGATAAACTCCAGCCGCACTCGACACTCGCCCTCCTCGCTGATCCAACCACTCACCCTCCCTCTCCTACTCGCTCTAGTTGCTCGCTCTCCTTGCCTGTCAATCGTAGCCTCAGCGGCCTTAGGCGGGGTCAAGGCGACGTAGCACGGAGATCCACCTCATCCGCCGATGGAGCTTGTGGCCAAGGCGACGGAGTACAGAGATTGTTACGTCCGCGCCGAATGCGGACAAACGAAAGAAAAAAAAAACTTTAAATAAAATAATACTAAATTATCTTTGGGCTGATTGGACACCACTATGCGTCGGTGGTCGTGCCCATGCTTCTGCCCGTCTCCTCCATCTCGGTGTGTCGCGCGTGCCCCTTTATCTCTTTCCGTCGCCCGCGTCGTCCATCACGAACGAGCGAACGAACTTCTCCTTCGTTCAGCGCTCGTCCTCGCCCTTGGCTCGCGTCTCCTTCCTCCTGCCGGCGGACGCTGACCGGCGACGAACCTTCGCCGTCCAACGACCGGAAATCCGACCGTATTTCGCCTCTTTCTTCGTCCACGCGTTCGCGCCGACGAGAGACGCCCGCGAGCCCGAATCCGGTGCGTTTCGTCTCCGGCAACCTCGGCAAGACTCCCTCTGGCCTCGGCGGACCTTTCCGCCACCTTCCGAAGTCGTTTCGAGCGTTGTCGTCTCCGGCGCCGGCGAGTTGCGCGAGCGGCGCCGCCGACTTCGAACGTAGATCTCCGGCGACTCTGACCCCCGTTCGCGAAACGGGCTGTACGACCGAACTCCCCTCGGCGTCGGCTTCATTCTGCCTACCGGAAAGCTCCGATCTGACCACCGGAGTTACTGTTCCGGCGAACCTCGAGTTCCGTGCCGACGACTCGGTTACGCGCGCGTGGTTGGTTCTCGCGTATTCCGACTTCCGTGGTGATTATTGCGTTCGCACGTGGCTGCGAACTAGGTTAGTACCCGAACCCTCTCCGTACGTATACAAACGCCTGTGATCAAACCTGGATTGTACATCTATCGAACTTGATTAAGAACATAATCTGATCTGTGTAACCTAATGAAACCGGTTTAGCATGATTAATGATAATTATGATTAAAATGGATTAAGTGGAACACTGTAGCTTATTTGATGCTTTAACTTGTTAGGACCTGTTACCTGATCTCGTGCTTATTGGATTGGATCTGTACTGTTCATCTGCTGTTGAGGTAGGGATTCTACCTCCGTCCTTTGTTACGGTGCCAACTACATGTGTAGTTAGCGGCACCTCCCTTATTGCTTATTACTACTGTTGATTACTGTTCTAATTCCGTTCTGCTCTGCGTACATTCCTGTTGACATAACACTTGCATGAAACACGGTATGAGTATTTTCGGTCCTTGCATGTTTATTGTAGTTGGTAGGTGGTATGAGTCCGGTATATGTACATTGAGGATTGACTGTCTAGCGATAGACAAGTCAGTATACCTCAGATACTGTCTGTGAGATTTCTGTCGAGACTGTATGATCGTCTCTGACCGAGAGAGTCCGATGTTATGGGCTTGAGGTCTGTTATCAACCCAATGAGGGGTTGTACTGAGTGTAGGACGCTACACTAGCGGGCTGTCGACGGACAGTAGTCTCTACTGTTCGGGGAGCCATCAGTAGGGACCACTCTATTTTATAGAGTTGCGGGTCTTGGACCACTGCTGTACCAGCTCCCAGATTTTTACCTGTGTATTAGGATACATATATATTGATATGTATATTGAGATTTGATTATACTCTATAGGGTCATATAGAGTCTGGTAGTGTTCTGGAAATTCCCTGTATCTGATCATGCATCATCTTATTGTAATATCCCTACTTAGCCTCCGGCTAACCCCCTTCGGTTTGCCTCCATGTTCAGGCGCGGCTCCATCTGGAGCGGAGTAGATAGTTAGTAGTTGACCACCAGTCTGGGTGGGTTGTGATGCATCTGTGGTCTGTTGTTATTTTATGTTATGGACTCTGTTGACCGCTGTGCCGGTCATGTTATCTGTTAGTTTGTCGACCGCTGCGCCGGTCCTGTTCTTGTTATTTCTGTTGACCGCTGCGCCGGTCTATATTTTCGTCTCTGTCGGTGTTGTATTTGGATATTTAAGGCCGGACTGGCCTCTGTTTAGTCTATTTTATTCCAGTCTGTACCTTTCGGTTGTCAGGAGTGATTGACAGGTACAGTGTTGTGCATCCCGAGGTCCGGGATTCCCGGCGTGGGATCCGGGTGGATTTTTGGGGCGTAACAGAGATTCACCCCATCCATCGATGGAGCTTGCGGCAAGCAGCAAGGCGATGAAGCTGCTGATGTAGGAGGGGGAAAGCAGGCTGAGAACAGCCCGCACTCCATGAGGCGGACTTGGTGGCTGGTTGGCAGGCACTAAGGTGGCATGGCCAGGTTGGTGAAGAGGCGGTAGGGCAGGTTGGCGAAGTGGTGAGGTTGGTTGGCTACATAGGAGCGAACATCAAATCGACTCAAGCATTGGACGGCGAGGTAGGCATGACTCAGGGGTGGCAGCACAGAGGTTGGCGTTGGTGATTCGGTGCAGAAGACGAGGAAGAGGGAGGACGCTGGCGTGGGCAATGTGGGGAAGGCGACGCATGCGCAGGAAGAGTGGAGGCATGACGAGCGATAGGAGCGGCAATGACCGGCGGACGCTGGAGTTGGTGGAGACAATGGCGAGGAAGATGATCCGGTAAAAAATTGGACACGTGAGTCTCGTGTGATCCCTCCCTAAGAATTGATTTATCTTCTCTATGGATTATTGATCCGCCCCTTTCCCTCACATCCTTTCAATTGTTAAAGTAGTGCCAACGGATTTATGAGAGAGATAATTCATATTTGTGTTTTAAATATAATGAAATAGTATGAAAAAAATTTATTGTAAAGGGAATACCAATGAATTTTTCATTTAAAATAAGAGGTTAGTGCAATTAATCATAAATTTAAACAGAGGAAAATAGAGTAATAACAATATCAAATTTTCAACTAAACAAAACCATAAATAAGCGTCAAGACGTAACAATTCCATGGCTCTTATGTTATAGTTATATCAAATATCTTTTAGTATTTTTTTTTTATAATTATATGGTGCAAATAAGTCGTTATGGTGTGGATAATATGATAATTTGACCCGTACGGATGAGAACCTCATGCAACTAATTCACTTTACTCGCCCAGCTTAAAATACTAATAGTCATTATGTATTTGCGAGAAACGAGAAAATTTTTCGTCGCCTAGGAATGGAAGAAGTGTGTATCATAGATACTGTTTTAAAACTCGTGCAAATCTACATAACACTTTGATGAATAAGTGTGACACGTATTTTAAAGTAACATCTACGATAGAATTTTCTTCCGCCTAAGATTGGTCGTATGTGGTCATGAAGGCAGAAGTCTGCAGAAGGCTATAAAAATTCTGATATCTATTAGGAGACCACTTCGGCCCAGTCAACTATTAATCAGGCGTCCGCTGTACTCTGCATTTGGTGCACATTGAATTTGATGCAATCAGACTATTGTTTTGCAGTGCTGCTTAAGAACGGATCAGTGGACTTTTTTTTAAGATGAGGAGGCTTTTGTTTGTTCAATCTAACACGACTTCAATTAGAGGAAACTAGAAAGCAAGATCGAGAACCCTTTCTCTATGAACCTTGCAATGGGCAATTCGATCAACAAGGCGAGCAAAACCGAAAAAAGATAAATGGACAGCGTGACAGGAAAGAGCCAAACAGAACGAAGTGCAGAACGTGGGATTGACTGTATAGAAACAATCACGTTGAGAAGAAAAAAAAAAGGGGCGAAAGGAGAGAGTGACAACTCAGCCGAAGCACTTGTCCCCGGGAAGAGGGCCGGGAATATACCCTTGCTCAAAGAACTGCAAACCGAAGACAACGATGATGGCGAGCGCGGCGAGGAAAGAGAGCCCCTCCGCGGCCCCAAGCAGGCCGTAGGGCCCTGCCGGCAGCCCCGACCCGGTCTTAGCCTTGGTGTACAGCGACCATCCCACGATGCCTGCCACCACTAGGTAGCTCACCCCCTCTGCGGCCCCGAACGACCCGCCGGGCCCCGGCGGCAGTCCACATCCCGTCGTCTTGAGCGTGTACAGGGAGAGTCCGATCACCGGGCAGGAGAGCAGGCCGCCGATCGCCACTGCGATCTCGAGAGTCCCGCCGCCGCCGCTGCTCCCGGCGTCCTTCGCCTGGCACACGATGTGCGCCGGCCGCCGGGAGGGACGGTTGGGGGAGCGAAGCAGGGGGGCGGAGACGTGCGGGAGGAGCAGCCTTCCGAGGGAGGCGGACGCCATGGCCATGTGAATCAGCGGAGATGGGCGAGGCAACCGCGTCCGCCCGGTGACTTTGTGCGCGCCTTATCCGCTCTCGTCGCTCCGGAGCCATTCGTTTCTCCGGTCCGTGTCCTTGGAACTCGACGCCCATCGTCTTCCGGTCTGATCGAACCTATTAGTCATTGGAACAACTCCGACGCATCAATAACACCTACACATCGATAAACAAACATGGTTAAACAAGTCATTCATAATTAAATATCGCGACTGTTAAAGCCCAGGTTAGGTTGAGGGTGGTCAATAATACAGTCCACTTCATATGAAAGGTGTAGAAAAATACTCATTTGTGCACGGATCAAAGTTCCGTGAAATCCTATTGCCAGTTCCGCATACACGTGGTGAATGATTTTCTCCATTTAGAGTGTTTGAGATCCCCACGGTCAACACCACACGTTCATCAAATGTGGGAAAAAGTTATCTATACGCCGTGAACGGTGGCCGGGTCGACTCCAACCCCAACGTCACCTCGTGAACGGCGTCAGCCGTTTAAGGATACGGATGCAACGTGTGAATGCGATAGGTAACGTGACCGGGCGGTGAATATAAAAACAAAGGAGGTCATAGTGTAGCCTGTGGCTCAGTGAAGTGTTTGACAACAGCTAAGAGCCTAAAACCTACAAAATTTAATGAAGCAACGGCATTCTCGAATCAAATAAATATTTTAAGGCAGGAACAAAGATGATGAATGACAGCTGTGAATCACTCGGAAAGACAAGGCAGCAAAGCTTAAAACTTTGGAGTGTCAGAACTAATAAGTAGAAGGGTGGAATATCTGACATATGAGAGAAGGGTAGAGAGAGAGCGCTGAACTCTCTTGCTCCTTTCTAGGACGCAGCACACGGGCAGAATGATAAGGAGGCCCGAACAAAAAAATTTAGGAGGCAACGGCTACTACGATTTGAACTTACTGCTCGATTTGGAGGGAACTCCCCGAGCCTAAAATGTATATAAATATAACCGCCATTTGAAAGTAAGGGATGCAACGGCTAGACGAGAAACAAGTATTGAGAAAGATACCACCGAACTTTTGAAACGAGGGAAGAAACAAACTGGACGGACATGTCTTTCCCTCCTAGTTTTTAAACTAGAAACTTCAGAATACACAAACTTTGTAGGAAAAACCCACCATTTCCTTCCACCAAAATATCCATAAATAGTGTTGGTGAAACATCAACGATGCTTGGATGGCCTCAGATCCTCAATGTTGTCATCGTCTAGGTCATCATCCTCAGCTCTTCTCTTTTTAGACTGAGAAGAGGAAGGTTGATGTGGTAAGGATACATTCCGCTGAATATCCTCTTCATCGTCTACCTCATCTTCATCTTCATTGCCGGTATCATTTCCAGGTTGAGCAATTGGTTGGACTAAATATTCCGCACCAGTTTCTTCATCCTACAGACGCATTCAAAATATAATCACAAAATGAAAAAAAAAGAGACAATTAAAGATTTTAATGAAGTGAAAAAAAAGATTACCACATCAAAAAGATGAAAGCATGCTATACAAACAACATAATCACGGAAAGCGACCCCTTGTTAAAAAAGAAACATGGAAACAGGAAGATCTACACATTTACCAGCAAGAAAACAATTATTACCAAGATAACTGCTGGATATTAGGAACCATACAATGTTGTGTATGCATGGCAAAACACCAACAATACAAATATCTCTAGCAAGGCACTCTAGAAGAGATGGTAACCTAAAATAACAAAAAATGTGAATAGTGAACAACTGATTGATTATACTTTTCATACACTGAAAGAATTGAATAGTGTCCCAAGAACTAGGATTTTCATACTTTTCATACTCCGAACTAGGATTTTCCAAGCAGTGAAAACATAAGTTCCATCAATGCAAGGTATATGGATTTAATACTCTGCTGTTTCAGACAACAAAAAAATAGTGAGAGCGTATGCTTCCTGGATGAGAAAGAGATGATGAAAGAAAGCAGTTTGCGTGGATATTATGATACAGTTTTATGGGCTACTGAATATGTGCGTTACATAAATATTTTTATTACAAAGAGTGACAAAGTTAATTGACATCAGCGATTAGATACACCTGATCCAACCACTATAAATTGAAGAGATTCCAGTAAACAGAAGCAAGCTATGAAAAAAGGTTTATAAAAGATAAGACATCATTCATCCTCCAAAAATATTGGCACCTCATACTATGAGGTTTCATTGACATAAATGAAAGGAGCACTACACTAATCAAAATCTCAGTATCCCAATTAAAGCAAAAGACTTCCTTATAATTTCAGGATAGCTACAAACAAAACAAATCATTTTCCAAAGTTCTACAGCCAAAGATCTAAGTGCACGACAGCATTGATTTAAGCATCTTAAAAACTTGCTGCAGCAAAGACTACTCAACAACTTAATAGATTTATTGTGTTTTTTTTGCTAAATCAGCCAAATATATTAATTCAGATAAAGAGGGAAATAAACCAACATGATGCAATAGAAACTCAATTAGACCCTTTTTGTTTACTCATATACCAAGAACCACAAGAGTAACTAAGAAATCAAACGGAAAGCGCTTTTTAACAAAGAACTGTAGCAAGACGCCTAGTTTTAAATTACAGCATGTAGATGGTAACAATGAATCTGATATGTCACTATTAATTGATATAAAGGCATTATAACTGCAAAATAAACATGGTCTAAGATTAATAAGAAAACTAACAATATGTAAAGAGACCAATATGTACACCAATAAGGCAATAACTAATAATACCTCATATTCATCCTCTCCGTCCCCTTCTTCATCATCCATTTCCTGCTCGTCCTCCTCGCCTATCTCTCCATTCTCATTCTCATCCTCATCCCCTTCACCTTGCTCATGACCATCAATCTCTCCTTCAGCATTCATCATCAATCTACCTGAGCTTCCAGGTTCACCATCATCTTCTTCATCTTCAACGTCCTCCTGGTCTTCTTCTCTATCTCCAGCATCCTCTTCAGAATATCTATCATCATCCACCTCCTGCTCATCCTCCTCCCTTATCTCTCCATTCTCGTCCTCATCCCCTTCCCCTTGCTCGTGACCATCAATCTCCCCTTCCATATTAATTGGTCTTCCTGACCTTCTGGGCTCACCACCATCATCTTCTTCTTCGTCAATGTCCTCTTGGTCTTCTTCTCTTTCCCTATCCTCATACTCCTCTTCATCTTCGTCAAACTCTTCTTCACCATCCTCTTCAACCCCATCATCATCCTGATCACTTTCCCCAATCTCATGAACCTCTACCACATTCTCCTCCTCTGGCTCCTCTGCATCAATCTCCTCTCCCAAATCCTCTTCATAATCATCATCAACATCCTCCTCTTCATCCTCTTCGTCCTCTTCCCTAACAGCAGAAGCTGCTCTGACTGGAGCCAACCTAAATCCATTAGAATGCTGGTTCTGTCGCTCTGAACCATTAGCATTTGTCCCCCTACCAATCCCAATATCCTCATCTTCTGTATCGCTCTCCTCTTCCTCGTCGACGTCAACAATTCTACCTGCTCCACTGGTACCAACACCATTTGTTAACCTCTCAGACCGTTCCTCACCATCGACCTCACCGCTTCCAGGATCCTCTTCCTCTTCCTCATCATCTTCATCCTCTTCTTCCTCATCAGACTCCGGTCGCTCATTTTCATCCGCATCCATCTTATCCAGATATTTCAAAGTTCGGATCATTCCAAACACCCTTGGTCGATAGTCCTTGATCCTTGTTACAGGGCACTCGTAAAGATCCAAAGATACAAGTCGAAGCTGAGCCAGAGGTGCCAAATCCTCCAGGAACTGGATCCTATTATTGGAGAGATCAAGATCCCGGAGCGAACCAAGTCCAGCCACCACCAAATGCTCGAGTCCGCCAGCGATCCGGTTATCAGAGAGAATAAGCCTTTGCAGGTTGCGCAGGCGGGGGAACATCTCCAGTGAAGAAACCCCGATGTTTGCAATCGAAAGGTGCTCCAACGACTGATACCGCTCCAGGATCTCCGGTGGCGGTAGCCGGCCATGGAGGCACTTCACAGATCCATCCAGGGTGAGACTCCGCGGCCGCGGCGGCGAAGAGGATGACTCAGCTTGACCTCCTAAAGCAGCCTCCACGGCCCTTTCCCAGGCTTCGTCCATCTACAGAAGCAAGCAAATCAGAAACCCTATACTCCAAAACCGACCAAATCAAAGAACAACCACCAAACCAATCAAATAAACTAAAAGCAATAAATAAACACATTAATTAGTACTAGGCCGATGAACTATTCTGATTAGAATCATGGATCCAGAAGAAAACAAAAGACGAAGGCTCAACAGACAATCTATAAATCCAAAAAAAAAAAAAACATACAGCAAAAATAACTTTCGATCACCCAAAACAACGATTTCTCTCGATCGATAAAACTGCTCCGATCCCACACACGGATCGCCACTGGATAATGAAACGAGATCGCAACGGGAAAACTCAAACCCTCAATTAGAATTAGAAGGGAAGAGGAATCGGTGGAGAAAACCCTAAACCTGAGAGAAATTGCTTGTGCCCAGAAATTCAATCTCGTAGTTTTCTGTTTCTGCCTTTAGGGAAGCGCTAGCCAAGGGAACAAGACACAAGAAGAGGAGACACGATTTCTCTCTCTCTCTCTCTCTTCTCTCTCTCTCTCTTCCACTCGCCTTTATTTATAATTTCACAGTTTTGGGCTCGGATATATCATTAAAAACTAATTTTTAAAGAATTTATTAAAGGGCGTCTTTCTATTTTTATTACTTAATTTGAAAAAAAAAGAATGCCCTTCATTCAATAGGACGATAAAAAAAATAAGTATTAGTTCATAATAAATTAAATTAACTTTTAACTCAAACTAAATTTATATAAAAAATTTGAAAACTATCTAAACAATTATAAAAAATAATCTAAAATATTCAGGAGCCATGTGATTTTGTATGGAAACTAAATAATTTGTAAACTATGTTTATTAACATTTTGGTTCAATCAAATTAAAAAAAAAATAATTATAAGAAGAGTAAAAACCTTTGTTATTGATAACAAAATATTAAAAATTAAATTTCACCTTCATCAATTATTTGCTCATGTTTTAAAAATTAAACATTGTTAAAATTAATTAAATTAATGTTTTTAAAATAATATAATATATAAAATATTATATGACCAAATTTATCTTAAAGTCGCATACATTTATGGGTTTTATGTGGTTTAATTATGTGTTCTACTATTATGAATTTTTGCACATAATAAGTTTTATATAAAATTAAAATAAAACGATGTAAAATTTATTTTTTTAAAAAATTATTTAACATTCTCAAAAAATTGAATTTGTTTTAAAAAATTAATAATATAATATATAAAATATAATAATAATATGAATTATCTTCCACGGGTCAATATGCAATTAATCAAAATTTAGAAGAAACAGTACGGATGCTTTACGATTCGTGAATCTGCGATCTATCGACATCAACGGTCTTATTTGCTGGATCATTTCTACTAAAATCCCCTAGACCTTCCCTCTCCGATGTCCGACAACCACGCATCCAGTGCGGCTGTGGAGGGCACCGTGGAGGCGCTGAGCGCCGCCTACGACGAGTTCGTCGCGGCGGCTGCGTCCGCTCTGGAGGCCAAGGAGCAGGCCGTGGGCCAGAAGTCTCCCGCCACCGACGTCGCTCTCGAGGCCTTCAAGCAGCGGTGGGAGCTCTTCCGCGTCGCCTGCGACCAGGCGGAGGAGTGTGTGGAATCCATGAAGCAGAGAATAGGGTCCGAGTGCCTCGTCGACGAGGCCACCGGCGCCGCACCATCCAAGGCCGGACGGCCCTCGGCCACTCCCGGGATCCCGCCCATCAGCGCTGTCCGGCTCGAGCAAATGAGCAAGGTTGTGCGATGGCTCGTTATCGAGCTTCAGCACGGGTCGGGTGCATCCGCCTCTGCCGCTGGGCAATCCCATGTCTCCGCCCCCTTCGATGCTCGGTTCTCTGAGGACGGCGCACAATAGGTGTGCGCTCTCTTGCTATGCATTTTTGTATCTGTAACCATCAAATTCATACATAGTCTCCGACTTGTGTGGTGATATGTGAGTCTAGTATCGTGACTTTGGCGAGATCAGTGCTTTTCACGTTGAGAAAATGAGATCAAGAATGACTTTATTGCATTAGATTTTGCAAGTTTAGGTACTTCTAATCTTCTGATGATAAACTAAATTCGTAGAACTTGTTGCATTAAACTCTGCTTTATGGAAAATGAGGGGGCAAAAAGGGTTTTTTTGAGACGAATTTCAAATTTATCCGAGAGGCAAATGCCCATAATTTGCGTTAGGCAGAATGTGGTTATCAAGTGGATGGTAGAGTATGATCTAAAATAAACAATTATAAATGTCTTATATTAGTTCTTGTTGTTTGTGTCTTCTATGAATGAGTTGTTTTCCCTAGACAATAGACTTCATGCAGCTGCCTTTCTATCCGCATGCCTTGCTCATAGAACTGGAATAACAACCTTCACTTTGTTTCATTTATATCATCCTCATTGGAAATAAATATCGGGGATAGCTAGAAACAGGTTATTTTGTGCTCATAGAAAATTTTTAGCTAAATTCTAACAGAAAATAATACTTGGTAAATGATTTCATCGATTTCATTTATATAGCAATTTGAATTTGGTGGTTTTCACCCCTTCTCAGAAGTTATGATGTAGAACAAAAAGTAATTAAAATTGTGCATTCTCAAAAAGAGTGCTGCGGCTAGCTTATATTGATATTTCTAACTTTCGTGTAAACATGGGTGTATATGTTAGTTATATATATATATATAACGTTAAACCACTCAATCATAACCATTTGTATCCACATTAATGATAACTATATTGAAGAACGATGGTCAAGTAATGTAGTGAAAAAAAAAATCTCCACCAAGGATCCATGCAAGGAGGCAAACCAATCAATGAGAGAAATTGTACCTCAGTATCCATGCATGATCAAATATAGCCTCTTATGTTCCTATTTCTACTGCTAGCATCGAGGGTTTGAAGGCTTTTCTCTTTACTCGTCTCACAAGCAAGAGAAAGAAAATAAGGTTTTCCGACATAATATATGTGATAAGTTCTACATGGACAACATTTTGTGTCTCCATTATTGTATGAGTAACTGCCAAACTTGGTCCACATCTTCATATGAAACTGACATATCTAGTCCACATATGTTGGTCAAAATCAAACAAACACCTTTAACCTGATTTTGTAAAAAAGAAGCACCATGTTTGTAGTACAAAAATAGGATATAGTGTCACTATAGTGATCTCCATTACTATTACTCTGAGGATAGCTCTTAATATCAAAATAGGCTACACAAGATCTTTATGTGTGACAAAATAGGTTCTTATGATGTCCTATAATATAATCTCATTATAATATCATGGACAATGACCAATGTTTAGTAACAAATTGTTGTCATCTAAGTCACAAAATGTTATGCTTCATCATAACCTTGTATGTGATATCGCTACTGTATTGAATATTCATACCTATATTGTTTGATCACTATATTTTTTAATTCTCAACTAGACTAGTATAGCAAATGATACCATATGACGATTGGTTTGAGCATGAGTATACAGTTAGTCTCACATGATTAAAGAATCTAAGATCTTAGATCAGTTTTATAGAAGTTACAAATCTTACTTGATCACATATTTCTCTAAATGATTTGTGGGATAGCATACTAGGTATTTATAATCTACCTAGCTATGAGTGACATTTGGCAGTATCAAATATACAACTAGTCATAGAGAAATCTATGGTGAACTCAAGTTTAAGGTACACATACATTGTTACTTCAATTATAATATTTATTACATCATGTAATAATCCATATAGTATTCTCATTATAGATCTATCAAGTAGATAAGTTCTCCAATATATACCCATGTGTTGGCTTAATATTTGATATCACATGACAATATCCTTTTCACCCATCATTACACATTAATCTCAATTTATTATTCTGATCACAATTCATAATAATACTCAACTAAGGACATTTTAGAATAATCATATTATTATGGAGATATTATTATAATTACTTATGTTATATAGATGTTAAGCAAATATAATAATAAAAATATCTTTCATAAAATATAAATGAATATATGATTAAATGTATATAAAATTATCATCAAATGATTGGTATTTAGGGCGTGCACCAATAAACTATTGGGTAACATCTTCTAAGTATCTAATCGGAGACATCTTTGGACCACTCCTAACTAATTATATCTCTTTGATAACTCATGGAATTGAAGTATATAATTTTAATAATGTCCTAGATATCTTTATTACATCTGTTCTTAGAAAGATTAGAAGTCCTAACATCTTTTTTGTGATGTGTTTTGTCTAATAGTTAGGTAATACTCCTGAATCTTTTGCTTGCAGGCTTCGGATATATGATTTTGTTTTGACTAGGTATGTTCTATGGCAATTCCTGATAATTCAATGTGATTTTGTTCTGTAGTTACTTCTGTTAATTTAGTTTCTCTATGCGAACTTGTTCTATCATTATTCTCTTACAAAGTTATGACTACTCAATATTTTCCTCTCTGGTACTTGGGCTCTAAATTCCTATGAAAAGTTGTGTATGACATCAAACATCCTCGATCCTATTTCTTTTTTTTTTTCAGCTGTCCAGCTTAGAGCTAACAACTTGATTTCCTTGTGGTGATTTTTGTAGTTTTCTTGGGATGATGACGCCAAAAAGTAGATGATACCATTTCTCTTACATGCAATCGACAGGCCCTTTTTTTTCTTTTTCATATTTGACAAGTAGGTTTGTCAAGTTGTCCTACTAGCAAGGATTTGGATATACTTGACAAGTAGGTTTGTCAAGTTGTCCTACTAGCAAAGATTAGAAGTCCTAACATCTTTTTTGTGATGTGTTTTGTCTAATAGTTGGGTAACACTACTGAATCTTTTGCTTGCAGGCTTCGGATATATGATTTTGTTTTGACTAGGTATGTTCTATGGCAATTCCTGATAATTCAATGTGATTTTGTTCTGTAGTTACTTCTGTTAATTTAGTTTTTCTATGCAAACTTGTTCTATCATTCTCTTACAAAGTTATGACTACTCAACATTTTCCTCTCTTGTATTTGGGCTCTAAATTCCTATGAAAAGTTGTGTATAACGTCAAACATCCTCGAGCCTATTTCTTTTTTCAGCTGTCCAGCTTAGAGCTAACAACTTTATTTCCTTGTGGTGATTTTTGTAGTTTTCTTGGGATGATGACGCCAAAAAGTAGATGATACCATTTCTCTTACATGCAATCGACAGGCCCTTTCTTTTTCATATTTGACAAGTAGGTTTGTCAAGTTGTCCTACTAGCAAGGATTTGGCATGAGATATGAAGTTCCGGCATATGCCTGCTCCTTTTGATTCCCGTGCTTTTGTTGAGCATGGCGTTTCTCTCAAGCAAACAACTTTTCATGATATACATTGACTTACTAAAATATTCAGCATGTTCAGCTAATAATTGAGCATAAATGATCTTGTAACGGTGGAACCCTAACGCTAACTTTTGATAAAGTGGTGTTTCTTTTAGTTTGGAGAATTTTGCAAATGAGATGGCATGTTCCTCAAAAGACTATATATATAATCCCTTTCCTAATTAATGCTTTCTGAGTAGTCATGTGATGCATTATTCTCTCGAGTTTTCTTATCTTGTTTTTGCTAACCTGTTATATTCACAAGATCATGAACATTCAAAAATAACAGACGGAAAACTGGTCGTGGTTAATTTCTGTGATGAATCTAATTCTTCCCTAGATCTGTCTGTTGGAGATATTTTCAGTGTCAATTTAGAAAATGACTGAATAGTGAATATTACCGAACCAATTTACTGATTCAGTAAATCGGTAAATTTAATGGGATAGCCCCAGTAAAAACAAGGAGAAATTGGAAAAATTATGGCATTGTAACTCCAAATTTGGGATTCCATAGGCCATATATTCTACGAATCCGAGTTTAGCCCAACAAAAAAAAAGAAAGTGGAAATGCTTTGCCAACAATTTTCAGGAACATATTCAGCCGAATACAGATGGAAAGTAGGGGAATGGAAGACAACACATGAGCGTGGTAAGATTATAACTTCCTTCATCCTTATACAATGCTGTTTAGTAATGAGAATTCAAGTGCCTAGTAAAAGATCGCAAGAGAAGCTAGAGTCGATTTATGTGATCGTCAGTCCAGTATGAGGGAACGCAAATCTCCAAACGAGGCAACAAGGAGGCTTCCAATGGATGGATTGGATCAAGATTAATAAAAGCAAGGCGGAATAGGATGATGCCTCATAAGGAGAAAAATTTTTTGCAGCAGAAATTGTAGTGCTGTAAGACATTTCGTATAAAGTTTATATAAAATTTTTGTATAAAGCTTTATATAAAAATTTCGTATAAACTTTACATGAAAATGTCATGTAAAGCCTTTATACAAAGGTATTCTTTATATAAAATTTTTCGTATAAAGCTTTATATGAATTGTTATACACTGTTTTATACGAAAAATTTCGTATAAAGTCTCTCACAACACTGCATTTTTTTTGGAGAAGAGGTTTTTTCGCAAAAAATTTTCCTCATAAGGGATGCTAGCAGTAATTGCTGGAATGCTGCAAAAAACACCATTTACCCTATATAGTGAGCTTGCAGCAATGAAATTTCTTTACAATTTATCTACAGCATGCATCAAAGTGGGAACTAACTGTCAAATTGCAGCAAACCTACGAAACGGGAAGCTTTAAATGAACTGCAAACTGGGCTGTTAGAAAGAGATTCAGTTCTTGATTGCCAAATATGCAGAGGTACAAACTCACGTAATATGCTGGGAATTAAGTATTTTAATAAATATTTTTTGGTAAAAAAGGGTTCAAATTTGCAAATTAGCGTGATTTCAAAGGTGGCTGCCTTGTAACTTCCAAAATGTTACGGTACTCATTTGAATATGTGAGCATTGCAATAAAATAAATATAACCCCTCTTCGGCTATCTCGTGAAAAACACCGCGACCCAAATTCAAGGGCGAGCGGGGACGCGATTTCTAGACGCATCCCGAGCAAGAGAGCGCGAGGAGGCCAATCACTAATCCATCCTTTCTTCCTGTTGGCCAACCATTCAATGAGATGAAGGAAGGCGGCGATCTGCTTCCGTTATCGGGTTCCAAGATCTCCGCCGACGCCAGCGTCTTCGGCAAGGGCCGCTACAAGTTTTGGGCGCTCGCTGCCATCCTCCTCCTCGCTTTCTGGTCCATGCTTACCGGCACCGTCACCCTCCGCTGGTCCGCCGGCGACCTCAACCGCCTCCCCCGCGAATCCAGCGCTCCCTTGCATACCGATCTCGACGCCCTGGTTCGTCGTCACGCCAATCCTTTCTCTCTCTCTCTCCTCTCTTCTGTTTCCCTCTCTAATCACACTTGCTTATCAGGAGATAGAGGAGAGGGAAAAGGTGGTACAGCACATGTGGGACGTGTACACCCATAACAGCCGGATCCGGTTGCCGAAGTTCTGGCAGGAGGCGTTCGAGGCGGCGTACGAGGACCTAGCTGGCGACGACTCCGCCGCCAGGAATGCGGCCGTCTCCGAAATCGCTCGGATGTCGGTGCGAACGGTCGATTTGGAGACGACTCCTCTAAATGCCAAGGTTGATCTGGGACCGACCTAGGGTTCTGCCTCTCGTCCTTTTTCTCCCCTGAAACTTGACAAAATGAAACATAAACTTAAAATGTTCGTTAAATTTGAGCAATTAGATTCTTCTTCTTTTTTTGTCCATAAACGTGTTCTCGTCCAGATTTTTCCTCGAAATTTAATATCATATGCAACAATCGTTTAAATTGTTGCTAAGGTTGAAAGTTCTGGATTTATTGTCTTTCTACATTCCATCAGCAGATTTCATGTCCAAGTATTGCAAGAAGCTCGACTATGAATTCAAAATTGTTTTATGAACTCTTCAATTTAATTCTGATCGAATGATATCTACAGTAGCTATCCATGCTTATTTTAGTTTGGGATGCGTTGTCCGAGTGCTGCTCTTTCTTGTGTACAGCGAGTTAACTTAATAATTTCTTAGGTGGTAATGTAATTGGTGTGCTAGTGACTTTAAGAATAGGAGTGCACTGTCTTGCTGACAACTCAGTTCTTTGCTACAGTTGTACATTTTTGTTTTTGTTTTCCTTCTTTATTCATGCAAATGGATGGAATTTAATTGGTGTTTCCGGCTCTTGGTAAAAGTCATCTACGACATCATTAGTATAAAGTTTTCTATTTGGGGATTTTACTGCAAGACTTGTTCTTCCAGATTGCGAAGGAAAGGAATATAAAAGTTGGAGATGGCATTACTGGCACTTCTCTGGACTCTGCATCCCTGTCACCCGTAGAAACCCGATAACAGTTGTACTGTTTCTAGCATTAAAACTTCTTATGGCAGGCGACAAATGTAAGAAACTTCTCTCAAGATGTTCCTTTTCTCGTTACTTGTTCCTCTGCAGCCTATCTTTGGGATCGTGCTTAAAGCAAGACCTTGTAGATATCAAAACTGTGGTCTCTAAAGTGTTATCGTAACCATGTTAAGCGTATTTACTGGTGCATTGGCTGCTGCTGCTGCTATCCTTGTCTAAGATCATCTTTCCCATTTGCAGTGGGCAATGCATTCTTTAAATGTCATTTATTATTTCATTGCTTCGGTTACAAGTTAATATATACTGAAAAAGAAAATAACTTGGACATCACCAGAAAAAAAATTACTAATGATTCTGCAAAATTTCCTGCTTCAATATCTATTATGGAATCTTAGTGTTATTATATGATTAAAGCAAAGACCAAGCCTTATTCATAAACCTCGAGTTTGTTTTGAGGTCTTAGATCCTTCTTATATGGTGATGAGCTACTGGGCATGTGTGATGACTCTCAAATGTATGGATCCTAATGAAAAAAATTATCCAACCTTTGGTTTGTACATTTGTTTCATATTCTTGGTTTGAAGATTTATGTTCATGATTTTGGTGCCTGCAATAGGGTTGCCACTGCACAGGGATGTCTATCTGCAAAAGTTGGCATGGTCAAGCATGAGCAGCTCTTAGACTAATAATCTAGTAGTTGACCGTTGGCAACATTGTGTGCTTTGATTAAGATGAATTGCCATCATATCCAAATGAATTGTTGCAGCAGCCATGTAAAAATTAAGAAATAGTTTGCCACAGAACAATGTATCCAAATGTCGCCTTTGTCTTCTAAACTCGTGTTGATTCTGGCTATACATGAAATGCTGGGAAAGATCCTTGTAGATTCGTGGATTGAGAGTTGCTCAAGCGTTTGAGAACATCTTGTTCAGGCAACTAAAGTCCGCGCTATGGTTAGAATTGGTTGGTTTCATCTGATATTCCGCATTTTTGGGATAACATCTCTGGCATTTTCGCTCCAGTTTTGCTCATGGTCTTAGCAATGTTGTTTACTCCTCGAACTTAACTACAATTTTAGCTTAGTTGTTTACAACTCATTATATGCTCCCCAATAACTTATTGTTTTAGGTTGAAAGCATATGCAAAAAGGAAAAAGATTCCCACTCAAGTTGCTCCAATCAGGCTCCTATGTTTCAAAATAGAACCGATCCTTAAAATCATGATTTTGAATTTTATCATATTGTTTCATACTAATTTCTCTCCTCTGAAAGGTGCCTATCTAGCCATCTAGGGTTTCGTTTGGCAACGCGTAGGTCAAGCGGGCAGTGGGTCAAAGTGGTTACGTGGCTTGCCCGACGCCATAAATTTGTTTTCGACCCACCCCACTCCACCTGCAGCATGAGAGTGTGGGTTGCGTAGGTGCAACCTGCCCCACGCTGCCTACGGGGCCAAACGCAGTATAGGTTGGGTTATTGTCCCAGTCTAAGAGGTGCACATGTAATATTATGTAATTGGCTTAGATAATGTGTAAATAGTAAGTATATATATATATATATATATTGCTTTTCTTATGTTGACCCACAAACCTTATCACCACCATTGTCATTGACACTTATTAATTTTTATTAAAATAATTTTATTTTTATTATTTTTAAAAACTATTATTATGACCATGCTTTTATAAGTGAATCTGTACTATAACGAATTTTTTGTCACGCTGTCTTCTTCACCAACACCATCTTATTAATCATTTTAATTATAATAAATTTTTATTCATAAAAAAATATATTTTTCTAATGAGTAAGGAAATTAAAAAAATTATGTATACATTTATTTAAAAACATTAAGATAGTAATTTTCACTACAAAACACCACAACTAGTATATATATATATATATATATATATATATAAGTTGGTACTTTTCCTCATTAGTCTCAAACGTATCCCATATGTACTTTTCCAGCCTCGGCCTCTGTCGCAGCAGTGAGCACCTACCGATGTTGTAGAGAAGAGGATGGTGAAGAGAAACGAGGATGGGAGGTCCGGCGAACGGGCAGCCGAAGCAACCGTCGGTGAACTAGAGGCCTTCTAGCAAATGGTTAAATAGAAAGCCACTTCGGTCATCTCCTCCACGGTCACCACTGCTGGCCCTGTTCTTAATTTTTGTCTACTATTTATTCCTTCGTAATGGACTCTTGAGATTTGCCAACAATGGGAACATGGGATGCATCCAAATTCCAATTGTTTTTGTTGTCCTGCCTATTAAAGGAGATCATACAGAAGCCGACAACAAATGACAAACATAACGAGCCAAGTGACTAGCAGAATGTCAACGTGCCATGCTCAATTAAAAGCTCCAGAGCATCTTTCACTTGACAATCTTACGATAAACCACGCATTAATACTTCATCTCAACATAACATCTTCTACCATTCTCCTCATATTGACTATAATTCCATAGAAAATAGATGTGCAGCAACTTACAAACCGAGTGAATTCACCAAAGCGGAGTGAAAAGTGAAACTAGAGAGAGACGACGAACTTTTCACTGTGTTCATAAAACACCATGACAGCTCAAACTACTAACTAAACACACAGAAACATGCTCGACGAACAACAGTTGGTTTGCCTAAAGAAGCTCATGATTTTATCCGATTTGCTAAAAGTTTTATCAGAATTAGTACCTGGCTAAAAGACATGCTAAGGAATTACATTGAAGATACAAGATTAAAGGAGACTTCAGTGGGGCTCTAAGGGCCACGACCCCCCTACTCAAACTAATGTTAAATGGTCGCCGTAAAGGGTGGGGAATCTTACGCCTATATACTACGAAAATATGGGGTATATACAGCGTAGAACAGGTGCAGGGAGGAGAACCAGTGATGCCAAACTAATCGGCATTGTTGTCAATACCTCGTCCAACATCATCTTCAACTCTCTGTTGCTTCCTCCGGTCGTCCTCATCAACAGTCAGTCCGACATCGCCGCCAGTGCCTTGTCCACCGCGGCAGTCACCATGAGCATCTTCATCTCGCGGCCGCTTCCTTGGATTAATTTGCTTTTCGTTGCTGAGTTGCGGAGAAGTCTTATGATCTGTCAAATTTGCATCTACTTGTTTTTCCTCGTCAACTGAATTTACCTGTGTAGTGATAATCTCCTGATCTAACATCACGGAGCTGCCAGACTCTGCCCTCTTGATGCTGAGAGAACACGAGGCAAGTCCTGGGCTAACTGAAGGAATTGCTGATAAGATATCAGGCTTGGCAATGATGTCAACCCACTCGTTACCCATCCAATCTTTAGATATTCTCAGCCTTTTCAGTTCACAAATTAAGAAGATACCTTCACCTGTGGGATTAAAAAATTTGTAGATAACAAAACAATGGCCATGCAAAGCTGATGATTGGTGGAGAAAAGGAACTGAAACCTTCAAATAAACGCATCTAGAGGAAACATGAAAGTCAAAAAAGAGGGGTTAGTGTAGTAGAAACTGGAAGTGGGATGGAAGAAATCTTGCCACTATCTTGCTCATCAACTATTCTAAAATGATCTACAAAAGCAAGAACAAAATCATTACAAGCACTACACTCTATTTCTTTAAAGAAAGGCATGTAGATGGCGAGCATAATGACCAAAAAAGATAAAAGATATGGGCGTGATGTGCTTAATGGTTAAAGATATGCCATGATGCACAAGATGATAATTATGCTAAGCTTGGTAACTAACTAAATTGTCCAACAAGACGACTTCTGCCACAGTGGTGGCCATGCCACAAGCTGAGCCGGTATGACAGAACTCCAAATGGGTCAAGGTTGAGCACGGCATATATCTGGGCCGACCCAACCTGTGGCTCGTTGGAGGCATTGACGTAGGCAACATATTGGCAACATGTGTCAACATGGACCAAGCATGAGCTTGCGTGAGTGGAGCAATACATGTGCCTCTAAGAAGCCTACATGCTTTTGGGTGGCTTGCACACTAAAAATTAAAAAATATCCATACATAAACATCTTAAAAAACAATAATTACTAAAAAATCAAAAAGAATTTAAATTTTATATATAGAGAATTTTTTAAAAATAAAAAAAATTAAAATAATTGGTAGCACATCATGTCCGAGGCATCAAGGTTTAAAAAACTGGTATAAAAAAAATAAATTAATTGGTAGCACATCATGTCCATGGCATCAAGGTTTAAAAAACTGGTATGGGTAGTACAGTTGGTACACGGACCAATTTCGAGTGGAGAAGAAAAGAAGAGAGGAGCAAGTGGAGCATAGTAGAGCAGAGAAAAAGAGGAGTGGAAGCTCCGTCCGCTGACTACCCAGTTCAGACGTTACATAGCTTTAGAATGGTATTTAAAACCCTGAGATTCAGCATTCTGTGTTGAGCTAGCCTATGTCGAGTCATATGGGATTGAGGGACAGGCCAAAATGGCCAACTCTAGTCTCTCCTTTAAAGGATTTGACCTAGATTAGGAGGCCATGCGAATTCTTGCAAGAATGAGACCAATTAAACTTCAGATTTTCTCTCATCCAATACATATATCTTCAGAAGCTGATATTATTCACTATGATACCATAATAGAAGTAACCTTGTAAACAAATTGAGTACCCTACGCGGCTAACTATTTTCAGTTGTCAATAGAAAAATTGTCCAAGAAAGCTGAAGTAGATGCAAAAAAGGGAATTACTTCAGATAATTGTGACCATCCTCAGTTCCAAAAAAACAAACAATTAAAAGATACTTATAGCAGGATTCAAGAGGAGTTATACGAAAATAAATATGCTAGCATTATAAAACTTCAATCAATGGAGAATACCTGGCAGATAAAGTTGCACATTATCATCTCTTTTGTTCGCCAGCTCAATAACAACGGCCTCCCACCAGCCATCGCTCCAATTTACATCTACAGACATTCCTTTTCGGAGATGGATATTGTCAATTAAAGGAATCCATTTTGGACTCGGACGAACAGTAGGGCGGCCTGGGCATCTCATGCCAAATCTATCAGGGGCTGCTGTTCTGAAGGCAGGGATCCATTCCTACATAATGCCAATCAATAAATAACAGCAAATGAAGATAAAAAAAATGAAATAGATTTGCACTATGGTATCAGCATTCTATTAAATACAATTTATTTCTGCCTAAAATCATCCATCTTGTATTAATAGTTGATTGCTTCAGATATCTATTTTTGTTAAAAGAAATTTTTGCACAAATAATAAATGTAAAATGCTGGTTAATCAAACAGTCTAAATTAGAATATATTATCTGGACATTCCAATAACTACAATTGAATAGAACATGTGGAGGTACAACTGTTATAAAAAGTAGCTAAAGATAAGCCAGTTATATCTATCATCTGCTGCTTAACCCGCAATCTCTGCATATCATATTTTCTGTTACCAAAAGGTTCATAAAGGGAGTAGCAGCACCCTACCTCCAAATTCCCGTATCCATCAACATTTTGCACATCATCATATCGGACCTTTAATTTCTTATGTGATAACTCTAAAACAGTACACTTGAACCAGCAGCCCCTGATGCCACTGTCTTGGCAAAGGACCTCTATTTTTCCTCCGACTTTGAAAAGTGGGGAAAGCCAATTACGAGGCCCAACAAACTTTACTGACAATGGCCTTCGAACTAGAAAATCATATCCCACATTCTGATAAGGTCTGCAGCTTGTTCGGCTTGACAGATTAGATATTTTAGTGTCTAAACGGTCTACAAAAAACTTATCCCGCACTCTAAGGAATCTAGTTCTTCTGGGACCAATATGCTCTTTCATAGAACCATATCCTGTTTCCGCCTCCCCTTTTCCAGTCTCATTACACAAATCGAAGCATGACAGAAAAGTTTGATTAAAATAGCCACGCAAAGTTCTTAAATCAAAAGGTTTGAATTTATTTTTTCTGTACTGGCGAAAGCATAGAAGAACCCCTGCTGCCGAGGGAAAAGACTCCATCCATTTGTCATAGTGATCAAGAGTTAATACAGTAGCTATACCATCTACACATTCTGCACTGATGACCTGAGAGTAAGGTGTTATGAAGACTTCACAAGGATGAGGGGCGGGTGCTGGAATCATGCAAGCAAATTCCTGGTTTTGATGAAACCATCGTACTTTAACCTTCTTTGCCCCTTTTTTGTCCTCGTACATATCTTCCAAGTAAGCAAGATAACGATTTTCCTCCTCAGCCATCACAAACACAAAAGAATGTGCCTAAAAAGCAGAAGTTACTTGATTTGCACTGAAGTACTGATACCATATAAATAAAAAGCAAGACAGTGAAACTTACTCTTATTGTGGTTCCATTGCGACAAAATGCTCGGAAATGTTGGAGCTGCTTCCCGCAAGTCCAGGAAGCACCAGACCAGACAATGTCAGATTTACGGTTGTCATCCTGAGAAAAGACAATTTAGGAAGTTTTTCACAAACTAACAACAAATATTATATTAAGAAAATGTATATGAGAAACCAAGTACCATATTAATCAGGTTGCCTCCGGCATCTTTGCATTTATTAGGTTCCATATTGGCACCAAAAACATGCTTTAATGCACATTTTGGCAACTCTGTTGTCACACCAGGTAGTTAATCAAAATATACATTAGCAAAATCCAAATTGAAATCCATTTTCTCGACTTTACTTAAAACAAGTTTTCCTTACGATATACATGCCAAAAAAAATGAAAATGGGAAATCTCATAAAGAAAGATGACAACAAAAGCTATCTTGAAGTTGAGCTTGAAGTGGAAGACCGTTAAGTATGTATCTACGATCAAATAAACAAATAGGAAGAAAGTTACATGCAGCTCCAGGAAGTTAGTATATTTAAAGCTAAATTATATTCTTCACAATCCAAATACACTCACTCAAGAGCTTTCCTACTAGGAACTATAAAGCGTCCATATGTATGATTGTAAAATCTTACTATTTTCTGAAAAAATAATCTTACTATTTTCATATCACATCTAAATTCAAGAGATAGTACAAGTACATTAATGAATTTACTTTTTGCTATTATTAAAATACTATGTAAACCATGGGCTTTGGTATCGGGCAATACTCCTTGTACTTATTGGTTAGGGATGTAATTAATACTGGTACATTATGTGTTAGTACATTTCGTTTCAGTATGATTGTTACTAGTATGTTTGAGCCGATGTACTTAGTATATAAGGGTCTAACACTAGACCGATACACTAGTATGAATTAAGATTGAAAACTCTATTGTAAACTAAGTATTAACAAATGTTGATTGTTGAAGTGCATATAAAATAAGAGCTAACGTACTAATTCACACAAATGGGTTCATTAGTGAGGATATGAACTAGTAATAAATAAAGGTTGAGAAACATAATTGTTTTAGTGGTTGTAAGAATAGTAAAAGGAGCAATGACAATATCAATGTGGAAAGAATAGAGAGCAATGACAATATCAATGTGGAAAGAATAGAGAGAGAGAGAGAGCAAAAAACGTGATGTGAGTCAAGGATACATAAACTACAACAATTGTTAATAAGTGGTGTTAGATTATTACATTTACGTTATTGATCTAGTGAACATAATAAAATTGATAAACTCGGGTAAAATTGAATGGGTAAACACGAGAGTTTAGCCAAACTTACTAAAAGACTGATCCTATGAGTTAACTCACTAGGGCTATTTAAGAACGTAGAATCATATTATCAGACGAGTTGATTCACTAGTTTGACAACTATGCACTCACTCCAAGAATATTGTTACCCCATTACTATAATCATGCGGATGTTCAGTCATTGAAAAAATTGAAAACTTGTCATTTGATGCAGAACTAAAATCACAAGTGAATAAGAGCAGCAAGTTTTGGAACAAAAGATGGATTTGTTTGTGTCTGCATGTTTTGATTCAGTTTCGCTGCATTACTTGCCAAATGATATTTATCTAGCATGAAAGCTACTCTGGAAACCAAGAACGCCAACAATTAGTATGAGTTTAAGGTATTTTATTTGATGTAAAGCATATTCTATTTCTACATATGCACTGAAAAGATTGCAGCCAGAAGGAATACACCCAGCAAGAAGGGCACCATATTCTAAACTCAAAGAAGGGTAACAAAGTTCATTTATTTATGTTTTAACATTTAGTGCAATTGAATTTCTTTTATTTTTCACTTGCAGTTGTTACAAACAGATGATCAAGGTTAAATGATTTGCAGCTAAACATAGGAAGAGTAGAATAGAAACTATATCTTCTTTTGCATCATTATAAAGAAAATCTTCTCCTTCATGACAAGGGTTAAGGACAACCAATTCTTAACCACAAACCGATGGAATCTAATCATCCAACCAATGTCAACATATATCAACATCCATTGTGTGCTACAGTCTATTTGCACTGCAAAAGTTGGCATAGATGAATCAAGGTAAACCTTGCAAAGGAGAAGGCATCTCATCATAATTAGTGTCCTCAAATTGAGCAAAATTATGCTACAAGCCCAACCTCGTATCTCCATAGTACCATCTAAGTGGTGTCCTAATTCTAAAACTCCAGTTATTCCCATCAACTTTCTAGCAAGAGTAAGACTAAGTGACTAACTAGTTTTCAAATACATATTTCATAGGTTTAGTGTAAACCTACTTAATCAGGGCATGCAAGAATGAATTTGGACTTTGGAATTCTCGATTCACTGATTACTTGTGCTAGGGAACTGTGAAACTAGTTTTGAAGTTTTGACAACGAACAAGATTCCCAAGATCCGAGTAGGATTCTTTTCTTCAATACAAAGAACAAAACGAAGTTAGCCAATATTTAATCTCCCATTGGGCCTGATTTGTCAGAATCCAATCCAACAATCAATTTCTTTCATAGAACGTTTTAATTAAGACTCTGGTCCAGGTCTGATAATCATAACCTTGCTGCAGACGGTTCATTAATGTAATGGTGGTAAAACGTACTTGCATATCCTAGGGAAAGCTGCCCTTGGAAAAAATAATTAGGACTAACCTAAAAAGCAGTTAAGACATTTAGCAACTCACCATTCTCCAGGGCAAGATAGAGAATGATCAGTGACTGATAAGCTTATAAGGAAAATTAAAATAAATAAATTTAGTTAAGAAACAAGCATAACTAATATTACTACCCATGGACAACAATTGAAAGATGAGTGCATCGTTAGGTTCATGCCAATCATTTCAGCATAATTGAATATCAAGAAAAAAGCTTTAAGCACAAAGTGAGACAAATACTCGGAGTACGAGGGCTGCAGACTTTGGCAGGAAGGAAGGAGGCAAGCCAATCTACAACTTCTCTTCTCGATCTCCATTTCAAGGAAGACACCCGTAGCTTATCAGACCCATAAACCTGACAAAACTCCTCCGACACTACATAAAGCATGTGCCTGAGGCTCCTCTCGGTCCCAACAACAGCAAGATAGGAGTCTCCACATGCGTCCTCGAGATAATAGTGGACAATTCGACGCCCACGCTCCTGCGATACGAACTCCTCGCTCCATTTCACAAAAGCAGGACCATTTCCTGACATCCCCATGGCCCCGGCGACCAAAACCGAATCAAAGTAACACTCCGGTCGCAAAGAAAACCTGACACAGAAAGTATGCCAAGCTTTGCCATCACAGAACGCAAGGGTAGAAGTACGATCTTTCAAAATACCAGAGGTATGATCCTAAGGAAACAAACTAGCATTCTGAAAGATCATGAGATTGCCGCCACAGAACTTGAGGGAAAAGTAACTTTGGGAAATTTCAACTGCCCAGAGACATCATCTCCGGCTAAAGAGAGCTTGGGTTCTAAAACTTACTTTTCAGAAAAGAAACACTGATATTTGAGTACAAGAGGGCAAAACAAACAAGAAAACCTAAAAGGCGTCACCTTTAACAGGGGGATCGAGCCCGAGGCATCCGCTTGAACCGAAAAGGGTTTAGGTTCAGCCAGAATCTCTCCATGGCGGTACTGAAACAGCGCAGATGAGGAGCGATCACCCTCCAACGCCGGCCAAAGCTCCGGGGAGATAGGAAGAGAAGGGGCGAGGGTTTCGGCGAGAGAAGGGAACCAGCGATGTGGTGGAGTAGAGGAAACTCTGCCGTCGTTGTCGACTTGCAAGGGTTGGGAAGAGAGGAACCCGTGAAGCAGTAACGCTCCTTCACAAGCACTGGGAAAGGAACATGGACGAAAACGACGACGGCGAGCAAAGGACGGTGATGGTCACCTCTCGCTCAGCGGCGGCGGCGGCGGCGCGATGCGAGGGACTGAGGGTGAAGGGGGAGGAGGGACTAGGGAGTGGGTGGGAAGAGTGGGTGGGAAGCGCAACAGGCGAGAGAAGCATTCGCTTCTAAGTTCTAAGTTCTAACCAGTGAAATAAGAGCCGTAACTATATATAAAAATGGGAAATTTTCATGAGAAAAAATTGAGGCTTAATTTTTAATCATTTTTTGTGTGCTTTTAACCGACGCACATGTTATTTATTCAATCTTCTTGGTTTACATTAGGAAACAAAGTAATAATAATATGCCTAACATACATAAAATTTATATGGCCAAAAAAAAAATCATGAAATGAAAAATGAAAAATAAAAAAATAAGAGAGATTTTATAAAAAAAGGTTTCTTTTTTATCCGAGCCCCCCAAATTTAACTAAATGTTTTTTTTTAAATGCTCATAGTGTGTACCATTGCACTTCAAGACGTATTAACTCTTTGAGCCTTAACATTACGTTCACTTGTAAGAAAAATAGAGCGAAACCGAAACGAAAGGAAATGAGTTTTTTCTTACTGTTTGTTTTCTTGTAGGGAAAGAGATGTGTGAAACCCTCCCTTGGTGTCAGGCCCGGGTACGAGCGGTTCGACCCAAAGTCAGCTGGGCCAAACAAAGCCCAAACCCAAGACCAACCCACGCAGCAGAGCTGGTCAAAATCGAGAACAGATGCCCAAATTAAACGAAGCCTAGGCTTCGTCGCTTCGTCGCTGTCTCCTCCGCGTGCGACTGACGCGGACGACGACGGATTTGGCGGAGGCAAGTGGGCGGAAGCAGTCGACGGCGGAAACCTCGGACGCAACGGCGGCGTCCCCGCGAGACTCGGACGCGCGAGAGACTAGGGCGGCGGACGCCCTAAGAGGAGGAAAAGGAGGCGGCGGCTCCTCCTATAAGGCTGCGACGAAGGAGATCAGGGGGGCCTCTTCAATCTTCCACGGGAGAGCATCTCCGCTAGCGGCGTTTTCATCCACCACCAGAGAGCATCGATTGAAAAGGAGAGATCGACGCCTTCACAGAGGGAGCTCAGGGGAGCGACGAGAGTGAGTTTGAGAGAGTGTAGTCGATTTCCGGCGAGGGAGGGGAGTGGGTACCGGTGACGGGGTCACCGAAGCGAGGAGAGGGTCCTGTAATCTATTTTCTGGTGAATAGAGCTTCTATTCGATATTACCTTCCCTTGTTCGTGAATACTCGGCGACGCCACGGTTGACGGTTTCCGGTGGCAGGCGGCCTCCGGACACAGTCGATACCAAAGGGAGAGAAGGCGGCGGCCTTCCCCCATCGGGGCCTCTTCTTCTTTCTGGCGGCGCGGGGCGACGACGAACGAAGCATTCATTCGGCTTCGCGAAGAAGACGAAGACAGGCACGCGTTTTGAGGTGATACTGTTTGGATATTGACCGGGTCAAAATCCAAATGACGAAACGAACGAAATCGAAACCGAAATTCGATTTTGAATTTCGGCACGCTGACACAAGGCGAACGTCAGCAATACAGTTGTTTCACGCGGCGGACGAAAATCGGCGGCTGACGTCATCTTACGTCAGCAAGTGAAATTTCGAACGTTGGTGGATTTTGACCGTGGGTCAAAATCAGCATAAGGTATTTTTTTTAGGGTTCCCGATTGGATTTCTCTAAATTAGGGTTAGGGTTCTGAGCGACCTTGTAATTTGGGGATAATTATTACTCGGGGAGATTAGGGTTTTCGATTTAGGGCCGGAAACCCTAGGGAGAGTTGCGTTCCGGTATTCCGCCGGACGGTCCTAAGACAACGGATAAGCGCTGTTCTCAGACCGATCCGACCGGGGCGTGACAACAGGTATCAGAGCTAGCAAACGTGTTACAGCAAACACGGCACCTTCAACTTCACCCTCGAAGGTGAAGAAAGGTTTGAAATTCCAGAAGATCACTCACACAGCCAGAGGAGCGTCAGAGGACATCCGGCCCAAGCAGGATAAAGGAAAAGCCAAGGAGACGGCTGAACCTGAGGAGATGGTGAACCAGGGTGATCGCATTGCTCAGATCGAGCAGGTGCTCGGTCTGGCCAGTGGTGGAGGCAATGGGATGATTCCACAGGTGGAAAGCCTTGAGAAGACAGTGGAGGATCAGGAATTGCTGATCGAGCAGCAGAGGTTGCAGATCGAACAGCAGAGGTTGCAGATCGAACAACAGAGGTTGCAGATTGAGGTCATGCAACAGACCGTGGAGGGTCTGATCCATCTGCCAGGGGAGATGGCTCGCATGAAGGAAGACATGCACGCAGAATTTAGGGTACTGCGTTTAGCCCTAACGCAAGTATCGCAATCAGCAGCGACACCGGTGGAGCAGGAGGCTCCCAAACCGAGGATGCGCGTGCCTGACCCAGCGACGTTCGGGGGGGCTCGATCGTCCAGAGAGGTCGAAAACTTTATTTGGGATATGGAGCAATTGTTTTCAGCTAACCATATTTCTGCAGGAGATCGGGTGCAAGTATGCATCGCCTATCTCACAGGCGACGCGAAACTTTGGTGGCGAACCAAAGTCGGCTCTACATCAGGGACTACTAGCTGGACTTGGGAAACTTTTCGTGAGGAACTGCGGCGGCAGTTTCTTCCCGGAAACTCGGCGGATCAGGCGCGTGGCAAACTGGATCGGCTGAGGCATACAGGCTCGATCCAGGAGTACGTCAGGGCTTTCTCCACTTTGATGCTGAAGCTTCCAGGCATGACAGAGGACGATAGGAGATACTTCTTCCTCCGGGGCCTTCAGCCATGGGCAGAAACGGAAGTCCGACGTCGCGAACCAGTTGACTGGAGGACGGCTGCGGCGGTGGCTGAATCTCTGGTGGATAACAGAAATTTCAAACCAGCACCACCAAAGAAATCCAGGACCCCACCAAAGCGCAGCTCTCAGCGCGGCTCCCCACGCACACCGCCGGGAGCTAGAGTTCCAGAGAGGGGTAGGCCCTTTCACCGGCAGAACAAGGGTTCACCGGGACGACGAGAGCAAAAGCCACAAGGTTGTTTTTGGTGCGGTGGTCCTCACTGGGTAAAGGATTGCCCAGCAAACAAAAGCTCATGGCAATAGCAGCGCAGGATCCAGTCGAGGAGGCCGAAGAAACCGAACAACCGCGGATTGGATCACTGCATGTAGTTTCGCACGCTGCCACGGGAGCGTAGCAGTGTCGGATCGGGGCTTTGAGGATCGGAGCAATAATTGTTGCCCAAGATCCGCCCATGACAGACATCGAGGACGATGTCCAAGTTGGGCGGGGGAGAATTGTCAGGCCCGGGTTCGAGCGGTTCGACCCAAAGCCCGCTGGGCCAAACAAAGCCCAAACCCAAGACCAACCCACGCAGCAGAGCTGGTCAAAATCGAGAACCGGGTCGATGCCCAAATTAAACGAAGCCTCGGCTTCGTCGCTGTCTCCTCCGCGTGCGACTGACGCGGACGACGACGGATTTGGCTGAGGTAAGTGGGCGGAAGCAGTCGACGGCGGAAACCTCGGACGCAACGGCGGCCTCCCCGCGAGACTCGAACACGCGAGAGACTAGGGCGGCGGACGCCCTAAGAGGAGGAAAAGGAGGCGGCGGCTCCTCCTATAAGGCTGCGACGAAGGAGATCAGGGGGGCCTCTTCAATCTTCCACGGGAGAGCATCTCCGCTAGCGGCGTTTTCATCCACCACCAGAGAGCATTGATCGAAAAGGAGAGATCGACGCCTTCACAGAGGGAGCTCAGGGGAGCGACGAGAGTGAGTTTGAGAGAGTGTGGTCGATTTCCGGTGAGGGAGGGGAGTGGGTACCGGTGACGGGGTCATCGAAGCGAGGAGAGGGTCCTGTAATCTATTTTCTGGTGAATAGAAGCTTTCTCTTCGATATTACCTTCCCTTGTTCGTGAATACTCGGCGACGCCACGGTTGACGGTTTCCGGTGGCAGGCGGCCTCCGGACACAGTCGATACCAAAGGGAGAGAAGGCGGCGGCCTTCCCCCATCGGGGCCTCTTCTTCTTTCCGGCGGCGCGGGGCGACGATGAAAGAAGCATTCATTCGGCTTCGCAAAGAAGACGAAGACAGGCACGCGTTTTGAGGTGATACTATTTGGATATTGACCGGGTCAAAATCCAAACGACGAAACGGACGAAATCGAAACCGAAATTCGAAATCGAATTTCGGCACGCTGACACAAGGCGAACGTCAGCAATACAGTTGTTTCACGCGGCGGACGAAAATCGGCGGCTGACGTCATCTTACGTCAGCAAGTGAAATTTCGAACGTTGGTGGATTTGACCATGGGTCAAAATCAGCATAAGGTATTTTTTTTAGGGTTCCCGATTGGATTTATCTAAATTAGGGTTAGGGTTCTGAGCGACCTTGTAATTTGGGGATAATTATTATTCGGGGAGATTAGGGTTTTCGATTTAGGGCCGGAAACCCTAGGGAGAGTTGCATTCCGGTATTCCCCGGACGATCCTAAGACAACAGATAAGCGCTGTTCTCAAACCGATCCGACCGGGGCGTGACACTTGGGAGGCCAGAACAAATGTGTCAACTAAGAAAAATATCTGTGCAGAGGTAAAGAGAAATAAATAAGTCTGAATTTCCATCATTCTTAATTTCAACAAAAAATTGACTTTATCTGATGGAAATTTGACTTGATAGGTGCGAAGTTTTTAAAAATATGAGAGGAAAACGAGGATATACAAATATACAATAAAATGTTCGGAGCCTGATTTAGTGAAGGAAAAAAATTTCAGGCAGATATCCTATTTCCGTATAACATTAATATATATTATTGTATAATATTATACAAAATTTCTTATAGTATACAAAATCAAATTTCATATAATACTAATTTTTTTTATATAATACAACTAAAATTTATATAATAATATATAATATTATACAAAATATAAAATATTATTTTTTATATAATATTATACAAAAATTTCTTATAGTATACAAAATCAAATTTCATATAATACCAGTTTTTTTATATAATATAATTAAATTTTATATAATAATATATTAATATTATACAAAATACAAAATATTATTTTTATATAATATTATAAATTTATATAAAAATTTTATATAACGTTATACGATAATATACTAACGTTATCTCCGTATAACAATATATTAACGTTATACAAAAATAAGAACTCTGCCCAAAAATTTTTTTGGCCAGCCAGCTACTTCTCACGCAAGATATTGCTCAGCACAATCATCTCTTTACACGTGCGCGATGTGCACACAACCTCAACATCATGCTCTTTTTTTTTTTTTTCTTCTGTAGACAAAATTCAAAGCTTAAATATGTCCAACGTAATTGGGTGAACCAAAGTACACTCCTCATACACCTATAACCACTACAAAAAACAGCTCAAAGCAACACAAGAAACTCTTCTACAAAGAACTCTATAACAATAATGTGGTTCGGACTATGTATGTGATACGAACTATCGTGCTAAGCACGCCAAAATAGACAAAGCTAATATTCTGGACAAGACTCAACTCTAACCCTAAACCCTTATTTATAGACTATTCATACTTAGCGGGCCGGGTATGACAATGCAACCCGATCTACTTTATGAATAACCACTAATACTAATAGGCCCATAACAGTATGAGTCCACGAGTGCCCTTCAAGTTAGTTGCATACTTGCATTCCGCCAAATAGTTAGTAAATAATCTCTTTGCCGCACCTCAATTTAACATACAGGATGAGCTCCAGAGCGCATGTCAGTATTCATGAAGCAAGAACCTTGAGTCGCAAAATGCTCAGGGAATGAAGACCTTTTATTCCCGAGATGGATAATGAATTGACAAACTTCCTACTGAGCATAGAGCCCCAATAAATTCTAAGAGATGTCTAGGAATTCCAGACCAGCCGCAGTTGGGGTCAGTCCATGAGCAGCCAAGTACTCGGCATTGCAGAACTTACTCCGATGCCTCATCCCACTGTCGCATAAAATGGTTACAATCGTGTGCCCAGGACCTAAAGCGCGCGCCAGTCGCACTGCTCCAACGCAGTTCATAGCCGAGGAACTTCCAACAAATATTCCATCATTCTTGAGAAGATACCTGAAATGATATATCGGAAATTGCATGCATGAGGTCAAGAAACAGAGATGTGATGTTGGCAAAAACAAGATTAGATGAAGTTTTGAGGTCAAGAATACATAGTAAAAATAGTCATTTAAGCAAACTGGTATACAATAAGGAATAGCACAACAAACAATAATTCATTAAGGGAAACTACGAAATATCCGTGCCAATAAAATAATCATTATTTTAAGAGAACCAGAAAAGGGCTTTGCTGAAGGTACCCAAGCATGTTTCCTCAGGAGATTGAGTTGCATTGTGACAAATGAACTAATGAAGCTTAATTAAAGAGAATTGATGGAACCGCGACAGAAAAATCATATGAAAGTAGGAATGTCTACAGCAGATACGAAGTGACCGAAAAAACATCCAACTTCTGTACGTACAACTATGATGGCACAGAACTATCGCACCTTCAGTCATTATTAGAAAAGATCTGAAGCTAACAGGATCCCCCACAGTGTGGATTAACTGGAGGTTGAATATCAGGAACCTTATCCCTTCAAGCAGAGGGTTCTTATTTATCTTAATAAGGAAGGCCATATTATGCAGAAATAACAGACAACGTCTAACAAATATAGATGTTATGGTGCCCACAATGCATTTAATTTGATCAGAGGAATATTTATTAGAGTTCGAGTTTCAAATATACCCAGAATGCCCAATTTCTCCTAATTAACGTAGTTGAAGCCAATGTCTACAAAGCAAACTATGTATCTTTCTTTCTCCAATATAACATATCAAGAGAGCAACAAATGAACATATTTACTATGCAACCAATCATCAGGAGGTAATATGAGAAAGTATGAATACCTAGCCTAGAATAGGAACCATCGTATTTAAGCAACTGTATTCATGATCAACCGTCATCTCTTAGCTTCCACTCTCCTGATAACAGAGGCAGCAGCAGATCAATACAAAATGGTCCAGTTGGTGGACACCGTGTACATACCAATAGAATACTTTGTTGCCTCCTCCCACCCTGTGATGTTTTCTTCACAAGCAGGCCTGACTACCAACAGGAGTTGAACCCGTGACAGATGCACACTGCCATCCTTATCTCTAACTATTACCACCGTAAGCAACTTCAACATCTTGAACAGAATTTCTTGATTTTTGGCCAAGCAATATCTGTATAGATGCATCAGAAAGTGCTCCAGAAATTGATGGCCGACTGGTTTCTAAGGTTGCTGTATTTCTCATGGATGTGAAGAAGGAAAAATGGCATCATCAGTTTGGCTCTATAAAACTGGGGACCTGGCACTTGCTAGAGGGAAACTTCACAAAGTTTCTTCAAACATGGTGAATAATATAAAGATAACATGGCATGGATCTGATAACAAAACTTGTTCTGAGTATTCAGATAGATCATTGTAGGGCAATTCAGTTCAATAGCTAGCATTCTCACTCCAGGGAAAACAAGTATTTTCCGCTAAGATTTGGAGTTCCATATAGAATATTCACAGAATCAGAGAAAACAATTGTCAGGTTACATATATTGAAATATGTGGAAGAAGACAATGAAGGTCTTGTGGAATTTCTAATCCAAGCTGTTTGGAATGGCCTCTCATCAAGATTGGCTTACTTCCGAAGAATCATCCGATCTTGGTGACTATCATGAGTAGTTGTATCTTAATCTCTTTATCACGAAAGATAATGGGACCAACTAATCTGATTTTGCTAAAAGAACTAGGATTATGAGTGGTAATAAGATGTTAAAAAGTGCCAACAAAATTATGAGAAAAAATGTAGTTATTTGTCTTCAAGGGAAGACTCATCAAGAGATAGCTATGGACCGCAAGCTAATGCACTTAGTTTGCCAGTAGAGCCAATGCGAGCATCAGAATATGAGAAAGTCAAAGATAAATTTACCATAAAAGGGAACAATAATAGTAGGAAAGGTGGTCATTTTTTTATGTAGGTAAGTAAGTAATGAAGTGGGACTTGACCTCAGCACCTTGTTTGGTCTTCATCTTAACAATTTGTGAAATTGCAAAATGGAAACTAACTCATCCATGGATCAATTCCAACGGACATTGCTGAAATAGGAAGATGGCAAAGTGAAAGCTATTATCAAAACATGTTTATGAATAAGCATGCCAGTACGCCAAAGCAGATTAGCTAATTTAGATTAAAATATATTAAGAACGAAACACTCTCCCCCCACCCCACCTCCATCCCCAGGCACACATGCTTGGTCTTTTTCCTATTAAAAGACCTTTAGAAATCTAATGATGGCTCATTCTCATTCTAAATTATGCAATACTGTTGATTTAGCACATTTCTTTTTGTTCTTTTTTGCAGCTACTATAGAAAAGTCCTAAAACGGCCTATCAAACTGAATGCATAAGCTTATGGTCTATAATTATCTCTCGATAAGCACTCTAATAATTTTATTTTTTTCTCGTAAATTCACTTGCACTTAAGCCAATATATTTAGTACTAATGACCAAATTCTGTTCATTTTCTGATCCCATTATCTTTCATGCAAAAAAATCCTGCTTCACTATGATAAACATTTATACATATCTGGCAAGTGCCTTGGCAAACCCAAAAATGCATATTGAAGAGTTAACATAGATAGCATAGCTAGTTACATAACATGCTACCATAAGGCAACAATAGATAGTTAGAAAAACAGTAATAGAATATTAGAATGAGAAAATCATAACCCTTCGGGGTACATTGCTAGCACATCACTATTTCTTCAAATTTAAACATAGCCCAACATGAACAATTGTGCGGAGGCCGGAGAGTGTGGAAGAGTCCCGAACTGCCATCCACAGCAAGGACCCTAGTATTATTATTTGCAGCCATGGTTTTGAGTATACTAAGGTCTAAATTTATCACATGGATAAATTATATATCTAATTATCTATCTGGGCAAATTTTTAGCATTGTGTTGGAGACCATTGCGAAAAGGTTGTATGAAAGTTTAGACATGGACCTGGACATTTCAACAGCTTCTCTGTCTGTTCCTCGGTATGCTCCATCTAACTCTGCCATCATGAAGTTCTTGGTCAATCTGTTAATTCCAATACCTTCTGTTATAGTATCAAAAGGGTTCTTAAGGCGCCGGCCTTCTGCCTCTTCCTTTGTGTACATGACACCTCTTGTGACCTTATTGAACAGACCAGACCCGGGGGGGTCAATAAGGAAACACTTAATATTCGGATCTTTTTCCTGTGTAAGAAACATCCATGTAGCAGAAGGGCAGAAACAATAGTGACAAGCAAAGAAATACTAAATGCACAAAGTAAAAAAAAACCTTGAGAAATCGTGATATTCCAGCAATGGTACCACCTGTACCTGCAGCAGCAACAAAGGCATGCAGTTTCCCTTGAGTTTGCTCCCATATCTCAGGGCCAGTCCACTCATAGTGAGCCCTGAAGTTTGCTAGGTTTTCAAACTGATCAGCAAAGAAACCACCTTTACAATCAGCAGATAAAGGATGACTTTCCTTTTGTTTTGAGGTGTGACCATTCATTTGCAGAGCGTCCAGACCTTCAGTTTTAACTCTATTTGTGGCCTCCAAGGCCCTCCTCCGTGCAACATTTACATAGTGATCTTTGTGTGTAATGGAGACTGGCCTTACTCTTTCTACGGTAGCTCCAAGAGCCTCAAGTATTTGAGACTGGAAGAAATCTCTGAATTATAAACTAAAGCACATACTGATACGAGTATAAACAGAAAACCACTCTTCCAAAGTATTATGACGTTATAGTTTAATACTTAAAAAGGAACATATTGAAGATACAATCATTCACATGACATATTTAGGGTCTATCTCATTGGGTTAAATCCACACTTCTCAAAGAGTCTGTCCATTTAATCTCCATTAAAGCCCTTTGGATAATAAATAATCCAGTATTATCAATCCGATAAGTAGAGACAAACAGGGAAAAGATGCACAACAATGTTATTTGTTATCTGATCTATAAACTAAAAAGATGTTTACAGTGTACACTCAGACACGTTGCTGAAATTTTCAATTTCCATGAAAGCTCTTTGAACAATAAATAATCCAGTATTATCAGTTCAAAAAATACTTATGGAAACATAAAAAATGCAAAACCTGTTTATTTGTTATCTGATCTCTGATCTAGAACTAAAAAGATGTTTGCAGTGTACATATGGATTTGAACCTACAATAAAACCAAAGAATGTGATACTGAACATTCATATACAAAGGAGAAATTGATCGTGTACCTTCTCAATTGCAACATCATCGGGTATGACTACATGACATTTACATCCATATGCAGGTGCAATTGTAGCAAGGCTAATAGCAGTACTTCCAGCACTTCCTTCGGTCACAACACCACCTTGCACAAGCTCCCCAGAGTCAAGTGCCTACATACATTTAAAATCTTACTTCTATCAAGACGGACAAAGCGTGTAATGTGTCAACAGCGTAGTTTAGTATTCAGCAAGTCTACATGCCAGGAGTATAGAGTAGAGAGAAAATGGAAAAAATAAAGACAACTGATAATGATTCAAAAATATGTACCCCATCAAAAATAATAAATTAATTTTAGATAATTATTAAAAAGAGCTCATCAAGATAAGCAAATTTCTCAAGTAAAATGAATTGGCATATCCAAAATCATTTCTTTTCTGCTCATCCAATCGAAACAAATGGCTAAGGAAAAGCTCGTTCAATTACCTCTTCAATGATTTTGACTGCAACACGGTCTTTCACACTCCCACCCGGATTCAAAAACTCCGCTTTACCGAGAATCTGAAGATCAGAGAAAGGAAAAAGGAAACGATGATTTTTTTTATTAAAAGAATCCGAAAGGAACCTATCTCCTAGTGCAGTATGGCAAAACTGAGGCCGCACGGAGTGCTTCTCAAGTATGCCAAAACAACTACGAAAAACCCTAAACAAAGATTTAAAAAACGAGACAATTTTGTCACCTCGCATCCGGTTGCATTAGAAAGGCTGTTAATCCTAATAAGGGGAGTGTTGCCGACTGCATCCACGAGGCCTTTCCTCTTCCCACGAATTTTCTTCCGCTTGGAGGTTTCACCCAGTCCAACCCGCGAAATCATCAAGCCACGGCCTGATAGGACGAGATAGGAGAGAAGGGCGGCGGAAAGAGCAGCGACGGCCGCAACCGCGACGCCGCCGGCTGCCTTGTCCACCGCCATCCCTCTCTTGTTTCTCTCCGCTAGGTCGGGCTGGCGAGACCAAGTCGAGCAATCCAAACCTCAATCCGGCCAAAACCAAGAGCATTTTGGTTTTGTCGGACGGCAAGTTGAACCGGTCCATTTGCTACAACCGCAATCCGGTTCCAATGTTTTTTCTTCGAATTTTTTCCTTGGCAGAAAATTTGAAAATAAAATTATTTATTTCTTTAGAAAATATATTTAAAAAATAAATTATTTAGCTATTTTTTCACTTTAATTTTCATCCAATTCAAACGAATAAGTTAAATAAAGAAGCACACAAACAGATGAATTAGATACAAACTAATAAAACAAAAAAAATCAAGTTTTAAATGTAATTAATTACTTATGAATCATAAAGTAAAGTCAAACTCACACATTATAAAAGATGAACAAGATTCGTAGGCGCTGACTTTTTGTTTTTTTACAATGAATTTTCTCAATTGCCATTGACTTGCAGTCCTATCTAGGCAAGTAGGCATCTTCAAATTGCCTATTAAGTTCATCAGTTGACTACAAAGTCCACGCCATTGACTCCAAGGTCGTCTGGTATCGAGTATGGACACGGTGTTGTCCTCTGCGGAGTCTCCACCAGTCAATTTCTTGTCGGCCGTGGAACTCTCCATGTTCAAATTTGACCATTCATCTCATGAACAGCAAGAGATGCACTGCAGCAAAATAAACTCAAAATCTCTTTTCCACATTTTCCATTACATTATAAAAAGGAAAATCTACGCACTTCCATAAGTCAACATTCCCAAAACAGATTTTTTTTCTGATCTTTGGAGTTCATTGAATTCTTCAGACTGTCGCCGGCTACTGAAGATCCTCCAATCTTCTCTGAGACTTCTCTCTCTCGATGAACTCCTCAATTTTCCGGTGCAGCTCATCGATCAATACCTCCTCTTCCTCCCCACACGACCCAGAATCAATCTCCAAGCTCGCCACTGCGACTAAATCGAGAGGACCGATCGGTTCGTCGGCGGCGGCCGCTGCAGCAGCGCCCTGCTCTTCCGCGACGCTGCATGGCTGCGTGGATTCGATGAGCTCCAACATCTCCGGCCTCTGGAGAAGCGGTGGAAATTTTGCGCAGCTGCCAGAGGAGTCAGCGGTGCCGCGCCTCGGTGCAGCCCCCTTTTGGTTGAAGATTCTGAGCAGGGCGGAGCCTCTGGTGACGATGAGGAGGATGACGTTGCAGAAGAGGAACATTAGCTTCTTGTTCATCAAGTAGTCAACGTCGTGGAGGGAGATGGTTGAAGTGAGGCTGAAGGAAGAAGGGAGGTATTCGAGGTAGCAGCTGTTCGAGTAGCAGTAAGAGAGGAGGAAGAAGAGGGTTGAGAGAGGGAGGAGGAGCAGGGCGGCCATGGCGGTCGCGTGCAGGTGATGTAGCTTCACTGCAGCCATAGACTGTAATCCCGTCACCGTCTCGATCTCTCGCTTGTGTAAGAGAATCCGACATCTCTAGCTTATATAGCGAAGTGTGAATGGTAGACTCTGAAATCTGAAGAAGATCGGCTGTATCGTATATAACAGCCTGTGAGATAACTTCTGTTTCTGGTTGGTGATCTGATGCCAGTTGCAGTGCGGCACGACTTGAAATGTGATGTGATTTGGAAGTGGACGTGTATGGTGTCTGAGGCTTCTCGCTTATATGAGAGAGAAAGGGGGACGACGACGACGACCAAGGGGTGTGGATCGGTTGTATGGACTAGAACAGCGTGTGGCCGGAATTCGCTTGCTAGTCCCACTCAGTGGGCCAAGATTGCGCTGTGAATTGATTTGGAAAGGATATATATGTGTTTGCTGTCCGAGCCGGATGTAAAAACAAAGCAAGAAGAATATGATGGCAGACCGAGAGGTTACTTTCTGGAAGAACGGGGCCATTTTCATTTAGGTCCTATAATGTTGCCTTATGTCATATTTGATTATGTCACATTTGATCCAAATAAACGTAATATGAATATGACTAATTAATTAAACATATGACACGATATACCTAGCCAATTTTACAATTTAAATATATATAAATATAGGGTAATTTTATGTTAATTATAATTAAATATAATTTATTAGTAAGAATTAGTTGGCAATTGCGGATTAAAAAAAAGATAGCCTATTTATAATCCTAAGCATTCCTTTTTATTTGCATGTTATAAATGAGTTATCCCATTTATCAACCAAAGACATTTTGCTGTGACTAAAATTAGCGTAACTTCATAGTGGTGAATCTAAATGTTAAAAAGGCAAAAGATGATGGGGGTAGAGATGCAATTTTATGATTCATTTGAAACATAATTTATGATCTTGATTAGTTGATTGTACTATTGGAGGGACCATTTTGGCAAATTGCTTAGTGTCGCAGGTGCCTGCGACGCATGGGAAAGGAAGACCAGTGAGTCAACTCCCAGACAACTTGTTGGTTGGGGTCCGCGTTCTGATTGGGATAGTCAATCATTCACATGAAGAAATGACCCAGCTTGGGGTTGATAATCTGGGTCCCTCATTTATTAGGGAAACAGATTTTTTTTTTATTTTTTTTAATTAAAAATAAAGTATTTTTTAAAGCTTTTTAATGATATTAAATTTAGGATATGTTACATCACGTAAAAGTATATAATCCCCTATATAAAACTACATATAAGATAAAATAATATAATTTTTTATAAAGTATTATATACGTATACATAATGTAAAATATCCTAAATTTGATATCATTAAAAAGCTTACAAAAAATATTTTATTTTTAAAAATAAATAAAAAAAATCTGTTTCCCTAAAAAATGAGGACCAGATTATCAACCAGCTTAGGCCATTTCTTCCATTCACATGGTCGAGGCCGAGGGTTCTTCCTTCAAATTTATTGGGAGCATAATCGGCGGTTTTCCGTTAGCTTAATTAATAGTGTCGTGGTGTGATGTTTAGTAAATAAAATTTTAATTATTATTAAAATTTAAAATAATAAATAAATATATTATTTTAAATTATTTAAAATAATAATATATTCTATTTTTTATTATAAAAAATTTAAATTATTTAAAAATAATAATACTTAATATTTTAAAATTATCAATTTATAGCTTTCTAAAGTTTTATTTTTTTGCTTTTATTTTATATTATCATACACTTTTTTTATTGTTTTCTATTTAAAAGCTATTTTAAGTAGATCCAAACAGCATAAAGAGAAAAAAAAATGAATAATTTAGTGACTGAAAAAACTAATTCCTACTATACCAAAAAAACGTTGCAAATCGACTAGATTTAATATCCAACCCTTGTTGAATCATATTTTTTGATTCTTCACTACTATCACATTTATAATATTTTTTATTTTTTTTATCATTACCTTTGTTGGCATTATTGTGATAGTTTAAAAATATTATAAGATTTCTCTAAACTAATAGTTATAATTTAGAAAAAAATACTTACTATTTGTGCAACCAAATCATGAAAGCCTCTAGTTTACATACATAGATTAGTAGATAATGAATGAGAATAAAAAGAAAATAAAAAAAGAAAGTTAATCCAAGAAGAAAATGAAAGTTAGGATTATATCAATTTTACTTGAAGAAATTAGATGAATTTATATTGAGTTAATTTATCTGAAAAAGTTAATATTAAAATAATCAATTATAATCTTCTTCAGCAGTAATATTTATTCCTTGTCTAAGTGCATTCGTGTCACTTGGATGTTTGCTCTTCTAATTTATTAATTTGGATCATATGATTCATCTTATCTCGTAGAAGTTAATATTATCATCAGTTATTATTAATTTAAAGAAAGTAACAGCCAAACCTACACGCCGACTCCATAGGCCCCGCTCTCCTCTAACGACGGCGCTAATGGAGCGAGGAGTGTGCATCGACGGTCGAAAAGAACCCATTTGGAGGACGCTTCATGATCGATAAATAGATGGCCCTCTGCTCTCCACGTGCTTCGCTCGATGCAGCATTAGGGCAAAGATCCAACGGCGCCTATTCTTTCCAGTGTCCCTCTCCCCCCTCTCGGTTCTCCGTTCTCCGGCTACGAAGAACCCTAATTATCTGCCCGATCGAGTTCTGTCCTTCGACTTCCTCTCGAATTTTCTTCCTTTTCTCCTCGTTGATTCGAAAGGAATCTTTTCTCGGTTCATCTGAATTTACTATCGGGAAGAACATGCTATTGCTGGGTTAGATGAGGTATTGTTTCCTCCCCGTTTCAGTGTTTCTGCGTCACGAATTAGTGTTGGTGGATCTTGAAAGATAGCCTTTTACTTGCGAGAGATCTAGAAGTAAGTTTTTACTCTGCCATGATTTAAGAAGCAGCTTTGAAAAGGCGTTTTAATCTCTAATCTGTCCGTTTCGTGATTTTCTTGAAGCTTGAATCCTCTGATCCGCCGTTTCCGAGGTATAGAGTAGCCAAGGGCACCTGTTTCCACTCTCGATTCCGAGCAAAGCTCCAATTGTTGAATAGAGCTGCGATCTTGACCGATGGCGGACTCAGACAACGAATCCGGCGGGCAAAATAACGCCGTGGCTTCGTCCCGGGAGCAAGACCGCCTCCTGCCGATCGCGAACGTGGGCAGGATCATGAAGAGGGCCCTCCCCGCGAACGCCAAGATCTCCAAGGACGCGAAGGAGACGGTGCAAGAGTGCGTCTCGGAGTTCATCAGCTTCGTGACCGGCGAGGCCTCCGAGAAGTGCCAGCGCGAGAAGCGGAAGACCGTCAACGGCGATGACCTCCTCTGGGCGATGTCTACCCTCGGCTTCGAGGAGTACATCGAGCCCCTTAGGGTCTACCTGCAGAGGTTCCGTGAGATGGAGGGCGAGAAGATGGGAATGCCTTCGGGGTCACAGAAGGATGCCGGCGGCGGCGATGCGGGCGGATTCGGTGCTGGCGGCTCCAGTGCTGGGATGTACGGCGGCGGGGGCGGGATGGTGATGATGGGGCAGTCAATGTACGACTCACCGAAGACGGCCTCTGCGTATCAACACCAGATGACGCAGGGTGGAAAGGGAGGCCTAGGTGATGTTGCCGGCGGCAGAGCTGGCGGCGGGCAAGGTGGCAGAGGAAGTTCGTCGGCTTCTTCTGCGGGGCTCGGATGGCAAGGTAGGGTATGAGTATCGAACAATGACGCAATTATAGAAAGTATTTAAAGCTAATTATTGATTTTGCTATAAATTGGAGTCGGAGCAGCCGACCACTTTGATATGCTTGTAGCCTTGTACTCGGGTGTAAGAGTGTATATTTCTTTTAAATTTGGTAAAATAAAGTATTAAGAGCTAAATTAGATGGAGTAAAATCTAACTTTGGCGGGCATCCTCCAACCACTAAAATGAGTCTGCGATTAACGTTGAGTCATTCAAGATAGATTATCGATGCTAGAAGTTCAAGACATAAGGACCTTTTAGCAAAGTGCGGCAAGTGCCTGAAACATTCAGGATCATATAGATACACTAGCCCGATGCGAAGGGGCCATGCATCATGTAGAGACCACTATGCAATCAAGGAAAAAAGAAATTGTAGACTTTCTTGTGTAAAAGTGAGTTAGGGTTTGCAAAAAAGTGAGTTAAGGTTTTCAAGACCTTGAGGTTTTCAAGACATGATGCAAGGCTCAAAGAGCCTCAAAGAGCTCTTGTCAGATTAATTGAATCCTACTTCAATGGAAGGAACATTCATCATAAAAAAAACTAAGTTCTTTTCTCTATTTGGAAGCTCATCTATCAGGATTAGCGGTCAATTTTGGTGTCAAAACTCCTGATGATAGTGCTGCAAATTGGCCATTGTGCACCGGATCCATTTCGACAAGTTCTGTGCAAGACAGGAAGTTCAAAAGTAATCTTCTTTGCCTCCAAAGTACAGCTCTTCAGCTTCAATGATGCTCTGCGCAGATGGGCATCATAAATTTATTTCATGTTCAAATCATATACATAAAACGCACAACAAACGAAAGCAACTACCTTGAGAATCAGCATTGCTGCCTCCTTGTGTAGAACTTCATTGTATTCACTACAAGAAAGTGTCTGCAATAAATGATTTCACGAATAAATCAACTTTTGCCAAGAAAACAAAAGAATACTAATGTGCAGTGGTCACTGCTTACTTGAATGCAGCTTGGACAGCCAGAACTAGGCAGGCAACTGCATGTTGATATTAGTTCCAGTGCTGCGGCAAGTAATTCTCTAAAAAGCAACTGGACCTGAGAAATTGCTTGAGCAGCTAAATTATACATGTTTTTGCATCCCAACATATGCCTCATTTAACTCATTATGACTTGTATCCAAGTCATGCTTCATGAACTAGCTAAAAAGCTAAATGCTTAAGCGTGGAAGATTTTCTGGATAAAAGTGATAAGATTAACACAGCTGCAGGTACAGATAAACAGAATATAAAAATTTGATTTCTTAACTTTGCGTTCTGCAGTATTTTTCCAATAACACTGCAAAGCTTGCTGCTGAAAGATGTACATTTGGAGTGTTTAAAGGAATATGTCAAAATGTTCATATTTTTAGATTATAGTCCTGTGAACCTTGTTTATGAGATCACAAATATATAAATTGGGCCATAGCTTAAGCTTTTGGGACAATCGATCATTCAATTAATCCTTACATGTTATCAAAGTCAGATATCATGAATTCAGAACCTCCCACCTGGTTATTTCCATATATTTTTCCCATTGTTATTCTGAATCCAACTCAGTGGAGACTTACTAAACCCATGGATCAGTAACACTCGTTCCTGTGTTCACATGTTAAACTTAATCCAACTGTATGTGAAGGGGTATTAGATTATAACTCTGGTTTATGAAATCATATACAGATATGATGTTTTTTCTTAATAGCATAAACTTTTCGGATAATTTATTCATTCACTCTTAACACAACTTCATATGTCCAAAGATCTAGAAATCATGTGATATCCTTAAAAAAAAAACCTATTATCTAGAAGCAAAACGAAACAGGAAAAAGAAAATTATTATATTTGCCCTGGACACAGCAGTTTTTCAAGTCTGGTTTTTCTTTCTCTCTCTAAATCTAAGATCAAGGTTTACCTTTTATTTAAGAAAATGCCAATTAGCCAATAAAGAAAGCATATTGCAAATGTTTATGTACATATGCACGCATGTGAAACATTTAGTTTAATGTGCCACACCATGTCCGGCTTGGTGACCTCATCGATGCTTCGGATAGCAAACCATTTCTTGTTCTTTTGACATGAAAAAAAAAGAAACGGTTTGTTATCTAAAGCATGATGAGGTCACCAAGCCGGACCATTTGGTTTAATGTTTATGTACGTATATGCATGCATGTGAAACATGTGGTTTAATGTGCCACACCATGTCCGGCTTGGTGACCTCATCGATGCTGCAGATAGCAAACCATTTCTTCACAAGGACAAAATGGCCCTCATTTCATTTGAAAGGGTAGAATAAAATATATGGTCAGAAAAAGAGGAAGATAGAAGAAATGCAGATGCATAGTAATTAGGCAGCTCTTAAATTTCAGCAACATCTTACGATTATGGAGTTAATTTTACAGTAGCAAAGGTGATGCAATTCGAAAGTGAAAGCTGGTGGTGTTTCTCCTATTTATATGTGCGTATAACTAAGCTCGAACCACCTCAACTAAGGGTACACCAGAATTTTTTTAACCAATATGTAGTTTGCTGTTTTATGTGCCATTCTTTTGTAAAAGACTCGTGCACATACAATTAGCAAGTGCATTGTCGAACTCTTTTGATCGTGAAGTCATTGGACAATAATCACCAGACAACCATGTTACCGACATTTAAGTAAACAAACAGACCAGGTAATTATAATCAAGTAGTAAAATAGGAGACATTTACCTGTGCAGTAATACCAATACCACCTGGGTGTCGGTCATACAACAAAAGTCTTTCAGCAAAAGCACGCTTTTCATGAGGATTCACACATTCCGTAGCCAAGTCAGTGGCATTGCACATGATATACCTACAAGATATGATAGTGATTGATACGATAGGAAGAGAGGGGAGGAATTCAGTTGCAGTGGCCAAGAATGATCATCACTTTGGAGGTGATTTTGTTGAACCACTCAAAACTGGCTGCATGAATGTGAGAACTTACAAGGGCACAACATTCAAAAGAGCATGGGAGGCTGCATGAATTCCTGGACGAAAAGGGAGTTTCTCAGTCTCCAAAACAGTCTTTACTGATTGAGGAATGCGTATCCATACTGCCTGTTAATGAAGGAGAATTGACAAATTTTAAGTAATTTAAGTTCTGTTCCCCAAGGGAATTGACAAAATTCACAACAGAGAAAAGGAGGAAAATTAGATGCAGAACAAACCTGTGATTGAAAAGAAAATGCAGGTAGGTTAAGCTCAACCGTATCAAATATCCGGTTACTTGATCTCCATATGCGATAAAAACCAAACCATTTGGTGGTAACTGTGCAAGCATTTGTTAGGGCAGTTGTCTTTACATTGGCGGACACTTTCACTGGTGGATAGGCCTACGGAAGAAGAATACAGCATACAAAATCAATTTAAAATCAAACACTTGACATACGGCGTCTAATGCGTAACCTGCCATCAAAAGGGGCATTTGTCGCAGCTGCTTAAGAGTTGTAACATATAGATCGAACAGCAGTTAATATGAACTAAGAAAAAGAGGAAGTTTTCTATAAATACATTCTAATCAACGCAGTTATTACAACTAACTTGGGAATTAAATGGAATGCAAAAAATTGTTCAAAGATTCTCTGAGACAACGTACAAGTTCACCTCCAGCCACGCAGACGTCTGTGCAATCACGAGTCTTGGTATAGTACTTCAAATCTGCTTTTTGGCAGAAAGCAACTCTTTCTGATAAATCTAAATCTTTCACCAGATATGTAGTGCCTTGATGCATGTACACAGCACCCTCATATACCTCGTAGAGAAATTATTTGACAGGGAATGGTTTCAGTTTTAAAGCACACAAAAGCCAGAACAATACAACATCAACTATCAAATTATGGAAAAAGCAAACTTAGAGTTGGGATAGCATATGTTGCTTATAAAATCAAAAATGAAAACACTTTTCCAGGTCATCATAAGTAGCAAAGAGCAATTTAATAGCCACTATACTGATGACACTAATTTTGTTCAACAGTGAACATGTGAGGTCACTTGCTTGCCTGATCCTAAATCTAGATAATAATCTTTTATTACACATGAATTTAACTATGTCACTTAGGCTGGCCACAATCGTCAATAAAAGAGTAGACTATGTCCTAAGTGAGGTTCAATAGGAAATGAACAATATTAATTGAGTAGAGCAGGACGGACTTGGGTTTCAAGTTTACCAGGTTAATGGTATGACACACCAACCTAATTAAAATCATATTGCTAGAACCGGCACAAATGCCAAGCTTGGACTAGTATATGGACCATGTATATACTCTATTATATATATTTTTTAATAGGTATGGTCGACGCATAGTATATATTAGTACCAATACCAAGTCCCAGCGGCAAGGGAATCTAGCTGTTGGGAAATTTTTTTATGCCAACAACCAGATACATTGTTTTTGGCTATTTAAAGGGGTGAGAAAGGTGAAATTCTCTTTATATAAACCCTTGCTCCTATCTATTTACTCAAAAAAAAAGAAAACTCTCTCGACTCTCTCTTACCATCTCAATTCATTTTGATTAACATTCTTTGGCATCAAAAAGCTAAAATATTGATCTCATATGGTATAATGCTGAAAATGATTGCAAATCATTACAAGATAATGCATTTAGTGCAATAACATGTCCAAGGGTGCAAGTGCGCAAAAATCTATTAAGCCATATGAGAAAACCTTGAAACATTTTGTATTTAGAAGCAACATATAACCGAGGACCATGAAGACTTTGACTAAGACGCAGAAGAAACCTATTGCATTTGATTAATACTAAGGCCTTGGAGATGAAGCTACCGAGGAAATCAAAATTGTGACAGTTATTTAGGCTTCAAGCACTTAGAATGCTTTCTAGGAGGATGTTCGATCTGCTTTTATATGGTCTCACTTTGAGAGCAGTTGCAGGAGTGAAAATATGGATGATCGACACTAATAGCGCATCAAATGAGCTGAAATATAAGTATGCAAAGAGGCAACTAGAAGTTGTGGGCATTATAGCAGCTGAGCAATTTTAAAATGATATCCCTTCAACTAGATTTCTTCTTATGTTGCAAGTGGCATTATTAGGGATGACAACTATTCTATACCTGCCATAATCAGAGTACCCAACCTGAGGTGAGTTCAAATACCCTATTAGCTATGCTGGTAGGGTTCAAGTTTGTATGTATAGGTAGCCAACACCTGATTTAGAAATAATAAAAATATATTTTTTATTATTAAAATATATAAAATAGTAATAAAATAATTATTGATAAATATATTTATTATTGTAAAATATTATATTTTGTAGAATAATTTAAAATAAAAAAAATTAATTTAATTGAGTACCCGAAGGTACCCATTTAAATATCGGAGTCCACTGCGGACTATCTAGTAGGATAATAACTCAGGTTGGGTTGGTTCAAGTGTTGGGCAAGCATTATAACACTATAGTATTTAAGATCCAATAATCAAACATTAATGGCGAACCATATTTTGACAAAGGAGTTTAAGTATAGTGCACTTGGATTAGAACATAAGGCCAATAAGAGGACTTACATGTAACACGTGATGCTTGGAGATGTCCACCAAGAGAAGCATAATAAAAAAAATAATATTCCATAAGTTAGCATATGTATTAGCCTAGTATCATGATTCATGAGTACATTTGTCAACATTGTCATCAAAGAGATTGAACATAGTTCATTATTCAACTTGTGATAGCCAATGAGAGCAACTTTAAGAAGGTTGACGGGATGATTACCCTCGCATCATTTAGACTTTTGCATCAACCTAATGATGAAGAATATTGTGGAGATGGAGATGGTGAAAATTACAATAAATGCTGCACATACTGCACCCAGTTCATATACAATAACTATTGGGTCCATGCTTAGATACAATATTTTTGTGAAAATAAGGTATTACGACCTACTTTATGAGGTTTGTTATACCTTTATTACTTTGAAATCTTTAGTACGAAGAAGGTTCAGCTAAGATAATGCTCGTGAGTGAAGAATGATGCGGTTCTCCTTAACTTCATGAGAGAGCAAGGAAGTGGAATATATTATTATCAACATACGCTTCTATGTGTGATCCTTAGGAAAGTCAATATAGATAAACAGATAATAATAGAAGAAATATATAACACGATTTATAATTATGCAAATGAACATAACAATTGATAGAAAGGATGCTGCTTATATTGACATTATCTAATGCAAATGAGAGAGCCAAATAGCAGAAAGTTCCCTTGGCTGCTGAGTATTTTAATTTGTCATAAAATTGTTATCACCATAGATGTTAATAAATTTTAACTATTTGTCTTTCTGCTTACTACCTAAATTCAGTCTACTAAGTACTAACACTGGCATAACTTGCTAGCCACATTACAAAAATTGATACTTTGCATGGAGTAGCTAGATATAATAGTGGTTGCGGTGACAATTGGAAAAGGTTGGATATATTAAGAAAGTAAAATAACATTTGGAGATCCATTGATCCAAGTATTTAACTTTATTTCATTATTTAATTTAACATTGCATTTACAAATAGCAGTAGTGTTAATTAGATTGTTTAATATGGTTTAAGTTTTTAACTAAATGGTGGTTGAAATTTAGAGGTTAAAACCCCAAACTTAAGATAGAAATTTATATTCCCTCATGCACATTAAAGTGGATGAAAAAAAAGAGTCAATCTTCTCATTGATTCATATAAAGGTCTAAAATAGCTTATCGTACCATAAGCTAGAAAAAGTTGTTTATGTTTATGTGACTTAGATTTTGGTTTCTATAAGAGGATAATGAGCAAGAGTTAGAAGTTATAGTGGATCCTTTCAATAATTCATTTATTAATGCCATTGGCCTAGTTGAATCCAACATCAACGCTACTCTTCCCAACCGTAAGCCAACAATGATCTCAATCATTCGATCAACTATTCAAAAAAAGACTTTGGCAACCAACAATGTATCTCCATTATCATGGGACACAAGAAAAAGGTCCAGAAGTAGGGGTGAACAAAAATTTAATAAAAACTGAACTTACTGAAAACATCAGTACATTAAATACCAGCAATCGGTTCAATAAATTTTTTTGTTATTCAGTTTTCAATATCAGTATTGGTAAACTAAATTTAGTTCGAAAATTTACTGATGTATATATACATATAAATTCACGGGCCCAGTGGCCTAGTTGACTCCAACCAGAATGCTAGTCTTCCCAAATCCTAGTCTTCCCAAATCCCAACTATAAGCCAACAATGATCTCAATCATTCAGCCAAGGATTAAAAAAAAATACTTTGGCAACCAACAATGCATCTCCACTATCATGGGACACAAGAGAGGGAAAAGGTTTAGAGGTAGGGGTGAGAAAAAATTCAGTAAATAAATTCGGTATCAGTAATTGGTTCGGTAATATTTTTTCATTAAACGGTTTTCGACATCGGTATTGGTAAAGAAATTTCAGTTCAATAATTTACCAATGTTATATCCAACTAGCCATTAAACCTGCTAGTGTTGCGATAGTTGCCCAGTGATTGTGGCCCCACTGGGCTGAGTGACCCAGTCCACTCGCCCAGTTCACTATCTTTAGCTTTCAAAGCAGCTTCTTTAGCCATGCCAATGCATGCTCATGCTTATTAAGAAGCAACCATAAATAATTACCTGGAAAAAGGCTTTGCTTTCTTCAATTTCCTCAAGCACTTCTTTGCTTAAATTCTCAACCACTTTGTATCTGTTAGTTTCAACAGCCCTTATACTAATCACATGGGAAGGCCTTTCCTGAAGAGAGGCCAATAATTGTAGTGTTATGACAAACAATTATCAATAATTGAAAGTTTGAGAGTAATATACCTCAGGTCCGATATAGTGCCATGATTTAGGTGAAGAAATACTGCATGCGTCAATGCCTAAATACCCTTTGTTCTTTAGGGAAACAATTGCACAATTGAGCCCAGAACCGAAGTACTTCTCATCGTATTGCAAAGACAATGGAAGTTCATAAGCAGCACAGGAAATGTGCTGTTCTAGTACCTAAAACTTCACAGTCAGCATAGAAAATCGTATAGGTAAATTTAACAAAACGAAAACTTTTTCTTCAATGAAAACATGGTCTAATGACCTGCTGGTTATGAGCATCTACTTGGCAATACTCAATAGACCTCCCAAAGAGCTTATGAGGGAACTTCATGAAATATTGATCCAAAGGGCTGTCAAATGCTACATATACTGCCAATGATGGCCTTCCTCTTCTTCCAGACCTCCCAGCCTGCTGCCATAAGCTACAAAATGGGAAAGGTTAGTATTCACAAATAAAAAAATAGTAGTAAGAACTAAGAACTAAGAACTAATAAGTTTTTGTAGGTTGTCTGATAAATTTTTTGGTATGTCTACCTAGCAACACTACCAGGAAAACCAAGGTGTATTGTTGCATCAATATGGCCTACATCAATTCCAAGCTCAAGCGCATTGGTTGCTGCAACACCCAGAATTTTCCCCTGAAACAGATCAGCCTCTATTTTCCTCCTCTCCTGCTCTAACAGTAGAAGTACTCAATATTATGTATTTTGAAATACAAGCAAATACATGATACAACACAGGCAAAAAGCATGAACTGTATGTTGATTGGAATTATGCAGAGAAGAAAATATCATTTTAGCCAACTTTTTAACAATCAACTAATATTTTACCCTAAACTTAGGGTGACAAACGTTCGCCTAATCATAAGGCCATCAAATTCACTGCTTCTTGGAATATTTGGTCAACTTCCTCAACAATCATGGAGCCTTAATTTGGAGCAACAACTAATCTTTTCTCCACTCGTGTCTAGGTTTTTCAAGAAAACATCATGCCACCGATAAAATTAATTTAAGAATAAAAAGTATCATGGATGTTTAAAAACATAATAAATGAAACACTTTGATGCCTTTTACTCGTAAATATAAAAAGGGTAATCCTTCACATTATATGTATCATCCAAACAACCTGAGGAGAGTAGCCACCGCGATAAACATATACAGAATTAACCAGATCCTTCGCAGTTGTACGCAGTAGTTCACGCCTACACAAGTAGATAAAAGTCAGTGGATTTTAGCGTATCTGTAGAGAATTTCAAACTTGAAATCAAGATAAAGTGTCACAGAGTTCTTCAATATTAATCATTTAGCGCATTTTCTTACACTTGTACATGTAAGAGATAACTTACGTGTAACAAAGAACTAGTTCACTCAGTTTTCGCGTCTTGCAAAAAGCAATGCTCCGAAGCCCATGCCGAACCATTTCTGATAGCAGATAAGCTACCTCCATGATTGGGCTAAAAGAAATAAAATTAGTCTTTGGCTTGAAAAATATGAACCTATAAGTTTCTGCAAAAAGAAATACCATACGCCGATTCTCTCACATATGGAATATGTTGAATCAGCACATTGGTATATAAACCTGCCACCCCATTACATAAAAAAAAATAGCCATGCACAGTAAACAGAAAGCATTATACCTTGCTCGTCTCGATTCAGTAATACATTTGATATGGTTATCATTCATCCCACTACGTAATGCATTTTGTCCCTTAAGAAAGTAAAGAAATGAATCCTTAATAATCTCAAATTTTAAAGTTTGAATGTTAAAGCAACACAATAAAATCTGGTTGTTAATCTATACGAAAAAAGATTTAAAATCTCTGACAAAGCTCACCAAAATTGGAGGGTTCCATAAAATGAAATACTTTGGTCCACATGGACTTCCATCATTTTGAATCAGCTCTAGCGTCTGCAAGTTGCCAAGTTCCTGATACACAACAGAAGTTTATTGACACAATGAAGCAAATTTGTCAAATTCATACTCATCCTGTTGGATTAGAAATTGAAAATATTACTTTGTCTTTCTGATCAATCATATGACAGACTAATGGACTGAGGCATCAATTACACAACAGTTTTTCTTAATGGTCATAACTCAGAAGGCATTTCCTTTAACTATCGTATAAATCTCATGATGAAATTTCAGATATTAGACACCGCATCAAGATTATTGTGCCATACTCCTCTCTTGTTGCCTAAGAGGTAAATAGCAAAAGCAATATTAGAATGCTCTATTTTTGAAAGTGGTCAGAATATATGAAAGTTACGACATGTGTAAGAATAATTATGAAAATACCACTATGGCAAAGCTATTGTGTCAACAATAATATGAAAACTCCATTAGCCTTATAAATCTTTCTTTATCGCGCCTCATAAAGCAACTTTGAGGTTGAACAAGATGTATCCTAGTTGATTAAATTCAGCTCTCATCATTTACCTAATCTGGATTTTGAGGGCCATGTACCACATCCCATTTAGCAATCTTATTAGTCCTATCAATAGGTATACACCGAGTTCAAATTCGTTTCACTTTAGTGTTAAAACTTATATATGTGGCTTTGTTTATCGTGAGGAATATTTTAATTTAAATGAATAATTTTTTTATCACCAATCTTTATCTTCTTCTCTTTCTATTTTACACTATGTTGTCTCCTCTTTCACAATTTAAATCCTAGATGGTGAGTGAGAACTTGGGTTTTGAACTTTTTTTTTTATACAGATTTAGAGGGTGTTTCTATTGGTGTATGTTCTAAAGATCAATAATTAGATAATGATTTTTAGCATAAGTTTTATTGTATTCATATTTATATTTTAATAAAAGACAATGTCATTATAACATTTGCTTGATATCTACTTGATATAAGTGATTATAATAATATCCTTAGAATATTATTATTATTCATAAATGTTCCTACTTAAGTATTATCATATGTAGGGATAGCAATAATACATTAAAATTAGTATGTGTAGTGACTAATGATAATATCTTAAGATATTAAATTAACAAATGGGTACATTATAAAGAATAATGTTTTGGACAAACCCACCATGATAATGTTGCATAGGTTGTCATATGTGTTGTTAGCATTCTCATTATGATAATGGGATATATGATCCTTAAACTTGAGGTTACCATATATTTCTACATGCCTAGTCTTACACTGATATATCCAAATGTCACGTATAACTAATTAATTACAAAGTTGTAATTGCATATGCTACAAATTATAAAATGGAATGTGAGTGATCAAGATAGAATTTGTTCCTCCTAAATAATGAGAGTATTGGTATCTTGGGCTCCTTGGTTTACTGAAGCTTATACTTAAAATGTGAGGTCATGCTCAAATGAATTGATATAAGATACTAATTATATTATTAAATTAGTCTACTTAGGAATCAAGAAATATAATAATTGAACTATAAGTATGATATGTTCCATAACTTAATGTTCAATTTAGATACCAAGGACAAAGGGATTAAACTAAACAAAAATATTATCCCATACAAGGTTATATTGAATCATGATATCTTATGAGTTAGACATATCTTACTAGATCCTACTTGCTGTATGTGATAATATAATGAGATTATGTTGGACCTATTTACATCACTAAAACAACACAAAGATCAAAAATAATCTTAGCTAAAGATGTAGCTGTCAATTGGTATATTGACGATCATGATCACCAAGCAATAGCAAGCCATGTTTTCAAACCATGGACATAGCACTTCCTTTTTGCATAATTGAATTAATGTTAGGTCAAATTTTGGATCGGGTCTAACCATCTAAGATGGAGTCAAAGAGGCATGGATTAGGTCACATGGATTTGCATAGAGATATAGACCATTTTGGCAATTTCTCGTAGTAGTGGAGAACTGGAGATATGTGATGTCATCCGATACTAGAAAAGCTCAAGACATGTGTGCCTCTATAAATAAGAGTTGTCAAGGTGTAATGAAAGTATCCTATTTTGTCTGAATCTTCCTCATACATGTGGGATAAATAGAGAAAGGCTTTGACTCTCAACACTAGCATAATGGAGTAAATGGAAAAGGCTCTATTTGGTCGTGTATGGTTACTATAGAGGTAAGACATCGAAGTACTCATACTTAAAGATTTTCATTGTGCTGTATGATGCTCACTTCCTAGCACTTACAACCTTGTTTGGCAAAACCTTATTTAAGAGTAGTATAAAGTAGTTTGATGCTTTTTGTGGTCATTAGTCTTTACCTTCGGCTGGTGCTAGGAATCCAATTTTAATTCTTTGAATGCAAAGATCATAAAATCGGACAGGCACCACCCGGTTTTGCTGGTTTGTACCGGTCCGGTGACCGACCGGTATCGGAAAGGGTAGATACCATCGGCCGCCGACTTCTGCCGCTTGCTCGAAGTTGAAAGGCTTCATTTGAAGCTTCCGCTTGTGGCGGGAGCATGAGAAGAGGAAGGGGGATTGCGGGAGGGGAGAAAAGGAAGCACCAGCATTCTGCCCGAAATCGGCGAGTACATACCGGTCCGGTGACCCGGATTTTGTGATCCTTGTTTGAATGAGAGATGAATTTTGGTGTTTTTTCTTCATGAGGTCAAGCTGAAACTTTGCTATTTTGGAAAAAAAGTTCTCATATATCATGAGAGTTTAAGCCCCATTTGCATTAATTCTTACAATTTTTTTGCGCAAACTTGTGAGCAACTTAATTTCAATTGGGTTGACACTTGGATCTACCAGTTTTCTCAGCTAAGGCATATAATATCATGTTGTGAAGTTGCGGACTAATTTTCAGGATATGACACAGTTAGGTAGGTTGCAGCATACCCAGTTCTTACTCTTAATTATACTTGTACTTAGCATCAGGCCTCTCTTATAGATCAGTTTAACTACAACTAGAGATTGATTCTCTACCATTGAGATTTTAAACATGATTATCATTAATCATGCTGCATCTTTTGTTGTTAATTTCTATTGTGTTATTTTGTTATCTCCATAGTTGTTGTTCATTAAGCATATCATATCTAGATGTGAGTTTGATTTATTGTAGTATTATTTCCAATTGAATGCCATCGGTAGGGTGCATATAAGTTAATTTGACACATGCGAGTTATGTGAATATATGTTGCTTCATATGTATGTTTGCATCCACTTGTGCATACGAGTGTGTGATTTCATGATATAGATTGGATATGTGCACAGATGCCTTCAATTGTGATCTAAGCACTAGTTGTGAACTTGTGGTACAAAAGTTGACTTACTACAAACATTGAGGCAGGGTGTAGCATGTGGGCTAGGGTAATAGCCAGTATGTAAATGAGGCCATACTGAAATTACCAAATGTTGAATGCAATATCAGTGGTTATTCAATTGTGTGAGCAAGTAATAGCCATTCTAGGCGAAGGCCATTATTACAGTTGAGATTCAGTCGTTCAGAGCATGTATACACTCATGGATTCAAAAATCATTCTGGTACCGGCCGGTACGTACCGATCCGGTGGAGGACCGGTCGCGGAACGCCCCTCGGAGCACGGACGGCGGGCGGACGGCACAGGCGTGGGCAGAAGCTTCGATCGAAGCTTCCTCAGCCACCCACGCCTGATGCCTCGCTGCCGTCCGCCGCCCACGCTACCGCTGCCATTCACCGCCTGCAAACCCTAAATCGGACGGTATGCCGGTACCATACCGGTCCGGTGGACTGGCACTTTAAACCATGTATACACTAGGATAGGACATGGTTTATGGTGTTTTGCTGTCTTATGTTATATGTTTATATTATAGATGGAATTTGTTATGGTTTCATGGTGCTTGCTGATTAACTGCTCAAATCATTAAATCATTACTCACACCATATTTTCTTATCAAGACTCCTTTCCCGGTTGCTTAAGATATGAAATTGCACAAGGTAGGGATTGTTTGCACTAAGATGGTAGTAGAAAACATTATAGAGTCAGCTTGTTCAATTTGTACTTCCAGCTCGTCTTGTTATCTTTTTTTATATTGTTTGGACTATGTTATAGCAAGGTTTGAAAAACTAGTTCAAACCGGTAAACCGGTTTAGTCTTGGACCGGTTTGCCACCAACACAATACTACAGTGAAATCGAACTAATCGCATACTAGTAAACTGAAAATTTCGATCAATTTGAACCGAAATTTCAAACTTTGAGTTGTAAGGATGTGAATCTAATTTTATGAATTGAGTTTACAGATATGAACTATTCGATACAATGTGTATTGCATATGTTTGTTTTTATCAATTGTGATTTGATGTATGTGTAACTCCAATTACTCTTTTTGTAGGGAGATTATTGTAACTTCCTATGGTAGGTAACAAATAGTTTCATTTGGAATGCGAAATGATTTCAATTTTATTGGATGTGCTCAGTGAGAACAACTTGTGCGTTGTAAAGTTAGATTTATGTGCCGAAGCTTACCATTGCATGATCACGTGGATTTGCTGATGTTGCAGTACAAAATATGAAGGATGGATCACTGCCATATACTGCAGAAAGTCAGTCAAGGATCTATTTAGTCACTTATACAGAAGAAGCAAGTATATAAAGCCAAACCTCCTGCTATCCAACAAATTTCAATGTCAATTACCATGAGAACAAATTCGTTGTAATCTCCTTAGTATGAAAGCAGTATGACAACCAAATGCCCCTTTATATATATGAGTTTCATCGATCACAATATACCTAACAAGTAAAAAATTTAGAAGTAAACAAAATTTGTTTAACAAACATCTCAATTACAAATGAGAAAAAAATGAACCGTTCAAATTAGAATGGTAGAATAAATAATTCCTACATGTTAAGAGTTACAATGAGATGATTCCACATATTTTAAATTATCTAGAGTCTAAGGTTCAAGATACCAATCCATATCGGTGTACTAGTAGTTGGACTGACCAAGTGGTTGATACTGGATCATACCAGCACATGATACCAACTGGTATTATATATAATTATATATAAATGGTACCAACCCTATACCGCTACCAATATAAGATTGTCCTAACCATACCCATAAGTACAAATCAATTTCTTAAACAGTGATTATAACTACTTTCCACTCAACTAGGTATAGTAGCATACTAACCCTAGACAACCACTTCTCTCTTTCTTATCTACCTCTACCCACTCACCTACCACTCTATCTCCCCATTCTGCTTGCTCACATTCTCTCCATCCTCCATCATCATAGGTCATTCATAAGCTAACTCATATCAAGCAGCCATTGGTTCACAATCGATCTTCATTTGCTATCCTTCTCTAGTCAAGCCTTTCTCCTCTCACTCTATAGGACTAGGGCATGCGAGTCATCTCTTATTCTCTTTAATACTAGAGATCTTGTCAGCATCTTCCTCTTGTGACCCTGATAGACTGATCTAGGGCTTCATTAGATGTGAAACTTATTTTATAAGACACTGCCATCAATTTTAATGGTGCTAATGTTGATAGGCTTGGGCTCTTCGATTCTTCCTTAGTTTGAACTGCAAAATTTTTAGCTTGCCAAGCATTTGGCTATGTCATTCTCATATGTCTGCTCAATAGCATAAAGCCTTTTATGAATACAATTATATTTCTCTTCTTCTCCAAGGAAATTTAGAAATCCGAGAGTATTCTGGAGGAGAGTATGGTTAGGGTTTACAACCTAAACCAAGCTGATCATCCCTGTAAGGTATAACTCCATGCTTCTGGTCAATTGGGATTGGTTCTTTTCTCTATTGTCCCAGGATAATAGTGTTGCAGTCCCTGAAGCAATGTTAGATTTTTCTTAAGACCAAGTTTCTCCTCGACCTTGATAATGACAATAGTGCTGCTGCCCACAACCAACTCTAATTGATACAATTATTTCTAATCTAGAGAGTGCCTCCAACTTCATTGACTACAACTTGTAATGCTTATACTTCACATATGACTAGCCAATCTAGATCCGCTAGCGATGTGGTCATTCTTCTCGACACTGTGGTCATGCATAATACTTTTTCCTCCTTATCCCCATTGTGATTCCATATATTCTCTTGAGTGTAGCTAGGACAAATATAGTCAACCAACTACTACTAGGATTGCCTCTTCAAGCCTCCTAAGCCAAGATAAAGCACAGCTTCCACTATCACTATCTTTGTTGCTAAGCATGAGTGATTTTTCAATCTAACAATGTTGCTACTTCATCTCTTGTTGCTTTGACTCGAGTTCTTCTAATATTACTTAACTCCTTTAGGTTTCTCTTGAATTTTCGTTTACAGAGCCTTTTATCATATGATCTGTAATTGTAGTTTTTTTCCCAGTTTATATGTTGAAGCTACATTACCATATATCTCCAATAATGAAGGCTTCTTTGACGTTGTACATGGTATGGTGTAATACAAACTTCTTTTGATATCACTCTTATTCATGTTCTTTACTTACCAAACTCTCCTATTAATCTGTAGTTTATTAGTTATCTACCTAAACTCCAACATTAGTTATCTAACTAGCTTTAGTGTCTTCTCTTGTGTCTTCTTTAGGATCTAGAAATGAAGGTACTGATTGGTGGGAGCACGAACCTGACAAAATTCTTACAGTTACTGTACAGCAGGTGATGCAGGCATTGATCGGAAAACTTCTCCTGCTGGTGGTAAAGTAGGCAACTAGCAGTAATTGAGAAAGGGGTGGCCTGGCTGGTGGCTGAGAAGAAAAGAGGGGCAGTGCAGGGGCTGACAATTGGTGGTGACTAGGGCTTGGGTAAGGAGAAGGGCTGGCGGTGGCTAGGGTTTGAAGAGGGGGGGGGGGGGGGGGAAGAGTGGCGCTAAGCTTAGAGAAAACCATACTCTGATACTAGGTTGAATTAAAAGTTCTTACTACTGATACCAATAGAAGAGAGTACATTTAGCTTGTATATATAAGATATGTGAGGAGAGAATCCTCTGACAATGATCAAAGATTTACTGGATACTGCCAGGTTGTAGGATAATCATTCGTATCATTCAATAATTTTTATCACTATTCTCATCACCTAAGGATGCCTGTAAAGCTTGCTAACTAGGGAAGCTTGTTAATTCTTAATATTGTTATCTTTGTTGATATTTATTCCCATATGACATGTTTCTTAGCTCATTAAGAGCATCTCTGAGGTCATTGATATTTTGAAGCTTTTTATCATCAAATGAAAACCACTTTAATGTTTTTATAGAACCCTTGCACACTGATAATGTTATTGAGTACATGTCATCTTCATTCTTTTTTATCAATGACATCATTCATTGCAACTATTTGTCCATTTATATCTCAACAAAATGGGATTGCATAATGAGAGAATTATCACCACCACATCTTGGTACATGCAAAGTTTAAGGGGTATTTATAACTTTAGATATAGATAATAACACAAGGTGAGCAGACTGGTGTGCCATCCTTAAATGTGGATGTGGTGCTTGTTGTAGTGGAAGATAGTCTATGGTATGATTGCATGCAGGTCAAGCAGGTTGCTATCATGGCTGCGGGCAAGTTGCCTTAATCTTGATCCAACTCAACCTTGGGACATCTTCATTACAGGGTACCTCGATCCTTTAGTCTTGATCCAACTCAACCTTGGGACATCTTCATTATGGGGTACCTCGATCAAGATATCTTGACATATCTTAGTTTTAAAGCGACTTGGCTTTGGGATGTCTTGTTCTTATCCTTGGGATATGTTAGTCTTAAGGCACCACACTCTCAAAAATCTTGTCCATGGGACCCAATAGCTTGGGCCCTCGCGTGCCAAGATGTATATCACTTCATAGGGCTCCGTGGGTGCTAGGTCCTAACTGGAGGTACTGATTAATTGCATTGATTTTTACCAATATAAATACTAAAGAGCTATTCCTCTCCGAAAAAAAGAAACAGTGAATATTCTTAAAGAGACTAGATTTCTTAGCCACAAGCCACCTAATTCACCTATTTGATCCAGGCATAGGCTACTCCATGTAAGTGTTGATACTTCTAATGTTGTCCAAGCCCTAATATTTCCTTCATTGTTGAAGTGATCAATCAATTCATAGAACATCCTTAACAATACTAATTAGATGTACCATTTGAAATATGCTCTAGGAAAGTATCCTATTTATTAAAAGATGGCCATTTAAAAGTGATGTCTATTTTAATGTTGATTTTCAAGACTCCAAGTTTCGCAAGTTTACCTCAATGTTAAAGTTTATCTTGTAAAGTAAAAAAAAAAAAAAAAAAAAGGCAAAATGTAGTTACCTAATATTACGCATAAGCTATGTGTAGGGCTATGGATGACACAACCTCCAAGATGGTATAAAGATTACACTCTTAAATAACTTTGGTTTCATTAAGTAATCTCATAATGTTTTACTTTGCTACTTCATGTAATAAGCTGAGTATGGTTACGATAACGCTTAATCTCATGTTAGGGATGTGACCCAAGCAAGCACTACGCAGACGCTAGAGAGTGATGTGGAGCTCGCATGCAGCCCTGAAAGCAGGAGGTAAAGTGATCAGCTCAAGATGGAGCAGCATGTGGCGCTGAAGCAAATGTGGGTGTGCAGGCTACATGGATGCTCACGAGTGTGTTTGGTTTCGAGCACTTGGCGACCACTTACAACAACTAGTGACACCTCCCTATATACATGGCTACAAAAGGAGGCTCAAACGGAAGCCCTAGGGGTTCAATCCCTATTCAAAGGAGTGGAAACCATTCGTGAGGAGGGCAATGACATGGTGTGTAGTAGAGGCGCCGGCAAGGGAGGAACGTCTGGTGAGTAAAGTGTAGGCGGCATCCAAGCAGAGGTTAACAAGGGTGGAGCTGATGGCTGATGAGGCCAGGAGGCGAGCTGGCGGCAGATAAAACTTGGAGGTGAATCAACGGATCCCTTGTTTTAGTGCGCAACAAGGCAATGTAGGTGTGCTACGGTGGCCGAAGTTCAAAGGGCTTTTGGAGAAGGCTATAAGGAGACAAGCAATGGTGCTCACCATGATTACCGAGGCAATAGGCGGAGCGAATAGAGGTGATGTTTGGCAACCCTAGGATGTGTGCCCTCTCATGTTTTCCCCTTTTGTACATGTCAGAGGGGTCAACTAGAGAGGAGGTAGCGAATGAGAGCTTACAACATTGGAGCATTATAACATCAACGACAAAGGAGTGCGACTTCCGAACCAAGTGATTGTAGGCCGAGCAAATGGGATCTACAATACCCTATTATGGGACAGAAAACAAGGGAGTGGCAGTGGCAGTGGCGAATAGGAGAGCATGACCGGCCACTATAATTGCAACAACAATCGAGAGAACTCAATATTGGAGAGCCAGCAGAGAAGTACAGCGTGCCTGGGCACTTACTCAATTAGAATAGGGTTTCCATGTAGATTTGGGACTTAGGGAGTCTCAATGGCATCCACTAACAACAAACGACGGGAGGGCGTTGACGATAGCGGCCGAAGATGGAGATGATGACCGGAGTAAGAGCCTTAGTCATCGGCAAACAGTCCGTTCAGTAGTAACCAAACAATGTAAACTGAGTGTTGTTCAATTTGTTTGTGTTCGAGAGTTGCATTGTATTTACTAAGTATTGGTTGTACTTGTGTTCAGTGTCAACGTGTTTCAAATGCGTGTTGTGACGGTGTGTGTGAATGGTTGTAGTTCGTTAAAGTGTGTATAGCTTGTTACAGCTGGGCTATATTTCTTAGTGTTGAGACGAGTTGTGTTTGGGCTATGTTTGAGATGAGCTATGTATATGTATATGTATATGTATACACACTCATTATTATTTTTACCATTCAATTTTGTCAAAGATTAGACATAACAATGATGTCCATGCATATAAAGAACTGAAGATGATTAATGAACCAATAAAAGTCCCCAGCACATACCAGAGATTTGATAAAATCCGCTGAAATTTCTTATGAAATGGTAAGATGGACAAGTGTAACATATCTGGATTGGTAATTAACTGCAAAAAGGATATTATGATCAACCAATTATGACACCAAACAGATAAATGGATAAATAGTGCAGAAGTGCCTTATACCAATCTAGCATTATCTCTTATAAATTTACGTTCTTCTTGGGATGTATCCCCATCATAAACACCGACAGTTAGGCCAATATTCAAGCTATTTGTCATTTTCAGAAGAGTTCTCAATTGATCTTGAGCTAAAGCCTAAAAAGAATAACCACAACTTTCAGCAAACATATATAGCTAAAGGCAATGTATTTTCAGACTAAAAGTTGACATCAGACTGGAAATTTGTAAAAGAACAAGTGAGAAGTCAAAATAGTAGAAATTTAAAAGATTTGAGGGCAAACCTTTGTGGGAAATATATAAATGGCACATGATTGGTGGTTCTTACACAGCGCTTCAAGAACAGGAACATTATAGCAGAGAGATTTCCCACTGGAAGTAGACGTTGCCACAACAACATTCTTCCCAGATAGGGATGCTTGTATTGATTCAGCCTGCATAATTACGTAAGAGATCAAAAAAAACAAAAGCATATGGCTACATAAATTAAAATCAGAATTTTTGTAATTGATACCTGGTGGCTGTATAACCTGGTTATTCCAATTCCTTCAAGCGTTGACCTTACAGCTTCTGTTAGAGCAGCAGGGAGTTCAAAGTATAATGCTTCTTTGCCGTCTATTTGTTCCACGTGTACAATCTGTTGAAATTAAGACTTCAATACCACAATATACACATCACTGCGGTGTAGAATTCTGGATCCTCAATCATTTGCGTTGGATCGAACCTGTCCTTGTTTTCCAATACCTTTCTTGAGATGTTCAACCATCTCAGCAGGTTCCAGGATTTGTCTAGTCTGTTGATTGAAGCATAAAAATATTTTTCAAGCATTGTTTACACAAAATTGGGCAGCTTCCTCAACGAATTTAAAATACAACAAATAAGGTTACAGATGAATAGATAATGAAAGAGACCTACACAGCATAATGATGTCATTTTCCTGTATGACATAACTTCACTACTTTCTGAAACAGCCACCAAGTCCTCCATCGAGACGACATCTTCCAGAGGCAGAACAAGAGGCACGCCACAAGCCATGTTCCTATCCTGTAGACGATCATGAATAAATTATGCACAAAGAACCCAAAATAAAGATAAGTCGTATAAAAGTCAAATGCTAAACTAGGAGTAATCTGACATCGAGATGCCAGAGCAAAAAGGTTGGCTGCAGAACTGCTATTGCTGTCACTTAACAGTTCACACTAAAGTTATAAACGAATAAAGCTGGCTAATCAGGCAGTGACAATAACAGCTTCAATATGTGTATAATAAGATCAATGTTTGAAGCACCAAACAAAAATCTACTCAGAGTTCTGAAAAGCATAACTTTAGCTCACTGACATATTTATTATATGATTCTCCATTCATTTCCAGTGAAGAATGAAACAAGTCGCATAATAAACATTATAGATTATACATTATGAAAGAAGAACATAGGATTGTGGTCTGTCTAACTCTAATCATACACTTCCATTTACTATATTTAGCAAGAAGTAAAATGAAAAATCAAGGATAATTAAATAAAGAATAATGCACTGAACTGAATATCCTGCATTCATGGTTTACCAATGTATTAATTTATAAAAGAAATGTAATGCACATTAAAGAAACTTGTGTTAGACAAATCAGACTAAGCATACCATGAAACATTTAAGAGCTCGACAGAGATCTGATCTGAAGGCAACATTCCTGTGATTAATTGCACGCATAACTGATGAGGTAAGGGCCTTTGTGTTATCTAAAAATTCATGTAATGTGATTAAGAACATAATTTCCATGACCATGACAAAAGGAAAGATAAATAGAATTGGAAAAGTTAGGAAACCTTGAATACAATATCCAACCTGTGACTCTCACTTCACATTGGTAATCTGAGGAGATGTGAATCAGAATTGCAGAGTCCGCTTTTTTCAGGCTTGTTTCTTGTTCACAAAGAGATATTACCACCTAGAAATGATCATATAACATTACAAGAAAGTTTGTTGAGAGCCACATAGTACAAGAACAATATCATGAGGTAAATGAAAAATATATAATAAAGGATTCAACATGCAATATACAGAATTTCAGAGATAGAAATTGACCACAATACAATAAACTACAGCGTCAAAGTGGTCCTGAAGGACAATGAAAAGGTGAAAACTATTAGCAAAATAAGTAATTGAATAACGTTGAGGAAATTATTCATTTTAGATGGTGTTAAAAATATTTATAGATATTCCTAGTTCAATTAAGAAATGTTTTAGTTATCAACTCAATTAGCGTTGGGGATTTACAAAATGTTGAGTACAATGAATGATTTCTTTGCAGAGAACAAGAATGACACCATGTAGAATAAGAGTAATGAAACTAGTTGATGAACTAGTTCTCTCCTTTCATGAATGACACTCATTTAGTTTCCATCTGATGGGGATTTTGACAGTAGTTAGTAACTTAGAAAATCCATAAACCTCAGAAACATGATTTCCTACTCATTCTTAGCTTTCCATAGATTCTTTGTTCCTTGTTCTACCTAGTGTTGTTCTTCTATGGCATTGCTACTGAACATCTAATTTATGTCAGTTTTAACAGAGATGGTGGTTGCATGCTCCTCTGTTTGAAAAGGAGAGCATCAAACATACATGTGAAGGGTGTTTTCAAGAACCGGTATTGAACTACATTCCAAATCAGTTTTATAAATAAAACTGGCAATTACCTTAGGGGACAGAAGTGAAAGTCTTTCAATATCTGAGACACAAATATTTTCCAAACCAAATATTCTAGGACGCTTCAACGCTTCCTTTATGCATTCCCATGTCAAGCATTTCCTTTGCACTTGAAACAAGGCATACAAAATATTTAGGAAAGTAAAGTTTTTCAGTACTCTCTTCAACCAAGAAGGGCAGACACAAGACTGTGACACACCGGAGGATTTGAAGTATTCTTTGTACAAGAAACAAATATCAGAGTCAGCATTACACAAACAACTCACTGATTCCACAACACATTGTATCTTGTCGCTGATTTGTTGTTCAACGATACTCTTTACATCAGAACATAATATCTCTCTTAGTAAATTGTTCTCATCCAATTTTCTCTTGCGTCTTCTCTTCAAGGGAGTTGTTTTGCAGCGCTCGCCCACTAAAGCCTCCTCTTTCTCTTTAGGTATTTCATTGAACGGTCTGCTATTGTTTTCTGTTATCTCAGCTTTAGAGATTTCTGATAAAGATGAAAGATCATTCATAATATCGCGCCAAGCAGAATCAGCAGCATGTGCTGCCACACTGTCAGGAGGACGATTTCTTGAGCTATGCACTGGTGGGCCACATTCCCCTGAAATTTGTGGATTTTTCTTTGTAAACGGGATGAAAACCAGGAATTCTCCATGCTCGACCATACGGCTATTCACTAGGCTATCCAAGCTTAGCTTTGATCCCTTCAGAACAGAGATGTTACAAATGAAGTACTCACCAAATAGTGCAGATTCCAGAACGGGAAAGACAAGAATAAAGTTGCGCTCCAGGACCGTCATGATAAACATGCCCCGAGGACCGAATTATAGCAAGAATCTAAAAGGAGAATCTGAGGAACTGAATAGGTAACAATTATCATACCTTGAAAAAGAGATGGAAATTTGGGGATCTCATCGCCGGGAGAAACGACTCCCGAAGCGTAACCTTCAAATCGCCAATGGTTCGGTCGGAGGAGATCGACACGGTAGTTGATTGGCCGTCAAGGGTTCGGACTTGGATCGCCATCGCCATCGGCCGTCTGCTGGAACCCGTTCGGCACTCCACGGAGTGTCGTGGCCGTTAGGAGCCCTAAAGTTTTGGCGGGGAAAGACACAACGCAAGGAGCTTTCTGGAAAACTCCTTGACGCTGTGATTTTCGGCCCAGCCCAACTAGCATCTGAACCCAAATATGTGCAGATCGGGTTGGGAAAGGCAATGCACTAGATTCGGCTGGCCGGTTTTAGACCAAATTATAGATCCGTGGCATTTGGCAAGTCTTTTGCATTCTGATTGAAGAGAATATAGATTGGGCCTGTTCATAGCAGGTAAAGCCCAGTATAGTGGGGCCTGTACAGAGCAGCTGGAGCCCAGTACAAAGCAAGTTGAAAGATGGATTGATGTGGGGTAGTGGGACCAAGTTAAATAAAAAAATTATTTTTAAAAAATTATTTTATAAATTTTAATTTTATAAATTATATATTATTACATTATAAAATAGGTGTGAAAATCTAGGTGTTTATATTATATATTATTATATTATAAAATAGGTGTTTATATTAAATAAAATAAAACATATAACCTAATAATATCTATTGGTAGCTTTCCTATAATATAAAATTAGAAACATTAAAACTCTTATTGCATATAAACTAAATAAAATATAAAAAAGAACAAAATTGAGCAAAAGCTTAAACTAGTTTTATGTTTATCAATAAATTTTATAATTTTAAAAACATGGTGGATACTTAAATTATTCAAAATATTTTACTTTTGAATCCTACCCATCACAATTATTTCCATAAATATAACACTAACTATTTTATGAGACGCATAGCAAACATATTTTAAGACCTAGATTTATATCTCATTGTTTTATTTCTAAAAATTAAAAAATCAACCTTTTCTTTTGCTTTCCTTCCAATTGCTCCTTTTTTAGGATACATGGTGAAGTCCAAACTTTGACTAGCAGGGGTGTGTTTCATAAATCTATTTATCAGTTTATTGTTAACGGCTAACGTGGAGGTTGACTTTTATATTCCATGCAGGAATAAGATATTCTGCTTCCTTCTCAAAGTTTTCTTGGCAACTAAATATTATTATACATTCACGTGACGTAGGACAAATGGGACTAACAGTTGACTCTGCAGCCAAAGAAGCGAAAGCTTTCTTCAAACGTGGAAGACGAAGTATCCAATGGCATGAAGCAGACCTGCAATCAGCAACGAGATGGCAGTGACACTCATCGGCATCTTCCCTCCATCCCTCCTACGAAACATGGCCTCGTAGATGGGCCAGCAGTTGACCGCGACAAACGCCGACAAGAACAGCTGCACAAACATCTCACCGAAGCTTCCCTCCGCGCTGGCAGCTCTGGCGGCTCCCACCACCAGGGAGCTCAAGTTCACCGCAGCAACTGTCCCCAGCACCACAAAGAATGGCGAGCGAGCTCCGAAGTCGAACGCCCCTTTCTCGTACCGCTCGCTCTGCTCCTCGTCTGTGACTTTGCTGGTCACGTTGAATCCTTGAGAAGATATGCCGATTTGCTTGAGTGCGAATTGAATTGTCCCGAATAGATATGAGGTAAGGCCTATGATCATCCACATCCGCTGGTCATTCCACCATCTCCTAATGGTTCCATCAGCTGCAAGGAACTCAAAGAGGTCCAGGCCATAGGCGGCGAAGAAGAGGTAGGCATACAAGTAGAACCATGGATCAGAGACCTGACATAGGAACAAGTTAGAAACATAGAGGGAGCAAGTAACTCAATGAACATATATAGGGGAGAAGCCATATGTACCTTTGGAAACATTGGAACGTTGTAGATGAGAGCTAGTTGGGGGAGAAGGCCGTAAATTGTTATGGGAATGGACCAGGTACCCCAAAAGGCTTCATGGGCGTAGCACAAGCCAACGAGCAATGAAGCTTTACTAGTACCATAGGTGAGGGGGCAGTACCTTGAGAAGGCCACTTCAAACAGCCCCACTGACCATCTCTTCCGCTGGCTAAGGACATCATTCAGATTCTGCGGCACATCGCCGAGGAATGCTGGCCTCTCAGGGTAGCAGAACACAGACTTCCATCCTCCACACTGAAGGTGATATCCTGTGTGGAAGTCCTCTGAAAGTGATCCGTATCTGAAGCCAATCTGCGGGTTCCAAGCTTGTGTGATCAGTACCTTGAGACAATTCATTGAGCATTGCTAATTAATGTACTAAGGTTACCAAGGAACCCCATTTCGTGCCAGGTTCGAAGGTGCAGCTGGCCACTTCACGAGCCTTTTTCAGTACAGATTCTGAAGATAATGGAGCATTAGCCTCTGGAGTCAGGGATTGAGAGAGTGTGTTGCCGTGCAGTGCGCGTCGCAAGAAATAGCACCCTGTTCCAACATAATTAGGCCCTCCGAGTCCATCCTTTCCCCTTGGATTAATCGTGTACAGGCGTTTAACTTCACATGCATAGATATCGTTCTTGTTCAGGCCTTGGAAGATCTGAGGAAACTGGACAAATGCTAGATCAGAAGACAAATCAGGATCAAAAAAGTAGCAGAGCGCATGGAGAGGAGATCGAGGATCGTTTGAGTAGGTGTCGCAGTCCAAGGTGAGGATCAATTGGCCATTGCTCATTGCGCTCGATACGCGCGTCTTTGATGCAGAAACACAACGAGAAAAAGATTAGCAGAAATATTTTAGGGGGAGAGATGATCTGAGAAGTCAAACAACCTTTTCATTAGAAATGAAGAACATATACCAGGGCATTAAGAGCACCAGCCTTGAAGTGATGAGGAGAAGTAGGACGCTTCTCTCTGGAGACATAGATCAGATTTGGCAGCGCCTTGCCTGTAATATCTGAATCCCTGCTGCTGTCAAGTAGAACCTGTCGAGATGCATTCAAGCAGTGACAAGAGTTCTTATGAAGCCATTATTTTTATATAATCTTCTCAATGAGAAATTAGATACTTAAACTTATGGATTTGCTCAACACTTGCTACTTGTTATTTTTCAGTAAACAGTTTCTGCTAATGAGTTTATGATGAATAAGTATCTCAACCGAGATTGAAGAGTTCTGTAAAGTCGTAGAATATGATGGATCAGCTCAAGGAAATAGTTTTTTTCTCCATATCTCTACATTGCTAGCTATTTATGCTAATTAAGATAAAATAGTATATGGAAGCTATCAGCATTAGTAAAAGACCTGGATAATGGAAGGGTGGTCATGGCGAGAGAGCCCTTTCCACTGTTTGAAAATTTCACCTTCTTCGTCCGAGTTGATTAGATCACTGCCTACATAACCTCTCTCCAAAGCTGTCTCTATTCTCTCTTTCATGGATTCGTACATCATCTGCAGCAATCAGAAACAAGCTTTCAGATGTATAATGTTTGAAAGAATGCCAGTTCACGTATGAGGAAAAACAAGAAGATTACTGCGATATTTCAATACCCATGTCAAGCCAGCTATTTCTACTAAATGTGATTCAAGAAAAAGTATATTCTGATCATTAGGTAGATCTTTACCGTGAAGAATTACACAATCAAGGAACAGAATCTCTTTGTTGCCAAGTTAAAAACAGAGCATGTACAAAGTAATGATAATTCTAACAAAGAAAAAAGAGAAACACTCATTCCCCTGTCAAATACTTGAAGCTAGGAGTAATTCTCATCTGAAATATCAAACAATCAAACTATTTACTATTTTTCTTGATTACCAACAAAAAGAGTCAAATAAGATTATTCCAAACAGTTTCCAGAATGCCTCCTCACAGGTTGTAATATTAGGTATTGTCCAAAAAATATGAGAAGAAAGAAGACTACTGCGACATTTCAATGCACCTGTCAAACCAACTATTTATGCAAAATGTATTCAAGAAAAGGTATCATCTGATCATTAGGTAGATCTTCTCACAGTGAAGATCTACACACTACAAAGCTCAAATCAAGCAAAAGAATCTGTTTGGTGCCAAGTTAAAAACCAAGTATGTGCAAAGTAAAGATAATTCTAACAAAAAAAAAAAAAAACTCACTCACCTGTCAAACACTTGAAGCAAGTAAGTAATCCTCATCTGAAATATCAAAAAAATTAAACAATATACTCTTTTTCTTGATTACCAAGGGCCAAATCAAGAAAAAGTAACTTCTGGTCATTAGGTAGATCTTTTCCCAAATCACACACTCCAAGTTCAAGACCAAGTATGTACGAAAAAAAACTCACTCCACTGTCAAAGGCTTGAATCTACAAGTCATGCTCATTTGAAATATCAAATAATCAAACCACAAACTATGTTTCTTTATCACCAACCAAAAAGGGCCAAATTAGCAAATGTGATTCAAGAAAAGTAACTTCTGATCATTAGGTTGACCTTTTCCCAGCAAAGGATCAGACACCCCAAAGCTCAAATCAAGCAATAGAGTCAATACGAAGGCACCCGACTTTAGTTGTTGATAACAAATTCTTAGGATTAAATCTCATCTTCATCAATTACTTACCTTTTTTTTTAAAAAAAAAATAATGATAATTCTAACCAAAAAAAACTCACTCCCTGTCAAAGACTTGAATCTTCAAGTCATGCTCATTTAAAATATCAAACAATCAAAATATAAACTCCTTTTCTTTATCACCAGCCAAAAGGGACCAAATCAGATGATGCCAAACAACTTCCAGAACGCCTCCCGTTTGTGTTATTAGGTATTGTCCCAAAAAGTAAGAGGCTGGTGATTCTAGATCCTAATTGGTTGTGATACCTGGAATTGTCCCAAAAGGAGCAGAGCTGATGAGTCTACCAGTGTAGCCTTTAATGCATAATTATTAATTTATGATAAATTAGGGCATACAAATAAAATCTTCAATTTTTTTTCTGGACTTTTCATTTGGATCCACATCAATCAAGTACAGTGTTGTTATTTTCACCAAATGTGAGTGTCTTCTTCAAGGCATGTCTGTTTGCAGTGAGCCAATGAGCAACCTTTTCCAAGAATTGTTGTCTTCCCCACTACATGTGGCCCAGATAATAACTGAGAATTGACCATTGAAATTGTTGCACATTGCACGTTATAACTGGCCATATAAGTCAGCACTTATCCGAATTAGATCGGGTCAATTTGAGAGCATGGGCTTGAATCGGGTTTAATCGCGACCCTTAATTTCGAATAAAATGTGTCTAGGTCGTGCAACAAAATATTCAATTTTAAATTAGACTAGAATATACCTTATTTTTTTCCGAATCTTCACGAATTCCGGATCTGAAGTACGCCTCCGGTGACCTAACGGCGATCCCCTTTTCTCGGCAGTAGGGCAACCAGTGCCTCGCGAACCTGGCCGCCTCCGCGAGGGCGAAGAGCGTCACCGCCGATCCGCCGTCGTCCGACACGTAGACGGAGATCTTGCCGGCGGGGTAGTCGAAGGCCATCGCGGAGAGAGCGGTGCTCGCCACGCTGACCGGCGGCTCCCGGTGGGGGTCGGCGGTGCAGATGAAGACGTCGATCGCGGGGAAGTCCCCGGGATCGACCGCGCGGAGGAGGCGGTCGGGGAACTCGCGGCGGCGGACCGGGCGCCACCGGAGGGCCTGGTAGGTGCCCCACATGAAGGCGAGGATGAGGTCGGCGAGGAGGAGGGGAAGGAGGGACGGGACGGAGAGGGCCGCCGCGAGGCGGCGGTACAGTGCGGCGAGGACGGCGGCGGCGTAGATGAAGATGTGGGCCCGGTTGGGGCCTGCCAGCCGGCTAACTTGGAGACTGCAGTACGTATTCGAGGTAGTCATCTTCGTCGTCATCGTGTTCTTCTTCTTCTACTACTGCTACTACTTCTTCTTCTTCTTCTTCCTCCCGGCTTGGGAGATGGAAGCGGAGATTGGGCGGCGAGCGAGGAGCTGAGGCTTGCGAAGGCGCGCTTTCAGGAGTGGACTTTTACAAGCTTGTTACGTGAAATGCAGAGGGGTGCGCACGACAGCATCTGGTTATCGAAGGGACACGGTCCTCACTCCAAGGCTCGGAAGGCGAAGACAAGGGCAGGTAAGGAAATGGCGAAATGATGTCGGCGAGCGATGTGCGCACTGCGAGGGAGACTTGGGTTTGGTAAGTCCTGCCCTATCAAACAATATTTCTTCCTATCGTCGGTCGTCACCAAATTATTTTTAGTCGTCCGATTTAAAAATAGTAAATAGTTGACTTTTACTTATGAATTTCTGAATTTCACTCCATAAGAATATCATATTTACTAGTTTTTAGTTTTTTTCTCTCTAATTTTACAAAATTTAATTCTGCTCTGTTTTTGTTTATAGCTTAACATACATGCAAATTTAAGTTAATGTGAAGATCGATTTGATTAATTAATCGCAAACATTTAAGAATAGATATTTTAAATTCAGGCTTTTTTTAATACTATACGTGTCAATTGAAGATTATAAGAATGAGCGTGAAATCCATTAGCAAATCGCAAGTACAAAAATCCTTTCTTGCTTTTAAAATATTAATGCAATCTCAAGCTTGACCCAAATATAGCAAACAATATAAAGTAGTTCAAAAATATCATGAGCTTGTAGTCATAATCTATTTCATTATTACAATCGACATTTCCTTTTAATAATACATACAAATGCATATGGTATGGATCAATTGTAGCTATTCATACAAATGCGTTAACTTTTGTTTAAATGTGAAACAATTAGGGTGAAAAGTAAAAAAAAAAAAGTAGAATGATTGGAAGAGGCCGGACTGCAAAAGGAGAATTGTGGGCTCTATACACTAGTGATCATGGAAGAGCATGATCCCTTTAATCATAGAAACGTTGTCAACAAAATTTATAACGGGGTTTTTTTTTTTTTTTGAAAGACAATAATTTACTACAAGTTGCTGGCGCGATTGGCTCAATCCACAAAGTTCCATCAGGATATAGCTAGGGACCGTTGACTCAATTTTGATTGCAGAGATCTCAATCTAGATCTATTATCTATCGTGGTTTACTATTCAAAGACACAACGAAAGCGCGGACGAACTATTCGACTAATCCAAAACCAGCAAAAAAAAAAGGAGAAATAATTGCCAAATTATCAAGAAAGAACTTGTAGTTGATTCTTGTACCATTAAATTTCTGGCAATAATGTCTGTAATTCGGCAGATACAAGCACAGTCATTGCGTAATTATTCATGTAACATAGCCAAATAGCTAATTAATTCAGTCAACCATGGAAGAGGACATATCCAACCCAGTGAAGGAGAGCCGCCGCCGCCAGCGCCGCCACAGTCACACTCCCAGGCATCCTTCCCTCGTCCGTCCTCACGAACATAGCCTTGTAGATGGGCCAGCAGTTGGCCGTCACAAAAGCAGACAAGAACAGCTGCGCAAAAAGCTGATCGAACCCGCCGCCGGCTGCCGCAGCTCTGGCGAGCCCGACAACCAGGGAGCTCAAGTTGACGCAGGCCACCGCTCCCAGCACTGCAAACATTGGCGACTCCACGCCGAAGTAGAACTCTTCCTCCTCGTACCGCTTGGTCTGCTCCTCCTCCATCACTTTGCTCGTCACGTTGAACCCCGGCGCCGACACGCCCACCTGGTTCAGCCCGAACTGGATTGACCCGAGGAGGAACGACGTCAGGCCTCTCATCATCCACAACCGCTGGTCGCTCCACCATCGGCGGACGCCGGCGCCATCGGCAAGGAAGTCTGCGAGGTCCTGGCCGTAGGCGCCGAGGAAAAGGAAGGCGTAGAGGTAGAACCAGGGGTCGGAGGCCTTAGGGAAGAGAGGCTTCTGGTGGACGAGGGTCAACTGTGGGAGGAGGCCGTACACCGCCATGGGGACGGACAAGAAGCCCCAGAGCGTGTAGTAGGCGTAGCAGAGGCCCATGAGGAAGGAGGCCTTCGTGGTTCCGAAAATGAAGGGGTTGTGCCTCGAGAAGCCCACCTCGTGGAGCCCCACGACCCACCTCTTGCACTGGCTGAGCACGTCGTTCAGGTTCTTGGGCACGTCGGCGAGGAACGCCGGCCGCTCCGGGTCGCAGAACACCGACTTCCACCCCTCGCACTGGAGGAGGTACCCGGTGTTGAAATCCTCCACCAACGATCCGTAGCGAAATCCGATCTGTCCCGAATCCATCCAATCAGCAAAAACAGAGAATCTAACTAATTTTTCAATCGAACCGCGCACGGCGGCTGGCGGCGCTTACCGACGCGCCCCATTTGGTGCCGTCCTCGTAGGTGCAGCCGGCCAGCTGGTAGACGGCGCTCAGCGGCGATTGCGGGGCGAGGAGCGGGGACGAGTGCAGGGAGCGGCGGGCGAAGAAGCAGCCGGTGCCGACGTAGTTGGGGCCGCGGAGCCCGTCCATCCCTCGCGGGTGGATCGTGAACAGGCGCCTGATCTCGGACGCATAGATGTCGCCGCCGTTGACGCCCCGGAAGCGCTGCGGGAACTGAACAAACGAAAGGTCGGCGGCGAAGGCGGAATCGAGGAAGTAGCAGAGCGCGTGCAGCGGCGACCGTGGGTTGCTGCAGCTCATGTCGCAGTCCAAGGTCAACACGATCGGAGCGTCGGTCATGGCGCTCGACACGCGCGTCTTCCAGATTCAAACTAAAGTCAAAATACAGTCAAAATCTTCGGTCAACCAAGATTGCGGCGCAGTACGTACCAGAACATTGAGCGCACCGGCTTTGAAGTGGTGGTGGGCAGTCGGGCGCTTCTCTCTGGAGACGTAGATCAGATTCGGCAGTGGATTTCCGGCTATGTCTGAATCTTTACCGTTTTCAAGCAAAACCTGCCCAACAACAGAGTCTTGGAGTAACTAAAAACGTAATCTATCTCCAAATTAAGAAATCTAGCCAGATTCAATATACCAAAAAAGAAATACTTTGATTATTGTAGGGTGGTCTTGGCGAGTAAATCCCTTCCACTTTTGGAAAAGCTGAAGATCTTCTTCGTCGTTGACCATGTCATTGCCTACGTAGCCTCTCTCCAGTGCAATCTCCACTCTCTCCGACATAGTTTGGTACATCACCTACATTACACAGTGATCAATAATACATTATAAAAATAATTTTATAATAGTAATAATAATAAATTCAAAGAGATCTACACTAGGTACGTTGATCTTAACTTAGACATTAAATTGCTTTGACTTTTGGGTGCCAGAGCAAACAAATTAGATTTGGCATTCTGATCATAGTTAACTATATATATATATCATCGTTGACTAGGTCGATGACTTGTTGACTTGGACTATGCCATGCATCAAACATCGAGCTAGCATCCAAGCCAGATTCTTGTGATCCAGCGGTTTCTATCTGCAGTCTATACCTCGCAGCTTGATGGAAGCTGCCTGCCACGTAACCCTAAAAATCTTAACTTTTGACGGCTGTTATTAAGAGAGAGAGAGGGTAGAGTAAAGGAGAGTCGTAGGATGTCATTTCTTGATTTGTTTGCATGCTTCAATTAGTGACAGCAGTCAGCACCACTCAACATTGGCGGCTGACAAGACAAGGAGATGATACATGAATGCCATCGCCAGCCAAACCATGTCAGTCAGTCAATTGCACGCAATTTAAGGTGGATACAATAATATGTAGTTATATAATTATTTTTATATTAGTGTGCTACTATTTACTGTGTGGGCATGCGTATGGCACGTGGAATATCTTCTTGGAAGATATGAGGATCAGTTGATTAGTCAAGTTGAGCAAGAAGGACACATCTAAGAGACTTGAGCTGCAAGTGTTGACAACAAATTTGTAGATTCTATTTTACAAAATTATGATTTCGTAAGCTCTTAAAATAGTCTAGATTAACACAATTAAAAGCCACATAACATTTATAAAACTAATGCTATCATTTTTGTTGTCATTAGTGAGTTATCAAATTGAAGATGTACTCGTTAGATTGCAAAGGATCAACTAATGCGAAGAGTCTTTAAATTAGATTCTCTCCTCGGGAATTGGAGGTCAAATCATAATTGTACTTTTTAAATTGGATTTTCTCCATAGATATCTTATTATTACATATAATATTATCATGTGAAACATATTTGCACATTTAAAATTTATTGGGTGTTGTGGAATATCTACTAACTCTAGGGTGTCATTTGTTAAGTTACTCTTAAATAATTCACTTGGGGAAGTCTTTAAAAAAAAAAATCCAATAATCACTGTAGTTTTAAACCTAAAAATGCAAAATACTAAAAACAATTAAATAGCTTATATTAAAAAATCATAATATGGTTTGTCAAGCGCTAGAAAAAGTTGTTAATTCGAAAAATATATATACAACATTGCTCCAGAGATATTGTAGATATTGTTATACTTATTCAAGAGTAGAATTTTGAATTATATTTGTTCATAATTTTGATGGAAATTTTAATGAAAAACATCGTCGCATTTTATCCTCTTTATAAGTGTATGTAATTAAGAAGATCAAAGAATTTTTTTTCGAGATAAATTACTCCTTTTTCTTATTACCGATTATCAAGCAGTAAATAGTTAGAAAAATATATAATAGAGAGAAAATTTTGGAGTTTAGAGAGTACCCTCATCTTCTCGGAGTCAGCGCCAATATCGTTGGAGGCGAAGTACACGTCCGGCGACCGCTCGGCGACCCCGTTCTCCCGGCAGAAGGGCAGCCAGTAGCGCGCGAACCTCGCCGCCTCCGCCAAAGCGAACAGCGTCACCGCCGACCCGCCGTCGTCGGACACGTAGACGGATAGCTTGTCGGCGGGGTAGTCGAAGGCCATCGCCGAGAGCGCGGTGCTCGCCACGCTCACCGGCGGCTCCCGGCGCGGGTCGGCGGTGCAGATGAACGCGTCGAGCGCCGGGAAGTCCTGCGGCTTCACCTCGCGGAGAAGGCGGTCGGGGAACTCCCGGCGGCGCACGGGGCGCCACCGGAAGGCCTGCGCGGTCAGCCACCCGAGGAAGAGGACGAGGTCGGCGAGGAGAAGGAGGATGGAGATCGGGGCGATGGGGGTGGATAGGCGGTGGCGGATGACGGCGACGGCTGCGACGGTGTGGAGGAGGGCGTACGCTCGGTTGAGCGGCGCGAGGCCGATCGTGCGGACGCTGTGGAAGGCGGCGGAGCGACTGGATGACGTCATCTTTCCTTGACTCTCCTTGGCCTGTCACTTGTGGACAGATTCGAGCTGGCGAGATGGCTGCAAGCCTGCAATGTACGATTTATAGATCACCAGTGGGGCCTACCTTCGCATTGAAGAGAATATCCTAATGTACACAGTGACTACACACCTCATGTACTATTCAGTCGGATGCATGAGCGACGCACATGCTGAAGGCTCCTGGGACTATTCTGCTCGCAGACTATTATTAGTCTTAAAAAACTCTAATTTAAAAAAAATGAAAAGATGTTTAGATAAATTAGTGTCTGTAATTAAAAGTATTATCGCTGCCACGCAGGGATTGGGAGATTGATCATCACCCTTCTCTAATTTTCTAGGTTGACTACCAATTAATGTTGGACACGTAGGCTATAAGTAAAAAATTAATTTACTTAATTATTTTAAGGTCTTATAATAGATATTTATTTAAAATTTTATGTCGTTTAAGTATATTATCATATAAACGATATAATTTATTTTTTAAAAAAGAAAACTAAAACTAATGTTTCGCATCACCTACTTGCTGCCTGCGACCTTTCCTCCTTGCCCCTGCGTGAGGCATTTGAGATCTCTCTATATCAGAAATAATTTCTTGCCACTGAATCAAGACAAAAAAAAAAACAAAAATCTCCTTTAATTTTAATCTACCGCCTAAAAATCTTTTGCATTCGATTGGAGGATTTCAAATATTATCCTATTTGAAAACAATATCCGATGAATGCCGTGGAACCCTAGAATTATTAACCAGACATTGACAGAAAAAGGACAAATACTAGTTGATGTTTACTCAGCAGGGGAATCTTTGAAAAATCCTGTCACGTGTTTGAGAAATTTCCAGGGCGTTCATCTATCTTCTCATGATTTTGCAGCACGATTGCTACTGTCAGTAAAGGGATCATCACTTACTCTTGATTAAAAGTTGATGAAATTTTTTAAGATCCAATATCAGCTCAATTTCATTCAACTTAACATATGATCGACGTGAGAAAGCTATGGAGTAATATTATCACGGGAGGCAGGTACACAAGTAGGCAATATGTGTATGTGCGTATATGTAAAAAAATAGTTCAAGCTTTTCTAGTTGACAATTCACTTATCAGTTGACAGATGTCAAGCCAAAAGGGGGATCATATGTTGATTGCAACATCTTAACAAGTTAAACAGATGTGGGAAAAGAAACTGCAAACAGAAAAAGGCATAAATGACATGCTAACAATTCCTAATGCAAAATAACAAGCTGCACGAAATTTATTAAAATCCATTAAGGGATCCATGTTGACCACAAGGGTTCACAACTTTATTCGCATTAGTGTTTGTGTTGCGGCAATATATGTATTTAAATCAGCCTTACCTCTAGTCGGAAGTACTTTTTCACCTATTCCTTCTGCTCAGATTTTCCTGTAGTTGCGACTGATTCTATTTCTACAGTTTTCCTCTAAGTGTCAGATCGCCGTGCTGCTCCCTGGAAAATACAAATTCTTCATAATCAAGGAAAAAAAACAATCAGAAACTAATGCAATCATGAAGGAATACTAACAGCAGCGGAGGCATCTGGTCCAAGCTATGCAAGTTGAATACCGAGGCTTTGATGCATAGACATGAATTGCCCGCAGAAGGATGCCTATTGGCTGAGATGGCTTGCCAGCTTGAAGTATATCTCCGAGAGCTCTGCCTGGTTAGCTTAAAGCCCTGCCAAAAATAAAAATAAAAACAAATGTTGAGAGTGCAAAAGAGAACTCACGCAAATAAGTACCGAGTAACAATCCAACTAATATCAGGATGCAGGCCATCCACTCAAAACAAAAAGAACAATTAGTCCCTCAATCTAGGCTAGGCATATTTGGGGCGACTTTGATACTGTAGCCAACCAGCAAAAAGGAACTAAAAAGAAGCAAAGTCCAATGAGACAATGGCAATACACTAAAGTTATAACACTCTAGTTATTACAATATCGACAAATCCAAAGTCAAACCAAAACTAAATCTAACAACTTCCAACCACATCACCATTCAACATTTTTGAACTACTTGAATCTAAACTAATTATGATAAGAGTTCCTCAGTTTTGATTCTCTTATGTTAGGTGCATAACTTTTTTTTTTTGCTCTGAAAGGAAGTTTCGTCATTATCAGTAAGGGAATGAGGGGAATTGGCTAAGTAGGTGTTTGAGGGAGCAATGGGGGTATTTAGTACTCCTAGCAGTAATAGGCCCTGTTGAATTTTCTAATGGGAAAATTAAGGGGATACTTCCCCGCAGAAAATAAGCAAGGAAATAAAGAGAAGAGCAATGGACTCACGAATCAGGAGCGCAGACGTGGACGTCGCACTGCCCATCCCGGACGAGGGTCTCCACGAGGAATGCGAGGCCGGGGGAGCCGATCCCGTCAGCGTTGGTCACGAGGACAACGGGCTTCGTGGATCCATCGCCAGCGGCGGCCTCCTCGGCCGGGGGCGCAGATGGGGGATCATCCGCGGGCGTCTGCTTCGAATCGGCGTCGTCGCCGGTGGGCTTTCTCCCGATGAGGACATTCTGGAGGTTGGCGACAAGGTTCGGGGGAAAATTGTTATATGCGTATGCGATGCCGGGCTCAGAGGCATATGATATGTGTCACGCCCTAAATTACGATAATAATTTTTTTTTTATGAATTTTCATGTGAGTCAACGCTTGATTCGAGTCTAAATACATTAACGTAGGTATCACAATGGTCGAAACTATAGGATTGGGCACGACTAGTGGAGTCGATTCCTCGAACCGACTCCCAGCCTGACTATAGACTCAATAAGGATCGCTACCGTTCCAACATGACTCCATCAACGCTCGCAATTTACCGAGGACCAGTATTGCTGAGTCGAACCGAGTTCACCCGAATCCAAAAGGAACTCACCCATAACCGATCGCGTCAGACAGGGTCCACAATCTAATCTGGACACACACATGTCGGAGGAACCAGAGGGGAGTTACTGAACTCACCCACACGTCCACGGATTGAGCCGGCGGCCAACGATCATAGACGGTTGTCTACACGGCGTCGCACGCTAATGATGGAAAGAATCCAACCCATTCCTCACGAGGCCGGACGACGCTCCGTAGGTAACGTCCCACATCAGAGATGGAGGTACCAATGGACTCGTCCTTCTCACGCGTAGGTGAGAACGGTCGGAGGAAAGGTTCGCCCGAGGACATCCGGCCACGGTCGCACGTAGGCGACAGCCGGCACCGGAAAGATCACGCTCACCCGAAGGTGAGCTCGGCTGAACAGGAGCGCTCGGGAGAGGTTGGTGTTCACCAGTCACCACCCTGCTGTAACTCCGGCGGAAGGAAGCAAGCGGACGGCGGACGGAGGATCGGGCAACTTGTCCGTCGTCACGTACGCAGGGAAGAGACGTCGTTGGGCTTGGAAGCTTCATTAGACAGGAAGGGGCCGCCACTGGCTGTGCTCTTCACGGGGAGGAAGGCGATGTCCGCCTTGTGGCTCGCCGGCTCCAAATATCTTCGCCGGGGCGCAGGACCACCGTTGCACGCAGGCGACGAACGAAATCTCTCGCGCACAGGCGAGCTTCAGCTCCGGCAGTTCTCACATGCAGGCGAGCCGGCCACTGAAGAAGGAGGAAAGGGCTCGCCGGAAAAGCGGAGAGGAGAAGCGCGCCAAGAGGAACCACCGTCGGAACGAGGGGCGAAGCCGCCTGGGAGCCGCGAGCTCGATCGGGGAAGAAAGGAACCGATGGGGAAGGAAGGAGTTACCTCGGCGATCACTCAGGCCGCAGGCTCCTTCCTGCCAACGACGTGGTGCCCGGCATCGCCTTCCAAGGTGGTCTGACAGTGAGGATTTCCGGCGACGGCAGCAGCGGCGGCGACGTTAGGAAGGCGACGGGGACGGTGGAAACGACACAGGGAAGCTTGGCGCGTTCCGTCCACCTGCCCACACCACGAGAACACGAACGCGAGCTTGGGACGACGATTGCCGGAGATCCGACTTCCAGCCGACGACAGAAAGGGGGAGCGAGAGGTTCGTCGAAGCGGGCGATGATGGAGACGACCTCCATCGCCTGCTTTTTCTATTTCTTCCCATTCATCTCTCATCAACGTCGGCACGTGGCCCGAGCCCCTTGACTCGTCACATTAGCGCACGCGCGCTGCATTTCCCCTCACGTCGCTGGTTGACGAATGAGTCCATTCTTTCAAAACAAATTCGAATTTTTGCCTGCCGCCCTATTTGGGGAAGCTGGGCTAGCGCTCCTATGGGCTGAAATTGGGCTGCGCCCAATCTTCGGCCCATAGGCCCAATAATATGGACCAATTGTGGTTATTCATAAAATGCATTAACTTTTGTTTAAATGTGAAACAATTAGGCTGAAAAGTACAAAAAAAAGATTGAATGATTGGAAGAGGCCGCACTGCAGAAGGAGAAATGTGGGCTCTAATCTCTATACAATGGTTGTCACGCCTAGCCCATTCCAACCGTCCACGTCAACCCCCATGCCTCCAAATGTGTGCCTAAATCGGATCCAAATCGTGCTCGCAGATTTCATTTGCGAAATTCGCCCGCACATTCGAAGTCATTGATCGGGTCAACACCTCGTATCGAACGCCAGGAGCTGAACACGTCGTTGTCTTCACGCCTTCGAACGCATGCGTTTGTTCATCAGTCGTCATCGCCGGAGAAGGGAGGTGGACGGGTGAAGGACGTGCGGCAGGACCGAGCGACGACTGCTCGGCCCTCAGCCTTTACCACCGGAAGTTGTCACTGCCTAAGCTCGTTCCGGAGATGGTGAAGAAGGAGGCACTCGCCGGAGAACTCAAGGAACTTCATCGGAGAAGACAACACAGGAGACTAAGGGAATTTTACGTTGATTTGATCAGGATCAACCTACATAAACCTTACAGTGGGCACTCTCTTGCTCCCTCACATTGACGGCCCTACGTCGCCCGCCTGCGACGGCATCGGAGCTGCTGCTCCGGGAAGCGGCCTCGCCGGCCTCTCTTCGTCGCCCGCCTGGCGACGGCATCAGGGTTAAAACCCTGGAACAGGGGAGAGGTGTGGCTGCCGGTTGTGCCGCTTGGATGCTGCTGCCATCGTCGGGGGAGGCGGAGGAGCATTCCCCCGGTTCCGGTCCTGCCTCCCCCGTACTCTCTATCTCTCTCTCTCTTGGACGGAGCCCAAACTGGAGGGGGAGTCGTCGATGTCTCTCGGAAAGCAGGGAAGCCGCCCGCTTCCTTCCCCCTTTTCCTCGTCGCTTCGCCCTCTTCATAAGGGCGAGGAGACTATGCCGAGCAAGGAAGGGAGAGCATCTGCTAGCCGAACCTTCCTTCCTTAATCCCGCCGAAGATGCTGCCACTGAAGTCGCCACCATCGCCTACGTTGTCTGCGCCAAAGACGACGTGCCAAAGACGAAGCCAGCGTGGAGTTGGGCCGAGCCACTTTCGACCGCGTGGGATTGGGTCGGCACCCAATCCAAATTCTTTCGGTCGGATCCACCAAGAAGTCGGCTTCACATTCTCCCCCACCAAATATGGACGCCGCCCTTGACGTCCTCTTCAGGGTCCTCCGTCGGACCACCGCCTGTGCACCAATCTGATGATGAATGCTGATGAACCACATCGCATGGATTCGGCATTCCTCCCGACTTGACACAACTAGGCTCACGTACTAACGCACCACCCGTGGTACTCCGCCCAACCTCTTGTGTCCCAGCCAACGTCATAACGTGCCATAGTACTCCGCCCAACTCAATGCACTCAAGGTCACGTCCATAACGCATCATCCACACATATGCTCCGCTCAACCTGCAGTCATTGAGTTCACGTCCTATCGCACTGGATCATCATGCTCGTCAGCAACCTGTATCACCAAACTCGTAAACCTGGAACGGGTCTCGCAGACCCCTCATCGGCGTCCCACCAACGTCGGAATCCTCGTCACTCGTCTAGCGATGACATCGAAGCCCGCTGCTCTGGGAAGAAGCCTCGCGAACTTCTCATCGGCATCTCACTCACAGATGCCGTAATCCTCATCACCCGCCTGGTGACGGCATCAAAACCCACCGTTCTGGGAAGAGATCTCGCAGACCTCTCTTCTTCACCCACCCGGCGACAGCATCAGAGCCTCCTGCTCTGGAGGGCGGTGCACTCGCCACAGCCCTATTTTGGTGCGCCACCTGCACACCGCCATCTCCTTGCATTACCATTATCGCCGGCAGAACCTTGGCTCTGATACCACTGTCACGCCCAGCCCATTCCAACCGTCCACGTCAACCCCCATGCCTCCAAAATGGGTGCCCAAACAAAATCCAAAATCGCGCTCACCCATTTCATTTGCGAAATTCGCCAGCGCATTCGAAGTCGTTGACCGGGTCAATGCCTCGAACCGAACGCCTGAAGCCGAATGCATCGTCGTCTTCACGCCTTCGAACGAACGCTGCCTGCGTTCGTTCGTCGGCCGTCGTCGCTGGAGAAGGGACGTAGACGGGTGAAGGACGTGCGGCAGGTCCGAGCGACGACGGCTCGACCCTCAGCCTTTACCGCCGAAAGCTGTCACTGCCTAAGCTCATTCCGGAGATGTTGAAGAAGGAGGCACTCGCCGGAGAACTCAAGGAACTTCGCCAGAGAAGACAACACAGGAAACTAAGGGAAATTTATGTTGATTTAATTAGGATCAACCAACATAAACCCTTACAGAGAGCACTCTCTCGCTCCCTCACATCGATGGCCCCTCGCCGTCGACTTACAGTACCACAACTTGGTGGAGGAGCTCTACGTCACCCGCCTGCTACGGCATCAGAGCTACTGCTCCGAGAAGAGGCCTTGCCGGCCTCTCTTCGTCGCCCGCCTGGTGACGGCATCAAGGCTAGAGCCCTGGAATAGAGGAGAGGTGCGGTTGCTGGTTGCACCGCTTGGATGCTGGTTCCATCGTTGGGGGAGGTGGAGGAGCACGCCGCCGGCTCTAGTTCTGCCTCCCCCTACTCTATCTTTCTCTCTTGGACGGAGCCCGAACTGGAGGGGGAGTCGTTGATGTTACGCCCCCGAGCGCCACCCGGGATCCATGCCGGGAATCCCGGCCTCGGGACGCAACAACAATTGTACATGACCAGATAGCACAGAACCCAAGAGGTACAAGACAGAATAATATATTATAACAAAGGTCAACCCGGCCACAAATATTCATAAGTCAAACCCACAGACAGATACAAGACCGGCACAGCGGTCAACAGAACCAACAACGCGACCGGCGCAGCGGTCGATAGGCTAAACAAATAACGAGAGCGGCACAGCGGTCAATATGTCCAACAAATAATACGATCGACGCATCGGTCGACAAGCCAACAGCTAATAAGAACGGCGCAGCAATCAACAAGTTTAACATCTACATAATATAACATAACATTCGACACACTGATAAGATGCAACACAAACCCACCCAGACCGGTGGTCACATACTATCTATCTAATCAGCTCCAGAACCTGGAGGCAAATCAAAGGGGGTTAGCCGGAGGCTAAGTAGGGATATCACAAGTTGTATGGTGCATGATCAGATATAAAGATTTACCAGAACTATAACCAAGACTCTACTTGTCCCATATAAAGTATAGTCAAACTCAAATACGTATCAATATACGTGTCATCATACACAGGTAAAACTGAGAGCTGATACAGCAGTGGTCCACGACCCTCAACTCTATAAACATAGAGTGGTCTACGACCCACAACTCTATAAAGTAGAGTAGTTCCTATTGATGGCTCCCCGAATGGTAGAGCGACTGTACGTCGACAGCCCGCTAGTGTAGCGTCCTACAGTCAGTACAACCCCTCACTGGGCTGATAACATCCAAAACCTCAAGCCCATAACATCGGACTCTCTCTGTCAAACACTATCACAGGGAGACGATCACACAACATCTCAACAGAAATATCACAGGCAGTATCCGAGGTATACTGAACTATCTATCGCTAGATATCCAGCCCTCAAGGTATGTCTACATAACTTATACCACCTACCAACTACCAATAAACATGCAATAACAAAATACTCATACCGTGTTTCATGTAACAGGTTATGTCAATAGGAATATAACTCAGAGCAGAACGGGGATCAGATAGTAATCAACAGTAATATCAACAATAAGAAAGGTGCCGCTAATCTACACACGTGGTTGGCACTGTAACAAAGGAGAGGAGGTAGAATCCCTACCTCAAACAGCAGATGAATAGAGCAGAACCAACCCGATATGTCACAAGTATCAATCAACAGGACCTAACATATAAATCATCAAATAAGTACATATATCCTTTTACCATAATCGTTAAATATCATGCTAATCCGTCATTAAGTGTTATTTTCAGATCTGGGCTACTTAATTGAGTTCATCAGGTATAAAAGTCTAGGTTGGTTCACATGTGTTCATATAAGCACGTATAGAGTCGGGTCGGGGTACTAACCGAGTTCGCAGCCTTGTGCGAACGAATAACACCACGCAGAGTCAGAATACGTAAGAACCAACCACACGGACGTAAACCGCGGCGTCAACACTATTTTCGGAGACCGCTGGAACTTCGCTGGAACAATAGCGCCACCGCTATAGTTCGCCGAATAGTGTTTTCGGTGGCGGATCGGGACCTTCTGGTAGCCAAAGTGTAGCCGGCGTTGAGAGGGTTCCGGCCGTACGGTCAGTTTCACGGGATGAGGTCTATATCACCGGAGATCTGGGAAAAACCGGCGGCGGCGGCGTTCGCGTAACTCGCTGGAGCCGAGGAAGGTGACGCCGAAAACGGGCTAGGAGGAGGCGAAGATGTCCGCAGGAGGCGAGGGAGGCTCGCCGGAGGTAAAAGAGCCCACCGGAGCTGTCAGCGACAAGGATCACGCCGGATCCGACGAAGTCGCGCGAGTAAGGGAAAAACGACGTCGATCTAATTACAGGAGGCAGAACTGGGTCTCGTCGGCGACAGGCCTCGCCGGAGAGGCAGCCAGAGGAAGGTGAAGGTTAGGGCCAAGGACGAAGTCGTGAGGAGGAAGAGTACCGATTGAAAGCTCGTTCGTTCGGTGGAGAAAGACGAATGGCTGGGAAGGAAATAAGGGAGAGGGAGGGGCTCTTGGGCTCCCGCCACCCTGAATGAGAAAAACGTCCTATTAATACCCATTTAATGCAACCTTTGAGTTCCCCTATTTAATGCAGCCTTTGGGCTTCCCAGACGTAACAGTCGATGTCTCCCGGAAAGCAGGGAAGCCACCCGCTTCCTTCCCCCTTTTCCTCATCGCTTCGCCCTTTTCTTAAGGGCGAGGAGACGACGCCGAGCAAGGAAGGGAGAGCGTCTCCCAGCCGAACCTTCCTTCCTTGCTGCCGCTGAAGTCGCCGCCATCGTCTGCGTTGTCTGCACCAAAGACAACGTGCCAACGACGAAGCCAGCGTGGAATTGGGCCAAGCCTCCTTCGTCCGTGTGGGATTGGGTCGGCACCCAATCCAAATTTCTTTCGGCCCGATCCACCAAGAAGCCGGCATCACAGTAGTGATCATGGAAGAGCATGATCCCTTTAATCATAGAAACGTTGTGAACAAAATTTATAACGAGTTTTTTTTTTTTTTTTAAAGACAATAATTTACTACAAGTTGCTGGCGCGATTGGCTCAATCCACAAAGTTCCATCAGGATATAGCTAGGGACCGTTGACTCAATTTTGATTGCAGAGATCTCAATCTAGATCTATTATCTATCGTGGTTTACTATTCAAAGACACAACGAAAGCGCGGACGAACTATTCGACTAATCCAAAACCAGCAAAAAAAAAGGAGAAATAATTGCCAAATTATCAAGAAAGAACTTGTAGTTGATTCTTGTACCATTAAATTTCTGGCAATAATGTCCGTAATTCGGCAGATACAAGCACAGTCATTGCGTAATTATTCATGTAACATAGCCAAATAGCTAATTAATTCAGTCAACCATGGAAGAGGACATATCCAACCCAGTGAAGGAGCGCCGCCGCCGCCAGCGCCGCCACAGTCACACTCCCAGGCATCCTTCCCTCGTCCGTCCTCACGAACATAGCCTTGTAGATGGGCCAGCAGTTGGCCGTCACAAAAGCAGACAAGAACAGCTGCGCAAAAAGCTGATCGAACCCGCCGCCGGCTGCCGCAGCTTTGGCGAGCCCGACAACCAGGGAGCTCAAGTTGACGCAGGCCACCGCTCCCAGCACTGCAAACATTGGCGACTCCACGCCGAAGTAGAACTCTTCCTCCTCGTACCGCTTGGTCTGCTCCTCCACCATCACTTTGCTCGTCACGTTGAACCCCGGCGCCGACACGCCCACCTGGTTCAGCCCGAACTGGATTGACCCGAGGAGGAACGACGTCAGGCCTCTCATCATCCACAACCGCTGGTCGCTCCACCATCGGCTGACGCCGGCGCCATCGGCAAGGAAGTCTGCGAGGTCCTGGCCGTAGGCGCCGAGGAAAAGGAAGGCGTAGAGGTAGAACCAGGGGTCGGAGGCCTTAGGGAAGAGAGGCTTCTGGTGGACGAGGGTCAACTGTGGGAGGACGCCGTACACCGCCATGGGGACGGACAAGAAGCCCCAGAGCGTGTAGTAGGCGTAGCAGAGGCCCATGAGGAAGGAGGCCTTCGTGGTTCCGAAAATGAAGGGGTTGTGCCTCGAGAAGCCCACCTCGTGGAGCCCCACGATACACCTCTTGCACTGGCTGAGCACGTCGTTCAGGTTCTTGGGCACGTCGGCGAGGAACGCCGGCCGCTCCGGGTCGCAGAACACCGACTTCCACCCCTCGCACTGGAGGAGGTACCCGGTGTTGAAATCCTCCACCAACGATCCGTAGCGAAATCCGATCTGTCCCGAATCCATCCAATCAGCAAAAACACAGAATCTAACTAATTTTTCAATCGAACCGCGCACGGCGGCTGGCGGCGCTTACCGACGCGCCCCATTTGGTGCCGTCCTCGTAGGTGCAGCCGGCCAGCTGGTAGACGGCGCTCAGCGGCGATTGCGGGGCGAGGAGCGGGGACGAGTGCAGGGAGCGGCGGGCGAAGAAGCAGCCGGTGCCGACGTAGTTGGGGCCGCGGAGCCCGTCCATCCCTCGCGGGTGGATCGTGAACAGGCGCCTGATCTCGGACGCATAGATGTCGCCGCCGTTGACGCCCCGGAAGCGCTGCGGGAACTGAACAAACGAAAGGTCGGCGGCGAAGGCGGAATCGAGGAAGTAGCAGAGCGCGTGCAGCGGCGACCGTGGGTTGCTGCAGCTCATGTCGCAGTCCAAGGTCAGTACGATCGGAGCGTCGGTCATGGCGCTCGACACGCGCGTCTTCCAAATTAAAACCAAAGTCAAAATAAGTCAAAATCTTCGGCCAACCAAGATTGCGGCGCAGTACGTACCAGAACATTGAGCGCGCCGGCTTTGAAGTGGTGGTGGGCAGTCGGGCGCTTCTCCCTGGAGACGTAGATCAGATTCGGTAGTGGATTTCCGGCTATGTCGGAATCTTTACCGTTTTCAAGCAAAACCTGCCCAACAACAGAGTCTTGGAGTAACTAAAAACGTAATCTATCTCCAAATTAAGAAATCTAGCCAGATTCAATATACCAAAAAAGAAATACTTTGATTATTGTAGGGTGGTCTTGGCGAGTAAATCCCTTCCACTTTTGGAAAAGCTGAAGATCTTCTTCGTCGTTGACCATGTCATTGCCTACGTAGCCTCTCTCCAGTGCAATCTCCACTCTCTCCGACATAGTTTGGTACATCACCTACATTACACAGTGATCAATAATACATTATAAAAATAATTTTATAATAGTAATAATAATAAATTCAAAGAGATCTACACTAGGTACGTTGATCTTAACTTAGACATTAAATTGCTTTGACTTTTGGGTGCCAGAGCAAACAAATTAGATTTGGCATTCTGATCATAGTTAACTATATATATATATCATCGTTGACTAGGTCGATGACTTGTTGACTTGGACTATGCCATGCATCAAACATCGAGCTAGCATCCAAGCCAGATTCTTGTGATCCAGCGGTTTCTATCTGCAGTCTATACCTCGCAGCTTGATGGAAGCTGCCTGCCACGTAACCCTAAAAATCTTAACTTTTGACGGCTGTTATTAAGAGAGAGAGAGGGTAGAGTAAAGGAGAGTCGTAGGATGTCATTTCTTGATTTGTTTGCATGCTTCAATTAGTGACAGCAGTCAGCACCACTCAACATTGGCGGCTGACAAGACAAGGAGATGATACATGAACGCCATCGCCAGCCAAACCATGTCAGTCAATTGCACGCAATTTAAGGTGGATACAATAATATGTAGTTATATAATTATTTTTATATTAGTGTGCTACTATTTACTGTGTGGGCATGCGTATGGCACGTGGAATATCTTCTTGGAAGATATGAGGATCAGTTGATTAGTCAAGTTGAGCAAGAAGGACACATCTAAGAGACTTGAGCTGCAAGTGTTGACCACAAATTTGTAGTTTCTATTTTACAAAATTACAATTTCGTAAGCTCTTAAAATAGTCTAGATTAACACAATTAAAAGCCACATAACATTTATAAAACTAATGCTATCATTTTTGTTGTCATTAGTGAGTTATCAAATTGAAGATGTACATGTTAGATTGCATAGGATCAACTAATGCGAAGAGTCTTTAAATTAGATTCTCTCCTCGGGAATTGGAGGTCAAATCATAATTGTACTTTTTAAATTGGATTTTCTCCATAGATATCTTATTGTTACATATAATATTATCATGTGAAACATATTTGCACATTTAAAATTTATTGGGTGTTGTGGAATATCTACTAACTCTAGGGTGTCATTTGTTAAGTTACTCTTAAATAATTCACTTGGGGAAGTCTTTAAAAAAAAATAATCCAATAATCACTTTAGTTTTAAACCTAAAAATGCAAAATACTAAAAACAATTAAATAGCTTATATTAAAAAAATCATAATTCACTTGGGGAAGTCTTTAAAAAAAAAAAAAAATCCAATAATCACTTTAGTTTTAAACCTAAAAATGCAAAATACTAAAGACAATTAAATAGCTTATATTTAAAAATCATAATATGATTTGTCAAGCGCTAGAAAGAGTTGTTAATTCGAAAAATATATATACAACATTGCTCCAGAGATATTGTAGATATTGTTATACTTATTCAAGAGTAGAATTTTGAATTATATTTGTTCATAATTTTTTTAAAAAAATTTATATTTGTTGTTGTTTTTATTTTATTTGATGGAAATTTTAATGAAAAACATCGTCGCATTTTATCCTCTTTATAAGTGTATGTAATTAAGAAGATCAAAGAATTTTTTTTCGAGATAAATTACTCCTTTTTCTTATTACCGATTATCAAGCAGTAAATAGTTAGAAAAATATATAATAGAGAGAAAATTTTGGAGTTTAGGGAGTACCCTCATCTTCTTGGAGTCAGCGCCAATATCGTTGGAGGCGAAGTACACCTCCGGCGACCGCTCGGCGACCCCGTTCTCCCGGCAGAAGGGCAGCCAGTAGCGCGCGAACCTCGCCGCCTCCGCCAAAGCGAACAGCGTCACCGCCGACCCGCCGTCGTCGGACACGTAGACGGATAGCTTGTCGGCGGGGTAGTCGAAGGCCATCGCCGAGAGCGCGGTGCTCGCCACGCTCACCTGCGGCTCCCGGCGCGGGTCGGCGGTGCAGATGAACGCGTCGAGCGCCGGGAAGTCCTGCGGCTTCACCTCGCGGAGGAGGCGGTCTGGGAACTCCCGGCGGCGCACGGGGCGCCACCGGAAGGCCTGCGCGGTCAGCCACACGAGGAAGAGGACGAGGTCGGCGAGGAGAAGGAGGATGGAGATCGGGGCGATGGGGGTGGATAGGCGGTGGCGGATGACGGCGACGGCTGCGACGGTGTGGAGGAGGGCGTACGCTCGGTTGAGCGGCGCAAGGCCGATTGGGCGGACGCTGTGGAAGGCGGCGGAGCGACTGGATGACGTCATCTCTCCTTGACTTCTTCCACCTTGTCGGACAGATTCGAGCTGGCGAGATGGCTGCAATGTACGATTTATAGATCACTAGGCTTTCTCCTACTTTGTGACGGTGAAAAGTAATTTCCATCTCCTCCTGTTAGAAAAGTAATTTCCATCTCCTCCTAGAAAAGTATTATCGCTGCCACGCAGGGATTGGGAGATTGATCATCACCCTTCTCTAATTTTCTAGGTTGACTACCAATTAGTGTTGGACACGTAGGCTATAAGTAAAAAATTAATTTACTTAATTATTTTAAGGTCTTATAATAGATATTTATTTAAAATTTTATGTCGTTTAAGTATATTATCATATAAACGATATAATTTATTTTTTAAAAAAGACAAAAAAATCTTTTGAGATCTCTCTTTATCAGAAATAATTTCTTGCCACTGAATCAAGACAAAAAAAAAAAAAAAAAAATCTCCTTTAATTTTAATCTACCGCCTAAAAATCTTTTGCATTCGATTGGAGGATTTAAAATATTATCCTATTTGAAAACAATATCCGATGAATGCCGTGGAACCCTAGAATTATTAACCAGACATTGACAGAAAAAGGACAAATACTGGTTGATGTTTACTCAGCAGGGGAATCTTTGAAAAACCCTGTCACGTGTTTGAGAAATTTCCAGGGCGTTCATCTATCTTCTCATGATTTTGCAGCACGATTGCTACTGTCAGTAAAGGGATCATCACTTACCCTTGGATTAAACGTTGATGAAATCTTTTAAGATCCAATATCAGCTCAATTTCATTCAACTTAACATATGATCGACGTGAGAAAGCTATGGAGTAATATTATCACGGGAGGCAGGTACACAAGTAGGCAATATGTGTATGTGCGTATATGTAAAAAATAGTTGAAGCTTTTCTAGTTGACAATTCACTTATCAGTTGACAGATGTCAAGCCAAAAGGGGGATCTTATGTTGATTGCAACATCTTAACAAATTAAACAGCTGTGGGAAAAGAACAGCATCCAATCTACATAAATCAAGTCAACTTGACACTTTAACAACAACATATGATCAGCCGCTATCTTCAGCAAAGCGGCCACAATCAGTAAGTGGCACCAATGTTGATTGCAACATATTACCACATGCCATCACCACCAATGGGAAAATCGACACTTACCACATCTTAACAAATTCACATATGTTGATTGCAACATATGATCAGCCGCTATCTTCAGCAAAGCGGCCACAATCAGTAAGTGGCACGGTAAATCGACACTTACCACATGCCATCACCACCAATGTTAAAAATAGAATGGGTCAGGCAAGGGCTTTTTGCAAATACAACAGACAAACGAACAAATGCCATCACCACCAATGTTAAGGGATCCATGTTGACCACAAGGGTTCACAACTTTATTCGCATTAGTGTTTGTATTGCGGCAATTTATGTATTTAAATCAGCCTTACCTCTAGCCGGAAGTACTTTTTCACCTATTCCTTCTGCTCAGATTTTCCTGTGCCAGATCGCCCTGTTGCTCCGTGGAAAATACAAATTCTTCATAATCAAGGAAAAAAAACATCAGAAACTAATTCAATCCTGAAGGAATACTAACAGCAGCGGAGGCATCTCGTCCAAGCTATGCAAGTTGAATACCGAGGCTTTGATGCATAGACATGAATTGCCCGCAGAAGGATGCCTATTGGCTGAGATGGCTTGCCAGCTTGAAGTATATCTCCGAGAGCTCTGCCTGGTTAGCTTAAAGCCCTGCCAAAAATAAAAATAAAAACAAATGTTGAGAGTGCAAAAGAGAACTCACGCAAATAAGTACCGAGTAACAATCCAACTAATATCAGGATGCAGGCCATCCACTCAAAACAAAAAGAACAATTAGTCCCTCAATCTAGGCTAGGCATATTTGGGGCGACTTTGATACTGTAGCCAACCAGCAAAAAGGAACTAAAAAGAAGCAAAGTCCAATGAGACAATGGCAATACACTAAAGTTATAACACTCTAGTTATTACAATATCGACAAATCCAAAGTCAAACCAAAACTAAATCTAACAACTTCCAACCACATCACCATTCAACATTTTTGAACTACTTGAATCTAAACTAATTATGATAAGAGTTCCTCAGTTTTGATTCTCTTATGTTAGGTGCATAGCTTTTTTTTTTGCTCTGAAAGGAAGTTTCGTCATTATCAGTAAGGGAATGAGGGGAATTGGCTAAGTAGGTGTTTGAGGGAGCAATGGGGGTATTTAGTACTCCAAGCAGTAATAGGCCCTGTTGAATTTTTTAATGGGAAAATTAAGGGGATACTTCCCCGCAGAAAATAAGCAAGGAAATAAAGAGAAGAGCAATGGACTCACGAATCAGGAGCGCAGACGTGGACGTCGCACTGCCCATCCCGGACCAGGGTCTCCACGAGGAATGCGAGGCCGGGGGAGCCGATCCCGTCAGCGTTGGTCACGAGGTCAACGGGCTTCGTGGATCCATCGCCAGCGGCGGCCTCCTCGGCCGGGGACGCAGATGGGGGATCATCCGCGGGCGTCTGCTTCGAATCGGCGTCGTCGCCGGTGGGCTTTCTCCCGATGAGGGCATTCTGGAGGTTGGCGACAAGGTTCGGGGGAAAATTGTTATATGCGTATGCGAGCCGGGGGCAGACGCATATGATATGTGTCACACCCTAAATTACGGTAATAATCTTTTTTTTAGATTTTCACATAAGTCAACACTTGACTCGAGTCTAAATACATCAACGCAAGTATCATAGTCGTCGAAATCCGAGGATTGAGTGTGACTGGTAGAGTCGATTCCTCAAACCGATTCCCAGCCCGACTATAGACTCAATAAGAATTGCTACCGTTTCAACATGACTCGATCAACGCTCGCAATTTACCGAGGACCAGTATTGCTGAGTCGAACCGGGTTCATCCGAACCCAGCAGGGACTCGCCGGTAACCGACCGCATTAGACAGAATCCACAATCTAATCTGGACACGCACACGTGTCGGAGGAACCACAGGGAAGTTACTGAACTCACCCACACGTCCACGGATCGAGCCGGCGCCCAACGATCAGAGACGGTTGTCTACATGGCGTCGCACGCCAATGATGAAAAGAATCCGACCCGCTCCTCACGAGGCCGGACGACACTCCATAGTTAACGTCCCACGTCGGAGATGGAGGTACCAATGGACTCGTCCTTCTCACGCGTAGGTGAGAACGGTCGGAGGAAAGGTTCGCCCGAGGACATCCGGCCACGGTCGCACGTAGGCGACAGCCGGCACCGGAAAGATCACGCTCACCCGAAGGTGAGCTCGGCTGAACAGGAGCGCTCGGGAGAGGGTGGTGTTCACCACCCTGCTGTAACTCCGGCGGAAGGAAGCAAGCGGACGGCGGACGGAGGCTCGGGCAACTTGTCCGTCGTCACGTACGCAGGGAAGAGACGCGGTCAAGCTTGGAAGCTTCATTAGACAGGAAGGGGCCGCCACTGGCTGTGCTCTTCACGGGGAGGAAGGCGATGTCCACCCTGTGGCTCGCCGGCTCCAAATATCTTCGCCGGGGCGCAGTACCACCGTTGCACGCAGGCAACGAACGAAATCTCTCGCGCACAGGCGAGCTTCAACTCCGGCAGTTCTCGCATGCAGGCGTGCCGGCCACTGAAGGAGGAAAGGGCTCGCCGGAGGAGCGGAGAGGAGAAGCGCGCCAAGAGGAACCACCGTCGGAACGAGGGGCGAAGCCGCCTGGGAGCCGCGAGCTCGACCGGGGAAGAAAGGAACCGATGGGGAAGGAACGAGTTACCTCGGCGATCACTCAGGCCGCCGGCTCCTTCCTGCCAACGACGTGGTGGCCGGCATCGCCTTCCAAGGTGGTCTGACAGTGAGGATTTCCGGCGACGGCAGCAGCGGCGGCGAAATTAGGAAGACGACGGGGACGGTGGAAACGACACAGGGAAGCTTGGCGCGTTCCGTCCACCTGCCCACACCACCGGAACACGAACGCGAGCTTGGGACGACGATTGCTGGAGATCCGACTTCCAGCCAACGAGAGAAAGGGGGAGCGTCGTCGAAGCGGGCGATGATGGAGACGACCTCCATCGCCTGCTTTTTCTATTTCTTCCCATTCATCTCTCGTCAACGTCGGCACGTGGTCCGAGCCCCTCGACTCGTCACATTAGCGCATGTGCGCTGCATTTCCCCTCATGTCACTGGTTGACGAATGAGTCCATTCTTCTAAAACAAATTCGAATTTTTGCTTGTCGCCCGATTTGGGGAACCTGGGCTGAGCGCTCCTATGGGCTGAAATTGGGCTGCGCCCAATCTTCGGCCCATAGGCCTAAGAATATGGACCAATTGTGGTTATTCATAAAATGCATTAACTTTTGTTTAAATGTGAAACAATTAGGGTGGAAAGTAAAAAAAAAGGTTGAATGATTGGAAGAGGCCGAACTGCAGAAGGAGAAATGTGGGCTCTAATCTCTATACACTGGTTGTCACGCCTAGCCCATTCCAACCGTCCACGTCAACCCCCATGCCTCCAAATGCGTGCCCAAACCGGATCCAAAATCGTGCTCGCAGATTTCATTTGCGAAATTCGCCAGCACATTCGAAGTCATTGATCTGGTCAACACCTCGTATCGAACGCCAGGAGCTGAACACGTCGTTGTCTTCACGCCTTCGAACGCATGCGTTCGTTCATCGGTCGTCATCGCCGGAGAAGGGAGGTGGACGGGTGAAGGACGTGCGGCACGACCGAGCGACGACTGCTCGGCCCTCAGCCTTTACCACCGGAAGTTGTCACTGCCTAAGCTCGTTCCGGAGATGGTGAAGAAGGAGGCACTCGCCGGAGAACTCAAGGAACTTCATCGGAGAAGACAACACAGGAGACTAAGGGAATTTTACGTTGATTTGATCAGGATCAACCTACATAACCCCTTACAGAGGGCACTCTCTTGCTCCCTCACATTGACGGCCCATCGTCGTCGACTTACAGCACCTCAACTCACCGGAGGAGCTCTACGTCGCCAGCATGGCGACGGCATGAGGGCCAAAGCCTTGGAACAGGGGAGAGGTGCAGCTGCCGGTTGTGCCGCTTGGATGCTGCTGCCATCATCGGGGGAGGCGGAGGAGCATGCCCCCGGCTCCGGTCCTGCCTCCCCCCTACTCTCTCTCTCTCAGGAGGGGGAGTCGTCGATGTCTCTCGGAAAGCAGGGAAGCCGCCCGCTTCCTTCCCCCTTTTCCTCGTCGCTTCGCCCTCTTCATAAGGGCGAGGAGACGATGCCGAGCAAGGAAGGGAGAGCATCTGCCAGCTGAACCTTCCTTCCTTGATCCCGCCGAAGATGCTGCCACTGAAGTCGCCACCATCGCCTGCGTTGTCTGCGCCAAAGACGACGTGCCAAAGACGAAGCCAGCGTGGAGTTGGGCCGAGCCTCCTTCGTCCGTGTGGGATTGGGTCGGCACCCAATCCAAATTTCTTTCGGTCCGATCCACCAAGAAGTCGGCATCACATTCTCCCCCATCAAATCTGGACGTCACCCTTGACGTCCTCTTCAGGGTCCTCCGTCGGACCACCGCCTGTGCACCAATCTGATGATGAATGCTGATGAACCACATCGCAGGGATTCGGCATTCCTCCCGACTTGACACAACTAGGCTCACGTACAAACGCACCACCCGTGGTACTCCGCCCAACCTCTTGTGTCCGCGCCAACGTCATAACATGTCATAGTACTCCGCCCAACTCAATGCACTCATAGTCACGTCCATAACGCATCATCCACACATATGCTCCGCTCAACCTGCAGTCATTGAGTTCACGTCCTATCGCACTGGATCATCATGCTCGTCAGCAACCTGTATCACCAAAGTCGTAAACCTGGAACGGGTCTCGCAGACCCCTCATCGGCATCCCACCAACGTCGGAATCCTCGTCACTCGCCTAGCAACGGCATCGAAGCCCGCTGCTCTGGGAAGAAGCCTCGCAAACTTCTCATCGACATCTCACTCACAGATGTCGTAATCCTCATCACCTGCCTGGTGACGGCATCGAAACCCACCGTTCTGGGAAGAGATCTCGCAGACCTCTCTTCTTCGCCCACCCGGTGACGGCATCAGAGCCTCCTGCTCTGGAGGGGGGTGCGCTCGCCACAGCCCTATTTGGTGCGCCACCTGCACACCGCCATCTCCTTGCATTACCATTATCGCCGGCAGAACCTTGGTTCTGATACCACTGTCACGCCCAGCCCATTCCAACCGTCCACGTCAACCCCCATGCCTCCAAAATGGGTGCCCAAACCGGATCCAAAATCGCACTCACCGATTTCTTTTGCGAAATTCGCCAGCGCATTCGAAGTCGTTGACCGGGTCAATGCGCCTGAAGCCGAATGCGTCATCGTCTTCACGCCTTCGAACGAACGCTGCCTGCGTTCGTTCGTCGGCCGTCGTCGCCGGAGAAGGGAGGTGGACGGGTGAAGGACGTGTGGCAGGTCCGAGCGACGACTGCTCAGCCCTCAGCCTTTACCGTCGGAAGCTGTCACTGCCTAAGCTCGTTCCGGAGATGGTGAAGAAGGAGGCACTCGTCGGAGAACTCAAGGAACTTCGCCAAAGAAGACAACACACGAAACTAAGGGAAATTTATTTTGATTTAATTAGGATCAACCAACATAAACCCTTACAGAGAGCACTCTCTCGCTCCCTCACATCGATGGCCCCTCGCCGTCGACTTACAGCACCTGAACTTGCTGGAGGAGCTCTACGTCGCCCTCCTGCGACGGCATCAGAGCTGCTGCTCCGAGAAGAGGCCTTGCCGGACTCTCTTTGTCGCCCGCCTGGTGACGGCATCAAGGCCAGAGCCCTGGAATAGGGCAGAGGTGCGGTTGCTGGTTGCACCGCTTGGATGCTGGTTCCATCGTTGGGGGAGGTGGAGGAGCACGCCGCAGGCTCTGGTTCTGCTTTCCCCTACTCTCTCTCTCTCTCTCTCTCTTGGACAGAGCCCGAACTGGAGGGGGAGTCGTCGATGTTACGTCCCCGAGCGCCACCCGGGATCCATGCCGGGAATCCCGGTCTCGGGACGCAACAACAACTGTACCTGACTAGATAGCACAGAACCCAAGAGGTACAGGACAGAATAATATACTATAACAAAGGCCAACCCGGCACAAATATTCATAAGTCAAACCCATAGACAGATACAAGACCGGCACAATGGTCAACAAAACCAACAACGCGACCGGCGCAGCGGTCGATAGGCTAAACAAATAACGAGACCGGCACAGCGGTCAATATGTCCAACAGATAATACGATTGACGCAGCTGTCGACAAGCCAACAGATAACAAGACCGGCGCAGCAGTCAACAAGTTTAACATTTACATAATATAACATAACATTCGACCCACTGATAAGATGCAACACAAACCCACCCAGACCGGTGGTCACAGACTCTCTATCTAATCCGCTCCAGAACCTGGAGGAAAATCAAAGGGGGTTAGCCGGAGGCTAAGTAGGGATATCACAAGTTGTATGGTGCATGATCAGATATAAAGATTTACCAGAACTACAACCAAGACTCTACATGTCCCATATAAAGTATAGTCAAACTCAAATACGTATCAATATACGTGTCATCATACACAGGTAAAACTGAGAGCTGATACAACAGTGGTCCACGACCCCTCAACTCTATAAACATAGAGTGGTCTACGACCCACAACTCTATAAAGTAGAGTAGTCCCTACCGATGGCTCCCCGAACGGTAGAGACGACTGTCCATCGACAGCCCGCTAGGGTAGCGTCCTACACTCAGTACAACCCCTCACTGGGCTGATAACATCCAAAACCTCAAGCCCATAACATCGGACTCTCTCGGTCAAACACTATCACAGGGAGACGATCACACAGCATCTCAACAGAAATATCACAGGCAGTATCCGAGGTATACTGAACTATCTATCGCTAGATATCCAGCCCTCAAGGTATGTCTACATAACTTATACCACCTACCAACTACCAATAAACATGCAATAACAAAATACTCATACTGTGTTTCATGTAACAGGTTATGTCAATAGGAATATAACTCAGAGCAGAACGAGGATCAGATAGTAATCAACAGTAATATCAACAATAAGAAAGGTGCCGCTAATCTACAAATGTGGTTGGCACCGTAACAAAGGAGAGGAGGTAGAATCTCTACCTCAAACAGCAGATGAATAGAGCAGAACCAACCCGATATGTCACAAGTATCAATCAAGAGGACCTAACATGTAAATCATCGAATAAGTCCATGTATCCTTTTACCATAATCGTTAAATATCATGCTAATCCGTCATTAAGTGTTATTTTCAGATCTGGGTTACTTAATTGAGTTCATCAGGTATAAAAGTCTAGGTTGGTTCGCATGTGTTCATATTAGCACGTATAGAGTCGGGTCGGGGTACTAACCGAGTTCGCAGCCTTGTGCGAACGAATAACACCACGTAGAGTCAGAATACGTAAGAACCAACCACACGGACGTAAACCGCGGCGTCAGCACTATTTTCGGATACCGCTGGAACTTCGCCGGAACAGTAGCGCCGCCGCTACAGTGTCGTCGAACAGTGTTTCCGGTGGCGGATCGGGACGTTCCGGTAGCAAAAGTGTAGCCGGCGTTGAGAGGGTTCCGGCCGTATGGTCAGTTTCACGAGACGAGGTCTATATCACCGGAGATCTGGGAAAAACCGGTGGCGGCGGCGTTCGCGTAACTCGCCGGAGCCGAGGAAGGCGACCCCGAAAACGGGCTAGTAGGAGGCAGAGATGTCCGCAGGAGGTGAGGGAGGCTCGTCGGAGGTAAAAGAGCCCACCGGAGCCGTCAGCGACAAGGATCACGCCGGATCCGACGAAGTCGCGCGAGTAAGGGAAAAACGACGTCGATCTAATTACAGGAGGCAGAACTGGGTCTCGTCGGCGACAGGCCTCGCCGGAGAGGCAGCCGGACGAATGTGGAGGTGAGGGCGAGGGACGAAGTCGTGAGGAGGATGAATACTGATCGAAGGCTCGTTCGTTCGATGGAGAAAGACGAATGGCTGGGGATGAAATAAGGGAGAGGGAGGGGCCCTTGGGCTCCCGCCACCCTCAATGTGAAAAACGTCTCGTTAATACCCATTTAATGCAACTTCTGAGTTCCCCTATTTAATGGGGCCCATTGGGCTACCCAGACGTAACAGTCGATGGCTCCCGGAAAGCAGGGAAGCCGCCCGCTTCCTTCCCCCTTTTCCTCATCGCTTCGCCCTCTTCTTAAGGGCGAGGAGACGACGCCGAGCAATGAAGGGAGAGCGTCTCCTAGCCGAACCTTCCTTCCTTGCTGCCGCTGAAGTCGCCGCCATCGCCTGCGTTGTCTGCACCGAAGACAACGTGCCAACGACAAAGCCAGCGTGGAATTGGGCCAAGCCTCCTTCGTCCGTGTGGGATTGGGTCGGCACCCAATCCAAAATTTTTTCGGCCCGATCCACCAAGAAGCCGGCATCACAGTAGTGATCATGGAAGAGCATGATCCCTTTAATCATAGAAACGTTGTGAACAAAATTTATAACGAGTTTTTTTTTTTTTATTGAAAGACAATAATTTAGTACAAGTTGCTGGCGCGATTGGCTCAATCCACAAAGTTCCATCAGGATATAGCTAGGGACCGTTGACTCAATTTTGATTGCAGAGATCTCACTCTAGATCTATTATCTATCGTGGTTTACTATTCAAAGACACAACGAAAGCGCGGACGAACTATTCGACTAATCCAAAACCAGCAAAAAAAAAGGAGAAATAATTGCCAAATTATCAAGAAAGAACTTGTAGTTGATTCTTGTACCATTAAATTTCTGGCAATAATGTCTGTAATTCGGCAGATACAAGCACAGTCATTGCGTAATTATTCATGTAACATAGCCAAATATCTAATTAATTCAGTCAACCATGGAAGAGGACATATCCAACCCAGTGAAGGAGCGCCGCCGCCGCCAGCGCCGCCACAGTCACACTCCCAGGCATCCTTCCCTCGTCCGTCCTCACGAACATAGCCTTGTAGATGGGCCAGCAGTTGGCCGTCACATAAGCAGACAAGAACAGCTGCGCAAAAAGCTGATCGAACCCGCCGGCGGCTGCCGCAGCTCTGGCGAGCCCGACAACCAGGGAGCTCAAGTTGACGCAGGCCACCGCTCCCAGCACTGCAAACATTGGCGACTCCACGCCGAAGTAGAACTCTTCCTCCTCGTACCGCTTGGTCTGCTCCTCCTCCATCACTTTGCTCGTCACGTCGAACCCCGGCGCCGACACGCCCACCTGGTTCATCCCGAACTGGATTGACCCGAGGAGTAACGACGTCAGGCCTCTCATCATCCACAACCGCTGGTCGCTCCACCATCGGCGGACGCCGGCGCCATCGGCAAGGAAGTCTGCGAGGTCCTGGCCGTAGGCGCCGAGGAAAAGGAAGGCGTAGAGGTAGAACCAGGGGTCGGAGGCCTTAGGGAAGAGAGGCTTCTGGTGGACGAGGGTCAACTGTGGGAGGAGGCCGTACACCACCATGGGGACGGACAAGAAGCCCCAGAGCGTGTAGTAGGCGTAGCAGAGGCCCATGAGGAAGGAGGCCTTCGTGGTTCCGAAAATGAAGGGGTTGTGCCTCGAGAAGCCCACCTCGTGGAGCCCCACGACCCACCTCTTGCACTGGCTGAGCACGTCGTTCAGGTTCTTGGGCACGTCGGCGAGGAACGCCGGCCGCTCCGGGTCGCAGAACACCGACTTCCACCCCTCGCACTGGAGGAGGTACCCGGTGTTGAAATCCTCCACCAACGATCCGTAGCGAAATCCGATCTGTCCCGAATCCATCCAATCAGCAAAAACACAGAATCTAACTAATTTTTCAATCGAACCGAGCACGGCGGCAGGCGGCGCTCACCGACGCGCCCCATTTGGTGCCGTCCTCGTAGGTGCAGCCGGCCAGCTGGTAGACGGCGCTCAGCGGCGATTGCGGGGCGAGGAGCGGGGACGAGTGCAGGGAGCGGCGGGCGAAGAAGCAGCCGGTGCCGACGTAGTTGGGGCCGCGGAGCCCGTCCATCCCTCGCGGGTGGATCGTGAACAGGCGCCTGATCTCGGACGCATAGATGTCGCCGCCGTTGACGCCCCGGAAGCGCTGCGGGAACTGAACAAACGAAAGGTCGCCTGATCTCGTTTTAGATTTTCCCACCACAACCCTGCATATTTTTTTAACTTTAAGGCCACCAGTTTGACCTTGCGATTCTCAGGGACTTCTTTATAATCAAATACCTTTTCCACGGCTTGTAACCAGTCGATGAAATCTTCGGGTTGTGAGCGCCCCTCGAAGTCTGGAAGATCAATTCGGAAATCCGGTTCTTGCCGCTGGAATCGAATGGGTTGGTGATGCGCTGGGTGGGGAATAACTGCCTCAGGAGTGTAATGGATGAAATCTGGTTCCTCTGCACCGTGTTCTGCGACTTCGGCAGATACATGGGGGTCAGGGGTCCTCCTCTCAAGGCGGGCTCGAAGTGCAAGATTTTCCCCTTGAAGCCCAGCAATCGTCGTTTGCATCTGCCGGATCTGTTTGGCCATATCTGCCATAGTAAGATCATTTATATTGCGTTCACGTTGGTGAGCTTCGTCCTCCACAGGTGCCTTGCTTCTATCTCCGGCCATGATCGACGAACGCTCTGATACCACTTGATACCGGACTGACACGCCGATGTCGATGAGAAGAATCTGCTTTCTACAGGGCTCTTCTCCAACACACAAAAAGTAATATCGAATGTTGTAATAAGCAAAACAGAATTGATATCCTTCGAGTTTATCGCCAAAACGAGTTTTCCAATACAACCGAAAATTTCTGACGAGTTTCTACTATTCGAATAATTCAACAACAATAAGACAAAGGGGTAACTATGAACAACGAATCGATCATCACCCAGGAATCCACCCGAGAGAAAGAAGCTCCGTCGTCCACGAGAAGAAACGCCTCCAAGGAATCCACCCAAGGGGAATTTCAGGGGAGAACCTCGACCGAGGAATCCACCACGGTAAAAGGCCCTCAGTCCACTAGGGTTTTCAGTCTCCAACGAGACACGAAACCACCGTCGAAGAGAATAATTATCCAGCCTCCTCTCTTGCCTCCTCGAGTCGCTCTTTTGTGTTTCGTTCCAAGCATGGCAATTTTTGCCCACATGGCATCCACTCATAAATGACAATTAGTCCCTGGGTCCCCGGATTATTGATTGGTGCCTCCGGATCCAGATCTATGATGAGCGGTGGCGATGCTCCCGCATCATTCTCCCCGGGTTGTGAATAACTCGCCTCTGAGTTAGGACCATTGTCTTCCCTGCGATATAAGATAAGATCAGAGACGTTAAAGGTGTCGGAGATCTCATAGTGTTTGGGGAGGTCGATCTTATACGCATTTTCGCCAATGCGTTGAAGAACTCTGAAAGGGCCTTGGGCTTTTGGCTTAAGCTTGGCGAACCTGCCCGGCGGGAATCTCTCTTTTCGCATATGAATCCATACCAGATCTCCGACGTTGTAATGTATAGGCTGTCGGTGTTTATCAGCCCTCTCCTTGTACCTTTCATTTTGCTTCAGGATTTGTTCTCTCAACTTGGTGTGTTGTCGTTGCAATTGAGCAGCACGTTCCTTGGCGTCACTACTGAAGGTGTGGCTTGTGGGTATGGGGGTTAAGTCCAAGGGTCCCTTCGGATTCTCACCGTAGACTGTCTGGAAGGGGCTGCAGCGTGTAGTCTGATTTACAGAACAGTTGAAAGCAAACTCTAACTGCGGTAAAAGTGAATCCCATTCACGGATGTTCTTCCCTACAGTGCTTCGAAGTAGATTCCCAAGACTCCGGTTTACCACTTCGGTTTGTCCATCCGTCTGTGGGTGAGCGGTGGTGCTGAACTGTAGACGAGTCCCCAGCTTTCTCCATAATGTTCGCCAAAAATGGCCCATGAACTTGGGATCTCTATCGGAGGTGATCGTTAACGGAATACCATGGAGTCTGACTACTTCTTTAAGGTATAAATCGGCGATGTATGAGGCATCGTCCGTCTTACTGCATGGAATGAAATGCGCCATCTTGGAAAAACGATCCACCACCACAAAAATGGAATCCTTGTTTCGCTGAGTGCGTGGTAACCCCACCACGAAGTCCATGCTTACATCTTCCCAAGGGGCTCGGGGAACGGGTAATGGAACATACAATCCCGTATTTTGTTGTCGGCTCTTGGCGGCTATGCACACATTGCATCTCTGGACATAATTAGCAACCTCCTTGCCGAGTTTGGGCCAATAAAATTTGGCTGCAATGGATGTTATAGTCTTGTCTCTTCCGAAGTGTCCTCCCATCCTACCGTCATGGGCTTCACTGATGATGGCCCGGCGGAGGGATCCCCGTGGGATGCATACGCAGTTGCCCTTGAAAAGAAACTCCTGTTGCATGTGAAAGTCCGCATGAGGACGATCTTGACACTTTCCCCAAATGGAGCTGAAGTCTGGATCATTTGAGTATTGTTCCTTGATGAAGTCAAACCCCATAACTTGAGCCTGCATGGTGGATAGTAGAGTATAGCGTCGGCTGAGTGCGTCAGCCACTTGATTTTGTGATCCCGCCTTATGTTTGAGCAGGAAACTATAACTCTGCAGGAACTCGACCCAAGTCGCATGGCGCCGATTTAACTTGTGTTGATTGTTGATGTGTTTAAGGGCTTCATGATCTGTAAAGAGAGTAAAAGGTTGCCCAAGTAAATAGTGACTCCAATGAGATAGGGCACGTACTATAGCGTAGAACTCTTTGTCATAAGTCGGATAATTTCTTCTAGTCTCATTAAGCTTCTCGCTGAAATAAGCTATCGGCTTTCCCTCCTGACTGAGCACCGCCCCTATGCCCAAGTTGGAAGCGTCGCACTCCACCTCAAATAATTTGTTGAAATCCGGCAAAGATAATATGGGGGCTTCAGTTACTCTCTTCTTGAGGAGCTCGAAACTCTGCTGAGCCGCCTCGGTCCACTGATAAGACTTCCCCTTTAAGCATTCCGTCACCGGTGCGATAATGGAACTGAAGTTCTTGATGAACCTCCTATAGAATGACGCGAAGCCATGGAAACTCCGGATAGCAGACAGGGACGTGGGTATAGGCCACTCCGCAATCGCCTGTATTTTTTTGGTGTCCATTTGGATGCCCTCTTTGGATACCACATACCCTAGGAAAACCAAACTGTCAGAAAAGAATTCACACTTATCTAGGTTTACATATAACCTTTGTTCACGGAGGGCCTGAAAAACATGCCGAAGGTGCTCCAGATGCTGACTTCTCTCCTTACTAAATATCAGGATATCGTCGAAATAGACCACCACAAACTTGCCAATAAAGGGCTGAAAAACCTCGTTCATAAGTCGCATAAACGTGCTGGGGGCGTTAGATATGCCGAATGGCATCACTAGCCATTCATATAAACCATCTCGAGTTTTGAACGCCGTCTTCCATTCATCCCCCTCTCGCATCCGAATCTGATGATAGCCACTTCGGAGGTCGATACACGAGAATATAGCAGCACCATATAACTGATCAAGGAGATCGTCAAAACGTGGGATAGGGAACCGATAATGAATAGTAATTTTGTTGACAGCCCTGCTGTCAACACACATCCGCCAAGATCCGTCTTTCTTTGGTACGAGCAAGGCAGGGACAGCACAGGGGCTCTTGCTAACTCTTATTAGTCCTTTGGATAACAATTCCAACACCTGTCGTTGAAGTTCCTCGTGTTCCTTCGGACTCATTCTATATGCAGCTTTGTTAGGTATTACTGACCCCGGAATGAAGTCGATACAGTGTTGGATGTCCCTTAAAGGCGGAAGACCTGCGGGAATATCTCTCGGGATAACGTCAGCGAAGTCAGTTAAAATTGGGGATACCTCAACAGGATGTACAGAATGTGACTCGTTGGCCTCTAGCATCACCAAGATACAGCCTCCCTGGGCGGCCTCCAATTCTTTGCGCGCATCAGTTCCTGGAAGTAGAGTGAGACCCCGTTCTTCCTTCTTCACGGATCCTGAAGCCACCTTGCTTCTCGTTGGAGTTAACGTCACGCGTACTCCATCCTTCCGGAACATATACGTATTCTTGAAGCCGTCATGAGTGGTTCTTCTATCATACTGCCACGGGCGACCCAGTATCATGTGGCACGCGTCCATGGGTACGACATCACATTGTGCTTCATCAGTATATTTTGCCCCGATAGAAAACTTGATCTTGCAGCGCTTTTGGACTTGCAATTCTCTGTGCTTGCTTAACCACGTCAAGTGATACGGTTTGGGGTGATCTTCTGTAGGAAGTTGCAATTTATCCACCATCGTTTGGGAGACCACGTTCTCAAAACTACCCCCATCTATTATAACATCGCATACCTTTCCTTGTACAGTGCAGCGTGTGCGAAAAATATTGTGACGAAGCCATTCGTCGTTGTCCTCTTCTCTTTGCAAGTTAAGGTTGCGACAGACAAGTAATTCGCCCACGTCTCCTCCCTCAATGGTTTCTTCCTCAGAATGTTGTGGTTCAGCTTCCGCTTGGATTTCAGCCTCTTCCTCAACCAAGGTGACGATTCTGCGATTTGGGCAATCAACAGCAATGTGGCCAAAACCCTGGCACTTGTAGCACCTTCGGGATTCAATGGTGCTTGCTTTGTTTGGAGCTGATGAGTCTCCCTTTGATGGAAAGGTGGTAGCGGAGCCCTTACTAGGAGTGTTGGTGGGTTTACTGGATGAGGTCGGACCCAAAGGGGAATACGCCCGATTAGGGGTCGTCAAGGTGCTCCCCTAGCCCCTAATCTCCCTTTGTAGTTCTTCGATTCGTAAGGCCAATCTGCATACATCGGCGAAAGAGAGGAAAGTTTGCAGCTGGAGAGTATGCCGAATCTCTACCTTTATCCCGCTCAGATAGTGCGCAATAGTCTGTTCCTCTGATTCGTTGACATCACAACGGATCTTCAACTGTTCGAACTCCATGGTGTATTCATCCACTGTCTTGTTATATTGTTTCAGATTGTGGTATTGTTGGAACAGATCCAATCGATAATGCGTGGGGAGGAATCGCCTCCTCAGTTCTCGCTTCATATCTTCCCAAGTGATGATGGGGTGATCCCCTTCTCTGATACGCTGTCGTTTTAGATTTTCCCACCACAACCCTGCATATTTTTTTAACTTTAAGGCCACCAGTTTGACCTTGCGATTCTCAGGGACTTCTTTATAATCAAATACCTTTTCCACGGCTTGTAACCAGTCGATGAAATCTTCGGGTTGTGAGCGCCCCTCGAAGTCTGGAAGATCAATTCGGAAATCCGGTTCTTGCCGCTGGAATCGAATGGGTTGGTGATGCGCTGGGTGGGGAATAACTGCCTCAGGAGTGTAATGGATGAAATCTGGTTCCTCTGCACCGTGTTCTGCGACTTCGGCAGATACATGGGGGTCAGGGGTCCTCCTCTCAAGGCGGGCTCGAAGTGCAAGATTTTCCCCTTGAAGCCCAGCAATCGTCGTTTGCATCTGCCGGATCTGTTTGGCCATATCTGCCATAGTAAGATCATTTATATTGCGTTCACGTTGGTGAGCTTCGTCCTCCACAGGTGCCTTGCTTCTATCTCCGGCCATGATCGACGAACGCTCTGATACCACTTGATACCGGACTGACACGCCGATGTCGATGAGAAGAATCTGCTTTCTACAGGGCTCTTCTCCAACACACAAAAAGTAATATCGAATGTTGTAATAAGCAAAACAGAATTGATATCCTTCGAGTTTATCGCCAAAACGAGTTTTCCAATACAACCGAAAATTTCTGACGAGTTTCTACTATTCGAATAATTCAACAACAATAAGACAAAGGGGTAACTATGAACAACGAATCGATCATCACCCAGGAATCCACCCGAGAGAAAGAAGCTCCGTCGTCCACGAGAAGAAACGCCTCCAAGGAATCCACCCAAGGGGAATTTCAGGGGAGAACCTCGACCGAGGAATCCACCACGGTAAAAGGCCCTCAGTCCACTAGGGTTTTCAGTCTCCAACGAGACACGAAACCACCGTCGAAGAGAATAATTATCCAGCCTCCTCTCTTGCCTCCTCGAGTCGCTCTTTTGTGTTTCGTTCCAAGCATGGCAATTTTTGCCCACATGGCATCCACTCATAAATGACAATTAGTCCCTGGGTCCCCGGATTATTGATTGGTGCCTCCGGATCCAGATCTATGATGAGCGGTGGCGATGCTCCCGCATCATTAGTCAAGTTGAGCAAGAAGGACACATCTAAGAGACTTGAGCTGCAAGTGTTGACCACAAATTTGTAGTTTCTATTTTACAAAATTACGATTTCGTAAGCTCTTAAAATAGTCTAGATTAACACAATTAAAAGCCACATAACATTTATAAAACTAATGCTATCATTTTTGTTGTCATTAGTGAGTTATCAAATTAAAGATGTATTTGTTAGATTGCATAGGATCAACTAACTCTAGGGTGTCATTTGTTAAGTTACTCTTAAATAATACACTTGGGGAAGTCTTTAAAAAAAAAAAAAAATCCAATAATCACTTTAGTTTTAAACCTAAAAATGCAAAATACTAAAAACAATTAAATAGCTTATATTAAAAAATCATAATATGATTTGTCAAGCGCTATAAAAAGTTGTTAATTCGAAAAATATATATACAACATTGCTCCAGAGATATTGTAGATATTGTTATACTTATTCAAGAGTAGAATTTTGAATTATATTTGTTCATAATTTTTTAAAAAAATTTATATTTGTTGTTGTTTTTATTTTATTTGATGGAAATTTTAATGAAAAACATCGTCGCATTTTATCCTCTTTATAAGTGTATGTAATTAAGAAGATCAAAGAATTTTTTTTCGAGATAAATTACTCCTTTTTCTTATTACCGATTATCAAGCAGTAAATAGTTAGAAAAATATATAATAGAGAGAAAATTTTGGAGTTTAGGGAGTACCCTCATCTTCTTGGAGTCAGCGCCAATATCGTTGGAGGCGAAGTACACCTCCGGCGACCGCTCGGCGACCCCGTTCTCCCGGCAGAAGGGCAGCCAGTAGCGCGCGAACCTCGCCGCCTCCGCCAAAGCGAACAGCGTCACCGCCGACCCGCCGTCGTCGGACACGTAGACGGATAGCTTGTCGGCGGGGTAGTCGAAGGCCATCGCCGAGAGCGCGGTGCTCGCCACGCTCACCGGCGGCTCCCGGCGCGGGTCGGCGGTGCAGATGAACGCGTCGAGCGCCGGGAAGTCCTGCGGCTTCACCTCGCGGAGGAGGCGGTCGGGGAACTCCCGGCGGCGCACGGGGCGCCACCGGAAGGCCTGCGCGGTCAGCCACCCGAGGAAGAGGACGAGGTCGGCGAGGAGAAGGAGGATGGAGATCGGGGCGATGGGGGTGGATAGGCGGTGGCGGATGACGGCGATGGCTGCGACGGTGTGGAGGAGGGCGTACGCTCGGTTGAGCGGCGCGAGGCCGATCGGGCGGACGCTGTGGAAGGCGGCGGAGCGACTGGATGACGTCATATCTCCTTGACTTCTTCCACCTTGTCGGACAGATTCGAGCTGGCGAGATGGCTGCAATGTACGATTTATAGATCACTAGGCTTTCTCCTACATTGTTACGGTGAAGATAGAAAACCCTAACTGTAGCACTGTCATTCTTTTCGTCTCACTCGATTTCGCTGCAGTTGGAGATCACCATCAACCTTAAAAAAGTAATTTCTATCTCCTCCTAACCACCGCTTGCCCACCCGACTTCGCTAATTATCGCTGCAGTTGGAGATCACCATCAACCTTTCTGCTTAGTGTTTGTAATTAAAAGTATTATCGCTGCCACGCAGGGATTGGGAGATTGATCATCACCCTTCTCTAATTTTCTAGGTTGACTACCAATTAGTGTTGGACACGTAGGCTATAAGTAAAAAATTAATTTACTTAATTATTTTAAGGTCTTATAATAGATATTTATTTAAAATTTTATGTCGTTTAAGTATATTATCATATAAACGATATAATTTATTTTTTAAAAAAGAAAACTAAAACTAATGTTTCGCATCACCTACTTCCTGCCACTGCGTGAGACATTTGAGATCTCTCTTTATCAGAAATAATTTCTTGCCACTGAATCAAGACAAAAAATCCTATTGGAAAATATTATCGATGACTTAAAATCTACCGCCTAAAAATCTTTTGCATTCGATTGGAGGATTTAAAATATTATCCTATTGGAAAACAATATCCGATGAATGCCGTGGAACCCTAGAATTATTAACCAGACATTGACAGAAAAAGGACAAATACTGGTTGATGTTTACTCAGCAGGGGAATCTTTGAAAAATCCTGTCACGTGTTTGAGAAATTTCCAGGGCGTTCATCTATCTTCTCATGATTTTGCAGCACGATTGCTACTGTCAGTAAAGGGATCATCACTTACCCTTGATTAAAAGTTGATGAAATTTTTTAAGATCCAATATCAGCTCAATTTCATTCAACTTAACATATGATCGACGTGAGTATGTGCGTATATGTGTATGTGCGTATATGTAAAAAATAGTTCAAGCTTTTCTAGTTGACAATTCACTTATCAGTTGACAGATGTCAAGCCAAAAGGGGGATCTTATGTTGATTGCAACATCTTAACAAATTAAACAGCTGTGGGAAAAGAACAGCATCCAATCTACATAAATCAAGTCAACTTGACACTTTAACAACAAAGTATGATCAGCCGCTATCTTCAGCAAAGCGGCCACAATCAGTAAGTGGCATGGTAAATCGACACTTACCACATGCCACCACCACCAATGTTAAAAATAGAATGGGTCAGGCAGGGCTTTTTGCAAATACAACAAACAAACGAACAAAAGGGCCGACACAAAATCCATTAGGGAGAAAAATAAGATACACCTCGTGCAGTATACAATGTTAGACACTATGATTCAGCCCCAACATCTCCTTCAACTCCTTTTACAACTGTTGCAAGCCAGTCAGAAGCAGATGCTTGAATTCCAGGCTCCGTTTGCAGCTCCAAACATATAGGAGTAACAGCTATCTGAACCATGAGCAAATTTAAATGTTAGAGTAGAAAGCATAAGCTCAAGTTGTAAGATGAAGAGTTGTATAGACTCACATATCCTTTCTCCAGGGCTCTAAAATCAAAATCTTCTCCCACAGATTCCTCTTCCTTGTCAAGAAACTGCAAACAGAAAAAGGCATAAATGACATGCTAACAATTCCTAATGCAAAATAACATGCTGCACGAAAAGTTAACACAAACATATTAACTTTAATAATTATAAATTTATTAAAATCCATTAAGGGATCCATGTTGACCACAAGGGTTCACAACTTTATTCGCATTAGTGTTTGTATTGCGGCAATTTATGTATTTAAATCAGCCTTACCTCTAGTCGGAAGTACTTTTTCACCTGTTCCTTCTGAGTGACAGATTTTCCTGTAGTTGCGACTGATTCTATTTCTACAGTTTTCCTCAGTTTTCCTCTGAGTGCCAGATCGCCGTGTTGCTCCCTGAAAAATACAAATTCTTTATAATCAAGGAAAAAAAACATCAGAAACTAATTCAATCATGAAGGAATACTAACAGCAGCGGAGGCATCTAGTCCAAGCTATGCAAGTTGAATACCGAGGCTTTGATGCATAGACATGAATTGCCCAGAAGGATGCCTATTAAGGGGATACTTCCCCGCAGAAAATAAGCAAGGAAATAAAGAGAAGAGCAATGGACTCACGAATCAGGAGCGCAGACGTGGACGTCGCACTGCCCATCCCGAACCAGGGTCTCCACGAGCAATGCGAGGCCCGGGGAGCCGATCCCGTCAGCGTTGGTCACGAGGACAACGGGCTTCGTGGATCCATCGCCAGCGGCGGCCTCCTCGGCCGGGGGGGCAGATGGGGGATCATCCGCGGGCGTCTGCTTCGAATCGGCGTCGTCGCCGGTGGGCTTTCTCCCGATGAGGACATTCTGGAGGTTGGCGACAAGGTTCGGCGGAAAATTGTTATATGCGTATGCGATGCCGGGGGCAGACGCATATGATATGTGTCACGCCTAAATTACGTTAATAATTTTTTTTATGAATTTTCACGTGAATCAACGCTTCACTCGAGTCTAAATACGTTAACACAGGTATCACAGTGGTTGAAACCGCAGGATTAGGCACGACTGATGAAGTCAATTCCTCAAACCGATTTTCAGCCCGACTATAGACTCAATAAGGATCGCTACCGTTCGAACATGACGATTGCTGGAGATCCGACTTCCCGCCGACGAGAGAAAGGGGGAGCGAGAGGTTCGTCGAAGCGGGCGATGATGGAGACGACCTCCATCGCCTGCTTTTTCTATTTCTTCCCATTCATCTCTCGTCAACGTCGGCACGTGGCCCGAGCCCCTCGACTCGTCACATTACCGCACGCGCGCTGCATTTCCCCTCACGTCGCTGGTTGACGAATGAGTCCATTCTTCCAAAACAAATTCGAATTTTTGCCAGCCGCGCGATTTGGGAAAGCTGGGCTGAGCGCTCCTATGGGCTGAAATTGGGCTGCGCCCAATCTTTGGCCAATAGGCCTAACAATATGGACCAATTGTGGTTATTCATAAAATGCATTAACTTTTGTTTAAATGTGAAATAATTAGGGTAAAAAGTACAAAAAAAGGTTGAATGATTGGAAGAGGCTGGACTGCAGAAGGAGAAATGTGGGCTCTAATCTCTATACACTGGTTGTCACGCCTAGCCCATTCCACCCGTCCACGTCAACCCCAATGACTCCAAATGCGTGCCCAAACCGGATCCAAAATCGTGCTCGCAGATTTCATTTGCGAAATTCGCCAGCACATTCGAAGTCATTGATCGGGTCAACACCTCGTATCGAACGCCAGGAGCTGAACACGTCGTTGTCTTCACGCCTTCGAACGCATGCGTTCGTTCATCGGTCGTCATCGCCGGAGAAGAGAGGTGGACGGGTGAAGGACGTGTGGCAGGACCGAGCAGCCTTTACCACCGGAAGTTGTCACTGCCTAAGCTCGTTCCGGAGATGGTGAAGAAGGAGGCACTCGCCGGAGAACTCAAGGAACTTCATCGGAGAAGACAACACAGGAGACTAAGGGAATTTTATGTTGATTTGATTAGGATCAACCTACATAAACCCTTACATAGGGCACTCTCTTGCTCCCTCACATTGATGGCCCATCGTCGTCGACTTACAGCACCTCAACTCACCGGAGGAGCTCTACGTCGCCCGCCTACGACGGCATCGGAGCTGCTGCTCCGGGAAGAGGCCTCTCCGGCCTCTCTTCGTCGTCCGCCTGGCGACGGCATCAGGGCCAAATCCCTGGAACAGGGGAGAGGTGCGGCTGCCGGTTGTGCCACTTGGATGCTGCTGCCATCGTCGGGGGAGGCGGAGGAGCATGCCCCCGGCTCCGGTCCTGCCTCCCCCCTACTCTCTCTCTCTCTCTAGGACGGAGCTCGAACTGGAGGGGGAGTCGTCGATGTCTCTCGGAAAGCAGGGAAGCCGCCCGCTTCCTTCCCCCTTTTCCTCGTCGCTTCGCCCTCTTCATAAGGGCGAGGAGACGACGCCGAGCAAGGAAGGGAGAGCGTCTGCCAGCCGAACCTTCCTTCCTTGATCCCACCGAAGATGCTGCCACTGAAGTCGCCACCATCGCCTGCGTTGTCTGCGCCAAAGACAACGTGCCAAAGATGAAGCCAGCGTGGAGTTGGGCCGAGCCTCCTTCGTCCGCGTGGGATTGGGTCGGCACCAAATCCAAATTTCTTTCGGTCCGATCCACCAAGAAGTCGGCATCACATACTCCCCCACCAAATCTGGACGTCGCCCTTGACGTCCTCTTCAAGGTCCTCCGTCGGACCACCGCCTGTGCACCAATCTGATGATGAATGCTGATGAACCACATCGCATGGATTCGGCATTCCTCCCGACTTGACACAACTAGGCTCACGTACTAACGCACCACCCGTGGTACTCCGCCCAACCTCTTGTGTCCCAGCCGACGTCATAACGTGCCATAGTACTCCGCCCAACTCAATGCACTCAAGGTCACATCCATAACGCATCATCCACACATATGCTCCGCTCAACCTGCAGTCATTGAGTTCACGTCCTATCGCACTGGATCATCATGCTCGTCAGCAACCTGTATCACCAAACTCATAAACCTGGAACGAGTCTCTCAGACCCCTCATCGGAGTCCCACCAATGTCGGAATCCTCGTCACTCCCCTAGCGACGGCATCGAAGCCCGCTGCTCTGGGAAGAAGCCTCGCAAACTTCTCATCGGCATCTCACTCACAGATGCCGTAATTCTCATCACCCGCCTGGTGACGGCATCGAAACCCACCGTTTTGGGAAGAGATCTCGCAGACCTCTCATCTTCGCCCACCCGGCGACGGCATCAGAGCCTCTTGCTCTGGAGGGGGGTGCGCTCGCCACAGCCCTATTTGGTGCGCCACCTGCACACCGCCATCTCCTTGCATTACCATTATCGCCGGCAGAACCTTGGCTCTGATACCACTGTCACGCCCAGCCCATTCCAACCATCCACGTCAACCCCCATGCCTCCAAAATGGGTGCCCAAACCGGATCCAAAATCGTGCTCACCGATTTCATATGCGAAATTCGCCAGCGCATTCGAAGTCGTTGACCGGGTCAATGCCTTGAACCGAACGCCTGAAGCCGAATGCGTCGTCGTCTTCACGCCTTCGATCGTACGCTGCCTGCGTTCGTTCATCGGCCGTCGTCGCCCGAGTAGGGAGGTGGACGGGTGAAGGACGTGCGGCAGGTCCGAGCAACGACTGCTCGGCCCTCAGCCTTTACCACCGAAAGCTGTCACTGCCTAAGCTCGTTCCAGAGATGGTGAAGAAGGAGGCACTAGCCGGAGAACTCAAGGAACTTCGCCAGAGAAGACAACATAGGAAACTAAGGGAAATTTATGTTGATTTAATCAGGATCAACCAACATAAACCCTTACAGAGAGCACTCTCTCGCTCCCTCACATCGATGGCCCCTCGCCGTCGACTTACAGCACCTCAACTTGCTGGAGTAGCTCTACGTCGCCCGCCTGGTGACGGCATCAAGGCCAGAGCCCTGGAATAGGGGAGAGGTGCGGTTGCTGGTTGCACCGCTTGGATGCTGGTTCCATCGTTGGGGGAAGTGGAGGAGCACGCCGCCGGCTCTGTTACGCCCCCGAGCGCCACCCGGGATCCATGCCGGGAATCCCAGCCTCGGGACGCAACAACAACTGTACCTGACCAGATAGCACATAACCCAAGAGATACAGGACAAAATAATATATTATAACAAAGGCCAACCCGGCCACAAATATTCATAAGTCAAACCCACAGATAGATACAAGACCGGCACAGCGGTCAACAGAACCAACAACGCGACCGGCGCAGCGGTCGACAGGCTAAACAAATAACGAGACCGGCACATCGGTCAATATGTCCAACAGATAATACGATCGATGCAGCGGTCGACAAGCCAACAGTTAACAAGACCGGCGCAGCAGTAAACAAGTTTAACATCTACATAATATAACATAACATTCGACACACTGATAAGATGCAACACAAACCCACCCAGATCGGTGGTCACAGACTATCTATCTACTCTGCTCCAGAAGGAGCCACGCCAGGACCTGGAGGCAAATCAAAGGGGGTTAGCCGGAGGCTAAGTAGGGATATCACAAGTTGTATGGTGCATGATCAGATATAAAGATTTACCAGAACTACAACCAAGACTTTACATGTCCCATATAAAGTATAGTCAAACTCAAATACGTATCAATATACGTGTCATCATACACAGGTAAAACTGGGAGCTGATACAGCAGTGGTCCACGACCCACAACTCTATAAAGTAGAGTCCCTGAACGGTAGAGACGACTGTCCGTCGACAGCCCGCTAGTGTAGCGTCCTACACTCAGTACAACCCCTCACTGGGCTGATAACATCCAAAACCTCAAGCCCATAACATCGGACTCTCTCGGTCAAACACTATCACAGGGAGACGATCACACAGCATCTCAACAGAAATATCACAGGCAGTATCCGAGGTATACTGAACTATCTATCACTAGATATCCTGCCCTCAAGGTATGTCTACATAACTTATACCACCTACCAACTACCAATAAACATGCAATAACAAAATATTCATACCGTGTTTCATGTAACAGGTTATGTCAATAGGAATATAACTCAGAGCAGAACGGGGATCAGATAGTAATCAACAGTAATATCAACAATAAGAAAGGTGCCGCTAATCTACACATGTGGTTGACACCGTAACAAAGGAGAGGAGGTAAAATTCCTACCTCAAACAGCAGATGAACAGAGCAGAACCAACCCGATATGTCACAAGTATCAATCAACAGGACCTAACATGTAAATCATCGAATAACTCCATGTATCCTTTTACCATAATCGTTAAATATCATGCAAATCCGTCATTAAGTGTTATTTTCAGATCTGGGTTACTTAATTGAGTTCATCAGGTATAAAAGTCTAGATTGGTTCGCATGTGTTCATATAAGCACGTATAAAGTCGGGTCGGGGTACTAACCGAGTTCGCAGCCTTGTGCGAACGAATAACACCACGTAGAGTCGGAATATGTAAGAACCAACCACACGGACGTAAACCGCGGCGTCAGCACTATTTTCGGAGACTGTTTGAACTTCGCCGGAACAGTAGTGCCGCCGCTACAGTGTCGCCGAACAGTGTTTCCGGTGGCGGATCGGGATGTTCCGGTATCCAAAGTGTAGCCGGCGTTGAGAGGGTTCCGGCCGTACGGTCAGTTTCACGGGACGAGGTCTATATCACCGGAGATCTGGGAAAAACCGGCGGCGGCGGCGTTCGCGTAACTCGCCGGAGCTGAGGAAGGCGACGCCGAAAACGGGCTAGGAGGAGGCAGGCGAGGGAGGCTCGCCGGAGGTAAAAGAGCCCACCGGAGCCGTCAGCGACAAGGATCACGTCGGATCCGACGAAGTCGCGCGAGTAAGGGATAAACGGCGTCGATCTAATTACAAGAGACAGAACTGGGTCTCGTCGGCGACAGGCCTCGTCGGAGAGGCAGCCGGACGAAGGTGGAGGTGAGGGCGAGGGACGAAGTCGTGAGGAGGAAGAGTACCGATCGAAGGCTCGTTCGTTCGGTGGAGAAAGACGAATGGCTGGGGAGGAAATAAGGGAGAGGGAGGGGGGCTCCCGCCACCCTGAATGGGAAAAACGTCCCATTAATACCCATTTAAAGCAACTTTTGAATTCCCCCATTTAATGGGCCCTTTGGGCTTCCCAGACGTAACAGTCGATGTCTCCCGGAAAGCAGGGAAGCCGCCCGCTTCCTTCCCCCTTTTCCTCATCGCTTCGCCCTCTTCTTAAGGGCGAGGAGACGACGCCGAGCAAGGAAGGGAGAGCGTCTCCCAGCCGAACCTTCCTTCCTTGCTGCCGCTGAAGTCGCCGCCATCGCCTGCGTTGTCTGCACCAAAGACAACGTGCTAACGACGAAGCCAGCGTGGAATTGGGCCGAGCCTCCTTCGTCCGTGTGGGATTGGGTCGGCACCCTATCCAAATTTCTTTCGGCTCGATCCACAAGAAGCCGGCATCACAGTAGTGATCATGGAAGAGCATGATCCCTTTAATCATAGAATCGTTGTAAACAAAATTTATAACGAGTTTTTTTTTTTCAAAGACAATAATTTACTACAAGTTGCTGCCGCGATTGGCTCAATGCACAAAGTTCCATCAGGATATAGCTAGGGACCGTTGACTCCATTTTCATTGGCGAGATCTCAATCCAGATCTATTATCTATCGTGGTTTACTATTCAAAGACACAACGAAAGCGCGGACGAACTATTCGACTGATCCAAAACCAGCAAAAAAAAAGGAGAAATAATTGCCAAATTATCAAGAAAGAACTCGTAGTTGATTCTTGTACCATTAAATTTCTGGCAATAATGTCTGTAATTCGGCAGATTCAAGCAGTCATAGCGTAATTATTTATGTAACATAGCCAAATAGCTAATTAATTCAGTCAACCATGGAAGAGGAGATATCCAACCCAGTGAAGGAGCGCCGCCGCCGCCACCGCCGCCACAGTCACACACCCAGGCATCCTACCCTCGTCCGTCCTCACGAACATAGCCTTGTAGATCGGCCAGCAGTTGGCCGTCACAAAAGCAGACAAGAACAGCTGCGCAAAAAGCTGATCGAACCCGCCGCCGGCTGCCGCAGCTCTGGCGAGCCCGACAACCAGGGAGCTCAAGTTGACGCAGGCCACCGCTCCCAGCACTGCAAACATTGGCGACTCCACGCCGAAGTAGAACTCTTCCTCCTCGTACCGCTTGGTCTGCTCCTCCTCCATCACTTTGCTCGTCACGTTGAACCCCGGCGCCGACACGCCCACCTGGTTCAGCCCGAACTGGATTGACCCGAGGAGGAACGACGTCAGGCCTCTCATCATCCACAACCGCTGGTCGCTCCACCATCGGCGGACGCCGGCGCCATCGGCAAGGAAGTCTGCGAGGTCCTGGCCGTAGGCGCCGAGGAAAAGGAAGGCGTAGAGGTAGAACCAGGGGTCGGAGGCCTTAGGGAAGAGAGGCTTCTGGTGGACGAGGGTCAACTGTGGGAGGAGGCCGTACACCGCCATGGGGACGGACAAGAAGCCCCAGAGCGTGTAGTAGGCGTAGCAGAGGCCCATGAGGAAGGAGGCCTTCGTGGTTCCGAAAATGAAGGGGTTGTGCCTCGAGAAGCCCACCTCGTGGAGCCCCACGACCCACCTCTTGCACTGGCTGAGCACGTCGTTCAGGTTCTTGGGCACGTCGGCGAGGAACGCCGGCCGCTCCGGGTCGCAGAACACCGACTTCCACCCCTCGCACTGGAGGAGGTACCCGGTGTTGAAATCCTCCACCAACGATCCGTAGCGAAATCCGATCTGTCCCGAATCCATCCAATCAGCAAAAACACAGAATCTAACTAATTTTTCAATCGAACCGAGCACGGCGGCTGGCGGCGCTTACCGACGCGCCCCATTTGGTGCCGTCCTCGTAGGTGCAGCCGGCCAGCTGGTAGACGGCGCTCAGCGGCGATTGCGGGGCGAGGAGCGGGGACGAGTGCAGGGAGCGGCGGGCAAAGAAGCAGCCGGTGCCGGCGTAGTCGGGGCCGCGGAGCCCGTCCATTCCTCGCGGGTGGATTGTGAACAGGCGCTTCATCTCGGACGCATAGATGTCGCCGCCGTTGACGCCCCGGAAGCGCTGCGGGAACTGAACAAACGAAAGGTCGGCGGCGAAGGCGGAATCGAGGAAGTAGCAGAGCGCGTGCAGCGGCGACCGTGGGTTGCTGCAGCTCATGTCGCAGTCCAAGGTCAGTACGATCGGAGCGTCGGTCATGGCGCTCGACACGCGCGTCTTCCAAATTCAAACCAAAGTCAAAATAAGTCAAAATCTTCGGCCAACCAAGATTGCGGCGCAGTACGTACCAGAACATTGAGCGCGCCGGCTTTGAAGTGGTGGTGGGCAGTCGGGCGCTTCTCCCTGGAGACGTAGATCAGATTCGGTAGTGGATTTCCGGCAATGTCGGAATCTTTACCGTTTTCAAGCAAAACCTGCCCAACAACAGAATCTTGGAGTAAGTAAAAACGTAATCTATCTCCAAATTAAGAAATCTAGCTAGATTCAATATACAAAAAAGAAATACTTTGATTATTGTAGGGTGGTCTTGGCGAGTAAATCCCTTCCACTTTTGGAAAAACTGAAGATCTTCTTCGTCGTTGACCATGTCATTGCCTACGTAGCCTCTCTCCAGTGCAATCTCCACTCTCTCCGACATAGTTTGGTACATCACCTACATTACACAGTGATCAATAATACATTAAAAAAATAATTTTATAATAGTAATAATAATAAATTCAAAGAGATCTACCCAAGGTACGTTGATCTTAACTTGGACATTACTAAAAATCTTAACTTTTGACGGCTGTAATTAAGAGAGAGAGAGGGTAGAGTAAAGGAGAGTCGTAGGATGTCATTTCTTGATTTGTTTGCATGCTTCAATTAGTGACAGGAGTCAGCACCACTCAACATTGGCGGCTGACAAGACAAGGAGTCAAGGAGTTGATCAATAATACATAGTGATATATAATTATTTTTATATTTGTGTGCAACTATTTACTGTGTGGGCATGCATATGACACGTGGAATATCTTCTTAGAAGATAATGAGAATGAGTTAGACTATTCTATTCTTAGACCAAAAACTGAAAGAAAATAATAAAAAATACAATAATTAACTATTCAAGTGGAGCAAGAAGAACAAATTAAGAGACTTGAGCTGCGTGTGTTCACTACAAATTTGTAGATTCTATTGTACCAAATTATGATCTTAATGATTTCATGAGATTTTGTAAGCTCTTAAAAAAGTCTAGATTAACACAATTAAAAGCCACATAACATTGATAAAACTAATGCTATAATTTTTTTTTTGCCATTAGTGAGTTATCATGGGATTAACCAATGCTAAGAATCTTTAAATTAGATTCTCTCCTCGGGAATTGGAGGTCAAATCATAATTGTACTTTTTAAATTGGATTTTCTCCATAGATATCTTAGTTTTAGATAGAATACTAAAAACAATTAAATAGTTTTTATTAAAAAATCATAATATGATTTGTCAAGCGCTAGAAAAAGTTGTTATTTGGAAAATAAAAAATACAAGATTGCTCTAAAGATATTGCTATACTTATTCAAGAGTAGAATTTTGAATTATATTTGTTGATATTTTTTAACAAATATATATTTTTTGTTTGTTTTATTTTATTTGATGGAAATTTTAATGAAAACCTTGTCACATTTTATCCTTTTTTAAGTGTATGTAATTAAGAAGATCAAATAAACTATAATTTATTTTCGAGATTAATTACTTCTTTTTTTCTTATTGCCTATTATCAAGCATTAAATATTTAAATGGTTCGAAAAATATATAATAGAGAGAAAATTTTGGAGTTTAGAGAGTACCCTTATCTTCTCAGAGTCAGCGCCAATATCGTTGGAGGCGAAGTACACCTCCGGCGACCGCTCGGCGACCCCGTTCTCCCGGCAGAAGGGCAGCCAGTAGCGCGCGAACCTCGCCGCCTCCGCCAAAGCGAACAGCGTCACCGCCGACCCGCCGTCGTCGGACACGTAGACGGATAGCTTGTCGGCGGGGTAGTCGAAGGCCATCGCCGAGAGCGCGGTGCTCGCCACGCTCACCGGCGGCTCCCGGCGCGGGTCGGCGGTGCAGATTAACGCGTCGAGCGCCGGGAAGTCCTGCGGCTTCACCTCGCGGAGGAGGCGGTCTGGGAACTCCCGGCGGCGCACGGGGCGCCACCGGAAGGCCTGCGCGGTCAGCCACCCGAGGAAGAGGACGAGGTCGGCGAGGAGGAGGAGGAGGATGAAGATCGGGGCGATGGGGGTGGATAGGCGGTGGCGGATGACGGCGACGGCTGCGACGGTGTGGAGGAGGGCGTACGCTCGGTTGAGCGGCGCAAGGCCGATCGGGCGGACGCTGTGGAAGGCGGCGGAGCGACTGGATGACGTCATATCCCCTTGACTTCTTCCAACTTGTCGGACAGATTCGAGCTGGCGAGATGGCTGCAATGTACGATTTATAGATCACTAGTATTAATTAAATGTATATTATTTTCCAGTGGAGCCTACCTTCGCATTGAAGAGACGAGAAGAAAAAATTTTTTATTGAAGGTCCAACAAAGCTATCGTAGGTTGGCTTCATCCCAATCGTCCATCTTTGATTCTAAAAAAAATTCATAACGGAGCAGCATTTGCTCCCGTTAACATTTCTCTCCCCTCAATAAACCCTTCTCTCTCCTCCATTAACCCTTTCTCTCCTCTCTCTTCACTCGAAACCTCTCTCTCTTCCCTAGAAATTTTTTTCTACCATCTGGCTTCTCATCATCTCGTTGCCCTCGTCGCCTCTGCTCTTGCAATCGCCGGCATCTTCAACACTCCTCTCCTTCGTCAGACTTCTCTCCTCACTCTTCTAGGCTTTCTCCTATCTCGTTACGGTGAAGAAAGGAAACCCTAGCTGTAACGCTGTCATTCCTTTCTGCTCACTCGATTTCGCTGCTGTTGGAGATCACCACCAACCCTAGAAAGGTAACTTCTATCTCCTCCTAACCACCGCTTGCCCACCCGACTTCGCTACTATTGAAGACTATTCATCGCCAACCTAGGTTTGGCGATGCTCTTGTCATTTCCTCTAATTTTTCATATTAATTCAATTAAATTTATAGTTTGAATCTAATGTTATTGTTAATGACTATGTAATTTTTTATATATTTACAAAATTAATTCATATTATAGAAATTTTAATTCTTATCGTAGAAATATGGGTTGTTTTGATTCATGTAAATGCGCTACAAAACCAGGTTATGGGTGGTTGAGAACCTCATTAGTAAATATAATATTTATGCAAAGGATCACGCAATATGTTTTTACATTGTTTCAAAATTATTTCATATCATAGGAGTTTTGATTCATATTGTAGAAATTTAAGTAAATGCACTAAAAAAAGTAAAAAAAAAAGTAAATGCACTAAAATACTAGGTTAGGGATAGCTGAGAATCTAATTACTGAATCTAATGTTTATGCTAAGGATCATGCAACTTTTTTTTTTATATATTTTCAAAATTATTTCATATTGTAGACATTTTGGTTCATATTGTAGAAATTCATGTAAATGCACTGAAAAACTAGGTTATGGGTGGCTGAGAATCTCATTAGTCAATCTAATATTTATGTTAAGGATCATGCAGTTTTTTTATATTTTTGCAGAATTATTTCATATCATAGAAATTTTGATTCATATTGTAGAAATTCAGATAAATGTACTGAAAAACTAGGTTAAGAGTGGCTGAGAATCTCATTAGTGAATCTAATATTTTTTTTCAAGGATCGTGTTATTTTTTTTGATAGTTTTTCAGAATTATTTCATATCGTAGAAATTTTGGTTCATATTGTAGAAATGCATATAAATGCACCTCAGTAACATTGCATGTTGTAGAAATTAAGATAATGAGCATTTCTGGAGATAATTGGAGTTCAGAGAGTTCAAGTTCTAATGATCATAGTTTTATTTGTAAACCACGGACGCGAACAATAGGAGGACAAAAGGAAAAGGCAGCATGCACAGAACCTACTCGACCCATGTACAGCAAGTGTTCATTGGCTAGACTACATAGTACAATGAATGGATTATCTAGTGGCAACTCCATTAAAGAGGACATGCTTGCGACCCCCTTTGGCCATTTATTACATATTCCAATCGTGGCCTTAGATATGTTGGCAATTGAATATTTGTTACCAAGATGAGATAGTGAAAGGATAGAGTTCAAATTAAATAAATCTTTTGTCCACTTTACTGTGAGAGATGTATCTCATATATTGGGCTTTCCAGATGTTGGTAATTTGGTAAATTTTGATTTGGAGTTGCCCACTAGCTCCTTTTATAATGAAGAATTTAGAAGAGAGCATATTAGTCGTGTACTATTGGAAAGGAAGCTCACTAGGCTTAGTAATGATGGCTATACCTTAGATAAGGATAGAATGATTAAGCTTGTCATTCTATATATTTTTTTGTACATTTTTGTTTAGCCGTGTGAGTTATACCTTGGAGCCATTTTTTGTCACTATAGTTGAAGAGATTGACATGCTTCAAAAATACAACTGGGCTGAAGCAGTACATCGATATTTAGTTGATGAATTAACTAGAATCAGCAGGAAAAAAAAACCCAGTAGTTTTTCTGGATGCGTCATTCTTCTTAATGTAAGTGCACTAGCTAGTTCATTTTTTATGTATCACGTCTTATGTACTAACTAAAAAAACTGTTCTTTTCAGGTTTGGTTATATGAACATTGCACATTGTTTAGGGCCGATATGGTGAAGGGTGCTTACCCTCGCATTAGTCGTTGGGCAAATGTGAGATTGCTACGGCGAAAGATTTTTTTTGAAAAGTCTCGAATCATTGAGGTTGTACTTAATCAATAGTTCTTCCCAGAGTTTTTCAAACCGTTCCACACTACAACGCTCGTATATGCAATGTCTGAAATCCTGTACAAAATGGTTTGAACCATAGATCACCTGAGATAGATGTATTGCTGCATTCTGGAATATGTGCCAAATACAAAGCCGGTGTGCACTATTTGGCATCACAGTTTTCACTGCTTTTGATATTGCAGCTGATTGATCTGTGAATATAGTTGCAGGTTGCCGTCCATTCATTGCTTATAGAAAAGTCTCAAATAGTCAAATGAATGAATCAGCAGGCTCGTCATATAATAAAGCAACACCAAACATAATTGTCTGCTTATGATGATTTATGCCAATAATAGGAGCAAATGGCATGTTATATTCATTTGTTTGAAAAGTTGTATCAAAACAAATGACATTACCAAAGTATGCATAGTCTATGATAGATTTACCATCGGCCCAAAAAAAGTTAGCAATCTCTCCTGACTCGTGAACTTCAATGGTATAAAAAAATTGAGGATCTTTTGCCAACCTATCCTTTAGATACTTAAGAATACCTTAAGTTTCTTTTCCATCTAATATTTTCCTCATACGTCTATGGAGATAGTTGGTACTATCATCTCTAATAAAACCAACTTCATTATTGCTTGCCCCAGCTTGAAAATAATTATACACATGATGTGCTTTGATACCTGATTCTGCCATCTGATCAATAAGTGCACGTTGGAAAGATAAAATTTTCCTATGTGATCTAAGCATGTGAAGTTTGTTTGGACTAGTCATTGGATGGTTATGGCAAGTAACAAATTTAGATAATGTCCAAATGTTATTCATGTCAATTTTGAATTCTACTCGAGCCAAGCAATCTGTTCTTGTCTCGGGTTGTGGTTTTATAGTGACATGTGTTCTATGAATTTGTCGTAAACCTTGTTTGCTACAAGAAAATTTACGAAATTTTAAACTCCCGTCATTCCTACGCTCCAGATGGTGTTTCTTTATACTAAATCTCATTCTTTTTTGCATAGTCATTGTAAAAATTATATGTTTCAATTTCATTATCAAATGTCATACCAACAATGGGGTCTGCACATAATGTCATACCAACCACAGGTTTAGCACTATTTTTCACTGGCTCAACTGGCTTAACTAGCTCAACTTTAACTGATGCTTCCATATCATCCACTTCCTGGCACGATAATTAAATCATTTAAAAATTACCCTAAATAAAATTCACACTATCATTTAGATTTTTACTTACCAATTTTACAGTATTCGAGTTGATTTCAGGAAATACTTCATCATTTGATGACTCCCAATCGTGGATCTTATTGTACATCATCGGCTTCTTTGCTTTCTCCATAGTGTCTTAGAGTGTGAGGAGGGAGATAAGATAGTGAGGAGAGTGTGAGGAGGGAAAAGAGGAGACGCCGACAAGGGTAGAGGAACTTCTTTGGCAAGTTCGACGACAATGAGAAAATTTTTTTCAAGCCGCCACTGTCGGGGAGAAGTGCAGCAAGAGATGAAAAAAATGCAAGAAGCTTTTTCGAATGAGGAGAGAGAGTGATGAGAATAAGGGTTTATGGAGGAGAGAGAAGGGTTTATTGAGGGGAGAGAAATGTTAACGGGAGCAAACGCTGCTCCGTTATGAACCTTTTTTAGAATTGAAGATGGACGGTTGGGATGGAGCCAACCTAAGATAGCTCTATTGGGGCCTTCAATAGAAATTTTTTTCTCAAGAGAATATCCTAATGAACACACCTCATGTACTATCCAGAGCGTCCTGGGCTGCTTAGGAAATTAGCCCCCATCATCCCGTTAAATTGGCTTTGAGATTTGTGCTCTAGACGGTTCTTAAAGGATGAGGTGATGAACACGAATCTCAAAGCGTTTTTGGGGTGTGCACGGAAAATCTTAAGCACCAGGCCTGGGGAAGAAATTTTTTCGAAATTTATTCCTTCTTGGACTATTCTGCTCGCAGAAGTCTTAAAAAACGCTAATTAAAAAAAAGGAAAAGATTTTTAGATAAATTACTCTTTGTAATTAAAAGTATTATCGCTGCCACGCAGGGATTGGGAGATTGATCATCACCCTTCTCTAATTTTCTCGGTTGACTACCAATTAGTGTTGGACACGTAGGATATAGTAACAAATTAATTTACTTAAATATTTTAAGGTCTTATAATATGAGATATTTATTTGAAATTTTTAAGTATATTATCATATAAACGATATAATTTATTTTTTTAAAAAGAAAACTAAAACTAATGTTTCACATCACCAACTTGCTGCCTGCGACCTTTGCTCCCTGCCCCCTGCGTGAGGTATTTGAGCTCTCTTTATCGGAAATAATTTCTTGCCACTGAATCAAGACAAAAAAAAAATCTCCTTTAATTTTAATCTACCGCCTCAAAATCTTTTGCATTCGAATTGGAGGATTTAAAATATTATCCTATTTGAAAACAATATCCGATGAATGCCGTGGAACCCTAGAATTATTAACCAGACATTGACAGAAAAAAGGACATACTAGATGATGTTTACTCAGCAGGGGAATCTTTGAAAAAACCTGTCACGTGTTTGAGAAATTTTCACTGATAAACTTGGGGGAGAGGAAAACTATAAAAAATAAAAAATTACAAGAAAATTTTTTTTAGAAAAATAAAAAAATTCATATCTTATTTTCTAGAAGGAAGAAAAAAAAAAAAAAATTTCGAAGGTCAAGCAAAAATTAATTTTTTCATCCACTTTTTCATTCAAATTTTTCGTATTTTTCTTTCGCCCAAGAAAACAACAAAAAATTTATCTTTCCCTCTAGTTTCCTTTCAAAGAAACAGATCCTAAAGGGATCATCACTTACCCTTGGATTAAAGGTTGATGAAATCTTTTAAGATCCAATATCAGCACAATTTCATTCAACTTAACATATGATTGACGTGAGAAAGCTATGGAGTAATATTATCACGGGAGGCAGGTACACAAGTAGGCAATATGTGTATGTGCGTATATGTAAAAAATAGTTGAAGCTTTTCTAGTTGACAATTCACTTATCAGTTGACAGATGTCAAGCCAAAAGGGGGATCTTATGTTGATTGCAACATCTTAACAAATTAAACAGCTGTGGGAAAAGAACAGCATCCAATCTACATAAATCAAGTCAACTTGACACTTTAACAACAACATATGATCAGCCGCTATCTTCAGCAAAGCGGCCACAATCAGTAAGTGGCATGGTAAATCGACACTTACCACATGCCACCACCACCAATAAATAGAATGGGTCTGGCAAGGGCTGTTTGCAAATACAACAAACAAACGAACAAATGGGCCGACACAAAATCCATTAGGGAGAAAAATAAGATACACCTCGTGCAGAATACAATGTTAGACACTATGATTCAGCCCCAACATCTCCTTCAACTCCTTTTACAACTGTTGCAAGCCAGTCAGAAGCAGATGCTTGAATTCCAGGCTCCGTTTGCAGCTCCAAACATATAGGAGTAACAGCTATCTGAACCATGAGCAAATTTAAATGTTAGAGTAGAAAACATAAGCTCAAGTTGTAAGATGAAGAGTTGTATAGACTCACATATCCTTTCTCCAGGGCTCTAAAATCAAAATCTTCTTCCACAGATTCCTCTTCCTTGTCAAGAAACTGCAAACAGAAAAAGGCATAAATGACATGCTAACAATTCCTAATGCAAAATAACATGCTGCACGAAAACATAACACAAACATATAAACTTTAATAATTGTAAATTTGTTAAAATCCATTAAGGGATCCATGTTGACCACAAGGGTTCACAACTTTATTTGCATTAGTGTTTGTACTGTGGCAATTTATATATTTAAATCAGCCTTACCTCTACCCGGAAGTACTTTTTCACCTGTTCCTTCTGCTCAGATTTTCCTGTAGCTGCGACTGATTCTATTTCTACAGTTTTCCTCTGAGTGCCAGATCGCCGTGCTGCTCCCTGGAAAATATAAATTCTTCATAATCAAGGAAAAAAAATCAGAAACTAATTCGATCTTGAAGGAATACTAACAGCAGCGGAGGCATCTCGCCCAAGCTGTGCAAGCTGAATACCGAGGCTTTGATGCATAGACATGAATTGCCCTGCAGAAGGATGCCTATTTGCTGAGATGGCTTGCCAGCTTAAAGTATATCTCCGAGAGCTCTGCCTGGTCAGCTTAAAGCCCTGCCAAAAATAAAAATAAAAACAAATGTTGAGAGTGCAAAAGAGAACTCACGCAACTAAATACGGAGTAACAATCCAACTAATATCAGGATGCAGGCCATCCACTCAAAATAGAAAGAACAATTTAGTTCCTCAATCTAGGCTAGGCATATTTGGGGCGACTTTGATACTGTAGCCAACCAGCAAAAAGGCACTAAAAAGAAGCAAAATCCAATGAGCCAATGGCAATACACTAAAGTTATAACACTCTAGTTATTACAATATTGACAAATCCAAAGTCAAACCAAAACTAAATCTAACAACTTCCAACCACATCACCATTCAATATTTTTGACCTACTTGAATCTAAACTACATATGATAAAGAGTTCCTCAGTTTGATTCTCTCATGTTAGGTGCATAGCTTTTTTTTTGCTCTGAAAGTAAGTTTCGTCATTAGCAGTAAGGGAATGAGGGGAATTGGCTAAGTAGGTGTTCTTTGAGGGAGCAATGGGGGTCTTTAGTACTCCTAGCAGTAATAGGCCCTGTTGAATTTTCTTTTATTAGATTAACTTGATTACATCAATAGGAAGTGTCTATTATAAATAGCATCAAAAGAGCTCCTTTTATTAGTTAGAAGTACAGATTTGTCTTGTGAAAATAAAGTGACATCTGATTTGTGTCCTACCTAGTCGTAGAGGACAAAGAGGTATATCAAATTGCCAAATTGTATTTGTCAAGCATCCTCAAACCAGATTCAATGGTTATTCATTGATGTTCTGGAGCTTATTCCATGGAAAACTAAAACCAATCTCATTGACAGATCCATTGACATCAATGGATTTCATCATTCAGAGTAAGAGTAGAGCCTAAAGACTCGGATTTTCTTGTTAGAATGTTCTCTCCAATCCATCTCTCTTAGTTTTGAAGGTTTGTTTTAAAGGTCAGAATACACCCAAATTGACTGCCAAGCAATTTTTCATCAGCTTCAAAACTGTCCACATTTGTAGTTAGAAGTACCAATTATAAAACATATAATCAATTATGGAAATGATAAACATTGCTACTATTACACAATATTAAAGACTGCAGTAAATGGATAACTTGTGATCTTCTTGTTACTTTATGATTAAGGATGAAACTTAAAATAATCTCGCTTTTACAAAAAAAAAAAAAACTGCATAGACAAACCTAGTTTCCTCGGCCCTCATTAAAATTTACAAACAAATATCAAAAAGGACGTCAACAAATTATTAGCCAATTATTCAATGATAACCTTAAACATGATAGTAAGAGCCTAAGACGTATCCAAAGGATTCTTGCACATATCATAGTCCATTAATTTTATACCAAACATGTTAAAAATATATTCTCCATAAAAATATAACTACAGGTATTTAGCCTCGAGCTTGCACATTAAACCAAAAAAGAGGTTTAATCTGACTTCACAAACCTGGTTGGAAGAGGGAGTGGTGGGGATTTCTATGTTCAGCAGACAGTTTCTTGGAAAAATCCCCTTTCCAATGTCTTTAATTGCTGCATTTATCAGTGGTAAACAAACATCAGCTGCATCCTTGAAATCCTTTTCTTGGCTCTGGTCTTTCTTCCTAACAGAAACAATCAACTCTAGCAAGGTGAATTACAAGTATCAAGCAAGACCACCATAACTAGAATACATCAGGACGTTACTTACCAATTCAAAGAAATTACTAGAGACGGTACTCCACTCAATAGAGCCTCTCTAGCACCAGCAACTGCTCCTGAATAGAAGCTGCATAAATTCCACAAATTTAAATAGCTGATAAATGTAAATTTTTAAGAATCAATAAACATATAAAACAAAAGAAAATATAAAATAATATTCAGGAGACCTATATAAGAGTAAATTGTTGCTGATAGAAATACAATCATGTGTTCAAGAATGTGAAATTAAAATACTCACATGTGATGGCCACAATTTGATCCCTTATTAATTCCGCTGATAACCTGGAGAATTAATTAGGCATTATTAACTTTTTGGTGAAACATACCGTGATGTCTGTAACCAAAACTAGAAACTGAAAATTTACCAGCGCGGGCTTTGACCACGAGTATAACGCGCCAGATAGAGCTAATGACACACAATCAGCAGGAGAACCTGTTTACGTAAATAAACGTCTATAGTCATCTAACAAATAATTTATATGGTTTTCTTGCATCAAAAAATTTGATAAAAGTAAGATGCAAATAGCTATGCCATAATATTGCCAAGCAGGACCTTTTAGAATGAAGTTGTTATTTTGTTTAGAACAGAATAAAAAAACAGAGGAACAAAAGCAATTTGGAGAAAAAAAATCAGAGCATAGATCTTACCTGAAATCTCAAATGCTGCAGCACCTTTAATATCTGCAGATGTCGCTGCAACTGTTTGGTTTAGAGTAATTGAATGACCAGATACAGACTTTTCCCTTCAAGTAAATAAAATTGGAATAAATACAGTAGCCGCAACACCATTGACAACCGACGTAGAACAATATCAAGTATTCCAAAGTTTCAAACAGGACGAAGCAGGTGGAAGTTACACCCACCATTGACAACCATTGACAATGGTTGAGTAATTGAATGACCAGATACAGACTTTTCCCTTCAAGCAAATAAAATTGGAATAAATACAGTAGCCACTACACCATTGACAACCGACGTAGAACAATATCAAGTACTCAAAAGTTTCAAACAGGACAAAGCCAGTGGAAGTTATATCCACCAAAGGCAACAAGTGTTTTTTTCCAGGAAAGGAAATTGTTGAAGTAAAATCAAACTCAAAGAAAGGAAGAAGACAATTGCAAAAATGTATTTACATCACCAAAATGGCAAGATATCTCCATCCAGAAGAACAAAGGGAACAATGCCGAAAAAACATCATGATTAAACAAATACCAAACATCCATTTCTAATGGGAAAATTAAGGGGATACTTCCCCCGCAGAAAATAAGCAAGGAAATAAAGAGAAGAGCAATGGACTCACGAATCAGGAGCGCAGACGTGGACGTCGCACTGCCCATCCCGGACCAGGGTCTCCACGAGGAATGCGAGACCGGGGGAGCCGATCCCGTCAGCGTTGGTGACGAGGACAACGGGCTTCGTGGATCCATCGCCAGCGGCGGCCTCCTCGGCCGGGGGCGCAGATGGGGGATCATCCGCGGGCGTCTGCTTCGAATCGGCGTCGCCGCCGGTGGGCTTTCTCCCGATGAGCACATTCTGGAGGTTGGCGACAAGGTTCGGGGGCAGACGGTTGCCGCTCGTCGTGGAGTCGGGATCCGTCATCGGAGCCCCCCCCAAAGGCGATCGGGCGAACGAAGAGAAGGCGAAGAAGGAGAGAGAAGAGGGAGAGCCGGCGAGGGAGTAGATATTAGAAGAGGGAAGAGGGGATGGAGATTTGGTTGGACATTACTGGGTCAAGAGATGGTTCGAAGGCCAATGGCCAGAGGCGATATCTTAAGGGCGAAAAAGAGATGGAAATGGAACAGAGGATTGGAGGACCAAAAGAAAAGACGTATTTATACGTGAACTTGTCCGCGAGAAATATTTCCAAAGAGGCGATACGCGTCGTGATTGGAGGACATGTAGGGGCGTGATAATTTTGGGTTAATTGCGTCTAATTATACCCACAAGTACCAAATGAGTTGGTGCATGATAATTGGCCTCGGGGAGATATGGGACCCATTTGTGATTTAAAGACGACTCTCTATGATGTCTAATTTTTTTTTTCAGTATAACGTCTAATGCGAGCGGCTAATGTCACTCACATTTAAAAAGCACATTTTTTTTTAATAAAAGGCGATTAGCATATATAAGAATATATATAGTACTAAAATTTTTAGTTCCATTTCTATTATCTGTGCAAAAGTGTATTAATGAAAACTGCGAAGAATACAACTAACAAACTCATTATTATAACAACTTAGCCCATTGAGATGCTTCCCTTCAGAATTTAATACTTTGCACAATAAAAGTATGCATTTTCGATGAAACCAAATGATACGCAGGATGATTTGACCATCATAAATATGGAGGCTAGGTTAAGCCTGTTCATGGTTTGATTAACTGAACCGTTGATCATAGTTAACCGGTTAACCGAACTAATCGGTTCAGAAAAATCATAAACCGTTCTTGAACCATTGAACCGGTTAACCGGTCAAACAGTTAAACCTTAGAGAAACGGGTGCTCCTTATTGTTCTTATGGTTCAGTAGTTATTTAACTCAAAGGGTTATGTGCATAGATGACGTCTATAAAAATAATCGTTAGCCCCTAAAATTTGAACAAATTGAAATAATTTCCAATTGATGATTATTATTGTGAGGAGTGGGGAAGGGGAACCAATTGTGAGATTGTGTTATATAAGTGAGCATTATAACTTATAATATTAATTAAAATTGATGAAAAATTTTAAAAAATATATGTAGATAAAAGCACAAAGGGCATTTGTGGACCAGCCATATCCCCAAAATCTAAAAAAGAAATGGAATGGAGGTTCATGAAAAGCACAACAGTGGGATAGAATATGACATTACGCTTATTCTTTACAGAGAAAGAATCAAATTTATAAAAACATATTCCCACGAACACCTAAGAATGCCTCTAACTTAGATTTCTCGTAGGCTTTGTTTCCTGCCAATTTATATCCAATTTATATCTAGACGACGTGTGTGTGTAACAACTATGATTATCAAGTCATTGAAATTCATCACAGTCGGGGCCATGAAACTGACGCAAAAGTGCTACAGAATGGTTTTTAAAAAAAATCATCAAGCATTTATTGTTTGGCAAATCAATCGCCTTCCCATCCGATAAGGTGGGTCATGCGACAATGGTGGGCGAGCATAAATTTTCCTGCCTTAGCGTCTTGCAACGTAATAAACATGAACACATTTATTTTCTTTTCCCTCTTTACTAAGAAAAGAAAAAAGAACTTTCCTGCAGATAAATTCCACCTCGATTATACCTTTAAAAAATAGACCAATTTGCTAGAGGACATGATTTTCAGGTCAGCAAAAAGGGTGACGCTTAATCCTGTGTCCTCACCGAGATTAAGAAAAAAAAGGCATGCACACCTACGTCATAACAACTATCAAACTATACTCAATGCAATTATACTTGCATAGTTGATAACGCCTTCATTTTTTTCAGAAAAAAAGGATGATAATGACACTTATTAACTAACCATAAGTGATAAATTTTACCTGCTAGGACTAGGGATGACAAAAAACTCCATACCCGACCCGACCCGACCCGAGGTCAACGGGGAAAACCCGAGTTGACCGGGGGTCGGGTCGGGTTCGGGGAAAACCCGACAGGGGTATAGTCGGGTCGGGGTCGGGTATGGAAATTTAGGTACCCGCCCCGAACCCGACCCCGAACCCGCCCCGACTATTAAAATAATAAATTTACCCCTTATAAGTTATAACCTAGTTACTAAATTTTAATAATTTATGTAGAAATGATGATATAGTTTATGTAAAATATTTTTTTATTTATATATTATGAATAAATAATGCAAAATAATTTTAAAATATTATTTATAATATTTATTTATTTTTTAGGTCGGGCGGGGTCGGGTTTCCCCGTGGAATCGGGTGTGGGGCAGGGTTTTCTAAACCCGTCGGGTTCAGGGACGGATTTGGGAAAGTCAGGGTCGGATCGGAGATGGCAAAACCCGATCCCGATCCGCCCCGTTGCCATCCCTAGCTAGGACATCTTGTAAGGCAGTAATCCCTCTTTTTTTGACCGAAAGGCTTGTTTAGTCATGAAACCGGCAAAGCAGCATATCTTTTTTTTGTTTTGAGGGGGCAAGGGAGGCTTTCCTTAATGATGGAGCAGGACACAAGCCTTTTCATGGCACGAGTATTGCATCTCTACCTACCCAATTTATTGAAACCAGTCCTCTTCCACAAAAGAAAAGGGAGAGCCGATGTCAGCAGTAAGAAATCCAAGAAGCAATTGAAGGTTAAAAAGTGGAAAAGAATCAAAGAGTGAGAGCGATGTGTCTCCTGACTCCTCCCTCTCCTGTGCTCTCGCAGGTCAATGCCATCATGGTGAGTGACCACACGAGTCAGTTCAATCCTCACGCGCAAGTATAACTGTATAAGCGACTGGACGAGAGGCCCAAATCAACCGAATGCATTCAGCTCACTTTTTCTTTAATAGCATAAAGGATCCAAGAGAGTTTCGACATCATTAGCAGCATCTATTCCAAACTCCAAAAATACATCAATGAAGCCTACAAAGAAAGCCATGTGCATGAGTTAAAGTTTTGATATGATGAGCATCATCTTTTCTTCAATCCCAGACACCTACAAAGATTACAAAACGAACATATTCAGGTAAGTTTTGCCTCTGATATAATTACAGAATTAGAGTTCATTAATAAGCACTAGGCTTTGTTGTAGCCAAAACACCCAAAAGCTCTAATGAGTGCCAACAGTTTTGTTGTAGCTGAATGAGACAAGTATAATAACCTTGGTGGTTAACCCTTGTTTTATAAAGAGATAATTCTTATAATTCCCTAAGCGCTCTTTTGGATCGTCCAATATAAGTCGGATGACTCATTGTATCACTTTCATTTATAATTGAACGATCCAAATTTAATCTATCTAGATCAAACAATTCAAAAGCATTCCTTGATAGAAATTTCTACAAAAGAATTTATTCTCCAAATTAATCTATCTAGATCAAACAATTCAAAACATTCATTTATAGAATTTATACAAAATAATTTGTTTTTGAAATTTGTTCGCCCGGCAAATCAAATGTAAATGTGGACTCACTTGCTAGCCCAAGGTTTGTAATACCAGTCCGGTGAGCTATCGGACCGGTACAATACCGATCAAACTGACAATTCCGGGCAAGCAGCGAATGTTGGAAGCTTCAACAATTGAAGCAAATGTAGACTCACTTGTTTTTGAATTGAAGCTTCCGGCGGCACTGGAAGCGGAGTTCAATGCCACTGAAAGCTTCAATCAAAGCTTCCACTGGCAGCGGATTAAAGCTTCCAGCGCCACCAGAAGTTTCAATCGAAGCTTCCAACGCCCGCTAGTCCGCCTCGGAGCCATGCTCCGACGGCCGTTCCGAGACCAGACAACGAGCGGACCAATACGTACCGGTCCAATACAAAACGGTTTTGTGATCCCTGTGCTAGCCACGCATCAAACTTTAGATATTTAATTATTTGACATGCCAAGGTCACTTTAAAATTTCTTGGTCAAAGCTGACACTTAAAAATTAAAACAAAATAAACTAAAAAAGAACACATGTTATGTTACCTTTTGCATCTATGATTCTCAAAACATAGCTTATGCAAGTTTTGACATCATTAGCATGTTATTTTTCCACTCCAAAACGCACATACAAGCTGGTGAACACTAGAATTAACAGCTCTGATGGCCTAGAGTTTAGAGCTCATGATAACGATCTTTTGGCAGATTGTATTTGATTAATCCTAAAAGAAGTATAGAATGACTCATTATGCTAACGAGATAACTAAACAATGTAGATGATATAAAACCCACCAGGAGCCTGATTTATGCTAGGATTCTCTAGCCATTAGGCAAAATAGGTGGCCTCAATAACGACTTGGGCATGGTCTAGAAACTAATACTACATACACAAGCGTCTCTTGCTGTTGTTTGTTTAAAGCATAGTACATGCTAACTGTATCCACCTGATCTCATATTGTCTTAACATAATTTTTAAAAAAAATTTAAGAAATCGTAGAAGATCGCAGGGAACCTATGGCATAAGACTGCAGCTGTCAGAATACGTGCAGACGCCTGGAATCTGCTAAGCACGTCAAGGAAGTTGTCAGAAAAATATAACGTGGCGAACACGAGGAAGTTGGTGGTACACACATCTGTCTTCATAATTGCTAGATCCAATAAGGAGACCTTTTTCACCACTCTTCTACCTGGGCGGAAATCTGGAGCTTTGCACGAAACAGGAATGACTGATTAATTGATCAAACAAGTGAGAAGCGGAGACCCTTCACCCCCAGGCAACTTCGTTTAGCAGCAACGTAACACCGGCTCACTGCAGAGAAGTCCTGGATCACCTGGATCAAAGAAATCGTTAGGATAGAAACAACCAACATATAAACAAAAAACGTCAGGCAGCACTCTGAATGCCACTCTTCGAACCACAAACAACTTGTTTTTAGTTTGTTGTCTCAGGAAATTAGCTATATCCTGTTAGCATCCGAAAGATTGGTTTGTTGAGTGCTTAATATCAGAAGTACACTCGCTGATGATTCCATGAAAATAGATAGAAGATGCTAAACAATATCACGAGAATAGCCAGCTTTTATAGTTAGTCAAACTCTTATCATCTGCATCCATATGTCTGCAGTAGCATATTACAATACTAGTAAACGCTCTTTAAAATCAATACTACATGAATAACAGAATTCAGATAACATGACAAAAGGCTATCTTAGGATGTCGTAGCAGATCATTTCAGCAGTAGCAAGGCGTACCCAAATCCACCAACGGACAACCACATATAAGAACCATTGAAAAAATCTTCAAACGTAGGACTAAACAATTTCAGGATGAAAAACGCGTATGTCTGAAAATCAGCAGAGTTAGCTCGTTTTATTTTGTCTAGTCCAATGCAGCATCATATGTAACATGAACCTTGAGATAGCCTTCCCTGCACCCACCAGTGAGAAGATACATGACACTAGCATAACTCTACATAGAAAACAATTCTTAAAAAATATAAATTAAGGGGGCGTACATAATATTCAATAACTAAATTATTTTAGAAGTATATGACAAAAAAAATATCATTAAGAAAAAAATGATATAGTTGTATGAGCAAAAATTCTAGCTATTTTACGATAGATGGATTATAATTGCAAGATATTCACCAAGGGACTAATTATATCCCGTAGCATGCTCCAGAATGACATCAATATTGGAGCTACAATCCAATTCAATCACCTGATCATACGAAATTTCTGATATAATAGACTATCATTTGAGGCGTGTGTTACACACCTGAGGTCAGATGGCAATCAACTGCAGCGAAAACTTTCTAGTAGAACTAACACATTCATTTGGCAGTGTACATAACACCATCAGTCCCAAATATTCGCACCCGTGGCCGTGACCACCAAATTTGGCATCTCAAAATATAGAGAAGACAATAACAACAGCTCCTAGCCTGTGCCACAAAACAGAAACTCCTCCAAGATTTTTGATGCCTCTGATACTTCACTTTGGAGGCTTTTGGAAAGTGGCATTGTAGCAGTACCACTGGTGCAGCTTGTGTTTTTCAAATAGTCACCAGCAGTGATTTTTGTAGAAGGAAAAGAGACATTAAATCCAGTCTGCAGATTAGGAAGAGATTTTTCACTGAAATAGGTAGTACTTTTTTGTCGATTTGTAACTGATTTCTCTGGTTTCTGTTCATTACACCCATGTTTCTCAGGAAGCAATGTATCCACAGGCTTCTTAATGCCATCTGAAGGCCCATTTCCAACAGAAATAAAACGTAATCCATTAGGTATTTTCATGGAATGATTGGCAGTCTTCATCATATTCCCTTCCAACTGTTTCGGCAAGACAAAACCAGTACTAGAAGTCATACTTTTCACTGGAGTTTTGGCGTTTAAAGGTTTCTTGTTCAAACATTGTTGTTTCCCTACCTTCAACTTTTCTGCTGTCAATGGAGAAACCAAATTGCTTCCAACTGATGCTGAGGTCAAACCTTCAGAGTTCAAGATCTGAAGAATGATTGATGCATTAATTAATTCAAAGATCACATAAGCTTAACCAGAAATCAACTAAAAGAAAGATAAGAGAAGAAATTGAATTTTTCATCAAATAAAAGAGCTAAACAGAAAATAAAAAATCTACGACAGTAGCAACTAGGTGCCATATGCAAGTGGGTACCTTATGAGAAAATTTGCATCTATCTCCTCGATGGCACATGCCTTTTGACTGGAAGTTGTGGCATGGATACTTTGAGAGTTCATGATCAAATTGACAATCGTCACCTTTTAAGCAAGAATCAGTTGCGAAGTACTTGCATGGCTGAAAGAAATAAAAAGGTAAATGAAATGGAATAAAAATATCATCTAAGTTTTGCAAGTCATGCTTGTAAGCAAATACCAAGACAAGCAAACTAAAAAAATGTCAAGGTCAACTGGATGCATAAGAAGGAAAAACCAGTAGAAAAAAAGAAAAAAACAAATATTTATTACATTGTAAAAAAAAAAAAAAAACTCGCTACCAGTTTGAGGTAACTTGTAAGAAAGAAATTGTCGCAATAGAAATTCCAAAATGTGCATTCTAATACAAATGGAAGGGATGCAGTTAGCTCCGACATTCAGTCAAATGAAAATGTAAAGCAAATATTCTCAGAGAAATTGTCGCACAAATGCTATAAAAGATAAGTTACATGCAGCCCATACTTTTAGCAGTTAAACAAAAATCAAGGCAAATATAAGTGGAACATGTAGCTGAATTTTGTTAAGATAGTAGCTTGCCAAACTCTCTTCCTAGGTACTGCTGTTTAAAAAGAAAGCAATGTTTCTGTAGGCCAGAAATTGTAAATTAGCTATCTATATATTTTTCTCATCAAACATAATACATGCAAAACATGGCGTTAGTTATCAGATATATCCCAAGTCGTGCAGTTTGTTTGACCAAGAATCTAAGGAAAGCAAGGTTATTATACAGTAAAAAAAATTGTGAATTTTACCACCAGGAAATCATGGCTAGAACAATGTATTGTCTTCTAATGGTAGTAATATCTCAAACTTCAACTCAATATTATAGGTGGAATATCTACCTGCGACTTTGTTATGGGGGTAGCATCATGAGAAAATTTGCAGAGATCTCCCTGCAGAAAAAAGTATCCTGTAAGTCTTCTGGAAGCCACATAGTAACTCACTAATCAGAACAAGCTGACAAAAGCTAATACAGCTACCATTCTGGATTATATAACAAAAAATGCATCCATGAAAGATCATAAGCTTGTGAAAAAGATTCATACTAAACATGTGAATGAGAAGAAATATTACAGAAGAAAACTGCAATCCTTGTTTTTACGTCAATCATGAACACTTACCCAACTCAATTCAGTAACTATACAACATATTCCATCTACCATACGGAAAATAATACATATAATTGACAACAATCAACTCATAAAAGTAGTCATGATGTCAATAAGTACAGTTCACAACCCACAAATAGTTTAGAAAAATAAGCAATGTAGGAGTACATGTGTGTTGCTAACGTATTCTAGCACATAATAACCCTAGCTCTCTTCCATGTGGTATTGAATTGATCAAACCTTGAGTTTAACATTATTTCATAATTTGTAGATCAAAGGTACACACAAAAGTCTACTATGTTTAGGATTATCAGAAGATGTCACATAAATAACAAAATACCTCTATCCGTGCATGTACAATCTACATTGGTTTGCATGCAAAAATAAGAGTGCTGTTTATTCAGCGAAAAGTGATACACAAGTAGCTAAGTCACCTATTCATACATGAATAGTTTGCATGTAGCAACATGAGTGCTACACTGCTACTTATTTATGAGAGAAGCATGCAATTATCCAAGTGTTGCATGTCCATGCATACGCAATCAACATTAGTCTACATGCAATAGTATGACCACTACTTGCTTGTGAAAGAGACATGCACGTAGCTAAGCATCTTTTGTAACTTCGTCCATGCTTGAATTGTATAAATTGAGTCGACCTGCAAGATCACTACTCGTTCATGTATATAAGAGGTATGTAAATGGAGAAAAAGTATGGTTTGATACACTAAAGTATTTATGATCAGTTTTTGGAGGGAAAGGTGGAAGCTCAAGTCTGAGAGAGATTGTGTTATAGCCCACAAAGCTTCCAGTGTGTCACATGCTCCAACAAATATATCTTGTTTTTACAATCTACGCTGTTCTAGACAAGCATGGATGTCACCTTGACTAGCTCCTTAAATCTCCCTATTTTGAACCCTCTGGTGCATCATCTTTTCCATTGTGCCATTCGACTTCAACATCATCCTTGGATCGATGATTTCTATTTGAAGTTTAACTATGGTATATGTTAATTGGCACCCTTCCTATTCTTCTCCTTATCAGCCTAGAATAGCAAAAGAAACCTTTTTAAGTGCTCCTCTCAATTTCTTCCTTGAAACTATTGCCTTCTTGACCTTCCTTCCCATTGCATGCAATGAATGGATGCGGCCTTACCATTCTTAAAATTAATAGATTTCTATTCCGAGTTGAAAGTAGGCAAAGCAACCACTAGCACAAGAGCATTTGGGTAAGGGGGCCACCAGCTATTCCGATTTCTATTCCGAGTTTATATTTCTCTCCAACTACCAGTGTCCTTCATATTACACTTCACTTGCGCAAGAAATATATACTACAATCATAACATCACATACAATATAGCTGGAAGAAATATAAACTAAGAGATGATTCAACAATAAAATATAGATATGCTGTAGACTAAACCATAACCTTCCAAACGAGACAAAAAAACATTAAATAAATAGTTAGTTCAACCTGCTGACATCTGCCCATCAGATAGAAGTTGCAAATTTTTACTACTTGTGGTTTTATTACTGGTTGCAGCTTCAATCTCTTGACTCCTTGTTCCCTCTCTTTCTCAGCTCTTCTCCTTTTCTTAGCCTTCTGCAAATGAAAAAAAAACAGCCATTAACATACATATCGGATTTCTTTTACATGAAGTGAAGGTCGTCTGCTGCAATAATGTTACAGTAACATTAATTAATAATTAGGTAAACAACACAAATTCTCAGCTACCTTTTTCTTGGCCTTTCTTTCCTCAGTTAAAGCTCCCCTTTTTGGTTTTGCTTTGACTTTACCAGCCTGATAAGGTAAAGAAACAGAACAAAAATCAAACAAGAAAACTATGCATACAAGAAGTCAGAGACAAAATGTTAGGAGATAAAAAGCTGGAGTGTGAACAACAGGTCAACCTAGTACACCAAATATATAGCAATGGCCATTTTATGGCACTGCTAAGGTCCATTATATATTGCGACTCTAAAAAAGAACTGAAAATAAATAAGCAACTTAGAATAAGTATATTCAACTGTATTCAAACTATAATAATCTGAAACAAATCAGTCTTCGTGGTTTAATAGATGAAATATCAGAGTAAAAAATGAATATTATAGCATGCACCCTGCACACAGAAGTTAGCAAGAAAAAGATTTTGATAAACATAATGCTTAAAAAGGCTAAGTTGGATTTACAATATTAAAAGGGATCATTGAACTTATTGAAACGATCATATAAGTGTCACATACCTCATCAGTGGAAGCTTTATTTGGACACTCTTCACGTGATATGCTAGCATGTAAATCATTTGTTTGCAACTCAACATTCGCCTTAGGGGCATTGCTACAAACATTTTCCCTTTCAGTGTTTCCTTGTCTAACTTCTAAAGAGAGATGAGCATCTCCATCCTTTCCATCAGTCTCATCTAAACGATTATTCTCTGACAAGTTAATTTCTCTTGAGAAAATATTTTCACTAGAACAATCAGTCCCTGAGCGCATAGCTGAATATTCATGGCGTGCATTGTTAATAACCTCAGTCTGATCGTCAAGTGGTGCACTCTGATGCACCATCAACTCAGATTCATCTAAATTCCAAAAATCACCAGGAATTTGTCCTTCTTCAACTTCCTCGTCATTATCTGAATTCATTAAGGTATTTAATAGGTTCTTATCTATGCCGTTTGACACCAAACTGTTCAGGGAAGAATTCAAGAGCTTGTGTCGATGCTCTACTGTTAATTCATTTGATGTATTAGACATTTCCTGAGATTTAAGCTTCAAAAGCTCATTCGGAGACAAATGAGGAGCTGATAGTTTAATGCATTCATTGTTGTCTGCATTCAGTGTATCATGAAGCAGTTCATTAGAAGAAGAGCACATTAATAATGTATCAACAACTTCATTTGTGAAGGCCTCTGACGGAGTTTCATTTATGTGTTCAAGTGCTACTTCATGAATGTTTCTTTGTTCTGAATTGGCCACTTGGTCAGCGATCTCATTCTCAGAATCAAGACACAGACCAATATCCACCTCAAAGACGCTATCAGCAACTTCAACCGGTAATCCCTCTGCAGAACCATGTTCCTCCTGCACTTGAACCGATGCAGAGCCATCAATGATACCATGAATTGGTGATTGTGAGACTTCATCCATACAAACATTTTCCTCTGGTGAAAACTCTAACTTAGAGCCAGTGATTGGACCTTCCTTGAGTCCAACATCAGTTTCATGGCCGCTTTCAACGTGCTGAATCCCTACCACTTCACTCTTATACGAAGACTCATTTTTATCACTCTCGAATTGCCGCTTCGGCACTTCAGGATTGCTATTCACTGTCTCAGCATTCCCACCCCGCCCAAATGCATGCTTCTCCACCCGACGAAGATCACTTTCCAAAACAGCATTGAACCTAGGATTTCCACAGACGAAACTCTCGCTGCCACTACGCCCAACCACTGACAAAATTCCATCACCATTTCGGTCAGAAATTGATTCTTCTCCAGCAGAAGTGTGGTCGGGTGCCTGCGGAGCAGCGGCACACAGGACGGGGGAAGCCGCAACTTTATCATCCACGAACTGCCGCTGCAACCCTTCAGGCAGCGTGCTGTTCGCCGCCTCACCATTCCCGCCCTTTCCAGTTTTAAGTCTCTCCTCCAAACGAATGTCACTCACGAAAACAGCACTGAACCTAGGACTTCCGCATACGAGACTCTCACTGACACCACGGGCAACAACTGGAAAAACTCCATCATCCTTTCGATCGTCTTTACCAACGGAGGAGTGGTCGGGTACCTCCTGCGGAGCAGGAGCGGGCGAGACGGGGGTCGGTTCCTCGCGAGATTCCTGAGGGAGGTTTAGCGATTCGTCGAGGCAAATGGAGAAGATCCGAACCAGAGTGCGATAGGACGCACTATCGAGATGGGATCTTCGACGAGGGAGAGGGAAGGGAGGGCGTGAGTGGATCCTCGCCTGAGGGTTTGGAGTTTGGATCGCGACTAGTTTCTCCATGGATGGATGATGCGAGCTCCGCTCCGATCCTCCTTCTGCCAATCCCCTTCTCTCTCGTGAACCCTAGGACTTGATGAGCGCCGTCTGATACAACAGCACGATGGATTCACTCGTCCGTCGATTTCAAGTCGGCTGCCCTTTTCCAACATTGCCCCGTTCTAATTCTCCAGAACCGGTCATTACGCGCCGCCTTATGCGCGTCGCGGCTTTCTCTGCGGCCCCACGCGCACTCGATGTGGGATTTTTAATATTTGTATATTAAAAAGCATGACAAGTTGGTTAGAAGGTTGTCACGGGCTGTTTAGGCCCGCTTCAAAGCTGATTTTAATCAATTTTTATATAAAAATTAGTTAAAAAATTTTTAGTAATAAAAAATAAAAATAAAAAAAATAGAAAAAATAAAAATTATAAAAACTACGTTTTGATATTTTTATAATTTTTATTTTTCTAAAAAATTAATTTATATAATTTTATTTAAAATTTTAGATATTATTATTTTAAATAATTTAAAATTTTTATATTAAAGGAAAATAAAATATTATATTATTTTAAATAATTTAAAATAATATATTTATTTATTATTTTAAATTTTAATAGTAATTAAAAAATTATTAATCAAATATCTTATAAATTTTAATAGAACAGCATAGCTTTAACATAATTATAAAATTATTAACAGTATAATAAATATAATTTTTTTAGCGATTTACACCTCACACATATCACACAGTAATATAAAGATGATGATAACAACTTTCTTTAGAGTTCTAGAATACTTTGGGAGAAAAGTGTTATATTCATCTTTGATATTCTCTATTATGTTTGATGCCCGTCTCATATTTGGGACTTTTATTTTCATGACCACATTTCTTTTTTATTTTTTTAAAATTTTATTTGATGATGATGATTAAATATAATAAGAATTTACCAGTGTTGCTAATCACGTGCCAATAAGCACAACGGATATGTATGCTGACATAAGAAAAGGTCGGCGTACGACCAGCAAATGCCCCACCGAAAGCAATGAGGATATGGACATCAATTCAAGTCTATCGCTACTTCGTTTACAAAAACATCCTTCACTAAGTAATAATTACAAGTACAAAAAAACATATACCGTTTTTATATGACTAAAATATTCTTATTAATTTGATAAAAAAATATTTTTGAATAATCGAGGAATTCAATTCGCATATAGATATTTATTTTAAATCACATATTTGTCTTTTAAAAAATAGTAGATGACATAAATATCCATACAAGTGTATGAAAATTGTCGTATTTATCTTGGTAAAAATGTAAAATTGAAAAATGTTAGGGGTTAATATGAGACTTCACTAATTTCAAAGTCGGAGAACTAATAAAAATTTTCAGTTAATTAATTAGCAATGATTACCCGCAGTTATAAATTCATAAGCCCCAGTCCAAGAGATACTGGGCGGCGGGGTTCCGTTTGACTCACGGCATCGAAGCTCGGAGAAGGCCACTGACGCCATGGAGGCGGGTCAACCCTTCTCGGACTCCGACATCACGAGCACGGACTTCTGCTCCCCTCTAGACGCCGACGATCTCGTTCCCCCCGCCGATGTAGCCGCGCTGAGCCGCCTTTCAGCGCACTTCCGCACCCTCCTCCAAGCACCCGAACGAGCCTCGTACTCCGACGCCCGCATCCTTGTCAAATCCGCGGGCGAGGAGTCCTCCCAAGAAGTGCTCGTGCACCGCTGCGTCCTCTCCGCTCGGAGCCCCTTCTTCCGCGACAAGTTCGCGACGGGGGAGACGGTGCTCGAGCTCGGGAAGCTGGTTGGGGGTTTCGAGGTGGGGTACGAAGCCCTGGTGGCCGTGATTCAGTACGTCTACACTGGGAGGCTGGAGGAGCTCCCGAGGGGCGAGGCGGAGTGCATTGATGATAGCTGCCACCGCCACGAGGCCTGCTGGCCCGCCATCCATTTCATGCTCCAGGTGCTCCATGCCGCCTCCGCCTTCAAGATCGGCGAGCTCGTCAGCGTCTTTCAGGTGAGTGATGTGGTGATTTCGCCCCGTTTTGGTCATTTGCTTTATAGAAATAAGGAGAAAAAATTGTGTTTTTACCATATTCAAAAAGCTTAGTTCAAGACTTCGATAGTAAAAAGAATGATGTGTTGCTCCAATCCTGCTTGCTATCTGGGTTAGCAGATCGTTTCTTACATTGTTTCTTGCGCAATATGTGGCTTTTATTAGTAGGATGATTGATTTGTTCTGTTCGAACCACCATCTTCTGAGCCGATTTTAATGTCTGATGCAAATTGCTACCTGATTTCATGATTTAAATATCAGTTATTGAAACGATTAATTATTTTGTACTTCAAATTTGGTAAATTTGATTCTATATAATCCACTGCAGAAGTTTTCATTTATGACTGGTAGAATATGCTTCATAACTCTTAGCTGCCCTGGATCTTGTAGGGTGAGGGGGGAGATATTTCCTGGTCCTTACCTATAATCTTAATCAAGTTTATATTTAAGCCGTCTATTTGAATCTTAAGCAGGGTGAGGGAGGAATCTCTTTTCGTATCTGATATATATCTGGGCCGCGCTATGAGCTTAGGTTGACATATGAAATTAAAGAACAGCAAGTTTCTTCAATATGTTTTTTTACCAAATTTTCAGCTTATGCTTCTTTCTACCAAATGTTCAACTTTCTTGGAAAGATGTTTATCATTACAATTCGTTCATTGCAGCGGCGGCTCCTTGATATTCTTGAGAAGGTAACAGTAGAAGATACCCTGGAAATTTTGTTTGTTGCAAATCTGAGCGAGAGTTTTTGTCAGAAATTACTTGTGAAGTGCATTGAGATTGTTGGTAAGTCAGATATCGACTATATAACCCTTGAGAAGAAGATTCCATCCGATGTTGTCACTAAAATTGAGGATTATCGTAAATCCAATGGACATGAGAAACCAATATTCCATCCTGATAAGCAAACCAAGAGCATATGTCGTGCTCTTGATTCAGATGACATTGAATTGGTCGAGCTTCTTTTGAACGAAGGAAATACCAACCTGGACGCTGCAAAGGCATTGCATTATGCGGTTGCTTTCTGTGATTTAAAAACTACAAATGAGCTTTTGAATCTCAATCTTGCAGATGTTAATGGAAAAAATCACAGAAAATACACTGTGCTCCATATTGCTGCAATGCGCAAAGAACCTGAAGTCATAATGTCTTTGCTAAAAAAGGGTGCTCGACCAATGGATATCACACCAGATGGAAGAACAGCACTACAACTTTCCAAGAGGTTTACCAAATCGACAGATTACAACAGGTCAACTGAAAAAGGCAAATCTGCCCCAAAGGAACAGCTTTGCATTGAGATGCTAGAGCGGGCTGAAATGAGGGATTCAACCACAGAAGTAACATCACTGCCAGCTGAGATGAGCAGCAAAAACCCACGTGAGAGGTTATCGTACCTTGAAATGAGAGGTAATTTACTACAATTTTTCTGCATTTCTCACGTGTCTCTTCTTTATGATTTCAAATCATGTCAGTTAGCACACAAATTCAGTTTTCTCACATGAAATGGAAGACTGAAAAGTGACTTTGTCCACTCTTGAGGACAAAATAGTTATCTCTTGTGTGTGTCCACAACAAACTAGTGAAAGAACAACTTTGTTCTACCCTGAAGCCACAATAGCTCTAATTGTTATGTGTCTGTGTGTGTTGAAGTGTATTTGAGCTGTTCAAACTGTGTTTTTTCCTTGATGCAGTTCGCTTAGCAGAGTGTTTATTTCCAGCAGAAGCTAAAGCTGCCATGACCAATGCTAATCTGGAGGGTACACCAATATTTAAGGCTAGTCGGTTGTCTCACCTCTACACAGGAAGCAAGAGGTCACCAGAGGATGTAGTCAAAGCATCTTCTGAATTGAAAGAAGAGGACTTATCAAGGATTGAAGCTCTAACAGAGACAGGTATTTTTTTTAAGGAGCCAGTAATCGCCTTTATTTCAAACATTCAAATTAGAGGGCCATCTCATCTGCTTCAGACAACATGAAACAAGGATAACACTATGAGGAGAGTCAAAGAAAAAAGAAATAGAGCATACTTTTGTTCTGTCACAATTATAACCTTTATTTTTATTTAATGAATTTTAAAAAGTTTTATATTTTTAATTTATAAATTTAATTAATTATATTTTACCATCGAAGAGTTTTTCTCTCTATAAACAATGACCTATCTCTTCTCATTTCACATATATCAAAACATGGAACAACTAAGTGCCTCCCTTCTCACGATGCAGGCGAGTTTGTTCCCTTGTTGTCACAAGTAAAGGAAACAGAAACTAGTTGTCACGCCCCGGCCTAAGGTTCTCCGACGGACCTCTCTAGACCGGCGTGAAATCCTAATTCTCCAGGTGCAAAATCAACCCCAAATCAATAAAAATCAAAACCCTAATTTTACCTTAATCTCCAATTTTGACCAGTGGGTCAAAATTATTGCCGCCGCTCGAAAATTGCCGCTTCGCCATTCAAAATTACGCCCCTTGCTGACTTCACGCCGACGTCTGCCCGCAAATTGCTTCCGCGCCGTGCCACTGACGTCGTCTTGCGAAATCAGCCGAAGCTCACTTATTTCAAATTGCCAAATTTGATTTTGACCCCGTCAAAATCAAATGCGCTCGTTACTGCGGACGCCTCAAAGTGAACGTCTTCGTCTTTGTTGTGAACGAACGCTCATCCCCGCGTTCACCCGCCACTGTGCTCTTCGTCGCGTCCTTTGCCTGAAGGGGCGTACCAGTAGGACGAGACACTGTCATCGCGTCCTCTTGTCACGCTTCTTTAAAGGGGAGAACGAGCGTCTGTCGCCACCTCAAGGTTTCCACGCTGACCGCGTCTCCATCGCAATCCCCTTGCTGCTGCCCCTCTTTCGTGTTCCTTACTCGCGAACGTGCTCGCCCGAAATACCCTTCACAGCCTTGTCTCATTGCCCGCCAAATCCTTCGCGTCGCCCGCAGCCGACGATGTCGTCGTCCGAAGCTGCGTTTGAAAGCTTCGCCGAAGATGTCGAGGACGCATCTCTAGAAGCCGAGCTTGCATTGTCAAAATCGGCAACGCAATTGGGCGTTGACCGATTGATTAGGGAGGGATTTTGGGCTCCACTTGGGCGTTTGCTGCACTGGCTTGGGCCACCGCCCAGCCTGCTTTGCTCTGGTCTGGCCCGATGATCCATGGGCCTGACAATTCTCCCCTGCCCAACTTGGACATCGCCCTCGAAGTCAATTACGGGCGGATCTCTCGCAATCATCGCTCCCGATGTACCCAATCCGACACTGCTGAACCTCCTTAGCAGTGTTTGGAGCTACTTGGATCGCTCTGATCCTTGGCTCCTCGATGTTGACTTCAGCCTCCTCTTCTCGTTCCTGCAGTACCATCGTCATGACCTTTTGCCTGGTGGGGCAGTCTTTCATCCAGTGAGAACCGCCGCACAAGAAACAACCCTATGGTTTTGATTCTACATGGACCCTTCCAGCAGTCCGTTGTGGCTCTTGTTGTCCCGGTGAACCCCTGTCTCGCCGGGGAAAGGGTTTACCCCTTTCTGGAACTCTAGCTCTCGGCGGGGAGCCGCGCTTCGATGGTGACCGTGACTTCCTTGGTGGTGCTAATCTAGAACTCTGGTTATCCACCAAGGACTCGGCCACTGCCGCAGCCTCCCTCCAGTCTGGTGGTGAGTGTTTGGACCTCCGTCTCTACCCATGGTTGAAGATTTCGAAGGAAATAATGTCTTTTGTCTGCCTCCGCCATGTCTGGTAGTTCCAACATCAGTGCAGAGAATGCTCTGACATACTCCTGGATCAATCCTGTGTGCCTCAGTCGATCCACTTTGCCACGAGCCTAATCCTCCGAATTTCCGGGAAGAAACTGCTGCCGCAGTTCCAAACGGAAGGTCTCTCATGGCCAACTAGAAGCATCCGACGTCGAGCTAACTTTGGTCCGCCACCAAAGTTTCGCGTCGGCTGTGAGATATGCGATGCACACCTGCACCCGTTTTCTCTCTGAAACATGGCTCGTAGAGAACAGCTGCTCCATGTCCTAGATGAAGCTCTCTACTTCTCTGGACGATCGGGCCCTGCCGAACGTCGCTGGCTCAGGGATGCATACTTTCGGCTTGGGAGCCTCCTACTCCGCATTCCCCGTCGATCACGATACCTGCGTCAAGGCCAAGCGCAGTACGACGATCTCAGCCTCCATCTCCTTACGCATCTTGGCCATCTGCTCTGGCAAATCGATCAAACTCTCCAGAGTCTGCTGCAGAGCAGTAATCTGCAACCGCTGTTGCTCCACCGTCCTTTGAAGATACTCCACCTGGGGAACAACTGCGTTGTCCCTGTCACCCGTCAAGCCGAGCACCTGCTCGATCTCCTCTATGCAATCTTCCTGGTTCACCATCTCGTCAGGTAGTTCAGCCGTCACCTTGGCTTTACCACCTTTGTCCTGCTTGGGCCAAACATCCTCTGATGACCCTCTGGCAGTATGCGCAACCTTCTGGAATTTCCGGCTAACTTTCACCTTCCCGGGTTAAGCAGCCGTGTTAACTGCACCACGTTGACCCGTCAATGTGCACTTTGACCTGTGGGTATGGGTCCACAGTCTGGCTCTGATACCAACTATCACGCCCCGGCCTAAGGTTCTCCGACAGACTTCTAGACCGGCATGAAATCCTAATTCTCCGGGTGCAAAATCACCCCAAATCAATAAAAATCGAAACCCTAATTTTACCTTAATCTCCAATTTTGACCAGTGGGTCAAAATTACCTCCGCCGCTCGAAAATCGCTGCTTCGCCGTTCAAAATTACGCCCCTTGCTGACGTCACGCCGACGTCTGCCCGCAAATTGCTTCCGCGCCGCGCTGCTGACGTCGTCCCGCGTCACGCTCACGAAATCAGCCGACGCTCGCTGATTTCAAATTGCCAAATTTGATTTTGACCCAGTCAAAATCAAATTCGCTCATTGTTGCCGACGCCTCAAAGTGAACGCCTTCGTCTTCGTTGCGAACAAACGCTCGTCCTCGCATTCACCTGCCGCCATGCTCTTCGTCGCATCCTTAGCCGGAAGGGTGTACCAGTAGGACGAGACCCTGTCATCTTGCCCTCGGCCTTGCCGACACCGGAAGCCGCTGTCGTCGCCAGTGCGAGTGGCTGAAGAAATGCACAGAAACACCGGAAACAGGGGAAACAAGGGGTGGAAGGAAAAAACTTATATTCCACTATTTCTTAAGCTACAAAAAAACCTCCCTTGCCGTCGAAGATCCCTGTCGTCGACGCCCGCTTCCCCTCCCTCGCTGGTCATCTCCCCAGACGCCGGTTACAACCTCTTAACCTCACCCAAACACCACTCAACGGCGTCTCCCCAGACGCCGGAGATCACCTCGCTACCCTCTCCTTTCGCAGGTGTAATGGTGGCTAGTGTCGCTGCTGCCGATAGATCTACCCTTTGTCCTCCTATCATGCTTCTTTAAAGGGGAGAACGAGCGTCCGTCGCCGCCTCAAGGTTTTCGCACTGACCGCGTCTCCGTCGCGATCCCCTCGCAGCCGCCCCTCTTTCGCGTTCCTTACTCGCAAACGCGCTCGCCCGAAATACCCTTCGCAGCCTTGTCTTGTTGCCCGCCGAATCCTTCGTGTCGCCCACAGCCGACGATGATGTCGTTCGAAGCTGCGTCCGAAAGCTTCGCCGAAGATGTCGAGGACGCGTTGTCAAAATCGGCAACGCAATTGGGCGTTGACCGATTGATTAGGGAGGGATTTTGGGCTATGCTTGGGCGTTTGCCGCGCAGGCTTGGGCCACCGCCCAGCCTGCTTTGCTTGGTCTGGCCCGATGATCCATGGGCCTGACACTAGTTCTATCTTCGGATGGAAGATTGGATTAAATCTATAATAGTGACTAGGTCTTTACCTTTATGATACATATGCACTACCTTACCTTCTACTTTTTTTTACTTTCTAATTTGTATTATTTTACATTATAGATTTGGTTCAAATTTGTTTACCTGTTTTATGATCCAGATATATTTATTGCAAAAACCTAAATAAATCATTTATTGTTTTGTTTGCCAAATTTTAAATTAAATAATGGTATTTTGCCTCAATGATTGAACGAAAAAAGAAATCTTAGTAAGCGGTTATATTATTGGATTATATTACTAATTGCAAATTGGTAAAAGGCACTATATTAATTATTTAATTTAATTTAGTGTGTATTGTTTCAGTTATTGGACTCTGAAATTAATTTCGAGCATGTGATTGTATACTAGATTTTTTTTAATACTTAAAGGCCATTTGATTGAAACATTTCTTTCATTGTCTATTATTTGAAAGTTTATAATTCAATTTCCTAGTTTAAATATAAATTAATTATGATATCGTGTTTTGACTATTTCTACTTTATATTTACTTCTAGCAAGAGATTATATTATCTAAGTATGACGTTATATTACTTATACTTAGAAATCAAACTGTTGGGGATTTAATCAAGCAATTATATCATAGGACTATGTCAATATTTAAAAATGGTTCTTCATATTTTGTGCTTGTATGAAAAAATAAATTTGTTATAACTTATATTTGGATAAGGCTTACTTCAAAATTTTCCCATTAGAACTATCTCCTTCTACGTTACTAAAGCTTAAATGGAGTCATCTAAAATTTGTTAATAGATTAAAGACATCAAATTTTCATGCTTAGATCAAATTTTAATTTATAAATTAATTGTTTCTTATTGCTTGAATGATATCTAAGGTAGTTGATGTGAGTAAGAGTTATAACTGTTTAGATCAGCGTCAGAGCAAACTCTATCTGTGGACTTTGATGGATTGCATTGCTAGAAAGTGGTGGCTCCACCTAAGATACTTGCAAAAAAAAGAAAGTTTTGGGATTTCTTTTGGACGTCCTCCTTTCAATGCTCTAAGTTAGGTTAGAGATCACTAGACAGCAAGGTTCAAAAAGCCGGTCCAGCGACTCGGTCTGGCAAGCCACCGGACCGGTACCGGCATACCGACGGTAGCAGATAGCAGCAGCGGTAGCACAGGCGGCTTCCACACCTGATGCCGCGTTTCGCTTGGTGCTCCGCGACTGATCCTCCATCGGACCGGTACAAACTGGCCGATACAGCCGGTTTCGGACCAAGAATGAAAACCATAGACAATAGTAGCATATGCATTGAGTTGAATATGTGTACTCTTTGATGGAAGGAGTATTAACGAGCTTACTTGGGGAGTTTCTGCATCGCATGGGTGCCGTGCAATGGGCGTGGTGTTAGAATAAAAAATAAGAAAAATACTTAACTTTAATTATTTAAACGTTAGCCAATTAATAGCTAACGTTTTTATCTTTTAATCATCCGATTGGATTAATGGGCTGATTGCTTTTGTCACCAGCTCAGCCGATTGGATTAATGTTAGCGTCACATTCAATTGGATTTTGCCGTTGGACATTGTCTATAGAAGGCGTCCAAAATCGGCTGTAGTTGAGAATGGAATTTTCTTCTCACCATTTTTCTTCTCTCCAATTTTCTTCTCTCAAATAGTTTCAGTTTTCCTTTGGGTTTTGTAATTTTTGCTGCTCAACAAAGAAACTAGAAAGAGTCTCGTTAACTTTTTCGCTATTTTTTGGGTGTTTAGTCCTAATTATGCTTTCACGAGAGCTTGGATTTAAGATTGTTAGTATAAAATTTTAGTTTAGACTTTTATTTAAATAGAAAATAAATATTATATAAAATTATAATTCTAAAATATGAATAAATAAAAAGAAGGGAGTAGAGAAATAGAATCGGAGGCACATTAAAACTTGTCTTTAGATAAAAATCTGGGCTCCTCGGGTGAGTTAAATCTGAATTAAATGTCTAAGGATACAACTAGAACTCCTCTCCCGCATGGCATGACATAGATTGATTGGATGTCTTTTTGACAATGAGAAGTGAAAAACAAAAAATATGGGAAAAAAATAAAAATAATAACAAGAGTTATCAGGAATCGAATTAGCCAGAGAGTTAAACGTCTATGTATAGGCGAGACGCCACGGTCCAAAATTAATTCCTATATCTCGTAGCCATCATGCGTTAACATAAGTACTGACAATGCATTGCATTAATACGCGATGACTCATAATAGTGGGTGTATTAATTTGCATAGGCTGTAATATCCAGTACATTAATGTGAGAAGTTTTAAAATTTTCTCAAGGCTTGTTACTAGCTGGTTGAGTGCATAATATATTAGTTCTCTAGGATTCTTATTGCTCTTTACAAAGGTGCTTAGTCTTTCGTGATTCTCAGGTTTCTCTCGTCATAGGGCTATTGCTGCTCATGCCTCCTCTAGCTAGATACATCAGTCTTGAGCAGCCTTTGGCTGGGCACTTCGATTGCTTTCATCTTTGGTCTAGAACTTCAATGTCTTGGCTCTCATGCCTATTGATCTTCTTGGGCTTCTAGCATCTCAAACTCTTGGAGTCTCGAAATCTCAAGATCCTAAGCTCGGATAATTTGAGCATTGATCGCCTTAAGTGCCTCATCTTTGTTTCTAGATTAGGTCTATCGTATTTAATTCTGTACCATCGACAGTGATACTTGAATCAGTTCATTAGTTTAAAATGCATATTTGTCACATTTTATTTGCTTTAAATTAGAATCCTCAAACATATTTTAGTTACATTAAAATGTAAGGATCACGTGGTTAATAATAATTTGATTTATTTTAATAATCTCAATTGAATCATTATGACATGATTGTATAATTATACGTTATATTATTTCTTTCAATTAGAAAACATGAAGATTCATATAATTGCACTAATATAGATAAATTTATTGCATTGCATTTTTTAATGACATGCAACTTCTCTATCAACTAATTTGCATCATGATTTTTTTAATTGCAATATGGTTTATTTCATGCAATCGCTAATGTGATGTGTATATGACTTAGTAATTGTCATACCTTAATTTTGAATCATGTTACTATTCCAATAAATAAATTAAATAAAAAGGTTCTCAATTTTGTTAAATGTTTATGCTCTTGTGGTATAAAATAATGCATCTATAAATAATTGCTTTATTGCCTTATTAAAGGGTAATCTAACTGTGACCATGATAGAATTTTCTTATTAAAGGTGAAAATTCAAATCCTTGTTAATTTAAGGAAAGAATTCTTTCTAAAAGTTCTTGGACCAAGAACTTTATTAATCTAAGGGGGATGAGAATTTCTCCAGGATAAGGTAACAATGCAACATTTGTGAGAAATATCTCTGTAAAGATGGTACTGTCTTACACTGCCTACTATTTTTGTTTGTGACATATGACACCTTCTTCTACTTCTGTTTTAAATTATATCATTGTCTTTTTTATTACTTTCATATTATATGAAAACTGGAGTATAATTGTCGTATATGTTCCAGCTTAAGGGGAGTGTTAGAATTAATAATATTTAGGGTTATAATTGGTAATAATTAGAATTAGTAATATTAGAAATAATATTTTATATATAATAAATAATAATTAAAATATTATTATTTTATGTATTCAATACCTCTATATATAGAAAAAAATTTGGCAGTTGGGTACCCTGCTGCCCGACCTTGCAGTTGGGTACCCATTTGTGAGTAGATTTCACGATAATGAAATCAGCTACATTTCACGAAATGAATTATCGTGAAATCATATTTCACAATAATTTTATCGTGAAATCTACTCACAGCAAGGGTACCCAACTGCAAGATCGGGCAGCAAGGGTACCCTGCCAAAATTTTTTATATATATAGAGGTTGTATATATTTTTTAATTGAACAAGTTGATTAATACAATATAATCCCCTCTATCTCTTCTCTCTATTTCATTTATTTTTAACAACTTCAAACATAAATTAATATTTCCATAAAACTTAACACTACGATTCATAATACTTTCAATTTTAAAAATTCAATATCTACCCTAAGACACAAAACTATACAAAATTTCATTAGTTATAATGATCTTTTCAATTTTTTTCTAATATAAGTAAATACAATATAAAATAATATGTATTGGTACAAAATATCTTGTTATTGGTAGCACCACATTCTCGAACAAGAGATCTTAGCTTTAGTTGCACTAAATAACTTGCCTTGTGAATGAGTCGAACATTGATTCAGTTAAACATTGAATGAGTCGATTGACTATATTACCTTCCCCTCTCCTATAGTAGGCTTGGCACATGTGACAAGTGCCAAGTAGTATCAAACGAAAAAAAATCTCAAATCAATTCAAATAATAAAAGCTTCAAATCACATATTAATGTAAATTTTATATTGTGTTAGAATTTAAGATGAAATTTTATTTTAATTTTGTAAGATAATATATAAAATATCATTAACACAAATAAACTGATGGAATAAATAAAAATATTCATGTCAAATATAAAAAAATGAATTTAATAAACACTAAACCTTAATGTATTATAGAAAAATATTGCAGCAATGACATGGTACACTATACGCAAAGTATGTCTTGGTTATAAATTATTAAGAACAAAGTTAATCAGGATAAAAAATATAAAAATTTGTAATTAACTTTTGATATTTAAGATACTCAAGTAAAATTGTTAATAAACTTACTATTTTCAATGTGCATGATTTGGATGAAAAATACTTGCCTAGAAAATCTTCTTACTTTCTTCATCTTATCCTCCAAAAATGAACCCTTTTTCTCTCAAATCATTGCCATGTTGCACAGAACAGAAGAATTAAGTCAAATAAAAAAAAAGAAAGGTTAGATTTTTTATTAATTGGTAAGTTTCATATAATGTGTACATTAATTTTAGGAAAATGTAAAATTAATTAATTTGATTTAATAGAAAATAGGTTATAAGTAGATAATGAAATAAAAATAAATTCGATAAATTTGTGTACGTTACACCACTTATCTCTTCTTACACTGATCATTTGGATACCACTTAACCAAAGATCATGGGAATTCAACTGGAGCGACACATTATATTGTTCAAAACTTTATTAGACTTGTAAGTTGGGATATAAATTCTCTATCCGAGGCCAACATAGGTAAAGCCCCACTATCATCATCTGTTGCAGGCGTAGGTGCATTTTGGCAATCATAGTAGGGTATGCCCCAATCTAGTAGAAAAATTTAAGACCTCTCCAATTATTTCACGTTTTAATATGTCAGATGTTATAACGGCCGCGAATTAATGTGCGGTTATTATAGGTTACTACTCACTATGCATTAACGTGTTGTTGGTGGTCACGAGTCGCCGTGCATTACTGAGATGGTTTCCATAGTTTCAAAATTAATTTTGAGCCTTCGAAATTAAATTTTAGTTGTCTTGTTGTAAATAGGCATCCAACCCTTAGCTAAATGGATTCCCGAAATTTTTTTCTTATTCTCTTTTTCTCTTCCTTGGTATTTTAGTTTTCATTACTCGTTGTCGAAAGGAGGCCAGATCAAACTCTCCACGGATGTATGCCACAATAGAGGAATAGTCCCGGTTGTATCCTCGGATGTTCCGTCTAAATTTAACTTGCATAAGAGCCCGACAAGCTTCAACATGACTTTGGGTTCTATTTCTCTATTTTTTTTATTAATTCATATTTTAAAATAATAATTTTATATTTATTTTCTATTTAAATAAAACTCCAATTAAAATTTTAGACTATCATATTCTCTTGCAATGGATATCCACAAAAGGGCCTGTATACCGAGCCTAATATAGGATTTCTATCCCTAACATGGGTGGAGAAAATAATAGTTAAAGACAGTTTTGATCTTTGAAACCTAGCAGTAGTAGAGACTAGAGAGGGACTTTAATTGAGAATTTTTTTAAAAAAATAAGAAGAATATTAGTTTTAGTTAGATTCTTGAAATCTAATTTATTGTTTTGTAAATAATGTGACACCCCTTTAGAGGGCAAATTGTGTAGTCAAGGATATGAAGCATTATGTTAAATCTCTACATGAAGTACCTTCTTTTGCACTTGTGGAAAGGCAACGTTAGACAATTGTAAAAAGTTTATAAAATAACCCTTTATAGGATTCCTATTATGAATGCCCTAAGCAAGATTTTGAATACCACTTGGGAATTGGTGATAAACCCAGTGTGTATCTGTGTATTGGTATGAGCCACAACATACATACCAGATTATACTACCAATATTATATTATAATATTTTATAATATGAAACAGTGTATTATGTATTAGTACAATCAGTAGCTTGTTGGTATAGCAGGTAGATTTGCTCGGATTGACACATGAAACCATGCATCTATCGCTAGCTCTCCATATAATGAGATTCTTACCCTTTACCTGAAGGCCAGGTCATTTATATTTTTAATTTAGGAAAATAGAAATCATATGCAGTATCTGATATATATATATATATATATATATATATATATATATATATATATATATATATATATATATATATATATATAATTTTTGCCATAGGTAAGTTAAGTAATGAAAGCAAGAATTGAATCTAAGATTTTGTTATCAACAACTAAAATCCTTACCGGTTGAACTAACTGACATTCACTGATTTGAATGCTACTGCAGTCCGACCAGGGAAATATTTTTTCCCACGATGCTCCCGCGTAGTTGACGTGTTCCTGGACCTTAACCTTTCAGAGCAGTCTGGTTCTGAAGAATCGGAACACCTCGTTACTGAAGAGCAAAAGCGCAGATACAATGAAATTCTGGGTGAAATCAGCGTCGCATACGCGGAAGACAAAAATGATAGTGAGCAAAAGCCCCACTATCATCATCTGTTGTACGCGTAGATGCATTTTGGCCATCTTATTAGGGTATGCCCCAATCTAGTGGCCGCTGGAAAAAATTTAAGACCTCTTTAATTATTTCATATTTTAATATGTCGGATATTATAGTGGTCGCAAATTAATGTGTGGTTATTATAGGTTACTATTCACTATGCATTAATGTGTTGTTGGTGGTCACGAGTCGCCATTTCCATAGTTTCAAAATTAATTTTGAGCCTTCAGAATTAATTTTTAGTCGTCTCGCTTGTAAATAGGCATCCAACCCTCAGCGAAATGAATTCTCGAAATTTTGTTCTTATTCTCTTTTTCTCTTCCTTGGTATTTTTAGTTTTCATTGCTCGTTGTTGAAATGAGGCCCAATCAAACTCTCTGTATGCCACAAGAGAGGAATAGTCTCGGTTATATCCTCAGATGTTCAGTCTAGATTTAACTTGCATAAGAGCTTGGCAAGCTTTAACATGACTTTGGTTTCTATTTCTCTATTTTTTTTTTCTAAATTCATATTTTAAAATAATAATTTTATATTTATTTTCTGTTTAAATAAAACTCCAATTAAAATTTTAGATTGTCATATTCTCTTGCAATGGATATCCACAAAGGGCCTGTATACCGAGTCTAATATAGGATTTCTATCTTTAACATGGGTGGAGAAAATAATAGTTAAAGACGGTTTTGATAGCAGTAGAGAGGGACTTTAATTGAGAATTTTTTTTAGAAAAAAATATGAGGAATATTAGTTTTAGTTAGATTCTTGAAATATAATTTATTGTTTTGTAAATAATGAGACCCCTTTAGAGGGCAAATTGTGTTGTCAAGGATATCAAGCATTACTTTAAATTTCTACATAAAGTACCTTCTTTTGCACTTGTGGGAAGGCAACGTTAGACAATTGTAAAAAGATTTTGAATACCACTTGGGACTTGGTGATAAACCCATTGTGTAACTGTGTATTGGTATGAGCATGGCCTGGTATATCGACCACATACATACCAGATTATACTAACAATATTATATTATAATATTTTATAATATGAAACAGTGTATTATGTATTAGTACAATGAGTAGCTTGTTGGTATAGCAGGTAGATTTGCTCGGATTGACACATGAAACCATGCATCTATCGCTAGCTCTCCATATAATGAGATTCTTAACCTTTACCTGAATATCATATCATTTATATTTTTAATTTAGGAAACCAAAGATAGAAATCATATGCAGTATCTGATTTACCTTTCTTTTGTGAAATGAAAACATGTCAGCAAATTCTGCTGGCGTGCTTATTCTTTGGGGTGATTCACTGATTTGAATGCTACTGCAGTGCGACTAGGGAAATACTTTTTCCCACGATGCTCCCACGCAATTGACGCGTTCCTAGACGGTAACCTTTCAGAGCAGTCTGGTTCTGAAGGATCGGAACACCTCGTTACTGAAGAGCAAAAGCGCAGATACAATGAAATTCTGAGTGAAATCAGCGTCTTATACGCGGAAGACAAAAATGCATTTCAGAAATCTTCCCCCAATTCTGCTTCGTCTTCTAAATCTGCTCGGTCAGTCAGGGCCAAGATTGCAAGAAAGTGACGCTGGATGATGTTTTCTCGTTGTAATTGTGGATCGCTTTTCTTTTTGATGTAGAGCTTGTTCTGTACAGTGGATAAGCAAGCGCATTGTTAGGAATGAGTTCTTTTCCTGCACTGTACAATTGATAATTGGCATTGGCTGCCTGTGTGCTTAGGTTCTTACATTGATCTTGTGCAACTTAAACTAACTCATTTGTTATTAGTTGTGAACGATCGGAGTTGTTACTGTGCTTTTTTAGGCAACCGCAAAAATGTTACCTGCTCGGTGGTTGAAGTGTTTTGATTCCAGGAAATGAAGGACTCGAGTCATATTTACTGGTTCAGCCAATACTTTTTGACTGCGCTGTGTGTTATTCCCTTTAACTTTATTTTCTGTAGGGGGAATTCGGAAAAAATTTCGGGGCAGGTAGCGGGGTATCTTCGAATCTGAAAGTTTTTCAGTCATACGATAACGTATAATTTATATAATAATAACATTATTATTATGAATTCAATGAATGTAGATGCCACTTTATGATGACTCTTCAAATGACTCATCATTTATTGCATATGAATGGATGTCTACGAATTTATGGTGACTTTTCATTTACATGACTCTCCATATTCAATGTCTATGTTCGATGAATATGACTCTTCGATCTTCGAGAGGAATTAATATCAATGTATCCATTTGCCCTATAAATAGGGGTTGTAATTTCCATTTGAATATAGATTAATGAGAATACTCTCTCTACTTACTCCTTTCTCAATTTCTCTCACAATTTCATCTTTGCTTTCTAACACGTTATCAGCACGAAGCTCTTATCAACAAAGGAAAACAGGTTCTTTGAGGTTGTAAACGGTACTTTCATCTTTTCTGTTTATAATCTTATCACTTTTCGTTCTTTGAGTTATAATGTCGAACCTCACAAAATTGGAGTTCACGACCCTTGATATCACCGGAAAGAATTATCTTTCATGGATTCTAGATGCTGAAATCCATCTTGCTGCAAATGGTCTTGAAGATACCATCAAAAGGCAAAACACCACGTCCAACCAAGATAAGGCTAAAGCGATGATTTTTCTCCGTCGTCATCTTCATGATGCGTTGAAAATTGAATATCTCACCGTGAAGGATCCTCTTATTCTTTGGAACAATTTAAAGGAGAGGTATGATCATCTAAAGACAATCATCCTTCCAAAAGCTCAATTTGATTGGTTGCACTTGCGACTACAAGATTTCAAATCTGTAAGTGATTATAATTCGGCAATATTTCGAATTACTTCTCAACTGAAATTATGTGGAGAAACTATTACTAACAGAGATATGTTAGAAAAAACATTCTCTACTTTTCATGCATCAAATGTGCTCCTGCAGCAGCAATACCGTACAAAGGGTTTTGAGAAGTATTCTAAATTAATCACATGTCTACTATTAGCCGAACAAAATAATGAGCTTTTAATGAAAAATCACGAGACCCGTCCAACCGGATCTGCTCCATTCCCTGAAGTGAATGCGACAGCATATAATTACGGAAGCCAAAATCGCGGTCGTGGTCATGGACGTAGACGTGGACGAGGTCGCCAATATTTTCACAATAATCGCCCTCGTTACATGGATAAGGGAGAAAATAGCAAAGAAGTGCATGAAAGCAAGAAAGGCCAAGGCACTACAAGTATAGATAACAAGTGTTATCGTTGCGGTATGAAAGACCATTGGTTGCGTACCTGTCGTACGCCAAAACATCTTACCGATCTCTACCAAGAACACATGAGAAATAAAGGAAAAGATGTGGTAGAGACAAATTTTATCTCTAATGATGATAATGTTGATTATGGCTTCGACGATATCCCTCAATTTGATGTAGCTGATTTCATAGGTCAGCCTGAGGATAACGACGATCATTTTATTTAATAAAATCTTGCATTTTATTTACTTATAATATTACATTTACTTTATCTTACTTTTCTGTTTATTAATTCTATTGTTTTATCTTTATGAAGAAAATGGAAAAATTTCCAATTGGATTCTCAATCTACGATGATGATGCATGCCTCATAGATAGTGCATCAACGCATACTATTCTCAAAAATAAGAAATTCTTTACCTCGCTGGTAATGAATAATACAAATGTGAATACCATTTCAGGAAGTGCAAAAATGATAGAAGGCTCCGGAAGAGCCAACATTCTTCTACCTGGTGGAACAAATGTTCATATTAATGAAGCATTATTTTCTTCTAAGTCTCCCAGAAACTTACTAAGTTTCAAAGACATCCGTCAAAATAAATATCATGTCGAGACTATGAATGAAAATAATACTGAATATCTTTGTATAACAAGTAACATCTCGGGTAAGAAACGCTTATTAGAAAAACTACCCGCAGTCTCATCCGGGTTATATTATACAAAGGCAAGTGTCATTGAAATACACGTTGTTACAAACCATAAGTTTGTTAAGCAGGATAATTTTATTATATGGCATGAACGGTTGGGGCATCCAGGTTCTATTATGATGCGAAAGATTATTAATAATTCAACTAGACATTCATTGAAAAACCAGAAGATTTTTCAGTCCAATGAATTTTCATGTGCTGCTTGCTCCCAATGGAAGTTAATAATAAGGTCATCACCAATTAAAGTTAGGACTGAATCCCTAACATTCTTAGAACGAATACAAGGTGATATTTGTGGGCCTATACATCCATCATGTGGACCATTCAGATATTTTATGGTCTTAATTGACGCATCAACGAAATGATCACATGTATGTCTTTTATCAACTCGAAATCAAGCTTTCGCAAGATTACTTGCACAAATCATTCGATTACGAGCACATTTCCCGGATTATCCAATTAAGACTATTCGTCTTGATAATGCAGAAGAATTTACTTCCCAAGCTTTTCATGATTATTGTATGTCACTTGGGATAAGTGTTGAACATCCTGTAACCCATGTTCACACACAAAATGGCCTTGCAGAGTCATTGATAAAGCGTCTTCAATTAATTGCGAGACCTTTACTAATGAAGACAAAATTACCAATTACTACATGGGGACATGCTGTTTTGCATGCAGCGGCATTAATTCGCATCAGACCTACTAATTATCATGAGGTCTCCCCTTTACAATTGGTTTATGGTCAGAAACCAAATATTTCCCATATAAGAATTTTCAGATGTGCGGTATATGTGCCAATTGCTCCACCACAACGCACTAAGATGGGATCTCAAAGGAGGTTGGGAATTTACGTTGGATATGAATCTCCATCAATTATTAAGTATTTAGAGCCATTAACTGGAGATTTATTTATGGCTCGTTTTGCCGATTGTCATTTGATGAAATGACATTCCCAACATTGAAAGGGGGAAAATAAGCAGTTGGAGAATGAGATTATCTGGCATGAGATATCATTATCTCATTATGATCCTCGTAAAAAATAATCTGAACTGGAAGTTCAAAAGATTATTCACTTGCAAAATTTAGCAAATCAAGTGTCAGATGCTTTTACTGACCCCAAGAGAGTGACAAAGTCATATATTCCATCTGCAAATGCTCCAATTAGAATTAGTGTCCTTGAAGGACAACCCATAATTGCAAATGAGCCTAGAGTGCAAGTGAAACGTGGTAGACCTGTCGGTTCCAAAGATAAAAATCCTCGAAAAAGAAAAGAAATAAAGGCTCAAAATGAGGATATTATGACTCCAGAAGAGACTTCAGTCATGCATAATATGATTCCGGTAGAATCTCAGATACCTGATAATGAAGAGATCTCCATAAATTACATTATGACTGAAAAAAGATGGAACCGAGGTGAAATCGACGTCGATGATAATTTTGCTTATCATATTGCATGCAATATTATGAAACATGATGAGGATCATGAACCAAAGTCTGTTGAAGAATGCAGACGAAGAAATGATTGGCCAAAATGGAAAGATGCGAATGATGCTGAATTGAAATCACTCGCAAGACATAAAGTTTTTGGACCTGTAGTCCATACACCAGAAGGTGTAAAACCGATCGGATACAAATGGGTGTTTTTGCGCAAACGAAATGAAAAAAAAATGAAATTGTCAGATATAAGGCACGACTTGTTGCCTAAGGGTTCTCTCAGAGACCTGGGATTGATTATGAGGAAACATATTCTCCTGTGGTGGATGCAACGACTTTTCGATATCTGATAACTTTATCAATTCATGAAAGGTTGGAAATGCGATTAATGGATGTTGTTACTGCATATTTGTATGGCTCACTTGACAACAACATCTACATGAAACTCCCCGAAGGATTCAAAATGCCAGAAGCATTTAATTCCAATCATCAAGAATTATTCTCAATTAAATTACATAGATCTCTATATGGATTGAAACAATCTGGACGGATGTGGTATAAACGTTTGAGTGAGTATTTGTTGAAAATGGGATACCAAAATAATCCTATTTGCTCATGCATTTTTATTAAGAGATCTGGATCAAAGTTCGTAATAATTGCAGTATATGTTGATGATCTAAATATTATTGGAACTCCTGAAGAGTTTTCCGACACAGTTGATTATCTAAAGAATGAGTTTGAGATGAAAGATCTCGGGAAAACAAAACTTTGTCTCAGACTACAAATTGAACATTTAGAAAATGGAATTTTTGTTCATCAATCTGCTTATATAGCAAAATGTTGAAAAGATTCTTTATGGATAAAGCACATCCATTGAGTAGCCCGATGGTTGTTAGGTCGCTTGATGTAAATAAAGATCCATTTCGACCTCAAATGAAAGATGAAGAACCGATTGGTCCAGAAGTACCATATCTTAGTGCTATTGGAGCACTCATGTATCTTGCTAGTCATACTCGACCAGATATCACATTTGCTGTAAATTTATTAGCGAGATATAGTTCTTCTCCGACGAGAAGACATTGGAATGGAATTAAACATATATTTCGATATCTTCGAGGTACAATGAATTTGGGATTATATTATCCTCACATGCCTGAAGCAGAATTAATTGGATATGCAGATGCGGGCTATTTTTCTGATCCTCATAATGGTAGATCTCAAACAGGTTATGTATTCACATGTGGAGGAACAGCTATATCTTGGAGATCTATGAAACAAACTATTACTGCCACATCTTCTAATCATTATGAGATCATAGCAATTCATGAGGCAAGTCGAGAATGTGTATGGTTAAGATCTGTTATTCGGGAGGCATCTGGACTGGCTTTAAATAAGAATATCCCGACAATATTATATGAGGATAATGTTGCATGTATAGCCCAATTAAAGGAAGGATATATTAAAGGCGATCGAACGAAACATATATCACCAAAGTTTTTCTTTACACACGATATCCAAAAGAGAGGTGATATTGATATTCGACAAATTCGTTCGTCGGACAACTTAGAAAATTTATTTACAAAATCATTGTCTGCTGCAACTTTTGAAAGGCTTGTTTATCAAATTGGAATGCGCAAGCTTGAAAATTTAAAGTAATATTGCAATGAGGGGGAGTAATCGACTGCACTCTTTTTTCCTTAACCATGGTTTTTTCCCACAGGGTTTTCCTGGTAAGGTTTTTAATGAGGCAGTATCTGAAATGGCATCCAAGGGGGAGTATTATGAATTCAATGAATGTGGATGTCTATGACTTTATGATGACTCTTAGGATGACTCATCATTTATTGCATATGAATGGATGCCTACGAATTTATGGTGACTCTTCGTTTACATGACTCTCCATATTCAATGTCTATGTTCGATGAATATGACTCATCAATCTTCGAGAGGAATTAATATCAATGTATCCATTTGCCCTATAAATAGCGGTTGTAATTTCCATTTGAATATAGATCAATGAGAATACTCTCTACTTACTCCTCTCTCAATTTCTCTCACAATTTCATCTTTGCTTTCTAACAATTATTATATAATAACTCTTTTGTATTATACGATATAAGCATTATATGAAAATGCATATATGTTATACGATAATATCATATAATATGTTTATATTATAGTATAATATGTCCGGTTAAACATATCGTATGATACATATTTTTTATATAATATTTATATTATAAGATACTAATGAGTTATCATATAATATTGATATCATAAAAATTTTATAATTTTGTATAACAAATGCTAATGAGTTATCATATAATATTGATATCGTATAAATTTTATAATTTTATATAACAAGCATGTTTTAAGATTCGTGTTGCAGAGACTCTGCGATGGGTATCCTATTCTAATTTTTTTTTTTTTTGGGAATTTGCAAGTAGTAATTAGTGTATGAATAATGTTGACTTTGTTAGGTTCGTTTTGCATAAAAATGAGTGTCAAAGGTGGCTGCATAGTATTTTTATCTCATTATGAACCCGAGAGAAAAAAGTGCAAACAAGGGAGCAATCCTCGACAAGTCATTGGTCAACCCCAAAATTAGGAACTTTATACACAAAAAGATTAATCTTTGTACATAGGAAGATTTATGGACCATAAAGGATCACGATCTCACTTGTGAAAGTTTCTATAGACTTTTTGACTTAGCAGATTTTTCGCCCTTCGAACGCAGAACTCACGGTCGGCCGGAAAACTCACGGCCAAGGCCATGAAAGTCGCGTTTTACATTATTTTCGCTCCAAATTTGACGTGTAAACTCGTAATCTCATCGGGAATCGTGTCATGGCTTCAAAACTTATAAAATCCATCATTTTTGTGTCATTTTACCTATATTTTTATTAAAACTAAGAAAAGTGAAGATTCTATATTAAGTGAAGCAAAAATACTAAAAATTAGTATAAAATTATAAAATAAGCCTAAAATATAGTATAAAATACAGGTAAAAGTATGGTGTAAATACAACGCATCAGCATGACATCTTTAGCACGGTAATGCATCTACCATTGCACGGATTGCAAAGTATATTTTCCACGCATGCATCCTAAATCAATCCACGCTCCGTCAGAATTAGAAATCATGCCACCATCGTCGCCTTCCGTTTTGCTCCATCTTGTTTCACTCCATCTCCATAACCCTCCTGTAACCCAACCCAACCACAGTTATCTCTCTCTTCTTTTCTTTTCATCACTCTCATCCCGCTCTCTTCCCCCTCAGTGCATTTTCCTTCTCTCGTCTCATTCTTACCCAACAAAAGGAAAAACCCTAAACCCGCTCTCCTGCTCTAGCGTTCTTCGTTGTGCTGAGGGTCGTCTCTCCACCACCGTAACCCTCTCCAATTTCGTTCACCGTCGTGGCGGGGGCCGTCACTATGTGATTGCAACCCTCTGACTTCGTTCTCTGTCGAGCTGAGGGCCGTCGCTCCTTCACGGCCAACATTTTTGCCCCCTTTCTTTGTTAGTGCCGTTTACATCTCATTGTGGTAAAAACATTTGATTTATTTTTATAGTATTATTATCTTTCATCTGACACACTTTGATGTGCCATCCATTTTCGATGTTGTGGAATCGGATATTGATCTTCCTCGCAACAAACTCTTCTATATCTCCCCAATCAAACACCAACATAGGTAAGATATCTTATATTTTTGTGTTATGCTGTATGAAAAATTGTCTAAAATTAGTGATGTTATGTCTCGTAGAATGTTCAGTTCATGGTCAAATTTATATTGTTATTGTTGAACTTATGATGGTATTGTTGAATTTTGTGAAATATAGTTGAATTTGACTGAATTTTGATCGAAACTTGCTTTGACACTAAAGAAATAGTATCAATTATAGTGAATTTATTTGTCTTTTTCTTCTTTTATTTTTGTGAATATTTGCACATGATTTTATTACCGAACTTCACAAAAGTATTATTGAACTTAATTGAATTATGACCCAAACTTGCATGGAGCCAGTTGAAATAGTGTTATATGACTTGGTGTGAAATATGCTAAATTTATACAATTTTTTTAATATTGATTTTCATGTTTTTTGCATAGTGAGCAAATCGTTGAATTTCTTCTTATTTCGTCGAACTTGACCCAAACCTAGGGATAATGAATTGACATAGTGTCATGTGACTTGGATACAATTGTACTTAATTTATATACTTTTTTAATATCTAATTTTATGGTTTTTGTTAATTGATGATATTGTCAAACTTTTTCTCATTTCGTCGAACTTGGCTCAAATTTGAACCAACTTGACCCAAACCTGGGGATAATGAATGGACATAGTGTTATGTGACTTGGGTACAATTGTACTTAATTTATATTTTTTTTCAATCTCTAATTCCATATTTTTTATTAATTGATGATATCGTCTAACTTTTTCTAATTTCGTCAAATTTGGCCCAAACTTACCCAAACTTGGGGATAATGAATGGACATAGTAGGAGTGTGCAAAAAAATCACCGAACCGTTGAACCACGATTAACCGACCGAACCGAACCGATTTGGCGGTTAACCGAACCGACGTTTCTTTGATTGGTCAATTTTTTTATAGATATAACGGTTCAATTACGGTTCGGGACTTGGCCGAACCGCGATAAACCAAACCGAATCATTTATATAATATTTATATATATAATATTTTTTATATATAAATAATTATTTTATACAAAAATCGAATCGGTTAACCGTCAAAACTAATGGTTAAACGTTGAGAACCTACAGTTTACTGTCAATACCAATGGTTAACCGCTGAAAACCAACGGTTAACTATCGTAAACCAATGATTAATCAAGAATATTTATATTTATTTATCTTAAATTATTTAATAATTTTAAATATTCTATTTATATATAAAGAATACGGTTAACCGTCGATTTTTGGTTTACCGTACCGAAAAATCAGTTAACCGGGCCAATGGTTCGAGAACGGTTTCTAGTTTCCCTGAACCAATCGATTCTGTTCGGGGTAAAAATTACTGCATGGTTAACCGAACTGTGTACACCCCTAGGGCATAGTATCATGTGACTTGGATATAATTGTACTTAATTTATACATTTTTTTCAATCTCTAAGTTCATATATTTTGTTAATTAATAATATCGTTGAACTTCTTCTCATGTTGTCGAACTTGGCCCAAATTTGACTCAACTTGGCCCAAACCTATGGATAATGAATAGACATAGTGTTATATGACTTGGGTACAATTGTAGTTAATTTATATATTTTTTTCAATCTCTATTTCCATATTTTTTTGTTAATTGATGATATCATTGAACTTTTTCTCATTTTGTCGAATTTGGCTCAAACTTGACCCAAACCCGAGAATAATGAATGGACATAGTGTCATATGACTTGATACAATTTTACTTAATTTATACATTTTTCTAATCTCTAATTCCATATTTTTTTGTTAATTGATGATATTGTCGAACTTCTTCTCATTTCGTCGAACTTAGCCCAAACATGACCATAACCTGTGGATAAAGCAGTGTGTTGCAACAATGAGGAATTCTAGTTCAACTGAGAGCGATCCTCAGCATGATATGGATATGAAGATGAAACTTTCACTTGGAAAGAAAAAGCTCGTGTTTCTTATAGTAGATGTTCAACAAGCAGATTACACTCATTCATTAATAAAGTGTCAAGTAGATGTGGTCTAAAGCAACAATTGTTAGTGTCTCCATTTGGAAGGCTATTTGAGGGCCCATCCGTAAGGCTGGAAATGATGGGACTAGAGTACCAAATATCTTCTTGGAATTGTGCAAAAAGAGGATTCACACTTAATGAGACTTTTGGTTGATTTATAGTTATAGATGTAGTTCTAATTCTTGATTTGAAAAAACAGGAGAGTTGGTGATTTTTAATGGTGGCAAGCCATCTACACCATTCTACATAACATAGTTTACTGGTGCAATGATTTAACACAGGTTTGTTAGAGAAAAAGATGACCAAGAAAGGGACTAAAATTAAAGAGAGTGAAAGACTTAAAGTTTAGTATTTTATATATATTCTGTACATATTTATTCACACAGGCAAATTATACTATTCCGACATCTCTAGCAACTTATGTGGTGGATGTCGACTTGTTAAGTAAGTTTAATTGGGCTAAGGTAGTCTACCATTATTTGGTAGAAGAATTGGATAAGACTAAGTTGCGAAAAATAGGAGGTGAGAAAAGCATAACAGGGTGTGACATCCTTCTAAATGTAAGATTATCCTTAACTGAATACTTGTAATATTTTATTTATGCTTATAATTATAATCTTTTTTTATTTATTTACAGGTATGGTTATATGAACATTGTTACTTATGGAGAAAGGATATAGTGGGGCATATTTAACCTCGTATATTTCGTTGGGCAAAAGTAAAGGCCTCACGGAGAAATACATATTTTAAATATGTAAAACCATCAGTGCCCAAATGGTATGAATGAACTTTTTTATTGTCTAATTCCTTGTTGGCCTATTCACATAATTTACCTGGTTACAGATAATATATGAACTTGAGGAAGAAAAGAGAAAGGGGGATCTTGTACATAGGGATGATGATCCTCCTCAGATTAAAGGACCAATGGCAATTGTGTCATTTGATACCTGCCGCACTATGAGCCCACACATGCTTGAGTAATTTCTTGTATATTATGGTATATGTTAATGCAGATGCTTCTGATAGAGCCCAAGGATGCTTGATAGGCTTCCCGCAAGTGCACGGGTCTATCGAAGTAGTAAAATATCGATCCCACAGGGACTAATGGACAAGTACTGACAGATCTCGAATTTGCTAGCTAGATAACGTCAAAGTTAGTGAAGTTTGAAGTGTTAAACTAATTAAATGCACAAGAACATAGATAGAGGATTTGCACGAGAGAATTTTAATGGAGAGAAGAGTCAGAATATGGGTTCACCGCTTCGACTCCTTATAGTTGAATAGTTAAACTCTATTACCAACGTCCTTTCTAGTTCAAGGGATTTAGCCACCTTCGTGCAGGTCGCTCCCTCCAATGGCCTCATCCGCTCCCACGAACTAGGCCACCGTTCAAATCCGTAGGGTTCTGACGTTCAGTCGGACTTGTTGTCTCCCAATAACGTCTAAGGCCCTAATACTTTCAAGGTGAGTACAGGTTAACAAGAGGGGAACTCCTGGTTTTCCATAACCTCCCCGGTGGAACTCCTGGCTCAAGCGCGCTCTCTCGAGCAGCGCAAGCAAAGAACCCAGGTGCAATCCAACACGCCGGCGCACTTTTGGTTTACCGGATGCATCTTAGATCCAGGAGCTCATGCCGAGGGAGTGCAGTTCGTCAAGAGGGTTTTCCCTAGCCCCTGATTTACAATCCCCACACAAGAAACCAAAGGCTCAAAAGTTCCCTTTCGAGCAACGCAGATATAGCATACCAACGGATTTGATAAACTCCCAATCAAATGGTTCAGACACATGTTAAGTCATTTTTATATAGGGATTCCTATGCTATTTTACCGTTATTTCTTTACCATTCTCGCATTTATACTTGATTATACTTCGAATTATCGCAATATCTTTGGAATATACACTCTTTTGTATTTTTGCCTCATTTCAGGAAAAAAGCGAGGGGATACAACCATTTTCAGCTGGATCAGTGTTCTCAGAAAGAATCACGACCCACCTAGTGACCAAAATCACACCTCGTGGCTTCTGTGTCGCCTGACGCTGACTTTCCAGATTTTGCCCCTCATTTTCCCTACACTGCAGAAGAGGTTTCGTGAGGGCAAAAGGGGAATTCGACCAAGCTAGGGGAGACAAAAGAAAAGGCCCTATTCACGTAAGGGCATTGATCGGCACACGCACGCACGTAAGGAACAGGAGCGGTGGCTGAGGAAGGAGCTGAGGAAGAAACCCGTCACCGCGAGAGAGTGAAGGGGGCAAGCGACTGATCAATGGAAGAGAAAGACCTTACCAGGCGGCTTCTTTCTCCTTGAGGGAGTCCTATCTTCCTTTTTCTCATTTATCCTCTTCTCCTCGTTATCCATGGATGTAACACTAAGATTGCTTTGTGCTTTACTTTGGAACATGAATATTGTAGCATAATCTTGTTTCAGGACTAGGGAAAACCCCTTGAATGTTCTATGCATAGATTGTAACTTTATTTTGTGAACCCTAGATTGTTCTATCTTGCCTAGTTGCACCTCATGAATGGAGATTGTCATTTTTTTTACTTCATTGTTTTAGATATCTTGTATTGCTGAGAGGCACCTCTGGATGTTGGAAAACCTAGGTAGGAGTATCTCAATCATCATACGAGAGTAGTTGATTGTTTACGGGTTGTGTATGCCATCTTGCGCTCATTGGATTTATCCGGCTAAGTGTGCTACGACAGTAGACGTTTAGACGTATAAATACCTTGTTGCATCCTCGAGAGAGGACAACTTGTACAATTGATGAAGATGGTATACACAATCCGGGGCTCATTGTGTTTGCTCGGGTAGGCGTGCTACGACGATAGACGTTTAGCCAAGTAGGCACCTCGTTGTATCCTCGAGAGAGGACAACTTGCACTTTTGTGGATTACCCTAGAACTAAAAAAGGGACTTTTATATTGTTATTCATCCTTGCATAACGCATCAAGGTGGTGGACCCTGGCCCTGATCTCATGCATCCTTAGACCTTACGTCGTGCAATTACCTTGCTTTCTTTCTTTAGCTTTAACTTAGTAACTTACTTACACCAATTAAAGAGTTGTCTAGCTTGTGATAATTAAATCAGTCGGTACTTGGTATTTGGTCCCTATGGGATCGATACATATATATGACTTTGATAGTCCGTATACTTGTGGAAGCTATTAACGCGCGATCGGACTGGAGTCTCCCCGCAGCGTCTAAGCTCCTTATAGTCCTCGTAAGTGAGTACAGATCCGCAAGCGAGTTTTCTTCCTAGAGATACTGATTAACAAACCTCACTTAGGCGACTAAAGGCTCAAGCATGCCCTTATGGGTAATGCAGGCAAAGCACGCACATAAGGTCAAGCTAGGATTTTGGCTGATAGAGCTAAACTATTACGTAGTAAATCATCAAGGGCTACCCCACATCCTGATTTAGAACTCAGCCTATCACATTCATCATGAAATCACAAGTAATAATCTTTAACAGTACACGCATAGGCAAGTTGTGCAGGAATTACAAAGGGAAGGCAAGATCATATGTTACTTTGCATGGATCATACAATAAACACAGCAAATAGAATGAAGCTTAAAGATCTTCCTTACAAACTTGTTTCTGAGGTGCTTACGCAGGAAGGTCTTCAACTATTGCAGGTGCGCAGCCGTCTTTCCTGGTGTGGTTTCCTCTAAGGCGCAGCTTCTTCTCCCTTGCGAACCTTCCCATGCCTACCTCTTCTTCCTTGAATCAAAGGTCTTTTTATCTCCTCTCTTTCTGCGCCTTCTTCTCCTTACCCATGCCCTGCCAAAAGCCTCTACAGGCGCTGTCTTTGCTCAACCGAAAGAACCCCTGCCAACCTTCTTCCATACCCTGCAAAGCTTCCGCCGCCCATCCTCCATGAAATCATGATTTAGTGACCAAATCCACTGCCAAAAGCTGCTCCACGCATCCTTTGTCAATGGGGGAGAAAGGTTCTTAACGCCCCTGAGCTTCTCCTAGGGTTAGATCAAGGAAATCTCGATTAGAATTGTGATTTCGTAATAGGCGGGTCCGCAATCACAGGCGTGAATTTGGTCGTGACCTGGTTGTGATTTATCACTTGCAGCTTAAGTATGGAGACAAGTCACGGGCATGATTCTGATCGTGACCCGGTCGTGATTTTCAACAAAGGCTTCAATGAATCTGAAAACTTCTAGTTAGGATCGTCTTGAATTAGGATGAGCTCCTCTACCACAAAAGTCCCAGAATTCACTCTCTTTATGGTTGTTTTGACCTGAAAACGTGAAAATACCAAGAGAGGTGTAGATTCCATAGATGTAAGGCAATTAAGGCAATAAAGAGGCAGAAAGCCCAGAAATATAGATGATTTTGACTGTAAAATCATACTTGAAAGGCTATATAAATCTATGTCAACAACTTCTTTTATATAGGTATAGGATGAAGTCTATACCCCTAACATTGATAGGGTTGGGACGGGAGAGTGTTCTAGAAATGCAAATTGGAACAATTTAGAAAAAGAGATAGAGGGACTTTAGAGAAAGTTAGAATACCTTGCTGATAAAAAATTAACACGTCTGGAGGAGAGAATAGCTTCAATATGAGGTTGCTGCATTGAAAGAAGATAGTAAGTTATGGATCTAGCAGCTTGAAGAAGATTTTGAATAGAGGTTCGACGATCGCCTATGCCAGATGACTCTTCTAAAGTTAGGGAGAGGTTAGACGACCGCCTCTACCGGTTCGACGATCCAGCTGGCCAGATGACTCTTCTGAATTTAGGTAGAGGTTCAACGATCGCCTCTGTCATTTGATACCTGCCGCACTATGAGCCCACACATGCTTGAGTAATTTCTTGTATATTATGGTATATGTTAATGCGGATGCTTCTTTTATATAGGTACAGGATGAAGTCTATACCCCTAACATTGATAGGGTTGGGATGGGAGAGTGTTCTAGAAATGCAGATTATAACAACTTAGAAAAAGAGATAGAGGGACCTTAGAGAAAGTTAGAAGGCCTTGCTGATGAAAAATTAATTCATCTAGAGGAGAGAATAAGGCTTCAATATGAGGTTGCTGTATTGAAAGAAGATAATAAATTACGGATCCAGCAGCTTGAAGAAGATTTTGAACAGTTGATTGAGAATAAAATGCTTGAGCAGAGAAAGGTGGCAGTATTTAGTGATCAGCTGCAAGAGGAAAATATAAAGCTACAAGCAAAAATTAAAGAAAAAGATAAGAAAAATGAAGAAAATAAACAACTGATGGGGAATAAAACCCTTGAGATACAAAAGAATGCAGTAGCTTATGAGCAACTTCAAGAAGAAAATAAGAATTTGCATGCAGATATTGAGAAGATGACAAAGGAAAGGAAGATAGAAAATCATGACTTTGTGAAAAAATTAACGCTGACAAAGGAAAGGAAAGGAAGATAGCTTGTGTTCTAGAAATGCAGATTGGAACAATTTAGAAAGAGAGATAGAGGGACTTTAGAGAAAGTTAGAAGACCATGCTGAGAAAAAATTAACGCTGAACTTATGCACTTACAAGTCTAACCTCTGCCTAACATCAAAAGCGTCATCTGGCAGAGGCGATCGTCGAACCTCTACCTAAATTCAGAAGAGTCATCTGGCCAGTCGGATCGTCAAACAGACATAGATGATCGTCAAACCTCTACCTAAATTCAGAAGAATCATCTGGCCAGTCGAATTGTCGAACCCATACAGGCGATCATCGAACTTATGCACTTACAAGTTGAAAAACCCACCTGCTCATATAAGTTGACATCCATAATTATATTCACACCAATGTGCAAAAACAAGTAGAACATTCCTATATACATATTGTATTAGAAAGCCATTTACATATATTGAATGAATTAAGTTGATAATAAACAACATAATAATATTTACACCTCATAAACATTGCATAATTGTCCATGAATAATTCTAAACTAATTTGAACTCATAAGTCTAGGCATGACAGTTTGGGAAAAATGCAACGTCTTCTTCGATGAAATACACTCTATATACTTCATGATGTACGCTCCACAATCCACATCATCAACCGATTGTTTTGGGGAATCTGTAGGCCATTTAAGCGCTTTAATTGCTTTTTTTTAATCAAAGTATATCTGGAATTCATTTGAAAATGCAACTGCATAAGAGTCATCTACAAATTAAATTGAAATCATTCAGTTCTCAGATGAATTCAATTAATTAACAAGATCATGTAACATGATAAATATTATCATACTAGCTGTTGGGCCTTTGTTTTATCTATGGCCTTGGGAGTCAAAAAATTGTATATAATAATTTCTTTTGTCTTCAAATTGATTGAGGCCACGAACCAATTCACCTAATTAAAAATTAGGCATAGTAAGATCTATGTTTGTTTAAAAGCTTCAGGATATAAGTGTTCAAGAAGGTGACCAGTTGATTGATGAGTGTTATTTTTATATGATTTAAAATCTCATTTATACCATCATTTTAGGCTTAAGTTTTATTTTATGTTAGAATTTTATATCTTTTTCCATAAAGTATGAAATCTTCAATATTTTTCATTTATTTATGAAATGCAAGTCATTTTCCTAAATTTTCGTGAAGATTTTGATAATTTGAAGTTACGAAAAGATTTGTCATAGTTTAGCAAGGTCACAGGTCAAATTTCAGCATTTTTAGAGTTTTTTTATAGTGATCACGGCCTTCCCGTTCTCGCCATCACGGCCGTGATCATCTTGGCATTCCAGTCCATCTTCTGCGAAGTAAGCATGACCTGGCCATGACAACCATCACGGCCATGATCAATGATGAGTTGTATTTACATATTATTTTTTCCTATATTTTACATGATATTTTGGGCTTAATTGAATGATTGTATGCTAAATTTGATATTTTTACTTCACTTGGCATAGAATCGTCACTTTTCTTGGTTTTATTGAAAATACAGATAAAAAGGCACATAAATGATGGATTTCATGAGTTTTAAAGCCACAGCATGATTCCCGAGAAGATCATAAGCTAAATGATACCTTGCATTTTAGTAGTGATTTTTACTATTATTCCATGATGAATTTAGGCCTATTTGAATATTTTTACACTCCTTTAAGGCTTATTTAGTTAAAAACTTCAGAATCTTCACTTTTCGTCTGTCTTATTGAATTTCAGGTAAAATCACCCAATTTTGAAGCCTTTTTGAAGAATCTAAAAGCATGAGGTGATTCCTTATGAGAAGACGAAGCTGCCTGTAAAATTTGGGTTCAATCGGAGCCTTCTCTGGACTTCACGTGATCTTGCCAAAGGAATGATTTCAGCGCACATGTCACTGCCTGGTGAACCCGGCGGGGTTCACCGATGATGTCGAGATTTCTGAAAGCTGCCGCACACTTCACTGGCAGGTGAACCCCATGGGGTTCACCCGTGATCTCATTTGAAGATACCTGCACAGAAGTACACCGAGAATTTCACTGGTAGGTGAACCCCACGGGGTTCACCTGTGATTATTTCGCAACAAAAGAACTCCGAGCACTTCACCACCTGGTGAACCCCGCGGGGTTCACCCGTGAAGGTGTCGGAACAGCACGACCTCCACTCGGTCTTTCGCTGATTCCCGGTCCGATTCAATTCCAAATTCAGCAAGTGAGGATTTTTTGGAAAGCTGACTCGAAGACGAACAGATGGAATATAAAAGCCCCAATTTTCGTGACCTAATCATCGAGCAATTAGGCGACGAATCGGCTAGAGCGAAAGTCTACAGCGAACAGGCGACTTTGGGGCGATTTTCGGAGATTCGAGCGTCAAAACTCAACAATACTTGGTTTTTCCATTTGGTTTATCGTCTCTTCCCTCTTAGAAACCTTTTCCAGTGATTTTCCTATGATTAAAGAGAGAATTTTGAGCGTTGTGACGATGGTTGTAGCGTAAACCTATTTTCAGGGCTAGGTTGAGGCCCTCTGACGATTTTTGTTTGCAACTCATGTATTAACTTTGCTATTTGGATCATATCTTAAGCATATTTCACTTGATGCACTTATTTCTTGATTTATACTCTGGCCTAGTATTATCATGCTATAGTGGTTATGGTTCATAACGAGAGTAGGACCGTAACGACCGAACCTCTATGTGAATCTTGTGAAGGCTTGACGCGAAAGTGCTTGCCCTTCGCTCGAGGATCCATAATCTACCACGGAACCCATTGGGTTTATCGAGAATGGTCCACCGCGAAAGTAGAAGACGTTCTAGGCAAACACCGGGGTGTTCACTCGAAAGAGGGCACCTTCGTACAATATGGTAGATTCCTTATGCAAACCTGTAAATCCAAATAACCGTTATTTATTTCATAGCGCATATAAGATCGTCAGAGTGGTGGAAACCTTTGCCCTGATATTTTCTCTCATATATTTTCCCTACCTAGTTGTTTGATTTCTTGCTTACGATTTCGCTTAATTTTAGTTTTTAAAGTTCTAAAAACCACAATTCGATTAGCTTGGATTCCGAAAAATTAGACTTTCTAGTACTCACCTTGCTCCCTGTGTGATCGATATCTTTTGTATTACTGTGACATTTCTGTGCACTTGCGGACAGTGTCAGCTTACACGTCAAATTTGGAGCGAAATCGGTGAAGATCGCTATTTTCACGGCCTTGGCCGTGATTATTAGGCCGGTCGTAAATTTGGTGTTTGAACAGGCGAAATGCGGCTAAGTATGGAAGTTCACAGAAACTTTCATGGGTGAGGCCATGAATCCTTCACGGTCCATGAAACTTTATGTATACAAAGGGCTGTAGACACATAAACATTTATGGCCTCAGCCGTAAACGCATTACGGACCGTAAAAACGTCTGCCCTTTCGAGTTTTTCACTCGATTTGACTCAAAATCAAATCGAATTTGATCCAAACTTTCCATAAACATTCCTTGAAGGGTCCCGAACTGGTCACAGTATAAAAGATCAGATTTTTAAAGGGTTTTGGGGGGTTTCTATGAACGAAAACGAATAGAGGCAGCGGTGGCGGTCAAAATCAACTTCTGAGCAGAATTTGATTAGGAAAGTCGCGCAAAGGAAGAATTGGACGCTTCATCTTCGTCTCTAGATCGAGGGAAAGCTTTTTCTAATTACTTGTCTAGCGATTTCTTGTATTCTTCTAAGGTTTTCATGCAAATTTCATTGATGAATATGCTGTTTGTTATGAACATGAGCGAGTAAACCTATTTTCAGGATTAGGGATATAGCCCGCTCATGATTTATAAGTTAAAATTTATATTTTTTAATCTTTGCTAAGAATTTTTATTGTGTTGATTTGATTTGAATTGTGTTTATTCTGTGATTTACTTTGATTAAGTAATTTTACGTCTTAGACGTTGCGAGAAGGATTGGGAGGTGAATCGCAACGTCAAAACTATTCTTTTCAAACCTACGAATCCAATCATGGGAGTAGTTTGGATTCGTTTGAAGGATTCCATGGTATTTCATATAACTTCATGAGCCTAGTTGCGTTAATTGTCACGAGAGTAGGGAATTAGCGTAGCTAGGTACCGGATTACACTTCGGGAGGAGGTAATCTGTACCTTAGAAAAAATTCTCTTTCAACGCTTTAATTTTCTTTTCAAAGGTTTAGTTTTATTAAATTTATAATCGTCAGTGTGGTGAAACCCCGAATCCTGATTTTATCCGAATTAATTTTTACCTAAAACACTGTTTCTGTTTCTTTTATTTGTACTTACAAGTTTCCAAAAACGAAAACCACAAATTTGATTCGTTTAGATATAAATCGACCGTGTAATCGGTACTTGACCGTCAGATTCTCATTGGAAACAATATCTTATTTTATTACTTCGATAAATCCATACACTTGCAGACGCATCAATTAACCTCTAGGATTTTGACGAGCTCATCATGGCCTAGCCATCATAATCATCACGGCAGTGATGACTTACCTGCAGACTAACGAACTCATCATGGCCTACCCGTTCCTCCCATCACACTTGTGACAGCTTTTGCCAGTTTCGACCTTTCGACGATTTTTTGCCCGATTTGGATGATCCTGAAGTCAGAATTTGCTGAAATTTTAGGAGAAACTTCCTAACTGCCTAAGGAAGAGATTGAGCCATGAAAAGACATTTTTTGAGCGGTTATAGGGGTCAAACTTTGGAGAGAGGTAACCTAGGGCAAAAAGTGACGATTTTGCTTGATTGAAGGCTTGTTTGAACAGATTTCTTCGGGGCTATCGAGAGAAGACCGAAGATTTATTGTCTCCTACCTAAGATATATAATTTCCCTCTTTTTGAATATATTTTCTTGGGTTTTTATTGTTAAACGTTGTATTTCCTAGCGTAAAACCCTAGTTCGGGACTTGGGAATAACCTGTTGAACAAATGTTCACATGTGAACATTCTTTATGAATCTTAGTGATACCTTCTAGTGAATTAACCTATTTAAATATAGTGTGTTTATTGCGTATTTATGTTTTGGCCAAATGTTGATATGTGTTAAGTGTTACGATAAGAGCCGAGAGGTGAATCGTAACACTCCACTGCCCATTTGAACTTATGACTTGAATTATGAGAGTCGTTCAAAATCACTCGAGGACTTATGATAATTATAGAGCCCATTCGGTCTTTCTTAAGTTAGTTTTGCTACAAGAGTAGGAGATTAGCTTAAGTAGGCACCGGATTACTCTTCGAGTAATCTGTACCATAGGATTGATCGCCTTAAGTGGTTTACTGTCATATTATGCTTCGAGAGAAGGTAATCTATTTTCTATTTCCTAAATTACCATTCAATGTTTTACATTATTTATTCAACGTGGTGAAACTTGTGGTCCCGAATCTTTGTAAAACTATAATTTTTCCACTTAGTCGTTGATTTCTTGAGTCGATATTTCTAGCTTAGTTTAGATTTTCAATTCTTATTTTGGATTGTCTAGCTATTAATGACACTTAAGGTTGGTACTTGACACATAGGGACGATATTTTTACTACTGCGATAGAAACCATACACTTACGGGGCCTATCAAGTTTTTGGCGCCGTTGCCAGGGAGCAAGGCGTAGTCAATATCGACAAAACAGTTGAGTTGATAGATTAGATCATTTTTTGTTTGTGTTTGCTTTTTGTTTTTTACTTTAGTTAATTTATTCATACTTCTTGTCTTCTTCCTTTCTTCGAACTTGTATTATTCTTTGGTCTGCTAATCCTGTGTATGCCAAGAACAATTAGAGCAGGCAGCTTGGTGCCAAAAGATCCAGAAATTAAAAGGACCTTTCGCGCCCAAAGGAAAATTCAGGATCAATAGCATGAGGAACCCCATCCATACAACTCTACAATGGACCAGACCCGTTTGCTGAAGGACTTTGCTGCCCCGAATGTACAGGGCTTACACTCCAGCATTGCTTGACCGGCAGTCGAGGCAAACAACTTCGAGATAAAGCCAGCCTTGGTGCATATGGTTCAGCAGAACCAGTTCAGTGGATCACCTTAGGATGACCCGAATTTACACTTGTCCATTTTCTTATAATATTTGATACCCTGAAATTAAATGGGGTAACATCTAATATCATATGCTTACGACTTTTTTCTTTTTTCCTTAGGGACCGCGTGCAAGCATAGCTACAGTCTCTTCCTCAAGGTTCCATCACAACATAGGATCAGCTTTCCCAAGCGTTCCTCTCCAAGTACTTTCCACAGAGCAAGACAGCTCAATTGATGAACCGGATAACCAATTTCAACTAGGAAGAAGGGGAGTCGCTCTATGAGACATGGGACCGTTACAAGGAGCTGCTGCGAATGTGCCCGCACCATGGGCTTGAAAAATAGGTATTAGTGCATACTTTTTATAATGGTTTTTTATATAATACTCCATTATCTGTAGATGCAGCCGCGGGAGGAGCCCTGATGAATAAGAATGTAGATGACGCTATGAACCTAATCGAAGACATGACTCTGAATCACTACCAGTGGACGAGTGACAGAAACGTTCCGATAAGACGAGGAGGTAAGCATGATCTCGATATGTTGAGTTCATTGGTGGCAAAGGTTGATTCTTTGTCTCACCAACTAACTTCAATGAATTTTAATACATCATCTGTTAATTTCATTTTATGTGAAGTTTGTGGTAATTATGGACATAATGCTACTAACTACCAGATTATGGCGCCTTCTTCTTCTTCTGATATGTTTGTAAACCAGGTTAACGCTATAGGCAATTTCAATCGGAGACAGCAGAATGATCCATTTTCTAATACCTATAATCCGGGGTGGAGAAATCATCCCAACTTCTCCTACCGGAATAATCAGAATCAGGCTATACCACAAAACTTCAACAGTCAGGCTCCACAAGGGAATTTTGGCAATCAGTTCCCCCAAGCATCCTATAGGCCACCACAGGGACTTCAACAATGATAATATACTCAACCACAGAAGTCCAACCTTGAACTACTGCTGGAAAATTTTGTCAATCAAAGCAAAATGAGAGTGTAGATGAATCCATTCGGTAGTTGAACTCAAAAGTAGATGTCTTGATCACCCATTCCAAAATGCTTGAGAACTAGATTGCTCAACAAACTGCTTTAACCTCTAGGCCATTAGGGAAGCTTCCTTCTCAACCCGAGGTAAATCCAAGGGAGCACTGCAACGCAATTCTGACATGCAGTGGTACCCAATTGAAGGATCCCCTGTCACCTAGAGGTTGTTTTGTTGGAGAGCCAGATGTTAATAGCACGGATGCACCATATTTTGAGAAACTACCCATAGAGTCATAGGTCCCATAAGAACCGGTCTTTATTCCTTCACCATGTCACATGCCGCCTGTCTCCTGTCCTCAGAGATTAGCGAAAGCATTGACAGGACATTACAACTCATTGATGCCTGCAAAGCTCAATGACCCTGGCAGTTTTTTTGTCCCTTGTAGTATCAGCAATTTTTCCATTGAGAGAGCACTCTGTGATTTGGGGGCTAGTGTGAGTATCATGCCTCTCTCCCTGTTCAAAAGTTTGGACTTAGGAGGCCTAGAACCCACACTCATAGCTCTTCAGCTCACGAATGGCTCTATACATCGCCCGGTGGGAATAGTAGAAGATGTGCCGATTAAAGTCGAGGAACTCTTTGTCCCTGTAGACTTTGTAGCCTTAGATATGTTAGAAAATTCAAGATTATCACTTATTTTGGGCCGCCCTTTCCTAGCTACTACCGGGCCGTTATAGATGTCAAGAAGTGAAAGTTATCTCTAAATATTAGTGATACTATTTTAGAGTTTAATCTTTCTGTTGATATGCCAGATCTCTCTTTTCCAGGCTCGTCCTGTAGTGTTGAGACAGTACCTGTGCTTGCCAATTGTTCGAGCGTCAAGTGGGATTTTCTTGCATCCCACCTTTGCACAGATATGGAAGCAGGTGCCACACTGATGAAGGAGGACCAGACCTTTCATGATCACTTGTTTGACGCGGACCCTGATTTTGGTCGCGCGAGAATGTTCCATAATGGGGTTGTAGAGAAGCATTTACCGGGTTTTGGAAGAACAGACTTTGAACTTAAAAATATTTTTATTTCGCATGATCTGAAGACATTTTATACTGTACACTTATTATTATTATTGCTCATCTCTATAGGTGTGAATTTTAAGCGAAGAAGAAATGGGCATTTACACGCCATTTCTTCTGCCTCTGATCCACTGGACGTGCCCTGAAACACGATCATTTGGTCAAGCTGCCGACCTTAAACCAGTGCTTCTTGGGAGGCACCCCAAGGATTTATCATTTATTGTGTTGTGTGGTTTGGACAGACTTTGATATTGCTTATTATTGTGGTTGTTTGTTTTGTTGGTTTGTTATTTTTGGTTTGATATTTTTTATGATATCCCATGGCATACTTTTGATTGTTTTATACATTGAAAAATATTATATTAATTGTGGAATTTTTTTGGCATTTGTTTCCGGTGAGTTTTGATCATCATCGAGCTGTTTGCTCGCAGATTTCCAGCACAGGTTGCCAAAGTCATCACGGGCATGCCGTGACCGCTGTCACAGGCGTGAATATGATCTGGATGATTTTCGACGAGCTTGTCACGGCCTGGGAGTGTTCATCGTCACAGGCGTGTTCAAGTTTGGACAGATTTTTTGCCTAATCCATCACGGCGGGGCCGTGACTGCCATCATGCTCGTGCGTGCAACTTTCAAATTTTCTCGCCGATTCCATCACGGCATTGCCGTGCTAGCTTTCACGCCCGTGCTTGATTTTCGGCAGAACCAATAAAAGGGGGCACGGCGGCAGAACTTAGGGTTCACACCCGCTCCAGCACCGCCGCCACCCTTTTTCATCGATTCCGGCCTCGAAATTGCCCAGAACCCTTCGCCACCACCGTCCATTGCTTTAGATCTCTTCTTCTTTTCTCGACGATGCCCAGATCTCGTTTTTTAGGCGTGTTTTCGCCCGTTTGCTGGATTTCGCTGCCTGTAGCCGTTCGTCGCCGCTTTCTTCCAGATCTCGCCACCGACGGGTCTCTGAGTTTCTACATTGTCGGCCGCCACTTCCCTTCACCTTCTGGCATCTCCTGCTTTCCAGATCAAGGGTTTTCTGCCACCGATCTGTGTTTTTCTTAGCCGTTGCCCGCAGTTTCTCTGCGCCACCGCCGGTCTTCTTCAGTGTTGTTGCTGGCTCTTCCACAAACACTTACAGATCTCCAGATCTACAGCTGCCACTTCGCCGGATGTGGTTCTTCTCTTGTTTGCGCCGCCAGCCACCGCCACATCGCCAGAATCTGCCGCCACTGCTTGTCTTCTTTCTTCCAGCTGGCAGTTCTCAGCCATCCCTCAGCATCATGTTGGGCCATAAGAAAACGGTGGCGTGGAAATCTTCTTCCTCCAAGAGGCCAGCCATGGAGGAGGTGCTGAACCAATACGGGATCATCTTCCAAGATGCCGCGCAGAAGGCACGCTATGATCTCCTGGAGTCTCGGCAGGTTGTCAACACCCGCTATTTAGATCGTAGTACCCTTACAACGCTGGGGCTTTATGACGACGTCTTCTGGATGTTCCAGCAAATAGGCTGGGAATAATTCTTTCAAATGGCCCAGCCGACATATGTGCTGATCACCTTGGAGTTCATGTCATCCTTGGAGGTCGGCGTGAACATCCATGATGACGACGACGACAGCACCGTATCCTTCTGGCTGGCGAACCAAGTTCATAACCTTACGTTGTCATAGATATATCAGATCTATGTTTTTTCAGAGGACGACACTCGCTTAGGTCCACATTAATATAGCGATCAGGCTTTCTGGGTGGCTATCTCAGGGCAGCAGCCATTTGTCTCACGGATGGCGTGGGCGAGTCATGTCAGCAACACATGCTTCTGTTATGTTCATCGAGTGTTGGCGCAAACTATATTTGCACGTGGGGAGAGCGACAGTCTCGTGCGCACCACGAAGCTACTTTTTCTCCCGGCCATGGTACACTCTTGCAAGTTGAATACCGCTTTTTATTTTATTAAGCAATTGCAGAAGTTAGCTAGTGCCCAAAAGGGGGTTGTTGCCTTCGGCGGCCTTATTACTCCCATCGCCATCGCTTTGGGCATCGAGCCTTACAGGGTGGAGCAGGCCAGGGGTAGTTCTCACATCGACCTGGAATCCTGCTAGGCGATGAAAATGATCACTCGTGAGGGTGATTCCTTCAGTCTCCTATTTCGGGGGAGCGATTTCACGATGCTACTTCCGAACCCCGCGTGCACCACCATCCACGAGAGGCAGAACTGGCACATGCTCCCAGTGCCTGATAAGGATGCTCCGATGGAGACGGCACCACCTTCTCCTTCCTTATGTCCCTTCAGACATGCCGAGCCATCGTCTTCCGCATCCACCGCGAACGTCCATGCCAACATCGAGGGTTATCTTAAGGTGATTCGCGAGGATCAACATGAGTCACGCCTCGAGATGCAGGACGTTCTCCACTGCCTAAAGGATATGGAAGAGGAGCCGGCCCGCTAGGGTCTGCTGCAGGCCAAGAACACCAAGAGTATTCAGGAGATGCTGCGGTAAATGAACACTTGATAGCGCCCACAAATATAGGTAGTCGTTTCCCATAAGTGCATGGGTCTATCGCAGTAATAAAATATCGATCCCACAAAGACTAATGGGCAAGTACTGACAGATCTCGAATTTGCTAGCTAGACTACGTCGAGATTGATGAAGTTTAAGACGATGAAATAATTAAATGTGCAAAACGTAAATAGAAGAATTCACACGAGAGAATTTTAATAAGGAGGTTTATCAGGATATGGGTTCACACTTTGACTCCTTATAGTTGAACAGTTAAACTATATTGCCAATCTCTTGTCTAGTTCAAGGGACTCCGCTTCCTTGTCATGTAGGTCGCTCCCTCCAATAATTTCGTCCATTCCCACAAACTAAATTATCAGTCCAATCCATAGAGTTCTGACATGCAGTCGGACTAGAGTCTCCCCGCAGCGTCTAAACTTCTTATAATCTCCTCAAGTAAGTACAGATCCACAAGCGAGCTTCCCTCCTAGAGATTCTGATTAACAAACCCTACTTGGGGTAATTAAAGATTCAAACACTCCCCTTTCGAGTAGTGTAGGCATAGCACACCAATGAAATGGATAAACTCTCAATCAAGTGGGTCTGACGCGCGGTCGGACTGGAGTCTCTCCGCTGCTTTTAATTTCCTTATAATCCCACGAGTAAGTACAGATCTATAAGTGAGTTTTCTCCTAGAGATTCTGATTTACAAACCTTACTGGAGTGATTCAAGGCTCAAGCATGTCCCTTCGGACAACGCTTCCCTATAGTCCCACGAGTAAGTACGGATCTATAAGCGAGTTTCCTCCTAGAGATGATGATTTACAAACCTTAGTAGAGTGATTCAAGGCTCAAGCATGTCCCTCCGGATAATGCTTCCCTATAGTCCCACGAGTAAGTACAGATCTACAAGCGAGTTTCCTCCTAGAGATGCTGATTAACAAACCTTACTCGAGAGATTAAAGGTTCAAGCATATCCCTCCCGAAAATGCAGGCAATGCAAGCACACAAGGTCAAGCATGGACTTTGGCAAATAAAGCTAGACTGTTGCAACTAGTAATTCGTCAAGGGCTACCCCGTATCCTGATTTAAGGTTTAGCCTATCATGTTCATGGTAACTGCATAGATAATGTTATTAACCATAAACATTTCACACAACAATAGATCTTATACAGGAAATACAAAAGAAAGATAGATCCTGCGTTGCTCTATGAAGATTATACAATAAGTGCAGCAAGTTGTATACGAATGTTAGATCTTTCTTACGGATTTGTTCTCAAAAGGCTCACGCAACAAAATGTCTTCAACAGAGATAGATGTACAGCTCCTCTTCTCCTCCTCGCAGGCACAGCCCTTCTCTCTGCATGATCCCTTCTGCCCAGCGATCCCCTCTTTCGTGAACGAAGAGGGCTTTTATCTTCCTTTCCCTGCTGCGCTTCTTCTCTTCCCCATGCCCTGTAAAAACGTGCTGCAGCCTCTGTCTCTACTTAGCTGAAAGAAGACTTTGCCTCCAGCCTCCATGCCCTGCAACGCCGCCAGTGTTCCCCAAGTCTTCACGAAATCATCATCATCAGCGCTGATTTCTCTTCTAAAAGGCTGCTCCAGGCCTCTTCGTCAACGGGGGAGAAAAGTCCTAGGTGCCCTCGAGCTTCCCCTAGGGTCGGGTTGAAGAAAACAGAGTTAAAATTGCGATTTCGTAACAGGCGGACCCGCGATCTCGGGCGTGAATTTGGTCTTGACCCGATCGTGATTTATCAGTTTTAGCTTCAGGCATAATGACGATCACAGGCATGATTCTAGTCGGGACCCGGTTGTGATTTCCGACGAAGGCTTCAATGAATCCGAAGACTGCTGGTTAGGATCATCTTGAGTCAGGACAAGCTCCTCTGCCCAAAAGTGTCAGAATCTACCCTCTTTGTGGTCGTTTTGACCTGAAAACATGAAAATACCGAAATAGGTGTAGATTTCATAGATGTATCCAAATAAATGCTATTATGAGACTTAAAGTCATGAAATGGGAATGATTTCATAAGAAAAATGACATGTAAAACTCTATATAATTCTGTGTCAACAACACTCGCCGCTGGTAATTTTGCCAGTTTTTAGTAGGCTGTTTTCCTTTTTCTTTCTGCTATTCATGTACATTCGACTGCATAGGAGACTATGCAGTTTTCTGCCGTGGGTAGGGAGTTTTTCTCTCTTTCATTTGTATTAGTGGTAAATGGTTTGTTCTTTATGCATATGCTTTATTACGTCCTGCACTGAGATTTCATGCTTATGATATTTTACCTGTGATGAGTGCAAAGAACTAAGTCTGTGATGGTGTCTCTTATACTTGTCCTCGGTTCTTATGCTGTTTTGAATCATGATGAGAATAAGGATGATATGTGTGTCTTGAGTTCAAGGAATGGAGTTCTTATTATGACTACTGATACGTCCGTAAATGCACGGATTTATCGAAGTAATAATAAGATTATCGTTCCCAATGAGGATCTAGCGGTCAAGTAACGATTACATAGTCGATCTATATCTAGATGAATCAAATTTGTGGTTTTTGTTTTTGGCACTTCTAAGTATAAATAAAAAGAAATAGATACAGTGTTTTTGGTAAAAATCAATTTGGATAAAATCAGGATTCGGGGTTTCACCACGGTGATGATTATGAATTTAATAAAAATAAACCTTTGAATAGAAAATTAAATCGTTGAAAGGAATTTTTCCTAATGTAGATATTACCTCCTCCCGAAGCGTAATCTGGTACCTAACTACGCTAACTCCCTATTTTAGTGACAGTTAACATAACTAGACCCATTAAGCTCTATAAAAAACCTTGTAAATCCTTCAAGTGAATCCGAACTATTCTCGTGATCGAATTCACAAGTTTGAAAAGAATAGTTCCGACATTGCGATTCACCTCCCGATCCTTCTCGCAACGTCTAAGATGTAAAATTACTTGATCAGAATAAATCACGTAAATAAACATAATTCTAATCAAATCAACTCTATAAAATTCGTGGTAAAGATTTAAACAATAAGTTTAGTCCATAAAACATCAACAGGTTACACCCCAAATCTCAAAATTATGTTTACATGTTCATGTTTATAGAAAACAACATGTTTAATGATGAACGCGACATAATCTCTCAAAAATATTTCAAAAATACACTAGGATAGTAATTAGAACTCTTCCCCTTGATTTGGATATGAAGATGAAGTGATTAAATCCCTCCTTTGCGTGATCTTTCACCAGAATTCTGCCCAGAAATCAATTTTCACCCTAGCCGCCACCTCTGTTAGTGTTCATGTGTAGAAGCGCCCTTAAACCCTCTAAAATCATTCCTTTTATAGTTTAATCAGTGTAAAACCCATCTAGGAAGGTTTCTGCAAAGTTTGGTTCAATTTTTACTCGATTCAAGGTCGAATCGAGTGAAAAATGTGATGGGGCGGAAATATTCACAGCCCGTGAATATATTTACGGCCACGGGTGTGAAAGTTTCTGTTTGTTGCACATAGTGTATTCACAGTCCGTGGATATATTTATAGCCACGGCCATAAAAGTTGCATTTGACCTCCGTTTGACCTCTGATTTGGCTCAAATTTGACATACAACCTCGTCTTTTCATCACGAATCATCCCGTGGCATCAAAACTCATAAAATCCATCGTTTTGAGTGATATTCATGGCCTATAAAAGATTCACAAGTGCAACCGTAAATATTGAGTTTGGCCTCCATTTCACTGCAAATTTGATATGCGGTCTCATAATTTCCTCAGGAATCATGCTATGACCTTAAAACTTACAAAATCTATTATTTTTATGCCATTTTACCTGCATTTTCATAAAAACTAAAAAAGTAAAGATTTCATACAAAGTGAAGTAAAAACACTAAAAATCAGTATAAAATCATAAAATAAGCCCAAAATATCATATGAAATACAAGAAAAAATATGATAAAAATGTAACGCATCAACTACTTTTATGCTTATGGTTCGAGGTTTTAGGTTGTTATTAAGTATGATTTACTGTGGCTTGCATGATGTTTCACTAGTTGATTCTCATCTTCTGAATTACTTCTTACATGACATTATGTTTTGAAGATTCATGCTTATTATATTCCTTGTTGACAGCCTTTCAATTTGGTTGCATTATTAAAAAAAATAAATGACAAAAAGGGGCAGTAGTACCTAAGTGACAATGAACCCAAAGATTCATCCAACTTGGCACTATCGACAAAAAAAGAAAACAAAAAAAAAAGGTCATGAGAAAAGAAGGGGTTTGGTAAAAGTGAACAACTCCACTTTCTTTCATTTAGGATTAGAGTGAAGAAATGAGCTGGTTGAAAAAATGCTTATTAAAAAAATTTACTAAGATAAAAATTATATGATTAAATTTATAGTTAATTATAATTAAAATATTTATTAAAAATATTATGAGTTATACTATTAAAAAATATTATTACATAAGTGTTATTAAGCATAAGCAGGTGGGGGGCCAAAGAAGTAGTTTCACCCCTACTTCTCAGATAAACAGCTAATTTGTGGATTGGAACAGAGAAGCCGAAGGGCCAAATGCCTCAGCATCTTGATTTCTGCTGGCCGCAAAGCTATAAGCAGGCCTAGAAGCTAGGTCAAACGGAGCCAATGTGACCTAGAGGTTGATATGTCATACCAAGAGAAAAAGCAAGAGTCCAAGTTCACTTCCAACAAAGCAAATAACTCATAGAGAAATGATATCCACTCTGCTGTTAGAGTCAAAAGTGGCTCATCATAATCCCATTAGAGTTATGAATAATATGGTTCATAAAGAGCTTATATGTATATGTACCTAGTACTAGTACCCATGTTGATCCCGATCCCAATTGTGATAGTATCTATCCCAGAAAAGGTAGTGGCTTAGTATGTATCTTTGGAAGACTTCCAAATATGGACCTTACATAGCTATGAGATAGACTTAAGTTATATGCAATTGATTGTATATTCAAATAGTCATCATCCTTCTAGATATAGTAAGATGGTAGAAGATTCTCTACATCAGATCATAGTTGCAAGGTATTATATAATTACTTAATTCTTATTGGTAGTTTTTGTTACAATTTTTGATATATATCAAAATCATAATTCACAACTATGATGAATTTTAAAATTTTATTGGTTCCATGGACACATAGGATGTAACCAAAGGGGCAGACTAATTTAAAATCAAGCCAAAATAATTTAAATTTCAAGGTTACATTATACGATCCAAGTATTTTGATTTTAATTTCAAATTTTTAATTAGATATATTAATTATAATTTTTTTCATGTCACAAAGACAAGTGTGATGGAACTAAAGGAGTGGGACTGATTGAAAATTATGAAAAAAACCTTCCTATGTAAGGTATGATATTATATTTAAGTGTGCAAGTATTTTAATTATAATTTTTTTAATAAAATATATATAAATAATGATTATTTTTTATTATTTTTAAAGTTTTTTAGATATGTAGGGTGGAAGCAAAGGAGTGGAGTCAATTCAAAAGTATAGTCATGAGGCTTTTGTGTTAAGATAAAATATCATAAATCTAAAGTTATGGGCATATTTATAAGCACAGTAATATTAATATCATTGAATAGTTTAAAATATGTAAATAATTAAAATATTATATATATATTTTAAAACAATTATGATAGGAAGAATTATCAATTTTTTTTCGCCGGGTACACTGCTGGCAAAGTTTTTTCTCCTATATAAGCGAAGGGAACGGACGCGCTCGAACGTGTCTGCCCGAACCCTACGCCCGAACGCCTCTAGACAGCACGCTCGTCTTCACTCTACCGATTTCTCCTCGCCGCCGGAATCTCTCCAGCGGAACCCTCTCCTCCTCTACCCCTCGGCCGGAAGCCTCTCCCGCAGCCCGAACGCCTCGCCTGAAGCCCTTTTCGCCCGAACACCTCTCTCGCCCCACCGACGCCCGAAACCCTCGCCACCGCTGGAACTCTCCCCCAGCCAGAACTCTCGCCCGAAACCCTCGCCCCAACCGGAACTCTCGCCCGAACCAAGCTCCAAAACCCTCTCTTTCTCCTCTCATCCCGCAAGGGGATCACCTCTCATCCCTTCTCCATCGAAGCTGCAGCGTCAAGATCATCCAGTGATTGGTTGGCTCTTCTCGCTTCAAAGATCATCCAGTGACAAAGATCATCCAGTAGCAAGTTCTCTACGCTGAGGTATGTCATGTACATAAGCTACATGAAGATGGTGTGAATGTTGATATTACTCATTGATGTATTGTTCTTCAAATTAACTAGTTCTAACATTATGTAGCTTAGATTGAGGAATGACTAATGAATATGAGCTAGGTGTTTCTAAGTTAGCTTTGCATATGAAGTAATTGTAGAGTAGATTACCTCCGGTTCTGGTGGAGCAGAATTGGAATGGGCACTAATTATGTCAATACGAGGTAGTTTATCTTTATAAATCCCTCCCAACAATGTCTCTCCATTAATTACCTATGACAAGAATTCCTTTCTGCAATACATGCCGCCTAACTATTAAACCAAAGTTCAATTTATTCTGCTTAGATAAAACAGATTGCTTGAAGAAAATGATGGGTGAACATACCATGGTCAGTAAGGAGCAACCAAAAACATATAGATCGTTAGTCCCTAAAAGTATCCAACATAATCTGATGTCTTTTCCTCTGAGGTCACAGTAAGTTCTATGCTTCTGAGATGTAAGTTGAGGTTATTGTGTTTGTAGGAAACACGCTTGATCTTCTGTTAACTAAATATAACTACAACCAACATCCTTCTTTTTGGATCTTTCTTCCATCAGTTTCCTCATCTTCCATGCTGGTTCCCATAAACCTGCTGTAATATATAAATTTGCAAGTACTACATAGTTAACTGATCTTTCAGGATATAAGCTAAGAAGATATCTATTGCATTTATAGGTTTCCTCATTTTCCATCCTTCTTTTGTTACTTAATAACAAGGTTTGCCTTTTTTTAATTGTTTGAATTATTTATATTATCTATTGCATTTATAGGTCTTATCATACATGGCTCCAGTGAGTAAAATGGACAAGACACTTGCATTAGTATACATCCATCACCGTAGAAATTGCCAAGACGCATGTGTAGCTGCAATTGCATTTATGGAACATGAAAGAGCTAGGATATGTGGATAAACCATTGAGAGAGAGCAACGAATATAAGGATAATATCAGGAGAGAAATTATAAAAAAATTAACTAGTTCCGATCAAATTTGTTATAACATGTTAAGAATGAAAGTACATGCCTTCAAACATTTGTGTGAGATTTTAAGAGGCACCAGTTGAACGAGAGATAGTAAAAATTATAGCATTGAGGAGAAAGTGATGAAGTTTTTATATTTGGTACCCACAATGTCAAATATCGAGAACTATTCTTTTTCTATCATCATGGTTCTCGAAGTATTAACAATCACTTTCACGAGGTGTTATGAGTTATTATTAGCTTACATAATCAATTCATCACACAACCTGATGGGTCAGTTGTTCCTCCTGAGATACAAAATAGTAACAGATTCTATTCTTATTTGAAGGTATGTATCTTCAAAATAAATTTGGTATCCAAAAGTATTTCTTTAGATAACTAAATCAACTATATGAAACTGCAGGATTGTTTGGGTGCACTTGATGGTACACATATTCGAGTAAGAATACCTATTGGTGAAGCACCTAGATATAGGGGAAGAAAAGATTGGTTAACCACAAATGTTTTGGCAGCATGTTCATTTGATATGAAATTTACATGTCTTACCCGGGTGGAAAGGGACAATATCATATTCATGAATAATAAAAGATGCCATTAGTAGATCTGATAACTTAAAAATTCCAGAAGGTAGATTTTGCGTTGAAACATCAATTGAACATATTTATCATCCAGTACTAATGCTATCTGTTGTTGTCTTAGGTAAATATTATTTAGGTGATGCCGGATTTGGAATAAAAAGTTGGCTCTTTACACCTTATAGAGGAGTACGATATCATTTGAAAGAGTATTCCAAACATGCTCCATAAAATTCAATGGAACTTTTTAATCATTGTCATGCATCAGCTCGAAATATTATTGAAAGAGCTTTTGGTGTATTAAAGAAGAGGGTTTCAATTATAGCAAGTGGAATTGAACCTCATTTCCTTGTATACACACATGTTCAAATTATCTTAGTATGTTGTGTTACATAACTACCTAATGGGTGTTGTTCCCGATGCTCAAATCATTTCTGATGTTGATGAGGAGTTATCACACATAGTAAACAATGATGTCCCTAGTGTGGAGAGACAAGATGAAGATGTTAGGAAAGAGATTATGTTTAGAGATGCTATGGCTAATACAATATGGGATGATTATGTACTGTAAAAGCATGTAATATCATATGGATCTCTTGTGTTGATGAAACTTTATGTATCACTTGACTTTTGAATGGTAATATCATATGGATATGTCTATCAAATTCAACGAAATAGAACAATCAAGTATGTTGACAAATACTGTGTGAATGAATCAGTATCATGCCAAACTTCAAATCTCTCATATTTGCAAAATCCTTCTTTTCAAAATGAATTAATAAAATTGTTTGGATCTAAAATAGAAGCAACAGCTAACATCACTTAAAATATCATATTAAAACAATGCAATAACACATCTAATAAAAAGGAGAACAGCGAACAGTGAAGATCGCTGAAGCTTGAATATGAACTCATTCGATTTGAAGAGGAAGAAGCCAGAGCTGTAAAAGTGAGGGCCGATAAGAAGCTAGAGCTTGAAGAGGAAGAAGACAAAAAAGTGAAGAAAGAAAGTAATACCAAGTGTGGGTCGTGGATGTGGGTTTGGAGAAGGAAGAGGGGGTCGCGGTGATACTAGTATCTAGGTTTGGGTGTGGGTTGCAAGTGAAGGAAGAGGGGGCCGGTGGGGAAGGAGAAGGGTGTGAATGGCGGAGTGGAAGAAGAGGTGGCGATGACGGAGTTGATGCGGGCTCGATGCGTTCTGGAGGAAGACGCGACATAAAAAACAAGAGGGCGTGGAAACTAACCTTTTGATGGAGTGCTTGTGTAGGGAAGACAATGGTTAGGGAATGTCATCCAAGGAAGAAGATTGCGGCTGGTGAATGGGTGGATAATGACGGAATCAATGGATCATGCGAAAACTCCTGCAATCGGCGAACTATGCAAAGAGGCGTGAGATTAGGCAATGAATATGTTTTCGCCCGATTCGGGTGGCCTAGAAAATAGCAAAAAATATGCCTCTTTTCCTTTGAAATATCCGTCCAGTCATTTCTGTTTGTCCTAGCAAACGGTGAAAATTTACTTTTTTCATCCTTCCTACGCTGGTTTTCATGCTAATAAATAGGGTGTTAGGGTAGAAAGTAATATAAAATTGAGCATGTATAAAATATGATAAGTTTATAACTTTAGAAAGTATATTTTGTTCTTGATTGCTCAAGTATATTAAAATTTGTTAACAATGACATAGGCCCGTTTGGCCCAGCTAGAAAGCCAGCTTATGGGGGTTGCGGTCAGCACTTTGCTACTGTTCTTGAGAAGTTGGGCCGTTTGGCTCTTCTCGGTTCCAAAAGTAAACTTTTCACTATTTACGAGAAGCATACCTGAAGCAGCTTCTCGCGACCGGATTTCGCTTCTCGTTCGTTAGCTATTCTCGAAGCCAACCCTTGCGAGTGTGTGCCTACGTTCGCTTGTCTTTTGCAGTCGTCGTCGATGAAGCTCGCAGCTGCCGTCTTTTGCAGTCGCCATCACCTCCTCTTGCAAAATTGCTGGCTTCTTCCCAACGGCAGCTCCCGCGGGTCCGCCATCTTCTATTCCCATCCCTCACATGGTATGATGATTTCTCCATTTCGTTGCTGCACCCAGGTTGTGCTCTTCCCCCGATCTGTCGGCCCCGCCGCCCTACCCAAGAACATCGATCTCCTCCGCCTCCTCCCTTCCTCCTCTTCTCGCATCCATCCTTCATCTCATTCGGATGCATAATCCAAACCATCTGCCGCCCCTGAGTTCTTCCCCCTGTCCGCGTTTCATTTTCATTTTCATTTTCCTACCTCTAGACCTAAGAACAGATGAGTATGGTTGACTTTTCTAGCACTAGTATGCCATTTTCATTTTTTTGTTCATTGATATAAAAGTTCAAGTGACTATATCAATTGGGATTGTGGTATGAGAAGTGGCAGGAGACTTGATAAATATCTTTACTTCAAATATTGTTTTACATTGAACTCGAATGTGGAGAATTAGAATTTCATTGACACCTAATAATTGAGAATTAGGAATATGACTTTCACTTATCACATTCCACTATATGATATAACAATTTCAATAATCATGTTAATATTACTGCATTAGGAATCCTCAATAACATGCATCATGTAAACATAATAAAATAATAAGTAATCCAATTCCTTATTAGAAATTATGGGCAAAATTTTTTAAAAATATTTCTGCTTAATAGCACAGCACAGCACAAATTAGAAAAAAAATCAAAAGCTGTGTATCCAAACAGCTTCAAACTTTTTCCAGTAGAACTTTCTGAATCAGAACTTTCTGAACTAGGAAAAGCTAAAAGTTTTAGCTGGGCCAAACAAAGCCATAGATGATGTATGTTGTTGACTACTGCGTATATGATAAATGTGGCTTTTGTAATTTATTTAACAATACTGCTTGTAGTACAGGATTTATAGGATTTATACACTATTGAGTGTGTGACTGTAACATTTCGGTGAGTGATCTAATCAAGCATTAACCATAGTCCTAATTTGATTTATGCAGCACCTTTCTTTAAAAAGAAATTAGGATCAAAAAGACTGAATGCTCATTTGAAGAAATAGGATCGCAAGAGCTAAAAGAAATTAGTGTATATTGAAAATTTCACTTACCAAGAGGATCGTAAGAGATACAAAAAACTGACATGTAAACCAAAGATTAAAACGCAAAAAGAGAAAAAGAAACAACAAGAAAATTGAATCAAGAATCGAAAGAAGAAAATTTCTGTCACCTCCTTATGCGATGGAGGACGATGAAATTTTTGTCACACTTGCAGGCGACGGAGAAATGAGCGCGAATGGATAACGAGGAAGACAACTTGATGAGGATCCTCGTAGATGACGAGGAAGACACTCGGCAAGGATTCCCTCGATGGAGTAGGCACAAGCAGCGGCGGCGAGCTGGGTAGTTGGAGAGGGACGACCGTCTTAGGGTTTTGGCGATAGAAGGAGAAAGGGTCAGGGGAGCGCTTCAGCGGGTCGGGAGTAGAGGAATTTTTTTGTGTTTTTCTTCTGCAGCGGGTCGAGCAGGCGTCAGAAGCTTGGTTCTTCAGTATAGCTTCTCGGGGCCAATCCCGAGAAACAGGATTCCAATTAATGCTAACTTCTCAAAAATAGCGGGCCGCACTGGCCTCAGTCGGTAAGCCACTGCACTGACTCGTCCCACGACCTCGAAGGGACCCTCGTAACGTCTCATAAGTCCGTGATGCATCACACCGCTATGAGCTTTCTTTCTCATAAATGGGGAGACCTTAAGAAGAACTAGGTCTCTCACTGAAAACTGGAGGTCTCGCTGATGGAGGTTGACCAAACGCTCTATCCTCTGCACAGCTTGCCGTAGGCGGTCATTGGCCTTAGATAGGATCTAACTACGAACCCTCGCCAGTTGGTGTGCCGCGGGGCATATACCACGAATCCCTCTGGGCGACATCTGGAGGAGACAGTGACTGGCGGCCCAAAACAATCTCAAAGGGACTCTTGCCCGTTGACGCGAACTGTTGGAGGTTATAGGCGAATTGTGCAGTGTCCAACCATTGCACCCAATCCCTCTAAGTGGAAGATACATAATGGCGCAAGTAATCTTCCATAACAGCATTAAGGCGCTTGGTTTGACCATCAGTCTGAGGATGGTTAGTCGTGGAAAACAATAGGGAAGTGCCCAACCTCTCAAACAGGGCAGTCCAGAACCATCCAGTGAAGCGGAGGTCCCTATTTGATACGATGTCCGTGGGTACCCCAAACCACTTCACGATGTGTTGGAAAAACAGCGTCGCGCAGTCTCAGCAGAACACGACTCTGGGGCAGGGATGAATACTCTATATTTTGAAAATCGGTCAACGATCACCAAAATTGAGGACTTGCCTTCTACCCTCAGCAAGCTCATAATAAAGTCCATCAAGATAGACGTCCATGAACTCTCCGGGATCAGCAAAGGCTGTAGCAACACTGGGGTCCTCTGTCTATCGGCTTTGTCTTGCTGGCAAATGAGACAAGTACGCACATATAACTCCACATCAGCTCGTAAAGAAGGCCAAGAGCATGAGCAAGATAATAAAGCAACCATACGGTTGCTACCTGGGTGGTCACCCAGCCCAAGGCGAGTCATGAGACTCTCGCATTTGCTCACGGCGAAGTCCCCCAAAAGTCAGTATATACGGGCGATCGCCCGAAGCAAATATAAGACCTTCTGCCGAGATAGAAAATCAGTGCACTGTACCAGCACGGATGCGCCTCAATAATAGCATATAGCGCTGATCTGTCCCCGCCAGATCTCTCACGCGGGCAAGAAGATTGCCCTCGATGTTTGCGACATTGTAGCATATCAATAGATTCAGCTGACTTAAAGCATCCGGAACAACATTGGAATGTCCCGGCTTGTGTTGCCATTTGAAGTCAAACTTGGCCAAGAATTCTTGCCACCGAGCTTGCTTAGGAGATAATTTCTTTTAAGTGGTGAAATACATATTGGCGACATTATCCGTTTGCACCACAAAAGGAGCACCGAGGAGATAGACCCGCCAAACCTGTAAACAATGAACCATGACGAGCATCTCCCTCTGATGTATCGAATAGCAAGCCTCGGTATCACTAAGCTTCCGACTCTCGAAAGTGACGGGGTGACCCTGCTGGACCAAAACACCCCCTATAGCCATGTCTGAGGCATCAATATGGACCTCAAATGGGAGAGAGAAGTTGGGAAGCTGCAAAACAGGGCCTGAAGAAATCCGAACCTTCAACTCCATGAAGGCCTCCTATTATTCACTTCCCCAGTGCCAGTGCGGGCTATTTTTGAGAAGTTAGCATTAATTGGAATCTAGTTTCTCGGGCTTGGCCCCGAGAAGCTATACTAAAGAACCAAGTTTCTGACGCCTGCTCGTCTCGCTGCAGGAGAAAAACACAAAGAAATTCCTCTACACCCAACCCACTAAAGTGCTCCTCCGACCCTTTCTCCTTCCATCTCCAAAACCCTAAGAGGGTCGTCCCTCTCCAACTGCCCAGCTCGCCGTCGCTGCCTGCGCTTGCTCCATCGAGGGGATCCTTGCCGAGCGTCTTCCTCGTCATCTATGAGGATCCTCGTCGAGCGTCTTCCTCGTCATTCATTCGCGCTCATCTCTCTGTCGCTTGCAAGTGTGACAGAAATTCCATCGTCCTCCATCTGAGGAGGTGACAGAAGTTTTGTTATGTAGGAAGTTAAGATTTCCTCAAGACTTCAATATGAATTATTACAAGATTTTCTGTTTGATTTCTTCTTTTGATTCTTGATTCAGTTTTCTTGTTGTTCCTTTTTCTCTTTCTGCATTTTAATCTTTGGTTAACATGTTAGTTTTGTGTATCTCTTACGATCCTCTTGGTACGTGAAATTTTTAATATTTTCTTGCAGACACTAATTTAATTTCTTTTAGCTCATGCGATCCTATTTCTTCAAAATGAGCTGGCAGTCTTTTTTATCCTAATTTCTTTTTTTAAAAAAGGTGCTGCATAAATCAAACTAGGACTATGGTTGAAGCTTAATTAGATCACTCAATGTTACAGTCACACACTCAATAGTGTATAAATCATACAAATCCTGTATTACAAGCAGCATTGTCAGATAAATTACAAAAGCCACATTCATTATATAGTAGTCAACAACATACATCATCTATGCCATTGTTAACAAATTTTAATATACTGGAATCATCAAGAACAAAATATACTAATACATGTCTGTATGAATCTTTAGTACTTTTTTTATGATCATGGTATAGTTTTTATTTTTGTACTTTTGAATTATATTGTTTAATTGTATCCATACTAGTACATGTCTCTTTACACATCATGAAATATTGATGGCAAACAAAAATGCAATTTTGATGGCATTGCATAATTATATTATGCAAACCCTTATTTTAGATGCAATTTTTGAAGAATTTGAGACTGATTCTAAAATTGTTTTGGAAAATGAATATGAAAATTCTGAAGAAAATATTGAAGATAAAGTAAAATTTACATATGTAGAAATGCTTCGCAATCAGATTGAATTTAATGATATCTAATATGTAGCGAATTATATTTTGTATGCATCGATGACACTTTTTATTGTATCTGATAATTCTGTGTGGATGTTCTTAAAATATTTTATTTATGTCATAAATTGCTTAATTTTAAATGCTTATATGTATGTGTGTATATATATATATATATATCTACTTATCTACTTAATAGAACAACGCTACATTTCTAAACTGCTTAGCAGCTCATTAGTTTATCAAGCTTATCCAATCAGCTCTGGTCAAATCAGCAAAAGCTATAAGTTTTCACAGCCTCAAATATCTAAAGTTATAAACTTATTATATTTTATATATGCTTAATTTCATATTACTTTCTACCACCCTGTTTGTTAGCATGGAAACCAGTGTAGGAAGGATGAAAAATAAGTAAATTTTCATCGTTTGCTAGGACAGACAGAAATGAATGGACGGATATTTTGAAGAAAAAGAGACATATTTTTCGCTATTTTTTGTGCCACCCAAATCGGGCGGAAACATATTCATTGTCTTATCTCACGCCTCTTTGCATAGTTCGCCAATTGCAAGAGTTTTTGCATGATCCATTGATTCCGTCAGTGTCCACCCATTCGCCGGCCGCCATCTTCCTCCTTGAATGACCTTCCCCAACCATTGTCTTCCCTACACAAGGACACCATCAAAAGGTTAGTTTCCACGCCCTCTTATTTTTTTTGCCGCGTCTTCCTCCAGAACCCATCAAGCATGCACCAACTCCGCCATCGCCACCTCTTCTTCCACTCCACCATTCACACCCTTCTCCTTCCCCACCGACCCCCTCTTCCTTCACTTGCGACCCACACCCAAACCTTAGAGACTAGTATCACCACGACCCCCTCTTCCTTCTCCAAACTCACATCCGCGACCCACACTTGGTGTCGCTTGCAGGTGGCCCAACCTACATCCTTGCCTCTCTCGTGCGATTTCTCGCTGGCGACCTTCCCCGTCTAACTATGTTTAGGTATTACTTCCCTTCTTCACTTTTTTGTCTTCTTCCTCTTCAAGCCTCCAGCTTCTTATCGGCCCTCACTTTTACAGCTTTGGCTTCTTCCTCTTCAAATCGAATGAGTTCATATTCAAGCTACAACGATCTTCACTGTTCCTTGTTCTCTTTTTTGTTAGATGTGTTATTGCATTGTTTTAACATGATATTTTAAGTGATGTTAGCTGTTGCTTCTATTTTAGATCCAAACAATTTTATTGATTTATTTTGAAAAGAAGGATTTTGCAAATATGAGAGATTTGAAGTTTGGCATGATACTGATTCATTCTCACACTATTTGTCAACATACTTGATTGTTCTATTTGTCAACATACTTGATTGTTCCATTTTTGATATTTGATTGTGGAGGAGAGAGTTTGCTCTATTTTGGATCCAAATAGTTGTAGTTAGTTTATCTTGTAAAGAACTGTAGGGGTTTTACACCGTTTGATTAACACGATGTTTGGGTTGCATATTCATGCGTTCAGATCTTATTATGAAATGTACAGATTTAGGTCTAGATCGATTAGCAGATTCCCATTGTAGGTGAAGGTGAGTGAAAGGAGATGTTGATGCATACTTGTCATTTGAATGTGGTATAGAGAAATCACTTCTTGTATTTGATGTCCGCGCAAGTAAATTTAATCTATATTGGAAAGAATTTGGCGGGGTACAAATTTTTATTTGCATGATGCTTGAGGTATAATACTAATGAACTTCCATAAATTAGATCCAGTTTGATTCTTCTACTATGAGTCCAAACAAGTAATTAGTGTGCTTTGATTAGAATCACCGAAATTTTTAGAATTTGATTTAGGTTACATTGTTAAGTTCATTTTTATGTGTAGATGAGTGAAATGAGTAGTAGATTTCATTGTGGTGGGTCAAATTTTAATTATATTTAATAGCAATTAATTTTAATAATGCTTTAAACTTTTTTTACTAGTATTTAATTATATTTTTTAAATATGGGTATAAAATTATAATGGTAGGGTGAATATATCACGTGCCTTACACGTGTCCATCAGTGTAAGAAGGGTGGGAATGGAAAGATAAAAGAAAAGAATTTAGAGAGGGAACAGAAAGAAGGGAGAAGAGGAATGTTAGATCATGTGCCCTCCACGGTTCCAAGAAGAGGAGAATGGCCGCGAGCGGTGAAGCAAGGCAGTGACGACGAGCAAGCGGCGACAAGTTGAGAGGTGGATGAGGCGAGAGGGCAAGGCAAGCCGAGGCAGCAATGGGCGAGCGGACTGCCTGGAGGGGCATGAAAGGCGGTGAGTTGACCGAGCAAGGTGAGCGGCAGTGAGGTGATGTCCTGGAGGGGCAATGAGGGATGACCTGGAGGGGCCGCGGTGAGCATGAGAGGGCAGAGGCAACAGTGATGATGAGTGGGAGAGGAGAAGCAGCGAGGTAGCATGAGACGCTATTATAACAATTGATAGTGCGGTCATAGTGTGACCGCAAGTGCACGATTTTTATCAAAGTAGTAAAAGTTATCGAATCGTAGAGACTAAGTGTCAAGTACTAACTTATCGTGTAATTGTTAGCTAAACAACACAATATAGATTTTAAAATCTAAACTAAACTAACAAAATCAATGGTTAGCTAAACAACACAATATAGATTCTACACGGTAAAGGAGAAAACTCTAAAATAAGGTAGAAAATAAAATTTTAGTCTTAAAAAAAATATGTAAGAATAGTGCCTTAAATCCAGTAAAAGTAAAGGACATTAGCAATTTGTTCGATTTGGGCGGATCGTGAATCGGAGGAGCATTTTTCTTCCCCCTTCTAATCCATCCACTCTAGTAAACGTGGAAAAAAGGTGAGCTATTTTATACTCTGATTTGTTGAAATCAAAGTGAATTTTGAAGTTTTTATCAAGCTAATGTAGAGAATTTTAAAAGAATAGTTAAGGTGATGTGATTATACAAATATGACCTTGTTAGGGTTTTTGTTATATAACTTTGTACCCACAAATGATTTTTAACTAAGAATTATTTTTTGCGAAAAAAGATTTAAAAATCTTTCCAACGCATCAAATATTGCATATAGTTAATTAGGGTTACAGTATCAATTATGTAGTAACATTCAGTATATATTTTCTGTATTAACAGAATAACAGACTGATCTGTCTGTGTGGTTTTGCTTATAACTTCTGATATACAACTTGGTTTTAAATAAGAAATGTGATGATAGTTTTCATACTAAATAAGATCACACGTAGATTCCATATTCTACTACGATTGATGAGAACATATGTTTGGTATTTTCTATTGTGTATTTATTTTATATATGTATGCCATTATGTGGGGTTAAAATCAGCCTTAATATGTCATAGTAGAGGGATCATGCATTTGAAGCAAACATTTAGTTGGTAGAACCCTAGATGTTGTCAAATGCACAAACCACTCAAATCATGATGATTATAAATACCTTAAAAGTCAAAAGCCACTGTACATAGATAAAAACTAGCAATAAAAGAATTTAATGTGCAGTCAAAGAGTGCTCTTATTATGACAAATACAAAAGAACTTTGATATCATTTATGCTTCCTTTGTATTTTCCATAATAGGAGCATTCCTTGACGGCACATTGAATTCTTCTATTGCTAGTTTTTATCTATGTTTGGTGGCTTTTGGCTTTTAAGGTACTTGTAACCATCAGGATTTGAGTGGTTTTTGTGCATTTGACAACATCTAAGGTTCTACTAAGTGTTGCTTCAAATGCATGATCTCTCTACTATGCTATATTAAGGCTGATTTTAACCCCCACAGAGTGGCATACACATATAAAATAAATACATAATAAAAAATACCAAACATATGTTCTCATCAATTGTACTAGAATATGGAATCTATGTGTGATCTTACTTAATATGAAAACTATAATCACATTTCTTATTTACAAGCCATTGTGTATCTACTATTGGTATTATAATATTTTCACTCATATGTTAATTTATTGATTTGTTGATTTATTATAGTATTTTCTTTTATAGATTTTTTTTTTGGCTCTAGCAAGTAACAAAAACAAGAGATTTGTTCGAATGTGGAACCATCAACTTAGGCCTTTTCAAATAGCATATATAGACGGTGTTTGTGTTTCACGATTGAATCAACTTTTATTACTAAACTTATCATATGTAGATAAGCTATTAGTAGAGAGTATTGAAAACAAAGATAGCACCCAATCCGAACTATTAAAAAAATTATCAGATCAATTTTAAGAATGAGTAAGGATGACTTCTTTCATTTGTGAGTTACTACGAGGCCAAAATCTAGTTAAAAACACACAAAATTCTAGTGTTGAGGAGAAAGTCGCAAAGTTCTTATATTTGGTTGTCTATAATGTAAAATTCGAGAATTTTACTTTTTCTAGCCTCACACACTGTTCATTATTCTTTTAGTTTTGCTATGTGTAACAATTGGCTGTGTAATGGTTGCACATGGATACTTTCTCTTACATCTTTCTATATACAGGGTTGCCACTTAATAATAGACAAAAGACTTTCTAAACTGAATTATTGATTTTCACTTCTTGAACCGAGTATTTTGATTCCTAGATTGATGAATGAATCTTTAAAAAACTAGAAATTGTTTCTTCACTACTATTGTTAATTTGTTATGAGAATGCTGAAAAACTAGAATAACTTTATACTAGCAATTGTCATACCAGCTTGTACTTGCATTTTAAATGAATGTGGATCTGAATTATGCTTCATTTGTATTCAAAAATACTTCATTAGGTTTCTCAAGTGCGTGTATCTCAAATGGCAATTTTCTTCCATCACCATGTGTACTATGTGAGTAAAACTCCTGTGTTCAATAAACATTCGTCAACGAGCGCCAGAACGCTGATGAATCACCAAATCAGTTCAAAGATGTATTCTCAAACCAAGAGGAACTTTAATATTTGCATATACTCTATCCTCATTACTTTCCTAAGAGGCTCCTATGTGGGAACTACTTGGGCCAAGTTTAACCTTGATCATGAGTTTGATATGAAATGAATTCTTGTTTGGTTTCTCAAATGTGTTCATGGATTTTAGATGCTATATGAATAGTGTGTTTTCTTCATATTTTGAACTACTGGAGAAGTGAGGACAATTTCTTTCCTCTGCTATAACTTGCGAGGATGCCTTTGTGCCACCAATATTCTCACATTGTTGCAAGCTGAATAATCTATCTCGTTGTTATATTTTTTTTGTTGCTTATGCTTATCTTTTAAGAGGTTAATTGGGGACCAGAAACTATTTCTTCAGATGAGTTTTCTTTTATTGATGACGCTGATGCAACTCTTCTCTTGGTAAGGATTGAAGACTTACGGGAAGAGAAGGAAGAATCTTTTTTTTGCTTTGTTGTTATTTGGCTTCAGGGCCACTGATGCCTTGTCTATGTTTTTTGTTTTAATTGAGTTTTGGTAGTTTAAAATTTGAATCCTTCTCAATATATAATTATGTAGTCTAATTCTTGTTTTAACTTTGTTTATATTTATCTAATGTTGTTCAAATTTGATTAGGTACTCAAATAGAAATAAGTTGATTGCAGAGACAATGGCTGAGGTAAGTTAAACCTTACATTGATTGTTGATAACATGCATTATCTTCAGCGAATTTTGTCAGACACTTCATTTTATCATTTGTTTTTGTTCCAGATGTTTGGTTATACATTGATGCGGCTAGTTCTCTCTTTATATTTGCATCATGAGTTATTTTTTCCTTCATGCTTGTTTCATATTGGGCTAAAGTAGTGAGTTCAAAATTTGCATGTGCTTATTTTCTTATCATATATATATTCTTCTACTTCATCTAGTTATTATTTCAAATCCACCTCTATTAATAGCTGGAAGCCCATAAACTGATTTTTTTCTCACGCCCTTGGGTTCACACATCAAGCTTAATCAACTCGCATGTTTGAGGGAGTGTTAGATCATAAAATTTGTCTGGTAAGATAAATATATAAAATTTGATTCCTCATTTTTGATCTGAAGAACTACTTGCAAGCATTTTTTGTTTTTCAGAATATGTTGGTTTTGACATCATGTAGCAAGCTAGAGATGATTGATTTATTGATGTTCCACTTTGAGTGGGAATGTTCAAGTTGCTTAATTACTTTGTCTTTTGGTGTATATTTCAGTTCCACATGGTTTTGAGGAGTTAGTTTCTGACTTTCTTCCTCTTTATATGGATCTCATGTGCTCTTTGAAGGTTATTATAATTTAGTATTCTTTTCTTTTTAACTAATTCTTCCTTGCTGGGTTAAGCTTAAGGGTCTTTTTAAAATTTTGGTTTGGATATTTAAATATGAGTCTTGTTGATTTGAGGGCCTTTTAATTTTTAAGTCAAAATCTAATTGAAGAGACTTTTACTTTGTATTCATTCACGTGAAAGCTTCATTGCTACTATTTCAACCTCTTTAATTTGTTTGCTAAACATATTTCTATTGTTCCAACGTAAATTGTTTGTATAATGTGTTTTATTTGGTAGTTATTGCTTTATTTCTTCATTTTTTCCTGTTGTTTGGTGATTCTACTCGATTTATTATATTATTGTGTATCAGTCTGTGGTGAATGGATGTTCCATGGAGTACTGTAGGATATACAATATGTTAGCATTAATCTACTGAACTTTTTATGTTGAGTGTTATTTTGGTATTTCTTTAATACCAAGCAGGTGAACTAATAAATTTTGCCTGATTATTATTTTTTGTTTCTTTTGTCTATCTTTATTTTCATTGAAGTGTTTTGCAAATATTGTTAAAAAAAGTGCAATAAGAGATTTTAGCACTTCGTTTATGGAGCATTTCTCAAAATGATTCATATCTTCCCCCTTCTATCATTCTCTCTAGTATAATACATGCTGAATATAAAAATGCCTTCGGTGTCTGCTCACTTTCTCACGTTTGCTTGGAAAATTAAGCCATATCAGTTTAACCCGTATTCTTAAAGGCTAAGGCTAACTTTTACTTGTATATTTCTGTGTATCAACTAATTTTCACTATCAATTGCTAAAGAAGATCTTAACCTTTGTCAATGGCCTTTTGGCAGACTCCTGAACAAGATCTGGAGCGGAAAATGAAGAAGGAGCAAAAGGTTTTTGTTTCTAGAATTTAAGAATCCATATGCTGTTTATTCTTTTGTTTAAACTTTAAAATGTATGCTACTTTATAGAAGCTCCGTTTAGCTGTTTGCATTTGTAATATCAATGAAAGGCTAGAGACGCAAATTAAAATGCTCTTTTTGTCGTCATTCAGTTTTTTTCTTTGAATTATCCTTCATCACAGTTGACATGTTTGTCATACTCATATCCATTGAAAGCTATTGACTCAAATAATAATGCACAATGCAGTCAATAAGTTATTTTACTTTGCAATTTGGATTCTCCTCTACCTTGGTCCCTTCTTTAATAGTTGGGAACATCATGATTCACATGTAAATGCCAAACTGCTGCATTCAGAACTTAATTGATGCGTAAATATGAAATAATGGCCATATTGTTGTTCTCCATTATAAGCATCGTAGGTTGAAACTCTTTTTTTCTATATATATTGTTTTTTCCCTGCTACTAAGCTTAGTTACTCATGTACTAGTTTTGATACTTCAGTATTTGGGAGGGCGGCGTGATAATCCACGTGTTTCTGCCGTTACTGATAAGGAAACTGAAAACAATTAAATGATGAAATGTGTCTCGGATATGTGTTCTTCCTTTTCTATTTTTAACATTCCTTCCTAGTCTTTTTTACTCTTATGAGTTGTTTTTTCTTTAGTCTTAAGTAGAAACATAATATTTCAAGCAATGTTTGAAGTTCAGGTCTGATCGATTGTACCAGTCACCCACAACCAGTCGGTACATGCCGATTAACAGTGTGCGATGGAAGAAAAAAAAAAAGTAGTAGTAGGAGAACCTTGTCGATCGCTCGATGCGAGCGGTGCTGGATTTTTCTTTCTCCTTCCTTTTTTTCTTTTTCTTCGGCTTGATCCGCTGCTGTGCCCTTATGGTCCGCGACCTTGATCAGACAGGTCTGGACCTTGATTGGATGAGTCCGAACTAGAAAAAACTGGTCTGTTCAGATTAATTTTAAAAACCTTGACTTCAAGAATTGCATAGATCCTGTCTTTTCTTTCTCTTAACTATCTTTTACTGGTGCTTTTTCATTGTGAAAACTAAATTGCTTATTCCACCTTTACAGGCTAAATTGAAAGAAGAAAAAAAACTGAAGGCTGCACAAAAGGCAGAAGCTGCAAAACTCCAGGTATTGATATATCCATAAATGCAATCTGGTGGGCAAAACTGGGTGTATTTAATCTTCGGTTGGATGCCGGAACTAAGATCTTTTACCTTTTTCTTTTTCAATTATGTTGCTTGGTAGGCGCAAAAATCTTCTGATGGTCCTAAGAAGGGTGAGCGGAAACAAAGGAAAAGAGATGTTGAAGAAGACAACCCTGATGATTTTGTTGACCCAGTTACCCCCGCTGGAGCAAAAAAGCAACTTTCTCATCAAATGGCCAAGCAATATAATCCAAGTGCTGTTGAGAAATCGTAAATACCTTTATGTTGACATTTTAGGCAAAAATTTCTGAAATTCTGACCATCTTTTGCCTTATATTTTGTATTAGGTGGTATTCATGGTGGGAAGCATCAGAGTTTTTTGTGGCAGATGCAGGCAGTTCAAAACCTCCTTTTGTAATTGTATGTGTTTTATGTAACCATTCGTAACTTAGATATTCTTCATTCAAAATTCAAAGCGATCTTCTTTCTTTGCAATAATATTGAAAGAAATTATGATCTCCGTATATGCTTAGATAAAAAAGTTGTTAAACCATTATGCTAGGATACAATTTAAGTTATCATGTGTTGGAGAAAACAACGGAGATAAAATTTTAAACTACGGCATTTTGGACACTTAAGACTGCATCAAATTTATACCAACATAGTTTTTAAGTGTACAAACTGTAAGATACTTCTAAATGCTTAAGAAAAAGGTTGCTTTGTTGACTTCCACGGTGGATATCCACTCAACCCTCTTTATACTGGCTTTAAAGCATGAAAGGCTTGGAGATGAGGATAAGGTGATAGAGAATAGAGAAATGGTTGTTGTATATGGACATTGTTGTGGCTGAATGGTTGTGTGCTTCTACTTATTGTGACTAGAAAAAATTTCTGTTGGGCTGGTTTATTCATTGGGATCTTTCAACGTGGAAAGTAAATGAATTGCTATATCTATGTATTGAGAAGTTTAAGACTAAAATTTGATCAAGTACTTGAGGCTCTTGCTATTGTTGATTCAGGAGGAAACAAGAATAAATTGTGTAGTGACGTTCTTTTTATTTGCTTTTGAAAAAAATTCTCTAGCAACAAATTGTAAAATGCAATTCTCATTACGATAATATAAAGTGGGATGTGCGTAGGAGCACAAGATATCAGGGGTAAATTGGGGAAGGAAAATTTTGGTAAGAATAAAATGAGATTCCTAATGTTTGATAAGGACGGCACTGATTCTTTACTTTTGATTTGATTTTGCAAAAATTTCTCTAGCAACAAATAGTATAATGCAATTCTCATTACGATAATATAAAGTGGGATGTGCGTAGGGGAAAAAGATATCACAGGTAAATTGGGGAAGAAAAGTTTTGGTAAGAATAAAATGAGATTCCTCATGTTTGTTATCTTTCTCGTTAACTTAGTGACCTATTAATGTTGTAATTCATTTAGTAAAATGATAATAACCATCTTCCTATTAAGAGATTTTCATTAATGAATTTAAAGGATATGATTATTAGGTTTGAGCACTGTTAATTGACAATCATAGATACTAATTTGTTCTTAGTTTTAAGACTGTGTTTTATATATTTTGGTTATTAATGAACTGTATAACATTGGGCTAGTCCTCTTGTCCTTGTAGTATTATTTCCACGTAGACAAGATAGTTTCTGAGCACATGGCTGTTTGTCGGACTCTAAATAAATTACAGAGGTTTGACAAATGCAACATCTTGTTACAAGCCCTGTAGAATACAGAAATGAGCTATTCTGCCTTGTGTCTCTTATCTCCTGAATAAGTTAAGCTGCTGCCAGTAACATGCAAGCATGACTGTGAGCATCTTCATATATTCATTTAGTTGTTTCTTGATGTATATGCATTCCTTATCAGGGTTTGAAATTCGCACATGCTCCAATCCAAACTATGACTGATATTGAAGGTTTAAGATACTGGTCTTACAACACACTAGTATGTTCCGGTTGGTACTAGTGCACGTACTAGTACTAATCTATGGTTTGATCGGTATAAGTTGGTTGCAGATGAACTACATGCAAGCTTCAGATCTTTCTTTCTTCTTTTCCTCTTCTTCCTCTCCTCTTTTTCTTTTGTTTCTCTCCTTTCTTCTCTTCTTCTACTCCACTTTGCTTTGATACAATCTTTGTTCGACTACCAGTACTATATGGGCCCTGTTTTTCAATCCGAGTTACTGATTACTCTGCATTTGTCAATTCCATCTGTGAAGCTGCATGAATATGACTAGCATTACTTTATTGGAGACATTGGCATTCGGTTCATGTGTTGAACTCTTTATTTTAAGCTTCTGTAAAGCAGCCCTCTATCACTTATGCAGGTTTTACCACCTCCAAATGTGACAGGTGCTCTTCACATAGGCCATGGTCTTACTGCTGCAATACAGGTGAGTATGAGTATATAAGCTTTCCCTTCATTGGTATCATCTGGCTTTATCTACTGTATTTGTCTTACATTTGTGGTGCATACTTGCATCATTTAGGACACAATAATTCGTTGGCGGAGAATGTCAGGTTATAATGTCCTGTGGGTGCCGGGGATGGACCATGCTGGAATAGCCACCCAGGTTATAGTTCTTTCTTCATTGGCTTTAAATTATTAAAATATTAATTTTGTACTAATATCCTAGTTCCCAGTACTGAATTCCTGATCTGGAATGTTATGATTATGAATGATAGGCGTTGTCCTCGAAACCACGCTAATACCAGAGATCTACCTAAATTTGATACTTATAGGTTTTGTTAAATCATTGTCGTTGTCTGAAATTGAGATGAAATCAATCACGAATCACTGGGATTATTGATCCCAATGACTTCAATTTCATTTTGGAATTTCAACAGCCAAGAGTCTCAGATGGACAAAGAGAAGAAAATTTGGAAAAAAATGGAAAAGACGTAGTGTGGAAGAGTTATTTTAAGTCCATCTTCATCAGTAAGCATTGCTTAATTGTAAATGCTAACATCACTTGATCATAGATTTTACTTGACCAATCGTTCTTATGGTTCCATGAAGATTCTCCCAAACTAGAATATGTATCACCTTTCGATCAGGTATTTACCTTTTTCACCTAGAAAAGCTTTGGGCATTTGTATGATCGTACATATTCTGATTAAAGGGTATTTAGTCTTGATTCTTGCATGGGAAAAATTTACATGCTGGTAGCATATCGCTTAATTGATATGATATGTGAAATGAAAGCTAATACACTAAACATGATGAAGAGCGATACTATGTTACACAAAGATACGCACAGTTATGTAAAATAGTATAACCTTAGTTTGTTGTAAACTAGAAGAGAAGTTTTCATTTTAAACTTGAACGACATTGTGACTGCTCGGAGGATGCCAGTATATAATGTAACCCACCACTCCCACCTCTAGAAACCTACCTTAATGGGTATAAGGGCTTATGAGGCTCTAAGTTATTTCAAAGTAGATGACTTTTGACAATGTCCTGGTTTGACTTGTTGACCATTTTCCCACTTGATACCAACTAGACTAATTTGATGGTGAATTGTTGTACCAAAGACAACATATACAAATGTGAATCGGTCCTACTTAAAGTGTGGGGATTTGTACAATATTGGTAAAAATCTAACATGAGACTTTTAGAAGACATTTGTATGATTTATATAGGTCTTACATAGGATGTTTATAAAACTTCTGAGGGCATATACAAATATATATGGTTCATATAATGAACACCTTTTATGTTCCTAAAACCAAAGTTGTCTGATCAAGTTTCTAGTTTCTACCTAGGAACTCACAATGATCCACAAGATTTGATTGTAGGATCAAAGTGTAGGATTGAAAGATTCTATCACATAAATAAAATTATAAGTTAATAATCTATATTGGTTCATATACCAATAATACCACAAGGAAATTGAACCTGAACATACTAACTTGATAATATTACACAGAATAAATTATTTTGAATCGGTCGTGTGCCAACATGTAGCATTTTATAAATAGGAAAGCAAATTAATTACTAATCAAAGAAAGAATAAGTAGAAGCATAATAACTATAACACCAAAGAAAATTATAATTGGTTTTTTGTATTTAACAACAATGAAATTGATAACATGTTGAGCAACAAAGAGCTGAGATGGAGTGGTGGCGATATGCTAGTAGTAGGATGAGTCCAGTGATGAGGTGAGGTATACTTTCAAGGACAACATTATTAGTGGTACAAGTGAAATAAAAAATAAGCTAGTGATAACATTGGAGTATTAATTGACTTAACCTTTAGCAAGTTGATGAGTTGAAAGAGAGTGGATTTGACACTTGCCACCTTTTTGTAGAATTGGAAAGAATTGGAATGGATTGTAGATCCTATAGATCCTATGGGTTGAATAAGAGATCTTACCATTCCTACAGCCATTAAATAAATTCCTATACAATATACATGTTTCAGATTTTTTTGCCTAATTTAGGTAATAAGATTGTAACTTGCAAGATCTTAAAATTTAGAATGAGTTCTTGATAACCTTACGTAACTGTAGCTAATTGATTAGTGGTTGCTGACCTGCAGTTCGTAGTAGTGTTTGAGGTACCGGTCCAAAACCGGCCGGTACCTCTGGTTTGTACCGGTCTGGTGAGGGACCGGCACTGGAAAATCCCGGAGCAGGCGGAGCAAGCGACGGCAGGCGGGCGGCGTGCAAACAGCTGTGTAGAGGCGGAAGATCCACCGCCAGCGGAAGCTTCTCCGCTACCCCTCTTCCGCCGCCCGCCTCTGTTGCTCCCGCCTGCCGGTTCCTTTGTCGGAACACCGGTACTGTACCAGTCCGGTGGCTCGCCGGACCGAGCTATCGGACCGGATTTCAAAACCATCTACAATTCATAGTGGCGCATAGGAATGGAAGCGTTCCTATCCCTTAGTGTGCTGAGTATTTAAGTTATAATTATTTCAATACCCATCTCTGTCTTCCTCATTTCAGGCAAAAATCCATTATGACAAGAGAATCTACTACTTGTACATGTATTTAAAGCTTTTTGCCTTTCTTTTCTCCTTATGTTGAATCTTTAAAATCCTCAAATCCTTTTGTAATTCTTGATCAAGATCTTGTGTCATAATGCTCTCAACATTTAAAGCCTAATCTAGATTAGAGTTTGTTAGAGTCATGGTGAGATCTAGATTGAATTGGTCCTATTTTTTCTTTTCACTATGTTTAGGAAATCTACAGGAGTGCAAGCAATATTAGTATATTACATACATTGCTGAATACCTATGTCTTAGGATGCTTCTTTTCTGTAGAGGCATTCTGGCTGAAGTGAAATGACTCGATAGCTCTTCTTTGGTTTCATTTGATTGTTATGTCTGGACCATGTAAAGTTCCTCACTTCCTCATGGGAATTAAACTTTATTTTGACAGAATTATTGTGTTGTGCTTATTAAAAATGAAATTAAATTTTATAAATTATTACAGGATTGGATTATCTTATTGTTATTAACCTTTGTTGCTAAGCTTTTTCATGTTCAACTTCACAACATTTAACTATGCAATACTTAATAGAAATCACATGATAAAGTTTTTTTTAAAAAAAGTAATTCTCAGTTCCAGTGGTCTTTATATGAGTGTGTTATATTTATATATTTTTGCTGCATGCCTTTTTGGACAGTGATTCCTGTACTCTTGTCTGTCTTACTGGTATTGTATGTACATCACCTCTATGAAATTTATACCTCAACACATGGACAAGTGTTAATATGTCGTTGCCGTATTCTAATATAGGTGTTACGCGGTTTTATCCTGGTGCAAAAACTGACCAATATCCACCAAGAGTGGTATAATCAGTGTACAACAGTTATTTAGGACCAGATTATTGTCAAGGATTTGTCATCTTGTCATGTATTTTAATGCATCTTGAGAACATTGAATTATGGAACTCAAGAAAAAAGCTTGTCATTCTAGAAACGGAAGATATTTATAATAAAATTAAAGAATTTTGATTGAAGACTTGTCCTCCTATCTGATATATCTTGAAAATGATCATAGTAAGACGTTTTCCACTATGTTCAATTATCTGAGGAACAATTCCTTTCTTTTACTGAATTTTCTCGATCATCAATTGTCCAAATTTTGTCGAGGTGTGCAAATAATTTTATTTCCTCCTCGACAAAATGTAGTAGAGAAATCATAGATATCCCCAGAAGTTGTCTGTTGCTGACTGACGCCACTTGTTTGTCATTGCGCAGGTGGTTGTGGAGAAGAAATTAATGCGTGAAAGCAAGTTAACTAGGCATGATATTGGGCGTGCAAAATTTGTATCTGAGGTAACTTTTTGCCATGAAAACTTTAGGCTCTTCTCGTTATAGCATTTTTACAGCTTTATATTGGAAGTTTGGGACAACTTTCTTCAATAAATGATGTTTTGTTTATCTATCACCATTATCATTTTTGCCAAATTGATAAATCAGTGTTCATGTATTCTTAGTTATTTGATATTCTCTGCTTTCTTCTTGTATTTGTTAGGTTTGGAAATGGAAAGACGAGTATGGTGGTACTATTCTTAACCAAGAACGTAGATTAGGAGCCTCGCTTGACTGGTCTCGCGAGGTCAGCTTAGGAGACTTCAATAGCAGTTTTTCACTATTTGGCACAGCAAATTAGCTTCTAATCGCAAACCTTATTTTCAGTGCTTCACAATGGACGAAGCTAGATCAGAGGCGGTTACTGAGGCATTTGTAAGGCTTTATAAAGAAGGTTTAATTTATAGGTTGGTTGGATTAATCCATCTTGTTCAGTTTATATTGAAAATTGCAAATACGCTAGATATTTCCTGATCCTATTGGGCTGGAAATACCAAATCTGCTTCGGTTCTATGTTTATATTTGCATATAATTCTCTATTTTCTAACATTATCATGTTCAGCCTTAAAAACTATTGAAGTTTATTCGGTAACTATATCAAATACAGAATTTTGATCTTATTTTCAGGGATCATCGCCTTGTGAATTGGGACTGCACACTACGAACAGCAATATCTGACATTGAGGTATTGGTGAATTAGTATTCACCACAACCCTAGACGATACTATTATTTTGCAACCAAAAACTATTTGATTTTTATTTTTTTCTGCTTGGTTCTTTGAGGTTGATCACGAGGAAATAAAAGAAGAGACTTTTAGAAAGGTCCCTGGTTATGATTTTGAAGTTCAGTTTGGTGTCTTGACTTCCTTTGCTTATCCACTTGAGGGAAGTTTGGGTGAGATTGTAGTTGCCACAACACGAGTGGAGACGATGCTTGGTGATACTGCAATTGCTGTTCATTCCAAGGATAAGCGCTATACTCATTTTCATGGAAAATCTGCAATCCATCCATTCAATGGGAGGAAGCTTCCAATCATCTGTGATGATATCCTGGTTGATCCCGAGTTTGGAACTGGAGCTGTCAAGGTATGCTTATACTATCCCCAACCTAGGTTCACAAATTGGTTCGGTGTACCAGTCATGGATTGGACTGGTACATACTAACGTTGGTGTATATTGGTGCTATATATATATATATATATATATATATATATATACAATTATATTATATGTAAGTATTCCGACTTTTGGAATTGGAGCTGTTGAGATATGCTTGTATATATATTTCACCGATGTATACGACTATGCTATGTATTGGGACCACTAATACAAACAAGAACTACCAGCAGGTTCATATTGGAGTGCCCACTATATATTTCTTACTGAGTTAAATTCTTTTCTTCCTGAAATTCTTTTGCAGATTACTCCAGCTCATGATCCTAATGACTTCGAAGTTGGAAAACGCCATAATCTTGATTTCATCAATATTTTCACAGATGACGGGAAGATTAATAGTAATGGTGGTGCATATTTTGAAGGGATGCCGCGGTTTGCAGCTCGGACAGCTGTTATTGAAGCATTACAAGCAAGGGTACCAAATTTTCTTTTATCTTTGATCGCCCTCTGGAAGATTAATAGTAATGTTATTGAAGCATTATATGGTGAGACCACAGTTAGTTATAAACTTCCTCGGTTCCTTGCGTACACCCGGGCTTCAATCTTTTCTTTCAACTTTCTGAGTTCCCCAGGAATTTTGATAATTTCATGCTTTATCTGTATATACTACTTTTTATATGTTCAACTACTATAATATTTACTATTTTTAAAATTTTGTTTACTTTTAAATTATATGTATTACATACTCATTTAAGATTACAATAATACCTCACCTTATATCTTTCTTCTACAGCTTTATAGTTTGTAGAAGTATGGGTGGATCCTTGGAGATCTGATACCTTTATTCTCTTTCCTCTTTTTCTGTCCAGTGCGTGAGCTTGTTCTTTCTTTCCATGCATAGAGCATTCAAGCTTAGCACAAGGTGATCGTATGATACTAAAGGCTTAGATCCATGAACGATGATAGACTCAGAATTATTTGAACAAGTTTTCTTGCCCTTCTTTTGACTCTCTGTTAGAAAGATGTCGGAAATTGATTATATTGCTTAGTTTTGAGAACCGATTTGCCAGATTTCTTGCAGATTCTGCACTTTTTAGGTTGTTTCCCTGCAGATTAAGTATAGTTTGATTTTTCATTGTTTTGTTTGATTCATGTTTAATTCTTAATTTCTTATGTTAGATCAGTTTTGGTTCAAACTTCAAAATGGCTGAAGTATCTTTGTACCATTGTCCAAGTTCCATCTTTTGTTCTGCAAATGCAGAACACATCTACTGGGAATTACTGCAAGCCTTCAATTGACAGTAGATAATTTGATGATTTGATTGTTCATATGCACATTCCTGATTGAACATCTATGAGATATTCTATGAAATGGACAATTGTTCTGAATTCTGATTCTCATCCCAACCTGCATCAGTAGTCTATGCTCTATTGGCGGTTTTTGTGCACCAAAATTTTACTTAATCTTGAGCTCTCGTTTCATACTCATGAAAACATTTGAAGCACATCATTTATTGTTTTCCACTTCTAAAGCTATGTTCATTCTTGAAAGAAGACAATAGAGATTTCTAGCTTTTGGTTATTGTCTTGTAGATTGCACACGGTTCAGATCCCTTTCAAGTTACAACCTGAATAGTGAGATTAGTTTGATCAAAACACAACATATGAGTTTATAATTGCAATTACAACTTTTGAAACCTTTTGATAGCTTACAATTACTACTTTAATAGAAACTTTTCATAGAGCATGAATACATGCATCATTTTAGTTGAATTTAACTTTTCTCGATACTAATCTTTTGTATTGATCTTAATTCTAACCTCCTTTATATTCAGCATCTATGATATTGCAATATCTGAAATTTGCTCTTTTTTTTTTCTTTTTCGCATGGCTGGAAATTTGTTGTGTCAATGTCAATAACAATATTATTCAAGTAGGGATTATACAGAGGAGCACAGAAAAATGAAATGAAATTAGGCATTTGTTCGAGAAGTAACGAAGTGGTGGAACCAATGATAAAGCCCCAGTGGTTTGTTGATTGCAAAAGCATGGCTAAACTAGCTCTTGATGCAGTAATGAGTGATGACAAGAAAATTGAGATCATCCCACATCAGTATGAACAAGAATGGAAAAGGTAATCTAGATTCTTAGACTACAAAGACTAAAATTATGTATGTACTTCTTCAATAGCAGATTTTTGTTGTAGCTCGAGATGAAGTTATTAATTTAGGTTTTCTGGGGATCTTGTGTGTTTGTGAGTACAGATGGCTAGATAATATACGTGACTGGTGCATTTCAAGGCAGCTTTGGTGGGGTCATCGCATCCCTGCCTGGTATTTGACACTTGAAAATGATCAGTTGAAAGATGTGGGTTCTTACAATGACCATTGGGTAGTTGGAAGAAATGAGCAGGAAGCTGTTCTAGAGGCAAAGAAGAAATTTCCAGCGAAGAAATTTGATATTGTACAAGATCCAGATGTTCTAGATACATGGTTTTCCTCCGGTCTTTTCCCTCTATCTGTTCTTGGCTGGCCACATGAGACGCCTGATTTCAAGGCATTCTACCCGACTTCTTTGCTTGAATCTGGTCATGATATCCTTTTCTTCTGGGTTGCACGGATGGTTATGCTGGGTATGAAACTTGGAGGTGCTGTGCCCTTCAGAAAGGTAATAAATGAATATATCTCTACATGATGATAAATGGGATGTGCACCAATTATAAATCCTGCAACAGGCTAAGACTATATACTTATATTACATGCAATGCGTGTCAATATAACATCCAAAAGAATGTTAGAATTCTCCTCGTTGTAACTATGATGCTCGAGTTTGGGCTGTTTGGCTAATTGCAGGGATTTAATTCTCATTGAACCTTCCCTATACTGACCAAATTTTACTGGCCTGACTGACCACCCGAACTGTTGGTAAGGGCTCAAACAGGGTACATTACTTGATTCATTGGTTTTTCCTCCAATTATACATCAAATCCTTTCAGGAGGGAAAGAGGGTACCAGACCACAATAAGATTTTGAGTGATCTGTAGGAGATCATCCTTAAGCACATGGCAATTCCCTGTTCAACTCAAATCCAACATCTTGTGAGTGAATAAAATCTAGGCACTTGTAACTTTTTTAGAAACCTGAGGAAAAGAAAACCAAGGAAACATGGTGTCAACATAGCGAACATGTTGGTAGGAATAAGATAATAAACGACATAATCTATCATTGACTAAACAAGGATTATAATAATATCATTATTGGCCTTGATAATTTATTCCTATGATTCCATAACAACAGATCATGGTTTAATCTCACATGGTGAACAATTTTTATAAATATTACTCAGAGTACATCAATGACATATGAGGTTTGCATTTCACTATTACAATAATGCATAACTCAAAACACAAAACACAATTTGCAATGTTCTAGAAATAATTAATACTGATTATATGAGAGACCTCAGGTGCAACTTGAAATTAGCAAAGATTGTATAGAATTTTCTGTCATATATATTGTTTTGCTTTCACTCAACTAGTACATCTTGTCAGCCTTCTTTTGTTTCTCATCAACAAAACTTTCCTCTTTCCATTGAATAGGCAGTACTCCTTTCAATTTTTCTTCACACATGAGCATATTCTACATACACTATCACATTCAAGGAACAATGAACTCCTGTTAAGTATTACTGTCTATTATAACGACATCACTTGTTTATGTACTTTTTGTTACATAAATAATCTATACCTTACCCTCACTAGCGATCTCACATGATCATATCTTCATTGATATATCAATGATATCCACATGGTGCTAGTGTTCGAGGACTCGGTCCGGCAAGGCACTAGCACTGGAGCTTGGGTCGGAGCAACGGCGGCAGCTTCGAATGAAGCTTCTGCCCGTTGCTCTTTTGCTGCCACCCGATTCGCTGGTACCGTACCGGTCCGGTGGCTCACTGGACTGAGTCACCGGACTGATTCCTCGAACCTTGCATGGTGCTACATTTTTACTATCAACATGAACGAAGTCACTTGAGAAGCATTGCCTATGGTTCAACACAACATATATTGGTATAAGTATGGTCCTATATACACTACGAGTATTAGTGTCAGACCCGGAGGATCTCGGACCGGGCTGGACGGTGGTTGGGCCACGGTGGAGGCCCAAGAGCCCACTCTCCTTGAGCGAGCGACGGGAGACGGAGCGGGCGGCACACGCGCGCGGAGGCGCGACCCAACCCGGCTCCGATTGAAAGCGCGCGGAGGTGCGAGGCTGGTGGAGATGACGGGAGCAGCTGACCTGCTCGAGTCTCGTCGGCGCAGAGGCATGGGCGGCAGGTGAAGAAAAGGGAGGCGGCTTCCTCCCCACGGGAGAGACGCGAGCTACGCGATCTGGAACGGCACCTCCTCCACGAGAGCAGATGCGTGATCTGGGCGATCTTCCTCCTCCCCTCTGATGAAGGCCAGCGAGCGATCCGAGAGGCGAGACGAGGGTGAGTTGAGGGTGAGGAGATTGGTGTACAGAGGAGAGGGAGGGGTTTTAAGGCTGCCTTTTGTGGTGATAAATAAAGGAAAAGCTTTCCCTCCGATTCTGGTCTCTTTGCTGTGTTTTCTGACGGGTTTTCGTGGGTGCTCCGGCGTCTTCTCCACCTCCAACGATCTAGGTTTTCCAGCGCCCCGAAGGACGGCTGAGGGCGGAAGAGGCGGGCGGCTCTTCCCCTGCCGGCAGGCCCCTTTCCCCGGCTCCGGCGACGTCCGTGGTGGCGAGCGACGCGGCGGCGTTGTGCCAGCGTCGCGCGAGGAAGACGACTCGAGCGCTCGCTTCGAGGCGTCCGGGTCAAAATCGGTCAACGCTGCGGTGAAAGCAGCGAAATTCAAAAGCGGATGTTGATTTGGGTGACGTGGCGGGGATTGGGTTAATTACTTAATTAACCTCGCTTAAGGTTAATTGAGGCCTGACAATTAGGCTCCTTAAACTAGTTTTAAAATCCATTATTTTGGTTAGATAACATTTTTTTTTTCTAATTCTGCTTCTGTATGTTTATACCTGGGTTATATATTAAAAATTTTATAGATCTTATAATTATCTTTTTTATGTTAATTTTTTTAATAAATCAAACTTGTGTTATCCTCTGCCACTCTTGCAATACTACTAAATGATTTCATCATCGAAGTATAACATCTATTGGTCTTATTTTTTGTCCATAATATTTTACCTTATTTTTTTTTTCATTTATTCACTATCAGGATTTAACGATAACATTTTTCATTCTCTTTTCCTTTGTACCCTCATATATCCATCTCAATATTTTCATCTTTGCTTGACTTCTACCACTTATTACTGAAGTTCCCAACACTCCAATAAAGTATTGTGTGTCACATCTTAATTCACAGAATTTCCTTAAATCACATGCAACACATTATTCAGGATTACAGGCAATGGACTTGTTATTCTTGAAGTTCTCAACATCCGCTGAACATCACTTGTGAGAACTAATTCTCTAATCACAATCTTTCCTTCAATCACATGATGACATATGATACAAGCAATGTACATAAACCATTGCATGACCATGAGCAATTTTAAAATAAGATTTTGTCTTTTTCTTTTGCATGTATGTGAGAATTTGTGATGCTGGAAACACATAATACTTCTATAAGAAAGATGAGCGGGTTGGCTGATCACTTAGATAGTTGAACCAGACTTGTAGCCAAATGATAAAATGTTGCCTAGAGGAAATATCATTTAACATCAACCAAGGTTTTAAGCAATGTTGTCAAAAATGCGATCCAGGTTTTAGGATCTTCCGATCCTGCGACCCAAATTAGGCAAACCGTTCTGGAATGAATATAGGATCTAAAATATGGTAGAATCTTACGATCCCACGATTCGAGTCTTAGGATCGGGTAAAATCTTACGATCTCACCGATCCTACTCGATCCTAAGTTAATAGGTAAAATAAGTTTATATTTAATTACTATTATATCAAAAATCAATAATCTATTATGACAAAAGTCTTAAATTAATATGTGATGTAATTTTTTATCTTTAATTGTCATCATTTACTCTTTCTTTGACAAACATTCATCAACTTAAGGTTCTTATCATCTACCACTATACTTGTCTACTTTAACTATTTATTAGAAATTTAGAATCGAATTTGTGATCTTTATTATTATCATTTTTATTGTCATTACCATATATACCTTTATGTTTATCATTTTCTATGCTTTTATGTTATTGTTTTCATTTCATTGCATATCTTTGTTGCTACTAGTTTCATTGTACACTTTTGTTATATCCATCTTCTACTAACTAGTCTCTATCATTATCACTTAACAAATATTCAATTTCATAATTTTATACTATACCATTAATACATCTAAATAATATTATAAAATATTGGATATATATATACCTTAATATATACTAGTAAATAAATATATATTAATTTTTTTTAATTACTTATTACTTATTAGAATATTTATCTTACTCTTAAGTCTAATTAAATGAATATATTTTAAAACATTATATATTTTACGTGATTTGGTAGGATCTTATGATCTTACGATCCGATCCTACGTTTTGATCCTGCAAAGCCTTTATCGTTTCTAGCTAGGATCTCGATCCGGACAATTATGGTTTTAAGTATAGGTCGATCTTGGTTTTCTTGTTTAGTATGCACCTGTGTTCTTACCTACATACGATACCAATTAGTGCTTTTAATATATATATATATATATATATATATATACACACACTTTATCGTTTCTAGCTAGGATCTCGATCCGGACAATTATGGTTTTAAGTATAGGTCGATCTTGGTTTTCTTGTTTAGTATGCACCTGTGTTCTTACCTACATACGATACCAATTAGTGCTTTTAATATATATATATATATATATATATATATATATATATATACACACATATATATATGTATATGTATATGTATATATGTATATGTATGTATGTATATTGATTATAACTATATATGTTACCAATCTTGTACTGAAACCAGAATATATATACTCTGCCTGGCACAGGCTGTAAAAGTCAGTTTTTTAATACCCTATTGTTTGACGTTAGGGTACTACATTTTAGTCTGTGCCATTAGTAATTGTTGGTAGCAATGACAGTCAACCTACTGATGTATTTTTCTTTGCTAAATTGTGCCTATACCATCTGTATGATGCTGTGCAATGTGCATCATATCCGTTTGTCCGAATGTCAGTCACCATAATTTATGAATAATATTATAAAGCACGATACATTTATATACTTGTGTCATTCTCTCTTCTAGATGCTCACCTAGTGCTGCTAATTATGGAGATAATACCTAGCTTCTTTATAAGGAGAAAATTTTTTGGGAAGGGGGTTGCACAAGAAATCCTAAGCACAGCCCCCTAAAAAAAAATCTACGATCCTAAAAATCTGGAAAAAATATCCACCATATAATCCACGATGAGAGCTATCCACGGACACCAAGATCGTGGATTTTGGATGTATCCACGATGAGATATCGTAGATGCAACATCATGGATACACGATGCATTGTGAATAGTGTTTGTATCCACGATGTTGTATCCATGACGTGGATATATTCAAAATCCACGATCTTGGTGTCCATGGATAGCTCTCATCGTGGACTACATGGTGGATATTTTTTCACGATTTTTAGGATTGTAGATTTTTTTAGGGGGCTGTGCTTAAGATTTCTTGTGCAGCCTCCTTGCCCAAGAAATTTTTTCCTTTGTATTAGCACTCACAAATTATATTGGGTACCCATTTCCTAGTATTGTGTAATCTGTATTCTGTAATGATTTGCTTGTACTGCTTTAACATTGATAAGAGACTTGCTAAACTATTTGGCTATTCTTTTCTTGAATGTCCCTCAGGTTTATTTGCATCCTATGGTACGAGATGCACATGGCCAGAAAATGTCAAAGTCAAAAGGCAATGTCATCGATCCGCTTGAAGTAATAAATGGAATATCACTAGAAGGATTGCAGAAACGGTTAGAAAATAGTAATTTAGACAGAAGTGAACTAGAAAGGGCAAAAATTGACCAGGCTAAAGATTTCCCAAATGGTATTCCTGAATGTGGTGCTGATGCCCTCCGTTTTGCTCTTGTTTCTTATACAGCACAGGTTCCTTTCGGTGCTTGTTTAACTGACTATTGAAGTTTGCTTTATTCTTGATACTAACATGTGTTTTATCCCATCTCAGTCTGACAAGATTAACCTGGATGTCTTAAGAGTTATTGGCTATCGACAATGGTGTAACAAATTGTGGAATGCAATACGTTTTGCCATGACAAAGCTTGGAGATAATTATGTTCCCCCTAAGATGATTGAAGTGAAATCCATGCCATCTATCTTCCAGTGGATACTTTCTGTTCTGAACAATGCTGTTGCAAGAACAATATCATCCTTTGAATCATACAAGTTCTCAGATGCAACTACGGCTGTTTACTCATGGTGGCAATTCCAGCTCTGCGATGTATTTATTGAAGCTATCAAACCTTACTTTACCGATTCATTGCAGTTTGAATCAGCTAGAGAAGCTGCTAGGTATACCTTATGGATTTGCCTAGACACAGGCTTGCGTTTGCTACATCCCTTGATGCCGTATGTTACTGAAGAGTTGTGGCAACGTCTTCCTCAACCTGAAGGAACGTTCAGGAAAGAATCTATTATGATATCTGAATATCCATCAATTGTAGAAGTAAGTATTGTCCTTCTTCGAATAGTGTTGCTAAGTTTCAGTAACTTCAATTTGCAACATCTTTCTGTAGGCCTGGACAAATGAGAGAATTGAGAATGATATGGAGATTGTCAATGGTGCTGTGAGGAAGCTTAGGTCCCTCCGTCTGCAAAGTGACAAGAGTGAAAGGTATGGTGTTAAATTAGTATTCATGAATTAAATAATTTTGTATGGTGTTGCATCGACATTTTACACCCTAAAACACGGGTTGAAGCATGACAAATCCGCAATAACATCTCAATTTTTTATATATTATGGAATATGGATATAACATTTTAATTTATTTAAAGCTAGTTATTAATGTTTAAAAATCTATTACAATAATTCCATATAGTAAATAAAAGCAAAACTATATATAGATAATCATTTTAGTAGGCAATCCAGGACTCAACAGATGATGAAGGCTCTTTATTATGTATTTAGCATTAAGCTTAGTCAGATTTTCAAGATGCAGGTAAGTAGCAACAAATATGAATCAAGCGTCCAATAAAAGACTACAATTAAAAGTATAGAAACAAATAACTTTCACTATAAGGATAATTAATATGTAATAACATAAATATGAAGAGGGGAGTGTTGGTGTATATGCCCTTGGACCCGTTGTTGGTCAAGATTGTATTACTTGATATTAATATTTATATATCATTCTGGCATTGTCGTTATTATGCTATGTTTACATCTGCGATTATGTACATGGATAATAATGTTCCTGGAGACATATTGTATCTGTGCTCAAACGGTGTGTCCCCGGTCGAATACCTGAGTGGATAAGGGACAGCATGTGAGACTGGTATATGGGCTGGTTACGCACGGGTGCTAACGCAGACATATGAGTATGTCAGTGGTGGATATACTGAACCGACCTGCTGTGAGGCTTTAACTTGGTGTCATGAGTTAAGCTCACATGTGATAGGAGATGCATTGATCTCTCGACTTGAGGTCATTGACTCTTCTATCTGGTTAGGAACATGCTTTGATACAACCTAATGCCTCGCCGTAGCAGGGAGGACATAACGGTTGTCATTGGGTATGTGACGACCCATATGAGAAGATCAATGGACAGACATAGGATTTGCCCTTTCCTACGGGACGCTTGATATCCACGGGGCCCCCCTATGAGACTGTAATGCATCGGTATCTTGTTGATATCCATTCCGAAGACTTGGGTAGCAGTGATGCACTGCTAGGTGCCACTCACTGCTTGTGATGACTTAAGTTCATCACTGCCAATGTCAGAGGAACCTACAGGGTCGCACAACTTGAAACTCGGGTTCTCGTATTGATCGAGCAGCCTAATGATCGAGTTATTAGATAACTCGGATCTTTTTGGGAGAATCTATCAGCGCCATTGTGCATGATGAGATGGAAGGGACTTATTGGAGCTAACTTCATTTTTGGGCCAGATGGGCCTAATGGGCCCTATAGGTTAATTGGGCCAAATGGGCCGAATGAAGTGTTAGCATGGACCAATGGGCCTCCAAGCCTAATGGGCGTGAAGCCCAGTTGGGGCGTGAGGTACAGTGGGCCTTGAGGCCCAATGGGCCGTCAGGCCTAATGGGCCATGACAATAAGTTGCCTGGGCCCAATAGAAATTATGAGAATTAAACACTGCATTTAATTTTGGGAATTAATTCTGTATTTAATTATGCATTTAATTCTATAATTAATTCTAAGTTTAATGATGAATTTAATTCTGAATTTGATTCTGAATTTAATTCTGAATTTGAAGAGTCACATCATTAATGATCATTATGAGACTTTATTTCAAGGTTTTAATGAGTCATTATGAGACTTTAATTCAGGGTTTAATTCTATAATTAATTTTGAATTTAATTCTACCATTAATGATGAATTTATTACAGAGATTAATTCTGAATTTATTTCAGAATACTAGAGGTCATCGTGATTTCTATATAGGGGCTAGGAGGGTTGAGAGGAAGAAGTTCTGGATGAGGAAAAGTCTCCGAGAGACTCGCGCGGGGAGACTTCGTTCGCAAGCTTGGAGCTTGACGATTTCCCCTTTGAGACTCTCGCGTGAAGACTTGTTTCGCAAGCTTGGAGCTTGGTGATTTCTCCTTCTTCCTCTCCTCTTGGCATTCGCAAGGTTGGACCTTGGCGAGTTTCCATCAACCCTCTCCTTGGCGCCTTCTACTTGTGAGCGGCGCAAGTTCTAAAGGAGGACTCCCCAAGAGGCGTGGATCTTCTTCCCGAGGCTAGCACCGGGCGTGGAAGAAGAGAACTCGAGTGTCAGCTGTGTGCGAGACTGCAAAGGGCGAACATTTGGGCGCCTGCATCGCATCCTTCTTCTTCGCTGCAAGGTATCGTCTCCTATAAACCGTGTCGATCTCCTCGCAAGACTCGATCTTCTGGGTTTTTGGGACTGGCCTGTTTCGGGGATTGCTTCCGCTGTGTTTGTCTGCAAAAGTTTTAAAATCCCCGGGGTTTCCCAATAGGGAGGGGGGAGAAGATCAAGAAAACGCAGCCAACATGACTTAAGGAAATGAATAGTAATTATCCTTAAAGTGTTTATTAATTATCATTTAATAAGTATTTTAATTATGAGTTTCATTTAATAAAATAGCTTATCAGATAATTATAAATGTTCTGGAATACTAAAGCATAATTACGGAGTACACTCCATAATTATAAGTCTTAAGTAACTAACGTTTACTATTAGTACCACAATTATATATTTATATTTATCAAGTTTAAACTATTGGTATAGGTGGTATTTAATTTAATTATATTTCTTTAGCATAAAGTTCATTCTTAAATTAATTGATGTTTGTTTTCAAGTAATTTTGGAATTAAAAAAATCTTAATACTTAGATCAATAATCAATTATTAACATGTAAGTTTGATTTTAGTGAAAGTAAAATTCTCGCATGCTGTATGCACAAGTTCTAATCGATTGCGACAATAATAAGTCATTCCCCCTTATCATAACTAAAGTTATATCCGTTTTTCACTACCTCCAAGCAATTGCCAACTAGTGTCGAGACCCATAGGACTACGCTCTTATTTGTATCCGTGGGAGTCTATAAGCATTCCTATTCCTATCAGGATCTCACTCTAATTAGATCTTATATTTCATAATTTTGGTAGTCAGTACATTAAAGGGCTAATAACAAGTACATTTTGTCTTTCACAAGGAGAATTGAAATTACGTGTACACTGAAATATTGCAGAGATACTATAATGATAGATCAATAATAAAAAAGTATATTCTTAACAGGCATATCATAAAATGTCATTATTGAGTTACAAAATTGAAAGTTCATGAATATGGTATTGCATCAGCATGGTCCTACTATACAGCACTATTGTCGTAATAACTGAAAATATATTATGATTGTTGATATGAACATACTATTGATGCATTTGATATAGAGTTCCATTTAATGGTTATATCTGCCAATGACAATAATAATTAGTTTCTTTATTGGGGGCTTATTGACTTCTTTTTGTACCTCTAATTTAGATACCCAGCTTTTGCCCTTTGCCGAGGGGATGATATCACCAACATCATGAAAACCTATCAGTTTGAGATAGTAACACTAGCGTCTGTATCTTCTTTGAAGGTATTAATTTTGCTGATATAGATTTTTTTTAAAAAAAAATTGTTCGAGAGATGTTTTTCCTTGTTCTATTCTGCACTTTCAAGCAATTCAGATAAAGAACGTTTTGGCATCATTAGACATCTTTCTATTAGTTGCTTCCATGCTGCTGATCATTTGACAGATAATGATTTTCTAATGTTGTTTTTTTATTTGGTTTTGAGGTTTATGTGGTCTCACATTAATTAGAGACTGTTACTTTGCATTTTATGAGAGCAAGTGTACTTACTGGTTTTTGACGCTCAGTTATGTCCCAGAATGAGCAAGTGATCATGACTGTCTTTGATCTTGTTTATTAAAATCTTGTTGAGTTTTATTATCAAGCTTACTCAATTTAGGCGTGCAAATGGAGAAATTTGTAACCAAGCAAGCAATGTAAATTTGGGCAAAATTACAAAATTATTTAACATAATATACAAAATTACAAGCCTACAAGGTAGTAGTTCAAAGCTTGTATTCTAAATAAATTGTTGTATTATATACAAAATTACAAGGTACTAGTTCTAAGCTTGTATTCTAAATAAATTGTCGCATTAGTCTAATTATTGTTTGAAATGTATGAAAATGTGTTAAGAATGTTTCCGTCATTAGTTATTTGATAAACATATTTTGGTTTGCAAATAAATTCTGCATTATCTTAATGGTGATGAGCTCGTATTTCAAGTTCATCCTCGTTCATTCATGGTTAATATTGTTTGTTTATTCAACGGAACCTAAAATTTTCTCCAACCGTATTCACTGCCAGCTCTTCCACCATTCTGACTTTTATATTTTGCAAATATTGTTTTTAGTCTAAAAATAAGTTTCCTTTTGAATCTTGTTATAAATCAATGTTCTGTTTGCACGCATGTAATGGTAAGTACTTGTAAATTTCCAATCAAATGTGTGCTAATGGTTCAATTTACTGGTGAACTGTAAAGGCACAGGAAATAAATTCTTAATTGTTTATAGAGAGACTGCTATTCTTCTATTCTTCTTTTCCCTTTTCTTGTTCTGAATCCGTGCATTTGAACTCTTATTTTTTGTTTGGCTGGATCTCTTCATTCTTCTTCAATATCTCTACTACGGTATTATTAATATTGAAATAAGATGTTTGTGAACTTTTGTAGATTCTAAATGAAGATGACGTTGCTCCAGCTGGATGTGCAGTTGATGTTGTTAACGAGAGTCTTTCTGTGTATCTCCAACTTCAAGGTACACTAAATGCGGAAGCTGAACGTGAGAAGTTGAGAAAAAGAAGAGAAGATATACAAAAGTAATTCCTGCATGATGCCTCCTTTTTTCTGCTTATTTTTCTATTGGTATATATTGTCCTTACTCCATATACTACCGTTAAAGCACTAATGTTTTCACTAGCATAGATTTGTTCATATGGAGAGATATTGTCCACTTCCATCTCCGTAAATTGGTGACGCAAGATAATGAGAACCTGCATTTCACTTGTATAATTAGCCAATGCCATATAGTCTGATGTTACAGGCTAACGTATTTGTATGTTATTGGCTAGACACAATCCAACTGCATTACTTGCAAACCATGCAAGTTGCAACGATATAGGTTGCCTCTTTTAGATTATAGTGCATTTCTATGTGATTATTGTCAATTATTTAATTGTTTTGCTTTTTACCTCTTTTAGATTTTCATTGAAAATTTTTTGCTATACCTTCCATTTTATGTTGGTAGGAAGCATGATCTTTTGGCGCAAGAAGTGGGTAGCGCGGGTTACAAGGAAAAGGCTCCTCCTAGTATCCAAGAGGAACAGATGAAGAAACTAAATTCTTATTTGGAAGAACTTAAGATTATTGACGAAGCTGAGCAGGACTTGGAGAGAAGGATACAGGAAGAACAATAACTGTCAAAGTTTTCAACAGATTTTCCTTCAGGAAGAACAATAACTGTCAAGAGTTTTTAACAGATTTTTCCTGATTGTTTTCAAAATTGTTTTTCTGAATTTTGGAAAAATAGTTAGCCCGTCAATCATGCAACATTTGCTTCATTGTCTGGCTAACGGCTGCATTGTAACCGATAAATGCCGTTTAAGAATTAATTACTAGATCATCGAGTAAGTGTCCTGTTAAGCAAGCATCTGCTTGCTCATTTGATATGTTGAATTATGTAATGAAGTATTTATGATCCTGTGAGACTGAAAATTGAACCAAATTCACATTTGTTTGCAATAAGAGGAGTCAGAGAGTCCACACTTCCATGGGGTATATACAATTCAGTCAACGCAATAGTTTGGCACGTGAGTGGAAGCTTTTGTATGGCGGTTAAGATGGATCCTTTCATGGCTACTATTCTAAGATCCTAGTGTATTGAACCAGTCTCTCGTGGTATCTCTCTTTCCAAAAGAGTGAGTCAAAAGAGAAAAAAAAAGATATATATAATTTAAAAGAGGATGTATTATTTAAAAGATATGTTAAGAGCAAGGTTTAGATTTTCTTTTTTTTTTGTTGAAATGAAATAATCTTTTAAAAATCTTTTCCTTTGGGATTTGAGAATTTAAAAACGAGTAATTAGAATGAGTTCAAGGCAAGATAATTGCAGATACGTAGAAAATTGCTACATGCATGAAATTGTTAAGTTGCAGTTAATTTACGTATGGAACTATCGATGCATGCAAAAGAGAAAATATTATTTTTTTTCGAGTACTTATGAGATATCACCCATCATCAAAGTGTCATTTGTTTTTACACACCTGAGCGTGAAGAGATGTTAGAATGTGAGACACTGTTGATTTGTATGCATGTGAGAAAACTATCACTTGTTCTTGTATGCAAAAGAAAATGCTAGATGCAATTGGAGAAGGAAAACGTGTGGTTAGGCATTTGATCTGCTTCGTTCTATTTGAAGTGTGTTCAAGTACCCATGTTACGACCTACTCAATGACAAAAAAAAACCTATTAATTTACTAGTCCTAAAATAATAGTGTAATTAAAAAAAATATTTAAATCAAATTAATAATACTAACCTTTTTAAATCTTATATACCATGATAATGTTTTCATTTTCCATGGATTAAATCAACTAATGAAAAAAAATAGCTCATTAACTTGAGGAGCTCAGAGCAACAAGTCCTAATGAAAAATAATTAAGCATAGGATGATGCTAGTAAATCCTTAAATCTTACATATCATGACAATGTTTCTCCCATTTCAAGAGATTAAGCTAGGGTGGCACAACTCAGTCTAAAAATAGACTAAATTCAAATTTTATGTTTGGTTAAACGAAATAGACTAAGTTCAATTTTTATGTTGGATTAGTGTATGAACACTTGATAGTTGATACCCAATCCTGGATCAAGAATAAGAATAAATTGTATATTAAGCCATTAATTAATATTAAAATAATGATTACATATAATATATTATTATTTTAATTTATAAATTTACATAAATAATTTGAGATAATATCTCAAGTAAATCCTTGAGTTTATAGAACTCAAGTTATATTTCCAGGTACTAGAATTCAAGTAAATCCTTGATTAAAGAAAATCTGAGTTCACCAGGTCGAGTCGGGTTTAAATAAAATTCGACTTATAGAAGTTGGGTTCAAACCAGACAGTGAAAATCCCACGTTGAGGTGAATCAAACTTTTGTGTCCAAGGTTGGTATCGTAGCATTGCTAGTAAAAAGTACACCTAATGCATAATAAGAAGTTACATTAGCTAAAATGTGCGTTTTGAAAGGTCTGTGTAGTAGTAGAACATGTAAAGGCTATTACTATAGGATCACCTCAATATTGTTTATGAATGTAAGCCAATAATGCAGATACTGAAGGCATATTGGTGGTTACACACCCTTAGAAGGAATTTATGGCTATTACTATAGGATCACCTCAAATTCATAGATTTTCTTAACTCATTAATCAATCAGATGATGGAGAGGACCATGCTTACACCAACTAACCCACCCACCAACTCTGACAGCTTGATCATCTCCATAAACTTTGCAAACTCATTGCAAAAACATGGCAAAAACCTTGTTCTCATTTGTTATAGAAAGGATCAACACCCTTGACAATAAGGCTAAATAAAGTTAGCATTTTTTGCTTCACTTAGTATAGAATATTTGCTTTTCTTGATTTTAATAAAAATGCAAGTAAAATGACACAAAAATGATGGATTTTACAAGTTTTGAAGCCATGACACAATTCTCGAGGAGATTACGAGTTTACACATCAAATTTGGAGCGAAAATGATGTAAAACGTGACTTTCACAACCTTGGCCGTTTTACGTTCGAAGGGCGAAAAATCGGCTAAGTCAAAACGTCCACAAAAATTTTCACGGTCCGTGAATCTTTCTGTGTACAAAAAAATTGATGCGTCCGCAAGTGCACGGATTTATTGAAGTAATAAAAAGATTATTGTTCCCAACGAGAATCTGGCGGTCAAGTACCGATTACACAGTCGATCTATAGCTAGATGATTCAAATAGTATTTTTTTTGTTTGGAAGCTTCTAATACGAGAAAACAAAAAGATAGTTTTTAGGGTTTAAATCAATATGCTGAAGGTTAGGACTCAGGGTTTCACTACACTGACAATTATGAATTATAGCAAAATAAATTCTTTGAATAGAAAATTATAGTGTTTAAAGGGATTTTTCTTAAGGTATAGATTACCTCCTCCCGAAGCGTAATCCAGTACCTAACTACGCTAATTCCCTACTCTCATGACAATTAACGCAACTAGGCCCATTATGTTTTATGAAAAACTATGGAATCCTTCAAACGAATTCAACTACTCCCATGATTGGATTCATGGGTTTGAAAAGAATAGTTCCGACGTTGCGATTCACCTCCTAGTCCTTCTCGCAACGTCTAAGACGTAAAATTACTTGATCAGAGTAAATCACGTAAATAAATATAATTCTAATCAAATCAACTCCATAATAATTATGACAAAGTGTAAAAATACAAAGTTTAATTCGAATGTCAGTGGGCTACACCCCTAGTCCCGAAAATAAGTTTACATGCTCATGTTCAAAGCAAACAACATGTTCATCGATGAAAATTGCATGAAAACTCAATAAGATTATAAGAAAACACTAGAAATGTAATTATAAATCCTTATCCTCGATCTGGAGATGAAGATGGAATGCCCAATTCCTCCTTTACGTGATCTTCCTGCTTGAATTTTGCCCAGAAAGTTGATTTTCGCCCTAGCCGCTGCCTCTGTTCATGTTCGTCCGTAGAAGCCTCTCTAAACCCTCTAAAATCAAACTTTTTATACTTTAATCGGTTCGGAACCCTTCAAGGAATAATTTTGGAGAGTTTGGTTCAAATCTGGCTTGATTTGGAGTCAAATCAAGTGAAAAACTTGAAGGAACGGAAAAACTCATGGCCCGTAAATGCTTTACGGTTGCGACCGCAAATGTTTATGTGAATAAAGTTCTTTGTACATAGAAAGATTCACATACCGTGAAGGATTCACGGCCTCATCCGTGAAAGTTTCTGTGGATTTTTTGACTTAGCCGATTTTTCGCCCTTCGAATGTAGAACTCACGGCCGGCCAGAAAACTCACGGCCAAAGCTGTGAAAGTCGCATTTTACATCATTTTCGCTCCAAATTTAATATGTAAACTCGTAATCTCCTCAGGAATCATGCCATGACTTCAAAACTTATAAATTCCATTATTTTTGTGCTATTTTACTTGCATTTTCATTAAAACCAAGAAAAGTAAAGATTATATACCAAGTGAAGCAAAAATGCTAAAAATTAATATAAAATCATAAAATAAGCCTAAAATATAGTATAAAATACAGGTAAAAAAGTGGTGTAAATACAACGCATCAGCATAGCATCTTTAGCACGGTAATGCATCTACCATTGCACACATCGCAAAGCAGATTTTCCACGCGCGTGATAAGCCCCTCAAGTGTAAGGTTTCTATCACAGTAGTAAAATATCATCCCTAGGGAGCTAGGTGTCAAGTACCAACCTTTCATGTCATTGATAGCTAGACAATCCAAAATTGGAATTGAATGAATTAAGTGGGAAAATTACAGTTTTATAAAGATTTGGGACCACAGGTTTCACCACATTGAATGAATTAAGTGTAAAACATTGAATCATAATTTAGGAAATAGAAAACAATCTACCTTCTCTCGAAGCATAATCTGATGGTAAACCACTTAAGGCGATCAATCCTATGGTACAGATTATCTTCTCTCGAAGCATAATCCGGTGTCTACTTAAGCTAATTTCCTACTCTCGTAACAAAACTAACTTAAGAAAGACTCAATGGGCTCTATAATGATCGTAAGTCCTCGAGTGACTTTGAACGACTCAATTGTACTTTCATGCATGTATCAACGGGTAAGGAACTGAGATCAACGACAAAGAAGCAACATCATTAAAATAGAACAACAAGATATCATGGCATTCAATAGTAACTCATCATATATACTTGATAACTTTTTACGCCATGATTGCAACAAATAGGTAATGATTCCTACCTTTATCGCTGAAACTCCTAGCACAATTACGGTTTCAGTTCGGGGACCACCCTGATCAACCTCAAACTGAGTGGCTCCTATAATGTCACATAATTATTTAACCCCCTACCAATCATATCTAACATACAAAACATGAATTAATTCACATGCCTACAATCTCCTCCATCGGTATATGTGTATACATACATATAAAAATCTACTAAATAAAATTAGAGTTAAATAACTATTACCCGAAGAAAAGGTGGAGAAGACAACAATAGGCTCGGACAATTACTCGCTCCCAAGAAGATCAACAGCAGACATGGAGGTGGTAGATCAAGCGGCGATAGGTTCCAAAGGCGAGACGAGAGAATAAAAAGAAAAAGAAACCTTGAGAGAGAGAAACGGCCGAGACAATTTGGATTCTTTCAAATTACACATTTGCCCCTCCTCTTAAAGTAAATTACAAAATTAGGATTAATTATAACATCTTATCCTCTAAAAATGAACTCTTTTTCTCTCAAATCATTGTCATGTTGCATAGAACAGAAGAATTAAGTCAAACAAAAAAAAGAAAGGTTAGATTTTTTATTAATTGGTAAGTTTCATATAATGTGTACATTAATTTTAGGAAAATGAAAAATTAATTAATTTAATTTAATAGAAAATAGGTTATAAGTAGAAAATAAAATAAAAATAAATTCGATAAATTTGTGTACGATACACCACTTATCTCTTCATACTTTGATCATTTGGATACCACTTAACCAAAGATCATGGGAATTCAACTGGAGCGCCACGTTATATTATTCAAAACTTTATTAGACTTGTAAGTTGGGATATAAATTCTCTATCCGAGGTCAACATAGGTAAAGCCCCACTATCATCATCTGTTGTAGGCGTAGATGCATTTTGGCCATCTTATTAGGGTATGCCCCAATCTAGTGGCCGCTGGATAAGACCTCTTCAATTATTTCATATTTTAATATGTCGGATATTATAGTGGTCGCAAATTAATGTGTGGTTATTATAGGTTACTATTCACTATGCATTAATGTGTTATTGGTGGTCACGAGTCGCCATTTCCATAGTTTCAAAATTAATTTTGAGCCTTCGGAATTAATTTTTAGTCGTCTCGCTTGTAAATTGGCATCCAACCCTCAGCTAAATGAATTCCCGAAATTTTGTTCTTATTCTCTTTTTCTCTTCCTTGGTATTTTTAGTTTTCATTGCTTGTTGAAATGAGGCCCAATCAAACTCTCTGTATGCCACAAGAGAGGAATAGTCTCAGTTATATCCTCGGATGTTCAGTCTAGATTTAACTTGCATAAGAGCTTGGCAAGCTTTAACATGACTTTGGTTTCTATTTCTCTATTTTTTTTTTCTAAATTCATATTTTAAAATAATAATTTTATATTTATTTTCTGTTTAAATAAAACTCCAATTAAAATTTTAGACTATCATATTCTCTTGCAATGGATATCCACAAAGGGCCTGTATACCGAGTCTAATATAGGATTCCTATCCCTAACCTGAGTGGAGAAAAAAATAGTTAGACAATTGTAAAAAGATTTTGAATACCACTTGGGACTTGGTGATAAACCCATTGTGTAACTGTGTATTGGTATGAGCATGGCCTGGTATATCGACCACATACATACCAGATTATACTAACAATATTATATTATAATATTTTATAATATGAAACAGTGTATTATGTATTAGTACAATGAGTAGCTTGTTGGTATAGCAGGTAGATTTACTCGGATTGACACGTGAAACCATGCATCTATCGCTAGCTCTCCATATAATGAGATTCTTAACCTTTACCTGAATATCATATCATTTATATTTTTAATTTAGGAAACCAAAGATAGAAATCATATGCAGTATCTGATTTACCTTTCTTTTGTGAAATGAAAACATGTCAGCAAATTCTGCTGGCGTGCTTATTCTTTGGGGTGATTCACTGATTTGAATGCTACTGCAGTGCGACTAGGGAAATACTTTTTCCCACGATGCTCCCACGCAATTGACGCGTTCCTAGACGGTAACCTTTCAGAGCAGTCTGGTTCTGAAGGATCGGAACACCTCGTTACTGAAGAGCAAAAGCGCAGATACAATGAAATTCTGAGTGAAATCAGCGTCTTATACGCGGAAGACAAAAATGCATTTCAGAAATCTTCCCCCAATTCTGCTTCGTCTTCTAAATCTGCTCGGTCAGTCAGGGCCAAGATTGCAAGAAAGTGACGCTGGATGATGTTTTCTCGTTGTAATTGTGGATCGCTTTTCTTTTTGATGTAGAGCTTGTTCTGTACAGTGGATAAGCAAGCGCATTGTTAGGAATGAGTTCTTTTCCTGCACTGTACAATTGATAATGGGCATTGGCTGCCTGTGTGCTTAGGTTCTTACATTGATCTTGTGCAACTTAAACTAACTCATTTGTTATTAGTTGTGAACGATCGGAGTTGTTACTGTGCTTTTTGAGGCAACCGCAAAAATGTTACCTGCTCGGTGGTTGAAGTGTTTTGATTCCAGGAATCCTTATTCTAATTTTACATATCAAATACGCTTTAAGATTCGTGTTGCACAGATACAGGTACTCTGCCATGGGTATTCTATTTAAAAAAAATTTTTTTTTTGGAATTCGGAAGTGGTAATTAGTATATAAATAATGTTGACTTTGTTAGGTTCTTTTCGCATAAAAATGACTTGAGTGTCAAAGGCGGCTGCATAGTATTTTTATCTCATTATGAACTCGAGAAGAAAAATGCAAACAGGGGGAGCATTTAGGCTGTTCACGAGCGGTTAATTGAATCAGTTGACCAAGTCAACCGATTAATCGAACCGTTCGGTTCAAGAAAAATCATGAACCGGTCTTGAATCGATTAGACCGATCAAACGGTTAACCAGTCAACCGATCATTTTTTTTTTCTTTAAATTATATCGTTGACTGGTTAACTAACGATTAACCGCTAGTTTTCGATTAACCGATTCGATTAATCGCTAGTTTTTTAGTTAACTGGTTCGATTAATTATATAAATAATATTATTTTAATATAAAATATTTATTTTAATATATAAATAAATATTTTATATAAAATATATTATATACTGGTTCGATCGGTTATCTGGCGGTTTGGCCAAGTTCCGAATCGTAACCGAACTGGTAACCGTTGGAACCGCCGAAAAATCGACCGGTTAAGAAATCGTCGGTTCGGTTAACCGGAAAGCCGATTCGATTCAGTTCAATTAATCGCGATTTGACGATTCTAATAATTTTCTTGGACACCCCTAGGGAGCAATCCAACAAACAATATGCACTTACCCCCTTCACACGCACTTGCACAATTTAATCCACCAAATCTTGTTTTCTAGGAACGAGGCAGTATGCGACCACTGAAACGTGAGGGTTGAAACTTGAAACTGCTGTCCATATAACATTTTCGTAATGCCGGGAAGAACCAAACACATTCCACAAAAAGTCAAAAAGCAAGGATGGCTAGCTGGTGACGTTTGACTAGCACATCATAGTCAAGTCAAACAAATCAAGGAGCAATAATACAAAGGAAAAAAAAATTAGGTGCCTGCCACGTGAGGTATTCAATTTCGGTACATATTAACAGGAATGCTTGGCATATGTACTTATTTTGATTCAAAAGTTGACATAATAGTCAAATTTGAGTTCTTTAAAATTTTTATGAACTTTGTTCTCTAAATAGAAAATCTTGGGTTTGACTTGACCAAAATGGCAAAGATTATTTTCTTGGGATCACCTTAGTTCTATAAGAATTATTATCAATGCAAGAAAAGAATTATGAATGGCTTGTTGAAGAATTCTATAATAATCGGGTGCATAATGTGAATTTTGTTAACAAGTAATTAATAAAATTGTATAATTGAACTAGTTGACATAACGTGTTTGTATGAGGTGTCATCTTCTTAATTAATCTCACCGTGTCTCCCGCCCAAACCCTAAGGGCCTGTTTTATTGGGGTGAAAACTGGGGAGAAGAAAAAAAAACCCAATTTTTCACCTGTTTTATTGGAAGGGATGATTTAGAGAGAAAAAAGGGGATATTTTTCTCTTTTTCTGGTTCTCTCCAAATCGGAGAAAAAGGGATAATCACTCCCTCGAGAGTCGAGCCCCACGCCTCTGCCTTTCCCGTTGCCCCGCCTGCCGCCTTCTCCCTCGCCTCAGCCTTCCCCGCTGCCCCCGCCTTGCTTGCCTCCGGTCGCCGTTGCCTCCCAGCTGCAGACCACCATCTCCTTCGCCGTCTTCGCCTGGCATCCTCCCCGTCTCCGCCTCCTCCCCCGCCTCCAGTCGCCTTCACCCCTTCCTGCCTTCGCCCTGCATCTGCCCCACCTTTGCTCGCCCTTGCCGTGCCGCCGTGCGCCCTCCTCTTCCTCGCCCCGTCACTCTGTGCTGCTAGCCACGCTCCCCTGCCGCCTTTCGCTGCTGTCGCCGGCCCCGTCGAAGCTTCCGCCTGCTTGCCCCGTTGAAGCTTCCGCCAACCTGCTCCCCTGCTGTCGCCCACCCCATCGAAGAGTCCGCCTGCTCACCCAGTCGAAGCTTCCACCTGCCCGCTCCCCTACCGCCCTTCGCTGCTGCTACCGGCCCCGTCAAAGCTTTTGCCTGCTCGCCCCGTTGAAGCTATCGAAGCTTTCGCCAGCTTGCTCCCCCCATCCTTTCCTGCAGCCACGCGAGCTCGTGCAAGCTCCCTTCCTACAGCTACGCCTCGCCTCCTCCCCCCTCTAGCCCGCCTCCGCTCGCCCCGCCTCCAGCAATAGCTCTCGCGGCTGAAGAACCTCTACCTGGCAAACAGCAACCTCAAGGGGGAGATCCCGACATCTGCCGCCCTTCGCTGCTGCCGCCCACCCCATCGAAGAGTCCGCCTGCTCACGCCGTCGAAGCTTCCGCCTGCCTGCTCCCTGCCGCCCTTCGTTGCTGCCGCCAGCCCGTCGAAGCTTCTGCCAGCCTGCTCCCCCATCCCTTCCTGCAGCCTCGCCTCCTCCCCTCTCCGGCCCGCCTCCGCTCGCGTTGGACTTCGCCGCAAGCGCCTCTTGCTACCAACGATTGATCTCCTCTCAATCGTGATCACGTGAATGTCACGTGAGTTTACATTCTTCCCCTCTATTTTTCTTCCTTCACTCTTTTCTCATCTTTCTTTTTTTTTCTTCCCCTCTAATAAAACAGATCCTAACACTTCCATCGTCTATCTTTGACTTTGACCTCTGTCCTAGAAGAAAAAATAATCTTCAAAGTTTGGTTTAAGAACCAAACATGCGTATTTAATGGCGAGCCAGTAGCTTCAATGCAGCTGCCAATCTTGGATTCTTGCATGGATAAGGATGGATTCTCAAACAAACTATTATAATAAAAAATATATTGTTTTTCAATTTGGTCCCAAAGTTAGGAACTTATTAATATTCATTAAAATAGAGTCCAAATAAAACAAAAAGCAGCTCCCCAGCGGCCCAGCCACAAGTCTTCGGTCAACCCCCAACAACGGGCAGCACAAGTCAAAGAGTCAGCGTCACAAAATCTAGACCGCCCTCCAAAACTTTTTCTATAAAGAAAAATATTATAAGAATTTTTTTTTATTTTCTAAGATTAAGAAATAAGTAGAATGCTGATATTTTTCTATTCAAGTTAGATCTGATGTGAACATAAAAATATTTTTTTTTAAAAAAAATATAAAATATAAAGAGAATATACTAGAGTTTACCATTCAGATCAACGCGTCATAATTAGGTCATATCAACTATGAACCGTGACCCAATTAAGCTAACTCAAATACGATCTATTTAATTAATTGAGTCAAATTCACTGTTTAACATTAACATGAGCTAAATACAATCGAGTTAACTCGACACGACATGAATAATTTATTTATCATTTATATTTTAAATATAAATAATAAATTAATAAAAATTTTATTAAAATTAATCAAATTTTGTGCTAGTAATGAGAATTAGGTGAGTCTATATTTAAATTTTTTTATATATAAATATATAATATAATCGGGTTAAGCGGCCAACCCGTTTATAACCCGACATAATTCGATTATTTTTTGGTCATAAAACGGTTGACTTATTTATGACTCAAATACGATTATGGTTGACTTGAATCCATCTAACTTCGTATCAAGTCGAATCGGGTCAGCGGGTTACGTTAGGTTTTGCCAAATCCAGTATATAAGCTTTGTATTAAATTATAATTAAAGGCCTTCACAAAAATATAATTAATCTTTTTGATATTCTATTATTATTATGCGAGAACTGATGCACACGAACGTGTCATCTTATGCGCACGGTCCTGTAGTAGGAGTATGCGGCGTATAAATTCTATATATATGAAGTCAACTGGGAAGTCGAGCCACATGTGACGTCCGTACGACACCGAAAGAAGAAAACAAATCAAACAACGCCGTGGAAATCTTAAAAAAATACATTAACAAAAATCCTCGATCGAATTTAGAATTTTTTGTCTAATCGAATCAAAGTTCGTTCATTTCCAGTCGTAAAGTTTTGCCCATTCCACAAGGATTGGAATTTTCATGTTCGTTCGTTCATCCGCGTACCCCATTTCCACGAAGCACGCGGCGGAGCTGGTGGTATTTATTCGCCCGCGAACCGGGTGGTTGGCCGTCGCAACCAGTGGCTTCAATTCGACCCTTCAGATTGGGCACTCGGCATTTGGTTTTTTCCTGATCGCTGTCATCCGCAAGGTAAACGATCGAGCAATCAGACTCTGTTGATTTTGATTCTTGATGTTACAACTCAAGCTCTCGCTCCGCAAGCTGCCGCTGTGATTAATCGAGTGTTGACTGAGATTGTGCAGGCATGAGAAATAGCACCCTCGGGTTAGCCGGAACGAAAGCGGCTGTGGCTCCCCGATCGTTCAGCTTCGGCGAGAGAGGGGGCGGCAGGGCCTTGAGATCGATCAGTCTCAAGAGAAGCAACTCCTCGAACAAGATGGTGTCTGGAGCACCCACCGATGCGACCTTGGAGAGATCGCTCAGCTTCAAGAATTGGGAGCCGCTGGCGGCGGAGCTCGAGGCAGCAGCAGCAGCCGAGAGAAAAGAAGGCCACCTCGCCTCAGATGACGTCACTCTGCAGCCACCTTCCCTCAAGATCCCGGCGAACTTCGTTGCACCGCAGCTGAAGCTCCCTAGGGATCTTCGACTGTTCGCTTCCCCTCGGCCGTTGAGCGAGCTCGACGCGGCGGCGATCAAGCTGCAGAAGGTGTACAAGAGCTACAGGACGAGGAGGAATCTCGCGGATTGCGCGATCGTGGTCGAAGAGCTCTGGTTCGTCATCTTGCTTGATCTAGGGCTTAGTATCGACCAAATTTGTATTGTCCTGTTCGATTTCATTTTAAAAAAAAAAATCCCCAAATTGCAGGTGGAAGGCGCTGGATTTTGCGTCATTGAAGAGGAGTTCTGTGTCCTTCTTTGATGTGCAGAAGCCGGAGCCGGCAGTTTCCAAATGGGCAAGGGCCAAGAAGAGAGTCGCCAGGGTAAAAATTGTATCTACATCTTAATTTTCAAGCTCCAGAATTGCTTAACATCTAAATCAATCAATCTAGTTTAACAATTGCTATAGTAATCATGAAACATGATCTGATAAAGAGGATTTGCTCCCCCAAATTGTTCAAAATTTTGATGTCTGCAATCCTCCTTGTTCAGGTAGGCAAAGGACTCTCTAAAGACGAGAAGGCTCAGAAGCTAGCATTGCAGCATTGGCTTGAAGCTGTGAGTACCCCTCCCATGTCGCTTACGTTTCTCTCTCTAATCCTCAAGATCAAATTACTAAAACTTCTTTTTCCAACGATGCTGCGTGCAGATTGATCCAAGACACCGATATGGGCATAACTTACACCAGTATTATGATGTCTGGTTCGTGAGTGAGAGCACCCAACCATTTTTCTACTGGTAAACAGAACAGTCAATCAAGCAAATTTACCATGATGTAAAGATGTAGTTTCTGATTTGGAGCTTGATTTGCTTCTGTCTGACTCTGTGAAGGTTGGATGTTGGAGATGGAAGAGAAGTGAATCTTGAGAAGTGCCCAAGAAGCAAGCTTCACAAGCAGTGCATCACCTATCTTGGTCCAGTAAGCTCATCCTTCAATGACACCCTCCACCTTTTTCAGGTGATGCAATTCTGTGTCACTTTTGACAAACTCTGCCAACTTGCAGAAAGAGAGGGAAGCCTATGAAGTCATGGTGGAGAATGGAAAGCTTGTCTACAAGAAGAGTGAAGAGCCTGTGAACACCACAGAGGGTTCCAAGTGGATTTTTGTTCTCAGTACATCCAGATCATTATATGTGGGGCAGGTGCACAGCACATCCATGATTGAGATTGTCCACACTTGTAGAGTTTATTTCTTTTTCCCCTTTTTGATGTTTCCTTCTTGCAATCTTTGAGCAGAAGAACAAGGGCACATTCCAGCACTCAAGTTTCTTAGCTGGGGGAGCTACTACAGCTGCAGGAAGACTGGTTGCAGTGGAGGGCACGCTCAAGGTACAATTTGCTACCTTAAAATACCTTCTTTTAAATTGTCAACCATGTCTTCTTTAATTTTAGCTAAAACTATTTACAAGTTGCTGATCACTTAGTTTATTGCCTCAGGCTATTTGGCCATACAGTGGCCATTACCTTCCGACGGAGGATAACTTCAAGGAGTTCATTAGTTTCCTCGAGGACAACAACGTTGACCTTGCCAATGTCAAGGTAAATTTATTTTGATTGAATCCACGATCTAGCATTTACTTCATGGTTTGTAGACTAATCTAGTCAACCATTAGCTTTTTATTAACTATTACGCGGACGTTGCCTTCAGCATCTGACCAACTTGATCAACTTACATTGTTTGTTTATAGTTTGACTTAGCTGAGTTTAAGTTGACTTGGTAAAACTGGGCTAAGTCAAACATATCTGTTGCATTTTCTCTTACCTAATTGAGATGGCATGCCTACACCATCGACAGAGATGCTCCGTGGACGATGACGAATACCCATCTTACAAGAAGAATGATGGGGAGCCAGCAGCGGTTGTAGCGGAAGTGGTAGAGAAAGCTAAGAGCGAGGCTAAAGCTGAGGTGGAAGAACCTGAGATGCCGCCAGAACTGGAGCAAGTGAATGCTAGCGAGGGCGCCATCGACAAAGAGTTGACTTTCGAAATCGGCCGGCGGCTGTCGTTCAAATGGACCACCGGCATCGGAGCTCGCATTGGCTGCGTCCGGGACTACCCGGCGGATCTTCAATTCAAGGCACTCGAGCAAGTCAACTTGTCACCAAGACTTGTGCCTTCTCCCACCACAAACAAGATCCCCATCCCATCTCCAAGACCAAGCCCCAAAGTCAGGCTGTCTCCCGGGCTCCAGTACATGGGCATTCCAACGCCTACTGTGTCTCTTGCCATGCCCACACCAACGGGCAGATCTCTTGTTGCCAATTGACCTGCACAACTCGATAACGATCTGACCACGGATAATGATGACAGAATACGAATTCTTAGGTGGGATTAAGGGCAGCAAAGAGCCTGCGTCCAAGAAAGTTAGCTATTCTTTTTGTTTAGATGGATGTTCGTTTAATTAAGTTCAAGCAGCTCGCTTTGGTTTTTCTTTTTTTTCTTTTTTTTTCAATGTTACTTCTTCAGATTCCATTGATGGATGTTGTCCGTGTGTGAGTCTGAAGTGCAATGCAGATAGAAGAAGTGAGGAAATTCCTTTATTTATATAAAAGATTGTGCTTCATCGATGGATAGTGGTAGGGCTGTTCAACAAATCAATCGAACTGAAAAATCGATTGAACCGAACTGAATTGAACTGAACAGACGGTTTACCGAATGGATCATTTCAGTTCACGGTCGGTTTTTTGGATATAATGGTTCGGTTCAGTTTGGTTACGATTTGGGAAAAAAAATTTCACCAGTTAACCGAACCGACCGGTATATATATATATATATATATATATATATATATATATATATATATATATATATATATATATATATATATCTCAATTATTTTGATTGTATATCAAATGTAATAGTTAGAAGTTATTTTGCAAGTTAGTAGGTCATGGGTTCAAAGCCCATTCACTACAATTTAAAAATTAATTATTTTACATATATAATTATCAAATAATAATATTTAATAATTAAAGTTAATTTAAAAATTAATTTTTTAAAATATTTAATTATTAAATAATAATATTTAATAGTCAAAGTCAACTTTTTAAAATAAATTTTAGTAAATAAATTATAATCGGTTAACTGTTTGACCGGTTAACCGGTCCAACGGTTGAGGAATGGTTCGTGATTTTTTCGAACCGAATGATTCGGTTAACCGGTTGACCATAATCAACGGTTCGATTAATTGAACTATGAACAGGCCTAGACAGTGGGGAAGAAAATAAAATATTCTACTTTATCAATCATCAATGGATCGTGTTTTTTCTTCTAATTTATCAACTCAAATTAGAATTTTTAGATTAAATTAATAATATTTTATATTATTATATCACTATTTCATAAGTAAAAAATTGTTATTAATATAAATAAGTAAATAAAATTAAGAAATAACAAAGGAAATTTTAGTTTATTCGGTTCAAATTTTAATGTTGAATAAAAAAATGAAACAAAACAAAAACAAAATCGAACCAAAATTTTTAGTTAATTCAAGTTTGATCCGAAAAATAGGCAGCTTGTTAGGCACAATTACATCATAGTCATAACTAGGTCAATTTCATAGTCAACAAATAATAATCAGATCATTGATTTGAATATAAAATACAATATGTTCAGATTTGACTTTTCTTTTCTTCAAATGGGAATTTATTAGATCACTTGTTGGTTGAGTATGAAACCACAAGCTTTCATCTGGCCAATCCTCTGACGAAGTATTACCGATTCTTGTCCATCTCCAAGGCCTCGCATTTACACGATTTGTTTTCTTCTCCTGGAGTTTGATGGCATACTTCGATTCTGACCTTAAAACGGTATGCGCAATGCGCCGCCCCTCGGTGGTCGGTCCCTTCTTCTCTGGATTCTGGAGGAAGGTGGACGAGAGAGGTCAAACTTGCCACGCCGAGACGGCGTTTGCTTGTGTTTTCTTGGCGATCTTTCGTCTTCGTTTTGCCTCCGGAAAGGAGAGAAAGAGAGGAATAGATCTCGATCTTTGGGAAGGAGCTACTAGTCTTTTTGTTTCGGTGAGTCGGCGAAAACCGGAAGTAAAAAGATCTACCTAGCATAGGGAGGGGTTGTACAAAGGTTCCTACAGTAACCTTACGTTGAGGAGAGAAATGAGATGATGATAAATTCATGAAATGAAAAATAATTCACTTAATTGAAAATTAGATTGATAAATCTTTTTAATTATTACAAGTGGTTTTAGATTGAGTTATTATTCTTCATCAATGAGCTTGTGAGAAAATTCAGACGCACTTAGCAAGTTGAGTCGAACATCTTCTCACGACACATGTGTGGCTATTTGAGGCATGGATAAGTGAAGGCATATTTTTTGGTTTTTGAGTTATATGATTTGATGCGTGGGCATGCTAACCCATGCAGCTGCACATATCCCCTTTGCCATTATGATGGTTGATGGAACACACTAAAATTGGGTTCAATATAACCCATATGGCGTTATCGATCAGACAAGGAACCTGCTTGCGGTAAGTAGACATTTGTTCATTGGAGTAAAATGACCGAAGTCGCACAAAATCTTAGTTAAGAGACAGCCAAAGAATTGATGCAGAAACAATTGACCGGAAATCAATGTCAAACTTCTGTTTCTGTGTAACATTGTCAGTTGGAAGTCCACGATAAATAAACTTATCTCATGGTACATAAAATTGAGTTCAAATCCAAAAGGAGATGTACATCATAGGAGCAAGTATAAACCTGCTGTTTTGCAGAATTCTCCGGCTATTTCTAAGTGTTGAGTAAAATGAAAATTTCCTAGATATTTTATCAAATAGCAATAGCATATTGCACAAAAATGAGTCCTGGTAGCTAATCTGGCTGAGTGTATAAACAGAGAGGTCAAGTCCAAGCAAACTAGACAGATTCCTCAGACTTCTATCCTTCCAGAAGTTAATTCTCTAATAAATCTTTGAACAGCCTGTTTAGGAGATCACGTAGAGATGTGGAAGCATGAGCAGACTCCGAAGTATGGATATTTACATAATGGATATAGCTTAAGCAATATAAAAGTAATGATTCCTCCCATCAGTGGAACTTAAGACCCTGAATGCCTCTAACAGTAGTGTCATAATTCCCCTTGTAAGAAGCATTTCTATGAGAAGAACCATGTTTCCGTTCCGCAAAAACAACTGCAGATCCTCTCCGAACACCTGAAAACTTGTGAATGGTATCAGTGCTGGCCTCTTTTTTGCGAGTGTGAAATTGATCGACAGCAGTAACCACCTTTTCCTGACTGAACGAAACTACAGCTAATTTTGAGGATTGGCCTGATGGTCTCAAAAAAGTTGAACTGGGAACCTGCAAGATATGTGCCAACCAGTCGTGGAATTGGCAAGGAAAAAAGAATACGACCCAAAGCTATGGCATAACTCGATCATTATCAGTCATGGCATACAATATAAGATGATCTCAAGTAAATAAAAGTCAACCTAAGAGAATATAATCCCTATTATCGTTCAGGAAGGAGTTTTAGTAGCATAAATACAATGTTGCATTCTGCAGGTGCCAATAGAAAGCACCACGCAGCCTGGTGCAGCCATCATGGTTTCTAGCATTAAATGAGCCACAACCAAAATAAATCACAATAGGGAAGCCTAATGAAATCCAGCCAGACAATATTATCCATTCTGAACGAAATACATAAATAAATACAAATTTGAAGAATAATAAACTCACCACGACCTCTTTACTGACAGATGATTCATTTACCAGCTGCGTCTTCAGCTTTGACATATTATTTGCATTCATTCCTAGAGGCCGAATACGGCCACTCCGTGAACGGACCATCTCCGGCCACCCATTTGTCTTACCTTTTTCAGATCCTAAAGTAATAGACATGTACCATTAGAATCATCCATAGTGTATGAAAATGCTCTCATCAAGAGGTTGGAAAGTATCAGGATATTATGTATGTTGACAGAGTCTAGTTCATGGATATGAGATAATTACTAATGATGGGAATGAACATCAAAGCATGAAGTTCATGAAGTATATAGAATTATTATATATGCACGAGAACAGATTCTACCAAACTAATCTGCAACTAAAAAAAAGGCACAACTACTAGGCAAACAGAGTCTTCTAGTAGATGGGAGTACCCAATTGCCTATTGCTGGAAATGGCGGGAGGCAAACCAGATCTTGGGCTAGCAACCATACCCTAAGAAACATAAGTTAATAATTGATGGAAGAAAATAAGATAACTAAACCAACATCTTCAAATAACTTACAATAGCACGTGAAGGAATGGCACCAGCCTGTGTCTGCTGATACTTCAAAATTGTCCAGTCAAATACATTATCAAACTGAAAACCTGTTTACGAAAAAGAAAAAAAAAAGCCAAGTATCAGTTGTCACAAAATTTGCGTTCTTGAGTTAACTAGATACTAAGACTGTCGGAAGATACCCATTTTTTTTTTTAAAAAAAAAAAGCAGAAGCAGTAGAATATACCTTCACGGATAAAGAGGTCACGAAATAATCTCTTAAGATAGGCATAATCTGGCTTGTCGTCAAAACGCAGTGAACGGCAATAGTGGAAGTATGATGCAAATGCAGAAGGATAACCCGCACATAAGGTCTAAAAGAAAAATAAATTTTCATGTACGTAATGTAAATCGGAGAATATGGAAAAGCCACAAAGTCACAGGATAAATAAGAGCTTACCTCGATCGTTATTGAAACTTTTTTCTCTCTAATCATTTCATAGTTCTGCTTCTTTGTTCTTGCGTTCAGTCCTTGCCAAGGAAGGCTATAAAAAATAGAGCGCCAAAATGTGAATGAATGCATCACACTAAAGGCATGACAGAAGAAAGTTCAGAAATTAGCAGACCTTCCTCGTAAGAAGTACATAAGTACGTAACCTAGAGCTTCCAAATCATCCCTCCTGCTTTGTTCTAAGAAACAAGAAAACAAATAAAGAAATAATAAATTAGAGTCTAAGAAACCCATACATATTGACCGGTACGAATAGTATGTATTTGGTTCCGAACATATTACTATAATATTATATATATACATACACCGACAGGTACCATTGATATTATGTGTCTATGAACCAATATCGATTGGTACCAACTGATCAATATGATCATGGACCGGCACACTAATATGGACGGGTGGTTAAGAAAATAAAAGGCAATCATGAAATTAGAGAGCATCCATTCTATTTTATTCAAATAAATAATCAAAACAACAAATAATGAGAAGAAAAAAACAATTTGATAAAACAGATATTAAGCAAATAGAAAAAAAGTGATAGCAAGGAATGAAGGCACACCTATACCAAGATGAGTATTCACACTAGCATATCGTGCGGTCCCAGTCAAGTTTTTGTTCACCCTGAAATAACTCATGAAAATAATCAAATATGAAAAATGTGTCTAACTTACTTTCCATCCAAAAAGTGTATTGTTCTTTCTAAAAGATAATAGAAAACACAATAAATACTGGCTTCCGCCAACTCCAGCACAAATAAGAGAAAAAGGAAGATTAACAACCAAACTAAACTAAAATAAGAGATGAAGTAGACTCCAAGTATCAACATCAAGACGGATCCTATTTTAAAACTAGAACACGAACTACTTTCAGGAAACTTTGTCCAAAAGATAAAAAGCAGATTCAAAGTCTGAAAAAGCTACTCTGGTGATATTTTTTCATCCAAATTCAAATATCTTACCTATAAGGAATATGCTGATGGGTACAAGTATCCCTATACTTCTTGGCGAGTCCAAAATCAATAATGTATACCTAAATAGAAGGCAATAGCAAACCAGTTAAAAATATATATATATCCTAAGCCAGGAAATAGAACCAAGCTTGATTACCTGCTTGTCTCGCTTTCCAAGACCAATAAGAAAATTATCTGGCTTGATGTCTCTATGTAGAAAGGACTTAACATGGATGTGTTCCACACGATTGATCTGATAAGAAAGATCAGAAACATGCAAATAATATATAACACAGTAAAAAAATAACCAAGTATTGCTTGATCAAGAGGTTCATAATAGGCAGGACAAATCATATATTATGGGTATGGAACAGGGATATACACTCAAGGCAGATGTACAATAATGTTAGTTTTAAGAATGAAGCATCACAGTTAAATTTTAAAGTCACATATTGACAAGTGGAAGGTGGTCTCAGATGAATATCATCATTACGAACTAACAGCCTAAAGACACCTATACACCCCAATATAACTGAACCAACTGAAAAATGCTCGATGGTAGATTAATTCAATAAACCAAATGAAAAACCTACAAAATGTATTCAAATTAAAAGGACCCCAAAAGGGATAATGATAGGGAGAGGAGGGTTGAAGAGAAACCAGTAAATAACTTCATCATTCAATAACTCAGGATTAAAACCGAAGCAATCTGTCATATCTCCCACAACTTGCCACAAACATCTTCTGCACATTCCAACCTGTCCCAACTGCCAGTCACCGACAACCACCCCATTCTCAACCACAATACTTTCCACCTCCATTGATCCCCAAAGCCACTTGCATTTTATAAGGACTATGATAAGTGGGGTTTAATTATAGTACTGTATTAGTGGGGTTTATTAGATCAAATGTTAACTGGTATAACTAGTGTAAGTGGAGGTGGAAAGTTACATTTACGGTTGATATGATTTGTAAATCCTACTTATAAGGCTTAAGTATATTGTCAATAGCAGAATTTGATAAATGAAATACTAAAATTATTTCTTGGTTTTCTTTCCCTCTTGCTCTTAACTGAAAATATGTACGTACTACAGTCCTGCCTTCATTAAAATATGCTCAATAATGCAGCTGCAAGGTACAAGCCGGTACAGAATCATCCAAGCGAAAGGCAGAAACAAAAACTCGTAACTTAAGTAAAAGAACGTGTAAAAAAAAATGTAAAAGAACGTGTCATCACAGAAGAAGATAACAACAGCTACATAGCTACATCAATAGAAATTTAAGCTACGACAAATGACACCAGTAGCATATGAAATAGAATATCAAACATAATTTCAATTGAAAAGTCACAGTAATAGTACTTACCATCTGATCTGCAAGCATCAAAACAGTTTTCAAAGAAAGTGTTCGGCTGCAAAGATTGAATAAATCTTCAAGACTTGGTCCTAATAAATCCATTACGAGAACATTGTAATTCCCCTCAACACCAAACCACTTCACATTGGGAATCCCAGCTGCCAAAATAAATCGAACCAGAGTTTGCATGAAACTTAGGAGATTAAGAACGTATTTCACTTTCCACTGAAACTAGAATGAAAAATTATTACTTCCTCCTTGCAGTACTCTGTACATCTTTGATTCGTACAGTAATTGGGGATGGCTTGCCTTGACATTCTCCTAGTAGAATAATACCCAAATTAAGTGGCAGAAAATTTGAGAAGGACATTCCCACGAAAAAGAATTCGTGCCGAACTAACACTAACAAAAGAACACTAAAGCAACGTCTCTTCTTTATTGCAAAGAACAACAATAGTTAAATTATTAGAATGAAGTGAGAGAAACTTTGCTTAACGCCGTAGAGAGAGACCGCAATAATCATAATTTTTACAAATCCTAAATATAAAAGTTCCAAGAAGGCAATGAGCATTCCAACACTTACAAATTTAATGGCAACCTCTTCGTTACCTTGAACATTAGTACCTGCAACCCAAAACTCAAAATCAGAAAGCCCATGAATTGAAGAAACTCCGCACCTGGATTTAGAAAACACAAGTTCAAAAGTTCAACACAAAGAAAAATTAAAAAAGGCATCAATGCGACGGAACTTACCGAGATAGATCTCCCCAAAGGCTCCGCTCCCGATCTTGCGGCCTACACGGTACTTGTTCCCCACGCGAGGCTCCATCGACGGCAGCAGTGTGGTCAGAAGCAGCAGGAGAGACCCTTCTAATTTGAACCCTAACCCTAGCAAATAATTGAGACGAAACAAACACCCGAAAGACGCCTTCCGTCAACGTGAAACTCTTTATCGATGGGGAAAACAAAAAAGGAAAACTGACGCCACCTCAAGTAGATCACGCAAACGCGATTACGCGACCGAGGCCAATCAAAAGAATTACACGAAGGGAGAAGTAGAAAGTGATCAGGATCGGCGACGAGCAAGATTTTGAAGAGGGAGAGGTACAGAGGAGTTACTCCTTCGAAGGAATACTGGCGGAGAAGCTAAGTAGCCAAGCAACTCTGGCGCTCGGCGCGCCTTATGTGACTACGTCGTCACTACCGGGTCGGATCTGTTTGATTCGGTAAATCTGTTTGAATCGAAATTCTGGACAAGACAGCCTATCGTCAGTCTCTTTTTATTTTAACTATTTTTTTTATTTTTTTTAATTAAAAATGTTAATGGGGATATGTTATAAATTATTTTGATCCATTTTAATTTAAAATAATATATATAGTATAATTTTTAAAAAAAATTAGTTTGATTTCAAAATTCATTATTTTTGACATTGTATGAATTTTAAATTCATTATTAGTCACCTGTAAGAAGACGTTTTCATATAAGAATATGAATTAAATTAATAGTTAAAGAATAGAAATGACAACGGATTGAGAGGCATGTTTTGCCAATCCCGACTCCAACTCAAAATCCCACCTTCTATACCCGACCTCAAACTTGATCTATTGGATTTCAAAATAGCTAACTTACACTTTGACTCCATTAGGAAATCAAGTGTCCAACAGAAAACCCAACCCCACTAGCATTGGGTGGTGCAGGCAATTGGGTGAGTAGCATAGATAACTGAGTGAGCAGCTCGCAAGGTGACCAGGCAATCGGCAAAAGAAGTCAACAACGAACGAATGAGGTAGAAGGGGGTGAGTGGTAGGCTTTTTAGTTTTTAACTAGTGTTTTAACCTAATGGTAGTTTAATAATTTTTCTATACACGAGGCTAGTTCAAGTTCAACTTTGGGAAGGTTTTAAAATCTCACCTTTTATTTTGACTTGACTTATATTTTAATAATTTTTCTATACACTAGGCTAGTTCAAGTTCAACTTTGGGAAGGTTTTAAATCTCACCTTTATTTTGACTTGACTTATAACAATTGGGTTTTAACTAAACATGAAACTCTGTCAATTTGAACTTTTCCTATCAAATTTAGATAAGTCGGATGACTTTAGATTTTTTTTGTCATCCCTGTTCAAAGTTTATATTCTAACATTTTAAGATAATTAACTTAATATAAATTATCCAAACATATATATAGGTTCAATTTTTTTTTATTATTCATAATGTTTTGCTAAGTAAAGTCTTTTCATATTCTAGGTTATTTATCTGTGATAAGGTGGTAGTCAGGGTAGATATTTATAGATAATAGAGTTTGTTTGTCTTACTGTAATTTTAAAATTAAATAATATACTCTTATATTAATAACATATGTAATAATAATTTAGCATTTGAAATATGGGAATCGTAAGCAAAAGCATTATGGTATGACTTAGGTTAAGCACCATAGAAAGAATGGAGAAAATACTTAAATAGTTTCATGTTATAAAAGTCTATTGAATTCCTATTTAATTAACCGTTATCAAAATTAAGAATGCTGATACTCATTTGGTGTTTCACTCACCTTTAATGAATCGATTACATGAAAGTACATAAAATAAATCCCAATACATTTCAATTCGCTATTGTAACTTTACTTTTAAATATCTTGAACATAGTTTGCTGTATTATCCACCTGCACCTTGCCATGCCATCTCCTGTAATAAAAGAATCAATCCAAACAGTATATGGATTATCCAAATAGACAAGAAGCTAAGTCAATGCATGCAAAGGAGAGAATACTCTGATATTTCCTAAGATTGCACAGGCCATCAAGTACTACAATCCAAATTTGCTGCATGAAAAGCTATTTAATTATGATACAAGTTGCACACACCAAATGGAAACTGCCAATTCTAGCACCAGCGACAAAGTTTACATGGAAAAAGATACAGTAAAAAACCGTCCAAATCAAATGCCAATACCTAATTGAAGAGGCACAGGTGGAAATAAAGATCAGTTAGCATTGAATAAATGAAGAAATTCAATGTGAAAAGGATCGCGCAAATTATCATAAAGCTGTTGCAAAGATATAAATCTACGAGCCTCCAACAATCACCATCTTTCCACATCTTATCGATAAAAAGGCACCACTCAAATGATAGTAGCTTAGTCACAGAAATATTTCTACATCACAATTGATTTGGAAGTACAGATAGATGTGAAAAAAAAGTCGGGTTAGCAATAAAATCTGCCCTAGGACCAAAAGCAAGAGCAACTAAACGGTATAATTTCATATTTAAAACTAAAGTCAATATGGCACTTCATTAATTTTTACAAAAATTATAGATTTAAATTACAAGAACCATATATGAATACATGATGTGCAATTAATATTGAGCAGTTAATTTAAAAGCGCTAATCATCAGAACGCTTCATTACTTTAGCAACGATAATCCACATGGTCGCATTCGAGTGAAAATGGAATAAGATGAGCACAGGAGGTCTGAGAGGAAATGTCATAAAACCAATGGAAAACTATGAGGGACCTAGTCAACGAGCCATCCCATTGAACTTTTCTATCCAGCCAACGGTAGGGTGCTTGGAGGTTTACAAGTTAATGCTGCACTTAAAACCAATCTGATCGCTTCCCAATAAGCACCATTACCAGCATGCACATGAATGTTTCCTGATTTGACTAATTGTTAGGCCTTCTCTTTGGCTGGAGTTGATATCAGATGATGCAGAGTCGATGCACTAATGACAGCACTTGGGCTAGGATCCTTAATGCGTACTGAAGCAGATCGCCTAAGACTCTGAGTCTTCTCAGCATTGCTTCTAAAATGGCGCTGCAAAGGCCTAGGGAGAAGTGCGATCAATCGAGATGAGCTCACAAGCAGAATGACCCCAACAATTATAAAGAGCCTGCAATAAAATAATAATTTCCCACTCAAAATTCCACAGGTGCTGTTCATTCTCATGATATTGAAAGAAAGAAAATTTCAACATTATGATTATTCCTTAAAAGCTAAAATACAAACTGCAAGCATACATATAATCCAAAAGAATATGCAGTATGCACAATATATCAATTTACTTGCACTATTAAGTATTAACATACAATTCCAGCAAAACACAATATAAAGCAAAAAAGTGAAGTATGACAATTTAGAGGTGAAAATTTGTCATAAACACATTATACCGTTGAAGCACTAAATGAAATCAAAGCATAATCAAGATTATTCGTCAGTGCTGTTGCATTCTTTAAAGACAAAAATCAAACCACTCCATTCCTGAAGCATTTTTTGTTAAACTTATAATTAAAAGAGAAGGGATAAAAGAGCTTAAACTAAAATGCACTCTGCAGAGTTAAGAGCCACGCTGCTCACAAAGGAAAACATAACAAAAAAAAACAGCTTCAGGATATAGGATATCTACTCAAGTTGAGATCATATCGAGAAAAAGTTGAGAAGTTAGCTGCATGTGATTGATATTGATGGCATTACCATCCAAGCAAGAGAGACATCCGAGCAACAGGAGAAGAGGGCATTCGTTCACCCAGAGCAAGCATACCAGCCAGCACACCAGTAACAATTGCTGCCACAGCTGCACATGTGGATACCACAATAGCCCTTCCATGCTTCAAACCACGGGTCTGCTAGTATCCAATGGTATCAGAATATGACCAAGTTTTCCATGTTAGAACGGAGCATAGATTGCATTTCAAATATGTCAAACAGATACATGCAAATTACAAAATTAGATCTTTTTGCGAACTTAGCTATGAAAAATGTGAGATAAATGATTCCTTGAATTGAAGTGCAATTATTTGTTTCACGAACAGACATGGACTGAGATGAGTCAGATTGTAAACAAAGTCGCTAACAATGTTGATAATGTTCAATGGGATTCCAGAATTAAATGCTGTAGAAAAAAAATGATTACTTTTCTTAAATAAAATTTACATACAGAAAATTACAGACATTAATTATGAAAAATCATAGCTAACAGTTTAATAGATGAGGTGGAAGTGGGAAGAACATAGGTTGAAAGAACCATTTGGCTTTCACAACCTACCAAATAATGGATAACCACTTAAGTAAAACCAAGGTTTTAAATAACTGTTAGTCTATTGATGAACTGGTATACAAATGGTCAGTCCTTGCCAAAACATGATACCAACTCTACCTAATAATACTATTAAAATATATACAAATATTATATACATAGTACAGACCTTGTACTATTGGTACAAGGTTAGCCAATTGCATACCACCCAAATAAGGTGGTCCAGACTAGTTTTTATGTCCTTGCGTAAAACTGCTCAACTAGATGAGCGATGGAATAATACGGCGATTTAGTTGGATTCTAGAATTGGACTATATTGGTATAATGGAAAATTTTAAAGCTAACTGCAGTAAAGACGTCTTGTCCGAATATAACACATATTGTAAATTTGTAACTACCTGGTAGACAAACCCAGTAGCACTGCAACAAAAACTAATGGAAATGCATATAGGCACCATAATCTTTGAGAAGCCTTGCTCTGAAAGTACAAAACCCATCTTTGATATCACGGATGCCATTCTGTAAATAACAGTTATTTTGTTACTAATCGTTATATCAAAGCTAAGTTCAACAAAATTGTTAATTCACTATCCATATAAACTTTAATTATCTATGGTCAAGTTTATAGAGGCATTAACAATTGAAATGTTAAATAATAACTACAAACAATAATGTAAATCCATGGTCAAATTTACAGCAATATTTTTCCAGCAAACTTAAATAAATAGCTGGATATCATAGAATAAAAGGAACATCACCCAAATAGGATGCCAGATTCCAGACCAACTATGATTTCTTCGACAACTTCAGAATGTATCTGGAAGGTTATAGCAACACAGATCATCCAACAGATATCAAGATCAAATAGAAAATTAAATAAAGTACACTAATTCCTTAAGCATCAATTTGGGTACCAGCTCCTGCTCTTGCCTTCTACTCTTGTAGATGCGGAGCCACGTGTCCAGAAGAGCCTAAATTTCCATGTGAAGCATCAAAATCCATTCAAACAACAAATTGGCATGTAAAACACAATCAGTCTCTTCATTGCTATTTAATTGACTCCTTGAAGACATCATACTAAAGCATCATCTCAGGGACTAACTATATATCAAAACCCTGGGAGAAAAACCTTTGTAGACCATGATACATACATACATGCATATGTATTAGACTTTCTACCAATTTAAGCTTATGAGAGGACTTATCCAATAAATCAACTTGAGCCAAAGGTCATGAACTTCGAGTTTGGAGCCCATCTAATTCACACACACATACAAGACCATAAACTTGAGGCATAAAACATGGAAAAGAATTGTTATTAAAATTTAGAATTCAAGTATTCAACAACCACTAATATGATCTAGCATATGACAAGTTATAAATGAATTAAAAGTTACGAATGTATCTCTTAGGAAAAACAAACAAAAAAAACTTGATGTTATAAGAATCACATAATAACCACCAAGCACCACAATAAGAAGCAACAAAAATATAATAAGCAGCAAAGCTACCAATCCAAGCTGGTGTATCAATCATGGCTTGGAGATACATCGACTAGTATACTGAGTGTATCAACACATGATACATTATTTTATTACAAAATATTGTTTACTAAATTGGTAGCATAACCCAGTACACAAGGAGTTTGTTTGCATAGCCTCGAACTTTTATGCATTAAGATTATTGCTCAGAACAACCAATACTTTAAACTGTGAAGGAAAATATCACCAAAATCTGAGACACCAAGTAGCCCCATTATTTAAGCAAAAGAACAATAGTACATTACAGCAAGCAAATTGATGGTGTATAGAGCATGATACCTACAAACAACAACATGATTGAGAAGCCAAGTAGAGGTAGGTGGAAAAGCGACACTGTAGATAGTTTTTGTTCCTCCCCTCCAAAGCCAACTCCTGCGGTGACAATATAAGGGAAAAAAACATTGTATCTGAGGACTCACATCACAATCATCTTTTCCTACAATTTATTGATCTAAATAGCATGTCACTGAAGGTCCACCAAAGAATCTGCACTCTTTAGAAAAAGAACTGTTACAAAGCAACAAAAAACTGTTTTTCAAGTTCTCAATAAGCATTTCTTTTTAATAAATGAATTTCCCTTTAGCGCTATGACATATGTAACACCTTGTGTTGTACCTTCAAATTATCTTTGCAGATTTCAGTAAACAATCAATAAACTGGATCATCATCCTCATAAAGACACTAGCATTTGGCTTCATATTGTTGAATCATATCAAATGTGCTACAGTGGCATATACAGATTTCGGGATTAATAGCAATAATTTAGCCAACAATTTTGTTGACGGATTTTATTAATATTGTATTATGCAATCCTGATCAGCTAAGGCTATATTACCCTAAACATTGTTGTATCAAAAGTATTGAAGGTGTTAGTTAGTTCAATATTAATTGCTTATTTTAGAAAAAAACCTTTCAAGTGTTAAAATCTCTGAGTTTATTGTGGATGATCCAACCTTAGTTAACAGGAGCGGAAGTCCTTCAACCATTTAACTTTTGATCCCAGACCACATAATGAACTATGAACTCATTTACCAATAGATGAAACTATGACTAATTATCGTCACAACATTTAACTAATAGAAAGATTCTTACTAACTTACATTACCTATTGTGCCAGCACCAGCCAAAGCGATCCCCAACCAATCAAGAGCATTCATCACTTCCTTCAGGTAGAAATGAGAGAAGATACAAAGTATGGCAAGTCCACAACCAGAAACTGGCTGTATTACTGACACCTGCAAGTAAACACCAATTATAAGTATACCTAATGTGTTCTGCACCCCAACATTCCAAGGTATCATTTTTGCATGCATCAAGCTTTATTTAGGCCCATCTACTTAAGAGAAAACTACAGACCAATCAAAACTCTGAGGTTCGAGCTTCATTTTGATGACCCAAGATACATCATTTAAAACAGAAAATTAGGAAAAACCTACTAGCATAACAATAAGGTTTCACAATTACAAAAAAGGTAACTAAAATTCACTCCCACCAAGGCAATAGTAACTTTACCCTTATCATGGCACAGATTATTGAGAGCAGGAGAGATTATTGAGAGCAGGAGGTTTGACCTTTCTATATCACTGAATTGTAAATATTTTTTCAGATTGAAGCAACAAGGATTCAACCCCTTGCATCTATATGTAAGTGTTACACTTAGCAAGTAAAAATGCAGACTCCTTGAAATAGTGTTATGAACAAGAATCAACAAGAAGAAGCACTCAGTCAAAATTGTTCCATCACATGGCAGAAAATGTTATTGCATAATTGTTATTCTGCAGATGGATTCTCAGATGCACATTGGAAATGGAAGAATATGGCTTCTAAATGAGAATTTCGGAAACTAACCTGAGACATGCAGCATTCAGGGAAGATTAACCACGCTTCATAATTATGATAATAAAAATAAAAAGATAAATGAACAGGCTGACAGCAGGGAAGGAAATCCCAATTTATAAACTCAAAGTACCTAAGTATTACTTTGTTTTATTAATGGCTAAAGTTTGTGTTCACTTTAATAAGTCCATCCAACATAAGCTAGGACAGATCTTCAGTTGATTTTGAATGATAATGATACAGATGTGAAGAAATACGTCATTTATAAAGTTATAATATCTAAGAAGAAAACTAATCCAGACACAACAAGATCCCTATATTAACGCCAGAAAAGTTTAACTACAATCTTAGAATATTTAATGAAAGAGTTCAATATAAAAAAAAGGATTTACCGGAGCTTGAGAGAGAGCCTTCAACATCAATAGAGCCCCAGATATATCCATAAGAAATCCCATTATCCACAATTTGTTCAAAATATATGCTCTGATCACCTACAAAAGCAAAGTGAATTTCAGGCCCAACTTGCTTAGCGCCTACATGTCTACCAGAAAGTGTATGGCAATAGATAGCTAATAAAAAATGATGGAGTTGATATTTTAGATGCAAATGAAGGAAATGCTAAGAATGAACAAACAAGTGACATTTGAACTGATGTGCAAGATGAATAGGAGACACGAATGCAACAGAAACATAAAAAACCAAGGTTTTGGGAATAAGAGCTTCTAACCTCAGTTGAGAACAAAAAGGAGTAGCATAATGTAAAGTGTTTACAAATACTATAAGCAGGAAATTTTTTTCAATAAATTTTTATATGTCAAGGACGACATTTTATAACCATCAACCAAATCCAATCAGGATAAGGTACAGCTTAATAGTTAAGTAGTTTACATGTGAACTACAGGACTTAGTAAAAACCAATAGTAAACTTTAATGATTTAATCATTAACCCTTTAAACCAGGCAATCATGCGTATTGCTTTGAAGCTTTTTGTTTAAGTGACAGCATCAGAATTTAAGAAAGCCCTACCATGTTTGTTCAACAAATTAGATAGGTACCTCTTCTAATAACAGCTCCTGATGCCTAAGGATGGCAATTAAACTTGAATCAGTTAGGTATCTGACCCGATCAGACCAATTTGTAGTAGGTTAGGGTACCCAAATATAAAAATGGAATATGTTTGCATTTTATAGGTCAGGTTCAGGGTTAAAGCTATGAATACCTAATACATGATTGAAAAGAGAAATAAAATCATAATTTTACCATAAGTCCTAAACCAAGTAAAGTTTAAAATGTTTTATTTTCTAGAAGAATTTGAGAAAAAAATCTCAATTTAAGCTTTGGTATGATCAATTTAGGTACCCGCATGTACCCATTTGAACTTCAAGTTTAGGTAATATAATAAGATATCTAACTCAGGTATTTAGCTGGTTAGAGAAAATCAGATGAGGCTCGATATATAACCCAACCAGCTCATCCCTATTGATGCTAAGTGTTAGGCCTATGGGCCAGAAATTGGGCATTCCAGCCCAATTAGCCAGCCCATTCCTATGCTATCAGCAGGTTTGTGGATCGGGTCGGGCTCAGCCCGGGTCCGTTCCCGCGTTGGGCGCATTACTCGCGTCGCATGCGCTGGACGCTGATGGGATGGAGGCTTGTCTCGGTTTGCGTGAGAGGCATGGGCAGCTGCACGAATGTGAAAAAACGGGAGAGGAGCCGGATTTCGAAGGGAGTTCGTCAGTCATTCGCTCCCGTCTCTCTCGCTCCCGAGTTCGTTGGACCATCTCTCGTCGAAGCCGCCGTTGGCGGCTGTTCTCCTAGCTTCCGGTGGTGTGGGCGGGTGGTAGCCTGGTAGGAGGCCCCGGAGAACCCCGTCTCCCCTTCGTCGTCTTCTTCGACGCATCGCCATTGCGGTCATCGTCTCCGTCGCCGGCGACAAGTTCAGACCGCCTCGGAAGGCACGTCTGCAACCACTTCACCGACTAGGAGGACCCGGTGGCCGTGTGATCGCCGAGGTACCCTCTCTCTTCCTCTTTGACTCTCGTTCCCGGCCGCGCTCCCGGTTTCTTGCGAACCCTCGTCGATCCCTGCCTGGTGTGGCCGCTTCTCTGCGTCTTCTTCTCGTCCGGTGCCGGCCGCCTGCGCACGTGAAGTACCAGCCCGGACCCGCCTGCCTGCGGCCTCGTCACATTGCTCGCCGGACGAGCTCTACTCCGCCTGCGCGCGGAGCCTTATCTTTCCTCCCCTGCTCGCCTGCGTGCGAGCCCTATTTCCGGGCTTCGGTGGTCGCCTGCAGTTGGGATTCACGTCGGCCTCTTCTCGTCGACGAGGGAGAGCGGCAAGGCGGCGTCTTCATCGCCATCGAGGTGTGCTGCATGGTGGTTATCCCCTTCGTCGACAGCGGGAAAGCGAGAAGGATAAGCAAACCTCCTTCTCGTCGGCAGCCGGCGCCTACAGCGATGCTTCCTCCCAGTCGAGTGCAACATGTGGCCTGTACCACCATCTTCCCTCCAACGTCCCTCCTCTACCGAGCTCGCCTCCGTGCGAGCGTTGGTTTCTCAGGGTCGGCTGTCACCGGCTTGATTGGCTGCCTTCGGGCGAGCCTCCCCATACGGCCGTTCTCGCTTACACGCGAGAAGGACGAGGCCGCCGAGTCCCCCATCGTCTTGGTGCGACGTCACCGGCGAAGCGTCGTCTGGCCTCTTCGCCGGTGTGCGAGTGAGGAGCTGGACGGGTTCTTTCTATCACCGGCGTGCGACGCCGTGTGGACGACAGTCCGTGGTCGTCGAGCGCCAGCTTGATCCATGGACGTGAGGGTGAATTTGGCTATTCCCCTTACTCTCTCTCTCCGACACTGTGTGTGTCCGAATTCGATTATGTGGACCCCATCCGATGAGGTCGGTTACGGGTGTGTCCCTTTTGGGGTCGGGTGGACCCAGTTCGACTCGACGACACCGGTCTTCGGTGAATCGTCTACGTTGACCTGAGCCGTGTTGGAACGGCAGTGATCCTTGTTGAGTCCATAGTCGGGCTGGAAGAATCGACTCCGCCGGTCGCGCTCAATCAAATGGTTTCGGCCGTTGTGATATCCGCGTTGACGTATTTGGACTCGAGTCAAGCGTTGACTCACGGGTGAAATAATTAAAAAAATATTACCGTAATTCAGGGCATGACACTGAGAAACTATAATGGCAAATATCATGAAACAAAGAAGAAACTAATATAGCATTGATTCAATCTCACAATTCTTAATAAAGAACCAACAAAGAGTTAATAGCAAGATTTGATAAACATTGTGTTATGGGCCCAATATTATTAGTAGGTTATTAATCAAGCTGATCCGGGTTGGTATATCATACCCAATTCACTAAGTAGTGAAGTTTTATAAATAAGGGCCTAGGGTTAGAGTTAGGGTGTCCAAGTATTTTGTTATTAACTAATTTGGCATGCTTTGTATAATTTCTCGCCGGTGACGGCTGAGGGGTTCTATCAATTGGTCCGACCTACCGGATTGATTGCCGGGGAATCGGTAGTCCAACGACGGATAAAGGCGAAAGAGATTCCGTTGTCGGTAGTAGATCTAATCGGCGGATCTATTATCGTTGATCAGCCGACGAATAAACCCTAGGGAGGAGTCAATCGAAACCCTAGAGAGAAGGTGAAAGTTTTGAAGATTTAGCATTGTTTTTGGCGTCACGAAAACAACATTCGCTGTCAATAAAAAATTCTTTGACTAAGACTTCAGCGACGAGCGGCGACCTCGTTCCAGCGCTGTAGTATCTTCCTCCTAGCGGCAACATCCGTTTCAAGTGACGAGTGTCTTCTTCCACCGCTCTTTTTCTTTCCACGGGCGTTTTTAGCGTTCGGCGGCAGCGGCAGCGCCTTCGTTTCCATCTTCCGCTATAGAGACGATAGGCGGCGTCACACGAAGGTTCTGCACCTTCGCTAAGGGCAGGGGCTTCCACCAGGGTGTTTCCGGCGGAGGCGACTTCCTCGGTGAGCATCTAGCGTGAGCAACGGCTTTAGCAACGCAAGGAGGCGCTGCGAGTTCCAGGCACGCGATTCCTTGTCTTCTTTGGCGACGTGAGGAACCCTAGTTGGCGACCTCTCCCGGAACCCTAGTCGGTGGCGGGTGGAAGGGAACCGGCGGCACAAGCACTGCGTAATCGATGAGCGGGCTTGAAGGTGACATCGTGCGTCGACGAACGTGGTGCGGTGAGCATGGATACTGTAGCTTATGTTAGAATTAGAAAAAAAAACAAAGAGATTAAAAAAATTTTGGTTACTGTTATGAATACTGTAGCAAGTACTGCAGCAAAAAAAAATTTGAGGGGAGATGAACCATCGTTTTGATGTTTTAGAAGAGATGAAAGCATTGTTGGGAGAGTTGATTGTACAGAAAAAAATACGAGAGGGTATGGATGTGATTGTGGATGGGCAAACTTATCCAACTTCGAGCAAGGTCCTGAAGACTACATCACAGAGCCAAAGTAATATGAAGGATAGGTGACAAATTCGTATTCGCATGGAATTACAAGAATTTGACGGAAATGATCCAATAGGTTGGATTGTTCAAGCTGAATTTTATTTTGATATTAAAAGCACACCAAACGACTATAAATTTCTCATGGCGTTTGTTCGTATGGAGGGACAAACATGCAATTGGATTCAAGGGTTAAAACGATAAATTCCTAAAGTTTTTTGGGAATGGTTGAAACAAAAGATGATACAAAGATTTAGTAATTTTCATACAACTACAGTCCTTGATGAAAGTTACTATGAAGATGTAGTTGGTATTGAATAAGCTACCGAACTAGAAGGTATTAGAGAAACAGTAAAAAAGATGTGCTTAGCGTCGAATTGCCTAAACCTCTGGCAAATGCAAGTACTTATGGGACCACACAATCAAAAGTTGAAGTCATACATGAAAAACAAGATACACCAATTGAAGTTGAAGATCTAACCGTAGCCTCAGACAAAATTGGTATGAATATTGATATTCCAGCTATTGGAACTATTAAGGAAACGAGAGAAGAAGCTTCTAAAATTGAAGACAATAAATAAGAAGTGGTAACAGAGGTTTGTAAACTAGTCTCAAGTGTTTGCATCACTTCTACTTCAGCTATTGAAACTTATGAAAAAATGAAGGAACTGAAAGCTAAAATTGTCGAGCACAAGCAAGAAGAAGAATTAATATTTGACAAACAAGTAGTTAATCAAGCTTGAGGCAATGTTTGATGTTTCTGATTCAACAACTTATCGAGCAATTTGGGATTCTAGAGAAAACTCAAGATAAAGTTTACAGCCTTGAGGACAAGTCTAGTTAGAGAGGGGGGCAATTGTTACGGGCCCCATATTGTTAGTAGGTTATTAATAAAACGGATCCGGGTTGGTATGTCATACCCGGATCCGCGAAGTAGTGAAGTTCTATAAATAAGGGTCTAGGGTTAGAGTTAGGGTGTCCAAGTATTTTGTTATTCTCTAATTTGGTGTGCTTTGCACGATTTCTCGTCAGTGACGACTGAGGGGTTCTATCACATTGTTAGAGTCATTATATATTATAATAGGTCACTATCATTTGTTTAGTCTCATATACTTATTTTTCCAAGTTTTATGCCGATAGAACTAAGGTTTAAAGTCTTGGTCAGTCCGGGTCCAAGTACTGGATAGGTCTGTATTAAACATATCAGCACTAAATGTACAAATACTAGTGCCATTTTGAACCGATATGGATCGGTTTTTACATATTTGGGTAGAACTACATATTCTATTCACACTCTTAATATAAAGTGAACCATATAAAGTGATTTCACACTCTCTATATAAAGTGAACTGTACTAAACATACCAACACTAAATGTATAGGCTAGTGATTTCACACTCTCAATATAAAGTGAATCATATAAACCACCTCATTCTATCCAACTTAGAATAAGAGTGAGTTCCTTAATATTCTATTCTTCTTCTCTCTTTTCCTTGGAACCTTAATCGCAACCCTCTTCTATATAGCGCTCCTTGATTGTCATCATAGCTTCAACTCTCTCCTCAAGGTGCCCACAACATGTCTAGTTTGGTGATGATGTAAAGAGATGAGTATTTTGAGGTTGATAGTACAAGCACTAGCAAAGTCAACGATAAGTTGACAATAGAGTTAAACATATTGTTGGTCAACTGATCTCACGAGAATAAACAAGCCAATGAAAGAAAAATCTTGTATTGCCTAAATTATTTAAACAACCTAGGAGCTCTGGTGACTTTAGCAAGTTAAAGGGGTTGAAAGTAAGAAAGCTTACACTTATTCACCTACTTTATTGGATCGAAGTGGAACATAGATCATATTATTCCTGCAGTGATTAACTTCTCATACACATTACTAACCATTAGGGTTAAATTGGATCATAAGCCAAAATAGGTTCCTAACAACATAGGCCATTGACATCAATAACCTTGCAAGCAACAATAGGCAACCATTACTAGTACAAGATCAAACCGAGCAATACATACTAGTTTTTAAAACCCCGAATAAAGATCAATGCAATTGCATTAGGTGGTTTGGACATGGCAATCATGATGGAGGTGTGTAAGGATCAACAGTAGATCTTGCAAGAGGACCAACTTGTGTTCAATCAAACAACATTAATTGCTTCACGGCTTCAAATATGGGAGAGTGATAGTCCACAGCCTAGAGACTTCCTCTCTAACCCTTGTGCTTACATCTCTCACGTCAACAAGCTCTCATAGATAGTTTGGTGCACTGGGTGATATTTCTCTTTATCTGCATGCCTTTAATACACAAATATGCAGTTCTTACCATCAACATGCAAACTAACACAACTTAACATGGGATTTAGCTACTTGCACATATTGCTCACAAACAAACAATGATCTTTCCTTTACATGCAAGCTTGCACAAAAGATGAAATTAGCTACTTATATTTCTCTCTCACTAACAAGCAACGAGCTTACCACCAAACTATCAAATATTGTTCCATACAGCCTTACCAGTAAGAGTGAAAGGACAATACCATAAATATAGTTATATTTATAATTTAATGGTATCGACCAATACTGTCAATACCATGTGTTGGTAGTGTCTGAGGACTAGTTTCTTAAATCTTGCCTACCACTACATGCTAACTTGTGCATACGCCACATGCATGGTCATATGACATTTAATTCTTTGTAAGTTATCATTTCACATGCAGAAACAAATGGGACATTCTAGAGCAACAAGGATTTCTCATCAACAACGTATGGGATAGTGCTAAACTCAACAACCACATCTTTCCATCAAACAAACGTAAAAATAATGAGAAACCAAACAACATGTTTTTCTGCTTAAGATCCCAAAAATGCATTTCCTACCATTAGAATACAATGAAAAAGAGGAAGAACAAGGAAAATTAAGAGTTTCATGAGTCTCGAAGAAATCAGACTTGCACATCTCATCCTAGACATTTTTCCTCAACAAATATAAACAGCAAATCAAGTTAAGACAGTATATCAAGGAAGTGTTCCAATTGTGATGAAGATTGTGGTAAGTAGGAGATCCTAGTCTCACAAGCTAGGTTGTGCAAATAAAATACAATGCATATGAATATACTCCAAATGACTCCCACTACTTGCTTACAGAACCAATTACTAGCGGGTAACAAACTACTAATCCTTGATGACCTTGATAAAGAGAAAAAATAGGAGAAACCAAAAACATCATTTTCTATAAGAAACCCAAAATGCGCCTCTTCGAATAAATCAAACTCTCATGCTTCCTCCTGGACCGCTTACCATAACAAATACAAATGCCAAAAACTCAAGATGTGTTAATTAAGGAAGTGCTCCAATTTTGATTAACCTTGTGGTGAGTAGGAATAATATGGCATAAATGATTGTGTATCCCCCTCAGCAAGGTGGATAGTGAATTAAAACTCCTATGAGGAGGAATATCAACATTGTGTATCCTATAAGGAAATAGTGACGGGAAAGAAAAAGAACATGGAGCTCTGGCACAGGCGTTGCAACAAAGCTTTGGCAATGCGATGGAACAAAGATTTTCCTATGTGATGGAGCAAAGCGCTGCGGAGAAAACCTCTAGCAAGTTGACGAGCGCAGCTTTGCTCATAATCGAGGCAACTGAGCTGTAGCATGGACTCAAAATCCAAGGTCTAGTTATAAATTGATGCTCTAGCAAGGCAAATCGAGAGGGGATGCTCCTCTGTGATATGCAAACACATGCATGGAACTCGGTGTACTTGCCCAGGCTGCTTGCGATGCTACTGTGATGTGCATATATGAATCGTGTGTCGAGTGATTTATATTTCATTCACTCAACTTTTCATTTCTTACTTACTTTTTTCCTCTTATTTTCATCCCTCCTAGGGATATACAATGTAAAGTCCTCACCCTAGCATGGATATACAGGCGGAGAGCCGTCCACCGAACATTAATGCCTTTGTTAATAACAATCGTGTCTGTCTAACAATCGCGCGAAAAGCACTGCCGTTTCCAAATCTCAGCTCCTATGATATGGGGAAAAAATGTCTTGCCAGGAAGATCTGCTGAATATTGTTTTGCCGTCACAATCATTCAAGCGAATACCCGATAAATTTGAGAAACCAACATGTAACGTGATGGAACGATGCGATTGCGATCGAGCACGCATTCATAAAGGGAACAGCATAAGGTACCAATCTATAGGGTTTGACTAAGAGGGGAAGGAGGAAGAGAAGCAATCGAACCTTGAGCTTGAAGGAGAGGGGAGGGAGGATGACGGTGCCCTTTTTCTGGAGGACCTTGCCGATGTTGTTCCCCGCCGTCGCCATCAACGTCAAGCATATGGATTCCCACATCTCGCCTCTCTCCCCTCTCCCTCTCCCAGCTTTTCTCCCCGTTTGTCAGCGCTTTTCAGGGGCGTCGATGACCTTCTCAGAATATCATGAGAGACCGAGAGAGACATATAGCAGCGTACCGTGGCATATGCCGTTGTAAAAATAATAATACGGTAACTTTTTCACCACGGATCATACCTGCCATATGAATGGACAAATTCGGTCTTAAATTTAAAGTGTGAATTCACTAGCCAATAAAATTTAATAGTAAAAAAAACTAGGAGCGGCCGTTTTTAAGCTATATTTTTAGCAAAAATCAATTAAACATCTATTTAGTAAAAAAAAAGCATAATTAAAAATAAAAAAAATAAAGGTTAAGAAAATTATAATTTATTTTTTTTTTCGTTTTTTGATTTGTTTTTAAAAGTAATTCAATATTATTTCAATTAAATTTTTAGTACTATTATTTTAAATAATTTAAAATTTTAGTAATAATAAATAAAATTTACATTTTAAATAATTTAATATAATATATTTATTTACTATTTTAAATTTTGATATTAATTAAAATTTTATTTATCAAATATCTTATAAATTTTCATAATACAGCACAAACACAATTAAAACATATAATTATACAATAAGTAATAGTGTGATCAAACATATCTTATGTTTTGTGAAGTTAAAATCATATGGCATAGGAGTTTAAAGAAAATAAATAAAAATTTGGCATTATTTAAGGTCATATTTGAAAATATTGGTAAGCTCAAAGAGATTTAATTTTTTTTATGTTAAAAAAGGATACAAAAACTTATAAAATATAAAAATTGGTTTGATTTTATGTGATTAATTGAGATAACTTAACTGTGATTTTATAGTTTTATTGAAATTGTAAAGGTCTGCATAATAAAATAGAGGAAAGGTACTTTTCCTTTATTAAGAAAAAGGAAAAAGTGAAGAAAAACCTCAAATTCGTTTTTTTAACTATGAATTATAATTATATTGAAATTTGTAGGGTTGTGTATACTAAATAGTAAAAAAAAATTTGTGGGTAAAATACCATGTTATAAAGCCTATTAGCTTATAATATTAATGTATTATTGTATAACGTTATACGAAATTTTTTAATATTATAAAAAAATTAAGTATAATATATATTTTTATAATATAATTAAATTTTATATAATGATATAAAAATATATATTAATATTATTAAAAATATAAAAATATTATTTTATTCATATAATATTAAAAAAATATATATAACGTAATACAATAATCGGGTGCGCATAAAATTTTTTAAGGAGCCCCACAACTAACTCACACTTGCTACGTCACAGACCCGAGTCGGATGAGCTCAACGGCCTGGCCCTTTAAATAGTAAAGCTTCCGCCGTTCTTTTTACTTTTTCTCTCGAAACCCTCGGCGGTTTGATCGCAATGGCTTCCGACCCTCCGCTCCTCAACAGGAGCCAAGTGCCCCTCCCGATCGACGCAGGTTATTAATATCAATTTCGATCTTATTTATCATCTTTATTATTCTCCCGACATCTCATCGTTCAAATTTCCCCTTATTCCGTTTATTTGATTCTTCATCGTTGTTTGTGCCCTGTCTTAAGTGTTCTTCCCTAGTTTGTTAATCTAGTTAATACTGGTGATTTGTACGTTTCTGATGCGTATTGTATGAGGTTTTCAAAACAATTGGCAGTACACTGTTTTGACAAATCCTGATTTTGCACAACCGATCGACGCAGGTTATGAATCCCAGTCTCATTTCTCCTCCCATTGCACACCGACATCTCATCGTTCAAATTTCTCTTTAATTATGTTGATATGCATCTTCATAGTTGTTTATGTCCTTGCTTAAGTATTATCTTGTTCCCGGGTTTTTTAATCTGGTAAATATCGGTGATTTGTACGTTTCTTATGTGTATTTAATGACGTTCTTGAAAGAATTTGCAACACACTATTTTGACAAATATTACAAAACTTTGTGAAATTTGACAAGATTTCTTTGAGAAAAGAATGATACAGTGAAATTGAAAGGTTCGAGGCTGAGATGGAAAATGATTGTTGTACACCGAGTTCAACAATCCGAACAAGATATCAAGAGTGCGAGTTTTACACTTCTATCTTGTGGAGTGTGGACAGATAATGAAGTTTATTCTAGTCACTTCAGAATTCTTCCTTGTGCCGTTGGTTATTGGAAATTTGTGTTAATAGAAAAGCTGTTTTGCATTGGAAGTCTGCACTAATGAAACATAGATGTGGTAGAACAGCGTTGGTGAAATGCCTGCAAAATGTTATGACAAAAAACAGAAAATAAGCTAGTGGTAGAATGAGAAGAAACTGATCTTTAACACATAGTCGAGTTCACTTATACATTTATTCATCTATTTTTTCTTTAGGCAGATAACTTCATATCTCATCTGTATGACTGGTTATAGCTACTTAAATTTTGTTGGTGCTGAAACGATAGGGGGGAGCTGCACTTTATGATAACAACCAGGGATTAGAAGTACTCGGTCTTGTACCGATTTGTAATGTTGGAAAAATTTGAGTAATGAATGATGAGCAATAGACTTCACCTTCAGTATTTCTGCTTTTTTTTTCTTGATTTATAAATTCTTTTTGATAATTCACTGTTTCACTAATGTAAGAAGTTGGGCATTTTATATATTTCTAGTAGCTTGAAACATCTAAATCCTGTATGATTAAATAGTTAATATTTTGGAATCTGCAAGTTAAATATTTCGCCTTATGATAATCAAATCAGAGAACAGAAGATGGGTAGCTGGGTTGGGGGATTGAATTGTGTGTAAATTCTAAAAGCAAGGTAAGTGTGCAAGTTATAAAATAATATTGGCATAAATTAAACATAGCAGGATATCCGATTAATTATAATGTGCAAGGTAGTGCCATGTTTATATATATCACAAGGTAGAAGCATATGTACTACTAACTAAACACAATGCAGGCAAGTAGAAGTAGCTAGATTATGATAAGAGGAAGTTGTAGTCAATATAGATCCATTATCATGCAAAGGAATACTGAGAGGAAAGATAAGCAAAAATGGAACCACAGTGTGAAAAGATGAGACAAGTGGCTTGGCTTCCCATCCTACACTCCTACCTTGGCCCTCCTAAGCTTTCCAAACACAAACAATATTGTTGTAACCATTATAAGACTGTTTTCTGAATATAATCTCCCAATTCAATCACTTACACATTTACCCATTTGAGAATTATAAAACCTAGACTCGGAAGCTTTGTTTTTTCGGCGATTGAATTGGAGTTATCAATAGTGAATCGCAAAAAATAGTGAAAAGCTAAAAATTTACAATATGATATAGCGGATGACGTTGTAGTCAAATAGCGAAATACATATAGTATTTGAAATATTATATATATATATATATATATATATATATATATATATATATATAATTTAAGTATAACAATTGAAATATATATTATATATCTAATAAATTAAGTTGTATAAAAAATAAAATAAACTATATAAAGAAAGATAACATATTACTAACTCAATTAAAGTCATAATTTTAATTTCTTAAATTTTAAAACATCAAAATGGAAGTGCTATCCGCTATAGCGTTTCATAGCGAATTGCTTAAAAAGCGTTATGAAAAAATGCAATGGCGTTGCTATAGCGGCTATTTAACTACAGTGAATCAAATTCTTGAGTTGATGTTCTAATTGCACCATCATGCTTCAGGTTTTTTTCCTCGGCAATGATGAATTCCTACTATGATATCTTCATATAAGTCCTAAGTTGATTGTTCTTTTGAAACATAATTAAATGATTGTGAAATTGACCTTAATGGCACTTTTACGACCTCAAACCAATCTCTTGAAGAAAACGAAACAAACAAGGCTAAGTAATATGGATAAAAGCTCAAAACAAGAACATGCTGGAGAGATTTATTTTAATTCATCTTTTTTAGCACATAAAGTGCTTGAAGGATTCTAAGTTGATGGTCCAATACAAGGCTTTAAGGAATTCATGACTTCTAGGCATGAAGATATGCTATTTAGGCCGCAAGAAAGAAGATGACTAAGTGCACATCACATCACACTCATATTTTCTAATCTTAAATCTACTTATAAGAAGTTTAGGATAGATATACATAGGCTTTGAAGCTTGCTGTTAAAATATGTGCAACTTTTTCCTTCTAAAAAAGGAGAATGAAAACTAGCCATTATGAACTAGTTCGAGATAAGTTAGCTAGTTAGGTTTAGTTTAAATTGGAGAGTACAGTAGGTTCAAATTGTTTTTCTTCATTTGAGGTCAATCAAGAGTGAAAATTTAAGTTCATTTTTAATTTTTAAATGGAAAAAGATTTGTAGAGTATTCTTTCTAACTACCTAATCTTAAAGCAATTATGCGAGAGGTGCCTTTGACATGTTTTTGCTGGAAAATTACTATTTGGCCAAGGTTTGAAATTTTGATTTGTACCAGTGTACCGGTCTTGGCTGTTCGTATCACCTGTACTGACACTAGTTGATATTGATATCTGTATCGGATGTACTAACACTACAAGTATTGATATTGACCATCTCTGGTACTACGGATTATTTTTTAAATCCTTGATCTAGGTAAGTGCTTTTTGGTATAAAAGCTTAATTGTTTGGGTGGATTGTTGTGATGTATTGTGCTATTAAGTAAAATATTATACACATCATATTATTATTCAATTATACATTAAAATTTTCACTAATAAATATATTAACTAAGTAAACAATTTTAATTAAAATTCAAAAATTTTATATTCATGATATAATTTAGATATCAAATATTAACATGTTAATTTCCAGTAATAATTTATTTCTTAACTTAAATAATATATTACTTTATTTATAAATTTATGTAAACTTATATTTTAAATGTTAATTTTTCCATTGATAATAATTTTCATTTTATTTATAAATTTATTTTTTAATAAATTTATTATTATTATAAGATAATTATATTTAACTATATATTTAATTAAAATATTATACCTGCTGAGGTTGCCTTCAGCTGAGAGCAGCAAGTATATAATATTTTATAATTATGCTGATGGAGGTGCCGCTGTGTTGAAGGCCAGCTGGAAATTTTTTTATTGCGCAGCTGCAACGTGCGGAGAGATAGGGTTGGGGGTAGAATCTTGATGCCATTGATTACAGTTACTATGCACGGGCCTGCACAGCAGAAGCAGGGCCAACGCTGATCTGAAAACATTGTAGCTGTGCTGCGTAGGCTCGTGCTGGGGCCCAGCATTACCAAATGGAGCCTAATTTTGAAAAAGCTTTTTTGTCAAATATAACTGAAAGGTCAAATGTCATTCATGATTACGTCTATGATTGTAGCTCGGTTGGTTCATGGCTTCAACCTAAACTTTTGGACTTCGTATGAAAAACAATCTATAGTCTAGTATGAGGTCCAATAGAAATTAACGATTGAAATAAAATCACTTAGCTATGCGTCTGAAATTAAAAAAGTCAATAGAACTTGAGTACAATCATTGTGGTAAACCCCCGCATACTTATTCTTATCAAGTTATTGTAGGCTTCTATTATTCTTTTTCTTCTTCTTGATTATGGTTGAGATGAGCTTCCATAATTGGGCCGTAGCATGTAACATGGTTTCCAAGTGATACCTGAATATGTGCTCAGGAAAATTATTTGTATATAATATATGTTATCGCTAAAATACTTAGAGTTGGTTGAATATCAAGAATATTAAACGTTTGGCTTATACCTTGAAATTATTATTTGCTATCAAGTATGAGAGGCTTAACATATAATCATTATGATGATCTTGGTCATTTTATCTAAATGACTCTGAACATGTTAGCAAGATGCAGATTAGATCTTAGAGTAGGTAAAAATTAGAGTTGGGAGAAAAATTTGAGCTGGCGGAGGGAATGAATAAAATGTAGATTAAGCCCTAATTATACAGAACTATGGCAAGTAGCTTATACTTCTTGAACAAACTAGGTCATGTGCACCTGATTCTAATTAATTCTACAACATGTCAGTTCACAAGAGAAATAGAGAATAAGAAGCATTTGTTTGATTAGTTTGACATATATTCTAATTCATCTTTATGCAGTTCTTTTTCCTTGTGTTGTTATATCCATATTCCTTCTCTTCCCTTTCTATAACACAGTTCTGACTGCTGAGATGTGTTAACCTTTCATAAAGAATATTGAGTTTCTTGCAGTTCCTACTAATAATCCATGTTAATTTATCTTTTCTTTCAGACAATAAATCTAAGTGGTCAGCAGTACCTATACGTGTTGTCACCAATGTTTCACAACTGCCACCTGAAATTCTTAATCCTCCAGTGGGTATACAGGTCGTCATTGGATTTGATTGTGAGGGAATTGATCTCTGTCGACAAGGAGCTATATGTGTAATGCAGGTGACTTAATTCTCTTTAGCTTTACTAGCCATTCTTGACAAAATCATCCTTGGTTTTACAGTTACTATTGTTCTAACCGTTCATTTCATGTTTTAATTAATTACTTAACACTTTAAATTATTGATTATACTGTCTTGTACAATGTTTTACAAATCGGTCTGAACCGACCAGTCTTTTCGGTACATACCGGTTCGAGAAGAATCCGGATTGGCACCATACATCTAGTACCAAAAAAATTTTATGTGTCAGTATGTCTGGTATAATTGGACCGGTAATGGATTGAAATTCAAAACCTTAGTCTTGTAAGTTCCTCTCAACCAAAATATCAATGCAGTTTATAAAGCATTAAAATTTTACTCTTTAAACATGCTTTTTTATGGTACTATAATTATGACTCAATATCTTTGAATTGGATAGTGAAAAGTGAAAGTATTATTATGACCATTGAGATTGAGTACCTTAGTTAAAATCAAGTAATTTTGATCCTTTTTAAAGGTGTTTGTGTTTTCTGACTGTCTTTTGTTTCTTTTGCTCTCAGTTTGCACTTCCTGACGCAATATACCTTGTTGATGCAACAGAAGGTGGGAAGTCGCTCATCCAAACTTGTAAGCTTGCACTTGAGTCTAGTAGCATTATGAAAGTTATTCATGATTGCAAACGGGACAGTGAGGTATATAAATAATTTAGTTTCTCTTGTTCACGACTATCACTATATAGTAATTTTGTTTCAATTTAATACCTGCCTGCAGGCTTTGCATTTTCAACATGGAATTAAACTTAACAATGTTTTTGATACTCAGGTAACAACTATATGTTTCTTCTTTTCTTGGCAAAGAGAATGTGCCTCATCATTCTTGCAACTTTATTGAAGACACCTCATGCAGAACACTACTAATAAACTATCATATCTTTATTTTGTGGTTTCTTTTACTAGAGTACATGCAGAACACAAACTTTTATCTTAAATATTTAATATCTGTCTTTGAATCATTTTATACTATAAAGAGTCATCTCAAAGAAAATTCTATCCCTCAGTTGCACAGACTATAAGCTGATTCTGCAGTTGCTTTTGATTCTGCCAAAGGAAAATATGAACATGATTACTAGAATGGAAGAGCTCTTGAGACGATGACATTCTCAGTGCTATTGCCTATGTAGATTGCTTATTCTCTGATAGAGGAGCAAGAAGGAAGGAAATTATCACCTAATCATTATATATCTTTTGTTGAGCTTCTCGCGGATCCTCGATACTGTGGTACAATTACTACTATCTTAGTTTTTATGATGAACTTATCTGTACACTTCCTTTTCTGGCAATAGCCATACTAGTTTGAAGTTTGAACTCATTTGAATGTTAGGACATTTACTCACCATTCACCATGTTCTATTTTATTTGTTTCTTTCCATCTCATGTTCATTTTTGCCACGCAATTTCCCTAAAATTTTGGGCATGTTGTGTTTTAGAGGTTGCTTGTATCTGTGTGACAAATCATCCGTGTTTTAAACACTCATGTTCTATAGTTACTTGACCATACAAATTGTCATGCAAGGATTTTTAATGAAAGAGGATTTATCTTAAAATAATCGCTCATGATCTGTAGTTGATTGACCATACAATATGGTTTGATCTATTTTGTATGATCACTTTAGGCTGCTATGGATTGTCTGATTTTTTGTCCTCGTGAGTTTATATTCAATTATAGTTTGCTAATGACGTTTGAGATGGTCTGTATTGGCATATTCCACACGTTTGAGATAGTTTATTAACGGCATAATCTTGTTCAACTTCATCATGCAGGAGTATCCTATCTTGAAAAGGAAGAAGTGCGAGATCAGTTAAGACAGGTTAGTATAGATGCTAATTCTTTTGAGATAGTTTATTGGTACCTAATACAACTTAGATATCTTGCAATATTTAGCAGACAAGACTCGGGACATCTTCCAATATTTACCTGACAAATTCAGGAAAAGCTATTTACCCCATAACAGCAGTTACAAACAATTAGATACTATTGAATATGTTCAGTGCAATGGGTCCTGGGTATAAAGGAGTTTTTGATACGGTTACAGCAAGAGAAATACTCGCACCTTTTTTTCTTGTTTCAATTGCTAGAATCTCAAACAGTCAAAAGTTGAAATTAACTAAGAGACTTTCACCCTTATAGAGAATTCATTTGCTGGTAAGGGTGGCTTCTCGCAAGGTTTTCTTCACATCTTTTATGTGAACATGAGCGAGTATCTTTCACAACCCATTATTTCATTTGACACTTAAGTTTATAGATCATCCTCTTGTTCTGTGATTTAGTAAGCATACCATTGAAATTGTGAAAGTACAAAAATACCTTATGGAAAATAACTGAATATATACTTGCTGTGCTTCGTTCTTGAGGGCCAGCAATTTATCAAGTTAACCCACCTTTTCAGGATTCTCTATATTGGGCTCGCAGGCCAATGACTGAGATGATGATTAAAGCAGCTGCTGATGATGTCCGCTTTCTCCTATATATCTATTATAAAATGATGGAAAAGCTGAACAGGAAATCCATATGGCATCTTGCAATTCGTGGCTCACTTCATTGCAGATGTTTCTGCGTCAATGACAACGACTATGCCGATTGGCCACCTCTTCCGCCCATTCCAGGTCTTTTTTTTAAGATAAAACCCATTATTTTGTGCTAGTTGCAAGTGAGGCGACCATTAGACTAATGTAAATATTGAGCTGTTTTTATTTTGACCTCTTCTAATATTTTTTTCTCCTGTTCTCCTGGATATATCGGCATTTTTACCTTTTAAGGATTTAACTCATTGTTCCATTTGCTATATTAATCATACTCCTTGTAGCAACTGTCCGCAGATGGAAAGTGGAAAGACACGTCGAGCCTTTTAATTTTCTTCTGTATATACGAAGTTTTTGCTGCAGTAGAATTATTGGGTTTTCACTTGGAGAGTATGCAATATGAAATCAATTTTCAATTTGTGAAAATACTGCCCCAAAGAAGCATTTTAACTGTATGCGATAATTTTGCAGGATTTGAAGATTTCTAATGACTGGATAGTAAAATATATTATCATGAGATTTGTTTTGTTATTATCATTTACAGAGTAAAACATTAACTGTATGAGATAGGTTGTTCGTAATTTGTTATTTTCACTTACGGATAGTAACATATATTAATATGAGACTTGTTTTGGATGCTGCTATTTTTTTCTAGTTGACCTACTTGCTGAAGGTTATGCTCCCAAAGAGGAGATATTATCCATCCTGAATGTTCCTCCTTGGAAAATGGGGCGAGTTATTGGCAGAAAGGGAGCATCCATACTGTCTGTGAAAGAATCTTGCGAGTATGTTTTTATTATATGTCCAAAATCAATTGCCCATTTGAATCTTCCGCTTGACTAGCTGTCTATGTATTGTTATTTGGCCTAATAAGGTTTTTTTTTTTCATTTCCTTTCTATATAAAATCCAGTGCAGAAATCATTACTGGCGGTGCAAAGGGTCCTCCTAACACGGTAATGATTTTTCCATTTGCATGTTCAAGGGCTTTTGCTGTTAGAAAATAACATCTAAAAATTGTGAATGAAATGTTTCCTAGTGTCATGCCCAGAATTAGGGTAATAAAAATTTTAATAAATTACACGCGAGTCAACGCTTGACTCGCACCCAAGCACGCCCATGCAGGGGCTAAGCGGTCGAACAACCGACCCGGAGCGTGACCGGCAGACGTGACTACTCACATCTCAGTCTAACCCAACAAACAGCCAACACCGTACGCAGACGGTGGCGCACATGCGCGAACAGTGAATACCACGCAGGGTGTAGAAGAGGGGCTAGTCGCACGCAGGCGATAGAACACACAGTCAACATAGCAAACACAAACAAGCGACCGGGTCGCAACGTCGAGAAGAGGGGAGAAGCCACTTCACTCAGACGAGCAAGGGAGAACGTCAGAGAAGAGAGGGACCGCTCGCGCCTAAACGCGGGGTCGAACGCGAAACACACACAAACCACAACAGTAGAACAAGACATCGCCGAAAGGCATGACGACGCCGGAAAGCTGAATAAATAGCAGGAAGGTAAATGACTGAAATGAAGGAGCCGGGAGGAGAAGAATACCTCTCGGCAGGAGTCGAACCCACCGGCTCCACCACTGCACAAACGGACCATCTAGCAAACTGATTTGAACTCCTCGACGCCGAATCGCCCGCCACACACCACTGGTCGTCGCACGAAGTTCGCTGGGAATTGCCGCCGATAACCGGAGTCCGTCCGAGCAGTCGATACAGCTACGCCGAGCCGTAGAGGGAAACGGGTTGGACTCATCGACGCCGAACCGCCCACGCCACATCACCGGTCGTCGGAGTCCGCCGACAATCACCACTGATCGCCGGAGCGGAGGGAGTAGACCTCACGACGCTCTGACCCATCAGAGCTTGCCGGACTTCACTGCCTAAGTCAGCCGGAGGTCGCCGGACGATCGCCGCCGATCGCCGGAATCCAAACGGAGAAGATGGTTGCTGGACGGTAACCACATATCGCCGGAACCAAGAGGGAGAAAGAGGTCGCCGGACCTCCCTGGCTTCGCCGGACCTCGTCGGAGTCGCCAACCCTTGCCGGAGACGTTGGAGGTCGTCGGGTGTCGCCGGACAACGCCGGAGACGAGAGGAAGGATGGCGCAGCGTAAGGAGGCGGACGCCTGCGCGTCTGCTCCGCTCGCATGAAGCTGCGACCGCCGACTCCTTTGCCTCGCTCGCCTGGGGAACTCAGCCGCCGGCATCCCACGCTGGGAGCCTGCCGGTTTACTTCCCGTCGTCGTCGCCGACGAGACGCCAATCGAGCTGCGTCCTCAAGGCCGAGCAACGCCCCGTGAAGCCGCGTCGTCCCGACGCCATCTCGCTACACGTCCGCCGCCGAGCTCCCATCACCCGGCGGAGCTGCTCGCGCTCACGTCTCCGGAGCGTTCGAAGCCCAGCCGTCGCCAGCCGGAGCTCCTCCCCCCTCTTCGCTGCACGCCCGCGCGTGTTTTCTCCCTCGCGTCCACGCGAGCTTCGAAGCCGAAGCTCCACCGCTCGTCGCCGCCAGCACGCGTGCGCCATGCGGTCGTCGCCTTGCCGACCGACGTCGCCGCCTGTCGCTGCCCGCCACGCGTCGAAGCTCGCCTGCAGCCGCTGATGTGACGACGAACGGCGTTCGCCGTTCCCAATCGGGCGCGTGCCCTAGCTGAAATTTGGGTTGGTTTTGACCCGGTCAACACCTTCTTGACCGGTCAAAATCGAGCCCAAATAATGGGCCAAACACCTAGCATCATATGTATTTTAACAATTGTTTCTTCAGGATTTGTTTAATGCTACCTAGAAATCTGCCTCATATCCGTAGTGTTCTCGGGAAAATATTGCCAGATGTATTCTTAAATTTAATATTTGTTTGCGACCATCGTCTAATTGGGTAACTAATACTCCTTTAGAAACGACATCATTGAGACGCAGTTAAATTTATGCCTTTTTGTAGGTGTTCATCATTGGGCCCGTGAGGGAGGTCAGAAAAGCAGAAGCGTTACTTCGAGGGCTTATGCTAGATGTGTAGATTCCTGCTGCGGTGGCTTCAGCTCATTGCTAACCATTACTGAAATTTGTGACCGAACGCCAGACTATTGGAAAAATATTTGCTCAGGAAATTGTTTTTTTGCCGGTTGTAAAGAATAAGGCACCCTGCACCCTGCACCCTGCGTCCTGACAGTTATCTGAATTTTACTAATAAGAAATTTGAAGCATGAGCTATCTGAATTCTATAAAGGTACGAGTCGATACCATGAAAATGGCCCATCATAATACTAGGCTGCACTCAGTAAAAAATAATGCTACCAATCATTTTCTACATTTTTCAAAATTTAATTCATATTTCAAGTGTTTCAATTGGATACTGTTTGGGCTAATTTTTATTCAAATTGGATAACGACCATATTTTAAAATATTTTATTTCTTATTTATTTTGTTATTACTTCCTCTCAATCCTTTGTCTGAAATAATATACAATATATCATTTTATATTTCTAGAAAATGCGCTGTTGGTATTAGTTTGCCAATATTTTGAAAATGTTTAGTTAATTCAAGCAGGGTACCTGTGCCGATCACTTTAGTGGGTGCTCTGTGTAGTTAACGCTATTGCCAATCTTAGAATTACTTGGCGCGCTAATATGCATATAATAATTATATGGTTACCATGTGTAATATTAGACTGCTGTTTATATTGCTTTCTTCAATAAGTTCAAAAGCATGACAAATTGACAATTGACAGGATTTGAATTTTGAGTCATATTGGCTGATTGACTATTTTCCTGTGTGTAGTGGTAATGCTCGTTCTTTCCCTTTTTTCCAGCTGAAAATAGCATACATTTTACTTTTTAAGTACGCAGCTTTAAAATCGATAAGCAGCAGATATAATTCTTATCTAATTTCACCTATTTCTAAATGGAATTCACTTTTCGTATATCGTTTCCTCCATGGTTAACTACTTAATAAGTATTTATTTTTTGTTGCATTAACAAAGCAATAAAACACGTAGTAAATTATAGGATAAAATTATTATACATTGATATATATATATATATATATCTAATTATGATATTATTTAATTCTGAATCCAATTGAATCAAAAACCGTAAAAGTCAATTGAATTAAATAACGATAAACATTGAGCATACAAAATATGCATGTTTAACTATTTTTTATTAGCTTTAATTGCATAAAGAAATAGGCGTAAAGAAATATTATCTAATGTTGACCATTGTATTACTGTACTGTGAATCAGTTTCAAGAGAGAGATTTGTATTCGAATAAATAGATTGGCTAATTGTAATTCGGACATATTTATATCATTTAATTTTGTGCTGGGCCATGCCATATTTAATTCAAAATATTAAACAAAACATAATTCTACGAATTCGCTCACGAGAAGAAAAAAAAATGCATGGTTTATTTTTGGCCCTTCAATTTTAAAATCACTAGCTATCAAAATAGGTAAATAAGTTTTCACTTAAATCATAAAAGAATAATCAAAATGACAAAATCTTTTTAAACTTAATTTCAAAATGAAAATGTGAAGACAAAAATTAAAAATAACCAAACAAAATTAATGTCTACTCTTTTACGGCACCCCAATGCACGAACCCCTCGATCCACTGGACTGGCGGTGACCCAAGTCGTGACCCAAGGTGCTCCCACAATCGGATCGGGCTCTGACTGCTCCTGTTTCAACGGTCCGATCTCAGCCATCGCGTCCTTCTACTCCGCGCCTACGCCACGCTTCGTGCTTAACCGGGTATCGCCGGTTCTCCAAACCCTAGCCTTCCAGAGGCTTCTCTCTAGCCTTTTCTTCTCCTCTACCCCGTCGCTCTTCAACTTTTTTTCCTATTGCAGACGCCTTCGCGCTCAGTTTCAATCCCTAATCCGTGGTTTTCGGTCTAGAAGGTGAATTCTCGTTGCCTTTTGGCTCGCCTTATTGATTTGGTTTCTGTGGAGCTGCGTGGTGATCCTTGTTTTCTTGCTGTGTAGCATGGGTGAGGCTAGGGACAACGACGCGTATGAAGAGGAGCTTCTCGACTACGAAGAGGAAGAGGAGAAGGCTCCGGATTCAGCCGCCGCCAAGGCTTCCAGTGAAGCTGGCAAGAAGTAAGATGGATGTGTTTTGAATACTGCTCGAGATTTTATGCAGATTCTCTTTTCTGGCTTTTAGAACATGGAAGCAGACTGAGGCCCTTCATTATATTACATGTTCACTTTAATCGATGCTTATTCCATGTGGCGTTACTGATATAAATATATACATGCATATGTAGATATGTGTGTCAAGATATTTCTTACTGATATAAATATACTTTGAAACTTAATACTACAAACTGCAATTCTGAACTCAAACACTGACAACACACACGAACGCTTTTAGTGGATAATAGTGCCATTTCCTTGTATAGTATTTTTCTTCATGTCGCATGACAAATTGACAATTTTGTGGAGGATGCACTGACGCAGTACATTTTTTTTTGTAATGCTGGCGATCATTATGTTGCCTGTCAGTTAGTTTTTTTTTCATCTCCTTATTCTGTTTCCATTTTATATGCGATGAGAATATAACATCTGTTGATGTTCTATTTGATACAGGGGTTATGTTGGGATTCACAGCTCTGGTTTTAGAGACTTCCTGCTGAAGCCAGAACTGCTTCGAGCCATTGTTGATTCTGGTTTCGAACATCCTTCTGAAGGCATGTTTTTTGGCTATAGCTATCCAATATTGATGTATATATGCGAAGTTTTTTATTTATCTGTTATTTGTATCAGTTACTTGAATGGTAAAGTAAAATGCCGGATTGAACCTTGTGGTAGATTAGGTGGGAGGGTCAAACACATTTCCAGTTGAGAGAATGTATTTCTTTTGATGCTCAATTTGTAGTGTTGTTGCCATTAAGGGGATTTTAGGCTCACACTTTAAGATCTATACTGCTCTTGATATTAAAAAGTAAATTAGTTATAATTTTATTTGACATTTGTGTTAGTGAGAGGGTTATCGATCATTCATATTTGTTTGATTATTCGCAGGGCCAACATAATTTCCTTATGTTTCATTTCTTTGTTGATTTTGCCTGGTACCAACGTACCACATAATCTAGATAAATACAATGCTTATTTATTTATTATTACATGATTAGTAAAAGACATGAATGATGTGCTGTTCATATTTGTTACTTTTGGATGTTGATTTAAACTCACCAGAATTTTCATGTGATCCAATTCCTAAGAATCTGCATGTGTGTTCTCAAAGTTAATGTAATATCCTAACTACCACAGCTTCTGGTGGTTTTTTTAACTTTATAGTACTACGAATTAGTTGACTGTTATATGACCATGAAACTTGGACTTGTGCGCAATTCTTACATTATCAAGATCGAAGTTAATAGCTTTTCCATTATTGTAAAGCATGCTAGTAAGGTGTGGTATTTTAGGCTCACACTTTAAGATCTATACTGCTCTTGATACTAAAAAGTAAATTAGTTATTATTTTATTTGACATTTGTGTTAGTGAGAGGGTTGTCGATCATTCATATTTGTTTGATTATTCACAGGGCCATGATAGTAACATAATTTCATTTTTTAATGTTTCAGTTCTTTGTCGATTTTGCCTGGTACCACCATACCGCTTAATGTAAATAAATACATTGCTTGTATATATATATTTTACATAATTAGTAAAAGACATGAATGATGTGCTGTGTTTATATTTGTTACTTTTGGATGCTGATTCATAGTGACGTAAACTCAGACTTTTCATGTGATCCTAAGAATCTGCTTGTGTGTTCTCAAAGTTGACTGTTATATGACCATGATGCTTGGACTTGTGCACAATTCTTACATGATCAAGATCGAAGTTGATAGCTTTTCCATTTTTGTAAAGCATGCTAGCAAAGTCTGGTATTTTGCAAATGTAATCTTGGTGGTTGAAGTTACTTTTAGCACACAAAAAAAGTCACTTCCTCCTCACCCTGGCTTTCAAATTAAATGGAGGTATATTGGTGTTTGCTGTATGCTTTCAGATGAGTTAAAGGAATTAATTATTAGTTTTTATGGATTTCTAATCCTGTTGCTAGTGAACGGACTGGATTCCTAATCTTCTTGCAAGTGAAAGTTTCTTGGTGTTGAAGATGTGTATCATCAACTATGAAAAACAAAAGATTATTTTGTAACACAAATCTTCTGTTCCATATCTTTGCTTTTGTCGACAGAGAGAGACAGTGAATTTTTTAAAAGTTTGATACTTCAGATTGAAAGGAATATTGCTTTTCTGCACTCCCTGCATTAATACATGAAATCTTAAATTGGCAGGTAAACAGTATTTTCACTGTAATTCCTGAAGAATATGGTAAAGCTTTCCATTAAAAGGATCCAGAAGGTTTATTTTTACTTACTGGGGTACTGCTCCAATTTTGTTTGGTTCTCCTCCAGTACAACATGAATGCATTCCTCAAGCTATTCTTGGAATGGATGTCATCTGCCAAGCAAAGTCTGGAATGGGCAAAACTGCAGTTTTTGTTCTATCAACTCTTCAGCAAATTGAGCCTGTTGCAGGCCAAGTTGCTGCTCTTGTGCTATGTCATACAAGAGAATTGGCCTATCAGGTGTTTATTGACCTTCCTTTGAGGAATCAATCTGTCCAATTCTTTAAGAGAGCTGAGTTATTATTGTTTATCATCTTACAGATTTGCCACGAGTTTGAGAGGTTCAGCACTTATTTGCCTGAAATTAAGATTGCTGTTTTCTATGGGGGAGTCCACATATTGAAGCACAAAGACATTTTGAAAAACGAGTGCCCTCATATTGTGGTTGGTACGCCTGGAAGAATTCTAGCACTTTCTAGGGATAAAGATCTTTCTTTGAAGAACGTCAGACATTTCATACTCGATGAATGTGACAAGATGCTGGAGTCCCTTGGTATGCTTTTGTTCTGATCTTTTAGTGTCACTTTACTCTGATTATCAATTTGCATTTTGTTTGTTTGACTTATTCACCACTAACATGTTTCTTACCTTGAATTTATGTTTGTTTATGCTCTGTAGATATGAGGAGAGATGTGCAAGAAATTTTCAAGATGACACCTCATGATAAGCAAGTTATGATGTTCTCAGCAACTCTCAGCAAGGAGATCTGCCCTGTCTGTAAAAGATTCATGCAAGATGTAATGTCCTGTGGCCAGCTCAGATTTGAAGTCTTTTGATTTCTTACCGCTGGTTTACTTCTGGCTTGTGGTTATGTCTAACTATAGCTTATTCACAGTCAGCAAGCTATTAAAGTTTCTGCAGTCGTTTAGCTAACCTAATATTGTGTGGTTGGGTTGTGTTATTTTGTGTTGGTAGGGGATTAGGGTGGGTGGATCTCATTCTCTTTTATCTTGGATTTATTGTTTTCTTCTGGGTGGTGAGTGCACAAAAATAATAAACTAATACTGAAGAATGCTACAATTACAATCTCTACTTGGCTCTGGCGAGAGCTTGTTGTCTGTGAGGATTCCAAATGTGCATGTGAGGCTGGGACGTGGCTCTTACCTTACAGAATTGGACAGCCCCTTCATACGTCATTCATTTGGTACTGGATTCTAGCTTGAAGACGATCCTAATCCTCTTTAATATGACATTTCTTCCCTTTCAGCCTATGGAAATATATGTTGACGATGAAGCCAAACTGACTCTACATGGTTTAGTGCAGGTATTCGATTTGTTTTTTGTTCCTAATTTGTAATGTTGTACCGCTTGTTGTCTCCACTAAACTTTTTTGTTATGGCAGCACTACATCAAACTTACTGAGTTGGAAAAGAACCGGAAATTGAATGATCTTTTGGATGCATTGGATTTTAATCAAGTTGTGATGAAAAGCGTTAATAGAGCAGCAGAGCTGAACAAGTTACTTGTGGAATGCAACTTTCCATCTATTTGTATACACTCTGGAATGTCTCAGGAAGAAAGGTGAATGTCAATGAACTAATAATTTATAGCTAGATTTCCTGTGTTCTATTGCGTTCACTATTATCTTCATTTTAGTTCATGTTTTGGAGTTTAAATGCCCTTTAACTAGTTTAAAGTTTTTATACCAAAAATTGGTCCGTCAAATATATTCCGTGTGATCTCGCATGTGAATGTTTTTCTTGGTCATCTTCGTTTTATCAATATGCCCAAATGATTATTTATATATGATGCTGCCTCATTCTTTGACATGATTTTGTATATAAAAATTGTTCCTTTAGGGTATCACTGGTTTTATTTTTTGTGTTGATGAGAACGATTCTCTGTAATGGTTGCAAAAGAATTATATTAGTGGCTAGTTTGAGGGTCGCCCTCATATTCTGTTCCTTGTCTATAGGGAACATGTGCATTTTTTTTGTCCTGCATTATTATTTAGGTACTGGGGCCATTCTCTCAATACAATTTCATTTCGTTCCTTGAAGATCATTGTAAATCAAAATCAACAACGTGAGGCTTGTGATGTTGTGTTGAAATGAATGATTCTATCATGAATTGGTTTAAAGGTGATACCTCATCTCTATCTTTTTCATTTCTCCAATGTTTAGCTGGTCTGCACCTAACTTGTTCCTCATGGTGTGTTGGTTATGACCACCTGACGTCATTTCCTTGGTGCTCGCATGTGCGACCTATTCACCACAATTTCTTATCCATGCCCTCAACACCACCATTACTATTCAAGTCCACTGCCATCTCACAACTTCCTGGACCTCTAAACTTGGTCTAGACCTGTTCCCTTGCGTTGCTAGTTTTATGAAGGCTATGGTAGTGGCTATTTTTTAACCTTCGTTACGAGAAGTGCTGATATTGAAGTAGGTTTATTTCTTTTCTGTACTAATTACACACCAATTATATCACTTCATGCTAGCGTCTACCTTTGTAATGATGTACCAACCTTCACCCTTGAGCATCCAATTTTGATTTTACCATTTTCTTGGCCTTTTCAAATTCTTCACTGCCAGTCTTCATTTGATTTGTTTTATACATTGTGTAAGTGGTCTTTTGCTGCATTTGGAGAACTGGTATTTGCACAGATCGGTGTGGTAGTATGCACCCATGATATACCTATGTATCAGACTGCTACCGAATCTTATTTCATAGGCTGCTATAGAGATGAATCAATACGTACTGGGTTTATGGATATTTAAAACATTCCTCTAGCATAATTTTGGTTTTATCAGACACTATCTATTTTATTTCTCATTAGGATTTATTGACATACTTTCCCCTTTTTCAGTTATAATAATTTCTCTGTCCTCTTTTTGCAGGTTAACGAAGTATAAGAATTTCAAGGAAGGTCTTAAAAGGATTCTTGTTGCTACTGATCTAGTTGGGAGGGGAATTGATATTGAGCGTTTCAACATAGTAATAAACTATGATATGCCGGATTCTGCAGACACTTACTTGCACAGGGTCATTTCTTGCTCTGTCAATTTCTGTGGATGAATTACGTCTCATCAGTTTGCTAAGTGTGCTCCGTTCATTGTGTTTCAGGTCGGCAGGGCTGGCCGTTTTGGTACAAAAGGACTTGCTATTACATTTGTGTCGTCAGCTTCAGATTCTGATGTTCTCAATCAGGTTTTGCTTGTTATATAGTACGTACATTTAATGCGAAAATTGAAATTTATCTGACCGGAATATTGCTAAAAACTTAAAAAGGTCCAAGAGAGGTTTGAGGTGGACATTAGGCTCTGTTTACCGGGACGGAAATAAGGCGGAAAAGGATGGATTAGTGACAAATCCGCTGTATACCAAGACGGACGGATTTGAAAGGACGAATTACACGGTGGATTTTACCCTACGTTTCCGCTGTTTTTGTGATCCGCCCGAATCGGGCGGATTCACATCAGAACGACTTATTCTCACGCCTCTTCACTCGAAAAAATCTCAAACCCTATTTCGCCCTCTCGCCTCCAGCAACAACTCGTCGCCCACTCTTCGCCCGCTCGCCGCCAACGACATCTCACACCTCTTCGCCCGCTCGCCGCACACTCGCCGCCCGCTCGCCACACACTCGCCGCCCGCTCGCCGCCAACGACAGCTCTTCGCCCGCTCGCCGCCAGCAACATCTCCCCATCCCGCTCGCCGCCAGCAACATCTCACACCTCTTCGAAATCTCGCCGCCAGCAACATCTGGTCGCCCGCTCGCCGCCAGCAACATCTCGCTGCCCGCTCGCCGCCGACGACATCTCCTTTACAAGCAAAGTATTTTCCATCCTTATCTCTATTTTCACCATCCCGCCGCCTGCCCGCTCCCCATCCCGCTGCCCTCCCGCTCCCCATCCCGCTCCACCATTCTCGCGTTCTCCTCTCCCACTCATCCCTCTTCTTCTTCTTCTTCATCGCTCACATCATATCTACCTTGGTTCATATATATGTTTCATTATGTTTCATTATGTTTAGGGTTTAGGGTTTAGAAACATGCGAATAACGAAAACGTGCTGCACAACACCTCAACAGAATAGATATTCTGTTTATACATGTTAGATGTTAGATGTTAGATGTTGTGGAATATATATTCTGTTTCTTTCCTAATTATACATATGCATTATGTCATTTCCTCTTTTCACGTAAATGAGCTAAGGAAATTCTGTTTCTTTCATATTTATACATATGGATTCATGTTCTTTCAAGCCCTCTAGCAAAGATTTCATGAGTTTCCAATAACATCAACATGCTGATGATGCTTTAATTGACAATCATGTAATTTACTTTATTCATAAGTTTTACTATAATGGATCCAAGAAGTGACAAGGTGAAGAGATTTATTATAATGCGCCACCTCCACACTAGGACTTCTCATCTAGCAGCTATAGCTGCTCATTATGTTATACAATTGCAACAACTTCTACTAATATTAACACACTCATCGTATATTGATAAGCCATTAGTAGAATGTACTGAATTTAAGGATCACAAGCGAAAAATCCTTTTGAGAAAGTTAATTACCTCTGATCAAATCGGTCATAACATTTTAAGAATGAGTAAGAATGCCTTTTCTAATCTGTGTGATATACTACGTGACTCAAAGCTAATCAAAGATACCAAATACTCTAACGTTGAAGAGAAAGTTGCAAAGTTCTTATATTTGGTTTCACACAATGTGAAGAATAGAGCACTTTGCTTTTTCTTTCATCGTTCCCCTAGGAGTATTAGTTGTTATTTTCATGAGGTGTTGAGAGCTATCATTAGCCTACATGAGCACTTTATCAAACAACTTGATAGTTCAAGGGACGCTCCTGAGATATCCAATACAAGCAGATTTTATCCTTATTTCAAGGTATGTTATTTAAAAAATATATTAGAACGAAAGATCTACGTTCAAATGTTAAATCAACTATATAACATTGCAGGATTGTTTAGGTGCTATAGACGGGACACATGTTCGTGTAAAAGTCCCTTCTAAGGATGCATCTAGATTTAGGGGAAGGAAGGATTGGCCAACAACAAATGTGTTGGCAGCATGTTCGTTCGACATGAAGTTTACTTATGTCCTTCCTGGTTGGGAAGGAACCGCATCTGATTCACGGGTGTTAAAGGATGCCCTCAATAGATCTGATAGCTTAATCATTCCGGAAGGTAAATATTACTTTTTTATTATTAAAAACTATGTTCATGGGTATTTGGATTTGTTATTAAAAGTGTTATACCATTCTTGTAGGGAAGTTTTATTTAGGTGATGCTGGATTCGGGATTAAACGTTATCTTATCACACCTTATAGAGGAGTTCGGTATCACCTGAAAGAATATTCAAAACGTGCTCCAGATAATGCAAAGGAACTTTTTAACCATCGACATGCATCTGCTCGAAATGTGATTGAGAGAGCTTTTGGTGTATTAAAAAAAAGATTTTCTATTATAGCTAGTGGAACTGAACCATGTTATCCTCTTAGGACGCATATTCAAATAATCCTAGCATGTTGTGTTTTACGCAACTATTTGATGGGTGTTGATCCCAATGATAGCATAATTGCAGAAATGGACGAGGAGTTAGCAAATGCAACGAGTCAAGATATAGAAGTTGCGGAAAGAGTAGATGAGGATGTGAGAAAAGGGATTGCAATGAGAGATGACATAGCAAATGCAATGTGGAATGATTGTGTTGTGAAATTTAGGAGATGGTTTTGTTGTTGCACTTTTTGATTACTAGAACAATGATATATTAAACTGAAAACTTATGTGGTTATGTTATCTTGCATTTCTTTTCTATAAATAGTAATCATTTTGGTATATTCTCATGTTTATTTTCTATGTTTGAATAATGATGGATTGTGATAGCTTAACATTCTATTTGTTTTGCATTATAAGATGAGTAAAAAAGTCAAGGTTGGTGAGACCTCAAAGAGAGAAAATATCAAATGGACCGAGGAAATGGATAGCTTATTCATTGATGCTATGTTGGAGCAGCAAACTAGAGGTTTCAGAGTAGATGGTACATTCACCTCGGCAGCTTATAAAAATATGATCCTTATATGTGGTCCAGCATTTGGTTTTAGCGTAACAAAAGATCACTTGAAAAATCGCATTAAAACCCTGAAAAACAATTTTAATACTTGCCATGAGATGTTCAAGAATCTAAGTGGCATATCATGGAATAGTGACACAAAAATGTTTGAGGCTGAGGACCAAGTGTGGGATGACCTCATTAAGATAAATATCAATACTTCTATTTGTATTTACTTATATACGTTGTTACTTGTAGTGTGTTGCATATTCAGAATATTTTTATTTTGTTGTCTATGCAGGCTAATCCTAGTATGAGGAAGTGGAGGAGTACTCCTGTTACTAATTATGAGAAGTTGCAAGAGCTGTTTTCTAAGGATCGAGCCACCGGCAGCATGTCTAGCACTTGTAATGGGTTCATGAACATTTGGAGGAAAGAAGCTAAAGACAAAGATGATGTTGAACCTATGGCCCAGCAGGAGACATCGCAAGAGGACATGGATGAAAGTAATGCAGTAAACCATCCGAGCCCTCATCCTGATAGAGTAGCCTTTGATGAGGGAACAAACATCAAAAGTGGTAGTAAGAGGAAGCAGCCAAAGTTTGAAGAAGCTGCAATGTCAATGTTTGAGAAGAGCACTAACAAGTTGGATGACATAGTGAATTGCATGAAACATTCAAACCAATCTATGGATTCATTTCTAAGGGGTGATACTGAGTTAAGTGTGGCAGCAAATCTGAATATATTGGAGGAGCTGAAGAAATGTGGAGTGCCACGTCATAGATTGGCTACTGCTTATGTGGTTCTTGGAAGCAACAAAGAAAAAGCTAAATTATTTTTCATGGCTCCCGAAGAATTAAGATTGGAAGTCCTTAATGCATTGATGGATGTTAAGCCATGAAGGGTTTGATATCTCTTTTGGTGTAGTTTGATCCAACATTTCGTTTAGTTGTAGTGGTTGATGTAATACCACTTATTTTGGATAGTTCTACTTGATATGTTTGGATAGTTGAGCCATGAAGGGTTTGATATCTCTTTTGGTGTAGTTTGATCCAACATTTTGTTTAGTTGTAGTGGTTGATGTAATACCACTTATTTTGGATAGTTCTACTTGATATGTTTGGATAGTTGTTGTTGATTGTCATTTTGATAGTTGTTGTTGTTTGGATACTTCTACTTGATATGTTTGGATAGTTCTATTTGTAATTTATGAAGTGAAAACTATCTTTGAACATGGAATGATATGTTAGTTGTGTTAACAATGTGTTATTTGTAATGTTAGTTGTGTTATTGTGGTGTTAGATGTGTTATTATTCTGTTAGAATTGATTAGTGATGCTAGTGATGTTAGTTGTTTTATTATAGGTGTTAGTTGTTTTTATTGTGATATTAGATGTGTTATTATTATGTTAAAAATTATATTTCCAACGGTTTGCTAAATTAATTAGTGATGCTCTTGTTGTTGTACAAGTTGGAATTAATATTTAATTATATTTAATGGAGCGAGGATATTTAATTATATTTAATGGTTAATTAATATTTAATTATATTTTAAAAAATCAATTATAATTTTAATAATTTTAAGTTAATAATTTGACTAGTATTTAATTATATTTTTAAATATGAGTATAAAATTATAAAAGAAGAGTGAACATATCAAATGTATTCCTTCTTTCAAAATTTTCATCCTGATAAACACAATGAGGGAAATTTTCATCCATCCTTATATCTTTTCCATCTAACTATATTTCCCCCTCTATTTTCCATCCGTGCTAGTAAACATAGTGTAAGGAGCTGCCAGAGTAGATAGACACTTCAACGTATAGTAAGTTGCCTCGCCTCCAGCGCCAACTTCTTATTCGTGATGCTTAATTTACATTTTACCATGGATGAAATTCTCCTTATACACTTATCTTGTTTACTTTTATCTGCAACTAATCTCATGTTTATACTTTACTATCATGCAATTTTATGAGCATTGGATGTAGGATGAGCTTTCTGTCTGTCATTAAACTTCATTCTTATATATTTTATTGAATTTCGCAGTGCCTTCATGATGAATGCGAAGGTGCTTAACAAAGTGGGTGGTTTGAAAATGCCATGGAGCAGCGATGTAATAGTTTAACTAGAAAATTTATTGTACTAGTTTGCTCTCGAAGAGATTGTTTTAGTATCTGTACTTTAATTGTGGGCGTTATGTAGCTCTAGTAGACAAGGTAAGTTTTGCTTTATTTAGGACCCCGATATTGTTATACATATTCTCGGATCTATTCCTTTTTAAGCGACTGACGTATGTCCTCCCTGTGCTCCTCTACCCATTCATGTCGTGATGCTTTTGTCGATCATTTAGTTTATTAGAAAACAATTGCATGCGCGAACTGTTGACTCTGCTTTTTTGTACGACACATCATGGAGTTAGATTTTGTCATGCCAATCGTTTTCGGGATTCACTCTGGAAGGCGAAATATGATTCCTTACAGGTGGAAATCGCAACTGGTATGAATTGGTGTAAGCAGATGCTAAGTGGAATCTTCACAATGTAAGTTATCAACGATCTCTCTCGTTTCGCATGCGAGACTTGGTTAGCACAAATCGTCGTATGCTTTAGTTTCTCATCTTATTGTTACCGAGCTGTAGCTATTTGATTTGTCCAAATTTGGTGTTTGCGCATCATAAAACTCTTTTAGGAGGTATATTTTTCTGGAACATATCGTCTCTAGTTTTATTGTTTATTTTCTTCTGTAATCACTGTAGATTCGTAAACCTTTTTAGGCGCTCTTCTTTCTGTTAAAGAAGTATCTATGGCAAAAGATTTTAAAGTAGCTCAAGGTTTTATTAATAAGAATCACTGCAGCTGCAATTGAGAAGCATACGCCTGCATTTGCCGCCATTATCTACAGGTGCTGCCTTGTAGAAAAACGTTTACTCAAATTGCTTATGCAGCATCTCAATTAAGTTCCTGTAAACTCAAATGCATACTTTTTAAAAAAAAAATAGTTTCAGAACTCCAGAATAATCTTTTGTAAGAGCAACTGAAATTTTCCTACTTTCCCCACACAGCATAGCCACAACCAAAGATGGGGCCCATCAGAGCAGCTCCTATATTCCGGCCCACAAACAGCATATCGGATTCGGTACAGACGGATCCGAGCGGGTACCCGGCAGTAACATTTCAGTGCTACCATCGTCCGGCGCAGTCAAAAGCGGCGCTTCGTAGGTTGTGAAGAAGGAAAAAAAAGAACGGCGATGGATGCGGAGGAGACGAAGCAACAGATCGAGGCGACGGTGATCGAGATCCTGAGGGGCGCCAACATGGTGAGCACCACCGAGTCCAAGGTCCGCTCCATGGCCTCCGAGCGCCTCGGCCTCGACCTCGACCGCCCCGACCGCAAGCTCTTCGTTCGCAGCGTCGTTGAAGACTTCATCCACTCCCAGGAAATCGAACCCGACGAAATCGACGTCGGCTCTAGTCCGCCCCAGGAACAGACGTTCGTGGTGGCGGAGCAACCGGAGCGAGATCAAGCGGAGGTGGAAGAGGAGCCTGGGGAGGAGGAGGAGGATGAGAGTGAAAAGAAGAGGCACCGTGGGCACAAGGAGTACGACGATGAAGGCGACCTCATCATATGTCGTGTGAGTGTCCATCACGGCACTGTGCGAGTTTGGGATTAGAGAAACCCTAGGGTTTTATGCCCGCCTTATTTTCTTTTTTTCCCAAGTTCAAAGACTTGTCGCGTCTTCTTTTCGCAGTTGTCGAGTAAGAGGAGGGTGACGCTTCAGGACTTCAAAGGAAAGACGCTGGTGTCTATCCGCGAGTACTATACGAAGGACGGCAAGGAACTGCCTTCCTCCAAAGGTATTCTTTTCTTTCTCCAATATTATTCTTTTTTCTTAGATGTTATCATCATTGGAACGGTTTGTTACACAATCCATCACCATGTAACTAGACGAACTTGTTGATATAATCTAGCTTGCATCATTAAAGTTTGCTTCCATTATAAATTTCGCAAATTCCTTAATGCAATATAATAAGGATCTACTAAGAAGATACATTGTATCTGTCTTTTGCTTTTCGTTGATTTTTGAACGTTCTGTACAACTATAGCCAATGGTATTATTTTTCTCGAAGGAATGTTTAATGGATTAACTTTATAAAACAGAAAAAATATTAATGATTCGTTTTAGAATGCTTCAATACAAAAGAGAAATAGAAAACATGTTCAATATGTTACTTTCTGCAGTTAAAACATATCGCGAGTATGATTTTTCTTGACACTGCATAACTGTTCGCTGCAACGATTTTGTCTTTGTTATTACTAATCGGCTTGCCAAACTGAATTGGATGACACAATCTAATGAAATAATCTTTGTTTGCTTGAATATGACTGCATATGCCAATCCTTCTGTGATCATGTGTTGGAGAGAACCTTCTGTGTTCTTATGCCAATGCTTAAAATACGAATATAGTTTTTGTGCAATCTTGTGGGACAATTTCATTTAGATTTGATGTGTTGGACGCAGTGACTCTTATATCTATCTTATTGAAGCTCTAAAATTGATTGTCGTTTATAAAGATTATGTGCGAGTATTATGCTGCAATGCTAAGTGATTCCCAAAAAATTCCTCCTATTAGATTTTGTAATCTTCATATCTTTTTCCTGGACAAGATGCAATTGCTTTGGGGTTGTCAAACTTAGAGGCGCCATCAAGTAGAAGATAATCCTATATGATTCTTTGTTTGATTATTTTGATTGCTTATGTTCGTAGTGATATATCTGATGTGCTTGGGACAGCTTAGGAAATATATACCTAACAAAATTATTTAAAGTCCATTATGTTCCAATCTGATTACCACGGTTGTACTGCACAGTACTGTCCTAGTACTATTGTTGTTTTCATCTGTGGTTAATGCCTAATTTCTACAATATTTTAGTTGAGGCTGGAGATATTGGCTAGCTAAATCTATGTGATATTGGGATCTCTGTGTCAGTACTAGACTGATGGAAGGATCACTGGCTCAAATTAAGTATTGTGGCTGATTCAGGCTTTGTTTGAGAGTGCGGTGCAATTGTAGCTGTGCGGTGACTCTAGCAGCTAGCGGAGAGGTGTTTGGTAAATTGCACGTAAATTATTATGTAATTGTTTTTGTCTGATCACTGTAGTAACGTGGTTTAACACAATTGATTTGTGTTAAGCTCAATCTGAGATGACTGGAGCTCAAATGCGACATTGCCTCAGGTCAAGCTCTGCCTGACACCGAGCTTCAACGCATCGGTGAGGGAGGAACGGTTGCTAGTGAGGGTGAAGCTCACCGGGCAATGCAGGGTGGGGGGAGGGAGCTCCTTGTCGGCCGATGGTGTGGAGGAGCTCACTAGGGGTGGGTGATGACTAACAAAGGGGAGGAGAGAGCTGTTGGGCAACGAAGGAGGAGTAAAGGGTGGAAGCTCACCGCCAAAGAAGGGAGGAGAGAGCTATTAGGCGACGGAGGAAGGGGGAGGGGAGGGAGTTTGTCGATCCATAGAGGGGGGAGCTTGTTGGGCAAGGGCAATGAAGGTGATGTGAGGGAGAGAGTTACTGTTGTAGGTGAATAGTGTGGTGCAGGCACTATTCATTGTCATGACTTTTCCCGGAATCAAATTTTGATTGAAGAAGAAGGCAGTGCAGCCGCGGCAAGGGCGCTCCATGTACTCGCCTCAGCCCTCTCCCTTTACAGCTTCACTCCCTATGATCCCTCTTCTCATAGCACAACCATACACTTGTAGGAAAGATGACCCAAGAGGATCTGAGCTAGATGCTCTATCCTCCGCTAACCTTCGCGACTAAATCAGTAATGGTGACACACTAAAGCTTGTCCATTGTGCTCACCTTGCCGGGTTCTTCCACGTGGGGGCATACTTATGCCCACTACTTGCTTCGACCCAAAGCCTCCAGATATGTCCAAGGTGTCCACTCGAAACTCCTTGAAGCCACGTCGTCTACTACTCATGCAAGCCCACACCACAACGCCCACCTTGTGCATGTGCTCTATTGGGCCCAGCGTCATGGCGCACAACAATCAAGACCAAGCCCACACAACAATCAAGACCAAGCCCACATCTAAGTGCATCACACACCTCTTACAACACCCAAGAACATAATTCCATATGGCAACGGGTCCATGAGTGCGACCTGACACAATGCTTGCATCCACTTGCCTATCACCAACATTGTGCAACGCACGGGCTGCCCAGGTTTCTCACTACAATTGCTCCTTGGACATAGGTCACCTCTAATTTATGTTGTAATGCTCTAATCTTGGCACTCCGTCCAGGTTCTCGTGCCCCAGTGCACGTCATAATGTGTTACATCTCTTAGCACTCCGCCCAACTCGGCCCAGCTAGGTTCACATCATAACGTATCATACATAGGGGTGTCCAATTTTCGGTTCAACTCAAAAAACCAAACCGAACTGAACTAAAAATTTCGGTTCGGTTTTCGGTTTAACCTCAAAATTTTGGGTTGAATTGAATAAACCGAATTTTTAATGATTAGATAATTTTTTTAATAATTATATAATGTTTTTAATATTATAATATTATTTTATTTTAAAAATAATTTAAAATTGATTATAATAATAATGATAATAGCAAAATTTAATTAAAAAAAATTGGTTTAAAACCGAACCAAACTGAAATTTTTGGTTCGTTATAGTTCGGTTTTTTAAAAAATCGATGCGGTTTCGGTTTCAAAAGTAAACAAAAAATTGGTTCAGGTTGAATAGGTTCGGTTTGGGTTGAACCGATTGGACACTCCCATACACACAGATGCTCCCGTGTCCTGTATCTGAGTTCATGCTCTCTGGATCATCAGCACTTCGCTTGACTTGGTACAACTGGGCTCATATTGCTTAATCAGACATGCAAGCCTATCACATTCTCCCCCGCTCAAACAAATCGCAAACCATCTCGGGTGGTTCACTGCACACTCTCATCACTATATCAAGTGGTATAATACAAATATATGAATTAACCCCACTTCCGATGCACCAGAAGATTTAAGTAGCTCACGGCTGTATCCTAAAAAAAAAAACCTATTTGGCCATGCTGGCCAAACAATACTTTGCTATTGTTGTAGTGGTGCGGAGCCAGCGGACGGCCAAATGCAACCTCTATTCTATTGGAGATAAATTTGGGTGTGGAATTGGAATCTCCTTGTTCCTATCTAAAATCTTCACCTTTCCCTCTTTTCCTAGTATACCTTTTTTTTTTTACGTCCTAGTATACCTTTACTGGTGGAGGGATATAGCTCTCTGCATTGCTTATCTTTCTCTGTTTAGTTATGTGTTAGTTATGTGTTAATGTCACTCTATGCAGTGTGCATCCAACTCAAATCAATTTTCTTCGACACTGATATATGCCTGCATTGGTCCATATAGTAACTACCCTCTTGTGCTTGCCTTATTCCTTTGTGCTCCATGGTGATTCACCTGCGTTGTTTGTCCTTAGGAATAAGTCTAACGGTTGAACAGTGGGAAGCATTTCGAGATGCTGTTCCTGCTATCGTGTCTGCCATCAAGAAGCTCGAAGGTTCAGAGTAGAGATGTTGTACCGGGATCTCAAGGGTACGACAATTCCAATACCTGTTTTGTGGAACTGCGAGCATCAAGAAGTTTTGGGTGTATCTGGCTTTTGATGGGAGGCCTGTCAATGTACTGTAACTTTTGCTCCTTGGGACTGTCGTTTTGTACCCAGTCTTTTGTAACTTGCTTCTGGATAATTCATTGACGTTAACTTTAAGTTCTCACTGGGTACATTGCAATAAACTTTTTCACTGTAATGGATCATGGGCCGAACTTGGATGGACATGTTTAGCTTGGTTATCCCTATGCGACAATGGATGAGCTTCATGCTACTAGCTTGTTGAATTAAAATACGAAAATATTATGGATCATCCCAATTATGTTTGCTTGTTGAATTAAAATTTGAATATAATTTGGATCATCCCAATTGTGTCTTTTGCTTCTAATTTACCACGTGGTCTGAGTTTAGCTTTCCTTTTTGTTCATATTTATTTAAAAAATCTCTTGCCTAGTTGAGTTCAAACTTTATGCTCAAGCTTGGCTTGGCGAACTCGTGTTAGGCTGGATAAGTTCAAATTTGAGGTGGTAATTAGATATTAATTCAACGGCAAATAGGTCAAAACCCACTTATATACTTTAACTCAAGTTAGGTCACTTTGTAATATTGTTTCTCGTTGAATATGAACTTTTTGTGGTTTTCTTTCTTGCATTTCAAACTCCACCATGGCACTGTAGTTCTAAAAGTTTCATTTGTGTTGTGGTGAGCAAGTACCTCCTTCGCTTGTATGGAGTATCTTAGTTAGAGTCCAATAATATTATCAAGCGAATGATAGTTTTTTTTTTTAGTACTCTTATTTATGCATTCAAAATGCCTATTATTCTCCTATTTGGTCTCAAATATTTTCATGCATGTCTCATTAAAACACAATGCCGTATGGCCTTCTCTGTAATATTGATATGATATTTCTATGTTGTTTGACATCTACTAATAGGACTATCTTGTGTATAATATCCTTCATGGTTCCTTCTTAGTGATTACTATTTACTTTCACTTTACATGTGCTCAAACATATTTGCTCTTTATGTTAGAATATTCAAATTCTTGAATGACTTTATACTCATATTATTCACTTGCAGCATGCTTAATTTCCTAAATTTTTATTCGGGTTATAGAATTTATCCATTTGATTGCGTTGACTACTACTAAAGAAAGTTTATATAACACAACATATATTTTATACACATCCGGCAAAAACAGTCACCTATATTATTAACTTTGAAGTCCAAAATGTTCTATGAAAGTTCATCATGGATACTGACAAATTCAGAAAAATGCAAATAGGAAATTTCTGAACAAGTTAAATAATATATTTTACAACTGTGAAGGTATGCTTCTTTTAAAATGCAAGTAAAAGCACTTTTAAAGACTGAGTCATGCATATAATAACCAGATTTTATATGCAATTTCATCTTCAAAATATTTTTTGGTGTACCTTAGCCTAAATATAATTAGAATTACTCTTAACACGTTCCAAGTTGCTTTTTCTTTTTTTTTTCTTTTGTTGAGATGTTTAGGAACCGTAGTGTTCAGGAATCTGGAAAAAGTAGGTCCACGGTTGAGTAATTTAGAAAAAAGTGGCATATAGCAGTAATTCAAATTAGGAGGGCCCACTTTAAAAAATTAGCCAAAGTAATCCAGCGCATGTGCACCATGCATGCTAAGTTTACTTTCCTCTCATGTTGCGGCCTTCCTTTACCACCAGCAGCGCAATAGCTTCGCGTGCACAAATAAATTTCCTGGAACCAAATGCACGCCTGAAGGTTCAGCGGCAGGTTCAGGGGTGTTAAAGAAGTGCAATTATGCATTGTCAACTGCTGCAGAAACTGGGGTTATTTTTCTCTACTCACAAAGGATGTGTTCGGTATAGCTAAAATTTTTAACTTTGCTGGTTGAGAAAATACTAATTAAAAAATAATTGACTAGAAAAGCTAAGCGATGTATTAAATTAATGCAAAAGTTAATAGTTAAACAGGTTAACTTCTAAAAATAATTTTTGTAGTCAGCAAAAACAGCTTAAAGCTGTGCCAAATACATCCAAAGTTCCACAAGATAGGCACGTTTTGCATAAGCTAATGCCATAAGAAGAATAATTTACAAAGTTGATCCCGACTGGTAACTCCAATGATGGAAAAGAAAGTATTTTTCACGTGGCACTTGTTTTTTCTTTTGAATTTTGTATGTCTACTGTCAATATTCGGCGTGCGACATGCAGCATTGACCTACCAGAAGGATAAGATTGTTGATCTGGAGACCAGGAATTTGGAAGGAAAAAAATATCTAGAAATCTTGCCACAAAGATAGAAACTTGATGCAACGACCAAACACGTTGAAAGAGGAGCACCGCAGACAAGTGTAGGTTTTCTTATTACTCAAGAAAAGTTCACTACTGTTGTAGTACAAACTGAAATTAAACCAAACGATGAAAAATTGAATCATTTGATAAATTGAAGAACATCATGAAGTAAATTGGAATTAAAAATTGTTCTTTTCTCCTGCACAAGAAGCGGAGATAGTTCACCTAGGCACGATATAAAAAAGATCAAAAATCAACTCTCTATTTCAACACTCAACAAAGATGCAGATCAGTAAGCTTAATAGCACGGCGCCTCAAGCAACTAATGGTATCAGAGATAAAATAGTTGAAACAGTACCTACACATGAAACAAATAAAAATTTCGTTAAGAAAGAACTTTGTAAAATAGGTTCCATTGTTATGGAAATCTAGGCAAATGGTGAGCAGACTTAAAAAGTACTTGCGGTATTATGGTTTTGGTAAGTGATCTGTAATTATAGACATGAAGAGATTATCTTATCAAAGTTAAATTCACCTAATCTCGCCCGCCTTCAGGGGCATTGATTCAAGAGTTTTAGCAGGTCATGTCGACACTCAACTCATGAGTTAAAGCAGTCATTAGCTTCTCCTTTGTGAGCTGCTCATTCCCCGGCGACTTCACCACGAATGTGTGCAGGACAGTGTCATTGCTTGCAGCGACCTTTGAGTCCACCACATTGATTTGTGTATCCTTGAAAGCTTGGATGACCTTGGAAACAGGGTGTCTGTCCAGCGGGCAACTCACTTGGACAATCACCTCATCCTGCGCCGCTTGGACGTCAACCTCAGGGCAGTACGCCCGACGGTGGTAATCCATGAATGATGGATCCCCCCACGCCTCCCTCTCTGCCTCCATCTCCTTGAGCTTCTTCTGGAGCTCGGTGATATAGGCTATGGCATCCCCTAGCAGGGAGGCCTTGTCCATCTTCGAGATGTTAGGCACCACAGCTCTCAACGCATAAAACCTCTGATTAAGCTTCTCCCTCCTCTGGCGCTCAGCTTCCACGTGGTTGAGCGGCTCCTCCCGGCCATTTGCTGGCTTACGACCTCTCTTTCTTGGTTTCCTTTCTTCCGTCGTGCCTGGCTTCTCTTCTTTGGACGGCACTTCAACATCTGAGAGCTCGGAGTCCACCGCACTCACACGACCGATCATGACACCGGTTGAATGAGCATTTGCCAGAGCCCCTGACCCGAAATCAATTTGCCCTGACTGTGGCAGAGGACGTGAATGCGCTTGTTGGTGCTGTTGTTGTTGAGGCTGTTTCTGCTGCTGTTGCTTCTGAGACTGGAATTGGCTCATCCGAGGGTCATCCCCGGCAACACCATTAATATGTCGTAGAAACGGCGAACCGTTACAGGTTTTCTGCTGATGAGAATTTAAGGCGTGATTTTGATTCCACTGGAGCAAGGTAGCACCGCTGCCAAGTGAGCTCTTCTGATGGGGATCGCCATGCTTTGCGTTCATTTCCATTGGCCGCGATTCCCTCTTGACATGGGCGCGTCCAATGTCCAGATTCTTCCCAAAGATTTTTGGATACTCAGCGACATGACCGCCAGCTTCAAAACGCAAGGATGGAACAGGAGCAGTGTTCTCGTCTGTCTTCTCCCTAGCTGCCGCCGCCATCCTTGACTGGCCGTTGCCAAACAAGGATCTAATCATCTGCAGTGTCTCAAAGCTCTCCAGCACTGCATCCGCCGACCCCAATTCGAGCACGCCCGCATCGAGCGGAACGAAGAGCACCGTTCGGAACCCTGCCGACCTCGCAAGGCATGCCCGGACGAAGTAGTTGGAGCATGCCGGCGACGTCAGCTCAGCCTCGGAAATCCACATGTGCTTTCCAGACGCGAGCGTCCTACCGGCCGCGTCCTCCCCCTTGGGGAACGAAAAGTACATGGACGCAAGAAAATACATCTCCACGTCGGTGATGCGGTCGAGCCGGAGTGCGTAGTTCTCGTCCTCGGACCCGCCGGAGAGCGCGTGAAGCCTCTCGATTACCCGCTTCCGCATCTTCTGGTTTCCGCCGTCAAGGGGATGACCCGCGGGACAACCGCCCTCCTCGCCGTCACCGACCTCGCGGCAGTATCCGTCTCCCCAGCCGAGGACGACGTCACCTGACTGCGACCGAGACAACTGCCAGAAGATGGCGCAGACCCAGGCGGAGGACGGCTCCTCAATCAGGTCCTGGAGCTTGGTCTGGAGGTCGACGTCACCGCTTCCAATAGCGGTGAGGTTGCCGTCGGAGGAGCAGGCATGGCGGGCGTTGATGTAGTCGAAGGCCTCTCGTCCGAGGACCGCAAACGACATCTGCCGGTCCTCGTCGGTCCAGAACGCGCCCATCCCCGCTCCAATTTCTGCCGCACCCCGAAGTCGCGTCCGCCTCCACCGATTCAGATGCTCCGGAAATCAAATTCCACCATTCCTTCCAAAGATCTCGACCTCAGGACGATAAGTGCGATCCAGCTGCTGCGAAGGGCGCTTCCGCGTGGATTAATTCCAGGGGTTTAGAAGAGGAGAACGGTAGCGAGGAAGAGGAAGAGTCGACGCAGCGAAACCCTAGCGTGAGGTGCGGTGGAATCGTGAAGGTACAGTTGGCACAACTATAATCTTGGGGCTCGTGATTGATACGATCCTGTCCCAGTAATATAAACGTGGAGGAAGCCGAGCCGAGCCAAGTAGAGCCGACGCGCCAGGTACAGGGGGAACGGTTGGGTAGGGCCCACTGGACTCTGAATCACGTGTGATGAATGGACGCATGCAGCGCGCATGGAAGTCATCAAGCTCACAAGCTGGGTTGATTCTGCTCATTTATGCTTTACTTTCACGTGGAATTTGCTATTATTTTAAAGGAAAAAACTTAGATTCATAAAAATTCAATAAATATTTATATTACTAATAAAATAAGTAGGGATGGTAACGTGAGTACCCACAAATTAGTACCTAATTGTCATTTCTAGAAATAAATATTTTTAAATTTTTTTATTAAGGGTGTCAGTTAGTTTAACTAATTAAATTTTAATTTTCGTTCTTATTATTTATTTTTTTTATATCAAAAAAAATTGTTTTAACTATATTTTTTTAAATTTTTTTATTTTTCTTAAGCGGTGTTTCATTCATGCTTGCCTTTTTGACGCACATGAATTGCACGTATCCAGTCACCTACACGTGGCTCACAAAGCCCACATGACCAACGAACCATGTCACTCCACCACGCAATCTTGATCGCCGTTTCCGGCAATTGGCACGGATGGAGCGCTGGGTGTCTATTTGGGTCAACGTAGGAAGTCGTTTAATCCGATGTGATTGGACGGTTGAGATTCCCCACGAATCACGAGGCCCCGCCCTTTGGCCTTTTCGCGGCTTGGAGCGGAGCGGAGCCGAGCCGCGGGGCGACGGCTTCGAACGGAGGAAAATGTGTAGGCAGGCAGGCCCGTTCGATGCGATTGGGGGTGTTAGTGGAGGGGGATGAGTCACGTGAGGAGAGTGAGGGGGAGGGTGCGGGAACGTGAGCCGCATTTAACGGGGAATGCGAGTGGGTGGCAGGGCACGCGGTAAACGCCCACGGCCAATGCACCAACCATCACTACTTTTTAGCTTTGCGATGTTGGAGCTATTTTCTATAACCAAAATCTGAAAAAGCCTCAGTTAAAACTTAGAAAAAAAAAGTGATTTTGTTATATCTTATTGATGTAAATAAAGGCGTACATATAAGACGATAAGTCACAATATTAGGGATCCAAAGATGCACATGTGATATGTATACATTCTCTCTAATAGTAATATATATTTTAAAAATTAATCATTGGATAGATGTTTTTATTATATTAACCTATTACTAGATTATTACACAAATTATAATATGAGTGCTATTTGTAATGCTTATACTAAAAATAATATATATGATTTTTAGACTAGATAATTAAGAGCATTATAAGTAACTAGATAGACTAATTATGATTAGGTATATAACTAATTATGTAGAAGAACATATATGAGTAAGATATATTTTGCACCTTCCCTCTTAGGCCCCCTTTTCCTTGTGTTTTTTTTTCCTTTTTCTTGTTTTCAAAGATGAATTGGGTTAAGAGTTAACATATAGGCTCAAGTTAGGTTTTTTCCCGTTGAGTTAGATCAAATTTTGAACTCATTCCACAATATAAATGAGTTAAACTGAGTATCATACTAACTAAGATTTGATTGGCTCACAGCCTCACACAAAAAATATGCTTATTCATGCTTTCTGCATGATGAAACTTTGCCACCGTGAGAAACAAGGCGTGAATTCAAATGAGGGACAAAAATATCCCAAATGCCCCATCGTGTTTAAAATAAAGACATATTTCATTAAGTAATTGTTTGTAGACTTTAGGTCAAATTTTTAATAGAGTATTCGTGCAAGTACTTTTATTTCTTCCTTTGAATGGAAAATTCCATATGATTTTTCAGTCTAATTGGGTTCATATCAATTGCATTATATATTTGATAATTGACTTCATTCAAGACATACTTGATCTCCGTGATTATAGGCACTATATTTATCCTAGTTTTAAGGCCCAATGCATAAATATTTTTTTTTAAAAAAAATACTATACATAAAAGATGATAATGTAAGGATGATTTACTATAAGATTACAAACATACATGAAACCAAGAACCATTCTTGGATTCTTTTTCATTTGGCTTAGACCCTAGAACTATTCTTACTTTGACTCAATTCTTTCTTCCAAGAGAATGTTGGCCTACTTGGATTAACATTTCATGAATGAGTTCGCTTGGCCTAGTTGGATTAGTATTTCATGGATGAGTTCGCTTATGTTATGGTACTTGCCTATAAAGGCAAATAGGCAACCAAATGACTCATATAATGATGCTTAAAGTAGAACTTTTTTTATATATAAAAAGTGATAAATGTGGAATAAGTGAAAATTTTTTTATTATTAATCTTAAGATTTATTGACTAATGGGGTAAAAAAGTTAAATCATGCTAAGTCGTATATTGTTAAGTCATCTGAAACTCAGAAGGACCGGAGACATCAAAAGGAATGAAATTCATAAGCGGAAAGGGGTGCTCCGAGCGAGGGCTCCATCCATTGTTAATCATGCATCGAGTTGTGTGCATGCACAAATTCCGATGTGTTTAGACGATGGATGGGCCCTGTGCACGCCACCCACCCTTTTTAAAAATTTAAAAAATAAAAGTGTTTATTTAACTAAAACAAAAGTAGTTATATAAGAAAAGAATATAAGAGCCCCCGCACGCCACCCATCCTTTTTAAAAATTTAAAAAATAAATAAATAAATATAACTAAAACAAAAGTAGTTATATAAGAAAAGAACATGAGAGAGTAGTGATTATTGTTGAAGTAAAACAAATAAACAATAAAATTTATATTGGGAAGAGTTTGAGTTTCGGTAGGTCTTAGGATTCCCATATCTAACCCCATCTTGTTCTACATTTTACCCAAGCTGACACATAGCCTCACTCAGATGTGAAAGTTCAAGGCCATATGCCATATCATTCAGGACAAATTTCCCCCAGAATAATCATTTAGCAAAGTTTTAAGGTAGGACTATCAATATGGCCACCCCACCCACCCACCCACCCCGCAGACATCTCATCGCGAGACACAGTGAGAGAAACTTTGTCATCCACGAACAAAGTCAACTCCTACCCTAATATAGATGGTTATCTACCAAATTCACGCTATTCGTCCCAGAACATTGAGTTCCGCAAAGGTGGTTGTGTCCCCTCGTCAAATATGATCAAGATGAGAGATCTATTTTATGACTAAGTTTGCAAAGCCTGCACCAAAGAGAGCAAGACAATAACTTAGGACAAAAATTTAGACCTAGAGAGTTTAAGACCAAAACCTAACATTTAGACCGAGCTTTAAAAGCCTAAAGAAAGTGTGACAAATTAAATACACATTCGATCGAGCTTAAAATGCATTCCTTGTATTTTAGTTAATTTTTATTACATGCATAATTATTTAGCATATTTTTATCTTGTTTTAAAAGCATTTTTATAAAATTGAGTGGATGTTTATTGTATTATATAACAATAATTGCCTGTTTTATTTAAAGCCAATAGGAAGAAATAAAATAAAGCTCATTTTTCACCTCATAATAAAATATACGCTCATTCTTTTTGTGTTCATACAAATTCAAAACAATGAATCATAAGATTTTACAAAACCCTGTGAAAGTACCAAAACCACCACTCACGACCTGTTACATTCACGTATTCCTTTCACTAGAAAACTTGGACTTATTCCACAGCACAAATACACATGTATGCATCGTTTATTACTTAAAAATTTAATGTTCTCAATGGCGATTACCTGAACTCACATCAAGCATCCTGCTCTGCGAAAATGTCGAGGAGGCTCAGTGCCTAGGTAGAATAAATTGAATTATTCAATATATCAAGTGAATGGGAACGCAGAAGCTTAAGAGACAAGGCATGCACATCGACGAATTAACACTAGTAATATAAATAACATGCACATACCTCTTCGATGTTCAGCTCCAGCCTAAATTTTGGACCATCATAGTGATGAAGTATGGGCCTGAAGGCATCCTCCTCCAGTGGCTCACAGAGTTTCCTTGTCACAACTCTCACCTAATCAAGAAAACAACGATTAATTGAGTGGACACAAATAAACTGGCTCGACGAAGACAGGCTTGCCAGAAAACAAAAATCCAGCTCAGAGTTTTTGCTGTTGCAATTGCTCATCAAAATATAAGTGTGCAAAAAATACATTGAGATGTTGGTGGGATTCCTTGGAGCGGGGGTTATTAAACTTTGAATGGGTTTAATAAATACAAAATTCAATTTATTCCATGAGATGGAAGGTGGCCATCAGCCAGCATCATTTTAGAAATGTAATGCAACTACTCTTGACAAGTTCAAGTTTTCAGTCCATTAATGCACTACCCACATGATGTATAATGTGAGATATGACAAGTGGATATCACACCGGAAATCTCTAAACACAATTAATTTGCATTTACTCTTCCTTGAGCTGGCTATGCTCAATAAATTGCAAGTCAAGAAGAGAAGTAAATCAGTAGCTTTGTAGAATTGACAAAAAGATTATTCAAAATTCAGCACTTCTCCGTAAAGAAATTTCAACAAACACGTAAGAAAAATCAGATTTTTAGTAATTTTTCACATATCATGTCTATAAACAGTAATTTCTAGTTTTTTTTTTTTTTTTAAAAAAGAGAATATTTGGGAAAACATACTTGAGCAGGGAAACGGGACTCTCCCGGGCATTTCTTGTCCTCCCATGCCGATGGATCAATGTTAGTTCCTCCGAAGCTAGCAGACTGAGGATCAAAGAAAGAATCAGACACTTATGAGCAATTTAGCGTGGCTAGTTAAGATAAAAGAAATATTTTGAAACAGCTATGTAGCCGTATGGATCAATCACCTCAAAGATCCCGTGAAGCTGGTGTGTGGAGTAATTGTAGAGGAAAAGGGGCAGACCTGGCGTGATTGCTCGGACCGAATCCCTGTATCTCGATGGCAAACCTATCGCAAATTCCATGTTTTCGGCAATTAGATTCAAAAATATAAACATAATCTATATTGAAGTCTCTTTTAGGAGATTTCCAGTTATCTCAATTCACAAAATGAACTAGCTAATGACTAAATAAGATCGAGTCTATACCAAATAACTGCCTCTGAAGATTTTCCTCCATTGTATCATTGTTGCAGACGAAGATATAGCCCCCGATCGCCTCGTTCCTCGGTAGGGCTTCCGATGGCGGAAGAGTCTTAAATCTCTTATCGACTGCTGCATCCCTACCATTAGAATTATTGTTGTTGCTTCTGTTGCTGTTGGTATTGTTGATGGCATTCTTTTTCTTCTTCCCACCGTTGCCATCGTTGTTATTATTGTTATTGTTGCCCTTCTTCCCGACCCCCCCAATCATCGGCTTACTTAAATAATTCTTGATGACCCCATTCCGACCATCGTTATAGTTGCCGCTCCCAAAATTACTCGAGATCTTGCCGCCTCCGATGTCGCCGTTCTTACTGCTGCTACTATTGTTGTTATCGGTGCCATTGAGGCGGTTAAGTCCATAGTTGCTGGTGCCAAAAGCGAGCTTTTGATAGCCTCCGAAAGCGGTCTTCCATCCGCCGTGTCCGGCGCGGCCGTTGAGATCCGGAGAGGTGGAATTGGACGGCACGTTGTCCTGCTTGACGTAGGAATTGCTCCAGATGCTGTCGCCGATGGACAGATTGGAGAGCGCGGTGTGCAGCCGGAGCTGATCGCTGAACTGCCAGAACGATGCCTGATCTCTGGAGCTGCTCTGCGCCTCCATGGCTCCTCTGGCTAGGGTTCCCGTGGCAGATCGAAAGGGGGCAGACGGGGAAGGGGAGAATGAGGCAGGTCGAACTGGTGGAAGCAGGAGCTCAATGTCAATGGCATTTTAAGAACGGAGAGGAGAGGAGAGGGGCAAAGAACGGATCCAACGGCTGAGATGGAGGGGGAGGGTGAGGTGGACGAGCGGACGGCGGGGATTTTTGGCGGAGGGAAGGATGGGGGAGTGTTTGCTTAGCGGGGAAGGGAAATGAAAGCGACTGAGCGAAGTGTGAACGCGACGACGGCGAAAGCAGACTCTTTGACTTCGACACGTGCTTTGCGCTTGGCTCGGCGTCGCGCACCAGCACATCGTAAGTTGGGCCGCTGTTTGTCTGGATTGGTTCATGAATGGGATGGCCCGTTATGGTGAGACGGGAGGGTGTCGACCCGGCCCGTTTGGGGGTTAAATAACTGCCGACAGCTAATAAGAGTAGCCATACGGCTGTCGGTTGATGCGACACAACAGGACTTGGGGAACGGTGTGACGACACGTGGCGACAAGCGTGTCATGGAGTCACGCACAGATGTCTGTAATTTGATAAATAGACCGAAAGAGATGTGCACTCTGCGACAGCACGAGGAATTGCAATAAAAAAAATCAGAAAAGTCGGGTATTTAATTCGACCCGATCCACTTATAGCGTGTTCGAATAGCTAATTAGCTAAAGAAATAAATAAATATCCAATACTCAAATTAAAATATAATAATACAATGTATTTTACCTAAATTTCTCAACAAGTTAATTATTAAAACAATTATTGTATAAATATAAAATTTTATTATATATAATAGTTTAAAATAAAATTAGTAAAAGCTGAATTCGAGTTATAAGATATTTTATTTATTTAAATATTTAATTTAATTTAAATTTAAAAATAAGTTAATATGCCACATGCACTTGTTGTTAGGATTCCAAAGATATTAGGTGTAAAATTATATTACCCGATATGACCATGTGTCTTTTATTAGGCACTAAGAAAAATACATTCATGACATCATATACACTGTTATATATAAAAACAAACTTATAATTATGTGTCATTTATATAAATTGGTAGGTGCTATTAAACATGAACGCATGAGTTTTACTTGTTTTCAGAAAAAGAAGTTATTACTTGCTTATTTGTTCATTTTCTAAAAGTAGAATAAATATTTTATCTTTGTAAGTAAAATATAAAAGAATGAATTATGGGCCACCTGAAAGTCAGGTGATCAGGTGATCGGCTGTAATCGAAAAAGACAGAGAGGAATCGGCGGCAATGATGAGTGAGCAAGGCAGTAATGAATGGGATAGATAAAGGTCAGTTTGGCTTAGTTTTTACTTTTTAGATTTTATTGTTTGAAAAAGTGTTGGTTGAAAAAGTATTGGCGGAAAAAATTTGAGGATATTTGGATATATAGCTTATGACTAGGTTATTCTATTTATAATAAATAAGTTTTTATTAAAAAAATTATGAAGATAAAAATTATATGATTAAATTTATTGTTAACTATAATTAAAATATTTATTAAAAATATTATAAGTTATACTATTAAAAAATTATTATTACATATAAGGGTTATTGAGCATAAGCAGGTGGGAGGCTAGAGAAGCAGCTTCACCCTTGCTTTTTAGAGAAGCAGCTATTTGTGGTTTGGAACAGAGAAGCTGCAAGGCTAGACATCTCAGCTTCTTGATTTCTGCTGGCCGCAACACCAAAAGCTAGACCAAATGGGACCAAAGCGAGCGAGAAAATCACACATTCAGATATGAATGGGGAGAGGGAGAGGCGGCGATAAGTAGTATTGAATAGGGTGAGCATTAAGTAAATATTAAAATCAAATTTATTAAATATTATTTATTAAAAATATTTTTTATCAAAATATTAAAAATCAAAATCAAACAGAATGTCTAAAAATCAAAATTGAACCAAATTTATCGAAAAGTTAAATTATTAAAAATTTAATTATTAGATAATGGATAATTGGGTTATTAGGTATTGAGTAATAGACTTTTAATAACAAATTATATCCTAATAAGATTAGGATATAATATAATATATATTATACATTATATATATCTATTGGTAAATTCAATTTTTTACATAATCGAAATCGAAAATCGAATTTCATACAATTTATTACCAAAATCAAAATTGAATATTTTTTTATCAAATCGTATTTATCAAAATTTTTGATAATCGATAAAAATAGAAAAAATCAAACCAAATGCTCACCCCTAATCAAGGTAGCAACGCTGAGCAGGCAAGCGAACGAGCGAGGAGCAATGAGGAGGATGAGGGGGAGGCAAAGCGATAGCGTCAAGCGCGTGAGATGGGCGAAACAAGGCAACAACGTCAAGTGAGCAAGGCGATATCAATAATAAGGGAAGATGCGGCAACATGAATGGCACACAACATAAAATTAGTTATCCGTATCATTTGTTAGATAAAAAGTAATAATAATAAAAAAAAATAGATATTGCTCCTGCACAATTTTGATGCCGAGATGATTGAAAAAAAATCATAAGCGCCTCTCAGCTGAGCGGGGCGCTTCATCCGCCGCCCATACCTCTGGGATCTATGCGTGCACGATAAAAAGCTTTATTCGAGATGATCAATTCAAAAGGAAAAGGTTTTGAACAACGGGCTCTTTCCTTGATCATGCACTCGTGAGGTGTATACTATAAAGTCAACGAGGACATAAACGATAAAGCGTCGTGGTCCACGTGTCCTTGATGTGGCTTCTTTTTTTTATTATTTGGGAGTTTTCTTACCATCCCCTAGTTGTGCATTGCCTCAAGTCAGATGAGTCAAACTTGGAGAAGTCTGATTCTGAACGTTGAACTTTGGCAGATGCCGCAGATGTCTCCCCGCCACGCGATCCACCCCGCTGGATCGTCGCGCACAGCCCCCTAGTTTCGTGGATTACAACTGCCTTTGGTTCGTTCTCAGGCAGCAACCGCATATGCGCTGGGGCTTGATCCGCTGTGGTTCTGCCTCCGTTTCGTCCACTAGGGTTCGGTAACGCGAAGCAGCTTCCTCATGGCGACGACGATGTTCATTGCACCCGTCGCCGCGCGCTACCTCGCCTCCTGCTACGCGGTCCGAAGCGGCGCTCTCGCCGCTGCAAACACGCGGCGGTTTCTGCATATTCCTCCTCCGTATCCTCGAGTACCGCCGTTCCGATCCCTCTCGAGTAAATAATGGATTCTTTTATTGATCGATATGCGGAATCTACTTTACCGATACCATTTGGTGCTATGTTTTTGCTTATTTCTTGTTTGGCGATTGAGAGCATGGATATAACAGCTTGTTTGGAATCTCTGCACACTATGGATTTCGAATTCCAGTTTCGTTTACTTATATTTATTTGTTTGGCACTAGAAGTTAATGTGGTCGAGAATTCCATTTTCCAAAAAATCAAATTAGGAGTCCTAACAGATTTGATCTGAATTGGTTATGAGAAAATGTCAGCAGATATAAAACTAAGACTTTCGTTTTTGAAACCGAATGTCTTTATTTAAATAAAAGAAACCTAATGTCAAAAGTTTGCCTCTTTTTCTCTGGAGTTCAACAAAAGAGGAAATTACAAATCTTTGGTAAAGATATAATTGTTTATAACAATATTTTGAGATTACATCTCACATGTGGGAAGAGAGATATAAAGGCTTAAGATTTTAACTTGCTTGAGAGCTTATGCCAGAGGGAGTTCTTGACCTATTTAAGGCGAATGTATATGTATTGAAGATGCACGAACATTTTTGGAGTATTTGGTTGATTTTAGCACAGTGATTATTCCTGGCCTTTACTGATAATTGAGGAATGCTAATTGCTATTGAAGACTACTGTTGCTAAGTAGTATCATTTGGGTGATTCGAGTTAATTGTCTCTTGAAATGAAGGATTAGAGAAATTTTATCTTTAAGTACCTCATTGATCTTATTGGAGCTAGATAGATGGTTGATTGCTCAAGGTAGTTCTCTGAGTAACTTGAGATTTGGAATGCAATGTGCTTCTATGGTCTGATTGCTCTCGAGGAACTTGAGTGACTTGGCCTTGTCCGTGTGGTGTTGATTGCTCGGGCAAGAGTTCTTGAGTGACATGGACTACCCCATCAAGTGATCTTGTGATTTAGCCTTTGTCTAGATCTCAAACGGATTTTTGGACCTGTATTCAACTTGTAAAAGATATTTTTTTTTACATACTAGGATAATTTAATTAAATGTTAAATAATGATAACCTTTATTTTGATAACAAACATGAGAAATGCAATTCTGAATCTCATTTTTAAAACTTAAATCTATTTGTAAGAATTGGAACTTAAATTCTTGAGAATTAGTTATAACATAGAATGATAGTTATTTTTTTAGGAATTGATATGGATTTTTCATACTCCCATTAATGGTTGCCACAAAGATGACCTAAATACTAAAGTTGCTATGGCTTGTCAATCTAAGAATCATCTTAATATCAATGCACAAATTTGTATAAAACTATCATCTGCAATGGACTTTCACTTCTTTTGTAAATGAACAAATGAGAAGTAGTTTGATTGTTCCTTGTCGTGGAAATAGAACTGATACAGTGTATTGTTAATTTTTCTAAAAGATGTATATTAAGTTTCTGTTGAAGATATGATTGCTGTTTCTTAACGAGATGAACTAAAGAGGATTAATGTGCTTCTATATGTTACTTGTAGCTTGTTATAGTTACCAGCCAAGTTATTGGCGGCATTTCTTTTCCATAATAATCCACTAGTGAACATGGCGTTCAGTTGTCATAAAAAGGTCAATTTGTAGATATAGTGAAGCCATTATATTGTATATATTATATAAGGTCAGAGGCCAGTGTTGTCTAATGAACCTATTTGTGAAATGCATATCGTCTTCATAAGTTTAATTTTACAGTAATACTCTTCTTATGTTGTAATTTAGATTATTTCAAAAAATAACAAAGAAAATATGTGAAGCACGTCACGTTATAATGTGATATATCTCCTCAAGGCTGATATTTCTTTCACTTGGTCTGATACATTGTCTTTTCTTCATTTTAGACATTGCTATTGATGCCAAAATCCAAGCACCAAAAGAACAATCCGAGATTATCTTTTTAGGCACAGGAACTAGTGAAGGGATTCCTCGGGTGAGCTGTCTCACAAATGGGTTAAAAACATGTAAGGTATGATTGGTTGTTCTCAAGCTTTCTGTAGAGAAGTAATTAGGGCCCCTATTTTTTTTTTCTTAACTCATTGCTTATTGAGCGTATAACGGTCGGTGTTGATTGGTTTTTTAGGTCTGCTTGAAAGCAACTGAACCAGGAGACAAGAACAGGAGACTCAATACAAGCATCCTTATATGCTTTGTCAACTCTGTAGGAAGATTTAACATTCTTGTTGATGCTGGCAAGTATGCATCAATTGGAACTATCTTCATCACAAGAAAACATGCGTCATAATACATTGTTTTCATGAATAGTGAGATTTATAGTTGCTTGTAATCAAATGCCTTCATAGATTCATATATAAATCTTTGATATAATTTTTTTCTCCTATTTTGATAATCTATTGTTAACAACCACTTCCACAAAGTATACTTTTTTCGGAAACACAAGAACTCTGATCATACTATTAGAAACAAATGTTGGTAAAACCAGTTCGAATTGGAAGATTTTTTTGGTTCATACCAATCTGATGATGTAAGGCCAGTTTCGGGCCAGTTTTGGACAATACATAGGTAAGCATTGGAAAAAATATTAAAAAGAATAAAAAACTGGTCAACACCTATACATACCGACTGGTTTATTAAAAATTTTGGCAAAACCAAGTAGTTTTACCAAAAAATTGGTGTACAATAGCGATTTTTAAAGTTTTTTTATTATTATTTTAAATAAGTCATGGGTGTACAGTAATAATTGGATTTGATTATTATTTTTTTAATAAAAGTTCATGGGTATATTGTAATATGATCTGTTTTTTGTTTCTATTATATTATTTTACACATTTAATTTTTTAAATAATTTTAATTTTATTTGATTTGATTTTTTGTTTTGTTTTCATTTGAATTATTCTTTTTAAAAATAATATAAAACTTAAAAATTTCCCCTATAAATAGGTCTTCAATCTCATTCTTTCTCACACCACTCAAGTTCAAAGTTTCTAAGTTCTAAACTCTTTTATTACTCTTCAATCCCTCTCTTCTCTCTAACTCCCCTGAGTCTAGAATGACACCTAACTCTTCCTATCCCCAACAAAGTCTTCCCATTCACAATCAGGAGCACTCAGAAGGACGATAGAAGCAAAGAAGACTACAAGTGCAACACTCCAATGAGACATGCGAAAAGGAAAATGTGCATTTGACCCATTGGATGCTATTGACGAACTGGAACATAATGAGTCAGAAGACACAACTTCGCCTTTGGACACAACATTACGACGCAATGTCCATAGAGATCTGAGTGATGTAGATAGTGGTGCCAGTACTGATGATGAAATTTGTGGATGTTGTGGCTCAAGTTTTGTGCCTGCAATACAACATGTGGAACTTTGAAACCAATTGATACAATATCAAATATGAGGCAAGGGCTCTAACTTCAATTAAGTAACGAAGCCAAGTCTTAGAGGACTATGACGACACTACCGTCAAAGACAAAGAGTGGATCCTTATGGTCTCAACTAAACTATAGATATGAATATGAATAAGCTAACATGTATCCATATATGGTGCCATGTATCCATATCTAGTTTCAGTCTCCGTTTCAGTGATGCTGATTTCTTCTATACAAAAACAACTTAACCATTCGAGCATACTAAATATGTGGAACTCAATGTATCTGTTCCACGTGTCTTAGGAAGGATTTCAAATGAGGACACTACAAAACTATGAGGTGGATCTAAGTTGCGTGAAGTTAATCACCTATATAGATCCACACAAGCCTCATTACTCATTTTGATATCAGCTGTATGTCTGTATGTATTATTTCTTGTATAATTATTTATTTATTATGCTAAATTTTAGTTTAAATTGTATCTTTTATATGTTAAACTCATAATTATGTTCGACATTTTTAAATTAGAGGCTAACTGGACTAAACAATGATTGATCTGGTTTATTTTTTTAAGTCCTAACTAGTACTGGTGGCTTATAATGTCAGTCCCACCAGTACTAGACCGGTACTAACTAGTACAAACCGGTCCGAGAGCAAACCTTGTTAGAAGCAGGGAAATATATTTCTCATGATTAATCAAGTAATCAGTTCATTCAATCATTTGTTTGGATGTGAATGAAGTGATTAAGAGTTTATCTTTCTTAATTGTTTCTCTCCTATTCTATGCTGTCTCATATTTCACTATATTCTTCCTCTTATTTACTCTGTCACTCTGTCCTTTATGAAGTTAAGATACTCTACGTATGATATATTTGTACTTTACATGTTCTTTTACTCTATATTTTCTTATTTTATGGGCAGCATCATGAGTTGGATACTCAATTCGCGTGGCATGGCATTTTACATAATTTGCTGGTTAAGCATATATAGAACACAATTAAAATGAGCACACAGAGAATACCACTTCTACTATTTGATCTAGCACTGCACCTGGCTGACCAATTGTACCATTTTCATTTCTTTTAAACAAAATTATCTATATACTTTTAGTTCTTACTATGATTTTTATGCAGGTTTTTCTACCATAGTGCTCTTCGTTGGTTTCCTGCTTATGGGTAACGGTTTATTACCAGCTTTTTATTTAGTATCATTTGGATTGTGAACATAAAGATAACAAAAATGATCTCGATCAACTCAATTATAATTTGTCCTTGCTTAAATGCTTGACATTAATTGGTTGACTTTGGTTTGAACGGAAGCAGTTGTTAATAGACTCTTACTGGCCATATTTGAAACAGTAACTCGTTTTGCTTTACTTAATTGTCTCATTGTTGCCAAAACTTGAAGATTAAAGTATTCATAAGATTGTGAAGTGATATGAGCAAATTTTCAGTTGATAATAGTGAACCTATTTTCTATAGCAAGCGTATCGAAGTCCATGTTACTTATGATTTAACAGGTTTTCAATATGATATGAAGTAGACTCCTCATTGAGATGAGAATATTACCTCTACTTCTGATCTGACCACATTGGACAAACATTCTGAAACGAGGCTTTTTTAAGGTTTTCATTTGTGACATAATAATTAAAGTTGCTTTTAATGACCTCATCGCAAGAGAAGCCAAATTGCTTGAGAGTTACTTTATGATATGCTAAGATTGATTGCTAACAATTCCTTGATTTTCTGAACAATTTGTTTCAATTTTTTTATGATTTGATTGTGGACCATTAAGCGGGAAGCAAATTTTAATCAATCATCCACAATTTCAAACTGTAAAGTTTTCTCGTACTTAACAGAAAGAATAGACGTTAATGAAAATCCTTAAGTTGTTTTCAATTTCCTCTGCAGGTTACATGTAAAAGAAATGATTTAATGACTCATCCCTATTTCCTTTTTCTGTTGCTCAAGTTGTAGTAAATTTTTTTATCAATTTTTATGTTCAATATCTTTACATATTTCTGCTATAATTTGTATTCACTATCTCTGACATGATTCTGAATCTAATTACTGAATTTACTATTCACCATCAGGCTGAGAAATATTGATGCAGTCATTATAACCCATTCTCATGCTGATGCAATTGGAGGTCTCTGCACTGAACCTTTCATTGAGCATAGTGATTTTGATTATCTTGTCTGTGCTTGTCGTGCATGATAAAGTATGAATCTTCTTTGTTTTCTTAATTCTGGGTTATTTAATTTCTGGATATGCTACTATATTACTTGGGTATCTGCTATGACTTTCAATTTATTATTCTAAATATGTAGAAGTTACTTATGTTAGAAATTTTGGTGTGTTTTTTTCTAGTAGCTATTGGTTGCATATGGAACCAAACACGTCTTCCTCCCTCTTCCATCTCCCTCCCCTCTATGATTTGTCACACTGTATCCCTCTTCTCTCTCCCGTGCTCCTATTTCTCTTGCTTTTTTGTGTTGTGTCCTTCCTCTCCTCTTTGCCTCACTCATCCCCCTTCTTTATGGCCCTCTTTATTCTTTCTTTCTTTATTACTCTCCCCTCGACCTCTCTACTTTTTGTCCAAACCCTAAGTTCTCTCCCGTCTTTTGTGTTCTGATACCCATCTTTTAGGTTCTCTCCTTTATTGAGGACTATAGGTGCATGATGGTGAAAATTGATATATGATGTTTCATATTTCTTCCTCTAATGAGTCTCATATCTCTATTCTCCACCTCTTCATTCACATGATATATGGAGTTCTTTATGTTTTTATGATTCTCTATTAATCTTTTGTTCATTAGTTCTCTTAGTTGTTATTTAGACTTCTGGAACCGTTTATCTACTGATTGCACCATTCAAGACCTAGAATAAAGGGAAAGCTATCAGGTTCTTGAATATGATGATATATATGTTTTAACTAATTTGTTTTCACCCACATTTTCTTGCTTTCTTTGTAAGTGCTACCCCTAGTAATGATATTGTTGAATAGGTCATCATTTTCTAATCAAGATACAATAGTTTTTATTTAAACATTCTTGACCTACTTTTATATGTAATGATTGTTGCTTTGTAGTTATGGTATTAAAAATTGGCCCATACCTCTTGGTATAGGCATCGGTCCATTCATGCGCGGTACTAATTAAAGGTTTAAAAAATTGGTCCGAATCGATACAGTAAAACCGATAATGTGCTATAGTGAAATTGATTGGACCGACAGTGCCACAGGAAAACCGGAATGGACTAATACAAACTGAAAATTTTCATATCAAAATTTCATACCTTGGTACTTATACAAGATCGATACCAAATATATATATTTTAACAATACTGATCATTTCTAGTGTACGATATGTCGATATAGGCCAGAACTTGTTGGTCTGATAGTGGATTGGTCCTCAAAAACTTTGATCCTCACAGTTTACAAGTTAACAAACTCTGTCAAATTGAATCAATTTACTAGTTAAAGTCATGCAAGTGTACTTGAATTCATTATCTTGCTTTTTTATAAGACTGGGCTGATGGTTTGGTCTTCATACGAGAGCGAGATATACTACTTATTTGATGAAATGTGCTTACTTTTTGATGTAGGTCTTGATGATCTTCGAGATTGGACAAACAACGTACAACCATCGATCCCTATTTATGTAGCTGAACGAGATTTCAAGGTTTGAAACAATAGCATAACTTTATTAATATTTGTGAACTTGTTGTGTTTTACACATTATATATGGCATATTTGCAGTCATTCAACTACTTTCTCAGCACATAATTGATTTATGGTAATTTGGATTTGGAAACAGTTGAAAATTATGATAAATTCATACTTTCTCTTGCTGCAATAGTGTGCCGGAAGGATCTCTTATGTTTTGAAAAAAAGAACAATAAATGAGGTTCAGGTGATGGTGCACTTCAAGAATAATTGGCATTGCTGCAGTTTGACTTTATCCATTTGAAAAATAAGAAGTGATCAATGTTTTGGTTCTTTTTGTTCTGATGAATCTATTTTTTTCTCACCACAAGTTTGGTCTATATTATTCCATGAATAGTTTTGCATCGTTCCTATCACTGATTAGCAGTACAGTTATGCGTAGTGGACATCATTTTATCTAATCCTCCTGTGTAAAGATATTTTATATGGTAGTTATAATTGAAATTTTCTCTGTAATTTATTGCAGTTCAGAAGTTCATTTTTTTAAAAAAATTTCTAATGGATCTTCATTTTAGGTGGCACAACTTGAAGTTCCTTTTCCTATAGAAGATCTTTCAAATTTAGCATAATAAATGCCTGAGCTTCTCTTTATGTTTTTCTTTCTTGGATTCTTATTAGGTGATGAAGAAGACACATTATTATATAGTAGATACAAGTGTAATTGTTCCTGGTGCTGCAGTCTCAACATTGCAGTTTAATGTGATAAAGGAGGAACCTTTTGTGATTCACGATCTTGAGGTTGGTAAGCTCAAGCACCCTTTGCAGATTGAAACTCTTATTTTCTGTCCGTGGCATTGATTTAAGAATGTTAAACTGTTCTTTAATTGTCCCCTATGGTGGTATATAGTTATTGTAGAGGATGTTCGTCTGGCAATGATTCTGTCCTATTTCTGTTGAATAATTGCCTCATCTAGCGCTCAAGTACTGATATGCAACTATTCACTGAGTATCACTTAATTTGACGTAGAATGATGTTTTTGCAACATAGCTAGGGATTTCACTTAACCCAGCTATCAGAATTGTGAGTCTTGTTACTCAGTACAACTCCATTTTCTTGCTCTGCATTCTGAGCAATTTACCTCGTTTTCTTGGTTTTTAGGTAATAAAAGCTATCAATGCATTTATTGGTGTAAATTCTTGAAGTTGATTTTCTTAAAACCATTAACTCTAAATTAGAAACCTCGTACAAGTACGGTAGTCTGGAATTTAGCATTCATGTTCTCGACTTAGTAAAGCTTTATTGGCTCCTCACTATTCTGCTTCAGGTTACTCCTTTACCTGTCTGGCATGGTCAAGGGTACCCTTCTCTAGGATTTCGTTTCGGTGATATCTGTTATATAAGGTGAGTGAATATTTCTAGATTTCATATATATTTATAATTTTGCCTAACATGTTTGACTTTGTTCATGACGTAACCAGCGATGTAAGTGACATACCAGAAGAGACTTATGCGCTTCTCAAAGACTGTGATCTTCTGATCTTGGTGCTGTGCCATTCCTGCGTAGTTAATTTATGCTTTATATGATTCTCATCTGTTAATGTTTACTACCTTAAAAATAATGTTCAGGATGCATTAAGACCAGATCGTTCTTCTTCCACACATTTTGGACTACCAAGGGTAACTACTATGTAGTTGTGGTTATGTCAGCACAAATTATCATATTATGAACTTTTGCGGCTTGACGCATGTTTTTTACTATTGGAAATGTTCACTCCTTGAATAGGCTCTACAAGAAGTGCGCAAAATTCGACCAAGGAGAACTCTTTTTACTGGTATGATGGAACTTTTTTGGAACTATTGCTGTCCCAACCTTTACTTGAAATGTTTGAAATTAAAACCTCTAATGCCTAGCTTTATTTTCAAATTACAAGGTATGATGCACTTGATGGACCATGAAGAGATAAATGAAGAGCTCGCCAAGCTGATGGATTCAGAAGGTCTGGACGTCCAATTAAGCTATGATGGCCTTCGCGTCCCAATAAACCTCTAGTTGGTGAAAATTTTCTGACAGATCATCATCCTCTCTTAATTCTATTTTATAAATTTGTAGCCAAATAATTTCTTTATTTATGGTGGCAATAATGTGCTCTTTTATTGTGGGAACGGTGATTGAAGCAATAAACCCTCAGTTTCCATCAGCATCTGCTTTCTGATAGAAATTGAACATGCTTCCAATTGTCGGTCATAAAAGTGACGGACTCGAAGGCATTTATGGTATAAATTTTGTCAACGTTCCTCAAGGAGTTTTATTAGAGTGTGCATCAAGGAATGTGAGATTGAATCTCATAATGTTATTATCAGTAATTAAAATTTCTATCAGTTTAGCTAAATGAAACTTCCAAAACTTGGAAATTCCATTTTCGAAATTTTGCAAATTTCATATTATATGTTGGATTCAAATATCTTTATTTCAATATTTTTTTAATAATAAAGATTCATCGAGACAACTTGTGTTTTTATTAATGTAAATTTCTTTATCCCCGCCGATATTATGGTTGTGTCAAATCGGACTCTAATGATTTCGCAACTAATGATCTCAATTGTTTTAGATTTTATTTGTTGATATCAGTCATTATCATTTTCTTACTTGTAAAAACCCCAAATTATAGTCTTCTTCAATTTGGCTAAGAGCAGACCTGCCACTGTTGCAGCTAGTGATGAGCACCATTAATACTAATAAAATTAGTGAAATTTTCTAAACTTAACATTTCATTATGGCCACCGTATCAAATAACATAAATACCAACTTCCCGTGAATCAATTTTGTCAAATCGATTAATTGTTAATGTTAGAAAGTTATTAAAAAATCATCATAAATTTGTAAGTTTCACGTTAGGAAATTTGGAATGTTAATCAAATTAGGGTTCAATGTCAAATCAAGATATAAAGTAGACAAAGAATAGCAAGCGATGATGCTCTGGCAAGACAATTGGCCGGAGATATTATACGTAAATTCAGATTTCCTAGTTACTAAATAAAAAAAATTACTATTGCAATTACCGATAATTAGAAAAATAAAAAATGTTTCTGCCATCAGTACCATTATTGCATTTATCAAACTAATATTGTCAATAATACCGATAATATAGCATATTCAATTAATATCGAAATAAGCTAATCCCTAGTTGTAGCCGTGCTTTACGGGCCTTAAGCTTTTACTGCTTTTGGACTGTGGAGGAACATCTAAATGGGCCTTGGGGCTATAACGTTGCTTCGAAAATCTTTGCACTGAGCCACAGTTGAGGCAGGTTCGACTCAAACCACTTCAAGTCTCATAGCAGTACGGTTGCGTCTAGATGTTACGCCTGAGCAAGTGGGCCGGGCTGAGCAGGCGCCTGGGCCTGGGCGGAGGCCCATGGCCTCGACGTTGAGGCGGATCCAAGCGTATGGAGGCGGATCCGGATCTTTATTCGATGGAGGATCAGGATCCGCCCCATTTATCGTCGACGAGCGCATGGAGGTGCGAACAGAGTCGACGATACAACACAGCAGGTGGAGGCAAGTGAGCTGCCGAGCGTGGGTGGCATCCCTTCCTGGCAAGCACGTCTCGTCCATTGCAGGCGAACGTTGACGGATGGAAGAAAAGGGGTGGGAGGCAGACGACATTAGAGAGAAGAACGAGCACGAGCGTGGTTGTCTTCCACTCGAGCCTCCTCTACGAGATCGGACGGCGAGCGGAGCTTCCCCTCCATCCAATGAGAGTTGTGACAGCGTCACCTCCTATGCTAACCGAGCGACGAGCAAGCGGCGACGTTCCCTTCCCCGAGCAACGGAAGGCGACATGTGGTGGAGGCTGCCTTCTCTATGAGCGGTGGACGGAGCTCTGCCGCATTCCTCTTCCCTTAGGCGGTGATCTCAGCAACTAATAGGGCCCGAACGGCTGCTACCGCAAGTGCACGGTCTATCGCGTAATACAATAAGTATCGATCCCACGATGATTAGGGGTCAGGTACTAATTGATCAGTTGACTAGTAGCTAGATTAATGATTAATGGGAGAGTGGCTAAAATTCTAGTGCAAGTAATTAAACTAAAGCAAATGAAATCAAACAGAGGAGAGAACAAAACAATCGGGGTTTTAAGTCTATGAGAGAGAATATGGGTATTGGGTTTCACCATACTAAAGCATAGAGAAGTATTAAGACTTGATATTCTACTATGGTTTTCCTTATGTTCTCAAGGTAATCCTCCCTAGAGTACAGACTCGCTCCCTCTCAGGACGCGGTCCGGTATCCGACTTAACCTAAGTCTCCTACTCTCGTGGCTAACCGGGTTAAGCGGATCCAATGGGTTCTGTGAAGGATTAGGGATCCTCGGGTGATTTCGAGTGTTCTCGCCAAACGAAATCACCAGTCCAGTCTAAGGGGTTCCGATGATTGTGGTTCACCTCTCAGTCCATCCCACAACATTTAAAGCATGCATACATATGACCAGTACATAAACATGAATGAAAACATCCTAGACATGAATAAGAACAAAGACAAATGGAGAAATATATATATCAAGTCATAACATTCAACATTCATATAGTGGGCTACGCCCAAATCCCGAAAAGAGAGTTTACGCTATCATATACATCGTGAAATACATCAAATCTCTCATACAAATGAAATCAAACCAAAGAGAAGGGTAGATCTTTGATGGAAGAAGGTCCAGCACGAAGATCCACGTCGGAACGAAGGAAGAATCGCGCCGGAACAGTGTTGTCGCCCAGAAAATCACCCCAAACCCTAGGTTGTCCCCGTTTCACTTCGTTCTCCCCAAACGCTTGATCAAATCTGATGATTTCGGTCCCAAAACGTGCGTAGATAAGTTAGGAAGGTCTCCTCCAAATTTCAGCAAATTTTGCTTCCAAAACAGAAAGTTATGGGCGAAAAACCGAACGCCTGTCGAAGCTGCGCGAGACGATGCACGGCCATGCCCGTGTACGGCTCGGTAGCTGGAAAACTTACTCTTCACGGCCGTGCATGGATGCACACCCATGCCCGTGTACGGCTCGGTGAAGCCTGGAATGGCCAGCTCATGCACGGCCGTGCATGGATACACACCCATGGCCGTGAAGAGCGTAGAGGACTCCGATTGGGCTAAAATTTCACGTGTAGCTTCGTCTTATCATGAGGAATTGTATCATATCTTTATATCTTCCAAATTCCATCAATTTTGAGGCAAAATACCTGCATTTCAATAAAACAGAGGAAAAGTGAAGGTTCTGAAGAATATGAAGCATTTAAGTGCATAAATGAGATAAAACATTCAATTTAGTCCAAAGTAATAATAAAATTAAGCCACGATATATCATATATTTGCATGTCATCAGCAACGTCCTCGGCGACATGAGATCGGATGAAGAGGAGAGGAGTTTGTAGATAAGTGTATAGGGAGAAAGAAGTTTTATGTAATAAGTGGTTTTGGAGGAATAAACATTGTGAAAATTTCCCCTTCAAAAAAAAAGAAAAGAAAAATCCATGTGGCTGCATTGTATTGGACTGGGGGCTTACAATTGGTATCATATGGCAGAGCGGAGGTTGGAGGTGGTGTTCTGGTGATCATGCAGAGAGTCTGACAGTGGCGAGTTCTCTCTAACGATCCTTACGACTGAGGGAGAGGGATGAGATGAGCTCCCTAGCCAATCGCATGGCTCGATTAGAGGAGCTAATCGGCCTGTTCGGAGAGGAGGAGACCACCCTAGCTCCTCAGGTGGAGGATCTCCATCAATAGGCGGAGGAGGATAGGCTCCAGATCCTCGCCTTGCAGGAGGTGATGGCGGGCATGGCGACACACCATGACGAGGTCCTCGGATTCTTTACACTACTACAGCAGGCACAGGCGGCGCATCAACAAATGCAGGCCGAGATGGTCCGGATCTCGGACGACGATCGTCGAGGGAGTTAGAGAACTTCTTATGGGATATGGAGTAGTTCTTCATCTCTAGCCATATCCCAGATGACGAGCGTGTGCAGGTGTGCACCTCCTATCCTGCGGCCGATGCGAAGCTTTGGTGGTGGACTAAAGCTGGATCGAAGTCAGGAGTGGCGACCTGGACTTAGGACGTGTTCCTGGAGGAGCTGCGGTGGTAATTCCTTCCAGGAACCCGATGGATCAGGCCAGATACGTGGTGGATGAGCTTCGGCATACTAGTCCCATCCGGAAGTATGTCCGGGCGTACTCGACGCTTATGTTAGAGATCCCAGATATGTCGTAGGTGCACCGACGGCATACCTTTCTCCGGTATTTGCAGCCATGGGCCGAGGCGGAGGTCCGACGACATTCACTGCAGGATTGGCGAGAGGCTGCGGCAGTGGCCGAGGGCATCGGAGTCAACTTCGTCGAGGGTCTTGACGTCGCCCTCGAAGCGCGGCTCTTCGATGAGGATGAGAGCACCAGTTCGGGGTTGACACCCTCCCCGATGTGGTGGAGGCCCGCCGACGCATCCGCAGCCATGATAAGAGCCTGCCCGACCTGTCGAGAGAGGGCCGGAGAGATCTAGGCCACTGGCGCGCTTTCTATGCCAGGGTTTGCACCGGATGCGGGATTGTCCGAGCTTGGAGCGGATCTCGGCACGGGAGTTGGCCAACGTCACTGATGCCACTCCAGCTACACTTGGAGGGATGTTGATCGATGCCATCATAGTGGTAGCAACCTTAGGAGGATCGAGGCTACTCTACGTGCTGATGCGAATCAGTGGAGTCGAGGTGGAGGTGATGGTCGACACCGGCGCAAGTCACTTGTTCGTGTCAGAGCGCATGGTGGAGCGGACGGCGAGCGGAGGTTCCCCTCCACCCGACGAGAGCTGCGACAGCGTCGCCTCCTACACTAGCCGAGCGATGAGCTAGCGGCGACGTTCCCTTCCTTGAGTAGCGGAAGGCGATGTGGGGCGGAGGCCGCCTTCTCTATGAGCGGCGGACGGAGGTCTGCCGCATTCCTCTTCCCTCAGACGGTGATCTCAACAACGTCCCTGGCGAGTACTCCAGCGACATGAGATCGGACGAAGAGGAGAAGAGTTTGTAGATAAGTGTCACGCTTGGATGAATCGTTCTCCGACGAATCTAGGACTATGTGCTAGATCCCTAATTTCCGTTCCAAGTTCATGGCCAATATTGATTTTAACCAAAGTCAAAATCGAGGCCGCGCACAATCTCAAAATCGCTGAGATTCGAAACCCGATTTTGGCTTTTTGACATCACCTTTCGTTAGCCGCTTCTTTACGCCACTCGAAATTACTGTTGACCTGCTCGTCTCGTTGACTCTGCCTTGTGACGCGTGCGAAACCTCGCTGCATTTCACCTTCTTCCTCAACGCGCGGACGCACGCCACCGAAGCTCTTCTGCCAGCCTACGTACGTCACTGGAGAACAGGGCGTGCTGGCAGAGAGAAGACGCTCTCGTCTCTCCCTCAGCCTCGCGTCATCGGCTAGCAGTCGTCTACCGCCGGGTATTGCGCCGAAGATGGAGAGGAAGAGCGTCGAAACCCATAACTAGAGGAAAAACAAGGGAAGATGATCAGTGGATAGGAAAGCTTGGATTCAACTCGGTGAGAGCTACAAAATCTCTCTAATGCCGACGACCCCCTGTCTGTCGACTCCCCTCTTCGGAAGAGGCTCTTCCATTCCCTCGCCGACGGCACACTCGCCGTCGGTTACAATCGCTCAAACCTCTCTCACAAAATCTCAATCGTCGACGCCCCCTAGCGCCGGATTACTCGCCTCCTGGCGGCATCTGAGCCCCCGCTCTGGCAGGACGACGGCGCCCTCGCCGCCACCAATGGTGGTGCTCCCCAGCACCCGCTTTGGTGTCACTCCCAATGCACACCCCCTCTCGTCGCCCCTGCGCCGAGATATAAAGCGACGGAGCTCCGCTGGATCCGGTCGTTCCATGCGCACGATTACTTCCTCCTTTCCAAATCGGGAAGCCCTTGCCCCAAGTCTTCCTTCACGAGCGCTGTATTGCTCGCTTTGCCTGCACGCGTTGCCGCCGTCCCCGTCTGATGCTGTGTCCGAAAGTTTCGCTAAAGATGCCGCTGCAACGCTCGCTGAAGACGCTGAGCTCTTTAATTTGGGATCAACATCGCCTGTTGATCGGACAAATCAAGCTCCCTTTGTCGCTTCGCCGCACGGGCTTGGGCCACTGCCCAGCCCGCTCATCTTTGGGCTCGGCTTGGGGTTTTGGGATCTAATAAGTGTATAGGGAGAGAGGGGTTTTATGTAATGGTAATTTTGGAGGAATAAATACTGTGAAAATTTTCTCTTCAGAAAAAAGAAAAAAATCTACGTGGCTGCACTGTATTGTACCGGGGGCTGAAACTAGACCTAAGGTGTCACGCCCCGGTCTAAGGTAGTCCAACAGAATACTGAACCGGGTATGAGGCTTTTGGGTTTCCGGCGCAAAATCACACTCCCAAATATAAAACCCTAATTCCCCGATTAGTTTTTATCCTCAAATTACAAATCACGGAAAAAGCCGGGAAAACACTAACCCTAATTCAATTACCTCAAAGTCAATTTTAATTTTGACCCACCGGTCAAAATTGCCACCGCCGCTCGAATTTAAGCCTTTGCTGACTTCACGCCGACGTCAGCCAACTAAATCCAAATCCCGCTTTTAATTTCGGCTGTTGACTGCGCGGCGTCGTTGACTCGCCTTACGTGCCTCGGAACGAACGCTCGTTCGTTCGTCTCGTCTTCGTCTCCAACCCCGGCGCCGCTTGCGTCGCGCCCTCCTCGAGAGCCTTTGATGGAACTTTACACATGCGGCATCAGAGTTCAGAGCATGCGCAGCGGAAAAACAGTAAATGCATGTAAGGATCTTGTAACATCAAATTAATCAACCTATACTATACACTGGATTAAAACACGAATAACTTCGCGTACCTTTCTCCATCGCAAACAGTTTCTTAACGGAAGTGGTATGGAATGTCTTTTCACCCCTTTCCTTTGCCTTTCAATTCCTCCTCGATGATCAGGAGTAGGAAATCCGGAAGCCTTTCTGCGGAAGAACTTAATCTCTCCTTTTAGTCTCACTTTCGAAAAACGTGCAAGAGAGAGATAAGAGAGGAGAGCAATCTCCTCTTCTCGCTGTTTCAATTTGGAATTGCAAAAGCCATGAATGCACAGTAACCGCCTCAAGTTACGTGCGTGAGAGAGGAGAAACGTTTAGAAAATCCTTAAATAGAATAAAATAATTATTATTTTATTCTAAACTTTCCATTTCATACTCACGTTCTCGTTTAATTAATTATAAAATATAATTAATTAATTCCTTTTAATCCTCATCCATGACTAATCAATTCTAAATAATTATTTATTTATTCCGGTTTCCTTTAAATCAATTAGAGGAATAGGTGAGGGTTGACTAACCCATTCGCTGACCCACTATCATACCCACTCCATCATCACGAGCTGGTCCGTCCGATCAGCGAATCGAACATGATTGGATCAAGTTGTCCATACTAAACCGTGTACACATGTGAGCCACATTACGGAGAAAATTTCGGCGCATCCATATAATTTTACGAGTCCACATCGTTACGGCGGCCGTGACGTGTACTGTTCATTTCCGTTCTTTTATACCGAGTCGATCACGGCCTGCCCGTGACGGTGGTCACGGCTGTGATGATCTCGGACACTTTAACACGGAAAATTTCTAACATTCTCCCACTTGGCTCATATGTCCTAAACAGGTTTAAACACAACTTAACTTTAATTGATCAATACCATACATCCAATCATCTATAAGTCCTTTCATTGAATTAACTCTATCGAATCATGGCGGGCACACATCACTCACTATTGATGTGATTCCTTCCATGTACCACAATAGAATCAACCCAATTAAACTTTTAGATATTGAGAATAAACAGTAATTTCTCAATAAACTTTTCTATGAGGAAACACTTCATTCCTCAAAACACTTGTATTCACATCACTTTAATATGCATAACTTTACATGTGAAACAAGTAATTAACAAAAGCAACAATTTTATTGGAATTCCACAATAAATGTATCAAAAACTTTACATGAGTATTCCTTACATATGCATATAAGATCAACGATAATGTTAACAAGGCTTTTCTATTATGCCCATCTCTACAACATGTCTAGAAAATGTCTTGGGCGACAATCCTTTAGTTAATGGATCCGCTATCATAAGCTCAGTGCTTATATGCTCAATTGACACAGTATGCTTTTGCACTTCTTCCTTGACAGCCAGATACTTCAAGTCCATATGCTTGGCACCCTTGGAGTATCTGTCATTCTTTGCGAAGAAGACTGCTGCGGTGTTGTCACAATACAATCTCAGCGGCTTGGCTATGCTATCGACTAGTCCAAGTCCTGAGATAAAGTTCCGCAGCCATTTTCCTTGAACTGTGGCCCCAAAGCATGCCACAAATTCGGCTTCCATAGTTGAAGCAGCAATGACTGACTGTTTGCCGCTTTTCCAGGATATAGCTCCTCCTGCAAGAAGGAAAACATACCCAAATGTGGATTTTCTGGTATCCACACATCCGGCATAATCTGAATCTGAATAGCCGATCACTTCAAGATCCTCCTGAGATCTCCTATACACGAGCATGTGGTCCTTGGTGCCTTGTAAATACCGAAGGACTTTCTTTGCAGCTTGCCAGTGGCACATTCCTGGATTACTTTGATACCGGCCGAGCATACCAACAGCAAAACTGATATCCGGCCGAGTACATGTCTGAGCATACATCAGACTCCCTACCACTGAAGCATAAGGAATGACATCCATACCTTTCCGTTCTAATTCAGCTTGGGGACATTGCTTTTCACTGAATTTGTCACCCTTCTGAATTGGAACAATCCCTGCAGAGCATTTATCCATACGATATCTCTCTAACACCTTAGATATGTAACTTTTCTGAGACAATCCTAACAGTCCTTGTGATCTATCACGGAATATTTCTATTCCAATCACAAAGGATGCCTCACCCATATCTTTCATTTCAAAGCTGTTAGAGAGAAAATCCTTTACATCATGTAACATACATTTATTGTTAGTGGCTAGCAGTATATCATCAACATAAAGGACTACTATCATAAACTTATTTCCCTGCACTTTCATGTAGATACACCTGTCAACAGGATTCTCTACAAAACCATAGGCAGTAATGATATCATTAAACTTTAGATACCATTGTCTGGAAGCTTGTTTTAGTCCATATATTGACTTCTTTAATTTACACACTAATCCCTCTTTACCTGTGGTCTCAAACCCTTCAGGCTGGTTCATATACACTTCCTCCTCTAAGTCACCATTCAAGAAGGCGGTCTTTACATCCATTTGGTGAAGCTCAAGATCATAATGAGCCACCAAAGCCATAACAATTCTCAAAGAGTCCTTTCTAGATACTGGAGAGAAAGTCTCTTTGTAATCAATGTCATCTCTCTGAGTAAAACCTTTGGCAACAAGTCTAGCCTTGTACCTTTCGATGTTGCCCTTAGAGTCGCGCTTGGTCTTAAAGACCCACTTACAGCCGACACATTTGCAAGCATCAGGTAAATCTACAAGGTCCCAGACTTGATTATCACCCATAGATTTAAGCTCATCTTTCATAGCATTAATCCAATTCTCTGAATTGTCACTACTCATGGCTTCATGGACTGAAATTGGATCTTTATCAATGCTTATGTCACATTTATTCTCAACTGAATAAACCACATAGTCATCTGAAATAGCGGAGCGTCTTTGCCTTACAGACCTCCTCAATGCTATTTCCTGTGGTTCATTCAAATTGTCATTACTTGTGACCGGTTCATTGGATTCACTTTCATTCAGTGATGTTGGATCAGTAATGTGTTGTTCCTGTGTGTTGTCTGTCTGTAATACAACACTTGGAACATCACTTTCATTCGGAATTTCAGATGGAACAGAATCTATCTGAATTTCCTGAATATCCAACATTTGTGGTTTCCCACTCCCACTGACCTCTCCAATCTCAATGAACATAGCATTACCAGATTCAACTATCCTCGTACTATGGTTAGGACAATAGAACCTATACCCCTTAGATTTTTCAGGATAGCCAATGAAAAACCCACTGACTGTCCTAGAATCTAATTTCTTTTCTTGTGGGTTGTATACCCTTACTTCTGCTGAGCACCCCCAAACATGGAGATGTCTTAAACTGAGTTTCCTTCCTGTCCACAGTTCATAAGGAGTCTTAGGAACTGTCTTACTAGGAACCCTATTTAAGAGATATACAGCGGTCTTTAATGCATACATCCACAAAGACTGGGGTAAGGAACTATTGATGAACATACTCCTAACCATATCCATCAGAGTATGGTTCCGCCTTTCAGCTACACCATTTTGCTGTGGTGTATAAGGCATTGTGTATTGAGCACAAATGCCTCTACTTTCGAGGAACTTTGCAAATGGACCAGGGATTTGTCCATCTGAACCAACCTTACCATAGAATTCACCACCCCTATCAGATCTCATCACTTTAACTTTTCTATCTATCTGTCTCTCCACTTCATCTATGAATGTCTTTACAACATCCACAGACTGAGACTTTTCATGGAGTAGATAGATGTATCCATACCGTGAGAAATCATCTATAAAGGTGATGAAATATCTTTCTCCACCCCATGACAGGATATGGAAAGGACCACATATGTCAGTGTGTATCAACTCTAGGAGTTGACTGCTCCTTGTGGCAGGACCTTTTGCTATGTGTTTTGATTGTTTACCCTTAATACAATCAATACACACTCCTAAGTCACTTAAATCCAATTGAGGTATGATATTACATTTCATCAACCTCATTAACCTTTCCTTGGATATGTGACCTAGTCTCCTATGCCACAAATAAGCAGACCGTTCATCTGTTGCACTACGTTTTATACCATAAATGTGTTCAGCATTAAACAAGGATTCAGCATAAGTAACATCAAGATTAAACCGGTATAAATCATCAACCAAAGTACCAGATCCATAAAAGTACCTATTTTTAAATAATAAAAATACACCATGTCCAATCTCAATATTAAAACCCATTACATCCAGTTTCCCTACAGATACAAGATTTCTAGCACATGAAGGTACATAGAGACACTTTTCTAGATCTATTTGACAACCAGTGTCCAAGATCATCCTGTAAGTCCCAACTCCTTCAATCAGTGCCTTCATCCTGTTCCCCATGAGCAAATACCGTTCAGCTCCTAGTAGGGGCTGGATTGAAAGGAATCCCTGAGAAATATGAGACACATGAGTAGATGCACCAGAATCTAACCACCAAGTATTCTTAGGGACTTCTATAATGTTGGTTTCGAAACATACAGAAATGTAATAATTACCTTTCTTTTCGAACCAAGCCTTTCTTTTCGGACAGTCCACCTTAAAGTGTCCTTCCTTCCTGCAGAAATGACACTTCTGTCCTTTGAAGGTAGGAGCATCTGAAACTATACTGATGCCCTTTCCCTTCTTCTTGCCCTTGAATTTCTTGGTTGTTCTGTTCTTACTGCTACTGCCACTGTCAAACTGAGCATAGTGTATGGAGTGACTTTTAGTTTTCCTCAGTCTTCCTTCTTCTTGTACTAGCATGGCCTTTAATTCTTTCAAGTTCCATTTATCTTTAATGGTATTATAATTTACCTGGAACTGGCCAAACTCAGAAGGAAGAGATATCATTATGAACTGTACTAGAAAACTCTCTGTCACCTCCATACCCAATGCCTTAAGCTTTGCAGCTATGTTTGACATCTCTGTTACATGCTCATGAATGGGCCTAGACCAATCAAACCTGTTAGAGGTCAGCTCATTCATGAGTGAACCCACAATAGACTTCCAAGTCCGATTGTGAATGCTCTTTAATGAATGCCATAAATTCCTGTGCACTATCAGTCTTGGGCAATGAGGGTTTCACATTGTCAGCCATGGTCAACCTCATCAGATTAAGGCATAACCGATTTGATCTTTCCCAGGCTTTGAAACATAGTTTCTCTGCCTCTGAGCTCAAATCAGTTAATGCAGGAGGCCTAGGTTCAGTTAATGCTTGGTCTATATCCAATACACCAAGGTGAAATTGGATCTGTTCGGACCACTCAGCATAATTTAAACCATTAAACTTGACTGATGCAGACCCTAATGCAAACAAGTTTGAAGCTGCAATCAATAAAACATGCTCATCATTAATGCTTTGAGTTACTTAAGTCAGATTCAGATAACTTTAAACATGTATTAAAATGACTGTTGGGCAACACTTTAATACATAACTGTAACTAGCAGAAAATTTTACCTTAACAGATTTTCAATTACATCACACTTAATGTGAATGTTACCTTTGGGTATCCATCACATAAGTGGACATAAAAGACAAATCCCCTTACATGTTTATAATTATAAACAATGGTTCACCTTTGGGCAACCTCCTAGTTTATAATACAAACTAATTGTTCAAGTCCCTTACTGTCATTACCTTAATCTTGAACAATTAAATTATTTAGATTTAATGTTTATAAACTTTCGAGCAAGGCCTCTTTGGAGACTAACATGCTCTTTTCAATAAACATTTAATCTAAATTATTCTTTAATTTCTATGTTTAAAATTAATGTTTATTAATTAAAGCAAGGCCTCTTTGGAGACTAACATGCTTTCATTAGAACAAACAATTAATTTTAAACTCAGATGTTATCTTTAGTTGGAATACATTTCAATTCCATTTAATATTTTATGCAAATACCCTTTACTGAATAATTACGTTTTATGCAAGTCTTAACCATTCAGTGTGTTATGGCCAGGCCGTTACAGCCGTTATGGCCGTGACACGCTCCGTTCATTTCATGCAATTGTCGAGACCGTGACTGACGTCACGCTCGTGACTGTCTCGACGACATAATTATTCAACTCTACAATTTGCATAAAATAACTATTTGTCCTAAACATGCGTTCTACATTCATTCATTGCGAAATTAAACATACAATATGCATTTAAACAATTCTAGCATGCAATCCTAATTTCGACAATGATAACGCATGCATATGGAAATCCAAATTCTTTCAAGGTGATTAATAGATGTTAATAAACCTGGCTCTGATACCACTTGATGGAACTTTACACATGCGGCATCAGAGTTCAGAGCATGCGCAGCGGAAAAACAGTAAATGTATGTAAGGATCTTGTAACATCAAATTAATCAACCTATACTATACACTGGATTAAAACACGAATAACTTCGCGTACCTTTCTCCATCGCAAACAGTTTCTTAACGGAAGTGGTATGGAATGTCTTTTCACCCCTTTCCTTTGCCTTTCAATTCCTCCTCGATGATCAGGAGTAGGAAATCCGGAAGCCTTTCTACGGAAGAACTTAATCTCTTCTTTTAGTCTCACTTTCGAAAAACGTGCAAGAGAGAGATAAGAGAGGAGAGCAATCTCCTCTTCTCGCTGTTTCAATTTGGAATTGCAAAAGCCACGAATGCACAGTAACCGCCTCAAGTTACGTGCGTGAGAGAGGAGAAACGTTTAGAAAATCCTTAAATAGAATAAAATAATTATTATTTTATTCTAAATTTTTCGTTTCATACTCACGTTCTCGTTTAATTAATTATAAAATATAATTAATTAATTCCTTTTAATCCTCGTAATCCACGCTAATCAATTCCAAATAATTATTTATTTATTCCGGTTTCCTTTAAATCAATTAGAGTAAGAGGTGAGAGTTGACTAACCCATTCGCTGACCCACTATCATACCCACTCCATCATCACGAGCTAGTCCGTCCGATCAGCGAATCGAACATGATTGGATCAAGTTGTCCATACTAAACCGTGTACACATGTGAGCCACAAGAAAATTTTGGCGCATCCATATAATTTTACGAGTCCACATCATTACGGCGACCGTGACGTGTATTGTTTATTTCCGTTCTTTTATACCGAGTCGATCATGGCCTGCCCGTGACGGTGGTCACGACTGTGATGATCTCGGACACTTTAACACGGAAATTTTCTAACATCCCGCACCCGAGGACTCGCCGGAAAGGAAAACCGGTAGGGTGGGAGTGCCGCTGCACCTCCCGTCGTCGCCTGGGCCCGTCCGCCGCCGGAACCACCCAGAAACACGCCGAGAAGTCGTGAGACAGGGGGAAGAAGAAGGTTGAAGGAGGTTTTGTTTTATTCACCCGAAATGCCTACAAAGTTCCTCTCTGTCGTCGTCGGCCCCCTGGCCGCCGACGCCCCCGTCCCTCCCTAGCCGTCGACCCACCGGTCGGCGGTTACAGTCTCTCAGTTTCCTCTCAACTCGTACTCGCCGTCGACGTCCCCGGACGTCGGATTTGCTCGCCGAACCCCTCCTCAACTTGCTGCCGCCACTCCATCCCTTTCCTCCTCGCTGGTCGCGGCTTTAAAGGGGATGCGTCGCCTCTCTGCCGTCAAGCCCTAGTCTTCCGCCGCGAAGACTATGCCGCCGTCTGCGGCTCCGCCCGATCCGCTCGAGCTCCGATTCGTCCGCCCTGGACGAGATCGTCGTCCGTGTCCGTGAAGTTCGGTGAGTATCCCGCGTCCGAACTCTGCGTTGTTGCCAGCGTCCGCTTCGCACGCGAAGACGCCGCGCTCAAGCTCCGCGAGAATGCTGCCGCCACGTTCGGCGGAGAAGATGAAGGTGCGGAGCGCTCGCGTGCGCATCCCGCATGTGGGCTTGGATTTTGCTGCGGGCTTGGGCCGCTGCCCCGGTTTCGCTGTTGCCTTCACGGTTCGGGCTTGGGTTTGGGTTTGGTCAGACTGGGCTGAACCAGGCCTGACATAAGGGATGCCGTCGCTGCGACTCACTCCGGTCACTGCGCCCTTCTGAACCCTCTGTCTCCCGCTCCTCCGAAGCTCCTCATCCATCTTCCGAGTTCCGACCGACAATGGCGACCCCGCGTCCAAGAATCCTCCTCTGCGGCGACGCCCTCGGCCGCCTCAACCAGCTCTTCAAGCGCGTTCAATCTGTACAATCCAATACAATCTATCTCGATCTAAGTTTCTTCTCTCCATCTCCAATCTGCTCGAGGTACAACCCTAACCCTACGTCCTATAATGCAGTTGAACAAGTCCACTGGCCCTTTCGATGCCCTCCTCTGTGTTGGCCAGTTCTTTCCGGACTCCCCCGATGGCATCGACGAAATGGCCGACTATTTCGAGGGCCGCTTCCCCGTCCCCATTCCCACCTACTTCACTGGCGACTACGGTGCTGGCGCTGCTCGCTTCCTCTCTGCCGCGCTGAAGATCCCCGCCAATCGTGGGTTCAAGACCGATGGGTTGGAGATCTGCCCCAATCTATTCTGGTTGAAGGGCAGCGGCAAGTTCAATCTCCACGGTTGGCAGTGACTTTGTCCTCGTTGCCGTTGCTTTGCTATCATTCTTATCCCTTTCGCATCACGTTATTCGGTTTGTTTTTGCAGGGTTGTCCGTGGTGTATTTGTCTGGTAGGCAAGCATCCGAAGATGCCGGGAATGGGAGCTACAGTGAAGATGACGTCGGTGCATTGCGGGCGGTGTCCGAAGAGCCAGGAGTTGTTGATTTGCTTTTGACATATCCTTTAGTTACTATTGAGTCGGTGCTGCTTTGCTGTTGCGAAGTAGTTCTCGGAAATTTATCACTTTTTTGTTCATTTAAATTCGTGGATTCCTTAATCAGCTATTACTAATGAATGGCCAAGTGGGGTCTCTAATGGAACTGACATTGCTAAGGCGCCTCCAGAGGCTGCTGATCCGTCAGGCTCTGATCCTGTGGTTTCAGACTTGGTCAAGGAGATCAAACCTAGGTAATCTGTAGTTACATTGACGTACTTAAATCCTGTTAGTTTGCTTCGGCGTCATCGAATGGTTTGACCTAAATTCATGCCATAACATAGAAAGAAACTTCTTCAGAGAAGCCTAAGATTGTTGATCCCTCTATAAAGTGAATGGATTAATGTATATCACTTGTTGTTATCCCAAAATTACAGTGAAACCTTGAGTTCAGGTTGTTTTCTTGTATCCCCTTTTAGTGCCAATGTCGATACTTCTGGAGACCAGACATCCTTACTTTCTTTTATCCCTCGTCGAAGTGTTTGCTTTCCATCAAACAGTTTACCTGGAAGCAATAAATATCTGTAACGTTCGGACTATTATTAAGACTTTGTTTGGGGTCATAGTAGTAGTCAAATTAAGAATCACGGAGATTCCTTTTAACTGTAAATATTACTTATTTGTTCTCTTTCTCCTGTTTCCTATGACATGTTACATTATTATTCATCATCTGCATTTTGGTCTAAGCGTAGGGGTTTCAAATGGTTCAATGCCCAGGAAATTGACCAAAACACAAATAACTACCAAATTACAATAGCCTTTGCCAAACCTGCATTCTAAATTTTGTACCCTAAACTCTATGGAACTTGATTAACAACAACCCAATCTCATGGTAACCTGCAACTTGCAGTGCTCACATAAATATACAGTATTTTGGATACTGAGTCTGGTATTCACAAATTTATTTGAATTCAAACACATTATACACAAATTTACATTATGAACTAAATACCAAGTATAGGAGGACCAATACAAATTAGCTGTATCTCCCGGTATGGACTGATTTCTCACACCTTGCTTAATACAACCTCAATTAAAGAGCATCCATATTTTAGTAGAATTTTTAGCCACATGAATCATGAAAAAGATTGGTAGCTAATTCTGAATAACTAGAAACTGCCCTTTTGACCTGATCTTGTCATCCTAAGTACTTTAATTCAAACACATCATGCACAAATTTACATTATGAACTTAATGCAACCTCAATTGAAGAGTATCCAAACTTATCTTTAGTAGATTTTTTAGGTACGAGAATCATGAAAAAATTAACCAATGCCATCCCTATGTAAGCCAAATCTGAATAACTAAAAATTGCCCTTTTGACCTGTTCTTGTCATCCTAAATACTTTAATTCAAACACATCATGCACAAATTTACATTATGAACTTAATGCAACCTCAATTGAAGAGTATCCAAAATTTAGTAGATTTTTTAGGTACGGGAATCATGAAAAAATTGACCATTGCCAGCCCTATGTAATCCAAATCTGAATAACTAAAAATTGCCCAATTGACCTGTTCTTGTCATCCTAAATACGTATCATTTCTAAATTTTTTCATCAAAGTTTTCCATAAAATCTGAATTAATATTATAACTATTCAGAAAAGTTCTCCTTCAATCGTCAAGGTAAATCTGATCACAAGCTCTTTATATGCCTCTCTACTTTAGCCTTCTAGGTTTAAATTTACAATATATTATATCATTCTTTATTGGTCTGATCTTCACTTGCTACAGTTTCAGATATAAGTATTACTTGTGTGAATATGAATTATATGCTAGCTTGATATTCTATTCATGTTTTCCTTATGACATATATATATATATGTGTGTATATATATATGTGTATATGTGTATATATATATGTACATATATATACATATACATACATATATATACATATACATACATGTATATATGTATATATAGTTTTATTAATCTTATGCGGTTCAGTGCATAGATTGAAATCTCAGTACTCGGTCCATGCCGCCCAGTACGGGTACATACTATACTGGTCCTAGAAGGGTTTTGGTATGTGTAATGTTGATATGTTCGGCCAATACCTTACAATATTGGTACGGGATGTACCGGAGATAATCGGTACCCTGTACTGGACCGAGCTTTGAATTCTTGGTTTAGTAATGTGAAATGTATGGTTATCACTTCATGCTGAAATTCATTATTTAGGAACAAGTTTGATGTATGATCATTCTTTTTCTTTTTCTCCTCTAGGTATCACATTGCAGGCACTAAATGTGTATACTATGAGCGGGAGCCCTACTCTAATAGTGACTCGGTACATGTAACACGTTTTATTGGACTAGCTTCAGTTGGAAATAAAAATAAGCAGGTATGTCAGCTAAGCTCTAGTTCTATTTCGTACTAATTCACCACACTTGTAGTCGTGGTTGACTTGAACAACTGGGATTTGAGTTGGACAAACCGCAGAAGCAAAACGCAACATGTTTTGTTGGTCACTCATTAATCATCTTTCTTGAGGACGAGAATTTAATGGTAGAAAAGGATCTATGTACAAATTGGTAGAAAAAGACACATGCAGGAAGATCTTCAATATTCTGGATTCACAATTTTTATCTATTGCAAGCTTCATATGATGACGCTTTGAATGTGTGATAAATAAACTTATCATAAAAGCAATTTTATTTCACATATACTAAAGATGATCTTATAATCTTATAATACTCAAGATTTGAGATCAAGTCGTAAAGCTGCATTCATTTGTGAGATCAAAGCTTTTTGAAAATTTTGTTTATGTGATATATTTGAGCCAAAATATGCAGACCTTTTCCTATCTGCTATATATATTTCTGTGACATTATTTTTTCTTATTTCACCCCATCTTTTCCTGGTTTTAATACTGAACATAACAAACAGAATAACAATAACGTTATATAACTCTGTTTATTTGTTCTTTGAGTTCTCATAACTGAATTCTGTTCAGTGTGTTTAGTACTTTAAACAGAAGTAATCAAGGAGTACATGGGACAAACATATCATAGAGATACCTTTCTTAACAGATATGCTACATATTGAATATCATGAACTGTCTGCAGTTTGCCATGCCAGTGAATAAGTATCATTGAGGAGTTTTTAGCTTGTTTTCTCGTTTCCTTCATGAACAGTTATTTTAGAATTATTCATACTCTAAGCTTTTCTGTTCTGAATTTCGAATGCACTATGTTTAACATTATATAATTGTTGTATTTCACTTATTTTGTCAGAAATTTATTCATGGCATTGCTCCTACTCCAGCATCTATCATGTCCACTACTGAGATTTGTGCTAGGCCGTCAAACACAACCTTGTCACCATATTTTTCTTTAGAAAGAGAGAGTCATGCAAGTGAAACTATGAAGCGACCTAGTGATCCTGATGCACAATATTGGCGTTATGACACTACACAAAAGAGGCAAAGACAAGGAGGGAGTGAAAGTGAAAGATTGTGCTTCAAATTCACATCTACTGGATCTTGTCCTCGAGGAGAGAAATGTAACTTTAGACATGATGAGGGTGCTAGAGAGCAATACATGAGAAATGTTTGTTTTGATTTTCTTAACAAAGGAAAGTGTGAACGTGGTCCTGATTGTAAATTTGGCCACAGTCTAGCTGAAGAAGGTGCTAGCTTCTCTCGGAATGACAGATCTGCCAGGTCAGTAGCCAGTAGTGAATGACTGGGTTAATTTTGGATTCATATTTTTTTTTTGTTGTGTATAATTTGTGGGTTTCCGGTACTTCGGTTTAATGCATGGGATGCTATTGTTGGCTATTATCTTTGAACGTTCCTTTTTTCTACTGTCTCTCATATATGTTTATTTTTCATGTTTTAGTGGTCGTGGAAAAATTGAGAAAACTTGTTGGTTCTGCTTGTCAAGCCCAAATGTAGAAATGCATCTTGTAGTAAGCATTGGGGAAAGTTACTACTGCGCACTTGCTAAGGGTCCTCTTGTTCCAGACCATGTTCTACTGTTACCAATTGACCACTGCCCTAATACTCTTACAATGCCTTTAGTTACAGAGGCAGAGCTCGGGAAGTACAAGAATGCACTCAGTGAATATTTTAAGAGCCAAGCCAAGGCAGTTGTCTTCTTTGAGTGGATATTTCCTCAGAGTCCTCATGCTAATCTTCAGGTAAGAACTAAGAAGGTTCTTAGTTTTTCCAATGAATAATTTTCTAGCTATGCTTGAACCTGATCTGTTGTTTTGTTGAATTCATAGTTAATATTATATATTTAATTATTCATTAATTGTGGTTGCCATTGGTCGTTTATTGAGTATAGTAAGTAGGGGGTTAGTGGTATGAAAATGTTTGGCTACTATTTGTGTATAAAAGCTTATATATAGGCTCAAACATTGTAACTAGGGCAGTTGGCATTATATGAAACTTTAAATTATGTGGATCAATTAGTTTTAGTGCATCTGACGTCGGAAGTCTTACTATTTTTTCAGGTTTTTTCTTAAATTTATATCGATCAAGAACCGGCAGTGGGTTCCATCAGATTAAATGTTCAACAATTTGACACTCATGATGACTCTCTTATCCACCATTCTTCGCGTGGTCCTTGATGTTTTTAATCTGTCCCATGTTAGGGTCGCAGTATTGGAGAACATATTTGGAGACTAGATGTTAGTCGAAAGAAAGTATAGATAAGTGATCTACCTAAATCGAGAAGTGAAACTTAAGTAACTTTGGAGATGTGGTTGCAGTGAAGAATTTGTTGTTACTAAAACACATTTTAATGCATTAGACCTTGTTTAGTGTAGCTATTCATTCACCCCCGTCTCCCGCAAAATGTGATGTAAAACGGCTAATATGACATCTCAATATCTTGTTAATAGATCTACTCGACCTTGTAAAATTTAGTTTGAATTAATCCACTTCTGCGATGAATAGAACCATTAGCGGTAGTCTGCAATTCTGCTGATATAATAGAGTTTGTCAGGATCTTGACTTGTCTGATGAGAAATTTGACACATTTAATTTGATAGATACGATATATAACATGGTTCAAAATTAAATTCCTAACCTCAAGTTTATGATAGTAAACCGATTAGACTTTATAAACCTCAGTAATCTTATTCCGCTTCTTATGTGGGACTCAACAATCAGAGAATTACAACAATCCTCTAGCTCTAAGGCTAAGCTTGTAGCCAAAAACTATCTATGATAGCCCTTTCCTTTTAGGACCTCAAATTTGTTTAGGACTAGTTCTACTTTGCTACGATGTGTTATGATATGCCTAGTGAGAAATTCAACTCATTTACTTGATAGTGCCTGACATAATGTGAGCCTAAGTAAAATATTTGAGCCAATGTTTTGGTACGAGGCTTATTAGTACTCTAACCCCCAGCAAATCTCCTACTTCTAATGTGAGACTAGACAACAACATTGCACGTTGTTGATTAAAAAAGAACTCATAAGCTAATTATGCCCCCTAGATATCTCTGTAACTGTACGGATTTTTAGTTCTATCAAAACTTATCATTATAAACTTTTTCTTTCTTTTTGAGTTTCTTAGAAATTGTTGACTTGTGAAATTGGCAAGGCATCATTTCTAATGCCGATGATGTTCTGACATATTTACATAATATGTTGATTTAACTATGTTAAGATTTGATTGGGTGGCCAAATCCAAAAGCTTGAGTGATAAGAAAAAAACTCAATCTATATAGTTAAGATAGAAAAAGCTAGGTCTTTAATCTACCTCTCTCCTCTCCCCCTTGCATGAAAGTTGGATTAAGCTTGGCATATGAACATGGGTAGAAAGAAACAAAATTGATTAATGTGCTCATAATCTAGAGCGGCAACGGGATAGCACAATTGAATATCTACAGAATATAAACATATGATTGATCTTAAATTCATGACTTTTGGCTTTCATATCACGCTATGATTTGATTAGGAGAACAATTATTTTAAAACATTTTGTATGAAAAGACACCATGTAGATGTGTATATGTATTATGTGTTATGTATATACACAATCATATACATATAGATATATATATGTGTGTGTGCGGGAATATGTCACAATCTAGGTTTATGATCTAACAGATTGCCTGTCTGATTACTTTACGTTATTTACATACACTTGTGATGAATGACCGTATAACATTGAGTTTGCTAGAAAATTTCTCTCTTTATCACTATGGTTATGGCAATGCATTGTCCAGGATTCTGTGTCAGCTCCCATCTTATTCCATTCTTTTGGGGATGTCGATACGTGATGATAGTGTTTAGTATCTCTTAACTTTTTTAATGTATTATCTTAATCCTTCTTGCAGCATTTCTCTAAGGTTTTGTACAATATCCCTACAGGTTATTCCTTACCCACTGTCCCGAGCATCTAATCTCAAGCGGATATTTAATTTAGCATCTAAGCAATTGGGATTTGAATTCGAAACACTGAATCTTGGTATTTTTAATCATCTCTACCTTGTTAGTTTTTGGTTTTAGTGTTACTTTATTTCTTGAGCATAACGTTTTCTCATAATGGACAATCCTTGAACATTGCTCTGGTATGTTTTTTACATTTACTTGCTGAATTTTTATGAGCCACCTTCATCTTAAGGAGAATGGTTTATGTTCAGATGAGTCGTTAAATCACGTGTCATTAGGTGAACTTGATAGTTTGGATCCTTTGATAACTCTCTAAATAATACACAGTATGAAGTTAGTTTTTAAGCTTGACATAGACGCTCATGAGGTGCATTATTTATTTTCTCAACTGTCATCTCTGTAAACAATAGCTAATGATATTCATATTTAAGTCCAAGGTTCACAAAGCATTACTAATAAAGCATATAAGCCTTTGTATGTTGCTCTTGTAAGGTGGCTTACAGGGAATTGGATCTATTAATGGACTTCAAATCAAAGTTCTGAAAAGCATTATTTTGGTCAATGAAAATAAACACATGGCAGTTTGATTCTCAAGTTTGCCTGATTGTTGATTTAACTATCCCTCATGCTATAGATTTTGTGAATTGGTTGGCCATTTGAATTCGATGTATGTTGTAGAACAAGGGAGAGAAAAAGCGGGGGAGAATAGAGGAAAGAACCTGCTCGAAGGGGATTGGAGGAAGTATAAGGAAATCAATGTCTTGTTACAAGCACCTAGCCCCTTTAAATAGCCTTGTAGACATAACCTTAATTAAATTCTAACCACAATCTAAACATAACACTAACTCATTATTCCACTAACCCCACTAACATGTGGTCTAATTACAATATAATGTAATACTTCTAATATAATGTTAAAAATACATCAAATGAACTATATATTGAGATTTGAGAGTAAGAACCTTTTCATTCTTGCATAAAATAATTGAATTATGATATATTACCTTTTATGTAGGAGCTTTTCTATCGAAGATATAGTTGGTTTAGGGATGGTAATTAGTTGTTTCCTTGATTTTTATTCTATACTTCGACCCCAAACTTGAATACATAAACTTGATATTCGAACTCACTAAATACCAAAGTTGAACACCTTATTATATTACTTGAACCTATCTGCTTGTGTATTTTAATGGGTATCTGATTCAATCTATTCAACAATTTTAAATTTATTTTCATATCAAATTCTTATATAAAATATAATTTTATAAATAAAAATAGTTTAACACATTTATATAATAATTATTTTTAAACTTACTTGGTTAAGGAATTCTTATATAAAATATAATTTTATAAATAAAAATAGTTTAACACATTTTATTTTCAAATTCAAATTTTATTTTTATTTTTAATCGAGTATTGAGTATTGGATATCCATAGTTTTATTTTTGAATCTAACGCAGAGCCGTCACATAAACCTAATTGGGTATTGAGTTCGTTGCAAACAAGATAGGTTAGGCATCTGACTCGGGTTTATTTGCCTATCTCTAGTTAGTTATTCATAAGGAGCCCCTACTCTAAACGATTGCCATTCATGACTATAGCTTTATAAAGGTAAGAATCGATTTAAGTTGATGCAATGGTGCGTAGTTCACATTTTGATCAAGTTCCAAGATGTGGTATTGACATGCTGAATGTCATTTATATTACATCATTGTGTGCAAAGACTTGCATTGGAATATAATAACTAGGTTTTAGATGAGTACTGACGTCTACATAGCCACTAACACTAGTTATAGATATCATAGGTTTATTGTCTTGGTATGCAAAATAAGGTATTATTGAACTCAAAAATTTCAATTTTGGTCCATGTTGATGTACCAATTCATTATTGAATCAATATGTATTAGTACGTAGCAACATACAATACCACTCTAAACCTTATATATGTTTATAATTATATGTACATATATATGCTACTAGATTGGCATAATACTAAAGATTGAAAAATCGGTCCGGCGACTCGGTTCGATGAGTTGCCGAACCAGTATTGTACTGGTACTATACTGGTGAACCGGCGGCAGTCGGAAGCGTCGCCCTAGCAGAAGCTTCGAGCGAAGCTTCCGGCCCACTTGCTGCCGCCCGCTGTCTCCCTCCGTTGTTCCGCCCAGAGCTGTGCTCCGACGGTTGTTCTGGTTTGGTGAGTTGCCGGACCGGTTTTGTTGTCTGGTACGGAACGGTTTTGGTTCCTTGCATAATACTAGTACATAGTTGGATCGACATGCGCTACAAAACCCTGATTGAGTTTAACATTGGATTAGTTTGACTTTTATTCATTCGTAGCCAATTGTTGTCTAACCTCCTTAAGAGCCTCTTCTACAACCATCGTGGTTTGTCTTTGGTGACAGGAGTGAACTATAATTCACAGTTTAACAACCGAGGATCTTATACCATGAGAAAATAAGTTTCCTAGTTGATCACCTCCATGAGATTTAAGGGCTTACCTAAATTAAGATTGACACAGGATCACTGGCTTTAGATGCGGGGAAAAGAGGAAAGAGGGATAAACGAGCAAATAAAAGAGGGGATAGAGGAACATCGGAGTTAGTAGGAAGAGGAGAGGAGATAGTGGGAGAGAGATAGTTAAGGCTGTGTTTTTTTGGAGGGGAAGAAAACTAAAGTGGAAGAGAAAAAAATGAAAGGATAGAAAAAAAGGTTATATTTTCTTTCCATGTGTTTTATTGGGAGGAAAGAAAACAAGAACGATTGTTACTCTGGAGATTTATTTATTAAAATGCCAGTGAGTTTTTTCTGCATGCCATTGGTTATGAAAAAAATTCCAAGATAAGATTAAGACCAAGAAAATAGCATGCCAAGCTTAATTCCAAGATAAACCGTATGCCAGTTCATTTGCTCTCTTTTTCTGAAAGAGGGAGGAGAAAAAAAAGGGTTGAAATTATCTGTTGAACTGAAGTGTGGAATGATGACTAAAGATCATGTGGGCAAAATCAAGCCTCGGAAGCTAAGAACTGATCAACACAATGGATACTTGGAACGGTGACTGAAGAGGAGTTAAGTGGATTCGAAGCTTGGAATAGCGACGGGAGAGGCAGGATTAAAGTTTGGAATGACGATTGGCGAGGTAGAATCAAAGTTTGGAGGAATCGCAATCGGAAGTGACGGGAGGTGATTGGAGGCATCGGAGGAGGGATGGCAAGGCGAGGAGAGCGACCGGAGGAGCGATGGTGAGGTGAGGAGAGTGACGGGAGGGGACCGGAGGAGGTGATGAAGTCGACTGGAGGAGGAGCGATGGCTACTGGAGAAGTGACGGTGACTGAGAGCAACTAGAGGCTGGAAAAAATCTGACACGGGAGCGAACGAGGCTGGAGGCCGGAGGCTGGAGGCTGGAAACAATCTAACACAGGAAGTGAACGCTACGTGTGAGGGAGAGTTTTCTCCCGGAATCGGAGAGAAAGCAAGACATAATAGCCAGAGCTACTAGCGCTATAACTAATCCATAATCAATATCGGTTAACCCACTATCACAAGGCTTAGTAATATTCATAATAATTTATATTCCTATTCATTATAATATAATAAAAAATGGGCAGCGTGCATATAGGAATATCATGATAAATAATCATTCATTCACAATAGCTATCTCTTGTACATAGTTTTTAATCCATACCTAATCATAAAACTACTACCATTAATGACTGACCCACAAAAATGTAATATTAATTAATTATTCTGCAATAGCCTTCTCAATCAGTAAAAAAAACTTCACAAATTGGCATACAAAATTTGAACCCTAATTAAGTAAACCTGTGAACCAAAATCTCCACTTTTTAAAATTTTTTCATATATATTTTTTTTTCTTATTTTGATAATTTTGACTACTTTCTCTTTTTTCATCAATTTTGTTTTTACCCTTATTTCTTGATCACTATGCATCATAAATGCTATGCCTCTTTTTGACTCATGACCACTTCTCTCCTTTTATGTTATGGTTTCTCATAAGCTTTGAAAAACCAATATGAGCCGGTGTATCGGTTTGCTCTCAAATCGGTATGCTATAGCAATATCGACATTGTCTTAATGTACCAATATAATGCTACAATAAAATCAAGCCTATCGCAAACCTGTAAAAATTTTAATTTCAGCTAGTTCAGACTGAAATTTTAAACCTTGGTTTCTCATATTTCATGAATGAGTCGAGGGAGGTGGTCAATCTGTACTAGGTGTCCCCCAAAGATAAAATAAGATGTTAGCGCATATGTGATAAATGAAATTATCCATTGAACAACAATATACAGTATAATCAACTACCTCTCTCACATCACAAGAAAACTTATAAACAAGTAAAATGGTGTGTCATTGGGTTTTCAACCCAATAGTTATGTCACTTTCGAAATGTCCAGGTTGAAGTTAGGTTTAGATATTTATGTTGAAAACTGAAAATGCTATCCAATTTTTGTTAAAGGAATTAAAACCAAAATCTTCCTAAAAAATGAACCCATTATAAGTTGGTTAATGTCGAACCTCATGAAAACTAAAAGGCAAAAGTTACTTCAAAATTAAAAGATAAAAAAATAAAGAAGAATATATGTTTTATTATAAATAATAACTAAAAATTAAACTAAAATAAATTCAAACATAACCAAAAGTTTCAAAACCATAAAAATATTTGGACCTAAACCAATCTTTTGCAATTTGAATTCGAATAAAAACTGAAATCTTACCCGATCCTACCTATGGTCACTCCTTGGTTTGATGAAGGGATGAGACAATAACTAAATTCAGTTAGTCAAGTGCAAGATATATACTCAGTGTAGGCAGATGTAAAACCCTGATTACCACATGAGAAACCAATAAGAGAAACAAACTACCAGCATTTGTTTATCCATTTCAAATGCTCCAGTTTGAGCATTTATATTTATAAATAGACTTGGTGAACATAGTTTTGACTCTTCTGCAGAAAATAGCTCCCGTCAAGGTAGAGATCTATTGAGGTCTCACTTCAGGACCAGCTTGAGTATGTTCTTTTTATGTCTATATTTCAAATGTTGTATATCTGTACTAGGTGTCCCCTTAAGTTGAAGTAAGATTCTAGCGCATGCATGATAAACGAGTTTATCCATTGAATAAAAATATGCTGTATAATCAACCACCTCTGTCATATTATTAAAATCTTCTAACCAAGAAAATGGTGTCATTTGCTTCCTGATAGTTATGTCACTTCCAAAAGGTCCATAACTTATTCTGATAGAACAAAGCCCTGAATTTGATTTAAAAAACTTCAATACCAGGTAAGATACTTTCCAAAAAAATCCTTTATTCACAATGTATCTTTTTTTATCTGAACAGTACCGTGACACTTGGGAAAATGCCATCGACATATAGGGCCAGTTTGGAGAGGCTGGAGCTTCTGGCTTTTAGCTGGTCTGTGTAGAGCTGGTCTAAGTAGAGCTGATCTGAAAAGCTGAGGCTGTTTGGATGTTTTAGCTGGTCTAATAAGCAACTGTGAGCTGCTGTGCTGTGCTGTTCAATTATATTAAGAAAATTTTATAATTTATAATAAAAATAAATTTTTTTAATATCCATATATATATAAATTAAAATTATTTAATATAATAATAAATATATATTTTTTTAACTATTATATATAAGTGAGTTTTATCTTAAAGGAGATTAATCTTAAAAATTTTTGGAAACTTCTCTAAGTATATAAACCTACATATAAATTCATATATTTTTTTAATATCTTGTTTTTATATATTAATAGGTAAAAAAATCATATTTTTTTACTTGTTTTTAATTTTGTAAGAATTTTTTTAAAATAATTCTCTTGTTTTTATATTTTTAATTATTTTAATTTTAAAATTTCTTATTTATTAATACTGATAAAAAAATTAAGAAAAGGTAAAAAAAATTCCCAAATCGGGATTTGGGATTCGGCGAAGCGGACGAGATTTAGGGAAATCCCAAATCATGTTCGGCGCCCTGCCGACGGCCATGAACGGCGACGGCGGGCAAAGATGCGGTGACGACGGGCGAAGAGGCGGCGATGGGCGGCGATGGGGAGAAGATGCGGTGACGACGGGCGGTGACGGGCGGAGCGGCGACAGCCAGAGGCGGCGACGGCCAGAGCTGAAGACGGGCGACGGCGACGGGCCACGGCCGAAGGCGACGACGACGGGCCACGGGCATGGGATGCTTCGCGTGCGCGAGGGACGACGGGCCACGGGCATGGGATGCTTCGCGTGCGCGAGGGAGTGGCACTGCAGGGGCGAGCGGCTTCTCAGTTCGCAGAAGCTAGAGGCGAGCGGCTTCTGAAAAACAATATAGCTTCTCAGTTTCCAAAAGTAGCTGCCCACAAACGCAAACGCAGCTAAAAGCTGCATCCAAACGGGCCCATAATCTTCAAATAATAACCAACGGAGTAGGGCAGCAGGGTTTGGTTTGGGAGGACAGAAGTATGATGGTGGTGGCTCGAGGAAAGAGCAGAGGTCACATAAACTTCGCTGTAAGGGTGGCAGTGTGAGGGAGAAGAATGAGGTCAGCTAAGGTTGAGAAGGATTAGCCATGACATGATAGCCGACCTACAACTTTGGCTTTTTGGTCCTGTCAATCAAGGTTTGAAAACTCGGTCTAATACTTGTCCATGCTTAGTAAAAAGAAAATGAACTGGAGGCAAAGTATGTACCAGTACTACCTCCTCTTTTTTCTTCCTTCTTTTTTTCCTCCTCTTCCTCTACAGGTCCTGTGCACACTACTGCAGAGGCGAGTGAGTTCCTTCTCCACCTCCACCTCCTCCTCCTCTTTCTTCTTTGCTCCGCTCAAACAGAACAAACTGGTCTTACCACCTGAATCGGTTTTTCAATCCTTGGTGTTAGTTTCATTTTTTTAATTGCTCTAATATCGAAGTTCAAGTTAGGTTTTTGAGTTTTATGTTGAAAACTTAAAATCCTTAGCCGGCCAATTTCTTTAAAAAAGAACTAAAACCAAATCTTTTTTAAAAAAACTCAACCCCTATAAGGTGGAAAAATTAAATGTCACAAAAGTGAAAGTTACTTGGGAATTTAAAAGACAAAAATGTTAAGTATACATGCTTTATTATGAATAGTAACTGAAAGTTCAACTAAAACAAATCCAAACATAACCAAAAGTTAAAAACCATAAAATTACTTGAACGTAAACCAAATTTAATTTGCAATTTGAGTTCAAAGAACAAAAAATGGAAATCTTACTCTATCCTACATGTGCTCACCCCTTGGCTCGATGAGGGAATGAGGGATTATTGTCCTTATGGGATGCTGAAGACAAAATAAGTAAATTCAGTTAGTCAAGCAAGATATATATACAGTATAGGAAGATGTAAAACCCTAAATAACGTATGAGAAACAATAACAGAAACAAGATGGTACTTTGTTATCCATTTCAAATGCTTCAGCGTGAACATTTAATACTTGTAAACAAATTTGGTGAACATAGTCTTGATACTTCTGCAGAAAGTGGCTCCCGTCAAGGTAGAGATTTATTGAGGTCTCACTTCAACCGCTGCTCGAGTATGTTCTATGTTGAACTTCCTGAGGGTTCTATTTTGTTGCATGTTGTTGATGACAAGGAGAAATTCCCAGTACAATTTGGACGTGAGGTAAGGATTTCACTTTATTTTCTTCAAATGCAGTATGAGATGTTTAGTTGTGCACGCTTCTTAAAAGGGTTTGTTTTGGAAACTTCTTGATGTTTATTTGCAGATATGAGGCATCTTTAATTACAAACGCTCAAATTAGCTTAACTTCTGTTTATTAAGATTTAAATGAAACATGCTGGTTCATAAAATGTGGTTTAATTAGCATTGATATTTTTACTAATATTTTATGATTATATGCTTGGTCACTATTTGAATACATGTATTCATGGTGCGTCAGTTTCTTGCCACGCTCAGAAAACAAATCTATTGAAAATTTTTATAGGTGATGGCAGGCCTACTGAATTTGGCAGATCGAGCTGATTGGAGAAATTGTAAGCTTAGCAAGGAAGACGAAATTAGAATGGTGGAGAAATTCAAGGTTGAGTTTGGGGCGTTTGATCCATCTCAATGATTTTCTGGGAGTATCCTTTGGTCATGCATGGATCAATGTGCTTGCTCGTTAAACAGCAAACAAAGCTGTGTGGCTTAGGCATCCTACAATCCTACATGCTTTTCATCGAAGTCCTCCTATATGGTCTGGAATGGAAGAACTAAATGCTATCATTTTTACACAATGAAGACAGCTACTGAATTCCTTTATTTCAGCCATTAACATGATGAATTGTTTGGCTCAGCCCTGCGAAGCGTAGTGTAACTATATCATTTTGATTGACCAGAAGCATACAGCTGAGCTGCGGAGTTTTGCATTGTTGCATTATTGTTGATGCGCCTTGTTCATCCTTCTAAACTTTTTTTATGCAACAAGAAAGCGCTTAAGTTGCATCTGAGACATAGCATGTCAATTGTACTACATGTGGATTGGCCAGCAAGGGCATGCCGTAGAGAAAAGTTGCAAATTGCAAGAAGAGCGTGGATGAAATATTATCTTTTGCAGCACTAAAAGAAAGAGCCCGAGAAGGGGCAAGCAGGCTCGATAATATGTCTTTCCAATTTCCATGTGGATTCTGATTAGATCAATTTGTAGGAGATTCTCAAGTGAATGAAGTTATGACTGTGTTTGCCCTCGGGATCTAATGGCATGCATGCCTTGGTGCAGGATGCTCTCCACACAAACCCTTCTTAGATTATCTACGTCTCTTTTGTCCGAGAAATTAATATTTGTAAAACATCTTAGTTATTCGATTAAATTTCAGCCAGTTTTGATTGAAATTATGAGAACTATGAGAAACGACACTGTTGCTTAGAAGGATAAATTTCGCTTGTGATTGTTTGGAGCAAGAAATCCTAATAGGGATACATAAAAGCATATATTTGTCGTTTGATGCATGTATGCACGGGGCGTTTGCTATTTGCGAGTTCTAATGTGCGGACGTGGGTACCAACTAACACCAATTATCTCAACTGCCTTTTGAAAAAATTTCATACTGCTCAGGATTTTGGAGAACAGCTCAATCAAAGCGTTAAAAACGCTTTAACATTTGTGCTTATCATTTTGGGATATGTGCCCATCACCTATGTATTAAAAACCGTGCAGAGCACGAATGTTAACGCTTTAATTGAGCTGTTCTCCAATTTCCTGACTGCCATTTGGCATCGCTGGGACTCAAAGCTAGAAGGTACCTAATGGAATGCTGAAACACGAGGAAGTTTCACACGTGTCAGTTGATGCTCATGAAAGCATACAGTGTGTGGGTGTATGGTAAAAAAAAATATTTCTACTCTCAATTTCCTTTCATTAAAAAAATATTTTTAGTGTAAAATTTTTTATTTTTACTCCCAATTTCATTTTATAGCATGAACCGATTTCTCGAAAATTTTACTATTTTTAATATTTTAGGGTAAAAAATTTTATTTTTACTCCCAATTTCCTTTTATAGCATGACCCGATATCCCTTTTCTCGAAAATTTTACTATTTTATTTATTTATTTATTCTTTTTCTTTTTGTCATGGACCAATTTCCACTCTTTGATTTTTTTTTTAATATAAAAAAACCATTTAACTGGGGCTTTATCGCGCGCTGCCCTGGGTTTTTCCCTGGAGAAGCGGTCTTCCAGCTTCGAATTCCACTCATTTGACCGTCCTCCAAATTCACCACTCACGTCTACAAACCCGATCCATCGGTGCCAAGAATAACAACAACAAAATCACCGCCAGCTCCTCCTCCACCTCCTTCTCCTCCTCTTCCCCCTCCTACGCCACCGGGTGAGCAGTGAGGCCCGCCGCCGGAGCCCCCGGCCTAGGACCCCTTTCCCCCTCCTCCGCTACTTCACCCATTGCTGAATCAACCATGAGCTCCATCTCCAACTCCAACAACAGCGGCATCACCAGCTCCACCCACGCCAAACCCGGCTCTGTCCCCGGCCACAAGTCCTCCTCCTCCTCTTCCTCCTCCACCCACACCGCCGCCAAATCCGCCTGCGCTGCCTGCAAGTTCCAGCGCCGCAAGTGCAAACCCGACTGCATCCTCGCCCCCTACTTCCCCGCCAACAAGCAGCAGATTTTCCTCAACGCCCACCGACTCTTCGGCGTCCGCAACATCGTGCATATCATTAAGGAGCTCGACCCCCTCCAGCGCAACGAGGCCATGCAGACCATCATCTACCAGTCCGACATGCGCGCCCACGACCCCGTCGGGGGCTGCTACTTCTACATCCAGCAGCTCGAGCACCAGATCAAGCACGACAGCGCCGAGCTCGCCTTGGTACTGCAACAGCTCGCCATCTGCCGCCAGCAGGCTGCCGCCGCCGCCCAAACCGTGCCCACTGTCCCCTCACCAGATCTGGACCCCAATACCGTCAATCTTCTCCTGAATCCCTCCGGCGAAGAGGCGCAGAACGTGGGAATCTTCGGCGGTTGCAACGGCATCTTCCCCACGTTGAACGGCGCTGCTGCCATGGTCCACCAGCAAGAACAGCAGCAGCAGTTCTTTAATTACTTCTACGAGAATGGCCCGAACAATGGGACTATCAACAACAACAACATGACGCGCGTCGGCAGCAGCAGCAACAACAATATCTTAGGCTTCCAGCAGCAGCAACATCCTCCTTGCATGGCGGAGGCCGTGGAGGACGTGAAGCCTCTGGTGGACATGTTTGAGGTGAGAGCGCTGATGGGAGTGGATGACGAGGGCGATTCTAAAAACAGTATTACTAATCCTGACGTTGCATTTCTCCACCAAAGGTAATCAATTACATGTATTACTTGTTCTTCTATTTCTTTTTCTTTTCTTTTCTTCACCTCCAAGTGTTAATCAATGAACGAGTTCTTGAATGCGTTGAGTGCATATCTGAATCGATCAGTTTGTGCATATTTTATGTATTGAATGCGTTCATTCTTTCAATCAATTGTGTTTGATTTTCTTGCTAGTCTTTGTATAAACTCTTCTCACTGAATAAATCTTGAGAATCTTTGATTCTAACGAAGAGACTTCTTGGGTTTGATACAGCATGCGTGCAAGAAGACCTCAACTACCAGTTTTTCTTTAATGCTTAACTTAGATCAAACTAAGTAAAAATTAAGTAATTCATCAATATTTATATTTTAAAGAGAGATTTTATGATTTTCATGTGCCACATTCGTTTTGGTATTAGCATGACATATTTCATTCTATTAGATATCACCCTAGTAATAAATCATAAATGAGTGATTGAAAGGTAGAAAAGAGTATCGCAATTAAATTATTACTATGTTCTATTGGAATCCACGGTGGTCATCTAGATTCATTATACTTTCTATCATTTCTTCCATCTAGATTCATTGTACTTTCCATCCATTCTACCGTGAATTCCTTTCAAAAGAACATAGCCTTAATGTTGTTGATCAATACATGAAAAATCACCTTTGATCAATTAAGATACTTTCTGTTGCAATTTCTGATGATCATAGTCCCTAATGAGTCTCAATTCTTTTGCAGTGATGATTCAATACCCATATGTGCAACACATGATTGTCAAATAGATATTTTAACTTATTTATAATTGCCAACGAGATTCATGAGTTCTAATAATATTAAACTAAGAGTATTTTTTAATATTCAAAATAAAATATACAATTGAATTAGTTAAGATTATATTAATAATTATAAAGTTATAATATGAAAACGAAAACTCAATGGTGCTTGAGCTTGATGCTTTCTCTTTGCACAATCTAATTCATACTTTTTAATTTGATGTTGCTTTTATTTTTTCCTTTTCTTTAATTATTTTTTGCCATGTTTTCTCTGTGCTATTTTATTCTAATAATAATTACTATTATTATGTATAAAAAAAATATATATGTATTTTTGATAATTATGCTTTTCACAGCACAAATCATTTGGAGGTACTTAGAGATGAGGGAGATGATGAAGTGGCAGAGGAAGGCGTGCAACAGCAGCGGGAACATGATCTCAGGAGCGCAGCGTCGTTGTTTACCCTCACAAACTGCGGCGATTCTTGAGCCCTGCCGTTACATTTTTAATAACCCCTTCTTTTCTTCTTATTTGTTCCGAGAGAGCAGCAAAATAAGTCTTTTTTTGGGATAATTGTTGGAGTTGTTAATAATTAGTGACTCAAAAAGTTATATTAAATTTTATATATTTATTTTATTTTTTTAAGTTATATTTATGTACTTTTGCTTATTTCAAAATTAAAATCAGTCGATTACTTAAGAATCAACACCTCATCTTATTTTTTTTATTTTTCAGGTAAAATATACTTAAATTTATGAATTTTGAAGGAAAAAAGGCCACAAATGAAATCAGGACAAAATTTAGAGCTCAAGGGGTAAATTTAAAAAATTTTGCTGTCACACCTCTGTGACAAAATGAATTGCAAGTGTCACAGGGGTGTGCTTATGATAATTGGGGGAAATTAGCTGTGAAGCCCGATTCTGTCACTGCCTCCAATTCCGATTCTTCCGACGGTAAATTAGAAAATTCCAAGGCACAATCAGAAAAATTAAAAGAACAGAATTGATTATAAAATCAAGGAGAAGATTCAAACCCTAGTATCGCGCATACTCTGGAGAAACGAGGGAGAAATCCTAGCGGAATCACTAGGGTTTGTCCTCTCACCGAGAGGCTTAGAGAGCATCTCCGGCGACAAAAATTAAAGGAAAGCTTCGCCCAAGGGAGGAGACGACACACGCGAAATCTCAGATCAAAAGGAGTTTAGGATTGGGAGAAATTAGCGAAAGAAATTTACAGGCGGAAGGGGAAATTGCCGATCACTGTAGCAGTATTGTAGTAGCCGAAATTTTCAGAATCACATGGGTGTGACGATTTCGTCACACCCACGTGACACTAGTAAATTCTTGTTTTTGCTTTTTCTGAATTTTGAATATTTTTATGAATATTTATCGTGTTCGTATGACTTTGGTTGTGTAATCTTTTATTTGGGGCTATAGGGAGTAATCCTTTTAATTTTATAATGACTAGATGAAACATATATTTGTTAGTTATTCATTGACTGTTAATTTTACTTTTGTGATTTATTTACTAAATTATCATTTGCATATTTTAGAGTTTGTAATATGGACTGAAAGGTAGTTTACAAACCTAGAACCCTTAAATTAGACCTAGGAACCTAGACTACACAAGTAGCTAAATCCTAAAACCCTAATTTTTTATACTTATTTTACATGTGAGTATTTTTGATTTCATTATGTTAAACAAGATAATTACATTGAAAGGTAAATTAGATTATTAGATCCCCTTAGGTAAAACTTGTAAATCTAAACTATAGAAGTATTTAAATTTACTTGAGAAATAGACCTCAAGAATTGAATTACAAGAGTGATTTTCAATTCTTGTTGTCTGATATTACTTTTGTTAAATACTGAGCAGCAAGTCATGCAAGTGAAGGCTGGATCCGTGTGAGCTGGATGTCTGAAAGGAGACATCTTTTATTTTGATAATCTCTTCTTTAACATGATTTGAATAATTAATAAGAATCTTTATTATGTCTTGTCATAAGAATTAAGAGTGATGAAACCTCGTCCTAGTTTTCTCTCCGATTTTTGACAATAATTTTTGTTTATTTGTTCTTATTTTATTCCTATCATACATCGTTTGCTTAGCTAGTAAGAATTTGATTATTTGGTACTTAGTACATAGGTCTCTGTGAGTTCGATATCTTTTATTACTTCGACGTATCTGTGCACTTACGGATATATAAAGTTTTTAGCGCCGTTGCTTGGACTTTAGTTTTGTTAATATCAAAATAATTGTTAGTATTACTAGTCTAAGCATTTTTTTTGTCTAACTTTATTTTTTTATTTTTGTAGGTTTTTAGATTTTCACGAGATGTGATGAAAAATCACATGCTGTGATTTTTGAAATTCTGAATTTTGCATATTTTTTATTTCTTTTAATTTTATGTTCATTTTTATTCCGATGAAAATTCTAAATTTTTTTTCAAAAATCTGCTTATTTTAGGAGCTATGAAAATTTGAGAAATTTTTTTTTCTGCTGTCACACCCCTATGAAAATCTGTCATAGGGCTGTGAATGTGCAAGCAATTTAATATTTAGGGTTTTCTGGGCTTTCTAATACTGAAAAAAAATCTAAAAAAATTACCAAAAAAATTCTAAAAATTATTTCTGATCGATTGGTGTTGAAAAATATGCATTCTAAGACTTTTCATTTTTTTGCTTTTTCCATCACACCCTTGTGACGATTTGTTACAGGCTGGCGAATATTCAAGCTGAGTATTCTTTCTATTTCTTTTAGAAAATTCTGAGTTCACCCGATTGTTTCCTTTCTGTTTATGCGCATGATTCTAAGGTTTGAACAGCTTCTTGTTGTGGACTTTGAGATCACAAAATTTTTTATTTTGAGAATAAAAGCTCATATTTGAAGAAATGTCTCTTAATCACAACCTGTGGGCAACTGAAAGAGGTGTGGTATACATACCACAAGGTAAGTATGAAAGTGATAGATGATGCACCCCTTGTAGAAAAAGTAGCTCGTAAAATAGACTCTTTTAATATGCATTCTATTATGATATCTTTTTATATTAGTTGTGATATTTGCGAATGTTTGGATCACTATGATTTTGAATGCCAATTAGGAATTCCTTAGAGTTGCAATTCACCATGATATCAAGATGATTAATATAACCCAGAATGGGGAAATCACCCCAATTTATTATGAAAAAACAACCAAGGGGCGCATGTAGATTCTAGACCAACCTCATATTTCCTACCTAGGAATACCAATTCTAATCCACCACCTAAATTTAGTTTAGAGGCAATGTTTGAAAAATTTATGAGTTCCCAAATGAAGCACAATGAAGATACGAATGAGTCTCTTAAGTAAATTAATTCCAGGATAGATAATTTGAATTATATGATGGAAAAAATGAATGCTCATCCCAAAATGTTAGAGAACCAAATACCAGAGCAGGCTAGCATATCTTATAGAGCTCCAGGAAAATTGTTTACTAAACCTAAATTAAACCCTAGAGAGCATTGTCATGCTATAACTACCCAAAGTGAAAAACAGCTAAATGAACCAAGGGGTAGACCTAAGGATGATGATGAAGAAGAGTCTGATACTGAACCTAGCAGTGAGCCAGCCAGCCTTAGAGATACCGTCGTCCCTTGTACAACCTCCACCTAGCTTTCTGTCACAGGGGTGTGATGAGTATAATATTATAATAACATAGATACCTTTACAGGGTATTCTATTTTGTATAATAGCCTAATAGGGTTATATTATTGTAAAATATTATACGAAATTTTTTCATATTATACTAAATCAGATTTCATATAACAATATTTTTTTTCTATAATATAACTAAATTTTGTATAATAATATATAAAAATATATTTATATTATACAAAATATAGGATATTAATTTTTTTATTATATAAAATTAAATTTTGTATAACGCAAATTTTTTTTATAATATAACTAAATTTTATATAAAAATATATGAAAATATATTAATATTATATGAAATATAAAATATTAATTTTTTTTATACTATAAAAAATTTTATATAATATTATAAAATAATATAAGTTTATTATACAAAATAAATACTGTAAATTTTTTTATCGCGCGCTGCCCTGGAGAAGCGGTCTTCCAGGAGCGTCGCATTCCACTCATTTGACCCGTCCTCAAAATTCACTACTCACGTCTACGTCTACAAACCCTACCGCACAACCCGATCCGTCGGTGCCAAGAATAACAACAACAAAATCACCACCACCTCCTCCTCCACCTCCTTCTTCTCCTCCTCCCCCTCCTACGCCATCGGGTGAGCAGTGAGGCCCTCCGCCGGAGCCCCCGGCCTAGGACCCCTTTCCCCCTCCTCCGCTGCTTCACCCATTGCTGAATCAACCATGAGCTCCATCTCCAACTCCAACAACAGCGACATCACCACCTCCACCCACGCCAAACCCGGCTCTGTCTCCGGCCACAAGTCCTCCTCCTCCTCCTCTTCCTCCTCCACCCACACCGCCGCCAACTCCGCCTGCGCTGCCTGCAAGTACCAACGCCGCAAGTGCAAACCCGACTGCATCCTCGCCCCCTACTTCCCCGCCAACAAGCAGCAGAGCTTCCTCAACGCCCACCGCCTCTTCGGCGTCAGAAACGTCATGCGCATGATTGAGGACCTCGACCCCCTCCAGCGCAACGAGGCCATGCAGACCATCATCTACCAGTCCGACATGCGCGCCCACGACCCCGTCGGGGGCTGCTACTTCTACATCCAGCAGCTCGAGCACCAGATCAAGCACGACAGCGCCGAGCTCGCCTTGGTGCTGCGCCAGCTCGCCATCTGCCGCCAGCAGGCCGCCGCCGCCACCCAAACCGTGCCCACTGTCCCCTCACCAGATCTGGACCCCAATCCCGCCAATCTTCTCCTGAATCCCGCCGGCGAAGAGGCGCAGAACGTGGGAATCTTCGGCGGTTGCAACGGCATCTTCCCCACGTTGAACGGCGCTGCTGCCATGGTCCACCAGCAAGAACAGCAGCAGCAGTTCTTTAATTACTTCTACGAGAATGGCCCGAACAATGGGACTATCAACAACAACAACATGACGCGCGTCGGCAGCAGCAGCAACAACAGTATCTTAGGCCTCCAGCAGCAGCAACATCCTCCTTGCATGGCGGAGGCCGTGGAGGACGTGAAGCCTCTGGTGGACATGTTTGAGGTGAGGACGCTGATAGGAGTGGATGACGAGGGCGATTCTAAAAACAGTATTACCAATCCAGACGTTGCATTTCTTCACCAAAGGTAATCAATTACATGTATTACTTGTTCTTCCATTTCTTTTTCTTTTCTTTTCTTCGCTTCCAAGTGTTAATCCATGAACGAGTTCTTGAATGCGTTGAGTGCATATCTGAATCGATCAGTTTGTGCATATTTTATGTATTGAATTCGTTCATTCTTTCAATCAATTGTGTTTGATTTTCTTGCTAGTCTTTGTATAAACTCTTCTCACTGAATAAATCTTGATCAATTGTGTTTGATCAAATTAAGTTATTCATCAATACTTATATTTTAAAGAGATATTTTATGATTTCATGTGCCACATTTCGTTTTGGGATTAGCATGACAAATTTCACTCTATTAATAAATCATGAATGAGTGATTGAACGGTGGAAAAGAGCATCGCAATTAAATTAAATGTTGTTAATCAATACATGAACGATCACCTTTGATCAATTAAGATACTTTCTATTGCAATTTCCGATGATCATAGTCCCTTAAATTATGCTTTTCACAGCACAAATAATTTGGAGGTACTTAAAGATGAGGGAGATGATGAAGGGGCACGGGAAGGCGTGCAGCAGCAGCAGCGGGAACATGATCTCAAAAGCGCAGCGTCCTTGTTTACCCTCACAAACTGCGGCGATTCTTGAGCTCTGCCGTTTCTTTTCTTCTTATTTGTGTCGAGAGTGCAACAAAATAAGTCTTTTCTTTGTTTGTTAATTCTTGGAGTTGTTAATAATTAGCGCACGCTAACATACTTTTTGTTTTTTTTAAAAGTACGTGCAGATTTTTTTTTTCAGATGTATTTTTAAAATTTTTAATTTTTGGATTAGAAATAATAATAATAATAATAATAATAATAATTCTATAAGAAAAAATTATCTAATAAAGTTTAGAAAAGGTGGAGTTACCTTCCAATCTCAAAACGAGCTCAAAAAGAGTGATTTGTGATTTGTGATTTGTGCTAAAAAAATTAGCACCTAATCACTCAAAAAGAGCTCGAGTGAACCAAGCAAAAGGCAACATAAGAGGTTTGATCACTCCAAAAATATTTGAGTGATTTGAACTAGTGTGTGATGTTAATCTTTCTGTGAATGGTCTCATGTGATCTAAGTTTGTGCATGAGATCATTCATTTAGTAGGTTGTTCAAATGACTAATGTAAGTATGAGATAATATGTTGGATACAATTAGCATGTCATAAATGGTTCAAGATTTGATCATCCTGAGTTCACAGCTTATTCAGGTAGACTTTCAAAGATGGTTAGTACTTGCTTTATCACCTAATGCAGGCAGATGTTAAATTCCAACAAAAGTTATGAAAAAAAAACTTAGGGTATATTGTTTTGAAAATATTTTTCCATCGAGGGAAAGAAAGTAGGAGAGAAAATTAGTATAATTTTTTTTCAAAATCAATTTTGCCAGACTTGGCTAGAAAGAAGAAAAAAAGTGTGCAAATATGTTACTCACTCTCGCTACCCCCCCACTTCGAGCTCCCTCTCGTGGCCTCTCCTCTCTCTAGTGTCGTGCTCCTTGTGTCGCCCCTTCCCGTTAGTGCCTCCACCGTATTACCCCATATCTCTGTCTGCCACCCCTTCCCTCGCGTTCGCCTACTGCCACCCTCAGTGTTGCTTCTCACCTTGTTGCTCGCCTGCGAAGCATCCCTAGGCCCACTCAAGCTTACACAGGTCTAGGAGGAACACAGGTCTAGGAGAGAAAATTAGTATAATTTTTTTTCAAAATCAATTTTGCCAGACTTGGCTAGAAAGAAGAAAAAAAGTGTGCAAATATGTTACTCACTCTCGCTACCCCCCCACTTCGAGCTCCCTCTCGTGGCCTCTCCTCTCTCTAGTGTCGTGCTCCTTGTGTCGCCCCTTCCCGTTAGTGCCTCCACCGTATTACCCCATATCTCTGTCTGCCACCCCTTCCCTCGCGTTCGCCTACTGCCACCCTCAGTGTTGCTTCTCACCTTGTTGCTCGCCTGCGAAGCATCCCTAGGCCCACTCAAGCTTACACAGGTCTAGGAGGAACACAAGCCCCCCCCCCCCCCCCCCCCCTTGCCACTAAAGCATGCCCTAGACCTGCTCAAGCTCGGGTCGATCCTAGGAGCTAGGAGGTACATGAGTGCACCTCCCCTCATCGTCAGAGTAGTTCTTCCCCTGCTTGATTCACCCATGTGCCATGGAGCACCACAAATCACATTCATGAGCAACAAAACACATGAATTTCACGTGAATGGTTTTCTATCTCTCTTATTTTTTTTCTTTCTCATTTTTCTTCTCCCAAAGAAACATAGGATGTGTTTGACCCAGCTTATGTTTCTAACTTTTGCTGACTAAAGAAATACTAGTTGAAAAGATGCTAGTTGAAGAAGTTTAAAGAGTGTTTAGATCCACAGTTTTGATTAAGTTATTATAATTTTTCTAAATTTTCTATTAATAATAAATAATTTTTTTATTAAAATATTATTAAGATAAAAATTATATAACTAAATATATATTGAAAATAATAAATAATTCTATCTTTAGTTATATTATTAATTTTTTTAATAATAATTAAAATTTTATTTAAAATACTATAGGTTACACTACTAAATATTTTTAAAATATTTATATTATTTAATTTATATTATTTATATTTATTTTTCATTTTATTATTTATTTTTCATTTTTCGTTTTTATTATTTAAATTTTTAATTTTTAATATTTATTATTTATATTTATTTTTAATTTTTATTATTTATATTTATTTATATTATTATTATTATTTATTTATTTTAAATTTTATTATTTATTATTTATTTTTATTTTTAAAATTGATTATTATATAGTATATATATATATAAATAATACAAAAATCAAAAGCTTCCTTAAAATGGGAAGCTAGCATCCTCTGGAAAAGCTGAAAGATTACGGGCCAGTTTGGAGAGGCTGGAGCTTCTGGCTTTTGGTTGGTCTGAAAAGCTGAGGCTGTTTGGATGTTTTAGCTCGTCTAATAAGCAACTGTGAGCTACTGTACTGTGTTGTTCAGTTATATTAAGAAAATTTTATAATTTATAATAAAAATAAATATTTTTAATATCTATATATATATAAATTTAAAATTATTTAATATAATAATAAATATATATTTTTTTAACTATTATATATAAGTGAATTTTATCTTAAAGGGAATTAATCTTAAAAAATTTTCAAAAATTTTCTAAGTATATAAACCTACATACAAATTCATAATTTTTTTAATATCTTGTTTTTATATATTAATAGGAAAAAAATCATATATTTTTTAATTGTTTTTAATTTTGTAAGAATTTTTTTAAAATAATTCTCTTGTTTTTATATTTTTAATTATTTTAATTTTAAATTTTCTTATTTATTAATACTGATAAAAAAAATAAGAAAAGTTAAAAAAAAAATCTCAAATCGAGATTTGGGATTCGGGCGAAGCGGATGAGTTGGGATGGCAAAAAACCCCATCCCCGACCCGACCCAAAGTCAACGGGGAAAACCCGAGTTGACTGGGGGTCGGGTCGGGTTCGGGGAAAACCTGACGGGGGTATAGTCGGGTCGGGGTCAGGGTCGGGTATGGGAATTTAGGTACCCGACCCCGAACCCGCCCCGACTATTAAAATAACAAATTTACCCCTTATAAGTTATAAGCTAGTTACTAAATTTTAATAATTTATGTAGAAATGATGATATAATTTATGTATAATATTTATATATATATATATTATAAATAAAGAATGCAAATTAATTTTAAAATATTATTTATAATATATATTTATTTTTTAGGTCCAGCGGGGTCGGGTGTGGGGCAGGGTTTTCTAAACCCGTCGGGTTCGGGGACGGGTTTGGGGAAGTCGGGGTCGGCTCGGGGATGGCAAAACCCGACCCCGACCCGCCCCGTTGCCATCCCTACGGAGGAGATTTGGGGAAATCCCAAATCATGTTCGGCGCCTTGCCGACGGCGACGACGGGCGACGAGTGAAGATGCGGCAACGGGCGACGGCGGGCGAAGAGGCAGCGACGGGCGACGATGGGGTGACGGGCGAAAGGTACGTGATGCGAAGGCTACGGCGACGGGCAACGACGAGCGAAGGCGATGGGCGAAGGTGACGGCGACGGGCGATGACGACGGGCGACGAGCGAAGGCGACGAATCGTGACACTATTTAGAGGAAGCGCTTCTCATTTCGGGAAAGCTGGGGATGTGCGGCTGCTCCAAAACAGTGCAGCTTCTCAATTTCCAACTGAGAAGCTCGTCGCCAAACACCACAGCTTAGAGATTTTAGCTGCCCGCAAATGCAGCATCCAAACGGGACCTACAACTTCTCAGTATCAGTTTATACATTCAGCTTAAGCAGCTAACAGAAGCTCCATTCCAAATGATGCCCGCTTCTGTAAAATTGCTTATGAGCTAGCAAAAGTTGCCCTATAAGCTAGGCAAATGGTGCCATAGTGTTAAGACGTGGAAGAAATAAACATGATAGCAAAGTTGATAGTAAATCAACAATCATCTCTACTATCAACAACACGTACTGTTATATATATATATATATATATATATATATATATATATATATATATATATATATATATATAACTCCTAGAAAGTAAGCAACCAAGAGCGACAACAAATGCAACCAAGCACAAACTCTTTTCAGTAATTATTGCTCAATGCTGTTGCAAAGTGGTGCACATATTCTTCCAAGTACATCTTGACGCAGCCATACACTAAGCTGGCTCTTGAAGTTACTCTGAAACCTTTTCTAAAAGGTAAAACTGCCCATAGGGCATAATTACTAAGTATACAAAAAAGGATAAACCTGTTTCAACAAATGATTTTCTGCTCCAGAAAGATTTAGACAGCAAATCAAGGAAATTGCTCACGGCTCTGATTCTAGTTCTTGGCATAGATATGTATGCAGTCATATAGCCTTATTCAGAAAGAAAGGTTTAACGGACAATATTACTAGGATCTGGGGGCGTCCTTTTCTTGTTTGGTTCCCGAGATGGCTGCTGTTGCAGCAGCAGATACAGCAGCCGCAGCTGCACCTACTTTCACACCACCAGCAGCTTTCATCACTGTACTCACCTTAGCAAACACAGCAATTCCTCCTGCTAGCAGAGCTCTCAAAGCAACTGTTGGTTTAAATTCCATTCCTGTAACGAGTCATCATAACATGCAGAGTTTAGAGGAACGTTGCGAGGTAAAACGAGAGAATGTATTTAAACGTTGAGATCTTGATAGTTAAAACAACAGAGTTGATGTGTATAACTTGGAAAGGGCCTACATCAGCTCCTTTTCAACAGTTCCAGTTTCTAAAATACTGATACATAAAGCAAAGATTATTGCTAGTTGCAACCTCACAAAATCATAGCGAAAAAAGAAACAAATTAGCAATAGATTATGGTAGTTCATTTATCTTCCATTTTAAGGAACCTAAGCACAGAAATAGAAAGATGTTGCAGAAGAGAAAATAGTATCTTCCACATATCATAAATGACCAGTCACATGAGATTATTCGCGCATCAGAATTTGCAGTTAGATTGAAGGAATCTAATGGAAACTTGCATGCTACCTTTTCACACAAAATATATATGGAACTTCCATGTGTGACATGACAGGATTCTTCTCTCAAATTATGAGAAAGTGATTATATGTTTAAGTTATTATCATATGTTTAGCAGGGTTTAAAGGGTTTAAAGTTTCGGTTCGGCAACTCGGTCCGGTGAGCTGACTGACCGGTTGGTACAAACTGATACTAGTAGCTATACCAGATGCCACTTCTGCTTCGAACGAAGCTTCCTTCGCTAGTGAAAGCTTCAAACCGTTGCGAAGGAAGCTTCAAATGCTGCCAGCTTCCTCCACTTCTCTGGCTCCTATGCTTCGGTGCCAGTCTTTCGCCGGACTGGTACAAACCAAAGGGATAGGTTCCTCAATCCATGATGTTTAGTCCAACAATGCTTACTTCTATAAGCCTTATGTTGGTGAGTCTATACATATGTACTCTATCTGTTGATATTAATCCCCCATTCCCTATCCTTCACAAAGTGTGGACCAGTCCTTGCTTCAACTGAGCAAGGCAAATGATGAAGCCTCCAACCCGAACACACTTTTTAGTTTCCTTTCCTAGTTGTTTAATCAAGTTGTAAATTCATTTTACAAGAAGAATTTGGAGGTTAGCCTTCTCTCTTACTTATGTTTGTGTAGGAAGAATTCACACTGAGCTCACTTCTGAAGCTGTGGCATGATATATGAAGAACAAGATGAAGGCTCTTTCATCATTGACATTCTAGCTTTCACAATTTTATTTTATAGTTGTTTAAGTCAAATTGTGTGTCACATGCGTTGTTTGCACTTTATCTATATCTATTTCTTAAATCACCATTCTGCATCACTAGAATTAAATGTTGCGCCACCTTGCATTGTTTGTTCATCATCATCTTCTTTCACTTGTGTTTGTTGTGTTGGTTGCTTGGATGCAATTGTGTTGACATTATCAATAGTTGAGTATATTGAGAAGATGAGATGGCTCCCAGCTCATCCATGGCTACAAGATTGTTAGGACACGGTTCCAATATAGGAACGGTGAAGGTTTTACGATATAAAATCATGGATTGCAATATCCCACCAAATAGTTGAAAATATATATTAACAAATATATATTCATATACTAAGAGCAATTTGAGCACAAACATATTCATATAATAATATAATACCAATTAAATTGTATCGATTCCTATTATGTCACAGTTTGACATTTAGTCACCTGCGTACATACGACATTTAGTCACCTTTGTAGATCAGAATGGATTATACATCCTACAACTGGAATATGAGATTTTACTATTCCAACTCCCAGTAAGTTCCTATGTATATATTATATCGTTTAGGCTAATTCAGGTTGTAGAACCATAAGCTCCTAAGATCCAGAATGTTTTTGACAACATAAGTTAGACCGTCTTGATCAACTAAAAACAGTAATTTTGTTTTATAATGTTCCTCCTTGTCGAAGACAAATGATGAGGCAGATGGCTCAATAACTACTGAAAATTCTTGCTCACAATAATGTTGCTTGCAATTGCAAGCATATGTTGTATTGCATGCAGACCAACTTCTCCAACTGGCATTAGAAGCGTTTATCATGGACATGGACCAATTGCCCTTGCAGCCACTCAACGATGATATTTGTTTTAGGATGCACATAACCATTATACGATAGATGATATTTGCCATATTGCATGTGCTACAGTGGCAACTATTCCTTTTAACTTTATGAATTATGTGATAGTCCTCTCTCGTCATTATGTCTTTACATGCTAACCTTAAGTAAGATGACATAGGAGACTCCACAATGATTATCATATTATGAATACTCATAAAATCACCACTAATACCAATCTATTCTACCATCTTCTAATTTGTTGAAGAGGTATATCATGAGTCGCACCTTTTTTTGCCTCATAAACATAGCTTTCAATTGAGACTTCCCGACAATGAAGTTAGTTGCAAACCTTGAAGCCCTGAGACATAAGATCGCCCCTTTCATGAAGGTCTATATTATAGATTATATTGGTGGAAGTTCTAGATGAAAGGATGATGGTTTGTGCTCTTTTAACATCTTTAATAGATTTACCGATGTTCTTTGTCATCAAGTTGATGTAGTGTGACACTCCAAAGGTACAAAATAAGTGGAGGAAATTAGTTGAATTAACTCACAAACTCTCTTAAAGTTACCATCATTATGCATCGTGACTTGTAGAATAAGAAGAGAGTTGATCTCTCCACCTTGTTTGTGAGATAACAAATGTACATGTCATCATGGAAGTAGGTTGAAGAGTCCACTGACTTATGGAGATCACTTTGCGATCATTGTAAAGGAAGTTAATAATGCTCATTCAAGTTGGAAAGGATTATATGCCACACATCAAAGTTATTCAAATCAGCCCATTACTCTTTCATGCTTTGGATCCATATGAAACATTCCTCCACTTTGTCATCAAGGTAGTGATTGATAATCTCGTAGGAGTTGGAGGCAAGATCCTGGGCCCACTCTCTTGGACCATGACATAGTATTATTTTTGTTCGTTGCATGTAGAGAAATATGATGGAAGTGAAACAATCAAATATTGCACAACTAATATCAAGCTCCTTGGTTTACAAGCTTGGGAGAAAATAACTCCAACTCAAGTTAGCTTACCATCTTTCCCCAAAAGAAGCTTTGGATGTCATCTCAACCATAAGAAGCCATTGTCAGAATATTGGACCTCTAACACTTGTGTTCATCATACATAATGCATCAAAAAGATTTTCAATCATCCTAGAATACATAATGAACCCATGGATCATGAAGAGCTTTTTCCCTATCAAAATCCTCTTCACTTTCATCTTTATGCTCCCCATGTTTGACATATGTAAGTTACTCAATTGGTCATCAATCAAAGTCATAATGTTCTTCATCTAGATAATGTTTGTTGATTTGTGTGCATCCAATTCCTCCTTGAAAATTTAACATTTTTTGTGTGGCTTTAGTTCAGTTATTGACACCTAAGTTGTCACTACTAAGATGTTGTTTTAATTGCATGAAGTTGCCACCCTTTGAGGCTAGTATTACATATGAATGCACCACCAACAGTAATGCATGTTACTACGTAAGGCCAACATTCTATAATCAAAAGGTCATATAGTGATAATTATAGGTGGAGAAAGTTTGAGATAATGAATGTGCACTGTGTACACTAAAATGGATGTCTATGAGGGTCTAATGTAGATTTCAACATACTCCAATTCAACACAAATGTTCACAAAATGACTAGTAACCATAGGAATCCATCCATTGGATATGTACTAATCAAGGCGTACTAATGTACTACTTGGCATGATATACTAATCACACTGACACAAAATGAAGACTTTGCATTGTTCTGAGCAATATGCTCTAACCATGAAGGTTGATTGACACGAGATGCCCATGAGTTACTTCTCCATCAAACCAATATGAATAAAGTACCACCTGGTTTGAACCACGACCTTGGATTTTGATTTCAAGGTCCAACATCCACCATACCAACAAAGATAATCATTGATAGTGGCATGGAAATAATAAACAAGAAGAGTAGAGAGTGCATTATATATATATATATATATATATATATATATATATATATATATATATATATACACACACACACACACTTCAAATCAAGGTTTAAAGTCTGTCTATAACGTAATACATATTGAATGACACTATGCTATAATGGTGCTGGTATAATCTCAAACTGGTACATACCGCTTGTACTGGGCAGGTTTTTAATTCGTTGCTTCAAAGGAAATAATACATTGTGCAGGAGTGTATGTTTTGGGTCCAAACATTCAAATTGAATAATTTGAAGGCAAAGTTCAAGACCTAATGTTGTCAACTTAGTACTTCAAATAAGATGATGCTAAATGGCATCCCACTTACATGGCTCAGACTTTCAAGCAAGTAGTTGCATGTCATCCACATGAGATCGGATTATCAGATGGGGAAATCTACTTAGGGGTTGCATTCAGTCTTCATATCAAATGGACATCAAAATTGACAACATCACCATATAGAAGTTACATAAGCAAGAAAAGGGCATGATTTGAGACCTTGATTATAGTGTTTCTCTATACCACATGACTTCTAGATAAACTAAAATTTCATTTACACAGGTAACATGTGAAAAATGGCTTCAATCTCTAAGCAAACTTAAGCAAAACTATGAACTTCAGATATATTTTCTTTAATATTTTGCAATAGGAACAGTTAGAAGAGGGCATTCATTCGAGAAAGCAAAGAAAAAAAGAACAAGTACATTGAGGACATCCATGACTGAACTAAATTTGATAACAGCAAGTCTCATGTCATTGCTAACTCTTAAAATAATGCCTCACGGAAATCCATACTTGAAGGACACAGTTCTATGTTACGCATAAAAGACCATTTGAATATGATCAATGAGCTTAAATAAATTGCATTATTTTAAATTCCAATTCCCAACTGCCATAGTTTCTATATTCACCAATAGAACATACATGCTAACAACTAGATAGTCGTAGTAGTGCTGTAGGCAACATGCAAGTAATAACAAGCAAGACTCACAAAATCATGGATCTGTCATCCATAATTTCATAATTATCTTCCAATGTTAAAAATACAGAACAGTTGATAGAAAAAATAATTAGTAAATTGGTTCATTAATATTAGATAAAAAAAAAATCCAAATTTTGTAGAGGTTAAGGGAATAAAAAGAGGATTTAATGCAAGCAGCAAAATTGATTGAAATCATAACTATGATCATGCACCAGAACTAACAAAAAACAATAATGAATCTTTAACGCGTGTAGAAAGGCATTAGTTACTAGAGGTGAACCAAAGGCCACAAGAAGCTTGCCGCATCCTGCCGGCCCACCGAAGGTTCCATCTTTCGCTGTATTATTTCTCCTTTATTTCTGAAAATTCTAGGTTTTCCAAAAAAACACATGAAATCCCAATCAAAAGAGGGTCACCTCCAAATTAAGCATCATTGGCCAACCAATCAAAGAATATAATAAATCCTCTTCTAGTTTGATTTCTATTGGTTCATTGGTTCCGCCAACGCCAAGAACTTCTGTCCTCAAAGGTGAGAAATTACTGTTTGTTTCTTCGCGTGCAAGTGACCCAAAGCCATGACCACAGAAACGCTATAATCAAGTTTAAACCCTAATCCACGATACCACAGACAAACAATAGGAATCATAGATCGAAGAGAAAATAGATTCCTGAGGAGGAAATCCCACCTCGAAGGTAGAAAGCGACCGATTTTTGGATCGTCTCGTCGGGGTCGACGAACCTGGTTGAGCGGAACGAAGAAAAGAAAACATTTTAGCTGATTTATTTATTACGACGCGATGTATCAGCATCTCGCACTGGGGTATCCAGTAAGCGATGTACCGTCCGATTATGAATGGACGGCCAATTCCACCGCGCGGCCCGGACGAGGTCACGAGCTGATTCCTTATTAGTTATTACGGCTAATTTCTTTAACACAAAATTATAATTATATATATATAAATATACCTCAGGAACTAACTTAGGTATTTAAATTGGTACTCATAAGTACTCAATTCTAATAAAAAACTTTAATTTTTTATTTTAAAATTTTCTGTAAAATATATCAATTTTTTGTATAGTTATATACTAATTATTTTAAACTAATTAGTATAATATTGTAGATAAAATTATACTTTTATTTAAATTTTTAGTTAAATATTAAATATCCTTAAACCCAAATCTGACCATTTGAACCAATTAGGACGGAAACTTAACATGAAAGCATGGTACAATGTTTCAAGTAACAGTCGTCTTCATGAAAACTGAATATAAATACTAATATTCATTGAATCACATACGTCTCGATAAATATATTACATCTTGGTTGTAATGTTTTATGAATAGAAAAAGAGTACAAAATAGTCAAGAAAAATAAAGTGATAAATGTTACAGGAAGACAAGTGAAACTACACAAAAAGTGATTAATGTTACCGGTAGAATTACAACCATAATTCCAAAGAATAAAGATCTACAACCAATTCGAACTACAAACAGCTCTTCCAAGAACATAAGTTAGTCCACTAGGAATACAAATTATAGCAACTTTCTACAGCCCTTGAGCTGCATGTTGCATCATGAGCTGGAGTTTCTGAAGAGCCAACCACAATCTAGCTTATAAATCTTGATTTCAAGTTCCAATAATACAGCAAAGCACTCTTGATCTATAGTTGCACGCTGAACAAGATAGATAGGGAGCATGCCTTACTGTCTACATCATTGCTTATCTATCCCAACCATCTGCTCTAATTGCAAATTCCCACCTCGAGGGAAGAGAGCCATACAAGGCTAAGAACTTGGACAAGCAGTTCGTTCTGATGCCATAGTGCATCTGGGTGTTGCGGCTAATAGCAGCTGTTGAGAGCTTAGAAGTATCAATAGCCCATGCAGGATGAACATACTCCACAGTCCTCTCTGAACTTGCATTTGCATACAGAAAGTTCATCAGCAAGTCCTCGCAATTGAAGGACTTATCGACGAAGTCTCTTCCCTCTTTTGCTTCCTCACTCCAATATTTCTTGAAAGCATACTCACTGTCCATAAAAGCGGCACCAGTTAGTATGACATTGTAACTATTCTTGCCACGAGCATATCTCTCGTTTCTATACTGCAATGGGTTACCATCAAGTAGTCGTGGATAGAAGCCCACAAGTCTCCCAGGATTTTCCCTCCAGACCCGGAAGCCTTTCTCTACATCATTGCATTGCATCATTATATCATCATCTAGTTCAAGAACTGCCTTTGTTTTAATTTGAGGATCCACCTTGAACCTGTTGTTGAGAGAATTATGCTCCTCAACTCGTATCCTCACAGGAACAGCAGAATCAAACTCATCTTCACTTGGTCGCTTTCCTTTGTTCCAAATGACAACTATTTCTTTAACAGACTCACATCTGGAGTAGTGTTTGACGAAAAGTTTCAAGTTCCAAAGCCGGGCTTCATAAGTCATTGTGACCATTGTAAATTGAGAGTACTGACCTTGAAACATGTAGGCTTCTTCTGCACCATTGCCTCCCAGTAGAAAATGCACAGACAAACACACAAAAGCTACGCCCACAAGAGCAAGGAAGCTGAGAACTAGCTTACCTGTGCATGTTCTAACATTTACTTTTGCTCTGAAGGAAGAACCGTATCTATTCATGCCTGCAAGGTATCTCCGAGCCCTGAAATTAATATGAGGCCGAGTTCTAAGCCAAGATGATTCGTTTCTCCTATTAAGTGTCGCACAACAGTTTACTGCACCAACTAGGAAGGCTGTGAGCACAACCAATAAACAGAGCATCACAATAAATGAACAACCAAGGACAAAACGGGTTGTGGAATCGCCAGAAGGAACACGATCTCCATCCATGACAGCAACCCAATTACCTGATTGGAGCAGCTGGGCATCCATGTGGTGGTATCTGATGCCATTCCAGTAATTTCGACCTTTCTTTGGTTCTTCAATTCCCAGATCGACAGGAACTTCAATAAACTCTTCTTGGTTTAGTTTTTCAATCTTGTAAATTCGAAGCTTTCTACCATACGTCCCACTGCAGTCCTGGCCCAAGCGATACAAAGATTCTTCATATATAAAAGGCCTTCCACCATTTCGTGCACCCAAACTTTTATCAGCTCTGTATATGGGATTCTTCAGATGTTGTTTCCAAGGACCAAGAGGTGAGTTACTGTACCATATTTCAAGTTCTGCATTCTTCTCAACACCAAAACGTCTAAAATCTGATGCAAAGAGCCAATAATTTCCCCCATACTGGATTAATGAAGCATCTATAAGGGGTTTATTTATAAGAACCTTCTCCAAAGTCCATTTAAGAGGAAAGTTTACTGCTCGGTACAGTCGAAGTTCTCCCTTTTTGTTCCCCTCGGGCATCATATAGATCTAAAAAGAAGTTCAAGTTGAATGTTAGGTGCGTATGTATAAATTAAACACAACTATTCCAGGCAATGCTGTCAAAATTGGACGATGCAATTATACAATTTTATGATTCAAACCAAAAGTAGGTCTGCCCAAAATTTAGGCCATCCCAAAAACTGAGCCAAACCAAACTGAAATTTTTGGTTTGGTTCAATTTTACTCTTAAATTGGGTCAGTTTATTTTTTTAAAAAAAATAGTTTGGTTTTTGGTTCAACACTAAATTTTAGGTTGAACCAAGTAATCCAAAATTTTATTAATCATTTATTAATTTTATATATTTTTAACTTTAAAATAAATAATTATAAAAATATTAAAGAATTGAATTTGGTTCAACCTAAAATTTTTGGTTCATTAGATTTAAAAAAAATATGATTTGATTTCAGTTTTATAAAATTCACATAAAACACAGTTCAGATTGGGGTGGTTTGGTCTAGTTTGGTTCAGGTTGAACCGAAAGTACAGCTCTAGCCAAAAGGAGCATACAAATAATCCAAAGTTCGATTCTATAGTAAAAAAATGTAAACAACGCTGACAAGGTCCAAGTTGATCGTAATTCTTTACATAGGTCATTTTGTTCCATGATGTTTGAAGGCAAAGAGACATTTGTGCATGGACAAGGATAAAGTGGTCAAGTTTTAATTTATGTTATTAACTTCAAAGAATAAAAAATATCTAGTTTCATTAATTGTTGAAAGCTCATTACATTTCAGTTTGTGAACAGTCTCCATTTTCTGAAAAATGGTATCATATCAATTCATGTACAACAAAGAGTACAAGAATGTGATGATTTATTATTCCGAATCATATAATTATCAGCTACTCATGTTTCCATCTTATCTTCTGAATCTTGAAGCATTGTTTAAAATGTACAAGAATGTGAATGGTAATTCCTTTTGGCAATAATGTATTATAAGGACGAGTAAAAATAGTGATTTGATCATCATCCTAACAGTATGATCATTAGAACATATAGTCGTAAATGCTAAATGTGACAGATTAGATTTACTTGGTTCTGGTAGCTGAAAATGAATGGATATGACAGGTGCCAGTCCTCCTCCAAAGCGATGCCCAGAAATTCCCATGTCCCACCTTGATCAAAACTTCTGGCAACACCAATATCACCTTTCATAGTAGTGGTACTTTTCGACTCAAAGAATAAGTAAAGAACGGAATCCTGAACAAAAAGAACTGCATTAAATAAAGCTGAATTTTGTAACAGTAAGGCTCATGTTTTGTTTCTTTTCAACATGGGACAAATTTGGCCTTCAAAACAAAGTCAACCAGTAAAAGATAAGTTCAGATATAATTCTCAATAAGTTGTATTTTTCAGTTCTGGATAAGCAATAAGAACAACAAAATAGCAAGGGGACCATAACCATCGAAAAGATTATACAGAAAACCAAAATGTTATATATAATACATAAATATCCAATAATAGCAATAAAACATCAGCTGCATGTTCAATTACTTGCGAACAAAATATGATAGTTTCTCTAAGAACCAAGGAATCATCCAATAATCAGTGGCTTCGAGGCCTGAAGAGGTTTAATAGCCATCAGGCTGCAGCCCCCGCTTTATATGGTATAGTAGTTTCTTTCGGGCAACTTAGCATTTTAAGTATTCTCTTGCTGGTCAAAATAAATAAACTATATCTAAGATTGATATGCAGGCCAATCCTGAGAATTACTTGTTAAGATGAATTTCACATCAAATACCAGCACTTGAACTCAAGTCAAAATGTTGACTCCTTATGCAAACCAGATCAGATTATAAAAGATGCCATAATTTGTACAAGTTGAAGTGGAAGAATTGAATTCATTAACAGGACAGTCACTGCATCATATATATAATAAGAGAGGAAGTACTTGATAACATGACAAGGAAGAAGCCAATAAAATTAACAACTTACCAGCAGGGAACATTAACTAACAGTACACATTGCACGATGAGGTATCTCACCAATTCTAATCGTTATATTAAGGGGTTACCAACAAAGTGTTAAATGTACAAGTGCACCCTGAATATTAAGTTTCTTTAAGAATCTTAATACTGTAGAAGACAAGAGAGGGCTGGGTGTTTTTGTGTGTGTAGTAGCGCAAGGTAGATGCTACAAGCTAATATCTAAAGCAAAATTTGCTTAAATAATAAAAGATGTATGTGTTCTGTCATTAACTTGAACTGGGAAAGAAATTATGAGACAAATGAAAATGAAATATATATAAAAAATAAGAGACATAGCATTTAACGTTATTTATTGCATCAAACTAACACGTGGCTTCTGCCTTATATATAATTTGGAGTAATTAATTGATCACAAATTAGAAGTAACGTTACTCCTTTCGAAACTGAGCAAGACATAGGCACTCTTCACATCTCCAAATATAGAAATGTTATTCTAGTCAAACTATGCAACAAAAGTTAACTTTTTCAGATCTTGAAATCTGAAACAAAAAGTATTTCTTTTAAAATTTTCTTTTTATACAGCAGAACTATGATGCTCAAACCCAGAAAATAAAAAAAGCAGTGGGAAGAAAGGGATTTCGAACCTGCACATAGAGAAACGGATCCGCAACGAAATTGCTCGGATACCCTGCACTTGATGGAGACACACAAGTAAGCACAGGATTGGCGATCGGCCACGCTGAACTGTTAACGTTGCTGCTACCGTGCTGCGAAGCGAAGATTTCTTTGGTAATTAAAACGAAGGATGGAACACGAGTAACAAAAAAGAAACACAGGCACACAAATAGCAAGGAGGGATGCATCCGCACCCACCACTTCGATTGGGGAAAGCGAGAAGGGGCTCTTTCCGTAGTACACCCCAATGGACCAGGAACCCTCACTGTCGGGCCGGCACCCGACGAAGGCCGAGCCGGGCCGGCGGGAGGGCGAAACGGCAAGCCAGAAGAAGGCAAAGGCGACGAGCCCGGCAGCGGCGAGGGAAGCGAAGAGAAATGAGACGGACACGGGGGAGCGGGCGAGGAACCATCGGATCCGCGGCGCCATGGGGAAGCCGTCCAGAACTGCGCCAGAATTCGCCGCCCTCATTGCCTTCTTCTCGCCCATCGCCGAGATTGGAGGCTTGGCATCACCGATTGGGATCAGAGAACGGGAGACCTGCAGCCTCGAATTCGAGCTGGCGGAGGGGGAGGGGGCCGGGCCGTATAAACAAAGTGCCGGATAGAGAAGCAGACCGCCAAGTAGAAGACGGCGTCAGATGTGTTGACTCGTACACACATAGAGACGGCGGTAGAAGCCGTTTCGCCTGACGTGCAGACTGGTTTGGATTGATGTGGACTCATGGGCCTCGACTGGCTGCCCAGTAATGTTCAAAGATCCATAGGCCTATGGTGCTCGTGCTGTATTTTACATTATCTCCAGTGTCAGTTATCATTCCCAGTGTTCGGCCCAGGAAATTGACTTAGCTAATTCATTTTCAACTTTCAACCAGGCCGCTCTGTTCAACTACAACCACTTCGGTCCACCCGCCAGTCCAGAATCAGCCCATCTAGTTCATCGCAGTGCAGTCTACTTTGAGGCAGCCCAATGATGACATGGCCGTCCTTTTGACTTGCTCTGGTAAAAAAAGTAAAAGAGTGGGCTGATTTGAGAAAAGGTCAAAAAATGTGGATTGCATTTTAATTACTAAGTAATCAATCTAAGCAATTAATTAATTGGTGCCGTGTAATTAATCAAGAGATGATTGCAACACGCGGGCATATTTAATCACAAACAGTCATGTGAAAAATAGTTTAGGCTCCGTATACTTGCGCAGATGGAAAAGCAGTGGGAAGGAAAAGCGAGGAGGGAAGAGGAGTAGAGATGACTTTTATGTGTCTAGATTAGATCATAACATGGGAAGACAGCGGAAGTTCGTCGCTTGCAGCAGCGGCGGCGAAAGGTCGTTGCTTGTGGCAGGCTGGCAGCAGTGAAGGAAGGTGGGCGAACAATAGTAGAAGATCGTCGCTCGTGGCAATGGCGGCGGAAGGTGGGCGAACGACAATAGAAGGTCGTCGCTCGCGGCAGTAGCGACAGAAGATGGGCGAACGACAATAGAAGGTTCTTGCTTGCGGCAACGGAAGGTCCTCACTTACGGTAGCAGAAGGTCGTCGCATGCAACAGTGGAAGGTCCCTGCTAGCAATGGAAGGTCCTCGCTTGCGACCAGCTGCGAGCGGGCACGCCCATGAGCAGCGCCTAATGGAGAAGACGATGGTGATTGGAAACAAGCTTGGAAGGGCAGATGCTTAACTTTCGCGTATCAAGTGGAAAAATGTTTGAAAGCAACATTTTTGCTCAAATTCAGGCGGATTAAAAAACATAGAATTTTGATAATTTTTTTCTCTCCAATTTTTTTTTATCCTTTCAAGTAACGATAAAAAATTTTGTTTTCCATCAATTTCCTTTTATTTTCCGTTCATATTCTTCTTCCAGCACGCACCCGAGTAGCGTGACTAGAGTCTAATGCCAATGGAATCGGATCTGCGTGCGTCCAATAACATAAAGGCTAGACTGTTTGCGGGAGAGATTCTAACGTTGATTTAGTCCCATATCGTAAATGAGAGAAAAAATAACGTACTATATTTTTCTCTAACTTGATATATTGTACATGATTCTGATCATGTAGAAATTGAAGGATTTTAACTAAAACGTCTTTTGAGAATTCAATTCTCCAACAACACACCGACCATTCTTTATTATAATTACTACATTAATTTGCATGTAACAATGAGTGGCCTATATGAAAAAATGACATGGTTCATCACCAACCACCAATTTAAATGTGCCATGTCAAAATCATATGATTGGTGTTTGACATCTGTTTGATACTTTGATTAGAGATGAAAGCAGATTCTACATATTAATTAAAATTAAAAGATTTTAATAATTTATTATTCTTTTTTATATTTACGAACGGTGCCATTAGCGTAAGCTACCATTGTTTTCTAATAAATAAATAAAAATATTATTTGTTTATAATATATTATTCCGCTTATAAATGTTAAATATTAAATATTATTTTAAATAAAAGTCCGTATCTAGTTTTAGTAAATCAGTAATAGATGAATGATAAAAAAGAAAACATATTATTATTTTAAATTTTTCTAAATTTTAATATAAATAAATAATTTTTAAAAGCATATACTATAATTCAGCAAATTATGCTAGTAGGGCAAAGACAAGACATAAATTTGTTGGTAGTTAGACTGCCCCGAAACCTTGAAGCCTATAAAAAGACCCAAGACTCATTCAGACACGTCGGAGCGGAGCGACAATTGCCTCCTATTCTCATCTCCTCGGCGTCCCCTGCTCTGTCCGGTCGCAGAGCTTTTACTTCAATGGCTTCGGCAGCAGAAAACCACACATCGCCCCTCCTCCGCCACCCTACTTCTTCCAAAAGAGCCATAATCACCTTGTTTTGCTCCGTCGCCATCCTCTTAGTCGTCGTCGTCGCGGCCGGAACAATCCTCTCATCCTCTCTGACGCTGGATAACCCTATTTATGCCCGGCGCCATTCCAAGCTCGCCCGCCCTGTTGTCATTCTCGTCTCATCCGATGGCTTCCGCTTCGGCTACCAATTTAAGACCGCTACCCCTAACATCCACCGTCTCATTGACGAAGGAACCGAAGCGAAAGAGGGCCTCATCCCTGTCTTCCCCACCGCCACCTTCCCTAATCACTACTCCATCGTCACCGGCCTTTACCCCGCCTACCACGGCATCATCTACAATTACTTCGTCGACCCGTTGACCGGCGACCGGTTCTCGGTGTCAAACCACGATCCGCGGTGGTGGCTGGGGGAGCCACTCTGGGAGACTGTCACCTCCCACGGTCACAATGCCGCCGCCTATTTCTGGCCCGGATCTGAGGTAATCAAAGGCTCTTGGACCTGCCCTCCCAAATTTTGCCCTAAATACAATGGATCCGTGCCCTTTGAAGAAAGGGTCGATACTGTGTTAGGGTATTTCGACCTTCCAAGGGACGAGATACCTTCTTTCATTTCGCTCTACTTCGAGGACCCGGATTCACAGGGCCATGAGGTCGGGCCGGATCATCCTAATCTCACCGACGCTGTCGCTCATATCGACAGTATGATAGGTCGATTGATCGCTGGGCTGGAGAAAAGAAGGTTCTTTAAAGATGTGACACTGATTCTGGTTGGCGATCATGGCATGGTCGGCAATTGCGCTGAGAGACAAATCTTTCTTGATGATTTGTCTCCGGTGATCCAAATTCCAGAGAACTGGGTTCAGTCCTACAGCCCTTTACTCTCCATCCGACCTCCTGTGGGTGTTTCATCGTCTGATGTAGTGGCCAAAATGAACCAAGCTCTAAGTTCTGGCAATATTAGCAATGGAAACTACTTGAAGATGTTCTTGAAGGAAGATTTGCCTGCCCGTCTCCATTACTCAGACAGTTATAGAATTGCACCAATAATTGGTCTATTGGCTGAAGGGTACAAGGTTTCACAGACAAGAACAAATACTTGCGAGTGCAATGGAAATCATGGCTACGACAATGCTTTCTTTTCCATGAGGACGATCTTTATTGCCCATGGACCTCAGTTTAGGAGAGGTAAAAAGATTCCATCTTTTGAGAATGTTCAGATCTACAATTTAATCACAAAAATTCTCCGCATAAAGGGTGCCCCAAATAATGGCTCAGCTTCATTCCCAAACTCTGTTCTACTGCCGAGGTCTTGACCAGTTTGCAGGGGCTACTGTACTTGTGACATTGTATCAGCAGTTAATTTAGCGTGTTGGGTATGTCATATGTACTATCACCATCTAATAAATCCTTACTTGCTTCAACTTTTATCTGCTGAAGTGATACCTTCTCTTTTTGCGTGTAGGACAACAATTGATATATATCATCATTCCTTACCATAACAATAAGGAAGAGCATACCATTCTCACTTGCAATTTAAATATAGGAGTTCCTGATATCAGTCTGGAAACCACATCTCTCTTTAGGATACTGAGACTGCTTTGACTTGGGCCTATTTGCAATGGCAGGCTGCCACAAGGTAAATCACTAAATCTGTTGACTGAAGAATGTTTAATAAAATTGCATCATAGCAATTGTTTCAAATTTCCAGCTCTTTTTTTCTTAAAAAAAGATGAGAAAAGAACATAAAGCAAAATGATTAGATTCCGTGGAATGCAAAGTTTATGAACAATCAAACAGTCTCACTATACTGCTTTTGTTGTTCTTGTTCTTCCTTTTTGAATGCTCAGTTATAAATCGAACATGTTCAACTATGAAATGAAAACATATATCCTGTTGTTCCTTCTTGCATGTCCAGATAAACAAACATAAACATGCACTGTTACCTAAAAGAATATATCATCTACTATCTAGAATTGCTGTTAGTTATTTCAAATCACCAAAAAAGAAATTAAAGTGAAAAAATTCCTTGTAGACCATGTGGTTCTTAATCCTCTTGCATGTGAATTGTCTGTCTTCCTTCAGTGATACATTTTTTTATATGGTATGAGTTGTTGGGCACCTTCTCATAGCATAAATTTTTTTTCTTTTCTGCATAGATCTATTTGAGGTCCAAGGATAAATTGGCTGTGACTGCATAATCACATCATCATAGTTTAATTACTAAATACGCAAATTGTACCTGTTTTAAATAAACGTTATTTATTTTTGTTATATATTCAATAAAATCCAGGTACTGACTTTTGTAGATGAATCATTGAAATGGTTGAGATGTTTACCATTAAGACTTAAACTAATTGCTACATGTTCTTCCACATGCTATTGTTGGGAGAGATGGGTGGAAAAACTCCTTCTTGCTAGAATATTTAAAACAAATAATTACCGGCAATGATAACACGCAGAAATGGCAGCGGATTAAAAACAACACCAAACAAGAGACACCAAGATGTTTTTACGTGGAAAACCTTTACGTGGAAAACTTCCCCAACTTGAGGAGGAAAAACCACGGGACCGGAGTTCGCTCAGAACCTTCCACTAAATCAAATAATGGGTTTTACAAATCTTCCTAGATCATCTAGGAGCATAACAATATTATCAAAACTAATCTTGGATCTCAGACAAGCAACAACACCAGGTTGGAAAGCAAAATAGGAGAAGAGCAAAGTGCAGATTTCACCAAGATAATTAGTCTCGGTTCTAGGCTGACTGCGAGAAATAGAGACCTCAGTTCAACGATCCGACCGTTCAGATTGAAGAACACTGAGTCCCGAACATCCTCCTAAAATTTCAGCCCGATCCAATGGTGAACTTTTTGCCGGCAGCCGATTTAAGTGGACTGCCCTAAGTTTACAGCTTGTCGCCAAAGCTTCTTCTCTCTCTCTTTCACGTCTGTTCTCTCTAGTGTACAGCAGCATATACTCATACACTCAATAAAACCTAATGACAACAACACGTGTCAAAAAATACACTAATGTATCCACGATATTCACAACAAGTCCACGATAGTGTGAATCCATGATAACTGCGGCGTGTCCATGATAAGTACTGTACATATCCACCATAGCTGCAGCTTGTCCATGATAGCTGCAGCCGTGTCCATGATAATCTATGGTGTGTCCACCATAATCTGGGTGTGTCCACCATCCTCAGGAGTGTGTCCACGATGTTCTGGACTGTGTCCACCATCTTCTGCAGATCATGGACAGTGTGTCCATGATGTTCCAGACTGTGTCCACCATCTTCTGGACTGTGTCCACGATGTTCTGAAGATGTCCACCATGTCTGAAGATGTGTCCACCATAATCTGAGGTGTGTCCACCATCCTCAGGAGTGTGTCCACGATGTTCTGGACTGTGTCCATCTTCTGCATATCATGGACAGTGTGTCCACGATGTTGCAGGCTGTGTCCACCATCTTCTGGACTGTGTCCACAATGTTCTGAAGATGTCCACCATATCTGAAGATGTGTCCACCATTTTCAGGAGTGTGTCCACGATGTTCTGGATTGTGTCCACCATCTTCTGCAAATCATGGACAGTGTGTCCACAATGTTGCAGGCTGTGTCCACCATCTTCTAGATTGTGTCCACGATGCTATGAAAATGTCCACCATGTCTGAAGATGTGTCCATAATCTGAGGTGTGTCCACCATCCTCAGGAGTGTGTCCACGATGTTCTGGACTGTGTCCACCATGTCTGAAGATGTGTCCACCATAATCTGAGGTGTGTCCACCATCTTCTACAGATCATGGACAGTGTGTCCACGATCTTTGCAGGAAATCTGTCCACGATCTTTGCAGGAAATCCACGATGTTCAGGATCGTGGACAGTATGTTCAGGATCGTGGACAGTATGTCCACGATAGCTGCAGCTGCGTCCATGATAGTCTAAAGCATATCCAAGGTTTATAGGGCTTCATCCATGATAGAGTCATCCTCCACATGGGCATAACTTGAGCCATCCTCCACATAGGAGGGAAACTCACCCAACAGCTATATTTATTATTCACTAAAACGCATCACGTTATTGGCTCTTATTTGTGATATTTTAAAAATTATCACAGTGTATAATACATTATTTGTGTATTTGAGAGAACAATGAAGATGTGTCACAATTCATGTCAATCTTCTTATTGAGTAAATTAACACGAATAAGAATTCTTGACAAGAGTATGTGGATGTATTCATATGCAAAATTTTCTTATGATCATTGAATAAGATATGATTGCATTTGTGTCATCTAATCAAAGAATGTTTGTGCATATTATTAGGTTCTCCTGCTAAATATATGTGCAGATGCACCCCAATTCGATGACAAAAATGCATTTACATCGTGCATAAGAAAACCTTGCATGCCGATACTTTGCAATAATGGAGAATTTCCGTTTCACGCCCAGTTTTCACCCATTTAAACTTCCAGGGTGTGAAATGGAAATTCTCTACTGGATTGAATTAAGCTTTAATCATACAGTACTTAACAGCATTCATACTTTTGTTGAACTAATAGCATCAGCTAGGTAGATCATGATTGGACCTTACAGCACGGGTTGGTGTGACATCCCTGCCGGGATTGATGACTAAGATCTGCATATGAACCTCATTTACTGAAGTGTTTCCGGCAACCCTTTGAAAACCAGCAATCATACGTACATGTTCTTAAATTTCTATTTCGTACTTATTTTGTTAAAAATTCATGCCTAAACCTAAATATAATTCATAATTTAAACTTTAATGATATATGATGACAAATCAGATAAATTATTGAAGTCTACGTAAGCGATTTGTGCAGTCCGCTAATTAACTCTTTGAACATGCATGTAAACTTTTGAAAAAAAATATTAGCATGAACTTATTTTGAGACACTCTTGCACCCCGATCGACTAAACTAGATTTTTTTTTTGAAAAAAAAAGGAAAAATGTTATTTTTAGTTATTCTTCATCTTTTTGTTTGTTAGGACACCGGATTGTATCACTGGCGGGCCAAGATGGAGATCTTGAGGGCTTTCTTTTGAGATTGTGATAGTCATCCTCCTTGGCAAGGATGATTGATCTAGTGCCAAATGCTTGAAAGTAATCTTATGGTGTTGATGAAGACCACTATGATAAAAAAAAAACAGAAAGAAAAATTGAAGCCTTCCGAACCTTTGGTGATGGTTATCACCAACCTTCAGCTAATCGACCTAGAGCTAGGGATTTTCATTCGATTGAGGTCGTGAGAGCTTGTTCCCCTAGGTGTGGATAGATCTGGTGACAAGTGCTAGAAACCTAGCCCTTGGTATTGACAAAGACAATTACAATGAAGAATGAAGAGTCCAAACCTTTGCAGATGGAGCAAGATTGACAAGCAGTAAGATGAAGAAACTGATTGGATCACTTCAATTGATTTTTTTATACTTTATCTAACCAAAATTTTCATTACCTTGACTGAACCAATTAAGAAAATATTAAACATTAATCAAACCAAATTTACCTGTGCAGTAAATCGGTAATATCAGCAAAATATTCGTATTACTAATTTTAGTAATCTATTTTTACATTTTTTTTTAAAAAAATCTATTTTTACATCACCAAAAAACATGTTATTATTGAAGTGAAAAATTATCATAGGCCGTTACCAAAAACTGAATAATGGACAAACTACCAAGGCTGTTACCGTAACCAAAATTACCAAACCCATATTACTTTTTTTTTTTTTTGATAAATTTTGTTTTTACTAAAATTTTGCACCCTTATAATTGTAGCAGTTTATTCATATTATTTTATTTTAATATATGAAACAAACACGTCGTCCACTCTTATAATTGCTCTATACAAATATAAGCCCCGTTTGGCCTAGCTTATGAGTCTGCTTATGGCTTTGCAGCCAGCAGAAATTAAGAAGTTGAGGCGTTTGGCTCTTCAGCTTCTCTGTTCCAACCCACAGTTTAGCTGCTTCTCTGAGAAGCAAGGGTAAAGCTGCTTCTCTGACCCCTCACCTGCTTATGCTCAATAACTCTTATATATAATAATATTTTTTTAATAGTATAATTTATAATAATTTTAATAAATATTTTAATTATAGTTAACTATAAATTTAATTATATAAATTTTATCTTAGTAATTTTTTTAATAAGCATTTTTTCAACCAGCACAGCATAAGCGGTTCACAAGTTGCGCATCCCAAACACTCTTAGGGTTTGTTTTATTGGGGGGCAAGAAAGAAAGAGTGAAGAGTAAAAAAGAAAGAATGAAAAATAAGTGGGAAGAAAAGTGATCCCATTTTGGAGAGAAATGTTTTCTCTCTCTTTTGGAGAGAACAAAAAAGGAGAGAAAAGCGGTCCACTTTTCTTCCCATTCAAATCATCATCTTCAACAAATCAAGAGAAAGAAAAGTTTTCTTTCTAGTTTTTTTTTCTTTCTTCCAAATAAAATAGGCCTTTAAACTTCTTCGATCAGCATCTTTTCAACAAGCACTTCTTCAATTAATAAAAGCTAAAAATAGAAGCTGGGCCAAACACACCCATAGTGTTAGGCCCCGGTTCAACCGGTCTGGCCCAAGTCCGGGATCAAGCCCAAACCCAGGGGCGAAGCATCAAAACGAAGCCCAATCCCATGGTCAAAAATAGGGGCGTTGACCCGAATTACATGCGAGACGTGTGAAACGCGAACGCGCGCCTCGAGTCACGCGGACGAGGCGAACGACGACCTCGTCGTCGACGACAGAAGCGGAGGCGGATGGATTTGGCAACGCGAACGGGTCGCGCAGAAGGGAGCGGCGGCGCTTCCCTTATAAAGCTGCGGACGATCACCATCACCGGGAGACGAACGAGGGATCAAGGCGACGAACGTTCGTGAGAAGCGAGGAAGCTTAGAGAGAGATTGTAATCGGCGATTGGTTCGCCGGTGAGGGAGGGAAGAGGGAGTCCGGCCGGTGACGGGGGTCGTCGGTTCTATAGCTTCTATCATCAAATAAAGCTTTCTCCTTTCAATCTTCACCTCCCCTGTCTTCGGGTTTGACGTTGTGCTTCAACGCAGCGGCGACGTCCTTGAGAGTTCCCGGCGGCGGGCGACCTCCGGACGTCGACAGGAGGAAGGAAGGCGGCGGCCTTCTCTACCGGTACGCTCCTCCGGTGACGCTCGGCGGAAGATCGACGCGGCGGCATCGAGCGGACGACGGAGACGACGCTCGTTCGAACGCGTCGGGCGTTCGAAACGAGGCGAGTCAACCAAAAGCGGTGGTCAACGACGCGAAATCGCGATTCGGCAAAGAAATCGAATTCGAGCGGCTGACGCAAGCGGACGTCAGCACAGCGAAAGTTTCACGCGCGCGGCAAAAATCGGTGGTTGACATAGGGCTGACGTCAGCCGAGCGATTGAAATCAATTCGGCGAGCGTTGGAGATTCGGACGTTGAAGGTTGACCAGGGAGAAGATAATTTGAATTTGGGATTTAATTCTCTAAATTAGGGTTAGGGTTTGAGCGACCTTGTATTTTGGGGATAAAATTAAATTGGTGAGTTAGAGTTTTCAAATTTGGGTCAGAAACCCTAGAGTGAGTTACGTTCCGATGTTCCACTGGATTGTCCTGAGATAACGATTAAGTGCTATTTTTAGACCGTTCCGACTGGGGCGTGACACATAGTCTGTTCATATTCTCTTATTACATGACTATGCTGTACCCCAAACCTTTCCGCCTATAAACAAACCCGATGCCCGCTCATGTCAGTCGGAACAGCAAGAACCGCCTCCCATTCTAGCTCTTCGGCTTCCTCCCTCTGAGGGGAAAGGAAAGAGGAGAGAGACTCGAACAAGGAGAAGGTCGCAGAGACTTTGCTTCAATGGCTTCGGCTTCCGAAAACCACACGTCGCCACTCCTCCGCCACCCCACTTCTCCTTCCAAAAGAATCAAAACTACCTTGTTTTTCTCCGTAGCTATCCTCCTAGTCGTCGTCGTCGTTGCGGCCGGCACCATCCTCTCCTCTTCCTCTTTGATGCTGGATAACCCTATTTATGCTCGGCGCCTCTCCAAGCTCTCCCGCCCCGTGGTCCTTCTCGTCTCATCCGACGGCTTCCGCTTCGGCTACCAATTTAAGACCACCACCCCCAACATCCACCGTCTCATCGCCGGAGGAACCGAGGCCAAGGAAGGCCTCATCCCTGTCTTCCCCACCGCCACCTTCCCTAACCACTACTCCATCGTCACCGGCCTCTACCCCGGCTACCACGGCATCATCTACAACAACTTCGTCGATCCGGTGACCGGCGAGCGGTTCACGGTGAGGAGCCGCGATCCGCGGTGGTGGCTTGGCGAGCCGCTCTGGGAGACCGTCACCTCCCAGGGTTACAATGCCGCCGCCTATTTCTGGCCCGGAGCTGATGTAATCAAAGGCTCTTGGACCTGCCCTCCCAAATTTTGCCCCATTACAATGAGTCCGTGCCCTTTGAGGAAAGGGTCGATACTGTATTAGGGTATTTCGACCTTCCAAAGGACGAGATACCTTCTTTCATTTCGCTCTACTTCGAGGACCCGGATTCACAAGGCCATGAGTTCGGGCCGGACCATCCAAATATCACCGACGCTGTCGCTCATATCGACAGCATGATAGGTCGATTAATCGCTGGGCTGGAGAAAAGAAGGATCTTTAAAGATGTGACATTAATTCTGGTTGGCGATCATGGAATGGTCGGCAATTGCGCCGAGAGACAAAATATTTCTTGATGATTTGTCTCCGGGGATCCAAATTCCAGAGAATTGGGTTCAGTCCTACAGCCCTTTGCTCTCCATCCGACCTCCTGCGGGTGTTTCATCGTCGGATGTAGTGGCCAAAATGAACCAAGCTCTAAGTTCTGGCAATGTTAGCAATGGAAACTACTTGAAGATGTTCTTGAAGGAAGATTTGCCTGCTCGTCTCCATTACTCAGACAGTTATAGAATTGCACTAATAATTGGTCTATTGGCTGAAGGGTACAAGGTTTCGCAGACAAGAACAAATACTTGCGAGTGCAATGGAAAGCATGGCTACGACAATGCTTACTTTTCCATGAGGACGATCTTCATTGCCCACGGACCTCAGATTAAGAGAGGTAAAAAGATTCCATCTTTTGAGAATGTTCAGATCTACAACTTAGTCACAAACATTCTCAACATAAAAGGAGCCCCAAATAATGGCTCAGCCTCATTCCCAAACTCTATTCTTCTGCGGAGTTCATGACCAGTTTGCAGAGGAAACTGTACTTGTGACCTTGTATCTGCAGTTAATTTATCGTGCTTGGGTATGTGATATATACTATCACCATCTAATAAATCCTTAATTGCTTAAACTTTTGTCTGCTGAAATGATACCTTCTCCTTTTCCCTGTAGGACAACAATTGCTATATCATCATTGCTTGCTGCTATTTATCGATTAAAAGCTCTAACCAAAACAATAGGGAAGAGCATATCATTCTCACTTGCAATATAAATATCGGAGTTCCTTTTATCAGTCTGGAAACCACATCTCTGATTATGATACCAAGACTACTTTGACTTCGGCCTATTTGCAACGGCAGCATGCCACAAGGTAATTCACTAAATCAGAATAATGCGACTCATCTGATGACTGAAGAATGTTTCAGTAAATAGCATCATAGCAATTGTTTTGAAGTTCCAGCTCTTTTTTTTAAAAAAAAAAAATGAGAAAGCATGTTTGATGATAAATCAAATTATCTCACTAAACTGGTTTTGTTGTTCTTGCTCTTTCTTTTTGAATGTTCAGTTATAAACGAAACACGTTCAGAATGAAAACATATATCCTGTTGTTCCTTCTCGCATGCCCAGACGAACATCAACATGCACTTTAACCTAAAAGAAAATATTTTCTGCTGTCTAGAATTGCTGTTAATTATTTCAAATCAGCAAGAAAGAAATTAAAAATGGAAACATTTCTTGTAGATCATGTGGTTCTTAATCTTCTCACATATGAAGAGTCTGTCTTCCTTCAATGATATATTTTTGTATATGGTATGACTTGTGCAGCTCATAGCATAAATATTTTTCTGCACCGATCCATCGAGGTCCAAGGATAAGTTGGCTATGACATCACTAAGATAGTAAGATAGTTTAATTACTTAATGCACAAATCATACCTGTTTTATATAGACGTTATTTCTTTTTTTTTTCGTTATAAATTCAATATAATCCTGTTATTGACTTTTGTAGATAAATATTTGAAGTGATAGAGATGTTTACCAATTAAGTACCATTAAGACTTAAACTAATTGTCACATGGTCTTCCTCGTGCTTTATTTATTATTCACTGAAACACATCACCTATCTTTTAACCCTCTTCCACGTGCTACATGATAAGGTGCTCTGCTAAATATATGTGCAGATGCACCCCGATTCTATGGCAAATATGCATTTACATCGTGTATAAGAAAATAAGAAAACCTTTCATTCTGATATTTTGCAACAGTAGAGAATATCCATTTCGCACCCATTATTCACCCATTTTAACTTCCAGGGTGTGAAGTGGAAATTCTCCACTTGGATTGAATTAAACTTTAATTATATAGTACTTGGTAGCATTCATGCTTTTGTCGACCTATTAACTTCGTCTAGATGGATCATGATTGAACTTCCCAGCACGAGTGGGTGTGACATCCCTGTCGGAATTGATGATTGAGATCTACATATGAAACCCATTTGCTGAAGTGTTTCCAGAAACACTGTGGAAACCAGCAATCATACATACATGTTCTTAGATTTCTATTTCATACTTAATTTGTTAAAAATTCACACCTAAACCTAAAAATGTTTCATAATTCAAACTTTAATGATATACGAAGACAAATCAGATAAATTACTGAAGTCTACTTTAGTGACTTGCACACTTTACTAATTGACTCCACGAACATAAAATATTAACATTGAACTTGAGTAATTTTTGCACTCCGAATTGACTAAACTAAAGTAAGAAAAAAATTATTTTTAAAAAGGAAAAGAGTTGATTTTGAAAATTTTCTCGATCTTTTCGTTTCTTAGGGTACCAGATTGATCATTGGTTGATCGAGATGGAGATCCTGATGGCTAGTGCCAAATGCTCAAAACCAGGCTTGTGGTGTTGATAAAGACAACCATGATAAAAAATGGAGACTCCAAACCCTTGGAGATGGAGAAAAAAACTAATGGCCCGATGGAGGCCAAAGGTGCTGGTTGAAATGAAACTATCACCCTAATCGACCTACAGCTAGAGATCTGCACTTCTGCAGGGCTCTCGATTGCGACCACGAGAGCTCTTTCCCCTAAGTAGGGTCGATAGATCTAGCGTCATGTGCTTGAAACATAACCCATGGTATTGACAAAGACAATTACAATGAAAAATGAAGAGTCCAAACATTTGGAGATGGAGCGTGATTGGTAAGTAGTCAAGAAGAAAAAGACTGGATAACTACAATTGACATCTTGAAAATACAATTTGTGCGACTCCGCCAACATCCCCAATGCTCTTTATGTGTACTTTTTACCTTCAGTCGGATAAAGAACCTCTACTTTATGTGTACTTCTTCATCATTGAAGAAGCAAAGTAATCCATTTACTGAGGAATGCTGAAGCCTCCAGTCCTATAAGGCCTTACTGTGGAATTCTATGCAGAAAATTGGGAAACAGAAGAAAAGTGATTCCATTATAATTTTGAAGGACTTAGAGAATTTGAACATTGAAGATTTTCATCTTATTAGCTCAACAAATATCAGTGGCAGCAAAGTCTCATGCCTCATCCTCATAAATTGATTGCGAATGCTCGAAGTGCCCTCCAAGCAATGAAGTCTAATGTGGAATGCTTTTTAAGGCTGCACGCTTTGCTTCCTGTCAAATCCAACAAGGAAATTGACTCTGGAAAGACATTTGATAGTGTCAACCAGAAATTTTTGCTTGAGCTCCTTCGCAAAAGAGCTCCAGTGGTGCTTAACCCTAATTTTAGATGTGGAATGTGGGGTCCTCCTCGTTAGTGATTGTGGTTGATTATTTCAGCAAGATTGTGAATAAGTAGTGTTAGCAACAAAATTCAAATTGGCGAAAAGCAAATCTGATTGCAGCGAATGTGAAGTATGGAATTTCCAAATCTAGACTCAGCCAATCGGCAATTAAATTGGCGCTAGTCCTACACAGGTATCATCTATCTTATACTATTTATTTCATCTATGCTGTTGCACTCTTACATATATCTTGCAGCCAAAAATTAAGTTATGAGGAATGGTCATATATGTTCATCTCCTGTCATCTACTGTTATTGCTTAGTGATATTTAATTAATTGTGCCCTCTCCATCAGATAAGTCAAGATAGGTTTTGTATCTAATAGTAATATAAGTTGCTTATAAATATAATCTAATTAAGTTATGCATCAAAGTTAGGCTATAGCGAATGAGGGTAGATCGGACTGTAAAGAAATAATTGAAGATAATAGGGACAGTTGTGGTACTGAGATGTGGCGGGAGGCAGCGGTTAGGAGAACTATTTGATTTGTCACTCAGAAATATTATTTGATGATAACAAGTAAAAAGGTTATATATAATTTAGTAATCTATACATGTTTAGTTTAATGATTTAATATGTTAATAATCTTCCGAAGTGGGATTTGGTCAATGATATATCACGCGATATTTATTTATTTTTGCAATGTATTTAGTTAATAGGTGTACTAATAAGCATTTTTTATTTATTTATGGCATATATTTTGAGTTTATAAGTCTTTTGAGAGAGGAAGATGGATGAGTTCAGACAACTAGTTTCCGAAGGGTTTTAGTTAATTCTTCAAAAAAAAATATTTTAAATATAAAATAGAATTGAAAAAGTTTGGTGAAGATAGATATTTATTGAGCATCATCTCTTGTCAAGCTGTTCAAGATCTTGTCAAAGCTGTTCAATATGAGTTTAAATATTATATAAACTATTTGGCAAGGGTGAATGTCATGTAATGTGTGTTCAAAATGTAAAAAAAAAAATGTGTTGAACAAGGATTGAGTCTTAAAAAATAAAAGAGCCCACCAATGTGAGCAACTAACCTCATTGTTCATTAAACAGATAGTTGATGTAAAATTTTAAAAAGTATTCTTAACAAAAAAAAAAGGATTATTATTATTATTATTATTACTATTATATTTTTTTTGGTTTTTTTTTTTTGATTTTTTTGTTTTTTTTTATATAGAAAGGGAGAATTTCAATTTTCAAGCAAATCCAGAGACCGCCGACGCTAGGCCTTGCACCCTATAAATAGTAGCTCCACTGAAGTCACTCGGAAGAGAGCAAGAGTTTCAACCTCGTGTTCTTCTGTGCTGCCCTTTCCTGTTTCTTCTGTGGGGAAAGGAAGAAGAGACTCAAACAATAGGCCTGGGTTGCAGAAGCTTTACTGCAATGGCTTTGGCAGCCGAAAGCCCCACGTTGCCCCTCCTCCGCCACCCTACTTCCAAAAGAACCATAACGACGTTGTTTTGCTCCGTCGCTATCCTCCAACTCGCCGTTGTCGCGGCCGGGACATGTTGGATTAATTAATTAAATATTAATTAATTAATTAAATCCAAAAATCTCTCATAAATCCTCTCACGCACACAACGTGTGTACTCGACTATTTTTGGTGGAGAATTAATTTACTATTCTTTAAATTAATCCACTTACCTATTTGAGCATCTATTAATAGTTTCCAAATATTTAATTAAATATTTGGATAAAACTATTAATATTTTAACAGTGAGTTTTTCCCTATAAAAGGGAGGCTAGGATACTGGTTAAAATACATCAAGAGACTCTCAGAATCTCTAGCTCTGAAATTTCTCTCCAAATTCTCTTTCTCCAATTTTGCTGCTAGAAGTTGAAAGTTGCTCCGACAGGGCTTCCACCGTCGCACCGGCAGGAAGCTAGCCCTGGTTGTATCTTCAAGGCGGATCTTCGACTAAGCCCGTGCGTGGGACGAAAATTGCCTTAGGACAGACGATACGTCGCCTCCAGGTTCTTTTAATTAATGCAGTTTTATTTCATTGTTGGTAGTTTTATGTTTGCAGGAATTAAAATCGACAACAATCTAAGGCAATTTTTTTATCTAATTAATTTCTGCATTTAATTATCAATTCTGCCAAAGTTTAAGATCGATTTTACTGTTTAAATTGATTCGAATAATTGATTTACGGTTTAATCGATTCCGGATTCACTGTGCACCTTTTTTGATCTAAATTCTTGATCGGCAAATCTTCCAGATTTTCACTCACCCTTTAATCGATTTTTCTTATCCTATTTTCTTATCGAATTTTGATCTGAATCCCGATTTTTCTCCGATTCACTGTGCTGCTCGTGCGCCGCCCGTGCCCGTCACGCGCTTCGCACGTGCGTCCGCTTCGACGCCTCCGCGAGCTCTCTCGCGAGCGCGCCGTCGAGTTTGTTTCGCCGTCGCCGGTTTTTCACGTTTTCCCGTCGATCTACGCCGCCATCCGGAGCATCGTTGGTTTCTTTGTCTTCGTCTCTCGCATCTGAGCTCGCAGCTCTCTTCGGACGCGGAACGCGGCTCGACCCAGCCGCGCGCCTGCGCTCGGGTCGAACCAGATTCCGAGCCTAGACTCAATCTGATCCTAACCCGAGTCCGGTTCAATTTTATTCGAATTTTGATTTATTAATTGGTTTTAAGGATTAATTAAATCCTTAAAAAAAAAAATCGGGAAAATTCAGGGAAATTCAAATAAAATTATCTTAATGCATAGAAATTTTATTTGCATTTTTTAGGGTAATTTTCTTACCCTATTTTCTTATTCGTCGCATAATCTGCTCTTAATCAGTTTGTAATAATCTGTTGTTGATCTTTGTACATAATCCGTCCTTTTCTATCGCATGCAAGATTTATTTCCCTAAATAATTTATAGCACATGCTTATCTCATTTAGTCCGGTTAAGATCACGCATGTTCTTATATTTTTAAATCTTATTGCATGCGCATATTAATTCCAAGTAAATCTGTTATTCAATACCAGTTAGATCTAATAACCTGTTGTGATTGATTTAGCTATTCACGTCATTTGCATATTCTGATTGATTTACTTATGAGATCTGTTAAACTTTAATCGGTTTTCAAATCTGCTATTGTAAATCATTTTGTGTTTAATCCTTCATTTGTACTTGCATTTAATCATTAATTAACTGCATCAATAAATTTGTTATCGGCGCTGATTAAAACCCTAATCACGCCACCGCGCGTCACGCTGACATCACGCCCACGTGTGTACACACGCGCAGCGCACGTGACGCCAAAAACACTTTTGCTAAACGCGGTCGTGAGGAGTCGAACCCACGACTCGCACAAAGCGTGACCAGAGTGTCGTCGGAAGCTTGTTTAACATATACAACCATATATTATAGTTATATACAAGCTATTCTGCGACTGTTAATTCAACGCTTCCCCATCTAGCAATTAATTATTTTTTAATCATATGCTAAATTTATTTATTCGTAATTAATCCTATTACATGCACGTCTTTAAGCCCTAGGCTTAATCTGTAATTCTTGTTTGCCCTATTAATTTCTGCTCATTTGAATCTGTATGCTTTTATTAGTTCTGTATTAAACCTCCAGCTCGCATACTTATCTCTTGGGAGATCTTTTTCGCATTCTGAAATTAATCTATTTAAATTACAAGATTGCATCGCATTTGTAATTACATTACACCTCTAATCATATATATAATTAATCGGCATACGCTTTTCTAGTTCGATTCGATTAATTCTGCAAAATCCAATTAATCGCATGCTCTGTTAATCAATCTGAATGTGTCTTTAATTAATCGTATTATCTCTAATTGCTGCATCAATTTCTCCTCGTGATTAATTCCTGCAATCTCGTATTTCGCTTTGGTTTTCTACTTGAGCCCTCAATCGGTGTCTGGTTTGGATTTGATCTAACGGATTGCATTTGCGACCGTTTTTTCGGATCCAAGCCGCAACCAATTTTGAAACCGTGTCGCTGTTCATGCTGCAAAATCCAACGTCGGGATTTGACCCGGTGCCGCGGCAGCCGCATGCCAGTCTCGCAATCCCCTCGCACACGTGTGGGCTTATGCGCTCAAGGCGAAAAACTCGCCCGATAATCGCTGCTTCAAGGGATTTGACCCTGCAAAGTGCGGACGGCCGCGGATTTTGCGCGAGCGGGCTGTCGGACGTGCGCAGCCTTGGATCTTCATCTTATAATAGTAAACATTTTCCTTATATCGAATTGCTGATACACGGTTTATTCCAAATTGATTGTTTAAATTTCTGATTTAAATTGCGTAATCAAATTTGCATTCGGATATGATTTAGTGTAATCTTAAATCTCCTTATTTGTATAGTGCATGCATCTGATTTCACACTTTCTCCAAATCAGATTTCACTCACTCTCTCCAAATCTTAACTTGATTTGGCATTCCAATTTCGTAGACCTGGATTTTAATAATTACATTGCTAATATGCAATCAGATTTGCATTTTGATTATTAATCTGAGTCTACACATCTCTTATTATATTGGGATCTATTTGGTATAATTTTTGTTTTATTAGCTGATTTATGTTAGATTTGCATATTGGCATTAAGTAAATCTGATTGCTGATCTTTATCGTCAAGTTCATTATTTGCATGCAGTATAAAGAATTTTAACCTGTATCTGCATGTTAGATTTACTGCAGATGTTAATTATTATTATATCACTTTTATGTGCAAATAAACCCTAAGGTATGCTCTGTGCCCTCGTGCGTGTTAGCACATGATGCTTGCACAACTGGCACACATGGAGGGAAATGCGTGATGCCCATTCAAGTTCACACATGATTTATGCACGTGCACATGACTAGCATGACAATCAGACATTGCTTACTATATAAGTTCATACATTCTATTCATATTATTTGCTTCAATGCATTTGTTTTGCATCAATAATTCCTATTCTAATTTATGTTATTAGTCAATTACAAAAATATATATTAACTGCCTGTTGAAAATCCAATACTTTCATATTGCCTCCAACTTAATTCTTTTAGACATTATCTAATACTTTAGTGACTCTCTATGAAACTTGAAATATTATCTGAAATTCTTTCAAATGTGGAGGTGAAATTCTTTCGAATGTGGGGGTGGTTGACTAAAGTCAATGCACTAGAAATCAAAAGAAAGAATTTGAAGCTAAGTCTATTGGCCTAGAATATTTTCTAGATTCTAATACATATTGGTCAATGTTGTTAAAACTGACAGCTATCTTGCTGTCTGCTTCACAAAAGGTTTGAATCAAACCAAAGTAGAAGCTGCATCGACAGGTATGGGAATTACTGAAATTTCATAAATTGCTATATATCTGCTTTATGATTTATGTACATACATTGCAAAAGGAGTGGCCGAAGTGGCTTGACTCGTAAAAGGTTGATGCACTGAGCACAACGTCGCCTATGGCTTGACCTAAGGCATATCTGGAACTTAGATTCCAGAAACATCGAGGGGAATGGGGATAGTCTAAATGGGCCCTCCTACGGTGGCAACCCAACCTCCGTGAAAGGTAGACCCTGGAAAGAGGTTTTGAATGGGTAACAACAAGCTGACTGGTTGGCCAAGGAGTACAAATTTTTTTAAAATTTTTTGAAAACACTATTGTGTTGTTGGAACTATATAAAGGTTCCAATGCCCTATTCCTAAGGTAATGATAGTACTCCTATGTAGAGGAAGGATGAGCTTTAAACTCTTAAAGAAACCTATGGGTGACTCTACACACCTATTATAAAGTTTCTTCTATATGTGAGTTTCTGTATACGGCCGCAGACTAGAGACTTGACACCTCTAGCAAACTCACAAGAATAAGATATATGCGCACGGCCAAAAATGTTGCAACACCGCGTCGTAGTTAACTGTATCATGTGTGCACCGTTCAATGCTGGGCCAAAAGGAATGTAGTTCAAGACCTGGTTCACTTCATTCCTTCCAGCAGAGTTCCGTGTACTAAGTGTGTTGAGCACTGCTCTTCCCTGACCGCGTGATATAAACTTCAAGCAGCAGTTTTATTTCTTTTATCGTATGTTTTCTATTTTCTCGTTCGTTCGTTTTCAAGATTTATTGGATTTAGTGGGGGATTGTTGGATTAATTAATTAAATATTAATTAATTAATTAAATCCAAAAATCTCTCATAAATCCTCTCACGCACACAACGTGTGTACTCGACTATTTTTGGTGGAGAATTAATTTACTATTCTTTAAATTAATCCACTTACCTATTTGAGCATCTATTAATAGTTTCCAAATATTTAATTAAATATTTGGATAAAACTATTAATATTTTAACAGTGAGTTTTTCCCTATAAAAGGGAGGCTAGGATACTGGTTAAAATACATCAAGAGACTCTCAGAATCTCTAGCTCTGAAATTTCTCTCCAAATTCTCTTTCTCCAATTTTGCTGCTAGAAGTTGAAAGTTGCTCCGACAGGGCTTCCACCGTCGCACCGGCAGAAAGCTAGCCCTGGTTATATCTTCAAGGCGGATCTTCGACTAAGCCCGTGCGTGGGACGAAAATTGCCTTAGGATAGACGATACGTCGCCTCCAGGTTTTTTTAATTAATGTAGTTTTATTTCATTGTTGATAGTTTTATGTTTGCAGGAATTAAAATCGACAACAGGACAATCCTCTCATCCTCTCTGACGCTGGATAACCCTATTTATGCCCGGCGCCTCTCTAAGCTCTCCCGCCCCGTTGTCCTTCTCGTCTCAACCGACGGCTTCCGTTTCGGCTACCAATTTAAGACCGCTACCCCCAACATCCACCGTCTCATTGCCGGAGGAACCGAAGCCAAGGAGGGCCTCATTCCTGTCTTCCCTACCGCCACCTTCCCTAATCACTACTCCATCGTGACCGGCCTCTACCCCGCCTACCACGGCATCATCTACAATTACTTCGTCGACCCAGTGACCGGCGACCGGTTCACGGTGTCAAACCACGATCCGCGCTGGTGGCTGGGGGAGCCGCTCTGGGAGACTGTCACCTCCCACGGTCACAATGCCGCCGCCTACTTCTGGCCCGGATCTGAGGTAATCAAAGGCTCTTGGACCTGCCCTCCCAAATTTTGCCCTAAATACAATGGATCCGTGCCCTTTGAGGAAAGGGTCGATACTGTGCTAGGGTATTTCGACCTTCCAAGGGACGAGATACCTTCTTTCATTTCACTCTACTTCGAGGACCCAGATTCACAGGGCCATAAGGTCGGGCCGGACCATCCAAATATCACCGACGCCGTCGCTCACATCGACAGCATGATTGGCCGTTTGATCGCTGGGCTGGAGAAAAGAAGGATCTTTAAAGATGTGACACTAATTCTGGTTGGCGATCATGGCATGGTCGGCAATTGCGCCGAGAGACAAATCTTTCTTGATGATTTGTCCCCAGTGATTCAAATTCCAGAGAGCTGGGTTCAGTCCTACAGCCTTTGCTCTCCATCCGACCTCCTGTGGGTGTTTCATCGTCGGATGTAGTGGCCAAAATGCACAAAGCGCTAAGTTCTGGCAAAGTTGAGAATGGAAAGTATTTGAAGATGTTTTTGAAAGAAAATTTGCCTGCTCGTCTCCATTACTCAGACAGTTATAGAATTGCACCAATAATTGGTCTATTGGCTGAAGGGTACAAGGTTTCACAGACAAGAACGAATACTTGCGAGTGCAATGGAAATCATGGCTACGACAATGCTTATTTTTCCATGAGGACGATCTTTATTGCCCACGGACCGCAGATTAAGAGAGGTAAAAAGATTCCATCTTTTGAGAATGTTCAGATCTACAATTTAATCATAAGCATTCTCAACATAAAAGGTGCCCCAAATAATGGCTCAGCTTCATTCGCAAACTCTGTTCTACTGCCGAGTTCTTGACCAGTTTGCAGGGGAAACTGTACTTATGACCTTTTATCAGCTATTAATTTAGCGTGCTTGGGTATGTGATATGTGCTATCACTATCTAATATATCCTTAGTTGCTTCATCTTTTATCTGCTGAAGTGATGCCTTCTCTTTTTGCCTGTGGGACAGCAATTAATATATCATCATTTCTTGCTGCTATTTATCGATTAAAAGCTCTCACCAAAACAACAGGGAAGAGCATACCATTCTCACTTGCAATTTAAATATCGGAGTTCCTGATGAAGCTACATCTCTGTTTATGATACTGAGATTGCTTTGACTCTTGCAATGGCAGGATGCCACAAGGTAAATCACTAAATATGTTGACTGAAGAATGTTTCAGTAATATGACATCAAAGAACTTGTTTCAAAGTTCCAGCTCTTCTTCTCTGAAAAAAAAAGAGAAAATGACAAAAAAAAATATGATTAGATTGTTCTTGTTCTTCCTTTCTCAATGCTTAGTTATAAATGGAACATGTTCAGCTATGAAATGAAAGCATATATCCTGTTGAGTCTTCTTTCAAGTCCAGATAAACATGAACATGCACTGTTGCCTAAAATAAAAGGTTTTTCTTGCTGTTGATTATTTGAAAAACATCATGGTATTGATAAAGACAATTATAATGAAAAATGAAGAGTCCAAACCTTTGGGGATGGAGCAGGATTGTTAAAGTAGTCAGAAGAAGAAAGAGACTGAATTAACTAGTCAAGGGGGTAAATCTATAATTCGTGACATACTTAATTACAATTTTCATGATCAACTAGTTAAGGGAGATATTTTTCTGTATCAAAGTATACAATTTATCATATAGGAACTTGTGGTAAGTTTAAATCTAAGAATTGACTTCTATAGAGAATGCTTATGAATAATTTGTGTAGCATTCTTATGAGAGTCCTGTATATTATTACACTTGCATAATAATCCATATGTATATTATTCTTTTACATGTACATATATATTGACTTATATTTCCTATCATGATACTTATATCATTAGTCACTATAAATGTTGATCTTAGTATATTATTATCATCTCAATCCAAAATATTTTAAAATAGTCATATTATTTTATCAACACTATTATAATCCCTCATATTATGTAATTATCAAGTCAATACAACAATAAGACTATCTTTGATTGAATATAATATAAATATAATAAAATATATGCTAAAGTAATCTTCTAATATAGTCTCTCCTATACCAATTATCCTGGCCTTCTCACCCAACGTATATTCTGTGTTGCTCAAGCTAGAGAGAGAATATGATGCAAACTACTATGCTAGCCTAGTCTACACATATTTGGTCAATAACTTTTAATTCTCGTCCATATCAAAATTTGCCTCAACTAGAAATTGTTTAAAATCAAGAGATTGAATATGTTCTTAAGCTAAAAAAAAAAAAAAAAAAGCTCTTAAGCTTCGCTAGTATTAAAAAAAAGTGGTGATGTTATAATCATCGGCTCATGAGGTCGAACCTACCAACAGATTCCTGCGAAATTTCTAAATATAATATTGAATGATAAATAGATTTTCCCGCGTATCTAGACGAATGGACGACTAGATTCCCTCGTGCCGGGGTTGGTGAGTCCTAGAGCCAGCAAACCATGCCTGCTGACTCACGCCCCACTGCGTAGCCTCTCCTGTTCTCCCAAATCAGGATTCAGCCTTTTCTTCCCTAATTACCATCCTTTGAGCGGTGGTCCGTTTCGAATTTGAAAGACATACTAAAATCCTGTCTGGGCTGAGGTAAGAGATCTCTTCTCTTCCGCCGTCATAATTGTGTGATAACACGTCCATTAATTTCTGAAGTATTAAGTCAAGATTTGATGGATTCGTGTTCTTCCCCGTTTCTTATACCATTCCACTGCCGCCACTGCAAGACTGCCGTCGGATCCACCATGGATTTCCTCGACCCCAGATAAAGCTGGCAGATATTTGAATCCACCCAATTTTGTGCGGCTGAAGAAAGCGATAAGCCGCCTGTGACTCCTTCCCTCGCCACCCCGCCCACGGCCACCTGTCTCATCCGCCTCGCCCTCCGCCGTCCACGAATTAATTTCTTCTTTTTCCTTGGTTTTTTTTTTCCTTTTTTGCAGTCGAGAATATGCAGTGCGTGCAAGAACACGGCGATCTCTCGTCGTCCATCCAAACTCCATCCTCGGTATATCTGCATTTCCCCACATTGTGGATTTGAGCGTGGAGCCGACGTTGCTCTGCGTCAGCCTCCGTCGTCCGCTTCCCGTTGGCCCCACTGAACCTACTCGCTCACCCAATTCCTCTCCTTGGATCTGGATCTGGTATCTCTCCGCGGTTGTTTATTTATCGACGCTTGGCCTAAAGTATAGCAGGGGGAGTCGGAGGAGGAGTGGAAGAGCTCAGTCTCCTTTGATCTTCCGTTTTCGTCGCCGCCGGGCTGCCTGACTGTTGAAGGAGGGAGCGAGGTCTGGAGTGAAGGTTTGATTTTTAGTGCCTTCTTGGCATAAAGCAGAGATATTTGTGGGTTCTTGTTAGGGCTTCCGATGGAGCGCGCACGAAAACTGGCGAGCCGGGCGATTCTGCGTCGCTTAATCTCGCAGACGAGGTCGACGGCGGCGACCCCCGCTACCACGCGCCACCTCTCCTCCCTTGCCCCTTCCTCCGTCTTCCCTTCCGGCAATTCTCTCTTCCGCCCGTCCGCCGCCGACTCTCTGCTCCGCAATGGTCAATCCCGTTCCATCTCCGTCGAGGCCCTTCGCCCCTCCGACACCTTTCCGCGTCGCCACAACTCCGCCACGCCCGAGGAGCAATCCACCATGGCCGCCTCCTGTGGCTTCCCTTCTCTCGACGCACTCATTGACGCCACCGTCCCCAAATCCATCCGCCTCCCTGGCATGGAGTTCTCGAAGTTCGATGCTGGTCTCACCGAGTCCCAGATGATTGATCACATGATGTGCCTGGCCGCCAAGAACAAGGTCTTCAGGTCGTTCATTGGGATGGGCTACTACAACACCTTCGTCCCCGCCGTCATCCTCCGCAACATCATGGAGAACCCGGCGTGGTACACCCAGTACACCCCCTACCAGGCCGAGATTGCCCAGGGGCGCCTCGAGTCCCTCCTTAACTACCAGACCATGATCTCAGACCTCACTGGCCTCCCCATGTCCAACGCCTCCCTCCTCGATGAGGGCACCGCCGCCGCCGAGGCCATGGCCATGTGCAACAACATCCTCAAGGGCAAAAAGAAGATCTTTTACATCGCCTCCAATTGCCACCCGCAGACAATTGACATCTGCAAGACCAGGGCCGATGGGTTCGACATCAAGGTCGTAGTCTCGGACCTCAAGGACTTCGATTACAGATCCAACGATGTGTGTGGCGTCCTGGTTCAGTACCCCGGCACGGAAGGTGAGATTTTGGACTACGGGGACTTCATCAAGAACGCGCACGCGCATGGGGTCAAGGTGGTAATGGCGACGGATCTTCTGGCGCTGACCGTGCTCAAGCCACCCGGCGAGCTCGGAGCTGACATTGTGGTGGGATCGGCGCAGAGGTTCGGTGTGCCCATGGGCTATGGTGGTCCGCATGCAGCGTTCCTGGCCACATCACAGGAATACAAGAGGATGATGCCTGGAAGAATCATCGGGGTCAGCGTCGACTCCACCGGCAAACCGGCGCTGCGGATGGCGATGCAGACCAGGGAGCAGCACATCAGGAGAGACAAAGCTACCAGCAACATCTGCACTGCCCAGGTCTGAAATCTACTCTCCAGCTCCACACATTCTAGCTTTGAATACAAGGAAATGAGGAATTAGAATTCATAATCTCTATCTTTTATTCATTTTCGGTGCTTTAGAATGAGAATTCTTATTGTCCCGACATTCACAATCAATAGCTTTAGTTGATATCGATTTAAAATTCTTTTCTTTAGAAAATTGCTACCAAGGAAACTCACTTTGTCCTTTGGGAAGAGAACTTTCAATTGTTTCTTTCACCTCTCATGGAATGTTCTAACGTGAAGCTTGAACTTTCAGGCATTGCTGGCAAATATGGCTGCAATGTATGCTGTGTATCATGGCCCTGAAGGACTGAAGACTATTGCCCAAAGGGTCCATGGTCTTTCAGGTGCTCTTGCACTCGGCCTAAAGAAGCTTGGGACAGTAACCGTTCAAGATCTTCCTTTTTTCGATACCGTGAAAGTTAAATGCTCCAATGCAAAGGCGATCGCAGATGAAGCACAAAAGCATGAAATGAATCTCCGGGTTGTCGACTCCAATACGGTACATGACTTTGTTGAAAATTCAATCAAACTATGCACTTTCTGATCCGATGTGGTTGTTTATCTAAAATATTTTAGATAACTGTTTCCTTTGATGAGACAACTACCCTGGATGATGTCGACAAGCTCTTCAAAGTTTTTGCTGGTGGCAAACCTGTGAGTTTACTAGGCAAACAAACTCTTTCCCAATTGATATTGCGAATTTTCTCTCTGATAAAAAGTGTATAATGTTGTTTGACTTTTTCAGGTCAACTTCACAGCAGAATCCCTTACTCCAGAGGTTCAGGTGGATATCCCGAAAGGCCTAATCAGAGAGAGTTCATATTTGACACACCCAATCTTCAACTCGTACGCAAATTTTTACCTTTTGAAGTTGAAGGACTGATCATTATATGAGTGCTTATTCTTTGTTGTGTTGTTCTTCAGATACCACACAGAGCATGAGCTACTACGTTACATCCACAAATTGCAATCCAAAGATCTATCTTTGTGCCACAGTATGATTCCTCTTGGATCTTGCACCATGAAACTGAATGCTACTGTGGAGATGATGCCTGTAACTTGGCCTAACTTTGCTAATCTTCACCCATTTGCCCCTACCGATCAGGCTGCAGGATACCAAGTAATGTATTTTGGATATTTTTTTTCCTTTTCTCTGATCAGTTGAATCTTGGACAATCAGGTTTTTTTTTGGGGGGTAACTTGCTTCTTGTAACAGGAAATGTTCGACGACCTCGGTCGGCTTTTGTGCACAATCACAGGATTTGATTCTTTCTCATTGCAACCAAATGCTGGTGCTGCTGGAGAGTATGCTGGACTCATGGTTATTCGTGCTTATCACCAAGTAAGTCATCAGAAAACTAGGCTTAGGAAGTCAACAAATTTAAATGTCATATCAATTATTAAATCACTTGTGCCCTTTGCTGAAAAATCTTTGCAGTCAAGAGGAGATAACCACAGGAATGTCTGCATCATTCCTGTGTCTGCTCACGGGACTAATCCTGCAAGTGCAGCTATGTGTGGAATGAAGATTGTTGCTGTCGGGACGGATTCCAAGGGTAACATTAACATTGAAGAATTAAAGAAAGCTGCTGAGGCACACAAGGACAACTTGTCTGCTCTGATGGTGAGGCAGACAAATCCTAATAATTTATGACACTTCTCATATTTAGCATTTATATGGAACCAATCCTAAGTCAGCATTTGTTTTTACTCTATAGCACTAGTGCTTTAGTTGAACAGTTAATTGGAGCTTACAGATTGACTTCTTTGGTTGCCTAGAATAAGCACCAATGATACATTTCCAACTCCTTAAAATCATTCCACATATAATCTGCAACCTAAAAACTTATTAGACTGGTGCCATCTTGGATCAAGACTTTAAACCATGCCTTTTGCAATACATTTTTGTGAATGGCTTTTTAAGAAAACAACATAATTAGAAGTTGTTTGATTGTGTAGTTACTCAGAATATTGTTCATCCCTGGCTCCGTAGGTTACTTACCCTTCAACTCATGGAGTCTATGAAGAAGGCATTGATGAAATTTGCAAGATTATTCATGACAATGGTGGACAAGTTTACATGGATGGTGCTAACATGAATGCTCAGGTCAGTTGTAGCATACTCGCATGTCCTCCCAAATGAGATTATTCATTGAATTTTTATTCCCTTCAATGTGGCATGAAAAGTTATAGACAGAGTTAGAGTTATATGAATATTGTGTTGCATGGCTTGGTCAATTGGTTTTATGTGAAAATAAACAAATGGAATTTCTGATCGAGTAAATGTATATCATATATGGACGAATGACGATTACTCATTCACTATCTTTTTCCCATTATTTGAAAACATTATTAAGAAACAAAAAACATAGTGGTTAAATATGAGAGCGAAGGATCTGTTGTATCATTTCATTTCTTTAAATATAGTATTTTGATTATGCTCAGTAGGAAACTTTTGAATCTGTATGTTATGGAACAGATCAAGATCTCTTAGAAGAGTAAGGACTCATCAGTAAACTACATTTCTGCCAATATACTATGTTGTAAACTAAAACTTGCCTTCTGAGGTGGTGGAATCTGGAAACTTGTATGGAAATTGCAGCATGCTAAATTTAGTGTACGTTTTATTCAGGTTGGCCTTACTAGTCCAGGCTTCATTGGAGCAGATGTGTGCCATCTTAACCTTCACAAGACATTCTGCATCCCTCATGGTGGTGGAGGTCCTGGCATGGGCCCCATTGGTGTGAAGAAGCACTTGGCTCCATTTTTGCCCTCACATCCTGTGGTATGTTTTCTGTAAACTCACAAAGTGTTGGCTGTAGAACTTATGTAACACATATCCAATCTCTTAGAATGAATAAATAACTTGTCTATCACATGTAAACCTTTGCTTTCTCATAAATGCTTTGTTGTTATCCTCTTACAATGATTCATAGTTAATGATTGGAATTTGGAAATGCTACGATTGTTCATTGAGTGAGTACTCATTTACCTAATCCATACTTAATCTTCAAGTGTTGTGCAAGTCGTTTCATAAATGGAAAATATATAGTTTCTCTTGACTCTTGTTTCGTTTTTGGGTTTCATTTTCTGAAATTCCTATCACTGTAATTTCTGAATTTCTTATTGTTTGCTCTTATTGTTAAAGTTTCTTGTTTCAGTAATTTCTGGTAAAGTAGAGTGACTTTATGATTTGGATATCCAAGTCTCTAAGCATGTAAATTGGTGTTGATTTTCAATACTTGAATGATCACTTTTGTTTTATAATCTTAGGTGGCTACTGGAGGTATACCTCCTCCTGAGAAGGCCCAGCCACTTGGTGTCATTGCTGCGGCACCATGGGGGTCTGCCCTTATTTTGCCAATTTCATACACATACATCGCCATGATGGGATCTGAAGGGCTAACCAATGCTTCTAAGATTGCTATACTGAATGCGAACTACATGGCAAAGCGTCTAGAGGTACTTTTAGCCAGTCTATTCCTGCCGGTATACGAAATAGATATGTAAACACCCAATGATCATTTAAATCTTGCTTTTAGTTATTCTTCTATGATGAAATTTTATCATGAATTCACATTTCCTTAAGAAATGATAGTTTTGTTCTTAATTCATAGCAAAGCTGGTAATGGTGGAACTGTAGCCAGAAAAGCCAGCAGCAGTCGAAGAAATTTGTGCTGAAAGATACTCCTACTTTTATTTTTCTTGCACCTGTGCTGATATTTCTTATCCTTAACATCCTGCAGAACTATTTCCCTATTCTTTTCAGAGGAGTCAACGGCACTGTTGCCCATGAGTTCATTGTAGATCTGAGGGGGTTTAAGGTGTGGCCTAAGTCAACTTAATTGTCATCCACCCGACCTTGCTATCTTCTTGATCCTGGCATTTCTTGAACTACTGCAGACAACTGCTGGAATAGAGCCTGAAGATGTCGCGAAACGGCTCATCGACTACGGATTCCATGCGCCAACCATGTCTTGGCCAGTGCCAGGAACACTCATGATTGAACCCACAGAGAGTGAAAGCAAGGTATCATTCTACCATCGCCTGATTTCAATCCACCTCCTCTAGTCTCTAGATCATTGTTGAGCAATGCTGTTTTTCGTTGCAGGCTGAGCTTGACAGATTCTGTGATGCCCTCATTTCTATCAGGGAAGAAATTGCACAGATTGAGAGTGGAAAAGTTGACATCAACAATAATGTCCTCAAGGTACAGAGATTCAAAACTCTTCAACACATTCTAATTGTTCTTTCGTCCATTTGAATGTATTCATATCAGTTCCACAGAAACAACTCTTGGCATCTAAAGTTTTACTTTCACTTAAGAAATGTGTTTCCGATAACTGATTGAGCATTACCCGTAACAGGGTGCTCCTCATCCTCCTCAAATGCTTATGAGTGACACATGGAGCAAGCCCTACTCAAGGGAGTATGCAGCTTTCCCTGCAGCTTGGCTAAGGGGTGCCAAGTTCTGGCCAACCACAGGTACTATCTTTCACTGATTCATCTTGCTTCAACAGGCCAAGAGGGAGCATAGACTGACTAATCATAATGTGTTGGCTGTTCGTTTGTTCGCCAGGCCGTGTCGACAACGTTTACGGCGATCGGAATCTCATCTGCACCCTTCTTCCTGTGTCCCAAATGGCTGAAGAGGCTGCAGCTGCTACTGCATAGAAGCATCGTCGTCTTCTTCTTCTCATTGTGTTTACTTCCATTATTACTGACTGTAAATATGTGAATGCTGAAGCTACCAAAATCCCTGCCTTCACTCTCTTTAAACATGCTGCTATCTGCAGCTTATTCTAAGTTCAATTCCCGCTTCCTTGAAATTTCTGTTTGTTTACAAGTCAACTCATGAAGCTCATGTCTCAGTTCTGATGTTTCTGATGCTTGGAGAGGCTGAATTGAATAATCACTCTGTTTTACAAAAGATAAAAGGTTGAAGTAAACAATCTACATATCCTATTTGACATTAGAGGTGGCCAACACAAGCACCAGCCCAACATGGCCCATTGGGCTTGGGATGAGGTAATTTGCAATCCATAGCAGCTCCGGGCCCGATTATATAAAATCTGATATTTAAATTCGCTAAATATTCTACTTAGTTATTTTATTGCTTAATTCAAACTTGATCTTGGTGTGTGTATATATATATATATATGATTAAACTAAATTAAACATTTTCATTTTTATTAAGTTGAGTAAGAATTTTAAGTAAAATTATATATTTTTTTTATTTTTAATAAGTTTTAGCTATCCATTATCTTTAAATTATAACTTGGTTCATATGCACGAAGAAATTGTTGTCCCTAAGCTGCAGCGGATAGGATACTATCCAAGTAAAATTGTAATACGGAGTTCGATGATCATACAATAGTGGTTCAGAGACGTAGATGCGCTCGCGGGAGTGTCTTGGATGGCTCTTGTACAGAATTTTACGATACACAATGTAAGTACTATTGGAGAGGATCTTTCATAGCAAGGATACCGCCATGTTATAGCTCGTCCGACCCATCGCTCCCTCGCCTGCATTGCCCGACTCGCTCTCGTCATGGCCGCCAAAGCCAAGCCGGCGTCATCTGCTCCACCGCCGCCATCGCCGCCGCCTGCTGCAGCAGCGCAGAAGGGCTTCCTTCGCCGCGTTCTACCTTTTCTCCTCACAGCGAATCTCGCCGTCGGAGGTGCTTTTTCTCTTCACTGACAATCTTTTGCCCCTTCGTTTCTCCATTTCAAGATCGAGAGAACTTTGTGATTCTATTGCGATAAAGAAAGGGGAACAGTGTTAACAACCAAATCGGTTTGTCAAGTTTCTGATTGGATCTTGCTGTTGGAACGAAAGATAATTTTTAGCTAAATATTCGTCTTTTTTAATCAAATTGATCGATTTTCGAATGGTTTGTTTGCTTTGGTGTATTCATCTCTGTCATGATTTGTATACGGACTCTTGTGTGGTTCCGGAGTAGTCAACTAACAGTTATTTTATGACCTTGCTGCATGACTGAATGCTTATGTGCTTAAAGGCAATAAGAATCCTAGGGCTGGTGATTTTCATGTATATACCTAAGATATATAGATTTATCAAAATTTCGACGCAGCAATGATTCAAGTAGCTGGAACTTCTACCAGATAGGCATGATGCATGACAAGTTAGTCTTCAAAATTTTTGCATTCATCTTTACGCTGATGAAGTTGTGAGGTCTCCTTTATGTCCTTACTGGATTAGGGGGCGCATCTCTTCTTCACCAAACTCTGCCGTAAAAAAATTGACCCGCTGATCTAACATTCTGAAACTTCTGTCCAATATTTGGTGACTCCCGATTGTAGTTTATTAAACCTAAATTCTTTTTTTTTCACAGTAGGATATCCCCATTGTTTGACCATCATGTGATTGTTCCACATTTGATTTGGAAGGCTTGATCATGATCAGCTTGTGTGATTTATATTCATTTTGAAATCTCATACTACAACACACTGAGCAGCTCTATTCACCATCAGATTCGGTCATCCTCATCATATCTTGACTAATGCTATGCAAAATACATGTCATCACAACAATTATCAATTTATTTTTGTAATCAACGCAGTTTGTTAGTTTCCAAATATCTACCAAGTATAATTTCTGAATTCAGTATTTGTCATACATATCTACCCTTTTGTTTGGTAACCAATACATATACGGAAGCTGATTTATGAAGTTATTACTGAACTGGCGAGCTGCAAATGTTATTCTAGAAATAAACTGTGCAATTTTGATGAAATGTTTAATGTCCTTGTTATTGCTAGTGCAAGATTCCCTCCAATTTAACACTCCGCTTTATGCAGTATACGTCCTTCTCAGGACATCAAACAAAGAACCGTCCGAGGAGGCTGAAGAAGCTGCAGGGAAGGTCCCTGCTATCCCTGTTGCTACCGTTGATAAGAAACCAGTTGATGAGCCTATTCCACAGCCAATAAAGGTTCTTCCCCCCATAGCTGAGCAGGAGCAACGTGAACTCTTCAAATGGATTCTGGAAGAGAAGCGGAAAGTCAAACCCAGTGATCGCTTGGAGAAAAATAAAATCGATGAGGAAAAGGCTCTCCTTAAGCAATTTATTCGGGCCAATTCTATTCCTAGCATCTAACAAACTAGTCTTTCGTGAATCTTTGAGGTTGTTGTTGTACTTTAGCTCTGCATCTGCAGGGCTGTAGCCTGATTACTTTTCACTAAGACTGCAAATTTCAATCAATTTGGTGTTTATATTATGTAAGAAATGGGCTTCAAATCTGTAGAATATCTTTCTAGCCTGTAAGCCTAACTGATTTTCTTTTGTTTGGATTCCATTTTCCTCTCACTTGAATAACTATTTGCTTATGTTGGAACAAGCTGTATACTTGCCGGAATGAAAGATAAAGGTTGGATATTGAAGCATTTTGATCAATAGTTATGCGTGTATGCACAGAGGATGCTCATAGTATTAGTAATAATTTGTAGCTATGTTTAGCCTTGGTTTCTACTACAATTTACTTCTATTCATTCAGTGAATTGGTCTTGAGAAGGGAAGGTCAAATTTTGCAAGGTATGTTCTTCAACATTTACTTTTAGCTTAATTTGCCTTCTCAATTTGATTTCCTAAGTGGTTATTAGGCATCACAGCTAATCCGGAGCTTAAATTGTTATCAGGTGAGTCCATCCTCAAACAGAAAAACCAGTGGCAGGTACTGTATGAATACAGGTATTTTTTTCTGGATAACAAAATGACAATGTTTGCAATGTTCAAGTACACTATAGGAAAAGAATACATATGGAGAACAATTTATTCTTATGATAAGGAACCATTTGGTAGGATTATATTTCAGATTTTTTTTTTCAATTAAGGCTCATTTACAACCTCTTGAACAAAGCAAATCTGCATATAGTGTTTAGAAAACTAATCATACCAGGCAATACAGTTGGTTTTGTACTGATCTAATTTTATATTGGTACTATCAATAGCATATGTTAGACTAGAGTGGACCCGTACTTAAAACTGTCTCTACCAGGTGGTTGAAATGCCATCTGGACTAGCTTGATTTATTCTCATAGATAATTTGAAGTTTGAAGCATGAGAGTGCCATGTTGAGTTCCTTTATTTTTTCTACTGTGTTATGTATCCATCCAATCTTCTATCTTTTGTGATCGATCTGTAAGGTGCCAGACAATAAACAAAGTCATATCTTCATCCTTTTTTTTTACACATGTAAAGGAAACCTTTCATCTGTCGGTTAATTTCAGAGCAACCTCCCAGTCCCAATCGAGCATTTCAACAAAAAAAATGGAGGAAAGACAAGACACTTTTTATATTAGCTCTTGATACTTCCATAAGTTTTTCTCTTTCATCCTGCTTGATCTAGTTGAACAATTTGGAGCAGGAACCTGAGAAGAGTCACCATATACAGTTATACACGTTTCACACAGCTGCAGGAGGATCCACTTCGCGAACCCACCTCATACTTTTAAGCTGAGTAATTGTGCTATGCAGGTATTTACATGGATACGTCATTGCTGAGCCAAGGAGGGGGCAAATATTCTTTGCCCTGGAGAAAGCAGCGCTCTCGGATCATACCTCATCTTCCTCTCAACAAACAAGTCCCACATTGGCCCGAAATGCTTCATCCACTCCGGAGGAGTCGTGTAATGAGGTAAGTACTGCTTGTATCTTATGCCAGCCCTGTCGCAGAATCGCATTATCTCCTTGTTCTGCTCCTCCAAGTACTTCCACTGATCCATGCCTGACCTCAGCAGCCCTATGGAGTAGAAGACTTGTTCTTCGGGGGTCACAGCTGACATCCTCTGGTCCCACTTGCTCCTGTTGGTGGCGTAGACGAGGATTGGACCCACTGAGTTGTTGTGCCTGAGGATGCTCTTGAAGACCCCTTGATCGAAATCCAGTATCCTGGAGCTGGGCACCAGGATGTTGAGCCATGGGTGGGGGACGTCCCACAGCCCCCTCGATCGAAGCTTTAGCTCACCCTCATGCACTCTGTTGAGGAAGTGCATGTATGTGACGTCGTTCTTGAATTGAAAACCTGGCTCGAAGTTCAGATCTTGGACCAACAAGTCCAGTTCCTGGCAACAAAATTTTATCAGCAGCTGAATTGAAACAAAAATTTTCACTCCACCAAGCATTTTGCTCAGAAGCAATCAGTTGATCAGAGTGAATGAAATCTGGGCTCAGTTGGAAGAAGTTAGTTATTATCTCAGTCAAAATTTCTCCACTGGTATTACTACGGAAACAAATGTAAGAATCAATGAACTTCTATACTGTTGCTGTGAATTTACCTATCTACAGACCTAATATTGTCATATATTCCACCATTTTATCTCAATTGGTGTCTAAATAATCTGAAAGCTCAGTCAATCTAAAACGTTGTGGTTGTAATAGCGTCAATGGTACATGCAATTATGATTATGTGACCTCAATAGTGACTCTTGCTATGAATTACCTGATCAATTGAAGCTGCTGTTGTGTGTTCATAATGCTTGGCTGCTTCTATGCAGTAAACTGCACCGTGCCTTGCTGCCAACCTTGTTATTCTCCTAATATCTTCTTCCACGTAGAAGGAAGACCGCCAGTTATTGGTGAGGCTATTGGCCATTATGACTGACCCTTCTACGTAGTTAAACCCTTTCCTCTTCGGATCCAGTGATATCAGTATCTCCTGATCTCTAGTAAAAGCTGCAAAATCTGTGTAAATTAGCCTAACCCACCTCACCTGTAATTCCATGAGACCATATAAGTCATTAATCACTGGTCAAATTTAAATGCAGATGGCGTTGACCTCTACCTATGTAAGCATACCATAGGAGGAGCAGGATCTATGGCAATCCGAGCTCTAGTGATGATTCCAAACTGACCCAGACCTCCAAGAACTGAGTAGAACAGATCTGCTTCATGCTGCTCTGAGCAGGTCACCATCTCTCCCTTTCCTGATTCATAGCAAAGCTTGAATTTAAGTATATAATCCGTTTAAATATGCTTCGTGCAGTTCTTTTCTTCACTTTTTTTATGCAAAAATGTGAAAGTACATGATAGAATGTAGACTGTTTGTTTTTTTTTTATAAAAACATTTATTATTTTAATAAAGCTGCAAAATGTGGCATATGCTCACACCTGTGATGACGTCGAGTTGGTAGACGTTGGAGATCTGCGGTCCATGGAGGAAGGACTGGCCGCCGATGCCGGCGTTGGACAGCGTGCCCCCGACCGTGAGGTGCAAGTAATCCGTCCACGACCGCGGCGCCATCCCATATCTCAGCGTCTCCCGCAGCACGTCGATCCACAGTTGCTCCCCGCCGGCGTCGACGTAGCCTGGGCGCACCCGTATCCTGCCCCCGCGCCGCGCCAACGCGGCCAACTCCACCACCACGCCGTCCCGCGCGAGCGCCTGGCCCCTGACGGAGTGCCCGCTGCCGCGCGCGGCGACGGCGAACGGCCGCGGGGAGGCGTGCGCGAGCGCGAGCAGCGCGGCCACGTCGCGCTCGGTGGCGGGGCGGAAGACGGCGGCGGGGGGCGGCCCGGGCGAGCCCGCCGAAGTCGGCGGAGGCCCGGTCGAGGGCCGCGGGGTCGGCGGCGATGCTGGCGGCGGGGTCGAGCGGGAGGGAGTGGAGGTCGTGGAGCAGGGTGGTGGCGACGGTTGCGCCGGGCTTGCGCTGGCCGACGGTGGAGAGGAGGCTGCTGCCCACCATGAAGGTGAGGATGAGGGCGGAGGAAATGGAGCTCCTGGTGCTCCTCATGGCGGTGGCTGGTTGGAGGGGAGTGTGGGGGGAAGGAGAGGTATTTAAAAGGGCAGGGGAACGTGGGAAGAGATCTGTGGGGGTGCAAAGCCAAATCTTTTGGGCCGCTCATTCGCTGTGCAATGTGGGGAGCGGTGGTGTAAGAATACAAACGCCCGCGGCGGAGAATTAAAAAGTGAGTCACAGTAGAGTGAGGGGAGGGGCTGTGGGCCTTTGAGATACTTTGTTCGTTAGCTTAGGCTAATATTATTTATACCCATTGATGAGTCTCTGATATATCGAGGTGAGGCAAGAATCATCGGCACTATGAGCATTTGGGATGCACAACTGAGTTGACCACTCGGGTAGCATCACGATAGCTGAGTTCTTGGGAGTGCATTGGTAAATTAGAAGTTTGTATTCCCAAAGTCAACCCTCTTAGCTGCCAAGTGTTTTTACCATCTCATCACTAAGTCCAAACTGCTTGAGTCACAAAGGACACTCCTAAGGACGTGATCCCAATGGCACTAATTGAATGATTTATGACTACAAGTAAAACAAAGAAAGAAAAATACAATAAGATTGAATGTGTTTTTCTTTTTTTTTCTCTCTTTTCTTTTTCTTCTAAGGAAACAAAGCCTAATAGTTTCATTAGATTTAATTACTTGGAAGAAATTCACAAGAAAAAAAAAGAAAAATATAATAAATCTAGAGTCATGTTTCCTTAGAAGGAATTTAAGGAGGACACTCCTTAGATAGTTTCATTGGATTTAATTACTGGTAAGTCATGAACCCATGCAGGGAACATGAATAATAGAAGAAGCACTTTCAGATGACATGATTAATGGAAACACACTTGAAAAACTCCACCACGCAGGGAACAAGTACCTTTGGGATCAATGAGGGAAAGAAAAATGAATTACCCGAGTCAAACTCTTGAGTAATTTTTGACTTGATCATCAAAAGAGGATGTAGAGTATTCTCTTGCTTATAGGAGGTTAGTAGAGAAGAAGAAAGCACTATGCAAAGCTCTTATCCATTTTGACTTCAATGAGCCAAGTGAATCTAAGCATTCACCTCCAACAACATACCTAATCAAAATCATTCTTGAAATTTTTACTAATCTAAAAAACTAGTCATAGATATTATAAATGAGGGGGATGTGTTTATCCACATCAATATAGTATTGTTACTCTTAACATTAAGCTATGTGGTATGTGGGTCCTTGATAATAAATTTTCTAGCCTAGGGTGTGGAGAGCTATGCTGGAATGGGGACAAACTAATTCTCCCATTAAGATTTGATTTCTCTTCTAGTGAATGAGGACATGAAAGTGAAAAAAAAAAAAGTAGAAAATAGAGGACTAAGACAAGGCTAGTAACAAAGAGACCCTACACTAAATCATATATATATATTCTCAAGAAACAAGATCTTAGAGTGTTACATTGGTTGTCATTAAGTGTTAGTTGATGTAAAAGCTATGATTTGATCCATAGTGATGGCCTTTTGTTTGACAAGGATTATAAAAGATGGTTGCTTTCTCTCTCAAATTTTAAATTTCAAAGTTTTCTAAAATTATTAAATAAACATACAAGGACATCACTAATAAAGATTGAACCCTAAATCTATTTTAATTTAGTATAAATTCACTAACCACATAAGCAACCATACGATAGGCACATTTTGATTTGCTCAATTTTTAATTAAGATTGGGGAAGAAATTCTACACTATTTGTTGTTGTTGTTGTTTTTTTTTTTTTTTTTTTGCATTACAAAGATTGAATTTCTATATTTTTTTGACATATTAAATTAGTTTTCTAGAAGAATGATTAAATATATAAAATTAATAACTTACTACTATATTTAAATATTTGAAAATTAGGCTTAATATCACCAAATTAATAAATTAGTTTATTATTAGAAGAGTTGCAACAAGTGATATCAAAATGAATCTAATAATAATATGTGTCATAAGAGTTCAATAAGAAGAAGACATTATTGAACCAGTTTCACATCCTTTCGACTAAGAATAACTTTGTCACGTGCCTCTCTGCATAATAAAATTATACTAACATTCAATCTTTCGTTTCTTAATTTTATTAGGTCTCTTGGCTTAAGAAAATTCAAACTCTTTTCAAAAAATTTGGAATCAGGAGCGTTATTTTTGTTGATTTACTTTTTAGTATTCTAATTAAAAGAAGAAAACGTTGACCTAAAAGAATTTCAACAGGTCATCCAATGAGGTACAGTTGACTTTTAAAAGTGCTTACTAATTCCACCGCCCTTTGCCACCTCGGATCGAGGAAAAATATTATACTTGTAATCAAACTTGGTCAATCCAATCATTTAATCGCAAATATCTATCATCGATCTGTCTGTACTTCCCCTCTAATGAAACCTCTGACCCCCTGGAAGCTAGAAGCTGGCCGCCCTGCATTTTTTTTTTTGTTTCTCCCCATTTTGACTTTCGTAGAAATCACGGGAAGAGTCACACGTTTGTCAACGCCTGATGTCGTGGCTCAGTTACACGTTTCCTTAATCAGTGCATCGGAGCTTAGTCGGCGCGAGCTGCGTTGACTTTTTATTTCTTAAGAAGTTGTAACTCACAGTGGCGGGTCAAGAAATTAAGACGTGTGTTAAAAAGACTTCTTCATGATTGACATTATTCTGGAGGGCAAATTAATTATTAATTTTCTTTTTTAAAATTGAATATATAAATTTGCATCCACGGCATCTTCTAAGGAAGGTGCTGTCTGAATTATTGGCGAAATGCATACCCCCTAGAAAAAGAAATTAGCATCACAATATTTATTATAAATATTTTTTTTCCAATTAATAACATGATAGCTATATGATATCATCTTCTTTGACTTTTTTTTGGTTGCCACTCATCACATCTTAGTCAAACCTTTCAATCCGCTGGTCATAGATCTTATTCTATACATCTGAGTTCGTAGTGTATAATTCTATGGCTAATTCATTGTCTTATAATTAAATATTACCACTGAGTACACTAAACTAATATAATATTTTAATATATATATATATATATATATATATATATATATATATATATATATATATATATATATATATATATATATATATATATATATATATATAATTAATACTGAGCCCAATCATTCATTTATTTAAACAAAATTTAAATAATATATTTTTTCTAAAATTTTGTCATGCATCGGTTGGATAAGCACAAGTCAATCCGGGGTTTTTTTTTTCTTATGAAAATAATATAATTTTGTTATTACACCTAAATATTCATAGTAAAGCTATCTATGTATTAATTAAATTTAATTATATAAGTAGGCAATGAATTATAATTATATATTATATAACCACTTTATATTAGTCTCATGTCCGCGTAGATACGCATAGTGTTAGGCCCCGGTCCAACCGGTTTGGCCCAGGCCCAAACATGGGTCCAAATCGAAGCCCATGGGGAGGAAACATTCGGTCAGCGCGGGACGTTGACCCGAGTGCGGCGTCATCAGCGCACAACACAGCGACGTCGTCGTCTCCGCGTGTGTCGGACGCGGACGCGAACGATGTTTCGAATGGCGACGGACGCAGCGACAACGGGAGAAGCGGCGTAGGAATCGGGCGGCAGGCGCTCGATGCCCTAACCGCGTGAGACGGGGTCGCGCGGAGCTTCAAGAGGCGGCCCTCTCCTCGTTAAATAACGGGGACGGACGAAGCAGAGGAGGCTTCGACTCCATCTTCATCCGCCATTAACGACTACAACGAAGCTTGGTGAAGCTTCGACGAGAGTGAGAGATTGTAACCGGCGTCGAGGAGACGACCGGCGAGGGAGGGAACGAGGGCACCGGTCAGGGTATCGGCGGCGAGGTGTGTAGTTTTGCCAGCGAAATAAAACGAAGCTTTTATTCCATCTTCCCTTTCCTCTGCTCTCCACCTGATCTGGCGACGACAGTAGGCGGCTGTCGATCGGCTACGTCCGGAGGTGAGAACGACGTAGGCGACGTCGTTCCGGCGAACGCTCGAGCTTGACGCTCGGTTTCAACGCTCGCGGCGTCGCGAGGAAGAAGACGACTCGGCAATCGAGGCGCGAGTCAACGTTCGAATCGAACGAAATCGAAATCGGATTTCGATTTCAGGCTGACGTCAGTGGGGCGACGCTGACGTAAGGCGGTGCGATTTCGAAATCAAATTCACGGCGGACGAATTTCGGGCGGCTGATGCAAAGGTGACGTCAGTGTTGGAGATTTACGAGCGGCGGTGAAATCCGATCGAGGGCTGACGTCACGCTGACGCCAGCAAGGCTATGATTTTGACTTTGGTCAAAATCAGAGGAGGTATTTAATTTGGGGTTCCGTTTCTTTTCGGATTTCTAAATTAGGGTTAGGGTTTTTTCTCCGTGCGAATTGTATTTTGGGATAAAAATTATCCGGGGAGATTAGGGTTTCCAATTTAAGGCCGGAAACCCTAGGGAGAGTTGCGTTCTGGTATTCCGCCGGACGGCCCTGAGACAACGGATAAGCGCTGTTTTCAGGCCGATCCGACCGAGGCGTGACACATAGAATGTTCGCACAAGTGTAGCCCTTCTATACGAGCCAATATAAGGGGGGCTATATAGAATTTCCATTTAAAAACTCACAGTTCATTATAAGTAAATCTTATAATACTGATAAATGCAAATATTAAAGAACACGGATTAATGTTATTTTTTTTATATAAATCTATATTTTTTTGATTAAAAAAATAAAACATGATATAAATGTGATTGTTTATTTATTGAAGGTGCTCCTCAATTTTTTTTTCTATTGTTACATCTTTTGTCAATGGAAATCCTATCATTCAATCATGTCAACATTTAATTAGATCTTTCAGGGTCACTTTCAGAATTAGTAAAATCCAATCTGAAATAAATCTCAAATTTGGATCCAAACCTTATACTATAGCTCTATTAAAAATAGAATTCTAAAAGGTCCCTATATGGCTGTCATAGATTTGTAGATTGATGGAGGTGTTGTTCGTTAAATTAGATGGTGTGCTTCCACAAGGAAAGTCAACCTTTTGCTTTCCACTACGATAATCAAGACTGAATCTAGACCAAATCTTTTTCCAAATTTCTCTATCAACTTGAAATGCTTTCTATTTCATGAAAACAAATTTGTTCGTTCCTAAAGCTACTAAACATTTTCAATTTCAAAAATATATTACAAAGGAGATATTTAATAATTTTTAGAAATCTTTTACTCTATTATATACTAGTCCTACTTTGCAATTTTAATAAAATAGACGTCTTAATCTAGAAGTAAAGATGAATATGCTTTTCTATATATCGTGGCTTGGTGGACAAAAAGTAAGATTTGACAAGAAGGCTAAAAGGGACTACAAAAGATACCATGACATAAAGCCTCTAAAAGTTAGAGAATAGAGGCTAGAAAAAAGAGTGGAATGGAGACTCCATAAACCACCCTAAAAGTGGGAATAGAAATCTAACGTAGCTCTCAATTGTTGAGTAATTCTTCTTGAACGTAGGTCATCTCATTAAATTATAACAATTTATTTTTTTTTTGTCTCTCTATTTTGATCTATTTTAATCAAACAACATGAGTTATGATTTACTCAATAAGATAGCTCGAGTTACAATTTACACGATTGAGCAATCCAAGTCAAAATTCACTTAACCAAATGGTTTGAGTCAAAATCAATTTAGACTCAAGCTAGTCATTGCAAAAGAATTCTTGCATCAAATAATATCTAATGCATAATAGTTACATCAAACGATGAAGGTGTTGTTTTCTAAAAGGTGTCTCCAAATAGTATCCTTACATAAGATTTGGGACCCTTTAGGGCTCTTATCCAAAAATGGTGCTCTCTTTTTTCTTATATTTTGGACAGAAAAAGGGGTGGATTCATAAAAAGTAATCTTTGTCAACTTCTCTTGCACTGTGCTCATGTGGTGAAATGAGAACTGCGTGCGATTTTGGTTGGGTGGCCATCACACCAAGTAGGTTTAGGTAGCTACGCACATGGCAATGCCAAATTGCCAATTCTTAGTCCACATGTGGTGACCCAACATATATCAATTCATACCATTTAGTATGACGGTACAAATCAGTCCGATCTTATCTTGGTACCAAAAATAATATTGGTATCGATGAGTGAAGCTACTCACTGAAGCTTTGCTCACAGCAGATGAATGAACAAAGCTTCTGCATTAGGCAGTGTTTTTTATTTTTTTTTGACGGAATTTACAGCAGAAAAAAAGCGTAAAACGAATCTAGTAGATTTTGCCACTAGATTTAATGTATTTTTTTTTTCGCTGTATACTCCATTAAAAAAAACACAACCTTAAAGAGCAACATAAATAACAAACAAATGAAGCTTTGTCTCGTTGCAGTACATGTCAGTATCATCGGCACAAATTGATATGCAATAGTCTGAGCTTAGATTATAACTCTGATCTAGACCAGTTCTGCAAGCTTTCGATAGCAGTAAAGGTGAAGATTTAGAGGGAGTAAATACGAGGAAAAAAAATGGAAAGCATGACATAATAATCATGGCTGATCAATTAATTTATTAGTTGTAGAAATTTCTTCTAATTTAAGTGCGTGTACCTTGAGGTCCAACGCACTTGAATGCTTCCAGGGCATGGGTCACTGACTTCATTCTCACCATGCTGGGATCTGAGATGACAGGCCTTGGACTCTTGTTGGACACACAGCAGCCTAAGGTCTACCCTCTAGGAAACAACCTCATCCAATACTTTATTTACCCTTCCTCCTTCGACCATACAAACTCAAACTTTGGAAGCTTTCACTTGCTCAGAAACTGATGACTTCGTCAATTATTGCAGGTGGAATGCTGTTGATCCACATTAGTTATGCAATCTTTTCAACTTTGAGAAACAATAAGTTAGTTCAGATGGCAATGTGCCAGGGTCAGCAACACACAATCCCATCTTGGAAAGATTATATAGATCTATCATCAGTATGCTCTTGTCAAATCTCAAAAGTTACTTGCCATTATACACCAGAAAGCTTTTCAAACAGATAAAGGCATTTTGGATAAAAATTCAGATGAGAGAAAAAAAAATCCTCTTGATTTTCTCAGCACACAACTTTAGAGCCAAACTATCAGGCAAATATATTACTGAAGCAGCTCTGCCTCAATCATTCTCCATGCAGAAACAAACGTGTACATGCATGAAGCATTATTGATGCCATGGCTGGAGCCAATGGTTTGGGGCTCAGATGATGAGACACAGCCACGTGAAGCATCCTTGGGGTCGCATAAACATCAAACTTGTGCCACGCTGGCAACAAGTCAGCTCCAACTTGATTGATCATGGAGGACTGACATTATTTTGTTGGATTGCTCGTGTATAGATGGAAGCAAACCACGATGGATGGATGCTGTATCTCTTATCAAGGATCTCAAGTATCAGGATTTGGTCTCAGTGGAAGAGACAGGGAAGATGGATGCTTGAAGGGTCCCCCTGGGGATCAATCTAAAAGAGCCTGGCGGTGCTCAGATGTCTCAGGCAAATTCCTTTATTTTAATCTGAGCTGGTTGCAGAAGAGTTCGCTCACTCAAGCTCATACAACATGGTGTGGGCTTTGTGTGAGATGGGGCTTCTTCCTTTTGCTTGCAACTTTTGATTCTGTTCTGCTGAAAAAGGAGGATTCAGCTTCAGATGGCACAGAATTAAAGAGACAGATCAGAGAGGATATGCCCGAGATGTGGCATTCACTGGATCACACTATTCAGATCAAAGCTGGCACTAAGAAATCATTCGACTGGTTTCAAAATCTTATCTTGTTTCTGTTCATCTTGAATGAACCTTTTCTAAAAAAGAAAGCAAGGAACCAAATCTGGACTTTTATTTCTTAGTGCGGAGTCTCCTTTCACATCAACAGGCAACTAGATCATCAGAGCAGTTTTTTTTTTCTACTCTTGCTTAAACTACTGATGTCACAGGGAGAACATGCAAGAAAAATTGAGGCTCAATGGTTTAGCAAAACTTGCCTATTTTCTACTAATGAAATAGGTAACAATTGAAACTAGTAGTTGAGTGCCTAAATCGTTATTGTTTTCATTTATGCTTTTAATTTATATATCTTGTTCTTGTTTATCACCTGTGTTATTTATTTCAGTTCTTGGTTTTGCAGTGGATCTTAGTCAAGGAATTCACAGAATTTTTTTATAATTGGAATAAGTGAGTGTAATTACAAAACAATAGTATCAAAGTATGAGACTGAAAAATGATGATATGGAAGATCTGGTGAAGGCACGCATAGTATTAGCATAAAATCCTTAACATTATCCCCTGCTTAATAGAGTCAATTGCTATTTCAAAATAGAATGCTGTATTTCCAAGTCCGGGTAAGTTACTTTTAGAAATTTACATAATCTTCCAATGCGATAATAACAAAAGGACCTTGAGATGATCAAGTTGATATTTGATTGCCTAAGATCGACCTGGATGTCAATCCAAATTAAATCAAAAGTACTTTAATATCATTGCTAAAGATCAACCTCAATGAATATACTTTCATTCCTCATGTATTATTGTACATAGATGATCCTGCGACCGTTTACTAACATACAACATACTCAAACACTCACTGTATTGCCAAGAACTTTCATCTTCCTAGTGATGCAGACAGCCTGTTGTGTTAAAAATTTTCAGCACCTGGGGTGGAGAAGTCTGTGTGAAAGCCCGAGTGACACTCGTCTCTTATACATAGACTTTCACCCCAAGAACTAACCGTTTTTACTCAGCTCGGTGTTAACATCCAGTAGATCTTGACTCAGACTCTGGATCCAAGTAAGAAAGAGCGAGTGTACCCGTCTTAATAACTCTAATTCTCTAACTTACCTGCTGCAGTACTTAAGCACTTGCACGATTTCCAGTCATGGTTTTGCGACCACATTGACACCTGCAAGGCCAGTGCTCCCAAATGATTTCGAGGCTCTCTCCAACAATACAGATGCTCTGATCTTCATTGTACTTTTAGAAAGAAAGAGGCCCAAATTCTAGACTTACCTTGTAATGTAATTTTGCATCTGAACAAACAAACAGAACAACTATGTGGTTTGTACCTCTTTTGCTCCATGAGGTTCCAAAAACAAAGAATATGCAACCAAATTAATCATTACAATTAGATTTTAGCACAATGAATACAACCTGTAACTCAGTGGTGCCATGGAATTACCGTTGCTATGCCAAGCATATACAACTTTAGAAAGAATTGATGTGATTGGTATCAAGGTCAATCATATCAACTGTAGGGAATCTAAATTCCAATCAGAAATCATGATAATCTTCCATTTCACTGCTTACAAGCAAGATGATTCTATAATTCAAGGAGCCAAAGACCCTTCTTGGGATACTAGGGTTCTTATTTTAGGCATCTTATTTTACTAAACTTTTTGATGTTCCTTGTGTCTCATATTTTGAGAAAGGCAAAATTTATTTAAGGTTGCGAGCAACTAAAGGACCTATTTCTTCTAGATATTAGAGATAGTAAGAAATCCAGATGGGCAGAGAATGTGGCCACTAACTGAACCTTGTGAATGAAAACAATCTTGAACAGTTTAGCATAATGGAATTTGGAATTCTTTTAAAATAATTAATGAATGACAAGAAGAAAACAAACAATAATATGAGACATTTTTGTTTGCAAAAATCAAAGATAATAATCAAGTGCAAAGAAAAAGAAACTGATTTAGGTGAAGAAGTAGGTGTACACCATAATCTCAATGGAGGGGAGAAGCTGATATCCTCTGCTTGATGTAAACGTGCAAAAAAGGGAGAGCATGGTAAAGTAACACAAGAACTTTTTTGGCCTAATAACATACATGAATCAAATACTTACGCTATGCAATAAACATGAATTGATAAGACAACTATTCTATGCTAAAAACTGAACATAAGACAAATACAAGAGCATGAAGTTATGATGGGCAAAGAACTTACTTGAAGGGAGATGGATGGAATTCATTATCATTGAATTGATTGTTGTAGGAGCATTGATCCTGTTCTTGTAGGAGCCACTAAGGATGAGATCTTGTGATAGAGACTTGAAAACAAAGTTGTTACAAATTTGTTCTAGACCTTACAACTTTATGATCCAGATTAGCCCAGGCGACTTAGAATATGCATGGAAACTTAATAGGCATAGAATAATAGAACCTTGGTCGTAAAATTTAAAGGTTGGTCATAAAATTTAAAAGATTGACATTCTATTCTTATTTAACAAAGTAGGTGAGTAAGTGTCAAACTCACTTATCTTAAACTTGCTGACTTGTTAATTACTCATTTGGGAAAGATATGATTTTTTTTATCATTTGTTCATCCTATTCTTGTGGCCTTCATCAATCAATAATACCTCAAATGTCCATCTCCTTACATTATCACCCAACTCACTTTGCTTGCAAACACTCATCTATGTCAGTCAAGATGTTGTCGACTTCTTTATTGGTTAAGAACAAAGCAATAAAAAATATTTTTGTTTGTATTATTATGCTACTACATGATTCTTCCTTCAATTAATATTATTTTATTTTACTATTTAGAAAGTAGTAAACACTAAATAGTAGACACATCCACTAGTGGATCTAGTTCAAATCAATTGATACAATAGTATTATGTTAGTGTATATATGTTAAATTTATTATAAGTAAATAAATATATCAATATAAATATAATTTAAACTATTTGGTAGGATATTTTGATCCTACATATTGACACAAATTAGATCCCATGGAACCTTCCTTGTTCCTGTGTAGGAACTTAGGCCTCGTTTGGCCCCGCACATATGCAGTAGCCGAGGCAAAAGTTGTGAGAAGCTCCAAATTGGAGCTTCCGCCAGCTTCATAAGCCCAGTTTGGCGCGACGGCGCTTCCAATGGCGGGGCGACGGGGCAGCCACTTTATACTTTTTCTGTCTGTTTGTTTCGCTGCTTGTGCGGCATAACAGTCCGCATTTTTTTACTATAGCGGAAGGCAGAAAAATCCAGCTTTTGTAACTGCCGGCTGCCGGGCGACTGTGCATACGCCTCGACACGCGTGCACAACAATGAAAGGAAAAAAATGTTAAAAAAGTATCCGCACCCAGGGTCGAACCATCCTCGTTGCATAATATTACACAATGGCAGATGTCAAAGCAATTCTTAATTATTTTTAATATTTATAAAAATAATACCTCATTATGCATATTTTATTCAAAATCAATATATTAATATATATTCATTAACATAATATATAATAATCTTTTATTAGTGATTTTAAAAATATTATTCTAAGTATCTTTTTTTTATTAGTTGTCATTAACATAATATGTATTTCTAATCTATATATATATATATATATATATATATATATATATATGACAACTATATATATTTATATTATTTTATCTTTAATATGTATTGTTAATCACTACATATGTATATTATATATATAATTTAAGTAAGTAGTATATTGAAATTAATTATTTGATTTTATAAAATTTAATAATTTTATTAAAAATTATAAAAATATTTTATGAAAAATAATAATTTTATTTGATATTAAAATTAATTATTTAATCTTATAAATTTTAATAATTTTATTTAAATACTTTACAAATAATTTTTAATACTTTATAAATAATTTTTATTTCATTATAAAAATATATAATTTTAACTTTAATATATTTTATTAAATTAGTATTTATTAATAACACTAATGACACAATAGATATATAAAATAAATTTAATAATAGTTGCTACAGTCACAGCACAACTAGATTCACCAAACACCCTTAACAACAGGTGCTACAGTGACAATACAGCTGTGGCAGCGCAGCTGAACCAAACTAGCATATACTTTTTTTCTCTACAAAAGCTATCTTGGATTGTGTGCATAAGTGGGGCCAAACGGGGCCTTAGTCTTGACAAGCTTATTTGAGAGAGGTAGAGAAGGGAAGAGAAAAAATTAGAGAAAACATTATCCATGATGGAGACCTATTTGTAAATATAAAAAGGCAAATGATATCTCCTTGTTCCGGATTACAACTTCATGGCTCAACACAACCTTACAGTACAGTAATGTAAACCTCACATCAAGAACAAAATGAGAGAAAATAAAACTCAAAACATCGTTCTTCATTTCTTATTGTCTCGCTAAACTAACCTACATGTACTGAAACACAAATAGCCACTAATACTACCTAAACTATCCACCATATTATTACCTGATTAACAGGATTTCTTTTCTGTTTTGTTTGCTCTGATTCATCAATGCTCAAGAGGTCTACTAACGTACTTCAACAGCAGTTCTATGAACTATTTGCGAGTGTCTTTGAGTGGGATTTGCAACTCTACCTAAAGGATTTTTTTTTTTAACCAAATTTGTATTAAACATGAAAATTTATGAACACATAAGAACTATACAAGATACCACAATATTGCAATTCCGAAGCAAGCAGGAAGCATCATCAGAAGGTACAAAAAGTTGAAAAATATGCTTCAGTTACACAAGATAGCAAGAATTGCACTGACAAAAATTGAAATTGATAACCTTCCACTGATTTTCCAGCGCTTAGAACGAAAGACCATGCTCCCGCGCAGCATCAGCTAGAGCTTCTATGCGGCCATGGAAAGGATAACCACCTCGGTCGAAAGCCACCTTCGTAATCCCCTTCTCCATGCAAGCCTTCGCAATGGTTTCACCCACCTTCTTCGCCACCTCAATCGTCGGACCAGAAGAGTAATCGTACTCCTCGGAGACTGGCTTCTGCACAGTTGAAGCTGAAGCCAGCGTGTGCATCTTCGAATCGTCGATCACTTGGACGTACAGGTGTTTATTGGATCGGAAAACGCACAGCCTTGGCCTCTCCGGGGTGCCTTCCACCTTCTTCCGGATGCGTTCATGGCGCGCGGTGCGGTTTTCTCTTCTGGTGATGGCCTTCGCCTCTATTCGAAGGCGGCGTAAGGTGGCCGGCGCAAGAGGCGTCGCAGATCGGAGAGAGAAGAAATGCCCAGAAAGGAAGGCGCTGTTTCCGGCCATCACCGCCGTCGCCGAGGGAGAGGAAACGAAGAGCGAGGAATGAAGCATCTTCGCCGCCGCTAGCCGAAGAGGACGAGCTCTACCTTATCTCGAACTGACTCATTTAATTGGATTAGATTCCAAGTGGATTCGGGTTTCGGTCAGCACTCACACCAGCAGCGGTTACGGTTGGAGGTCCGACCCGATTATCCGAATCCAGTAGCATTCGCTTATATTTCTTTCACCCATCTCCACTATTTTTGTTTACTTCATCGTTATGGTTTCTGTACAGAATCTAATTGTGATTTCCAAGAATTGCTGGGCTAATGTGTAACACAGCCAAACTTTGTTTCCTTGGCCTCAGAACCTTCTCTATCCCTAATGCCTCTTCTTTCGCCTGAAAACCCTCGTCTTTCCCTCTTGTGCGCGAGCGGCGACCCTTCGGTGATCAGCGACGACGATTCCATCTTCGATCAGCGTGAAGGCGGTGCCATACCTCTTCTCTCCGTTCTCGGGTTGGCTGACGACCATATACCCTTGGTGCGAGTATCACCTCTCAGCACACATAGCTGACGATTCCTGTGTCGGCGAGAGTTGATCTCGGTGGGGATCTTTCTTCTTCTTCTTTCTTCCAGCGAGGAGTGATACAAAGCATCTCCTTCCTGACAAGCTGTGTCGCATCGTCTTGACAAACCGTGACAAATTCTCTCTTCTTTTTCTCTTCTCGGCTGAACCTAAGGTGAGTTCTGTCAAATTCATCCATTCATCTCTACATGCTGTGGGAACATGCAACCTGTATTTTTCTGATCGTTAAATATGATTAATCTTGATCTCTATTTTAATCTGGCGCAGAGATTACGTACATTATATGATCTTTCTCTGATGGTAGCGACTGATTTTTCTAATTAATATAGTAGCATCAACTTGTTTACATCTTCTGTTGACGAGAGTCAATTATCAAGTTGTATATAATGGATTGATCACAATTTAAAACAATAAATAACTGCATTCAATTCTATTTCTTTGTGCTTTACTTTAAATATGATCAATCTTGATCTCTATTTTAATCTGGCACATAGATTACATACATTACGTAATCTTTCTTTAATCGTAGCTACTGATTTTTCTAATTAATATAGTAGCATCATCCTGTTTACATCTCTATTGGCGGAGTTAATTATCAAGTTTTTTATAAAAGATCGGCCATAGTTTAAAACCATGAATAACTGCATTCAACTCTGTTTCTATGTGCTTACTTTACACTCACAGTAATAGACATTCATTAATGTTTGTTCGAAAAATAATAATTAGAAAACCATTTATTCTAACATTAACAGTAGCTCTTGTTGCTATATATTTATAACATCAAAACAGAAACTGCTCCTGAATGTTTATCAAACCTGGATAATTTAATTATACACCTGGGATGATACTGCTTGATCTTTAATCTCATGTATTAAGTTTGATAAAAAGGAAATGTAAATGTTTTATGTAGTGTTAACCTTGGTGATATGTTTTGTCATAATCAAGTTTTAGTGTCTTTACAACGTGCAGTAATAGCATTTTATAGGTTTTTATAAAATGTCTTCATTTGATAGTATTGATAAAGTTGATAAGAATTGCAATAATATATCAATTCTATCTTCAACCAATATAGAACTTGGTAGAGTCAAGTTCGGCAAACAACCAATATAGAGTTGGCCTCCATATGTTCCATATAATGCTCTTGTTTTGATTTCAAATACACTGCCTTCAAGTAAACTTCCTTTAGTTGAATCTCAAATCTCAAACGACCAAAATTACTAATTTATAAAATTACTAACCTACTAATTTTATAAATTTAATTTAGTAAATTAGTAAAATTTAGTAAAAATTAGTAAATTAGTAATTATTTATTTTTACTAATTAGTAATTAGGCAGTAAACCTTTACTAATTTTACTAAATTAGTAAAATTACTAATTTAATAAGAATATAGCTTTATGGCTTAAGTTATTAAAACAGCATCACGGAGGGTTTCGTTGTAGGGTTTATTGCATCATCGATTTGAAACTTCCACTTCTTTGCATCAAACAGTTCTAAGCAATGCTGAATCTATCCTTCCTCTTCTTCTTCCTCGCATTAAACAGTTTGACAGGTTGTTAGATTTTAATTGTTCATGTTATTATTAATTATTTGTTATGCTTCTTGTTGGCTTTCTTTGTTTCTCTTTGAATACGTTCTTTTGTGAGAATATGAAGAGTATGATCATTTGCGATATTGTTGGTTTAATCTTTTTCGGTAGTCTTTTTGTTTTGTAATTTGAAATATGTGTAGTGGTCATGACAACTTTTTGATTTAAGCATCATTGCTTGGAACTAATTATTAAGGGAAACAAATTAGATATGTTAAGAAAGAGGAGCAGAAACCATGTAATTCCACTTGCGATCCTTTATTGAAGTACCTTTGCCTTTTTTGATTTTTTGGGACAGACTATGTTGTAAGGATCGTTAAATGATTGAAATTCAAACTTTTGAGGAATAATTTCACATCTCATACTTCAATGGTTACAAACGTAGGAATGTTCACTGTGATTTTAAATTCCACGATGTTTTGTTTTATTTAAATGTGTATGATATTAAGTAGCTGGCCAGATGGTGAACTCACTCCTGCAACATCACATTCATCTTCGTGTAAGATTTGCATGTGCATATGGAGATAATATGAAGTTGGTTAATTTTTTATTTGTTTTATGCTTGCTTGTAGTTTACCATGGAACATGGTTCACTGTCAGATTTGAGCTCTTCAACTTTTTCGTTAGTGGATGAGGATCACACATTGGCAAACTCTCTCGTATTCGTATTAAATCAGGAGTAAGATACATTATTTAGTTATCTTTGTACGTGTATATGTGTTGCCAATTTTACAAGATGTTATAGCTTTGAAATGCTAGCTATAGTGTCATCGTTTCACTGTATCATTCTAGTTGAGGAGGTTATTGCCATAGATGATATTGTAGTGGCCTAGTGTTCTATTATGTTATTTAATATTGATGTTGTGAATGATCATTTCATTGCATGCATACCAATGTATGATTATATAAGAAGATTATGTAGATATTTTTAGATATTACTACAGATGAATGATTTTAGTGTTTCATCTATTTCTTATGGTACAACACTAAGATCTAGTTGAATGATAAATACCCCCCCACATAATTTTTTTCTTCATTTTAAATTGATAGTCATGGAATTAAATAGATGTTTTTCAATATCATTGCAGATTAATCATTTTGCTGTTTACATCTATTTCATATGGTAAAACTCTAGTGTCTAGTTGTTTAGTATATAATTCTAAGCATGCATATTTTCTTGTGCATTTTAAATTGATACATATTTTCTTTAAAGGCATCACATACTCATTTATGATTGTAAAGTGGTTCTTTGTTCCCACAAACCCTGGTGCTTTGATCTATAAGAATGTTCAATAATGGTTTCATTGTTTATTAGCATTCCTCATGTTGAGATGAAATAAAGTATATATGTAAGTGGTGAAACATTGCTATGAATTTCTTGGTTGGGCAATTAAGAGCTTTCTTCAATTAACATGATGTATAGGTTGGCAACAAATGAAATATCTATACAAGTTGAAATTTTGTTGCAAGCCCAAGCCCATGGTTTTCATGGTTCCACATTCTATGTTCTCATATCTAATAGTTTTTTGAATTACTGTTTATAATGATTTCTAGTTCAAAATTGACATTTGACGTTGAGAAACTTGGCTATATCTCAACATCATGATGTTCTTTAGATCGGTAGACTTGAAGTTGTAGCATTTAGTTCAATGTTCTTAATGTAGCATACGTTTATGGTGACAAATCGTCTTATTAGTTGGGTTAATAATTGTTATGAATATTAATAGGTCTTGTGTTAATGGGTTAGTGATTGTAGATCACTTGTTGGTGTGAAAATTAGCGTTTTTCGTTATTATGTTTTGTAGAGGCCTATATAAAGATTTAAGTGCTTGTAGTAGACTAGATTATGATGAATTAAATTATTGGGTTATTGTGAGAAAAGGTGCTTTGCCAATTGTCGTTTCATCTGCTTAATTTTATTATTGTCATGCGAACTGAAATCTATGCTTATATAAGTGCTTTTTTTTTTGCAGTCCAAGGGTGTCATTTTGTGGTTATAGTATTGATCATCCTTCATCGAACAAGGTCAATATAAGAATTCAAACCACAGGTATCATATTATGTACAACTAGCTACTCTCAAAATCTATCTGTGCTTATGTATGTATTGCTGTCTTTGAAATTTTTATGGTGAATCTTGTGGTTGAATAAATTACTAGTCAATTTAAGTGAGGTCTCAACTTATAATTATTTATTTATGTATTGTGTCTGAGCTGGTGTAAATGTGATTTTGTTAGCTATAGGTGGACTTATTGGGAAATCTTAATTGCAAAGTCTTATAAAGAATGAAATTGTAGTTCTATGTGACTAGTTAGCAATATGTACACCAACGGTTGAGAACCGGAACCGGCCGGTTTCTCCAGTTTATACTGGTCTGGCGAGGGACCGGCATCGGAGCACAGGGCCGAAGCCGGAGAAAGCAAAACGAAGCTTCCTTCAAAGCTTCCTCTGGCGGCGGAAGCTTCCATCAGCGGCAGGGGCGAGAAGCGGCGGCGCCGGGTGCTACTTCGCTTGGTTTCATTGAGATCTTGCTCCAGATTTTGCTCTGGTATGTACCGATCCGACTGCCGACCCAGTCGCTTTGACCGGCTCTTTAAATCATGATGTACACAATTGGTGGTATGTTCCTTGTTTCATGCCTTTGGGTAGTCTGTGGAGATAAAAAAGTGTCCATTCCTCTAAGCCAACAATAAAAAAACTAGTCCAAACCAAGCAATACGAATGGTTTGTACTAGTCCCTACACATGAACCAAGGTAGTGGAGCAATGAGAAAGAAGAAAAAGAAGAAGGGAGGAGAGAAAGAAGAGGAGAAGAAGGAATAAAGCTTGTCTACCTCCACTCGTCTCTTGCTACTGAGTCAGGTCGAGAGGAAGAGGAGAAGAGGAAAGAAACTCGTGGCTAGAGGAAAGAGTAGATGGAGATTTTGCATTGGGCGAAAGCTGCACTCACTTTCATTACTAGTTGTGCTTGGTTCTGTTTGATAGATTGCAGAGACGAAGGCACTGAAGAGATGAACCGATGTGGACCTTTTCCACTCATCATCTTGGTATGTTGTTGGTGTGTACCAAAACGAACCACTGCATACACAGTTCAAGCTTGGACTGAAGGACTGAACCACTATTCCAGATCAGTTTTGCTTTGAGCCCTTTTGCCATTAAGGAATCTAGCTTCTTGTTGGATAGCCAAACATGACCTTATCCTAGTGTCTAGTAAGATCATTTTGGACAGGTAAAACACTAAAAATTCATGTTATAACAAGATAGCTCACATCATATTCCTTCCACAGTGATATGCACCAAGGATTTTAAAACTAGTCTGAATCGGCCGGTTTTTCCAGTCCGGTCCGATGGACTAGAGTAGCGTCGGAGCAGCACGCTGGGAGATGGAAGGAGAAAGAGAAGGAAAGAGGCAGAGAAAAGGAGAGTAAGGGGCGAGCGGGCGATGGAGGATGCGGGTTCCTCTTTCCTTTTTTTTTCTTCTTTTTTTCTTGCTATTTTCATCAAAATTTCGTACGTAAAAATGGTATATACCGATCCAACCAGATCTAGAAACCTTGATATACACTGTTACTTGCTACTTGCAATCTGGACATGATGCTTATAATTATTTGACTATTAGTTATCACGTGAGCAAGTAGCAAGAAATAATACTGAAATAAGTGTGATATTTTTCTTATAGCTTAAGTTGATGATAATGTAACTGAGTTAATGGTGAGAAAATGAATAATTTTTTTTCATTAATATAATATGGAAAGCTACAGATGACTGGTGAAGTTCATATATCTTTTATTTTAAATTTAACAACTAGAAACTTATGTTTGTATTTGGCCTGTTTTTGTTTTTGAGGTGATGATGTAACTATAAAATTATTGGCTGGCACTGTCTCTTTCCTGCTGTCATGATTTTTTTATGCTCATTCATCTCGTCCCTGGTATGATGATGTTTCTATGCTCATTCCATATTCTGCAGTTTCGGGTGTTTTCTATTGTAGTTAATATTTACAGACTAAATGCATTTTTCTTTTTTTTATTTCATTTTGCTCATTTTTGTGCTGATATTATCGTGTGGTTACAAGATTGTATGTTTATTACTGTATTATACCAGTAATACAGTCATTGCTTGCTTGGGTTGAGAGTAATGCGTATTAGTTATATATATTTGTTGTACTAATATGCTAAGTAACGTGTGTTAGTTGTTTACTTGGGTTGAGTGTCATGTGGCTTCTCAAAGAAGCAAGTGTCTGAGCTTTCTTGTGTGTAAAGTAGGTCAACTGCCATACAAAAAGGTACGGTGAGAAAACTAAGAAGCATGAAGAACATTAGGTGAAAGAAAAAATGTATCGTCCTTAGCCGTAAAAAGTTCTAGCATTTCCATCTTCGTCATCTTATCTTGTTTAGAGAGATTGTGTGGGTGAAGTGTTTTCAGCTTGCCAACATTCTGGTATTAGGGCAAGGTTGAGAGAGAGCATCAAATCACAGTTAGAAAGTGCAGAAAAGAGGTTTTGAAAATATGGCAAGCAACAAGATTATCAGCCTAAGTACAGTTCAAGTTCCTCTCTTCCAAGGGGAAAAAATATGATTTCTGGGGTGTGAAGATGAAGACTCTGTTTGGGTCACTTCAAATGATAGAGATGATTGAATCGGGATATGAAGAACCAAGTGCTGATACTAATATTACAATAGCCAAAGTGAGAGAGTTCAAAGAGAAGAAAACTCTTGATGCAGCTGTTCTTGGGTGGGGAGTTTCTAATGTGATCTTTCCTAGAATAATGAGAGCAACAAAAGGAAAGGAAGCATGAGAGATCTTGCAAAAGGAGTATCAAGGAGATGAGATTAAACTTCAATAACTTGGAAGGGATTTTGAAACTATGAAAATGAAAGAAAACGAGAAGGTTGATGAGTTCTTCACTAGATTTATTGAAGTAGTAAATGAAATAAAACTTATGGCGAAGAATTTAGTGGTAAGAGAATTTTAGAGAAGATTTTAATTAGTGTTCCTGAAAAGTTTGATCCCATTGTTGATGTGATTGAAGAGACTAAAAATATGGCAAGCTTGGGTGTGCAAGAGCTAATTGGTTCCTTGAAATCTTATGAACATAGGTTGGCAAGACACTCAGAAAAATCAGTTGAGGGGGCTTTCCAATCCAAACTAGTTCTTGGTTGGTTCCAAAAATCAAGAGCAAGGTTCAAGTACAAACTAAGAAGGAAGAATACTTTGGAGGTAGTAGATATAGTAGAGGACAAGGAAGAGCAAGAGCAAGAAGTCAAAGTTTTAGAGGTAGGTAGAGGTAGATTTGGTTATGATAACAAACTAAGTGATAAAGCTGGTCATTTTTCCAAAGACTGTTGGTATAATGACAACAAACCAAAATGTCATAATTGTGGAAGGCTTGGTCACATGAAGAAGGATTGTAGAGTGAAAAATGATCAACAAACAAACATGGTTAAAGAAAAATAAAGTGATGGAAATTTGTTTTATGCATATCAAAGTGTGTTGGAATAAAAATGTGAAAGATAGCTTGTTGATAGTGGTTGTAGCAGTCATATGACAAACAAAACATCTCTCTCAACTTGGACACTACATTTCAATCGAAAGTTATGGTGGGAAATGGTGAGTTCATTCAAATAAAAGGCATTGGGACAATTGGGGTCCATACAAAAAGAGGAGTAGAAAGTATTCTTGAAGTTTTATATGTTTCTAATCTCGATCAAAATTTGTTGTGTGGGACTCCGTGTAGAGCATGGATATACACTACACTTTGAAGCAAATTCCTGCACTATATTTGACAAGAAAGAAAAAAAAAGATTATCTTAACTAAAGTGGAGATGATGAATAAGTGTTTCCCACTTGAATTCAAGTATGCTAAAGATGTTGCAATGAAAGTGAGTAGAGAAGATATTTTTTGGCTTTGGCATAAAAGACTTGGTCACTTAAACTTTAGAGGACTGAAATTGCTTCATCAAAAGGGTATGGTACAAGGGCTTTCGTTTATTCATGACAAGAGCAAAGTATGTGAAGGATGTGTACTTGGGAAGCATCACAGACGATCTTTCCCTAAGGGAGTTGCTTGGAGAGCTAAAGAAAAGCTGGAGTTAGTGCACACTGATGTTTGCAGGCCTTTGTCTACAACTTCTCATTCAGGGAATAGGTATTTTATATTATTTATTGATGATTATACAAGAATGACATGGGTTTATTTTATGAGACAAAAATCTTAAGTGTTCTCAATTTTCAAGAAATTTAAATGTTTTGTTGAAAATCAAAGTGGATGTAGTATCAAAGTGCTGAGAAGTGATAGAGGAAAGGAGTACACTTCAAGAGAGTTTCAAAGATTTTGTGAAGATGAAGGTATGGAAAGACAGCTTACAGTTGGGTATACTCCACAACAAAATGGAGTTTTTGAGAAGAAGAACCAAACCATTATGGAAATGGCAAAATCCATATTATTTGAGAAGAAGTTGCCAAAAATCTTTTGGGCTGAAGCTGTAAATACAGCTGTATATTTGATGAATAGATGTCCAACAAAGGCTATTTGGAATATAACACCATTTGAAGCTTGGAGTAGAAGTAGACCTTCAGTGAATCACTTAAGAGTTTTTGGGTGTATGGTTTATATTCAAATCCCAAAAGAGAAGAGGTACAAGCTTGACGAGATGAGTGAGAAATGTTTATTTATTGGCTATAGCTCTATGTCAAAGGGCTATAGATTATTTAGTTTGGAATCCAAATAAATTTATCATTAGTCGGGATTTGATATTTGATGAAAATGCTAGCTAGAATTATGAGGAGAATAAGGTAGAAGTTAACTTTTCTCCTACTAATTTAGAGAATAAATCATCTCATGATGATGATGAAAGTGATGAAGAAGCCCCTAAAAAGTACAAAAGCTTGAGTGATGTCTATGCCAGATGCAATTATTGTGTTGAAGAACCGGATGACTTTGAAGAAGCAATAAAAGAAAAACTTAGAAGATAGCAATGCAAGAGGAAATAGGTGTTATAGAGAAGAATGAGACATGGGAGCTTATGGAGAGACCTAAAGATAGAGAAGATATTAAAGTCAAATGGATCTACAAAGTGAAGCACAATCCAGATGGATCGACTCAACGAAATAAGGCAAAGTTGGTGGCAAAGGGGTATTCACAATAACCAGGCATAGATTTTGATGAGACTTTTGCTCCGGTAGCTAGGTTGGATACTGTTAGAGCACTCATTGCATTGGCAACCCATAAAGGTTGGTTTTTACACCAACTTGATATTAAATCAACATTCTTAAATGGTGAATTAAATGAAGAAGTGTATGTAAGCAACCTGAAGGTTTTGTGATTAAAGACCATGAAGATAAGGTGTATCAGTTGAAAAATACACTCTATGGTTTAAAACAAGCTCCAAGAGCTTGGTATAGCCAAATTGACAAGTATCTCATAAAGCAAGGATTTCATAGAAGCAAAAGTGAGCCCATTTTATATATGAAGTATCAAGGTGAGTCCAACATTCTCATTATTGCTCTCTATGTTGATGATTTGGTATTTACCGGAAACAATCAAAAAATGATTAAAGAGTTCAAAAATGAGATGATGAAGAGATATGAAATGAGTGATATGGGATTATAACATTACTTTCTTGGCATTGAAGTTTATCGAGATGGAGATGGGGTGTTCATCTATCAAAAGAAATATGCAGAAAAAATATTGAAGAAACATAGAGTGTTTGATTGCAATTTTGTGCCTCCACCACTTATTGTTGGTGAGAAATTGATGAAAGAAGATGGAGGAAGGAAAGTGGATGCTAGTGACTATAAAAGTCTAATTGGAAGCTTATTGTATTTGACATCAACAAGACCAGATATCATGTTTGCTACTAGTTTATTGTCAAGATTCTCAACAAATCCAAGTCACATTCACAAAGGAGCTGCTAAGAGGGTGCTGAAGTATATTAGTAGCACTTTGGAATGGTATTAGATATGGCAGTAGCTGTGAAGCAAAATTAGTTAGGTTTTGTGATAGTGAAAATTAGTTAGGTTTTGTGATAGTGATTGGGCTGGTTGTGTTGATGATATAAAGAGCACTTCTAGCTATGTTTTTACTCTTGGTTCAGGAGTATTTTCTTGATCTTCAAAGAAGCAACAATCTGTTGCATTGTCTTCTGCCAAATCTGAATATGTTGCAGCTGGTTTTGCAACTCAACATGCAATATGGTTGAAAAGAATTCTTGAAGATATTGGAGAAAAGCAAGATGAGGCTATGGTGATATATTGTGATAGCAAATCAGTAATAGCTATGGCAAAGAATCATGTCTATCATAGTCGTACAAAACACATTTCAATCAAGCATCACTTCATTCGTGAAGCAATTGAAGATGTTGTGGAGCTGAAATTTTCCAGGTCAAATGAGCAATTAGTAGATATCTTTACCAAAGCATTACCAAGAGCAAAGTTTGAACAGATGAGAGAAGCACTTGGAATTCAAGAGCAGCACATTAAGGGGGAGAATGTTGAGAGTAATGTGTATTAGTTATATATATTTGTTGTACCAGTATGCTAAGTAACGTGTGTTAGTTGTTTACTTGGGTTGACTGTCATGTGGCTTCTCAAAGAAGCAAGTGTCTGTAGCTTCTAGAAAGAAGCTTTCTTTTGTGTGTGAAGTAGGTCAACTGCCATACAAAAAGGTACGCGAGAAAACTAAGAACTAAGAAGCATGAAGAACAATAGGTGAAAGAAAAAATGTATCGTCCTTAGCTGCAAAAAGTTTCAGCATTTCCATCCTCATCATCTTCTCTTGTTTAGAGAGATTGTGTGGGTGATTAAGTGTTTTCAGCTTGCCAACAGACACAAACAAGGAGTTCCTTCTTGTGACTTTTACAGATACTCTTTTAACTAGCAGCTCAGGAGACTAATTAAACGTTATTCTTGCTCCAGTATTTTTCTTGCATGCAACTTGTATTTTTAAGAAGAGAATCTCAGCAATATGCAGTTCTTAGTCAACCAATTCTAGTCTAATTTCTGATAGTCTCTTCTCTAACGTAATTTCGCCTTCTTTTATTGGGTGAACAGGCGATCCAGCTAAGGAAGTGCTGAAAGATGCACTTCGAAATCTAAAAGCCATGTGCCAACAAGTTTCTTCTACATTCCGAACGTCAGCAGATGATTTTAAAGCTAACAATGCTACTACAAATCATGAGGTTGATACTTTATAAAATCACAAACAAGCAGAAATTTGTTGTACTAGTAGACTAGTCTTTCTGGTTGCATGGTGTGTGCATGTCGCTTTACCTTCGTAATGCCATCTATATATATAATTAACTAAGGCTAGAGACTTTGTTTCTCTTTTTGTGTAAATTAGGAACAATGAGATTTTTCTTATATAGTCGCATATATTTAGAACAAAACTTCTTATATAGTCATCGTAGTTGGAGCTTGACTTCTTTCTTCTAAAATCATTAATTAATAATATTAAAAAAACTCTATATAATGCTGCAAGGAATCTTCTTATATAATCACATTGCTATGCATACAATGAAATGATCATTGACAGCATCAACATTAAATAACATAACAAAACACTGGGCCACTACCACACAAAGATGCTTGCCAAGTTAAAGAAATATAGTCGAGCTCCAACTAGGATGACTAAGAAATATAATGATGCTTACTGTCACGCTCACCCAATTCAGCCCAGTCCACGTAAGCAAAATTGCCTCGCACTATGCGCCGACTTCGAAATCAGAAATTGAATCCGAAAACAATTTCAGACGCCACGTTTGAATTTTGACCCGATGCTGTTGACCACCTCGTTTCGAACGACGAAACTCGTCGTCTTCACGCGGCTGCGAGTGACGCCGCCTGCGTTCGCTCGCCGGCCGCTGTCGTCGGAAGAGGTAGACGGCTGGGAGCGTGCGGCAGGCTCGGGCAGCCTTCGTTGGCGCCTCGCCGGAAGCTTCTCGTGGCCGGAGATGGTGGAGAGAAGGAGAAGATGAACTCGTCGGAAAACACTAAGAACCACGCCAGAGTCGGAGACGATAAGCAGTAGGGAAAATTTCAGTTTGCTTGATTTGATCAGGATCAAACAAACCTACCTAAAACCCTATACAAGCTTCGCTCAAGCTCCCAGATCTGCTCGTCGGATCTTCTCTCGTTCCCGTCGACGGCGACCCCTCGCCGTCGACTTACAGACGCTCAGAACCTCGCATTGAGGAGGCGGCGGAAGCACACCGTCGGTGGCTCCGCCCGCCTCCCCCTCTTCCCTCTTTTAGCTGGAGTTCTCTCTCGGAGGAAGGTCGAGCCGAAGACAATGTCGCTGCCACTGTCCAGACCCCTCTGTCGCTCTCCGTCGTTCGCTCAGCCTCTTAAGAAGGTAGGAGGCTCACCGGTTCTGGAAGGAATGCCAGCAGGCCTTCCAACGCGGGCTGTCCGTGAATCACGCCGAGATCACGCTTCCTTCTTCATCCGCCAGCCGCAACCTCCGCCAAATCCGTATGCCTCGTCCGCCTCTGCGTCCGCCCGTCAATCCCGCCGGGGTTAAGGCCGGAGACGTTGTCGTCTTCGACGCCGGAGCAGGCGCCGGGAAAGGACGCTGCTGAAGCCGCCGATGAACGCGGCCTCCGCTCCGTCCGCTTCGCTCGCTCGTGGAAGAAGTCGAGGCCCGCCTGGCCTTGTTTCGTCCAACGTCAAGGTGGTTGGGTTGGGCTCGTGTAGTGGATTTGGGCCGTTAATCCAGCTTCCTGGCCCGGTCCACGGGGAAAAATAGCATCACATCCAAGTTAAAAGGCGTCACAAGTAAACTTGTCCCAAGATTGTAAAAGACATTGAATTTTACGAGAGGAATTTGCCTAAACGATTATGCCATTAATGTGGTGGGTATCATGGAAGGATAGATTGAAGGAAAAATAGGTTGATGACGAATCAAGATGTAAACTCACCAAACTCGAGCACCCACCAATACTCTATTATGTCTTTAGTCCTTCATAGACAGAGAGGGAAAGAAGTGACTAAGAAATAAGGCAAATGTAAGCGAATCAGTAGATAATAAGTTTATAGGACATTTTGAAACATAATAACATCTGAGAGAGAGAGAGTTGAGCAGTCGTATGAACAAAACCAATTCCTCAAACAGGGAAGAAGAATCATCGGCAATAGAATTAGGGGATCCACATAATAAAATGATAAAAAAAAATGGAGAAGCACTACTTCAAATTATATACAAGGAGGCACCTGAATCTAAGTTCGAAGGAATCACAAGGGCTAGAGATTAGACAAGCAATACCAATAATAGTAGAAAGAGGCAATGAGCGCATGTGACTGATTTCGTAGAAGCTGTGGTCTTTTGGTTCGCTACTCAGAACATAATAGATAATAGGCTGTCCAAAGTATAGTAGTAAATGTACCAACATTACTAGCATTGGGAAATTAAATGCAAGAAATGGGTAGCAGTCAGGAGTACGGTTAGTCTGCCTTCCAGATTGGGTATGCCCCTACATCTACTAGAGGAGGCCAGAAGAGTAGTCACCTTTGAGGGAACAAGAGCATCAGCAAAACTAGATGCAGCAGATGAAACTTGAGATGGGCATAGTAGAATTTACAAGATGTGTGCAACCAACACCATAAATGCCATAGTGCCCAAAGAGGAACTTAGAAATCAGAAAATTCTTGTCATTGCTTAATAAGAAGTGATGTATGGCTGGTACTTATCAACTCTTGCTACCTTTACTACAGTAAATTACATCTACTAATGAGTGTCAAATAAGACAATAGATAAGTGGCAAGGCTGTTTATTATCAACTCTGCCATATTTCCACACCTGTTCTTTGTGTTATGGAGTAAGCACCCGTGGCAATGACATGCCAATACAGGCCGCAATTTTCCTACCTCTTGCAATCGTCTAGCACAATTCATTCTTTTCATTATCCGATTGTGAATGTTGCATCGAAATATTCGCCACCAAATTGCATTGTAGAGGTCAAATTTCTGTCTAGAAATCGTGATTTCAACATCACAGCTCTATTTACACTAAAAGGAGGTTTTGACCTGCAAGGCAGAATATCCAAAACTTTCGTAGAGTTTTCCTCGTGGTAGATTAAAAAAGATGGGTCATAGTGACTGAACTTCTGGTAATGCAATGCTCTGTTGTTAAAGCTTAAGCCTCACCGTCAAACATGATCCCCGCTGAAGTCAATTGACTTGACTTCAACTATGTTGGGTTAACCAATTACTTGTCGATCTTTACTTTTCCTACTTCCCGCAGCCTTTCTGTTCTCCTGTAAACCCAGAGTCTACTATAGTATCAGTTGATAAAGGGAAGCCACCCACAGAGACGAGAAAACAAAAAGTAAATAAAGGAAAAAAAAACAACAACCTGGAGAACATAAGATTTACGTGGTTGCAAACAAGAATTCCCTACCAGCGTCAGCATTTGTTAGAAATACAATAGAAATTTCATTACCCAAATATTTATTGTACATACTACCAGATATATTTATTGTACTTGTAATCTAAAACAACCATAGAAGGATAACGAAGCCAAACTAGAAAATAAACCTCTCGCTATCCGGTCCAATGCAAGAGCAAGTATGTTGGCCCGCACTGCCCGCCAGTCCATTGCCCTAGTGTGCCGGCTCAGAAACTCCTGACATATCAAAACATTGATTTTACCTGAAACTACAAAACACATTAGAGAAACAAAGAGCTGCAACAGCATGCCAAAGCATGCTATAGTAAGCAATTCATTCTCTTAACACGAAATGGAAACGAGAGGCACTCCAGAAAAGAATTCAATCACGCTCACAGAAGAATAGTACATTCAAATCTGCCAACCTTTACCATTGCATTATCCAAAGTTCAAAATAACACTTTCATTAGGCACAAGGGGACAAACTACCTTTCCAGATTCACGAACATTAACAAACTTTTATCTGGATAGATACAAATTCCCTCTGTATTTACTGAATATTCCGACATCTTTTGGAACGACCAAGCACATCCACACAGACTGGATACGTCTGTTGGCCAGAACAGCATTGACGCCTCCAGCCACTCGTGCACTCGGAAACTTCTGTGATTTAATCATTTGATTAGTCATGGCATCCACCATAACAGCTGCGGCTATTTCGTGTAAAATTCCTTTCATCTCTCCTTTCTTTCCTTTAGTACTATGGAAAATTTGGTATACAGAGACTTCATGCATAATGGTTGGTATTTATCTTGTCTACACGCGCATGCATTTGATCGATGTCACCCTTTAAGTTAGGCATTCATCATCTAAGGTCAAGGGGCAAACCTCGGAATTGTTCCTTCAGAAAAAGCAAGACAGAGCAAAAAATAAATCAGGCAATGATCTACTTAGTAAGGTGATAAGATATCCAGATACAAGTATTCAGACTTCTTATTAATTACTTTAAAAAAAAAATGCCAAAATTGTTTAATAAAACTTGTCATGTAGAATCGGACAGGAGGGAATAACGCAGACAGAAAAAGCACGCAAGACTTCCTATTATTTCCACAGCTATGCCAATCCCTGCACATCCTCCATCCCTAATCTATCCCTAAGCAAACTCCAAGTTACTCTGCCTCCTTTCCAGGAAGACAACCTTGAGTTCTCAAAACTGACAATGTCAAGGAAGCCGTGATCGAGCTAGCCATCCCGCGTACGACAAGCCCTCTCTGGCTAAACATTAAAATAGTGGATGTCATCTCCTCCATCAAGGAACAAACAACAAAGTGATTCAAACAAATCTAATCAACTACAGAGGGGCCTTAAAGAGACCTGTTATAGTGCTCTCAAATAATCATCAATGTCCACAAACCTCACCTTGTAAGGTTGTAGGAAGCTCGAGCCATGCAATATGAATGAATCATCCGACCCTTTGAAGAATTTAAAGGTGTCAGGCAATGGAGCTGCAAGTGGCATTCTTGCAAAATGGGAAGAAAAGGAAAAAAGGTCATGTGCTATCTAAATATCCTCAATGTTAATCTTGTTGTACAATTTGACGAATCCCATTGGATTTTTTTTTTTTTTGGTTGTTTATGCTAGCACCTGGAAACTATCCTTGCTACTGCCACCGAGTAGTGGAATAGATTGTTGCCTATAATGGCTTTTGCAAGGTTGAATTCCAGTGATTCCATGTCATTACCAAGCTCATTGTGGTTCTTAACCACCAAATCAATATAATTGGTGGAGCAAAGACAAATGCAAATGAGCTCATAATAAAGATAAGAATTCAGGGTACTAAGATTCACATTAGATGCATCAAAAATTCCAATTCCGCTCTTTCTACTCTAATACTTAATAATACTGACATAAACTCTATCTTCACACATTTGAGCTTTACATTTTAGTAGATCACTCTTCTCCTCGCCTACCCTCTTGACCATTCTCTTTAACTCCCTCTTCTCAACGGTCAGCTCTTTTATTAATGATATTTGGAATGCAATATAATATATGGGGTCCTATGTAAAAACTCTAACGTCGATGGCTTTATGGCTGAATTCTTAAAATGTTACTAGGGCTGAATTCAACTACTTCCATGTCAGCTTCTCCCTTCCCCCTGCCTAGAACAAAGCTCCCCTCACTTCCAGATGCAGATAATTAGGGTCAAAACTGTTAAGTTCGAAGCTTTTTTTAAAGATGCAGATAATTAACCTGTCAGAGGGAACTAAAGAATTTTGTTGATTTAAGGAGTTAAGACCTAGAGTTCATGTAGATGATCACGTGGTTCTTAATAAAAGCATAACAAAATTTGTAGTTTTTCGAAAAATAAGACTTAAATTTTACTGGAACACTTCAGATTCTTAAGAGGATTAAACAAGTGGCCTATATAATTAGCTTTAACTCCTATCCATAATATTTTCATGTGTCATTGTTGACGAAGTATATTGAGATCCACGTATGTCCAATCTCACGAGTCACTTGAATTGTGAGAGGATGTGACAAATGTTGAACTCATTGGAGTCCTTGAGAAAGTAGAATGTTTTGGGAAACAAAGATATTTGTTTGATTAAAATCATTGGACATCACTCTATTTCCACAGCTACTTTGAAGCATAAGGATGAAAAAAATGGGAAAAATATCCAATTATTATTTTTAGGGAAAAGGAATTCTTGTGCACAACTGTTTTTTTACTAATTACTTGATATTTTCTCTTTCCTTATATGCGTGTGGACTGTGGAATTATATCAGGATTGGTACTTGACATGATATTTAAATATTTAGTTATTAGAACAGGACTTTGACAATGAAAGTACTGAATAATTATTATAATTATAAAATGTAAGAGATTCCAAATTAGAGTGAAAATCTAATTAGAATAGGAAATCATATTACGTACCACAGCTATAAAAAAAATGAGGGTAGTAGGGCTCACCCCCTTTTGCTTAGAGAAATATGTGACATAGAATACAATTTTGTAATAAGGACACCATAGGAGCTTCACAATAGTATGTATATATATGTATATATAGCAACAATATGCACATATAACCAAGGTTTTAAAATTCGGTCCGGCAGCTCGATCACCGAACCGGTACAATACCAATATGGTACCGGTGAATCGACGAAGGTAGCGGCGTAGAAGGCAGCAGATCGAAGCTTCGGCCGCCTTCTACGCCGCCCGCCACCTTCTACGCTGTCCGCCCGCCATTCGTTGCGCCGCCCATTGCTCCGCGGGCGATCCTCCACCAGACTGGTACAAACCGACCGGTACGGCCGGTTTTGGACCGGATTTTGGATCCATGCATATAACATCTCGTATAAGAAGAATATCCTATTATTGATCTACATACATATTAATCAATTTCAAATTCAATTCATTAAGTTAAATTTTGATAAAACAATCTTTAAATATATTGATCCTCAGTTTTGGCATATAAATCTCTTTGAATAATTTTTTAAAAAAAATATGATCTAATAAATATAATTTATTATTCATTAAAATATTTCATAATTGTTACACCTCCAAAATTTAGATTTTAAAGTACAAAATAACTTTGGGAGTTTTCAGAAATTTTAGATATGATAATAGGATTTTCAGGGTTTTTTTCTAGAATTTTTGGAGGATTAATGGGATTAGAATAAAATTTAAAATTTGGAAGTGCACAGGTACATGAACCCATATTGCACGATTTGGGTTCACATGTCTTAGTTGCTACGATGAGTGCGTGTATGGGAGGGATCGCAGAGTGCATATGCTTAACCCGAGTCTTGTGTCGAGTCCAACAATGGTCGTCCGACTCTTCCAACAATGGTCGTCCAACTCTTCCAACCACGCACTGCAGCTTCAGATTGGCTCTATGAGGAGGGTTTTAGCAGGCTTGAGATAAGGTAACCATCTCCTACTCGTTACCTTCTCCTAGTCCTCTCATGGAGTTTCCTTTTTTGCCAATGACAAGCGATGCTTCCACCATTGGCCGATGCTGCTTCTTGTTCTTGTTTGATAGGGCCATAGTTTTGTCGATCTGTGTCATTGTCGTGTCAAAGACAACACCAACAGTGTTGCTATGACACCCTCAATGTAGGTTCAACAATGACGGCAGGTGTGCCGCTCAGCAAGAGCTTAGCATTCCATTAAATTCTGTCATGAGCAACAGTTTGATTTGAGTGAGCCGTGATTTGTTTGGAAGAATCCGACATGATTCGACTAAACCAATCCTTAAAATCAATCCGAACCATATCGCAATTTTGGATCCCATGATCCAAGCTGTGATTTGGGTCAGCTTGTTACAATGTATCAGGTGGTCCAGCAATCCTACTTAGGTCAGGTTTATTTTCCAGACCGATGATGTTTTAACTAGTTCAATACGAATTTAGCCGATTCATAGTCAATTTAACACGGATTAGTAAGATCTTTGTCATAGTTGAACATCATACTCAACCGATTTATTGTAATTTGGTCCAAAACAATAGAAATTTGACCCATTCACCCCAAATAAGGTCCGGTTCAGCAATAATCTAACTAGTATGATCTTGATTTGATCAATGTCAATTGAACCCAATTCCATGAAATTGAGGTTGTTTCCTAGGTTTCAAATTGAATTCTATCAAATTATGGACTTAGATTGTATGATAGACATTGATTTGACTATGTTTGTGTTACGGGCCCAATTATCTTTAGTAATTGTAGGCTCATTATCCTTAGAGGATAGTGGTTAGTAGTAATGCGGATCCGGGTTGGTATGTCATACCCGGTCCGTTTAGTAGTGGAGTCTATAAATAAGGGCCTTAGAGTGGAGTTAGGGTTATGTCAAGTATTTTGTTTCTTCCATTTGGGCGTGCTTTGCACAAAGGTTGTATCAATTGGTCCGACCTGCCGGATCGATCGCCGGGGAATCGGTGGTCCGGCGACGGATAAAGGCGGAAGGAGATTCCGTTATCGGTGGTAGATTTAATCGGGGATCTATTATCGTTGATCAAGCCGATAAAGAAACCTTAGGAGAGTCAATCGAAAACCTGGGGAGGAAGCTATCAATTCGTGGGGATTCATTCAAGCATCTTCTTCCTCAACTATCTTCTGCCGGATCTCGAGGCGGAAGCTCTAAGGGAAGACGCAGACGTTTGCGCGGGCGGAAGGAAGGCTGCTGACTTCGGCGGAGGTGATCTTTGGGCATCGTGACCCTCGCCTAGGAGATTGGAGGTGGGAGAGAGGGACGCAGGGACTCAGTGTTTCGCGTAGGGCTGCTTCGGAGGCCATCGTGTTCATGGCCTGACAAAGGCGGTAACGGCGGAAGAAGTTTATCGGAAGGCGACCGTCAGCGAGAGCGATAACAGTGTAGGCGGCTGCGGACGGCGGAGGAAGGCAGAGCTAGTCAGGACGCGTGGGGAAGTCTTCCGCAAGGCAAGGAAGAGGAGCGGCTGCGGCGGTTGGCGTCACCTGGGCGCTGGAGAGGGAGCGGCGGCTGGTTTAGGCATCGCCTGGGTGCGGGAGGAGGAGCGACTACGAGGGACAGTCGCTCAGGCAGCAAGGAGGCAACGTCGGAAGGGGCTGCGCCCGCTTCCACCCGCTGGCGACGATCCAACCGATGGATCATCCCCAAACTTCAGCCACCCCTTCCCTGCTTCTGGTCGAAGACATAGCCGAAAGGATCTCCCCATCTGACGCCTGGATCGCCGGAATCGGGAAGATTTCGGGTGGCGCCCCAAACTCCATCCCCTGTTTCCGCTCCATCTCCGCCACCGCCGGTGCTCCAGCGTCAACAGCAGTCCACCACCACCTCCAGCCGGAACCCTAGCCGGCGACGCGCGTTCCCTTCCCAGCCGGCAAGGCACGCCGGCGACGCCAACGCTGCGCGTGCGGACGCGAGCGGCGTGAAGGCACTGTAGCATATTATATTAAAAAAAAACCAGAGTTGAAAAAAAAAAAATATATATATATATATATATATATATATATATATATATATATATATATATATATATATATATATATGTACTGTAGCTCGCTGTAGTAGGTTACTGTAGCATCGAAAAAAATTTAAAAAAAAAATTGAAAGAGAATGAAGGATAGTGAGATAGATCATGTTTTAGGTGAGATGAAAATAATGTTAAAAGACATGATTAGAGAAGAACGAGAGCGACAAATGAATCGTCGTCTTGACGTTTTAGATGAGATAAAAATGATGATGAGGGAGTTAGTTCAAGAGAACATAAGGCAAGAGGGTGTAAAGGTACTTGTTGATCGACAGACTTATCCAACCTCAAGCCATGTCCTGAAGAATACATCACAGAGTCAAAGTGCCATGAAAGATAGATAGCCGCTTCACATTTATGTGGACTTACAAAATTTTGACGGAACTGCTCCAGAAGATTGGATTGCACAAGCTGAATATTTCTTCACCAATAGAGGTACGCAAGATGATTTAAAATTTCCTCTGGCATTTGTTCATATGGTGGGACTAGCATATGATTGGGTTCGAAGGTTAACACGACAGATTCCCAATCTGTCTTGGGAACGGTTGAAGTTGGAGATGATAAATAACTTTAGTACTTTTCATACAACTCCGGTCCTTGATGAAAGCTACTATGAAGATGTCGTTGGCATTAAAGAAGCTGAGGCTAAGGGTCCAACCATTCAAGTATCAATTGAGGAAGAAGAGGATATTTTACCAGAGATGGTTAATGGTGACGATAATATATTTGATAGTACAGAAATTTTTGCAGTTGAAGACTCATCGATAGCCTCCAACATAGTTGGTATAGATGCTGATATTTCCGCTATTGGCGCTATTGAGGAACCAAGAGAAGAAGAATCTAAAATTGAAGACATTAAACAAGGAGTGGTAACGGGGGGTTCTCATCAGATGGAACCTGGCCGTTTGGGTATGGGTACCAACATGTATCCTTCATTAGCTCTATTGGGACAAAACAAGGATGATTCCGTGGTTGCTTTGCCAATTGATGAACTCATTGAGAAAGCTGATGGTTTTGCTGGCGTATTTCATGAGCACAAATATGAGATTGTCAAGCTTGAAGCGACCATCTTTGGTGTTCCTGCTTCAGCAACTTATCGAGCGATTTGGGATCCCGGCGACATGCTTGAGACCGAAATGTTTGGTGCACCGGCTTCTACAACTTACCGAGCGATTTGGGATCCAGGCAAATTGAGATTTTTTAGCCTTGAGGACAAGGCTAATTTGAGAGGTGGGCAATTGTTACGGGCCCAATTATCTTTAGTAATTATAGGCCCATTATCCTTAGGGGGTAGTAGTTAGTAGTAATGTGGATCCGGGTTGGTATGTCATACCCGATCCGTTTAGTAGTGGAGTCTATAAATAAGGGCATTAGAGTGGAGTTAGGGTTATGTCAAGTATTTTGTTTCTTCCATTTGGGCTTGCTTTGCACGAAGGTTGTATCAGTTTGTATGTAAATCCACTAGGCAAACTTAACTGCACCTGATTGGACTTGTTTGTTGATCCTTGGGTCAAATCAAATTAATTGGCATTTAATACCGCAAGTTCCTGACCCTTTCTACTATTGATCTTTTTTTTTTGTGCCTAAGACAAGTAAAATTTATTGATAAAAAAAAGAAAGAATTATTTAGATACAATCCCACTCAAAGCTCTCAAAAAGTACAAATTTATGAAAACCCCTAAAACCTTACGCATAACCCTGTATATAAGTATCCAAATAATCACCACATTGTAGTTCATAATATATAGTCATGCGGCATATATACGCATACAACAATACATCAGATAGGTAAAGTGACATTTTCATTAGGCAATAATTCTGTCATAAGCTGCCAAGTGCATTCAGAACTATGAGTCTCCCCCATCCATGCATTTTCAAGCAACATATTTTATAGGTCTAGGTGAAAACTAACATCGCACTCTCAAGAGGCTAGGACATAGAGTGGTCTAATTTGATTGAGGATGCAAGATGTGTTACATCATGAAAAAGCGCAAGGAGCATTTGCCTTTGGCCTCTATCCATATTAGAGAAAACTCAATAGTCCTTTTTGTACCGGATATGGTAGATAAAACTTGTGAAAAGCAATTCTTGAACGGTTGAAATGTACCTTAGTGTATCTTGTTTGAAGCAAAAAAAATGTAGGATATTATCCCATGTGGTGTAATAGCTAGGGATGGAGCATGTCAGGATTACCCTCCACGCTGCAACTATGGCCGGGTATTAAAAAAAAAGGTGTATCATAGATTCGTCATCGGATCTACAGAAGAAAGAACTTTGCTGATTTGTAATCCCCCACCTATGTAGTCTATCAAGTGTACTCAAATGTTGTAAGGAGAGAAGCTAAGATATACAGGAGAATCTAGAAATCCTTCTTGAGAACCACATGACCTTGGTCCAAGGCATCACGGTCGAAGGTAATTGACCTTCATTTGCTGATGTGATAGTGAATCTCCCTGATGGTATTAGTTTCCAAATAATCTTATCCATGTGTATAGAGGGATCAATAGTAATAGATGGAATGGAACTAAAGATGGGAACCAAATCAGCTGAGTGTGGGGTTAGGACCTTCCAAACGTCATTCTCAATAATAGAGCTAAGAAGTGCCCCTTTTCTTGGTGGGTTCTCATATCAGAAGCTCCGAATAAAGTTGTACAGGAGTTGAACATTAAACCAAGGGTTGAGCCATAACTCAATGGATTCTCCGTTCGCAATATTATAAGATAACATAGATTTGCATATATCACGTAGATCTAGAATATTTTGAAAACCCCAAGAGCACCAGTGTGGAGTCTGGATGGTTCAGATCAAATCAGTAATCAAGTAGTTGTTATGTATTCATTTAGTCCAAAGCGAGATCCTATTTGTTGCCTGACTCCAAAGGTGTCTTAAAAGGAATGCACTATTTAGTCTCTTGATATCACTCAATCCCAATCCACCCGATTCCACGAGTCAGGTAGTTTTTTCCCAATACACTTTGACCAGCCCCTTGGAACTATTTTTTGTCCAAAGAAAATTAGATAGCATTGAGTTAATTTTAGAGACCACACCACTTGGTATTTTGAAAGCACTACAACAATACATAATGTTGCCATATCAAACCGATCTAATCAATTCTGCCCGACCAGCATAGGATAGCATTCGATCCTTCCATGTTGTAAGGCACCTGTAAGGCACCTCGAAATTTTCTCTAGAAGTGGCAAGCAATCTCCAAAAGATGGTCTCCTGCAATTTATCATAATACCTAAATAGCGAAAGGAAAATTTTCCTTTAGATACCCTAATGATTGTTGTTATAACAACATCATCCTTCAGGTTTGTATCACAGCAAGTGAAGAAACATTGCGACTTGCTATTATTAATTTTGAGCCCTGTGTTTTATGTAAATAGATCGAGAACCTTTTTAATTGGCTGTGCTTATTCCTTCGTGGCTTTACACAAGATTATGACATCCAACTTGTAGGTTAGTAATGATCTGGTTTCAGCATGTACGATGTAGACTTAAGTTATCATGACGGGCTTCCTCATGGAGAAGGTCGGTTAGATGTTGCATCACCATGAGAAAGATATATGGTGCCACAGGGCACTCTTGTCAAAGACCTCTAGTACTTTTGAAAAGTACCCATTGATAATTATAGTGAAAGTTAGGGATCTATGCTAGGATCCTCTCGAAAAACCAGTTTGGGAAGTTATAAGCTCATAGCATTTCTTCAATAAAATCTCATCTAACTGAATCAGCTTTTTCCAAGTCTATTTTCAAAGCCATATCAGGATTCTTGTTTGCAATGCGATATTGTTGTATCAGTTCATTACACATCATGATGCTTTCGTGGATGGAATGACCCTTGATAAAAACATGTTGGTTGCATTGATAATCTCAGGCATGACATCTTAGGCATGACCAAGGTTGTCATGATCGAGTTCCTACGTAGGATCGGTAGAGGCTCCGTAGGATCGGAATGCAGGATTGGAACGTAGAATCATAAGATCCTACCTAAAGAATAAAAAAATATTTTTTAAAAAAAATAAATTTATATATTAAGATAATATACATTTTCAAGTAATGAGAAACTATTTCACAATCACAAATTTACAACCAAGCACAACCAATTCTCATCTAAATACAGATTGTGAAGCATGATTTAATAAACTATGTTGAACTTAAACATGCATTTTCAAGTAATAAGAAGGCTCTAAGTGAACATATATATTAGATGTATTATGTAAGTGTCTAAGACTAAGTGAAGATTGAAGGGGCAATCGAATACTTATTATTAACTTACGGATTGTCTTGAAGATTGAAGGTGGCTTGCTCCAGCGAAGATTGAAGGCGGCTTGCTCCAGCGAAGATTGAAGGCGGTGGCTTGTTCCAGCGAAGATTGAAGGCGGCTTCGGCAGGCGGCAGCAACTCGCAGGCATCGTCAGCAGCTCGTCGGACGTCGGCTTCGACAGCAGCTCGCGGTGAGTAGCAACAGAAAAGTCGCCGGCGGCGGTGAGTAGCAACGAAAAAGTCGCCGGCGAAGTGAGCGACAATGGTGAGCGAAGGGAGCGAAAGCTACGTGTGGAGAAGCGAGCGGATGCGAAGAAAAAACCCAGATTAGGGTTTTGTAAACGGGTTCGGGTTCAAGTTAACGGATATTAGGTATATGGTTTGGGTTAATTGGGAATGGTGGGAACGCCCGATCCCAACTATTCCTACGTTCCGGAATAGCGATCCCACCGTTCCTACATAGGAACCATTCCTTCGACCGATCCAGCACACAATTTCGATAACCTTGGGCATGACTGCTTGGAGACGATTCGCCAAGATCTTAGAGATGAAACGACAAATCAACCTACAAACAGAAATTGGTTTGTAGTCACCAAAAGAGTTTGGGTTAGGGACCTTTGAAATTAGTGATATGGGCATGAGATTTGCTTGTTTCAACATATAGCCATGAGCCAAAATCTGCAATAACTGCTAAGACGTCCGACCTGACTATGCTCCAGCACGCCTTGAAGAAGCCTACATTAAACCCATCACCTTCAGGCGCTTTCAAAATGTTTGCAGACAGCACCACCTTTTCAATCTCAGCCATATATACTGAAGTATTCAGCAATATATTCACTGCAGATGATATCGACTTGCATCTAGTAAATGTAGGAGTATCTCGCTGCTCAATTTGGGGAGCCAAAGAGGACTATAATAGTCAATAGCTTCCTAGCTTCCTTATACACATCATTGCCAAATACAAAATTCTCTTGTGAGTTCATGATTGCCCAAATAGAGTTCCGAATTTGCCAAGATTTAAAGAGGTTGTAGAAGTATTGAGAGTTTGAGTACCAAGTGATACTCATTGATCTCTAAATTTCTGCTTTAATGTTAATTATTCATCTTGCCGGTACTTGTTTGCATTCTCTTTCCCTAAGAAGAAGTTGTTCATCCATTGCGTCATTTTGCAGCCCTTCCTGTATGCTTTGTAAGTCCTTGTTTAGCTTAGAGAATGTGGCATGTCATTCGACGCAAGGTTATAACTCATTGTTTTAAGGCACTCTTAGCTTGTTTTAGTTTTTGGACGAAAATAAACATGGGAGTACCATGAAAGATCCTAGCATTCCATGCATCAGCCACCACTTTATACATACTATCATGGGAAATCCATTAGTTGAAGAATTAGAATCTTGCCCTTTAGTAGTAGGCCCCCTACCAAAAACTATCAACATTAGAGTGTGATATGAGCTATTGGGCTTAGCAAAGATGACGTCTCCATTTGAGAATTTGTCTTGTCATTCTTTATTGGCTATTACTCCATCCAATTTGCACCAAATTCAAGCGTTGTCTTGTTGTGAGTTAGACCATGTGTAATACACATCGCACCATTTAATATATGATAATTCTAGCGAAGAGGACATCTCACAATTGTGAAGCATCTCACTAATACGAGGCGGTTGTCCCCCTATTGGTTAAATACCATATTAAAGTTGCCAAGCACCAAAGTCGGGCCATCATTTGCGTGTTGGGCAAGAAAATCCAAGCTTTGCTTCATCATATAAACCATACACAAAAAAAAATGGAGAAAATATGATCCCCTCAGGGAGATGAAATCCTTCCATGCACCACCTGTGCTGAAGAATTCATAATTATAACTTGAAACACCATAGGATCCCATAGCCACTAAATCCTACCAGCTAATTTATTTCATAGTTTCAGAAGAAGTCCCAACTTAGAAGAATATTTTCAATAATAGTGCAGCTTTTCCGAGCCTTTACGCGGATTTTCATTAAGCAAACCATTTTGATTTAGTGCAGTTTGACAAGAACTTGTAGTACTCAGTGTTTCCCAAGCAAGTTGAACCCTCTAGGGTTCCAACTTAGCATAGAAGGGTAGCTAATCATCATAGGGTCCAGATGAAGGTCCAGAGCTCTTAGTGTCCTTGGGTTTAGGTTCCCCATTATCTCCTTGATCTTAACCTTCCTTCCTTTCCTCTTCTTAATAGTTATAACCGGAGCTTTTCCACCAGGATCCTGACCACACAAGGTATGCTCCATTTGACCTGACAAGATAGGTTGCTTATCGCTCAAAATTAAGTTCTTGTTTACTGCATGGTCACACTGCTCATAAGGAGAGAATTCATGTGTCTCGCTAGCTGCACCAAGATGGACTAGAGTCAGGAACAAAAAAGTTGGCTGGGATAGCAATGGGTTCTACGGAAGGAGAGAATTCATGCGTCTCGCTAGCTGCACCAGATGCTTTGCTCAGATGCAGGGAGGTGGAAGATGAACTAGGGAAGCTGGCTAGAACCCTCTTGATGTTTAGGAACTCATGTCTGTTTCAGAAATGAAGCATCTTTGCAATTCTTCTTAGTGTGTCCAAAGGTCATACAATGGTTATAGACTGGGTCTCTATTCATATTCAAAGTTTGATTGATAGTAATACCATGGTCGCCATTCATCGATACCTAGAGACTGTCAAGGAAGAGGGATCGCTAGCCTCCATTCCATCTCAACACAAACACGCACAAACCCGATTCTAGATTTAGCCGTTGCTTGATCCATGTACAAAGGATTTCCAAGGGCACTAGTAATTTTTCCTACAACACCCGCTGACCACCAATGCAGAGGAAGATTATGCAAACGCACCCAAATGGGGATGGCAGTGAAGTCCTTCCGTTCCAAGACATCATTAGGTGACCATGCTTTCAGGATCAGGATACGGCCAAAGAGGAACCAAGGCCCATGTTCAAGCACCAACAACTTGTCCTCATCGTTATCGAATTTGAAAATGACAAAACCAGATAGCAACGAATAGATATCCATTGCACCCTTGCTCCCCCATAGTTGGAGTGCCTTCTGCTTTAGCGCCAGAGATGCTCTCCTTGAGCCAATAAAATAAACCACAAATGAATACTGTCAGTGAGAGATGTTATCTTCTATCTCATCCTTGGGCACAGAGATTGAAGGCTTTCCCTCTTTTATCTCAACCGTGGACATGGAAAGAGTTTAGTTTGAATTTTGCCGATAGATAAAAGGGAACTCCAAGTTTTGGGAGCGGCGGGCCCATCTAGCAATACCCCATGGGGCTTGGGTTCAGTTGCAATAGCCTAGGTAACCACATACCCCACCTTGCAATTCAACTTCCCAAGAGTAGCAAAACCCCTAGCCATGGCCATCGACTAGGAGGACTCCACAACGTCAACCGACAAGGAGAGAAGAGAAGGAAAGGATGCGAATAGAGAGAGCGGGAGGAGGGGGGACCGCCGGCAAAGCACGATGGGCTCAAAGCCCTAGATGCCGACTCTCTCGCTCTCCCTTCCATAATCTGTGTTATTGTCCCTTCCATCATTTCTACTATGCATTTCATAGTTTTTATTGCCTTGACTCTTGATGTTACATGTGCATGAGTAATTGTTGAGCTACCTATTTTACTATGATTATGATTATATGTTTAGATACTTTGATTTATGTTTGTTATCACATGTTTATATCATTAATACACTAGTTCTGTTCATATGCTTGTTCTTTATGATATTTTGTTATTTGCCTTACTAAGGACTAGTATTTGTGTGCGCATATCCAGTTTGCCCCACTTGGGACTAGTTGTCCACATAATGGATTATTAAAGGACCCTCTAGTATAGCATACTTAGGATTCGTGACACATAGTAGCATGTGTTCACCACATAGGGTGTATGGTTTACCACCTTATTATGCATACTTCAGGTGACGACATGCTAGCCCTACTTACATGCTCATTCTTGTTCCTATTATTTGATGTATCATGCTTATGTATACTCATACTTTATTGATGCACAACATCTATTTTATTTGTGCTACCATATTATGTTATATTGTTATATCATGCTCCAGTTATATCTTACTTTGATTATTGGCCTATGCTTCCCCACTAAGTTTGATCTTGAATTGAATTTTTAGGTAGATATTGAGTCATGTATTTGAAGGTATTGATGTATTAGAAGAGATATGTGTTCATGTAAAACTTAATTGTATGCTTTGATGGAGATAATTGTAGAATAAATGAACTTTTGCACTAGCTCAGTTTTTGGTATCATGTATTGCTCTTATACTTTGATGTTAAAATCAGGGTGTAAAAGCAATCAATAGTTTATATCAACATAATACTTCTAGTAACAATTATGTTTTATTTTCTAGAAATGTCATAATTATCTAATACAAAAGCATTTTATTAAATAAATAATATTGAACATACCCATTAAAAAATTAAAAGTATAAAAGACTAATTCAAATAATTATTATATTATTATTAGATGAAAGTTAAATATATTCTTCTAATACCTTGTCTTTTTTGCCTTTTTCAACTCATTATTATATTATGATTAATATGCTCATATTGTTATGATGAATAATTATGTGGTACTTAATACTTTTACATCACAAAGTATAGAATGATTCAAGTGATAGATACACGAACATTGTGACCAAAGGAGGTAGGGACAATAATAGGTTGGGTAGCTAATTTTTTACCAGATACCAGACTCGACCCCTATTACATAACTCAATTCTGACTAAGTATTTAAATAAGTATTTATTAAATAAAAATATTATTTTTGATTTTATTTTAAATTATTCTTTAAAATGTATTTCATAAATTAAAACAATATTTATAAATTCATATAATAATTATGATATTTTTTGATAAAAAAATATTTTAATTTAATATTTAACCAGGTATCACAGCTTTAAATCCAAACCCATTCTATTTAATTAGTCAAATATCCGAACACACTTAAAATAGGTCAAGACCAAACTATCTTGAACTCAATTAACATCCATAAAAGGAGATTGAGACGGAGACAGCAAGACTTATGTTTCATTTTGACACTACTTGAGCCTTGTACTAGTGAAGCCAAAATTAAACATGCAACACAAGATTACAGTGAACATTCAAGTAGGTCTAGAGGAGTTGTCGCTAGGGGTGAGCATAATTCAGTTTTTACCGAATTTACCGACCGGTAAATTGATAAATCGGTTCGGTAAATTCAGTATCATTTTTCGGTTCGGTAATAATTTTTGTCTAATTCGGTATTTTTTTTTTCTAAACTTGGCCCACAGCTTTCACTCAACCCAAACTCATGTTCTTAGTTATCTTCTCAACACTTCTCCACCTTGCCCAATTTATATTCCTAGCCCAATTTTTATTTTTATTAATTATTACATAGAGTTATTCTCCCAAACTCATGTTCTTAATTCTCTTTTCAATACCTTTCAACCTAGCCCAATTCATATTCCTGCCCTAATTTTTATTTTTTATTAATTATTACATGGAGTTAAATAGGCCAATGTTACCTTAATTTTTTTCATAATTGTTTATTGCATGAATAAATGGAATAGTTAAATCGATTAAAATTAATTTCAAATTATCAGTAATTTGGTAATTTACCAAATTTATCAATTGGTATTTTCCTTAATCAATTACGGTATCGGTTTTGAAATTTTAAGTTCGGTTTTTCAGTTTTTCGATAATTCGGTATTCGGTAAATCTCACCTTAGCTGTTGCACATAAATATTAAAGGAGAGGCCCAGGTCAATTCTATTGCAAAAAAAAGAAACAAATGTTTTTAATGACTTTGAGTAGATCTTTTTAATGACTTTGAGGAGATAAGATCTAGTTTATCATTGAAATCTAGAAGCAAATCATCATAATCACAAACAACCTACAAAGGATACAAAAGAAAGGCTTCCTATGAAAGTTTTATACTTTTATCATGTATCTTTATTCAGTTCAATCACTTAAGCACACCCTATTGTTGTACTAGTGCCACAAATAATAATGAACCATGCGAGTTTACAGGAACGTGGAGATGTGAGCATTGCAAAACCATGACATCAACATAAGCCACGTGCAATCAATTTTTTTTTTACATGCAACCAGTTCACTATTCTGAAAGTAACTACCCCTTTTGATATAAGTATTCTATCAATCAAATTAAGTCTCTTACTAAGTAGCCCTTACCAGCAATAACACAATTCAATTAAAGTTATAGGTTTACTTCGACATAAGTATACTTTCATTTAACTTTAATTTGTATACACCTTTCAATTGAATAATTCTAATTTTTATAGGTTTCGAACTACCAAGGCGTATGGGACTATATCAAATGTTGGTACTTGGTACAATCAATATCTCAATATATATTGGTCTAAGACTAGTGCATCATCTTAGACAAATACTTCAAATCGTGGTCTGTATTATTGAGTTAAAAAAAATGCTTACATTAGAACATACCAAAAAATCCATGATGCATATTGATCGGTAGTTAACAAGCAAAAAAGGAAGGAAAGATACAAGGAAAAAAAATTGAAGCAACGTGAGAGAATATAATACCGTGCAGACTGCAGAAACAAACTATTTCCCATGGTTGAATATTCCATGATCTTGTAAGAACCCACCAAATTACATGAAGATGCAACATCTTAAGATGATAAGCGTATTCATAATCCTTGAACGCATACTTATATCAAAATGGTAGCCACCCGATGTGATGAAGACCAAAATCACACTTGGACCTCAAAGGGGAGAAAATCCAAGTTAAAATTGAATGAAATTAGCAATCTCAATAAAGCCTACCAGTGCATTCATGAGAACCACAATAACAGTCTTTACGTTTTATGTTGCCTTCTGCATCACGGACCTCATCTATTGTATAGTTATAATGATAAGTCAGTTCTTGCAAAGGAGGGATATTTTCAGCAGCAAAGAACATGATATGCGGCATTCTCTTGTCATCATGGTCATAAAGGACATTTTGTGCATAAAGATTAGGCGAACAACTATGATTAATAAATCTTCCTACATTCCCATATTCAGCTGCATCAATAGTGAAACCGACATCATTCACAGTATCATCAGGAGCATTACTCTTCAAGTCTGGTATAAAAGATGGAAGTCCTTCCCACAGAGAATGATCATCATAGTTATGGCCAATATCAAAAAGATACTCATCATTAGTCCTCTGTTCAGCTTCTTTATCAGTAAGGAGCTCTCCAATATACTCGCACACAAAGCTTCCTGATGCAATGGAGTACAAGGATCTCACACCCCAACCCCTTGTTTCAGTCCTGAAGATCTCGAGTGGTATTTGGATTCCACGCTGGCTCACCCTGTTGTGGCATGATGGAGGGCACTTGCAGGAAGGACCACACTCATAGACAAGAGGTTTTGCGAGCACAATAGCACCATTAAAATTAAATGGGATTTCACCACCATTCTTAACAGCACATGCACATTTTGCTGTATCTGAGCAGCCATTCGTGCAATCACATCCTTTTGGAAGTGTCTTGGTGTAGCTTGAAGGATATTTGTTCTTTGTTATGTACTTAGAGGGAGGAGGGCTCTCAGTATTGATTGAATTTATTGCACAAATAGGTATCTTCTCCGTTCCATCTGATATATCCTTCACACAAAGACCTTCACGTACTTTTAACTTCTTTGATCTTTTGACTTCGTGGAAAGCAAGTTCGGGCTGCCCTGGCATTCTAACTAACTGGAACTTAAAAACAGAGAAACCATGAGGTCCTTTTTCCAACCAATACTTATCAACCAAATAAAGACCAGCATAAGTAAATGTTGAAAGTAGCTTAGGCTTTGCATTATGTGAACTCCCTCCTTTCAACTCCTTAGTTCCATGGATAACTCTCACGGGGGTCTTGGTTTCAATACTGTTTTTCAGCGCCAGATTTCCGCGCTCAAGCTTTTGATCTTCTGGTGGCTTATCTGGACCACCAGGATTTCCTCCAGATCCTGAATATATCAAAACATCCGAACTATCCATGTCATCTTTGTAGCCCCCAGAAGCCACAATACTTGCTGCAATATTTAAACCATCTTTCTTAACTGCATCTATACCACCTTGAAATGGCCGATGAAGCCCAACAATGGAAAGCTCCACTCTATACTGAAACTCATCTCCAACTTCAACTCCTGGAACAATTCCTATGGTGGGCTTACTAGCATTAACCCATTCACCCTTTTCCTTTAGCATCTGAGCACTAGTCAAGTCAACCCTCCTTATGTTGCCTGAACCCTTTGATCTTGCTTCCTCACTTTGCAATAACTTCCTGCAAAGTACCTGAAAGAGTCTCAGGACTCTTCTCACCTTGTACCGAGCGACTATTTCTGGCCTATCACTGCCACTGAATTTCCACCCATAAGGAGCAGTTGGAGGGAGGGGGACACAGAGCTCTTCAGACTTTTTGTATGCTGCAAGTGGTGGGACTGCCATTGGCAGCTCACTGAATCCTTCATACGCTGTGAGTTCTAGTTCATTTTCTTCATACTGAGATGCAAAATCCTCATCATCATCCAAGGCATTTTGTAAATCAAATGTGGTTGGCTCACTATGCACTTTCGATAAGGCAAGCTGCATATCTGAAATGGCTTGTTGTCTCCTCGATTTTGGCAAGGAAAGCTGCATATCTGATACTTGTCTCTGTCTCTTCAATTTGGGCGAGGACAATGTATGTTGTATGTCTGATGTCGATGGCTCCATCTTCTTTCTACGTATTGGTGCTTTTCGAGATCTCGAACCAGAAGCACCTGATTTTTTACCCTGCACCCATGGGCAATGAGGAGCAGCCATAAGAGCTTGAATTATCAGCTTATCTCGATTAGCTTCCAAATTCTCAGCATTCAGTTTTTGGCCAATGCCAGAAACGCTTGCACCTTTTGTTGCACCTGCGACTTTCTTCTTTGTAATCTTAGAAACCTTCTGACTTCTTGCCAGCAAATTATCAATAGATTTTGCTGAAGGACTCTTGTTGCCTAAACTATCAGAACGTGCTATCTTGCTTGTTTGAGCTACAGGATTAATGCTGAGTGATGCATTTGCCTTCTCAGGTAACCGTTTATCAGGATCTGCTCTAGGAAGTATTTTATTCTCTCGACTTTCTCGAGAAGTGCCCTCTTTCTCTAATAAAGGCTTTTTTTTTGCTTCCAAGCTCTTGCTGACGGGATTAGGTATAGTTGACTTTGAAACCTCATTCTCGACTCTAAATCCTTCAGCTACTTCTTGTTTAATCTTCCTGACCACAATCATTTCCGCTGTGCCATTGGCAGTCTTATTGTCAGCAGGAACTTCACTGTTAGATAAATCTTGCAGGATCATGGATTGTGGATCCATCATGGGCTGCTTTTCCTCAATCGTACTTTTTCCTTCAAGTGAATCAACTTCTGCATGCTTTAAGGCTTGCTCTCCACCCATACGAGGAGAACTTGCACCACAACCAATAGGGAAATCTCGGATGGCGGTGACAGCTCTCCTCCGAGGAAGCGGATACATCCTTAAAGAACGCTTTTCCACAACATCATGAAATAGGGATGATCCATCTGTTATAGATACACCCAATGCGTTAGACTGTTCCAAGCCCTTCTTTGATAACTGTGGAAGCCCTAATTTGCCATGTTCATTAGCAGAATTATCGATTGCCTGGTCCGCTTCCTCTTCGCGCTTGACTCCCGCCGCTTCACCATTACCCGCACCCGCCATCAAAGAATCCATGACCTGCCGTTTCAAGCATCCCACAGAAGCAGCGCCATCGACAGGCTGCACATTTATGGCGCTTAAGTTCGGATCGACCTCCACCAAGGGCGCCTCGGTAAACGGATCAGCGGATGGCGTCACCACAGCATCGCACGCGGTGGTTTCCTGCGAATCGGCTACGGCGGGTAGCGATGGAGGATGCGGCTGTGGCGGAGCCGCCTCCGCCGCCTCCTCCGTAGGTTCCCGATCGGGCATGACGCATTCAGGGCCGCACCCTTTGGGAAAGTCTCGGACGCAAAAGACCCGCCGTAGCTCCAGTACCTCCGCCATGCTCCCTCCCACTCTACTCCTCCCTAATCTCAGCAAGGATCACAAACCACAAAGGTCATAAACAAGAGCTAAGAGAACATCAAAACGGACTGGATCAGTTAATTAGGACAGAGGATGAAAACGACGACAATAAGAACCCTAAAGAAACCAAAAGAAAGAAACCCTACCCGATTCGCGAGGAAGGAACAGGATTCAAAGGGTGGAAAGCGGAAGGCAGGGGCCGGGGAGGGGGATCAACGCTGCTTCGCCGCCGTCAGGTGGGTTGCACTTTTTTGTCGCAGCGTGATGCTGAAGCGCGAAGATGCGGGCGATTTTGGAGAATCGAAGTAAAATTCGGTGCCCACAGGAGGTAGATTCTACGAGGTTATGAGATACCCCAATTTAGTAACAAAGAAAAAATTATTATAATATATGAGTTTATTATTAGTGATTTAGACAAATATTTGTTTTGTTATATCATATTATTAAGTTAATTAATTTATTTTCTCATTGAGTGTAATAACTAGTATTAAAGTAAAATTAATCTTTTTAAAAAAGTAAACTTAATCTTAGGGTCTGTTTGGCACCGCTTTTGAAGCTGATTTTAATCAACTTTTTAAGTAGAAGGTAGTTAGAAAAACTGTGAAAAGTAGAATAAAAAAAATAGTAAAAAACAGAAGTTATGAAAGCTACAATTAGATGCTTTTGCTTCTCTAAAAAAGTAATTTACATAATTTTATTTAATATTTTAGTTATTATTATTTTAAATAATTTAAAATTTTCGCATTAAAGAAAAATAAAATATTATATTATTTTAAATAATTTAAAATAATATATTTATTTATTATTTTAAATTTTAACAGTTAAAAAGTTATTAACCAAATATCTTATAAATTTTAACAGTGCAGCACAATACAGTACAGTTATAAAATTATTAATAGCGGGGCTAAACATACCCTTAGATACAATAAAAGGTTAATAAAAATGATATGAGAGTATTTCCATTGGTCTCACATGCTATTTTTGGGCATTATATTGGTATTATATTTAAGAAAAAAGATAAGCATTAAATTGAATAGATTGTGATACTTTAGTTTAATCCTATATGGAAAGTGAGATGAAAATGATCATAATGACACTAAACATGATCTTAAATAATTTTTAATTATTATATTTTTTAAGTTTTATCAAATTAATGAGTTAATTTTTTTATTAAATGCATTATAAGAGGATGATAAGAAAGGATTATCAATGAAGCCCCAATTAAGATAATCTTATAAGCTATCGACTAGAGTAATTTTCAATAATGTTTTAGGTCCTGTGTGCAATTTGGTTTAAATATGTTTTATTTGAACTTAAATATTTTTAACTGTATTATATCATCTAAGCTTATTAAATTAATATGTGAATTTCTATTAGATGGGTCATAACACTTTTGAGTCTTGAGTCATTCATTCATTCATTTGGACGAGCTCTATTCAAATTGTTTTTTTAAAAGAAAGATTTTCAATCTTTTCAATATCAATAGGTTTTATTAGATTCTTATTTTAATTGGTGCCAAATTTCATCATCTAAATAATTGAGATGCTAGTAGGATTTTGTAGCTTTTAAGCCCTTAATGTCACGTTCAGAATTATACTAATAAAATTTTAACAATTTTACACGTGAGTCAACGTTTGACTCGCACACAAGCACGCCCACACAGGGGCTAAGTGGTCAAACTATCCTTCTGGATGCGATCGGCAGGAGTACATCCTGATGCACTCCTCAGCCTATATTTGACGACCACTTATCTGCTCGTCTCAACGAGTTAGAGACCGCCATGCGTCTGCCAAGGACCGCTGCACGAACTAGTTCCAAAGTTCAACTAAGTACATCACCCAAGACTCAACGCTGGTACAGCGCGCGTACGAGTCTGGTAGATCAAAAAGTAACAAAACCGCATGCAAGCGATGGCGTACACATGCGCAATAGACGACGTCACACAAGACGCCAGGCACACGCCCTACCTTCGACCAGACCGCACGCAAGCGGTCAAACTCACCCACTCGACCAAAAAGAAACGCCTCGCATACGTCCCGCATAAACAATCCGGCAAACGCCGAGCAACATCACACAAGGTCGGCGCACTTGACCAAAACGCAAAGAGAGGTGAGGAAATGCCGACCAAGTAGACAACTCGGCCGGGAGTGCAAAGCGCAAGGAGCCGGAGAGAAAAAGATGTCGGCCAAGGACAGCTGATCGGTCGAGAACGAAAACAGTATCCGGAACCTGCTAGAGGCATGTGCACAAAAATCGAGGCAGCAGATCGATAGTCGGAGCCTACCAAAGACCTACATGAGGCTCCCCGGAGACCCGTTCGACCGAGCCCAACCTCACCGGAAACTAGAGGCACCGGCGAACCCAACCAAGGTCACCGGACGCCACCCAAACAAGGGCCGAACCCCACATTCGCCAGGAGACCAAGGGATGTCGGAGAAAGCATCACCGGATGTCACCAGGTAGGAGACCGAAGCCTCCAGTCCCGTCGGATGAACCCAGCCTCGCCGGCCAACCACGATCTCGCCGGAAACGACAAGATCTGGAAGAAACGCAGCGAGGGCAGAAGGAACAAAGTTGACAACGCTCGTCGACAAGAACCTACCCGCCGGACAAAACTGGAGTGGGAGGGGAATGAGGCATACCTCGGCAGACGTCTATTCGCCGACTCCACCATTGGCAACGCCGAAGAGAAAGGGGGAGGAAGGAAATCCCGTTGCGTCCTGTACCGCCATACCCAACCCATCGAGAAGTCACAGGAAACCACCACCGCTGCCGAAGAAGCCGCCGCCGGAGCTACTCAATGCCTAAGGGAGAGGAATCGGGGAGAGGGAGAAGGAGACAGCCGCCGCCATTGCATTCGACAAACGTGTCCTCCCTGTCGAACAAAACCGTGAGCAACAATAGCCCTAATTCTCGCAAACGGATTGCTAGACCTATTATCGCCGCCCGACCCGTTAGCCCGATCTGCCTGGATCAGATGGGCTGGATCTAGGCAGCGCTAGATCCAAGGCCTCACACTTAATGTCACGCCCAGCCCATTTGAACCCTCCACGTCACCCTCTAAGCATGGGACTGTGCACCCAAAATTGAAATCGAAATCGATTTCGATCCATTTCCGTGATCGAATTTTGACCAAGCCTCGTCCGTTGACCAGGCCTCGTTTCGAACGCGGAACGGGACGTTCGTCTTCACGCTTACTCGAACGAATGCCGCCAGCGTTCGTTCGCCGGCCACCGTCGCCGGAAGAGGTGGACGGGTTCAGGGACGTGCGGCAGGCTAGGAACCCGCGTCCAAGCCTCAGCCTCTCGCTGGAAGTCTTCGTCGCCGCCGGACATGGTGAAGGAAGGAGACGAAAATAAAGGAAGCCGCCGGAAAAGCCAGGAAAGCTCTCGCCATAGCCGGAGGAGACAACACAAGAAGGTTAAGGGAAATTTACGTTGATTGGCCAGATCAACCTACATAAACCCTTACACGCTCGCTCAAGCCTCCCTCACGTCGACGGCACCTCACCGTCGACTACAATCCTCTCAAGCTCACTGCCATCGTCGGGGGAGGCGGAGGAGCACGCCGCCGGCTCCGGGCCCGCCTCCCCCTTCCTTCTTCCTTCTGGACGAAACTAGAAGGGAGATTGTGTCCGCCTGTCGCTGCTTCGGCGACTCACAGAACAGGGGAGAGCCGCCTTCGTCCCCCTCTGCTTCGTCGACCCCCGCCCCTCTCTTTGGATCAAGCCTGCTCGGCTCTTAAAGGGAAGGGCGACGCTCCACTTGGAAGGAGATGGATTCGCCAGCCCCGCTTCCTTCCTCGTTGCCAACCTTCCTTTCGAGCCGTCCGTGATCTTCGTCCTCCGTAGATCACGCCTCCGCATCACCTGGTGTCTACAGCTGCCTCGTCCGCCATCGACGCCGTCTGTCGTGCCCCTGACCTCACCTCCATCCACGCCGGAGCAGACGCCGTCGATCCGCCGGAGACGTCGCTGAGGTCTCGCTGCAGATGACGTCGACGGAGCTCGCCTCATCAGCGTCACAGTCGTAGCCGAGCTCGTCCGCCTTCGTGCGCTTGGGCCGTGAAGAGTGTTTGGGTCGCCACACAGCCCAAATCCATCTAGATTCGGCTCGGGAAGGAGAACGACATCACACTTAACATCTTAGTTTGTATATTAGTTTAACTATTATATATATTTTTATATTAAATTTATTTTATAAAATTCCAACTTTTCCATGGGATAACAGCACATGACGTCACAGATTGAGATTCTCAAATCTGCCATTCGGATCCTTCCTAATTCTGATGTCAGCTCCGCATTCACCCAAGAATAACCAATCCATGTTGTTCGATTAGGTGCAGAAGAGAGCTAAGTCTTTAATAAATATTTAATTAACAACTTCTAAATGATTTAGATGAATGATTGACCTTTCGAGTCGTTCTATTTCTCTATTATTGTTTTTATGGCTGAGAATAGTAATAACATTCGCACACAGTAAACAGTGCACTGAATTGGAACGGAATCCTCTATCTCCATTTCAAGATACACATGTAAATCTTCTTTAACATTAATTCAACCATATTTTTTTTATTTTCCAGTTAACAACATTTGAGCGATCAATTTGATTATTTTGTAATTTCATTTGAATTATTTTAAAAAATATTAAACACGTTTAAGGTGGAGACAAAGATAATTACTTTTAATATTAATGCATTTAAACTTAGAAGTTATTTCTTTGAGAGTACTAACTATTCGATTATATATATATATATATATATATATATATATATATATATATATATATATGATTTTTTTTGTTGATATTATGTATAGAAGACAACTGATGATAGTGAAGACTAGATTTTATCTTAGGAATTCATCATCAACAACGTTTTAATATTTGTAGTGATAAAGTAAATAAATATATTAGAATAACCAGATCATGATATGCCAATTTTAACCAATTTTACAAGCTAATGTGGTAAGTATCCTATGATACTTGAGTTTTCTGAAATCCTTTCCTTTATTGGGTTTATCATCTTTAATTGGAACTTGCAAGTATGAAAATTTCTCGTTATGCATGAAAGGTTGGCATGAGACGACTGACAAAGACTAAGGTTTGTCTAAAGAAGATAATGGAAAAAAAAAATAGCCAATCTCAGGCAAAGTTGAGTTTAAGAAACTAGATTATTAGAGTGGCTGACCTTGGTCCAGGTCAGTTGAAATGGTGCAACTAGATATCAATCGGTATTCAAGCTATGAACTGGTTTGATACCCAAATACTCTATAGGGAATGCGTGTGTCCACGGTTCTCACACACATTCCTACTATATCTTATTATCTTCAGAAAAACAAAAAAAAATATGGGCATTTTATCACCATACTTTTCTTGTTATATAAAAAAGAGAAGACGAAAACTCCTAAAAGACTACATTATATTAAATCCATATCCAAGTTAAATGATTCTAATACAAGCACAGTTGTGGCAATTCATCACAGGCGAAGAGGCAACAAATAGAGGCATAGCCTCATTGAGATAAGACCCATACAGTTGGCTCATGAAATATTCGACTGTTAATTCATAGAAAGAAATCAGAGGGACTAATCAATATTGTCACTGATACAATCGGATTTCTTTTTCAAATGCAATGTGCATAAATGGGTAATCCAAATAATAGAAAAAGCAAAAATGAATGAGTCCTTAAAAACGGGGATGAAATATGCAAGAGGCGTAAGGATAGTTTCGAACTAATCAGAGCCTTCACTTTAGAATCATGTTTAAAATTAAGGAAAAACACTATATCTTATGATAAACTATTGATTCATTCTATCTAGAAATCATAAAAAAATAGGAGAATAACTATCTCAGAGTCATTAAACAAAACAAAAAGAAATTACCTTGCATATTACTGGTTAATTTTGTCAGGCATGATCCCGCTACTATATATTCCATATTCCATGATCATCCATTACCCATGAAATCTCTCAGATAATTGTGCATTCAGATGCAATAACGTAGGCATATTGAAAATATATTTTCTTCAAAAGTTGATTTTGGCTCATCTTGCAGATAGAAGAAAAATAGACAACCTCTCACACTGCTATGCTTTTTTTAACTACCAAGGAGGTCTCCTCTTGCAAGAATTGAAGAGGCAAATGGGCATGTGTTAGTTTTAGGCAAGGGAAGCCGCATAACCAATGTAGCTCACAGCCTCTTCAGTTTGGACAAAGCAAACTGCTTATCCTGCGTCGCTTGCTCCCTCTTCCTGTCAGGTAATGCTACTTGAAGAAAGCTTGAGGCCTTTTTGACTTTCGACCCTGCCTCCACGGGCAATTGGGGGCAGCAGCAAGAGCTTGAATTAAAAGCCTCTTTCCATGAGCTTTCAAATTCTCAGCATCAAGCTTTTTGTCAATCCCAGCAAAGCCTGTGTTTTTTGTTGTATCTGAGAATTTTCTCTTCATAATCTCAGAAGCCTTGTGACTTTTCACCAGCAACTTATCAGTTGATTTCAAAGAAGAAACTTTATTGGTCCTTTGAGATCCAGGATTGTTGCCAGGTGGTACAATTGCCTTTCCAGTTAATCTTGCATCAGGATCTGCCCTAGCATGTAGCTTAATCTCTTTAGTTTCTCTGGAAATGCCTACCTTCTTCATTAATGGCTTATTTGCAGCTTCCTTGCTGTTTCGAGTAGGAAAACGAGACTTTGATGCCTCAGCTCCAACTCTATGTTCTTTGATCTTCCTGGCCACAATTCCTCCCTCCATTGCCTTGACAGTTTTATTAGGATTTGTTTCGCTGTTAGCTAAATCATTCAGATGCATTGGTTGCTGATCTAATACGGGATGCACTTCCCTGACCGGAGTTATCACTTTATATGAAGCAGGCGCTGCAAGTGTTAACTCCTGGCCACAGCCCATTCGAGGAGGGATCACTCCGCAACCAATTGGAAAGTCTCGGATGGCCGAGACAGCTCTCCTCTGAGGAGGAGGATACATCTTTGAAGACCATTGCCCTTTTAGATTGCCATCACTGAGGGATGATTCATTAGTTATAGGTACCTCTGATTCCTTAGACCCCTCCAAATCATTCTCGAAGACTGGTGGAAGCCCTAACTTGTCATCATGATCAGAAGAATCCTGCATTATCCGATCCGCTTCTTCCTGCTTCATTCCTGTGGCTGCAGAACACGCCATCGAAGAATCCATAACCTGTACTTCCAAGCATCCAAGACGCGAATTTTCTGTAATTGGGGTGCATAAGTTATCGTCTACATCCGAAGAGGGAACTTGAGCAGCGGTACCGGCAGTGATTTCTATCGATCGGGATACAGGAGGCTCAGACGGTGGAAGGGGCAGCTGCGGTGGCTCCGCCACCGTAGGTTCCCGCTCGAATAGCACGGCGTCAGGACCGCACCCTTTGGGAAAGTCCCGGACGCAGGATACCCGCCGTAGCTCTATTACCTCCCCCATGGTCAGTCCCAATCCACTCCCCTGACCACCGACCACCCTAAGATCGACAAGTACCAACAATATCACAGGAACAGAAGAATCGACAGGTTCAGTAAATTAGGGTAAGGATGAAACGACGATAACAAGAACCCGAGGAAAAAAAAAAGGATCAGGACCTATCGAATTGGAGAAAATGGAAGAGCGCGAGGAGTTACGGTGAAGGGAAATAGGTGACGCTCTGCTTCGCCGCCGCAGCCGCCTCGCCGGAAGGGAAGACAAAGGGGAAACCGATGGGAGCTTTAGCCCCAACCGCCGGCGCCGAGACGAGTTGTACATTGATGGGAATGGACTAAATGCACACAGCGGGGTTAACGGTTGGGATCTATCAGGTGTAACGCGATGGTAGAGTTTCTGTGCAAAATAAATACAGTGGATATACGTCCAATGAATCAACGGTGAAGTGAAGGATGTGAGGCTGTGTTTTATTGGAGTGTAAGAAAAATAAGAGAAAAAAAAAAGGAAAGAAAGAAAAATAAAGGGAAAGAAATTAAAATCACGTGATAATCAAGTGAAGCAAAAATAGCTCAGAGGAATTGGGAGGCGGCAGCGACGCATTGGCGATGCGGCGACGGCAGGCGAGGTGACGACACGGCTGGAGGGGTAGCGACGTGTTGGTGATGTGGCGGCGGCAGGGGAACAAGGGGCGGTAGGGAAGCTGCAAGCGGCGGAAGGCGATGTGGCTAGAGGGGCAGTGACGGGGCGGCGGGAGGAAAGCAGTAGGCGCTTAGGCGGTGGCAGGAAAGCTTGTAGTGATGATGAGGGCTGTCAGTGACCAGCGGCAGAGGAGCAGGGGTAGGAGGTAGGCGGCGCAGGAGAGGGCAACAAGTGTGGGCGAGGGCAGTAGGCGAGTGAGTTAAGCTCCCAGGCGGCGCTCGTGGAAGGAGATGGCATGAGGGGAGGTAGGTTCGCGGGCAGCAGCAGCAGCCGCAGGCGAGCAGGAGGTGGACAACGGGATCACAGGCAGCGGCAGGCTCGCAGGAGGAGCGATCGGTAGCCAAGGAGGGTGATCGGAAGATCGAGGGCGACTGAAATCACAATGGGAAGAGGATCGATCACGATTGGAAGAGGAGGGCGAGTATGGAGGCTCTGGCGTCGAGCGTGAAGAGAGAGCGAGAGACACGCTGATTTGTTTTCTCCCCGATTCGAGGAGAACGTAAAACGAGAGAAAAAATGGGTTATTTTCTTCCCTCCCAAATCTTTCTCTCTAATAAATCAGGAAAAAAGTTAATTTCTTTTCTTTCTCCCTTTATTTCTCCCCAATAAAATAAGTCATAAAAGTTTTGGGCATACAAAATTCTACCTACGGGCATTGGATTTTCTATATATAAAAAAAATCTTACTAATGATATGATCTCTTTTAGAGATGGGCCACTAGGCCAGGCCGACCCGAGCTAGCATAGGCCTGCTTCCACCCATTTATTGAGGGCCATGCTTAGTGTCACGCCCTGAATTAAGATAATACAACAATCAGCTAAAATTAATTATTACAGCACTTTTTAAAATGCCACGCAGGGCCAAATCAATTTGGATCTCGCGCAGGGGATCAATTTAGCTATTGTTGGGTTCAAATCAAGCATGACCGGCAGGGACACATCAGAATATGCATCTCTCAGCCTTCTCCAATCCAGGATCGCCAAGTAAGAAAAGGGGGAGAACAAAAGCCACGTCAGCGGAAAGTAATTAAACAAAAGGGGGAAATGAGTTATACCTTACTAAACGTTGGATCCGAACCCGGATCTAAATTTTCTCGTCGCTGCGTCCGAAACCCGGCAATACCACTTCCACGTCGGATGCTCGAAGCTGGTTCCGCGTTCCCGACGAAGCACTTGCTTCACGCCAGAACGACGAGTACAGAAGCGGTGTTCGTCCCTAACGAGAGCGGCCCCTCCCTCGTCCTTCGTCCGACGAACGAGCGACGTCTTCACTCGTGCTCGTTGTTTGTCCAAGGTCGGAGACCAAGGAAGAGTTCGCTGGAGTCGCCTGAGGAGAAGAGGGATTGAAGGACGATTAAAAGGGCGGGAGGGGGGGGGGGGGGGGGGGGTGGATCGACGTCGACGGCGCTCCACCTCACCACCCACGCCACCGGAGCGCACCAGGAGGGGGTTTTCAAGCCCTCGTCGGAGTCTTCGTCGTCGATTTCGGAAGGAGGAAGCGGGGAGACGGTTCTCGGCGAGGTCCGTCTGCCCACGCAGTCGCCGCTTTCCGAGCGATTTCACCGTCGCCCCTTCAGGTTACCTTCCGTCAGCCTCTCGTTCTTCTGTCCCCGATTTTTCCTCCCCCCCGGACGAGCTCGATGCCATGCCCATTTATAGGCGTTCCTGCGTCGCCTCGTCTCCATCTCCTCGATCAGACGCATGCCTCTTCTAGCTTCACGCGACATCGACGGGCTTTTAGGCTCGTTCTGCCCCAGCCGGATCTCCTCAGATCTCGTCGCCGTCTGGTCGCGTATCCTGCTATACGTGAGGATCTGCCTCGGAAGCTCACTTGGCAACTCGTTGAACGCCATGCGGCGTCGTCGCCGCAGAACCTATATCCGGCGCTTCCTTTCATCGCCGAGATTGCGTGTAGCCGGCGTCCTTGTCCGCTGCTACTGCGCCACGCGACTGCCTTTCCCTGTCTTCTCCGTAGCAATAGCTCCACGTGGCTGCGTGCGTGCTGGAGGTGACGCAACCGGAGACGGGAGTTGGACGGGACATTGCCGTCGAGGTTGAAGCTTTGCACGCGCAGCTGCTTCGACTGGCCTCGTCTGGCGCTTCGATTTCTCACGCGTCGTCGCCTCGACTTCCCGTAATCGCCACCTGGAGGGGAATTATTGGCCGGCGAGCTCTCCTGTTGAGTCGTGCCAGATTTCCGGCGATTTGAGGAGTCATTGCTGGTCGGCTTTTGTTTGAGGCGGCAAATCAATTCGTCGCCTGAATTTTCTACCCCAAATCGATGCATTTGATTTGGTAAAGGGCTTGGGCCAATTTTGACCTTTGGTCAATGATCTAATTGGGTTGGGCTGAAATTAGGGACTAAGCCTCACATTCTCCCCCTCCTATGTTGTTCGCCATCCTCGACGAATTTTATAGTGAGATTTGAATCGAACTTCCCAATAACAATCATATCGTAGGAGTGGGTTCGCAATCCAACCAGTCTAGTCCAAGTGAGAATCGTCCTCTGTTGGATAATATTTGTATCCTTTCTTGGAGAGATGTCGCACTTGAGTTACTTAACTTCTGTACGGTCCGAACTTTCATATCTCTGATTTTGTATTTTTAGACGTGATCATTCGTCTTTTAATCAATTCTCATTTTTACTCGTCCAACTTGGTCGCGCTTAAGTCTCGTCCCCTCTGAAGTGTCCCATACCACCCCATTAGAGAGTAACCTATCTCGCTCACCCCATTAGAGAGTAACCTATCTCGCTCCAATTTATTATTTGTCCCCTAAATCTTCCCTTCATAAAGGCGTCCCTTTATGACGAGAAACTTAGCTTGGACCGATTGTAAGGATTTTTCCTTATTGTCCTCCTAAGCTTTCCTCACATAAAGGCGTCCCCTTATGTGAAGTTGGCACAGTCGAACCAAGAAGAGGGATCTCTTTTGTTTTAGTTGGACATCGTTCTTTCTTCTTGCCTAAATAGTAGTTTTAGAGTCTGCTAACTCGTCCTCTTTGACCTATCCTCATGAATAGCAGTTTTAGAGTCTGCTAACTCTCCACGTTTTTATCCTCAAAATAGCAATTTTAAGGTCTGCTAACCTTCCACAATTTATCCATAAATAACAGTTTTAGAGTCTGCTAACTCTCCATGGTTTATTTTTAAGAAGCAGTTTTGAAGTCTGCTTTTTCTCAAATAGCAATTTTGAAGTCTGCTAAATTTTTTCCTCAAAATAGTAGTTTTAAAGTCTGCTAACTTATCTCATATTTATGCAATAAATTTATATCAAGCCCAGATATAATTAAAAAGGAAATTGCATGCATAGATAACTTAAAGTTTGGTGATGCCTCAGCGCATCCACCACAAAATGTTATGCCCACAGCAGGGGCTTATAATATATCCTCAAAATACTGTTTTCAAAAACATCGGACCACGTCCGTTACAATATTTCCACAAAACCTCAATCACCATAGGTTCGGAACTTCCGGAACCATATCATCCCATGCCCAAGGATCCACTAGTCCATCCGCGGCTAGGGTAGCTTCCTTCCAAGTCATAACTTTTTGTTGTCCAAGCTCAGTCTGTGCCCAAGGTTGCAGTCCTGCCAGGAAATGGTACAGTCTGTCCTTTTCAGTCATATTATCTATTTCTAACATCAGGGCTGTGTATTTCTCGACATACTCACGGATATTCCCTGTATGCTTTAGCTCGAACAGAACTTCCCGTGCCGTCCACGAAGAGTTTTCTGGTATAAACTGTTTCTTCAGTTCTGTTTTGAATTGTCCCCATGACAGTTGTGGAGTCTGCTGTTCCCCCAGAAGATTCGGTGCTGCTTGAGTGCACCACCACAATTTTGCGTCGCCGGTCAGAAATGCTGCGCCGACTAGAGCCTGTACCTCCTCGGGGATTTGGGCCGATTGGAAATATATTTCCATGTCCCAGAGGAAATCTTCTACCTCTTTAGCACTTCGAACCCCCGCAAAGGATCCAGGTTCCGGGACCTTCCGGCACGGCGCAACCCCAGTGTTTGCTCCAATCGCCCGGCATTGGGAGGCGTTCTCTTGCTTCATCTCTTCCAGTTCCATTTTGCAGACTTCCATGTCCCACAGAACTTTGTCCACTTGAGTCTCCAGCTCCATAGTGGAAGACACGAGTCCCTTCAGCATCTCCACCAAGGTTTCCTTGGGGAGAGCAGCCAGACCACCTTCAGCTTCCGTAAGCTGTGCAATCTTTTCTGTATTAGTCTGCACCATATTGCCTCTTTCCCCTTTTGCAATTTTAGCAGCTTAGCAGTTTTTGCAGTTGGATCGGCTTTGATACCAGTCTGTCACGCCATGAATTAAGATAATACAACAATCAGGTAAAATTAATTATTACAGCACTTTTTGAAATGCCACGCAGGGCAAATCAATTTGGATCTCGCGCAGGAATCAATTTAGTTATTGTTCAGGTCCAGCATGACCGGCAGGGACACATCAGAATATGCATCCCTCAGCCTCCTCCAGTCCAGGATCGCCAAGTAAGAAAGGGGGAGAACAAAATCCACGTCAGCGAAAAATAATTAAACAAAAGGGGGAAATGAATTATACCTTACTAAACATTGCATCCGAACCCGGATCTAAATTTTCTCGTCGCTGCGTCCGAAACCCGGCAATACCACTGCCACGTCGGATGCTCGAAGCTGGTTCCGCGTTCCCGACGAAGCACTTGCTTCACGCCAGAACGACGAGTACATAACCGGTGTTTGTCCCTAACGAGAGCGGCCCCTCCCTCGTCCTTCGTTCGACGAACGAGCGATGTCTTCACTCATGCTTGTTGTTTGTCCAAGGTCGGGGACCAAGGAAGAGTTCGCCGAAGTCGCCTGAGGAGAAGAGGGATTGAAGGACGATTAAAAGGGAGGGGGGGGGGGGGGGGGGGGGGGGGATCGACGTCGACGGCGCTCCACCTCGCCACCCACGCCACCGGAGCGCACTGGGAGGGGGTTCGCAAGCCCTCGCCGGAGTCTTCGTCGTCGATTTCGGAAGGAGGAAGCGGGGAGACGGTTCTCGGCGAGGTCCGTCTGCCCACGCAGTCGCCGCTTTCCGAGCGATTTCACCGTCGCCCCTTCAGGTTACCTTCCGTCAGCCTCTCGTTCTTCTGTCCCCGATTTTTCCTCCCCCCCGGACGAGCTCGATGCCATGCCCATTTATAGGTGTTCCTGCGTCGCCTCGTCTCCATCTCCTCGATCAGACGCATGCCTCTTCTAGCTTCACGCGACATCGACGGGCTTTTAGGCTCGTTCTGCCCCAGCCGGATCTCCTCAGATCTCGTCGCCGTCTGGTCGCGTATCCTGCTATACGTGAGGATCTGCCTCGGGAGCTCACTTGGCAACTCGTTGAACGCCATGCGGCGTCGTCGCCGTATCAAGCAGCAGAACCTATATCCGGCGCTTCCTTTCATCGCCGAGATTGGGTGTAGCCGGCGTCCTTGTCTGCTGCTACTGCGCCACACGACTGCCTTTCCCTGTCTTCTCCGTAGCAATAGCTCCACGTGGCTGCGTGCGTGCTAGAGGTGACGCAACCGGAGACGGGAGTTGGACGGTGAGCGGAGAGAGAGAGATATCGAGACAGCGAGCGGCGCTTCCCTTCTGCAATGACGGGATCTAGAGGGGAGGATCCGAGAGAGGAGAGCTCCAATGGCGACAACGAGCGTCGCCCGTTCAAAAGTGAACGGTGAGCGGAGAGAAGAGAGAGAGTCTGTAGTCGGCAGCGAGGGTTTTTGTACTCGTTCTTTGAAGAGGAATAAAGAAGGGTTTCCCTTAGTTGTCTGTGTCTCCGGTAACTTCTTCCCTTTCCTCTTCGGAGAGATCTCCGAGCTCTTCCGGCGTCTCCATCATCGTTGATGACTTTAAAAATTGTGCATAGCACGAATCTCAAAGCGGTTTTAACACTTTAATTGGGGCTGTGCTTCGGAAATCCTGAGTAGTCGGGTTGCGAAATTTTTACCAGAAAAAGGGCATGACACTAGGCTCGTTGCAAAATTACTCCAATATCATTTATATATCAAAAATAATATTACAAATATAAAAACTTCCTAAAAAATATAAATTTCAAAAAAATAAAAGGTACAGAGAAATAAGAAAAAAAAGAAATTAAAAAAATTTAGGAATTCATTAAAATTTTATTTAGATATTAAAATAATAATAATATAATAAATTTTAATATATATATATATATATATAGTAGTGATAGAGCGTGTTGTGCCTAGTCTGACCGTCGTGTTGTGGTCGGCCAACTCGCATGCTTTAAAGGTTCGATCTAGCTTGACCCAAAATGTCATGCCAAGTTGTGCGGGCCGCAAGGCGAACTAGCCTATTGGACACTTCTAATCTTTTTAGCTTGATAAAAATGTAAATATTAATATTGAAATTAATATTCATATTTTTATCAAATTTGCAACTCTAGTATAGTCTTGTCTATGATGCCTCAATAGGATTCACAAAAAATTTTCGTCTATAAAAATCTTTCTGTTGAATTAAACGTGAAAGAATGTTTAGATATATTTTAAACCTTCCAATTACTTATAGGTTTGACTATGATAGAAGCATAGATTACTCTTCGAGATTGACTAATTAATATCATAAAGCTTTAAAATGTCGACTAATATTTAAAAAAATAAATACTTTTAGTTAACTCTCGGGTTTCGATGAACCTCTAGTTTCCGATGGCTAATAGGTTTACTCAATTATATAAATATAATTAATTTTATATAAAATATTTATTTTTATATATAAATGAATATTTTATATAAAATATATTATATATTGGTGCAATCAGTTAACTCTCAAATTCTAACAAATCGACAACTGATTAATGGGTAAAAAAATTGATTGCTTAAGAAATTACTTGGTTCGATAAATTAGAATACTGGTTTGGTTCAATTTAATTTATCGCAGTTCAAAGATTCTAATGATTTTTCTGCATACTCTTATAATATCTCCTTTATGAAATTTTTTAAGGGAGACTCTTAATATTTTTTTTCAACTTTAAGCCATCCAACTAAAGAGAAATATATTTTTTTTTTGATAAAATGAGTCAAATTATAAAATCATCCTAATTTTATTCTCTTTTTTAGATGGGAGTAATATATACCATATAAATTCTATAAGTGAAAAGTACAAGAACTTTTGGATAGAGCGTTTCTATTTCAAAAGTACCAGATTACGGTTAAAAGAATAAGCCCAACAAATTTGATGTTCTTTATAGGAACAACATTTTTTTAGTTTAAAGAAAACACGCTCTCATATACGATGGCAAGAAAGTTCATCTCCGACTTGATTTGATCCAATTTGATCCGAAGTTAACGAAGAAAACTCAAATTGATTAAGTCTCGGATCGGGTAAAACCCGACCCGCCTCAATTATTAAAATGATAAATTTAATTTGATACTTTGTTAACTATTTTTATTATTATTTATGTAGAAATTATTATATAATTTATGTAAAATATTTTTTATTTATATATATATGTATAATAAAAATAAATTTTAAAATATTATATGTGGGGTTGAATTTTTTAAATCAGTTTGAGTTCGAAGTTATGAATGAGTTTGAGGAAATTGAGGTTGAGTCGAGAATGACAAAACCCAACCCTGAGCCACCTGGTTGCTATTCCTACTATGAGAGTTCAACTCAAACTATACCAATTCCAAACAGTTTTACTCGAATCAATTTTTTTTTTTAAAAAAATATCAAACCGAACATTTCAAAATCAAAACCAAAACTTAATTTAAGATTTTAAGTTTAGTTATAGTTAAACCAAAATTATATTAAATTATTATGGTATTATTATTTAAAAATAAAATATCACCAATAATTATATTAAAATAATTAAAAATATTTTAGCTTATTCTATTCAATTTAAAATTTGGCATCGAATTAAAATCAAACACAATTTTTTTGAAATATTTTAAATTGACATGGTTTGGATAGAAATATAACCAAACCTGAAATGTTGATTTGATTTAGGTCAATTTTTGGGATTTACCTAAAAAATTATAAGCCCTAATTATAACCGAACCGATGAAATTATAGAAAAATAAACAATAAATATTTAGAATTATAAAGAAAACTGAAAACAATTTCTATATATAAAGGAACGTAAAATTAGCCTTATCGCATAAACCGAGTGTTTGACCGGACAGCGAAGCCTCGCTTCCAACAACGTCGATACAACAAAGCAACGCCCTTAAACCTCAATAAGTAGTGGAAGGACTGGAGGCTATCTTCGTAGTGCCTTTATTTCTGACCCAATATTAGAGGAAAGAAGAGGGGAACGAGGCCACCGTACGTCCCCTTCTTTCTCCTCTCGCACTACCTCGCTTCATCGGCGTTGCTGTTGTGGTGGGAGTAATTAAAATGCTTTCGAGCTTGTCGATCGAGGAGAGTGGCCGTGCCCCTGCGCTGACGGTGGTGGCCATCGACAAGGACAAGAACAGCCACCAGGCGGTGAAATGGGCCGTCGACCATCTCGTCCTCGGCGGCAGCACCATCATCTTCATTCATGTCAAAACAAAGACCAACAGCAACCAAAACAGTAGGTGCCCCTTGCTCTTGGATCTCCATTGTATTCAACGGAGGGAAATTATTTTAATACTCACTGATTACTATATTAAAACAATAAAGTCAATGATAGTTTAGTAAAATAAGATTAGATTAACATACCTTCAATTGCAGCCGAGGCCAATCAGCAAGAACAAGACAACGAGATATCGCAATTATTTCTCCCGTTCAGAGGATTCTGCGCTCGAAAAGATGTGGGTGAAATATTTTAATCCCCTTCCTAATGTTTCCCAAGTCAACAACAAGTCAAAAATTCGTTCTTTATCTCAACATTTGCTCGAAAAATTGAAATAAACTTTCAGATACTTACTTGAGTCAGCGCATGTTTCTTGGGTAACTCCAGGTGCAAATCATGGAGGTAATCTTGGAAGACAGCGATGTCTCGAAGGCCCTCCTCAGCTACATCAGTAGAAATTACATCCAGAACATTGTTCTTGGTGCCTCCAACAGAAGTGCATTGATGAAGTAAACGACTTCAAGTTTCCATTAGCTTGTGCAACCACAAACTAAGATGGAAGGAATTGTTCCATAATAAGATTGTACCTCTTTGTTTTGCAGGAAATTTAGGAATCCTGATGTGCCTACAAACATAATAAAGCTGGCACCAGAGTTTTGTGCAGTCTATGTCATATACAAGGGCAAGCCAACAACTGTAAGGGCTGCTAAAAGTCCACCTTCCGGTTCTGCTCGTCCTCAACAATTGCCAATTTCTGCCAATCTTTGCTTATCAGATTCTGATGAGTCAGTCAAGTAAGTATCGAGTACAAGATGCAGTTTTAAATTCTTAAATCATTACTGTTAGAGAAAAAAGTTAGAAGTATGGCAACAGTTGAGCACACTAGGAATCAGATAAATTACCAATGCATGACAGAAATTATGGAGCTGTAATCTGGTTCTACCATTGTTGTATTGCCTTGTTTCAGAACACCTTTCACGAGAACGAACAATAGAGGATTAATTACACCGCCATCGCCGGATAGAAGATCCATAGATAGAAGCATGGATCAGTTCAGGCAGCCTTCACGGGATCGGGCACTCGCGGGGGCGAGGGCTGCACCAAGAAAGGTGATGCTTGAGAGAATGGACTCTTCTTACCGTCCACCGAAGCCCTCGAGTTCGCGTGACTCGTTCTCCTCCGACAACTTTGAAACAGGGTTCCAATCCATGGATTACGGCACACCTGAGTTCTCATCCACTGCATCCGACAGCTCCCAAGGTTCTCTCTCCCCGATTTCAAGTGTAAGTGCTCCAATTAGTCTTCAATTGCTGGAAACCGGTGCTGGTTCCGTTCCTTTAATGTAAAACTTCAAGCTTCTTTTGATGCGGATGCAGGCACAGAGGGATCTGGAAGCTGAAATGAGGAGGCTGAAGCTTGAGCTTAAGCAGACAATGGAGATGTACAGCACAGCTTGCAAAGAAGCCATCTCAGCCAATCAAAGGGTGAAGATTGATGAAAATGAAATACCAAGCATTTTGTTGTGTATTGAAAACACTATTAAGCTCTGTGATGCAGGCCAAAGAGCTTCACCTGTGGAAGATGGAAGAAGCCCGGAGGGTCGAGGAAGCCAAGCTCGCAGAGGAAGCAGCTCTCGCAGTTGCTGAAATGGAGAAAGCTAAATGCAAGGCCGCATTGGAGATGGCCGAGGCGGCGAAGAGGACCGCAGAGCAGGAGGCCGTGAAGAGGATGAACGCAGAGATGAAGGCCAAGCGTGACGCAGAAGAGAAGCAAACTGCGCTCTCCGTTTTGTCCAAAACCTGTGTCCGATATCGGAAGTACTCCATCGAAGAGATCGAAATCGCCACCAATTACTTCTCCGACAGCCTAAAGATCGGCGAAGGCGGCTACGGTCCAGTGTACAGGGCCTCCCTGGATCACACCCCAGTGGCTATCAAGGTCTTGAGACCAGACGCAGCGCAAGGGAAGAAACAATTCCAGCAAGAGGTCACTACCTAAACCATTCTCACCCAGTTCCAATTTTTAGCTCAATTCTTGTTGCTAAGCTTTGGATCTTACGATTTCAGGTTGAGATACTGAGCTGCATCAGGCACCCAAACTTGGTGTTGCTCCTCGGCGCCTGCCCCGAGTACGGCTGCTTGGTGTACGAGTACATGGATAACGGAAGCCTCGAGGACCGCCTCTTCCGGCGAGGGAACACGCCCCCGATCCCCTGGAGCTCCCGGTTCAAGATCGCCGCCGAGATCGCCACCAGTCTGCTCTTCCTCCACCAGGCCAAGCCGGAGCCGCTGGTCCACCGCGACCTCAAGCCGGCCAACATCCTCCTCGACCGCAACTACGTGAGCAAGATCAGCGACGTCGGTCTCGCCCGGTTGGTCCCGCCGGCGGTGGCTAATCAGGTCACCCAGTACCGGATGACGGCCACCGCCGGCACCTTCTGCTACATCGATCCGGAGTACCAGCAGACCGGGATGCTCGGCGTCAAGTCCGACATCTACTCCCTCGGCATCATGCTGCTGCAGATCGTGACGGCGCGTTCGGCGATGGGGCTGTCGCACCACGTGGAGCGGGCGATCGAGAGGGGCACCTTCGTGGAGATGCTGGACCCGGCGGTGAAGGACTGGCCTATGGAAGAGACGCTAGGGTTCGCGAAGCTTGCGCTCAAGTGCACGGAGCTGAGGCGGAAGGACCGACCAGAGCTGTCGACTGTGGTGCTTCCGGAGCTGAATCGGCTGAGGAATCTAGGGTACGCATACGAGGAAGGTCTCGACAGCAGCCGAAGCAGCGGAAGCTTTGGCGGCGGCAGCGGCTTCGGCATTGGAGCGTTCTCCAGCGGGCAGTATTGGAGCAGATCTCTCACCGATCAGGTTGGTAGTCTCCTACGATCGCCATGATTATTGAAAAATTAAGGCGAAATTTTCCGATCGGACCTTGAAATCAATTCATCTTCAACTAAATTATCCTTATTTTGACAAAAGAAAAGAGAAGAGATTCAATCTGCAAACAACTATAAAAACTAATTTAATGTTGTGAATTTAAACTTTTGCAAATTCAAACTGTTTTTTTATCAACAGAAGACAGTGAGCAACCCAAGCGCAGGGCCGTCACGGCAGTCATGGACGGATGATGAAGTGGAGGGCTGAGCGAAGGAGCCGGAGCGTATTCAATGTAAAGCTTAGAGGGGAAGCAGAACGAGCGCAGTGGACATATATCGCGATCATGTCGGTGCGGAGTCACACGTTGTAACGGGTTACTATATCATTTTTCTTAACAGTAAAATTATGGCTCTTGAGGTGCTTTCTCAAATTTTAAGGTGTGCATTGTAGGCTTGTAGCGGGTTTCAACGTATCGCTTTCTTGTAACAGGGCAATAGGGCACTATGGTCCATCTGCGTATGGCCTCCGCGGAGGAAGAGTGCACCTAGAGATGGCCATGAGCCGTGCTCGGGCCGGCCCGGGCCCAGGCCCGCCTTGGCTCGGCTCTTGGCGGGCTGTCCCTAGCACTGCTTGTTTCCAATTGTGCCGTGCCGGGCTCGGCATGGGAGAAAATACTCTGGGCTCGGCACGGCCCGCGGCATGATTGGTCGTGCCGGCTCAGGCACGACTCCGTTGTTTGCTAGGCACAGATCGCATGCTGAAACCGGCCCAATGAGCCTGGATTCGGAATGCGGGGCCGTGCCTGACTCTGTCTGAATGTAGCGCACGGGCCGAGTTTGGCCCACGAGTCAACTTTAGCCCGCTTTATTAAAATAAATTTTAAAAATAAGTAAAATATTAATTAATTAAATTATATAAAATAAGAAAAATTAAAAAAAAATAAGAAATTTATATAAAAATTTAAAAAAATTATAAAATAACATAGATAACTGTGTGCCGTGCTTGGCCTGGCCCGGCTCGCTTGCGCGTGCCTGGCCCGGCTCACGTGTCTGAACCCTCTGGCCCAGCACGGCCCGAGCCGGGCCACGGGCCGCCCGCGGCCCATTGACTTGGTGAACGTGCTGGGCCGGGCCGAGCCCATGCGGTGCCGGCCCGTTGGGCACCTCTAAGTGCACTTATTAAAAATCGAATTATTATATATCCTAAAATATATGTAATTTTCAACTTTAGTATATATATATATTAATAAATATATATTATATTATAAACATTTTACAATTTATATAATATAATATATTAACATATATTTAATTAATATATTAGTTACTATGTAAATTAATAATTTTACAGAAAATATATTAAGAAATAAAAATAAAAAATTTATTTAATTATAATTAAAAAAATACTGAATATACATATCGATTTTAAAAAATACTGAATATAACTAAATCGAATTTTCTAGTAAGTTGATAACATTAGCAAGTTACCAATAGTTAATCATTTACTATCGATCTATTTAAGAAATTATCAAACCGAGAGAAACTATTATTGTTATCGAAAAATGAATAATAAGAAAATTTACCTAAGCCATTATTGTTTTCAAAATTACGATCCAATACTATTGATTTTTTTTTTGGGTCAAATTGATAAATTTATTTCCATCGAATTTTTGCTCACCCGTATCGATATGATATAACACTCAATAGAATAAGTGTTATGTGGATCACTTAGCTACTTAATTAGTTATGTGCCAAGGTAATCAAATAAAGCCGGTTTATCACAACCGGAATTCTATTTGTAATAATAAACAAATAAAACCGACTTCAGTCTCCGGCTCAATTAAAAAAGTAAATAAGAAATTGGAACGCAATCCAATGCAAGAGATTAGCTTGATTTTTAATATTTATCATTCGTAGGGCGAAAGCAGCGCCCAGTCACGTGACCATTCGTTTCAGAGGCCTAACACGTGGCATGCCCTGGTTACCCGCTCCCGGCGTCGAACTCACGGAAACGGAGGTTAGGGCCTCGTAAGTCCTGTGCTTTGACGGCCGCCGTTTCTTTCCTGCCTTCTCCATTCACTGTCTTCTGCGAAGGCGTCGTTAATCTGTGGCCCCATATGGCGCGCCGTCTCCTGATTGGTTAGAACTGCTGGATCCCATGGCCGTGGTCGAGGTAAACGTGGAGGTGCAAAAAGAGTAGCTCTATGTCGTGGAAAGACTTGGTAGGACGCGGGGCCCGCGCTGGGCATCCGACGGTGCTCGTGAGGCCTAACCAGTGGGCCCCGCGAGGGTAAAATGTGCTCAGCAGGCGTAGCACGGGATCTCGCCCACGTTAGCGTTGGGCCCGCCGCGCCTACGAGACGCAACGCGTGTCGATACCCAGCGGCTGGCGGGACTGAGGCAGGGGGATGCAGTTCACGTGGTCGGCCCTCGTTGGCGACGCGCCGTGTGCCTATTGGCTGGGTTTTGGGTCCCACGTGCTCATGGTGGCGGGCGTCTGGACCGAGGCAGCGAATCCGCGAGGTTCCTGTGACCCACCTACGCCGAAACCCGACACCTGTTCCAGCCCCCCCCCCCCCCCCAACCCGCCTCGTCTCTCTCTCTCTCTACAAAGGATCTTGATAGGGAGCGGCGTCTGTAGCTCCAATCTTCTCCTTGCTTGGCTTACTTGAAGACGACGGATGCAGTCTCGCTAGCTTCTGGGAAAGAAATGGTATTGGTTAGTAGAGGCGTGGTCTCTTTTCTTTCCTTTTCAGGGTTCCGCATCTGCTTCCAATTATTGATGCAATGGAGGTTCCATCAGATCTAGGGAACTGATATTGAGGCGGAAAAGGGATTGAAAAGAGAACCCACGCCTTTGGTGGTGTTTTCCTGTGAATCTGCAGCGTTCTCCTTCTTGACTCTGCTCCCCCGACGGCGAAAAGAAGCTCTTATTTCAGCCCCATAGGATGGTAATGTGAAGATCTCAGTTCTTTCTATTTCTGTTCTCTTTTTAATCGCATGTTTTGATTCTGTTTTTTGGGCACACATGATTGCTTCCAGAAATATTTTATTTTTATGAAGAATTCATATATGATTAGGGTTTTGAAAGTTGTGTTTTTTATGGTTAGAGATTGATTTAATCCCTCAGCCTTCTTGCTTCCTTCATCTGATCCAGGCAAGGGGTTGGTTGGATATTGTTGTCGAGGTATTTGTGGCACGGAAGGTGAAGCCACGAAACCCGTGAGTCTCAGCGGCTGGAGATCGTTGGAGGGTGGGGAGGCCGCGGCGCCTGGGATTGACCTCCATCAAATTGTAAAGATGTTTGCGTGACTCGGGAGGACGGCACTCGCTACTGCTACTCCTAGTTATTGGCTTCACCAAGTCGACACTAGGGTGGGAGGGATGTTGATGGATGAGATGCCTCCCGCGCTTGCCGTGTCATCTCAATTTGGGAATTCGCTCTGTGACACTACAGCTGTAGAGATCTCGGGCCCCAAGCTCATCGCGGAGGCTGAGCATGCTCTAACCGATCTCATGGAGGTAGCTGTTGTCGATTTGGTCGCCGATCTTGAGCATATCGAGAAGACTTCATCCTCCACTTTGGAGGACGGCGACATGGATGAGTTGGAGGTTCGAACTATTCCTGGGAGCGACGAGGAGGATTCAATATCAGTCGAGCCTGCGATGTCGGTGGGAAGCTCTTGTTCAGTCATTAGCGACAGCAGCAGTATAAGTGGTGCGATGGATGAGTTCTCGATTTCTGATTCCTGTGAGACGGGGACACCTACATCTGTGAACGCAGGGAACAGCCTTGGGGATATTATCCGAGTTCCGGTTTCAGGGGAGCTGACTGGCAATGCATTAGCTGATCTTGATATGGTCGTATTGGTCGTTGGTGAGCCTGAAACTCCAGAAAAACATCCAAGTGATGGTGGTAAATGCCCAAAGAACGTGTTTTTGACTGAAAGTTCGCCTCTTTGGGGCTACACTACGATCTGTGGGCTAAGGCCTGAAATGGAAGATGCTGTGGTTGTGATGCCTCGATTTTTTGAAGTCCCACTTCGACTGCTTATTGGTGATCAAGTCATGGATGGCTTAGACCCCGATGTCATTCGCTTGCCTTTGCACTTCTTTGGTGTGTATGATGGTCATGGGGGTGCCCAGGTACCCAACATCTTCTTTAAAATCATTCAGTTCTATTGCTTAATACTTTTGAAGTAGCTGCCATGTGTTAACTTTGTTCTAATATTTTAGGTTGCTAACTATTGTCGGGAGAGACTCCATAACGTGCTGATACAATACCTGACGAGCTTGGTTAAGGGTATTGAAGGTACAAGCTGCACTGATTGGAAAAAACCGTGGGAGGAAGCTTTCATTGCGTGCTTCCAGAAAGTTGATGATGAGGTTGGAGGGAAAGAAGGTAGAGAAGACAGGACAAGCATAGCTGATTCACCCAATGAAGGTGGCTTGCATTGTCCTAATACACACTTAGAACCTGTTGCACCGGAGACTGTAGGTTCGACTGCTGTGGTTGCTGCTATTTGCTCATCACACATCATAATTGCAAATTGTGGGGATTCAAGGGCAGTTCTTTGCCGAGGCAAACAACCCATGCCTTTATCAATGGATCATAAAGTAAGATTATGCTTTAACTTTAACACTATCAATCCCCTATGTGGCTATGTGTATCCTAAGTTAACTTACAATAACCCATACCACTTCTTGCTTCAGCCTAACAGGGAAGATGAGTGTGCAAGGATTGAATCTCAAGGTGGCAAGGTCATTCAATGGAATGGATATCGTGTATTTGGTGTTCTTGCTATGTCACGCTCAATTGGTATGTATCCTTCTCTTGTTGACATATATAGTGGCTGACTATTATGGCTACCTTTCCACGTAGGGATGACAATTTAACTTGTCTCGGTATATCACTCAACCCATTTATTGCATGTTTGGGTACCCAATTAGCTAAATAGGCTGGGTTAGGTTTTAATCGAATTCAGGTTATAGGTGGTGGTACGTGTACTTGATACCCCTTTAATAAATAAATAAATAATATATTTTATTATTTTAAATAATAATAGAATAGATATATTCTAGATATTATATATTTATTATTATTCTAATTTATAAAATTTTATTTTGTAGAATATTATAAAATAAAAAATTAAAAAAATTATTTAATCAGGTACTCGGACCTATTTTAATGCCCCAAGTTGGGTTCACGTTATGTAATAGAGTACCTGACTTAGGTTTGAATATTAGGGTTTTATAACCAGGTTCGAGTATTGGGTAAAAAATTGGTAACCGATCCATTCATTCTTATTTTCATGACAAATGGCATCTATCCACATTGCACACAAATATATTTGTGAGTCTAAATGATTTATGGTGCGTTTGGGGTTGTAGGCGCGCCTGTAGGTCGCATTGGTTGTAGGCCGAAAAAGCAGTCAACACACAGCCAAACGTATTTTTCAACCGCTTTACCTGGTTGACCGATGCTGACCGGGCGTTTTTCAGCCGGTTCAACCTACAGGGCTCCCCCTGCAGGTCGCATGGGCGGGCGTTCGAGCCGCACATCACCGCCTCTGCCAGCTCCCGATTCTCGTCCGGCACCGTCGCCCCCTCCGCCGCTGCCGTGGCCCCGACGAACGTTCGTGGTCTCCGAGGACGAGACCGCCAGCGGGGCGACCGGCGCGCCCATCTCCTCCATCTTCGAAACCGAGGGCACGCGCTCCTCCCGACGAGCCGTGGAACACTGGCAGCAGTGCCGGAGGAGTTTTGGCGGAGGAGGCGAAGCGTTGTGTTGAGCACGCTTCACCCTCCTACTCTTACCCATCGTCTCTGCCTCCGACATGGAGGTTCGTAGAAGGCTACCTCCGAGCTCCTCAGCTGCGGCAGCGAGGGCTCGCAAAACCACCCCAGCTACCCCCGCCACCCGGGTCCAGGCGTCGGATGCCCTCCCGCTACCGATCCGCCACACTAACCTCCTCTTCTCCGCTATCTTCGCCGCCTCACTCGTTTTCCTCATGCGGCGGTGGCGCGAGAAGGTTCGTCTCTCCGCCCCTCTCCACGTTGTCGGCCTCCCCGAGATCGCCGCCATCGTCGGCCTCGTCGCCTCCCTTATCTACCTAATTAGCTTCTTCGGTATCACTTTCGTCCAATCCATCATCTTCTTCGGTATCACCCACGTGCTCCTCGGCCGAAACTCGCCTTTCTTCTCCAGCTAGGCACGAGGTACGACTGGAAGGAGAGCTAGGCGCGAGGCGGAGTTCTGGCGGAGGAGGAAAGGGGAAGCAGCGCCGGAGGAGTTCTGCCGGAGTTCTAGCGGAGGATGAATGTTGGGAGAAGAAACTATTCTTCGCCCTTTCTCTCACTTCGAGTAGTTACATTTTATATTATAATTTGTCAGCAGCGCTTTTTTAACCTACGCTAAACGCAGCCTTTAATTTTTCAGAACAGAACTTTTCCAGAACCTACACTACAGAAACCATCCTACAATCCCATACGCACCCTTAGAGTGGTTGCGCTGAAATGTTTGATCCAGTAGATTTACATTTGCACTATAGTATTTATATCATAACAAAGCAATACTTCATATTAGAGTTATTTCTTAAATTTGTATATCATGTTTTATAAACTTGATATACTAGATTATTTGTCTAATATTATACCTTAGTTTAGTCTCACATAATAGATTAAAGAATTGTCATAGTATAAAAGGTTAATGAGTTTATCACCAATGACTTAATTTTAAGCATTTTAAACTGCGCCATGGTATTTCGAGCTCATTAAACTATATGACATTTTCTATAAATCATAACATCTAAACTATAAGACATTTTCTATTATTCTATTACATTGTTTGATCTAGGAAATATAAGGTAATTATGACAAGGTTGACCATGAAATTCACCTTAATTCATAGGGCATGAACGAGCTTCTCTTATAACTTCCCTGGTCTACTTAGTAGTAACTGCAGTATTTTCTTATTTTGGGATACGACAAATCTCATTTCTTTGCTGTCCCATGGAACAGTAGGAAATGCTGATTAAATAAGAAAGAATCTGAAGAAGCTAAGGAATATGCAAGTGTACTAGTATTGTGTATAGATGGTAATGGTGAAGCTAACATTTATACACTAAGGTGGTTATCCTGTCATTCCCTATCTACTTGGTTGATTAAATAAAACCTTTGTTAATGTTTGGGGCCAACACGAAGTTCCCATACAACATTTGGTGCAGAAGTGTTAATCATGTGGTTTCTCCTATTTAAATGTCATAGTGAAATATCTCTTATTTATAAGTAGAAGTGGCAGTTTATTTACTCAAGCTAAGTACAGTACAGTTTGATTACAAATGCTGTGTTCATGCTGATAGGTCTGTAAGAAGAGCTGTAGCTTTAACACCCAATTTACTAGGAGGGAAAACGGGGAAAGGATGAAAAATAAATTTTTTCGTCCTTTACTAGGAACTAGAAAGGATGGAAATCGTTTTTCAATCCGCCCAAATCGAGGGAAACACATCCGCCCAAATCGAGAGAAACACATCCTTCAACGCTTTGCGCTTGCCTCGCCCGTGTCTCCACCTGCTTGCGGCTCCTCCGGCGACCTTGACCTCGCCCCATTCTTCTCCCCTCCCTCTCCTCCCTTCTCTCCGCTAGCCTACCTCACCTTCCCTTTTGTCCACCTCCATTTCCGGCGCCCTCACTCTTGCCCTCGCCTCGACCTTGCCAGCTCGCCGATGAGGATGTACTTTGTTTCAGATTAGTACATTATCCCCTATGCTTTTCTAAACATTGTTACTAATGGAATATCTTTCAAATTCATGGTATTTGCATACAAACATACCTATCACCTAGTGTATTACACTAAGCAGGTCCCGTTTGGGATTCTGGCGACGGTGGGAGCATTTAGATTATTAACATAGTAACTTGTCACACAAGTTGCTGAGAACTGAATAGTTAATAGCGTTCAAGAGAGAAATGAATGTGGTGCTGGATTTTAGTATTTCTAAGGGAACATTAGATAATATGTTTCCTGATCCTTCTAAAACCTTTTGATGGCATGTACTGTTGCCATTTGTAGATAGTTTTTTTGATATATTACTAGTTAGCTCATCTTCTTGTTTTATTATTTGCTCTTCAAACATATTACTTAGTTCTCTTTCTCATGCTGTTGCATAATTAACACCTTGTAAGATGATCAAGCTGTTCATAAGCCATTTTACTTTATCCGTTGTTTGTTGATATTTGGCTTCAAACAATCCTAACAAAAAAGAGTACTTCAGTTCATATAGATCTCTGGCATCATTTACTTCAGTTCAGGATCTACATCCTAGCTAGGTCTCTATTATTCAAGCATTCACTCAATGAGTACTTAAGTAGAGGTTATGACCTCATGCAATTTGCTGAATAGAATTTTGTCAGTAAAAAATGTTGGATAACTTTCTTTCTAGAGTTAAAAGTTTGTTCCCTCAGAAAATGCTGTTCTGCTGCTTTAAAAGCTTCCGGAGCAGGTTTGTACCGTATTACACAATCAATTAATATCTTTCATATTCTAGTTTCTTAGGCTCACTTGCATATCTGTATATTACTCTCTACATAAAGCAATTTGTGCACCTTTATACCTGTTCTCGATGTTGCCAATTCATTTCACCTGCAGTTTTTCTTGTACGGCTTCTTGCAATATATGGCCAAATGTAGTTTGTATAAGAAATACCCGATGGTTGAAATTTTGTAGGTTGCCGTGATTTCAATTTAAATTAATTATGTTTAATTGGCTATGTTAGTACGTCATAAAATTCCATCTAAGAATGTATGAGGAAAATGCAAATCGAGTAAATAAAGCACTAATTTGTCAATAACAGATTAATCCTGTCGCTAATTTTCATTAGTTTGGTCGAACATTATGATTAGAAGTTTTATCAAACTTAGTTCTTTATCAAAACAAGATATTAGACTGTCAAAACCCGGTTCAAAAGATTGTCATGTGTAACTTAGGCTACATCACACACTTGATGGGAAATTTTTAGCCAAGGCTGTGTAATTTGACTTTGACTTTGCTTATCTAAATGGTGTAATGGTCCTCTTTTTTCTCGGACTACAAATTTGAATGGTGAGTGACACATGTGGTGTACGCAGGAGACCGTTACTTGAAACCATGGATTATCCCTGATCCAGAAGTTACAATTATTCCACGAGCAAGAGACGATGAATGTCTTATTCTAGCTAGTGATGGCCTGTGGGATGTCATGTCTAATGAGGAGGTGTGTGATGTTGCCCGCAGGCGAATTCTGCTATGGCACAAAAAGAATGGTCCTGTGTCACCAACCGCTCAAAGAGGATACGGAGCTGATCCTGCAGCTCAGGCAGCTGCAGACTGTTTATCAAAACTTGCTGTCCAGAAAGGAAGCAAGGACAATATCACCATCATTGTGGTGGATCTAAAAGCACAACGAAAGTTCAAGATAAAGTCTTGATATGGTAGGTTGGGATTCGGAAAAAAAATTCCATGTACATGAGACTTAAAAAATTTAGTTGGTTATTTAGTCTTCAATAACTTCACAGCCCAGTTGTTTATTTTGGGCTTTGAAGGATGTATTATGCTTATACATACTATAGAACATTCTAGTGTTCATACATCTAAATGCAGATGGTCAGAATCTTGTAACTTTCATTTTTCTTGTAACTTCAACTGATATTTTAAACCAGTCGCGTAGATGCTATGCTGCCCTTCTGACGTGAATCCTTGTGTGCGATTATATTTTCTTCTCTAAGAAACTCTTCAAGGCTGCACGCTCCAACTCCAAGTTTCAGTAGCTCTCTAAGGTAAGTTTCTCTTTGACCATGCGCAGTTCGTTTATTGCAAGGTCTGATCCTTATCTGATATTTTTGAAGTTTAATTGATTGATACTCAGGCAAAGGTGAAGGTAAACAGAAATCACAGCTGAAGCATGTGAATTCATTGACCGACGTAACTCTTCACTCGGAGTATCCAGTTCAAATTCTGTTTATGCGGTTACTCGTACTCCTGAAGCTGCGCCCAGTGCAGTACAGAAACAGGAATCGCGCGCTGTGCAGGGAACAACCACGACGAAAGCATGGCAGGGCCACAAGTTTGAGGGATCCTTGCGCACTCGTTCTTCCCCCATGGTTTGTTTTTCATTCTAGTTAAATAGCTACTGATTGTGGGTTTCCCGCTGCATTTAGTATAATCCTTTACTTTTGGAGCAAAATTGGATGGCAAGTTTTCTTTTGTATGACTAAGTACAAGAGGTTCGCATTAATAGCCTATTTTCTGCCGTCGCAAACTTCTATAAATGGATTAAAACATTTAATCATCAAGCAATGTGAACAGATGATGTTAAGTCGGTGGAACAATTTTCTTTTGACTCTCAGGAAGGAAGAAAAAGGTGTGCTTCAAGTTTTTGAGTGTATAACATCTCCTACACATCCAATTCCCACATAGGACGATATTGTAGCCGCCAAGCCAAAGGTAGCTCTGTCTAGGAGATAAGGAATGACCTTGCTTTGTTTTGTCTTTGTTTTGATGAGGTGGTGTTGATGAAGAGCATGTAATGCAGATTGTTTTGTCTTAGGACATATGTTATAATGTCTTCAGTGCGAAGACTGCGGCGAGAATCTGAAGAAGCCGAATCCCCTCAATCACTTTGGTTTCTGCTCCGCCTACAAGGTCGGACGACGATGTCCAGATCGCCATTGTTTACGCCTCACCTCCTCACGCCGATGCATTGTCTGAGTCCTTGAGCCTATTTGATTTTTTTTTTGTCCTGAAGAAATCTCTCAGCTTTCATGCATCGATTGCGAGAAGACGTTTGATCAAGATACAGTGCAGAGCCACACGCAGTGCATTTCCGAGTCTGTTTGAAATTTTCATGATCTTTTGGTTGATTTTGCCGTTCCGGTTCGGAGGCACAATATGTCCGCTAACTCCCTTAGTTCTTTCTCTCTCTCTCTGAAATAAAAAATATAATCCAGTAGAAGATATAAATAAATCCAATTTATTTTGACTCAGTTGAACGTATTGACTCGTGCCTGGACCAAACCAATGTCGGGTTCTGACTTTGAAAACACTGGAGTACTGGACTCGTGCTGGCTAGACACCGACACGTGGCGATGGTGCACCGAAAGCGCCAGACTTCTTCGGCGGCCAGGCTGCTTAAATTTTGGTTAATTTTTTTTTAATATTTTTTAGAAATGATTTATACAGTACGCTATACAATGGTATCAATAATGGGATAGTTTAAATTATACACAATAAAAATTACCCTAAATATTTCTATATATTAGGGTAATTTCTTATTGTGTATAATCTAAATTATCCCAATATTAGTACCGTTGGATGGCTTATAATACGTAGATTATTTTTAAAAAAGTTAAAAAAAAAATTTAATAAAAATTTAAGCCAAACTGTAGTCTAGCTACCGAAGATTTTTGTTCCACGATTTGCCTACTGAGGTTAGCATCGAGGTTTACACACACGTGCCATGCGAAGGTAATAGTAACTTGACACGTCAACAACTGTCTCCCTCCCACTGTTGATGGCCCGTGGCCTTTAAGAAGAGAAAAAGGCCTGCGAATGGACCCTTCGTTCTAATCAAAAGAAGGGTCCCCATCACGCGAATCTCAAAGGAATGCTCTAAAATAGAATCCAAACAATAAAGTAGAATCCAAGAAAATTTCATAGAATTTGTATACAATAAAGTAGAATCCAAGCAAATAAAGTAGAATCTGTCTACAATAAAATAGAATCAATGCAAATTTCATAGAATATATATACAATAAAGTAGAATCTGTATATAATAAACTAGAATTCAAAATAAAAAATTACAAACTTTCACTTTGTTAACAAGTATATTATCTAAACTATTTATACACCATCTAAAAAGATCCAAAGCAATGTGGATAGATTCTACGAAATTTGCTTGAATTCTATTTATTGTATATAGATTCTATGAAATTTATCTAGATTCTATTTTATTGTATATAGATTCTATGAAATTTGCCTAGATTCTACTTTATTATATATAAATTTTATAAAATTTATCTGAATTCTACTTTATTTGCGTGCATTATAACTTATTATATACAAATTCTATAAAATTTATTTGAATTCTACTTTATTATATATATATTCTACTTTATTATTTGGATTCTATTTAAAGCATTGCTTTGAGATTCGCGTGATGGGACCTTTCTTTTAATTGGAGTGAAGGGTCCCTTCGCAGGCTTTTTTTTTGAAAAAATTTCTTGAGCAAGGGGGCTGCTCAAGGAATCCTAAGCAATGCCCCTTAAAAAAAATCCACGATCCTAAAAATTGTGAAAAAATTATTGTAGTATAGTACACGATGAGAACTATCCACGGACATTAAGATTGTGAATTTTGGATATATTCACGATGAGATATCGTGGATACAATATTGTGAATTTTTAATGTATTGTGAACAGTACTTTAATTTATAATCTTTGTGTCCACGATATCATCATGGACACAACTAAAATTCACAATCTTGGTACTGTTAAAAAGTTCTTGTATACTATATTATAATAATTTTTTTATGATTTTTAGAATCATTATTTTTTTTAAAAAAAGGTGTTGCTTATAAATCTTGAGCAACCTTTCTTTCTTAGAAAATTTTCCTTCTATCCCCTTTAAGAAGGCCTCCTGTGCGCTGTCCACGCACTCGGCTTCCAACTCTTCGTGCACTCTCTCGATTGGGGGGGACTCGTCGTGACCTTGGCGACCGCTTCGTTTAGGGCTTGGGAGACAAGAAGCTTTCTTATCGCTTCCTTTTCTGGGGCTGAGCAGGTTGGGGATGGGCGAAGGAGAGACATACGCATTGAGCCAAGGCAGTGGCAGCGGAAGCGTCGTGCTGGTAATATACCCTTTGAGTCGCTACTACTTCGGCTCCAAAGACGCCATCGCCGACAAAGACGAATCCCTGGCCGATCGCTTCGAGCGGATGAAGGCCAAGTACGTGCGTGTCAGTCGTCGATTCGATGGGGTTCCCCTTTTCCTCGTTCTCCAATTGTTTATTTGTGCACTCATTTTCTTTGCGGCATTGATTCAAACACTTGGCGACTTTCTCGCAGCTATGCGGCCCATGGGATTAGGACTTGCGTCCATGGTGTTATTCTGGTCGGTATATGCTTTGTCGAGCTTGTCATGTTGTTGCATGCGCTAGCTTCCTTCTGATTATTCTTCTTTTTTTACTACTTCCTTCGTTATCTGTTTGTCTTCTGCTCGATACTTGAAATTGAGGATTTTTCCGAGCCACTCTTATCAAAAGTTTGTAAACTTGAAGGCTTTATCTAGAATTTTTTTTTTGACAAGTAATTTACGGAGGGATTCTAGAATTGCAGTCTTCAATTTGTCTCCTATACTTGTGCTCTGACTTGTATTTTTATTTCTGTAGTTGCAAGTATGAAATTAGCCGATACACTTTCCATTTTACTTTTAGTTTGATCCATATTGCGTGTAGTTTATATGCATTATTACTTTACACTTTGGACCAAATTGATAGGGGTCAATTTGAAAATGATAAATTACTGGGGCAATACAGCAAGCTACGAAAGCCAAACTAAATTTAATTCTATTTCGTAAATATTGATTTTACACTGATTTGTACCGTAAATTAGAGGACCACCTTGATGACGGCAATACATTCTGAAGAAAACGTATAAATAAATTGAAATAACAAAATTTTGATTTAACTTATGTCTTGTTTCTATTTTTAGTCATGCATTTTGGTAGTGTGATTTGCCGTTAGTGTTCGTATGTATTTAATACCATTAATATTCTGACATTTACCATCCAATTGAATGTTTTGGCGCTGGATTCTATACATTTAGTGCCATTTATCCAAATATCTTCCCCAATGTGCCTTCTTTTTTATCAGAACATACTTTTCCTTGTGATTTTAATGCCTGTTACATTACAAGGGTCTAACAGTTCATCTTAGCAGGTTGAACTGTTTCAACAGCCTCATGTCCTGCTATTGCAAGTGAGAAACTCTTTCTTTAAGCTTCCTGGGGGTCGTCTCAGATCTGGTGAATCCGGTATGTACTACTTTCTTTTCATCCTGTAAGATGACGCGGTTATGCCCTTGTTCTATACTGCCTTGGGAGAATAAATAATTGATTTCATATTTCTCTCTATAACATCTTTATCAATGGAGTTAAATCTAGAATATATATCCTTCTAACTTATAAAATCTGAATAAATCCTATTATTAAAATACTTCTACTTGACAATACCAGTTATCTAATTAGTGGTTCGTCATGTGTCTTTATGAGAAATCTTCTATGTTTATATTTCCACTTTGCTTCTGCCAAATAGAAATTTTTTAGTCCCTTTCCGCATATGTTTCTGGTCCAAGATCCTCCTGATATTGATAATTTATATACGGTGAATTTTGAAATATCCTATAATGTAGTGTTTGTTTGGAATTTAGCATCAGTAATTCAAAGCTGATCTCATTTTCGTATAAAACAAGGACATAAGATAGCAACGGGGAACTATATCAACATTCTTCAAATATTTCTCCAACTCAATGGCAGTTATTTGGATAGCTACATCATGTTCTTAAAAATGCACTCATTTAGTTTCATGATTAGATTTACATTGTGCTATTTTCTCTAGATGTTGAAGGTCTAAAAAGGAAGCTGAGAAGTAAACTTTCCCCTGTAGAAAATAGTGCAGCCGATAACTGGCAGGTGATATTTTGCATTGGTATATAGTATGTTAAATTTCAAAATTCCGCATTTCTTATAGTCAAGGTTTTGAATAGGTTTGAACTAAGTATATCAGTCTTAGTGAGACCAGTACATATTAACTGACCATACCGGTTAGTACTGATGTATATATATGCATGTATAATATAAATGTATTTATGATATGAGAGTATACAAATAGTATAGATTAATATATAGTTGTATTATACTAGTGACAACCAAGGTTTAAAGAATATGTCCTAATAGGTGTATTGGTCTGAAATTCAACTATAGTATATGTATCATGGTACCGATATAGGACTGGTTGGTTTATATATATATATATATATATAATAAAAACCTTTGTACCAACATGGTTGGTGACTTGGTGTACTAGTACTATGTTAGATTTGTTGTCTATATGAATTGTTACCTTAAAACTCTGGTTATAACGACCTGTATATCAGATAGGGGAATGCGTCGGGATGTGGTGGAAGTCAGACTTTGAAACTTTACCGTTTCCATATTTGCCTCCTAATATTCGAAGACCGAAGGTGGGTTGTTTTTAATTTAAATAACAATTCTTTCTTTCAATTTTCATGCAAAACTAAATGGGGATATTACATGTTCCACCAAGAATGGTAGTTATTTTGCTTCACTTGTTTTGTTCTACAGGAATGCACCAAGTTATTTCTGGTTAAGCTGCCAATTAGTCGACATTTTATTGTCCCACGAAACCTGAAGCTGCTTGCTGTTCCATTGTGCCAGTTACATGGCAACAGTAAGGTTTGAGAACGAAAAATTGAATTTCTTTTCCCATTTGGAACAAAATATAGAATTTGAGGTACCTGTAAAACATTTATACTCTTCTTTTAACAATTTTGCAGACTTACGGGCCAATTATATCTGCAATACCGCAGTTACTATCAAAGTTCTCTTTCAGTATCGTCGAAGATTGAAATATGCAAATAATTGGAGAAATTCTCGTGATACGGGACATAAATCTTTCCTGGCGAGTGTCCTACAGCTGTGCATCTTTTGTGAATATCATTTATAAGCCTTTGTGTCAGTTCTTATAAATCCAGATGTGAACACAATGCCACTGTTAAGTGTCCTTGAATTTATCATGATTAACACTTCATATGTATATGTAAACACACCCATGTTTGGCGGATAAGATTATTTGCAGATCTTTACCCTGAAAGTGCAGGTGGAACCCACTAAATGCAGTTTAAAAATTAAAGGAAACACCTGGATTCAAATCATAAACAGGTTTGCTGAATGAGAACCCTGACTATATATCTTTCCATCTTTCCCTGATGGTATGCTTCGTTCTTGATTCAAGTTCTTTTTTTTTTTGTTTTGGGCAATTTAGAAGCCTCGTAAACTTTGTTTATGATACCTGAATCAAGTGGATTTTATTTATAGGATGAGAAGAAAGAATAGTTTTTTTTTCACTTGTGTTCTTGACAGCAGCTTGCAGGATCGCTGTGTTCTTGCTAAGTTGACCGTCTCTGCTGGGAAATCAAAATATATTTAAGGAAACAAGCACATCAATTCTTTGTAGTTAACAAAAGGCGATTATTTATTGATTAATAGATCGTTGTGCTTTGACTTTGATGTACATGCACGAGTCACAGCACTTGGCTAGCAGCTCCCAAGATCTTATGCACAAACAAACTTAAAGAGTTTAATCCTCAGTTCTTGGGCGTACTGTTAAATGAGTTCTTCCTTGCCGAAGCCAGCACCGTCTTATCTGCGACTATGAAGTAGGCCATCCCTGCAACTGCATCAAAGGAAACATGATCTCAGTTGATCGCAAGTTGATCTCATGCAATTCACTCAGTGCTCTTGATTTAGAACCTGTGGAGACGATGAGGGCTTGGGCGGTGGGATTGAGGTTGGCCCTCGCCCACGGCAGCAACCTGACGCTAGCCAACTGCATTTTACATTGATTCGCGATCTCCATCAAATGCAAGAACATGAAATCAAGCACACTTTTCTCACTGGAATTTACTATACATGCTAACCGTTGGGATTGCCGTTGCGACGCTGGCCACGGCGGCTGCCTTCGCTCCGGCGACGACCCCCTCTGTCAGGTGAGAGTTCAAATCAGCACAGATATGGTAAGAAAATTAACAATTCTTGTATTTAGCATACCGTGGGAGCAGCGCTTGGCCATGGCCAGCTTCTGCTCGAGAGCAGCACGAGAAACTGAGCTCATTTCTGTTTGGCTTGATGAAACGGAAGAAGCAGTGGTGTGATTGGCGAGATACACAAGAGGAAACCTGTGTGGGGATGGATGAGGGGATGAATGCGTGCCTATTTATAGGCACATTGTGGGTGGAGCAGGTTGCAGCTGCGGCAGTAAAGAGTTGATGGGTTTTGGTCCTTTGGAGTTGCTTGGTTTACTGCCGTAGCTTTCTCTCCCATGACCAGCCCCTAGTCTCTTGGGCATCCATATATGTTTATTGTTTAGCAATTCACGTTTAATTCATGAATGTTATTGTTTTCTCTCCTAACGCGGAGTAAAATAACTTTCAGCGAGTAAAATAACTGACAAGTCACAGCAAGATAGTGAGTGAGAGAGAGGAATCCATAGATTGACGGGCATGGTTATCCAAATCCACCGACGGTACAGGAACTAGGGACCAAACCGTGGGTGAAGGAACCCGGATTGGCGACACGCCCGCCGCATCCGAGGGGGTCCGTACAAGCACTCCGGAATGCTGCAGCAGCAGCAGGTGGACATGGTTTTGTAAAGAAGGAAAGATCCATTGGATACCAAACGAATTGTTGTGCGCTGGTGGCATGGACCTGTAGGGGTTAGGTTTGAGCTAAATGTCAGGGTGTATGTGAGCTAAAGATTAATGATTGGATGATAATTTATTTATTTATATTAAAAAAGAATATATTATATTATTTTTATACATAGTGATTCATAAGAAATACAATTAACAAAAAGTAAACTATATGCAATGGAGAATTCAGAATTTAGAGTGAGGATAAAATTTTTTTTTTATTAGTGGGTTAATAACATATGTTTTTAGCTAATTTTTTATGCTATATATATATAAAATATCGTGAGTGATGAATTATATAAATGCAGTTATTTATAGTAGTAAAAATGTACTTGAAAAATGACATATTGCATGCAAGAGGTCATATCTACCCATATTCCAAACGTACCGAGTTCGTAGATCAACTTATCAGACTGCCAACTTACAGAAATTCACCAGCCTTCTCTGAGTGTTGCATATTTCATGAACTACTGCAGCTGCTCAAGTGAAGGATGCACTGATAACTACCAACAAGGGTCTCTACATCAAGAGGAACGCTCCACAACATAATACTTTTATTCAAAAATTAATTTTTTAAACAGTACTTTTTAGATAATATTTTTTCTAAATAATACAATATTTCCAAACACACCCATGGCTTTTCCTAAGTGGCTGTATTGAAAAATATAGAAGGTGGTAAATTAGAAAACCACTTCCACAATAATCCTATTCTGAATTAGTATTGAAACTCCACTTAATAGTACTAATTATATTCCAAGTAGGATTACTACTCCACCTCTTGTATTCTACTAATAACAAGTAATCAATGAAACCGCAAGTAGGATAAGAAGAATACCTGAAGTAAATCTGAAAATTTCCATCAAAAGCAGCTGAAGCCTTTCTACATGTGTCCATAGCATCATGCATCATTGGCTGTATCAAATAAATATAATAGCCGATGAAATGTATATAACAACGTGGTGCAAGTAGTAAATGTGAGTGCTCATGTTAATGAAGTTTCTAACTTCAGCAAAACTTTGAAAGTTATACATGTAAATAGTTTTAAACCCTTAACCTCTGTACATTTTCATCCTCTTTCAGAGATATTGAGTTTCCAATTGGAATTAACACTAGAAAAACAAATTACAACTGAGTTCAGCTCACACGCTGAACAACTTAACAATACCATTGTATGCAAGAACATTGTCAATGAATTTAAGTAATATTGCAAGCTCAAGTAACCATAAGATAACCTAAAATTAGCATACACAATAACATTTACATTATCTTAAAGCTGATCCCGCACAGTAAACAGATTAGACGCCACAAAAGATAAAGAAATTAAAAGGTAAACATGTTCTCAATACAGTACTGCTTCAAATAGAACAATTACGGCTGCGAAATTCAGAAAGCTTAAATGCCAAAATAAAATATCTTTTGCATATCCTCTTCAATGGAAGCATAAATTATGCAAAGTAGTAAAACTTGCATTACTCATTGAAAGCAAGTAAATAAACCAAAGTAATTTACACAAAGTAAAAGACAAAATTTGGGGAAAAAAAAAGATGCAAAATGTTCGTAAGAATTCAAATGCTTCAGCAAGTTCTTGTCCAAATAATAAGGTGACTCTTGAAAGACTGAATATTAATTTGACCATGCATTTAAGAGAAAGTCAAAGCTATGCACTTCAACAGGCAGAAGTAGACAGAGCAGGACAAAATAACCAATTCAGCACAGGTACCATGAAGGAAGGAATACTGGAAGCTAGAATTATAAGTAAAATTGTCACTGCCAACTCTTGGATATAGTTCTCTGCATCCGTGGAAGAATTGGCAGAATTTAAAATATCTAACCAAATGTATCAGACAAATTCACAAGCATCGCAAAGGCGTAGAAACACTTGGTGGATTCGTACTTGAGTACATATTGTGACAAATATAGATCATATTACAATGAAATCCAAAGAATCACCGTAACCATCATAATGAAAAGATGAATTTGTGTGATGTATTGTATTTTGAAAGATTATGCAAGTAGTAGTTCAAATAGAACAGAATGGTTTGGGCTAAAAACCAAACGGCGAGAGTACATATTGAGAAGGAAAGAAAAGGTGGAAAGTGGATCATCATCGCTTCATAATCACAGGCATAACGATTAGGATGACATCTAATCTGAACAGCTGGTGAATCTCTCAACCCTAGCGTTGCTGAGATTGAAACCCTGCCATGGCCTCTCCCAGTGTGCAGCTTACCTCGGCTAAGATCTCGGGGTTTTTGTAGTGGGTGACGGCCTGGACAATGGCCCGGGCCCTGCGAGCGGGCTCGGCGCTCTTGAAGATGCCGGATCCGACGAAGATGCCATCGCATCCGAGCTGCATCATGAGGGCCGCGTCGGCAGGTGTGCAGACCCCGCCGGAGGCGAAGTGGACAACAGGAAGGCACGGAGAGTGCGCACATCGGCCATGACTGCGCGTACGTGTCCGACGGCCTCGACGATGTCGCCGGAGCCGACCTCGCCCTCGGTACGGATCATGGCGGCGCCCTCGCGGATGCGGCGGAAGGCCTCGCCGAGGCCGCGGCAGCCGCAGACGAAGGGCACGCGGAAGTTGTGCTTGTTGATGTGGTGCTCGGCGTCGGCGGGGCCGAGCACCTCGCTCTCGTCGACGTAGTCGACGCCGATGGCCTCGAGGATTTGGGCCACGACGAAGTGGCCGATTTGGGCCTGGGCCATGACGGGTATAGTGACTGCCTGCTTTATGTCCTTGACGATGGCGGGATTGGGCATGCGGGCGACGACGCCCCTGCAGGTGCGGATGTCGGCATGGGGGCGCTCTCTACGGCACACGCGCCGGCCTCCTCCGCGAGGCGGGCCTGGTCGGTGTCCATTACGTCCATGACGACGCCGCCCCGAAGCATCTGGGCCAGGCCCACCTTGGCGGAGAAGGACGACGGCTCCCGCAGGACCGCCGCCGCCGCAGCCCCGGTGCCGTACACCGCCACGATCCCTTTGTTGTCGTTCGACATCGTCTGATTGTCGGAGAAAATTGAAAATTTAAACGGTTCCTCTTCGTTTTCGATCAAAAATAAATCTAAAAAAAAATAAAAAATAAAAAAATAGACTAGATGATTTAAGTTTTCCAATAATACTAATATCATGATATTTTTTTTTTAAATAATACAAATTCACATTTAAAATATAATAGAAAAAATATTAATTATTTATATGTTATAAATGATCTATGTGTTTTAAATGTGAATTTGTATCATTTTAAAAAAAAATTCATCATGATATTAATATCATTGAAAAGTTTAAATCATCTAGATTATTTCTCCATCATTTATTTTTTTTAGATTTATTTTGATCAAAAACAAAGAGGGAACTATTTAAAATTTCTAAGCGGACGGTCCGCTTAGAAATTTTCTCCATGATTGTTGCTACCGAAGGAAGAAAATTCCTAAGCGACCCGGGTCACTTAAAACTTTTTAAGCGGAGGGGCTCAATTTTTGCCCTCCCATATTTTTTTTAAAATTTTTTTTAAAGAAATAATTTACTCCTTCTAAGCTTTCTAATGGTACCAAATTTTAGGTATTTTACATCACGTATACGTATATAATACCTTATACAAGATTAGGGTATTTTATAATAGTAAATAGTTTTTTGTTTTATATGTGATATTAATTAGGGTATTTTATAGGTATACGTGATGTAAAATACTCAAAATTTGATACCATTAGAAAGTTTAGAAGGAGTACATTATTTCTTTAAAAAAAGTTAAAAAAAAATATGGGAGGGGCAAAATTAAGCCCCTCCGCTTAAGTTTTTTAAGCGACTCGGGTCGCTTAAAAAATGCGCTCCTACCTAAGCTCAGATCTGATCGATGTGATGCAATGCGAACTCGCAGGACAAATATTGGAGGCTCTTATGGCATAATTTTGTTACGTTAATATATTTATTATAAATAAATTTATTCATAATAATATTAATATTATTGAATAACTTAGAATGTATAAATTATATTAATATAATTTATTTATAAAAAAATATTTTTTTATAATTTATTTAGACCATATTTAAAATTTTTAGGTAAGGTAATTATCTTAAAAAATTTACTCATGAGACAGTATAGAGAGAAGCAGAGCACATGGCTAATTTGTACAAGTTATGCAACATATTGGACAGAAATCTTCGACCCAACATATTGGACAGAAATCTTCGACTGGGTGGCAGCTGAAAATTTTTGTTTAAAATATTTTTTTTATTTTTTAAAAAAATGATGTACACATTCTAAGCTATCCATGGTACTGATAGTTTAGATTATACATAATAAAAAATTACCTTAAATATTTCTATATAATATATTTTTTTATTTTTATGTAATAATATTTTTTGTTTTAGAGTACATAGATCATTTCTAAAAAAAATAAAAATATATTTTAAACAAAAATTAAGGGTAATTTTCGGCTGCCACCCAACCCAAGATTTATGTCCTAACATGTTTTCCCCTAATGTGAGTAAAATTTATATTTTTCTTTGTTATGCATTCTGAGTTAAATCTTTATATTCTTAATAGAAAATCAAATCGGCTAATAATAAATAATATGATTAAAAAAATTATAATATGAATGAAAGAATAGAAAAATATTTTGATTTTATAATATGTCTTGATATATATGATCATTATCTTAATTTCAATTTTGTTGAAGTAATTTGTTTTCGTCACTTTATGTGTATTCAAAATTTGGACTATGATTCCACTTAAATCTTACTTCTACTTCTAGTCTTCCACTTGCATGCTTGTCTCTGATCTACCTATTTTTCTCAAAAAAATAAAATAATTATTTTACATCCTTAGTTATATTGTTTTTGAAAAAAGTATTATGCTAAAGAATTTTATTGAAGATGACGAATTATACATATGATAATGAGTATTTTTATCAATTGCTTTTATTGCACTCAAGGAAATAATTTTATAAAGTTATAATAATAATCCCATATATTTACTAGTGCGAGCCAAGACTGTTTCTAACTGTTGATCCATTTAGGTGGGAACACATTAAGTTAGTTTCAAGAGGAAATATATGAATGATCATAAATTCATAATATCATATTGCTTTTAATAAATGAAAATTGAAAAACATAAGATAGGCGCATTAAAATATAATATTATATTTTAAATAAAGGAAACGTCTCATACATAATAATTAATATTACAATAATCGTTTTGAACTTGCAATGTTACATAGCTAGTAATGGGATAGTTAAGAGGACATGGCTTGCACATCAAACAATGTGATATTTTAATATTGTAACTTGCAATGCCTCCGAATTTTTTTATTTTTAAAATACTTTAAATGACATGAAAATTTCAATATAAAATTATGCAATGCAAAATTAAATACGATGAATGATGATATTACAATTGCTACTACTATATTTACGGTAAGAGTAAAGTTTGCACACTAAGAAAATCATTTAAATCATTCAATGAATTGGCTAGACTGGACGAGTAATTTCATCATTTGGTAAGCAAAACACTCAACATTTCTCTAATTTTCAAGAGCACGTACAAACCCACATGCATCATCAATATGAATAACAATTTCATGGAAAGGCAAATAGGTAGAGATTACAGAATGACAAGGAGAGCCCTGCGCTGAAGATTCCGTTTGTAACCTTGCAAAAAATAAAAATAAAAAAAAATGGAAGAGCAGAACAGGTCTGGTGAGCGTGAGATTCAAGCATGACATTAATGAACAGCCTTACAGGATTGTAACCACAAAAACTAGACAGAAAATTGAACATATGGAAAAAAGTAAAAAAAGGACAAAAGAAAAAAATTTGTACAGAGACAACTTCTCTGAAACCATGCTTGAGAGACATTTGGGAGGTGTAATATCATCTAGAAGATCAATCAAAGAAACCAAAGACCCATTTTTTGAAGGGTGAACAAGCACAAGCCCACATGTTCACATCTTTTTTCATCTAATTCGTTTCCTTTTTCTTTTTATCTGTATATCTAATATCTACACGAGAAAAGACGCTTTTTAAGCTTTGCTGCCAAAATCGCAACATCATCGCACAATTGCCATGTCAGTGGTCTACAATTTTCGGGCCCTTGTATTCAGCACCTCGCACAACGAGTTCTTTGGGCTCGCCATCCCTTGCCTCCAGCCATGCATACTCCTTGCTTTCACAAGACAAAGGAACTGTAGCATCTGAAATTAAGTTGTGCCATTTAGTAACCACTAATCATTAACAATGAACATTTGACAGAACATAGTACATGCTGGGTCACGCCAACATCCTTGTGCCAAGTATTCACCTTGTAGAATCTCTGTTTTATTTAATAATTCAGAATCCATGTCTTCGATGCTCAACAGGGAATATGCCATGTTCAGTTTGTTCTTTTGTTAAGCAACTTTATGAAACTACAGGAAAATATTAGCAAGTAGTGTACAATAAGCCAGAATAAATTTCCAGGCTTATAAAACTATAAATGTACGCTAACTATGAGTAGTAAAAGCCAGTTATGGTTAAACCTTGAATAAACAATTTTTTGGTCACTCATAATGAGATATATCCAACTCATGTAGTAAAAATTCTCTTGGCGGCTTAATGCAGTTAGTAGGTATCAGTATGTCACTGGGTCTAGCATGGACAGTAATAAACTAATTTGGAGTGCTCGTGTAATAATTGCCAAGATGGTAATCATTTAAAGTCAATATGTGAAATATCCTCATCTTAAATGCCATGAATGTGATCACAAGCTACTGTATATGCTACAAGGCTTATGAAACTGATGGCACATGTCCATGAACTTGGCATTACATGTATTCCCCAGTGTTGGTTACTACACTTGACATATAGTCATTAATTAACAAGTCACTGTGAGTTAGGAACATATGCATACCTGGGAAAGTTGAGTAAGCGTGCTCTTTGTAGTACGTGCAAGGTCTTCCTTCGTCATCATTATATGGTGGCACAGAGACATCAAGAAATGCACAGGAGGTCACTGCAGTAAAACAGTGCAAGTTGCCCCCACTACTAGGGTATAAAACAGACGTCTCACAAGGTGCTTTGAAGATGCCATCAGTTTTCACCTGTGCCAAACATGCACCTGCAGGTTTTCAAACAACATCGACGAGTTAATGAGTGGAAAAAAAAATCATCCTTAGAAGAAGCATCCTACCTGGTTCTTTTGCACAAAATGAACTTATTACACAGATCACACACCTGTCGATGTTTTGATTTTCTCATTGGAGCTCTGAGCATCGGCAACCCAATCGTATGACTTGATGTGCATGGAGCCAAGAAGAATTTTGCTAAAAACAGTCATGCCAGGGTGGTCATGTAGCGGAATGGCAGCTCCCTTTGGGAGGCAAAAGATACCAATCTGCATAAATCCAATAAGCAATTTGGCGGAATTATACTTTGCAATCATTATTTGCTATCAAACAAAGTAACTAGTAGGATTTTGGATACCGAAAAGTTGGAACAGGCATAAAGGTGTAAGTATGTTATTGGAGGAAGTCCATTTGACGCAGCGTTGTTAAAAAACGATAGGTTTGGGCTTAGACCAAGATCTTCAGGCCTTAATGTATCTGCGCAAGATGACAAGATCCGCAATCACATTAGATAAATATACAACCGCAAAAAAGTATTAATCACACTAACTTAATTATTCCATACGATTCTATCAAGATAGAGAAACCATGGTTCGTTTGTGAGCTCATCTGTCTAGCAAATGCCAAGAACTAAAATCATCTACATTCAACTAAGTTCTATTCATAAATCATATACTTCTCAGTTGTAGCTACATGTCATAAATGCACTTCACTATGATTTGGAGACAAACCATGGAAATAGATTCCACGCCAGTTTATGACTGCCAAAGGACGAAATAAGTGATCAGGTATAGTAATTGTCTCCATATGTCCACAAGAAAGCATAATATTGGATTCAAATGTGTGTGGTGGGTGGCTGGGGTTAAGTGGTAATATAAGTTGAATGAGTCGGCATCTAAGCATTGGTGCTGAAGATGGCCCACTCTCATTGTTGAAACGTTGAGACATGAAATATTTTACATTGTGTTCCTTTACACAAATCCCGTTTAATGCTAAGAATTAACACTGTTGCGCGAAACTTCAATTTTCAGAAAACAAAAACAACAATTGAATCATTCAATCTAAAGACGAATAGATTCTCTTATTACTTGTTTTTTTTTTAAATTGGTTGGTAGTTAAAACCAATCTTAAGATAACAATAAAAAGGAATTTCACCTAACGTAGGATTATAGATGAAAAGAGACTTGGAAGAACAGTAAGCACTGAGCAACGCATTCAATTCGTTTCCTCATTATTCTACCAAATGTCCTTTCTAAAAACGGGAAAAAGTATGATCATAAATATCTAATCCGACGTGAAGCCGATAATTTCGTTTAAATCGTAACGTAATGGTTCCGAGACTATCAAGAACGAAGCAAAACTTGTGAGGCGTATCACATTTCAAATCAAGATAAGAATGGATAATCTTGTTCCAATCGAACCGTACGCATTGACAGATAGAGTAGCAGTACCGATAACGGATCGAAGACGCTGGACATCATCCGGGGACGGTACGGTCGGGACGGTCCGCGACCCACCATCAGTAAACACCTCCCTGCAAGTATCGAGCAACCTCTGCACGGGGCTCGGCGTCTTCTTCTGCCGCCTCATGTTCTTCTTCGACGAGGGCTCGCTCTTCTTAACCCTTTCCTTCAGGTCGGCCAATTTGCCGTCAACCCTCATGCAGCACGGGGAAACGAGGAAGTCCCAAGTCGAGAGACCCCTAATCCCGCCGGAGCCCTAAGCGCAATAATAACCCGAACTTCGAAGCAACCTCGGAATGCAGCGACGTGGAGACGGGAGACAGTAAAACCGATCAGATCTCGGGGGCCTAAGACAAATAAATTACAAGGGAAGTCAGCAGCGCGGCAGGGTGGAGCGGAGACGATGACGCCGTAGGGTTCGGACACAGCCGCACTGCTTACTCAGAAAGAGGAGAAACGTACGATCGAGGAGGGCTGGATCTCCACCGCAGCTCTCCTCTGGAAGAGGAGGGGAGAAAGGGATGGACGCAAAGGGTTAAGGGAGATAGATTCGAGGCAGTAGTGGTTTCTTGAAGCCATTTTTATGGGGAGGGAGAGGAAAACCAGGTGCCATGGCAAGGGAGGTTCGTAGCATTCCTGTGGGCTGCTCCAAACTGCCTGGTGTTGTGAACGCCACTGCACTATATACGTGATAGGGACAGAGGCAACTGCCACACGTCGTCATTTCATTGGATCAGGTATATCTTTCAAATCCGGTCTTTTTTTTAATTTTTATTTTTCAACAATTTAAGTCCGGTTTGTCAGATTTGATGCTACAGAAAAAAAGAGGTATTTAATATTTTTGTATTTTTATTGTTACTCCTATTTCAAGTTTTAAATTTGTATTCAATTTTTTTTAAAAAAATTAATATATATATATATATATATATATATATATATATATATATATACATATTATCAAATAAAAGTAATTTGATTATAAAATATATTTGTTGAATGTATTAAATTATTTTCTAGCGATTTCTTTGATTCAAGTTGGATGTATATCTCTTTCAAAAATAGTTTTAAACAGAATTTTTTTTTCTTGTAGATTTGTTTAATATGATGGAAAAAATAAGAAGATATGAAATATATATTTGCCTTTAAAGGGATAGAAAAGAAGTACAATAAAAAGAAAAAGTAACTTATCTTAATTTCACTTTAGTCCCATTTGGACAATAATTGGCATGTTCAAAATGTACAAGACTCCGCAATGCGATTTGATGATGAGCATGTGTTCTTAGAAAACACACTTGGTTTTTTTTTTTTTTGGAAAAAGAAAGAATTCAACTAAAATCTTGTTATTAACAACAAAGTCCTTACCATTTGGCAATATAGTTTGTTTACATAAAATTGTTTGATAAGGGGCTCTGCCTATATGTTTAAAACAAAGAAAGCATACTAGTGTTGTTCGATGACAAGCTTGGTTTGCACTATTTAAAACATATAAGCCAATGTGATGTTGCTCGACGATGAGCTTTCTTGTATTGTTAGAAACAAGTAGGGCTTTGTAGTACCGTTTTGCTATATTGCACACCTATCAGCAACAACTATCACTTATGAGCTCCACATGGGTTGCTACAAACTTTAGTTACATGTTATTGTGATATCCAAAACGAGCGCTCCACCATAGGTCTCTCTGGGCGCCCATTGGCAACTATTATTGATCTCCATGCGAGTCACCTCTACCACTACAATTTTGTTTGAAGACAAACTCCGTATGCAATATTCACAGCACACAGGGTTCTGCAACGCTATTCGGTGATGAGCTTTCACTTGTATTATCCATAACACACAAGGCCTTGTGCTATTTGAGGATAAATTCTATCTTAATAACCATCTCAACAAGCTCCATGAGAGAGTCCCTGTAGCCATCTGTAATGCTCACCTGCACTATTCAAGATAAGCATTCTACAAAGGATATTGAACAATATCCTATTTCACTTTTATTAAGGCCAAAAAATAATAGAGTTTTTGCAAGGACCGAGTCCTTCCTCTCCGTTTTTCGCCTCATTTTCTGCTGTCTTAAGTTTACTTTTCTCAGTTTGAATTTTCCTTTTGGGTAAAGAAAGCAAAAAAAACAAAAAAAAAAACAAAAGTTTACCATCATGCTGTCATTTCATTGATCTGTCCTCTTAATATTCTTCAGAACAAACAAGCAATGATGTTGTAGATCAATGTTGGAAGTTAAACACCTTTGTTGTCTAAAAAACACGCTGATTCTTGTATTGACTTGGCATGGCCATACGTATGGATAACAAAGGGAGCTTAAACATTGACAGGAAAAAAATTGCAGAAAAGTATAATACATGAATCAAGATGGGGCAGACTATTCTTACGGGACCTGTCATGCTTATGGAAGCCTGGTGACTTGGATATTTGAACACAATATTGGCCTCTTCCCCCCACTCATTTGTGGAAAGATGTTAACACATGATGTTTAGTTCATACTATAACGTTTTGTGTTTTGGTTTCTATACAGCAGAAGCCACAGGCATACTTTAATTGACTGTAATTGTATAATTAGATTTCTAGGTCATGAGCTGGAAAACCCCCTTCAAGTTCCAGTGGGCGCGTATTACAAGTTTTCTCCCTCCCACAAGAAAGAACTCAAAGAAAGACGTAAAGCCCATTAAGTAATATCAATGTGAATAAGATGTATGATTAACTTAACTACTACCAACAATTGAGAGCAAAGTTGAACTATAAGTGAACAAAGTTGCACTTTGAGATATTCACATAACTTGTTAGGTCATGGACAGTAATGTTAAGTCGGGGACTAACACTTTTTTGGTTGATGAGAACTTACAATGAGAACAAGTTGTTTGTCTCTTCATTGGTCTTTCTTTCTGGCATGTCTTCCTGCTGTGATTCTTTTCCATACACAATCTACACGAGCAAGGCCCTTTACTGGAAGAAATTGGCTGCCTTTCGTGCATGAATCGCCTACCTCAGTCTGATTGGATTTCATACAAGTTCGATTATTGTGCCCACTTCAACTAGACAATCTACAATGTCTTAACTCTAGGAAGTTAGAAGGGCAATATAAAGATCCTGATTATTTTTATATACACAGTAAATCATACACAGTAAGAACTATACATATCTCAAAAAATACATCAAGCATATATGGTATCAAAATTTAAATAAAAGAAAATATTTAATGACTAATTTTGCCCTCATATACATCTCGGATCCACTAGTTGTTGCATCCGATATACCTCGATTATATACTGGTATGTATTGATCCAAGTCATGATCAATAAACTAGCTCCAACAAATACTTCAAACCATATTGTAGTTATAAGTGAGCGTAGCTTTCTAGTGCTGGTGTTTGCATAAAGTGAGAATAGTATTGCGTTTCACCTCTGAAACTTACGATTCAAATTATGACACCATCAAGAAATCAGTTACACAAACATCACTCTTCTACTCCAAACCCATTAAGATAATCTGTTCCCCCAATAAATCTAGTATGCTTCGTGATTCACAACCAATATCAACCAATAAATATAGTATGCAAGGCTTATGCATCATGAAATGCTTAGCCAAAGCAAGATTAGAATAGTATTGCGTTTCACCTCTGAAACTTCAGATTCAAAATATGACACCATCAACAAATCAGTTACAAAAACAGCACTGTTCTACTCCAAACCCATTAAGATAATCTGTTCCCCCAATAAATCTAGTATGCTTCGTGATTCACAACCAATATCAACCAATAAATATAGTATGCAAGGTTTATGCATCATGCAATGCTTAGCCAAAGCAAGATTAGATTTCCACAAAACATAGGCGATGATTATTAGACTACTCTTGTTGATGATTTCCATTTCTTCCTGCAGCGATTCTTCCACCTGTCTATTCTATTGTGGACATCTAATTTTGTAATTTTCAGTTTGAAGCCGAAATTAAATGCAATGGCATTAAACCGGGAGAAAGAAATTACAAAAAGCAGAAGATCTAGAGAAAAGGACGGCAAACCTAGACTGCAGATCGACGTCGATCCCTAGCAAATCTCTTGAAGCATCGTAGTCCAGCCGCCCGAAAGACAGCGAAAGAAGAGATGAAACGGATATTTATATAGCGTGAGTAGGTCTCCAAGGCATACCAGGGCAGAATCTTGCTTCGTGGTCGTGGATTTGGGGACCTTCCAAGAGAGCAGAGGCGAACATTGCATCTGGCCGGAGAATGGCCAGAAAGCTCACATCTGTCGGCAGGGAGGAGGAGCGGAGGGATCCCAAGTGTCACGCCCCGGTCGGATCGGTCTAGAATGAGCGCTTATCCGCTTCCTAGAGCCGTCCGGCGGAATATCAGAACGTAACTCGCCCTAGGATTTCCGACCCAAAATCGAAACCCTAATCTCCCTGGATAATTTTTTTCCCCAAATACAAGATCGCACGGAGAAAACCCTAACCCCAATTTAGAAATCCGGAAAAGGACGGAACCCTAAATTAAATACCTCCTCTGATTTTGACTTTGGTCAAAATCACAATCGCCGATTTTGCCTTTGCTTACGTCAGCCGCTCGTCTGCTGACGTCACCTTCCGATTTCGTTCGCCGCTCGCGAATTCGAAATCGAAATCACGCCGCCTTACGTCAGCGTCGCCCCGCTGACGTCTGCCGAAATCGAAATCCGATTTCGTTCGATTCCGCGTCGTTGACCGCCTCAATGTTGACTTCTGCCTCGTTTCGAACGCCGAGCGTTCGAAACGCTCGCGTCGTCTTCAACCTCGCGACGCACGACGCCGCCGCGTCGTCGCTGCTGCCGAGCGCCGCCGCGCTCTGGATTCCGTTGGAACAAAGGGGAAGGCCGCCACCTCCCGTCGTCGGTGAACAGGGGAAAGAGATGGAAAGCAAAGTGTGGGGTCATTTTCGTTACATTGGGAAATGTATTATGACCGTTTCAAATCCACCTTAAATTAATAAGGTTTTTTGTTTAGCGGGTTCCTGACTTCCAATGAGCGCAAGCGCTCATTGTTAATTACCCCTAAAAATAGGGAACCTTTGATTAAGAGATCTATAATACGCAACGAAATAAGAAAGACAGAGTCAAATGGTATCATTCATGAACTTAATTCAACGTGATACATAAGATGATAAAGACAAAGAGCTTTCATTGACATGGACGGTTTATACTTGTCGAACTTTGGCCTTGTGATGGCGTATTGGGTGATACCCGGCCTAGGCAGTACAACGTTATATCGAGGAGCTACGCCCCGATGGTAAACATCGACGTACGCACCTCCCAAACGATATTCCATCGTAATGCATTAAGGCATGTTGGATATTGGATTTTGGGAATCTATCCGGCCTTGACAGCGTGTTGAGCAGCTCGGATTTGAAGGAAATTACTCGGCCTCACGGCGTGTTGAGTAACTTAGACTTGGTAATTATCCCGCCTTGCGGCTTTGATGGATAATTTAATTTTGAATTTACCCGGCCTTACGGCGTGATGGATGAATTAATTTGGAATTTACCCGACCTCGCGGCGTAGTGGATAAGAATTTGGAATTTATCCGGCCTTGCGGCGTAGTGGATAATTTTAATTTGGAATTTATCCGGCCTTGCGGCGCATTGGATAATTTGATTAGGAATTTATCCGGCCTTGCGGCGTGTTGGACAATTTGATTTAGCATTTATCCGGCCTTGCGGCGTGTTGGATAATTGAAGTGGAATTTATCCGGCCTTGCGGCGCATTGGATAATTTGATTAAGAATTTATCCGGCCTTGCGGCGTGTTGGACAATTTGATTTAGAATTTATCCGGCCTTGCGGCGTGCTGGATAATTTGGATTTTAACGGGCGCAATATTATATTGAGGAGTTACGCCCCGACGATAAACGCCGACGTACGTACCTTCCAAACAATATTCCATTGCGACGCGTCAAGGCTTTCGGTATTATGCTCAAACGGGGATTTCCTTTTGGAGTCATTTTCCGGTCGAATGCGACTTGTTTAATTTTATTTGGCGTACTATTATTCTTTCGACCCTCCCTTAACCACGCATTTCTAATGCTAGACCGTTTATTGGGTTCGTTTCATTTCGTTCAGATTTATAATTTGGGTATTCGCTATTCCTATTCAAAGAGTAAAGTTTCTCGCTCAGCTGGGACGGTCGAAATGCAAATGACTTCTATGGGCGATGACCCTTCCCTGGGCGATGACCGCTGGCACTTTTCGGGAAGCGGAGGATGCTCGTCTTGCGGCGGTGCCTGTCATGGGGCTGATCTAACGCGGCGGACGGTCAAGAGTATCAGCATCGTTTACCCGCGGGCGGCGTTAGTGATGACAGAGACGAGCGAAGGCATTAACAGCTTTGCTGGGCCCTCGACGGATGGATCCGAGCTACTGGACTCCCTCTCGTCGGCTGGTTTTGATACAATCGACGCTCTCTTTCCACGGGGAGGTCAATTTCGGGGCAAGTCCGAGATCCTAGGTGGTCCGTTTTTGAAATCGGCAGCGGCAGAAAGGGGTTCACAGGGGGGTAAGCGCCGCTGCAAGTGGCCGCCAGTCACTCACCATGGTGGATGATTTTTGTGTGTCCTTTCTGGAAACAGATCCAAGATAGTGCATAAGGGGGGGAATGTTTGCTGCATTCGAGCCCAGAAACGAGGTAAGATCCAAGGGGAGAATCTTTGCCGCATTCAAGCCTAGAAATGAGGTAAGATTCAGCTTCATCTAGATAGACTCCTGACTAGGGTTCGTATGGTATCAAATTGTGCTGGTTACGAATTTCATCAACAGGTAAGCCACAGATCCCACGCTTTTGTTGCACTTCCAGGTTCTCCACGTTGAGTAAGCTTGTCACTTGGTCTAAAGAGGCGACCGTTCAACTTCTCTCCACAGTCAATCTCACCATGGTGAGGGTAAAACTTCGGATCTTAACCCGATAGCAGGATGGATTCGGGCTGTATTTGTCTTGAGATCCGAGTATACCTCCCTTTTCTTTATTACATGCATTTTTATTTGCTCGTCTCTTTTATTTAACGTATATTTTCTACTCTTTCCAACGGTTCTTCTGTCTTCGTGAGTGCGGCGACGGCCTTCATCAAGCTAGAGTTCTCCTGGTGATTCACCGTATCCACATCTTCCGTAAGTAAACTTTTCCTCCTCTCTCTTTTTACATGTTTCTCTCCCTTCTTTCTCCCTCTCAAGGTCCCCACGTAACTGTTCCCTTCTCGCAGTGAGGGTCCTCAAAATTCTTGAGGCAGGAGCCGGACTTTTGACAAAGCTCGAAAGGGTTGTTTCATCGCCTCGCGGAGGCATCTCATTGTCCGAAGCCATTTGATCTTGGGTAGAGCCCTTTTCCTTTAAGGAGAATCATAGACTGAACTTTTAACAGGTACTTCTCTCTGTTTTTTTTGTTTTGTTTTTTTTTTTATCTCTCTTCTTCCATTCTTGACCTCGCGACTCACCAGCAACTCCTTCCCTTTTGGCAGCCCCGTTCACGGGTTTGGGACGGCAAAGGGGCTCTTGAGGACATTTTTTTTACTGCTTGCATTGCTGCCATCTTTTTGCGGACACAGCCAGGGGAGAGAGCCGGGAGAGTCTTGATCAGGTATATTTTTTTTGACCCTTCTCCCGTGATTCATACGCGAGTTTTATCTTCACGACTCATTTATTTCTGTACATTTTTGCTCCTTCCGCCTCTCGCTATCCTTTTTACTTACTCCCTCGGCCCCTCAGTTTTATCTTACGCGACGGTTTCATTTTCCTTCTCGCTCTTCTATTTCTCGTGGCGCCATAGGATGCTTAATGCATCTTAGGCCTAAGAAACGATAGAAAATATGTGTGTGTGTGCTTCACCGTGGTGCCAGGCCGCTTAATGCGACCATGAGGCCTAAGAAGAAATCGAGGGATCGAAAAAAAAGAAAACCAAAGACGGAGAAGTCCACCCTTTACCTTCCTTTTCTCTTTCTTTCGCGTTCTTCCTTCTCTCCCGCTCTTTGACGCCTTCTCTTCTCTTTTCAGGAAGAACCCCCCTTTTTATAGGCTGCCGATTCCCCCTTTTACTTATTTATTTTTTATTTTTTCTTTGCCCACTTATTATTATTTTTTTTTTGCCATGGACCCCTTTTCCGCTTTCCCGTAAATTCTGAACATCTCCTGCTCGCGCCTCTTTTTGTCTTTACCTTCATTAATGCTTGTTGTCGACGCTTCTCTCACCTTTTCCTCCTTTGACGATCGCCACCCTGTTTTTGATAGCGCGGGTCAGATTTCCTTACACCGCTCTTTCCAACACCGTGTCTCCCCAGCCTTCCTCTGATCTATTTCTCTTAGATATGACGCTACCCCTCGGTTTCTTCTCTGGTCTCTGCTTTCTTCTTTCCACTGCTATCCAATGAAGCGTTTGGCATTGTCAGCCTGGCGATGCTTCTCTTACTAGCTATCCCTGGGTAGAACCAGGTGGCTCAACACTACCGTCTGCGTAGAATGATGACTCTTGAACCGGGACTTCGTACATGAATCTGTTGCCATAATTGACTCATCCTTCTTCATTATTAATTTGCTCCAGTAATTGACCATTTAGCTCTTTTCCATGCAACTTGATGCATTCGCGCGCGTTTAACATTTCAAGAGCCGGTTTATTATGTTTACTACTTCCTAAAAATAATTCCAGCGGCTGACGATTCTCCTCCACCCTTCTGTTCAATTCCAGTAACAGGCAAACCATGAAATCTAGTTACATTTTTTTTAGACTCTTTACAACTTTCGGGTGAAGGCGAGGAAACCTCTTGGGCAGTGGCGTCATCAGCTTCAGCTTGTTCGAGGAACTTGATGCCCCACACACCAAAAATATTTTTCTTTGTGGGACTACACCCGTGATCTCTCACGATCATAGCAACCAACTCGAAATTGGGTGGGAAATAACTTAAAAAGTGTTTCCCAGTAACTGATTCACCAGTAATTTGCAATTCTCTTGGAAAAATTATGCAATAGGTCCACGAACTTATGATTTGGTTCATTTAGCAATGTATTGAGAATGGTTTGTTCTGAGTATTTCGGTCATCTTTTCTTTGGTATTTAGTTACTTTCTTGAGACTGGTTGATGGCTTTTCCTTTTCGTAAAACATTTTTCATCAACACCAAGCAAAACAAACTCGGTCTCCGCATATTTTGGTTTGTTTGAGCCCACACATACAGAGCTTGATACCTTCATCTTTTCAACAAGTGAAGGACTGGAAACAGCACTCTTTGATTTCTTTCGGCTACACTTTTCATGAACAGAACATATGAAAACGACCCTAAAATCGTTACTGTGTCTTTGGCGGTACTTCCCTTACTATTTCTGGATGAAACAGGTGGTTCAACAAATTGCCCCTCCCAACGGGTTCGTACAAGCAAAGGCCTGTACAAAACCGTTGGGAAGACAGGACATTTATACGTCGTCTTACTATTCTTATTGTTGCCTCAGGTATCGACTTGGTATTCCGGCTCTTCTGTCTTTATATTTCCGCACCATTCATGGGCTTCCTGTGGTCCCGCCGCGCTTCCATGCCTTTAGACGAACCTAGTGATGAGGCAATTATGGAATACATCACGAGGTGTGATTCCCTTGGCCACTTTCGGGGAATATGGCATGAGTGGCGTGATGTAATGCTGGAGGGCCGGGACATATTTTATAACAAGATACCGCGTCACTTGTCCATGTCTCTAGTGCCAATGGAGTACAAACCTCACCCCCATTTTGAGAGTGGGAATTGGACGCCCCTAGAGCGCAATGTGACTGGAACGATGAACAGGTCTCGCATCTTTGATCAAGGCCCTGACTTATGTTTATGCCTTGAACCCCTCACCAGAATATCCAGCCAAGAATCGAACTTCTTTTTGGGTTTGGAGATGGCTGCTAGGCGCGTACCGAGGTGGGCCTCGCGGTTTAACATCTGTGGTAGCGTCACGCACCATCCCGGCTATGTAGAGTGGGCACGATATATCTTGCGTAGCGAGAGGAAGGTTCTTAAGAAGGCCGGGATTCATGAGGCTATCATGTTGTCGTTATTTAATTATGAGTATGACGTCACGTTATTAAAGAGCATCTTAGAACATTGGAGTCCGACCACCAACACCTGTTACCTTTCTGAAGAGGAGATTGTCCCGAGTCTCTGGGACATGAGATATGTTTGCGGGCTCCCCATATTAGGTGCCCGATATGATGAGCATGTGCCGGATGAAAAGGCACTCTTTGGTGAGACTGCGCCCGGCGAGTTTAGATGTTCTCCTTCCCTCAAGGCTGTATTCCACCACTTCTACGAGCTGCTTCATCGGTATTCTGGGGCTGTTTCCATTACTCAGTGGATTTTACATTTTGTCGACCTAGGCACAGCATACGAGACCGGCTTCCCCTCGCCGCGTGATCCCTTTGGCGTTGGTTCAGAAAACACCCTGGTGCAGGACTATGATACACCCCTTCGGCCCCCTATCGCGGCAAAGGAAATGGACCGAGTTACATTCCTTACGGCCTTTTTAGCTTGCTGGCTATGCTACTTCGCCATCCCCTACAAGTATCCGAATCGCATTAGGCCGGAGGTTTTTATTATGGCTGATAGACTGGCACGGGGAGTTCGTCTCTCTTTGGCCCCGGCGGCATTGTCAAATTTATTTCGGTCTTTGAGAGAGGCGTGTACCGCTGACTTCCCGGGCTCACAAAACACGCTGATTCCCCTTCATTATCTGTTTGGGTGGTTCAATCTGCAGTTTCAGGGGCTATACACCACCGCCGTTTCTGAGGCTATGAAGCGTAAGTTACCCCTCATGGTATGCATTGCTGGGGCTCATCCGGTTCGCTTTAGAGATCTTGAGGCACGCTTACTTTTTCGCAAGGACAAGGTCTTTGGGCATCACCGGGTTATATTTCCAAACAAAGTAGGATGTCTAGGCGAGCAGGCTGATGTTCAGGATAACCCCGTTGACGTATTGACCGAGGATGGGTGGCTTGCTACCGAATTCCTTGTGAGCATTCGGGTAGGCTGGCTACCCTTCAGGAGCGGAAACCTTGCATCTTTAGAAATGTACAATCCTCATAGATGCGCTCGCCAGTTCGGTTTTGACCAGGCTATTCCTCAAAGTGTCCTGGATTACGGGAGATTATCAGGCGACCTTGCGACAGTGGCTTCTTGTTGGTGTATGCTACTCCGGCGTGGGACCCATTCGTCATTTGCCATCCCGGCTCGTGGCCGGGTTCCCAGATGCAGTTACGGATACCTGAGATGGCACTCCATGCATTTGAAGGCGCTTTTCAGCTATGACATCAAAGACACATTTGGTTTCACCGAGAAGTCCCATCCGCGGAAATTCTTGAAGAGGACAACTAGTCGATCGTCATACGGTTTTGAGTTTGACCTCTCTCAGTCTTCATCCCTCAAGCGGTCAAAGATCTTGGGCCTAGGGGCGGCATCGCCTAGCTTATCTGAGGTAACATCTACCTTTTCCCTTTTTCTTATAATATGTGGTATCATTGATTTGACACTTTTACTTGGGGTGCAGGACATCGGACATGCACGAGGATCCAATTCTGTTCTTAGCGTTGGAGGGTGTCCGGACGAGGATACAACTCCGCAGCGAGCGGGCAAAGACGAGTTGACTATCCCAGGTGTTATTTTCTTTATTGGACATTCTGTGTACTTCTCTTTTATGCACTTATTTGTTTGACATGACAACTACCTCTGATATATGCGATCATCCCTGACTCATGTGATTATTTCTGACATGTTCTGTGTTCTTTAGAGGTTCGGCCTGCTACCAAAATTGCTGAGCAAGTACACGCTCGCCCCCCTGATGACGCGGCGGACATGGATGATATTGATACCGCCGAACTGTTACAGCATTATCCGAGCGACTCGTCTGACGACATGATTGGAGCCTTGAAAGGAAGTACGGCTTGTCCAGGTTATGTAGACCGCAGAATCTTTTACATTTGACTTACAATCTGATCTTGGTGCAGTTGTTCACGCGCCGACGGAATCGACGAGGGAAGCTGATACCGGCGCAAGTGCGAGGAATTCCTTGATCAACTCAGAGACGAGTAAGGCTTGAAGTCCTCGAATTGTATCCTTCTATTTATCATTTTCATTATTTTGATGCCGTGGTTCGGGTTACATATGATAAATCTTTTGAATAGCGCCTCTAACGACGATTTCATGTTTGATCAGTGTCAGATTTGCTTGTAGGTCTACAGCATGCGCCGAGCACGTTAGGGATCGAGGCAGAAGGGGCATCTCCCTCGCATGATGGTAATTTCTTGTTCCCCCTCATATTGGCAGAATGTTTCAAGAGACAGCAGGGACACGAGTCCCTTTCCAAACGTCCTAATAATTATGTCCCTTAGTAGGATTTTGTTCTTACTATTGTTATCATTTTGTGATATTTTCAGTGCCTGTGTCGGAAGGTATGGACACTATTGCAGGGGACGAGAGGGTCGCGGAAGACGGTAATTTTCATCACCCGTCATTTTATTTCTTAGCTGCATTGTATTACCATGGTAGTGGGAGAAGAGTTTCATTTTTTTTTTTTTATACTCGTGATTCGTTATCGCCTTGTTTCCTTATCGATTTTCATGGCCAGTATTGCCTCTTTTAGCTGCGTATGACCTTTGTCTCTCCTTGACTATACAGAATTTGTTATGATGGCAGGTGGGTCTTCAACGGGCCTGGTATCTTGCGTCAAGTTGGTCGTCGCAGGGGTGGCGAACGTGCACAACGAAAGTATGTTTTCCTTATTCTTTCTGCTAACATGTAGTTTGATGTACTCACTTGCGAGTCAGATCTTTTTGCAACGATAATTGGGTTTGTACCGTGTGCTGGATGGCTGATCTTGGTATTACTGGATCACTTTGGCATTCTTGTTTTGCTGGTGGCAGGTACGGGGGAGGCCAATGTTGAGGACGGCCGCTCTTTCGGCTGTGGTGGATTCCAACGTGATGGATCCTCCGACAAAGGTAAACTCGTCATGTCTGCACGGTTCGTCATACCAGCTATGTGTCGTTATTTTCTTTAATAGTTTGTTTCATGTTGTCGTTCCAGGGACTGTGAGCGAAGTTTGGGAGACTACTATGCCGCCGCCTCCCGGGCCGTCTACCTCTCGGGTTTCAGATATAGTCCGGCGATCGCAGGAGAGAGCAGCCCATTTCTTCATTTCTGATTACCTTGGCACGCTTCGTGACGAGGACTCACTCCCCACAGCAGAAGAGTTTTTGGCTTCCTCATGTAGCATTTCGCAAACCTTGACCAGTTTCAAAGCTCTGGAGGCTACTTGGGAAAGACTGAGTCGGGAGATAGTGGAAGTCTTGAAGCAACTTGAGGTCGAGCAGGACTCACTGACCAGTCTGGATACTGCCGTTCTTGATTTCCAGATCAGCAAAGAGGCAACCGTTCTGGAGGATTTATGGTCCCTTCAAAGTAGTTTGATTATCGAGAAGAATGCTATAATGGGGTCTTGTGATTCAGCCAGGGCCAAAGTGAGGCGAATTGACGCGCGCCTGGAACAAATTGACAAAGAAAGGGAGAGGCTCCTATCGGAGAGGCATGCGGCGATTTCTGATATGCAAGATTGTGACGACAATTTGGAGAACATCGAGACCGCCAAAGCACAGAACTCAGAGCTAATCGATGCAACTGAAGCTCACCAAGCTTCATTAGAGGCCCAGCGCGAGATGAAGGAAGTCGAACGTAGCAGGCTCACTTCTATCATTAAAGAGCGAAGGCTCGTTCTCCAGAACATAATCAAAGAATTTTGATGTATTTCTCTTTACTATGCGCTTTGGATTTTTGTTTTGGGGCGTCTCTGTATTTTGATGTATCTCTTCCTGTATCATGTGTTTGGACTTTGACATTTGGGGTGTCCTGTACTTCTTGATGTATCTCTTCCTGTATCATGTGTTTGGACTTTGACATTTGGGGTGTCCTGTACTTCTTGATGTATCATTTACCTATTCAGGATTGTTTTGTTCTTAATCGGTTGTGATTGATGTGATGATGGTTTCTTTTCAGCAGATCGTTAAAACTGGTATGGTGGTTTGGTTTCTTTTCAGTAGATTATTAGAACTGGTATGGTGGTTGTGATTGACATTTGGTTTTTTGCATCGCAAGGTCCTCATTTTTTGGGAAAAGATTGTGATTTTGAGAGCTGGAATTGAGTTGCCATCGATTGAGCTATGTCGGGTTTGATAGACGAGATATGCTGCTTGAAATCCTGCATTTTGATTCTTGATCCATTTCTGCTTCGAGTCGGATGGGGAATTTTTGCGCTTTTCCTTTGATCTTATCTCTTTACCCTATATTGTTGCTTTTCGTTAAAGAGAGTCGCTGATGTAGAATATGGCGAGTAATTGCTCCACTGCTCTTACAAAAATGTGGTGGTCTGCTACCATTCCCTTTCCGGCCTCCGTAAACCTTCTGAAAGCCGCTCACTCCAACGCCCTGCCTTAAATATATTTTCCTGGCCATTGAAGCAGATCGGATATAATACCAATCAGGATCGTAAGGAGCCAGTTCCTTGAATCTTCCAGTCTTCACGATATCTGTCCATTCGGGAAGCTCTATCTTGCCGGATCTCTTAAGGTGGGCGGAGTAGGCTTTGACGAACTTGTGGGGGAGGGACACACCCTTCACGGTCTTAGCCACCTCCTTCTCCATGCTGTTGCTGCAATCGCTTCCGATGTTGCTTGGGGGCGCGCAGATGTTCGGCGGTCCTCAGCACCTCAATATTTCAATTTTGAGACAAGCTTCAACTTGTGTGGCTCATTTTGAGGACGTTATAAGCAGAGCCTATTACTGAATTTTGTGCTCGTTTTAGATCACTTCATTACTTCAGATTGGGGATTGATTGAGACGGCACGGGCACGGACGAGCGTGTCGCGAGGCTTCAGATTGGGGATGCTGACGTCCGGGCGTACTCCGAGGACTTTGGGGCCGCCGAAGCGCGGCAACAGCACGGCTTGCCAGTTTTTTTTTTAATAAAAGAAATAGGGGCGAATTTATGTTTTCATCATCTAACCGGGTGAACGCTCATATGAGGAACTTACACAGGTCTAGCAAACAGTCAATTGGCAACTACTTTGATATTCTCGAGCCTAGTGTCGCTTGGTCAGGATTAGATTCGTGTTTTAAGCATGGTACTTCTTTAAGAAACGGCCGTTAATGGGCGGCATCGGGTGCGCCCCATCTTGATCTATCAGCTGGTAGGCTCCTCCTTCGTAAACTTTTCCTATCACGTAGGGTCCTTCCCAATTGGGGTTGAACTTCCCTTTTGCCATCCTGTTGGATATGATAGGCCGCCTTACTGCTAGGACGAGATCTCCTTTCTTGAAAGTGCGTTCTCTGGCTAACTTGTCATACGCCCTTGCCATTTGCGCTTGGTATAGCTCTAGGTTTTGCTGTGCAATCAGCCTTTGCTCATCAAGCGTGTCCAGCTCATCAAGACGCAACTGGGCATTTTCATCCATTGTCATATCACATTGCATTGCCATTCTTAGCGAGGGTATCTCGACCTCGAGTGGAAGCACGGCTTCGACACCGAAGACTAAGGAGTAAGGCGTTGATTGTGTGGGTGTGCGATACGTAGTTCGATAAGCCCACAATGCTTCCACTAGCTTCTGATGCCACTCTTTCTTGTTCTTTGAAACGCTCTTCTTGAGCAGCTTGCATAGAGTTTTATTGAATGCTTCGGCCAGTCCATTCGCCCTTGGATTGTATATCGAGGAGTATCGCCAATCAATTTTGTGACGCTCTGCAAATTTGTAGATTGAGGCATTTTTGAAGGCCAAGCCGTTATCGGATATGATCCGTCTAGGGGTTCCAAAACGACTCAATATGTTCCCGCGAAAGAAATCGACGACATTGGCGGCCTTGACTTCCCTTAATGGGACGGCCTCCGCCCATTTGGAGAAATAGTCTGTTGCCGCGAGTATGAATCGATGCCCCTGAGAAGAAGGAGGTTCTATGGGCCCCACTATATCTGTCCCCCATATTTCGAACGGCCACGACGAAACCGTTGGATGAAGAGGGTTAGGGTGCTTATGAATTAAATCTCCATGCACTTGGCACAAATGGCAAGTCTTTGCGCAGTTTATGCAGTCTCGTACCATGCTTGGCCAGTAGTACCCCAACCTCTTAATCTTAAGATACATCTTGGGTCCTGATTGGTGGGCACCACAAAGACCGGAGTGGACTTCATGTAACACGTGAGCGACCTCATCCATTGCAATGCACCTGAGCCAAAGCTGTTCGTACGATCGACGATACAACGTGTCATTCACAAATGTGTACCGGAGGGCCCGTTTCTTCAATTGTACTCTTTGAGTCTTGTCCTCGGGTAGGATGCCACTTTTGAAATAGTTGACGAACGGCTCTCTCCAGTCATGTTCTTGCGTAAGGGAGATTGTCATAGTATCTGCTACTTCTTTCTTGTTGGCGTGATCGTCTTCGGCCGGTGCGATTAATTTCCTGTCTCTGATGACGACGTTGACTTGGTCAACGGATGGCCCAGCTAGCTCTTTGGCAAACTTTGCCAGTGCGTCCGCTCTACCATTAGCAGCCCTAGCAATGCAGGTCAGAGTGACGTACGGTATTTGTTCCATGAGTTCCACAGCTTTTGTATGATATTTGTGCAGTTCCATTTTCTTGACTTGGTATTCACCCGTCACCTGTTTGACGATGAGCTGGGAGTCGCCGTATACATGCATTCTTTCAATTTTCATCTCCAGTGCGAGCTCGAGTCCGGCGATCAAAGCCTCGTATTCAGCTTCGTTGTTGGTGCAAGGACCGGTGAGGGCTAAGGAGTAATGCAATATTCCTTTTTCCGGGGTGACGAATACCAGGCCAATCCCTGACTTTACTTTCGGGATATTTGGGAGAATAGCTGGTTGAATTGAAGATGCCCCATCGAAGTAGAGTTCCCAATATCCATGGTTGATTTCGGTATTTAATATTTCCTCGTCTGGTAAGTCATATTTCAGAGGAGAGTCATCGGGGACAGGATGAGCCGCTAAGAAATCGGCGAGAATTTGCCCTTTTATTGCTTTCTGCGACACATATGTGATGTCGAATTCCTGGAGTAGGACAGCCCATTTAGCCAATCGCCCCGTTAAAGTAGGCCTCGTCATCAGGTATCTTAAAGGGTCGACTTTTGATGTGAGACGGACTTCATGTTCAAGGAGATAATGTCTTAACTTCTTAATGGCAAACATCAACGCCAAACATTGTTTTTCGATTGGAGAATAGGAATGCTCTGCCCCTACGAACATTCGGCTAAGGTAATACAACGCGGTCTCCTTTCCCTCGTCATTATTCTGAGCCAACAGTGCGCCCAAGGATGCTTCCAATGCCGTGGTATATAAGATGAGTGGCTTTCCAGCGACAGGTGCCCCAAGGACTGGAGGGCACGAAAGGTATTCTTTGATATTTTCGAAAGCGTTTTGACATGTACTATCCCAAATGAACGGAGCATCTTTCTTTGTCAGTTTGGAAAAGGGATGGATTCGCCCCGATAAATTGGAAATGAACCTCCTAATATAAGCCAGTCGCCCTTGAAAGGATCTAAGCTCCCTAAGATTCTTTGGGGGTGGCATGTCTTTGATTGAGCTTATCTTCGCGGGATCAATTTCAACCTTTTTGTGTCTAACCACGAAACCCAGGAATTTTCCAGATGACACTCCAAACGCGCATTTGAACGGGTTCATTTTGAGATTGTACTTGCGGATGCGAGTGAACACGGTCCTCAAGTCCTGGCAATGTTCTGCTTTAGATTGCGACTTGACCACCAAATCGTCCACATAGCACTCGACGAGTTTATGGATTAAATCGTCGAAGATTTTAGTCATCGCGCGTTGGTATGTTGCCCCAGCGTTCTTTAACCCAAACGGCATAACGGTATAACAAAAGATGCCAATAGGCGTACGAAACGCAGTGTGCTTCTCATCTTCGGGCGCCATCTTAATTTGATTGTAACCAGATGACCCGTCCATAAATGAAAACACTTCAAAGTTTGATACCGAGTCGATCATTACTTCTGTCACAGGGAGTGGAAAGTCGTCTTTGGGACATGCGTTATTCAAGTCCCTGAAGTCTACGCAGATCCGGATTTGCCCGTTTTTCTTCTTCACAGGGACGATACTGGCTATCCAGTCCGCGTATTTCTCCTCTCTTATAAATCCCGCCTCGATTAATTTCTTTATTTCAAGTGTGATCTGCTCTTCCAGTTCTACCCTCATTCTTCTCGGCGCCTGTTTCACCGGAGTAGCGTCAGGACTGATCGACAAGTTATGGGCGGCGACCTCCGGGCTGAGGCCCGGCATCTCTTTATATGTCCATGCGAAGCAGTCGCTAAACTCATGGAGGAGTGCCTCCAGCTGGTCCTTTTCATACTGAGAAAGTTGTGCACTTATATAAGTGGGCCTGACATCCTCTTCTGACCCAAGATTGACCTCAATCAACTCATCGCAGGTAGTCTGCCCCCCATCTTCCAGTTCTTTCGGTGCCCTTTTGAATTCTTCATTTTCTTGCTCCGTTTCGTATGTTTCGCCTGTGAAACATAGGAGCTTCTTCACTTGGTTCTGTGTACCCTAAACCCCGAGTATTGGAGGTCTTCCCATTTGGTAATGTAACATTCTGTGAACCCGGGTTCCACAACTTCTCAAATTGGCGCAGCTCACTCTTTAGGCGAGGGTTCGAGCAACCGTACTTTTCTACGAGATTTCTCAAGCTCGGAGGGTAATAAGCAAATGGGGGGACTTTGACGAGTTGCGTCGACTCCGGGTCATCCTCTTTGTCTGTCATGATGTGATGAATTTCATCTGACTGATAGAAGTGTATTGGTTTGTGGACAAAGAACCTTCCTCTTGTGCATTCCCTCTTGCTAGGGACAATAAAAGTCTTCATCTCTATGACTTGCGATGCATTCAGGGGAGTGAAACCCTTAAGGTAGCCTTGAGGAACTCTCAATACTCCTATCTCGTATTCCGCCATGTCTTGTCGTGTCGTCAGTCTTTGTGACCAACCTTCCTTTTCATGGGTTTCAACCACGTCGCATGTAGAGGCTGAGCAATCACTCGCTTCTGACTCGGAGTCACTTCCGAAATGGGGACATGCTGACAGAGTTGTTTTCTTTAACTTGGAGATGATCGAGCTCTGTAGTGTTGATTTCGCAGGCTGCGTCGTCGACCCGATGAAATAGTGCGCGTCTTCGTATTTAATTTCATGCACCGAGAAGGGTTGGATATCCCCATCGATACGCTCCTCCCTACCTTCTCTTAGGTACTTTAGGCATTGGTGTAAGGTAGAGGGGACTACGTGATTCTCGTGCAGCCAAGGTCTCCCGAGTAATGCCTTGTATGAGGTATCAGTGTCGATGACATGGAATTTAACTTTGGTCTTTAGATCGTCGAGCTGCAATGGTAAGCATATGGAGCCTAAAGCCTTCTGGCTGTTTTTGTTGAACCCTTGGATAATAACTTTTTCAGCCGTTAAATTATGGACGCCCAAAGAGAGGCTTTTTAAGGTCCGCAAGGTTATGAGGTTAACTGATGACCCTGGATCGATTAAGATTCTGCTTATCTTCATCCCTTCTACGTCCCCAGTCACATACAGTGGTCGATTATGCTGTGACGTTCCCAGTATCATGTCATCGTCGTTGAAGGTAATGGACGATGTAGCATACGTACTCAGCGCCTCTTTTATATCAGCCTCCACGAAGAATACTTGGAATTTTTGAGGATTTTGTAAGGCGTAAATAAGAACATCTCTCAGTTCTTGCGACATCATCAAGGCGTCGTATATGCTGAGGAGGGCGGGTACTTTTCTCAAATGTGATAGTATGTTATATTCCGAAGAGGATAGTTTTAGTGGGGGGACCGCGTCGTCGCCCACCTCCTGCGTTTCAATTTGCTTTCCCTTGAGTTTTTCCTTTTCCTTGTCTATCGTGCGTCCCGTTACGACCTTGCCGCTCCTAAGATTCATTTGGCAGGATTCGCTTATTTGCTCGCTGTTTTTGGCAGTAGGTACTTCCTCATACAGGTAGGCGGGTAAGATTTCATCTTCGGAGTCACTTCCCAAGTTGATCGCGTTACAGGTACCCATCCTTGCAGTAGCGACGCCTCTAACGTTGTCAGTTTTATCTTCCTCTAAGGGCTCCGGGATAACCGATATCATTCTGCAGGACTCCACCTCGTAATCTTCATCCTCTGAATCGTTCTCCAGGAGTCTCTCCCACATCTCTTTCGTGATGTAGTGGTGAAGTTTCACAGGCTTAGGCATTTCCTGTACGTACTCTTCAAGAGAGTCGATGCATTTTTTAAGATCGTCTTTTTCTCGCGCTTTAGTCGGAAAGACTATTTTCTTATTTTTGTTCTTCCGTTGAGGATTCCTTTTCTTTTTCTCTTGATTTTCCCTTGCTGGTGGACGAGGTCTTGGTGATATGTATCGTGGGGACAGGGAGTCTTTCCACACTATGCCTGGTATTTGTTGTAGTTTTCGGAGGAGTCGCAGTGTCTTTCTCGGCACCACGGTATCCCACCCCTGGTCTTCTATGGGCGCCGGATCTATTCTTGTCTGAATGACATCAACCTCTTCGGTTTGGGTTTCGTTCAATACTTGCTTCGATAGAGTTATCCTCCCTGTCTTATATTGTTTTTCCACCCAATCTTTGAAAATATAACAATCTTCTATCGTGTGCCCCAGTACGCGATGGTAAGGGCAAAAGTTGGGATCGTCAATTTTATTGCTTTCTTCGGGGCGCTTCGGCTCTGGTAGTTGTAAGCCGTTTTTTAAGGCATCCCTAAAAATTTTCATCGTCTTTTCTCTTTTGAATGAATAAATCTTGTTCTTTCTCTCTTCCAGGGTCAATGGCTTGCCCCGGCTATTTTCGCCGAGCGTTGGCGCTTTCTCGATTCGAGGTACATTTGCATTGTGAACTTCCACCCTTTTGCCCTTGTTAGCAACGTTTGTGTAGGCGATCTTGGGTTCGTTCCTTCTTGGTTCCTCCCTTCTGAATTTTGGGTTTTGCGTATTTATGTAAGGCTGATGGTTCGTTCGTTCCAACTTTGCCACTTGGGTGATTAATTCTTGAAACGTAGAGATGTTGTTGCCGCAAAGAAAGGGGGCCATCCAGCTATCGATGTTACGGACTAACAAATCCACGGCCTCGGTTTGCTCTAGTGGCTTTTCGCATTTGATACTCAAGTTTCTCCACCTGGTAATGTAATTGAGGACAGTCTCATCCTTTCTCCTCTTTGTATCGGCCAGGTCCGCGATTGTAATCTTATCGCTTACCGAAGCAAACTTCATCCTGAAGGCTTCCTCCATGTCAGCCCAAGTTCCGATGACTTCATTCTCCAGAGAGTAATACCATTCAAAGGCAACCCCTGAGAGACTTTGCGGGAATTGCCGGAGCAATAGAGCGTCGTTGCCGCCAGTGTTTCCACAAGTCGCGACGAAATGAGCCAAATGTTGGTCAGGATTTCCCACCCCACTAAACATCTTGAAATGCGGTACGATATACCCCTTGGGGTAAGGGATATTATCGTATGCAGCTGGGTAAGGTCTGCCTCGTCTCCTTCGTGGAGCAATTTTGGTTCCCTCCATTTGCCTCAGCTGGTCCATCACCATTTCCTGTACTTCCTTCCTAGTCAGGGTAATGGCCTCGTCATTTGACTGTGCTGGCAAGGAAGACGTCGCCGGAACGTTATTTTGTTCCCGCGATGACTGTTCTTGGCGTAACATCATTTCTTGCGTCTTTGCAAGAGCACTAGTCACCTCCTCGAACTTCGCCATGAGGATGCTCATGTCGTTATCCCTCTTCTTAAGTTGCCTCTTAAGATCGGCGATAGCCTCATCTCTATGGTCATGGTTAGTGGTCATGACGGGTTCTTCCTCTTCCTCTTCCTCTTCGAAAGTTTCTTGGTGTAGAGGGGTTGCCCCTAGTTCGTACCGTTGAACAGGCTCCTGAATTACGATAGAAGCCAACTTTTTACTCTTGGCTTTCCTTGTCATAGTCCGAAGGGTATCCTCCTCAGAATTAGAGCCGGTCTCTCGTGCGTGTTCTACCATCCGTACTGTGTGGATTACATAACCTTCTGTTTCCTTATGGCTGATCTTGGAACATCTTTCCTTTCTTTTCATGTTCCTCTGAGCCCTCTTGTATGTCTCATAAATCCTTTGGGATATTGTCTTTTGAGTAGTGATATTTCTGGGCTTTGGGTGTGGCTTGGCCTGTATGTGGGTCTGCAGCCGCAGTCCCTCTACCAGGTTAGAATTTCTCGTAACTGATAGAAGTGGTGCAAATTTGTTTGTTACGGTATTCTCTGTCTTGGCGGCAGAATAGTTACGCCTTACAGGGATTAGGCGACCTTGTTTGGAGAGCCTAGCCTTCTTCTTCCTTAAGGCTTGTCGCTCCCGCTTTTTTGTCTTTTCAGGGCTTGAGAATATGGCTTGGTGAATCTTGCCCCTACTAACAGTGAAGGATGCTTCCTCCTCCTCTTTGTCGAACACGCCCCCATCAGCAGCGACAAGCAGTTCTTCCCTTTTTGTGACGGTCTTTTTACTCTTCAGGGAGGTCTTACTCTTGATGGTCGGAGTGATCTTTCCCTCACCCTTAGTGTTCTCAGAGTCTACGAAGGGTAGGTAGATAAACTCAACGTCTTCATCCGAAATGGAGCCAAATTGGACACCATGCATGATGATCGATGCGTCCTCAACAAAGATGTTCAACTTCTTTGCCATCGTTGTTCTTTTTTCTGTAAAACAAAAGAAGCGTAAGAACGAGGGCATGGAATCCGGTGTTGCGTAATATAGATCTCGAAGATGAAAGGAGAAGCCGGTCCCACCGGGCGTGCCAGAATTTGTGGGGTCATTTTCGTTACATTGGGAAATGTATTATGACCGTTTCAAATCCACCTTAAATTAATAAGGTTTTTTGTTTAGCGGGTTCTGACTACCAATGAGCGCAAGCTCTCATTGTTAATTACCCCTAAAAATAGGGAACCTTTGATTAAGAGATCTATAATACGCAACGAAATAAGAAAGACAGAGTCAAATGGTATCATTCATGAACTTAATTCAACGTGATACATAAGATGATAAAGACAAAGAGCTTTCATTGACATGGACGGTTTATACTTGTCGAACTTTGGCCTTGTGATGGCGTATTGGGTGATACCCGGCCTAGGCAGTACAACGTTATATCGAGGAGCTACGCCCCGATGGTAAACATCGACGTACGCACCTCCCAAACGATATTCCATCGTAATGCATTAAGGCATGTTGGATATTGGATTTTGGGAATCTATCCGGCCTTGACAGCGTGTTGAGCAGCTCGGATTTGAAGGAAATTACTCGGCCTCACGGCGTGTTGAGTAACTTAGACTTGGTAATTATCCCGCCTTGCGGCTTTGATGGATAATTTAATTTTGAATTTACCCGGCCTTACGGCGTGATGGATGAATTAATTTGGAATTTACCCGACCTCGCGGCGTAGTGGATAAGAATTTGGAATTTATCCGGCCTTGCGGCGTAGTGGATAATTTTAATTTGGAATTTATCCGGCCTTGCGGCGCATTGGATAATTTGATTAGGAATTTATCCGGCCTTGCGGCGTGTTGGACAATTTGATTTAGCATTTATCCGGCCTTGCGGCGTGTTGGATAATTGAAGTGGAATTTATCTGGCCTTGCGGCGCATTGGATAATTTGATTAAGAATTTATCCGGCCTTGCGGCGTGTTGGACAATTTGATTTAGAATTTATCCGGCCTTGCGACGTGCTGGATAATTTGGATTTTAACGGGCGCAATATTATATTGAGGAGTTACGCCCCGACGATAAACGCCGACGTACGTACCTTCCAAACAATATTCCATTGCGACGCGTCAAGGCTTTCGGTATTATGCTCAAACGGGGATTTCCTTTTGGAGTCATTTTCCGGTCGAATGCGACTTGTTTAATTTTATTTGGCGTACTATTATTCTTTCGACCCTCCCTTAACCACGCATTTCTAATGCTAGACCGTTTATTGGGTTCGTTTCATTTCGTTCAGATTTATAATTTGGGTATTCGCTATTCCTATTCAAAGAGTAAAGTTTCTCGCTCAGCTGGGACGGTCGAAATGCAAATGACTTCTATGGGCGATGACCCTTCCCTGGGCGATGACCGCTGGCACTTTTCGGGAAGCGGAGGATGCTCGTCTTGCGGCGGTGCCTGTCATGGGGCTGATCTAACGCGGCGGACGGTCAAGAGTATCAGCATCGTTTACCCGCGGGCGGCGTTAGTGATGACAGAGACGAGCGAAGGCATTAACAGCTTTGCTGGGCCCTCGACGGATGGATCCGAGCTACTGGACTCCCTCTCGTCGGCTGGCTTTGATACAATCGACGCTCTCTTTCCACGGGGAGGTCAATTTCGGGGCAAGTCCGAGATCCTAGGTGGTCCGTTTTTGAAATCGGCAGCGGCAGAAAGGGGTTCACAGGGGGGTAAGCGCCGCTGCAAGTGGCCGCCAGTCACTCACCATGGTGGATGATTTTTGTGTGTCCTTTCTGGAAACAGATCCAAGATAGTGCATAAGGGGGGGAATGTTTGCTGCATTCGAGCCCAGAAACGAGGTAAGATCCAAGGGGAGAATCTTTGCCGCATTCAAGCCTAGAAATGAGGTAAGATTCAGCTTCATCTAGATAGACTCCTGACTAGGGTTCGTATGGTATCAAATTGTGCTGGTTACGAATTTCATCAACAGGTAAGCCACAGATCCCACGCTTTTGTTGCACTTCCAGGTTCTCCACGTTGAGTAAGCTTGTCACTTGGTCTAAAGAGGCGACCGTTCAACTTCTCTCCACAGTCAATCTCACCATGGTGAGGGTAAAACTTCGGATCTTAACCCGATAGCAGGATGGATTCGGGCTGTATTTGTCTTGAGATCCGAGTATACCTCCCTTTTCTTTATTACATGCATTTTTATTTGCTCGTCTCTTTTATTTAACGTATATTTTCTACTCTTTCCAACGGTTCTTCTGTCTTCGTGAGTGCGGCGACGGCCTTCATCAAGCTAGAGTTCTCCTGGTGATTCACCGTATCCACATCTTCCGTAAGTAAACTTTTCCTCCTCTCTCTTTTTACATGTTTCTCTCCCTTCTTTCTCCCTCTCAAGGTCCCCACGTAACTGTTCCCTTCTCGCAGTGAGGGTCCTCAAAATTCTTGAGGCAGCAGCCGGACTTTTGACAAAGCTCGAAAGGGTTGTTTCATCGCCTCGCGGAGGCATCTCATTGTCCGAAGCCATTTGATCTTGGGTAGAGCCCTTTTCCTTTAAGGAGAATCATAGACTGAACTTTTAACAGGTACTTCTCTCTGTTTTTTTTGTTTTGTTTTTTTTTTTTTATCTCTCTTCTTCCATTCTTGACCTCGCGACTCACCAGCAACTCCTTCCCTTTTGGCAGCCCCGTTCACGGGTTTGGGACGGCAAAGGGGCTCTTGAGGACATTTTTTTTACTGCTTGCATTGCTGCCATCTTTTTGCGGACACAGCCAGGGGAGAGAGCCGGGAGAGTCTTGATCAGGTATATTTTTTTTGACCCTTCTCCCGTGATTCATACGCGAGTTTTATCTTCACGACTCATTTATTTCTGTACATTTTTGCTCCTTCCGCCTCTCGCTATCCTTTTTACTTACTCCCTCGGCCCCTCAGTTTTATCTTACGCGACGGTTTCATTTTCCTTCTCGCTCTTCTATTTCTCGTGGCGCCATAGGATGCTTAATGCATCTTAGGCCTAAGAAACGATAGAAAATATGTGTGTGTGTGCTTCACCGTGGTGCCAGGCCGCTTAATGCGACCATGAGGCCTAAGAAGAAATCGAGGGATCGAAAAAAAAGAAAACCAAAGACGGAGAAGTCCACCCTTTACCTTCCTTTTCTCTTTCTTTCGCGTTCTTCCTTCTCTCCCGCTCTTTGACGCCTTCTCTTCTCTTTTCAGGAAGAACCCCCCTTTTTATAGGCTGCCGATTCCCCCTTTTACTTATTTATTTTTTATTTTTTCTTTGCCCACTTATTATTATTTTTTTTTTGCCATGGACCCCTTTTCCGCTTTCCCGTAAATTCTGAACATCTCCTGCTCGCGCCTCTTTTTGTCTTTACCTTCATTAATGCTTGTTGTCGACGCTTCTCTCACCTTTTCCTCCTTTGACGATCGCCACCCTGTTTTTGATAGCGCGGGTCAGATTTCCTTACACCGCTCTTTCCAACACCGTGTCTCCCCAGCCTTCCTCTGATCTATTTCTCTTAGATATGACGCTACCCCTCGGTTTCTTCTCTGGTCTCTGCTTTCTTCTTTCCACTGCTATCCAATGAAGCGTTTGGCATTGTCAGCCTGGCGATGCTTCTCTTACTAGCTATCCCTGGGTAGAACCAGGTGGCTCAACACTACCGTCTGCGTAGAATGATGACTCTTGAACCGGGACTTCGTACATGAATCTGTTGCCATAATTGACTCATCCTTCTTCATTATTAATTTGCTCCAGTAATTGACCATTTAGCTCTTTTCCATGCAACTTGATGCATTCGCGCGCGTTTAACATTTCAAGAGCCGGTTTATTATGTTTACTACTTCCTAAAAATAATTCCAGCGGCTGACGATTCTCCTCCACCCTTCTGTTCAATTCCAGTAACAGGCAAACCATGAAATCTAGTTACATTTTTTTTAGACTCTTTACAACTTTCGGGTGAAGGCGAGGAAACCTCTTGGGCAGTGGCGTCATCAGCTTCAGCTTGTTCGAGGAACTTGATGCCCCACACACCAAAAATATTTTTCTTTGTGGGACTACACCCGTGATCTCTCACGATCATAGCAACCAACTCGAAATTGGGTGGGAAATAACTTAAAAAGTGTTTCCCAGTAACTGATTCACCAGTAATTTGCAATTCTCTTGGAAAAATTATGCAATAGGTCCACGAACTTATGATTTGGTTCATTTAGCAATGTATTGAGAATGGTTTGTTCTGAGTATTTCGGTCATCTTTTCTTTGGTATTTAGTTACTTTCTTGAGACTGGTTGATGGCTTTTCCTTTTCGTAAAACATTTTTCATCAACACCAAGCAAAACAAACTCGGTCTCCGCATATTTTGGTTTGTTTGAGCCCACACATACAGAGCTTGATACCTTCATCTTTTCAACAAGTGAAGGACTGGAAACAGCACTCTTTGATTTCTTTCGGCTACACTTTTCATGAACAGAACATATGAAAACGACCCTAAAATCGTTACTGTGTCTTTGGCGGTACTTCCCTTACTATTTCTGGATGAAACAGGTGGTTCAACAAATTGCCCCTCCCAACGGGTTCGTACAAGCAAAGGCCTGTACAAAACCGTTGGGAAGACAGGACATTTATACGTCGTCTTACTATTCTTATTGTTGCCTCAGGTATCGACTTGGTATTCCGGCTCTTCTGTCTTTATATTTCCGCACCATTCATGGGCTTCCTGTGGTCCCGCCGCGCTTCCATGCCTTTAGACGAACCTAGTGATGAGGCAATTATGGAATACATCACGAGGTGTGATTCCCTTGGCCACTTTCGGGGAATATGGCATGAGTGGCGTGATGTAATGCTGGAGGGCCGGGACATATTTTATAACAAGATACCGCGTCACTTGTCCATGTCTCTAGTGCCAATGGAGTACAAACCTCACCCCCATTTTGAGAGTGGGAATTGGACGCCCCTAGAGCGCAATGTGACTGGAACGATGAACAGGTCTCGCATCTTTGATCAAGGCCCTGACTTATGTTTATGCCTTGAACCCCTCACCAGAATATCCAGCCAAGAATCGAACTTCTTTTTGGGTTTGGAGATGGCTGCTAGGCGCGTACCGAGGTGGGCCTCGCGGTTTAACATCTGTGGTAGCGTCACGCACCATCCCGGCTATGTAGAGTGGGCACGATATATCTTGCGTAGCGAGAGGAAGGTTCTTAAGAAGGCCGGGATTCATGAGGCTATCATGTTGTCGTTATTTAATTATGAGTATGACGTCACGTTATTAAAGAGCATCTTAGAACATTGGAGTCCGACCACCAACACCTGTTACCTTTCTGAAGAGGAGATTGTCCCGAGTCTCTGGGACATGAGATATGTTTGCGGGCTCCCCATATTAGGTGCCCGATATGATGAGCATGTGCCGGATGAAAAGGCACTCTTTGGTGAGACTGCGCCCGGCGAGTTTAGATGTTCTCCTTCCCTCAAGGCTGTATTCCACCACTTCTACGAGCTGCTTCATCGGTATTCTGGGGCTGTTTCCATTACTCAGTGGATTTTACATTTTGTCGACCTAGGCACAGCATACGAGACCGGCTTCCCCTCGCCGCGTGATCCCTTTGGCGTTGGTTCAGAAAACACCCTGGTGCAGGACTATGATACACCCCTTCGGCCCCCTATCGCGGCAAAGGAAATGGACCGAGTTACATTCCTTACGGCCTTTTTAGCTTGCTGGCTATGCTACTTCGCCATCCCCTACAAGTATCCGAATCGCATTAGGCCGGAGGTTTTTATTATGGCTGATAGACTGGCACGGGGAGTTCGTCTCTCTTTGGCCCCGGCGGCATTGTCAAATTTATTTCGGTCTTTGAGAGAGGCGTGTACCGCTGACTTCCCGGGCTCACAAAACACGCTGATTCCCCTTCATTATCTGTTTGGGTGGTTCAATCTGCAGTTTCAGGGGCTATACACCACCGCCGTTTCTGAGGCTATGAAGCGTAAGTTACCCCTCATGGTATGCATTGCTGGGGCTCATCCGGTTCGCTTTAGAGATCTTGAGGCACGCTTACTTTTTCGCAAGGACAAGGTCTTTGGGCATCACCGGGTTATATTTCCACAAAGTAGGATGTCTAGGCGAGCAGGCTGATGTTCAGGATAACCCCGTTGACGTATTGACCGAGGATGGGTGGCTTGCTACCGAATTCCTTGTGAGCATTCGGGTAGGCTGGCTACCCTTCAGGAGCGGAAACCTTGCATCTTTAGAAATGTACAATCCTCATAGATGCGCTCGCCAGTTCGGTTTTGACCAGGCTATTCCTCAAAGTGTCCTGGATTACGGGAGATTATCAGGCGACCTTGCGACAGTGGCTTCTTGTTGGTGTATGCTACTCCGGCGTGGGACCCATTCGTCATTTGCCATCCCGGCTCGTGGCCGGGTTCCCAGATGCAGTTACGGATACCTGAGATGGCACTCCATGCATTTGAAGGCGCTTTTCAGCTATGACATCAAAGACACATTTGGTTTCACCGAGAAGTCCCATCCGCGGAAATTCTTGAAGAGGACAACTAGTCGATCGTCATACGGTTTTGAGTTTGACCTCTCTCAGTCTTCATCCCTCAAGCGGTCAAAGATCTTGGGCCTAGGGGCGGCATCGCCTAGCTTATCTGAGGTAACATCTACCTTTTCCCTTTTTCTTATAATATGTGGTATCATTGATTTGACACTTTTACTTGGGGTGTAGGACATCGGACATGCACGAGGATCCAATTCTGTTCTTAGCGTTGGAGGGTGTCCGGACGAGGATACAACTCCGCAGCGAGCGGGCAAAGACGAGTTGACTATCCCAGGTGTTATTTTCTTTATTGGACATTCTGTGTACTTCTCTTTTATGCACTTATTTGTTTGACATGACAACTACCTCTGATATATGCGATCATCCCTGACTCATGTGATTATTTCTGACATGTTCTGTGTTCTTTAGAGGTTCGGCCTGCTACCAAAATTGCTGAGCAAGTACACGCTCGCCCCCCTGATGACGCGGCGGACATGGATGATATTGATACCGCCGAACTGTTACAGCATTATCCGAGCGACTCGTCTGACGACATGATTGGAGCCTTGAAAGGAAGTACGGCTTGTCCAGGTTATGTAGACCGCAGAATCTTTTACATTTGACTTACAATCTGATCTTGGTGCAGTTGTTCACGCGCCGACGGAATCGACGAGGGAAGCTGATACCGGCGCAAGTGCGAGGAATTCCTTGATCAACTCAGAGACGAGTAAGGCTTGAAGTCCTCGAATTGTATCCTTCTATTTATCATTTTCATTATTTTGATGCCGTGGTTCGGGTTACATATGATAAATCTTTTGAATAGCGCCTCTAACGACGATTTCATGTTTGATCAGTGTCAGATTTGCTTGTAGGTCTACAGCATGCGCCGAGCACGTTAGGGATCGAGGCAGAAGGGGCATCTCCCTCGCATGATGGTAATTTCTTGTTCCCCCTCATATTGGCAGAATGTTTCAAGAGACAGCAGGGACACGAGTCCCTTTCCAAACGTCCTAATAATTATGTCCCTTAGTAGGATTTTGTTCTTACTATTGTTATCATTTTGTGATATTTTCAGTGCCTGTGTCGGAAGGTATGGACACTATTGCAGGGGACGAGAGGGTCGCGGAAGACGGTAATTTTCATCACCCGTCATTTTATTTCTTAGCTGCATTGTATTACCATGGTAGTGGGAGAAGAGTTTCATTTTTTTTTTTTTATACTCGTGATTCGTTATCGCCTTGTTTCCTTATCGATTTTCATGGCCAGTATTGCCTCTTTTAGCTGCGTATGACCTTTGTCTCTCCTTGACTATACAGAATTTGTTATGATGGCAGGTGGGTCTTCAACGGGCCTGGTATCTTGCGTCAAGTTGGTCGTCGCAGGGGTGGCGAACGTGCACAACGAAAGTATGTTTTCCTTATTCTTTCTGCTAACATGTAGTTTGATGTACTCACTTGCGAGTCAGATCTTTTTGCAACGATAATTGGGTTTGTACCGTGTGCTGGATGGCTGATCTTGGTATTACTGGATCACTTTGGCATTCTTGTTTTGCTGGTGGCAGGTACGGGGGAGGCCAATGTTGAGGACGGCCGCTCTTTCGGCTGTGGTGGATTCCAACGTGATGGATCCTCCGACAAAGGTAAACTCGTCATGTCTGCACGGTTCGTCATACCAGCTATGTGTCGTTATTTTCTTTAATAGTTTGTTTCATGTTGTCGTTCCAGGGACTGTGAGCGAAGTTTGGGAGACTACTATGCCGCCGCCTCCCGGGCCGTCTACCTCTCGGGTTTCAGATATAGTCCGGCGATCGCAGGAGAGAGCAGCCCATTTCTTCATTTCTGATTACCTTGGCACGCTTCGTGACGAGGACTCACTCCCCACAGCAGAAGAGTTTTTGGCTTCCTCATGTAGCATTTCGCAAACCTTGACCAGTTTCAAAGCTCTGGAGGCTACTTGGGAAAGACTGAGTCGGGAGATAGTGGAAGTCTTGAAGCAACTTGAGGTCGAGCAGGACTCACTGACCAGTCTGGATACTGCCGTTCTTGATTTCCAGATCAGCAAAGAGGCAACCGTTCTGGAGGATTTATGGTCCCTTCAAAGTAGTTTGATTATCGAGAAGAATGCTATAATGGGGTCTTGTGATTCAGCCAGGGCCAAAGTGAGGCGAATTGACGCGCGCCTGGAACAAATTGACAAAGAAAGGGAGAGGCTCCTATCGGAGAGGCATGCGGCGATTTCTGATATGCAAGATTGTGACGACAATTTGGAGAACATCGAGACCGCCAAAGCACAGAACTCAGAGCTAATCGATGCAACTGAAGCTCACCAAGCTTCATTAGAGGCCCAGCGCGAGATGAAGGAAGTCGAACGTAGCAGGCTCACTTCTATCATTAAAGAGCGAAGGCTCGTTCTCCAGAACATAATCAAAGAATTTTGATGTATTTCTCTTTACTATGCGCTTTGGATTTTTGTTTTGGGGCGTCTCTGTATTTTGATGTATCTCTTCCTGTATCATGTGTTTGGACTTTGACATTTGGGGTGTCCTGTACTTCTTGATGTATCTCTTCCTGTATCATGTGTTTGGACTTTGACATTTGGGGTGTCCTGTACTTCTTGATGTATCATTTACCTATTCAGGATTGTTTTGTTCTTAATCGGTTGTGATTGATGTGATGATGGTTTCTTTTCAGCAGATCGTTAAAACTGGTATGGTGGTTTGGTTTCTTTTCAGTAGATTATTAGAACTGGTATGGTGGTTGTGATTGACATTTGGTTTTTTGCATCGCAAGGTCCTCATTTTTTGGGAAAAGATTGTGATTTTGAGAGCTGGAATTGAGTTGCCATCGATTGAGCTATGTCGGGTTTGATAGACGAGATATGCTGCTTGAAATCCTGCATTTTGATTCTTGATCCATTTCTGCTTCGAGTCGGATGGGGAATTTTTGCGCTTTTCCTTTGATCTTATCTCTTTACCCTATATTGTTGCTTTTCGTTAAAGAGAGTCGCTGATGTAGAATATGGCGAGTAATTGCTCCACTGCTCTTACAAAAATGTGGTGGTCTGCTACCATTCCCTTTCCGGCCTCCGTAAACCTTCTGAAAGCCGCTCACTCCAACGCCCTGCCTTAAATATATTTTCCTGGCCATTGAAGCAGATCGGATATAATACCAATCAGGATCGTAAGGAGCCAGTTCCTTGAATCTTCCAGTCTTCACGATATCTGTCCATTCGGGAAGCTCTATCTTGCCGGATCTCTTAAGGTGGGCGGAGTAGGCTTTGACGAACTTGTGGGGGAGGGACACACCCTTCACGGTCTTAGCCACCTCCTTCTCCATGCTGTTGCTGCAATCGCTTCCGATGTTGCTTGGGGGCGCGCAGATGTTCGGCGGTCCTCAGCACCTCAATATTTCAATTTTGAGACAAGCTTCAACTTGTGTGGCTCATTTTGAGGACGTTATAAGCAGAGCCTATTACTGAATTTTGTGCTCGTTTTAGATCACTTCGTTACTTCAGATTGGGGATTGATTGAGACGGCACGGGCACGGACGAGCGTGTCGCGAGGCTTCAGATTGGGGATGCTGACGTCCGGGCGTACTCCGAGGACTTTGGGGCCGCCGAAGCGCGGCAACAGCACGGCTTGCCAGTTTTTTTTTAATAAAAGAAATAGGGGCGAATTTATGTTTTCATCATCTAACCGGGTGAACGCTCATATGAGGAACTTACACAGGTCTAGCAAACAGTCAATTGGCAACTACTTTGATATTCTCGAGCCTAGTGTCGCTTGGTCAGGATTAGATTCGTGTTTTAAGCATGGTACTTCTTTAAGAAACGGCCGTTAATGGGCGGCATCGGGTGCGCCCCATCTTGATCTATCAGCTGGTAGGCTCCTCCTTCGTAAACTTTTCCTATCACGTAGGGTCCTTCCCAATTGGGGTTGAACTTCCCTTTTGCCATCCTGTTGGATATGATAGGCCGCCTTACTGCTAGGACGAGATCTCCTTTCTTGAAAGTGCGTTCTCTGGCTAACTTGTCATACGCCCTTGCCATTTGCGCTTGGTATAGCTCTAGGTTTTGCTGTGCAATCAGCCTTTGCTCATCAAGCGTGTCCAGCTCATCAAGACGCAACTGGGCATTTTCATCCATTGTCATATCACATTGCATTGCCATTCTTAGCGAGGGTATCTCGACCTCGAGTGGAAGCACGGCTTCGACACCGAAGACTAAGGAGTAAGGCGTTGATTGTGTGGGTGTGCGATACGTAGTTCGATAAGCCCACAATGCTTCCACTAGCTTCTGATGCCACTCTTTCTTGTTCTTTGAAACGCTCTTCTTGAGCAGCTTGCATAGAGTTTTATTGAATGCTTCGGCCAGTCCATTCGCCCTTGGATTGTATATCGAGGAGTATCGCCAATCAATTTTGTGACGCTCTGCAAATTTGTAGATTGAGGCATTTTTGAAGGCCAAGCCGTTATCGGATATGATCCGTCTAGGGGTTCCAAAACGACTCAATATGTTCCCGCGAAAGAAATCGACGACATTGGCGGCCTTGACTTCCCTTAATGGGACGGCCTCCGCCCATTTGGAGAAATAGTCTGTTGCCGCGAGTATGAATCGATGCCCCTGAGAAGAAGGAGGTTCTATGGGCCCCACTATATCTGTCCCCCATATTTCGAACGGCCACGACGAAACCGTTGGATGAAGAGGGTTAGGGTGCTTATGAATTAAATCTCCATGCACTTGGCACAAATGGCAAGTCTTTGCGCAGTTTATGCAGTCTCGTACCATGCTTGGCCAGTAGTACCCCAACCTCTTAATCTTAAGATACATCTTGGGTCCTGATTGGTGGGCACCACAAAGACCGGAGTGGACTTCATGTAACACGTGAGCGACCTCATCCATTGCAATGCACCTGAGCCAAAGCTGTTCGTACGATCGACGATACAACGTGTCATTCACAAATGTGTACCGGAGGGCCCGTTTCTTCAATTGTACTCTTTGAGTCTTGTCCTCGGGTAGGATGCCACTTTTGAAATAGTTGACGAACGGCTCTCTCCAGTCATGTTCTTGCGTAAGGGAGATTGTCATAGTATCTGCTACTTCTTTCTTGTTGGCGTGATCGTCTTCGGCCGGTGCGATTAATTTCCTGTCTCTGATGACGACGTTGACTTGGTCAACGGATGGCCCAGCTAGCTCTTTGGCAAACTTTGCCAGTGCGTCCGCTCTACCATTAGCAGCCCTAGCAATGCAGGTCAGAGTGACGTACGGTATTTGTTCCATGAGTTCCACAGCTTTTGTATGATATTTGTGCAGTTCCATTTTCTTGACTTGGTATTCACCCGTCACCTGTTTGACGATGAGCTGGGAGTCGCCGTATACATGCATTCTTTCAATTTTCATCTCCAGTGCGAGCTCGAGTCCGGCGATCAAAGCCTCGTATTCAGCTTCGTTGTTGGTGCAAGGACCGGTGAGGGCTAAGGAGTAATGCAATATTCCTTTTTCCGGGGTGACGAATACCAGGCCAATCCCTGACTTTACTTTCGGGATATTTGGGAGAATAGCTGGTTGAATTGAAGATGCCCCATCGAAGTAGAGTTCCCAATATCCATGGTTGATTTCGGTATTTAATATTTCCTCGTCTGGTAAGTCATATTTCAGAGGAGAGTCATCGGGGACAGGATGAGCCGCTAAGAAATCGGCGAGAATTTGCCCTTTTATTGCTTTCTGCGACACATATGTGATGTCGAATTCCTGGAGTAGGACAGCCCATTTAGCCAATCGCCCCGTTAAAGTAGGCCTCGTCATCAGGTATCTTAAAGGGTCGACTTTTGATGTGAGACGGACTTCATGTTCAAGGAGATAATGTCTTAACTTCTTAATGGCAAACATCAACGCCAAACATTGTTTTTCGATTGGAGAATAGGAATGCTCTGCCCCTACGAACATTCGGCTAAGGTAATACAACGCGGTCTCCTTTCCCTCGTCATTATTCTGAGCCAACAGTGCGCCCAAGGATGCTTCCAATGCCGTGGTATATAAGATGAGTGGCTTTCCAGCGACAGGTGCCCCAAGGACTGGAGGGCACGAAAGGTATTCTTTGATATTTTCGAAAGCGTTTTGACATGTACTATCCCAAATGAACGGAGCATCTTTCTTTGTCAGTTTGGAAAAGGGATGGATTCGCCCCGATAAATTGGAAATGAACCTCCTAATATAAGCCAGTCGCCCTTGAAAGGATCTAAGCTCCCTAAGATTCTTTGGGGGTGGCATGTCTTTGATTGAGCTTATCTTCGCGGGATCAATTTCAACCTTTTTGTGTCTAACCACGAAACCCAGGAATTTTCCAGATGACACTCCAAACGCGCATTTGAACGGGTTCATTTTGAGATTGTACTTGCGGATGCGAGTGAACACGGTCCTCAAGTCCTGGCAATGTTCTGCTTTAGATTGCGACTTGACCACCAAATCGTCCACATAGCACTCGACGAGTTTATGGATTAAATCGTCGAAGATTTTAGTCATCGCGCGTTGGTATGTTGCCCCAGCGTTCTTTAACCCAAACGGCATAACGGTATAACAAAAGATGCCAATAGGCGTACGAAACGCAGTGTGCTTCTCATCTTCGGGCGCCATCTTAATTTGATTGTAACCAGATGACCCGTCCATAAATGAAAACACTTCAAAGTTTGATACCGAGTCGATCATTACTTCTGTCACAGGGAGTGGAAAGTCGTCTTTGGGACATGCGTTATTCAAGTCCCTGAAGTCTACGCAGATCCGGATTTGCCCGTTTTTCTTCTTCACAGGGACGATACTGGCTATCCAGTCCGCGTATTTCTCCTCTCTTATAAATCCCGCCTCGATTAATTTCTTTATTTCAAGTGTGATCTGCTCTTCCAGTTCTACCCTCATTCTTCTCGGCGCCTGTTTCACCGGAGTAGCGTCAGGACTGATCGACAAGTTATGGGCGGCGACCTCCGGGCTGAGGCCCGGCATCTCTTTATATGTCCATGCGAAGCAGTCGCTAAACTCATGGAGGAGTGCCTCCAGCTGGTCCTTTTCATACTGAGAAAGTTGTGCACTTATATAAGTGGGCCTGACATCCTCTTCTGACCCAAGATTGACCTCAATCAACTCATCGCAGGTAGTCTGCCCCCCATCTTCCAGTTCTTTCGGTGCCCTTTTGAATTCTTCATTTTCTTGCTCCGTTTCGTATGTTTCGCCTATTGTCACCATATTGCAAGTATATGGGTGAAACATAGGAGCTTCTTCACTTGGTTCTGTGTACCCTAAACCCCGAGTATTGGAGGTCTTCCCATTTGGTAATGTAACATTCTGTGAACCCGGGTTCCACAACTTCTCAAATTGGCGCAGCTCACTCTTTAGGCGAGGGTTCGAGCAACCGTACTTTTCTACGAGATTTCTCAAGCTCGGAGGGTAATAAGCAAATGGGGGGACTTTGACGAGTTGCGTCGACTCCGGGTCATCCTCTTTGTCTGTCATGATGTGATGAATTTCATCTGACTGATAGAAGTGTATTGGTTTGTGGACAAAGAACCTTCCTCTTGTGCATTCCCTCTTGCTAGGGACAATAAAAGTCTTCATCTCTATGACTTGCGATGCATTCAGGGGAGTGAAACCCTTAAGGTAGCCTTGAGGAACTCTCAATACTCCTATCTCGTATTCCGCCATGTCTTGTCGTGTCGTCAGTCTTTGTGACCAACCTTCCTTTTCATGGGTTTCAACCACGTCGCATGTAGAGGCTGAGCAATCACTCGCTTCTGACTCGGAGTCACTTCCGAAATGGGGACATGCTGACAGAGTTGTTTTCTTTAACTTGGAGATGATCGAGCTCTGTAGTGTTGATTTCGCAGGCTGCGTCGTCGACCCGATGAAATAGTGCGCGTCTTCGTATTTAATTTCATGCACCGAGAAGGGTTGGATATCCCCATCGATACGCTCCTCCCTACCTTCTCTTAGGTACTTTAGGCATTGGTGTAAGGTAGAGGGGACTACGTGATTCTCGTGCAGCCAAGGTCTCCCGAGTAATGCCTTGTATGAGGTATCAGTGTCGATGACATGGAATTTAACTTTGGTCTTTAGATCGTCGAGCTGCAATGGTAAGCATATGGAGCCTAAAGCCTTCTGGCTGTTTTTGTTGAACCCTTGGATAATAACTTTTTCAGCCGTTAAATTATGGACGCCCAAAGAGAGGCTTTTTAAGGTCCGCAAGGTTATGAGGTTAACTGATGACCCTGGATCGATTAAGATTCTGCTTATCTTCATCCCTTCTACGTCCCCAGTCACATACAGTGGTCGATTATGCTGTGACGTTCCCAGTATCATGTCATCGTCGTTGAAGGTAATGGACGATGTAGCATACGTACTCAGCGCCTCTTTTATATCAGCCTCCACGAAGAATACTTGGAATTTTTGAGGATTTTGTAAGGCGTAAATAAGAACATCTCTCAGTTCTTGCGACATCATCAAGGCGTCGTATATGCTGAGGAGGGCGGGTACTTTTCTCAAATGTGATAGTATGTTATATTCCGAAGAGGATAGTTTTAGTGGGGGGACCGCGTCGTCGCCCACCTCCTGCGTTTCAATTTGCTTTCCCTTGAGTTTTTCCTTTTCCTTGTCTATCGTGCGTCCCGTTACGACCTTGCCGCTCCTAAGATTCATTTGGCAGGATTCGCTTATTTGCTCGCTGTTTTTGGCAGTAGGTACTTCCTCATACAGGTAGGCGGGTAAGATTTCATCTTCGGAGTCACTTCCCAAGTTGATCGCGTTACAGGTACCCATCCTTGCAGTAGCGACGCCTCTAACGTTGTCAATTTTATCTTCCTCTAAGGGCTCCGGGATAACCGATATCATTCTGCAGGACTCCACCTCGTAATCTTCATCCTCTGAATCGTTCTCCAGGAGTCTCTCCCACATCTCTTTCGTGATGTAGTGGTGAAGTTTCACAGGCTTAGGCATTTCCTGTACGTACTCTTCAAGAGAGTCGATGCATTTTTTAAGATCGTCTTTTTCTCGCGCTTTAGTCGGAAAGACTATTTTCTTATTTTTGTTCTTCCGTTGAGGATTCCTTTTCTTTTTCTCTTGATTTTCCCTTGCTGGTGGACGAGGTCTTGGTGATATGTATCGTGGGGACAGGGAGTCTTTCCACACTATGCCTGGTATTTGTTGTAGTTTTCGGAGGAGTCGCAGTGTCTTTCTCGGCACCACGGTATCCCACCCCTGGTCTTCTATGGGCGCCGGATCTATTCTTGTCTGAATGACATCAACCTCTTCGGTTTGGGTTTCGTTCAATACTTGCTTCGATAGAGTTATCCTCCCTGTCTTATATTGTTTTTCCACCCAATCTTTGAAAATATAACAATCTTCTATCGTGTGCCCCAGTACGCGATGGTAAGGGCAAAAGTTGGGATCGTCAATTTTATTGCTTTCTTCGGGGCGCTTCGGCTCTGGTAGTTGTAAGCCGTTTTTTAAGGCATCCCTAAAAATTTTCATCGTCTTTTCTCTTTTGAATGAATAAATCTTGTTCTTTCTCTCTTCCAGGGTCAATGGCTTGCCCCGGCTATTTTCGCCGAGCGTTGGCGCTTTCTCGATTCGAGGTACATTTGCATTGTGAACTTCCACCCTTTTGCCCTTGTTAGCAACGTTTGTGTAGGCGATCTTGGGTTCGTTCCTTCTTGGTTCCTCCCTTCTGAATTTTGGGTTTTGCGTATTTATGTAAGGCTGATGGTTCGTTCGTTCCAACTTTGCCACTTGGGTGATTAATTCTTGAAACGTAGAGATGTTGTTGCCGCAAAGAAAGGGGGCCATCCAGCTATCGATGTTACGGACTAACAAATCCACGGCCTCGGTTTGCTCTAGTGGCTTTTCGCATTTGATACTCAAGTTTCTCCACCTGGTAATGTAATTGAGGACAGTCTCATCCTTTCTCCTCTTTGTATCGGCCAGGTCCGCGATTGTAATCTTATCGCTTACCGAAGCAAACTTCATCCTGAAGGCTTCCTCCATGTCAGCCCAAGTTCCGATGACTTCATTCTCCAGAGAGTAATACCATTCAAAGGCAACCCCTGAGAGACTTTGCGGGAATTGCCGGAGCAATAGAGCGTCGTTGCCGCCAGTGTTTCCACAAGTCGCGACGAAATGAGCCAAATGTTGGTCAGGATTTCCCACCCCACTAAACATCTTGAAATGCGGTACGATATACCCCTTGGGGTAAGGGATATTATCGTATGCAGTTGGGTAAGGTCTCCCTCGTCTCCTTCGTGGAGCAATTTTGGTTCCCTCCATTTGCCTCAGCTGGTCCATCACCATTTCTTGTACTTCCTTCCTAGTCAGGGTAATGGCCTCGTCATTTGACTGTGCTGGCAAGGAAGACGTCGCCGGAACGTTATTTTGTTCCCGCGATGACTGTTCTTGGCGTAACATCATTTCTTGCGTCTTTGCAAGAGCACTAGTCACCTCCTCGAACTTCGCCATGAGGATGCTCATGTCGTTATCCCTCTTCTTAAGTTGCCTCTTAAGATCGGCGATAGCCTCATCTCTATGGTCATGGTTAGTGGTCATGACGGGTTCTTCCTCTTCCTCTTCCTCTTCGAAAGTTTCTTGGTGTAGAGGGGTTGCCCCTCGTTCGTACCGTTGAACAGGCTCCTGAATTACGATAGAAGCCAACTTTTTACTCTTGGCTTTCCTTGTCATAGTCCGAAGGGTATCCTCCTCAGAATTAGAGCCGGTCTCTCGTGCGTGTTCTACCATCCGTACTGTGTGGATTACATAACCTTCTGTTTCCTTATGGCTGATCTTGGAACATCTTTCCTTTCTTTTCATGTTCCTCTGAGCCCTCTTGTATGTCTCATAAATCCTTTGGGATATTGTCTTTTGAGTAGTGATATTTCTGGGCTTTGGGTGTGGCTTGGCCTGTATGTGGGTCTGCAGCCGCAGTCCCTCTACCAGGTTAGAATTTCTCGTAACTGATAGAAGTGGTGCAAATTTGTTTGTTACGGTATTCTCTGTCTTGGCGGCAGAATAGTTACGCCTTACAGGGATTAGGCGACCTTGTTTGGAGAGCCTAGCCTTCTTCTTCCTTAAGGCTTGTCGCTCCCGCTTTTTTGTCTTTTCAGGGCATGAGAATATGGCTTGGTGAATCTTGCCCCTACTAACAGTGAAGGATGCTTCCTCCTCCTCTTTGTCGAACACGCCCCCATCAGCAGCGACAAGCAGTTCTTCCCTTTTTGTGACGGTCTTTTTACTCTTCAGGGAGGTCTTACTCTTGATGGTCGGAGTGATCTTTCCCTCACCCTTAGTGTTCTCAGAGTCTACGAAGGGTAGGTAGATAAACTCAACGTCTTCATCCGAAATGGAGCCAAATTGGACACCATGCATGATGATCGATGCGTCCTCAACAAAGATGTTCAACTTCTTTGCCATCGTTGTTCTTTTTTCTGTAAAACAAAAGAAGCGTAAGAACGAGGGCATGGAATCCGGTGTTGCGTAATATAGATCTCGAAGATGAAAGGAGAAGCCGGTCCCACCGGGCGTGCCAGAATTTGTGGGGTCATTTTCGTTACATTGGGAAATGTATTATGACCGTTTCAAATCCACCTTAAATTAATAAGGTTTTTTGTTTAGCGGGTTCTGACTTCCAATGAGCGCAAGCGCTCATTGTTAATTACCCCTAAAAATAGGGAACCTTTGATTAAGAGATCTATAATACGCAACGAAATAAGAAAGACAGAGTCAAATGGTATCATTCATGAACTTAATTCAACGTGATACATAAGATGATAAAGACAAAGAGCTTTCATTGACATGGACGGTTTATACTTGTCGAACTTTGGCCTTGTGATGGCGTATTGGGTGATACCCGGCCTAGGCAGTACAACGTTATATCGAGGAGCTACGCCCCGATGGTAAACATCGACGTACGCACCTCCCAAACGATATTCCATCGTAATGCATTAAGGCATGTTGGATATTGGATTTTGGGAATCTATCCGGCCTTGACAGCGTGTTGAGCAGCTCGGATTTGAAGGAAATTACTCGGCCTCACGGCGTGTTGAGTAACTTAGACTTGGTAATTATCCCGCCTTGCGGCTTTGATGGATAATTTAATTTTGAATTTACCCGGCCTTACGGCGTGATGGATGAATTAATTTGGAATTTACCCGACCTCGCGGCGTAGTGGATAAGAATTTGGAATTTATCCGGCCTTGCGGCGTAGTGGATAATTTTAATTTGGAATTTATCCGGCCTTGCGGCGCATTGGATAATTTGATTAGGAATTTATCCGGCCTTGCGGCGTGTTGGACAATTTGATTTAGCATTTATCCGGCCTTGCGGCGTGTTGGATAATTGAAGTGGAATTTATCCGGCCTTGCGGCGCATTGGATAATTTGATTAAGAATTTATCCGGCCTTGCGGCGTGTTGGACAATTTGATTTAGAATTTATCCGGCCTTGCGGCGTGCTGGATAATTTGGATTTTAACGGGCGCAATATTATATTGAGGAGTTACGCCCCGACGATAAACGCCGACGTACGTACCTTCCAAACAATATTCCATTGCGACGCGTCAAGGCTTTCGGTATTATGCTCAAACGGGGATTTCCTTTTGGAGTCATTTTCCGGTCGAATGCGACTTGTTTAATTTTATTTGGCGTACTATTATTCTTTCGACCCTCCCTTAACCACGCATTTCTAATGCTAGACCGTTGATTGGGTTCGTTTCATTTCGTTCAGATTTATAATTTGGGTATTCGCTATTCCTATTCAAAGAGTAAAGTTTCTCGCTCAGCTGGGACGGTCGAAATGCAAATGACTTCTATGGGCGATGACCCTTCCCTGGGCGATGACCGCTGGCACTTTTCGGGAAGCGGAGGATGCTCGTCTTGCGGCGGTGCCTGTCATGGGGCTGATCTAACGCGGCGGACGGTCAAGAGTATCAGCATCGTTTACCCGCGGGCGGCGTTAGTGATGACAGAGACGAGCGAAGGCATTAACAGCTTTGCTGGGCCCTCGACGGATGGATCCGAGCTACTGGACTCCCTCTCGTCGGCTGGCTTTGATACAATCGACGCTCTCTTTCCACGGGGAGGTCAATTTCGGGGCAAGTCCGAGATCCTAGGTGGTCCGTTTTTGAAATCGGCAGCGGCAGAAAGGGGTTCACAGGGGGGTAAGCGCCGCTGCAAGTGGCCGCCTGTAACATCCCACATTCTTAACCCCAAATCAAGCTATACAATTCATAAAAGAACCAGGATGTCTCATATAAGATCGATCATATGCTAGGTAAAACCGAGTTCAAGAAAAACACGATCTGAAAATTTTCAAAATTCATAAACTATCCACAAAACACAAAACTCATAAATCACGTAAGGGTACCTGCCACCACGCAATACTTGCACTAGACATATGCAAGTTACAGGGTATATCAAAACCGATTACACAGAATACACATCAAGCCGAAATCAAAACAAAATCACAAAATCGATTTTTTTCAAATTCATACCAAACACCGAAACCAGGCTGAAGCCCGCGGTGACACAAAAATCAAAATCATTTAACTGCCACAGTCTGGCAACACAAATTCACACAATTCACATGACTCACAAAGTTCATATAACTCATAGGGTTTAGCCACAACCGGCATCATAAGCATAAACACATTAAGGCCACAACCGGCATCATAAATTCATTAAGCATAATTCACAGCATCCATATAATGCTAACTGCGCCCCTGCTCTACACCTGAAAATAGTGAGGGGTGAGCTACACAGCCCAGTGAGTGGATAGTCTAATTGACCATCCAGAACATACACTCAAAAATATAGGCAAATTATTTTTAAAAATCTTTAACAGGATATCATGTCAACATATAACAACAATTCAATGCAAAAGTCATATAAGCAGTCAAAAGTACACACTAACATATAATAACCTCAGATTCTAGAGTTATACTCTAAACCAACCGAACACACATATTCTAACCCAACTAAACATACCAACACATATTTAACCTAGTTGTCCAGCATATTCAGTAGTGACCAATATGGTCTAACCCGGCTTGGCCAAAGCACTGGGAGCTGCAAATCACATGCAACACAAACATGGACAGTGAATAGAATCAAGAGGTGGCCCCCGCCAGGTCACGACGTGGCACGTTGGTCTATCACGCCATAACACAAAACGAGAATGATGACATCAAGAGGTGGCCCCTGTCTGATCAAGACATGGCACTTTGGGTCTTATATCATTCCCAACACATAAAAGAGTAATGACATCAAGAGGTGGCCCCTGTCCGACCAAGACATGGCACTTTGGGTCAAAACCCATTCTCCCAAAAGGTTCCTACTGGACAACAGACATATCTTATTTCATATTTCACAAAGGTGGACTCCTAAGTGTCAACTAGACTCTAGGATAGTCATCACAAAAATCATATCGGGCAGGCTGAACATCAACCCCCATCACAATAATCATAATAGGCAGGCTGAACATCAACCCCCTCACATATCACAATACAGGGCTGAAATTCAAACCCTTAACATATCACATAACAGGGCTGAAATTCAAACCCTTAACATATCACATAAGGACTATCCCCTTGAGTTCATAGTTACACCTAGCCTTAGTCCTAACCATCACATAACCACATAATATCCGAAATCACATAATCACATAATGATCAAAAATCACATAATCACATAATGAAGATCATATAGTGTAGTCCTTATATTTCATGCTGATTAGTTCAGTGTAATCTTACTATGTTATCACCCAATTTTTCTCAAACAAGAATACATGCTACACCCATAAAGAAACATAAAATTAAAACAAGCAATCATAAAATTAACATAAAATATAAAACATGTATTCTTATAAATTACTTTACAAATTACCACAAATTACCACAAGTAAACATGTTAACTACAATTATAAAGATTTCGGTTTAACTACAATTATCAAGGTTTCGGTTTTCATACATGCTATAAAAATCCTTGATTTTATGTTACCAAAATTCCCTATAAAATACCTAGTTAACAAGAATTTTCATACTCAAAATTCCATGATTTAGTGTTACCAAAAAAATCCCTAAATATCATACAAATTTCGGTTAAACAATCCTCAAGATTAATTCGGTTTTTACAACAAATTTTCAAGATTATTTCGGTTCTCATAGTTAATACCAAAATTCGGTTTTCATAACAATCATCATAATTTTCTTGCAATTTTCGATTTTTCACAAGATATATACATCCTTGAAATTTTCGGTTTTTCTCATGAAGAAACATCAAGGTTTCGGTTTTACACATAGTAATTTTTTTATGCAATCAAATTTATTATTTACCACAACTATTTGATAGAGTTCGAATAGGACACATATGGAAGGAATTAAGACACCCCACTCACCTCTTAAACCGAGAACAACAAGATGAAACTCCACAACAAAATCGTCCAAAGCCTTTGAAGTCACCCAAAGGCCTCCAAGAAATCGCCAAGAAAGTTTCACCTCAAGGAAAATTCGCTAAGGGGAAGAATATGAAGAAAGAACACCAAAAATCGCCTCCAAGCTTTCCAAGAGTCGCCAAGTTCTTTCAAGCCGCCACCTTAATTTTCTCAAGACTCCAAAATCGCCAATAATCCCACCCTAGCCGATATTACCACTTAAACTTTGGGTTTTTAAATTTTAAACCCATTAACCAATTAATTCAAATAGGCTTAACCCATTTAACTCATAATTTCGAATTTTAAACCCAATAACCCAATATCTCATAAATAACCAATTAATTTAATTAACTTAACCATTAACCATTCACTTAAACGAAATCCATTAAGGATTTAATTAACCAATAAGGTCTAATTAATTAACCAATAAGGTCTAATTAATTAACCAATAATTTACAACCCATAAATCCTAATTAATTTAACATGAACAACCAATAATAATTTATCATAAATTAACAGCCAATAATCAAACAAATAATTTCTAATTAATTTACAATAAATTAATAACCAAAAATCTCTAGTTAATTAACTATACTTTATCAACCACAAATCTCTGGTTAATTAACTATTAACAACCAATACATAGAAAATATCACAATCAATAATTTTATTTAAATCAAAAATAATGCTTACCAGGACTTAAGATCCTTGGATCTTACATTCCTCCCTCCTTATAAAGCTTTAGTCCTCTAAAGCTCAGCATCCATATCATCAAAGAGGTAAGCATAATTTTTCCTCATATCAGCTTCAGTTTCCCATGTCGCTTCTTCAACTGATTGATTTCCCCAGATAACCTTTACCAAAGGTATAGTCTTGTTCCTCAGAACTTTATCCTTTCTATCCACAATCCGGAGAGGTCTTTCCTCAAAAGTCAAGTCACTCTGAATCTGAAGGGGTTCCAACTCCAACACATGAGATGGATCAGGATGATATTTCCTCAAAGTAGAGACATGGAATACATTATGCACATGATCCATAGCAGGAGGTAAAGCTAATCGGTAAGCCACTGGACCAACTCTCTCAATAATATCAAAAGGGCCTACAAACCTAGGGCTCAACTTGCCCTTTTTGCCAAACCTCATAACACCCTTTGTAGGTGACACCTTCAAGAACACATGATCCCCTACCATAAACTCCAAGGAACGACGACGGTCATCAGCATAACTCTTCTGTCTGTCCCGAGCAATTTTCAGTTTATCCCGGATCTCTCTGACCTTATCAGTAGTCTCCTGAACTGCATCAGATCTCAAAATCATCCTGTCACCAGTTTCCTCCCAACACAAGGGAGTCCTACACCTTCTCCCATACAAGGCCTCATAAGGAGCCATCTGAATACTGGAGTGGAAACTATTATTATAAGTGAACTCTATCAAAGATAGATCCCGGTTCCACTCAGAACTCCAATCAACCACATAGGCTCTCAACAGATCTTCTAGAGTTTGTATAGTACGCTCCGTCTGACCATCCGACTGAGGATGGTATGCTGTACTAAAACTCAACTTAGTACCCAAACCCTCCTGTAAACTCTTCCAAAATCTGGACAAAAATCGAGAGTCCCTATCAGACACAATATCAACAGGCACTCCATGCAGTCTGACTATCTCATCAATATACAGTCTGGCCAGTCTCTCTAAAGAATAAGTCATTTTAATCGGAAGAAAATGAGCTGATTTAGTGAGTCTATCAACAATCACCCAAATAGCATCATGACCCAATCTGGTTCTGGGCAAACCACACACAAAATCCATACTGATGCATTCCCACTTCCACTCAGGAATAGGAAGAGACTGTAACAAACCACCAGGCTTCTGGTGTTCAGCCTTTACAGTCTGACAGGTCAAACACCTAGAGACAAAATCAAGCACTTCTTTCTTCATACCCGGCCACCAAAAACTTTTCTTGAGGTCTTGATACATCTTAGTCACGCCAGGATGTAGAGAATATTTGGAGTTATGGCTGTCCTCCAATATTTCGTTCCTCAAGCTCGGTTCCTCCGGGACACATACCCTTCCACGAAACCGAAGAATACCATCATCAGACAAGCTAAAATCCTGAACTGCGCCATCAACCAGACTATCCCTGATCTGAACTAATCTCGGATCCACAGACTGCTGATCTCTGATCTTCTGCAACAAAGCAGACTGTACTCTGAGAAAAGCCACATAACCCGACTGAACTCTAGGAGTAACACTGATCCTGAGATCGCTGAACTCCTGCAGTAACCGCCACTCACTGACTCGTAAAGCAGCTACTGAAGTAACTGGATGTCTGCTCAGAGCATCCGCCACCACATTGGCCTTTCCAGCCTGATACTGAATGGAGAAGTCATAGTCTTTGATCAACTCCATCCATCTTCTCTGTCTCATGTTCAAGTCCTTCTGAGTGAAGATATACTTGAGACTCTGGTGATCAGTGAACAGATCAAACTCCTGACCCAACAAATAGTGACGCCATATCTTCAAAGCAAAGACTACAGCCGCCAACTCTAAATCATGAGTAGGGTAGTTCAATTCATACTGCTTCAGTTGTCTCGAAGCATAGGCTACCACAGAACCATTCTGCATCAAGACACAACCCAACCCTTTGCCTGAAGCATTCGTATAAACAGTAAACCTTTCCCCATCACTAGGAATAATGAGGATCGGTGTACTAGTCAACCTTCTCTTCAGCTCCTGGAAGCTCTCTTCACACTTATCATCCCAAATAAACTTGGCCTCCTTTCTGGTCAATTTAGTTAAAGGACCCGCCAGCTTGGAGAATCCCTCAACAAATCTCCGGTAATAACCTGCCAAACCCAGAAAACTCCTGATCTCAGTAGCACTAGTCGGTCTTCCCCAATCAAGGATAGCTTGCACTTTAACTGGATCCACAGACACCCCCTGACCAGAAATCACATGTCCCAGAAAACTGATCTTTTCCAGCCAGAATTCACACTTACTAGCCTTGGCATACAACCGATTCTTCCTCAGAACCTCCAGCACTCTGCGCAAGTCACTGACATGATCTGAAGTAGTCTGAGAGTATACCAAAATATCGTCTATGAAGACTACCACACAAGAATCAAGCAGCTCATGGAATACCCTGTTCATCAAATCCATGAAAACAGCAGGTGCATTTGTCAGTCCAAAAGGCATAACCAAGAATTCGAAATGCCCATACCTGGTCCTGAAAGCAGTCTTAAATATATCCTCATCCTTGACTCTAAGCTGATAATACCCTGATCTCAGATCAATCTTAGAGAACACTGTAGCTCCCTGTAACTGATCAAATAGATCATCAATTCTGGGAAGAGGATACTTATTCTTAATAGTCACTTGGTTCAATTGCCTGTAGTCTATACACATCCTCAGGGTTCCATCTTTCTTCTTTACAAATAGCACTGGCGCTCCCCAAGGTGAAGCACTAGGCCGAATGTACCCTTTCTCTAACAATTCCTCCAGCTGTTTCTTAAGCTCGGCCAACTCTGAAGTAGCCATACGATAAGGAGCTCTGGAGATAGGTGCCGTACCTGGTGCCAACTCAATGCCAAATTCTACTTCTCTTATTGGTGGCAAGCCTGAAAATTCCTCAGAGAACACATCAGAAAATTCTTTCACCACCTCCATCTGAGTCAGATCAGAAGTAGAATCCTCTTGCAACTTAACATGCGCAAGATAACCCTTGCACCCACTAGCAAGTAACTTCCTGGCCTGCAGGAAAGATATCACATGAGGTCCTTGGTCTGACACTAGACCTCTCACAAAAATTCGATTCCCATCAAACATATTCAAAGTGATTACTTTCTCAAAGCAATCCACAGAAGCATGATGCGAAGACAACCAATCCATACCTAGAATGACATCATAGTCTTGCATGTCTAGGAGGATTAAATCTACCAGAAACTCATAGCCCTCTACATGCACTACACAATTAGCGCATACAGTGTCTGTAGATAATGATTTTCCTAAGGGAGTACTGACAGACACAACATACTCTAGCATCTTAGGGGACACAGGTAAACATGCAGCAAACTTAACAGATACAAAAGATAAATTTGCACCAGGGTCAAATAATATGCGGGCTAACTGATCAAATACGAATAAAGTACCTTCCACGACGGATCGGGAAGCTCGTGTATCCTTCTCGGCCACAGCATACACTCTAGTCTGGACTGTAGGCTTATCTGCGCCTCTAGGTTGCATCTCAGGTTCTTTGCAGTCCTTAGCCATGTGCCCTGGTTTCTTACACCTGAAGCATACACCATTCTTCCTATGGCAGTCTTTCACTAGATGTCCCTTAAGCCCACAATGACTACAAGTGATACCATTTCTTGCATCCCTGGCATCCCTGAACTGCTGCGGTGCATCCCTGGACTGCTGCGGTGCCTTGTAGGAGTAAGGCTTATACCTGCTCTTCTTATAATCTTTATGCCTAGGGTACTTCTTACCCTTGCCGCCACTGCCATACTGAGGAACCGCCGCCTCAGTTGCAGGAACTACTGTCACGGCAACATGAGAACTCCTCTCAGATATATACCTCTCAATAGTGCGTGCTCGCCCAACTGTCTCAACATAGGTCTCCAAGTGCTGAGCACCAACCTGCTCTCGAATATCCCATCTGAGACCTCTGAGAAACTTAGTAGCTCTCCTCTTTTCCGTATTTATCAGGTGAGGAGCATACTTTCCCAATTTCGTGAACTGTAATTCATACTGGTCCACTGTCATATCACCCTGCTCTAGATGAATAAATTCCACCTCTCGGTCCTCAACCAAGCTATCTGGGAAGTACTTCTCGTTAAATCGAGACAAGAAGTAAGGCCAGTCTACAGTCTCATGTCTTTCTTCGGCAAGTCTCACCACGCCTTTCCACCACTCATCTGCGTCAGCACGCATCATGTAGGTGGTCAGACATAACTTGTCTTCGTCCGAGCAACGCATAACTTGGAAAATCTTTTCCAAGCACAGCTGCCAATTTTCGGCATTACTGGATTCTGAGCCCCCATAAAAAGAGCTGGGACCCAGTTTCTGGAATTCACTCACAAGTGAAGCATAGCGCCTGTGAGCGCCCTCCTGAGAGTCATCCCCCACTGCCCGAGTAGTAGTCTGGGGTCTCTCCTGAGTCAGCTGCTGCAAAAGCTGATGTTGTGCTTCTTGGTGCTGAGTCTGCTGCTGCTGCAGCATCTGAGCTTGCCTCTCTATCATGGCACCTTGTTGTTGTACCATGCCAGTCAGAGCCTCAATAGCTCTCGAGAGATTCGGGGCCTGCTCGCCCTCATCACCAGCATTACCTCTGGTTCGCACCATCTTAAATTCAAATTCCTACACGCACATATCATAGTCAGGAAAACAATCATAAACCTATTAGGTGTCTAGCAATACACAAACATGTTTTCCCCCAAACTAAGTTTTAGCTAGCCAACCCTCTGATACCATTCTGTAACATCCCACATTCTTAACCCCAAATCAAGCTATACAATTCATAAAAGAACCAGGATGTCTCATATAAGATCGATCATATGCTAGGTAAAACCGAGTTCAAGAAAAACACGATCTGAAAATTTTCAAAATTCATAAACTATCCACAAAACACAAAACTCATAAATCACGTAAGGGTACCTGCCACCACGCAATACTTGCACTAGACATATGCAAGTTACAGGGTATATCAAAACCGATTACACAGAATACACATCAAGCCGAAATCAAAACAAAATCACAAAATCGATTTTTTTCAAATTCATACCAAACACCGAAACCAGGCTGAAGCCCGCGGTGACACAAAAATCAAAATCATTTAACTGCCACAGTCTGGCAACACAAATTCACACAATTCACATGACTCACAAAGTTCATATAACTCATAGGGTTTAGCCACAACCGGCATCATAAGCATAAACACATTAAGGCCACAACCGGCATCATAAATTCATTAAGCATAATTCACAGCATCCATATAATGCTAACTGCGCCCCTGCTCTACACCTGAAAATAGTGAGGGGTGAGCTACACAGCCCAGTGAGTGGATAGTCTAATTGACCATCCAGAACATACACTCAAAAATATAGGCAAATTATTTTTAAAAATCTTTAACAGGATATCATGTCAACATATAACAACAATTCAATGCAAAAGTCATATAAGCAATCAAAAGTACACACTAACATATAATAACCTCAGATTCTAGAGTTATACTCTAAACCAACCGAACACACATATTCTAACCCAACTAAACATACCAACACATATTTAACCTAGTTGTCCAGCATATTCAGTAGTGACCAATATGGTCTAACCCGGCTTGGCCAAAGCACTGGGAGCTGCAAATCACATGCAACACAAACATGGACAGTGAATAGAATCAAGAGGTGGCCCCCGCCAGGTCACGACGTGGCACGTTGGTCTATCACGCCATAACACAAAACGAGAATGATGACATCAAGAGGTGGCCCCTGTCTGATCAAGACATGGCACTTTGGGTCTTATATCATTCCCAACACATAAAAGAGTAATGACATCAAGAGGTGGCCCCTGTCCGACCAAGACATGGCACTTTGGGTCAAAACCCGTTCTCCCAAAAGGTTCCTACTGGACAACAGACATATCTTATTTCATATTTCACAAAGGTGGACTCCTAAGTGTCAACTAGACTCTAGGATAGTCATCACAAAAATCATATCGGGCAGGCTGAACATCAACCCCCATCACAATAATCATAATAGGCAGGCTGAACATCAACCCCCTCACATATCACAATACAGGGCTGAAATTCAAACCCTTAACATATCACATAACAGGGCTGAAATTCAAACCCTTAACATATCACATAAGGACTATCCCCTTGAGTTCATAGTTACACCTAGCCTTAGTCCTAACCATCACATAACCACATAATATCCGAAATCACATAATCACATAATGATCAAAAATCACATAATCACATAATGAAGATCATATAGTGTAGTCCTTATATTTCATGCTGATTAGTTCAGTGTAATCTTACTATGTTATCACCCAATTTTTCTCAAACAAGAATACATGCTACACCCATAAAGAAACATAAAATTAAAACAAGCAATCATAAAATTAACATAAAATATAAAACATGTATTCTTATAAATTACTTTACAAATTACCACAAATTACCACAAGTAAACATGTTAACTACAATTATAAAGATTTCGGTTTAACTACAATTATCAAGGTTTCGGTTTTCATACATGCTATAAAAATCCTTGATTTTATGTTACCAAAATTCCCTATAAAATACCTAGTTAACAAGAATTTTCATACTCAAAATTCCATGATTTAGTGTTACCAAAAAAATCCCTAAATATCATACAAATTTCGGTTAAACAATCCTCAAGATTAATTCGGTTTTTACAACAAATTTTCAAGATTATTTCGGTTCTCATAGTTAATACCAAAATTCGGTTTTCATAACAATCATCATAATTTTCTTGCAATTTTCGATTTTTCACAAGATATATACATCCTTGAAATTTTCGGTTTTTCTCATGAAGAAACATCAAGGTTTCGGTTTTACACATAGTAATTTTTTTATGCAATCAAATTTATTATTTACCACAACTATTTGATAGAGTTCGAATAGGACACATATGGAAGGAATTAAGACACCCCACTCACCTCTTAAACCGAGAACAACAAGATGAAACTCCACAACAAAATCGTCCAAAGCCTTTGAAGTCACCCAAAGGCCTCCAAGAAATCGCCAAGAAAGTTTCACCTCAAGGAAAATTCGCTAAGGGGAAGAATATGAAGAAAGAACACCAAAAATCGCCTCCAAGCTTTCCAAGAGTCGCCAAGTTCTTTCAAGCCGCCACCTTAATTTTCTCAAGACTCCAAAATCGCCAATAATCCCACCCTAGCCGATATTACCACTTAAACTTTGGGTTTTTAAATTTTAAACCCATTAACCAATTAATTCAAATAGGCTTAACCCATTTAACTCATAATTTCGAATTTTAAACCCAATAACCCAATATCTCATAAATAACCAATTAATTTAATTAACTTAACCATTAACCATTCACTTAAACGAAATCCATTAAGGATTTAATTAACCAATAAGGTCTAATTAATTAACCAATAAGGTCTAATTAATTAACCAATAATTTACAACCCATAAATCCTAATTAATTTAACATGAACAACCAATAATAATTTATCATAAATTAACAGCCAATAATCAAACAAATAATTTCTAATTAATTTACAATAAATTAATAACCAAAAATCTCTAGTTAATTAACTATACTTTATCAACCACAAATCTCTGGTTAATTAACTATTAACAACCAATACATAGAAAATATCACAATCAATAATTTTATTTAAATCAAAAATAATGCTTACCAGGACTTAAGATCCTTGGATCTTACACCGCCAGTCACTCACCATGGTGGATGATTTTTGTGTGTCCTTTCTGGAAACAGATCCAAGATAGTGCATAAGGGGGGGAATGTTTGCTGCATTCGAGCCCAGAAACGAGGTAAGATCCAAGGGGAGAATCTTTGCCGCATTCAAGCCTAGAAATGAGGTAAGATTCAGCTTCATCTAGATAGACTCCTGACTAGGGTTCGTATGGTATCAAATTGTGCTGGTTACGAATTTCATCAACAGGTAAGCCACAGATCCCACGCTTTTGTTGCACTTCCAGGTTCTCCACGTTGAGTAAGCTTGTCACTTGGTCTAAAGAGGCGACCGTTCAACTTCTCTCCACAGTCAATCTCACCATGGTGAGGGTAAAACTTCGGATCTTAACCCGATAGCAGGATGGATTCGGGCTGTATTTGTCTTGAGATCCGAGTATACCTCCCTTTTCTTTATTACATGCATTTTTATTTGCTCGTCTCTTTTATTTAACGTATATTTTCTACTCTTTCCAACGGTTCTTCTGTCTTCGTGAGTGCGGCGACGGCCTTCATCAAGCTAGAGTTCTCCTGGTGATTCACCGTATCCACATCTTCCGTAAGTAAACTTTTCCTCCTCTCTCTTTTTACATGTTTCTCTCCCTTCTTTCTCCCTCTCAAGGTCCCCATGTAACTGTTCCCTTCTCGCAGTGAGGGTCCTCAAAATTCTTGAGGCAGCAGCCGGACTTTTGACAAAGCTCGAAAGGGTTGTTTCATCGCCTCGCGGAGGCATCTCATTGTCCGAAGCCATTTGATCTTGGGTAGAGCCCTTTTCCTTTAAGGAGAATCATAGACTGAACTTTTAACAGGTACTTCTCTCTGTTTTTTTTGTTTTGTTTTTTTTTTTTTATCTCTCTTCTTCCATTCTTGACCTCGCGACTCACCAGCAACTCCTTCCCTTTTGGCAGCCCCGTTCACGGGTTTGGGACGGCAAAGGGGCTCTTGAGGACATTTTTTTTACTACTTGCATTGCTGCCATCTTTTTGCGGACACAGCCAGGGGAGAGAGCCGGGAGAGTCTTGATCAGGTATATTTTTTTTGACCCTTCTCCCGTGATTCATACGCGAGTTTTATCTTCACGACTCATTTATTTCTGTACATTTTTGCTCCTTCCGCCTCTCGCTATCCTTTTTACTTACTCCCTCGGCCCCTCAGTTTTATCTTACGCGACGGTTTCATTTTCCTTCTCGCTCTTCTATTTCTCGTGGCGCCATAGGATGCTTAATGCATCTTAGGCCTAAGAAACGATAGAAAATATGTGTGTGTGTGCTTCACCGTGGTGCCAGGCCGCTTAATGCGACCATGAGGCCTAAGAAGAAATCGAGGGATCGAAAAAAAAGAAAACCAAAGACGGAGAAGTCCACCCTTTACCTTCCTTTTCTCTTTCTTTCGCGTTCTTCCTTCTCTCCCGCTCTTTGACGCCTTCTCTTCTCTTTTCAGGAAGAACCCCCCTTTTTATAGGCTGCCGATTCCCCCTTTTACTTATTTATTTTTTATTTTTTCTTTGCCCACTTATTATTATTTTTTTTTTGCCATGGACCCCTTTTCCGCTTTCCCGTAAATTCTGAACATCTCCTGCTCGCGCCTCTTTTTGTCTTTACCTTCATTAATGCTTGTTGTCGACGCTTCTCTCACCTTTTCCTCCTTTGACGATCGCCACCCTGTTTTTGATAGCGCGGGTCAGATTTCCTTACACCGCTCTTTCCAACACCGTGTCTCCCCAGCCTTCCTCTGATCTATTTCTCTTAGATATGACGCTACCCCTCGGTTTCTTCTCTGGTCTCTGCTTTCTTCTTTCCACTGCTATCCAATGAAGTGTTTGGCATTGTCAGCCTGGCGATGCTTCTCTTACTAGCTATCCCTGGGTAGAACCAGGTGGCTCAACACTACCATCTGCGTAGAATGATGACTCTTGAACCGGGACTTCGTACATGAATCTGTTGCCATAATTGACTCATCCTTCTTCATTATTAATTTGCTCCAGTAATTGACCATTTAGCTCTTTTCCATGCAACTTGATGCATTCGCGCGCGTTTAACATTTCAAGAGCCGGTTTATTATGTTTACTACTTCCTAAAAATAATTCCAGCGGCTGACGATTCTCCTCCACCCTTCTGTTCAATTCCAGTAACAGGCAAACCATGAAATCTAGTTACATTTTTTTTAGACTCTTTACAACTTTCGGGTGAAGGCGAGGAAACCTCTTGGGCAGTGGCGTCATCAGCTTCAGCTTGTTCGAGGAACTTGATGCCCCACACACCAAAAATATTTTTCTTTGTGGGACTACACCCGTGATCTCTCACGATCATAGCAACCAACTCGAAATTGGGTGGGAAATAACTTAAAAAGTGTTTCCCAGTAACTGATTCACCAGTAATTTGCAATTCTCTTGGAAAAATTATGCAATAGGTCCACGAACTTATGATTTGGTTCATTTAGCAATGTATTGAGAATGGTTTGTTCTGAGTATTTCGGTCATCTTTTCTTTGGTATTTAGTTACTTTCTTGAGACTGGTTGATGACTTTTCCTTTTCGTAAAACGTTTTTCATCAACACCAAGCAAAACAAACTCGGTCTCCGCATATTTTGGTTTGTTTGAGCCCACACATACAGAGCTTGATACCTTCATCTTTTCAACAAGTGAAGGACTGGAAACAGCACTCTTTGATTTCTTTCGGCTACACTTTTCATGAACAGAACATATGAAAACGACCCTAAAATCGTTACTGTGTCTTTGGCGGTACTTCCCTTACTATTTCTGGATGAAACAGGTGGTTCAACACAAAGCCTCATTTATTCCTTGACGAAGACTTACAATCTCTCCTCTCGACGCCCGCCGGCGCCCCCATCCCACCCTCGCCGGTCGTCTCTCTAGACGCCGGTTACAATCGCTCTGGTTCTCTCGTCGGCACCGCCGCGCCGACCTTCGCCCCTGGCGGCATCAGAGCCCTGCTCTGGAAGAGGCGACGGCGCCCTCGCCGTCGCCGGTGGAGTCGCCCCCGGCGCTCTATATGGTGACGCCCTCTGCGCACACCCGGAGCTCGTCGTCGTCAAGCTTCTTATAGGGAAGCTTCGCCGCCTCTGCTCCACTTGGTCATGTGGACCTCGTCGCCCGCAGATCTCGCCTCCGCGAGCTCCGCGTCCTTCGCTCCGTCTGTCCGCGCGACCCGCTCGCGTCGCCTCCAGCTTCTCCCGACGTCGCCGAAGCTGTCGTCCAAATCGGGAGACCAACCCGATTCTTCCGCTCGCGCCGTCCTCCGTGTGGTCCGCGTCGACGCTCGCGCCGCCTCTCGTCCGAAGTTCTCGCAACGCGTCCGCGTGGCTCGCTGAAGACGAAAGCTTCGGGTCAACGCCACATGTTGACCGAAGTATTTTGATTCCGTGGTTAGGCTGGGCTGGAGAATTGGGCTTGGGCCGGACCGCCTGAACCGGGCCCTGACAATACTCCCCCACCTGATTTGAACATCGCCCTCGATGTTCCATGCAAGTTGAACACTGGCCCTCCAATGTTCAAAGTCCTTCCTCCTCTGATGATGAGTGTTTGCTGCACCATGCTTATAGCAACCTGCATCAACAAATTTGTCAAGGATAATCTTGCTTCACCATATTTGCTGAACTCAGCTGAACCTCGATGTCCCTGACACCGGCATCGACGCCCCTGGCGCCGGCATCAATGCTATGCATTGGCATCAACACGCCCTGGTGTTGGCATCAACGCCCCCTGGGGTTGGCATCAACACGCCTTAGTGTTGGCATCAATGCTATGCATTGGCATCAGAGCCCCTGCTCCGGGAAGTGATCTTGCAATCACTGAGCTCTTATAGAGTTCTCCCTCGATGTCCCCTGACATCGGCATCGACGTCCCTGACATCGGCATCAATGCTCTTGGGCATTGGCATCAACACACCCTAGTGTTGGCATCAGGGTCCCTACCCTAGAAGAACGACACTCCTTGTCGCCCGTAGTGATGGTGTTGCCTCTCAGATCTTTCTGATTCACCTTGCTGGATCATTTTAAGCTCTGATACCTGTTGTCACGCCCCGGTCGGATCGGTCTAGAATGAGCGCTTATCCGCTTCTTAGAGCCGTCCGGCGGAATACCAGAACGTAACTCGCCCTAGGGTTTCCGACCCAAAATCGAAACCCTAATCTCCCTGGATAATTTTTTTCCCCAAATACAAGATCGCACGGAGAAAACCCTAACCCCAATTTAGAAATCCGGAAAAGGACGGAACCCTAAATTAAATACCTCCTCTGATTTTGACTTTGGTCAAAATCACAATCGCCGATTTTGCCTTTGCTTACGTCAGCCGCTCGTCTGCTGACGTCACCTTCCGATTTCGTTCGCCGCTCGCGAATTTGAAATCGAAATCACGCCGCCTTACGTCAGCGTCGCCCCGCTGACGTCTGCCGAAATCGAAATCCGATTTCATTCGATTCCGCGTCGTTGACCGCCTCAATGTTGACTTCTGCCTCGTTTCGAACGCCGAGCGTTCGAAACGCTCGCGTCGTCTTCAACCTCGCGACGCACGACGCCGCCGCGTCGTCGCTGCTGCCGAGCGCCGCCGCGCTCTGGATTCCGTTGGAACAAAGGGGAAGGCCGCCACCTCCCGTCGTCGGTGAACAGGGGAAAGAGATGGAAAGCAAAGCCTCATTTATTCCTTGACGAAGACTTACAATCTCTCCTCTCGACGCCCGCCGGCGCCCCCATCCCACCCTCGCCGGTCGTCTCTCTAGACGCCGGTTACAATCGCTCTGGTTCTCTCGTCGGCACCGCCGCGCCGACCTTCGCCCCTGGCGGCATCAGAGCCCTGCTCTGGAAGAGGCGACGGCGCCCTCGCCGTCGCCGGTGGAGTCGCCCCCGGCGCTCTATATGGTGACGCCCTCTGCGCACACCCGGAGCTCGTCGTCGTCAAGCTTCTTATAGGGAAGCTTCGCCGCCTCTGCTCCACCTGGTCGTGTGGACCTCGTCGCCCGCAGATCTCGCCTCCGCGAGCTCCGCGTCCTTCGCTCCGTCTGTCCGCGCGACCCGCTCGCGTCGCCTCCAGCTTCTCCCGACGTCGCCGAAGCTGTCGTCCAAATCGGGAGACCAACCCGATTCTTCCGCTCGCACCGTCCTCCGTGTGGTCCGCGTCGACGCTCGCGCCGCCTCTCGTCCGAAGCTCTCGCAACGCGTCCGCGTGGCTCGCTGAAGACGAAAGCTTCGGGTCAACGCCACATGTTGACCGAAGTATTTTGATTCCGTGGTTGGGCTGGGCTGGAGAATTGGGCTTGGGCCGGACCGCCTGAACCGGGCCCTGACAATACTCCCCCACCTGATTTGAACATCGCCCTCGATGTTCCATGCAAGTTGAACACTGGCCCTCCAATGTTCAAAGTCCTTCCTCCTCTGATGATGAGTGTTTGCTGCACCATGCTTATAGCAACCTGCATCAACAAATTTGTCAAGGATAATCTTGCTTCACCATATTTGCTGAACTCAGCTGAACCTCGATGTCCCTGACACCGGCATCGACGCCCCTGGCGCCGGCATCAACGCCCCTGGCGCCGGCATCAATGCTATGCATTGGCATCAACACGCCCTGGTGTTGGCATCAACGCCCCCTGGGGTTGGCATCAACACGCCTTAGTGTTGGCATCAATGCTATGCATTGGCATCAGAGCCCCTGCTCCGGGAAGTGATCTTGCAATCACTGAGCTCTTATAGAGTTCTCCCTCGATGTCCCCTGACATCGGCATCGACGTCCCTGACATCGGCATCAATGCTCTTGGGCATTGGCATCAACACACCCTAGTGTTGGCATCAGGGTCCCTACCCTGGAAGAACGACACTCCTTGTCGCCCGTAGTGATGGTGTTGCCTCTCAGATCTTTCTGATTCACCTTGCTGGATCATTTTAAGCTCTGATACCTGTTGTCACGCCCCGGTCGGATCGGTCTAGAATGAGCGCTTATCCGCTTCCTAGAGCCGTCCGGCGGAATACCAGAACGTAACTCGCCCTAGGGTTTCCGACCCAAAATCGAAACCCTAATCTCCCTGGATAATTTTTTTTCCCCAAATACAAGATCGCACGGAGAAAACCCTAACCCCAATTTAGAAATCCGGAAAAGGACGGAACCCTAAATTAAATACCTCCTCTGATTTTGACTTTGGTCAAAATCACAAATCGCCGATTTTGCCTTTGCTTACGTCAGCCGCTCGTCTGCTGACGTCACCTTCCGATTTCGTTCGCCGCTCGCGAATTCGAAATCGAAATCACGCCGCCTTACGTCAGCGTCGCCCCGCTGACGTCTGCCGAAATCGAAATCCGATTTCGTTCGATTCCGCGTCGTTGACCGCCTCAATGTTGACTTCTGCCTCGTTTCGAACGCCGAGCGTTCGGAACGCTCGCGTCGTCTTCAATCTCGCGACGCACGACGCCGCCGCGTCGTCGCTGCTGCCGAGCGCCGCCGCGCTCTGGATTCCGTTGGAACAAAGGGGAAGGCCGCCACCTCCCGTCGTCGGTGAACAGGGGAAAGAGATGGAAAGCAAAGCCTCATTTATTCCTTGACGAAGACTTACAATCTCTCCTCTCGACGCCCGCCGGCGCCCCCATCCCATCCTCGCCGGTCGTCTCTCTAGACGCCGGTTACAATCGCTCTGGTTCTCTCGTCGGCACCGCCGCGCCGACCTTCGCCCCTGGCGGCATCAGAGCCCTGCTCTGGAAGAGGCGACGGCGCCCTCGCCGTCGCCGGTGGAGTCGCCCCCGGCGCTCTATATGGTGACGCCCTCTGCGCACACCCGGAGCTCGTCATCGTCAAGCTTCTTATAGGGAAGCTTCGCCGCCTCTGCTCCACCTGGTCGTGTGGACCTCGTCGCCCGCAGATCTCGCCTCCGCGAGCTCCGCGTCCTTCGCTCCGTCTGTCCGCGCGACCCGCTCGCGTCGCCTCCAGCTTCTCCCGACGTCGCCGAAGCTGTCGTCCAAATCGGGAGACCAACCCGATTCTTCCGCTCGCGCCGTCCTCCGTGTGGTCCGCGTCGACGCTCGCGCCGCCTCTCGTCCGAAGCTCTCGCAACGCATCCGCGTGGCTCGCTGAAGACGAAAGCTTCGGGTCAACGCCACATGTTGACCGAAGTATTTTGATTCCGTGGTTGGGCTGGGCTGGAGAATTGGGCTTGGGCCGGACCGCCTGAACCGGGCCCTGACACCAAGCGACGTGAAGTGTTAGGCCCTGGGCTCCCCGGTTCAGCCCAAGGTTCGGCCCAGGTCCAAGCCCAAGCCCAAAGTTCGGACGGAGCAGAGTTCGTAAAACGAAATTCGAAATTCGAATCTCGTTACGAACGAAATCGAGGAAACAGGACGCAGCTGCTCGAGCGGGTCTTCAGGCGATAGAGTTCGGAGGCGAGCTCCGCGAGAAACGGACGCGGCATCTTCTGCAGGCGGGCGACGCGGAAGACGCGGCTGGGTGACGAAAGAAAGGAAAGATCGGACGCGCGACACTCGGCGTCTTCGTCAACTCCAGAGGAAGCGGACGACCGAGCTGGGAGAGGCGGCAGCGTCCGAATCTGGCGGGAGTGGACGCGGTCCACGCGTGGAAGAGATACGGGCGAGCGGCTCGCCTCTTCCCTATAAGATCAGAGGGATCGGGAGACGCGAAAAGAGGAGAGTTCGGAACGAGATTGGAACTGTGAGCAGAGATCGGAAAACGGAAGGATCGGCGATAGAGTGATCGGCGACTGAGAGAAGAGTCTCGAGAGCGTGTAACGGCGGCGACGCTCGCCGCCGACGTGAGGACGAGAGAGAAGAGTGAGGAGGGGTTTTTGTAGCTCTGGTTTACGAATAAATAGAGTGAAGCTTTTCCCTTCACCTGTGCTTCTTCTCCGGCGAGCTATCGTGTTTTCCGGCGAGATCCTCTGCTTCGGCGTTCTTCGGTGTACGGCGGCGACGAACCTTGGCAGCAGGCGGCTGCGGGGTCGTCGACGATCGGCGACGAGGCGAGACACAGGCGGTGTCTTCCCCTTGTCGTCAATCCTCTCCGGCGACGTGCGAAAGGCGACGACGAACGCAGGCGGCGTTCGAAAGCTCAGCGTAACGAGGAAGACGAAGCTCGGGCACGAGCTTCGAGACAAGTCAACGGTCAACTGAAATCAGATTTCGATTCGAGATCGAAATCGAAATCGAACGGCGGCTGACGCAACCTTACGTCAGCGGAGGAAATTCGGCGCGCGGCGGAAGATTTCGGAAGGGCTGACGTCAGCGTGACGTCAGCGACAGAAATCAAATCGGTGAGTGATTTTGACTTCGGTCAAAATCGAATTTGAGGTATTATAATTTGGGGTTTTTGATTCTCTCTCGATTTCTCAAATTAGGGTTAGGGTTTCTTGAGTGAATTGTAATTTGGGGAAGAAAAAGTAAGCGGGAACTAGGGTTTCGAATTTGGGGACGAGATTCTGTCCGGAAACCCTAGCGCGATCACGTTTCGGTGTTCCGCCGGATGGCTCTAGGAAGCGGATAAGCGCTCTTTTTAGACCGTTCCGACCGGGGCGTGACACGAAGTGTGGCGATAACATTCCGCGCGACATCTTTAATCGTATTCTTTCGATATTGTACCAGGAAAAATCTGGTTTTTTTTCCTCACAGGAAAACCGTCACACGTGTCATGCCGATGGAGTCCTTGCCGTGAAAAGCAATAGCACTTATACACACTTACCCAGATTCGTACCGCGCTGTTATGACATGGGGACTACGGCCCGTTATTCGAATTCTGAAAACCCTGGCGGTTTCTCCGAGGCTGCGATTCCCGCGCCGGCCTTCTCCGTCGGCCGCATCGCTTCTCCTTCGACGGTGTCTCCTCGTCCGGGCGCGGAGGCACGAGTCTGAACTAGGTTTCAGGTACGTTATCGCCAAGATTCACTTCTCGGCTCCCTCCGCCGACCATTCCTCCCGCTTTTCTTCTACGAGCACGAATTCAAAAATTCCTGGAGGAACATCTCAAGGATCTCAAGGATTGTAAGCGGTTCTTGCCCTTAGCAAAGACACCTACATTTTTGCGAAAACTTTAGTGTTTCTTGATTGTTTCTCACTTAACGCGAAAAATTCCTGGAGGAACATCTCAAGGATTGTAAGCGGTTCTTGCCCTTAGCAAAGACACTTACATTTTTGCGAAAAATTTAGTGTTTCTTGATTGTTTCTCACTTAGGGCGAAAAATTCCTGGAGGAACATCTCAAGGATTGTAAGCGGTTCTTGCCCTTAGCAAAGACACTTACATTTTTGCGAAAAATTTAGTGTTTCTCACTTAAGGCGAAAAATTCCTGGAGGAACATCTCAAGGATTGTAAGCGGTCCTTGCCCTTAGCAAAGACACTTACATTTTTGCGAAAACTTTAGTGTTTCTTGATTGTTTCTCACTTAACGCGAAAAATTCCTGGAGGAACATCTCAAGGATTGTAAGCGGTTCTTGCCCTTAGCAAAGACACTTACATTTTTGCAAAAAATTTAGTGTTGCTTGATTGTTTCTCACTGAACGCGCCTTTATTGTGTTTAACATGTTACGATGCGGATTCTTGCTCAAATATGTTGAGATTTCTAGGTTTATTTGCATTGCTCACATTTCATTACTACCTAATCATTCTTAACAGATACGAGCTTCTTAAATAGCATTTATAATTGATTGTGTGCTCATTCATCGACTCTTTTCCCCATTACAAATAGAAGGGAGCTCAAGGTAACATAGTTTGCCTTTTAATTGAAAAACGATTGGGGCTATAAACTGTTTATTACTCTTACTGTAACGAGGAATGTTTTAATTCAACTTGGAGAACGCAACGAGTTTCCGTAGTCCTCTCTCAAATGGCTTTTAGCATTATAGTGAAATAATGGGGGATTCTTTCCTCTTATGAGGAAAATGGACTTTTTTATTTACGAATTAATCTCACTTCAAAATGGCTTGGACTATGGTGATGATTCTAAGGCTGATATCCAGTCGCTACGGATCTTTCTTATGCCAAACCCAGATTTTTATATTGAAAAATGCTAGTTGAACTCCACCTTACCTAATTGGTAATTCAAGGCTGATATCTGAAAAGTATATGGCTTATTTTTCTAGGTTGGTGTTAGGATCAATCTAATAAGAAAACTAGACTGAAACAACGTGAGCAAATTTGAAATACTTAAGTGATAATAAACTCATTAGCTCTTGTATATTAGGTTGGATTCTTACCATGTCTAGGATTGAGTTAGCTTTGATACTATTTGTTATAACCCATGAGAAAACTAACTATTAACTTAGTAAACCTAAAAATTTATTGTAAACAAAAATACTTAAGCCTAATTTGATGATAGTACGCCCATTAAATCATACATATATTAAAACAATTCTTTTACCTCCAATGTGGGATTAAACCATGGAATCATAGCTGGAAGACAACATTTGTTATTTTTTATCCAAAATGATCACATAGGTTTTATAAGAGGGAAAAATTATTTCTGTTTGGTGAGTTTCTGCCAACAATTAACATTAATGATCTCTTTCTTACAAATTTTTTATCTAACTCATTTAGTGCTTGGTAATATTTACCATAAATAAATTAGCACATAGTAACCATGTTTAATTGTTTCTTTCTGTGATTGACTATTATATCCTTCTTACCAAGACAAATAGTTGTAAGCAACTAGCACTGGCAATTATCTTTAGCTGCATTCGTAGAATTTCGAATCCATGCTGAAAATCTATAAGAACATTTGTCAAACTTTCCAGTTCTCCTAAGTTAAACTTTAATAATAATAATTTATATAATTTATATTGTTTTCCTTGAATTTATGTCTCTATGTTTTTAGGTCCAAGAACTGTTTCATGGACTAAGTTGTAAACTTGCATAAACCTGTTTATAGTCCACTCAAATGCTTTAATTTTTTGGGTGAAAGTTTTTATTTATGTTTGGCATCTGAAATTGGAGAGTTGATGGATCTATTTTTTGGTTGAGCAACATTTTTAATATATGTAGGAACTTTTATATAATTTTTTAATGGAAAGGGGGTTGCTGGTAAAATGGCATGTTAGACTCAATTTGACCAGATTGGGTTGCTAGATACATTGTTGGGTTGCTGGCTTTGAAGGGTGTAGCCACATGTGGTGAGCCACAATTACTAACCTTCTCTTTCTCTTTTATATATTACTGTATTTCCAAAGAACCCGCTAAGTAATTGTCTACTTTCTCTTTTATATATCTCCCTTCTTTAATTCTAATCGTAATGTGATGGATGGTTTGTGCAGGATTGTGGGTTAAGGAGGAATCCTCACTAGATTTTAACTTTGCACTACGAACTTAAACTTCTTAATGGGGGGAGGGAGCATGAGGATTTATCATTATAATTTGAGTTGGTCTTCATTTGCAACCTGAACACTTCAATTAGGTAATTTTACAAACTTGAACATATGATGCTCGTTAGTTATTCTTGATGTAGGCAAAACAGAATGAGGTTAACTCCCACTAATTGAGTTTTTAGCTACAGGAAATGGTGCACGAAGGAGAGAGATTGGAGAGGATGTCCGACGCCCAACATATCTCAAGAAGCAATTGCATGTATTTGGAATCGCAGATAAGATCATATATTAACGTGATGCCGCTGCATATGTGAAACGGATGAGATTTGTGAAATTTGTCTCCTTTTTTTAGTTGTGCTCTCAAAGTCCACTTCTTCTGCGAATTATTTTGACCAGGATAATGACGATGTGTCAGCACAAGCAAAAGCCCAGGAGAAGAGCCGTCCAGTCTGATATAGAGAGCAAAAATCGTATGCCGCGTGAATTATGAAATCGATAGCTGCTCCTCTGTATTTATTCTGTCTTCATGCACTTTCAATGGAAAGAGACACGTGGATAAGCATGGCCTAAAACAAAAAAGATACACATACGAGGATTATCTGCATTATGTTTCGGCACTTATATGGGAGAATGTTTGTTCTATGTCATTTGGCATTCAATGAATCAATAATGTCGCGGATAAGGAAGAGAGTTCGTTCATATTGCTTTTCGTCTCCTGCTTGTGTTTCTTCTCTTGATTGCCAAAAGAGTTGAAAAACGGATTCTTCGATTTAGCAGCTCGCAGTTCGCACCAAACTTATCCGCGTGACCAACGCAATTGTTGTTTCAATCTTAGCATCTCTATCCATTGTAACAGGGAATTATACAAAAAAAAAAACTTATTCTATTAAAAATTATACTTAATCGCTAAAATTTTAATCATTCCTTGTTCCAGAAATGCGGAGAAATAGATTTTATATTAAAAAAATAAAATTTTACAATTAAATTTTAGAATTTTTATTATTTTAAAATTTTGAAGGTGTATATAACAGATTCGCTTCTGGCGTCCCGCTAAAACTCCGGGCTCTGAGTTTCCTCGCGCTCCGCTGATCCTACAATTAACGACCGCTTTAATAAATCCACTCCATTCCACCCGCCAGAAACGAGCCAGAGAAACTACACCGATTGAGGAGCATCCCCCGATCTCTACTTCTGACCTCCATTCTCTTTTCTCTTCCTCAGTTCCTCTTTCTCCCGCTCACTCTTCGCCGATGTCGCTCGTTCGCTGGAAGGCCGTCGCCCTCCACTGCACCTCTCAGGGGATCCCTGACGGGCTCCCCCGGCCCCGATGGCCGCGGCGTTCTGATTGGCTCCCCCTCCCGCGCAAGATTTCCCGCCCGAAGCATGGCTTCCGATCCATACGGGCTGGCGTGGCCCTGACGCCGTCCCCCGACGACGTCCAGGATAAGGAGGTCTTGTTCTCGCAAACTCTCCCCTTAAAGCGCTCCAATAAGGTTAGTTTCTCGCCCGATTTCACCCCCTTGTTCTTGTTGGTGCATTCTTCCTTTTTTTTATTTTTTTTCGAAAAGAACTGATTGTACTCGCGAGTAGCAAAGGCTGATTTTTTTTTGGTCACTACTGTTCACTTTCCAAGTTTGATTTTAGGAGGTTGCTCTCGTTTGAATCTTCAATTTTGTTGCTTTTTTTTTTTACTTTAAGTGCTCGATCGGTACTCGATGGTCATGGTAGGTGGAGGGGAAGATAACGGTAAGGTTGGGATCAAACAGAGGCCGAGAATTCTCGTTGTAATTTTATTGCGATTTCCCCTTTTTTACTTTAATTGCTCGATTTCTCCCCTTTTTTCTTGTCGGCAAATTCTTCCATTTTTGGAAAAAGAACTGATTGTACATGCGACGGATGATTTTATGTCACTGTTCACTTTCCAACTTTGAATTTAGGAGGCTACTCTCGTTTGAATCTTCAATCTTTGTTGCTATTTTTCTTTTAGCGCCCTTTTTTTAAATTTCAATTGCTCGATTGGTAATCGATGGTAGGTGGAGGGAAAGATAACGATAAGATTGGACCAAGCAGAGCCCGAGAAGAATGGATCCAAGTGGAGATTGACTGTAGGTTGTAATTTGGATGGGAAATGGACGCTGCACTGGGGAGTTAACTACTGTGACGAAATTGGAAGGCGAGCTTTATAATTTTGGCTTATCTAGAGCACGTGTTTTATTACACTCATTCCCGTCTTTCTGGTACTAATATTTTCTTCAGTCCCACACCAAGAAAAAGTTCCCCTTTTTTGATATGAAAAAATTGGAGATATATATGACTTATATTCAACCAACTGCACATAATTTAGTTGTTAAGCATCATGAGGCCATATAAAGGTAACTCTTAACACTTCTTCTTAGGCTTGAGTATATTTGTCATTCATGCCCAATGTTTTTTTTTTTTTTCAATTCATGCCCAGTGTTAAAATAGGAGAGTTGGAGATGATTTGATTAGTATATACGCATATAGATTATTTAATCACCTTACAAAATATATACATAAGACCCATATATATAATGAGCTCAAGTGTAATCCTAATACTAAGATTAGGATTACTAATATTAAGTGGAATCCTGATCCTACTCAAATTAGGATTATTATGGAAGTTGCCTCCAATCTTCTACCTATTGCACTTTCTAATACCTCCCCTCAGTTGGAGCATATATTTCCAATTATGCTTAGCTTGGTACAAAGACAAGGAGAGACAATTAAGACATCAATGGTAGCTAAAAGCTTATTATAAACACAGGAGCAGTGATAGAATCAACATCGCTAGCTGAGGGAGGCTCACTGTAGACATGAATAGTCAGCAACGAATGTAGCAAAGTACAATAAGCATATATATAGAAGACATAAGATTTTGATCAAGAATATAGAGTTAGAGTATGAAGAAATAATAGCGTTACATTTTGATTTTCATGAGAATGAAGAGACACTCGATGATGATTAGGAGTGTTCAAATAAATCGAAAAACCAAAAAATCGTGGTTAACCGGCCGAATCGAACCGAATGGGCGGTTAACCAAATGGATCGGTTCAGTTCATGGTCGGTTTTTATCTTATAAGTTTATGGTTCGGTTCGGTTACGGTTCAGGGAAAAATTTTTCACTGGTTAACCGAATTGATCGAATATATATATATATATAGCCTAAGTTTACAAATTGATTATTCATTTAGTGCAATGGTTAAACATTGCTCTTTAAGATAGTAAGTCATAGGTTTGAGATTTATTGACTACAATTTAAAAATTAATTATTTTATATATTTAATTATCAAATAATAATATTTAATATTATATATAGGTTGTATTTTATATATTTAATATTTAATATTATTAGAGAAATTTTTTTTCTTAATCGGTTAACCAAAAACTAATGGTTAACCGAACCAAAAAATCGATTAATCGGTTTTTTGATTCAAAAACGGTTTGTAATATAGTCAAACTATTCTAATCGATTTGGGACAGGACTTAGGGTCACGGTTCGGTTAACCGAACTATGAACACCCCTATTGATGACTGCCTTTTGACATGCCTCACAAATAATAATTGAGAGAAACTCAAGGTACAATAACTACTTTATTTTAAGATGAGAAAGATGACATAAATGACAATGCCACGTACATAGATATTGTGAGAAGGTAATCAAAAGTGTAAGATATGGCCTATTTGTAAGGTAATAAATGCCATTAGATGCATATCCTCACCAAATATTATATTTGTTTGTAGATCTTGAAAGACGTAGTGGGTAGAAAAAAAATCCAAGAACATGTAATGGCACATGGAACAAAAAAACTTCGTAGGAAATATAAGGACACTAAACACATTGTTTAACAAAACAATGGATGATGCATGAATAGATTCTGATCTATGAATATTGAATAAGTTTTGAAGAGCTATCAACAATGGAAACACGGGGTAAGTCATGTGAGTAATTAATATTATAAAAAATATTTCTCACCTACTAATGGGAATAAGTCTCGGAATGAGGCATTCATAAAGTAGATGAAGAGGCCAAATATGCTATATCTCAAAGTGTAGCAACAAATGATGATGAAGGTGCAGTTGATAATTGAATAAGCCTCTCATTCTTGAGAATCCATATATTGGCAATGAGGGGTAGCAATTCTGCAATTGGCATGATGATAGTGGGGGTAGGCATTGCATGATGAATAGAAATTACAGCCTATGCTTGTGGTTAATGATCATATTTCTTCATGCTTCAGATGAAAAAACAATTAACAAGTGTAGCAACAAATGATGATGACTAAAGAAGACTCTTAATTTTAGCATTTTAAATATTGATAACACACAACAGTATGCATAATGTCAAAGGGAGCGTTACGGGATGACTAGTAGAAGTGGCAACCTATTTTGTAGGTTTCATTCAGAAACTGATCCGTACTAGATAGTATGGGCAGTATCTACTAGTTTAATTTTGTACTAGTACCAATACAAGGTCAGTACTAATATTATAGGTCCGACAATAAATCGGTATCTTAAACTCTGATTTTTCAAGATCAATTTTACTTTAATGGTCTGTTTCAAAGGAGGAAAATCATGAGAGAAAGGAAGGAAATGAAATTCTTTTCTTCGATTTTCTTAGTTTCAAAGGAGGGAATGAGTGGAAGGAAAGAAAAAAAAATCCAATTCCTTTTCCTCGATTTTGTTCCCTCCAAATCGGATGGAAACACATTTCCATCCACTCGCCCAATTTTTAGTAGAGTTGCTTGTCTCCTTCCATCTCCCAAATTTCTTTGTATATTATATTATATTATATTATTAATATAATTTAACATAATATAATATAATTATTTTATATTATATTATATTATATTACTAATATAACATAACATAATATTATATTATATTATAATATTTATAATATAATATTATAATATTACTAGCATTATTTATAATAATATTAATGATATTATAAATAATAATTAGTAATATTATTTATAATATTACTAATTATTTATTTATTATGCATAATATAACTTGTTTTAAAATTAAGTCTTTCCTAATTTTCTTTTCTCTCACTCAAACACATGGCCTAAAAGAGAAAACAGTTATTTTTTTCTTCTTATTCCCTTGCTATAGTAATTTCCTTTCTTTCTTAATTTCTTTCCCTCCTCTGAAACACAGTGTAAGGGATAAATATGTCTAGAACAATGAGCATAACATGGTTTAGAATATCAATTTCTATTAATGTACCAGCATTGGCATAGATTAGTATGATCTGATATGTACCAACCAATACACGATATTGATAGGTACCATTAATATTATATATGTACAGTACAGACATGGCAGAGGTACTAAGTCAAGGTTGGACTAGTTTGTACCACCCGTATTGACGGTACAAATCAATTTTTTAAAACCTTGCTTGGTAGTAGAGAGAAATATAACAATTCATTAACTATAAAGTTCCATGTTGTTGAAGAGTTATCTATAAGTAATTTAATTAGAAGTCTACTATAAAGAATTAGTTGGATTTGCAACATTCAATGGACAGTCGAGATGATGAAGTTTGCCATAGGAGCTAAGGAAAAAAACAGAGTGCTGGAGCCCAAATAATATAGGTAACATCGTTCAACTTGATGGTGGTTCAAGAGGTAAAGTAGGGCTTAGGATTTAAGAGAAAGTTAGAAAAATCCACCTCAGAAATAGAGAAAGAGAGAAACTCTAAGGGGTTAGGGAATCATAGCTTACATGTCCAAGGGATAAGAAAACAAAAGGGAAGGAAGAGGAGAATCCACTTAACTAAAGAGGTTGGTGGGTGTAGATGAGGCAGGGTTGTGGTGGTAGAGAGGTGGGGGAAAAGGGTGTGAATGAAGGTGGAGTGAGGTAGAAGGGAGATGAGCAGTAGAGAGGGGAGGGGGAGGGTGGGTTGCAGCAACAACTAGGGAGAATAGATGGGAAGTCGACTGGAGTTGAATTTGACCTATTATAATACCAATTGGATAGAATAATGAAATATTAATATAAAGAAGAGAGGTAATCCATGACTTACCAACTACACATTCCACACAGTAGTTTAAGGCTCTAAGCATTGTGGGATTCCTGTAATACACGAGATGACTATAATAGTTCCAAGAAAAATAGTATATGATGCATATTAATGTTTTGCTTTTCGCAGTATGTAATTTACATTTTGTAAATCTGCAGTGATTGGGATCAACCTCCTCCTGAAATGAGGCCACCTGGCTCTGTTTCTATTAAGGTAGTTCATTTTCTTAATATCTTTTTTGCATTTTGCTCTCGTAGTCAACAAGATTTTTGGTTGTTTCTAGGATTATGCAATTGAAACGGCTTTAAGGAAAGTGCCATCAACATTGGAAGGGCAAATACTCCATGAAGTGCATATTGAGTTTGACAGCAATACACCAATTGCTGCTATTCATTTTGTTTTAAAGGTATGCGTGCACTTCCAACTTACCAAGTTAATCTTCTTAGTCAATGACCTATAGGAGATGTGTAGTTGAAATTTGGAAGATTTGTGACTGCCAATTGTTATGTTATTAAATAATTGTTCCTAGGTGGTACTCATATATTTTAAGTGCACTGCCAGGAAGAAGAAACTGGTTCGTGGTTTCAGCACAAAGGGAGGGATTTCGAAATTTCCTTCATAAATTATAATGAAGAGGACAATGTCATAGGTGGAAAACAAGGCCTTGGGAAGTGGTCAGGTTGACATATCTCTATCTAATATCTGTTGATTAATCTCCTTTTTGGAGTAATTTTGTCATTTGCTTTGATATCCATGGCATTAGAGTAAGGTCAATATACAAATTAGAAGTTTAATATTGTGACTCTATGGTTTCCACTATATAATATGTACAAAATTCCTTGTACGGAGTCAAACTAGAGCAAGATAATAACAATGCATTGTTCTGTTAGGCATCTTATAGTCTCCAAGTGTTTCCAAGCTTCCATAAATTTCATCTAGTGTCTAGAGAACAATATTCTATATTATCCTTTTGGTTTATATGATCCTTCAACCATTTAATTTATGAGAAGAATTACAATTTCTTTATTTTGTAATATTTAGGTCAAGTTGTTTGTAGTAATTTGATTTTAAAGTCATATCCATCCTTTCCATCATTGTCACCAAAAAATTAATTGTCCGTTATATTAGTAACCAGGAAGATACTAAAATTTAGTTACTTGAGATTTTGAGAATTGACAATATAGATTACAAAATTGGTCAATTGAGCGGTACTTTTGGTTTACATCATCTCAGCAGGTATTTGGACATGCTACAATATTGTATTAGATCAATAAAAGCATGCATATATACATATATATAATATAATACCAAGATACCTTGGTAAGGCTATTACACCTATGTCTGTGATGCTAAAATGTACTGGTCTAGTGTTGATAACTAATATATTAGTATAAAGTGGTTTTGTGAAGACTTGAATTTGAGCACAGGTCACATCCCTTAGTACATTTCTTTTTTTTCCATAGATATTGCAATTTCCACAAGCACAAGGGAATGAAGCTATTCACTCCCTGGGATTATTTTGTAATTTGCATATGGTACTGATACTGAAAGATGATAGTTCAAAACCTTATCATTGTAATGGGCTTCTTGTCTTTGAATCTCTGAGGATATGAACACTCTTCAATTATTCAGATATTTCTCCAGGATGATGGGAGGTTCCAAATCATTATGCAAAAGGTGTAGTAAAGACTTCCTATACTTGATGGCTTGGTCTACATACCAATATGAGTTGATATAGTAATCATGCTTGGACCTAGACATACTTGTGTACTGATATGTATATTCTAGACATATCAGTGTATGGAGGTCTATGTACTAGGATATAGGATATGCTCTGAATAGTATGTATCAAACGTACCACTTGGTACAAAATGATAAATAAATTTGGTTTCCAGAATTTGCATGTTTGGTGCCTGCAAAAATTATAACCATTGGTTTGTACTTTGTAGCCTTTGTATCAAGCTCGGAGCAGTCTCCCAGCCTTGCCATTGGTTTGTAGCTTTTGTTCTAATATGTTATAGCCAAAAATCTAATATTCTGATTGAGCAAAAAGTAGTGAAGCTATCTGCAACGAATATTATGAGCATTTTGCGCTTATGTACTAGTTTCTCAATGGTAATTGATGTTGTTAGATGACATTTGAAATCGATATCCTTGTAGTTATTTTGAATTGCTTATATTTCATGTGTTGACTATTTATCTACAAGTGAAATTGTGTTGAGTACAACTTTTTCTTGTCGGTAAAAATTTCTTATTCAACGTTCGCTTCATTTTCTTCCTCCTTTTCTTGTTTTCCTTTCTTTCTGAGAAAGTAATCTCGACAACTTTGATCAAGATGATCATGATCAGATCATTTATTTCTCTGTTAATGGCAATGAGCCAAAGACCTATTCTCGGTGCCTTCAGGGGCTCTGAACCAGATATCTAACCTGCTGTTGAAAGCTGATGGATCTACTTTCACGCAAGAAGACGCTGCTATCAAAGATAGAAATATGGTGAAGCAGAAAAGACAAATTGCTCACTTTTATGAAGAATTTCCTATCGTAAAAGAGGAGTTTTTTCCTAACTATATGACAGTCTCTGTGAGGAGAAGCAATGATGCAGACAAGAAATTTGTAAAATTCGAAACAGATCTGCCTGGTGATGTTATAGTTCATTGGGGAGTATGTAAGGATGATGGGGGAAAATGGGAAGTTCCACCTACTCCACATCCTCCAGCAACTACAGTATTTAGGCATAGGGCTCTTCAAACTTTGTTACAGGTAATGAGAACGATTTACTATTTACTTGAAATAGAAATAGATTTCAGTTATCACATGTAATTTCAACGTGCTATTCTTCTCTTACAATATGAAGTGATACAATTATGATGAATCCATCTAGGTTAATATATTTACCTTTAAGCTGTGTTTCTTTGCATGGAAAATTGAGAAGAAAGAATGGAAAATACATTGAATCTAGTAGCATTTTCTATCTAGATTCAATATATTTTCCATTCTTTCGTCCTAATTTTTTGTCCAAGGAAACACACTATTATAGTTCTAAGAATTTCATTGCTATAAACTTAGTAGCATACAGCTAGCTTAATCCTTATTGTTTCATTAGGTTAATGCTTAAATTTTAATTATTAAATAATTTAGTTTAGTTATAGTGACTAGTTAATTTAGTAGAGAGATCCTTTGTTTTAGAATATTTAGTAAATAATTTAAATCAAATAAACAGTTTATTCATTCACTATTAAAAATAAATTGATAAGTAAAAGTACAAATCCTAATAATTATCAAATAATACCTCAGTTATATCCAGTAGTACTATTAGTTAAACTAATTAATGTTAAGAAATTATCATTTACTTATATATATGAAAATTTTCAAAATATCTTCTAACTTTTAGAAAGCTATTTTCGTATTTGTCCCAACTTTTCATTATTTCTTTTTACATTTTTTATTAGTTCTATCGATATGGTACAGCAAATAGGACCAATTTTGTATTTTTTTTATTCTCCAATACAAATATCGATACCTACATTGTTAATAATGATGTACATACCTTAGATACTCAATTTTTGCCTGTGTTGCAATTTTGATCTAGATTGGTTGTATGCGTGTACACCAGCATTTAGGCTATGTTCCATATGGAATCCACATTAGAAAGGATGAAAAATGCAATGAATCTAGATGCAACAGATTCCATCCTTGCATTTTCCATCTTTTCTACCGTGGACTCCATCCAACGGTACATTTCCATTGGATGCATATAGATTCATTGCATTTTTTATCCTTTAAATCGTAGATTCCATCCAATAAAATATAGCCTTAATTTCTACTATATGTGGGTATTCTACTCGAAGCATTATAGTAATCAATTTTTTTTTCTGTTCACATACACTGATCACTCATAATATTATTATTTTGCATGCAGCCAAATGCAGATGGTCTTGGTAGCTGGGGAGTATTTTTAGTGGATAAAGAAACTTCAGGTTTGGTTTTTGTGCTCAAGCTTAATGAATGCACATGGTTGAATAACATGGGAAGTGATTTTTATGTCCCTATTGAAAGTGTGAGTAACTTGACTGCTGAATTTGTTAGGAATAATAATGCGTCTGAACAACTGAAACTGACAGAGACTCATGTTGTTGACTGAGCAGGACATTTTACCATTGGAATCCGAATCTCTGGAAGCAAGTGATCCTGAAAATAGAAGTTTACCCATGAAAGTCTCTGAAGAGATGGAGGAAGCTGCACCCTATACAGAGGAAATAATCTCAGAGATAAGGAGTTTGGTAACTGATATATCATCAGAGAAAAGTAAACCAACTACAAATAAGGAAACACAAGAAAACATTCTACAAGAAATTGAAAAATTGGCTGCGGAAGCTTATAGTATCTTCAGGACCAGTCCAGGTTCTGCGCCTGCTCCTGATGATGAGTCGAAGCCTTCGGTAAAAGTGTGTTCAGGAACGGGCTCTGGTCATGAAATTCTGTGTCAAGGATTTAACTGGGAATCTCAAAAATCAGGAAGGTGGTATGCTGAACTTAGTGAAAAGACTAAGCAATTATCTTCATTGGGCTTTACAGTAGTCTGGCTACCACCACCTACAGCGTCCGTATCCCCCGAAGGTTACATGCCAACGGATTTATACAATTTAAGTTCCAGGTACTACAGGTTTATGAACGAAGCTAGGTTTACTATATTAAGCTGAAATGATTATTATCATTTAACTCATTCATAAGGGGAGAGTAAGTCAAGGTGTTGCTTTTAAACCAGAACGAAACATAATTTTTTGAAACTACACTGCCTGGGTTTCTTTCCTCTTTCAAGAAGTATAAACACCATCTTCACAAGTAAAGTCCTATCGAGGTTCTAGTGTCTTATTAAATATAATTATCAGTTTGTCATGATAGATGTAACTGAAACTAAGTTTTTATATACAGACCAACAGTTTATTAAATTAAATTCTATTTTTAAATTTGCCAAAAAGATCATTTTAACAAGTTGTCTAGCATTTGAAATTTTCAAACTTTTTTTCTCTTCCGGAGGAAAATAGGCTGAAGTAAAAGAACAAAATTATAGTCAAATTTGGCAAGTTGTGAAGAAAAATCAACTAATTTTTAAAATCCTTATATAAGTAATTTGATGTTGTCTTTCTGCAGCCCTTTCCTTTTACAATAACTCGTATTCATGGCTTCTAATTTTTTTCTCCTATCCTGTTTGTGAATATGTTCTTTCTGGATTACTCTTTAATGTGAAAAAGCTACAAATAGTTGATAATATAAGCTATTCATTTTGAATTTCTTAATTACATTTCCTTCTGTTTTCGATTAGCATGATCTGAAATTCTGAATGTTGGAACCAAGCCAATTTTGTGTGGTTTTGTGATAGTGGAGCAAATCAAAACTGTCAATGGTCCCTTGAGGAAGAATAAAGTTGTAATTCTAGATGTGCGTAGAATTCGAAATGAAAAGTACAGTTCCATTTCTTGGGAACCCTCACCCACATACACCTTCAGTATTTCTCGACCTACTATTCTGCAAACTAACTTCTTGGATCCAAGTTTTCTGCAGTGGCTTGATCATGCATCGTTCTGTATAGTTAGCTTCAGAGATTTGTTTTCCCAAAGATTATATAATTTGCAGCAAGAAAATGAAACCTTAAATCCACGTATAATCTTTTCAAAGCTAAGTTTAGCTCTGTTATTGTGACTGATGAACCTCAAGGTTTTAATTTATTGGTTTTACTGGATTTGAATTGGGTTATTTCTTAGTTATTTTTATTGAATCTCAGCTTGCCAAATTAGTATCATTGTTTCCCGATTGTGGAATCAAGAAGCAGTACTAACAATGTGTTTTGTGGAAACAACCAGATACGGAAATATAGAAGAGCTCAAGGGCCTCGTGGATAAGTTTCATGAAGCAGGCATTAAAGTTCTTGGTGATGTTGTGTTAAACCATCGATGCGCCCATTACCAGAATAAGAATGGTGTTTGGAACATTTTTGGTGGTCGTTTGAATTGGGATGATCGTGCTGTTGTTGGTGATGATCCTCACTTCCAGGTAACATTATTACATGTTCATTAATGATCTCGTACAAGAGCTGATATGTAATTTCTGAATAAAATTTCCTTCTTGTAGTGAAGATGAGATAAAATGAATGTTGGTTTGCTCTATGTATAGCTTTTATTCCTTTAAAAGTTTGGTTATATAGAAGTCATAGAACAACTAGTTTTCTTATATAAATTTATTCCTTTAGAAGTTTGGTGATGATTTGATATTGATGTTGACCATGATCAAGATTATAGAAACCAGTTTGTATCACTTAGTATAGGTAGTATGTATTGATTCGACCTTTTACCAGTACATATTGGTATATACTGGTTTGCTACTAATACAAACCTGTAATTAAGACCTTGACATGAACTATGCATCAAATATTTTACCTATCTTGGAACTTGAAGTGGCTTAGGTCTTGCAATGATTTTCCTCTTTACATAATTGTTGTTGAAACTTGAAAGATAATTTATCTTCTTGATAAAATTGTGCAATGCACGTTCTACATGCAATTTTTTTGTATCTATTTCTAATTTCTTTTTCTTCTTCCCAGGGAAGGGGTAACAAAAGTAGCGGAGACAATTTTCATGCTGCACCAAATATAGATCACTCTCAAGATTTTGTCAGGAGGGACATCAAGGGATGGCTCAACTGGTTGAGGTACAGTCATGTCTTTTTAATTGAACACTGGCCTGAAATGCATGAGAATTAACATCATTTCTTTCTTGGAAAAACAAACCACTGTTTACAAAGAGACATATTTATCATTGTTGTTAGTTTGCAATTCTAGCAAGAAAACAAGAGTTCCTACTATCCTTAAGGTTATGTTTTGTTGAATGGAATATGATGGAAAGGATGAAAAGTACAATGAATCTAGATGGTACTTTCTATTCTTTTTACCGTGGATTTCATTCAACAGAACATAGCCTAAATTTTTCTTCCTCATGTAGCTTAATTTCCCTTTGCATGTTTAGTCGTGAAAAAGATGCTTGATTCTCTTGGACTCTTGGTAGTCCTGTGTATCAAGCTGTTCAACAAAGCACCAAATGAACGGCTATACAATGCATCATATAGGGGTTTAAGCATGAACATAGAGATAATTTCAATCATAAAAAGGATAAACTATCACTTCCGGAAATTCTATTTGTAAACCTTTTATAATCCTTTGCTGTTCCATAAATTTTACTCTAAAAAATCCGCATAAATTTTGATCCAGAACTCATCTTTCACCAATATGCCGCCACTGTGCATCATTGTTTTAGCTTGTTAGATGCTTTGTTGTATAATCGAGAAACGCAATTCTCCATCATGCTTGCCTTGTTGATGTTGCGCAATTTTACTTGTGTTAATTCTGCACTTGATATAACTTGCAGACAAGAAGTTGGATATGATGGATGGAGACTAGATTTTGTTCGTGGCTTTTGGGGTGGTTATGTCAAGGATTACCTTGAAGCAAGTGAACCATATTTTGCTGTTGGCGAGTTTTGGGATTCTTTAAGTTATACATACGGTGAAATGGATCATAATCAAGATGCCCATAGACAGAGAATCGTTGATTGGATTAATGCTACAAACGGATATGCAGGTGCCTTTGATGTCACCACAAAAGGAATACTTCATAGTGTAAGACTACCACCCTTCAGATTCTATGATCTTTTCAGGCTCCCCTTTTTTGCACGATAAGATAATTGATGTTGTGTTGGAAACTATGTAGTTTTTCATGTGATTCCAATATTTTAACAAATAAGAACCTTACAAAAAATAACATTTTAAACAAATACAAGTACCATCCTCGATTGTTAGCCCAATATCCATCTGCTTAGTCATACTATATGGTGCAGGATTCTTCTTATAAGGTGAAAACTTCTGCACATCTGTACTTATTAAACAACAATTTCCATATGGTGCAGGCTCTGGAAAGATGCGAGTATTGGAGATTATCTGATCAAAATGGAAAACCACCTGGAGTTGTAGGGTGGTGGCCATCTCGTGCTGTCACTTTTATTGAGAATCACGACACCGGTTCCACCCAGGTATGGAGTTTGCTGCACTTTGTATTTTAAGCTAACGATAGTTTTCTTAATTAAGACGATTTTCAACACATGGGAATATGGGATCATATGCATTGTGTGTTAACATAGATATTTATGTTATCCTATATACTCCTAAAACGTCTCTAGTCTATCAAAGAGTCAAAATGTAAACGTCAGCTCTACCTAAAGATGTTAGGTATAGAATGGGACCTGCAAGCTACCCATGTCTCCTCGGAAAAAAATCTACCCAGGCTAGGATTTCTATATTGGGTACGTTCATTTTGATTTAAAAAATATTTTTTTAAATTTTTTTATAGAAATAATCTACACACTCTAAGCTATCCAATGATACTAATATGTGATAGTTTAGATTATATATGAGAAATTACCTTAAACATTACGCATAAAAAATAAAAAACTATTTTCTATATAAAAATAATTAGGGTAATTTTTTATTGTGCATAATCTAGACTACCCCAATATTAATATCATTGGATAGTTTAAAGTGTGTAGATTATTTTTATAAAAAAAAATTTTAAAAAAAATTAATGAAACACCCATCATAGGAATCTTAGCCTGAGTACCCAGGCTAGGCCATTTGCTCCTTCTCCCTTTTATTCTGTGATATAGCTATGAGTTGTCAGTCACAAAATCAGTTTAACATTTCATTTTTTTTTTACTTTAGGTTCTAATTGTTTGTCTGAGTTATCCAGCTTTCTTTCCGTATACTTACGCTACTTGGTAAAGGAACATCGACTTGTATTAGACATCTTAGTTTAAACTTTAAACTAGATAACATCTATGTTTAGCTTGTGGAGTGTTAGTCTCCTCTACTGTAACATTTGCAGAGTAATTTTTAGTCTCCTCTACTGAAACTATTAGTCTCCTCTGCTGTAAAATTTGCTGATTTGTAAAGAATGATTAGAGTTCCTCAATCATATTGCAGGGTAATTATTAGTCTTCTCTACTGTAAAATTTTTAGTTCCCGATCATATTGTAGGGCAATTTTTAGTCCCCTCTACTGTAAAATTTGCTGATGTTTTAGCCTGTTCTTCCTTAGGGTCATTGGCGATTCCCTTCTGGAAAGGAGATGCAAGGATATGCATACATACTAACACATCCTGGCACACCATCAGTATTCTATGACCACATCTTCTCTCACTACCAGCAAGAAATTTCTAAATTGATCTCACTTAGGGGCAAAAATCAGATTCATTGTAGGAGTACGGTATGAAATCTTTGCTTTTCAATACTGTTTTATTGATCTTGTGTATGCTTGAATATATCAAGTGGATGATGGATATTCATGCAATTGATGATGGAAAAACTATAGTATATTAGTGTTATTGTCATATTAGTCTGCTTTTTTATATTCGACGTTTCACTTTTACTTCTATATCTTCTAATATAGAAAAGAAAATATGTTGTCCATTCAGGTCAAGATCATCAAAGCAGAGCGGGATCATTACGCAGCTGAGATTGATGAAAAAGTTGTGCTTAAAATTGGGCCAGGACACTTCGAGCCACATAATGGCCACAAGAATTGGGTTCTAGCTGCGGAAGGCCAAGATTACAAAGTCTGGGAAACGTCGTGAACACAGTAAGCATCAATCCTCAAATTATTCAACTGAAATTTTCACTGGATTTGTTTGAGGCTCCAGGAAAATAACTTTTAAAGGTAATACCGAGAATTCTCAAAATTTTCAAGTGAAATTGTAACTGGATTTGTTGAGGTTTCAGGAAAATAAAACTTTTAACGTAATATAGAGAACTGTAGGATGAGGGCGCTGTTTTATTCCCGGGAAGAGAAGAAAGATCATGAGGCCTCTTTTTTAATAAATAAATGTTGCTGGTTGCACATATGCATTGTCTTTGTAACAACAATGTCTTATTGTCTCAAACAATCAATAAAACAAGTAGTAGAAGCTTATGTCGACTGTTGTAAGTCACTTTATCTTGCTGGTAATTGTACATGGAACATTTGGGTATATTGACTTTTCTGTGCCTTTTTACTGCACAGATAACAAGTTTAACAGTTTAAATCACTGGGATTAGAAAATGTCGGAAAGTTTCAGTCACACAGTTGCTAGTTATCCAACATGAATTATGCTCACGATTTCCAAGTAGCAAGTCAAAATGATGCCACCATCCTATACGAAATCATTTTCATTCGATCAAATTAAAGCAAACAGAAGCTGCTGCTTATTTAAGGCTTAAAAACCAAAGACAAGCCAATTATTGAACTTTTCTAGACAGCCTTGGGGTGTGTTTGACTCACCTTTTGCTTTTAACTTTTGCTGGTTGGAGAAGTGCTTGTTGAAAAGATACTGGCCGGAGAAATTTAAGAGTGTTTGGGATGCACAGTTTGTGAACCGCTTATGCTGTGCTGGTTAAAAAAATGCTTATTAAAAAAATTACTAAGATAAAAATTATATGATTAAATTTATAATTAATTATAATTAAAATATTTATTTAAAATATTATGAGTTATACTATTAAAAAATTATTATTACATATAAGGGTTGTTGAGCATAAGCAGGTGGGGGCCAGAGAAGTAGCTTCACCCATGCTTCTTAGAGAAGAAGCAGCTAATTTGTGGGTTGGAACAGAGAAGCTGAAGGGTCAAACGCCTCAGCTTCTTGATTTCTGCTGGCTGCAAAGCCATAAGCAGGTCTAGAAGCTAGGCCAAATAGGGCCTTGGTCTCAACCTCTGATAGGTTCCGCAAGTGCACGGACTATCGAAGTAGTAAATAATATCGTTCCCACAGGGAGCAGGTGTCAAGTACCGACCTTTAGTGTCATTGAAAGCTAGATGGTTCAGACTCAAAATAAAAGAATTATTCTAAAACTAAATTATCTAAATTATCGAACCAAGAAGTCAACGACTTTAAGGAAAAATTACAGTTTAAGAAATGTTCAGGACTTCAGGTTTCACCTCATTGAATGGATTAAACGTAAAATATTAAATCAGATTAAAATAGAAAACGGATCTCCTTCTCTCGAAGCGCAATCCGACAGTAAACAACTTAAGGCGATCATCCTATGGTACAGATTACCTTCTCTCGAAGTGCAATCCGGTGCCTACTTAAGTTAATTTCCTACTCTCGTAGTAAAACTAACTTAAGAAAGACCTAATGGGCTCTATGATGATTGTGAATCCTCGAGTGACTTTGAACGACTCTCGTAATCCAAGTCACAAGTTTAAATGGGTAGTCGAGTATTACGATTCACCTCTCAGCTCTTCTCGTAGCACTTCACACATATCGATGTTTGGCCAAAACATAAATACGCAATAAGCACACTACATTTAAATAAGTAAATTTACTAAAAAGTATCACTGAGATTCATAAAAGATGTTTACATATGAGAATTTGTTCAACGGGCTACGCCTGAGTCCCGAACTAGGGTTTTACTCTATAAAATATATCGTTTAACAATAAAAACCCAAGCAAATGAATTCAAAAAGAAGGAAATCACAAATCTGGGGTAAGAGACGATAGATCTTTGGTCTTCTCTCGATAGCCCCAAAGAAATCCTTCGAATCAAGCCCAAGAATGCAGAAATCGCCTTCTTTTCACCCTTGTCGCCTTCTTCAAAAGTTCGACCACTCTAACCACCTAAAACTCTCGATTATATGCTTCAATCGAAGCCTTGGGCAGTTATGAATGTTAATTGGGAATTTTCCCCAATTTTCTGGCATCTGGAGCGTCCAATTTGGTGGAAAACGGACGAACGACCGTGATGATGAACACGGCCAGGCCGTGTCGGGCTCGATGAACTGCGGATAAGTGAACACGGTCATGCGTCTGAACATGGGCAAGCCGTGTTTAGCTCGAAATTTTCGGAACACCCGAACACGGGCGTGTGCACGGCGGTGACGACAACGGCGGATTTTTGATTCCCGTCGAACACGGCCATGACCATACGCACGGCCAGGCCGTGTTCTCCTCGTCAACTGTTGATTTTGAAGCCGCGTTGAACACGGCTGTGATCACAAGCACGGGCAGGCTGTGTTCAGCATAGGTAGCTCCAAAATTCCTCAAAATTTTCTCATGTGATGCTTGAAATGTGCTGAACTTTCCCATAACTTCATATCTTTAAAATATCTTCAAAATATCTTCAAAAATCTAAGGAAATAACCTGTATTTCATAGAAAATCGAAAAAGAGCGAAGATTCTGAACTTTACAAGAAAAAATGTCAAATTAAGTGACAAAACAAGATTAAAAGCCTGAAAAGATTATATAAATGATACTCTAAATCATATAGAAATAACACTCATCAACCTCCCCAGGTATAATGAAAAACGATTTAGGCTTCAATTCGTAATAAATGAGGGCACCAGCTTTGCCATAACTGTTGAAGCGTGCCTTCAATGTGCACGAAGGTTCCAAGGCACTAGTAAATCTATAATACCATAATTTAGTTTTCACGTTAGAAGTAGGAGAAAAGATTTATGGTATATAAGATTTAGTGAATTTGCTATAATTAACTTAGACTTAAGCATTTTAATAAATTGAGTCACGTTACAAATCGACTCACTAAATTAATAAATACTTTATCTACTAAGCAAGTTATAATAAATGATATTAGAGGCAAAATTTAGTCCTAAGTATGATGAGATTTCAATTGAAAAGGACTACCGAGAATGATGGTAGGTTGACCTCACATATTGTTAAAAGGGATATTCCTGGATGATAGTCACTTGTTTCTTTTTTCCTCCTCTCAATGATTTTTTTTTCTCTTCGTTTCTTTTCTACTTATCTTTTCCTCATTAAACAGGGCCTTAATGTCTGATTCTAATAGTATTAAGGACTCCAAATGTTACAGAAAAAAAATTTAAAACCTAGTTGTCAAATGAATGATAAAAATGACAACTATATATTTAGCTCACTTTATTCTTTATAAAACCTGACATTTTCTAGTCAAACAAGTCACAGATACAAGAAACTACTCACAAGGTCAATGCAGCAATTATTAGATCGGCATTGTCGATGCTTACCCAGCATTCTACTCGGAATTACCAGAGGCAGCATGAAACGCTTCATCAACAGCAACAGCAGCAGTTTTCAGAGAGATTGACAACAGAACTGGCAGTCAATCCAATACTGTCATGTAGACTCCAAGACTTATTTATCAATAACTAAGGTTTTATATATTCATTGACTGGCTGTTGTTATTACCTAAAAATTGCAACAAAAAAATGTCAACTGAAGAGAAACTTCATAAGAAAAATGTTGAAGAAATGTGCAAAGAAGATCAATGCCAGGAACACAACTAAATCAAAATCATATATTAAATTAGAAAACATTCTTTACTAGTTATTTCCCCTATAATATTTCAAAATAGTAATCAGCTTTGTAAAAGCATAATTGATAATCAGCTCAGCAAAATGGCGGCGAGGGCGAGCGGGTAAAGGTTGACAACAGCGAGGGGGAGCGAGCTATCTAGACAGCAAGAGAGCGTATTGTTTTCCTTGAATTTTTCGCCTGATTTGGGCAGAAGATAAAACTTAATTATTAGAAGCGCAAAAGTTGAAGTATAAACAAAAACACGAAAAAAAAGGGTATATAGAGACAAGTAATTTGATAAAAGCAAGATGGATATTATGTAGAAGTAGTCATACCGGGCTAGCCTAGTTTTACATGGGTTATAACTAACACGACATGACAATATAGGAAAAAAAAACATGCCGCCCAGCGTGGCACATGACACGGCCCTAATTTTTAAATAAAAAAGATAAAGAATAATAACAAGGAAAATATTAAAAAAAAGAAAATAATATTTATTTTTTTTAAAAAAATAAAAGATAACTAAGCTCTTTTGTAAAAAAATTTAAAATATTTTATATGAACAAATAGGTAAAAAAAAATTTAAATTTAATTTTTTTAAAGAATATATATATTAAAATCTGTGTTGTGTTGTGTTTGGCCTAGATCTATGTCATGTTGGCCATACATACCGTGTCACGCCCCGGTCGGATCGGTCTAGAATTAGCGCTTATCCGCTTCCTAGGGCCGTCCGGCGGAATACCAGAACGCAACTCTCCCTAGGGTTTCCGACCCGAAATTAGAAACCCTAATCTCCCCGGATAATTTTTATCCCCAAAATACAATTCGCTCAGAAAACCCTAACCCTAATTTGGGAAATCCGAAATCAAACCCTAAATCAATTTACCTCCAAATCAATTTTGACCCGAAAGTCAAAATCCCGTCGCGCCGTTCGAAATCACCTCTACTGACGTCGTCACTACGTCAGCCGCCCAAACTTAGATTCGCGAAATCAGAATTTCGATTTCGCTTGCGTCAGCCGCTCAATCGCTGACGTCACCTATGCAATTCGTCCGCCGAATTGATTTTCTGCCTCGCTGACGCATGCCTCGCTGACGTCTGCTTGCGTCAGCCGATTTTGATTTCGTTTTCGAATCGAAATTTGATCTCGCGTTGACCACCGCCCGTTGTTGACTCCACGTCACACTTCGAAGCGAACGCCGAGCGTTCGTCTTCTTCGTCACGCGACGCCGCCTGTGTCTCGCGTGGCCGGAGAAAGAGCACGCCGCCGGCGCTTTCCTTTCCACGCGTCGTCCAGCAGCCGCCTACTGCCGTCGCTCGCCGGGAAGTCGCCGATCGCCGCAGAAGAACCCAGAAACAGAGGAACAGGGAGGTAAGGATTAAAGCTTCGTTTATTACCCGGAAACTTACAAAGCTTCTCGCCGACGATCCCCGTCGCCGGTGCCCTCTATCCCTCCCTCACCGTCGACCCTTGTCGATGGTTACAGTTCTCACGCTCACTATGTTCTTCTCGAACCTCAAAACCTTTGCCGGAGATCCCTCGCTCTCCTCGTGAAGATCGAACTCTCCTCTTTTTAACGATCGAAGCCGCCGCCCTAATATCGAGCGTCGGCGCCCGATTCGTCCGCCTGACGACGAGCTCCCGCGTGCGTCCGAGGAAATCGGGACGACGCAGTCGCGTGGCTCGCGTCCGCCTCCTGCGCTGCTGACGAAGACGCCGAAGAATCCGTTGCTTCCGCGTCTGCCGAACACATGCGTTTTTTTCCAAATAGAGCACTGTGCTCGATTTCCTGTGTGGGCTGGGCTGGGTCCGTGGGTTTGGGCCGGACCGGTCGAACCGGGCCCTAACATACCGCATGCCTGAATTCCTAGGCCTAACCGGCCAGGCCCTGCCTTGTGCATAATTCAACCTTATCATTGAGCAAGCTTATTTTACTTTTATTTCTTTTCGTTTTTCAAATATCATTTAAGCAGAATAAATATAGATCAAAATAGTTAGAAAAATTATCATTTTATTTTAGTGTATAATTTTTTTTTTTGTAAGATATGGGTATTTAAATTAGGGCCTTCATAGAGCACTTTTACAAGACATCAGCTCGTTGGCGTATCAGCAACCAGCATCAAACCGAATGCCAATTGCGGAGACCTGCCCGCCCCTGTCCCTGAATTCCCTGCCCCTCCCCCGCTCACCCGCCCACCGAACCCATACCGACGCAGCCGTCATCCACCTCCGCCGCCTCCACGCCCACGCCCTCCGCGCCAACGTCCACGAGCCTCCATTCTGGAATTCTCTGGCTAGATCGTACGCCTCTCATGGCTTCCCTGATCTCGCTCTCGCCGTTTGCCTTCAAATGCCCCTTCGAGACGCTTTCACCTTCCCCCTCGCCTTCAAGCTCTGCTCCCTCCTCTCTGCCCTCCCCGAGGCCGCCTCCCTCCAAGCACACCTCCTCAAATTCGGCCCTGCCGCCGCCACCATCTACTCCCTCAATGCTCTCGTCTCCCTTTATTCAAACCTCGGCCACCTCGACCTCGCGCGGCAGCTGTTCGACCGAATTCCCAACCGGACTGCCTCTTCATGGTCAGCCATGATCGCCGGCTACGATCGCAACGGACGACCTCTCGAGGCGCTGTTCACCTTCCTGGGGATGGCGGAAGCCGCCTTGCGCCCCGACGAGGCGGCGTTGGTGAGCACACTCGCCGCGTGCACGCACGGCGGGTGCTTGGAGTTCGGGCGGGCGATGCACGCGCACGCGATCGTCTACGGCCTGGGGCTTGAATCCGTTGGGTTCGCCACCGCACTTGTGGATTTCTACGCCAAGTGCGGGGAGGTGGACAGCGCGAGAAGTGTCTTCGAGAGGATGGCGGAGAGGAACGTACTCACCTGGAGCGCCATGATCGGCGGCCTCGCGATGCACGGCCTCGGGACGGAGGCCATCAAGGTGTTCGACGAAATGGTGCTTGCGGGGGTGAGGCCAACGCCGGTGACGATGACTAACGTGCTCAGCGCCTGCAGCCACGCCGGTTTGGTGGAAGAAGGGCTGCGGGCGTTTAAGCTGATGAGGGAAGAGTGTGGGATCGAACCCAGGGTAGAGCACTGCGGGTGCGTGGTGGACCTCCTCGGCCGAGCAGGGATGTTCGAGGAAGCACTGGAGTTCATTGCGACGATGCCGGTGGCTCCAACTGCGGCTATCTGGAGGAGCCTCTTGGGGGCGGCTTGCACGCAGGGTAAGCTGGATGTGGGAAGGATGGCCGGGGAGCGGTTGGCGGCGGCGGAGCAGATGGCGGCGGGGGACTACGTGATGCTGGCCAATCTTTACGCGAGGTTTGGTTTGTGGGAGGAGGTGAGGAAGGTGAGGACGGAGATGAATGACATAGGGGTGCGGAAGGTGGCTGCGTTTAGCGCGCTGGAGGTAGACGGGGAGCTTCATAGGTTTGCCATGGGAGACAAATTGCACCCGCAAATTATCCAGATTCACGAAATGTTGGAGCTGCTCAACTTTGAACTAATGGATCAATGATTTCAGTCACGCCATTTCTTACATTCTACACTTAGGGGGAGGAATTGAACTTTTTAATTGATATTTTCTCTGCTCATCAAGAATTTGCCGATTGATTTAAATGGAGTTTTTAAATTGCCTCTGAAGATTTGTGCCAAGAGTGCTGAATCTGAGTTGAACAATATACGGCTATTAGCTCCAAGCAGCTGACATAAACACAAGTAATTTTGGCAACGAGTGTAGTTCAACGAGTTTACAGTAGAGGGGCAGCACTAACCTTTAAATACCACAGTAGCATGATACAGAAACAATGACCATGGAATGACGTCAAAAAATTGTAGAGTTCTTCAGTTTCCACAAGAACCATCAAACCCTAGCGAAATATCTGAAGTACAAAGCCCAAGACCAGGTCACTGTTCATCCAGTTCTGCAATCCACCCTTGCTCTTAGTTGCCAGTGGGCTTCACAGTCTGGTGACATGGTGATGGAAATGCGCCACGCGAAAGACTCCTCATTGGTTGCTGTACATTTCTTCCAAGTGATCCTTGTGGTCTCAATCCATTTTTTCCGTTGGGGTTGGTGATGCTTGAATTAGATCGCTCGAACTGCATGCTTTGGAAGAAGTAGGAAGAGCTCGCCATGTCCTTGAGGTTGGGCAAAGGTCTGAGGGCCTCCACTACCTCGCTCATCAGTGGTCGAGCTTTGAAATCGCGACTGAGGCAGGCGTGTGCCAGCTGCGCCACCTTCTGGGCACCTTTGATGGAGAAGTTGCCTTCCAGACGAGGATCTACAAGCCTGTAGAAGCGTCGCCGCTCTCCCAAATAGGGGCGTGCCCATTCAACCAGGTTGTGCTCCCCGTTTGGTCGGTTTTTATCCATTGATCTCCGGCCTGTCATCATTTCAAGTAGCACAACACCAAAACTGTAGACATCACTCTTTGACGTCAAATGTCCTGGAAGATCACAAACAAGTGAAATTGTTATGATCTGCTTATGGTATAAATTAAACTCATTTAACTTAGCTTAAAATAAGCTAGACTAATTAAAATGCTAAATAAATTCATTAGATTTTATACATCATTACAATTTATCTCTCCTATGTGAAACTAAATTAAGATATTACAAGTCAAAATTCTAAACTCATAGTATAGAATCATCCCTAGTTGTTAACTCAATGACAACTCCACTCTTCATAATAGCTCTTACTCTATTGGACCCTCACTGATTCTTGCTCTGATTGTGTTCTGTCCACTAAGAAAACTGATCTATTAGTTTGATGAGCTTAAAATAATGTATCACAATTTAATAATCAAGTTAATATCAATTACTAGGCCTTGTATATCAGTATAATTCATCTCACATTCCATGAAGAATTAAACCAGGGTATAACGGAAATTGTGATACATAAAGAATGTGATAGTGTAGCAGGATTCATAAAGTGATTCAGAGTTATAAAAAGAAATTGGCAAGGCTTATGCCCCCGTCAGTTGTACAACTGGAAATCTAGCAGGATCTACAACTAGATCAACATCTGATGGCAATTATTAATACTGGAAAATGGTCGATATTAGACCAAAAGTGTACTCAAGAGGCACAAACAAGGTCAAGAGTATTTACCTGTCATTACATACTCAGGAGCGGCATATCCATACGTTCCCATAACTCTTGTTGATACATGAGTCTTGTCACCCTCAGGGCCATCTTTAGCAAGTCCAAAATCTGAGAGCTTGGCATTATAATCCTAGAGCAGCATGGTTTAAGACCCATTTCAGCAAAAAAAAAAAGGGGCAAAAGCGAAGCAAAAAGAATAGTTAACAGTACAGACCACATCTAGCAGAATATTGGAAGTTTTGAAATCGCGATAGATTACTGGTCTTTCTGCTTCCTCGTGAAGAAAAGCAAGGCCTTTTGCTGCACCAAGTGCAATTTTCATTCTAACGGACCATGGCAAAGGCAGGGTCCCTGTCGCGAGTGAGATGAAGAATATGTGAGTTAGCAAGGATAACAGCAAAAAAGAATTCGATCCATTATTCTAATTGCAATATGGGGTTCATTATGTTTAAAGAATCATCCATGTGATATGTCTAATAACTAAAGTGGCATGTTCATATTTGCCAAGAAAATCCAAGGTTTACCAAATCGAATGATATTGGGCTGTACAACCAGTTTTGTACTAGTCCTACCAATTATATATATGTATATATATATATATATATATATATTTTGCCAAGGGCAAAAAGATAATTATATTTATCAAAAAAAAGGATATAGTTACATGTTTATGTACATCCACTACCACCCTATCTATACACTGGATCCGAAAAAATCTGGCAAAGTATCCCTGTATTCCTGGCGCGTGAGCCCTGCGCTACAGACTATCATTACTCATATCACCCAAAAAAATAAAAATCAAACACCAAAGAGGATTACACGAGAGAGAAAACAACACAACACCAACAACAAAGTCCCCACTCCCAACTCAAAATTACACCCAGGAACCCGAATATTAGACCAGGCAAGCTCCAGTGAATATATATATATATATATATATATATATATAAAATTAAAACCGATACATGCATCTGGTCCAAACCGAAATTTGAACCTTGCAAAAGACTGGCGTACATTACTAGGTAACTGTGAATTGATTACAGAAGTATCCAAGTTTAAAACAAAATAAAAACAAAAAACAAAACTGTTACAGTATATAAACAACTTCCAAAAAAACATAAATCCCACGCAGGCAGCAAAAAACCTCAGAGGGTGAACGAAGCACTATTAGGAAATAATCCTAAATAGTATGAGATAGCTTTTACCTCCCACCAATGGAGATCAGGAGTAAATGGTATGATACAAAAAATAGTCTAAAAAAGTTACGAAAACATCCAAGAAATATAATCCTAAATTCCTAATAATTCTATTGAGGGTTTCCCAAACTTCCACATGGCATAAACTCATATACGAGCAATCTGCGGCTCTGTGGCATAAACTCGTATATATACACATATATATGTATATACAATACACACACAGATATATATATATATATATATATATATATATATATATATATAAACGGGATGATACAATTAATAGTGTAAAAAAAGTTGCAAAAACATCCAACAAATATAATCAACATACTTCTAAATAGATGATTTTCCAAACTTCCACGTGGCATAAACTCATATACGAGCAATCTGTGGTCATCTTCAATGCAATATCCGATCAGCTTCACCAAATTTGGATGTTGAAGATCACCAAGAAAATTAACTTCAGCCTGCAAAAGTATGAAAAAGATGGTAGTTTGCAAATAGAAGCATGTGTTTTAAATAAAAGGAATATCATAAATGCAATCTTGGTGGAAGATATTACCAGCCACTCTTTATGCCCCTGGAGTCCATCATGGTTGAGCGTCTTAACAGCAACAGTAAGTCCTGTACCAGGTTTGACAGGAGCCGTACCATTCTCCTCAATCCATCCTTTGAACACGCAACCAAATCCTCCCTCTCCAAGAAGGCTCTCTGGTCTGAAGTTTCTTGTGGCAGACTTGAGCTCATTAAAAGTAAACTTGCGCAATTGAGAGGCAACTTTTAGATCTTCACCTACTTTAGAAGCAGATGAACTGCTATCTGCATTACTTGTAGTAGTTGAACCAGATACTACAACAGATGGCCGATCCTTGCTACCGTCATTTGTAGATTTTGCTTCTGCTAGTCAAAATTCAACAGACAAAATAACGGTTAGTCTCGTGAAAGGCAAATAACAACTTCAGAGAAATGACAGTTTCACACCTGACGAGAGAACTATATGCCACGCATGCCTATCATTTCAAACACTTGAGAAAAAATAAATGTCATAAAGAAACAAAATATTATTACTTATATTTCCTAATATCAAGGAAAATTCTGGTTTTAGACTTTAAAATAAGCAATCTACGAAAAAAAATAACACTGAAAAACTCACATTTTTTTGGAGATCCCAATACATTGCCAACAAGAATAAAACCAATGGAAGGGTGAAACACACAAAAACATGTATCAACTTAGGTCTCCTAAAATAAGATGTGTATTCCATAATATCTTCGAAGACTTCCAGATGATAATCAATAGCCTCTTATTTTAGTTATCTTCCAAGGAAATTTTCCACATCACTTCCCAACATTTCAATTCTTAGTGGCCAGAGCAATTACGGTAATTAACCTCCAATGTGGATATTTAAACTGTGTTCCTGTCGTTTCATCAAACTAAAATCATAAAAATATCTAGGTCAAAAATATACTAGCTAGAATTGCACAGATGCAAGTCATTGTATTGCAGAAGAATAAACACGATTAAGTTTAATATCTACAAGAGAAAATAGGAACAACCCTGTTCGTCTTCGACATCCCACCTAACCCTCAGTTCTACTTGCTACCAAACATGCTTGTATCCTCTGACAAGGAAACTAGTCCAAATTTTATATAGCCAACGGTCTCAAAAGAATTTTCAATATAAAGAAAGGTCCATGATCATGCAATACCAAGATAATAGTTTCAAAAAAAGAAAATTGAGCAAGAAAAGGTATGAGGTATTACAGTAGCACTATGCATTTTGATATTCTACATAAAAATGGAATTCTTATTTTTTTATGAGTTCTAAGTCAACTTTTCTACTCTATTTCCCTTCTGATTATTCTTGATATGCCATCTTCCTCCTCCCATTGGAAGATCCTCTTAAGTTGTAACTTCCTAACCTACCTTAGCCACATATGATTGTTGAACAAACTTTGCTCTCAGTGGAGAATACACAAACAGTTCGAAGAAAAAAAAATCAAACATAAACCTACGATGTTTTATACAGGGCATTGCCTATTAGAACAAACATCCAATAAAGCTTCTTAACCATGCTGACTGCATCTGGAAGCACACAGTGGCCCCTAGCAAGAAAAGATCTCACAGACATTATGCAGTTTACACCCCCAACAAATGAAATCAGTATTGCGGAATGGTGCAGACAACTACAACAATATAACTTCTAAGCATTCTATATAATCTGCAGAATTCAAATGCTCGGCAAAAGAAAAAAAAAAGCGAAGAATTAAGATAAACAAAAGGATGACTGTGGAGCGTAAAGTACACAAATTTAGAAGATGAAGTTACACATCAATTATTAACTACGAGGAGATAATGGACAATCACAAATGAATGACAAAACAAGAAAGGAGAGAGGCCACAATATTAATATGGAAATCTGACAAATTCTGAATTTAAAATTACCACACAATCCAGCGCTTAGGTTAAACTCGCAATGAACAAGGAGATTAATTACCACACTGAGTGCCGCTGCTACTGATAGATGTATCTACTTTGGATCTGGAAGAGATGCAACTCCCCATGGAGCGAAATTTAAACCAACACCCAATCTCCACTCTCTTCTGCTTCTTCAGCGCATCACCCTTCTTCGATCTCCCATTGCTTGTCCAAGCTTCAGACCGAACCTCATCAGCTTCCGGTTCCATTCTTAAAACCCCCTTGAACCTTAAAAAACACATCAAAACTCACGATCCAGAGATTCAGGAAAAATTCCGTACCGTTATCTGCCCATCAACTCAAAAATCAAACCCAAACTTCAAACACAAGCCGCCGAAAACGTTCCTACTCCACTGCCAACTCCGCAAATCCAGCCGCGAATCCCTAGAAACCCAATAGTCCAAACCAGAGCAGGGAAAAACCTAGATCCCTCAATGGCCCAAAGCTCGAAGGCGTATTTTGAAGAAGACTGCGAAATCCTACAAGAGTTCTCTCTCCGTACTAACTAAGCCTTGACAGGGCAAAACAGGCGGCGTTCTGATGGAAGTTGCCGAAATGTAAGTTCGTGGGAGAACCACTCATATGACGGCGTCGACACCCCGGAAAGAGGCCCAGGGACCTTAACTGACGGCAGTCCGGAGCATTCTATAGGACATCGATGGACGGGGAGGAAGGAGCAGAGACGGAAGATGAGGGAGCGATGAGTAGACAGCGGGCAAACGAGGAAGAGGACGAAGGAAGAAGAAGCATGGCGGATAAAGGAGGAATAATAAGAGGAATAGCCGTGTTTTTCTACCCTTCGCAGCTGTAGTCTTTGTCACCTAACCGGTGATTTGCTATGGCGATGCACTTTTCCACGATTAGTCGAAGTGAAAGCAAGGTAGAGTTCGAGTATTTTGGACTGGAGTAAATGTAGTAGAAAAGAATCGGGCAGCTCGGGCAGCTGCGCCTCTGCCCACTGGGAATGTGTTAGCGCAGTCCGAGGGGCTTTGTGCGTGATTGCGTGAATCGCCTGCTTCTGCTTCCCTTCTCTCGCCTTTGCGGACGTCCTCACGAAATTTTTCGTACGCCATCGCTTAAGCCGTTCGATACACCGTCGGCGCATCGACCGTGTCATCACCTGCCGTCCGTGCTTCGAGCCGATTGATAACGGGCTGATGGCGAACGAAGCACCGTTGATTCCGGAGCTCACGAATCTTCTTGACTGGGCGCGGCACGATTTAAGTCACCGGGAGGTTAAAAGTTAAAACGGAACGGATCGCCGATCCGAACCAACGGAACGTGCGCCGCGCTTGCAATTCCGCGGGAGGTGCCTCCGCGGGACTGTGATAGACGTGGATTCGCTGTAATCGTTCGACCAGCAGACAGGAGTCTATTTAGAGGTATATCTACTGGACATAACTAGAGGCGGCATTTTTGCCCACTTACCGGTAAGTACTTGATCCGATAGATTCGAGTACCAATTAACTAAACTAAATAAGTTCGAATTTGATAAAATAGGTTCAAATTTTAATTAAAAAAACATAAATATATATATTTTATTATTAAAATATAAAAATAATAATAAATAATTATTATATAAATATTTTTAATTTTTTAAAATATATTTTATAAAATAAAATAATAAATAATATATTTTTATTTAATTGGGTATTTATTTAAATATTCGTCCCGGGTGTAGATTATATAATAGAGTTGTGGGATTGGCAATCAAGTCGGATTTTAATTTAGGGGGAAAACACGAGTACACAAAAAATTTTTCGTAACTTTTAAGTTTATTTAAGGATAATCATAATTATTCTACATCAATACCAATATAAACTAAAGAATCTCTAAGACTAATTAGACAAATAAAGTCATAATCATATCAATTATGATTTTGGCTTGAATTAATTAATAATTGACAAGTTTATAAGTAGATACACTATAAAATCACTTACCTAAAACACATTGGAACCCTCCAAAGAAATTATAACATATATTGTTCATTGAGATGGTACCTTAAAATAATTGAGAGTATTGGGTTAAAATAATAAATAAATAAATAGGATAACTAAACTGATGATCAAACCAGTTATATCCAAGCAAATCAAGTTGTTCAGTTCAGTAAGCCAATTGCCAATCTAGACATTAGATGTATATTATATCTGGCATTCCAGCCAGTTTGCCATTCTATTTTCCTTACAGAGATGTCTAAATTCAAAACCTCTACCTTTACTCAAGGCATTAATTTCATCTAATCTCTAAATTCAAAACCTCTACCTTTACTCAAGGCGTTAATTTCATCTAATCTCTAAATTCAAAACCTCTACCTTTACTCAAGGCGTTAATTTCTTCTAATAAAATTTTAGCATTGGCTTGGGAGTAGACATATGGATCTTGTATAAGTTTGATTGCTTCAACACAATCAGCTTCACTAATGATTTTTCTATCTTCCCCAGTCTGATTTGAAAGAAAATATTTAATCGCATTCTTTCTGGCCAGCAGCTCCAAGTATACAGCTGAGGGGCTTATGTGACGCACTGCACCTGCCATAAGTACATCCCCTTTATTGTCCAATGTATCCAATTCCAGGACATGCACAATCTGAAACTTTAGAAAGCAATATGCCTCTTCATTTTAACAGGGCTCCTTACTTGATGGAAGAATGATCGCTTAAAGAATCACAAAGGGGAAGGCAAAGCAATTTACCGATATACATCATTAAAAGGTACAACATATCAGTTTATGTGGAACACAAGACATGCCTGCTAATCTTTTCGCAATTGCAAAGGCTAAGTTAACCAACTATCTGAAATAATGTTTTCAAAATGTAGCATGTATTCAAGTCGTTTAATGTTCTAAACACATAATTAGCACTAAGTACAACACACAATACTACGATATTTAAATCTGGTAAAAGCAAAGATAATTCACCTCCTTAGTTGCTGTACCTCCAAGAGGAAATGAAACCTGGCGGGGTTTCTTTCACCCAAATGCTTTCCTGGCAGCACTTCAGTCACTTGCATTCCCATTCTCTCCAGCTTCTTTGACATCAACAGTAAAATTGTATTCCTGATCACAGCCCAGATAGGAATCACACATGAAGTAAATCGTAAATGTCTTCTTCCCAACATCTACAGGAGCAGTAAAGACAAGCTTAACTTTTGCTTTCCTTTGAAGTGCTACTCTTTTGATGGCAAGCAGCTGATTACTTGTGGTATCGCCAACCACAAGCCACCAACCTTCTTCTTTGGGTTTGGGATACCTAGGAGCATCCACTGGTCCAACCTCAGTGCGCCCCTCAAGATCACGCTCCAGCATAACCTGCAATGTGACATTGTCACCAGGCCCAATATCTTCACTCTCCAGTACCTCGTATGTCATATCAATATTAGGAAAACGATGGCAGAATATGGCAACTTCGAGCAACTGGGAATCAGACATTTGCAGTAATTCACGCCTTTCGTCATCTTCCATCTCAACCAGATCAAAAACAGTTTCAATACTCTTTCCTGGATTTTCTTGGCATCTCTTTGCCAACCCCACTGTGAAATGTGGAATTTGCAACAGTACGGAATCACGCTCCCACATTCCCTGAGTGACCATTTGGCTTAACTCCATCGCAGAAAGGGCAAGACTGAGCCATCCATTGCTTGAAATAACATCAACCATTGCTTGAAGCAATCTATGAGCAGAAAGGAGGACCTCACGCTGATCTGCTGCAAGGTTTCCATGCACAGTGTGTCTGGAGAAGTGAGCTTGTAATAGTGCATTTGTTTTAACATGAGGATCAGTGCATTTAGGATTCTCAAAAGAAAACCTTTGATGATTAATCAACTTTCTAATCAAGTCTTCCTCACCAGGGCGGATTGGGAGCTGCGAATACTCTGAAGCTGATGCTAGGATATCCAGGAGACCTTTCATCTTAGTTTTGGAGGTCAGAGAAGAACTGAACCGTTCAATGGTGGTGTAACTAATGTAATAATATGAAGCAATCAAGCCAAGATTCAGAGGCTTCAAGTACATGTCCTCCTCGATTGCCACACATTTGCTGGATTCCAAGTCACTTAGAACGTTCTCTACTAATTCAGAAAGGTGATCAGAAAGATGCCTATGACTAACACCTTGAAGGTTATAGTAGTTTGGATTCTTAGTGAGCCTCCTATACATGAAAGTCCATGTGAGATAATCCACTGCATCTTGTTTATTCTCTACAACTCCAACAACTACCTCTGCGTTCATATGGTCATGCAAGAAATGATGCAAATGGCTCTCTACAGGGAAGGCCTCATGTAGAAACTTCTTGTAATACTCTTTACGAGGGGCATGGCATAATATGACACATATACCGGAATTATCCTTGAGAGGTCTACTAGCATGGCCCATCATCTGCAGTAGATCAGTGATCGGGTAGTCAGTATAAGCATTCTCTCTGCCATCATAATATTGTGTTCCCATAACAACCACCAAGTGAGAAGGTAATGACCGACCCCAGCACATTGAACTGGTGGCAACACACACTTGAATCCTTCCACCAAGGTACAATCGCATTACGACTTCTTGATCAAACTCGCTAAGACCTTCATGCAAGTAGCCAACACCAAGAGAAAGCGTTCTTCTCAGTGTATCTTCCTTTATCCTTGAAATGAATGTTTCCATTTCTTCCTCTGAACCAAGAAGAAAAGAAGGCTTCTCACCACTGTCAGCACTTGAATAAGTACACAGATCTTCTGCAGTTAGCCGTGCATGCTTCCTAGTGGGTACGAATACCAGGGCCGGCTTGCCATTCTTTGAGTGTTGAACAATCGCAGTATATGTAGGTTTCGTCATTGCTTGCATTCTTGCCTCAAAATTTGATATATCCACACCTTGAATATGTATCTCCAAAGGCACGGGACGGACACCAGGTGGAAAATTGAACAGGCCATGAGATGTAGCACCTATCCATTCACCAAGGTCTTTCGCATTTGCAAGAGACGCTGAAAGTGCCACAATACGAATGTTGCTGCCAATGTGGCTTGCAATTCGTCTCATTCTGGACACGATTATTTCCAAGATAGGGCCCATCTCTCCACCAATTAAATGAAGCTCGTCTACAATGAAAAGACTGACCTGCTGTACTGGCTTGCGTTGTTTCCACCTACGAGAGAGTGCATCCCATTTATCTGGAGTACTGATTATAATCTGCCCTCTCTCAAGCAATTTCAAGTCAGCAGTTGTTTCTCCCGTCAATTCTACTACACGTATTCCTAGGTGCTTGCCGAACTTCTCTTCCCAATCACGGTACCTTTCTTTTGCAACCGCCTCAATGGGAGCAATATATACAGCTCTCATGATGCTATCAGGACCCTTTTGATGATTCCGGAGCAATGCAAACTCGGCACATATAGTCTTCCCACTGCCTGTAGGAGCTGCTACCAAAACATTGTCATCTGTATTGTACAATACAGTAAACACCTGGGTTTGGATGGGATTGAAATGCTTGAATGCATCGTAGAGAGCTTCATATGCAGGATTTCTTAGAGCAGTAACAGGCAAAGGCTGTAAGTCCAGTAATTCCGTTGCCGGGGGGTACTTTTCCGGTAGAATCAGATGTCTAAAACAGACAGGTAAAACAGTTTGAGAACCAAGCCACTTATCTGACACAACACGAATGAAATATTGTGGTGGCAATGGCTCATAAATGGGAACAGTGAAGTTCAAAATGTGATCTTCATCAATGTACTGCTTCTTAAGCATGAAATATTCATGATGAAGAATATATGCACCGTCATTATCCTCGACAATAACCCAAAATGGTTCCACATACCCATGCACTCCATCATCCCACTGAAAATCAGGAGTTATGGTCAACTGAAAACCCAGGACAGTACGGGTGATAGGTTGAACATGCGCCAAAAGGTTGAGTCTTGGTAACTGGTGTATACATCGATGAAGCTGCTTACCCATTTTGGGGTAGCGAATCAGCTCTCCAATCTCCTGAGATGAGAGGTCATAATACCGTTCCCAAGATAGATCCTTCTTTTCTAATTTTATCAGGATTTCATTTGGGATACCAGTGAATTGCCGCAAAGGAGTTTGAACGCTCCACATACGCTTGTCAACCATCTTGCAAAGATTTAAAGCCTTCACAGTTAGTTGAGCCCATCCCCTTTTCAAGACAATCTCAAACAGAGATCTTATAAGCCGGCCTGCACTCTATCAAAATAATGAAGCCGAATCAATCTTAGAAAAGAGTTGTTTTACATTTTGAAACATACGAGAACTACCAAAAACACAGAAAATATATATATAATTACCTGCTTGATGAAAATCATATCGGATGTCAGGGAAAGTCCCTCAAGTTTCAGCTGTGATATGTAGGCTTGCAACAGAACATTGATTTTCGCACTAGGCTCCTCCAAACTTTCTTTGACAGGAATAGGCACACGATCCAAGAGTTTTGCCAGCTCCATCTTCTCATCTTGCCGTACTGTCACATATTTAAATTCTTCACTAAGAGAAAACAATCGGAAAAGCTCTATGTCACCCATTGTTGGCTTTAAGTACTCATTATATGTGGAGATAGTTCCATGAGTGATATAATAAAAACTTGCAATTCTGCCCAGATCTGTAACCTGGAAGTATCCACTCTTCCTGTCGTATTTGATTAAATTATTTTTATCTAATATATTTGCAGCAGTATGAATCTGCAGTATATAGAATAAAAACCAGAAATAAGAACAATGACAGGAAATAAGAAAGAAAGCAAGCTTTGTAAAATCAAGGTAACACATAAAATAAAATTGTTAGTCATGAAATAGAACCAAATATTGCTTCAGGAATACATGAGAAGATACAAATCTCCTTTAAACCAAAAACAAGATGTCCCGTTGATTTTCTACATCACCGCTATGTTATCCAATATTTGAGAACAGTCACGATCCATATGGACATCTTGAAGGACGATAACATTAGAAGGAACTACAGAGTTGATGGCAATTTTCAAATATCATACATCACAGAAAATAGATACCACTTCTTCCATCAGAAACGTAAAGTTAAATAAAGGCAATCCTTAGAACAAGGTAAGTAGTTGAACGAGAAGATAATGAGGTGCATTAATAATGCAATCATGAGGTAGAGCTCCTTGCAAATCTACATTATAAATAGATATTGTGTACCCCATAGGTTGTTTGTCATTATTAAAAACTATTCTGAACACAGAAAGGTAATAACTACGCATAATAAAAAAGCATCAGTCATTTGCACTCACCAGATCAGCCCGTCTCTCCTCCAAAGTTCTGTCTTTCTCCACAATATCTGCTGGCAAACCATATAAAGTTGGATTTCTGAGCATGCGAATATAGAGATAAGTGTACCCTATCCAGGTGCATGCTTCTCTGGCATTCTGGACCGTTCCCAAAACAATCTCTGCATTCAACTGATCAGCCAATTTGGACACAAACTGGCTCTCAATGGGAAGTTGTTGGTTCATAAGGGAGAGATAGTACTGCAGCTCAGTGTAACCTGTCAAAATAATGCCTTCTCCATAAGAGGCATATTGAGGCCTTCCTGCACGACCAAGCATCTGCATGACATCCAAAGGACTTAGCTCAGTCCAAGCACCTTTCTCTGGATTGTATATCTGAGTTCCTTTTATAATGACTCTGTGGGCTGGCAAGTTAACACCCCAAGCAAGAGTAGCTGTTGATACCAACACCTGTACGTGTCCATGAGTAAAAAGCTCTTCAACAAGAGTGCGGTCAACTCTTGCCATACCTGCATGATGGATAGCAAACCCATATGGTAAGAGATCTTTAAGATCATTACTTTTGACAAAATCAGTTTGGCTGTGGAGAATTTCCCTGCTTGCACTGTCATCCTTCAAGAACCGACTCAATGTATCATTAGCTAACGCAGTATCTCTAATTGCTCGAGCAGTTTTTGCTGTTTCTTTTCTTGAATGAACGAAGATTAGAACCTGATGCTTTCCAGCAGCAGCCATAACCTTTTCGTAACAAATTTCGTTCATCAACTGAAATCGCTGCAAGGGCTTCTTGATTGAGATACCAATATATTGTTGTGCAAGAGGGCAAGGCCTGTAACTGTTGTCAAAATAGAAAAGTCCTCTTGTTGAATCAACCCGTAACAACAATGCTACATCTTTATAATTTGGGAGAGTAGCTGACAGACCGACCAGTCTAATCAATTCCTTGGTCGTTTCAATCTGCCTAACTGTCCTTGCAATGATACTTTCAAGAACAGGTCCTCGATTATCATGAAGAAGATGAATCTCATCAATTATGAGTAGCTTCACAAGCTGCGTATAGGTTCTATCTCCTGATTTTCTAGTCACAATGTCCCATTTCTCTGGTGTGGTGACAATAATTTGAGTTTCTTCAATTTGCTGACGAGTAAGGTTTTGGTCCCCACTGAGTTCCTTTACAGTTATATTGTAAGATTTTAGATGATTGGCCAGATTACCTACTACTTCAGCAACCAAAGCTTTCATTGGAGCTACGTAAACTATCTTGAAATTATCACTGTCTAAAACCCCATCCTCCATATGCAAGCCAATTTGATGTAAAATGGTTAGCATAGCAACATTGGTTTTCCCAGCACCAGTCGGTGCACACAGGAGTATATTTTCAGGTGTAAAAAGGGCAGTTTCATAAACCTTACTTTGCACTCTGTTTAGCTGCTTCATCTCCTCAAAAGCTGGCTGTGCCCAATCAGGCAAATCAGATATCTTCACAAGCTCCTCACCTGGAGCAAATGACTTTTGTTTTAAAGCAGGTACATGAACTTCCTCATAGCCCTTGTGGGGAGTTCTATAAGATCCAGGAGGGAGGTCACACTTCTTGGTAGACATCAAAAGACCACCCTGATGGAATGCGATGCTATCAAGGTCAAGCAACTGGCGCTGCCCCTTCAACCACCCACTATCCATGTCTCTATCGACAAGCTTCCTATCCCTATCATTATCTCCCCCACCATGTTCATCTTTCAATCGCCTAGCTTCCTCTCTTATGCTCTTTTCTAAATTTTTTTGTCGTTCCTTAGCAGATGCTCTAGTAGCATGCAGCTGCTCCAAGATTGCAGTGAGGCTCGAACCCATGTTTGCCATCTCCTCTTCAATATTCTTTCGTTGGTCTTGATCCTCTGCTCTGGCTAATCGAGTGCACCAAACTATCTTAAGCCGGTTGCGAAGTAGTAACTTAACTAGTGCAAACTTTTCATAGTCAAGCTGCATTACAAGTCTGTTTTCAACATCTCTGTCATCTCCTTCAGCAAGTATTTTCAAGACTTCTTCTGCACGCCTCTGGCTTTCTTGTGGATCTATTTCCTGATAAGCCTGAGATATCTTCCTCTGAAGCCAGTAAGCATCGATGTCTTGCACATTAATGGTTAAACCCTCATTAGCTTCTTCCATGTCCACATCATCAATTCCACCCATCTGCATAGCACCAGCATTTGCTTCCTGTCCATCGTCATCATCCTCTGATTCCTCTTGCACCTGAAAAAATATTTAGCATTGAGAAATCAGTATCAAATATTTTGTCAGTGAAAAGATTGTAAAACACTAAACCTAGATGTGTCCTTACCTGATCATAATCACTCTCTTCCTCCTCCTCGTCTTCTTCAAATTCAACTGCAACACCAATGTCATCTAGCGCTTCATCATTACCATTAGTGGCAGCAGAGTCCGCAGCAGCACCCCCATCCTGATAGTCTGTGATCAACCTACCAATTGAAACAAGCTGATCAAATACTTGGTTGGATATTGGATTCAAAAGCTTCTCAATCTCCTTCTTCTTGTCAGGATTCTTTATCTTATCATTCTTCAAAACTGCCAGGACTTCATCTGCTGCCCCACTGAGGATATCCTGAGGCTGCCCACCAAATTGCTGCTGAATCACACTGAGTAGCGCTTCATAAGCTGCACGAGTCTCCTTACTCTTTGGTTGGTACACCGCATCATCAGTGATGGAGCGCACACTATCCTCATGGATCCTGCGCCGCTTGCTGTCTTTCTTCTGATCAGGCTCAAGTGCTGGATCCTGCTCCTTCTTCTTCTTTGACTTCTTAATCTTCTCCTCAAGCTCAGCGGGTTTGCCACGATAAGCCCGATCACCAAAGCTCTTGGGATCAATCTTCCCCCATAGAGACTCAGGTTCCCCAGTTGGTTCATGGGTATCCCGGGGCCGAGAGTCTGTCGTCAGAACAAGACTTGAATTGGCACGGTATTCGTACTGCTTGAATCGAGCATGCGCCTCGGCACCACCTCCCAGATGGGCCATGGCGAGGGAAACTCAACAAGCTGTAATTTGGAAAACTACAATCAGATGCATGAATATGACTACTGCTAGCCACGAGAAAGGAATTAAATTAACCAAAAGGAATTTGATAACTTAGCAACAAGGAACTAAAGCCGAGATACCAAGTGCAATAAAACTACATAGAGAAGATGAGATATTTACTGTGTAATACGTTATAGAAAAAAATTATCTATCCTAGCTACATAATTTTTTTTTAAAAAAAGAACTTTTAAAACCAAAATTGGACAGCTAGAGTATTGCAAAAGAAAAAAAATATATATCCAGTATCGCTAATTGAGAAGCAGCCTTGGTCTTGCTTCTCCTAAACAGTGAAACTTCTCAATAGGGTAAGCAAATGGCAACGGGTTGGGTATCCGTATTTTCCATCACTACCCAAACCCAACCCGAATAACATCACCCGCTAACCGAACCCGAGTTGGGTATGTTATTATATAACCCGACCCCAAGCCAGGTTGTTAAACGGGTACCCACGGGCCACGGGTACCTAAGTATATAAAAATAAGTAATAAAATTCTTAAATTTAAATGGGTACCCATGGGTTAAATGGCTTTTTGCGGGTATCCGACCCAAATATTTATTAAGAAAATACTAACTTGCTATAATTAAATAAATAATTTAATAATCAACACCTAAGCAGAATATAACCTAAATCTAAAAATATTTCTAGTAAAAAATTTCAAATTACAACACCTAATCAGTCGCAAAATATCCCCAACAAATAAAATATAATTCAAATTACAAGTTTATAACATCTAAAAAATAATTCAAATTACAACAAGTTGCAAATAAGAAAAGATGTCTGTTGCATGTATAATTTGTTAGTCTACATACGAGAGTAAGAGAGTTGTTAGTTTGTGCTAAAATATGACAAAGTCATTCAAGTAATTAAGTGTGACATGTCCATCAATATGCAATTAGTATAGTTCAGCATACAACAATAAGATGCAACTTGTTATTCATAAAGATGATTTGCAAACATCTATATGCACAACTATTGGATAGATCATAGAAGCCCATGCCATAGGGAAATCGAAGGATGGTGCTCGTCACAACACAAAGATGATGGCCCCCAATTTGGAATTCTTTCCCTTTTCATTTTCTAGTCATCATATCCACGAATTATTATTAATGATTTTGCTAGCCAATTAATTTTATAGAATGGATTTAGATTTAACGATGTTTCAAAGTTTAGATTTGAGTCAAGTTCAAACTTAAAGCTATACGTATATAATATTTGATATTTGATACATAAATAAAAATAAGAATAAAATATATGGGATAATGTTGCTATCTGACTTCAACTCTCTTGAATTTGGCTTTATGATCCAAAAGAAACTATCTCAAACTGACAATATATATGGAATTCATGCTTAACCCCAGAGTGGGTAACCTAAATAATGTTCTTCTTATAGCGGTAAAAAAACCTTGTTAAATCAATATTATACGAAGAATTCGTGCTTACTACCGTGACACATTTGACGCCAATGCTTGGATACATTGTGTGATACTATGGGTTTAAAACCCAATGTGTAAGGTGAGAATAGCTGCTCAAGAGCCAACAGACCCGCTACCTGCAAGATCCATTGCTTGCATAGAAAAATCCGGAAGCCATCAATCAACGGCAACCGGCCGAATGACCCGCTACTGACACAATCGCCATTGATTTTCATCGAAACTGACGTGAAGCATTAGATCAAAATAAAGAAAAGGTATAGGAAACTTACTGGTGAGATGTTGACGGCTGAAATGGCATGAAGGCGACAACGATCGGCGGAGAAACGTGCCATAACGAGACCAGAACGAGACACAGGTCACAAGCAAGCAAGATTTGTGTCGACTTTTCTTTCTTTACATGGTTCTGCAAGGGTTCGCGTGGCTGCTGCAGAAGGTGCATTGCATCGAGCACTTAAGAATCAACATATGCAACAAGCATTTAATATGAGATTATCAATCAAACACCAAGCTACATTCCCAATGACCCAATTTAGTAGAATTGTGGCTAAAACAATTTGGTAAGATTCCTAGATAACTAAGCCATAAACCCCATAAAAAAGCAAAGAATGTGGATAGCAACAAAAGCAACCTAAGTTGACACAGTTAAGAGTCACATAATATAGAGTTTACCTAAGGTTACTCTCTATATATAAGTAAGACATAAAATAAAAAGGTACATAAATGATTTGTTCATAAATGACTTACTAAGCACTTTAATTCTTGATAGCAAACTGTAATTTAAGCATTCTAGAGAGAACATCATGTTTATCCACAAGACTTTTATCTTCCCTGTAAAAATCTAATGAAGAAAGCAATTTGAAGACTTACTTTTCTTTTCCCTACGAACGGCCAAACAGGGCCTAATTTGCACCCTTAGGATGTAATTAAGTCTACTAATTTTAGAGTAAATATGGGATAATGATGCTACAAAAATTATTATGATTACTTAACAATAAATCAATGCGCTGAGTAATAACGGAATCTAAGATTTATGGAGAATATGTTAGATAGGCTATTTCCAAATATGCAACTACTAGCTTTAGCCAGTTGATTTAATAAATAACAATATTAACCCTATTTACCCCGAGCTCATCTGGCTGAATCGAACTGGTCCGAGCACTAAACCGGACAAGCCCAAGCCCAGTTCCCTGGCGGTTTGCTTCAGAGAACGGCACCAAGTCATTCTTCCTCGACCTCAAGCAGCTGTGGTCGAACAGCGGATTCAGCGGCCGTTCATCCGGTGATTGTTCGGCGACGAGGAAGCAGCGGAAGGTCAGCTTTGATGTGAGTCCACGAATGAATTTTGGTGGCCGGCGGTGGAGCGGATCGGCAACGGATCGGCGACGACAGCAGTAATCGCGACCACTGGTCAGTGCTGTGGATCTTGCGATAGGCTGCTCCGATGCACCGATCTTGAAATTGGAAGTCGAGCATGGGGAGGAGGGGATGGCACAGAAGTTCGATGAAGATCCGTCGGCCAGTTGTCGGCAACTGCGTCAGTGGCGGTTGCAAGAGAAAGGCGTGATTCAGGAAGCATGTAGGGGTTTATGCCCTGCAGTGACGAGCGGATGGGAAGGGGGTACAGCGCGGGTGGACAACAGAAGCATTGGTGGCAGTGGAAGAGGAGAGGCGCGCGAACGTGGAGAAGTATGCAACGATAGTTGATGCTGAAGTGGCGTGGTAGAAAGTTGACAGTGTACAGACGATGATGGGTGGAAGCCACAACCCTCCAGTCAAACCCTAATGGGCTGAAACTGGTGTATCACATGTAAGAGAGAATTTTTCAGTTGTGAAATAATCAGGCTTTGAGCTGATATGTACTCTAATAAAAACAGGTCAAACTAGCCTGTAGTTAGGTTGTAAAAGCAAGTACTGCCGCTGCTATACTGTAAGATTAAAAATAGTATTATTTGTTGTGAAGGACTGTAGATTGCTGTTAAAAAAATAATATAAAATATAATTAAAAAAATTTTATATAAAATTAAAAATAATAATTAAGCAAATAGAATACTATGTGGATAATTTGAGTTGAATACTCACACACAAATCATCCCATAACTTAATACAAACTCGTCCCGCATATCTAGACCTCTTGATGTTTCATATCAAATGCTTATGCTTTATATCCCTTGCCAAGTGTTTGGAAAAAAAGATTCTAGCCTTATGCTGCTGATTTTTTATAATTATAAATGTGAAACTTAAAATAAAAGTCGTGTAAGTATTGCTTCAAGATTCACACTGCCTGCATTAATGGAATTACAGTGGTGGCTATGATCTCAACTCTCAGGAGTTAGCTGGTACATCTCACCTGAATACAGATCTCCTTGGAGTTATGCATTTTTTTTAAATATAAAAATATATTATTCTATCTACTAATGTAAGAAAACGTACATGTTAATTAAAATTAGAAGACTTTCGTTGTAAACAATGTCGTATCACTGAAAGCCAAGGATGGAAACTGAAAGAAAAAGGGTACAACGAAACCAAATTTCTCTTCGCTGCTTAGGTCATTGATTGATTTTCTAGTGAACCATGAAATGAAATATTGCCAAAATTATTTCTCAATTAGCCAAGGCTACAAAATGGAACATCAATCTATATGCGTTGTTCTCTACCTCAGATGAAGTGTAAAAAGACCGAACTATGAACTTTATCTTGAGTTATAAAACCTGAATATGGGGATGATTCCATATTTAGTGGTTGGTAATATTTAGTTTTGACATCCTGTGTTCCTAGAGCAAATCCTACAGCTGGATCAACAATTGTGGAAGCATGGATGGACAGTGTACAAAATCAATGCAGGTAAGCACAGAATACAAACAATTATTCATTGTGTACTCTGAAGCAAATGTATGTTACCCTCTTGAACTCAAGAAGCAGAGATGAAGATAGCAGTCGTATAGGCTAATCGGAGATTTCTCTAAGCACAACTATGTTACGTACATACGTATATTCATAAACAGCTCTGTTTAATGAAATCAGAACAAGCAGTAGTTGCTATTGTGCTCAAATTGACCTCTATTAGCTTACTTGTTGTTCTGGTTTGGGTTGGAGTTGGAAGGAGGTATTTTCCTTATTAATGAAATCATAACAAGCAGAAGATTGCATTTCATTATTAACTAAAGCAAACATTGTCAAGAAAGCAGATGGAAACACTATCTGTATGGACTTGCAAGATCTGTTAACATAGCAAGATCTGTACCTGACAACAACAATGGCTGCTGGGTGATTGTGGCTGCTGGGCGAAAGGGAAGATCAGGTGGCCCAAGGTACCCGACGACGACGATGGTTGCTGGGCGAAAGGGAGAGATCAAGCCGCCCAAGGTACGCGACGACGATGATGGCGGTGAATAGGCTAGCGGCGATATGGCTAGCGACGACGGAGATGATGGGTGGGGGAAAGGGAGAGCGGCGGCGTGGCATCGAGGGGAGCGGCGAGCGATGGTTTCGTTCGGCGCAGCTCAATGTCGAACGAAACCCTGGCGTCTCGAAAGGCAAGCAGCCTTTCACGCTCACGCGACCCACAGGGGAGACCCGCAGGCCGGGCGGCCCGGTCAATGGCCCCGTTTGGCGGCCGCGTTTGGGTGCGAGCAGCCAAAAGCCTGAAGCAGCGCGTTTGGCGACCTGCGGCGACTGAGAAGCTTTACTGTTCCTGGGAAGCACTCATGAGCCAGCTTTTTGGAATTAAAAGCGGCTGCCTGGCAACAGTAACGGCAGCCGCTGCTATCACGCGAATCGGAGTCTCTTCGCAAGATTTTCGTCCAGAGATCCGCCACTGTCGCCGCCTCTGATCTTCGCCGCCTCCGGCCATCCCCGCCTCCGGCCGTCGCCGTAGCCTAGCAGTCTTCAGCGTACGCCTCTGGATCTCATTTTTCCCCTTCATTTTTTGAGATTTTGGCTAACTACTCGCCTCTTCGCCTCCGCCTCCTCGCCGCTTTGCCTCTCGCCGATCGCCACTCCTCGACCTCTCGCCGGCATTCTGACGCGTGAAGCCCTTTCAGATCCAGCCGCCAGAGCTCAGATCGCATCCAATGCCAGCCTTGTCGTCCATCCCATCCTGCTTCTAACGCTGCCCGCCACTCCTTGCCGCTCCGTCATCGATCGCATCTTGCCTTCTAACGCTGCTCGCCACTCCTTGCCGCTCCGTCGTCGATCGCATCTAGCACATTTGGTACTTTTCAAGTTAACCTTAATTTGTAATCCTGTGTTCTAGGAATTTCTATGTTCAATATCCATTTTTTGCTTGCCACTCCTTGCTCTAGGAATTTCTAAGAATTTGTAGGATTTTGTACTTTTTCAAGCTCGCCACTCCTTGCTCTAGCACAAATTAAACAAATGGGGCAGTAGGAATTTCTATGTTCAGTAATGCAACATCAACTGCATCCTTGAAATCACTTTGTTGACTCTCATCCTTCTTCCTAATAATGCAACATCACATTGTTTAATTGAACTTTTTCGTAATATTTGTAGGAAAGTATTACTTAGTTGATGCTGGATACTCACAAACGAGTGGGTTTCTTGGACCTTATAGAGGGGTGAAATATCATCTTCAAGAATACCAACAAGGACATCCACCACAAGGACTTAAAGAAGTATTTAATAAATCTCATTCATCTCTTAGAAGTTGTATTGAACGATGTTTTGGAGTATGGAAGAAGAGGTGAAACATATTACGTGACATGCCTTCATATGCATTTGAGACACAAGTCAAAATTGTAATTGCAACAATGGCCATCCATAATTTCATTAGGGAAAGAACAAACACTGATGACATTTTTCAAGAATTTGATGCTAATCCATATCTTATCCCAACAGATGATTATGAGGTAGATGAAGAGGATGCTGAAAATCAACATGTGTCTACGGAGATAGATCACCTTCGAAATCAGATTGCATTAAGTTTAATGAATTCACATGTGTAGCAAATATTTTATTGTATTGCTATTATATGAATGTGGTTACTTTGTACTCGTTGGATGTTGTGATATTTGGATGGTTTGTTATGTGGACTTAATTCTACTATGTTATGATATTTAGATAGTTTGTTATGTGTGATTACAAGTATTTGTGATGAATTTTGGATAATTTTTTCTTGTCATGGTTGGATATTATTTTATATATTATGTATGCAGGGTTTCGCACTTAAAATATAGGGGAAACTCTTGCATTTTTTTTTAATTTGTCCACTTTAAATTATATTTAGTTATATAATAGTCTAAAAATTATTTATTGTTGTGTAAAGTAATTTCAAATTTTACAAATAACTTAAAAAAAATTTCTTAATAGAACTGAACAGCACAGCACAGCAGCTCACAGTTGTTTATCAGACCAGCTAATGCACCCAAACAACCTCAACTTTTTAGACCAGCTCTACTCAGACCAGCTCTACTCAAACCAGCCACCAGCCAGAAGCTCCAGCCACCCCAAACAGGCCCAATGTTGGTCAATGCGGGCAAGCAGCTTCGAGCGCCCTCGCCGCCAAACGCTTTGTTGCTTTGTGGACCTATTTACCATGCAACCTGTTGTCGCATCTACAATTAGACTTGACAAAAACTGACCCGACCCGCCGACCCAACCCAACTCGACACGAAGTTAGGCAGGTTCGGATTGTGTCTAATCGTGAAATTAAACGGGTCGTGTCGGGTTATAATCGGGTTGACCCGCTTAACCCGATTATATTACATAATTATATATTATATATATATATTATATATAAATATATACATATACATATATTTATATATCATTTCGGGTCAAGTCGTGTCGTCTCGAGTTAATCAAATTAATATTTTTATATTTATATAATTATATATTTTTTTATAAATATTTATTTGAATTATTTAATATCAAACGGGTTAATCGGGTCGTGTCGGGTTGACCCGAATATATATGGGTCGTGTTTGGGTTAGATCATCTGACTCAATTAATTAAACGGGTCATGTTCGGGTTAAGCTAATCAGGTCACGGGTCATAAATGGGTCAACCCGAACACGACCCCTGCGGACCTGTTTTGCCAGGTCTATCTACAATGCCAAACCCAATTCCCTGGCTTTTCACATCACAGAATGGCACTAAGTCATTCTTCCTCGACCTCGAAAAGCTGTGGGCGAACAGGGGATTCAGCGGCCGCTCACCTAGTGATTGTTCGAGGAAGCTGCGGAACGTTGGCTTCGATGTGAGTCCATGAATGAGTTTTGGCGGCAGTGGTGTGGATCAACAACGATAACTGATGGGGATTCGAACCCAATCTGACGATCCAAGCGAACTCGAAAAAAAAAACCAGCATGACTTCAGGATTGATCGGCGCTAATGACGACATTGATCTTGCACGTGTTACGATGACAACTATCATTATTACACTAATAACACAACTTATGATGATGTCTGCCATTATTACACTCATGACACAAGTTATGATGACACCTACCACGTCTTTCCATGACTTCTGACAATATGACGTGTTAAAATATTTTGTTGATATTTTGTTATTGGACGGTCTGATTTTAGACACATGTCACGATCTGATCCGTCCAAATAGCTTTAAATAGGTATCTAATGTAATGTAATAGACAGTCCAGTTGAATGAAATCTAGTAAACTTGTGGTCTTGAGTTTCTGTTAATATTTTGATTCCTCAATTCCCTGTCTCCCTCTACCATCGCAGACCCAGCACCGCTGCCCTCTTCACGTTCTCCGCCTCCGCACCGTCGCACATAACCCCTTTCTTCCCCAATTCAGCCTTCACCAGCAAAGCTCGCGCACATCTCCCCTCCCGGTTTCCTCCGCCACCATTTCATCCCCTTTACACCGTCAACACCTCACCTCCATCCCCGTCGCCATCTACTGCCGCTCACACGAGCAATCAGTCCCGGCTCCGTTCATCTCCAGCTGCCCCAAATCAAACCTCGCCCACATCCGACCTCAGTTCCGTCACCACTGATGCCAGCTTCCGCTTCCTGCGTTCTTCCCCGCCAGAGGTTCTCCTCCAGCTAGCCGTCAACGCCAGCAACACCGCCCAACGCCCGCCGCCGCCCCTCTTTCCTCATCGCCTTCGCCCACCTGCGTCGCCTCCACCCGGAATCGACAAAGGCGGAACTCCAGAATCGAAGCCCCAGCGCTCTGCCATTTCGTCGAACCACCTCGCCAGCCAGACATGACGCGAACAGAACTCTCACCTCTGTCACATTGCTTCGTCTTCGATCCGCATCGCCTCAACGAAATCCGTTGCCAACCCCTTATTCCGCCTCGCCTCCACCCCAACGTCGGACTTGCCCAAAGCCATCACCGACCTACTCCACCATCCTGCAGCAACGTCGCCGACTTGCTGCAACCGTTGGACTTTCGCGTGGGGGAAGGCGGTGTGAAATGAGAGTCGGCAACCAAGCCGACTCAAAAGAACCTAACAAATAAAAAAAAGAAAAAAAATAAAACAGAAAAAAAAAAAGTTACTGTTATTATTGGGCCACATTACAGCCCAGCCCATCTTCTTCAAACTACACTCCCAGCAATAGCCCAGTAGATCCAGTCCAAAGCAGCCCAGTAGGTGATCTAACCCAGAGAAAGCCCAGTTTTTTTGGCTTCGTCCACACAGGTATTATTACATATATTTTATAGCTCGTATTTGACCTATATTCACGCACAACTTGAGAGATCCTGCCACTTTAGTATTTGTGTATGAGTAGATAATGCATATCTCCTGTTACTTTACTGTTATCGCTTAGGGAGATTTTCATTACGTGTGCTTGTCTCGACCCCTTTCACCCTATCTCCTACCCCTCCTTCATCAACGTGGTATCAGAGCAAACTTCGATTCCCTTAACCAAACCATGGTGATAATTACTAGATCATCCACTACCCACCAACCCCCTTCCCCCGAACAAGCCTCTACCAGTGAACCCGATCAGTTAACTGGCACAAATGAATGCACAATTTGACACTATTGTTACCCGGTTGGATCGACATGAGGAACGCTTTGAGCATCTTGACAGCCGACTGAACCGTCTAGAGACTACCCTAGTGTCACCCCGTCCACGGGCGCCTTTAGTTCAATGGTTGAAGGGTCATGACTCATGAGGGTCATGTCTAGGGGTCGAATCCCGCTGCAGACGTAATATTGGCTTGGTTATGACTGGGGAAGGTGTTAGATGCGCCGAAAGAGGCAAACACGGGTCATAACAGGGAGACTCCAGTCCAACCGCGTGTTGGAACCCTACGGATTGAACCGGTAATCGAGTATGTGGAAGCAGACGAGATTGTTGGAGGGGGCGACTTGCACAACAGGTGGCTAGACCCCTTGAATTGATAGGATATTGGCAATAGGGTTGACTATTCAACTGTAAGGAGTCAGAGAGGTGAACCCATATCCTGATACATCTCCTCACCAGAATTCTCCCGTGCAATTTCTTCTGTTTACGTTCTTGTGCATCTAATTAGTTCAGTATTTAAACTTCACCAGTTTCGACGCCATCTAGCTGGCAAATTCAAGATCTGTCGGTACTTGCCCATTAGTCCCTGTGGGATTGATATTTTATTACTTCGATAGACCCATGCACTTGCAGAAAACGCCTACCTACATCTGTGGGTGCTATCAAGTTTTTGACGCCGTTGCTCGGGACTAATTTTGGCAATATTGGCTAGATTTAGGAAATACTAGACTAGACATTTCTTTTTATTTCATTTTATCTTAGTAGACTATCTTTTGTTTATTTCATTTTATACCTTTCTTGATTTAACGAAACACTTGCTTGTTAGAATTTTAGTTTATGCGTAGAACTCCACGACCGAAACCTATAATACTATTTGATTCGGAAATTGAAAGGACATTTCGGCATCGCAAGAATCTTCAGAAATATCAATCAAAGAAGAATTCGCAAACAACAATCTGGACGGTAACAAGTCACTCAGAGACTTCGCTGCACCCAATGTTCAAGGATTGCATTCGAGTATTGCACGTCCGCCGATCGAAGCAAACAACTTTGAGATAAAACCATTGCTGCTATCAATGCTACAACAAAATCAATTTGGTGGATCACCGACGGAAGATCTGAACGTGCATTTATCTGTTTTTTTTAATACTGTGACACTTTTAAAATGAATGGTATAACCATTGACGCTCTGCGACTACGACTTTTTTCCTTTTTCACTTAGAGATAGAGCGCGAGCTTAGTTACATTCATTACCATCTGGATCCATCACCACATGGGAACATCTTTCACATGCTTTCCTTGCAAAATATTTTCCTCCGAGCAAAACCGCACAATTGAGAAACCAGATTACCAATTTCTCTCAAAAAGAAGGCGAATCATTATACGAGGCATGGGATCATTTCAAGGAATTACAGAGGATGTGTCCTCACCACAGCCTCGAGAAATGGGTACTAGTACACACATTTTATAACGGCTTGCTTTATAACACTCGTCTTATCGTTGATGCAGCCGCTGGAGGAGCTCTGATGAACAAAGCCGTGGATGACGCCTACAATCTGATCGAAGAAATGGTGCTCAACCACTACCAATGGTCAGGAGAGAGAGGTACTTTATCCCGACAAGCCGGTAAGTATGAACTTGACGCTCTTAGTTCTCTCGCTGCAAAAGTAGACTCATTATCTCATAAGCTTAATTCTATGAACATACGTCATAATGCTTCAAATTCAGCTATGTGTGAAATTTATGGAGTGGAAGGTCATCCTTCTGACACCTGTCAATTAGGGAATATGGTATCACAAGACCCCCCCCCCCCCCCCACCCGCCTTGGTGAATGCTGTGTGTAATTTCAACCCAAGGGTCCAAAACAACCCTTATTGAAACACCTACAACGCAGGGTGGAAAAATCATCCTAATTTTTCCTATAGAAACAACAACGCAGCTCAACCATCGAGCTATAGGCAACCTCCTAGATTTCATTCGCCCAACACCGGGTATCAACCTAAACAATTTGACCAACCATCACATCTGAATACCAACATGGTACCATCGGAGCAAACTTTAGAATCGCGATTTGACAACTTTGTGTCAGCGCAAACAAAAGCAATGGACAGCATGCTAGAAGCAATCAAGAACTTAACCACACACCAGAAAATATTGAAAAACCAAATAGCCCAACAGGCTAGTACATCTACTAGACCACCGTACAGATTGCCTGGACAGCCTGAGACGAATCCCAAGGAACATTGCAATGTCATTACCACGCGTAGTGGCAAGCAACTTGAGGAACCAGAGATGCCTAAGGATGACCACTGTGAGAATGGAACCAAAACTCCTGAGGCTGAGGAGCCCACTGTTGTTGAAAATGAGCCCAAAATGAAAGAGACCGAACCTGTCCATGTGCCACCACCACCTTACAAACCACCCATTCCATTTCCCCAGAGGTTGGCAAAAGCAAAACTCGATCGTCAATTCGGTAAATTTTTAGAAGTCTTAAAGAAATTATACATTAACATATTATTTACCGATGTTTTATTACAAATGTCATCCTATGCTAAGTTTTTGAAGGAGATCTTATCAAATAAAAGAAAGATGGAAGAACACGGTATAGTGGCGTTAACCGAGGAATGCAGTGCAATCATCCAAAATAAGTTACCGCCGAAATTGAAAGATCCAGGCAGCTTTACCATTCAATGCCTGATTGGAGACACTCCTTTCGACCGTGCTCTGTGCGATATTAGAGCCAATGTAAGTCTGATGTCACTCTCTCTTTGCAAGAAACTGGATATCGAAGACTTGAAGCCGACAAACATCTCTTTGCAATTGGCCGACCGTTCCGTACGTCATCCGATAGGAATTCTTGAGGACGTACCAATAAAGGTCGGTAAATTTTTTATTCCAGCTGATTTCATTGTACTTGAGATGGAGGAATACTCCAAACTTCCTATAATACTGGGAAGGACATTTTTGGCAACCGCCGGTGCCATAATCGACGTTAAAAATGGGAAGTTGACACTGCGCGTAGGTGAGGATACGGTTGAATTTGATATTACCGGAAGCCTAAAAAAGACTCTTTTTGCAGACTCCTGCTGTAGTATCGGAGTCATCCACGACGAGCTTAATTCGTCTTACATCCCTCGAACAAATGTCGACCCCCTCGAGGTTTGCCTGCTGGGTGACCATGACGAAGAGCAGGAAGAAGAAGTTTGTGCTTATGCCAATATTCTCGACTCAAGCACCGCAGTGGAGCCAGACGTAGAAGAGCTTGAAGAATCGTCTCCACCAAAATCTGAGGTTTGTGAACAACTTAACCTAGAGCTCAAATCCTTACCGAGCAATCTCAGGTATGAATTCTTAGGCGAGAATTCTACTTATCCTGTCATTATAGCTGCCCATCTTGATTCAGAACAAACAAGCCTTCTCCTTGATAAGCTTCGACAATACAAAAAGGTAATTGGCTATAGTCTGGAAGATATAAAAGGTATTAACCCTTCTTTATGCATGCACAGGATACACCTCGAAGAAGACAACAAACCGTCTATCGAATACCAGAGGCGTTTGAACCCGAACTTGAAGGAGGTGGTTAAGAAAGAAATCTTGAAATTATTAGATGCTGGGGTCATTTACCCTATTTCAGATAGCCAATGGGTAAGTCCGGTACATGTGGTACCAAAGAAAAGGAGGGGTAACGGTGATAAAGAATGAAGACAACGAACTGATACCGCAAAGAACCGTTACCGGGTGGCGCATGTGTATTGACTACCGAAAACTGAACAAAGCTACCCGCAAGGATCACTTTCCTCTTCCTTTCATTGACCAAATGCTTGAAAGATTAGCCACTAACTTTTATTTTTGCTTTTTGGATGGCTACTCAGGATTTCTTCAGATACCAATACATCCCGATGACCAAGAGAAAACCACGTTCACATGCCCCTTCGGCACCTTCGCTTATCGACGTATGCCATTTGGGTTATGTAATGTGCCAGCTACCTTTCAGCAATGCATGACGGCGATTTTCTCCAATCTCATTGAAGACATCATGGATGTCTTTATGGACGACTTTTCGGTATACGGGTCCAATTTTGACTCTTGTTTATCTAATTTGACCCAAGTTTTACAGCGTTGTGAAGAGACGAATTTGGTGCTCAATTGGGAGAAATGTCACTTTATGGTAAAGGAAGAAATCATTCTTGGTCATTTGATATCGAAGCGCGGTATCGAAGTAGATAAAGCAAAATTCAATGTGATAGAGAGAATGCCGCCTCCAAACTCCGTCAGAGGAATAAGAAGTTTCCTAGGCCATGCAGGCTTCTATAGACACTTTATCAAAAAATTTTCAAAAATAGCTAGACCTTTGACATCATTACTTGCTAAGGATGTTCTATTTGTTTTTGACCAGAATTGCATAGATGCGTTTCAACAATTGAAGAAGGCGTTGATCTTCGCTCCAATAATACAACCTCCAGATTGGTCGCTACCCTTCGAAGTCATGTGTGACGCCAGCGACTATGCGGTGGGAGCCGTATTAGGACAGCGGCAAGACAACAGAACACATGTCATCTACTACGCCAGCCGAGCACTTGATAGTGCACAGAGCAATTATGCTACAACGGAAAAAAAAACTCCTAGCTGTTGTTTTTGCATTTGACAAGTTCCGATCATATTTAGTTGACTCGCGTGTTATTGTTTATACAGATCGTGCGGCAGTCTGGTATCTCATGGCGAAGAAAGACGCAAAACCATGACTAATTAGGTGGATACTATTGTTGCAAGAATTTGATTTTCAGATTAAGGATAAGAAGGGAGCCGATAATTTGGTAGCGGATGATCTCTCCCGTCTGACATCCACTCCCGAGGACAGTTTGGAAGAAGAAATAAACGATGCATTCCCGAATGAAAATTTATTAGCTGTCACCACAGTGAAAGCACCGTGGTATGCCGATCTGGTAAATTACTTGAAGGCCGGTATTATGCCTCCGAATCTCACGTACCAACAGCGAAGAAAATTTATGTCTATGGCGAAACATTATTATTGGGACGAACAACTTTTGTTCAAGCGTTGCGCCGATTGTATCATTCGAAGATGTCTACCTGAAGAAGAAATTTCAGATGTCCTATTCCAATGCCATTCTCCTTCCTACGAAGGGCATTGCAGTGGTAAGAAAATAGCGTACAAGGTTCCAATGCGGTTTCTTTTGGCCGACCCTATTCAGAGACGCAAGGGACTATGTACGGTCTTGCGATCGCTGCCAACGGATGGGTGGAATATCATGAAGAAATGAGATGCCTCTAAATTCCATCATAGAGATCGAGATCTTTGACGTATGGGGAATCGACTTTATGGGTCCATTCCCACCTTCTTGTGGTAACAAATTCATTTTAGTTGGAGTTGATTATGTATCCAAGTGGGTAGAAGCTTTGGCTACACCAACAAACGACTCCAAGGTAGTCACCAAATTTTTCAAGAAATTAATACTTCCACGATTTAGAACGCCTCGCGTGGTAATTAGCGACGACGGATCTCATTTTATTGAAAGAGGATTTGAAGCACTTCTCAAGAGATATGTAGTATTACACAAAGTGGCCACCGCTTACCATCCTCAGACTAACAGCCAGGTGGAGATATCGAATTGAGAGATAAAGCACATCCTTGAAAAAATTGTGTCGCGTACTCGCACCGACTGGTCGCTCAAACTTGATGATGCTTTATGGGCATACCGTACGGTATTTAAAACTCCAATAGGTATGTCCCCATTCCAGTTAGTATATGGTAAGTCATGCCACTTACCGGTTGAAATCGCGCACAAAGCCTACTGGGCGATACGACAACTGAGCTTTGATGGAATCCAAGCCGGCAAAGCTAGAAAACTTCAGCTTAATGAGCTCGACGAGTTTAAACAGGAAGCCTATGAGAATGCCAGGATCTATAAAGAACGTACCAAGAGATGGCACGATCAAAGGATTATGAGGAGGGAATTTCACGAAGGTGAAATAGTACTCTTGTTTAACTCCAGGATCAAGCTTTTCCCTAGTAAGCTTCGAACTAAATAGACGGGACCATATGTAGTACAAAAAGTTTACCCTCACGGTGCTGTAGATATCTTCTGAGAGTCAACTGGTACGTTCAAGGTTAACGGACAGATACTTAAGCATTACGTCTCACATGAACCAACACTAGAGGGGACTGCATTGCTCCTCACGGACCCTCCTTCACCGGAATGACACAGACTATGGTCAAACTGATGGACCATTAAATCAACGCTTCTTGGGAGGCAACCCAAGCATCTTACTTTAGTTAAATTTATTTTCAGCACCTTTCTTTTTCTTTTTCATGTTTTGTTTAAGTTTCAGTTTAGTTTGCATACTCTTAGAAGCTCTTTTGATAATTGGTGTTAAAACCTTAGTAACCTCATGCTTGGACGCATCAATTCAGCCTTAAAATGTTTTAACTTTCTCTGCTACAAGTTTGAATTTCATCACTTAGTTGTAGTCATTTTGTTCTAATACATGGTGTTGGTGACTAGCACTGATGATACTCTTGCAGGAAATGCGCTTCAACTCCAAATACCAGCACTGGCACCGACACTGAAAGTGGGTGTGAAGCTCCTCGACGAGTAGCAGCTCACCAAGAAAGATGCAAACGTTACCAGCACTTAACGAATTTAATCCGATTTGTCAAGAAACCAGATGCGCTGCATCCACGCCAATTGATTTCTAATCATTTTGAATTAGAGAGTGTATACACATCCATAAACTGATCTTGTTCATCTTCGGCATTGCCAATTGATTCTTATAAAATTGAAACTGACATTTGGACCTAGTTGTGCCCTTTCTCTACTTGCATTATTTGTTATATTTCTGTCTATTTAGCTGTGACATTGATGCCTCTACTGGTTTTAAAATGACATAGGGATATCGCAAAACCGATGCAGTAAAGAGAGACGTTTTCTGCCAGTTTTTCCAAAATCACGGGCGGGTCCTGACGGAATTCTCGACTATGATTCTCACTCAGTTCAACATCAGAAAATTCGCTGAGAGAACCACGGTAGGGCTGTATCTATGGACACAACCGTAAAATTGCCAAAAGATCCTACAGAAGCAATCACAGGCGGGTCATGATGAAAATCGCGGGAAGGATTTCCAGACGACAGAATTTGCATAAAATTGACGAGAGTATCATGGCTGCCCCATGAATAAAGTCACCACCGCGCAACCTTACACTGAAAATCTGCAAAACAATCACGCTTGGGTACCAACGGAAATCTCGATCGTGATTTCCCAGTAGATGCTTATACAGAAGTTTCATGACCGGGTTCCGATAGGAATCTCGGGTGCGAACTTTGACAGTTTAAAGGATCTGCCTGGCCAGCCCGACCCGTTAAGCTACCCATTTAACTTTCGCCCCAAATCCTTCTGCTAGGGTTCCTGATTTTTCGCTACTGTCCGTACACTTCGCCGACCCCACTGTGTGCCCCACCTATTGTCGTCGCTTACCTCGCCGTCGGCAACTGACTACCTGCGACTCTTCCGGCGACATCGGCAACCTCTGGCGAGCTCTTATTCCAGGTTTTTAACCCTCTTCTCGCCGTATACTCTGTTCTTTTCTCTCAACCTCTGTTCCGCAACTATCCGCTCGAGCGACCATGCCACCAAGACGGAAGAAAATCGAAAAGCGTCCGGCTAGAGCTACAAGCCCTCGACCTGAAGCACCATAGCAACAACCCGCTCCGCCTGAAATTCAAATGAGGGACAGTCACCAAGTTGCTAGATACCAAGTTCTCTCCAACTGCCAACACTCAATACATAGACCTGTCGGCGTTGGCTGCACTTGGGATATTTGATGACCTTCTATGGATCTTCTGGCAATTCGGAAGGGGGCGTTTCTTGTAGTACGCCCACCCCACATACATACCTTTCACACTCGAGTTCCTCAGCTTAGTTGAGCTCAAGGTCTCGGCTCTTGATACGGACCCAGGGTTGTTAACTTTTAGGTTGGCGAACACAGAGTACCGCCTTACCATTGCTGATCTTAACGACATTTTTGGATTCCCGGTGTATGCTTCCAGAGTTGGGCCACCAAATTTTAATGAGGATATTTTCTGGTGATGCATCTCCTCCATGTCCGCCTACTCGCCAAGAAATGCAAGGGCTTCCACCCACTCGAACGCCTGCATCAGATACGCGCACCGCCTGCCTGCACATTCAATTTTTGCGAGGGAAGGAGACGGGATAGTCCACCAGCCCGAACTGCTATGCCTGTGGGGACTCTTGCACCATTTCCAGATTAACGTTGGGTATCATCTTGCCCGGCAATTTATGCGAGTAGCTCATGTGCAGAAGGGAGTCATTTGCATTGGAGGGATGATAACAATGATAGCGCTCTCCCTTGGACACAATCCGTATGGTCAGCCTGTAGCAATAGGAAGCCACCGCCTAGACCTGGAGCACTTACTTTCAATGAAAATGATCATCCGTCGAGGGGATATCTATCACTTGACTTTTGTTGACACCATTGTTACCATGCCCTTACCAAATACCGCGAGGACGGACATCAGGGATAGCGCCAATTGGCGCTTACATCCAGAGCCGGTAGCACCAGCAGATCAGATGGCACCTTTGGATGTTGACCCGAGTTTTTCCATCGGCGGACAGCCTCGGACCGCAACTCGCCCATCCACCGATGACATGGTCAATTTACTACGCGAGGAACAGGAAAACCAGGGGAAACAGATAGCGACCCTGGTAGACACGGTAAAGTCCATTGAGCTCTTTCTACATTGTAACATGGCGCCACCACTACCGAGAGACGAAGATGAGGATGTTGATGACACCATTCATGTCTCTGACTCATCCGAGGAGGTCGACGACGATGATGACGACCCGGCTGAGTGCAGTGAGTAGGGCTGCACTTTAGTAAGTCCTCTCTCACCCCTTTCGATACATACCTATACTATATTCATCACAGGTGATGCAGCGTTTTGCTTTGGGTGAGGGGACTTACATATTTTGATGGGTCACTTTACTTTTTCGTGATGTGATGATGTCCGCACTGTGATGATAAACTTTATGCTGTGATGAACTGTTCTTGATGATGCGTTGTTCCACTAAACTTGCCAACCTTTAACTTTTTCACTGCTGATCGTACATAGAACAGTTGTTAACAATATGCTCTTCCTTCATGGCATGCGTCTTGCCTTTATGATGCTTCAACTTTATACAGGCACCACCATAATGTATTTCTTCATGCCTTGTGTTGCACAGATCCGCAAGCGCACGACTTACCGATGTAGTACGTAAGATATCGTTTCCACATGGACGGATCGTCAAGTACTGAATCTTCTGATCCTTGTTAGCTAAGTGATTAAAGTTGTCGGTTTGTTGCAGCTAATCAAACTTAAGAAAGTGTAGTAAAATGAAAGTTGTAACGATGAAAGAGATATCGGGATGCCGGGTTTCACCACGTCATTGAACTTGTAAGTGTTTTGAAATGTATTACTTTGATAATCTTAGAAAACCAAGGAAGTGTCCTCTTGAGCCGTGCCCCTCTCGGGTGCGCGACTCAATAACTGAGTTCGTCTCCTACTCTCGCGGTGGACAACTCCACAATCCACTTAGTTAGTCTCCTACTCTCGCGGTGGACTAAGCAGCTGTAGATCGTGTGAAATAGGACACCAAGATTCCCCAAGTGTGCTCTACGACTCTCGCAATAGAGCACACAAGATCGATCGAGGAGAATGCGTCGATTGTAATTCACCTCTCAGTTATTACCACAAACGACTAAGGTGAGAATCGTTTTGGCCAAGAAACGATAATCACAATTGAGATAAACAAGATCAAATGATTTCAAAAGATTTCTCATAAAGCGATTCTTAACATAGATACTTATAATTCAAAAGATGGGCTACGCCCGAATCCCGATAGAGGTTTTAAGCTACTACACACATGATTACGACAAGAGCAAGATTACAATGCAGGATGTAGAGGAAACTGAACAAATCAAGAAGGGAAAAGAAATTAAGACAAACTCCTTCTCTTCTTCTTTGATGTCGCCTCCTCTTCTTGGAATGGTGCACTTCTTGCCTTGGAACCAAGCGTTGAGCACTTAAACGCAATCTTCTTCTCACCGTCCACCCACACCCCCCATTCTCAAGAGAGAACTCTTCTTCTTATAGTCTCCAAGGTGCCTTTTCATGGTGTCTCTTGAAGGGGGCGCCTTTTCATGAAGTCTCTTCAAGGAGGTGCCTCTTCGAGGTGGCTTTTCAAGGAGGTACCTCTTCATGGTGTCTTTTAGAGGAGGCGACATTCATGAAGACTCTTCAATAAAACGCTATTCATGAATCTCTTTAATAAAGCCACATTCATGAATGTGGCTCATTAATGCTTGGCCATGAATGAAAATGGCGTGTACTCCTTTTAGTTGGCATGTGTCTTCTTGAGCTGCCGTCTGAAGTTATTTATCTTGTCATGAGTTTGGATTCACTCGGATATGCGATTGTGCGTCAGTATAGCTCTAGAAACGAGTGATTTGTCCTGCATTTAACAAATATGACAAGTAGTGAAGCTTCTGAAGAAAATTAGTGAAATAAGCTAAGAAGAGCTGTAGAAGCATCAAAATATGTCTCGATTTACTAGGAAGTAATAGTTAAAAGGACTATATAAATACGAGACATCAAAAATCTCCCAGACTTAGACCATTGCTTGTCCTCAAGCATAGAAGAATAAGGAAAGACGGTGATCAGATACAGATGAAATCATGCAAAACTTCGTAGACTAATTTATCCCTAGAAGATATCATTATGATCAAATCACAATAAGTCAGAAAAAAATCAAAGTAATCATCTATCGTCAAAGATAAAGGTGTGAAGATCAAAACACAAAATCAGAAGAGGCTTACCTTCAGGAGCTGCACTAATCCTCTGTTTGGAGGATACACCCTATTCAGACTTGATTCAATCCAAGGATATTAGTTGGAAAGACACTGATGCACTCATTATTTGTATTTTCATCCCCTCAAAAGTCTTTATTTTGCTTTGACTTCAATTCATTTCTTAGGTACCACTGCCAATTTTACGCAATGCTAAGTAGAGGAGTCTTTATTTTGTTTTCTTCCCTCTTTGAGGTTTTTTTCAACATATTTTGGGGAGATTATGACCATAGACCAGTGCAATGATTATTTCCAACAAGTAACGAGTTTGAATCAGGCTGACAGAGTTGTATACTTTTACAGAAAGATTGTATGCATGCTTCGAAAGGAAAGACCTTATTCAAAAATTGGTTCTATCACTCCACAACCCCTTTTCCAATCAGATATGATAATTAAATGAAATTCCCCCCCCCCCCACAAGATTCTAAACATAGTGATATTATCCCAGAGATTTAATGAATTACAAAGCTAGAAATGACATCATCATGAATAGTATCACCAAAATCAATTAATCTATCATTTGAGAACAAGTGGTTGATTTAGCATTCAGACTTAAAAACATAACACATTTAACCGTCAGACAGACACAAGTACTAGTTTAGCACAACAGAACAGTTTCAGAAGTAAACTACAGAATGGTTAAGAGTAAATGACATAATAACAACATACTGCAACCCACAATCTCCCAGACTTAAGATATGCAGAGTCTCTATGCATTTACAGAAAGAGCATTCAAAATGTGGGGATGGGGGACCAAATACTCACAAAGTCAGGTGGAGTCATCAGAGCTAAGATCCACCACGTCAAGATACTCGTCATCAGCCTCGCTCAGCATTCAGTGTCAGCGTCAGCATCGCTATGTGGCTCGGGGTCTTCGTCCTCATGATCATTATTGCCTTGCATCTCAACATGATCATGTATCTCAGAGGTAGCGTTAGCACGATCATCATCATTATCCTGCATCTCAGGGTCAGCATCAGTAGAATCATCGTCATCCTGTACCTCAATAACGGCATCTGGCAGCAAGTGGTCATGTAATGAAGACCAAAGGGAGTCCAGAACTTCCCCTTGGAGATCTAGTTGAGTAGCCATATGAGTTGAGTAGCCATATGTGCTATTATAGATCTTTGATGTGATAATTCTTGGTTTAGCGTATGTAATGTGTTATCCATGTGCGAAAAGACCAAATCTAGCAGAACCTTGTGGATGCGCAGGAGGAAGTGTCTCTGCTGAGGGAGGTGTAGGCGTGAGAGAAGAAGAACCCAGGTGGCGGCCGTAAGGGGCGAAATTGATGGTTGATTTCCTGGCCGTAGTCTTGCGTATCGGAGGCATGGCTGTGATGTGGAGCGCTGAAGCGTGGTGGTTGATGTAGCAGAGTAGATCTGGGTGCGTCTTGATGTTTGCGGGAGAAGAAATCGAACGCTGCAGTGAAGTCTCGTTGTCGAAGGTTGGGTAGGAATCGAAGTTGGAGAAGCTTGCAGCGTGAATGTCGGCGGGAGTTTCCTTGTGGACGAGGAGGAGAAGCAGACTCGTAGATGGATCGTCGGACCAGATTGCCGCTAGCGAATGGATCGTCGGTGGAAATTCTTGAATGAAGATCTTCTTGAGTGAAATCAGAGCTGCGTCGCTTGTCTTTGACGAATAAATAGAATCGGCGGTGATTTTGAAGCGTCATTGCTGTCGGCTGAAACGGCGGCGTTGCTTGAAGATGGAAGAGCGGCGCTCGTTGGTGATGGAAGCGGTGGCGTCGGTTGAAATCCTTCGAGCTGCTCAGCAGATGGAGCGAATCGGTGCGCTTGGTTGAGTCGAAAGAATCCGAAGCGTTGTTGGTGGCAGATTTCTTCGACTCAGCAACTGGTAAAGCGGTGGGAGGGAGGATGCGACTGTATTGGTTGAATCGCAGCGCCAGATGGATGAATCGGTGTGCCTGTTGACGAATGAGAGGAGCTTTGTGTTAAGTGTCTTGATTACCCAATAAGCTATTCATCGTTTCTCTCCTGCACTTTTCAAATCAAAGTTAAGTGTCTTGATTACCCAATAAGCTTTGTGTTCCAGTTCGACCGGCAGATGTCATGACTTGCCATAGACCATCTGGTATGGTGACATCCCAATTGCAGTTTTGTAGGCTGTACGGTATGCCCACAGTGTATCGTCGAGTTTGAGCGATCAATCGGACCGAGATTTTGCAACAGTCTTTTCCAGAATCCTTTTCAACTCTTTGTTCGAAATCTCTGCCTGCCCACTTGTCTGGGGGTGATAAGGTGTTGCCATTTTGTGGGTTACACCATACTTTTTTAACAGGCTTCCAAAGTTCCTCTCGATGAAATGAGATCCACCATCACTTATAACGGCACGTGGAACTCCAAATCGGGGAAATATTACCTTCTTAAACATTTTGATCACAACATTTGAATCGTTTGTTGGAGATGCTAAGGCTTCTACCCATTTCGACACGTAGTCGACAACGACCAGAATGTACTTTTCTAACTCCAGAATCTCATTAAGTGGCATTTCATCTCTTCTCGAAATGTTGCCCGTCCGTTGGCATCGATTACAGGATTTAACAAAGTTATGTGCGTTGCGGAATAAGGTGGGCCAGAAGAATCCTGATTGAAGTACTTTAAATGCTGTTTTTGAAGTTCCGGCATGCCCTCCATAGGGCGAAGAATGACAGTGTTCTAGGATTTCTAGTACCTCATCCTCGGGTACACATCGTCGAAAAATTCCGTCAGGGCATCGTCGACAAAGATATGGGTCGTCCCAGTAAAAGTGTTGTACGTCAGATAAAAACTTCTTTCTTTGTTGAAAAGACAGATTGGGTGGAAGAATGTCAGAGGCTAAGTAGTTTACGAAATCAGCGTACCAGGGTGCATCTTGTGTAACTACTTTGAACAACTTCTCCTCTGGGAACGTATCATTGATCTCCAAGTCGTCACAAGTATCTTATTCTCTATTCAAAAGCAAACGCGACAAATGGTCGGCCACAACATTTTCAGCTCCCTTCTTGTCTCGTATCTCCAGGTCAAATTCTTGAAGGAGAAGTATCCATCGTATCAGTCGTGGTTTTGCGTCCTTTTTGCTTACCAAATACTTGATTGCGGTGTGATCTGTATAAACAATAACTCTCGAGTCAATCAAGTAAGAACGAAATTTATCGAATGCGAAGATGATGGATAAGAGCTCCTTTTCCGTTATTGCATAATTAATTTGAGCCTCGTCTAAAGTACGGCTGGTATAATATATTGCATGAAGTTTTTTGTCTCTTCTCTGCCCTAGGACAGCCCCTACGGCGAAGTCGCTCGCGTCGCACATCAGCTCAAAAGGTAGATTCCAATCAGGGGCTGAATAATCGGTGCGGAGATCAAGGCCTTCTTGAGCTTTTCAAATGCCTGCAAACAGTCATCATTGAAACAGAATTCAGAATCCTTACAGAGCAGGTTGGCCAGTGGTCGGGCTATCTTTGAGAAGTCTTGTATGAATCTTCTGTAGAATCCGGCATGTCCGAGGAAACTACGGATTCCCTTCACTGAGGTTGGAGGATTCATTCTTTCAATCACTTGCACTTTAGCCTGGTCAACTTCTATCTCGCGTTCAGAAATAAGGTGTCCTAATACGATCCCTTCTTGTACCATGAAATGGCACTTCTCCCAGTTCAGTATGAGGTTTACTTCCTCACATCGCTGTAACACCTTAGAAAGATTAGCTAAGCATGATTCAAAGGATCGTCCATACACTGAAAAATCGTCCATGAAGATATCCATAAAATCCTCGTTATAGTCGAAGAAGATTGCCATCATGCATCGTTGGAATGTGGCTGGAGCGTTGCAGAGTCCAAATGGCATCCTTTTGTATGCAAACGTACCGTATGGACAAGTGAATGTCGTCTTCTCTTGATCCTCTGGGTGAATTGGGATCTGTAAGAAACCAGAAAACCCGTCGAGAAAACAAAAGTAAGCATTATGGGCAAGACGGTCAAGCATTTGATCGATAAAGGGTAGAGGAAAGTGATCCTTTCGCGTTGCTTTGTTGAGCTTCCGGTAGTCGATACACATTCTCCATCCGTGTACAGTGCGGACCGGAATTAGCTCGTCTTGCTCATTTTTGACAACAGTCATCCCGCCCTTCTTAGGCACAACGTGGATAGGGCTCACCCATTGACTATCTGAAATCGGGTAGATGACTCCCGCGTCCAAAAGTTTTAGGACTTCCTTCTTCACAACCTCCTTCATGTTTGGATTCAGTCGTCGTTGAAATTCAACAGAGGGTTTGCTTTCCTGTTCCAGTAGAATTCTATGCATGCAGACGGTTGGGTCGATTCCTTTGATGTCATCTAGGGAATATCCAATGACCCTTTTGTGGAGTTTAATTTCAGCAAGCAATTTTGCTATCTGAGTGTCAATCAAATTTGCATTCACAATCATAGGTAAAGTAGAATTGTCATCTAAAAATTCATATTTCAGATTTTTCGGAAGAGATTTTAACTCTATTTTTCTTTCTTCACTGGTCTGTGGCGTCGTCTTATCAAGATGTTCAATCCTTGCGGCTGAGTTCATTTCCTGAGTATCTTTATTTTCTACTGTCGTCGAACTATCTGAAAGGCATACTTCTGGCGAGTAACCAATCACTTCATTGGTTATTGGATTATCAACGTCGGTTGCAGTGTTAATGATATCCAGGTTACAGCATGAACCTGTGATAGAAGGATATTTCAAACTTTGTTTCAGATCAAATTCGATAGCGTTCTCACCGATGTTTAGGGCTATTTTTCTATTCTTCACGTCAATGACTGCCCCGGCGGTTGCAAGAAATGGCCTTCCTAGAATTATTGGGAGCTTTGCGTCCTCTTCCATTTCAAGCACGACAAAGTCGACTGGGATGAAGAAGTTCCTGACCTTGATTGGGACGTCTTCAAGAATTCCTGCCGGTTTTCGTACCGAGCGATCAACAAGTTGTAGAGAGATGGGTGTTTCTTTGATATCGCCGATGTCCAGCTTCCTGCATATCGAAAAAGGCATTAAGCTGACACTGGCGCCTAAGTCGCACAGTGCATTTTCAAAAGACAGATCCCCTATTTTGCATGGTATTGAAAAACTGCCCGGATCTTTCAGTTTCTCTGGAAGCTTGTCCTGAATAATGGCGCTGCAATCTTCAGTTAGCGCCACTGTGCCCGGCTCCTCTAGCTTCCGTCGGTTTGAAAGAATATCTTTCAAAAACTTAGCGTATGTGGGCATCTGTGTTAAAGCTTCTGTGAAGGGGATGTTAACATACAATTTTTTCAAAATCTCCAAGAATTTTCCAAATTGCTTATCCATCTTCGCCTTCGCCAGTCTCTGAGGGAATGGAACCGGTGGCTTATAGGGTGGCAGTGGCACGTAAGCTGGTTCATCCACACAATCTCCTTTCTCTTCATTGGTTTTCTCGGGTCCGGGCGTGTTGCTGGTGGATGCGTCAGGGCTCAGATTCTGGTCAGGTACTCTAGGTTCTTCCAATTGTTTACCACTGCGAGTTGTAATTGCACTGCAGTTCTCTCGTGGGTTCTGTTCGGGCCGGGAAGGTAATCTACCTGTAGGTCTAGACAGACTGGTGGCTAGGTTTGCTAGTTGAGTATCTATTTGCTTGTTGTGAGCTTCAATAGAGTCCAGTCTAGAGTACACTTGACGCATCATATCATTGGCACTCTCATTGGTCTTGACTTGAGAGGACATGAAATTCGATGTTTGAGTGATGAAGTTTTCCATGATAGCTTCAAGAGATGATTTCTGGGGTTGAGGTTGGACATATGGCTTTGTTGTTGGGTAGCTTGGTTGGAATCCAGGGGGTGGTCTATAGTTCTGCTGAGGAACAGGATTTGTGTTGTTTCTGTAAGAAAAATTGGGATGGTTTTTCCAACCTGGGTTGTAGGTGCTTGAAAATGGGTTCAGTTGAGGTCTAGGGTTGGAGTTTCCTACAGCATGAACTTGTTCAGTAGTCGTTGCGTCTTGAGAAATAACTAACTGACATTCAGTTACAGTATGCCCTGTCAATCCACATATCTCACAAGAGGAAACAGTTGCGCCAACAGGGTTCGTGTGGATAGAATCTAATTTGCAGGAGAGAAGATCTACCTTTGCCGCCAAAGAGCTCAGAGCATCAAGTTCATACTTGCCTGGTGTGTTTGTTCTTGCGGTGCTAACCCTCTCGCTGGACCATTGGTTGTGGTTGAGCGCCATGTCTTCAAGTAGATGCATTGCCTCATCCATGTTCTTGTTCATGAGGGCTCCTCCAGCAGCCGCGTCTACAGTGAGTCGTGTGTTATAATTCAAACCGTTGTAGAAGGTATGAATTATTACCCATTTCTCGAGTCCATGGTGCGGACATAGCCTCTGGAGTTCTTTGTAGCGTTCCCAGGCTTCGTAGAGAGATTCCCCTTCCCTTTGAGTAAAGCTTATGATTTGGTTTCGTAGCTGCACTGTCTTACTCGAGGGAAAGTATTTAGATAAAAATGCCTGGGAAACTCGCGCCCAAGTTGTCAACGATTCTTGCGGAAGTGTGTACAGCCAGCTTCGAGCTCTATCCCGAAGAGAGAAGGGGAAGAGTCTTAGTCGTAGCGCATCACTGGACACTCCATTCATCTTTGTTGTATAGCAGAATTCCAAGAATATTGATAAGTGCATGTTTGGGTCCTCATGTGGCGTGCCTCCAAACTGATTATTCTGGATCATTGATAACAAGGCAGGCTAAATCTCAAAATTGTTCGCTTCCACTGGTGGGCGAGCGATACTTGTATGAAGCCCTTGTACATTTGGAGCTGTGTAATCCGTCAAGGAGCGATTGTTTGCTGCCATCGTTAATTCAGATAAAGGGATTGGATCAATGTTACCTGTTTGTTCTCTTTCCCTCAATTCCCTGAGTTTCCTTCTCCGATGGAATGTTCTCTCGATTTCCTGGTTGTGATCGTATAAATCCTCAAGTCCTCCTGACCGAAGACTTCTGTGCATAAACAAAACTAAAAAATGAAAGTGAATGACGAAAGAAGTAAACGAAAACTTAGTCTATCGATTATTAGATTATTTCAATATTGGCAAAATACCGTCCCCGGCAACGGCGCCAAAAACTTGTTGCACAGATCCGCAAGCGCACGGCTTACCGATGTAGTACGTAAGATATCGTTTCCACAGGGACGGATCGTCAAGTACTGAATCTTCTGATCCTTGTTAGCTAAGTAATTAAAGTTGTCGGTTTGTTGCAGCTAATCAAACTTAAGAAAGCGTAGTAAAATGAAAGTTGTAACGATGAAAGAGATATCGGGATGCCGGGTTTCACCACGTCATTGAACTTATAAGTGTTTTGAAATGTATTGCTTTGATAATCTTAGAAAACCAAGGAAGTGTCCTCTTGAGCCGTGCCCCTCTCGGGTGCACGACTCAATAACTGAGTTCGTCTCCTCCTCTCGCGGTGGACAACTCCACAATCCACTTAGTTAGTCTCCTACTCTCGCGGTGGACTAAGCAGCTGTAGATCGTGTGAAATAGGACACCAAGATTCCCCAAGTGTGCTCTACGACTCTCGCAATAGAGCACACAAGATCGATCGAGGAGAATGCGTCGATTGTAATTCACCTCTCAGTTATTACCACAAACGACTAAGGTGAGAATCGTTTTGGCCAAGAAACGATAATCACAATTGAGATAAACAAGATCAAATGATTTCAAAAGATTTCTCACAAAGCGATTCTTAACATAGATACTTTAATTCAAAAGATGGGCTATGCCCGAATCCCGATAGAGGTTTTAAGCTACTACACACATGATTACGACAAGAGCAAGATTACAATGCAGGATGTAGAGGAAACTGAACAAATCAAGAAGGGAAAAGAAATTAAGACAAATTCCTTCTCTTCTTCTTTGATGTCGCCTCCTCTTCTTGGAATGGTGCACTTCTTGCCTTGGAACCAAGCGTTCAGCACTTAAGCGCAATCTTCTTCTCACCGTCCACCCACACCCCCCCATTCTCAAGAGAGAACTCTTCTTCTTATAGTCTCCAAGGTGCCTTTTCATGGTGTCTCTTGAAGGGGGCGCCTTTTTCATGAAGTCTCTTCAAGGAGGTGCCTCTTCGAGGTGGCTTTTCAAGGAGGTACCTCTTCATGGTGCCTTTTAGAGGAGGCGCCATTCATGAAGACTCTTCAATAAAACGCTATTCATGAATCTCTTTAATAAAGCCACATTCATGAATGTGGCTCATTAATGCTTGGCCATGAATGAAAATGGCGTGTACTCCTTTTAGCTGGCGTGTGTCTTCTTGAGCTCGCGTCTGAAGTTATTTATCTTGTCATGAGTTTGGATTCACTCGGATATGCGATTGTGCATCTGTATAACTCTAGAAACGAGTGATTTGTCCTGTATTTAACAAATATGACAAGTAGTGAAGCTTCTGAAGAAAATTAGTGAAATAAGCTAAGAAGAGCTGTAGAAGCATCAAAATATGTCTCGATTTACTGGGAAGTAGTAGTTAAAAGGACTATATAAATACGAGACATCACCTTGTCAATATACCTAGATGCTTTGATAACATGTTGTATCTATCCGATGTGATTTCATGATTTTGTTGATAAGCTTTGAACCTTGTTGATGAATACTTCCTAAGCACGTAAAAGCCTAAGTCGTAGGTCCTAGCTGAATTTTCTTATTTTCATCGATTGATATTTTTCTCATTCATGACCGATTCTTGTTCATTTACCTGATTTATGATTGATTTATGCTCCCACACTACATTAAGGAGCATCATTCATGTTGAGCAACTAGTCACTCGATTCCTTATACACTGGGGACTTTAGGATCGAACTTTGATAAGCTTTGAGTCTAGGAAATATCTGTGCATCAACATGAGTACTAATTGTTTTGAAGATTATAAACCAAACCACTTGACACACACTTACCACCCTTAGTAACTCTCAGTTTTAGTTTTGGTTCGAGCTCCTCTGACTTGGCACCGTGAAAGAAATAGAAGGAAAAGAAAAGAGGAAAACAAAAGGTAGTGGTACCAAAGTTACAACTTGGCACTTCCCGACAAAAGGAAAAGAAAAAAAAAAGAGAGCAATGGTACCGAAGTTCTGACTTGGCACTGCGACTAAAAGAAAAGGAAGTGATAGAAAAGAAGGGGCAGTGGTACCGAAGTTCTAACTTGGCACTGCAAACCAGAGAGAAAAGAAGGCAGTGGTACCAAAGCTACGGCTTGGCACTGCAGAAAAGAAGAAAAAAGTGTGATGGTACCGAAGTCATGAGTGAGGCCTTTACTACCACTTTAGAGTTTACCCTTTTGGTGCTTTAAGTGTATTAGTGTTTCATGTGGTAAGGAACTATTTTTATCTAATACTATCATACAACTGTTGCACATAGATACAACATGGATACTCTGCTTTTCATCTTGACATCTTTAGAGTCTACAAGTGATTTGTGCATCCTATGACTAGCTGTGATCATTTCACATTTATAGATCATTGGAGAGTATAACTTCAATTGAACGACCCTCATGGAACTTCATTTCTTTCTTTTTGCTTGAGGACAAGCAAAGATTTAAGTCGTAGGTATTCTGTTGACACATATTTATATAGAGTTTTACATGCCATTTTACTGATAAAATCATCCCCATTTTACGACTTTAAGCCTCATAATTACCTTTATTTGGATACATCTATGGAATCTGCACCTCTCTTGGTATTTTTATATTTTCAGGTCAAAACGACCACAAAAAGGGTAGATTTTGGAACTTTTGCAGTAGAGGAGCTCATCCTAACTCAAGATGATCCTAAATGGAAGATTTCGGAGTCATGGAGGGCTTTATCAGAAATCTCGACTGGATCCCGATCAGAATCATGCCCGTGACTCGTCTCCGCACTGAAGCTGCAACTGATAAATCACGATCGGGTCACGACCAAATTCACGCCCGTGATTGCGGAGCTGCCTATTATGAAATCACGATTTTCACCCAGATTTCTTTGATCTAACCCTAAGGAAAACTCGGGGGCGTTAAGGACCTTTCTCCCCCATTGATAAAGGAATCATGGAGCAGCCTTTTTAAGGCGAAATCCTTCCACAACGTTATGATTTCGTGAGGAAGGTTGGCTGGCAGCATTTGCAGAGTATGGAGCCTGGCGGCAGAGTCTTCTTTCGGCTGAGCAGAGATAGTGGCTGCAGCGCCTTTAGCAGGGTACGGGAAGAAGGTAAAGATACAGAGGGGACAGGAATAAAAGGAAGAGAAGAGGAGGAGAAAAGGAGAAAAAGAAAAGGGATCAATCGTTCGGCAGAGGGACGAGGCAGAGAGTGCTATCCTTGCGAGGAGGAGGAGAAGAAGAGCTGCGCACCCGTATCTATTGAAGACATCTTTGTTGCGTAAGCCTCTTGAGAACTAATCTGTAAGAAAGACCTTGTGTTCTTATTCAATTTGCTGCGCTCATTGTATAATCTTTATAGAGCAACGTAGGATCTAATTTTCTTTTGCAATTCCTGTGCAAGATCTGTTGTTGTGTGAGATGTTTATGGCTAAGAACATTATCTTTTCTGTTACCATGAACATGATAGGCTAAACTCCTTAATCATGATGTGGGATAGCCCTTGACGAATTACTAGTTGTAATAGTTTAGCTCTATGCGCCCAAAGTCCTTGCTCGACCCTATGAATACACATTGCCTGCATAGCCCAAAAGTGTATGCTTGAACCATTAGTTACCTGAGTGAGGTTTGTTAATCAGTATCTCTATGAGGAAAACTCGCTTGCAAATCTGTACTTACTCGTGGGACTATAGGGAAGCATAACCCGGAGGGACATGCTTGAGCCTTGAATCACTCTAGTAAGGTTTGTCAATCAGCATCTCTAGGGGAAAACTCGCATGTAGAGCTGTACTTACTCGTGGGATTATAAGGAATCTTGATGCTGCGGGGAGACTCCAGTCCGACTGCGCGTCAGACCCATTTGATTGAGGATTCATCCATTCCATTGGTGTGCAATGCCTACACTACCCGAAAGGGGGTGTTTGAGCCTTTAGTCGTCCCAAGTAAGGTTTGTAAATCAGAATCTCTATGAGAAAACTCGCTTGTAGATCTGTACTTACTTGCGGAGATTATAAGGAGCTTAGACACTGCGGGGAGACTCCAGTCCAACCACGCGTCGGAACCCTACGGATTGGATCGGTAATCGAGTCTGTGGATGCAGACGAGATTGTTGGAGGGGGCGACCTGCACAACAGGTGGCTAGACCCCTTGAATTGATAGGATATTGGCAATATGGTTGACTATTCAACTGTAAGAAGTCTGAGAGGTGAACCCATATCCTGATACATCTCCTCACCAGAATTCTCCCGTGCAATTTTCTCTGCTTACGTTCTTGTGCATTTAATTAGTTCAGTATTTAAACTTCACCAGTTTCGACGCCGTCTAGCTGGCAAATTCGAGATCTGTCGGTATTTGCCCATTAGTCCCTGTGGGATCAATATTTTATTACTTCAATAGACCCGTGCACTTGCGGGAAATGCCTACCTACATATGTGGGCGCTATCAAAACCTCAGTTAGATCCATCTGATTGGGAGATGGATGCACCACCACCTAGAGAGCCCACCATAGGTAGGTATGCCCGTCGTGACCGTGAGGATGATGGTGTCGTCCGAACTGTCCGTCGTAACCCACCCTTCTTTGACGGTATAGCCTGGATCCCAACATCTTCTTAGATTGGCTCCTATCCTTAGAACAATACTTTACCCGGTGCTCTATGCCTGAGAATCGCAAAGTTAAGTTTGCGAGCATGTGTCTAACTGGACCAGCTAAACTCTATTGGATTAATGTAGAGTGTCAGCTTGAACACAGTCATCAGTCCCCTATAGATCGTTGGGACGAAATGATGCAAAAACTTCAAGAAAATAATGTCCCTCACCACTTTAGGAGACAATTGTTAGAACAATACAACAATATTCAACAGGGCTCCAGCTCTGTTCGAGAATACATGGTTCATTTCGACGAACTTAGGATTCGATCTGATGTCCAGGAAGACCCCAAACTCACCCTAGCTCAATTTGAACAAGGGCTTCGGTCCGAGGTTCATCGAGAAATGGTCATACACACCATTGAAACTCTTGAGGTTGCTTTTCAAAGAGCCTGTGAAATTGAGCATTACCATAAGGTCGAGTCTAGACGACCACCACCTTCGGCCCCAACAAGGAGGCCTTCTGACCCAGTCATACAACCTTCACAACCTAGACCAGCAAACCCACCTTTCCCTACTCGCCCACCCATGATTGACAAGGGCAAGTCTGTTGTGAGAGAGACAAAGTAGGTCGAATGTTATAACTGTCATAACCTGGGTCATGTAGCTGCTAACTGCCCTGCCCTCACCAAGCCTTATTTACTAGAGAAGGGAGTTCACCCACTCAAGACCCAGAATAGCAAAATGACTACGATGACCATTCAGCTGGTGAGCAAACCAATAGTAATGACGAACTAGAACCAGTTGACACCCAACCTACCACTGTTGTAGTCCGATGTATACTAGTCCAACCCCAACCCACTGAGGATTGGCATCGTACTAGTATTTTCTATACGTACACTAAGTGTAATGGCCATGCTTGCAAAATAGTCATAGATGGTGGTAGCAGCATGAATATTGTATCTCAAACTCCCATCACAAAATTTGACCTACAACTTGAACCCCATCCGAAACCTTACTCGGTTGCATGGGTTGACCAGTCAAACATCCCAGTGACACACTGCTACAAGGTTCCCCTACATCTTGCTACCTACTCTGATCAAGTTTGGTGTGACGTACTGACTATGGATGTCGATCATGTCCTTCTTGGTCGACCATGGTTATACGACCTTAATATTACACATTTCGGTCATGATAACACATATATCTTTGAACATGAAGGTCGAAATATACGATTGAGACCCTCCCCTCCTAAGGAGTTGCGAGCTACGACTCCTAAGGGTATAGTCAAAACAGCTCCATCCAGCAACCCGACCTTGAATATTCTAAGACCCAAACCTTTCTAGTTAGCCACCCGAGAAACCAACGTCATGTATACTTTGCTGATTAAGAAGGTCACTCCTGATCTTGATATAACGAAGATAGGACTGCCATGTACCCAAGCCCATAATGATTCCATTTTTGTCGTCGTTGATCGCTTTTCAAAGATGGCCCATTTCATACCATACCAAAAGACGACAGATGTCTATCATGTGGCTACCCTCTTCTTTAAGGAAATTGTTCGTCTACATAGCATACCCGGACTATCATGTCTGACCAAGATGTACGCTTTGTAAGTTATTTTTGGAAAATTTCTTAGGCTTTGCTAGGAACAAAACTACAATTCTCCTCGGCTTACCACCCCCAAACGAACGAACAAACTGAAGTGGTCAATAGAAGTCTAGGAAATTTATTAAGATGTCTTATAAGCAACCATGTCACCACCTGGGATCAGATTTCACCTATTGCTGAATTTACATTCAATAGTGCTGTGAATAAAACAACTGGCCTTATCCCTTTTTCAGATTGTTCTTGACCTGTAACCCAATAAGCCTATTGAACTACTACCCCTACTAGTATCCTCTCGCACTTTTGAGTCAGCTGAAGCTTTTGCTAGACATATCCGAGAACTCCATACTGAAATCCGACACAAAATCTCCTGTAGCAATGATATGTACAAGGACTTGGCTGATAAGCATTGTAGGTTCCACACATTTCAAAAGGAAGATAGAGTGATGGTAAGGCTGAGAGCTGAGAGACTTACACCAGGATCTATTAAAAAGTTGTATGCGAAAAGTATAGGTCCCTATACGATTACTCGTAAAATAAGTGATAATGCCTATGTTGTGGACTTGCCAAAGACTCTGGGTATCAGTGTCATCTTCAATGTTGATGACATCTCACTCTATTATCCACCGATAGATCAGATGAACGACATAATTGTGGTACCGCTTCCCAAAGTGCCCTTTCCTTCAGAGCATACAATTGAGTGCATCATCAATGATCAGATCATTTTCCATCAAGATAATCAAGAGCACAGATATCTCATAGAGTGGGTAAATCCACCAAAGATAGAGAAAACGTGGATTCCAGAAGACGAATTACGTGAGCTCGCACCAGACCTTCTAGAGTAGCACCTGGAGAATCATTCACCGGAGGTGAATTTTCCCCGGCCCAGGGGAATTGATGGGGTCCAAACCCAATTCGACGGTCCAAGTGAACTCGAAAAAAAAAGACTAACACGAATTCAGGATTGATCGACACTAATGACGACATTGATCTTACACGTGTTACGATGACAACTATCATTATTACACTGATAACACAACTTATGATGATGCCTGCCATTATTACACTGATGACAAAAGTTACGATGACACCTACCACGTCTTTCCATGACTTCTGACATTATGACGTGCTAAAATATTTTGTTATTGGATGGTCCAATTTTAGACACATGTCACGATCTGATCCATCCAAATAGCTTTAAATAGGTATCTAGTGTAATGTAATAGATAGTCGAGCTGAATGAAATCTAGTAAACTTGTGTTCTTGAGTTTGTGTTAACATTTTGGTTCCTCAATTCCCTGTCTCCCTCTGTCATCGCCAACCCAGCACCGCTGCCCTCTCCACATTCTCCGCCTCCGCTCCGTCGCACGTAACCCCTTTCTTCCCCAATTCAGCCTTCACCAGCAAAGCTCGCGCACATCTCCCCTCTCGGTTTCCTCCGCCACCATTTCTTCCCCTTTACACCGTCAACACCTCACCTCCATCCTATCACCATCTACTGCCGCTCACACGAGCGATCAGTCCCGACTCTGTTCATCTCCAGCCACCCCAAATCAAGGCTCGTCCACATCCGACCTCAGTTCCATCGCCATCGACGCCAGCTTCCGCCTCCCGCGTTCTTCCCCGCCAGAGGTTCTCCTCCAGCTAGCCGTCAATGCCAACAACACCGCCCAAAGCCCGTCGTCGCCCCTCTTTCCTCATCGCCTTCGCCCCACCTGCACCGTTTCTCCACCCGGAATCGATGAGGCGGAACTCCAGAATTGAAGCCCCAGTGTGTTGCCATTTTGCCGAACCACCTCGCTATCCAGACACGACGCGAACAGAACTCTCGCCTCCGTCCCGTTGCTTCGTCTCCGATTCGCATCGCCTCGACGAAATCCGCTGCCAACCCCTTATTCTGCCTCACCTCCGCCCTAGCGTCGGACCTGCCCTAGGTCGTCGCTGACCTGCTCCACCATCATGCGGCAACGTCGCCGACCTGCTGCAACCGCTGGACTTTCGCGTGGGGGGAAGGCGGCGTGAAAGGAGAGTCGGCAACCAAGCCGACTCGAAAGAGCCTAACAAATAAAAAAAAAGAAAAAAAAAATAAAACAGAAAAAAAGGTTACTGTTATTGTTGAGCCACATTACAACCCAGCCTATCTTCAAACTACACTCCCAACAACAGCCCAATAGATCTAGTCCATAGCAGCCCAGCAGGTGATCCAGCTCAGAGAAAGCCCAATTTTTTTGGCTTCGTCCACACAAGTATTATTACATATATTTTATAACTCGTATTTGACCTATATTCACGCACAACTTGGGAGATTTTCATTACGTGTGCTTGTCTCGACCCCTTTAACCCCATCTCCTACCCCTCCTCCATCAATAACAAGAATCGCGGCCACCGATCAGTGCTGCGGATCTTGCAATCGGCTGCTCCAATGCACTAATCATGGAACTGGGAGTCGAGGATGGGGAAGAGGGGATGGCACAGAAGTTCGACAAAGATCCGTCAACCGGTTGGCGGTGGCTGCGTCAGTGGCGGTTGCAAGAGAAAGGCGTGATTCTGGAAGCATGTAGAGGGGTTACACCCTGATCTGTGGCGACGAGTGGATGGGAAGGGGGAACGGCATGGGCGGACAACATAAGTGTTGGTGGTGGTGGAAGAGGAGAGGCATACGAACGTGGAAAAGTATGCAACGATAGTTGATGCTGAAGTGGCGTTGTGGGAAGTTGATGGTGTACGGACGATGGGGCCAGTTTGGGGCGGCTGGAGCTTCTAGCTGGTTTGACCAGAGCTGGTCTAACTAGAGCTGGTTTAAAAAGCTGAGGCTGTTTGGGTATTTTAGCTAGTTTGATAAGCAATTGTGAGCTGTTGTGCTGTACTGTTTGGTTCTATTTAGAAAATATTTTTAATTTATAATAGAAATGAAATTTTTTTAATATAAAGGCATATATGAAATATAAAATTACCTAACACAACAATAAATATGTTTTAAACTATTACATACATTAATTTAAGATTAAAATAGATAATATTTTTTTCAAGAATTTCCTAATTTTTATTTTTTAAAAAATTTTTAAAAAATAATCATACAAATATAAAATTTTAAAATTAAAAAAATAATTATAATGTATTACAAATATAAATTTTACCTACACTTATTGTATGCTAACAATCTATATAATTTAATTTTTATTACATATTATTAATTTAGATAGAAATATTTATTCTCTTGTTTTTAGGGTTTTTAATTATTTTAATTTTGAAAATTTATATTTAATAATACTTGATAAAAAAATTAAAAATAAATAAAATAAAAAACCCAAATCCCAAATCCCACTTCGTCGTCGCCATGCGAAGATGGGGTTTGGGATTCCAGATCACTATGGTCGGCGCCTTGCCAGCGGCTCGGCGACGGGCAGTCATTGGGATGGGAAGGTGCGGCGACAGGCAACGGGAAGGTGTAGCGACGGAAGGTGCGGCAATGGGAGGAAGCGGCGACGAGAGGGCGAGGAATGATTGAGGAGGCGAAGACGGGAGGAAGTGGCAACGGGCGAGCAAGGAACGACAGGAGTTGGTGGCAACACCGAAGGCTGCGACCGGCGGAGGTGGCGATGAAGGCAGAGATGAAGGTGACAAAGGACCTCGAAGTTGGAGAGCTGGAGGCGTTGAAGGCGGAGATGCTGAAAGCGAGAGTCAAAGGCGGAGATGAATAGGGAAGCCGGAAATAAAGAGGAGTCGGCGTACATAGCTGATCCGGCGAGATGACGACAGGTAGAGGCGGCGACGGGCGAAGGCTTGGACGAACGAGAGATCGTGAGCAAAAAAATGCAAATCACTGTAGTTGGAAATTTCATAAGCTCGTGAGAGGCCGCTGCCCATCAACAGTGCAGCTTCTCAGCTATGAACTGAGAAGCTGCACCCCAAACGGAACTGCTGCTAGCTTTTGCTGCCCGCAAACATATAAGCCCTCTAGAAGCCGCCCCAAGACCCAAACGAGGCCGATGATGGTTGAAAGCAACAACCCTCCGATCAAATCCTAATAGGCTAAAACTAGTGTATTATGTACTCTAATAAAAGGCCATCCAATATGTGTACTCCTATTAAATAGTAAATTTGATCCACCTTATTATTTTTAAAAAAAATTATCATCTAAAAACATGTGATTAAAATATTTTAATCTTAGACTATAATGTTTATTATTATTATAAGTCATTATATTTACGTTATTTTTTATAAGACTTAATGACACTTTCTTATTAAGTACACGTAATATACTTATATGATTCGCTGGGTTAGGGGTGAAGATACTGAAATGCAAAGGCCTCGTACATCTATTCGTATCCAGTCCTAATACCCATGTCTATATGAGGCAATATGGTTCGGTTTAAAAACCATACTTTTGATAGTCAGTAAAGCCAAGTGAAACTATAAAACAATCTTACAATAAGTTCAAGTTATTTATTATCCTAGCCTTGCAAAGACATAGGATCACCACTATAAGAAAATTTCCAAGCCAAGTAGAAGTAAATATCATGGAACTTGCTCATGACCTATGAAAAAAATTTAAAACACCACCGGTAACTATCAATCTAATGTTATTAAATTCAATCAAAATATTGATTCGTACCACTGTATCAGTCCTAAGTTAGAACGATCTATATTGATATTAATCATAAATTTATATATTCTTAATTTTTGTTGAAAATATGATTAGTTTCAAAAATTATTTTTTTATATATAGACAAGTAAAGTAATGAGAGCGGAATTTGACCCCAAGATCTTGTTAATAATAACAAGAATTCTTACTAGTTAAATTAACACTCTTTTTAAAAATTATTTTTTTTGAAAATATAATTATCTTTAAAAATTAAGAGTATAAAAAAAATTAAGGTATGATTAACCCACCATTACTTGCGCAATTTTCTCTTTATCTTTTTCGATCAATGGAAGATTTACAAAAAGATTACGAGCTTCCGATCCGTTTCGCCTCTTGGCGGCGCTCAGTAGATGAGAGAGCGGCTCATCTCGCTCCTCCGCCGCCCCGATCGCCACCTCGGCCAACTCCACGCCTCTCTCGTCCGGTCCCATCCCGACCTCCTACCTCTATTCCTCGAGAGCCTCCTCGACAGTCTACCCCTCTCCGCCGCATCCGTAACTTACGCCCTCAAGGTGCTCGACTCATTTCCTCAACCAGACCCCCACCTCTGCAGCGGCGTCGTCTCCGCCCTCTCGAAGATCTCCCTCCACCGCGAGGCTATCGCGACCCTCTTCTCCGCCCATCGGAAGGCCACTCCCATCTCATTCTTCTCCATCCCACCCGCCCTCAAATCCTGCGCCTGGCTGCCGGCCGCCGAACAGGGCCGGCAAGTTCACTGCCACGTCTTGGTTCGCGGTCTCGGTTCAAATGTTTTCATCCAAGCTGCATTGATCGATTTCTACTGCAAGACCGGCGATTTGGGCTGCGCTCGGAGGGCTTTCGACGAGCTACATCTCAAGGACCCAGTACCCGTCAACTGCCTTATCTCTGGCTACTCTAAAGCCGGGAATGTCGTCGAAGCGCGGAGGCTGTTCGATGAAATGCCTAAGAGGACGTCGGCTTCTTGGAACTCGATGATCTCTTGCTACGCCCATAGCGGGGACTTCGCCGAAGCCCTCCAGCTGTTCGAGCGAATGCAGCAGGATAAAGCCCGACCCAACGAGATCACCGTCGTTACGCTTTTGTCTATCTGCGCCAAGCTGGGCGACTTGAATACTGGAATCAAGATTACTTCACTGATCGCCGACTTGGGCCTGCGTAAGGATTTGATCGTGCAGACTGCGGTGCTTGAGATGTACGTCAAGTGTGGAGCCGTTGACGATGCACGCAAACAGTTTGATGAAATGCGGAGGAGAGATGTTGTGGCGTGGAGCGCCATGATCGCTGGCTATGCACAAAACGGAAGGTCAGACGAGGCGCTTGAGCTTTTCGAGAGGATGAAGGCAGATAATTGCAAGCCCAATGAGGTTACTCTTGTCAGCGTCTTGTCTGCATGCTCCCAACTGGGTTCTGTCGAAATTGGTGAGCGCTTAGGAAGCTACGTTGAGAACCAAGAGATGTCAACAGGGGTTTATGTTGCTTCAGCTCTGGTCGACATGTACTCCAAGTGTGGCAACATTGGAAGAGCACGTAGTTTCTTCAGCATGATGAAGGAAAGGGATGTAGTAACTTGGAACTCGATGATCGCCGGACTAGCATTAAATGGTCTTGCAGAAGAGGCTTTCGATCTCTACCGAAGGATGCAGATAGAAAACTTCACACCAAATGACATCACCTTCGTCGGGCTATTAACTGCCTGCACTCATACTGGCCGAGTCGAAAAAGGACTAGCCATATTTCATAGTATGAAACTGGAACATGGCATTGCGCCAAAGATCGAACATTGCGCTTGCGCGGTTGATCTTTTCTGTAGGTCTGGACTCTTGGAAGATGCTTACAAGTTCATCTGCGAACTGGAAGTGGAGCCTAATGTTGTTATGTGGGGCACTCTCTTGAGTGCATGTAGAGTTCATTCAAATGCAGAGCTTGCTGAGATATGCGTGAAGAAACTACTGGTTTTAGAACCAAATAACTCATCTAATTATGTTCTTCTCTCGAATATTTATGCTAATGCAGGCAGATGGGAAGAAGCAAGAAAGATGAGAGATCTGATGAGGAGCAAGAATGTGCAGAAGCTGTCTGCTTATAGCTGGATAGAATTGGATGGTGAAGTTCACAAGTTTCTGGTTGAAGATATGTATCATCCGAATTGCAAGGAAATATACGAAGTTGTTGATTGCTTAGGCTTACAATTGAAGTGGCTTGGTTATGATCATGAATTGGAGCTCGTTTAACATTTATTGAGTATCTTGGATGAAGAGTAGATTTGAGTACTTGCCAGCCTTGAGAGGTAATGATCAGATGACACTGAGACTCAATTTTTTTTTCCTATGATGATATTTGATGTCACAGTTTTTTTGGGAATAGTCAAATCTGAAATCTGGTCTATACTAGTCAAACTCTGGATTTTGAATACTTCTATTTGTCATACAATCCATGGACAAGAGATTCAGAATCTCCTGAATTGTTTATGATAGAATTAGGGTATGGCCTGTTTGTACCAATAACACGGAATTATGTAATTGGTGAGAACAGTTGTTCATTCTTTCTACTATGAAAGTAAGTGCCATCCGAAATATTTGGGTTAACATTTCTATATTGATATGTGGGTTCATCAGGGTTGTAGGAGTGGATTTAGATAGGCATGGAGCAAACATAGATTGGTCAAAAGAAAAGTTCATAAACTAGAGGGAAATGATAATGGGCTCCTAGGAGAGATGGCCAAAAGCCTTGTAAGGATCAAGCCAGTTTTTTTTTTTTTTTTTTTTTTTTAAAAAAGACTGCTGAATGGCTTCAGAAGTATGAGTGGAATGGGCTAGTTCTTGATTGTTCAAACAAGATATGTATAAGGACCTTTTTTATTAACCAAATTTAATGGATAACGATAAACGTTTTCATTGTAGGGTATTAATGCAAATGATTTTTCATTTCTTATTCCACCTCTTTTTATTCCCACTTATCCTTTTCTATGCACAGTTGGGAATTTTGTTGAGGATGGAAATATTCTTGAAGAAAAGAGGAGATTTGTGTGCTTCAACTTGAGGTAGGCTTTCTGCTTTCCCTTCTTGCATGAAAATAAAATGTTTGAACTAAAGTTTAGTTGTTGATTATATTATCAAAATATTCATAAAATGTTTAAATTAAACTTGTGCAAGTGTAATAATTTATTTTTATGATTTATAAAATGTTTGAATTCGCTAAATCCTAGCTTTACTCAAAGCAAAACCCGAGCTCAATCATGGATCAAACTTGTGCAAACGGTTTCAAAGGGCATATAAACTATTTATAAAATATTTGTTTGGGATATTTCATGAGTTGTATTGTATATATATTTCTAGAATATATGATTTATGTGGAAGTACGATCATGTTTAAACTAAAATGTTATGTGCATACAAAAAGATGAAGATGGTCTAATCGAAAATGTTTATATATGTATAATACTTTAATTATAATAATTATATAATATATTTGTTTATTAGCATGAGCTATGTACTTCTAAAGTTTGATATGAATTATGAAACATTTTTTATATGATAAATGAATCATTATTCATTTATATTATATTTTTGTGTATGTGATAAATTATAATTAAATTAATAAAATCTACAGTATTACTATAACTTAATTAATAAGTTACACTATGTGAATTATTAGACGTGATAGTAATTGTCATTGAGCACATGGTATATAAGTATATATGATGCAAAGACAATTGGTATGATGGTTATATGTGACAATGATATGATATGAGTTTGTGAAAATGATACTTTGATAATGGCATATGACTATGATATGATACAAATTCATCTGTTACTTCTCATTTTGTCATTCAATCTCTAATAATGTTCTTTCTTGGCAAGAATTTATTTTCCTCAAAAGAAGCCTATTCAGTAGAATATTGATCTCTATTTTTAGAATTGTTTGAAGTTACATAGCATTGAAATCTTAAGTTAACTAAGGCACTACTTAGGAAGGTATATATGATGCTTGAGCTGGGTAAGGCAAAAGAAATACTTTCTATTCAAGAATCAGTCATGAAACATTGTAAACAAAATTACATTTAGATGCAAATTATGTATATAATTGGATTTGTAATTTACTCACTACTATTGTAGAGTGAAATTAGGGTGTAACAATTTGAATTTATAAACATAATTTAAGATGGATTGTTAAAATTTTACCTAGAATCTTACAAGAAAGTTGTAGAAGAATGTTGAAGAATCTAGGGAAAAACAACAAAGATAGTATGCCCATAAGATATATAAAGGAAAACCATTTTCCATTATAAGGGATTTCCATTCACGCAAAATGTCAAAACAACGGAAGAAAAATAGAAATGCTTCGGATACAATAATATATGTGCCTTTTATATATGTTATGTTTGAATGGCCCTTATTATAAAGCCCTCAAGGTACTTACCGTTGTCACACTGCTATTGTGGGTGCAAAGTCTATCAACCCAAAATGAATAATCACTCATTTTGTAATTTTTTTTCCCACTCAAAGTCTTCCTTTGTTGCGGCCCAATAGCTGTGGCATGGCCCATTAGTTTGCTGCTGCTGCCTATAGTCAGGTTTGTGTAGTTTAGTTTCACATATGCCCATTAGTGAAGAATAAAGACCTCATTTTATGGGATTTGTCATAGGTGAAAGGTACACTAACCTAAGATAACTAGCTACTTATATGAGATTGCCTTTCAACCAGATTAGCACATGAATCATTCTCTCTTTTAGAGACTACTAGACGAGCACCTTACCTATCCCCTCTAAGATGCTTAGCCTAAGTTATCTCGTGATAGCAGTCTCAACCTCATCTAAAGCGTCCTATAAAAGAGAAAAATTCCTACGCAGGTACCCTGCCCAAGAGTTGTTAAAAAGGGTAGCCATAAATCTTCACTCAAAATTTTATTTTTGTGGATTGACATATTCACGATAATTTACACACCGAGAGCTATCAAACGATACTAATATTATCGTGGATGGATGTTTTCATGATGAGAAAAATTAAATTTTTAGAATCATAGAAATGTTGTACTATAGTAACATACTAAGATTCTATGATCCTAAAAATTTAATTTTTTTTTTAATATTGGTACCGTTGGGTAGCTTTCGGTGTATAGATCATCATGGATATATCAATAAAAATAAAATTTTGAGGATAATTTTATGGTCATCCTTCTTAACAACTCTAAGCAAGATACCCTGCCTAGGAATTTTTCTCCCTTCTATACGATTAGTTGTGGCTTCATGTACATGAAATCTCCAACAAAATATATATTCAAGCCCGAGTCCTAAGAATCATTGAAGACGGTGAAGTAAAGAAAGTATAAGTGACTTGATTACAGTACCCGATCGATCATCTTTACTTACAAATACGTAAATAATTAATTAACTAATTAATGAAAAAAGGCGAGAGAGAGTGCATATCCATTAGGCTGTGTTTAGAAATAATACTAAATCACGTGATAACAGAGAATAGATAGTTGACAAAATGAGAGAGAGAGCGGAGGCGGCAGCAAATCGAGCGAGGAGGAGAAAGAGATGGCGTTGGTGGCACTCCGAGCTGCTACGGCGGTGGCTGTGATTTTTCTTTGTTTGTTTTTTGCTCAAATCGAGCAGATAACTAAACAAGGAAAAAAGTATTAAATTTTTCTTTCATTTTTCATTCTAGCTTTTTCGTCAAGTGTGTCTAGATAAATTATGAAAAATTAATTTTTTCTATTTTTTCTTTATTTTTCTCCCCTAGTAACACCCGAAACGAGGGTAAAAATATTAAATTTTTTTTCTATTTTTTATTCAAACTTTTCCGTCCGTCTAGATAAACCACAAAAAATTAATTTTTTATTCCTTCTTTTGTGTTTCTCCCCCTAATAAACACGGTGTTAATGTTGTAGGCGTAGCCGCGTAGTGCGTGGAAAAAGTGTCGGCCATAGGAATTCCAAATTCTGCAGGCACCGCGCCCATCTCCGTCAATTTAATGCCAAGCCCATCCATGTGCTCCTTCATTCAATTCCTCAGCAGTCCCATGCTCTCCCATTTAAAACTTACATTTTCTTCTCAACCAATTCTATCCTAAGTGTCAGTTCCACTCTAATTTCTCAGAGTGTCAGTTCGTTTAACTGTTCGTTTTAAGATGGTGAGTTCAAATTCTATCGTAAGTGCAAATAATACCAAGTAATTGTTATTGATAAAGTAGACTAAACTGAGGCTATAGGATCACAATTCACAATACAATAAATACTAAAAGAGTAATGTGTGAATTGTATGAGAGCGTGATTCTGTTACCATAAATCTCTTATTGAGCATCAGCCTCATACTAGTTTAGGGTTGTTCCAAGTGAAATAATATATAGTTAATATTGAGAGAATCATCACTTGAGAGACACTTGAATTGAAGACCTAGGACTAAGCCACTTAGAAAAAAATTGTAAAGAAAAACTTTAAAGCCAATAATATATATATATTTTTTATCTTACACTATGATTGAATGCCCTAAGATAAACACCACTAAATTAGATAGCTCTAAGATACTACTCCCTATATTGAATCAACAATGCTTAAGATTTTTGTCTCCTCATTTAATCTTTCAATTCAATCTAAATTCTAAAGTCATGATCAATGCAACAACATTAGGTTGACTTTTAAAATTAGGTCAACAAATCCAATCCATGAGGTCGTTATGCGGAGAAAAAAAATCCTAGGTATGGATCTGCCTAGGCAACTTAGGCAAGGTCCAGTATTTTTTTTTTTAGATATCTCAACGTAATATATTTGCACTAACTTCAAAGCAACTGTAATTAATTTTTATAAATTTTTCATAAAATGCTGATCAAATTTCATAGATTTTTACTACATTTTATAGAAATTAATCAAATTCTATAAAATTTAATCAAAATTATCTGGTTAACATTGTACAAAATTTGATTAACATTCTATAAAATCTAGTCAAAATCTATGAATTATGATTAACATTTTAGGAAATCCAATCAAAATCTATAAAATCTCAGTAATATTGTACGAAAAATTTATAAAAACATATATATTAGTTTAAGATAGGCCTAAGATGTCTAGACAGCATCTATGCCTAAGATTTTTTTATTCTTACCAGTGTAGTCTCACTCTCTATATATGGATATCTCATTCATTGCCCATCCATATGCACATACACATGCACATACAAATGAAAGGAGTATGGTTATATTTAGTGATTATTAATTATGTATGACCTCACTATTTTTACATGCATGTACATATATACTTATGTATAAATATCTCCCATATCTCCAAAGTTTTGGGAGAAGAACAGCAAGCAAGCATGAGCACGGGCAGGTCAGCTCCCCCTAAGCTCATGCTTAAGCTCACCATCCTCCTCCTCTTAGGCCTAACCCTTACCCTGATCATCTCCTCCGATCAGCTCCCCTCCAAAGAAACCCTCCTTCTCTTCCTAGGCCGCCGGAAGCTGCCCATCCTATGTCTTCTATGGTGCACCTTTGTGTCCCTCATGGCGTACTTCCACTCTCGCCCCCTCCCGCTCCTCCTCCTGGACTACAGCTGCCACAAGCCCGAATCCGACCGCCGCAGCAGCTACGAGGTCTGCGAGTTCGTCGGCCGCCGCAGCCGCCGCCATTCGTCTGAGAGCGAGGCCTTCATGCGCGCCATCTACAGCAAGTCGGGCCTCGGCGACGAGACCTACGGGCCGCCCTTCATCTTCTACTCCAACGACATGAACAATAAGTTCAAGTACGCCATCCAGGAGGCCGAGGAGGGCATGTTCTCCGCCGTCTCCGACCTCCTCGGCAAGATCGACGTTGACCCTGGCCGAATCACAGTGGTCATTGCCGCCTGCAGCATGTTCTCCCCCGCTCCCTCCCTCGCCTCCATGCTCGTCCGACGCTTCAACCTGTCCCCCTCCGCCCGCACCTTCAATCTCTCCGGCATGGGATGCAGCGCCGGCACCATGTCCTTTGACCTCGCGTCGAGGATCCTCCACCGGAAGCGGGGCTACGCCCTCATCGTCGTCACCGAGAGCACCGGCCTCAATTGGTACCGGCCGACAATCGCTAGTGCTGCCACTATATGAAATATATAGTAAGATTTAGGCTTTCGATTAATTCGTAGCACGTGAACAGGTACTTCGGCGACAACCGGCACATGCTGGTGACGAACTGCATCTTCCGGGTGGGCACCGCGGCGGCGCTGGTGACGAGCGACCCGGCGGCGCGCGCCAGGGCGAAGATGGAGCTGGTGCGGACGCTACGCACGCACCACGGCGCGGACGACGCATCGTACAACGCTGCGATCCAGATGGAAGACGAAGAGGGCTACGTCGGCGTGGCGCTGACCAAGGACCTCATCCGCGTGGCGGGAGCAGGCCTCAAGGGGCACATCTCCACGCTGGCGCCGCGCGTGCTGCCCGTCTCCGAACTGCTCCGCTACGCGTGGAACGTGGCGCGGTCGCAGGTGGCGGGCAAGCACCGGAAGGAGGCGGGGACTGAGCCTCCGCCGCCGCCGCACGTCCCGGATTTCTTGACGGCGTTCGAGCACGTGTGCATACACGCGGGAGGCAAGGCGGTGATCGACGCGGTGGGGCGGCTGATGAGGTTCGGGGAGGAGGTGGTCGAGCCGGCGCGGATGTGCCTGCACCGATTCGGGAACACGTCGAGCAGCCTGGTGTTCTACGAGCTGGCCTACTTCGAGGCGAAGGGGAGGATAAAGAAGGGCGACAGGGTGTGGATGCTGGCGTTCGGGACGGGGTTCAAGGCGTGCAGCGCCGTGTGGAGGGTGCTCCGGGACTGCGGAATGGAGCCGGACAACCCCTGGAAGGACTGCATCGGCAGGTATCCGGTGGCGCTACCTCTGAAGCGGCCCAGACTCCAAGTGGGAGACGCCGGAGAAGAAAGAAGAACAGCTGTCCGTGCTTAATTAGTAAGCTCGATCGACACCAAATAATCAATCAAGATCGTCGATGTGCGTTTATTGCTGGATTTGGTGGATGAATGAATAGATTCGTGTTGGATTTGAAGCAATCTTGTTGCTAGCGTTGGTGTACGAACTAATAGTTTCATGTTGGATTTGATGGAATCTTGCTGCTAGATTTTGTGACTTCCGTATCTGTTGATTGATTTATCATTTCCAACAAAACACGAAACCCTTGTGATACGTTTCCATCAAACGCCAAAGTCAACGACTGCAAGAGCAATTATAATGGTAAAACTATACAAAAAAAGTAAATTGCAGTTGGTGTGACTTTACACTGGTTTTATTTCTTTTTCTCATTTTCTCTTTCTCCTCTTTCCATTTAATCACTATGAAACTCAGGTATTTAATTAAGTAATTATCAATACTCAATTCAAAAATTAACCTATTATCACTTCAAATGATTCGATAAAAATATAAATTTATAAATTAAAATAATTTATATATTATATAAAAATTATGATCTAATTAATTGATATTAGGTATTCATACTTTTAAACTTACATCAGCCTTGTCGAACTTGAATATGTCTCGATAAGTTAATCCGAATTCTAACCAACTTGGATTCAATAAGGAACCCGGTTTATATACACGGTGACCATCTTGTGTTATTTTTGGAACTAATTAATTAATTATGAGTGAAAAAACAGAAATAAAATAAAATAAAATCAATGTGGGTGAGCGGATCCATCATGGGTTGTGGAATGCATTAGATATGCCCATTAATTGCATGAATTGGCCGGCCCATTAATTGTTCAAGGTGCGATGCATTTATTGAAAGCTGCGGACCGTTCAACTTTAATGGGCCATCAATTTTTAAGGTCCATTAGTTTTCTTCTCCCGCTGTACGTTCGTGGGTAATGTCCGATGAAAAAAATTTTGACCGCAGGGCACCCTGGATCTCACAAATACACTTTTTAAGATAAAATTAACAATGTATAATATTGGTCATGTAACATACAAGATGATCGTGTATGTTAATCAATATCGTATATATATATATATTTTTTTTTTTGCCAAGAGAGTAAATTTTATATAACCAAAAAAAAGATTTATAGGTAATCGCACTAGCCACTCCCCATCCTCATAGGGTCTTCAAAAGATTCGGCAGAGTCTCCCCTAAATGTATTGGTTAAAGTATACGATATTAGTCAACATACTCGATCATCATATATGTTAATAATATCATGTACTTTGACCCCCTAAAAAGTTTTAGTTAACACATACGATATTGGTACACAATCATTGTGTATGTTGACCAACATTGTGTATGTTGACTTTACCTTAAAAAAGTGTGCTTATGAAATCACAGCATGCTGCTGCAATCGGGCAGCAGGAGGAGCCCTCCGTCAAAAAAATTTTCATGTCCCGATGGTAATTTTTTTCAAAAAAATTATTTCTAATACAAATAAAAAGAATTATTATATAATAATAATAATATGTTATCAATATGAATATTAGAGGGTGGTGTTGGCTATAAAACCCTAATCTAACTCAATTTGACTCGAGTTTAATAAGAAAAACTTAGACTCATCTCGAGTTTAGTTAAAATCTAACTTTTATAACTTAGGTCTAAGTATGATATGCCTTTCGCCTCAAACATTAGTATAGTCACACAATAGAGAATTGCTTTGAGAACTTTTTCACTCACTAGGTCCTCCCTCCCACCGCTCTATGTTGTCGACTTGTTGAAGTAACTATTCCTATTCAACTTCAATTCTTAGGTTATGTTATGTAAAACAGAATCTACGGTGGAAAAGATGAAAAGAGCAATGTCATCTAAATTTATTGCTCTTTATATTCTTTCTACCGTAAATTTTGTTCTACAGAATATACCCTTAAAGCAATCAATCCATCCCATTCTCCTCTATCGTTAGCTCATCACTGTAGTTCGTGCAATTATTGCCGCAATGGTGTGGCCTACCCATTTGATGCTGCGTTTGATACTACTTTGCAATGCCATCGCTCGTGTTCCTTAAAAAGAAAACACAAAATTAAATGGACGGGGACGAGGCACGAAGTAGGGACGGCATGAAACAAGCTCGAAAGGGTGCAAAGCCACAGCATAAAATTGTGGTAGCTTAATAGTAGTAATAAGGACTTGTGATTTCTTAGAAATAAACAATAAAGTGAAACATTACTTATTAATTGGCCTAGTTGCATCCCGAAAGAGCACAAAAAAGTAGAACAAAATAGAAAGCCTAGATTATTGGCACTCCAAAAAGTTTGTAGGGTCCTTTACTTGCAAATATTAAGGGTGTATTTGTAAACTGCAATACTATGAAGAAAAATGCTATTTTTAGAAAATGGTGGGCTTTTAGGTAAAATGTTATTTGGTTTTCCAAAACTAGCCCCATTGCACTATAAATGCCTTTGACTTCACTTTAATAATATTTTTTTTAAAAAAAAAACCGTAATTGTATGAATTGAATGTCGATTGAGAATAAAAAAAATAATAGGAATGGTGGTAGTCCGTCATATTGAAGTCTCCAGTTCAAAAGCTAGATAGTGAGTTTGACAATGTTTAAATGTATGGGTACGTGATGTTTGATTTGAAATATAAGGAAAATTATATTTATAATTATACCTAACATCCTCCACCAATTAGTAATAAAATAATTAATATATAAATATAAAAAATTATTAATCTATAAAATTATTTCATTTAAGAATTTAAAATACAAAATAAAATTAAATATTTTCACTAAATTGGTTACCTATTTAAATAATGAAGTTGGATTTAATAGAGCATCAACTCAAATTTGAGTTGAATTTAGATATCAGATACTAAATTAAATATCTAACATATTACCATTCATAATAGCACTGGATTCTACTTTGCTTGCTTGCGTCTTCCAACTCAGCCGATCAATTAAACTTCATTGAAAGAGACCATTTAAGCTATTATAATACATGACTATCATGTAAATTCAACTATTCCATGGCTGAACACACGATTTTCTTTGAACAAATTCCATTAGATCAATTCTGCTCGCTTCTGAAACATTCCAACCCAACACAAAATAATACAATAAGATTACACATTTATCTCACCACCAGAAGACCCCCCCAAGTTTTTTTTTCATCAGATGTTATATGTTTTCATGATCAGTCGCTCACATGGTATCGTAATCTTTAGTTAGAGCTCCAAAGGGACTTAGCATTTAAAATAAGAAGCTAAGATGCAATCCCGGAGTCTGGTTCAGGCAAAAGGTTGAATGGTTTCTGCTCAACATCCCACACCAATTTGCATTCATATTCTGGAACATATTCCTACAGAATTCAAAGATAAACAATCAGAGAATAAAAGGAATTGTTAAATTCACAGAGAAATAAATCAAAATAAAACAAATCCATGCTTTGGGCCTTAGAAGAAGATGCCTGCCAAAGGCAAAAGCTATTATGTAGAATTGTAGAGTGAATAACTTGTAAAGAACGAGAAACTAATCAGTTAATTGAAAGACAATTCAAAAAGGCATATGTGCTTCATAAGAGGACAGCAGGCTTTTTGATGCAACAAGATGATTTGCTTTAATGTGATCTTTACCTCGAGTTTCCTGATGAGCTCATTGGCTGAATTGGCATGTATTATGAGGTCTCGAGCCTCTTTTGATATGAATCCTTCATCAACAGCCATATCAAGGAAGCATAAAAATGAATTGTAAAAGCCATCAACATTGAGCAGCCCGACCTGATGATAGTAATTGTAGTCTTTTAGAGAACATGAACTGATCATCCAAAAAAAAAAAAAAAAATCAAAACATGCATGTGAGCTACGGTATTCATCATGAATCAACCACATCAAGACTCTATTATACATCACAAAGATAAACTATCCACACAGCTATTCATCTTACGTATAAAACTAAAACCATTTATTGTCTACTTATGTAAGAATTAATAATTATCTGCGTCAAATTACATTTAACTGTTGTGCCAATTGACCTAATAAGAAAGCATAGGTTGAAATGAGGTATTCCTGGTTCAGAAAGAATGAATTGATTGACCAACGTGTGTTTCTCTTCTTACTCCTAACTTCGCCTTTCATGGGTCTTGACATTCTATTGTCACTACCAATTTTGTTTCTAGTTTTCAATTACGTTTAATATCTAAATGAAATGAAATGTCTAGCTTCACAAAGAAAAAAACAATGTGTCAATGATAGAAGCCAGATAAGGTCAAAGCTCGCAATAAAATTGCAGGGGAAAGTCAATTGTTACTGGTTTCTTGTGGATTCCAAGCTGAGCCCATGTAATGACCTCCAGTAGTTCTTCAAGTGTACCATATCCACCTAAGGTGTGATTGAGATTAAAAGATGAATAAGAAAACTGAATCTTGAAAATTGTTATATATCATATCAAAGTATAAAAGTTAATTAAGTGGAGATAGTACCAGGTAAAGCAATGAATGCATCCGCTTGGCGAACCATCTCAGCTTTCCTTTCATGCATGCCTGATACAGCTCTAACTTCTCCTACTGATTCCCCAGTAACCTGTAGATAAGTCAATGTATGTTAATATTAAATTAGGAGAGGCTTTAGGAAGAGACAAGAGCACTCCATATTTTCCAGTGGCCAACAGTTCAATGTACACACATATGGAAAATTCTCACTTCCGCTTCTGCTTGTTTTCATCTCTCAATTTGTCCCGACACTTTAAAGAAAAAGGCTTCAATTTAGAGCCTGAATTTACTTTAGTGGAATCAAAATTCTTACACATCAGATTCCATCTTATTTACTTGGCTTTTCGGGATAAATAGATGGTCTTTATTTCAATAGTAAGGAGGAAGTCTATAATACAGTTGGAGTTTGAGAATGAATAATAACTTAATAAGCAAGAAACAAAATAAGAAGTAATGATGGATCAAAGTAATTCAAAATCCCTATTAGTTGTTAGACAATTAATTCAGGGAAACAATTCAAATTCTAACACAGTAATACTACAAGTAACATTATTCCAATAAAATGGAACAATTAATAAATTACCTCCTTTGGCATTAAGGACCTGGGGATGACCCTGAAAAAGAGTGAAAACACATTAAACTTGTAGCTGCTTGAAGAGAGAGAGAGAGAGAGAGAGAGAGAGAGACCCCAAGACATGGCGGCCTCCATCATGAACTGCTTGAGAGACGAGGCCCATCAAGCCAATGCTGCCTCCACCATACACCAAATCGATCCCACCCTTCACCTGTAGCAGCACAAACAAATCAACATGGGCTTGTTATTTGAGCAGAAAACACAATTTGAGCGAAAATAGCAGCTGCAGCTTGCCACTATGCTATGCTTTCAAATAGGAATGAGCAAAATGAGAAATGAGTAGAGAGCGGCATGAACTCCTGCCAGTTGCAAATAAATGGAAATGAAAGCTGGCCGATGAGTTTTGATTTCGAGACAGGCAGCCAGCATGTTTCTTCCCCAGGTAATGGCATTGATGGGATGGTACCTTCCATTTCGTTCTGTTTAGTGCTACATTGTGTTTAGTTGGAACTTGGCAGAGTTCACGCTTAAAATGGCTGCTCCATATACAGCCAAGTTACAGCTAGCCCCCAATCCCTCAACCTTGAAGCTCATGCCAAACCAATAGAATTCCCGTTCACTAATACCCCCAATGAGAAATTAATACTAAAAAGCTTTATAAAATAGCTTCATTGGAAAAGGACGCAATTGGATGAGTACCATAATGACTCAAATCCAATTTCAAATGCTTCAATTGAACTAGGGAAAATGAATATTAGCTTCTCTGGTCAAAAATAAAATCTTTAGCTTTCAGAATGAACATAACATTCGACCAGTTTGGGCAAATTGGGGATGGGGATTGTGCCCATGCGATTTCTCCGACAAGAAAAAAAAACCTAACAGAAAGGGAAAAAAAATAAAGTGAGGAGAAAAGAAAATGAGGAACTAGTGGGTACCAATTCATTGCCGAGCTCGATGGCGGCTTCTTGGTAGCTCGCCTTCTTCCCGCTCTGGCTCCCACAGAAGACGCACATCCTACGGAAATTAAACCTCTTCTGCTGCTGCTGCTGGAGCTTCTCCTCCGCTGCGAGTTCTACCAAATTGTCACCCTCCATCACCATGCAATGCAATGCAATCAACCGATCGATCGACCTTCTCCACCTCTCCTCGCTTCTCTGCCGGGGAGCAGATTTGAACGTATTGGATGAACGATTGAATAAAAAAGGTTCGAATTTGCGCTACAGCATCACAATGTACCTTGGATTTAATCCAAGATTATGGGAGCCGTCGAGTGCCCTTGCCTCTTCCGACGGCGCAGCCAATCCTTCGCCTGTTTTGTAATATGGCACTGGTGCGCGCGCGCTGAGGGAGAGACGAGTCGGGGCATATTTATAGGTGACAAATTGGGCGCAGGTGGGCTTTTCTGGTCAGGCTAAGATTCGATAGGAATCGTATCCTGGGAAATTAATTACCCGGGATATCGTTGGATATCCCAAGAGATTAGGCTTGGTTTGGTTTGCCTTTTATTTAATATACTATATACTATTCGACGTGGTTATTTTATATTTAGAATTTCTTTTGTTGCATGCACAAGTGTTCTTTGTACAACTAGAGAATCGATCTTGGATTCTTGGAGGCAAGTCTCGAGGCAGATTGGCCAATGAATACGAGGACTGAACTAACCTGTTCTCTTCAACAATGATTGCAGATAGCGCAGACTGAGAATTAAGAGTGGAGTCAACTGCATTCATTTTCAATGTTACATCAGTAATTTAAGGAGCACCTGCTCTGCTAAGGTGGGAGAAAAGAGAACTGTAATCCAAAAACTAGGATGTTTCATAACTTGTACAAGTCATGACAGACTGTAATTAATGGATAGAATACAACAGCAGTTTGAGCATATCAATAAAGTTATTTTAATTAAATAATGTCTAAAAATGACAATTGATTCATACATAAATACGCAAAAGAAACTATACAGCTCATCCATTAAGAATTGAATGCATTGGTGTACAAGTCTCTGTTGAGCATACGTGAAACTCATTTCAAGAGTAACCATTTTCTTCTTTCCATAAGGCGAATAGGGTGCCTGTTATGGCCAGGGCCTCCTTACAAATAGCGAACTTTTGTTGATGCTCCGACTCTGCATGCCATGGCATCAAGAATGGCAAAAGGATGTATGTCGCAGGAACCCATGGGAGACAAGAATTTCAATTTAAATAAGTGAAGGGTCAGTAGCATTCTATTCCATGGGTATCCACCCAAAAATTTCGTAAAACGGGAAAAGAACCCGTGGTTAGAATTACATCAATGAGACCTAAACTATTTTACTATACACAACCCCCCCAAGAAACAGATCGTCTGCACTCTAACCATCCCCTTCCTGTATCCCCCTCCCTCCCAAATGCTGATCTACTCCGTCAGCCCATGCCATATTTTTTGGTCCTCAGGCATGTCTGCAGCTTGACAAATACGCTCACCTGCTAATGCCTGTATTGACAGATACATCCTGGAGAACTCGGTATCGTCTTAAAATTTGAAGCACGTGAGAAATAATCATCCAATATCAGTAATATCCATTAGCGAATCCCAATCCTCGAGGCCACTAAGGAAATTAAAATCATAGGCATGAGGAAGAAGTTCTATATGCTCTGGCTCCTCTGGAAGTGCATCTATGGAGTTATGCATATATTCAGTCTCTAAAACGTCATAGGAGCAGGTGGTCAATGGCTGAGAGGGTGGAATGTACTTTATAAACGAACTAGAATCTTCTTGTGCTTCTGTAATTCTTTGGTTTTTCAATTTTGAAGGCTTTAGTACGTCAGCTCCAGGCTTGCGCTTGCCTGACAGTTGAGACTTCGATCTAGTTCGGTTAGTGTCATATGATGGAAAAGCTGACGGTGACCAACCCCAACCATCACCCTCAAGGCATGCTTCTGATGCCATCCTATGTAGAAGAAAAAAAAACAAATATATATGAACGAGCATGAATAGTACCACAAACTTTAATGACAAGGTACACTCTGAAATTACGAGCAGCGTGGAAGATAACTAATGATGCTAAAATATAGAAGCAAAAGCAGTGAACAAGAATTCCTCTGAGAATGGAAGGTTTTCTTAAAAAAATTCCTCTTAAAATACTTCACGCATAAAGAAAAGTAAAGCACGCCCACAGACATCCAAACAAACATTATCTTTTTGTAACAAAAGAAAAGCATAAATAGAAAGTCCAAATGGCTCATAAGCAGAAATGTAGATGATGGCCTATGTTGAAAATTACAAATATAAAAAATATTTGGCACAAAGAAACACAAAACTTTACAAGAATGCTAGTAAGCTTCATAAGAGTTACAAAGGTCATAGTAAATAGTAAAGAGACTACAAGTAATCAAATTGAAGTAAATGAAAGGCTGAAAAGCTTAAGCAATGTGAAGACTTAACCCACAGGTTATGAAGCAACAATGTACATATTATTAGTTTTTACTAGTTTTCCAAACATTTGGTACGCACCAAGTTCAGATACAGATTATTGTAATGATCAATCACAGTTTGGCATGTCAAGCCAAATGAAAATCATAAATTAGATCTTGTTGGAAGAATAATTCAAAATAAAAGTGCTCGTCATTCAATCTTTTCTTTATCCATCTATTCTTTTTAAGGAATAAAAAAGGTAATGAGAAATAAACCAGACAAATAACACATTGCGGTATCTTCTAGCATATCCAGTCCACTCTAAACAATTTCATTTTTCATCTTATTGATGTTTAATTATTTGTTAATGTCATATGAATTTGTCGTACATACCCCTCAAAACCAACCAGTCAGCTGCTTTCAATTTATGTAATATCCACAGTAAACAAAATGTGTAACATGCCATTTTTTAAAACTGTACATTTATGTTTTTGTAGTAATTTTATAAGGCCCAACCCATATGAAACCATTGGACAACATAAGAAAATTGATGGCTTAATTTAAAGGACGTGATTCTATATATGAAATACTGTAGGCAATAGGTTCATGGGCTCATGGCAAATGGCTCGAAGTGCAATTCAAAGTGGTTTTTCAACTGGATATTGGCTGAATCAGCCAAATGAACCAAAGATTATATAGTATATGGAATTAACCAAGCAAAGTAAATAATATCGATGCAAATTTCACAAAAGATTGCACAAAAAGAAATATTAAAAGTATCATTGCTTTTGCACAAACACAAAGAATATGTAACTTAATTTCAGTTTAATATAATTACATATTCCTGAGGAGCTCGACTTTTGTTTCGGAAGATCAAGTGGCATATAAATACATAAAAGGACGATGCAACTCATCAGTGCGGGGGCAAATGATCATTGGATAGAACAAACTGTTGATAGCAAAACAAAATGCCAATACCCCTGAAATTTTCTCTTTTCCTTTCCTCTTATGCTCGTCATCCCTTCTATCTTTTCTTCTTCACATCCCTCTCAAACTCCCTTCAGTTACTCTAATGGATCACAAATCCATAGAATGAGATGATTTTGAAATCAATGGTTTCCTTTTCTTGTTCAACCTGTCTCCACATAATTTTGGGCAATATTCACTTTCATCCTTGGCATAGGATTAAAAATTTACATGCCTCATTCTCTCATTTGATCCCACTTTCCAAGCGCCCCCACCCCCCTCTTTAATTCCATTTCTTTTGCGCTTATCTAATTCCCATAAATTGTGAAATTCCATTCATCGGACTGAGCTAAACTAGTTCCAGTCTCAGACAAAAGCCGTGAAATAAATTAAAACTGCATCAACATCGATGACAACCAATCAAATCGAGAACCATAGTAGGAATAAGATATGCCAATAATATAACTGACGACAGACATTCCTATACATATCAATAGGTACTTAATTGCTAGTACAAAGTAAAAACATAAATGCAGGCATCAGCGTGGAAATAAATTCTGTTCTAGGAACTCTAGCAGTCTAGCCATAATTTTCCTCAATTATCAATTGAACTTGGCATGCACATAAATTTCATTCATTCACACTTCAGTTGCTTAACTTTCTTAAACAAAAAAGAAGAATAAGTTATGCTAATTTCATGCTTACCTAAACCGATTTGCAGCAATCATGCCCGAAGTTCCAGGCAACAGAAATTGCCCACGAGATTCCTCTGCCGCTCGAGACATTTCTGGGTCATGTATTGATACACTAACAGCTGAGGGGAAAGAACTCTCATAATCCACTCCATCTCTGGGAAAATTCAGCATCAAATCCACATAATTTACTTCAGAAATAGTATCCAGCTGATTAGAAATAATTGCTGGGTCTTCATCATTCTTATAAACTTCGGTAAGGGCTGCCAATACTAGCTTACTAGAATGTCGCAAATTGGTTAAATTATTCTTTTCTGGAAGTCTAAGAGACTTCCTAAAAGACAAGTCAGAGGCATTCCTATATGAACAAAATGTACTTTTAGAAGATGTCATGTTTTGATATCGGCCACTGCGACAATTTTCTCTCCACACAGAAGAAAGTACCGCTATGAAATGTTTTTGTAGAAGCAACTCATTATCAGGAAGCTCACTTGTCACATTAAGCAATGCACGGATTTGATCCTGCAGTTATTATGGGTTAGTTGCAGTTATTCTCAGCAAACAAACATCTCATAGTACCAAGAACAAAACAACAACCATTCTTGAAAGCATCTAAAATCCATTGGAGATTATATTCATAGAACCATAATATTAACTTTGTTCATCTATTGATTAGAATCAGCTTAGCAATCAACTCAATAATATTGAATCAGCTTAGCAATCAACTCAATAATATTGTCCGTACAAGGCGAGATAGTAGGCAAAAAGTTCTAGAATATAGAACACCCTAATCACGATGGAATTAGTTCTAAAGTTAGGACGTTAACCATTTGATAATTTCAGGATAGTTAAACAATGATGAGTCTGCTTTTGTCGTGAAATTAAATATGAGTACCAAACACTATATCCAATAATACTTCATTGCTGAGGCACTTTGTGGATAGCTAAAACTAAGATGACTAAAACATAAGCAAACGTAAAAAAAAAATCTACATGTATATTCAGTAACAGGAGAGGGCTTATAAAAATGTTGAAAAATCTACTAAAAGATTGTGACTTCTATATTTTATCCATCCTAGCATGACTGCACAGGAGTCAATAATATAGAACTATGTATTCAAAAAATTAAACTGGTACAAAATATACTCACTTAATACAAGAAATAAAACTGATACAACAAAAAGCAATGTTTGACAAAAAGAAGGTTAAAAATATTGGTTTGTTTCTGTATACTATTTACTAAAATTAGCAGTCTGAAATGTGCAGTGACATGGTACCCCCAAGAACGATAACATACACACATGTATTACATGTACATGTATTCATGCATGCATGTCCGTGTGTATTATGTATATACACACACCTATATACAGAACCGGTATTGACCTTTTAGCAAAACAGAGTAGACCAGTATTTCAACATTGTATAAATTAAAAAATTTTGTGTTGACAAGCAAAAAGTAAGCACATGATATTTACTTTGATACCATTTTATATTTTCAGAAACTATACCAACTTAAAAATCACAAGTATGAGAAACTATCAAATTTGTAAGTGCTGCTTTACCTCAGTCACTTTTAGTAGTGCCTTTCCAGATGCAGAACTTGTCTTTTCGGTGTTGGGTCCATCCATTGCAGACAGAACATACTTAAAAAATAGTTCTCTGAATCTCTCACAACAATGGACAGGATGGCGAAACCTTCCTCTGTAGATCCCACCACCAGGTATACCACAAATAATATCACTTGCAAAGCTCCAATTAGTACCATATTCATGAATAGTAGCACACAACAAGGCATCTTCCTGAGATGACCAACCATCTGGAGCAGGCAAGAAGTCTCTTGACCAAACATGTCCCTTCTTTCTTAATCTCTCAGGCTTCACCAACAGAACACGCTTTAGTGCCAAAGTTGTAATAGAAATATTTCCTCCAATCTTGATTATGTTTGCCATTTCATCAGTATGCCGAACTGAATTGTCAGAATCTACAACATTACTAATTTGAGAAGGTCTTTTGAGCTTCTTATTGCTTTTCCTCAAATAGTTTTCTTCATATTCTAAAGATGCAACCTTTTTGCGTTTTTTCTTGAGTGGTGAGCAAGGCGGGGAATCAGCAAGATTAGTATCTGATGATAAAATCTTATCATCAAAAGATACAGAATCTATTGGTGATTCTTCTTTAACAACTTCCAAATCAGAAGCTAGAGGTCCTTTCTTCAGGGACTTGAACTTTGTCTTTTTTGTTTTCTTTTTTGTCTTAGGCTTCCGCTCAACATTTCTGAAGGAAAATAAATTTAGATATCTTTCAGCATGAAACAAAATATCCAGTTTATATTTAGAGTACAATTAGAAGAAAAGAATTAGCTAAAGGAATCAGGTATACTATAAAAAGCAGAAAAATCTTCACTAATGAAATAAAAATATTATTAGTACATTTCCCGTTATTACATGACAATTAGCAAGTTGCAACAAAAGTTGTTGCTTTGTATCAATATTATGGGAAAAAGAAACTTGTCCACCTCATGCTTCTTATATGTTAACAACCAGCCGTCACCTAATGAGCAAGCAGCTTTACATACTACATGTAATACAGAAGACAAGAAAAAATAACAAAAGACTTACTTTACAGTGTCGTTCTCATCATCTGCATCATCTGCTAGCTGAGCTTCAGATTCAAGTTCTTCCAACAACTATGTTAAACATTTAATGATGTTTAAGTAAAAAAACGTAAGTTTGCAGGAAAAAAAGGACAATCTCATGAAGAAATTAACCTGTTGTTGCGCTAAAGCTTCAAGGTGCTGACGATATGCCATGGTTGCAAAATCAGCATCCCATCCTGAAAAAAAGTATGCATCATTCAGCACTTCACTTACTATAAAAGTATAAAGTAAAGAACATATCCTATCATTCAGAAAGAAAAAGAAATTCTAATATTACCAAAAAGTTCATGTTTCTAATTAAGAATTGTGCTGCCAAAAAAATCAGTCTAGTCGAAAGAAAAGCTTGAATACAGAACATGGCATGAACCAGAAACATTATCTTTTCATGGCAAATGAAGGTGAATGAAGACACGGTTAACCAACAAATCTTCATAACAAAAAGAAGAAACTAGCACAATAGAACATCAGCTCATGCAAACATATATGATCCATCATAAAGCAATTAAAGGATCTTACTTTCATATAAGAAAGGCTCCTGATCTTCATCAATTTCCGCTTCTAGATCATCCTTATATTTTTCTATACGGTCAAGCTCCCATTCTTGCTCTTCAACATTTGCCATATGTTCTATGGCAGACTTGTCAACTATTGGATCCCATAGTTCAAGATAGCGCATTGCATATCTGTCAATTGGACGAAGATGGTTTTCAAAAGATGAACTAGCTTGCCCAGCAGCAGCTGCAGCTGCTGCCATCTGCTTGACATCGGAGAGCATGTCAATATCATCATCCTCCACAGCTCTTTCTATAGCTTTTTGTTCACCTAGACAACTAGAGGATAATACGTTATCATCTTCCTTTCTTCCAACAGAAGTATAACAGTTCTCTTCAACGGCTTTCTCATCATGCTTCATTTCGTCCTCATTAACAGGCTCATCATCCTCCGATCTTCCTGCGACATCTTCAGTGAATTCTTGATTATCAACAGCCTCTTCCTCTTCTAACTTTTTAAGGGCCATATAGTCTGCTTCATCTTCAGCATATTTGATAGCTGCTTCAACATCGGCACTGGATAAGAGTGCCTCTACTCCATTAACTGAATATTCAGCAGTGTTGGAGCTCGCTTTGTGCAAATTTCCAATACCAAGGCTTCCATGACCAGAGAACAGTTCCAATGGATCAAGCTTTTTGAAGAACTCTGTATTGTAACTACCGCTCTGTATAACCAAATCATCAAGTGCACGTTTCTGGTTTGCTTTCCTCAAGATGTTCTCTTCAATGGTGCAGTCACTAATGAGACGATAGATGTGCACTTCCCTAGTCTGCCCAATTCTGTGACATCTATCTTGAGCTTGTTGGTCCATGGCAGGATTCCAATCACTATCATAAAAGATGACAGTATCTGCACCAACTAGGTTAATCCCTACACCACCACTTCGCGTGGACAAAATAAATAGAAAGAATTTAGGATTTGTATTAAACCGTTGCATCAGAGTCTGCCTTTCTTCAGGCTGTGTAGACCCATCAAGTCGCATGTAGGTGTATCCATATAAATTAATGAAAGCCTCTAAGATATCAAGCATCTTAGTCATCTGTGTAAAAATTAGAGCCCTATGACCCTCTGCTTTCAAACGTCTAAGCAGAATTGCAAGCTCCTGCAGCTTCCCACAGTCAAATTGTATCAGTCGCCTATCAGGAAAATAAACTTGCTGCCGAACAATGGCTGGTCTAACAGGTGATAATAAAGGAGCACAGAGCTCTGTGCATTTTTCCTTGTATGCTGGTTCCAGAAAAACAGGGGCCCTACTTTTACTGCACCAGCAAACCGGAGAAGGGGCACGTGAACTGGGAATTGCAAACATGAAACATTCGATTAGATCAAGCATCTTCTGAAAACGTTCAATGGGTGAAAGAACTATATCTCCCAGTCTTGATGAAAAGTTCATGTAATGCGAAGGATTATTCTTCTGCTCATGAATATCAGAAACTGGATGCTTTATAGTGACAAGCTTCCTCAAATTAGTTCCGTATACAGGCTTCTTCTGGCACTGTAACGAGTTCCACCATGCAATTGATGCAGCTCTTTCTTTAACACGTTTCACTCTTTCTTCCCAGAGCGCCTTCTGAAACTCTTCAAATATGTTCGCCCCATAACCTTTTCTTTTACGGTCATGTCTACTGTGGATGAAAGGAAGAACACCGGAAGCTTCAAGCCAAGCATCATGGAATAAATCTGGTGCACAAGCAATTGCTGTGACTTCATCAATTTCCCATGAAGACATATTGAAGTCGTTTTGGGTAAATATAAAGTTCAAGCCACAGAGATCAACTAGAGAAAATGGGCTACAAGAGAACATTGTACAAATTGAAGAGCTCAATTGCAGGTCAATACTAGCCATGTCTAATGAGCTTACAATAGGACGGCCTTCAAAAAGATCGGGATGGTTACATACTTTACGTAGCTGCATTATAACACTGATCATTCCAAAAAAGTTTGCACTTGCCAATGTTGCTTGAGTTTCTGAGCTCGCAATGAAATCTTCATACAGATTTCGCTGCCTTCTGGAAAGCCTACAGTATATGACATGTTCATGCTTCTTTGGCAATTGCTTCTCCACGTCCCTTTTCAAACGTCGTAATATGAAAGGCCGAAGCACATTGTGCAACCTGTCGATGACTTCTTTGTTAACTTTTTCCTGCCCCTCAACCATTCCTGAAATTGGGTTGCAAAACCAGTCTTTAAACTCTTGATGAGACTGGAAAATATGGGGCATTAGGAAATGCATCAAAGACCAAAGTTCCATAAGGTCATTCTGCAAGGGTGTCCCAGTCAGTAAAATTCGCCTTTTAGAGTTAAAATTTAGTAGGGTTTGCCACCTTTGAGATTTCCAGTTCTTTATTAGGTGGGCTTCATCCAGAATAAGGTATTTCCATTTCTTTCTCTTGAATACTTTTGAATCCTGTATAACAAGCCTGTAAGTAGTTATGCACACATGAAAATAATTGGGCTTTAACCAACCCTGACGTTTATTCTTTCTTTCCTTCGCACTTCCAAAGTATGTAAGTATTTTAAACGCAGGACACCATTTTAAAAATTCAGTTTCCCAGTTGAGCATGACACTAGTTGGCACCACAATGAGATGAGGACCCCATATTCCTTTTTCACAGGCCAAGTGTGCAAGAAGAGCAATTGTCATAATTGTCTTACCTAGGCCCATTTCATCTGCAAGAATTCCATTTAGCCTTTTTTCATACATTGTCACCAACCAATCTAGGCCAATATGTTGATATTCACGGAGAGGATGCTTAATAAGAAAAGGGAACTTTGTACGCACTTTTGTGGTTAAGAAAGTGTTTCCAGTTGGTTGTGCTGATCTTGCAGCTGCAGCTGCATCAGCAATGATAACCTCACTATCCCTCCCGTCCATGAAGTTATCATGATCTGCTTCCAACTCTTTCAAAACAGCTTCTGATTCATTAAGACTTGGTTGATCGTCTTGTTGACCTCTATCATTAGGATCTGATTTATTAGTTCTGTTATGAACATCCTCCAACGTACATTCCAGCTGACCATTAGCACCTGAGATAGAAGATTCTGTTTTCTGTGCGTCTCCATCAATGCACGAATCCTAACAATCACATCAAGTTGTGAGTTGCAAACAAAAAATTCCATTACAATCCATAAATCGACCAATATCATACCTTTTTGTACCTTGAAAGTAATTCCTCTATGGGTATTTCACTCTCGTCCTGCAACAATTTTATCTGCACAAAACGAGTCACATAAGAACAAGAAAAGGATGTGGAAAAGTTAATAACAGCTTAAGGGAAAGACAGTTCTCAAACGCAAAGTACCAGGAAATTATTTATTATACAAAAAAAGCATAATGGGTATCAACCTCATGACCACCACCACCGTCCTCAAAAGACATCCTACCAACCAGAACATCTCCCCAACAACACCAAGAGTTACACAAGTCTTGTGGATGAAAATATGATTTGTGTTAAGATGTTTAATTAATTCAATTTCAGAAACAGTTAATATCTGACTTAAACAACCCATCCAAGCCGATAGATCAGTAATGGCTCAGACTAGTACATACAGGATACCAGTATATACAAGAATGTACTAACACACGATGCACTATATTATATTGTAAACTATTATATTGGGGATCCTTACACCAGATTATGTTTAAAGTGTTATTTCAAACCATAATTCAATGTAAAGACAACATAGAAATAGATCTTGATAAATGTCATTTGGAAGATTGGCTTTAATGAGCTTGTATTTCTAACAAATTAAATATATGACAATTAATTACGCAACAAAGCATTGATAAGTAGCAATGATCTATAAGAGATTTATCCAACCAGCATATGTACAACATTCACTGTAGATTATTAGATTCCATAGTTGTTTAAATCAATAAATTGTTATCTAATTTCATGTACGTAAATACATTGAGCATACACAGGATTCCATAAGCAATCACACGAAGGTTATGTATAAGAATAATCCAAGAGAGGAGTTTAACTGAAAAGACAAACATAAAAGATATTTCAAGGAATTCTCAAGTATACAGACAAATAACAGGAACATCGTGGAAAGAGCATGTTGCATTTGAAAGAAAACACCAATTTTTAAAAGAAGTCACTCGATCTATTAACCCATTTAATTAGTTTTTTATTATTTATCTCTCATTACTAAACTACAACGTATTTTAAAACTTAGCCAATAGCTTAGTAATAATTTATGAGATACATTTTGTTGAGTTAACGGATATAATTCTTAGGAAATATTTTAATTTTGTAGGATCATAGGATCCTATTCTAAGGTGACTTAGACAATCTTATCCCAGGTGTTGTTAAATAGCGGTTATAGCAGCACTGTAGTGTTTTTTACCAGAAATAGTTACATGATATGAGTGGATCCCGTGGTTAGTTAGGAAGATGAATAGCAATAAAAATGATGCTAAGAATAAAAGGGTCCTTGAGGATGTAAATGATAATATAGCTTATTTTATTTAAATTAATTCTTACATAAATGTTTCAACCACGTGGCTTCCACTATTTTCCTGTGACTGCTATCCACTATATGACACTCTAGATATTTGGTTTTCAGCCATTTTGCACAATCCGCTGTTGAAAACACTACTTGCAATAGTTAAGATCCATGTCCTAATAAACCGCTAAAATAAATACATATTGGTTGTATTCAGTTTTTAAATTAGAGAATGAAATAGAATGGATCAATTAGCAATTCTCCGTAGCATAACAGTGTTCTTGAGCATGTGACTTGCCTTTTTTATCTTGAATTAGCTTTGGTGTCCTTTAGAGTGTCTCTTCTTTTATGTGAATTCACTCCAGCACCTCCATAAGTAGTGCTCATAGACATGAATTCTAAGCACTGATCACGGAAAATAGCAGAAAACTAAAAATCTGTGATATGTTATAGCAGATTGTGTTGGTATAGTGTTTGAAATATATATTATATATATATAAATTTAAGTATAACATTTGAAATATATGTTATATATCTAATACATTAAGCTGTAAAAAAATAAAATAAATTATATAAAGAAAGATAACATATTACTAACTCAACTCAAGTCATAATTTTAATTTCTCAAACTTAAAAACATAATAATGCAGTCTTATCCGCTATGGTGATACTATAGTGTTTCATAGAGGATTGCTCAAACCGCTATAGCGCCGCTATTATGGCTATTTACCAACACTGATTCTAAGACAATGTCTAAAATATTGTGTTGGTAGATGACAAAATGATTCAACATAAAGACAGGGAAATCATAACTCTAAGAATACACTACTGAAAGGACTGTCCTTTCAGTCGAATTATGAAGACATGAAATGGATCCACCAGCATACAAGGAGATGATATCATAAGCAACTACTTGTACTGTAATAACCACTAGAGAGATTTGATAGTTAGTAACAAATATATGGCATATTACATTTGGGTATGATATATTATTTAAACAACACAAAATAAGATTCATTGTTTGTCAGACTACAGTAAATCACTGAAGTACAAAAAATTTCTTGACTCTTCAAGTACAAGTTTAAGATTGACTGAAGAATTATGGTCAGAAGAAACATAAAGGTTTATGGAACAAAACACCTTACGAGTAACATGAGATATACAGCTTATACCTCATCCAGATGGTTAGCGACTTCTTTCTTAGACAACTCTTCTTCTTCAGATAATGTTGTCTCATCATCCTAACAATAATATATACATCTTAGCATAAAGTAAAACAAAAACGATGAATTACTATTTATGAATAACCTACAGGTAAACAGCACAAAATATACAGCATAAATCAAATTAGTTGGAATTCTTACAATGAAGAAGACCAGAAGTAAGTCGTCTAAAATGTATGTAAATGATTAAATAGATTTGTATCCAGAACACACTGGTTATCTAGAAATGATCTAAAGGTCCAGAAAAACAAATTATACGATGTGAAATCTAAATTAGTAAAATGACAAATTCATAATTACTGAAATGGCAAAGAGCCTGGTCTTCCACATGCAAGGCAAATATAAAGATTAAAAGTCAAAACTACAAAATTATATCATGATGCATAATATATTTAAAGTATAAAAATGAAAAAATATTCAACAATATTGAACTGGAAAAAGAGCCCACTCTTCCACATGCAAGGCAAATATAAAGATCAGAAGTACAAAATTATATTAACTACTCCAATAATTAACCAAAATATCCTATCCAGCTTGCATATTCTCTACCGTAGTAAGGCTCATAGAAATCTATAAGCATATATTGATCGTTCAAATTGTAGTTTGCAGCACCAATTATAACAGCGAGTCAAAGCAGTACTGTATTCATAAGTATATCAAAAAGTTGCACTTACAAACAGAATTAAGAAACAATAACGTGGTATTCCCATCAGTACTAAGTATATAATAGTTGGTGCATAACCAATATTTGGCAAGGTGGATTATGTTGCATACTAGGGAACAGTATAGAAAAGTTACAAGTTCATATAATCCTAGGATTGACAGATAACAGGATCTCGTGAACAAAAAGAGCAAGGTAAAAAAGAAGGAAGAATTTAAGTAAGCTATCAAATCTTAGAATACACAAGCTATAGTCGATACCTTCTCCTCTTCTTCCAAATTTGCGTAGTCCCTATCCTCCTGCAAAAGATATCGACATTTAAATCGAATATCATCAAGCACAAAATATTAACCAGATTTCTCCTCAGTTTAGTCAACAGAAAATTTGGGCGCACAATAAAATAAAGTTGAATTGAAAAGAAAAAAAATGTAGATTGACCTAATTGACGGTACTTCCACTAAGAATATGTAGGAGATGAACTTTGCAATGGCATAGATAACTACTAGAAACATCAAAGCAACAGAAAACTTCATCACAACTTAATATTTACCAATATAATATTATAAGATATGAGATCCAAAAATAATATGAAAGAAAACACCTTAGCTTAGCTAAACTGCAATCATCAATTCCTGAGAGTTTGCTGTTGAAGGGTAGCCAAACTGACTAAACTAAGGGATAAAAAACTGGTCCCTACTGTAACAGCGAAACTGAGCCAAGTTCGAACCTTCTTATTTAGTCATTGAGGAGATGGCTCGGGGCATATATACACTCACATTAAGTAGGAAAGACTATCTAGAGGAGATTGGAACAAAAATACTAAGCCTTGTGTTAGGATGTATATGTCGGTTGTCTACTGAGGAGAAATAGGTCTCGACGCGTTATGCATCCTTGGGTTATGCCCGGGAATTTGTGGATCACATCGTGGCACAATGCACAGGCAGTGCATTGAGCAAAACCCCAAGCAGGGGTATTGTGTGCGCATGGTGGGTGCGTCCACACTTTGGCATGCAGCATAGAGACTTTGGGGAGCATTGCTCAACCCCTGAACATTGGAGTGCAGCGAAAGCATGTACGCCAGAGCTCAGATTATATTGAAGACTATGGCACGGGCCAACCTCAAACCCGAGACTCAGTGGAGTGCCAAAGACCTGTATATTCATGGGGACCGACCCAATATGCAGGTAATGCTGAAGTTTAGAGGCGGCATGATCCTGTTCAAGCTCCTTTCCCTTCCATCATTTGGCGCACCTTGGAACCAAGTCATGGGCGATTACACCACTTGGCCGAAAATAGCAAATCAACAAAAGAGGAGTTTCAGCCATGGAAGAGGTTTGCGCAAGTTTCACACACGACAGCATCTTCTTCCTTGAGCGTGTAATGACCTTGAGGACGAGTTGAAGGACTCTTTTTACATCCTTCCATCTCCGGCGATCTTCCATCATCGGCAGCGATACTCTTGTGAGGGACAAGAGGAGAAGGCTTGGCTAGAGGTTAGCCGAGACTTGGAGAGAGCTAGCATCGGCTTGGTGAGGGACTAAGCTATTCACTGGCGACCACCTTCTTCACCGATGGCGGTCATCTTCTCCAGCGAGTTTTGAGTTCACCTCTGAACTCATAGGTACTATCTATTGTATTGTAGAAGTAGTATATCATTCTGATGCTAGAAGTTGGCGTGTGGCCAACAAGAGGTTTTGTTATCATCTTATTAGTTGAGTAGTTGATAGTTTTCCTCTGCGTGTAATTCTTCACTGTGTTTCATGATTTCTCATTGATTGTGGTAGTGGCGCATATGTTCTATGAATGCCGCCACTTTGTGATTAAGTCTCATGCTTGTTAGAATGTGTGATGCATATGTCTAGTGCATTACTGTCTTAGGCTTTGCGCATATGTCTAGTGCGCCTAAAACTGTGTAGGTTCTTGTGTGTGTATACCTCGCATAAGTATAGTGCGAGGGTTGCTTGGCTCAGGGCGCTTATCCTTGAGGGTGCAAAGAGATTGGGGGCATGCGCTAAACCCAATTCGCCACTTTAGTCATATAGTTTCGCATAAGTGACAAGTGATTCCCACCACCCAGGTGTAAGGGGGCGAGGAAAATATTAATCTGCGGTAGGTGGAGCGCAGCACACAGTTGTTACAGTGGGGAGCAACATTTGGGTGGAGGGCGCATAGTGTGATAGTTTTTCTACTCGGGGCACGTTCAAATGGAGTGGGGGTTAAGTAAAGTTCAAAACATTTCCATAGTGTGCTTGGGTGTATTGAGGGGCTGGTGAGTTGATGACTCAACCATCACATTACAAAGTTTTCCTATTGCGAAAATTTGGGTGTGACACCTACCACCCGGTATAGGCAATCCAACCTTGTCCCCCATACTAGTCAAGGTCAGGTACAAAGGGTAGGCATGTCCAATAATCGGTTTGAACCATTTTACTGAACCGACCAATTCGGTTTGATTTTAAACTCAATCGGTTCAGTTCCGTTCGCGATAATAAAATTAAATCTCGGCTCGGTTTCGAGTTGACAATCGTACATTTATGAAAACCCGAACCAAACCGATTTGAGGGCTGTGTGCACATCAGTATTTGAGTTGACATTATATTTTGCTCTGCGCTCACGGTGAGAAGCGAGCATTTAATAATAGATGAGGGTAATAATAGATGAGGGTAAGGTGGAGTAGATGGATATAATTTCAATTTTGAGGTCGCGTGAGGTGATGAATTGACTACTCCCAATATTATCTTTTCTCGTTTTTGATGCATGCAGAGGAAAGCAGGGTAATTATTACTCTCCTGCAGAACACTCATTAACGGCAGTAATGGCAAATCAACTGGCATATGTGAAGAGGTGACCTTTTTGATTGCTGCAAATCTCGATGGCTTCTTTGAATCGCGGCAGAATCATATGCGTCTGATTGATGATGTTGCCGAGCCATCATCGATAATAGAAAGGATTGAAAAACTTTGAATTGATTACTCCAGCCAAGCTTAATTTGCGTAGGAGCGTAGCTGATTAATTTGCATCTGCGTAAGAATTTTGAATTCGGTTTTATTCATTTGAACCGACGGTTCAGTTCAAATCGGTTTTAATAACTTCGGTTCGATTTTCAGGTTGAAAATTTTTGCCAAAAGATAAATCGGCTCAGTCTAATCGGTTCGGGTTGAACCGATTGGACAGGCCTAACAAAGAGAGCGGACGCTGTGGAGGCACTGTCACTTAGACGTTGCAGAAGCTACTAAGGCAGAAATTCTACCTCGCCTTAGTTCCATCTTATGCGGACTAGTACAGCTCCAAGCTTGAACAGGAACACCAGACCAGTTTTACAAAGAAGACCATTCAATTAAATTAATTCTCTCATAAATATTGTCTTTGGATGAGAATATCTAGAATGAGTGTATCCAAAGGCAAAAAAGCATCAGGAGTTTCCTTCACTACTAAGGAAAAAGAAAAGTGTTCCGTTAAATCAACAACCGCTTCTCTTAAAGTAACATAGTCAACCTATCATCCTGTCAAAGTAAATTAATACATAGGCGAAGACATCAATATTACACTATAACGGTAACCAAATATAACCTCCTTTTCAAGAATAACAAAGTAAAATTCTGCTTTTTCTTTCAACTAGAGCATTCCAACTTGGCCAGATTGGACTGAAATTAGCAATGGCCAATCAAAGATCCTGGTCCAGTTCTCAAACATCCAAAAATGGCTAAGGGTGCGTGATTTCGATATATCATATTATTTCAGTGTATCACAAGATAGAATCACTAGGCTCAGGCAATTCCAGCTATTCAACTCTGAACTACACAAGTGTATTTGTATTTTCAGCCACTTTCAACCCATTGGAGGCTCATTGCTTGACACTTGTTGCACTATCAAGCGAAAACCAATGCATAAGTTTCATTGTCAACTGCTCTCGCTTGTCTCTACTCGCTCCATTCCTCAATGCTCAAAAATTGTAAATGTCAATCACTTGAAACATGTTGTACTCAATGTTTAAAGTTTCGGTTCGTACAAGCCAAAATTTCGGTCAGGTGAAAATCCAGCACTTGGTGTACCACTGTACCAGGTGAAAGAGCTTCCGTCGAACCTTCCGCTAGCGGCGGAATTGGGTTTTGCCACCGGTACAAAGCGGTCCAGCAACTCACCAGACCAAGCTGCCAAACCGAAATTTCAAACTATGATTGTACTAAGAGTCAGAGAGATCATTGTCATCATTGTGCTTGTTCTCACATGAAGTGTCAGAAAGATCATTGCCATCATTGTGCTTGTTCGCACATGAAGTGTCAAGTCAGTGCAAGGATTGCTAGTACTTGTTGCAACTCTTCACCATTTGGTGCTTAGAAACCATTACAGTCGACTGCTCACAAGATTTTGCTCCACTAATTGAATGCTCATCACAATCGTCAGGCTCAAATTGTCATCGTTGTTGACCTCAATTACACATGCCGAGTCTAAGAGAATATGGTATACAAATGGTTTGACAAATGCCCATTAGTCATGAAGTGAATTCATTAAGAAGTTGAAAATTAGTTGAACTAGTCAACCATGTCAAACAAATTGATCAACTAACCTAGCCCAAGTTTAATTGATTTACAATTTTAACTTCCATTTAATCACTTCTAATACTCTCATTAGTTTCTTTATTCCACACATTAATTAAATAAATTTAGTTTTGAATAATATTCCCGTTAATTAATCCTTAGAAGTTAATCACTAAACATTTAATGCAACAACAAGTATTAAGTAGCGAAAATATTTAGTTAAGTGATTTAAACACACAGTACACAATATCAAAATAAATAATGAACTGGTTGCTGTACTAAAAAAATAATTCATTCTCACTAAATACTATATATTTAATATCTATAATTATTAGAAAAGGATACATTAAAAAATACTGAAAATGATATTTATTACATTCAGTAAATATAATTGATTTACTTATGTATTATAAACTAATATTTTTTTCGTATCATATAGTAATATCTATAACACTAATAAATTACAGTATTATACATTAAAATGTATAATTATGAAGAAATTTATAAATTAATTAATTATATGAAATATTAATTTGTGCTTTTTTTAAAAAATTGTTCTATTTTAATTTTAAAGATTTGATACATTAATAGGAATCACATCATTTTCTAATATCAATACCAATTACCAAATCGTGGACCATGATTTCAACGTGTATTTAATAATCATGTCACATATACAATCTCTAACATTCATACCACCAGAAAAAATGCCAAGTAATACCCATAAAACATTTAAAACTATCAGCGCTTTATAACTCAAATTGACCACTAAATAATGGACTGTAGAAGGAAAACAAAGGATGAAAATGGCAAGATTCCACTTCAATATAAGGACGCATAACTTATGTATTTGTAGGTCCCCAATTTACGTAGTTGTAGGTTCCTCCAAGTTCAATCACAATTAATGCCATTCAATATTAAAAAAAATTGCAAGAAGTCATGTAACTCTAATGAGAATAAAAAAGGGAAAATATTCATGTAAATTTTTGAAAGAGTCTAAGCCAAAAGTGTCATACAGAATACAAATTATATAGATGACCTAAAAAAGCAAGAATCAAGCAAGTACATTCTCACCATATCATCATTGGGATCACCGGTTGAAGGTTCCACATCAGAAAATTTAAATTTTCCCAAACAAGTTATTGATTGTGACTTCTTCATGGCCAATTGCCCTTCAATGGAGGAAATCTCTCCATTATTATCGCTCTGCCATAAATTTGCAAGTACAATCAGAAACAGATTAGTCCTCATCAAGGACTCAAATATTATGGTGATGTAAATTTCAACAGCATCCAAACGGTAAGATAGTGGATACCAAGTAGTAACCAAACTCAGTCAACACAAAACATAAAAAGTAAAATTAATTATTTGCCAATATCGGACAAAGTGTGCTCACATGGTGGAGTCCACCTTGGCGGGCGTCATTGTTCCCTGGAGAATGATACTCTGCATTCTCTGCACTATGATCAATATCCAACACCTCCAAATCATTTTTAGAGCCATTTACTTGATTCTGCAGCTCTGCAGAATCACTAAAAAAATCAGAATTAATTGCTTCTGCTGTAAGATATTTAGACTTGACATATCGAAGATCATTCAACTTACTGATATCTCACCCTTAATCTGATATTTTTGCACAACAGGCGTAAAAGAATTCTCACTAAATTCACTGCATCCTGTACCGTCTTCCTTGCTCACTAAGAAAGTTTAAGAAAACAAAATTTTAGGGAATTTATTGGCAAACGATTGAAACAAGTTTATTGATATAAAACTAATAAAACATGAGCTTACAGTTTTTTTCAGTGTAGAACTTGAGAAGTTCCTCAAGTGGCAGATCAGCTTCAACCTTCAAGGCTGCTAGTTCATGTGCCCGCTCTTCCCCAGTAATCTGTGCTTCATCTACCTCAATTGTATGTTCATCATCTTCCTGCAGTAATATCATACTATCGTAGCCCATCACACAAGTCTGATATTATAAAATGCATAGTACAATACTATAAAAAAATCAATAGATATTAGGCAAAATACACAAGTCATAATTAGTATACAAGAAATACATAAAGCATAATAGAAAAAGATGAAATCATGGGTCCTATAAGTAAAACAAAGAATTGTACTGGTCCACAGTATGACATCGTATGAGGGCATCCTTTGTAGAAAATTTTCAAGACAGCAAAGCCAGCACAGGCTGAAGCTTCACATAATTTCCCAAAAAGTGGATAAGAAACAAAAGTTGACCTTGAATTGAACCGCTCAGACTGCTCCCACTACCATCATTTGTAGGTGTGTGTTTGAGTTCATCTCCTTCACCCCAATTTCTGTTTGAGTCACAGCTAAGCTAAAGAATTAGTCCTAGGGATGGCAAAAAAAACTCATACCTAACCCGACCTGATTTTAGGGGACAACCCCAAGTTGCCCTGGTCTTTGGTCGGGTCTTGGGTATAAAATTTTATATACCCCCCACCCCAAACCCTCCCTGCTTATAGAAAATAAATAAAATACCCTTAACTTAGCCCCTCCCCACTCGTGCCCGCATCCCTCCCTTCTCCCTCCACCCGCCAATGCGATTCATTCGCCGCTCGCGAGGGTTGGGTTTCCCAATCCCTAGTCTAGACACCAACTATCAAGACAACAAACTTATCGTAATCACCAATTCATGCTCGATGGCTTGACGGGAACCATCTGGTTTAAAATAAAATTACTTCCGATGAATTTGGCATTTTTTTATTAGTTTAAATACCTATGCACAAGTAACCTTTTGTAACACAAGAGTTTTCAATCATAGGTACAACCCCAAGTAACCTGATTTTAGGGGACAACCCCAAGTTGCCCTGGTCTTTGGTCGGGTCTTGGGTATAAGATTTTATATACCCCCCACCCCAAACCCTCCCTGCTTATAGAAAATAAATAAAATACCCTTAACTTAGCCCCTCCCCACTCGTGCCCGCATCCCTCCCTTCTCCCTCCACCCGCCAATGCGATTCATTCGCCGCTCGCGAGGGTTGGGTTTCCCAATCCCTAGTCTAGACACCAACTATCAAGACAACAAACTTATCGTAATCACCAATTCATGCTCGTTGGATTGACGGGAACCATCTGGTTTAAAATAAAGTTACTTCTGATGAATTTGGCATTTTTTTATTAGTTTAAATACCTATGCACAAGTAACGTTTTGTAACACAAGAGTTTTCAATCATAGGTACCTTAGGTAAATTCATCATAGAACAGGAGCAACTTACCAAGTCATCTTCATATTTGACACTAAAGCTATCATCGCTCTCAAAGTTATCCAACTGAGTTGCTGTACAAAAGTTGCAAGATTTAAAATTAACAATATATAAAGAAAACAATTCACAAAGTTAAGTATGATGCCGAAAATTTTGGCACCTGTTGTATCAGCACTTTTAATCTCCTCCACGCTTCCATCTTGCTTTACTTTTGAATCTGCATCTACTGTTTTAGAAGAATAAGTCATATCTACAAGGTTTTCGGCTAGCATTGTAGAATACCTATAATCAGAATGGAAGCACAACATGTTAGTCCTGTTGCGTTGTATTTTGTAACATCACAAACCAATAAACCATGATAAGAGAATATCCACGCACCTTTCTGTCTGACCTAAAAGAAAATCGAGCTGTTTATCAAGAGCTTTTTTCTTTCTCTCCTCAAGTTCTAATTGATACTTATAAAGAACCTAAAATTAGACATCCAGAAGGCATTTAATTCACCATAATAAAAAAAGAAATAAGAAACATCCCTCACTGAGTAGATACACAAGGAGTAAAACTTACCAGCTTTTCTATTTTTGCCCAGAATTTTTTCACATCCTTTGATATATTGAGTGCAACTTTTTTCAAACGTTGCTCTTCTTCCTGAGGTTGGAATAATGACATCAGCATTTTGCTACATACTTTTTTGAAAGGTCACAAAATATAAAAAAGTGCATTTGGTTTATTTTATGTTGTGGAGATATAAAAGTCAAACCTTCACTTTTTTCTCTCCCCTAGTGGCATAATCTGAAACACTCTTGCTAACTCTTGTTGCAACCCTCTTTGCCTGAGCTAGTTTCCACTTCCTCTCTGATTCAAAATCCTGCAAACAGGCAACTCAAATATTAGAAAAAAAAAAGATCTAGATTGTCAAAGAGAATAAATGTTAATTGAGTAAGCATAAAGACACTCAAAGCCAATCACGCACCTTTGACAACCAAACCATCTCCTCTAGAACATGATCCCAGTGTGCCTTTGGTCGAGGAGGATCTTTTGGCGCTTCGAGTGCCTACAACAGTCCCGAATTATGCAGAAAACTATATTAAAAGCATGCACCTTCTTATTGAATTTATAACTGTCTTTGGAAGACATGTCAGCATAAATGTACAAGGAAGATTGAAGAAAGACGAGCAAAGTTTGGAGAAGGTAATTAGATTCTTCTTAGTCAGTGCTATTAAAAATGCCTGTATGTAACAGTGATTAAAAAAAACTAAGAATGAGAAATAATCTATTCATACTAAAATAGCCTAAAACATAGTAGCTCAGTAATTAATATTACCGTGATGTTTCTTGCGGTTCAGTTAATAAAGAATAGAAAGAAACAAAAAGGACTCGATGAAGAATTAGGACATGACAGCTTCAGAAGGTAACCTTTTGCCGCCTAGCCCTTGTCTCATGGTCTAACTTTGATCTTGGACCCTTTGAGGCCATAATAGTGCTTTCTTGCAGATATCACTTCATTACTTAAGATATCTGGATCCACCACAAGTCAGAAAATTAGAGGAAATATTGCCATTTGCATATGGAGTGGAACGACTTTATATAGAAATAAATTGTCAAAATAAAACAAATTTGACTATAATGAATTGCAAAAAGAGAATAGCCATCCTGACAACTGAAATTATACTATTCAACCAATAATTTGGAATACAAGTAGACACTTCAATTTCATGGTACATAACGAAAACAGTATAATCTACAACTACGTGCCTAAATCTACTAGCCACGTCTTACTCCACTTTCTGAAATTTATTGACAAGCACTAACAATTTAGCTATTATGCAAACCTAAACTTGTTTATTCTACTTTCATGAATAATGGCTAGTTATAGTTCCATAAAAAAATTATGTATGCTTACACAATTATTTCCACACATGTTTTAAAGTTCAAGTCAGATTAAGGAAGAACTTGGACAGATTAAAGAAGAACTTGGATCGACAATGACGTAAGTGTAAAAAAGAACAGATGCGGAGGAGATTAGGTTGAATAACAAAGTAAGATGTAGCATTTGGCTATTGTTGCTGTAGACGGAGGAGTTTCAAATTTAACACTTCACAACTTCCAACAGCGAGATAAGAGGTACAAAATTATAACGCCGATGTGCCAATTACCAAGCTGGATAAGTTCAATAATATAGTTACGTAAATTTAAGATTTGACATATGTAAACGTGGACCAACTAAAGAAACCAAAAGGCATGTAGAGCACAATAAAAAAGGTACAAAGGCAACAAATGCGAAAAAAATGAGATTGTTAGTCCAAATGTAAATTTTAGTACTGAAGTCGTAAAATAACCTTTGAAAAAATAAAATTTGAAATGTCCAGAACTAAACAACCCCCCTCTGAGACGATTTTTATAGTACTTGAGAAAAAGTAAAAAAATATGACCGGACCTACATTTAGCAGTCAAGAGAGAGCCAAGCATAGAGGGAAAATCAGTTCGAAATTCCGCAGAAGACACCGGTAATTCAAAGCACAACCGAATGCAACCCTTCAGCTATTCGCGACCCTCGAACAGACAAACAGCGCACGCGGCAAGCGCGAGAATGATGCTGATCCTCGACGAAGCCCACCACGAGAAGCTTCCAAATCCAGATGGTGGCCCGATCCAGATCGATAGACGGCGACGAGTGCAGGGGGAGGGGAAAGCGTTAGGGTTTCACAGTCGGGGGAATGCGATAAAGAGTAACGGGGGAGTCGTGAGGCGGGACAGAGAGAGAAGTCGAGAAAGGAATCAGCTCGATGGCCTATAAAAAGGCGTCGGGCCTCTGAGCAAGGCAGCTGCTCTCGCCGACCTCACAATTCACATCGACCGTCCACGCGTCATTGGACGGCCAGGATCGAGGCTCGGACTGACGCGCGAGTGTCGCTTCCGGGACCAAAACAACTAATAAAATGTCAGGATGTAGCGCACCCGTCAAGGTTTCAATAAAGCCAAGGCCACGAATCCGATATCCCTATCGGGGAAAAAAACTTACCAATTCGACCCGGAAACGATGAATCCGTCCTGGCCCCGAGCCCTACCGCCCCTTCCCCGAGCAGTACGGACTCCCAAATCCCCAAATCTCGATCGAGCGTCAGAAGCAAGCGCGCGAGAGAAGGCCGAACGAAGAGACGGCGTATCCCGAGCAGGGCGGAGCTGCAGCTGAGCACGAGAGGAAGAAGGGAGCAGCAGCGGCGGAAGGAGCAGCGGGAGGAGAGAAGGAGGAAGAGCGAAGAGGGAAGAGAGCGAGGAGAGCGGCGGAGACGGTCGGACCTGAGGAATGGCGTCGAGGCGCGGCGAGCCTGCGGTGCGAGCTCCCGTCGGCGATGGGAGTCGAGGGAGACGGGTAAGTGGCCGCGAGGAGGAGAGTCGCGGGGGGCGAGGTTGGGTATCGATCTTTAACCTAGGGCTTGATAAGATCACGCCTCCCGTGGAGTCTGCGTCTTGGCTTCTCGCGCTCAAGCCGCCTCTCCAGCCCGCTGGATAAGAGGTGCAGATGTCAGTCAAACGGGAGTGTGAATAACAACAATGGGTCGTCACCGGAGCATCCGACCCGTTAAATGCCTTCGTAAGAGGACAAAAGTACCAAGCGTAGGGCGGAGCCGATGTGGATAGTGTGCTGCTAGCGGATGCACTTGCGCGTAAGGCTTATCGGATAAAAATAAATTATATTATATAATATTATATTTTAAATTATATACTCTAAGTGTACTATTCTAATTTCAACATTCACTTTGTTAAATTATGACTGTACTAAGGATTTGTTTGGCCACTCTTATAACTCTTACACTGTAATCTAAAATTTTATAAATTATTTAGTGAATAACTTTTTAACTACAACTTTCATAATTTAAAACTATTTAGTAAACTCTATATGTGTATATATATAATATATCAAACTTTATAACCACTTGTGTATTCTTTATAAGATAAGTGAGACGGATGTTATTTATTACATAAAAACATGACTAATCTAATTATAATACCTCGATAGAATAGATACGTTTGGTAATAAATATTGAGCACGGAAATTGTGATGGATAAACGGACATCCATTGGTCTGACAAGGGGTGAATTGCAGTTTATCGAGCGAATGCTAATAGATTCTTGGAGCTTAGGAAAAGAAAAAATAGTTTTTAAAAAAAACGAATTGCAATTTGTTTGAAAATTAATTAAAATGCCACACAATAATCAGTATAAGTTTCAAGATGAATAGTTTTGTAAGCATGAATCCTTATCAATTTTGCCAAGTCATTTTCACTTTCAATTGACTTGCATCTTACAAGGCAAATAGGCGAATTTAGGGAGAGGGAAAAGGTAGCACCATGGATCTGGAAACAAGAAGGATCGGCTCGACAAGTAAATGGGCAGAGGAAGCTAGGGCTTCGTAGCAAGGATTGGGCGAAATGAGGAGAATCCAAGAGAGAAGATACAGCGAATAATAAGGGTCGGCAGAGTGGAATTCATCGTGGAAAGGATGAAAACATCAATGAATATAAATGGCTTTCTATCTAGATTCATTGATGTTTCCATCCTTTCCACGGTGGATTCCGCTCTACCGAACATACCCTAAAGGGTGTATTTAGCGTAGTTGCAAAAGTAGATTTTCAGAAGCTGAAATGTTTAATTGTCAGCTTCTAAATTTGAATTCCAGAACTAGTTGCTTTCTTGAAAAACTATTATCCTCCTGCTTATGGCTAGCCTAAGCTGCTGGTTAGTCAAAAAAACTGATTTTATCAAATACTTTAAAACTTTTTCAATCAGTTTCTTTTCAACTAGTACTTCTTTTTAACAAACAAAAATTAAAAATTTTAGCTATGCCAAACAGATCCAAAATCAAGTGAATCAAACAAAAATGACGAACGAGCAGGTAAATCTAAAGAGAAACTAGGGCAAGTAACAAGGATCAAGCACACAACAAAGAATCGAGCAAGTGGCATTGGGCAAAGACAGGTCGCGCAAAGACAATTATGACTGATTGATAAAACTATAGTTAGTGAGATTTTGCCCCAAGCATAGACCTGGCGAAAACTGACCCGACCCGCCGACCCGACCCGACTCAACACGAAGTTAGACGGGTTCGGGTTGGGTCTAATCGTATTCGGGTCATGACCCGAAATTAAACGGGTCGTGTCGGGTTATAATCGGGTTGACCCGCTTAACCCGATTATATTATATAATTATATATTATATATATAATTTATATATAAATATATACATATACATATATTTATATATCATTTCGAGTCGAGTCGTGTCTAGTTAATCGGGTTAATATTTTTACATTTATATAATTATATATATATTTATTTATTTATTTAAATTATTTAATATTAAACGGGTTAATCGAGTCGTGTTGGGTTGACCCGAATATATATGAGTCGTGTTTGAGTTAGATCATCTGACCCAATTAATTAAACGGGTCGTGTTCAGATTAAGCTAATCGAGTCACGGGTCATAAACGGGTCAACCCAAACACGACTTGCTGACCTGTTTTGCCAGGTCTACCCAAGCAGGTCGCGCAAAGACAATACGTAATTTCAACACCTAATTATCAGTAAATAAAATTTTTACTAATTAAAATAATAAACATCCTTATTTTATTTAAAAAAAACTTAAGACCTTGATCAACAAAAAAAGAAAATCTTTATCAATTGATTATCAAAATCGGACTTCAGTGGGGCCCTGCCAATAGAGGGCCGGCGATCTCACTCCAACAAATCGAATTGCCAAATCCAGCAGACCCGACCATAACATTCGGCATCCGATAAGCATTCAGATTTAGCCCCCATATGATTTTAAAATTAACCCTTAACTGGAGGGAGTTTCTTTGTCACTTTAGTAATTCTTCCGACCTTCACGTAATCTCTCTCTCTCTCTCTCCAGTAAACCATGTATTAAAACTCCAGTGCTCGGCCAATTTACTAAATAACAAAACCAAATGGTCTGAAGATCAGGAAAAAATTTCTCAGGATTTTGTTGGGCACAACACCCATCTTACCTTTCATATTACTTTGAGATTTGTGCTCACCATTCTCAATTTCGAGATGCATGCAAAACACAAATCTCAAAGCAAAATAAAAAAAGGTAAGATGGGAGCGATGCACAGGAATCCTGGGCAGCGATGCTGCACAGAAATTGTTTTCGAAGATCCGTCAACAAATCAATTATAACGTGGCTGAAGTACCAGAGAAGCAATCCATGAGTGACCTTCACGACAAACATCCAGGATTTCCAGTAACCGAGCAAACATACATCTTTAAAGATGCATTTTGCGATCCTGCAAAATCAGAAAATCGCCTAGCGTGAAGCGGATCTCCATCTCATCGTGAGATCCTCTTATTTGTCAACAAGACAAATACACTTGACACTAAACTTGTGAACAGCTGAAAACCAGTAGGCACGCTTCTGCGGGAGTCGGTGCTGAATGCCAACACGGATCCGGCACCGTTTCCTTTTTCTACGTTTACCCTTTTTCCGCTGAACCACGGAATCCTGCATCAATCTCACAAAAAGCAGTTGTAGATACCTAATATAAGTTAAACAGTCACTAGGTAATATTCTATTAGAACTACGAGCAAGAACCAGCTCAGTGGTTCAATGTGTCGTGCAATGCCGAACCAATAAGAAAACAGTTTATGCCATAACATCTGAGTAAAGAAAAGTTGTTTAAACTGAATTTCCAAAATATGAGTAGATCGGCAAGCAGCAGGTCACAATTTCATCAGAACTACAAAAAAGGATGGCTAGGTCAGAGGGCTATTAATTTATTTTTCTTGCAGCTGGTTGTCGGATAATAATTGACTCGACTATCTTTGTTAGCTCCCTGTACACCCAAAACTTTTTTTTCGCTTACACTAGAAAATTAGCCAATCAGTGCAAATTTCCACTTAGTTATGTAGTTTTCAATCGGCCATACCATTTCATTGGGAATCATCTATAGACCCCATGATACAGGGGAACAAGTGATCCAATTTCATAATTCCAAGCTCCCATTCATCTTTCTAAATATTATTAATCCTTCTAGTTATTTGTCTGTACTGTTGTTGATTGATATGAAAGGTAAGCCAGAAATATCTTCATTTGTAATGGAGTATTTCGATCAGCTAATGATGTGTCAAATAGTAACCATACATGGTGTCCAATTGCTGTTCCAGAATTTGGTCACTTCCTGGCTGAATTTGATTTTCATGATAACTTAAACAGATTTGCAAGATAAATTTCCCATAAAGGTATTGGCGGATGCCATATGTAGGACAGACAGAGCTTTGGATAATCTGGACAAGTTGAATGTAGAGGGAACAAGAAACTGAGACTTGGTTTAATAATTATATAACTTTTTATATTAATATTATATTAGTTTAAAAATAATTTAAAATTGTTTAATAATAATATTATTAGTAACAATTAATAAAAAATAATTTTAATTTAAATCAAACCAAACCAAATTAAAATTTTTGGTTCAGTTATTGTTCGATTTTTTAAAAAGTCAACTCGAGTACGGTTTTCAAAAATAAATAAAAAATCTGTTCAGGATAAACTGATTGTACACTCCTATAGGATATATCAACCTATTGGACACCCCTATAGGAGATATAAGATATTCACTATAGGAGATATTGAAGGGAAACCTAGTAATAGTAGGCAAATCGATCAGGTCAACACAATTTGATCTAACCAACCAAGGTAGGAAAATTTTAAACTCGGGTCTTGAATAACCCTCCCGACCTTGACAACTATTCCAACTTTCACATCCATTAGGCCACAGTGCAAAGGATGGTATAATCAAGCTAGGCACAACAAGGTCGAAAGTAAAAAAATTAATATTGAGGAATATTTGATGCCCAGGACAAAGAAAAGGAGAAAGGTCCATAGGAGAAAATTAAAGATGGAAAGACTACCTTTCTTGTGATGCACCTTTTGTTCCAAACTACGTAATGATTTACTCTTATAACAATGTTTACACAAGCACAATAAAAAATATTAAATAAAACTATAAAAGAAAGGGCTCCAAGCGGGGCAAAGGCTATGTAATTCAACTCATTCTAGTCCCATTCTAGTCCAACAATGGGCATTGCATAACTACAAAAATGAACTTTAAGTTGTTTGCGTCTTGCAAAATGCACTATTGATGAACATCACTCAAATTGAATGTGGAATGGGCTCTTACTAAGTCATCTAAGTTAAAAAGCTCCTATTAATCAGGTAAGTTACTACAACTTATAAACTTCTTTCAAATAAACTTAGTCTAAGTCTTATCCCACTCTAAATAAAACTAATTGACTTACTTTTCCGCAAGTTAATAAGCATCCTGGGCTGCAACAAGAAGGATGAGGTCAGTATAAAATCTATTTGTGATAGGCTTAGTTTGATCTTGGGTGGTACAAGTCTGTGACTGATACGAGTCCAGTGGGAGGTTGAGATAGTTCTGTAACTGACATTTTAAACCTTACCGGGGGAAATATGCAAATTGGGCAATGTAGGAAGATCTCACAAGTTGAATGGAGGAACATACTAAGTAGATCATTCAGAATGCTCGCCTAAAGAGGCAATAGACTGCATCTTCAGCAAATGGACAACTATGAAGCACATATCTATAATTTAAGTGGGAAGTAACTAACATAAAATATATCAGAGTTCACAGGGTACATCTCCCAGTCAACCCTAGAGCAGACAGTAGTATTTGTGGCATTATCCCACAAACACAATAACCAAAGGAGCATTTTTGTACACATGATTAGTAAGCATTAAGCATTTAGTTCTTCTACCCAAATAAGTTTCATTGCAGAATTTATACCCATGTGCCATAATGACTATTAGGACTACCACTGCCTTAAGTGATCATCAACATAACTTAAACCCGAACAACTACTCCCAGTGTCACTTGATGCACCAGGAAAGATGCTTGAATATCCATCAAAGTAATGCCATCAAACAATATGATTCTAGAAATTATAATGAATAACCACACAGCGCAACTAAATCAACCCAACTGTACATAACCCATAGACAAATCTAGATGGAGGGGAAGAGACATGAAATAAGCACCACACGAGGAACCCTGCGTCGAAATCACTTTGCAGTAACATACCAATTACCAATGAGGTCCAAGACAGCCATCAGATCTTCTCGAGCTTGTCGGTCTTCACCACGGGGTTTGCCATGGCAATCGCGTCCTGCGCAGCCGCCCTGTAGTCAAAGACACAATTGTGCTTGTCGGAGTACCTGTGGGTGGAGCAGAAGACCTCCCCACAGCGGCACTTGAACCCCATCAATCCCACCTTCTTGTTGCAAAATCTGCACCGCCCGGAATCCTTCTTCGGCAGAGGGTTTTCTCCCGACGCAGCCCCTTCCTCACTGGAGCTCATCGAACTAGCGACCACGGAACCCACGGCGGGCTGCTCGTGGACCGTCTTAGGTTCAGGTGGCGGCGGGACCACAATCGTCTCCATGGAAGCCTTCGATTTGTTCAAGAAGTAATCTCTGTAGCATTTGGAGCAGAGATTGTTCGTCGCGGCGCTTCCGAAGAAGCCGCAGTCATTGGCGCAGAGGACGGGGATGTCGACGGATTGGAACTCGCCCTTCTCTGTCTCCCGCTTCTGCCTCTCCTGCTCCATCTCCGCCGAGGACGGGTGAGCAAGTTGAATGCTGAAATCAAAACCCTGATCAACGTGAACCAGAGAGAAACGATAACGGAAGGAGATTGGTTAAGCAATTGACGATGAACAGAAGGAGATAAAAAGAGAGAGATCGGAATACCCTAACGAGAGGGGGAGACGGGAGCGAGATGGACGAGAGGGGATGGGGTGACTGGGGATTTAATAAATAATTGTGGATCTAGCGCAAGGGGAAAGGTTTGATTAGGATCCGATGGTGGATGATGAAATGGTTTTTTATATGGACGGATGAGATGATTGGGGGAGAAACAAGGACGGCGTCAACGTGGATACGTGACCAATCGAGTAGTGTTGGTTTGCAAGACAGCTAGAGTGAATAAGAGGACACGTAGCCCGTACACGTCGGCAAGGACGTGATTTTTTATTTGATTATTAAAAAATATATTTTTTTAGGAAAAATCTTTTTTATTTCTTAAAAAATATATATAAGTTTATAAGAAATTTGCTTGTTTTTATGGAAGTTGATAATATTAGCACGTGAAAAAGTTAACTTGTGTCGACTGGGATCAAATCTAGGAATAGAAACTTCCATATAAGTAATTTATAAAAACGGTAAAAAAAAATCACATAAGACGTAAGTGTTCATAGAACCATAAAAACATGATATAACGATTGTAGTTTTTTTTATATGAATAAGACATTCTAGAAAGAAACTGTCAAGGGAGACTTCTAGATGAGGCTCCCATGAAAAGGTCAAAGAGAATATAAAAAGAATCACATGAGACGCAGATATCCAATTTAACGAGAAAGACTTCAAAGAAAACTAAATCTAGTAATTTGGATCTGGGTCATAAATAGGTCATATCAGTTATGACTCGTAATCTAATTAAGTTAACTCAAATATGATCTATTTAATTAATTAGATTAAACTATATAACTTGAACATGATCCAAATATAATTGGATTAACCCGACATGATCCGAATAACTCATTTAGTATTCATATTTTAAATATAAATAATAAATTAATAAAAATTATATTAAAATTAATAAAAATTTGGGCTTATGAGTGGGCTAAAATCTAGGTTAAAAAATAGTTAGAAGATGTTTAGACTTATGGGCTAGTAATGAGAGTTAGATAAGCTTATATTTAAATTTTTTATATATAAATATATATTGTAATTGGGTTAAGCGGGTCAACTCATTTACAACCCAACACAACCTGATTAGTTTCGGGTCATAAATGGGTTGACCTGTTTATGACCCGAACACGATTATGGTTGACCCAAACTCGCATAATTTCATGTCGAGTCGAATCGAGTCAGCGGTCGTATCAAATTTTGCCAAGTCTAAAGAAAATTCTTACCTTGGCAAAAGAAAACTCTCTAAGGGAGATTTTTTTTAAAAAAAAAAAAAACAAAACAAAAGGGCTCCTAGGGAAAGTATCATATGACATGTGATTGTAAAATTAAATGTATAAAACTGTATCAGCATAGTCAAATGAAAACCTATATGCCATCAACGATTAGTACTTTTTTATAAAACGAAGGTAAGGAACTGCGTTGGGCAAATCATGCCCAATTCTTATGAACATACCGTTTGCTTGCTAGACTTCGTTAGGCTCTGTAGTACTGTGTTTTTTATGATTTCTTGGCAACAATAAATTTGCTTATTAGATGAATACCTCATTAAGCAAAAAGAAAATAACATCCTAGAATGAAGCCCGAGACTTGAACATGCTAAACAGTGTTTTATGATTTCTTGGTAACAATAAATTTGCTTCTAATAAGATGAATACCTCATTAGACAAAAAGAAAATAACATCCTAAATTGAAGCCCTAGGCTTGAACATGCTGAACACAACGTCTCAATTCCTGCACCACAATTTCTAAATTATACAATTATATGAGGCTTCCCACCTTGTACACATCAGTATCAGAAACAAACCAAGAGGATATGTTGATATTAATCCAAATCACAATAAACAGAGTGTTCAGCGATAAGAACAAACATTAATTGGACTCTTTATGCCACATGACCCGTACAGATCGATAGAATTTACTTCATACTCCTATCCTTACATCATACCATCCTCTAAACTTGCAGAACGAGGATTTTGAAAGGCTCTCCTATAACATGCAAGGGGCAGAATTAATAAAATCGATGGGGCGGAATATCCGTGTGAATATCCATGGATGAATCATTTGAGTTGCTAAGGGGGTCAGTGTCCCCGTTATGATTTCCATCATGGTTCCTAGATGCAGCATTTCCATTTGGTGCGCCACCATTGGCACTGAACCCACCTCCCTGGGGAAGTTGAAATGGCTGGAGGCTTCTGCGAACAGGGCTGGAAAGGGCATTTGAGAAAACCGAATTTCTTGCATGATCCGTGTGACCAGTCCGAGGTGGCCCAAGTGCTGGCTGACCAAGAAACGAAGAAGCAGGTTGGAGGCTCGAGTTGGTTAATTGCATTGTCGATTGATGTTGCTGTTGGAATGGTGATCTTTGGGAGACTAATGTATCATCTCCGGCATAATCCATCTCATTCTGTCATAAAAAGAAGCAACAAATGAATACCATTAGAAACTATGTATTGTTCATACCAGTATCATTTAAAGCGCTAAGGAATATATGAAACCAGGCTGTGACTAATCCGAGCAGTACGAAACTTAAATAAATTACAAAAAGTATACTTCATTTCTCTAATATAGTCAGCAAAACCATGCAACTCTATATTACATCAAACACGAGTTCTGTAAAACTCTAATGAAAAAGCATAAGCTTACAACACTATTTTAAATCAAAACATAACTCAAATGCACACTAGACATCAAACTAAATCAAACATTAAGAGTGAATAATAAATTTAATTTGATTTAGATCCCAGCACATCAAACTTGACTATCATAGCATTGCAAGGTAATCTAAATCTCAAAATAGTACATATCAAAATTGCGATAAAAACCAAACACACCAGGAAAATCTACCAAAAGTAATCTCTATCAATCATTATCAAGACCCATGCATACATCATCTATGTTCTAATTATGGTCACTTGATTACTCTCGTCCCCATTTGGTATTATGAAAGTCTAAATACTATTTTCACATTCTTCTTATCCAATTTCTATTTCATTAAAATCACTATACTGCACCCAATTTATCTCGCAAGTGTTACTGTATAGTAGTAAACTCAGGGATATTATTGCTACAACTCCTAATAATAATCGCCAAACACCAATACATCTTCACACTTAATGTTAGGCCGCAGATCGGCGGGCCTGGGTTAACGCAGCCGGGCTGGGCAGTGGCCCAAGCCGCATACGAGATCCTTTCCGCAAGCCCGATTCAGCATCAACGCGGAGCCCGGTCAAATAGCAGTGTTGCCCCCCAAAATAGATGCGACAGTTTCGTCTTTGCCGAGTTGCTCGGACGCGAAGCTGGCAACGGCATCGAAGGTGCGGGCGATGCGGATGGGCGGGTGACGCGGGAGATTCGGCACCGTGGAGTCGTGCGGACGTGCTCCACGCGAGGGACGACGTGATGCAGGATTTCCCTTCTCCTATAAAGTCAGAAGAGGAAGACGGAACCACGGGAGGCGGGCGCTGGGGAGCGCCACCACCGGCGACGGTGAGGGCACCATCGTCCCTTCCAGAGCGGGGGCTCTGATGCCGCCAAGGGGCGAAGATTCCAGCGCCAAGGGGTGTCGATGAGCGTGAGTTCGTGAGCGAGCGTTGAGCGCTTGTAATCGGCAGCGGGTGTGCCGTCGGTGAGAGGTTTTTGTGGTAGAGGGGCGGGCGATGGGGGTCGTCGGCTCCGAGAGTTATGTAACCAGTTTTAGAGAGGAATAAGAGTTGGCGTTCCTTCCCTGTTTCCGGCGAGATTCGATTTCCAGGTTTTCACCATTCTCGGCGACGATTTCCAGCAGCAGGCGGCTGCCGAATAGTGACACGAGGTTGAGGAAGGGACGAGGGCATCCCCTCCCTACCGGCATGCCCCTCTCCAGCGAAGAGCGGCAACGACGACAGCTGTTACAAATGCAGGCAGCGTTCAAGCGGGCGACGGACGAAAACAAAGCACAAGCGCGTGCTTCGAGGCAAACGAGTGGATTTTAGCCGAGTCAAAATCCACAGCGAGGAATTTGATTTCGCATATTCGATTTTGGACGGCTGACGTCGGCATGACGTCAGCAATCCAAATCAAGATCGGCGAGCGACACAGTGAAACTTGGTTGACCGGGTCAAATCATGTTGACCAGGTCAAAATTTGAATTAGGGTTTTGATTTTGGGGTGATTTTGGGGCCGGGATCTAGGGTTTCAGCACAGTACGAAGGTCCGCCGGAGAACCTTAGGCCAGGGCGTGACACTTAACATGTACACATTGCACTTGCTCCGGATAAGAAGTGCCTTCCAAAAAACAATTTGTAAACAGGATCACATTACAAATACAAAATTCTAATTCTCTCCCTAAACCTCATAAGATTACGATGTTACTAAAAAATTTTCAACTTTTTTTCACATTATAGTGGCTTCAAACTTTATCATGCTTTTAGTCATGTTATTGGGGCCAGTGCTTTTCCCTTAATTTGGTTTATGTAAATTTTCCTACAAATATGGACTGGAGTAGACGGTATTAAGCTTAGATCTTTTGAGTTGCTGTTGTGTTGGCGTTTTAAAATAATATTCTATTTTTAATAAAATGTAATGTAATAGATGCATAATGTAAAGTTCAGATCAAATGATTCGTATCAAGAGTCAACCAAAGACAAAATATCCTATAAACAAACGAGAGCTAAAGAACTTCAATTGTTCTTTGACTACATATTTAACTTTGAAGTGGATACCTAAACTTATTTTTATATATTAATAAGTGCCTAGAACTTTAGATTTTTTTGAAATTAAATTCTTCTATCAGTTGGTGGACTAGAAACAGAGTCAGAGCGCACATACATGAACGTCCGTACTTCCGTGGGCAAGCGTACATGCATGCAGCGTGCGTACATAACGAGTATCTAGGACCCTATATGGGGGCAATTAATATTTGGGGAGCAATATAGAAAGATTAAAATTTATTAAGTGGGGGCAAATCAAAGTTTATATACATATAATATTATAAATATGTATTTATATTTAACTAATTTTAAAAATTGAGTGGGGCCATTTGCCCACACTTACATGCATGTGGCTCCACCACTGTTAACATAGCACGTAGTACATACGTGTACATACATATATCACAAATATTTAATTTTTATTAATTAAGGATTAATTTGTACATGTTATGCCAACAGTCTTTCTAAAATATTTTTAGTCAAGTTTGCTATTCTTATTTTATCAAAAGTACATATTAATCAGAATCAAAATTTTCTTAACTCGTAAATATATTTTTAACATATCTAATTAAAAATATAGATAACTTAATTTACTAGCTTCAGTTTTAGCTCATCTATATTGACTCCACAACTTTTCATCTACCAGTTTGCAATATGAATTTTGACCTCCATAGATAAACAGGTGACGATAAATAAGCAGCACAAGGTTATGTTCTGACAAAAGCTCTTCACCTCTTCAACCAATTGCTGATTTTTCTAGCTCATTTAGGGTCAATAACAAACTATTTCAATTGACTTTTCCTTCCTTATCCAGTCCCCAAAAATCCCATGGCATCAATCTAAACATAAGAGCAGTACAAATGTGGTAACCTTAGTTTATAAATAAAGATGCAGAACATCTAATAAATAAAACATGAAAGAAAGCAAATGAAAACACTTGAATGTTGCGAACATTCCAACATAGAAAATTGTCTAGAAAAGAAATAGCATAAATGTGAAACACCATAATCCAAAGCAAAGGAATGAACATGATTCACTAGAACCTGAATCTGGGCAACTATGTCAGCCACAGAAATCCTTGACCCTTCCTCGTGCCTTCTGATTATCCATTGATAAAGCTTCTCCTGCACGACAAGCCACAAGTCAGCAAACAAGGAGCCAATAAATATCACATTCTGCCAACTGCGTGAGATTTTAGAACAGAAAACAGAATAAATGTACGACAGCTAGATGGATGCTTGACAAGTATTATTATTATTATTATTATTTGAGTGGAAGAAGCCACATTTTGGAGTTAAGTCTCCAAACAACCTCAAGTCTTACAAAGCCACTTCGACTAGGGCTTGAACACCTAGGTTCACCCTGGGAACCCATCAGTCCCCCAGGCCTCACAAACCTCCCCCAGCCAAGTTGGACGCCGCCCTCAGCGTCTCCCTATCCACGATCGCTTGCAACCTTGCCTCATACCACCACAAGTCACCAGCCTTTTCCCATCGGGGCTGATCGAGTCTGCTCCACTCGGTCCTTGGCAATTCTCTTCCCGGCTGGCAATCCCTTGCGTCCTCCTGCTAAATAATGTCCACCAACATCAAGGGCTACTTACCCAAAACAACTTCAAAGGGGGACTTACCGGTTGCGATGCTCTGATACAAGTTGTGTGCAAATTGGGCAATGTCTAGAAGTTAAGTCCAGTTGCATTGGGTGGAAGTGACATAGTGCCTCAGATTCTCTTCCAGCATTACATTCACGCACTCAAGTCTGGCCATCTGATTGATCCTTTTGAAAGTCCTCTAAAATTGACTAGTGAAGTGAACATCTCTGTCGCTTACAATATCGGCTGAAAGCTCAAACAAATTAACTTCCCCAGTCCAAAAAAGAATTTTTTTGCGGCTTTCTCAACTCGGCAGTGTGGAGAGGCCTGTAGAAAAATGGCATATTTGGAAAAATGATCCAAACGATCATGATCGAACCCTCGTCGTTCACCACCGAAAATCCCATGATGAAGTCCATGGACACTGAAGTCCAAGGATACTCTGGTCTGGGAAGGGGCTCTAGAAGACCCACTTCTCTCCTCCTTTTGGCAGGTGACTAAGGTTTTGACAAATAACTCAATGTCAGCCTTCATTGATGGTCAATGGTAGAGGCGAGATAAGAGGGCATACATTCTCCTCTGCCCTGGAAGTCCCGCCCATGGCACATCGTAAGTCTCAGCCATCAGCTCCTTAAGGATCTGGATGAAGGGATGAATAATCTCGACCTAGAGGTTTCAAAAAGTCCGTGTGGGTTGAGAGCAAAGCACTGAACCTCTCTCATGCGCACAACATCCCTTAGCTTCAGATACATTTGATTCCCTGAAGTTGCAACTTCCGCTCTGTTTTGAAAGTCTCCCTTGACAATTGAAACGACACACATATAAGTGGCAACAGACCGGCTCAATGCGTCATGAACTACATTTGCCCCTCCAGGTTAATGCTTCCCGACTATGTCAAAATCCGTCAATTGCTCCTGCCACCTTGCCTGCCTCGCCGACAATTTGGGTTGCGTCGAGAAGAAGGTGTTCGCCACATTATCTGTGCAAACGAGAAAAGTTGATCCCAGCAGATATACTCTCAAGACTCTAAATCAGTGGAGCCCTACCAAGAGCTCCTTATCATGCATGATATACCTTTGCTTAGCTAGATTAAGCTTCCGGCTTTGGAAGGCCACGGGATGATTGTCATGCACCAACACTCCTCTGATGGTGTAGTCGGATGCAATCAGTGTGCACTTCGAAGGCCTGCCAGAAGACAGGAAGGGTGAGAATTGGTTTAAATGCCAATTGTGCCTTCAACTCTTAGAAGGCTCGTTGTTGCCCCGTGTCCCAACTCCATTCTCGCTCCTCCCTCAACAAATCAAAGGGAGGGGCCACCAGCTTTGAGTACCCCGCTTTGAAGTGGTGGTAGTACTTGGCAACTCCAAGGAACAAGCGCATCTCGATTTGGTTCCCAGGCACATGACTGTGGCCTAATCCATCCTTATGCATCCACCTCCCACCAGATGGCCTAGGTACGAGTTCTCGGCAATTCCAAAGTCGCACTTGGCTCGGTGGAGGCAGAAATGATTCTCCCTTAGCCTTTCCAGAACCAGCCTCAGGTGTCCCTGGTGCTCCGCCATGGATTTCAAGTAGATGACTATGTCATCTAAGTAAACTACCACGAATTCATCGAGGAAAGACACGAATACCTAGTTCATTAAGCGGCAAATGATTGTTGGCACATTGGTCAGCCTAAAGGGCATGACCAAAAACTCAAATGTTTCATATCTCGTCGAGCATGTGGTCTTCTTCTCCTCTCCTTTGGCAATTCAGACTTGGCAGTAGGCCGATTTCAAGTCCCACTTCGAAAAGATAGTCACCTCGCCCAAGCAATCCAGCAAGTCAAATATCAGTGGCACTGGATACATGTCCCTCACTAAAACTCGGTTAAGGGCTCTGTAATCTACACACACCCACAAAGTGTCATCTTTCTTACGCGAAAAAGAACAGGGGCTCCGATCCAAAGGGTGAAGTAAAAGGTCGAATGAAGCCCGAATCAAGGAGCTGGTCAAGCTGCTTCCTTAGCTCCTACAATTCACTCGGTGCCATCTGGTAAGGGGATCGAGCCGGGCCATAACACCCGGAGGCAGCTCGATCCTAGGATCCACTAAGGAAGCTCCTTAGGCAATTCCTCAACCAGAAGATCTTCAAATTTGGCTAGCACATCCCTTAGTTCTAAGGGAGTCTCCTTGATCTCGGGGTTGGCTACATTGCCTCCATAACGGCCAAATAAGTGGCTTCGTCTCGTCGAACTCCACCAGCTACGGCAATGGCGGAATGGGTCGCCACCCACGCCTTACTCTATTTCTGCGGCGAGGTCCCCTCCTCTTAGCACAACAACATGGGTACCCAGCTTGGACCCGCTTCATGCAACACCTGAATCCCTCTTATATGTGAGAAGACAATGGTCTTGGCTCACCGGAGGAACTCGATGCCAATGATGACTTCATAGTCGTTGATTTGCATTATCCAAGCATGGTGTCTTCCACTCCACTGTGCCAGCTCAACAAGGACATCAAATGCAATGCCCAACATTCTTTGTTCGACAGCATTAAACTTCTTGAAAGAGGCTGTCGACAATGAGATTTAGAGATCCAACTTGCGGATCATTGATTAAAACACGAAAGGTGGGATGCCCCATGTCGCGCACCTCCTATCCATTAAGGTTCAGCAGCACATACATCAACTTCAATCCTCGGCCGATGACGCAGCATCAATGGCATTCAAGGTGATTTCCCTCGGAGTTGCGGACGCTGAAAGTGTACCTTCCTCTCAAGCTATGATAGTCGAAACTCGCTCGCGGCTAGCACAGTCTCGCATCTGATGAGAGCCTTGGCAGAGAAAACAGGCGAGTGAATGATGCTTCTCAGTGCCTTGCCCGTTGCCCTTGGCGCTTTGGCCCTTGGTGGTTGTGGGGGTGGATGTGCCCCGACCCTACTCTACCGATGAGGTGCCTACCTTTGCCTGCGCCTCAGGTCTTGGGAGTAGGAACACGCCACGTCAAAAAAGAGGGCGGTCGGGGTGGGGACATCCGAGCTTCCCTGATATCCACTAGAGCTTCAGCCATTGCCGATGCCTCTAGTCCGATGGAGACTGCCTCCTAACTTCAATTGCAGCCCATCCTTGAAGATACTTTAGGAAGAAATACCTTTGGTCAGATTCCACCATCTCCAAAGAGGAGATCTCCAGCATGAGTACGGAGAAGGCACGTACGTAGTCCTATACAGTGTCGGTGTGTGTAAGTTGATGAAGAGCATCCTTGGCTTGCTCTTGTGAATTTGCGGGGAGAGCAAATTCGTGGGGAGGAACTGCCCTCTCGGCTCCTCCTTGAAGCTTTCCCAAGATAACCTAGCCATCGTCTCAGGATAGCAGCTATGGTTCTCCACCAGCGCTTCGCATCTTCGGCCAAGTAAGCCAAGCAAACCTTCACTTTCTCAGAATCAAGGACATTGTTGGTGCCAAAGAATTGCTCTATCCTAGATGAAGTTTTCGAGCTCTTTGGTGCAACGAACTACAGAGCAGGGGGTAGGCTCGGGTACTTGTACCTTAACCAATGACATGGCTTGAGCAAGAGCTCCCCTCATCACTGTCATCTCGGCAGTGTTTCTCTCATTAGCAACCATCAATCGTGCCACAGCCTCCCGCAGTAGGGAGCCACTGAAGCCATCTTTCAATGAGAAGATTATTGATCCAAATAATTCAAAAAAATGTATGCATCATAAGATTATTGATCATCAACAACTACAAAAATGTTAAACTACATCCTAATAGCCTAGGAAAGACTAATTAATAATGAAAATAAAAATAGCAAAAATGACCATAACTTGCAGATTGACCACTTTATTCCTACAAGTATTGTTTTCACATTGTGATAATATGACCAAATCCTAAATACAGCCTATGATAGTAAATTTAAGTGCCCAGAATTCTATGCCTAAATCCTCTAGCCACTAGACAAAAAATTGCAGTTTCACGAATGCAGCACCAGATATGGATTCGTTGACAGAAGCGTTTTAACTATAATTACACGTCATGTAGAACAAGAATCTAAAAAATAGTGAAGTCCATTTCAATATCATTTCACACTTCGTAAAATCAAACAGCTGATCAATAACTTGCACCTTTTTTTAATCAGGAAAGGAAAGCCAACTAAATAAAGCAAAATCAAGACTAAGTTTATCACATGTGATGCAATGTGTAGTTATTATGACAGAAAAGCACATGTAAAGCACAACATGTCTTGTTCAAAGAACACAATGAAGCTGCAAAGCAGAAGCCAAAAATATGTGTGGCCAAAAGATATCAGCCACCCAAGGGCTGATTTACTCAAAGGTCCTCCTGCACAAAAGCAGAATTACAACTTTACAGAAGATTGGGAAGGATATCCTTAGGGTAACTAACCTACCCTAGATGGGTACCCCTCAATCCAAAACATTTTCATAATATCTGCAATCCAAGACCAACCTATCATAAGTCACTCAACCCACTCTAGGTGTTCAATTCAAAAGTCATCCCGTTGGAGCTTGCCTATACAACAAAGTTATCTTCCAAAGCTTGTGCATGCAGAAATTCCCATATAAATCAAAGTTATCCCAACCAGTGCTCAGCCAACCTATCAAAAATTTGTTATGCAGATATTTCTCCTAAGGACAAGACCCCAAACAAATCAAAGTGAGAGTTTACTTAATCTAAGATCATCCTTCAAGGTTACTCATATAACAATTGCAAGATTAACCAAGAGTTAGGGGTGGGTTCGCTCAAAGAAATGAAAGGGTTGCTTAGTAGACATGCAAAGAAAAGCCTAGATGGAATTGTTATGGCCCATTATTACTTGTGTTGATGGTTGTTTATCGTCAAGGTTATAAATAAATACTATCTACAACATAGGTCACTCATGCTTGCAGGCTATCCAAATCGTAAAACGTTACTGCCAATTATACCACCGGACATACAAGAGTGAACTTGGAGAGTTAACAACTATGAGACAAAACCTAGCTATAACTTGTAAAGGCAAGCTCCATTGATAATTTGTTGCCCTCGTGGTCTAATGACCCAGAGATCAAATTATAAAAATTAAGTAGTTTGGGTTTTCTGTATAATGGTTATTAAAAATCTAGTAACCCACATAAACCCTAGATCTGTCCGACCCATTTCTACCACTCTTCTCTCTCCAATTTTCCCACACCAAGAGCTCAATCTTGCTGACATTCGACCTCTAGTGACTCCCCATCTCGTCCTCATCATCAAAGCGTGTAGATATGGCCTTATGCAACTTTATTGCTGCAATTTCTTCGCCCTTTTCTCGGGTCATCATTGTTATTTTGCATAGCCAAAGCTACCCCACCATCAACCATTATTTGGTTGGTTGGGCAAGTAAAACAAAGTTAACTCCTTCCTTCCTGTCAGTTATCTTAGATACATGTGGTAAATGTAGGTTGGCATATATCATGATGTATACATGCACACGCATATATATGAGTATATGTATATATACATATATACTGGGTGATGCTAAAATAAATATAAATACATAAAATAATAAATAGGTTGCCTTTGATCATATCATACCTGAGATATATAAATGCATATACTGATGCACGTGCATGCCTACATATGTATTACATATATACAATTATTTATATAGTGTAGAATGAGGAAAAAACAAAATAGGAAACTGATTGACATCATTAGTGATGTGTACTAAGAGGGTGAAGATTGAGCCAAGATAAGGTGATCCAAGGACAATTAGCAATACATGATGCATAAGTCACTCAGATAGAGGTAGGGATCGTATCCATGTTTTTCCCATTATGATTTTAGTAGCTTTGTAATAAAATGCATATTTAAATTAGAAGGTAGATAATATGTTCCTTATTGTTCCTCTGCTTTGGCTTTGAATCCATATCAGTTGTGTAGACTTCGCAATTCAGGTCAGCGGGTCCTAAACAGGTCGTGTCAATTGTGACCCGTGACTCGATTATGTCAATCCGAACACGACCCATTTAATTAATTGAGTCAAACTGTTTAACCCGAACAAGACCCGAATATAATCAGGTCAACACGACCCGAATAATTTTTTTACTAAATGGGTCATTTATTAACCTGATCCGCTTGACCCGACATAACTCGATTATAAATTTATTATTAATATTTTATATATAAATAACAAATTGATAAAAATTCTATTAAAATTTATAAAAATTTAGGCTTTTTGTGTGATCCAAAATTTGGGTTAAAGATGGTTAAAAGAGATTTGAGCTTATGGGCTAGCATTGGGAGTTGAGCGGGTCTATATTTAAATTTTATATATATAAATATATAATGTGATCGGGTTAAACGAGTCAACCCGTTTATAACCTGAAATGACATGATTATTTTCAAATCATAAACAAGTTAACTTATTTATGACCCGAATACAGTTATAAGTTATAACTAACCCCAACCCGCCTAACTTCGTGTCGAGTCGGGTTGGGTCAAGTTTTGCCATGTCTAGTTGTGCTCCTTGCATTCTTATTCATTGGTGCTACCCGTAGAAAGCTATTATTAGTGTTGTATTATATTCAGATGCATAGGTAGAAATTTGTGGTTTAGGATAGATATATGTATATTGTGTAGTCTGATATTGCTATGATGTAGACACTCGTTTCGTTTTGGCATATTGATCAATTGAATTGATTTTTGTTTTTGGTTTCTGATCCATTGGTTTTGGTTTTGTGGTATATATTGTAAATAGAGGTTAACTGTGTCCAGTTGAATTTTCATATACAGGTTCTGTAATTTTTTTATCATATGTACCATGTCAGTTGTTATTGACTAATGTTAACAGAGGTTAAATTGGAAATTAGGCTAATGACAAATATTCAGCAATACATCATAAGTATAAAGTGAAAAATGGAGGATAAAACCGATAAGGTGGAAATTAGGGGGGAGGACGGAAGAGAGGAGCGAACCAGGGCATGGCGCTCGCCGGCCTGGAAGGAAATCTTCTGCTGGTTCATGGCCTGCGTATAGAGCTGGGATAGCGAATTGGCGGCGCCGCAGAAGGTGGAGTACAGCGTCCGATCCACCTCGTCCAGCCGCGTTGCCTCGACTTTGCGCTTCCTCGACATCGATTCCGGCGGGATCAAGATCGGGAAGAGAGATTGTCTGCGTCGAAGACGAAACCCTAGGACGCTACGAGGGATGAAGGAAGAGAGAAAGAGACGACGATGAGATGTATGAGAAACAGCTCACTTCCGATTCCGCCCACCGGCCTCTCGCCGCCTGATGGCCTCTACCGGGACACGAAAACTCGATTCGCCTCTGGTCTCGCCTCACAGGCAAAGAACCGATGCAAATCCAAGCAAACGAGGGGACGCGATATCTTCGTTTTAATAGCCTCCGCTCTAGGGTAGCAATGGTGGGATACCGACGTACCTTATTTTCATTCTAAATCTAAACTTAATCCGATTGCAAAACCAATATCTAAATCCGATCCAAACCTTAGCCGAATATCTTATTTTACAGCTTAGAGTATTTAAATGGATACTCAATTAAATAAAAAATAAATTATTTATTATTTTATTTTATAAAATATATTTTAAAAAAATAAAATAAAATAAATATATTTATATAATAATAATTATTTATTTATTATTATTATTAACAAATATTTATATAATGATTATTATATTATTATTTATATTTTAATAATAAAAAATATATTTATTTTTTATTAAAAATCAAATATCAAAAACCCACTTTCTAAATCTAAACCGATTAAAATCTGATTTATCAGATCTGAATTTATTCTGTTTAGCTAATAGGCACTCGAATTCATCATAAATGAGTAAGGTCAGGTAACCAAATTCGATAGGTGAAATTGTACTCCTGTATCACAAACTAGCCAGCCCAATAGGTCTAGAAAGGTCCAAATGTTTGCTGGCTTGCAAATGGGTTTGGTCCGTTTGCTGCCCAAATTCGATCTGGTTTGGACTTCTTTACAGGTATTTACCAAAAAGTGCCCATATTTATATTTTATTCTTACTATAAAAAATTTCAAGCTTACTTCTTTTATTAGATCAAGAAGTGAATGGAGAGGATAAAATAAAACTAGGCCCAAAAAATTAGAGGAAAAGATAATATCTAAAACAATGCTAAGGTCGACATGAGCCTCTGTGTAGGAACATGAAGAATAATATTCCTCAATCCATGCAAAATTATATTCTGATACATATTGCTGTTTATTTTAAGGCTTTATAAAATCCAAAAAATTTTGTAGACAAATTCATTGCCTACAAAATTAGAGCAAAAGGCCTAAGCTGGGTACTTAAAAATATTTTTATTTTTTTTTATTTTTTTATAGAAATAATCTACACACTCTAAGCTATTCAACGGTACTAATATTGCTATGAACAAGATTACATACAATGAGAAATTAACCTAAACAGTTTATATAAAACATAAAAATAAATCGTCTTTTGCATTTTATATAAAATATTTAGGTTAATTTCTTATTGTGTATAATCTTATTCATAATAATATTGGTATCACTAGATAACTTAGAATGTATACATTATTTATATAAAAAAAATAAAAATTTTTTAAAATATTTTTAGGGTACCCAACTTGCTTTTTTTTCACAAAATTAGGATGGAGTGTTTTTATTACCCTTCCTCTAGCATCAAGATTTGTGTTGTGTATAAATTTTAAAGTTTAGCACGAGTAGTACAAATCTTGATTCGGAATGAAGGGGTGATAATAACATTCATCGCCAATTTTCTAGGCAGTAATGCTGCATAGAAAATTTGCTCTTTATAAATCCTAATTTGATTAATATAATATTGTGATGCCAACACGTTCATGTCATAATATTATCATGGTTGAAGAATTTGTGATATTTTTTTTATTCGATTCAACTATAGCCTGCTTGGTATGTGGAATGCTCATACAATTAGTCCAATCGCCAATGGAAAATGGATGATAGTGTTAGGGACAATGCAAGTGTTATTGCATTTTTATAGTAGAGTTTAGTAATGAAGTTCCTTGAAGCCCTGCAATAGCTCCACGTTGAGAGTGATTGAGAGCATTTATGTGTTTCAATGTTTTGATTATTCTTGTTAAAGCAAAAGATTAGATCTACTAGTAATAAAATGCAATTGGTCTCTTGCGGCATAATAATTAGGGGTGTGTTCGGTTCAACCGCGTGTCAACAAATTGAACCGATCCCGAACCGTTTGTTAATTGATTAATCAATTTTTCGGTACAGTTAACTGAAAATCGACGATTAATCATATTATTTACATAAAAAATATTTAAAATTATAAAAATAACTTAAGATTAATAAATATAAATATAAATATTCTCGGTTAACCGTTGGTTTTGACGGTTAACCGGTTTGATTTTATATAAAATATTTATTTTTATATATAAATAAATATCATATATATAAATATTATATAAACGGTTCGATTCAGTTAACCACGGTTTGGCCAAGTCCTAAACCATAATCGAACCGATGACCGATCACGAGTAAAAAAGGGAACTGATTAAGAACCGTTTGGTTCGATTAATCTCAGTTCGACGGTTCAATGATTTTTTTTACACACCCCTAATAATAATAATATTTAAAAGAGCTTATCGTCACAGCATTGCATGATTCTAAGGATCATAGGCTACAAGTTGTAGTTCATGTAGCTCATCAAACGTCTATTAATCTTTATTTTACAACATATTATAATACCCAAATCCATGGACCATAAGCTACAAAATTAGTGTAAAAAAAATTTAGACCCAACCTTTTGTTTACCTTATTAAAATTGTTAATTATTTGATAAACTCATGAAACTCAACTTGGCTAATGAGTCCCAAGCTTTTTCATATTTCCTATATATTCATATTAATTAATTAAATATAATTTATAGACATAGATTATTTATATTCAAAAGAATATATACTTCTCAAATTTATGGTCTATACTCTTTCTTATCCTTCAAGAGTCTCATTTATTCTACCACGAAATTGGGTTAGGAATAACATATGCTTTATATAAGAAAAAAACTCAAAAAACATTTTTTTATTGAAAAGCATATCGAATTTAAATTGAAAAAAAATAGAGAGTTTATGATGGTGATCCTTTTGATACGTTAACTCTTCTTCTTATGCGATATTTTGCTTGTGCAAGTGATTGCTCTATTTTTTATCTAAAAAATAATATATTTGTTTTGAAATAAATTTATATCCTTTTATAATATTACTTCATACTTACTATTTTATTTATTATTTGTGATTTATATACATAATTTATTGTGTTTATAGTCCTACAAATGTCTCGTGCTCTGGTTATACAATTAAATGGAATATTATTAAGAACATTTAATCTAAGATGAAAATTCGTGCTTCACTTAACCGGCCAAAGGCACAGGCTAAAAAATGGCTTGACTTCTCGAAAACCTTTTTTTTTTCTCGGAGATTTGTCTGCGTTTGGCACACATCTCCTGCTGCCATTGCTTTTTTACCTTATGGCTTCATCTCAGACGACGAGCTCTTTTGGAACCATATACAGAACATGTTAAATGAAACACCTGATCTCAATTAATCAGAAAAAACTGCCCCACATTAACAAATAATCAAGTGTACAATTGATAAATGCAGCTAAATAAAGAAAGTATATTTACAAGTTCCCTTCGTCCCCAGCAACGAGTAATAGAATATTCAGTTACACCTAGGAAACCTATAAATCAGCAGCCCTTAAATCTCTGATCGAGAATCACTTTATTTGCAACGAAGCTTTACTGCTATTAGTATTGAAATAAGCAATCCTACATAGATAAACAGAACGCATACTTAATTCAAATGAACTCACCCCGGTAGGTGCACATAATTAGTGCAAATTGGGCCAATGGATGATTGCACAGTCGAGTTATCTTCGTCATAGAAAGGCAGCCAGGTAAAATGTGGCGGATAGAAACCTGTAGAATAAGGAAGCAGTGTATCACAAGTCCGGGCAAAGCGAAATGATACTAAATCATCATAATCAGCAAAACATAATACTACAAGCTACAAATATGTTAGTGCACAGAGCCCTCGATGATAGAGCGTCGGACTTCTAGGTATAAAACTGGCAGTGCAAGAACAGACAAAAGATTTTCGGGCATCTCCAATTGTATGCAACATATTAACATTTTAAAGGGAGATTCAGGATGTAATACTAGTTATAAAGAGTGCGTGCATTTAGCTAAACAATTTATGGCAAAAAGTTGGACTCATATTTCTGGTGCTCATGTTAGATTTCACAGGATGGGTAATATTGTTAGGAAAAAATCTTGAGTTCTTGATGAGATGATGCATTGAACAGTTTTGTGAAGTTTACAAACTCTGTATACTAATATACTTCATTTCAAGTATTACTTCAGAAAATACCTTCTGTAAAACCTTTTTATCTGAATAGTTTAAGCATTCGAGAACATAATTAAATTACTGCTATATCTTATCTTCAAGCAGATCCTTTCAAGGTGCAGAAGATAAGATCAATAGCCCCAAGACTACAAGGAAGGTGTGAGCTAGGAAAGTGAATCTTCAATAGCCAGAGCAGGTAAACTAGAAAGAAAGAAATACACACTCATGATCTAGGTGTAATCCGTTAGCACACGCAAGTCGCAACAACAATACTCTAAAGCAAAAGCAATCAGCTTATAGCTTCCAACAAGGCAACAATAACCATTTTTAAAATATCAACGAAAAAGATAGATTCGAAGCTTGTGGTGTTGCTGCTGGACTCATAAGAGAACAGTGTTCAATGCTCTAAAAAGACAAATTCAAGCGGCAAAAAAGAACCAAAGGAAATACGTTATTTGGGTGAAAATATAATATAGGATATTGATATTTCCTATCCTGTACGTACTATGAAAAATAGAAACACCCAAAAGAAAGTAGTGCTACCTTAGCTCATGTAACCTGTCAAACATTCATCCACTGCAAATTTAATTATCAATAACAAAACTTGTGATTCATCAAAGAAACTAGCATCATATCGCCAACTAAACCCATAACCTTACAACTAATTTAAATCAGTCTAACGACGATCATAAAAAATTGCATAATGGACTTCAATATCCAGGGCTGGCAGTTTGTATGCAAGAGTCCAATTTGGTAAACTGTTGCCAATGTCCGTTTTTGAGAAATTCAATGAAGCTCAACGAGTTATGAAATGAGTGGTTCTTCAATGAGCTACTATTTGTTCTAGCTTCAATTTGGAGTTAGATGGTGGGGTATACCGAGAACACTAATATGGTTCTGAAAGTGCTTCCTCAAGAGTCTCTACGCGACTACCAAAAAATTAAAAGTACTCAGTTAATGAAAAAAAACATAGATCTAGACGATACCCAAGTATTTTCTTTCGATAATACAAAAAAGAAAATTTAAAGAACCATTTCATAAGAATGGAATCAAATGCCATCTCCTATAATACACACTCGAGCTAACAACATGAGAGAAGAAATATAACGGTATTAATAATGGAAGGACTTGAAAGAAAATCTTTCCTATCATATTTGCACTAAATGCTTCCTTGTCTATTGACAGATAATTTGCTTCCCAAACCAAGATTTCCAAATAGTGAGGGGCATAATAATTTAACATCATATAGGATGGACTAATTTATGGGAAAAATCAATATGCAAGTAAGCCACAAGAATAACTAAACCTAAGGAAGTCAACTAGCTCATTCACCACTTCAGATTTCCAGTATATGCTGATTAATTTGTTCAATTTGCCAAAAGAAAAAAATAAGCATAATAAAGCCTTAAGGAAACAAGGATAAAGGCAGAAAGAGAACAAAGAATGGAAAATAACTGAACATTTGTGACGCTTACCCTACCCGCTCAAGTTCTTAGCAGAACTGCTACCATCACTATTATTATCGTCTTCATCCCTGTCTTCCTCATTTTCATCATCTTCCTCCGCGTGCTCCTCTCTTAATTTTGCAATATCCACGTGTACCCTTTCCAGAATCAATCTTTTCTGCGCTTCCAAATCCCTCTGAAACTCCTTTCTCATCCTTTCCAGCTCCACTATCTGCTGCCTCTTATGATTTTCCATCTTCTCATAGATCTCACCAAACTTCTGAATCGACTCCGCAAGCATTTTAAAAGAAGAACCAGAACTCCTAGATAGATTCATCCATTGGGGGGGAAGCCCCTCAGAATCGTCATCCTCCTCTCCGCTTTCATCCTCAGTTCCAGTGTCCACTTGACAGTCTCCCATCTGATCATTACCAGCAAAACCATTCCGAGGGGCAGTGGACGTAGCGAAGACGTACTTGCCCGCATCGATTCCGCATGGCAGCCTAGGTGGGGGAGGTAGAGACTGCTGCTGCCGTCCTACCAGTGGCTGGTGTGAAGGCAAGGACATCAGCTCGTCCATCTTCTTGAAATAAACCCACCTGCTTCCAGCATTCTCGTGGCCTGCCATGCTCGCCTTCTCTTTCTTGTACTTCTTCTTCAGAGTATCGACCCGGTTCCGACACTGAGCGTCGGATCGATTGACCTTGGAGACCTGCGACACCTTCCTCGCAACCTCGCTCCACTCGTCAGACCGGATGCTCTTCCGTCCATTCTGGACGTAGCGGTCGCCCCAGGCGTCCAGGAGCGCGAAGGTCGAGTCCTCGGACCAATCCGGTGGGGAGGCTCGGGCGGGAGCCTTCGAGTGCGATACTTGGGGCACGCGCCGGGCGAATTCGAACCGCAAGGCGAGTTTGTCGATCCTCTTGCGCTTCCCGCGACTGTCCGGCGAGGAAGCGTCGTGGTCTTCCTCCTCCCTGCCGCCGTATTCACGTTTGCGGCGATGGTTTCCGAGCTCCTCGTCCTCGTCCTCTTCTTCGTCGTCGTCTTCCCTCTCGTCGTCGGCGTGGCGGCGCGAGAAGCGGGGAGGAGGCGGTGGATGGCGGAAGGGAGGAGCGAGGTGGGGATTGGGAGGGTAAGCGTCGTCGTCGTCGGAATCTTCCATGTGCGGAGGCGGAGGAGGAAGAAGAGGCGGAAACCCTAGGATTTGGATTGGGAAAGGTTGTTGTGTTTTCTGCGAAAGGGAGGGGTGGGTGGGGGTGGGGAGGAGGCTGCGTGGGCCGGGCGGGGAAGTTCACGAGGGAGGAGCGGAGGAGGGCGCGGCATGACTCACGCAACCACTCGCCCGGATGGCGACTCGAGGCTGCGTTTGGAGTGTTGGATCTGCTGGTAAGCAGGTCAAAAGACGGAACGCAAGCAGGCAAGCAGGCAAGCAGGCAAGCAGCAAGATCCTTTTTTGCAATTGTACGGTGTTGACCAACCAGTTAACCTACGCGAAGAAGAAATATATATATATATATATATATATATATATACATATAATATATACATATATAAATAAAAAATATATAAACGCACATAAATATATATATATATATATATATAAATAAAAATAATTAAAAATATATATAAAGAGTAGTAATTAACAATATTTTGATAGTAAATAATATTATTTTTGACCCTACTGACAATCCCAAACTGCCCCGAAGGTAAGGGTCAGATGAGGCAAAACGAAAGTGCGTGCCCACGCAACCTTAAGGGGGAGCACCACAGGTGTCAGGCCTGGGTCAGGCCGGTTCGGCCCAACCCAAGCCCAGGCCCACAAAAAGAAGCCCACCCCGATTTGACGAAAACGGATGGTCAAAATCGGGAGTTGACCAACCCAAACGAAGCTTCCGCTTCGTCTCGTCCGCGTCTTCACCGTGCAACTCGGGCAACGGAAGCGAGCGAGAGACGGAGCTGCGGGGTGAGCGATGAAGGCGGATCGCGTTGGCAGACGCAGCGTGCGGACGCGGCTAGAGGAGATGGCGGCGACGAGATCTTCGGCGGAAGACTCGGCCGCCGAAGCCAAAGATAGGGGAGGCGGCGTGCCTCTACCCTATTTAGCGATGGAGCGCGATGCGGCTACGGGGAGAGGAGATTCCGGGAGAAGAGCTCCCGAGAGAAGATAGATCTGGGAGCAGGAGTCTAGACCAGAGAGGAGCGACGAGTGATTGTACCGTCGACGGCGAGTGAGCCGTCGACGTGAGGAGTGATGCGAGCGTGAAAGAGGAGGGTTTTTGTAGCTTGAGTTTGTGCACAAATAAAGGTGAAATTTCCCTACGAGTCTATCGTCTTTTCCGGCAAGTATGGTGTCTCCGGCGAGCTCGAGCGTAGCGGCGCTCGGCGGAAGGGAAAAAAACGCAGGCGGCGCTCGGCTTTGGACGAACGAAGAAGACGACGCGAGTTTCGAACGCGTCGGGCGTTCGAAACGAGGAAGTCAACATCCGTGGCGGTCAACGGACGAATTCGAACGCAAAATTGAATTCGGAACGCTGACGTCAGGCGGACGTCAGCGTGCAAAATCGACGCGGTAAAAGCGATTTCGGGCGGCTGACGCGAGCTTACGTCAGCAAGGAAAACTTTCGGCGCGGCGAGATTTCGATCGAGGGCTGACGTCATGCCGACGTCAGCAAGGAGATGATTTTGACTTTGGTCAAAATCAGAAGAGGTAAATTAATTTAGGGTTAGGGATTTTCGTGCAAAATTGTATTTTGGGGATAAAAATTAATCGGGGAACTAGGGTTTCTAATTTCGGGTCGGAAACCCTAGCGAGCGTTACGTTCCGGTGTTCCGCCGGATAGCCTTGAGACAGCGGATAAGGGCTGTTTTCAGGACGATCCGACCGGGGTGTGACAAACAGGTATCAGAGCTAAAGATTCAGCCATGATGGTGAATCAGAAAGATCCAAGAGGCAGCAACATCACTACCGGCGACAAGGAGTGTCGTTCTTCCAGGGCAGTGGCCCTGATGCCAACACCAGGGCGTGTTGATGCCAACACCAAGGCGTGCTGATGCCAACACCAGGGGGCGTTGATGAAAGTGGGGGGGGGGCAAAACCCTAATATGCGCAGATTAAAATTTTGCATAGCGGAAGCTAGGGTTTCTAAGGATCGATTAGCATGAATATATGATCAACTTGTAAAACTTGTATAGATCAAAAGAGAGATCATACCAATGCCATTTCTTGGATGGCGACTTAGAAGCAAAGAAGCGTGTGCTTCTTCTCCAAAGGAACCGCACACAAGGTGATTGATGGCTTCTCCTTGGCGTTCCTTGTGCTAGCAAAGATCCAAGGTCTCCTGATCGCGTGAAGGTGATTAGAGATGATGTCTTTTTCTTGTCCGAACTCTCCTTGGCGTGAAAACTCACCACACGAGAGAGGAGGCGTCGAGAGGAAGAGGCCAGAGACGAGAATAGCGCCAAAACCACGAACGTAGAGGCGTGAACTATTTTGGAAAGCATGACTTCCAAAAATAGTAAGCCCTCAACGTGTGATGCGTTCACTCCAAGTGAACCATCGCATTTTCCTCTCCCATTGAACCATGCGCTCACTATGATGAGCCGGTTCAATTACATTTGGTTCAAAGACCAAATTAAGCCAAGCCTTGGTCTAGATCATATAAAACCAAAAGGTTCAAGATCTAACCATTCATCTCTTGATGCTCTTGATCTCATCGATCTAGCATCATTTCTCTTGATCGAAGCTTACCGATCTCAAGCCCTAATCAATCAAACATGATCAGACCAGATCTCACTTACAATCAGAGTTTAAACTCCTTTAAACTGAACCAAAATAATTCAGTCCACACGATCTGACATAAGTAAGCCATATCATCAAATTGTGCGACCCTAAGGGTTTCTTTTAAATGTCGGTAACGATAACTTACGTTATCACTTACAGAGAGGGGTATCTAGCAACACATCACTGTCTCCCGATATAAAGGAAAGAGTCTTCCAAGACTACACCCAAACCACAGCACAAGTGTGAATCCAATTCACTAGGCGTACATGTTTCCTTTGCCACTGGATGTTCTTATTGGACAAGCGTGTCAAGCCTGTAACTCCAATATGATGAGAGTGGTTAGATCAGATGAACATAGTCATCTGGGTATGGCCATACACTTTCTCAACCATCTCATCCAGGGGGCCCCTGTAGATCTTCACACCTAATACATAGGCTGCTTCTCCTAAATCTTTCATCTGGAAACATTTTCTTAACCATGCTTTGACGGCATGAAGTTCAGGAATATCGTTTCCAATGATCAAGATATCATCGACGTAGAGGACTAGGAAAGTAATCACGCTCCCACTAAACCTCTTATATACACACGGGTCATCTTCATTTTTGATGAAACCAAACTCACAGATTGATTCATCAAAACGAATATTCCAGCTTCTCGATGCTTGTTTAAGTCCATAAATGGACTTCTTTAATTTGCATATTTTATGACGATCTGATGGATTGATGAAACCTTCAGGTTGTGTCATATACACATCCTCTTCTAATTTTCCATTAAGGAAAGCGGTCTTCACATCCATCTGCCAGATCTCATAATCATAATATACAGCTATCGCGAGAATAATCCGAATAGACTTGAACATGGCTACAGGAGAGAAAGTTTCATCATAATCTATCCCGTAGATTTGTTTGAAACCTTTCACAACTAGCCTGCCTTTATAGGTAACCTCGTTACCATCCATGTCAATCTTCTTTTTGAAGATCCACTTACAGCCTATAGGGATTACTCCCGGAGGCGGATCAACCAAATCCCAGACTTGGTTATCTGACATGGAGTCCATCTCGGCTCGCATAGCTTCAAGCCATCTTGCTGATTCCGGTCCACTGACCGCATCCGCATAAGTGAGGGGTTCATCATCAATGATGTAGACTCCGTCATAGCGCTCAGGCTGTCGACGGATCCTTCCCGATCTTCGCGGTTCCCGTGATATCTGAGCCTCAGGTTGTTCAGTAACCTGTTCTATTGGCTTAGGCTCATCCAACTGTGCTTGACTACTTTGTCCTTCCTCTGGATTCTCATCCAGCTTTATTTCTCTCCCACTGGCCTCTTGCAGAAGAAATTCCTTCTCAAGAAAAACAGCCGTGCGAGCAACAAATACTTTGTTCTCTTTGGGATCGTAGAAATAATAACCCTTAGTTTCTTTAGGGTAACTGACAAAGATACATTTATCTGATCTGCTCTCCAGTTTCCCAGAGGCGAGCTTTTTGACATAAGCCTCGCAACCCCAGATCTTAATAAATGTCAAGCTCGGCTGTTTCCCATACCATAACTCATATGGAGTCTTTGAAACGGCCTTGGATGGCACTCGGTTTAGTACCTTTTGCAGCTGTTTCCAGTGCAAATCCCCAAAAGGAGTAAGGTAGAGTAGCCTGACTCATCATAGAACGAACCATATCCAATAAGGTTCTATTTCTCCTCTCGGACACACCATTCCATTGCGGTGTTCCTGGCGGAGTGAGCTGTGAGATAATCCCACACTCCTTCAGATAGTCAGTAAACTCATGACTCAAGTATTCTCCACCTCGATCTGATCGAAGTGCCTTGATATTTCGGCCTAACTGATTCTGTACTTCATTTTTGAACTCTTTGAACTTGTCAAAAGATTCACTCTTATGTCTCATTAGATAGACATAACCATATCTACTGAAATCATCAGTAAAAGTAATGAAGAATAAGTAGCCACCTCTGGCATGTTTACTAAATGGCCCACACACATCACTGTGAATGAGGTCAAGTAAACCTGAAGCCCTTTGACCTTTGTTAAGAAAAGGAGCCTTCGTCATTTTGCCCATTAAACAAGCTTTGCATGTATCAAGTTCCTCATAGGAGAATGATCCCAGCAGTCCATGGTCATGCAACCGCTTAATGCGCTTCTTGTTAATATGGCCTAAACGACTATGCCATAACAAGGTGCTGTCATCAGCATACTTGGCTTTCTTATTATCAATCTGTTGTACAGAACATTCCATGTCCAACATGAATAACCCATTGTTAATCGACCCAGTAGCATAAACAATATTACCAAATGAAATACAACACTTTAAAGTTTTGCATTCAAAGGAAAACCCTTTCCTGACAAGAGCAGGAATAGAGATAATATTCTTAGTTATGCTCGGTACAAAATAACAATCGTCAAGTTCTAATACAAGACCAGATGGTAAAGAGATGTTATATTGTCCTACAGCAACAGCAGCAACCCGTGCCCCGTTTCCAACTCGTAGGTCCACCTCATGCTGTCCCACCTGTCTTCTTCTCTTGAGTTCCTGTACATTTGAACAAATGTGAACTCCACGTGCAGTGTCCAACACCCATGAAATAGAAGAAGATACCATGACTTCAGTCACGAAAATACCTGAGCCAGAAGTGAAAGGCTTGCTTCCCTTCTTGTCTCCTTGGAGCGCTTTACAGTCCTTCTTCCAGTGACCCAGCTGGCCACAATGGAAACATCTGTATTCCTTTGACCGCTTCATCTTTTGCTTTAGAGCCTTGTTGTAGCTCTTGATAGGGGTTTTGCCCTTCTTCCCCTTCTTCTTGTTCCTTGAAGGAATCATCAAGACAGAGGATGAAGGCTTTCCCTTTTCAAGAGTCTGCTCTGTAGTATAGAGCATGTTCAGTAACTCTGCCGGGGTACAGTCGATCTTGTTCATATTAAAATTAATAATGAACGGATCGAAAGATGCCGGGAGAGGCTGCAGGATAATGTCTACAACAAGTTCCTGATTGATGGTGTGTCCCAGTTTCTCTAGAGCCTCCTTGTACCCAATCATCTTGAGTACGTGAGCTCCCACTGGACTCCCTTCAGTCAGTTTGCTCTGAAAGAAAAGTTTAGTCAAGTTATAGCGTTCAGTCCTTGCCTGTGCAGCATACAACATCTTGAGATTTGCTATAATTTCAATAGCAAATAAATCCTCATGCTGACGCTGCAGCTCAGGCGTCATAGACGCAAGCATCAGGCAAGCGACATCAATGCTATCATTGACATGCTTCTCATAAGCATCCCGAACCGCCCTTGCGGCGTTCGCAGCGGGTTGAGGCGGTATTGCCGTCTCAAGGACATACAGTTTCCTCTTAGCCTTAAGAACAATCTTAAGGTGTCCGTACCAGTCTGAGAAGTTTGGCCCAGCAAACTTCTCCCTTTCCAGTAAGGATCGCACATTGAACGCTGTGGTGTTCGTTGCTGCAGTAATCTACAACATTGCAAGAACAACAAGGTCAGTATCAATGTTAGAATCAATCTAGGACTTAAGAATGATTCTTTTCTGGCTATTTTATCTGACTGAAAAATCCATTAAAACAGTCCGAAAGAGTAACACTCTTTTAGTGAGATGGGATCCAGATTTCATACTTGGTCTCCGCGTCCCGCTCAGGCGAGATAAGATGCACAGGGAGTACAAGCACTAATCACCGGTAGGCTATCCATGCCAATCGCCAACCCGTGCGATTCCCCTTCATCTAGGCAATCCAGAAGACTGTGCCAACTGAGTTGGTACAACACAGTCTCTGATTCCACAGATGGCTGCCTCCATATAGCCTGACCTACTCCCTGGACCACCACGTGCTATGCTGAGCAACGAGAAGCGATAAATCCCTTCTCTGTAACACACAGGTGCAATCACACACCGTCTGAAGATAGATGGGCGTGCCCACTGAGTGGGTACAACACGGCCCCAACGATAGTCAGAACAGTGAGGTTTCGCGTCAGAAGGCTTTCGTGCTTGATATTTCACGTTGGATTTTAACGGTCCTTTTATCTTCTTACTATCATGCATATCCTATGGTGATAGCAGAAAGATAAGTCATGCATGTACTAATATTACTTAAACAGTAAATAGAAAGCATGATGATCTTATGTGGTAAACGCCCATTAAGCCTAAGTAAAACCCTAGTTTTACACAAGTCTTCACTTGAGCTCTTTATGGGTCTTTTGCAACTCATCTGGCCCAGGCCAGGGCCCAAGCGCCCTCTGCAGCCCAAATGCACCCACCAAGTAGCATGAGCCTGTCCTAGAGTCGAACTCTAGACCTCCCACTGGTGAAGCCACTTGCTGCATGCGCCTCTGCCAAGTGTGCTCTGTGCTCATGTCTGATCAAAATACATTTTAATCTAGCTAGACATGTTTGACACGCAGGTCAATTACACTTTATCATAATTTTAAAATGTGATGCGCAGATCACAATAATAATTTACAATTATTAATCCAGGCACGCAGGCCCCAGCACAGCACACCAAAATTGGGCAACCCACATAAGATGAAATAAACACCCATCATGGTTAGACAAGCAACATGTGATCCAAACAAGAAAATAAAATTTTGAAAAACCCATTGGCAACAATTTTATTTCCTTATGTGCCCTACTACCTTACAACGGTCCATTAATAGGGATCCACTCATCAGACCTAGTCAGACCCACTGCCCTTGCATGCACCAAGTCATAACCGACTTGAGTCGACCTTATGGTCAACAATGCATGCTTTAAGGGCTGAACGTCCCTCATGAATTCTGGCAAGCGGGGTGTGACCCCGGGCCTTAATCATGAGCATTCATTGGTTGTCTCAATCAGACATCGCTACACGCCTTTCTGCGGTCGACCTATAGCCACCTCATGCTTGCGCATAGGTGCCATCTGGTCGACCCGTCTAGGCTGTCAGATGGTCTGATTAGACTGTAGGGTCTAGACTAGACGACGACTTCAACCCTAATAACCCGTCTAAGTTTTTAAAGTAGGCGCTTATAGATCTAAGTGGATGCGCGCAAGTTGTTATAAGTTTTGATAAAATAACATTTAACATGCGCCAACAATAAACATCATACATGCGCCAACATCTGAAAACAAACATCTAATGTTTAACATGTAGTTTCGCCATGATGATGAATTTAGATCAATGTATACGCTAACAAGGATCACATTACAAGCACTCATATGAACATACAAAACCATGCTCTGATACCAATTGAAAGTGGGGGGGGGGGGGGGGGGGGGGCGAAACCCTAATATGCGCAGATTAAAATTTTGCATAGCGGAAGCTAGGGTTTCTAAGGATCGATTAGCATGAATATATGATCAACTTGTAAAACTTGTATAGATCAAAAGAGAGATCATACCAATGCCATTTCTTGGATGGCGACTTGGAAGCAAAGAAGCGTGTGCTTCTTCTCCAAAGGAACCACACACAAGGTGATTGATGGCTTCTCCTTGGCGTTCCTTGTGCTAGCAAAGATCCAAGGTCTCCTGATCGCGTGAAGGTGATTAGAGATGATGTCTTTTTCTTGTCCGAACTCTCCTTGGCGTGAAAACTCACCACACGAGAGAGGAGGCGTCGAGAGGAAGAGGCCAGAGACGAGAATAGCGCCAAAACCACGAACGTAGAGGCGTGAACTATTTTGGAAAGCATGACTTCCAAAAATAGTAAGCCCTCAACGTGTGATGCGTTCACTCCAAGTGAACCATCGCATTTTCCTCTCCCATTGAACCATGCGCTCACTATGATGAGCCGGTTCAATTACATTTGGTTGAAAGACCAAATTAAGCCAAGCCTTGGTCTAGATCATATAAAACCAAAAGGTTCAAGATCTAACCATTCATCTCTTGATGCTCTTGATCTCATCGATCTAGCATCATTTCTCTTGATCGAAGCTTACCGATCTCAAGCCCTAATCAATCAAACATGATCAGACCAGATCTCACTTACAATCAGAGTTTAAACTCCTTTAAACTGAACCAAAACAATTCAGTCCACACGATCTGACATAAGTAAGCCATATCATCAAATTGTGCGACCCTAAGGCCCTGTTTACTAGCAGGGACGGAAAAGCAAAGGGATGGATTTAGTAGAGGGAAAGGATTTAGCTGTGGATGGAAATTTTTGTCACGTGAGAATCACGTGACTAGACTAGGACTGGGCTGGTGAGGCGTCATCGGCAAGGTGAGGTCGCTGGCGAGGTATCGTCGGCGAGGCGTCGTCGGCGAGGCAAGGTCAGACGCCACATCGGAGGCGGGGCGAGGTCGCTGGCGAGGCGTCGTCGGCAAGGCGAAGCCGGACGTGAGGTTGGAGGTGAGGCGAGGTCGGAGGCGAGGCGAGGGTCGCTGGCGAGGCGAGGCCGAACGCGAGGTCGCTGGCGAGGCTTAGTCGGCGAGGCGAGGCTGGACGCGAGGTCGGAGGCGAGGCGAGGTCGCTGGCAAGGTGTCGTTGGCGAGGCAAGGCGACGCGAGGTCGAAGGCGAGGCCAAGGCGGCGGCGAGACGACGCGAGTTTGGAGGCGAGGTCGAAGGCGGTGGCAAGGCGAGGGTGGCGGCGAGGCGACACGAGGTCGAAGGCGGGTGGCAAGGCGAGGGTGGCGGCGAGGCGACACGAGGTCGGAGGTCGAAGGCGAGGCGAGTGCGGCGTGCTGACCTGGCGAGGTTTGCGACGCAAGCGTTGTGTTTCCGCCCGAATCGGGCGGATCGGAAAACAGCGGAAAATCACCCGATTTTCCTTCATGTGATCCATCCGCCCATTTCCATCTGCTCTGGTATACAACGGAAAATCACTTTTTCCGTCCTTTCCGCCCTAATATCCGTCCTGGTATACAGGGCCTAAGGGTTTCCTTTAAATGTCGGTAACGATAACTTACGTTATCACGAACAGAGAGGGGTATCTAGCAACACATCACTGTCTCCCGATATAAAGGAAAGAGTCTTCCAAGACTACACCCAAACCACAGCACAAGTGTGAATCCAATTCACTAGGCGTACATGTTTCCTTTGCCACTGGATGTTCTTATTGGACAAGCGTGTCAAGCCTGTAACTCCAATATGATGAGAGTGGTTAGATCAGATGAACATAGTCATCTGGGTATGGCCATACACTTTCTCAACCATCTCATCCAGGGGGCCCCTTTAGAACATCACACTCCAAACAAGGAGAAGGCAATCCTATATCTATCACTAGTGCCCTAACATGACTCATGTTCATTATCCAAGATAATCTATAACCATTATATTTCAAATGATATTGAACTACCTCAAGACAATGCCAATCATCATTTAGAAACACAAGTGATCTCAAGTCAGAGGAAATATGCCACTTGTTTGCATACAAGGATTATTCACATTGTGACAAACAATTGAATATCCTAAGTAGGGTATGTCCAGTACATCCAATGTACCTATGAGTCTACATCTTATTCCATGCTCGAAGCATCCTGTAAGATTAGAACACATATTAGTCTCAATCATATCAAGGCTGTCTCATGTTCACCAAGATATCTCGACTAAGGACAATACTGCATGTCAGCCAAGCTGAACACCATTGAGACATTATTCAGAAGTATACATATAGCGGCAGATAATGCAACAACCTGAATAACAATCATTGCCTTTATAAACCTAGAGTTTATACATGATACTGACAAAAACCCAAGGCCTCAAACATTAGCCTTAAGGGCATACCCCAACAGTTGATGCCAACACCAGGGCGTGTTGATGCCAATGCATAGCATTGATGCCAACACTAAGGCGTGTTGATGCCAACACCAGGGGGCAGTTGATGCCAACACCAGGGCGTGTTGATGCCAATGCATAGCATTGATGCCAACACCAGGGGGCGTTGATGCCACCGCCAGGGGCGTCGATGCCGGTGTCAGGGACATCGAGGTTCAGCTGAGTTCAGCAAAGACGGTGAAGCAAGATTACTGTGGGCCCATGACCCACAGGTCCGAAATTATCCTGGACAAGTTTGTTGATGCAGGTTGCTACAAGCATGGTGCAGCGGACGTTCATCATCAGACTGGGGATAGAAGATGGAGGACTTTGAACATTGGAGGGCCAGTGTTCAACTTGCATCGAACATCGAGGGCGATGTTCAAATCAGGTGGGGAGAATTGTCAGGCCTGGGTCAGGCCCGTTCGGCCCAACCCAAGCCCAGGCCCACAAAAGGAAGCCCACCCCGATTTGACGAAAACGGATGGTCAAAATCGGGAGTTGACCAACCCAAACGAAGCTTCCGCTTCGTCTCGTCCGCGTCTTCACCGTGCAACTTGGGCAACGGATGCGAGCGAGAGACGGAGCTGCGGGGTGAGCGACGAAGGCGGATCGCGTTGGCAGACGCAGCGTGCGGACGCGGCTAGAGGAGATGGCGGCGACGAGATCTTCGGCGGAAGACTCGGCCGCCGAAGCCAAAGATAGGGGAGGCGGTGTGCCTCTACCCTATTTAGCGATGGAGCGCGATGCGGCTACGGGGAGAGGAGATTCCGGGAGAAGAGCTCCCGAGAGAAGATAGATCTGGGAGCGGGAGTCTAGACCAGAGAGGAGCGACGAGTGATTGTACCGTCGACGGCGAGTGAGCCGTCGACGTGAGGAGTGATGCGAGCGTGAAAGAGGAGGGTTTTTGTAGCTTGAGTTTGTGCACAAATAAAGGTGAAATTTCCCTACGAGTCTATCGTCTTTTCCGGCAAGTATGGTGTCTCCGGCGAGCTCGAGCGTAGCGGCGCTCGGCGGAAGGAAAAAAAACGCAGGCGGCGCTCGGCTTCGGACGAACGCAGGCGGTGCGCGCGTCAATCGCCCGTTGGAGATTTTGGATCCGAGCATCGCGCCCGATCCGATTTCCACACCCGCCGACCCGTTCGGCAGAGAAGAGATGGGTTGGGTTTGGGTTTGGGGCTGGATTTTGGGCCGCGCCCAAAATTTGGTCCGAAGGCCTAACAATAATTATGTTTGAGAAATTATTACATAATTGGCATTATTAGATAGTATAGAAACATAATTCAACACATAATTTATGGCAAGTTCACTCTGAGTTGATTGAAGAGCTAATATTGGGTGATGTGAAATCGAGTCGAGCTTGATTGGCCACTGACCCATTGTACAATGTGCCACTAAAAGGAAGGGATAGCGGCCACCAACAAAGGGTAGAGAGGGGAAGCAGGATCTTGGTTGCCTTGCAATAAACAGTTTACTTCTGTTTTTTGTTGTAGTACGAGTGGCCTATACTAAGTTATAAACATTATTATTTTTCTTATATACATTATATATAAGTTATTGTACACCAAATATCGGAATAATATTTTTTTAATTTTAATTTTCAAATTTAAAATAAAGAAAAATTTAATTTTTTTAAAAAATTTACCAGTACCCCGACCACAGTGAGAGTCGAACTAAGTTATAAACATTATTACGAGTGGCCTATACTAAGTTATAAACATTATTATTTTTCTTATATACATTATATATAAGTTATTGTACACCAAATATCGGAATAATATTTTTTTAATTTAAATTTTCAAATTTAAAATAAAAAAAAATTTAATTTTTTAAAAAAATTTACCAGTACCCCGACCATAGTGAGAGTCGAACCCACGACCTTTGGATCCGAAGTCAGACGCATTAATCCACTGCGCTATGCGGTCGTTGATGTCTAATCATATATAATTGATCTACAACTAGCGAAATCTAGAAATTATAATTCTCCATACTTCTGTAGGGAGAATTTTGTTTTTATTTTGAAATTATCCTTTTTATTATCCATAATTAATTTCATAATTTTTTTGCTGTTGCTACCCTTAATTTCGATTAGATGGTGTCTTTAATGCCACTTTTAGATATTTATTTTTCTTAATATTTTTATATTCAACTTTTCACCAAGGAAATAGGGGTTATATGTTAATATAAATCTTTTATGTAAGAATGTTTCGGAGGAGATATATATTCAGATGAAAGTAAAAAATTTATTATAGCATTATATAATAAATTCAATAAAAATAAATAAGCTTTGTAATTAAAAATCCTTTTTATGATATCACAAAAAAATTGTTTGAAACTGTTATACATTGAATATATATACTATTAGAATTTTATATTATACTAATTTATAACTTTTATGTTTTAATGTAGAATGTTATTTCTAAGACTCATGACGGCTGATGTGGCAGCATTTTTGTTGCCACGTAGGAAAAGTTGATCGATCCAACTCCAGCGAAATAAATAATCTCGAGATCTTTTGGCTTGAAAAATAAATAAACGAAAAAATATTTTCTTTAATAATTTTTTTAAAGAAAACGCCGCAGTTCTGCGCGTGGCTCTCCACTAACGGTCTCCTAACTGACGTGTACGCGCCTTAGTTCTCCCGCCCATCGGATCCCAACGACATGCCACATCGGATCGTCAAAAAATACGTGGACCCAATCACCGCGAGTCCGCGACGTGCGCGCCATTATAACAAATCGAACTTAATTTTACACTAAAAATGTTCATCCAAACGCTGTGCGGTTCCACCGGCACTCGCCTCCTCCTCCCCACCGTCCACTCATTTTCGCCTTCGGATTCAACCTACGCCGCGATGCAACATACAGCAGCTGGCCATCGCGCGAGAGTAATAAATCCACGACCGTCCATCTGTCGAGCAAACGTGCCCTTCTCCCTCCCCGGCGACATTTCCTGCCCTCGCTTTCCTGGCGTCCAAAAAAAAGGATCGTCTTTTTATCAAAGGCGATGAGATGATGTGGCGGCGTCATTTTGAGCCGGATCTCAATTCCCTTCTCTTCTTCCTCCTCCTCCTCCTCCCCGTCACCGCCTCGTGCTCGTCGAGTGATGGCCACTCGCAGGGGCTTCGGCGAGTCCTCCAGGGAGACGGCGTGTCGGCGAACTCCTCCGCCTTCCGCAATCCACGCCTGCGCGACGCGTACGTGGCACTCCAAGCCTGGAAACTTGCCCTCGTTTCTGATCCCTTCAATCTCACCGGCAACTGGGTCGGCCCCAAGGTCTGTACCTATAATGGCGTGTTCTGCTCGCGCCTCCCCTCCGACCCCAGCCTCACCGTGGTCGCTGGCGTCGACCTCAACCACGGCGATCTCGCCGGGTATCTTCCCGACCAGCTCGGCCTCCTTGCTGATCTCGCTCTTCTGCACATCAACTCCAACCGCTTCTGTGGCACCCTCCCCCGCTCCCTCCGCCGGCTCACCCTCCTCCACGAACTCGACGTCAGCAACAACCGCTTTGCCGGCCCCTTCCCGGACGTTGTCCTCCGCCTCCCCTCGCTCAAGTTCCTTGACCTCCGATTCAACGAGTTCGAGGGCAAGGTGCCCCGGCAGCTGTTCGACAGGGACCTCGACGCCATCTTCATCAACCACAATCGCTTCTCATTCGACATCCCCGACAACATAGGCAACTCGCCCGTCTCCGTCGTCGTCCTCGCCAACAACCGCTTCCACGGCTGCCTTCCGGCCAGCCTGGGCAACATGTCGAGGACGCTCAACGAGCTCATCCTCATGGAGAACGGCCTCAACTCGTGTTTCCCGCCTGAGATCACCCTACTCAAGAACCTCACCGTGCTTGACGTCCGCTACAACAAGATCGTCGGCCCGCTGCCGGACGCCATCGGTGAGATGCTCAACCTCGAACAACTGGACGTCGCGCATAATCAGTTCTCCGGCGCCATCCCTGCCTCGATTTGCAAATTGCCGCGCCTGAAGAACTTTACCTTCTCGTACAACTTCCTGACTGAAGAGCCGCCTCAATGCTTGGCGGAGGAGTCTCTCGACGATCGCCGGAATTGCATTGACGGCAGGCCGAAACAGCGGACGGAGCAACAATGTGCGTCGTTCCTGTCCCGTCATCCGGTTAAATGCTCTGCTTTTGACTGCAAACCCTTCGTGCCATCGCTACCACCGTCTCCGCCACCACATTCAGCTCCTCCTCCATCACCTCCTCCTCCTCCATCTCCCACTCCGCCGCCGCCATCTCCATCTTCTCCACCGACATCTCCGTCTCCACCAGCCCCATCACCCTCACCTCAGCCGTCACCATCAACGCCACCCTACTGTGTGAGATCCCCCTCCCCGCCACCGCCTCCCGTCTACTGCCCACGATCTCCATCACCACCCGTGTATTGCCCGCGATCTCCATCGCCGCCCGTCTACTGCAAACACTCTCCACCGCCACCATCTCCCAATTCTACTCCTCCACCGGTGTATGCTCCTCCGCCGCCGCCTAACTCACCACCTCCTCCACCACCCAACTCACCACCCCCTCAACCATCCAACTCACCACCTCCACCGCTAAACTCTCCGCCACCGCCACCTCCGTTGTATTCTCCACCTCCTCCACCAAATTCCCCTCCGCCTCCTTCTCCACTGTATTCTCCTCCACCGCCACCAAATTCCCCTCCGCCTCCTCCTCCATTGTATTCTCCTCCACCGCCACCAAACTCCCCTTCACCGCCCCCTACATTGTATTCTCCACCTCCGCCAGCAATGTCACCCCCGCCTCCTCCTCCATTGTATTCTCCACCTCCGCCAGCAACGTCACCCCCGCCTCCTCCTCCTCCATTGTATTCTCCACCTCCGCCACCAAACTCCCCACCGCCTCCGCCTCCCTGCATAGAGCCACCTCCACCTCCACCGCCTCCTTGCGTCGAGCCACCGCCACCTCCTTGCGTCGAGCCACCACCGTCTCCTTGCATCGAGCCGCCGTCAGACTTACCATTGCCACCTGTTGTTGGAGTTCCATATGCGTCCCCCCCTCCGCCTCCTATCCCTTAAATTCTTCTACAAATTTGTACCCTTGTCACCCTCCTATTACCTCCATTGGCAATGTTAGGATCCCCTCCCCCTCCCTCCTCTACTTCGTTCATTTTGTATTGAATTATCTTCCGCCCAATTATCAACTGTGTTCTTCTTCTCTCTGCTTCCTCGTCACTCCTCGACGAAACCAAAGGAAGCTCTGGTGTTGAATATGGAGAAGTTTCATCTCCATGAATCCTTAGATGATGGATTGATATCATTCTGATTTCTGTGTTGTGAAAAAAAGGAATTTTAAGTCGCTGAAAGATCAAGAATCAGAGAAAAGTGTAGAGGCCGAGTGAAACTGAATTAATTGTATAGTATAGCATGAGAAATTAAACTATGATCGATCGATCGATCTCTAACCTGTTGTTTTCCTCCTTGTCATGCTCTGTTCTTTCCATTTTCATATAGCATAGCATGGATTCTAGTATTTTTAATATCTTTTGCTGCTTCAATAATAGATTCTTAACATAGTCTGAGTTCTTTGTCAATAATACAATTACGAGCAGTTCTGGTTAGGGATGATATCATTAAAGTATTTAATCAAGTACTTGAATATTAAAAAAATAATATATAAATTTTATTTTAAAATATATTACAAAATAAAAATTTATATATTATAATAATATTATATTTATATTATTATTGTATAATATTTAATGTTAAAATATTTTTATTTTTTTTAATTCGGTTGTTAGGTACTTGGTAATTTTAAATATAAAACTCCAGTCAAAATTTTCATATTCGTTTGGGCTTGATTCCGGTTGAGCCAAATCAAAATTTTTAATATTTAAATACAATTATTTTATTATTTTTAAATTTAAAATAAAGTAAATATTTATATAAAAATAAAAAATAATTGATAAAGGTTCAATTGAAAATTTTTAGAAATTGAAAACTGAGTCAACTCATCGAGACTGAATTGAAAAATTGAGCCGAAAATTTTTATCTTGGTTCGGTTGACGATTTATAGGTTTTGGGACGAACCAACGGCGGCCTCGCTGGATTTTAGATCCGATCCGAATTTTATAGGTTATGGGACGAACGAGCACGCGGAATTGGATGCCGATCTGGTTGACAAATTTGATCGCCGTCGAATGGTTTCTACCCCGCTGTTTTTTTGCCGAGTCGGTCTCGTGCCTATTCTCGTGTCTATTCTCTATTTTTTTCGCATAATTGAATCTAACCCGATCCAATAGTGCAATACTCATATGGTTTACTGACACAAGGACTAATTTGTAAGTAGTTAAAAAGTTGGGTTTATGTGTAAATCTGTTTTAGAGGCGTAGATCCTCCGTTTACTTTTTCTCCGCCGACCTTCCCTTTTGTCTCCCAATCTCTCGCTTGGCGAATTCCCATTGCTCTTGGCCATCCGTGGGTGTCGGGCAACGCATCCACCAGCGTCGATTCGAAGTCTTATCGTGCGTGCGTGAGCCGGCGATAATCTCTCTCTTGCTGGGGCTCGCTTGCGCTGCTGCCGGCGTCCGATGACTCATCTGTCGGCCAAAAATTGATTTTCAGGCTTCATTTCTATCGATTTTCCCCAGCTTCGCCGCCGGTGACTTTTTCAGCCGATTCGTCAGGTGAAATGAACACGACCCTCTTAACCATTTTGCGTTTGTAAATATCATAGGTTAATATATAGTCTGCATACACTTGTATACATGGGTATATATACACGCACGCCTATACTGGGTAAAAGATGTGTTTTAGTATTCATAAATAAACAACAAAATGGTAAATGAACAATTGCAGCTAAATAAAAAGGGGAGAATCAATAGATGATTATGTAAATGAAATAATTAACGGATAGTGTATATAGGATGCATACATGTGTATGTACTTGTATAGTTATATATGGGTATGCGTACCTATGTATGTATATGAGATAAATAATTATAAGAATCATAACAAGTAAAATAAGATAATTGTGATGTTGGTATTATGGCTGGAACTGGTCAAGGCAGTTTGAGTACTAAGAGAGGTGCACTATGAGTTACTGTAGCACAAGTAGAAATTGTATTCTTATCCTTGCATTCAAGGACAAAAGTAAGGATCTATATCCCTTGTGCTCTAGTATGGTCTTCCATTGACACATGCATATGACTGTTTGATGTTGGTCCGTGAGTCATATGATATTTTTAACATTGTTAGTTATTGATATACTCATATAAGTACTATTCATTTTAGTATGATAGTTGTCATGGGCTATTAAACCCCTTATCCGTGTAATTGCATAGTTATGGTAAATTATTCATTGGGCATATGCTTCCATAGTAATGTCCTGAGATATTATGATCTTTGGGCTAGTTGATGGGCCAAGTGACCATCTTTTGGCTATTGTGGCGACTTTTTCAGGTGCCTATTGGAAGTCCTTTGGCCTTTGGGACTGTCGGACACAACATCTTCTAAGTTGTCATTTGGGCAGATTGTGGGAGGAGCAGTTATATAATCAATTAATCATTCCTCTAATTGCACGATATTGTATAGTTATCTTATTGTTCTAGCTCGGTTTACTTGATGTCATTCTTACTTAGCTATTTGGGCTAACTCCTAATATTTGCTCTTTAGATAAAGAGATTCCTCTTGTTGATGATGTTGATAGATAGATATAGAGAATAAAAGCTTTAACATTGTGCTGATATAAAAGTAGATAGTGATGCGAAGCTTGGACCACATATGTATTTGGTTTTTCTAATCTAATACGATTATCTGGCTTAGATTTGATAATTAGTGTGATGGTATTGGATTTAGTATTTTTGACTGATAGGGGTTTTTTGATTCCTGTGTTAGTATTTAATTGTCGGATTTGTTTTAGTTTTGGTATGTTGATTGATCATTTTGGTTTTATCGTGTGATAAGAAATTGGTGTAGTTGATTTATGATAGTATCGTTTGATATGGTTGTTATTATTGATATACTAGTTGTATAAGTAAAGTTTTTCATCGTTGTATGGTTTTAAATGGTTTGGTATAGTTTTACTATGTTTATGTGGACCCCGAGGGTAATTAGATCGGGTAGATCCATAGGTTGCTTTGATTTGTGTAAGCTTAAAATATGTTGAAGCTCATTTCTTTGTTCTTATCAGGTAGAATCATAGTTTCCAAATGGCGTTGGAGCAACAGCGGTCTCTCCTCCTTGAATCTGCTACTCGGTTCCCTCTTCCAGATGGTTCCAATTTGATGCTTCAACCTTTAGATTTGACAATCTCTTGTTTTCTGAATGATGAAAAATTTTGTCATCGGTTTCAGGTGTGCAGTTCTCATATGGGACTGCCGGATTCCGAACAGAGGCATCGATTCTAGCATCGACAGTGTTCCGTGCCGGGGTCCTGGCAGCATTGAGGTCGCTCAAGACCGGATCTATCATTGGCTTGATGATCACTGCCTCCCACAACCCTGTGTCAGACAACGGAGTCAAGATCGCCGATCCTGATGGTGGGATGTTGACGCAGAGCTGGGAGCCTTTTGCCGATGCCCTTGCCAACGCCCCTGATGCTGAGCACCTCTTCCAAGTCAGTACTTTCATTTATTTGCTTTTTTGTTCTCTTTTTGCCAAGTGAGTAACTGTAGTTCATAAGCCTTGAATTGATCCATTTCATGTGTACACTTCCGTTGGTGATGCTTCCTTACGTTTTGAAAAAAGAATAAAAAGCATTTTTTGCTAGATAAATGATTATCTCATCTATGTTCTTCACAGTGTAGTATATATGTTTGCTTTCTAATTGTATCTCTAAATAGCAAATTCGCTCTGCCAAATATGCAGTTAAATCATTTTCTTTCATTTCTCTTCCATTTTCATTTCTTGCTCAACAATTTCCTAATCTGCATTTTAAGATAATTTCTTCGATTCTTTTCTTTTCCATTTCTGCTAAATAGCTATCTGCATTAGTAAGTTTTAAATTCTTACACATAGTAATTCAGAAAGGAGAGAGGAATCAAAGATAAATAATGAGAGGTTGAGAGTTTATTAGGGTTTCATGCTATGTAATCTGCCTCTTGCAATAGTTCTAAGCCCTATATATGGCTTTAAACATACAAATGAATCCCAAATAATTATCTTACTGCTAACACATGTTCGGTTAACTGTTACCTTGAATCAATAAATACCCACCAACCACTTAATGATTGCATAACTCCCTCAACGGTGTCAAGATATATAAGTATATCATACCAAAGGAGGATATAGTTAGACACAAGGTGTTGCGGATTATTTTTGTCATTATTGAACTTTAAGATACTTACAAGGTGTTAAATTCTGTAGCTCTTCCTCAGAAATCTATAGATATTATAAGTTAGATCGTCCACTTCATCAAAAAATATAGCATTGAGATGTTCCTTGTGGCAATATATTTTTGTTTTTTTTTTTCTTGAACCATTGGTGATCTTGATGCTGTTGAAGGAAGTTTTAATATCGGAGTGGTAAAATGAATATGCTATGCTGAAGATTCGATAATCTGGGGAGGAGGCTCAAACATTGATTGGTAAAGTAATAAATACTCAATATTGAAAATTGGGATAATATATTAAATATGTTTACAAATTAACAGCATAGCATCCGAGTCTAGTTTCCTCGCTATACAAAATGGACATGGTGCACGAATGTGGAGTTTCCTCACTAGTTTACTTTCCTCAATGTGCAAAAACATATTGTATTCTTTTAACTGTAGTTTTTTATCATAAAAGGGGCCAAACTAAATGGTATTGGTTCGATTCTTTTTGTAGCTAAACAATCACAACTTAGTAGATGAAAGAAGCCAATCGATGAAGTAGGAAGACGCCAAATGAAGTTTATTTTCATCAGTGGTAAACTGTTCCTAGTGAATTGAGCGAATGATGCACTGAATGTTGAAAATAGTGCAAAATTAAGGGTATAAATGTGAATCTTTTGAGTTATGAAGTAGTGCAGCTAAAACTTTCTCAGAAGTTGGCACTAGACTACCTGCTCAACCATGATTTTCTTGTTTGAATAAAGGATATTTTATTCGGTAGTAAGATTATGGATTAAGGAACCGGTCCGATACCGGCCTATTCATCCGATTTGTACCGATCTGGCGAAAGATTGGTACCGGAGCACCACTATACCGAAGCGGCGCTTGAAGCTTCCATCGCTGGCAAAACGTGAAAGCTTCAGCCAATGGCGACATTCGGTTTTGTCACCGGTACAGTCCGGTACAAACCAGTCTAGCTCATCGAACCAAGCTACTAGATCGAAATTTTAAACCATGAGTAAGACTAGTCACATTTATTTAGGGGTGTACATCTGTATATGCATATCAAAGTAACAAAGATGATATTCTCAGTTTGAGCATGGTTTGCAGGTATATTGATTTCTTTATTGAGCTGTCTTTATGTACATCCAATCAATAATGTTAATCAAAGAAGCTGTACGGTGACAGCTTAGGTCTTAACTATATTTATTGAAGACCATGGTGTAGAAACTCCCTTTCCAAAATTTGTGCCATTTGAAGGCAATTCGAACTTTCAAGCTTTAAATAGTTCAGGTCCTTTTGCATTATATAAATTACAAAGAATTGCACAAAACAAGTATTAACTATAAATTGTAAATACAAATTGAAAGGAGAAGGATAAATGGAGAGAGTTACTTGATTTTATTGAAGTGGTAATGGCAAAAATAAATATATTTATTGTTATATATTTTATATACATAATCTACGCATTTTATTATAGTTATCAGATGTAACTACTTTTATTTAATTGCAAAAGACAGATATATATTTATTTTATGATTTTTTTAGTTATTTCAATCAATTGCTTGGAGCAATGTCCTAAATATTGATCCGACTAATTGTACCGGTCGACGGTCAGATCGACATGTTCTGGTTGTGCCAATAAAAATCTCAGTGGAACTAGACATAGTAGTAGGAGAAAGAAAAAGAAGAAGATGATGACTTGTTTGCTACTCGCCCGCTCGCAAGACGCAAGGCCGATTCGGATTGGTACTTCGAATCTTGGCTTGGAGCTATATATATATATATATGGTACAATTATTTTCTCTTTCTATAATGATGTCACAAAAAAGTTATTATAGATGATTGATTTAGTTGGAGAAGTAAAGAGAATTATACAATGAAGCAATACCTTTGCTTTCTCCTAAAGATACATACTTTACTGTAGACTGCACTGTTGTTAAGTTGAATACAATATGAGGAATAGTATAGCTAGAATATTTTGGAATTTATACTATATGTGGTGTCAAAGCAGATCTTGTAGTTCAACTGTTCTCTTGGATACTTTCTGTGCTTCAAAGTATGATATTTATGGTATGTTAACTTAAAAGATGTTTCTGTTGGTTAGTTGGTGATGAAGTTTGTGAAGGAGGAGAATATACCATTTGGAGGAGTGCAATCTGCTGAGATATTGTTAGGAAGAGACACAAGACCAAGCGGAGAGGCTCTTTTAGAAGCTGCAAAGCATGTACGTCATATGCATTTTATGTATTCAGTACTTAATTTGTTATGCTAAATATGTATGAGATATGAAACCGATACCTTTTGTGGTGAAGGGAATTAATGCTATAATGGGAGCGGTTGCAGTTGATATGGGCATCTTGACAACTCCACAGCTTCATTGGATGGTTAGAAGCAGGAACAAGAATATGATGGCAACAGAGTCTGACTACTTAGCTCAATTATCAAAATCTTTTAGGTCAGTTATAAGATGAACTTGCGTTCAACTTGTAGAAGAGTCACTTATGAATGCGAATATTGGTGGCAGGAGCCTGATGGACATGGTTCCCCACAAAAATATTGCTGATTGTAAAACTATGGTGGTGGTTGATGGAGCCAATGGTGTTGGAGGAAAAAAGCTTGAGCAGCTCAAGAAAATGCTAACGGGGCTGGACATTTCTGTAAGAAATTCTGGTCAGGATGGGGAAGGGCTGCTTAATGAAGGCTGTGGGGCTGATTATGTGCAGAAGGAGAAAGTTATTCCATCTGGCTTTAGCCTAGATGATGTGGGATTAAGGTAAAGTTGCTATGTTGTGTGTATCATTGTTGGTCACCTAATGCTCAATTTCTACGCAGCCCTACCTCAACTGCTCAACTTTATATAGTTTTGCAGGTGTGCTAGTCTGGACGGTGATGCTGATCGGCTTGTGTACTTCCTTATCCCATCTGCAGGCAGCAATAGAATTGATCTAATTGACGGCGATAAGATATTATCCCTCTTTGCAATATTTATTAAGGAGCAATTAGATCTATTTAACAGCGAAAGTGATTTGCATAATAAACTACCAGTAAGACTTGGTGTTGTTCAGACAGCATATGCAAATGGAGCATCAACAGCATATCTCCGGCAGTTAGGCTTGGAGGTGGTGTTTACCCCTACTGGTGTAAAATATCTACATAAGGAAGCTGCAGAGTTTGACATTGGGATCTATTTTGAGGCTAACGGGCATGGAACCATACTCTTCTCAGAAAATTTTCTCTCAAATTTGGAGGCTAGGATTAAGGAGCTTGCTTCAACATCTTCAGGTCCATGTCAAGAAACATCAACCCCACTTAAATGTCTTCGCATAATTTATTAAATAGTACCACTATTAAGCAGGTTCTGAAAACCACAAGGCTGCTTTAAGATTGTTGGCAGTCAGTCAATTGATCAATCAAGCAGTAGGTGATGCTCTTAGTGGGTTGCTCTTGGTGGAAGCTGTGCTGCAGTACAAGGGATGGTCAATCAAAAGATGGAATGAGCTTTATCAAGATCTGCCCAGTAGACAGCGTAAGGTATGAAGCTTTCATGAATTATCTTTAAATGTATGATGCAGAATTGACTATATTTTGAAGACTCGTATCTAATTAGACAAGCAGATGAAGTGGCGTTTTATCCAGAGATGCTCAAATTTAAGCAGTTGCAGGACCTTGCATTTATCCAACAAGGATTAATCTTTCTCCAGGGAAAAATCATATATTGTAAAATATCGATATGATGTTTTAACTTTTTGTTCGTAAAAATCATTTTGGTGTTATTAATACAACAAATATGATGCATATGAACGCAAAGTTCTCTGAAGATAGCTTGAGGCGTAATGGATCTTGATATTAATTGAAGATATTAGCCAAACAAATAAACAAGGTTCATATGAGAGCTCATCTAGTAATTTCCTACTATAATAGGTAGCCATTTGCTTGATTTGTCAGATTATTTATTAATAGTTTCAATGATCGTAAGACACATTTACCTAATGAAGTTGCAGATTTTGTTAACCGGTGACTTGTTCAAGAAACCAGTATAATTCATCCTTTTTCTTCCTTCCTAACTCACATCTATGTTATTTCTCTTTTTAGGTTAAAGTTGCAAATCGGAATGCTGTCGTCACAGCAAATGCAGAAACACAAGTTGTGATACCAGCGGGTCTGCAAGAGCTGATTGATGCAGAAACAGGTAGGCAGTTACCCGTTAACCAGTCATTATTCGTAGGTTCTTTTGATTGTATACAATTTATGTTCTACCACTAGGCAGCAGATAAATTGTATGATCTCATCCTTGTATAGTCAACGTGTTCAGGCAAATTGCCATATATCGTAGGTTTGATTCTCACAGTTTATTGTACGCATATATGGTTCTTGGAATATTTAATACATAATAATTATTTTTTTTTAAAAAAAGCAACAAGATGCTTTTAAATAAAGGTACTTTAAGAAGGGATGAGGTCCAGGAAATGTTCTTTTCACATATTACAAACTTGTAGTCACTGCTTAGTGTGTCTTTCTTTGTGGATTTGACAGCTAAGCATCTTCATGGGCGATGTTTCATTCGGCCTTCTGGCACAGAGGATATAATCCGTGTATATGCTGAGGCATCCACACAAGAAGCAGCTGACAGTCTTGCCAAATCCGTTGTTCAAATTGTTGATCGTTTTCTCGGATTTACAATTTACAATTAACCCGATTTGGCAATTTTTGGATTTCTAATTTATTTCTCCAAAGCTGGTACACCGTATTCTTTCCTATATAAAACTATTTGAGTTCATTTCAATCTACTTTAGATTCGCCCCTTGAAGTTTGTGTTAAATTTGTACGAACTATTTAAACCTGATGTTTGGCTTTTTCCTCAGGTACTAAACTATTTGAACTGTTAATGTGAGTTAATCTTCAATCTTGTTCGCGCATGTACTTCTCTTTCAAGGATACCTGTGAGATTCAGGTACTTTCCGAGGTGTTTGTTGCTGGTGATCGGTTCAGTCTCTTCATGTTCGGTTCAAGTAATCGCCAACAAACTATAATGGCCCTCCAAATATGTAGGAAGGTATTTTCCTTTCAGTCTAATTGATTAATAATAAGGTCAAGAGCTTTGCGTTCTTTTTCTTTCAGTCTAAAAAGTGGGGAAAGTGTGATGCCCTTCAAAATTTAGGATGATTTTTTTCTTTTAGGCCTGGGTGCAAGCTAAATCCTAGCTCATATGCGTCTTACCATTCACTGCAAGTTTAATTTGCACCGCTGTGTACAGTGGAAAGAATAAATAGAGATATTTTGCAAAGATCACAAATTCTTTTTTGCGTCACTATATATAACAACCGCCTCTTGCTTCTTTTCTAAATTTTAAATCATTCAACGACCTTGTGATTCTGAATATGTCTTTTTTGTATTATTATTTTTTTTGTTAAACTTGTGCACAAATGTTTCAATAAGAAAGAATTTTTTGTGTAACATAGTTGAATTATTTAAATTTGCGATTAATAATTATATTCCATATTCAATTTAAAAATCGCAACCCGTTTTGATTAGAAAAAGTTGGAATGAATTTTAGGGCCTGTTTGGACCCGTTCTTCCCTGTCATAATTTAATTAATAAATAGCTTTTTAACTAGGGTTATAAAATATCATAATTTAAATTTTAACTTTTTATACTGTCAAATATTAATATAACTAACTTATACATCCACACATATATAATTTAAAATTTAATACTTAAATATTAAAACTAATATTATTATATTTTTTTCTTGTTTCATATTACTTTTTTAAAGAGCCAAAGTAGTTAAAATATTAACTTTCTCTAACTTTTACTCTTTTTTTTTTTTTCTGTTTTCTTCTATTTTTTAGTCCGTGCGCTTAAAAATAGCTTAAAAGCAGGTAAAATTGGTCCTTAAAAAATAATTATATTATAAGTTTGTATTAGTACTTAAAAACTAATTTACAACACTATCTTTAGTCGTTCAAAAGCGCTTAAAAATAGCTTAAAAGCAGGGTAAAATTAGCCCTTGACAAATAATTATATTATAAGTTTGTATTAGTACTTAAAAACCAATTTACAACACTATCTTAGGTAAAATTATTATTTGCATATTGATGTCTCAAGTTAATAAGTAATAATATAGTACTTTAAGTCTTTACTTATTATTTTAAGGTCTTGTTTATTTTGGAGGGAAAGTTAGAAAAAAAGGAAAGAAAACAGGAAGGAAAGGAGTATAGGCTTGTTTATTTGGGCGGATGGATAGTTTAGAAGGAAAAATAAGAGAAAAAATTAGTCGTTAATCCCTCAATTTGCTTTCTTCCCAAATCGGACGGAAAGCTAAAACTATGACTTAACTTTACTAACTTCATACTTAACTTTTCACCGCAACATTACTTATTCTCGCTCAATACGAGCTTTTTCGACTACTCGTCCTTGCCGTCACTGCTCGAGTTCGCCGTCATTGCTCGTTTATACCACTGCTGTTTGCCCTCGCCGTCGTCGCTCGTATTTAATATTTAATAATTTTATGATATTATATATATATATAATATAATATAAATAAAAAAATAAAAATTAAGATGTATATATCAATTCTTCAAACTTTCTTTCCATCCAAGTAACCACAAGAAAGATAAATCTATAACACATTCTATCTACCTATTTTTTATTTCTTTTTTTTTTTCCTTTGTACATTTTATCCATCCAATAAACACGGTGTAAATCTTACGACTTATCAATAAAATTATTGACAAGTAAATATAATTGGAGGTTAAATTACTTTGTCCCCCCAAACTAAAAGCGCGCCTAGCACAAAAACCAAACGTCCAGGCAACACTGCATGCAAGCCATTTCATAATCTACATCTCCATCAGTCATACATGCTGGATTCATTCATTCGAACAGCAACTGTGCTGCGGTGGTAGTAGCAACTATTACGGGCATTTATTGTTTACTAGTTTCCACTATTCTGCATTTTATTGTTTACAACCAGGAGGGACTCAGGCCTGGGGCTCTTTGTCGACGTCCTCCGCGGGGCGGTACCACACCGCCTGGTCCAGCGCGGACGGCGCGCTCGCCGAGGCCTCCACCGCCGCCGACGACTCGGCTCCACCAGAGGCGGTAGCAGAGGCGCCGGTCTCGCCGGCGGGGCTGAAGACGCCGGTCTTAGGGTGGGGTCCCCAGTACTTTTCGGCCTTGGCGCCGATCACGTGGTCCGGCACGCGCACCTGTTCCTCCTCATTCTTGTCGTAGATCGTCGTCACGTGCACGCCTCTCTTCCTGCACAAACCTAACGCAGCTTATGCCTGTTCGCTGTTTGCTCGCTGTACCAACCATCCGCGTCTCAATTATGCAAAAACAAAAAGCACACGGCCCATTACAATTAGGCGTCCAATTGCTAATATGCACGTTGGCGGAACGAAGCTGATCCCCATCCTTAGCCATCGCCATCCAATCCAACCAAGACACGCCCTCCATGAAGCGGCAGTGGTGAATCTCGAAGCAAACACTACCAAGTTCAAGCCAAGTTCGTGTTCGTTCTTCCTATTGCTATTTTTATCCACCGAAACCCAGTTTCAAGTAAACTACCAGAAGATCTAATTTATAGATCTTGGCATCCTCTCTTCAATCAATCTAAAAAGAGGAAACCGTGCCATCGACAGAACTTCAAACTTAGTTTGACCAAATCTCTCCGCGCCTTCCAGGAAAACAAGAAGCGCGCGAGAGACAGTTTTCTCCAAGCAAATCACGAGATGAAGACAAGAGTAAATTAATTCGAAGCGATCTAGTAAACAGGACATCAAAGGAAGCAGAGGGTTCATTGAAGCAAAAAAAAGTTCCCTACCAGCCAAACCTGGAGGAAATCGATGCCGGAGAGGTGACGCCGAGCGACGATGGACGGGGGGCGGCCCAGATCTGGTTGACGAGTTGCTTCCCGAAGCCGCCAGTAATTGCTCGAACCTTCGAATTTGCTGCCATACAAAGAAGAGAAGAAGAGATCCGAGATGAGAAAGCGGCGGTGGGTTGCAGGCGACGAAAGCGAGAAGGCGAAGGGGAGGGGCGCATTTCTTTATATGCAGGGTTGAGTCCCGCCTGTTTTTACCTGCACTAAACGGGCGGGACCGGCTTCTCCAGAATATTCCTAGGAATATTCAAGTAGCATGATTTAAGAACATATCGAGGACATCGACGTAACGTTCTGTTGCCTCAATGAAAGCAAATTGTTGAGCGTCTTTCTCAAGAGCAAACTGCAGCGGTATGCAGACATGTCAGTGTCGGTCGTCACCAGCCATTTGAAAAATACCGGTTCAATAGATTTAACCGTACCAGTTAAGGGAGCTGAAACAGCAGCAAACTCACTTGGCCATACTCAAAGAGCCACAAATTAACATGAAGAGCTGGGGCTTTTAGAAAATTTTGACGCAAACAAAAGTCAGCAACAGCTACAGGAATTTACAGAGCCTTCTCCACACAGATTGCATCTAATTAATTAAACTGAATAAAAGAATATGATGGTGTCATATACAAGCCTATGGTACAACAAACTTGTGTCATCCACCTCATTGTGAGGGGTCTCAAACAGAACAACAATGTGGATAAAATCGAAAAATGGCCACGATTATGGACAGGTAGATTACAGAAAAAAAAACCCCTGCGTAAAGATTGGAGACATTCCACTAGCTTCAGACCGCCTTAAAGATCAAATGCCAGTAGCGGAAACCCCATAAGTTTCAATCAAGCATGCGTCAGAAAATCTGAAATGAAGTAGACAATTTGTCATTAGAATGTCCCTAGTTTATAACAGCAGAATGCATAGGTACTCAGAAAATAATTTATCAGCTGTTACTCTACCGCGTTCAACCAAACTGATTGTTCCATGCTTCTTCTGCATTGTCCTGCATTATTAAATGTTTGTTAACCCTATGAAATTCAGCCCCTTCTTGTCATACAATGAAATCTCATCATACTGAAGTAGTGTCCAGTCTTCAGTACCTGCTGTGGTGGAAGCTGGTGATCAGGATTATTTAATAAATCTTCAAAATCAAAAATACTGTTCTCCATCGCACTGCAATTATTAAAGATCTGGAATGTCTCCATCGCAACTGGGTTTTGAGCATTACCCTACACAAATTTTGGGCAAGAAAGTTCATTCCTGTTAATACTTGAGAATCACTACTGATGAAACTGAAAACTATAGTACTCACCATCTGCGGCAGCTGAGGAAGCTGTCCAGGCACAAATGGAGACTCTCCAGCACCTATAACAGGATTGTGATAAGCGTCATAGATCGCAGTATGGCTGTTGTTCCAGTTGTGGGGTTCCAATTCACCTCTCACGGAATCAACTGAAAAGAATGTTATGAAGTACTACTGTATTAGATTATGCAACTGAACATGCATGCCAGGATTAACATGAAACTCGTTTTACAAGTACTTTGCTCTCGTGATCTAATTGTATTAGTCTGTGGCATTCCATGAATTTTCTCCAAATTCTTCCAGTTTTTGTAGGCAAGCTCCTGCATTTCCTGCAAAAAATTTAGAAAATATATAAGTCTGCATGTTAGGGTCGAAATCGATTCTATGTTTAGTGCATTGTATCCTTACTTTCAGCTGTGGAGAACCTTGTTCAAAAGAGGGAGTTGATCCATCAAGATTTTGGACCCCAACAACTTCACAAATAGGGTTCAAGATAAGAGTGAAACGTTGAGTTTTCAAGATGTAATGATCGTCTCCCATCTCGCAGGTCCTTGCATGTTCGAGTGTTTTATTGAATGCGCGTTTGGATGTCATTTTTACAATCTGATGAACCGACAGGAGCAAGTTTCTGTTACAAATGCAAAGAGCAACGGTTCGAGAAATTTATATTTTGGGACGTTAAAAGAATGCCAAGTTTCGGCTTACATCTCGGAGTCGTTGCAGATTAACAACTGAAAGCATCAAGAGATCTTGCACCGTCTTAATTCCAGCATCTGCCAGCCTCCTGTTAATTGCCCCATTTCTTCCAACATTTTCAAGTCTCCATACTTCATCATCAAGAGATGGGGGGTATGCCTTCTGATTCACTGGAAATAGCAGACAAGAAGTCAATTTTAACACTGTTAATTACTGAACTAACTGACGAAATAAGATTGAACAGATTTATACCAACAGAAGCACTTGTTGTAACTAAAGTAGACTGAACAGTATACTTACATTTGCCTCGATGATCTAAAACCACGAAACACTCTGATATTGCTTCTTTAATCCTTTGTCTAACACAGCTTTCAGGAGAAACTCTGACACCTAGTCTAAATTTACGTTTTTTAACCCAACAGGAATTATCAGTGATCCTGAGTGCACCAAGGTAAGCCATCCCTCCTTGTAAAATGACCTTACGAGTCCCTACAAGCAATGGTCTCTTATTCTCCCGTTCAACTATTATGTGGCGGTTAAACTCATCAGCGTTCCAGTCAGTGATATTCTCCTGGGGAAATTTTCCATCCAAGACCACTACTTCTAGCTGTATACTTGATTCCTGCGAAAAGATAGAACTTTGCCCGTGTTCAATTTGTTGAAGGAAAACCTGAATATCATTATTATCCATGTCTTTGATGTCATCATCTGCGTAGATTGGTTGTAATAGTTCCTTCACAAACACAAGTTGCAAGTTTGGTGCTTGTGTGGCTTCTTCAATATGCGGTATGGGAGATCTGCAGAGTGTCATTAATATCTTGAGTTACCACTAGAAACAGTTAGACACAAGTTTCTTCTTTGCCAATGTGTGTCTTCCTGTTTAGACATTATGCACATTTTGGCTACCTACCTTTTGAGGGTAAACCTGATTCAATGTTAGAAGAGTCATAAAATACACAAATTAAGAAAAATATTTATGTTATCAAATCTTCGGTTGCCCTTTGCCACTTTCATTCTGACAAGGAGTAGATGCTCTATGGATTTCGTTGGAGGACGAGAATAATGGAAGAGAGTAAATTAAATAGTGTTATGTCAAATTATGTACATTGCACCTTTACAATACTTAACAAGCTTATATATAGGCTTTAATGACATGTAATAACACCACATTAATTTAGGCATAGTTAAAACCATAGAATTAATGATGATTGTAATAATTAAGTAAAACCCTAATTTGCTACAAAGACATAGAACGGCAAGGCAACGATACAAGCTGAGTGCATACTGCAGATATAAGACTGAAGAGAGGAGGGGGTCGTTAAGTTTCACATGATTTGTCCTGAACGAAGAAAACAACTAAAGATGCAAGAGATGCAAAACACGAGGAAGAAGAAACATACTCTATAGAAAACAACTTTTATAGAGAAGTATACTCCTCATCTTGGAGAGAGAACAAAACTAAGACGCAAGATAAGCGAATCTAAAGATGAGAGGCGCTATAAGATTCTAAAGAGAACTCTTGTAAAGACATATTTACCATTGTAGAGGAAGGACAAAGAAGATGACTGAGGAGCAAAAAAAAAAAGTACCGGACAAAAGAGGCATAGAAAAAAAGATCATCGCATACTCCCCGATCCTTATACTCCCCCTAAGTTGGAGCATATATGTCAAACATGCCTAACTTAGATAAAGACATAGGAGCATCAAAGAGACAGCAAGGTGGCCAAGAGCTTAGCACAGATAATGGAGGAAGTCATGCTAAATTAAGGATGTAGACAACTTTCTTGCTCATGTGTTCACATGATTATGAAGACAACTTTCTTGCTCTCATTTGTGTCCCTTGTATATCATGATATCATTTATATAATAATTCTTTTTCTTGACCCTATTATATACCTTTCTCTGTAATAGTATTATTGATGAGGTAGATTATATACCCTATTTATTATACATGATAGTGTATTATTTACCTATGGCCAATACTAGTATGTAGCCATTCAAGGATGTAGATTATCACAAGTGATAGAACACACATTAGAGACATGTTATGTGGTATATGCAGTTTGCCTCAATCGCAATCGAAGTATATTTTTTTTTACAGAGATATCACTCAAACAAAGTTTGAAAAACTGGTTCAAATTGATGTATTAGTCTAATCTCAGGCCGGTTTGTTATGGTGCTACAGTAAAACCATATGTACCACCATAATGCTACAGTAAAACTGTAAACAGAAAATTCCGGTTGAGTCTAACCGAAATTACAAACCTTGCTCCTGCGCATGTTAACCTATTATGGTGCATTTGTGCACATAATACATTTGTACTATATAGTATTGATACGTGGCTATTGAGGTAGGGATGGCAATTATGTCGGATGTAGTGGAAGTGAGCTGACGTGTGGAAGAGAAAGGGAGGGGTGGGTGGAAGTTGAAGAGGGTGGGATAAGATGGCTAGTGTTTGAAGGAGAATTCACTTTGATAATAAATTGCATAGAAAAAGATGAATATTGAATTACTTTTTGAACGATTACATAGTGCCTTTTATATACATTATATAATATGAATGCATGATTATTTTTCTTTTGTTTCCCTCCATGTAATCCTTCATGAAATTATATTATTTGCCTATAGAGAATGCTACTCAGTCTTGCACTTACCCAAATATTGAAAATATTTCAGAGCTCGATGAGAATTAAGTGACATATAGGTTTTTACTATACATATTATATAGGTTTTTAAATACTTTATGTTGTGGATGTCGTACTGTTACTGTATGATTGTAATGACACAACTGGGGTTTGAGGTATGAGAATCAGAAAAGCTTGAGCATTCTATAAAAAATATTGGGGAGGGGTCAAGACTCTCTTATTAGATAAAACAAATAAGCAGTCATTGTTCATCACTCAAACGATTCCTAGTTAGACCTAAGTATATTTGTTATGTAGAGGAAAGACAATCGTTTGGTGAACCACCTAAATCTCTTGTATCTTTGTGCATGTGTGTGATTCTCATCTTTCTTCTCATTTTATTTTGAATCCTGTTCTATTGGCAAGTGCTTCCCTCCTAACATGTCCTCTGCTTTCAGAGTTCAATTTCTTGTGGAGGGAGGGATAAAGCTTTAACCAAATTGACTATAAAAGAAAAAAAAAGCTATTAATCAAAAATTAAATTAAACGATAGAAATACTGCACCAAAATTGACGTGATTGCAAAGTAGTAAGTTTCCTTGTGTCCTACCTCAGTGATTGACTTGTATGAGAAATCAGCCGGTCCATTTGCTGACCCACAACATGTTGAATCTGAGGGATAATTTGAGAAACCTCATTCTGCAGCTCCCCATGCACCTGTATTATTGGCACAGCGTTGAATAGAAGTTTCAAGTAATGTTAGCTTTCCACGTGCTTTATTGTGTAAGTACTCAAATCTTTCCACCTGCTGATGCACAAGACGAATTTCATGGATAAAATGAGGAACCATGCGCTCGAGCTCCACTCTCATCTGTATCCAAATGAAGTTAAAGGGAAAAGTTTTGGTAAAAAAGGATGTTAATGAGACTATGAGAGCCTATGAAGTGGGCATCAGCATGAGCAATTTGAGTAATCAGGCCTTCTACCTGCTGAGATACAGCTGAAGCAGTTTGATCGATAATCTGAGGAACTATACGCTCCAGCTCCTCATGCAACTAGACAAACAAATCACTCATCAATGAGCAAATTAGTTTATCTGTCAAAGTCTGGCATATATTCCTTCTTACCTTGGAACACCATAAATTGAAGAAAAGGAAATAAAAAATAAAAAAGAAGCACAGGCTGAGAAGATTTAGTACCAGTTTTCGAACCAAAGGATTCATTACCACGCCTACATACTTAATTCCCAGAGCTTCCATAATCACACTGCATAGTTGTTGCAGACAGAGTAAGATAAGATAAGCTCGTTCTTACAAAGTGATAACAAGTGGAGAAGATAGGGCTGCATAACCCACTGAATGCAGAAATCCTCTCTTTTTTTTTGCAGTACTCATCGGACCTACTAAAAAGATGATCAACTACAAACTAAAAAGGCACTAGAATACACATCTTCAGAACTATGTGAGCAACCATTTGATAGGGCACAAAAGAAGACAAAGAAAGAAATGAAGACAAAGAAAGAGCAAGATAAATGCCACACAAAAAAAACCACAAATTTTTGCAGCACTTCCTCGACATAGTAATAAGGTAATCAACTACACACATGTTCACAACTGTGTCAACTATTTGTTTAGGAACACAAGAACACAAACATGAGTCGGATTAAAATAAATCTAAAACCGTCTTTTCTGCAGTACTCATCAGACCTAATAATATCGGAACCAAAGAACACAGACGAACAAAAAAGGCTTAAGGTATTACAGCACGCATGTTCACAGCTATGTCTGCAACTATTTAGTAGGAAACACAAGAACACAGACGAACCAATGAAGCTAAAGGGAATCCAGTTGTTGCTTACAGAGTAATATAAATGCAAAGCCCTTCCTTTTTTGCAGTACTCATCAGACCTAGTAATATACACACAACACACGCATCTTCACAACCATGTGTGCATTTGGTAGGGAACACAAACAAAGAACTGAAGCAAAAGGTGGCAGACAGAGTAAGATGAACCCAAAAAGCCCTCCCTTTTGCAGTACTCATCAGACCTAAAGATTCGGACCACTACACACCAAAAGGTACTTGCAACACACACATCTTCACAACTATGTGTGCAACCGTCTGGAAGGGAACACAATATGGCAAACAAAGAAATGAGGCGAAAAGGGGTCTTACTCTCTGAAGGTCGGCCTGGTTCGGAGACCCGTCGCCGCCCGGGAATTCGTGTTACTGTCTGACCCAGAACGAGGCCTTCCAATTTCCTTCTTCGTCCCATTTTTTGCGTTGGTAAACTCGAGATTGCTCATGCTCTTGCGATGAAAACAAAGATCAAGCGAACCAGAGGGAAGAAGATTGAAGGGGAAGCGGAATTAGAAACAAGGGAAGAGACCTCACAAAAGAACTCAGAAATCCACACCAGTTCTGCACTTCTGCATTAAACTGACTTTTTTTTATACAGATTTATAACGCGTAATCAGGAAAAAAAAAATCTCATAACGCGTTGGATCGAAAATGCGTGGAAATTTGAAGGCGGCAACGGCGAAATTTTGGAGAGATAGGATGGAATCACTCAGCTGACTATGGACTTCTTTCTCTGATGATCGACATAGATATTGCTGAAAGAAAAAATTTTATTCTGATGATGATGATAACAAATGACAAAATTGACTGGAATCAAATAAGAGAAAATTATAAGTTCACAAAGGAACATAAATCTTGTACGCATCATTAGATTATGCACCCAGAATTTTTGCCTCATACAAATAAATGTCTGTTCTGCCCTATTAAGACTGTCAAAAGGGCTCGTATGCAGTGTTCTTCTTGTCGGTGGACAACGCTCCTAAAGGTATTTCTATGTTGAAACTCGTCTCTCGCCATTCGCGTTTGGAACAGAGAAGAGCGAAGTCGCCGAGGCTTGCCTGTGTCCGAATCCTGCCGAACGGTGGACAACGCTTGAAGGAACGACGATGGTGAAGCCGGTGCCTCTTCCTGTCACTGCCGAAGGTGGAGACGACCGCTGCACGGTCGCTGCCGGAGGTGAAACGCGAGCGAAACAAAGGAGTCATTCGCAGGGAAGAAAAAAAAACCGGGGTGAAGGGTTGCGGCGCTCGAGGAACAGTAGGAGATTGATTAGGGAGGGTTTAAGGTTTTATTTCTAAGATTAGGGAGAGATTTTCGAGACTTTAGGGAGAGAGTTTCAGGGTTAAAATTAGATTTAGGGTTTTCCAAATAAATAAAAAAATAAAATTTTAAATAAATAAAAAAAAATAAGGCATAACATTATCTACCCCTTAAAAGAATTTGATCCCTCAAATTCACGTACCAAGCTAAAACAAATGGGGGTATTGAGTCTTTACATCCTCTTCACACTCCCACGTAGCCTCGCTATCTGAATGATGTTGCCACCCGACTTTAACCATCTTGATGATCTTGTTTCTTAACTGGTGTTCTTTTCTTTCCAATATTCGCACAGGATGTTCAACAAAGGAAGTATCGGACTGAATTGGCACTGACAACTTCTCTAACACATGAGATGGATCAGACATATATTTCCGTAGCATAGAGACATGAAAAACATTGTGCACTCCAGAGAGAGAGGGTGGTAAAGCCAACCGGTAGGCTACTGCACCTATCCGTTCCAGAACTTCAAAAGGTCCAATGTATCTCGGAGCTAGTTTTCCTTTCTTTCCAAATCTCATCACACCTTTCAACGGAGATACCTTCAAAAATACATGGTCGCCGACTATGAATTCCAAATCTCTTCTTCTCCTGTCAGCATAACTCTTTTGTCTGCTCTGAGCGGTTAACAACCTTTGCTTGATTCCTTGCACTATCTCTACATCCTGTTGTAGCATCTGAGGTGCTGACAATAGTCTTTCACCCACCTCATTCCAAAGTACAGGGGACTTGCATCTCTGTCCATATAAGGCTTCAAACGGTGCCATCTTTATTGATGAATGATAACTGTTATTATATGAGAATTCTGCCCAATGTAAATAACTTTCCCAATTGCCACCAAAATCAAGTACACATGCTCTCAACAAATCTTCCAAAGTTTGTATAGTTCTTTCTGATTGGCCATCTGTCTGGGGATGAAATGCGGTACTAAAATGCAATCATGTACCCAAAGCTTTTTGCAAACTACCCCAAAATCTAGAAGTAAACCTCGGATCTCTGTCCGAAATAATGCTAGTAGGTACACCATGCAGTATGACAATCTCTTTGCAATATAGGGTGGCTAACTTATCCAAGGTGTCAGTTTTCTTAATAGGTAGAAAATGTGCTGACTTAGTCAATCTATCAACAATTACCCAGATTGAGTCATATCCCCTTTGAGATCTAGGAAGCCCTGAGACAAAATCCATTGTAATATGCTCCCACTTCCATTCAGGTATAGGAATATTTTGCAACTTCCCTGCTGGTCTCATGTGCTCAGCCTTCACCTGCTGACATGTTAGGCAACATGATACAAACTTTGCTATGTCCCTTTTCATATTGTTCCACCAATAATATTCCTTAAGGTCCTTGTACATCTTTGTACTCCCTGGATGAATGGTAAGCTTAGATCGGTGTGCTTCATTTAGTAACTCTTCTTTCACAGGATGATTTTCTGGTACACACAGTCTTCCTCTGAATCTCAACACTCCTTCTGAATCTTTTGTGAAATCGGGTAATAGCCCTTGTTCTATTTTCTTACTCAAAGATAATAGATTTTCATCCCCCAATTGAGTCTCCTTAATTTTCTGCACAAGCTGAGACTGAGCTCTCATCACAGCTAAGTAACTCCTTTCTGACTCATTTATTACTTCAACACCCAATTCCACAAGCTGTTTAATTAAATCGGTTGGTGTAGTCCTCAGACGAGCAAGTGTTCCTTCTGATTTCCGACTCAGAGCATCGGCCACCACATTTGCCTTGCCAGGGTGATACTTAATTTGGCAATCATAATCTTTCAGATATTCGATCCATCTGCGTTGCCTCATATTCAGCTCCTTCTGACTAAACAGATATTTTAAACTTTTATGGTCAGTGAATATTTCAAAAGTAGTGCCATATAAATAATGTCTCCACAACTTCAAAACAAAAATGATGGCAGCCAGTTCCAAGTCATGCATTGGATAATTTTTCTCGTGATTCTTGAGTTGCCGGGATGCATAGGCAACTACTCTATCATTTTGCATCAAAACTCCACCCAGACCTTGACCAGAAGCATCAGTGTACACGATATAACTATCTTCTCCAGAAGGGATTACCAACACTGGAGCAGTAATTAATCTCTTTTTCAGTTCTAAGAAGCTATTTTCACATGTATCCTTCCAATCAAATTTCACACCCTTTCTAGTCAGATAGGTTAAAGGAGCAGCCAACTTAGAAAATCCTTTCACAAATCGTCTATAATACCCTGCTAAACCAAGAAAGCTTCGAATTTCTTGCACTGATTTTGGCCTCCCCCACCCAGAGATAGCAGAAATCTTTTGAGGATCTACGGCTATTCCATCACTAGAAATAACATGACCTAGAAATGCCACTTCTTTAAGCCAAAAGTCACACTTACTGAACTTAGCATATAGCTTTTCTTGCCTCAACCTTTCCAAAACTAATCTGAGATGTTTCTCATGTTCAGTCATACTGCAGGAATATATCAAAATATCATCTATGAAGACAACCACAAATTTATCCAGATAATTAATAAAAATTCTGTTCATCATGTCCATAAAAACTGCAGGTGCATTAGTAAGTCCAAAAGGCATCACTAAAAATTCGTAGTGTCCATATCTTGTTCTGAATGCAGTCTTGGACACATCTTCATCTCTGACTCTTATTTGATGATACCCTGATCTCAAGTCAATCTTAGAATAAACACATGTGCCTTTCAACTGGTCAAATAAATCGTCAATTCGGGGAAGTGGATATTTATTTTTGATTGTAATGGCATTCAGCTGTCTGTAGTCAATGCATAATCTCATAGATCCATCCTTCTTCTTTACAAAGAGGACTGGAGCACCCCAAGGGGATACACTAGGTCGTATAAACCCTCTGTCTAAAAGTTCTTGCAACTAGCTCTTAAGTTCTTCTAATTCTTTAGGAGCCATTCTGAATGGTGCTTTAGAAATTGGAGCAGACCCAGGTTGAAGCTCAATTGCAAATTCAACCTATCTCTTTGGAGGAAGTCCAGGTAACTCCTCAGGGAACACATCTGTGAATTCCCTTATCACTGCAACTTGCTCCATAGGCTCTCTTGTTTTCTCTTCTACTTTTGAAATGGATAATAGAAATCCATGACACCCATCTCTCATTAACTTCTTGGCTTTCATAGCAGAAATTATGGGAGCCACTTGTCCAGAGACTCCTATAAATCTCCAGGAAGGTAAACTAGGAGGGTTAAAGGTCACAACATAATTATGACAATCAACATTAGCATAATGGATAAAAAGCCAATCCATGCCCAGGATAATGTCAAAGTCTGAGAAGTCTAAAACTCTCAGATCAGTTTCAACAACTATATCACCAAAGATGAGAGGACATTGTTTCAGTTCTAAGTGAGATTGCATCACACCTCCAGAAGGTGTGCAGACAGATAGTTTAGTACTAGCTACAGTGGGCTTTTTTTTTATTTTCATCACAAACTCATAAGAGATAAAATAATGAGTGCTACCAGTATCAATAAGCAGGCATGCAGGATAATCATATACGAAAATAATACCTCTCATTACTGTGTCTGGAGCTTCCTGAGCCTCTTGTTGGGTTACTGCATATACTCTGGCTGGGCCTGAAGGTCGTTGCTGAGGCTGCCTCTGCTGTGACCCCGCCTGACTAGCCTGACCTAGTCTCCCATGGTAAGTATTAGGTCTGGAGCTCTGTTGGTAGCTTTATTGATGGCTCTGCTGGTAACTTTGCTGTGGGGGTTGAAATCCTTTCCATGGGCAATTAATCTTATAATGACCCCAATTCTTGCAATAATGGCATCGTATTTTGTTAAGAGGGCAAATATTAGCCGTGTGTCCCTCTTTGTTGCATTTAAAGCATTTTCTTGCTGACCCTGTTGAATTAAAGCTTGGTGCGTAGGAAGAGTGTACAGGTCTCTGATGGTTATTGAATACTGCTCTAGATCTCTTCCCATCATAGGTTCTTGTTTCCATTGGCCTAACTGACTGATTGACCTTTCTCTGTTCTGCAAATTCTTGAACCTTCTTTATTTGTTTATCTTTTTCCACATCAAGTAGAAAAGCCTCTATTCTGAATGCCATATTTACCACTTCCTGAAAGCTATCTAATGGGATAGTGTTCATCTGCCCCTATATGGTGTGATATAGTCCCTTAATGAACAGTTGACACTTTCTCCTTTCGGTGGTCACTAATTCTGGAAATAGATCAGATAACCTCTCGAAGTCAGTCACATAAACATTTACGGTCCTTTTTCCTTGTTTTAGGTTCAGAAACTCCTGCATCTGGCTGTCTTGAAAAGTTTCAGGGAAATATTTCTCAAGGAATGTTCTTCTAAAATTAGCCCAAGGGATAGGACCATCTCCAAAGGTAACTCTCATACCAGACCACCACGTGCCAGCTCTATCAGATAAAAAGTACGTGGCCAATTCCACCTTTTGTTCCTCTGGGCATCCTAGTGCCCTAAAAGTTTGCTCTACTTTTAGTAACCAATTTCTGGCAGCCCAAGGGTCAGTAGTACCGGCGAAGTCACCAAATCTATCTTTTCCCAACTGAGAAAATTGCATAAGCATACTGGCTGCCCTAACTGGCTGAGTTACCACGGGTTGTGGTACCAATGAAGGAGAGGACGATTCACCCTCGTCCCTGACTGTTTCAGCAGGTGGTGCTGCCTCTAGGGGTACTGAGGCTTCATACCCACTTCTTCTTCTTGTAGGGGCTCTAGGTAAGTTTTAAGGTAACTGTACCTCGGCATCAAGAGAATTTCTAGCTCCCTTACTTCCTTGACTTGGGATTGCTCTGGCTTTAGTTCTTGGTGCCATCCTGCCAACAACATAACATGTCATATAATGAATGTTTACTTACTCAATCATTCTAACCTTATCCCAATCCTTGTCCTAATGTTCCTATATCCTTAGGCTTTCTTACTAACCTCGCTCTGATACCAATAAAATTGTCACGCCCCGGCGGAAGCCGGCTATTCCTAGCTCAGGGTTCCCCAGGGAGATGACAATATTAATAGGAACAAAGGAACATGATTATTATAAAATTTTATAAATCAATTAATCTTAAATTCAACATCAGAACTGTATAATATAATCAATTGACTCCATTACAAAATTCATTAACTAAAGTTTATAAAGACACTCTAACAAAGATGCAATTAATTTAACTATAAGACTAGAATAATTCAGAAAAGTCTTTATCAAAGAACACTTGATGATACTCTGTCTCCGGTGGTAACTAACTATCTACTCTATCCCTCCCATACGCAAACTCGGTACCTGGAGGAGAAACAAGGGGAGTTAGCGAAAATGCTAAGTAGGAACCAAGAGATATGATGCATGTTCAATTTATATGAAATTTCAATAACAGAACTACACTACATGTCAGGAACTGATAATACAACAAAATAACTGAACATAAGGTTGTCGTGTAAATCATCAAGCTTGGCCACAATTCTCACTCATGAGCCGCACTCATTTTCAGAGTGTTTCTATCGCCAGCTCACACGATAGAACGACTGTATCTAGACAGTCCGGTGAATGTTGCGTCCAACATCTGACATCCGTAGTATTGTCCGAGGACAACTGGCGGTGCCCTAACCGGCAAACACATAGTCTGATATAATCATAACTATAACTCAGATAAACAGGCCACTGGTGATAAATCACCAGGTCAGAGGTCATATGCATGCACGACATGATAACAGTATAACATCTCAATCATTTTTCACGGTTCATAAATATTCATAACTTTCCAACAGAAATATCAGAAAACACATTCTCAATGCAATCATAATAATCATATGATACTGGAGCCAATTTATGCACAAATAATAAGATAACCGAGGTCAATCGAAGTTAGAAGCAAATCAATCAGAATAGATTCAAAGATAAGGTGTCAATACCTATCTACATATGAATTTGACACCGTAACAAAGGTAGGGGAAAGATTCCTACCTGAAGGGCTGATTTCCTGAATACTCTCTGAAAGCTCGATTACCTCCTTTTCTCAACTGAATTATTTAAATAAACCCTTGTTATTAACTATCAAGCATCTATCCATAATATTACCATTAACTCCAAATTTTCTACTAAATCAGAATCTTATCCCAAAATAATTATCATCTAAATAATTTTCCCATCTAAATAATTTTCCCCCATCATAAATAACAATTTCAGATATTTCTATTATCCACTTATACACAAAAATCAGATTTAAATTAATTAAAATGAAACTCACCTTTTATCGAGATGCCCGACGCGGAACGAACGACGCTTCGTTCGTCTTCGTTCGTGTCGCTAAAGCGGAAGAGGAGCGAGCGAAGTTGCCGACGCCGCCGGCAGGGGGAAAGGTCACCAACGCCGGGAGAGGAAGCAACAGCCGGCACCGGAGGAGGAAGGAGGGTCGTCGCCGATTGGGGAAAGAATAGCCGCCGCAGGGGAAAGGGGAAGAAGAGGCGCGGTGAACAGAGGAAGAAGGAGCCGCTAAGTGGAGAAAGAATCGTCGGCATCGGAAGGAGGCGGAGACAACGTCGACTCAGAAAGAAAACTCACTGCTGGGAGGAGATGGAAGATCAGTCGCCGCAGGAGGAAAACGAAGCCGCCTGACAGAAACTCGTCTCTCGCCATTCGCGTCTGGAACAGAGAAGAACGAAGTCGCCGAGGCTTGCCTGTGTCCGAATCCTGCCGAACGGTGGACAACGCTTGAAGGAACGATGATGGTGAAGCCAGAAAAAAATTAGGAGAATTGCCTCCTAGACAAGTCAAGATAGATTTCAGAAAACTTACAGAAGAACAGGCTAAACATATAAGTAATTTGGAAGAAGAACTTAGGCATGTTACAAAAGGAAAAGAGATTATGATTACTGAGGAAGTAATTTTAAAAGCTGAGGAAAAGAAACCAGTCCGGTTCGCAAGTATCAGCAATAATCTCTTAAACCTTACTGCTACTCTGGAAATTGATGGGCAAAAATATAATGTTCAAGCAATTTTAGATACTGGTGCTTCAAAGTGTTGCATTACACCCACTACTTTACCAGAACACTGTTACGAAAAAACTGGTGAATATTCTATCTATGGGGTTAATAGTGTACAGACCACCAACACTAAGTTGAAAAATGGTTTCTTGATTCTCAATCGAGAAAAGTACTTGATGCCGTTCACCTATGCTCTGCCCTTGTCTATAGGTGATAAAACACAGTTAATAATCGGCATGAATTTCGTTCATAGTTTCAAAGGTGGATTAAGAATAGAACAAGGCACCCTTACTTTCTATAAGAAGGTAGAGGTCATACAGACAACCCCTATTAGTTCTCAAGTGGCTTTGAATTTGTTCCATGAAGAAGATAATTTAGATTATCTAAGCCATAATGCAATCTGTGAGTTGTGTTCGTATGACTTTGGACGACTTTCAGATTATGAAACACAGATATTGCCCACACTCAGAGACTTGGAAAACTCCCAACACATTGGGATCGATCCTAAGAAACACTAGGAAAATGATTCTGTGAAGTGCTACATTGACATCATTAATGAAGATTTAATAATTCAAGACAAGCTGATTGTACCTAGTCTGGAAATGAATGAAGAATTCAAAAAACATATACAAGAACTGTTAGATATGAAGCTGATCAGACATTCCAGATCAAAACACAGGACAGCTGCATTTATTGTGAATAAACACTCAGAGGCTATCAGAGGAAAGACACGTATGGTGTGTAATTATAAGAGATTGAATGACAACACCTACAAAGATCCTTATATTCTTTCGAATATTGATCTTTTAATCTCTAAAGTCAAAAACAAAAAGGTGTTTAGTAAATTCGATCAAAAATTAGGTTTTCACCAAGTAGCCATGGCTGAAGATAGTATTAAGTGGACTGCCTTTGTCTGTCCTCAAGGACACTTCGAATGGTTAGTTATGTCATTTGGTTTGAAAAATGCTCCCTCTATCTTTCAAAGGAAAATGGATCAAAAATTTTCTGAATGTGAGGATTTTCTTTGTGTATATATAGATGACATCCTCATTTATTCTGATACTATACAACAACATCTAGAACATTTGTCCAAATTTTTTGCCACAGTCAAAGCTAGAGGATTAATATTGAACAGAACAAAGATCAAATTAGGAGTTTCTGTTATTGAGTTCCTTGGGTTGGAGATAGGTGAAGGAAAGATTAGTCTTCAACCACATATTGTTAAGAAACTTTTAGAATTCCCAGATGATTCTCTAGAAACATTGAAAGGCTTACAGAAATTTTTAGGGATTCTGAATTATGCAAGAAACTATATCCCTAATTTGAGTAAGTATACGGGGCCTCTTTATAACAAATGTTCAAAGACAGGTGAAAGGAAGTTCAATAAATATGACTGGATTTCGATTCAAAAAATTAGAGACATTGTCCAGAAATTACCCCCATTACAGATGCCCCCACCAGCTGCTTATCTTATCGTGGAAACTGACGGCAGCTTGTCAGGCTGGGGAGGGATACTCAAGTGGAAACCAAATAAAGGAGATTCACAGAAAAAAGAGCAAGTAGCAAGGTACTGCTCTGGTAAATACAAGACAGCGATTTCTACTATAGACGCTGAAATTATGACATGTCTCTACACTTTAGATAAATTCAAGATTTTCTTATTGCCGAAAACAGAATTTACTTTGAGAACAGATTGTCATGCTATTGTCTCGTTCTTTTAGACAGTTACAGCTAGTAAGCTAGCAAAGAATCGTTGGATAAATTTTATAGATTACGTCACTGCCACAGGGGTCGACGTCAAAGTGGAACACATTAAGGGTACTGATAATACTGAGGCTGATAAATTGTCACGCATCATAGCCACTAACTCAATTTATGTTCTTGTTGACAGCCCAAGTTATGAAGTATTCTCTGCTAAGATGACTCTGAGTTCTACTTACAGACGCAACATGTTAGAAAGATTACCTTCCAGTCTTAGCAATTATATTCAAAGTTTAGCAGAAAAGAAAACCCTTGATGCATTAATCAGCTTGCAAGAGATATTGAAATATCAGACTGAACCTATTGCAGGCATTTATGTTCGGCAACAATACGGACGACTCTATTATACTACCCTCATACAATTTGATGAGGTAGAAGAAAAAGATTACGCCTTTGTACAAAGATTGTATGAGCACGGAATGATTAGACAAATGGAGTTTGAGTTTGTTACTCCTGGTTTTTTAAACCCAGCTTTATTAGACAAAGTCACTGAGGAAAACTTCAGGGTTCTCACTATACATTCTGATTTTCCATTATTCAGAAAGTCTGTTTTCAAGCCAATTACAAGAATAATTACTATTCATTATGACAGAATATGGTCTCAAGACCTAGTGGCTCCTGAATTTACACAAATCTATGAAGAAAGCGTATATCATGTGTCTCTTGACGGACTACCACTTTCTTATTTCGGAATATGGAGCGCTACATTCGACCAGGTAGTAGATTTACCTTTTTTGCAGGTATGGGCGCGGAATGAATACGACAAGTGGCCATCATTTCTCTACGATTCTGAAAACATGGATGAAGATATGTGATTGTGCTTTTACTAGTGGAGATAACTTTTTCGTATAAGCACTACTAGTGGAGACAACTTTCTGTACAAGCACTTAGTTAAAAGACATCTTTTCCGTACAAAGCACTCAGCCAGAAGAATATCTTTATGCTTTCAAGGACAAAGGTAATGGAGCAAAGCTGTAAAGAAGATTCGGACGTCAAGCATTGTAAAATAGGATTCGGATTTCTTTCAAGTTATTAGTAGTTGTGTTGTTATAAATATAAGATAGTGAGTGTGTGTAAGAATGCAAGTGAGCAAGCAAGTGTGTGCAAGCGAACTCTTTGTGCTGTGTGTGCGAGCTTGAGTGTGTGTGCAAGCGTTAAATTTGGTATCAGAGCAAGTGTTCAAACACTGGGCTCTAGAAAGTCTGTAAGTTTGTAATTGTTCTTCTTTATGTTTATCAGCGGCTTCGATTTCTCGTCAATATATGTTCAGTTTTCTTCAAGGTGTTGCTATTAGTAATCTGTTTGAAAACCTAAAAGACGTACGACATCAAAAACAAGTCTAGGGTGACTTATAAGACGTCTAGAAGGTGAAAGTTCTCTATCCTGGTTATTGTTAGTCTATGTCTTTGGAGAAATTGGACTATCTTAATCTTGAATTAGGCCTCAGTCTAAATATAAGACAGAACAGTTCATTCTTCCTTGTTTTTCAAAGAGTCTATTTGAACATTTGAGTCACTCTGAACTCTCTCCACAACTTAATCTCATCTGCGACTTATTGTTCTTAATTATTCATAATCAAGCTATCAGTTAGAATCATCCAAACTTCTCTCTTTCAAACAAGAGTTTGAGAGATATTAGTGATAAGTTGGAATATTTGAAAAACTCTCGTGAGTTCTCTCAACTGCAAAGGTTGAGTGAATCAGTTGGACAATTAGTGAGTCTAGTAAGAGAAGTAGACTCTCATTTATAGAAAACAGAAGTTGTTCTGAAGCAATTGAATGAGAAGATTCAATCCTTATTATGACAGATAAGGATGTTAAATATCTAAAAGGACTTGAGTCAATAGCAAATTCCTATCCACCCGCAAAAGGCTTTATTGACCCTGAAAGTGCAAACGGAACTTCTGCAGACAAAATCATCATAGCTCAGAACAATCTGATTATTGAACTGCTAATTCAGATCCAGAATCTATTAGCACATTCTATCTCTGCTAATCAAACTCCCATCAGCCTTCCAGTCATAGAAAGCTTACAGCAAAGTTTACAATCTTTACAATTAACGGCTTCATCTGTGACACCTGTGAAACCTCCGGCTAGAAAGTTCGTGGTAAAAACAGATCCCGCGTTATTAGTAAAAGAATATAGAAGGCATCATGACAACCACCCATAGTTCATCTAGCAGTTCTAGAAATACAGAGCTAGAAACTGTTTCTACCTCTACTGACATCATTCGAAGATATAACACGATCTCTACTTTGTTATCCAAATTACAAAGTAAGAAAGTTATGGTTTTGGAAAGGTTGGTTGACCCAGATCATCAACTTCAGGTCAGTAGATTCAAAAAAGCAAAATTAGTTCCAGCAGAAATTCTGTATGAACACAGAATTTTGGAAACAAAACAGAAAGTATATCAACACTATTCTGAATCTCTGGTCCACTGTACTGGTCAAAACCAAGTCCAGCTGTCTTTCATTACAGATGAGTCAAAACATAAGCTGCTCTCCCAACAGTACAAAACAATCCACTTAGGACTCTGCCTAATTGGTATACTTGGACAACATAGAGCCTACTGTGGTTGCAAATGTTTAGTCATTCTTATTGACACAAGATTCTCAGACTTGGAAAAAGCCATAATTGGAATTTTAGAAGTGGATATGACTTCTAATAAAGAGTTACTCTATTTTGTTCCAGACTTTCTGATCCCTATAAAAGACTTCACACAACATATCAAACTTTTAATTCAAACCAAGGGATATGAGAAGTTTATCTCAGGACACAATCTGTTGATAACCAAGGGTCTTGTTGCACGAATTAGTAATTCTGCAAATTGCAATTTCAAACTGCAAATTGACGATGTATTAGAACACCTAAGTACCAATGGTATAAAGGCTATGAGTGGTAGAAAGATCCCAACCACTGATTTAGAAGGCGCAGAATGGAAAATCTCATTACCTGAACCTACTGCTAGAATACCTTCCTGCCTCTCTTTTTGGCGTTCTAATTCCACTTCTGTCCTGGCCTCTTTTCATGATTATAATGAACGTCCTGAGCAAGAAGATGACAGATATGTCGTTCTAGTTATCCAGCATTCTCGAACGGATTCCGAGGAATCCTTTTTCAACCCGTGGGGAGGAGAGACTTTAGAAATAAAAAAATTTGGAAACTTTTGAGACTTGTGATTTTGAAACTGAGTTCGAAAAGATGAACAATCCTCCAATTTTTTATGAAGAATATGATGATGAACCAGTCCCGTTATAAGAACATCCAGGCTATTTAGACCTGTTAGAAAACTATTGGCTTGATGAATCTGATTTTATACTACCTGCAGTAGTATATGACGAAACTCCAGTTCCTTTAGAGGAACATCCATTATATCAAGATTATCTAGAAAACACACTTCTGACAGAGCAAAGTTTTAAATTAGAAACAATTGCGATGGCTAATGATGAAGCTAGTAGTAGTATAGTTCCTCAGCAGACAACTACTACTCAACCTGGATTCGGACCAGTAACAACCCCTGATCCTTCTTTAAGGCAGAGAATCAAAGTGTTTCTAGAAGCAGGAAGTAGCCAACCAAGGTACCATAGACCCATGAAAGTTGATAACGTGCCTACCTTACCCTATGCAAATGCTAGTTCAGGATCAATGCTTCAGTTAGGGGAAGAGATTAGCCAATGGGAGGATATTATTCGAAGATGGGAATCCAATACTATAACTCATTGTGCGCACAAAACATTTGTAGATAACACTGATAAGGTTATCTATATTGAAAATCTATTGGGAGAAACTTTAAAAGTTTATTTCCAGAACTGGAGAATGGCGTTCCCTCAGGAATACCAACAACTTACAATTACTGCTGATGACACGTCTAATGTTACAACCTAGATTAGACAAATGATTTTAGGGTATGATGAGTACAGAGGGTACACGACTATGCAGAACCAAGCCATTCTGGACTTAGAAGCATTAAGTATAACATCAATGAAAGATATAGTCCCATTTTCTAATCAATTCTTATATTTAACGGGAAAAACAGGAGCGGCGTTTTTATCAGCAGAAATGTCAGATAGATACTTTAGAAAGTTGCCAGCTCCATACAATACAAAAATTGCGGAACTCTGGAAAGAAAAGTACCCAAGGATGACCATAGGCATCTTACCAAGGATTATATTTACATATGGTGTTTTGCAAGAAATTTGCAAAACGAATGAGATGAATCGACAAGCTAAGGATTTCTCTTTCTGCCAAAATATTGCAGTTCCTGGTACTTATTCTTCAAATCAAAAACCTAGAAAGTTTTTGCGCAAGGCATCCACGTATAAAACTCACCCTCATAAGAATCATGTGAGGAAGCTCAAAACGAAGAAACCTGGCAAGGCAAAATGCAAATGCTTCATTTGTGGCGAATTAGGACATTTCGCTAACGAATGTAGGAATAAGAAAGTTAATCGTGAAAGATTAGCAACTTATCAGCAATTGGAACTCCTCCCAGAATGGGATGTAGTAAGTGTAGGAGAGGATGAAGATCCGGACGACTCGGATCTGTGTTCTTTCTCTGATGATGACATAAATATTGCTGAAAGAAAGAATTTTGTTCTGATGATAACAACAAATGACAAAATTGATTGGAATCCAATAAGAGAAAATTATAAGTTCACAAAGGAACATGAATCTTGTACGCATCAGTGGATTATGCACCCAGAACTTTTGCCTCATACAAATAAATGTCTGTTCTGCCCTATTAAGACTGTCAAAAGGGCTTGTATGCAGTGTTCTTCTTGTCTCTTGGTGTGTTGTTCAGTCTGTAGTTTGTTAAAATTCAACATGGAAATACCTTTAGGAGAATTGCCTCCTAGACAAGTCAAGATAGATTTCAGAAAACTTACAGAAGAACAGGCTAAACATATAAGTAATTTGGAAGAAGAACTTAGGCATGTTACAAAAGGAAAAGAGATTATGATTACTGAGGAAGTAATTTTAAAAGCTGAGGAAAAGAAACCAGTCCGGTTCGCAAGTATCAGCAATAATCTCTTAAACCTTACTGCTACTCTGGAAATTGATGGGCAAAAATATAATGTTTAAGTAATTTTAGATACTGGTGCTTCAAAGTGTTGCATTACACCCACTACTTTACCAGAACACTGTTACGAAAAAACTGGTGAATATTCTATCTATGGGGTTAATAGTGTACAGACCACCAACACTAAGTTGAAAAATGGTTTCTTGATTCTCAATCGAGAAAAGTACTTGATGCCGTTCACCTATGCTCTGCCCTTGTCTATAGATGATAAAACACAGTTAATAATCGGCATGAATTTCGTTCATAGTTTCAAAGGTGGATTAAGAATAGAACAAGGCACCCTTACTTTCTATAAGAAGGTAGAGGTCATACAGACAACCCCTATTAGTTCTCAAGTGGCTTTGAATTTGTTCCATGAAGAAGATAATTTAGATTATCTAAGCCATAATGCAATCTGTGAGTTGTGTTCGTATGACTTTGGACGACTTTCAGATTATGAAACACAGATATTGCCCACACTCAGAGACTTGGAAAACTCCCAACACATTGGGATCGATCCTAAGAAACACTGGGAAAATGATTCTGTGAAGTGCTACATTGACATCATTAATGAAGATATAATAATTCAAGACAAGCCGATTATACCTAGTCTGGAAATGAATGAAGAATTCAAAAAACATATACAAGAACTGTTAGATATGAAGCTGATCAGACATTCCAGATCAAAACACAGGACAGCTGCATTTATTGTGAATAAACACTCAGAGGCTATTAGAGGAAAGACACGTATGGTGTGTAATTATAAGAGATTGAATGACAACACCTACAAAGATCCTTATATTCTTCCGAATATTGATATTTTTATCTCTAAAGTCAAAAACAAAAAGGTGTTTAGTAAATTCGATCTAAAATCAGGTTTTCACCAAGTAGCCATGGCTGAAGATAGTATTAAGTGGACTGCCTTTGTCTGTCCTCAAGGACACTTCGAATGGTTAGTTATGTCATTTGGTTTGAAAAATGCTCCCTCTATCTTTCAAAGGAAAATGGATCAAAAATTTTCTGAATGTGAGGATTTTCTTTGTGTATATATAGATGACATCCTCATTTATTCTGATACTATACAACAACATCTAGAACATTTGTCCAAATTTTTTGCCACTCTCAAAGCTAGAGGATTAATATTGAACAGAACAAAGATCAAATTAGGAGTTTCTGTTATTGAGTTCCTTGGGTTGGAGATAGGTGAAGGAAAGATTAGTCTTCAACCACATATTGTTAAGAAACTTTTAGAATTCCCAGATGATTCTCTAGAAACATTGAAAGGCTTACAGAAATTTTTAGGGATTCTGAATTATGCAAGAAACTATATCCCTAATTTGAGTAAGTATACGGGGCCTCTTTATAACAAATGTTCAAAGACAGGTGAAAGGAAGTTCAATAAATATGACTGGATTTCGATTCAAAAAATTAGAGACATCGTCCAGAAATTACCCCCATTACAGATGCCCTCACCAGCTGCTTATCTTATCGTGGAAACTGACGGCAGCTTGTCAGGCTGGGGAGGGATACTCAAGTGGAAACCAAATAAAGGAGATTCACAGAAAAAAGAGCAAGTAGCAAGGTACTGCTCTGGTAAATACAAGACAGCGATTTCTACTATAGACGCTGAAATTATGACATGTCTCTACACTTTAGATAAATTCAAGATTTTCTTATTGCCGAAAACAGAATTTACTTTGAGAACAGATTGTCATGCTATTGTCTCGTTCTTTTAGACAGTTACAGCTAGTAAGCTAGCAAAGAATCGTTGGGTAAATTTTATAGATTACGTCACTGCCACAGGGGTCGACGTCAAAGTGGAACACATTAAGGGTACTGATAATACTGAGGCTGATAAATTGTCACGCATCATAGCCACTAACTCAATTTATGTTCTTGTTGACAGCCCAAGTTATGAAGTATTCTCTGCTAAGATGACTCTGAGTTCTACTTACAGACGCAACATGTTAGAAAGATTACCTTCCAGTCTTAGCAGTTATATTCAGAGTTTAGCAGAAAAGAAAACCCTTGATGCATTAATCAGCTTGCAAGAGATATTGAAATATCAGACTAAACCTATTGCAGGCATTTATGTTCGGCAACAATACGGACGACTCTATTATACTACCCTCATACAATTTGATGAGGTAGAAGAAAAAGATTACGCCTTTGTACAAAGATTGTATGAGCACGGAATGATTAGACAAATGGAGTTTGAGTTTGTTACTCCTGGTTTTTTTAACCCAGCTTTATTAGACAAAGTCACTGAGGAAAACTTCAGGGTTCTCACTATACATTCCGATTTTCCATTATTCAGAAAGTCTGTTTTCAAGCCAATTACAAGAATAATTACTATTCATTATGACAGAATATGGTCTCAAGACCTAGTGGCTCCTGAATTTACACAAATCTATGAAGAAAGCGTATATCATGTGTCTCTTGACGGACTACCACTTTCTTATTTTGGAATATGGAGCGCTACATTCGACCAGGTAGTAGATTTACCTTTTTTGCAGGTATGGGCGCGGAATGATTACGACAAGTGGCCCCATAATAAATTTAAGGGGGCTGCTCAGGAAAAGTTGAGCAACCCCCATAATAAATTTCACGATGTTTAAAAAATTTTAAAAAAATTCCACGATGTAATCCATGATGAGAGTTATTCATGTACACCAAGATCGTGGAATTTAGATGTATCCACGATGAGATATCGTGGATACAAACATCGTGGATTTTTTGCTATAGTAAATGGACCAAAAATCCACGATGTTTGTATCCATGATATCTCATCGTGGATACATCCAAATTCCACGATCTTGGTGTCTATGGATAGCTCTCATCGTGGAGTACATCGTGAAATTTTTTCAGAATTTTTTAAACATCGTGGAATTTATTATGGGGGGTTGCTCCACGATGTTCGAGCAATAGGGGTTGCTCAGGAAATTTTTTCACTTCTTTGATATAGTTTACCTGTTTTTACGGGTCAAAAATAGTAAATTTTTAAAAAATTAAGAATGTTTGATAAATTACTTTTAGATTTGGGTTCCAAAGTAATATGAGTTTTAGAAAACTACAAAGAAACTGTTTTTAATTACTTTTTAAATTTTTTTTGTATTTCATGTTCAAAAAAATATTTTTTAAATCTAAATTTATTTTTTATTATTATTTAAAATTTTCTCTTTTATAAAATATATATCAAAAAATAATATTATTAAAATTATTATCATTAAATTTAATTTTAAATTAAAAATTATTTTTTATTATTATTTTAGTTTTACTTTTAATTTTTTTTAATTTTTTAATTTTTTATTTTTAAATATATTATATTTTTTTAATAAAAATTGACTAACAGAATAGTTCAACCAAATATATTTTAAATTTTTCAATCAACTATTTTTTAACTAGCATTTTTTAACAAACAAAAATTAAAAATTTTAACTATGCTTAACGGAGCCAATTACACAAAAACTAGGCTTCGCTACGTTTCCTTTAACAGATTTAAAATCAGGAGAAAAGATTCTGGATACTCTTAGGCTCTGTTTCCTTCGAGGGAAGGAAAAGAGAAGGGAAAGAAAATCTGAGGGGAAAGGAAATTTGAGGGGAAGGAAAGACTTATTTATTGTTTTCTTCTGTTTCCTTGAGGGGAAAGAAAAGTGGATAGAAAAATATTATTATATTATTTTTAAGTTGTATCTTCACAAGTAATTCATTTTCTTCCGTCTTCATAAAATCACTCAAAGAAACCACAGGCAAGCCCGTAACCGAAGTCATTGTTCAGTCATACAAACCACCACAAGTTAAAAGAGCATAATTTCATTTCAAATAGCATTAAAAAACAAATGGCAAGGATTGCAAGAAATTGTTGAGTTGCACTTAAAATGTGGACTTGCACTACAAATGACTGAAGATTATCTTTCTAGTGAAATCACAAACACAGAAAATGTGAGATAAATAAACAGCAAGCATGAAAGGACAAAAACAAATGTTTGGGTCACCAGGGCTACTACAACCATGCATAGATAGTTAAAGCATGGGACAACACACGGAACAAAGTCATCGCAGCCAATCCAAACAGATTTACGGAATACAAGTTGTAATCTAAACAAAAAATAAAAAGCAATCGGAAAAACAGATTTTGCCAAAGAACCCAAGTTAAAAACTAGTGTTGAGCTCAGAAACCTAAGGATTTTGTTTTCAATCACACGCAACAATAGCATGTGAGCAGAAACTGTAGTCCGTAAAATGACTCATCACTGGACAACACAGAAAATGCAAGATAAACAAACATCTTCAGGAAATCACTCAAAGAAATTGTAGGCAAGTCCATAAGCCATTGGGAAGTCATACAAACCGCCAGCAGTTAAAAGACCATAATATCATGGTTCACAAGCATCCATCACGGGCGAGAACTCTAAAAAACTCAGCCCAACAAAACCACCAGTAAACAAAAGGAAAACTTTTTCTTCCAAATCACACAAAGAACAAGAACCAGCACAAGGATTAGGAATTTTGGGCACTGATACCAAATGGTTAAAAATCATCTACTGGTTCATAATAATTAAACTACATCCAAAACCATAAATAATCCAGAGACATGGTAATTAATGTGCTTAGTGAATTAACAACCAAACAACCATATATATGATTAATCCACACACAAAAGGATGAAAACATGCATGGAAGGTTTGTTATATATATGATTAATTCCATACACCCAACAACTAACATTGTGCAACAAGTACATACATCCAATAACTAAAATTGTCCAACAACAAGTACATACAACAATTGTCTAACAGCAAGTACCAAAGTTTGATATGAAGAACTGACCTACAAAAGGAAATGAGTCCACATTATCTATACAAAACCGAATGAGTCCTAAAACAAGTTTGATAATAGCCAAAACAAAATGTGGACCAAAACAAGGACATAATCAACACAAACTCCTTCAAAATTTCATCAGCTCATTTATGACAAAATGACGCTTATCTTCTGGAGCAGAGAATAATAGTTCTATGGCATCCTTACTCCTTCCAATTTTCACATAAGCTTGAAAAAGCTTGTCATCTGGAACTCCAATTCGATTTAGCTATTCGTATATATCCTTTTTAGTGTACTCTTTCCCTGTAGTTTCATTCCCTGTAGTTTCAGGAGCCATTTGCTTGAACATAAATTCATTTGCATCCTTCATACAATTGATTAGCTCACCCAACTTGCAACTTGTGGCAGCATCATCATCTTTCAACCTTTTTCTCTTCTTACACTTAGAAGGCCTAACTTCACTAGTTGATTGAACTGATGGCATTGTAGATGGAGTTGGTGGGCTGCTTCTATCAAGATCTTCTATGGGATAAGAGCAGCAGAAAAAGTTCCAAATAGCTTCTTCTTCATTGAATAGGTCATGGGCTTCTTCTTCAATCTCTTTGTTGCACAAATTTATATATTCTTCGCAAATGACAGAAATGTTACCGATAGCTCGATCCTTTGAAAATAATTCCTCGAGCTTGTCGTAGTTGTTAATAGGAGTGCTCCTCCATTTTTTCATTTGAGGATTTGCCTGTAAACATTAAAAAATTTTAATAAGTGTATGCAACAAATAAATTTACTACAATATTGAAATAACATGTGATTCTACTTACCGCAATTAGCTCATCCCATACACTGTTATCAGCTTCAAACATCTTAGATGCACTACTCCATGCGATTCCACTCTTGTTTTTGAATAATTCGTGACATGTATTGAAATGACTTTTCAATGTTTTCATTCGATTTTTCAGATGTTCCTTTGTTAATGATATACCAAATTTTGGCACACATATAGATAATATATTCTTATATGCCATAGTGGTAAAGGTTCCATCTACCCTAAACCCTTTGGCTTGCTGGTCTAATAATGCATCTACAAAGATATTATCCATAAACTCGGTCCATTTTACATTAGAACCTTTGGTGCCGTCAGAAGTAACAACCTTTTTGCTCATCTTACATTGACATAAAACAAATTGCATTAGTACATTAATACAAGAACAAGTACAAGAACAAGAACATATAATAACTTTTGACAATGTCACAAGAACATATCACATGATCATAAAACAAAGACAAGAACACAACATAATGAGTCCCAAAATAATGTAACAACACCCAAAGAACATATCACAGGATCACAGTACAAAATCACTCCACATCTCATTAGCTATTATATCTCTAATAAAAATTCCTTTCTTGGTATCTTCATCTTGTCTATCTATACCAGCGACATCATTGCTTCTTGTATTTGCTAATTTCTCATCAACTTCAGCAATTATACTACTATCAGGGTCAACACCCATTAAATAATTATGCAAAATACAACATGCAAGAATAATCAGAACATGTGTGCCAATTGGGAAATGAGGTTCTGTTCCACTTGCTATGATTGGAAATCTCTTTTTTAAAACACCAAAGCACCTTTCGATAACATTACGGGCTGATGCATGCCGATGATTATAAAGTTCTTTTGCATTTCGTGGAGAATTTTTTGAAAACTCCTTCAGGTGATACCTAACTCCTCTATAAGGTGTCATGAGCCAACTTTTTATCCCAAATCCAGCATCACCTAAATAGAATTTGCCTACCACAATAATATATAATATTAGAAATAAATAATGAAACTAAGGACTATGTAATTGAGTAGTATTTTACCTTCTGGAATATTTAACTTATCAGATCGACTAATAGCATCTTTTATTAATCGTGAATCTGATGCTGTCCCTTCCCATCCAGGTAGGACATATGTAAATTTCATGTCAAAAGAACATGCTCCCAAAGCATTTGTGGTTGGCCAATCTTTTCTTCCCCTATATCTAGGTGCATCAGTAGAACTTACTTTCACTCTAACATGTGTACCATCAATAGCACCTACACAATCCTGCAGTGTCATATAGTTGATTTAGCACTTTAGAAGGTTATTATAGGATACTAGATTTATTTGTGAGATAACATACCTTAAAATAAGGATAGAATCTGCTGCTACAACGTATCTCAGGAGGAATAATTGAACCGTCTGGTTGTGTGATAAATTGCTTGTGTAGACTAATAATAGCACTTAACACTTCGTGAAACTGATAGCTAATACTTCGAGAGCCACGATGAAAGAAAAAACATAGCTCTCGGTACTTGACATTGTGAGATACCAAATATAAAAACTTGGCTACTTTTTCTTCAATGCTACAATTTTTAGTATATCTCACTCGGCCTGTACTTCGCAATAGCTCACACAAATGTATGAAGGCATGTACTTTCATTCTTAAAATGTTATAACAAATTTGATCAGAAGTAGTTAAATTTTTTAAAATTTGCCTCCGTATGTTATCCTTATATTCGATACTCTCTCTTAATGGTTTATCGATAAATGAATTCATATGTTGTACAACACAATATACAGCTGCACAAACTTGAAAATTTCTAAGGTGGAGGTTCCGCAATAATATATGTCTTTTCTCTTTGTTACTCAATGGAGCCATTATGAAAAGACCTATAAAAAGTAAGATGGAATAAATACACTTCAATTAATATATTGTATGACAAATGCCATATTACCTATGCAAATAAAGTCAGATCAAATAGATTTCTTATGTGATGTTCATTTAATGTCTTATTTGCTCACAAGTGTATAAGATATTGCCTAATTGTCCTTGATATGCCACAAAGAATAAATAACTAATCTACATAAACTGAAAGTAGAATATCAAGAAGTAGAGCATATCACAGTATCAGCATTTGACAACTAGAGTAAATACTATGCTAATATGTTGATACTGTGATATGTTATTGGGTAATATTTTGTAGTCAATTAGAGCTTGTTCCCATGCAAGAAAAGGGGAGGGACATTCATTTTGATTAGCTGGGAATGATAGGGATTTAGGCAATTGTGTTGCTAGTTGTTTGAGAGGGATGTTGTGTTACTGGACATTCTTTTTATCTAGATATTGACATCAAATGAAGATACAGACATAAAAAAAATATTTGCGGCTCATTATGCAGGTTGCTAATATATTAATTTTGTTAATTAATCAAGATCCAAATCCCATTTAGTTTAATATTTACCTAATCCAATTGCATTTTGATCTTAGCTTAGTTTGACCTTTACTTGGATAAGGAATATGGTCAAACTCATTGGTTGAGTTTAATTTAATAGTGCAGTTTTCATCAAATACTACTACAATAATGATAGTGATATAGAAAAGACACATTTTGAACTCCTTTACGATTTTCAAATGCAATTTGTATAGTTGCTTTTGTACTCTTCATTTTGCTAATAGATTAATGCAGCTAAGATTTTGGCTGCCGCTGATACATTAGTCCCAAGATCAATGTAAACATAGAAGTTAGATCATTCATAGGAGTCTAACCCGGTACTAAACTTGCTAGATCAATGTAAACATAGAAGCAACATCATTTTTAGGAACCAATGTAGATCGAAGTGCAAAATATCTACAAATTAGGGTTGCATACCTTGTTCAGCAACCAATCTCAGCAACTAATCTTGTTCACCAACTGCACAGCGAGAGAGAGAGCAAATAGATGAGTAATGAGAGGGGTAAAGGAGAGAGCCTGCTGGAGAAGGGAGTTGCATACCTTGTTCAACAACCAATCTTAGGAACCAATTTCAGCACCTGCTCTTGTTCGCCAACTGCACAACGAGAGAGAGAGAGAGAGAGAGCAAAAAGATGAGTAATGAGAGGGATATCAGGAGCAAGCTTGCTGGAGAAGGGGGATAGAGGAGTAAGAGAGAGGTGTGGGTTTCTTCGGCGAGTGAGAGAGGTGAGGGTTTCTCCGGCAAGCGAGAGTTGTAGAGAAGGGAACGAGCGGCGAGAGTTTCTCCAGTGAGCGAGAGAAGGGAAGAGGGCGAGGGTTTGCGAGGGTTTCTCTGAGTCAAGGCTGGCGCGAGCGTCGAGGCTGGCGCGAGCATCGAGAAGAGAGGGGCGCGAGCAGCGATTAAGTTTCTCTCCAATTTGGAGAGAAACTATTTCCAAGGAAAACCATCCCCTTTTCTTTTGAGTATTCCATCCGTCCGCTCCTTTTCTTCCCAAGGAAACAAGGGAAACTCATTTTCCTTTTATTTTCCCCCTGTTTTCTTTATAAGGAAACAGGCGCTTAATAAAAAAAAGCCACATTGAACTCCAATATTATTATTCACCCAAAAGAAAGCTAATTTCTCTTAAAACCAGCAGTAGCCATGTCTATATCGTTAAATATAATCAAACGGTATATATTTGATACAAATAAGCCAGCTCCTCTTTCAATGGATCGATGGCGTCTTGAATCTTCTCCACAGCGATCGGATCGGCAACGAGGTGACGCAATCTCATTCATCCTCGGCAGTTAGAAAAGTAAGTCCCATAAATTTTTTTTGCAGATCTCAGTTCCCGATGTCGAGATTTATTTATGCATGAATGATCTTTTTCCCGATGAATAATCGGCGTGAACTCATCCATCCAATCTTTCTTCCTCCCGAACCCTTTCCTTATGTTCGATTATTTTGTCCCAGCTCCTTTCTATATATTATCTAGTAAGTAAGCAAATGCGCCGACGTCTCGTAGTTGGAAGCGAAAAGGATGTGAAATTTTGTCTGGAGAGGGAGCGGGAGGAGAGGTACTTGATGGGAGAAGGGAGTTCAGATGCGGTGGTTTGCCCCAAACCGCGGTGGCTCAGCCGGAGGCGGCGCCGGGAAGCATGGTAAATGTTTGTCTGGCTTTTTTTTCGTGTTTGTTCTGCAAAAAATTGAAATCTGATGGGTGGATTGTAAATTGTAAGCAGTAGTAACGAGATCGAGGGTTTTTATTCCAGAGCTGCTGCGGTTTTTCTTGACAAATTTCTTTCCAAGGTAACTTTTTCCCTCTTTCCATGTTCTTTTTGTTTACTGTTTATGTTCATGTTACAAAGTGTTTGTTTTTGGTGATTGTTCTTGTGTTATGCCGAATTAGATACCAGAATTTTTTGTCAATGCTATAGGAGATCAATTAATACTTCGACATTTTTTCGTATTAAATGCTTCTAGTGTGGAAGGCTTTCTTCGGTAACTTATGAGAGAAAGAAGAAAGAGATGAGTAATCCAAGAGAAAATTGAAATATGTTTTCTTCTTTTATTATAGATTCTTTAGGAGTGATCTGGTGGAAGGAAACATCTACTTTTTTATCTTCTCGATACTATTCAGATAAAATCATAAGTGTTTATCTATAGTAGAAGTTAAATTGTCTTTTATTATTTTAAGCATAAATGAAGGTGGTGGGAAGTTCAGTGACAAAAAAGTTATAAACTGTCCATTTATTTGTTTTCCGTCTAATTGAACTTAGTGAAACTAGGGGTGGCAATTCATATTTCATGTGTCATATTTGATACCCGACACAATTATGCTGGACATGAATACGATCTGTTTATGTATATGAGTTAATATACAAAACACAAATAAGTGACACGACACGATACGAATAACATAATTAATAAATAGGTCGTGTCACATGACATGATATGACATGATACAACATGATATAATATAAATCATATTATATATATATATAATATGATATACAATATATATTCTATATTATACAGGCTACACGAGTTGACCGGCTAATAGCCTAATACGTTTTACAATTACTTTGCTCTTGTGATCAAATTGTATTATTCTGTGGCATTCCATGAATTTTCTCCAAATTCTTCCAGTTTTTGTAGGCAAGCTCCTGCATTTCCTGCAAAAAATTTAGAAAATATATAAGTCTGCATGTTAGGGTCGAAATCGATTCTATGTTTAGTGCATTGTATCCTTACTTTCAGCTGTGGAGAACCTTGTTCAAAAGAGGGAATTGATCCATCAAGATTTTGGACCCCAACAACTTCACAAATAGGGTTCAAGATAAGAGTGAAACGTTCAGTTTTCAAGATGTAACGATCGTCTCCCATCTCGCAGGTCCTTGCATGTGTTATTGTTTCATTGAATGCGCGTTTGGATGGCATTTTTACAATCTGATGAACAGACAGGAGCAAGTTTCTGTTACAAATGCAAAGAGCAACGGTTCGAGAAAATTTATTTTGGGACGTTAAAAGAATGCCAAGTTTCGGCTTACATCTCGGAGTCGTTGCAGATTAACAACTGAAAGCATCAAGAGATCTTGCACCGTCTTAATTCCAGCACCTGCCAGCCTCCTGTTAATTGCCCCATTTCTTCCAACATTTTCAAGTCTCCATACTTCATCATCAAGAGATGGGGGGTATGCCTTCTGATTCACTGGAAATAGCAGACAAGAAGTCAATTTTAACACTGTTAATTACTGAACTAACTGACGAAATAAGATTGAACAGATTTATACCAACAGAAGCACTTGTTGTAACTAAAGTAGACTGAACAGTATACTTACATTTGCCTCGATGATCTAAAACCACGAAACACTCTGATATTGCTTCTTTAATCCTTTGTCTAACACAGCTTTCAGGAGAAACTCTGACACCTAGTCTAAATTTACGTTTTTTAACCCAACAGGAATTATCAGTGATCCTGAGTGCACCAAGGTAAGCCATCCCTCCTTGTAAAATGACCTTACGAGTCCCTACAAGCAATGGTCTCTTATTCTCCCGTTCAACTATTATGTGGCGGTTAAACTCATCAGCGTTCCAGTCAGTGATATTCTCCTGGGGAAATTTTCCATCCAAGACCACTACTTCTAGCTGTATACTTGATTCCTGCGAAAAGATAGAACTTTGCCCGTGTTCAATTTGTTGAAGGAAAACCTGAATATCATTATTATCCATGTCTTTGATGTCATCATCTGCGTAGATTGGTTGTAATAGTTCCTTCACAAACACAAGTTGCAAGTTTGGTGCTTGTGTGGCTTCTTCAATATGCGGTATGGGAGATCTGCAGAGTGTCATTAATATCTTGAGTTACCACTAGAAACAGTTAGACACAAGTTTCTTCTTTGCCAATGTGTGTCTTCCTGTTTAGACATTATGCACATTTTGGCTACCTACCTTTTGAGGGTAAACCTGATTCAATGTTAGAAGAGTCATAAAATACACAAATTAAGAAAAATATTTATGTTATCAAATCTTCGGTTGCCCTTTGCCACTTTCATTCTGACAAGGAGTAGATGCTCTATGGATTTCGTTGGAGGACGAGAATAATGGAAGAGAGTAAATTAAATAGTGTTATGTCAAATTATGTACATTGCACCTTTACAATACTTAACAAGCTTATATATATAGGTTACACATTAATTTAAGCATAGTTAAAACCATATAATTAATGATGACTGCAATAATTAAGTAAAACCCTAATTTTCTACAAAGACATCAAACGGCAAGGCAACAATACAAGCTGAGTGCATACTACAAATATAAGACTAAAGAGGGGGACGTTGTAAGTCTCACATGATTTGTCCTGAACGAAGAAAACACCTAAAGATGCAAAAGATGCAAAACACGAGGAAGAAAAAATATACTATAAAGAAAATAACTTTTACAGAGGAGTATACTCCTCATCTTGGAGAGAGAACAAAACTAAGATGGAAGATAAGCGAATCTATAGATGAGAGGCGCTATAAGATTCTAAAGAGAACTCTTGTAAAGACATATTTATCATCGTAGAGGAAGGATAAAGAAGATGACAGAAGTGCAAAAGAAACAAAGTACCAAAAAAAAAGGCATAGAAAAAAAGATCATTGCCGCATACTCCCCTAAAGGGTCATCTAGGTGTTGCAGAAATTTGATAGAGCACACAAGAAGACAAACAAAGAAATGAAGCTAAAGGGTCATCTAGGTGTTGCAGAAAGAGCAAGATAAATGCCACAAAAAAGAAACCACAAATTTTTGCAGCACTTACGAGACATAGTAATAAGGTAATCGATTACACACATCTTCACAACTATGTGTCAACTATTTGGTAAGGAACACGAGAACACAAACAAAGAAATGAAGCAAAAGAGGCATCTAATTGAGTCGGATTAAAATAAATCTAAAACCCCTCTTTTCTGCAGTACTCATCAGACCTAATAATATCGGAACTAAAGAACACAGACGAACAAATGAGGCTTAAGGTACTACAGCACAGCGAACGCTTGTTCGTCTGCAACTATTTGGTAGGAAACACAGGAACACAGACGAACCAAACAGAGTAAGATGAACCCAAAAAACCGAAAATTTTTTTGTGAGTGCTAGCGTATAAAATTTATACGAAATTTTCGTATAAAGTTTATATGAAATTTTCGTATAAAATTTATATAAAATTTTCGTATAAACTTTTATATGAAAATTTTTATATAAAATTTATATGGAATTATCGTGTAAAGCCTCTCACAAAGGGGGCCTTTATATAAAAATTTTTGTATATATTTTATATAAATTTTTATACATTATTTTATACGAAATTTTTTTGTAAATCCTCTCACACGCTGCAATTTTTGCATAAGAGGTCCTTTTGCAAAAAGTTTTCCCTTTTGCAGTACTCATCAGACCTAAAGATTCGGATCACTACACACCAAAAGGTACTTGCAACACACATCTTCACAACTATGTGTGCAACCGTCTGGAAGGGAACACAACACAAAGAAATGAGGCGGAAAGGGGTCTTACTCTCTGAAGGTCGGCCTGGTTCGGAGACCCGTCGCCGCCCGGGAATTCGTGTTACTGTCTGACCCAGAACGAGGCCTTCCATTTTCCATCTTCGTCCGATTTTTGGCGTTGGTAAACTCGAGATTGCTCTTGCGAACTGCGATGAAAGCAAAGATCAAGCGAACCGGACTTTTTTTTATATAGATTCCGAACGCGGAATCAGGAAAAAAGAACTCTCATAGCGCGTTGGATCGAAAATGCGTCGAAATTTGAGGGACGCAACGGCGAAATTTTGGAGAGAGGGGATGGAAGCACTCAGTTGACTATTACACGAAGTCCAGGCTTCCTACATTTACAGTACGTTTTAGAGGAGAGAAATAAGGAGAGAAAGAAAAAAATATATTTTTTTTTATTTCTCTAGTTTCAGAGGAGAAAAACAAAAAAGGGAAAGAAAAAATTTTCTTCCTTTCTCTCCAAAACTGTTCCCTCCGAATCGGAGGGAAAGCCGTTTCCTTTCCCTCTGACGTTGCAGCCCAACCTCGCTGCCCGTCTCCCCTCTCTCGCCCGACGAGCTCACCACCCCTCCCCTCTCGCCCAACCTCCCTGCCCCTATCCCCTCTCTCGCCAGACGAGATGGCCGCCCCTCCCCTCTCGCCCGACGAGCTCGCCGCCCCTCCCCTCTTGCCCAACCTCACTGCCCCTCTCCCCTCTCTCGCCCGACGAGATCGCTGCCCCTCCCCTCTTGCCCAACAAGCTAGCCGCCCCTCTCCCCTCTCGCAGCCCAACCTCACAGAGATGTTCTCCCGGATTGTCCCCTGCGAAAAGTGACGACGACGGCCCCTTCTTCGACTTCGAGTTCTCGGGACGCCCCCACCCCTCTAGTCCGAGGTCACAGCCTCTCGCCGACCTTGCCCCTTCCCCCTCCCATTCCCTCCCCACCATCATCCCTAAACAGGCCGTCTCTCGCAGACCTCGCAGCCCTCCTCTTGCCGACCTCGCCGCCAACTCTCCACTCTTGTTATATTTTGAAATAGTATTGGGATGTGTTTACTGTCAACTTCTTGAAATATTGATATTTTGTAGTATAGAATAGTTATTTCTTCTGTTCAATTAACAAATTAATTATGAATAATTATTCCTAATAGAAATTGTAGTCTTAATGGATAGGATATGAGTATGTCCTACTTGAGACTAAGAAAATATTTCTTCTATTCTCTAGATTATTAATTTGAACTACTATTTTAAAATTTTGTCATTTTTCCATTTCTAAAGCTAATGCTATCCTCTCCAACAAACAGTTCACACGGAGCAGTTAGGCCCTTTTGTTTCTAGTCTTCAGACGCTTGCTTAGATACTAAATAAGAGAGATCTATTTCATATCTGTTTTCTTTTGTATATGTTTTTATTTCTTTCTTTGTTTCTTGTTGCTTTCATAGACAATAAACCTTTACTACAATTAATAGCTGCTAAGGAAAACTTAAAAACTTCGCTTACTCCCATTTGTTTTAGCTTCTCCGGGATGAATCATTGGATTAAGATACCACTCACTAGTGGAGTAGTGGTAGATGTAGGGATAAAACTTCCAGGTAGAGAACCCTGTCAAGCAGCCTCCATGCAGGGTATCTTGCTTGTCGTCCAATTCTGCCTAGAGTTTAATGAGCTGCATAATCACCGAGGCATGCTGACATAACCCTATGTGTCTCTACCTCGGCTTGAGGAAGCCTTAAATTCATTGTTTCTTTGGATGAGACACTAAACAGATAACAGATAACGTCGTTGCTTCTTAAACAGGGTTCGGATTGGGAAGACAGCCAAGCAGCATCACGCTTCTTTGGATCGCCACCCCGGCGATCATCGAGCCCAATTATCCACGATGCTTGTTTTGGCGACGGAAGGCTGCTCGCTCCTTGGCTGCCACTTTCGTTGCCTTCTAATTCGATGCCTTCGCCTTGGGCAGCCTCTGCCTCCGCGCACAATTCACCCACACCCACCAAAAGTAGCCGACAACCTGCTGCCCTGAGGATCGAGGCTTCGATTGCCTCGAGAAAGATTGCAGCGATATCAGTGCCATTTCATGAAAGCTTCCCGGGGAATGGTTAAGTAGCAGTGTGGGACTTGCACCGTGTGCTCTTTCGATGGAAGATGAGTGCGGCAGAGTTTGAATTGTAGAAATGAACTCTGTCCAGGCTGCTACCTTGAATCTCTCTACCATCCTGGCCTCCCATCACTCTAATGCTCTTCTTGACTCAGCTGTCCAGACCCTTTGTACCCCTTTTACCCCCTCTGAAATCGGGAAGTTATAACTAGCCTTCCTAATGGCAAGAGTCCTGGGGCCTGATAGATTTATGAACGAGTTTTTTAAATTCTTCTGGAACTCTATCGAGCCGAATTTTCTGCATTTTTTGAGTAAGTTTCACTGTGACCCTCATGTTCCAACTAGCTGGGGTTTAACTCAGTTGGTTTTCATACCAAAAATTCAATCACCTCAACGTGTCCGTGATTTCAAACCTATTTCCCTGTGTACGGTCTCCTATCGCATCCTTGCTAAAATTCTGGCCAACCGGATTAAACCCTTCATGCCTTCCCTCATCTGTATTGAACAGTCGGCTTTTATCAAAGGTCGCCATATTCATAATAATCTCTCTGTTGTGCAGGAACTTACGCACTCCATGAATACCTCCAAAAGCAAATACCCCCTTATGCTTTTTAAGATTGATTTAGCCAAAGCTTTTGACACGGTTAAGTGGGAGGCTATTTATACGGCTCTCTTGGTTCATAATTTTCCTGCTACCTTTATTGCCTGGCTTAAAGCGTGCATCCAGTCCCCCAAATTTACTTGCTGTATCAACAATACCTCCTCCCCTTACTTCTCTAGCCACCGCGGTGTTCGGCAAGGAGACCCCTTATCCGCTTATTTATTTGTTCTTGTGATGAATATTCTTAGCATCACTCTTAATGATTGGATGGACAAGGGTCTTTTTTCTCCATTTAAGCTCAAAGGTTCTATTAATATCTCCCATTTGCTCTATGCGGACGATCTAATTCTGTGCTTCCGTGCTAATCCCAAATCCTGCAAGACTATTAATCGGCTCCTTCAGCACTTCGCGGCTTTCTCCGGTCTTCACCTTAACCCCTCCAAATCTCAGATCTTTTTTCCCACTCGCTGCTCTGCTAGACTGAAGTGATCCATTACCTCTAGCCTTAATGTGCGGGAAGGTGTCTTCCCTTTTAAATACCTGGGTGCCTTCATCTCTCCTAAAGCTCCCTCTAAGGCCACTTTTCAAGCTTCTCATAATGTCATCGTACAACATCTAAGCTCCTGGAAAGCTTCTCTTATCTCTCAAGCTGGTTGTGTGTCCCTTATCAACTCCACCATTGCTGCCACCCCTATTCACACCCTTAGCTCCAATTGGCTTCCTAACTATCTCTCTGATAAGCTTAATGGCCTTTCTCGGAAGTTTCTCTGGACCCATTCAAACTCCTCTTCTGGGATGCATCTCTTGAATTGGGAAACTGTCATCAAGCCTAAACCTAATGGGGGTCTTGGCATCAAAGACCTGACTTTCTCTCGGCTAGCTTTGCAGGCAAAAAAGGCTTTGCAGGTTTTAAACGATGCTAAAACTATCTGGGTCCGGATTGTCAAAGCTAAATACGACACTATAAACCCTTGGAAATTGCTTGTTCCCAGGAATTCCAGTTGGTGCTGGAAGTATTTTCTTAAAGATGTTGATTCCCTTAAGTTGGGACTGCAGGTTCACATTGGCAAAGGGGACCGTACCTCTCTCATGGGCTCCCCTTGGTGTTATGACATCCCGCTCCAACTTAAACCTACTTTTATTGTCAACTTTGACGAGGATAATCTGGTGAACTCTCTTATGCAGGGCCTTGGATGGAATAAGGACCTGCTCTCAACCCGGATGGGCGCTGACCTTGCGAATACCATCCAGCAGATTCCTATAGATGCCGATCCTGCTGCGGATGTGTGGTTTTGGCGCGATGATCCTAATGGGTGCGCTATTTCCAAATCAGCTTACCTTTGGCTTTTGCGAACGCGCTTTGATCTCGCAGATCCTTGGGCTGGTTGGCGTAGACTCTGGTCGCTGCATGTTGCTCCGCAGGTCAAGTTATTTGGCTGGAAATTGTTGCACCATCGTCTTCCAACCACGTCTTACCTCGCATCTTGCGGTATTGGTATCCCTCGTCGTTGTTATTTTATGTTCTCATGCTTCGGAATCGGTTTTGCACTTGTTTTTCTGCTGTGACTTTATCATGCAAGTTTGGCGTTTGCTTGCATCCATCCTAAATACTTCTATTCTTACTGATGCTACCTGGTCGGAGGGCAACTGGATTTTTCAGCCGTATTTGCATGCTGAGATTCCGTTATTAATTTTCTGGCATGTCTGGAAGTTTCGCAATTCTGCTATCTTTGAAGGCTCCGTCCTTGATGTTTCTAATATTGTTCGGCTTGCTTTAATTGATTTTAACATGACTCAGCTTGCTTTCCGTTTTGAGAGGCAGGTTGCTTCTGCTCAGACTACATTCCGCCAACGCAAATGGTCTTCTCCCCCTCCTGGCTGGCTGAAGATAAATATTGACGGCTCCCGGCTCCTTCATTCTACTTGTGGGGGTATTGGGTACATTATTAGGGACCATTCTGGATTATGCTTATTTGCTGCTGCTACCACTGTGCAGGTAGTTGACTCGCTCCATGCAGAGCTCCTTGCGCGCTGCGGAATGCCATTGGCTTTGCTTATACACGATGGCCACAATTTGGTACGAAGGTTATGTTCGAATATGACTGCAGCAACACTATTGCTATGGTGGAAGGCAACTGCCAATCATCTCCACATTTTTTAGATCCCATACTTTCTGAAATTAGACATATGTTGTCTAATTGGCCGGAAGCTTCTCTTTGTTTTGTTATGCGTGAGGCTAATCAGGCTGCCAACTGGTTAGCTACCCACGCCTCGCACTCCTTGGTTTGTAATTCTTAATATTCGGATTGGCCTTATGGGCTCCAGTGTATCCGAGGCCATTTTGCGTTAATATAGATCTCTTTTCTTAAAAAAAAAAAAAATGAACTCTGTAGGGTTTTTTGATGGTTTAGGTAGTAGTTAGTTAATGTATCGGAAGATTAGTTTCACTTTTCCGCAGAAGCGAAGCGGAGGTGTCAATAGCTAAGTAAAAAAGAAGAGTGCGAAGAGTCTTCCTTACTATGCTCTGGTTAGAATCTTCATACTGGTTTTGACCATTCTGTGCTTGTGAAATCATTTTAAATTCTCATGGTAATTCACTCATTATACAGTGTAATCACGTCCATGTATGTTTTCTATGGCATAATTATCTAAAAAGTGCATGAGTTGGTGCATATTTTTATTTTTTTGAAGCACAAAATCATAAGATAGCCATTGTTTCCTGTGGTATAATTATCTACACAGTGCATGAATTGTTGCATATTTTTTATTTTTTTGAAGCTCATAAAATTTTAAGATAACTAACAGTAGCAATGTCGGTAATAAATGTTTTGAACTCACAGTGGTTTATGCAATTAATTCAAACTACCAGTATACAAAACAGAAATTACAACCTAATACTTAAATTAAGAAGATAACTCTGCGTGGAAAAAGCTTATAGTCCATGCAAGGTCTGGACTTTATCCATCTTAATACCGGATCTCCCAAACTCTGATGGTTCCATCGGTGTAACCAGTGAACAATGTGCTGCCATCAGCGCTCCAAGTCAAACTTGTGCAGTAGAGCATCTGCAGAGAGTCGAAGATTTCAAGTCATCATATTATCACTGTGATTCGTGAAAAAACATTAATTTGAAATCAGAATGCCTCTACAGAAACCACTTAAAAGGATAAAAGAAGAATATCAAATGTGCATTTAACTCAGCAAATGGATTGATCGAGTAAAAAATTCATCAGATTTTCTGGATATACATACAAATGGATCCGGCAAAAAACATTATAGCATAGACCACCAAGACTATGCACATCCAAAAAGGCTACTCCAACACCCTCTTTACTGTGAAGGAATTAAGAAGAAAATGAAAATTTGGTGGATAGAAAATATTACAAATTTTTCTTTATTATATTTATTTAGAAAAAAAAAGTTTGAAGGATGGAAGCTGCGAATCGCAGCTACGACGACAAGCAAGGAGGAGGGGTAGCAAGGAAGAAGCAGGGAGGGCAATGCGACGGTGGCAAGAAAGGAAGGAGGGAGAAAACACCAAGAGCAACAAGGAAGCTCAACAAGGGTGAGCAACAAAAAAAGGAAGAAAATACCATGGAAAAAGGATGGAAGAAAAGTATACCTCGAAGGCAGCGGCAGCGTTCGAACTTGGGCGGATTGCATAGGAGGCACCGATGCGCAGGGCAAGGTAGGTTTAGCATTTTGGTGGTTTTTTATCCAATTTGAGTAGATCCCGAAACAAGATATTTTAATTCAGTTGTACCCTCTTTTTTTTTTCCTCCTATAATTTCCAATCCACTCTATTATGCGAGGGAAAATGTGGCTTTCTCTCCTTTCCACTCTTTTTTCCTTTCCTTTGTAGTGAATAGAATGCAAAGGAGTATTCCCTCCACCGACCTCACATTTAAGTTCCAAGCCCCTGTTAACTTCCACCCTACCTATCTCCCCGGACATTCATCATGTAAAGAAGCTTCTCTTTGTTGCACCTGACACCAACTGCAACAGAACCCCTGCAGCAGGTGCTTTGGGGACAACCATACATGCATTGATTGCCAAAAGGGTGGTAGTGCAGAAAATGCAACAAGAACCAGCACTGTACCAATGGCCCGTGATCCACATGAAAAGCGGAATGAAAATTGTTACATACCAGACCTAGTGGGCCTCCAAACTATTAACTTAGACTTTAACATATTTTAATTAGAACATATTGTCTCAAGCTCATTAATCAATTTTCTTATTATCGAGGTTGTATTGAATGATACCAAAATAAACTTAGTTATGTGTATGGTAAGAATCCAATAAAAAAGAACTCCTGGGATGGTGAAGCCGACAATGTAGTGACCTCATATACTCACAATGTCCTCATATACTCTTGTCATCAATACATTCTAGTTTTAACATATTGTTATCATTTTAGTCCACAATCATACATGATTAAGGACATTTAAAAATAATCATATTATTGTATATATATTATTATAACACTTATATTACATAAATATTAAATAAATATAACAATGACAATACTTTTATTAAAATATATGTGTGAAAAACGACAAAATGTATATTAAAATTATGAAATGATTATTCTACAAGGCATAATATGTCACTTGATAGTTCTTGAAAATACACTATTAGTTCTTATTCTTAACAAGGATGTTAAATCATAAATAGAAAATATCGTGATATTTCAATTTAATCCCATATGGGCAGTCAGATGAAAATTGCCTTAACATATAAAGTATAATAAGCTTATTATTATTAACTTAATCTTAAGCATTTTAAAATGAGACACATTGTTTTGAGGTCAATTTTCTCGGTGACATAATGAACTACCAAGAATGGTTGCTTCTCATTTGAAACGCCAAACTTTACTTTTCTACTCATATTCGGTTGGGCACTACTTCCTCTCACCTTCCACATTATTTCCCTGCCCCCGCAGATTCATGCCTTCTTGGTAAACAATGAACGGAGGATTGGTGAGTTTGATTTGGCGAATACATCAGACTTCATAGGGTGTGAAAGAAAAAATTTGAAATACTAAATAGCCATTAATTATCTCAAAAGACACCTTTCTTTGTAAATGAGAGAGGAAGCTAAGGAGGGTAAACGAATGCCAAAAAAAAAATCTCGAGTTCCCTTCATGCAAGCACCTATTGGAGGCATCTGATAGTTGAATCCAACTATTCAACTCTTGGATTTTCTGATGACTATAGAAATAGGATGATTATGGCATGGACAACCACATGAAATAGTTACCATCATTTTGTTCACTAGCCTACAGCAAATGACATTGAATTGATTGTAAACCGAGCAAATTATCAGCTCTTTTGGAATCTTAAATTCTAATTTCCTAGAGTGCCTTCGTATCCATTCACAACCACTATCCTTTGTCATCATATAGAGGGCAATCCCTTAATATTACCTTCAGACTCCTAGGAAGAAATTCAATCTCTCAATGAGTTGGATACTCTTGGAACGTTTGATCTGGCATCATCTTGATTAATTATTCCTCCCCTACAGCCAGAGTGCGCATTGCCAGCTTAGCTTGACCATGCCCCTCATCTTTCCATACATTCATCTAAACATAATCGAGGTGTTTCTCAGCACCACCGAACAAAGGTCACACATTCAACACTGATATTTATTTGAACAGTTACTCTTCTTTCACCTGTTGCAGTATTTATTTGAACTAAGCCTTAGTTTACAATATTTCATTTAATTTTCATAGATAATATTGTACAACAAATATTAGTGTACAATTGAATTGCATGTTTGTGATAATTCCGTAATTGTATTATGCATGCATGATACATATGTATAATGGATACGCCTCTAGTTCCCTTGTTTATTGAAAATGCAAGCACCCTTAAAGTAGCTAGGTCACCTATTGCTTGAGGTTCTAGGATCTCATCCCAGCTAATTGAAGGTGCCTGATTATTTAGCATAATAACGGTGCATACATGACATGCACCATAGGAAAAAGACTGCAGTAATATATAGACTGAAGTAATAGTGCTTAGATGTGGGTTTGAAGTAAATTAGAATGCTAGCTTATTTAGCAAGACAATGTAGAGAATGCGGCTTGCAACAGCAAGTGGATGTTTTCACTATTCATATAAAACAGTCCTTGCACATAACAATTATAAAAAGTTCATGAAAGTGATGCATATATTAAGCACTCAAACACATAAAGATCCACATACTTCTGGTATTAAATGTAAATTTCAGTTGCATCATAGAAGTGTTCGGTACAACAGTCAGCAGTAAGGATAAATATCATAACTTTTAAATTTTCAGAAATTCGAACATTCACGAAAGAATAAATGAGAAAGAAAATCTAAAACGCTTCCATTTTAAACTACATTTGACTAACTATACACGTTGCATCTAATGAAACAAACAAGAACAAGAGCATGTCAGGAAAATGGTTTACTTGTGCCAAGAGCTAAATGAATCAGCAAGCTGAATAACTGGTGTAGAAGCTCAAAGCAATGTCTTTTACTGACCTGGTTTTTCGTGGCAGTAGTCTCGGGCTTGAGATCCTGCACGACAGACTTGCTCTCAAGATCCCATATCTTGACACTCTCTTGAGTTGCAGCGCAAAGCCAGTATCGATTCGGGCTAAAGCAGAGCGCATGGATTATGGCCCCAGCATCAAGCGAGTAGAGGCGTTTCCCCTCAGCGAGATCCCACAGCAGAGTCACACCGTCCTTTCCGCCGCTGGCACAGAGCGAACCGTCTGGGCTGACCGCAACCGTATTGATGTAGCCTGTGTGGCCAGTAAGGGTGCTGCGGAGCTTACAATTAGTCAAATTCCAAACTTTCACGGTGCGGTCCCAGGAACCAGAAACGATTGTGGGCTGGAACGCGTTGGTGCTGAATCGAACACTGCTGACCCAGTTAGTGTGGGCATCACCGTCCTGGATGGTGTACTTGCACTCTCCGAGGGTATTCCAGAGCTTAATCGTGCGGTCTCGGGAGGCGGAGACAATCTGCCTGTTGTCAGCGGAGAAGGCGACGCAGAGAACGTCCTTGGTGTGTCCACAGAACCGGCGAGTGGTGAGGCCGGTGGAGAGGTCCCAGAGTCGGAGATCTCCATCCCAGGAACCGGAGAGGGCGAACTGGCCGTCGGAGGAGAGGACCACATCCTGCACGAAGTGGGAGTGGCCCGTGAGGCGGCGGCGAGGCACGCCGTAGGAGGATCCTCCGCCGGTGCCGTCCCCAGCGGGAGCGTCCTTGGTGAGATGCCACACGAGTACGGACTTGTCCCTGGAGGAGGAGACGACCATGTCAGAGTTGTCGATCGGGGCGGCGATGGCGGTGACCACGTCGGTGTGGCCGCGCATGGTGCCACGGAGGACCAGGGTATCGGCCATGTTGAAATCTAGGAGGGGGGCGAGGCCGCCGGAGCCGAAAAAGGGGAAGGCGGCTGATTATTCCGAGTTTTGGCGAAGAGCGCGGCGCTAGATTGCGTATTGAGCGAATACGGGAGGTCGTTAGGGTTTACGAAAAAGGGCCAAGCTTTTGTAGTTATTCAAAGTCTCCGCCATGGCAAAATATATTTTTACGTGCATTTTTTAAACGTGAGTAAAAGAGCCATGAAATGTCAAATTAGAACGTTTAAAACTAAAGCTTAGTTAAATCAAGACTTAATGTGGTCTCAAATTTAAAGTTTAAATGAGTTAGATGGAATTATAAAGAAATGAAAGGGCAATAATACAAAATCCTAATCAAAATATTAATGTTATATAAAATTACAAAAGCATTTTTTAAATAATTAATAAATATGTAAATTTTAATTTATTATATTACTAAATTTATATATTATTGTTAATGTATACTAAATCCTTTTCATAATATTAATAATAATATATATTATTATTCAATATATATAAATTTATGATAAATTAAATTAATGAATTTTGAAATTTTTTATTTAATTATAATATACATCTACGATAGACCTTTATGTGTTACTAAATTAATTAATAATTTTAAAATTTTTAAACATTTTATTATATTATTAAAAACTTTAAAATATTATAAAATTCTAAACAACATTGCGACAATATGAAAAATTTATTGAGCAGAAACTGCTCATAAAAAGTTAAGCAACCCCCCATAAAAAATTTCATGATCATGAAAAAAATTTGAAAAAATTTGACGATGTAGTCCACAATGAGAGCTATCTATGGACACCAAAATTATGGAATTTGGATGTATCTACGATGAGATATCGTGGATACAAATATTGTGAATTTTTTGCTATAGTAAATAGGCTAAATTCTATGATATCTCATCATGGATAAATCTAAATTCCACGATCTTAGTGTTCATGGATAGCTCTCATCGTGGACTACATTGTGAAATTTTTTTAGATTTTTTTCATGATCGTGAAATTTTTTATGGGAGGGTTGCTTCACAATCTTAAATAACATGGGTTGTTCAGAAAATTAAATAGTTTTTTCCCACAATATTGAGGTAGGAGGCAACTGTAACCGTAACTGTAACTGCACTGATTTTTAAATTTAAAATAAAATAAACTATTTAATTAAAAGAAAATAATTATATAAGGTAAAATAAGTAGAAAGTGAGAATTATGATTAGATCTTAATTCATTAATAAATATATTAGGGCGCGTTTAAGTTTGGGTTTGGGTTTGGGTTGGTAGTGAATTTCATTCTCATCCTAACCCTACCCATAGGCTTGTTTTAACCGAATTCAGACTTAAATTTGGTCAAATCGGTTTTGTTCACCTTGGCTCAATCCATTGCGTAGTTGCCTGCTCTGCTCCTCGCATTCCCTATCTTCGAACCTCCGCGCGCCGCCATCTACCTCCCTATCGCCGCCTTAGTTGCCGCCATGGCCGCCGCCGTATCCGGCCCGTTTACATTCTCCTCTCCCGCTCGCCGCCACCGCCTACCCTGCAGCCGCCGCAACAACTCAAAGATCTCGTCCCTCAATCATCTCGTTCCCCGCCTCTCCTGCAACAGCAGCGGCAACTCCTTCCGCCTTTGCCACTGCCCCAAACCTCGGATCTCCTGCTCTTCCAATGCCTCCGCTGCATCCAACGGCTACAACCAGCAGCAGCTGAAGACCCGGCGGCCGTCGGAAGAGAACATCCGCGAGGAGGCGTGCCGACGCGACGAGGGAAACGGGTCGCAGGGCTTCTCCGCGTGCTACGTACCCTTCAACGCCCCCGATGACAGCTCCGAGGCCTACTCGCTCGACGACGTGGTTTACCGTAGCCGGTCCGGCGGCCTCCTCGACGTCCGCCACGATATGTCCGCCTTGAAACGCTTCCCTGGCTCTTACTGGCGCACACTTTTCGACTCCCGCGTCGGGCGCACCACCTGGCCCTACGGTTCCGGCGTCTGGTCCAAGAAGGAGTTCGTTCTCCCTGAAATCGATACGGATCACATTGTTTCTCTCTTCGAGGGCAACTCCAACCTCTTCTGGGCCGAGCGCCTCGGCCGGGATCACCTCGGCGGCATGCCCGATCTCTGGGTGAAGCACTGTGGCATCTCCCACACCGGCTCCTTCAAAGACCTCGGCATGACCGTCCTCGTTAGCCAGGTCAACCGCCTCCGCCGCGCCCCCCTCAATCGCCCTATTGCTGGCGTTGGGTGCGCCTCCACAGGGGACACCTCCGCCGCCCTTTCTGCCTATTGCGCCGCCGCTGGCATCCCGGCCATCGTTTTTCTCCCCGCCGACCGCATCTCACTTGCCCAGCTCGTCCAGCCAATCGCCAATCGCGCCACCGTCCTCTCCATCGACACTGACTTCGACGGTTGCATGAGGCTCATCCGCGAGGTCACCGCTGAACTTCCCATCTACCTCGCCAACTCACTCAACTCCCTGCGCCTGGAGGGGCAGAAGACCGCCGCCATCGAGATCCTTCAGCAGTTCGACTGGGAAGTGCCGGATTGGGTCATCGTCCCTGGAGGCAACCTCGGTAACATCTACGCCTTCTACAAGGGCTTCGAGATGTGCCGTGAACTCGAGCTGGTTGACCGCGTGCCACGGCTTGTCTGTGCGCAAGCTGCAAACGCCAACCCGCTTTACCTGCATTACAAGTCTGGGTGGGCTGATTTCAAACCTGTGGTAGCAGCCGACACATTCGCCTCCGCTATCCAAATTGGAGATCCTGTCTCCATCGACCGCGCGGTGTTTGCTCTAAGGGCAACTGATGGCATCGTTGAGGAGGCCACAGAGGGGGAGCTGATGGATGCCATGTCCCTAGCTGACCGCACGGGTATGTTCGCCTGCCCACACACTGGTGTAGCCCTTGCTGCTTTGTTCAAGCTGAGGGAGAGGGGGGTGATTGGCACCAATGATCGAACCATAGTAGTCAGCACTGCACATGGGCTCAAGTTCGCACCGTCAAAAGTTGCTTACCACTCGAATGAGATAGCCGACATGGCCTGCCGGTATGCAAATCCACCTGTGAACGTGAAGGCTAATTTTGGTTCAGTGATGGACGTCTTGAAGAAGAAGCTCGATGGTAAGCTTGGGCTGTGAACAATGTAAGCTTTCTCAGGCATGGAACTCAGTATCATTTGCTTCCCCCAGTAAAGGTTACATTATAACTTGAATAAGAAAAGAAATATTGCTATTCACTGTAGGCATTTGATATATTAGGATTTTCCCGTGTTTTGTAGTCCATAGGATCAGGAATTGGATTTGTTGCATGTACGATTCCATAAATATTTGTACTTTGAGTTTGTACCTCTTTATTTTAATAACGCTTTTCTTTTGCTTAATCAAGTGTATGGAGTTTCTTACTGTACTTGGAAATTGTAAATCACACTCTTTTCCTGTTTTTCTTATTGTTTATATGTCATACTTTTAATCCGCATGCTCAGCCTTCTTTTTTTCGCATGGAGGATCAAGCATGACATTGTGATTGCGCAGTTGAAAAATACTCTTCCTTCCTACTGGCAAGTCTTTCTTTTTTATTTTATATGATAGTGCACATATTATCTTCCATTTTGCTCAAGTTACATGGAGTTTGGTAGCCCCAATTGTTTCAGTTGGATGGAAAGAACTAATTCTTCTAGTGATAATATGTAGAAAAATGAACGATGCAGGTCTGAATATGTGGTAGTAATTCTTATATATAATACTCTTTCATTTCGCATAATCCAAAGATTTGTTCCTGTTATCTTTTTGTATAATAGTTCAAGTTGAATCCAACTTTGGTTCTGTCATGAAGTCATGCATGATTGATGGCTTTTTAGTGGGCTTCAGTTTCTTGATTTTAGTTATGTAAATTATCAAATACATTCTTTAATTATTGCATGATGTATAAGTTATATTTCTTTTCTAGTTTCAGTGTACTCTTTTAATTTTTTGAGATACTTCTTAACCCTTGGAACTGATATTCGGGAGCTAGGAAATTGGATTAAACTTTTATACTATTAAGAATTTAGGGTTAACATTAATAAACTTTTTTTGAGTGTGTGTGTGATAAGTTTTCTTAGTATTCTTTTAATTTCTTCATTGAATTTGCTTAGTAGAAAATCATTTATGTCTTATTTTAAATATGATACATATGGAGGCCTTATATAGAGTATATACATCATAGTGAGACATATAAAACTTGTTCCCATGTGGGACTAAACACTTTCTATATAATCTTGAAGAGTAGAAGTAGCCCTTGGTTAGGAGACACAACAATAGAAAGAAAAAAAAATATTTCTCTGGGGAAAACTTGTAGCTTATAAAGTTGATTAGGCGGCTGTGTAAAATTTTCTTTCATATTACTTCAATAAATCTTGTTGTTGATTGCCTTTTTTACTTATTCCATTTAGGTTTCATGTCCTTAGCCGGTCGGAGTGAGTGAAAGTTTCCAGCTCTTTAGTTTCTTTTACTTGGTTAATGATACAGCCTTCCCCAGGTCAATTGTTCCTGTCCTGATGTCGTGAAGCAGGCAAAAGATAGCATGGGTGCTTCTTTTGCTGAAACTTTGGTATAAATGAAATTATTGCCCGAGTTACTTAGTGATAGTAGTTCATATTACCCATATGTAAATATTAAAAACTCAGGAGGTTTTCTTAAGAAAACCTTGGACTGAACCTTAAGTAATGCAGGAGTCGTGGCTGAATTAAGAAGACTGTGGGAGAGTGGATCAGCTATATATGGATATAAAAGGAGGAGACTAAAGGGTTCTGTATGAAACTGACAGGCTGAGACCTTCCAGATGACAGATGTGATTGAAAAATAATTCACCATTTGATTAGCACATATTTTTTCTGAGGCTGCTCATCCAATGCTTATATCTTGACTTTGTCTCTTCTTGCTTCTGATTTTTGCCTTGGTGCTTGAAAAATTGCATCAGTAGATTCTCGTTTGAAATTTATTTGGATGGAGATCATGCATTGAATTGCTAGTGATAGTCTGGTTTGCAGCACATCTATTGTTTGTATACATAAGTTCATTCTTTATAGAACACAATCACATTCACCTTGGATAAAATTCCTTCAAAGGGCCGTGATGATTTGTGTCCTACAAATATGCATAACAGCATTGAAGCAATTCGACCGGTGCGTGAGATATCCTTGCCTTGCAACCAAGTTGATTTTATGGGTTTTTTATAGACTGATTTTTATTACTTGCGATCTTGACAAGTTCTCTGCTAATTCTTTTTTGAGTCTAGAATCTGGATTGTCAGTAACAATTTTATTGATGCAATTCATGCCTGATCATTTTTGTTAGGTTAATATTTCATTTGAAGTGAATGGCTGATTTCAGCTTATGATTGCCTTTTCTTCAATGATATCTGATCCTCATTAGTGGCGCAAAATACTCTTTGGTAGAACCATTTCTGTCAATGTCAAAAGAGACCTGGAACATGCAGGCTTGAGTGCAGAGTGCTGGCAGTCTGTTGAATGTTATCGTTCAGAAGATTTATCCAGATTCTATTTATGGATGCTGTATCAGTTTGCTCTGTCTGATACTTCAGAAGCTCAATCAGGTACCCTTTTTTCCTTTTCTTATAATTGGCAGATTGTGTTTATGAGTGATGTTATTCTTTGTACATCAACGTGACCCTTCAAAGAAGATAGGGTCGTTTTATTTCCTACTGCTTTTTCGTGGCTATATATTTTTAGTTCAAAAGTTTTATTCGGTGTTTAAGTAAATATCTTGTGGGCCATTAGCCTAGAGTATCCAAACTAGGGTTAAGTTTGTGCACACAGTTAGGCTGTCTATTTTTAGGATCAATCTAAAAAACCCACTTAACCGATTTGTTTTTGTTTTTTAATCCAAGGTTATTTGGTTGAATTCAGTTTAATAATTTTGGTTTAATTTTAAGTTGAACATTAAAATTTTGAATTGGCCAAATAAGTTAAAATTTTAATTTTATATTATTTATTCTATAATATTTTTATTTTAAAAATAATAAAATCTAATATAAAAAATTTTAAAAATAAACTTAGTTTAAATCTCAATTGAACTAAACTGAATCTGAAAATTTTGGTTTGGGTTTTCGTTCACATTTTGAAAAGATCAGTTCAAACTTGATTTGAGAATCTGTTTTGGTTGAACTGATTAATTGGCCCTATTCCCATATGGGCTAGGTCTTTTAGGCATGAATGTACCTTGACCCGTACCTCTTGCATCCAGGCGCGGATTTCTTGATTCATTTAAATCATTCAATGAGCGGGCAAAAATGCATAGCTGTCTCCTCTTTTTCTTGCTTGCCATCCTAATTCGTCGTGGCTCGTGATTTGGGTTCTTGTGAAGTATGAAAGAACGGGACACGAAAGGGTTCTTCTGTTCCTAGGGATTTTGATTCAACATTGTGCGAGTGGCCGCGGGACTATTCGAGCTTTGCGATCATGAATTCGGTCAATTGACCGAATGCTACAGCGCTGGACAATCCCACTTCATTCTTCAGTGCTAGTTTCGGGTCTCCTGGGAGTGCTTCATTCCTCTGGAGGATGGTATGGTCTCAAATCGCTGCCCCAAACATGTGAAAAGTGTGAAAAAAAAATTGTGTTAATAGTTCTAAAAGCCGTATCTTAGTGCGCTTCCTTTGCAAATTTTCCTTCCTTTTGATGCGCTTTTAATGTGATTTTATTTCTTGTCGTGCATTTGAAATTGTTTACATATATATTCTTTTACTCTTTCATTTTTCTTAGATCCTGGGTTTAAGGTATTAGCTTCAAGTTCAGAACTGCATAATGACATCCTGTTGATAAGATCTGTCAATTGTTAATAGGCCTATGAGAAAGGAAAATTTTTTTAGGAATCCGCAAATCAAAACTGTTTAGAGTGCGTTGTGATATGAGCACGGGACGTGATGTGCAGGGTTTGGGAAAGTAACACGGGTTTTGAGATTTAGAGATTTGCACTATACTGATTCAACGGTGATGTGCAGGATTTCCTAGAGTTTTAGGAATCTGCGGATTCTTAGAAAACACGCTCCTATGAGAATGATGTATTCTATCTAAACAAGTCAAACACATCACTTTCCATAACTTGTAATAACAAGGTTGATTTGCGACCCTTTGTTTTAAAGTCACTGTAAAAAATTACAGCCTCTGCTCCAAAATATAGGCAGGTTGCATGCGCCTGGTAACTCTGGAAATCAGGATTGATGTTGCTCAGGGTTCAGGTTGTATATATAGTAAATATTAATGCTTGATGTATGATCTTCAGGTACCTCTGTAGCATCTAGTCAGAGTGATTTTTATGATTGGTTTCCATCTGTTGCATTTCAAGATTTTTATTGTTGATTCTCATCTGTTGCACATGGATTTCTGGTGATCTAGATTTGTTTAGCATCGTAATAAAAGCTTTGTTTGTCTTCCCATGCCTTACAGCTGGATATACTTTTGTATTGAATGAGTTGCGAGGATTTGGCCTCTTTACCATGCAATCTTGGTCATGTAACTTAGTCGTTTTGTGTTTTAACATGCTGAATGAGTATAAACTTGGAGCCAAACTATTAGACGGCATAGCAAGATTTTGGTGAGATCATGTTATAGTATTTAGGGGATTATGAATTACCATTGGATTAATGTCTTACTCCTAAAGAGTTGGATGTTCACATCAATATTTTTCATGCGGTTGAAATATCTTAGTCAAAAATATCAACCATTTCTGTACTTCATTTTTAATGCATAGTTAATATTGAGGTTTGCAGTGCCAGTCAAGCTGTTCGTCAATTAATTTATTACTCTCTATTCTACACATTTATTTTTCTCTCTTCTTTTTGACATGTAAAATAAGCTACAACAATAAATATTCAAGCGGAGCCATTAGACAATTAAATATCACTTTGAGTTGATAAGTAATGGTGGTAGATGTACTTTATCAAGTAGGACACTGTTTTTGTATGTTTTGTTAACCAAAAATGCGTGATAAAAGTTTACTTTTACATCCTGCTGCAATGTTTTATAGTCAAATTTTCTAATCTTGCCTTCACAAATGGATGATATGTTGTAGCAAATTTGACTTCAAGAAGCATGTTTTGGCATCGAAATAATGACTTTCTTCCCGCCTCTATAGTTTGAAAAAAGCAAATATTATTCTCAGTGACGTATATGGATCTAAATCAATAAAAACTGCACAGTAACGTTGACTTCAAAAAATACTAGCATTGTACAGTATAAACAATACAGTAATGTACTATATCAATCTCTCTTTTATATGTTAACAACTCATAAATATAAAATGATACTTTATTGATTTTAGTTTGTTAAACACTAATTGTCTTAAATATAATTTAGTAGAAGACATGATAGGTGTTAGGCCCAAAATTGAAGCCCGATTTGGATCAGTCAACGGACCCGTTGACTTAGTCAAAATCGAAGCCCAATCTAAATTAGGGCTCGGCTCCGGTTTTGGTACGCGACGACGACGCAAGCTTTGGGGCGGACGGCGGCGTCCGTCGTCCTCGAACTCTGTGGCGGCCGACGACAGGTGGCTGGAGACCGGCGGTAGGGTCGACGCATGGAGCACGCGGAGAGGGGGAAAATTCGATGAGATCTCAGGCGCGTGGACGCGAACGGCGAGCGTCTCCTCTCCAGGGGCACGCGCTAACGGACGGGGAAGACAAGGTCGGCGGTGACCTCGGGCAGACGCAACAGCACCGCGTGGAGCTTCGTCAGCGGGCGGAACTTCCGCGTGGCACGAGAGCAGCGGGCGGGCTGCTTCGTTCAGACGAAGCGATGTCCTTGGGAGCAGACAGACGAACGTCGCGAGGATCTCGTTCTGAGAGGCGTCGGCTGCGTGGCAGACGATGGCTGGCGACGAGGGCGGTGGCACCGAGCCTATAGGCGGCAGCCGCGTGGAGGCTCGCAACAGGCGACTCGAGTGGCATTCGGCAGACACGGCTGACAGTCTGGCTCGCGTCTAGGCCACATTCCGACGTGGAGCAGATGTGGCATCCACGGATACGTCCACCCGGCATCCGAGCTGGCGGCAGAAGACGAAGCGACGCCATATAGGCGACGCTCGCGAAGGCTTCGGCACGACTCTTCACTTTTCGTTCAGTTCCCCAGCCGGCTCTTGGCGACGACGCTGCTTGGCGACGACGCTGCATGACTCTTCCTGCTTCCGTTCTCGAGTTCCGGCGACGACGCTGCTCGGCTGTCGGCCATTAGCTCTTTCTCATTGTTGTGTGTTTCGGCCTCTGCTTTGTCCGTTGGTTTCGTTCACCTGCGTGTGGACGCGGTTGTTCTGTTCGTTCTCCTCCGCCTGCGTGCGGACGAGTGTGCTTCCGAGTGTGAGTTTTGTGCCGTTGGCCTTGTAGTTTCTGGTTGTTTGCGTGCAACCTCGTTTTCCTTTCAGCGCTCCTGTTTTGCGCATCTCTATTGCCTGCGTGTAGCTTCCGTGTGGTTTCTCTGTCTCTGCTCTGCGTTCCTATCTCACTGCCTGGGTGCAGTGTCGCTGTTTGGGTTTTACTCTGTGTAGGCTAAGGCGGTCCCCTTTCCGCCTGTCGGTCGCGCTCGCCGGCCAGTTTCCTCTCGCTTTGCTTCCGCGCCCCTGCTGCATTCGTCCCCTGTGTGGGACACCTGTTGTCCTTTGAGTCCTGCGTGACTCGGTTTTCGATTATGAGGCATCTGGCCTGTTTGTTTTGGAAAAATTTTGTTTAGCTTAATCATGGGCGTGACAATAGGCATGATATTGCTACTACTGATTTGTTCGTGTCTGAGGCAGGAATTTATCAGACACCAGCCTAGCTTAGTGAAGAAGACATCAAAGGAACGTTCCATCAGTTGCCCTGAGGTTATGGTTCAATGGCCATTGAAGTTTAGTTCAAGTAAGCTCTTGCCTTGAACTACTTTTTTACCTTGTCATGAATTGATTAGTCCAAGTTTGGAAAAAGATCATATCACAAGTGCAAAATGAGAGGCATTCCCGACATTTGAGCACAGTCAAACATAGCAGAGACAAATGAACTGTTGCAATATCAATATACAACCTCCATCCAGTTCTTTCTCAAAAAAGGGCAATAATAAACGCAAAGAAGGGATAAATAGAGAGGAGAATAATTAATTAAAGGAGCTTTCCATTTGTACTTCTTACTGATCCAGTTGGGCGTACCAGATTCCCTGGATCTTCACATCCTTGGGCGTTTTGGCCCCCAGGTCTGTATCCGATGGCTGCAGGCTCTCGAACACCCCGATGACCTCCCCCGTCTCCAGCTTACTCTTCGTCACGCTCAGCGTGATCGTCCCCGTCGACGACGCTGCGTTCTTGATGTTCTCCTTCGCCAGCTCTTCCTCGTCACCGCGCCCCCCGGCCGGCAGCGCCACCGCGTTGTCGTACCCCGTCGACCCGCCCCTGCCCTTGGGGTCCAGGAACGACGTCCCCCGGTAGCTCGGCACCAGGAACTGCCCGCTGAAGCTCTCCGGCTTGCCCGATGCCACCAGCTGCTTCACCGTGAACAGGAACGGCACGCGCTCGCCGCCGGGAAGCTGGACCGTGACTGCCGCGTAGTCGATGCCGTCTTTCTCCTCGAACTTGACGTTGCCGTCGGAGGTTACCTCGAAGGGGCCCTCGATCTCGTCAAGCGTGTAGGTGAGTCGCGTCATCAGTTTCGTGTTTTGGAACTCTGGCGGTGCGTTCTTGGCCACGCCCTCCGCCTTCACAGTGAAGGAGGTCGGTTCGAGGCAGAACTTCTTGGCCTGGTACTTGCCCGTCTTGAAGGCGAAGGAGTCCACGCCGCCATCGATGGTCGGGCACTGGTTGGCCGTTCCCGTACCCTTCACCTCCATGTACGTCTTGCTCTGAATCTCGTCATAGGTCAGTCTCTTCGGCACTCCCTCTGCGCTCGCCCCCTTTTCAATATGAGCACCAGATGCTTGATTTTATGCCTTAAGCAATCTGTTAGCAACATTGAGAAGAGAAGGAGATCTCTTTACCGAAACGACAAGCGCGGAGGTAGCCAAGGCGAAACCGGCGAGCTTGGCGGCGTCTGAGCATTTCTGAGCGAGCTCGCGGATGTCGGATTGCAGAGAGCATGTGACCCGGCCGGCGGCTAGATCAAGCCCAAATGCTTTAGAGATGTTCTGTGAACATTTCAGTTGCTGCACGGCCATGCTTCGGCCGGCGGCGCCGACCTTGGAGGGCTGCATGAGGGTGGCGGCGGCTTGAAGAGATGCTGCCATTTTTCTCTGCTCTAGACCTCCCTTGCAGTCTCAGATTCCAAGTCTCCCTCGGATTGTGGAATTGGTATATTGAGGGGAAGCGTATCGTGGAATGGGTATATTGAGGGTGGAGGATAAGAAGATTGGATAAGGGGAAGTTTTGATTGGTTACTCCGGCGGTATGTGCCGATTTGCCAGATGCATAGGTGGCATTTCTGTATGTTGCAGGTTGATGTTACTTCGAAATAATTTCGAATTGTGAGGTGCTTATATTTGATTTTGAAGTTTAGTCCGAAAAATGGTTCCCAATCATTGTGCATATACACAATGGAGAATTCGAATAAAGGATTCTTCCGTTAATTCCACATTGGTCGTGTCCATACTAATTTACATTCCTCGTTAAAATAGTGATGGACCTTATGAAGAATACAGGATAAGATATATATACATTAGGTCAACAATGCCTTCAAATGACGGAACAACCATTGCTTTATCTTCTTAGCCCTAAGGATCTTGACATGTCCTTAAGACTATGTTCGGTTGAATAAAATTCATAATGAAAAGGACAAAAAGTATAATAAATCTAGATGAAAAGTCATTTAGATTCATTATACTTTTCATCTTTTCTACCATAAATTCCGTTCAACAGAACATAGCCTAAGCCTTTATTCAAGCCCATAGCCTTTGTAGTGTGTTTCCTTAGACGAGAAACTAAAAGGAAAGAACAGAAAACACAATGAATCTAAACGCAAAATGCTACTATATTCAATGTACTTTTTATTCTTTCATTCTAAATTTTTTTATCAAAATAAACACAATCTTCAAGTTGTGAATTGACTTAACAATGACCACTAATATTTTAATAAATTATGACTACAGTAAGGACCTTGCCAAGGGCATCTCTTTGACCACCTTGCCTCCTTGTTCAGCGGACATAACGGAGGATTAGTGATCATGCCTCCCCTCATCACCAAGTTTGAAGATCTCTACTCTTGCAAAGATAAGCCTAAACTTATAGGCTATTTTGATAAATTATGTTAGCAGTTTTACCATATTATGTTTCAGATGTTATCTCTAAGTTGTGTTTTATTGGAAGAAATTTATAGTAAAAAATATATATATTTAAAAAAAATAAAAATAAAGCCAAATGCTGTTTTCACTCACGCGAAGACTACAGGATGATGGCGAAAAGCCGTGCTCGCTCCGTTGCGCCTTCGTCTTCACCCTCGGTCCCTCCGCCTCTTCCCGTCCCGCCTCGCCCCCCTGACCTGCAGGTTTCATCGAGGCCTCCGCCTCCTGACTGCTCTCCCGGAGTAGCTAAGCTTCAGGGTCCCCCGGACGCTATTGCCCCTCTTGTTTTTACGGTTTCGCCTCGGCCCTCTGCCCTCACTTCAGGCTCGGGCTCCTGGGCAGGCCTTTTCAGGCGAAACATTGGCATTCCCTTCGCCTCTGCGCTGTTTTCAAAAAGCATTCTCAACGATATATCCAATAAGTATACTGACGCGGTTGTCTTTGAGGAAGCTAAACTCGCGAGTTGGCGTCAACTATGGAAGAGCAATCTGATTGGAAAGTTCCTCAACCGCTACCCAACTCTTCCGTCCCTACGCTCAGCGGTCTCCAGAATCTGGCAGGTCGCTCCAGAAGTTATAGATATGGAAAACAACTTTTTCCTATTCAAGTTCCCATCGGAAGAAGACGCCCGGGAGGTTCTTTCCGATGGGCCTTGGACCGTTCTGGGCAGTATTCTTAATCTGATTCCTTGGAAACCAAACTTCCAATCGCTCCAGGAAACCATCTCCTCCGCTCCGGTGTGGATTCGTTTGCCGGGCCTCCCCTTCGAATACCGGACTACTGAGTCGCTCGCCACCATCGCCTCCCAGATAGGTAAACCGCTCAAGATTGATGACCGGGCTGTCAATCTTGAGCGAGGTAAGTACGTCATAATCTATGTTGTTATAGATTTGGAAAAACCGATTAGTGAAGGTGTTTGGGTAGGACCTCCGGACTGTCGATTCTTCCAAGTCTGCTCTTACGAAAACCTACCCTTACTTTGTTCCAGCTGCGGGCATCTTGGGCATTCTCCTCAGCGGTGCCCCTCCTCATTCACAACGGGTCCTTCTGTGGAGACGGTGGCCTCCTCCCCTCCGGACGGTTCCGCTAAGCCTTCATCCCAACCTTCCTCCTCTGTGTCACTCCCTGGAGTTGGACCATGGGTTCAAGTGCAGAGGAGGAAGGCTAGTAAAGACATTCGCTGTAGGGTTCCTGCCAGGGCCTCCGTTCTGCCCCCCTCGCCGGCAGCGGAGTCCCCACCGTCTGGTCCGCCCTCTGGCTGGAATGTGGCCTCCCGGGATTTCAGATCTCGGCTTGGGCCTGCGGGGCCTCTGAGTGTAGATCCAACTGGGCCCTTAGCTGACCGTGGCCCACCCCACTCTTCTGGCCCGCCCTCCGTTGCTCAACGGTCTCCTGTGCAGGATCAACGGTCTTCTACTGTGACGTGCGCTGGCTTGAGCCCATCCCCTGATGCCCCCCCCCCCCCCCCCCCGCGCCGCCGCCGCCACATCAGAGATCAATCTGAAAACGCACTCAAGGCGCTCTGACAAGGGTATTTTGGGGGATGGGTCGCGCACTCAAGGCGCTCTGACAAGGGTATTTTGGGGGATGGGTCGGCTAGGACTTTGCCTATCGACCCCTACCTGGGGCCGCTCCTGTCCATGTTCGAAACGGATCTTTCCGCGTCCTAGGCTCCTCGACCCCGGATTCTTCTAATTTTGAGTTCTCTGACCCCTCTGCCCGTGCCCTGCAGAATCGTTTGACACCTATTTTCAAAGAGATGGAGATTAAGGCGACTATCGACGCTCACCTCACCCAACCTGACCTCGAGTTGGATCCCCCGGATCCTTCTTCTGTGATGGTAGTGTTCGATGCAGATCAGATGCAACCCAAGCTGAATTTGGTTTCCCATCGTACCTCTCAGCGTCTGATGATTAAAGGAGTGTAATACAAGCGACCTCGCTATCCCTTGGGCCAGGGGACGAAGAAGAAGGCCCTGGCAAATCTTAACGTGTTCCCATGAATATTATTTCCTAGAATTGTAGCGGCGTCGGAAGCTGCAATGTCCCGGACCCTCTCAAAATCCTTATGCGTTCTTATAAACTTTCCTTAATTGCTTTGCAGGTGGGAGAATCTAGCTATGATAAACCTTTCAAGGTGCTGGGGCGACGTTGGCAGACCACCTTTGTTCCTTCATCCGGAGCCTCGGGAGCTCGCAACGCATTCACTTTCGATCGCAACGACGGTCCTGCTCTTCTGGCAGAACTCCTTGCAACCACAGCAGCTTTGGGCTTCCTCTACTCTGATGCCCTCTTGAAGGAGGCTCTTGTTCTCCCGGAATCAGATTCTGAAGCGGCTATTCATCTTATTGAAGGGAGTGGAATCTCTTTCTCTTATTGTGGCTTCTCCAATCCTGCTTTCGAGTCCACTGTCCGCGAGATCAATTTTCCTTTGTCTCGTCTATCCTTTTGTAAACTCGCTTTTGTTTTCAGAAAAGTGATCCGCACTGTGGATTGGCTTGCACGTTTGGGCGTTTGCCAGTCTTGGTACAAAGATTGGCCTGCCGATCTCTCTTGTATTTTGGTCTCAGATTTAGGAGACGATCTTACTTAATAGACTGTGTTCTTATTAAAAAGAAAAAAAAGACTACAGCATTCAATTTTATTTCTATTTTTTAGAAAAAATAAAAAATATCGTTGTGAATTCCTTTTACGAAAATACAGCCTATATAGAATTATTTTCGTGTAAGAAAAAGATGTTGGCGTCGACGCAAACCGCCGATCAAATATTTGATAGCACTACATCAAATGAGATGAATTTCCAGTCACCACCGCGGGACAGATCGAAATGCCTCCTGCAGCACGGCCCTGAGCCGCCTCACATCAACCTTTATGCTTTGCCTGTTGAGGAACACCGCCCACAGCGCCTCCCACCCCTGCCGGTGTACTGACAGCGGGTCCGCCAGCACCGGATGGTCCCTCGGGTACTGCCTCACCAGCGAGCTCTCCTCCTTCCCCACCTCGTACTCCAAATACCTCACTCCCATGGCGGCCAGCGGCGCCCCGTAGTCGTTGTTGCACGCGTACCGCAGCCCGCCCCAGGGAATTATCTGAATCAGCGTCGCATTGATCGGCAGAAATATCTCGTTGGTCAACCCCGCCCCGTGGACGCCCATCATCACGTCGCAGGAGTTCACGACGCCGGCGAACCGTGACAGGTTCCTCGTGCCCTCCGGCCACGTCACCACGACCCGGTACCCCACCCTCCGAGCCAGGGAGACGACTTCTCTCCTGTTGGTCAACGCCCGGGAGCCCTTGCGGAGCATGATTAGCAGCCGCGGTTTGGCGTCGGGGCTGATACTCACGGATTTCCGCCGCAGCGACAGGCTTGACAGCAGGAGCTCCCTGAAATCGGCCATGGAGTAGTTGCCCGGAGTCCGGGCCGGGTCGATCGCGAGCTCGCCGTGGCTAAGGAGCCCGACGTGAGCGGTCCGGAAGCAGTGGACCGAGGCGGCGTCGACGTCCAGATTGATGACTCCGTAGTGGGAGAGCCGCCGGAGGATGACCTCATACCTGCTGATCCAGCGGGGGTTGAAGTTGTTGACCAGGAACTTGACCCGGCCGTGGTACTGGCGGGAGGTGATGAAGAGTGGGACGAGGACGTCGCTGAAGTCGTGGAAGAAGTTCTTGCCGACGAAACCGCCTGTGGAGAAAACGATGCCAGGGACATCGTGGTAGGCGGTGCACTTGAGGTCGGCGGCTGAGGATTGGGAGGAACTCTTGATGGATACTGGTCGGATGAGCTCCATGACGGGGGCCTCCCACTTACGGGCGTAGGGCCTAACGGTGTGCGCTGTAGCGTCATCGCCGCCGGCGGGTTGAGAGCCGTCGAGCAGGAGGATGGAGGAGGAGGAACCGAGGATTCTGACGTCACCGTGGAGGACACAGGTGTCCGTTCGTTGCTGAGAGAAGTCGCAAGAAATCTCGGTGCCGGGGAACTTGTTCTCTTCATTTCCCAAAATTTTTTATTGCGAAATTTAAGGGTCAGCTCCGAATTAAAATTGAAGTGCAATGATCAAAGCAACATTTCATAAAAACTGAGTACCAATTTTATTTTTGACCAATTTTATTTTTGAAAAAAAGAAGTGTGTAAAAGCGTAATGGCAATGAAACTAAGTTCAATGGAAGTCTTGACCAGCATTGCGTTGCGTTGACTTTTATTAATAATTTAATCATACATAAGTCATTGAAATCTAATACCTGCAGCATTGCGTTGACTTTCTTTGCTGTGTATTTCTTGAACGGGAGAACCTGCAGCATTGCGTTGACTTTCCTTGCTGTGGATTTCTTGAACGGGAGAATCTGCAGCATTACGTTGACTTTCGTTGCTGTGGATTTCTTGAACGGGAGAACCTGCAGTATTGCTTCGGACTTCTTGAACGGGAGAAGGAAGTAGATCTACCTTTTCTTGATCTGCGTTATTAGTATTAACCAATTTCTCCTCAATTTCTGATTCTAATGCGACAGACCGCACCATCACCTCCCCTTCTGAGGAAATCATACAATGGAGAAACTAAGACCTCTGAGGAAGAATGTTATCGCCATAAAAGTCAGCATAATAATAAATGCCAAGATTCATAACACTAGTTGACCAAAAAATTCATTTTTTTTTATCATACTTAGACTCCTTTTGAATATTTAGGTCATGAGATATATATTATTTTAAAAAGAAGTGAACTTTTATAATTGAACCCCTTTTTTCCTAGGAAATTGACTCTTAAATCCACCGTGGTCACAATTGAACGTTAAATAATAACTACATAAATTATAAAATGTATAATTTTAAATATTAATTTTTGAGGGAAGAGGTCACCACCTTACATAAAAAATCTCTTGGGGGGTTATAACATCTAATGGAAGATGGGCTATGGGAGAGAGGCTAACACTAGAATAGTGCTATGCCACCCACCCAACATTTATCTATGGCTATCCAATTGATTCAACCGTAATCGATTTAATCTAAACCAGAATTCAAAAAAAAAAAAAATCAATATTTAAGGGCTCATCTAGTTCAATTAAGGTTAAATTGAATTTTTTTTAGTATTTTACATTATCAGTTATTATTATAAATAAAATAATACTATAATATAAAATTAAATAATAACAATTGAAATATTGAATTTTTTAAATTTAATTTTAAATTTTAGTTTTGAATAAAAATTGAATTGAAATTATTTTAAACCGTCTAAATCCAACAAAACTAATTCAATTTAAAGAAATATCGAACCAAATTAAAATTTTTGATATGATTAGAGTTTGGATTTTTGTGTTGATCCAAAAAAAATAAACAGCCCTATGTCTATCATTGGAGTGCAATTGTGTAACTGTACCAAATGGACGCAAACAGAGAGAAAGGTCAGCTCCGAACCTTCTATACCAAAGTTAACGTGGGCCACGATATTTATGTCTTGATGTAGCTCATCTATATTCTATCCATTGTGATTGCCTAGTAGTTGAAACTTCAATAGTCAACCATTCAATCCACACTATTTTAGCAATCTCATACATTTTTTAATAGGGCTTGACTATTGCCACCATGCATTCTAATTTTGGTATAAAAATCTAACTAAAAGATCTATGTTTGCTATTCATGGATCAATCTAACGTTATCTATACATATCTTTTACCAAATAAAACAATCATATTCACTCACAAGCTGAAAACCAAGACTTGTCACTAGCATGCACAAAGTGAACAAGAAGACATTGAATTAGCTACCTCTCTCACCTTCTGCATCCAAAATTCTTTCATTCTGAACAACTTCGATTCTTATACTTGTTCTTGCAGCAGCTAGCTGGGAGTAGTTGACTGCAAAGATGAGGGATTTGCCAAAACAGAAGATAAGGCTGGTGCATGCATGAGCAGCAGGTTCAGAGAGGAAGAGAGCACTTACAGAGTGAGAAGGGATCCACCTGGGGCTTTAGCAGAGTGAGGATGAAGAAAGGCATGGCGAGGAATCCTAGAAGCAAAATATGCACAAGCTTCTGCGTGTGAACCCTGCCGGCCATGGCTTCTTCTCTTCTTCTTCTTCTTCTTCTTCTTATTCTTCGCTGATTGTGTTCTTCGGTGGTGGATGCTGCTGTGTACTTTTGACTTGCAGCTGGTCCTTGAAGCTCATGGCGCATATGTGGGTGGTGGCGAACAGAAATATATCATCTTGCTGCTTGTCCATCCATGGCATCAAAGGGGATGTTGACATTCCAATTACCGCTTATTCTTCCACTGGCGACCATATGCGTTGCATTTCTTATCAAATTGGTGGCCTCTGGAATGTGATCAGATCATGATTATTTGGCATTCTGAGTCTCAGGAAAGAATATTACACCTCACCAGAAGCACAAGCCACTCCAAGTGGTCAAATTTCTTTTGCTTTCACAAATGGCTCTACTTTTGTTATCACTCCCTTAATCTGAAAGGGATGGGGCTGTCCAATGGTGGATGTTATACAGCAACTTGGGAGATGCAAATCAACATGTAGCAGTCCTGGGTTGATTTCGTTTCAGCAAGATGTAGGAATGGAACATTGTGTGAGCTGTGATCTGCTATCCGTGCTTGGAGGTTTGATTGTAAGTATGTGAGTTGAGGGTTTGGAATTTTCTGACAGGCAAAGCATAATCCTTGATTTGGAACCAACAGTATATATCCAAATTGATTGCCCCAATTTGTTTTCATATGAGAAGAGCAAGTTAAGTCAATCCTTCAAATGATTGCATAACCATAGCATATCAGAATCAGTATGTGTATTACCCTGTATTCATACTCACAACCAACGCTTTAAAACCTTCTAGATTTTGTCTCAAACCGATATATACCTGAGTATCAACACAACATAGATATTGATACTAGAGATATAAACCGGTGATACCAAAGTGTTGGTACCGATACATACCAATTCGATAATTGATTGATATATTAGTTCGGACTGGTATCTTAAACCATCTCTTTGGCATACACATTGCTTGATTCCATAAGTTGCTTCCTCAGATTTTCTGCTCTCGCCAACAACCAAAAACACATTGTGGTGGTTGTACCTCTCATTATAGTATTTGCCCAATCCATAAGTTCAAGAAGACAAAGAAACTTATCTGCTAGATCAAACCTAAAGTGGCTTTGTCTGATTAGTTGTCTACTGGTAGTGACACTGAATAAACAATTGTTGCTTTATGCAAACTAAATTTCAGAACAGTGCAAACATGGCAAGCACCAGCATGGTTACTTAAATCATTCCATGTAAGTACCATCATCCAAAAGAAGTTACTGGTCAAGATGGTGTGTCAAATGATAAATTTAATTATTACATTATCCACTATTCTTTTAGTTAGCTGACTTCATCATCCTCGGATAATCCTTTTTTTATTGATCTCTAACTATGTTTAGGACAACAAAATCCAAATTAAAATGTTTATACGCAAATTAATAATAATAAACTCTTTAAGTCTTATATATAATTTCATGATTTCTCTTACTTTTATATGAGACTAAACTAGGGTAAGATAGACACTTTCTTACTTTTAATCGTCATTCAAGTGTTTCTTCTTACGTTATACTCATTTAAATATTTAAGCCGGACTTGAATTATTACATAATTTTTTTACTAAGGTAATAATGATTTCGGATATTTGATTTTTATATGCAAGATAGTTCAGATTAAGATTTAAAAAAATAATACTCTTGCATTTGTGTATTTATCCATAAGTAGGGATGGCAGTGGGGCCAGTCGGGATCGGGTTTTGTCATCCCTGACCTGACCTCGACAATATTCAACTAATTGCATTTGTGTACTTATCCACAAGTAGGGATGGCAGTGAGGCCGATCGGGGTCAGGTTTTGTCATCCCTGACTCGACCCCCGACTTTTGCAAATCTATCCCCGATCTCGATGGGTTTAGACCCCACACCCAACTCCGCTTGAAAACCCAACTCTCATCAGCCTAAAAAATAAGTATATGTTATAAATAATATTTTAAAATTAATTTTCATTATATATTCATAATATGTAAATAAAAAATATTTTATATAAATTATATAATTATTTTCTATATAAATAATAATAAAAATAATTAACAAAGCATCAAACTATTATAAATTTAGTAACTAGGTTATAACTTAGAAGGAATAAATTTATCACTTTAATAATCGAGGCGGGTTCGGGGTCGGGTAGAGGTGGCCATGGGCCGTGCTCAGGCCGGCCCGCCTTGGCCCTGTTTCTGGCGGGCCGTGCTTGGCACGCGGCGAAAAAAACTCTGGGCCCTGCACGGCCCGCGGCACGATTAGTCGTGCTGGCCCAGGCACGGGTCTTGTGTTCGCTTGGTCCGGATCCGGCACGCGGGCCGATTTCGGTCCGCGGGCTAGAGTCGATACGCGGGCCATGCCTGGCTCGACCTGACTTTGGCCCGTGGGCCGATTATAAAAAGAATATAAAATTTTGATTAAAATAAATTTTAAAAATAGATAAATTATTAATTAATTAAAATATATAAAATAAGAAAAAATTAAAAAATGAGAAATTCAAAATTATGTATGTTACAAAAATTTTTAAAAATATATAATTTTAATTTTAATATATTTTATTAAGTTAATATTTATTTATTTATTAACAACACATGACTAAAGTAAAAAACCAACTCAATTAAATTTCATATTCATAAATTATACATTTAATCTTAAATCAATTGCTGACATAATGGGCATAAACAACTGACAAGTAGCCAGCGACGCAAGCAGCTACTATGGAAGATGTGCGAGTATTGTGTTACACATACTTGCTCTCCATGCTCCATCTTCTCTATGCATATTGCGCACTCCATATTTTCAACTCCACCTCCTTCTTCAACAATAAAAAACTCAAGTGACTTTTGTGCTTGGCTTATTTCTATATATTGCTCCAGCTTATCGTTGATATTATCACTGTCCTCCTCACTATCATTTATTTCAAAGTCTTCAACCTCTATCTCAATCTCAACCTCAGAAGGGGAGGGAGAAGCCAAAAATTCTTGTCTTGCATGATCAGATAAGTGGATAAAGTGTTCTTCGAGCCTGAATACATCAATTCGTATGATTTGACTAACACATTCGATAATACTTAAAACAGTGATTCTCCATTGATCAGCATTGAAGAAATTTAAGGTAGATGTAAGGAAGATTGAACGTTGAAAATTTAGCAGAATGATAATTATCTTCACTATTCTATTATCTGCCATTTTTCTCTATGCCTCGTGCTCATCTGCAAGACTGCAAACACAATTGACATAGTAATTGAAACTCAGGTAATTAAGAGGAATGTAATAAAAAAATAATTCAAACTAAAATTTTGTGTGTGAAAATGTAAGGAACTATCTAGAATTTATAGAGATGAAATGAATACAAATTTACAAATTTATCATCTATTTTATATTATTAAAAGAGAATAAAATAATAATATTTTAGCTAAAAGACAATTATACCTATAAATTTAAATTTTTTAGATACTTTAAGGGGGTATAAATGTAAAATAACATAGGTAAAAATAATAAAAAAACATTAATTATGCGTGTCGTGCCTGGCCTGGCCTACGTGCAGTGCGTGGCCCGGCCCGCGTGCCGTGCCGAGCACGGGTTCGTGTCGTGCCTGGCCCCGCACACTTGCTAGCCGTGCCGGGCACGGCCCACGTGCCTGAACTCCTCGGCCCAACACGGCCCAGGCCAGGCCACGTGCCTCCTGCGGCCTGTTGACTTGGTCAATGTGTCGGGCTGGCCTGTGCCATGCGTGCCACGGGCCGGCCCGGCCGTTGGCCACCTCTAGAGTCGGGTACTTGAATTCCCATACTGATCCCAATCTGACTTTACCTAATCAGGTTTTTCTCGAACCCGATCTAAATCCCAGTCAATTCGAATTTTCCCCGTTGACTTCAGGTCAGATTGGATTGGGGATGGGCTTTCTTGCCATCTCTACGACACCAATGGAAGAATGCACGCTAGTCATAAATGGGCCTCACCCGTTTCGTTCCAAACCCAATTCTTCCGCATAAATCAGCTATTGCTACTAGCTCCATGGACCGTGGGCTCCCATGCTATTGCAATTTGTATGCCCAATATGGAAGAGCCCGAAAAACAATCCAATCAAGTGGCCCAGCCCATCTCGAATCCTCTCTTTCCTTCTCTCCCTGCAGCAACGAATTGCACATAAAATACGCCGAACTGTCTTCCGGAGTACGTGTGGGCGTGGATCCATGCACGCGATAGAAGCCGCCCTAAAAGATCTCGCAGCGACGGGCGGCGGGCGGCCGGACGACGGCGAGCTCTCAGGCTAGCCGCCTAGCAAACCCAATCTACCCCCACGCCCGTCGATTCCTTGCATGCAATGCAATAGAGACAAAGAGAGCGAAAAGCACTGTGTAGTTGTGGTGCACAGCTTCCTCCTCCGCCCTACACTTTCTGGTTCAAGTCCCCATGGACCCAATCTAGCCTTCGGACCGGTCCACTGCCAGCTTAGCTAGCTAGCTAGCCGGCCACTTCAAAGCTTGTCTCTTCCTGCCTAGATCCAGCACTAGAAACAAAGGTAGCTTGCCTGATCCATGGCTCTAGCTGGCCATTAACGCTTCGCTGAAGCTCCGTCTCTTTTTCTTCACCTTGTCCTTTCTTCTTCTTCAATTCTTCTTCTTGATGATCAATGTAGCGGATATGATGAGATCTTGATCCTCACAATGCTACGTCGACGCCTCCGTTCTAATCCTCGGAGGGCAAACGAGCTCTGAGCAGTGTCCCTTGTGTGAAATGAAGCGTAGAGAGAGCTAGAGGTCTTTTCGCTCGTGGACGCATGCGTGATAGTTCGTCCTGCTGCATCATCAATGCGGGCGATCGTTCAATTTTTTCTGTGCGCAGCCGCACGCGGAAAGAGGAGTCGCCGCGTCTGAAGTCGTGGCGCATGCAGCTACTCGGCGAAAACCTTCCGGATAAAGGAGATAGTCCAGAGCATGAAATGGTGCAGTGATTAATTCTACAAATGGAAGCTTCGTGGGCCCTCTCTAAAGGCCCAATAAAGGGAAGAAATAGCCTAAGCTTACCCAGCTTAGACGGTAAAATTTGGGTCGTTAATTTTGACCCAAAAAAGATTTTTTTTTTTGATTTTTTTTTAAATGTTGTACTCCTTGTAAGCTTTCTAATGGTATCGATATTAGAATATTTTAGATCACATGTACGTATAAAATACCCTACAGAAAAATTAATTTTTTTATACTATATAAAAGTTTTGTCTTATATGTAATTTTGTATAGGGTATTTTATACGTATACGTGATATAAAATATTTCAATATTGGTACCATTGGAAAGCTTACAAGGAGTACAACATTTTTATAAAAAAATTTTAAAAAAAATCTTTTTTGGATCAAAATTAACCATCCAAATTTTACCGTACCTAGTTTAGGCCATTTCTTCCAATAAAGGGACCTAATTTAGGAGTGGATAGAATGAAAATCCATAAGCAGAAGAATCACTTTTTAGATGTGTTCGGTAGGAAGAAAAAAGAAAAGAAAAGTATGAGTAAAATTCATTCATTTAATTTTCATTTAAATTGGACAAAAAAATTATTATTTTGCTTGCGTTTCCTAAACTCATTCTCCTATGCCCTCACACTCCTCTTGTGCTTAGGGCTGACAGTGGGTCGGGTACTCACATTACTACTCAAAACTCGAACCTGGCCCAAATTCAAAATCCGATACTCGAACCCGAGTTAAATATTTTATTGTGCAGCTCGAACCTAGGTCGGGTATTTAATCGGGTACCCCGGGGTACCCGATTAAATAAAATAATAATTATATATTGTTTTATATTTTTATAAAATATAATTTAAAAATTAAAATAATAATAAATATATTTACATAATAACTATTTATTATTATTATATTTTTATTAATAATAAATATTTATATAATAGTTATTTTATTATTATTTATATTTTAATAAAATTATATTTATTTATTTATTTATTATTGAAATCGGGTATCGGGTACCGGGTACCCACACCACTAAACTTGAATCCGACCCGAACCTAATTAAAACCCGACCCATCAAACCCGAACCTACCCCGTTTAGATAAATGGGTACCTGACCCCGACGAGTAATTTTGCCAACCCTACTTGTGCTTCTCTCATGCCAACGACGACACCAACTTCAACTCCTCCTGTGCCCCTCTCATGCCGATGCCAATGCCTCACACTCCTTTCATGCCCTCTCTCATGCTAGATTTAGGCCTTGTTTACTTGGGGGGAAAGTTAGAAGGAAAGGAAAGAAAGTAGGGAGGAAAGGAGTATATGCTTGTTTACTTGGGCGGATGGACAGTTTAGAAGGGAAAGTTAGTCATTAATTCCTCTATTTGCTTTCCGCCCAAATCGAACGGAAAGCTTAAACTATGACTTAACTTTACTAACTTCACACCTAACTTTTCATCGCACTGTTACTTATTCTCGCTCAATACGAGCTTTTCACAACTAATCATCCTTGCCGTCGCTGCTTGAGCTGACCGCCATTGCTCATTCATGCCACTGCTGCTTGCCCTCGCCATCGTCGCTCGTATTTAATATTTAATATTTAATAATTTTATGATTATATATATATATAATATGAATAAAAAAAAATTAAAATTGGGGTGTATATGTCAATCCTTCAAACTTTCTTTCCATCCAAGTAAACACAAGGAAGTAAAATTTATAACACATTCCATCTGTCTATTTTTCCTTTCTTTTCTTCTTTCTTTTCCTTTATATTTTCCATCTGTCCAAGTAAACACGGTGTTAAAGATCAATAGTTTTTCATATTAGAACATCTAATACTTATTTCAAAAGAAGTATAATAGAAAGATAGAGTAAATATACCAATCCTTTATAATTTCTTTCCCTCTAAATAAACATAGGGAGGAAAAATCTTTTTACTTTTTTATTCTTACTTTCCTTTCCTAAAAACCTTTTTTTTATTCTTACTTTTTTTTTCCTACTAAACACAACCCTAATAGGCATAGTGAAAATCCATTAAGTTAGATTTAAATAGTGTGAATTAGTTCAACTGATAGAATTTTAATTACTTATAATAAAATTTTACGATCAAATCTCATTTTCATTAATTACTTGACGATGTCAAAAATAAAAATTAGACATGATACTTAGTTTTTATATGATATTCAAATTATATAAATCTAATAGTTAAATTTTCTTTTTTATCAAAATTATTAAAAAATTGATATAATGATTTGAATCTACATGAAAGTCACCTTATCCCTAATTCTAGTTTTAATTATTTATTCTCCATAAAACTGGATGAGTTTTTCGGGCTCATAACAAGATAAGGAAATTCAAAATTTATTAATAACAAGATCTTGTGGTTAAACTAGCAATTCGGGTCAGCGGGTCATAAATATGTTATGTCACCTATGACCCATGACCCGATAAAGCCAACCCGAACACGATCCGTTTAATTAATTGAGTCAAACTGTCTAACACGAATACGATCCGAATATAATCGGGTCAACCCGACACGATCCGAATAAACCAATTATCATTTATATCTTAAATATAAATAATAAATTAATAAAAATTCTATTAAAATTAATAGAATTTTAGACTTATGTGTGGGCCGAAATTTAAGTTAAAAAATAGTTAGAAGATATTTGAGCTTATGTGCTAACAATGGGAGTTAGGTGAGCTTATAAATTTTTTATATATAAATATATAATGCAATCGGGTAAAGCGTGTCATCCGTTTATAACCCGACATGACCTAATTATTTTCGGGCAATAAACGGGTTAAATCTGTTTATGACCCGAACACGATTATGACTTATCCGAATTCGCCTAACTTCATGTTGAGTCGGATCGGGTCAGATTTTGCCAGGTCCAGGTTAAACCTCGCTCTTATTATTTAACTTGCTTACATATAAAAAAAACAGAAATTCAAAATTTATCTAAAAAAAATTCTAAACTGGAGCCATGCCCAAAATTTCTCTCCTTGTCATTGGATCCTAGCAGTACTAAAGTAACTCTGCTTTAAAATTCTTATTTTAAATAAATCCACTGGTAAACAAGGCACTTGTCTAAATTTTTTTTCTCAAAATTGTCGGCACGCAATCCTAAGTCCCGGGCTCCATGCACCCTACAACACGACTCCTCTAGCTCAATTCTCAATCTCTCATCTTGATGTGAGCGTGATGGTCCCCTAGCGCCCCTAATGTTCAGGGGCTGTGGCTCCTTCCAACTTTCCAACCTCACTCCCTCTTGCCTTTGAGTGAATCCCGCCTTGTGAGCTGTAGCAGATGACATTTGAGATCAGGAGATGAGGTGGTCCTCCAAAAAGAAAGTCTCATGGAGGCACTGCCAACTCAGGCCATGCCATTGCTGTCTTAGTAATTTGGGACAGCTCAAAGCAGCAGCATAAAATTCATGTTGACATTGCCTATATCTGCATTTCATCAATCATTAGTTCCATCACCAAAATTTTTTTATCTTTTTATGTGATTTTTTAAAAGTAAAGTAGCATATGCATCAATCTACGATTGGATCGCGTATTTTTACTGAGATTTACGAAGAATATACGTATATTTTTATTTTTTATATATCTTTTCCATTGAAGGAAAATAGTGCCCTTGCTAAAGAGAGTGACCTAAGATTTTAAGGGAGAGAGAGCAGAGGGAGGGGGTGAAACTACCAACATTCTCTCTGCATGCATAAGCATATGCCATCACATGCGATGGAGATGGTCCCTATCTCAATTGTGCACTAAAACTTGCAGATTTCACCGACTGCACTTTTCTCATTTTGCCCCCACCACAACCCAGAGTAGTAGCATGAGTCCAAAAAACTTCATAAATGAAAACAAAATAAAGATTCAAGGCCACATGCAGGGAGGAGATGGCAGCTACCAGTGCTCAATTGTGCAGCCAAATTCCCACAAGCCCCCCTCCTATTTATGCTTCAACTAGCTGCCATCCTTCAATCCTTTTAGGTTTCCGCTGTTCCATCTTCATCCATTGATCCAGTTTCTCAGCAAAGCCACAGTTTGTTTTTTTCTTTTTGGCGGAGTTCAACTTCTCTTTTTCATGGCGGTTGCTGTTCCATTTGATCCATGCTGAGAAGAAAGCTGCGGCGCAGGAGGAAGACTGCATCTGTTCGTGCAGCTCTTCTTCTCAAATCCAATTGCAGATTCTGGGTAGAGGATGTGATCAAAGACTCATCTTTGGCCAGAGTGTAGTGCTGATTTGCTGCTAGAGGAGAGGCCTGTGGTGCTGCTGATTCCTTGGTTCTTCTCTGTTCTATGATCTGAAACCATGGCGAGAAAGATTGGTTTTGCAAGCGCAGATGTGTTGTTCTTGGCTGGTTTTCTCTCGCTTTGCTTGATGGCGGCGTGTGATCAAGGAGATGATATCTTGGCTCCAATGGCGGAAACGGAACGGGAGGCTCTGTTCTCGGCGATTGAAGGATTCGTGGGAAGCCAGTGGGATGGACGAAGTCTGTTCCCTGACCCCTGCGGATGGACTCCGATTCAGGTTTTGACCATGTTTTACAATTCAAAATCTGTTCTTGCTCTCACGAACTCGATCCGGTTTAGTTTCTTTTTTAATCATGTTTTACAATTCAAAATCTGTTCTTGTTCTGATGAACTCACTCCGAGTCAGGTTTTGTCCGTGTTTTACAATTCAAAGTCTCTCCTTGCTCTCATGAACTCATTCCAATTCAGGTTTTGGCCATGTTTTACCATTCAAAATATGTTCTTGATTTCATGGACTCACTTCAGGTTTTGCCCACCTTTTGCAATTCAAAATATGTTCTTGCTTTGATGAATTCACACCAATTTAGGTTGCGGCTATGTTTTATAATTCAAAATCTGTTCTTGCCTTGTGAACTCACTCCAATTCAGTTTTTGACCATGTTTTACGATCCAAAATTTGTTCTTGCTCTGATGAACTAGCTCCAGTTCAAGTTGTGGCTATGTTTTACAATTCAAAAGCTGTTTTTGCTCTGATGAACTTGCTCAGGTTCAAGTTGTGGGCATGCTTTACAACTCAAAAGCTGTTTTTGCTCTGATGAACTTGCTCCAGTTCAGGTTGTAACCGTGTTTTACAATTAAAAAAATGTTCTTTCTCTGATGAGTTCGTTCCAGTTCAGGTTGTGGCCATGTTTTACGATTCAATTGTTCTTTCTTCTATGAATTCAAAACCTGTCCATGCTCTCATGAACCCTAAAATGCAGGGAGTCTCATGCGACATCTTCGACGGCCTGTGGTACGTTACAGCCATCAACATCGGCCCCGTTCTCGACAACTCTCTCGAGTGCTATCGAGAAGCTCGGTTCACCTCTCAGCTCTTCGAGCTCAAGCACCTGAAAGTCCTCTCCTTCTTCAAATGCTTCAGCTCAGCTAGCCAAGCCGCCGCCACACTTCCCCAGGAGTGGCAAAAGCTGTCCCAAAGCCTGCAAGTACTGGAGTTCAGATCCAACGACGCCCTCACCGGAACAGTGCCCGCCACTCTCGGCCTGCTGTCGGATCTCCGGTCTCTCGTCTTGGTGGAAAACTCACTTGCGGGGCAGCTGCCTCCTGAGCTGGGAAGCTTGGCGCGGCTGCAACGGCTGTCGGTCTCGGGGAATCAAATCTCCGGAAAGATCCCTCCTCTACTGGGCGACAACCTCGGGGAGCTCTTGATCTTGGATTTGAGCAGGAACTCCCTAGCCGGCCCTCTCCCTCCGTCAATCGGCGCCATGCGATCCCTCCTGAAGCTCGATCTGAGCAGCAACCAGTTGGGCGGGGAGATCCCCGGCGAGCTCGGCGGGCTGAGAAGCCTCACCCTCTTGGACCTCAGGAACAACAGCTTCTCCGGCGCGGGAGGAGCAGGCTCCCTCGGCGGCTTGGCTTCGCTCCACTACATGTTCCTTGCTAACAATCCACTGGGCGGGAATCTCGCAGAGCTCGGGCTGGAGAATCTGAAGAATCTGATCGCCTTAGATCTGTCCAACATTGGACTTAGCGGCGAGATTCCGGAATCAATTGCATCGTTGTGGCGGCTGAGATTTCTTGCGCTGGACAACAACAATCTCAGTGGACAGATCTCCAGGAAGCTTGGAGATTTGCCAAATCTAGCTGCTCTTTACCTCAATAGCAACAAATTGACAGGACAGCTGGAGTTCTCTGGGGAGTTCTATGTGAGGCTGGGGAGGAGGTTTGCTGCCTGGAACAACTCTGGCCTTTGTTACAATTCTGAGCAGGGGAAGCAGATGATCCCTGCAGGGGTGCTGGAGTGCAAGAAGTAAGAGAATCAATCTGCGTGCTACTGTAATCCCTTGTGTTCTATCAGATGCTGTTGCTGATAGAGAATTATAGAACAGGTGTAGACTTGTGAAGGTAGTATATACTAGTGTACAACATTAGTAATGTTTCCGAGTACTCATCTCAACTAAGCGCATCGAAGTTTGATGTTTTTTAAAGTTTCTTATACTTTTATAATTTTAATTTCTTTTTAAATTTTAACTTAGATTAGATCATAATCGTGCAAAATTCTATGAAAATTTTAGCTAAAATAGTTGTAAATATTATTTGTTGTAAATTTTAACTATTAAGGCACTTTAAATTTCAAAAGTATTTCTCAAATATAATCTCAACCACGCCCATAATTAGATTCAGCGCGAGCATTAATTTCTCTGTCCCCATGGGTCATTGTCTCTTAGCTAGATGGGCCATAAGGTCATAAATTGGGCCACGCCATCTTTTTGGAAAAAATCCCGCTGCCCAGGAAATCTTCAGCAACCCCATCACCACCGTTGATGGGGTGTTGAGATTTGTGCTGTGTTCAGCAAGCCCCCATTATCACCGTTGATGGGGTTGCTGAAGGGAAATCTTTTTAATTTTCATATAAATAAACTGAATCGGTTCAATTTCGTTTTTTTTTAAAAAAAAATCTAATTTAGTTTACGATTCAATTATAAAATTTTGGAATCAAATAAATAAATTAAAATTTTAAAATAATTTAAAAATAAATTTAATTTAACTTAAATTCAACAAAACCAAACTAAAATTCGATTCGGTAGCCCGAAAGTTACCTCGAAGGGGCGTAGTGCGATAGCACGTGTGCAAGAACATATTCTCGTTCTTCCATTAATCGAGACACCTCTCAGATTCGGAAACCTCGACTTCCTGCAAATTCTTTAATCAACTGAATCCAATTCCAATCGGAAGCTGTCAGTTCCTGCCAATTTGCTCCTCCGTCCAAGATCCTCCGCAATTATCCAACCCATCGGCGCTCTCTTTAGCATCGAATCTAGTTCCATTTCTCGATCGAAAGCTCGGCTATAAATCCCTAGCGCTGGATCGACTGATAGAGCATCCGGCGAGCGATCCGATCCCAACGCAGCTCGCGGCCGTCGAGAAGGAGGAGGATGGCGTCGCTGAAGGCTGCTAAGCCGGTGGGGATCGCAGCCAAGGCCAGCGAGGCCGCGCCGCCGAAGGCGTCGGCCTCGAAACCGGCGGCCAAGAAGGCGGAGCAGAAACCTAGAGAGCCCAAAAAGAAGGTATGTCAACGATACTAAATCTGCTTGTGAATTCGCCCTGGTTTGAATGCCGACCTCTGTTTGCTGGCAGGGCAAGAGCGGCAGCAAACCGCCTCCGAAAAGTTGAATAGAGAAAGGGCTTCAGATCTGATCTCAAGATACTGAAGATTGTGTTTTTCTGCTTCTTCTTCTGCTTGCTGCTGCTACTGCTTGTTGTGTTAGCTATTGTGATGGGTGTCTGGTAATAAGGTCTAAATATAAGATGTATACGCTTGATGTTTGAGCGAGTTTGTGCCTGCATCATGCTCTGATCTAAATTAATAAAATGGTACTTCATATTTTAGTTTCTTTTTTCTAAATCTTTCTTTTGGCAAATTCAGGAATAGAATATCTTTCTATATCTGTTCAGTGCATATAATTATTTTTTTATATTAATATTAATAATAACATTATATTATTAATATTAATATTAATATATATAATTAGTAATATAATACATTATAATTTAATTGATTTTTGGTTAAAATGTTTTTTTTTAAATTTTATATAAAATTTACATCTCTTGGTTTTTTTATCTCTCTTCTCCCATTGCCGCTTGCACTATACTGCCAAACGTGCCTTATGAACTCTTATGATAAAAAAAACATAATTTTTAGATTAAAAATCATAAATAATTTAGCTAAGATTAGGGGGAACAAAAATTAAATAAAAATTAAATTTATCAAATCTACAAAAAAAATCGGTAATCTCAGTTTGATTATTTTTTTATTGTCCAGTTTTTTTAACGATAAAATTTTGTTTCCATAATTTTTTTTGTTAAATTTTTAATAGCACATATTTTCAATAATGTTAAAATAGATTATTAAAATCAGTAATATTAGTAAAGCACTAATATTACTAATTAATCAAATCAGTAAATTTAATTTAGTAATTTTAATATTTTATATTTTTATTAAGATTTGATAAATTTTAGATTAAACTTAATAATAGATAATTTATTGAATGCCGTGATTCCTCGGTAGTCGCCCTCATGTTTTTTTTTCTTTCACAAATCGACCCATCGTTGATTTTACCTGAAGAATCTACCTTTTAATTGTTCCATAGCCGTCATCTTTTCATCGCTCCCATCTTTCACTCAGAGTCTAGACTAATGTCTCATGATATCAAATCCCCTCGGTCGACACCCTACGGTGACCATAAGTGCAAGCGCGACCAAGTAGGGGTGGCAATTTCATCCGACGAATTCGGATACTCGACCCATTTAGCTAAACGGGTCGGATTTGAGTTTAGGGGTATGAATACCCGTGGGTACTCGATACCCGATTTCAAATAAATATAAATATAATTTTTATATTATTAGGATATAAATAAAAATAAAATAACTATTATATAAATATTTATTACTATTAAAAATATAATAATAATAATAAATAGATATTATATAAATATTTTTATTTTTATTTTTATTTTTAAACTATAATTTATTAAAATAATATAATAAATAATTTATTTTTTATTTAATCGGTACCCGCGGGTACCCGTTTAAATACGCGACCCAGGTTTGGGTCGAGTTCAGGCAGCGGATTTGGGTATCGGATCGAGTTCAAATTTAAGATAAAATCGCAGATACCTGATCCATTGCCACCCCTCCGACCAATCATAAACGACGGACAACTCTCTTCTCTGCCTCCAGGCCCTCCACCTCCGCCGTCTAACTCCCTGCTTCTTCTCTCTTGTCCATGCCGTCGTCGACGAGACCACCTCCAAATTTGACTCTGATTCTTCTATGTCGCCATCCATAGCGAAAAAATAAAATTAATTTTAAGAAGTACACTTTTCTTTTACTTTGTCTCTTCCTAAGCTGTATTCTAATTATACGCACATACTATTGTTAAGATGATTGCAATGAATTTTTATTCCTTACCTGCTCTTGACATTCTCTTTGATGCTCTAGCATATTGTATTTTATTTTATTCTTATTTTACTATTCTATTCTTTGACTAGCATACATATTCTCATTAGTTACCTGTTAAGTTAGATTTTCTTAGAAGAAATTCACAAGCTAATAATTAAAATATTTTTTTCTAAAAAAATACAATCTTATAATATGTTTTTTAATGAAAAATTAAAAGTAAAGAATAAAAACACATAAAATGTTACTAGATTCAATATACTTTTCATTTTTTCCTCTCACAGTTTTTCGTCCAAGAAACTATAGTCTTAGGGAGTATTGCAATAATACTTAGGGCCTATTTTTTTAGAGAGGTAGAAAATTACGGAGAAAGAAATATAAAGGGGGAAAGAAAAAAAAAGGAGAAGAAATATACTCACATGCGTTGCACATGCAAAAGGGGTCAGTGGTCGGCGCTCGTGATGGTGGTCGGCGATGGTGCTCACGACGGTGCTCGCAACGGCGATCGGCGAAGGCGCTCACGACGGCGGTCGGCGCCGACGCTCGCGCTCGCGAAGGCGAGGTAGGAGGCATCGCTCACGAAGGCGCTCGCGCTCGCGAAGGCAAGGAGGAGACAAGACAGGAGGCGGGGAAGGAGGCGAGGAGGATGCCACGAGGAGTCGTTGCACGGAGTGATTTTTGTTTTCTCTCCGATTTAAAGAAAATCAAAAAGGGGAGAAAAATAATTTAGTTTTCTTCCTCTCCAAATTAATCTTTCTAATAAATCAAGAGAAAAAAATACTTTTCTTTCTTTCTTTTTTTTCTCTCCAATAAAACAGGCGCTTAGTGCAAGAATATATTCTCATTCTTCGATTAACCTCTCAGATTCGGAAACCTCGACTTCCTGCAAATTATTTAATCAACTGAATCCAATTCCAATCGGAAGCTGTCAATTCTAATTCTCATTGCACTTTCAAGGTCTTATTTAGGATTTTTCATCGAGACAAAAGATCTTCTTTAAGAGTCATATGATTGAACAAATTTTATTTTGATTAAAATCAGTGCAAGACAAATCAAGCCCGCAAGAACGAAAAATGTAGTTTTTTTTAAAAAAAACCACATACACACACCACACTTATGAATCATAAATTACCTACAACTCTCAATAAATTAAAATGTCAGCAAATCTAGCATTATGATCTTCTGGGTGATTAATTATTTAGCACACAATTAGTAAATATAAAAAGCGTCGCCGATTAGAACCAAGTAGAGAGCTCAAGTCCGAGAGCGACGCAGCCGATCGCCGCCAGCATCCCGACATAGATCCACTTCCAAACTTCCGGGGGCTCCAGAATGGCGAACCCCTTGAAGATGTTCGCAATGGTCAACGCCAACAGCGCGTATCCAACGGTGTGGTGGAACATGTTCCATTTTTTCCTCTTGTCAATCCCCGTCTTCTCCTGCGCCGGCGTCGGCGTCGACGTCGGCTTCGGCTTCGGCTTCGGCTTCAGACACAGCGCCGTTATCTGTTCATGCAAACATCAGTCGCACAGCAGCAGCTATTTCAATCCCAAATCTGGAAACATGTCAACTTTACTTGCAGCGTCGCCAGGGAGAAGATGACAATCCCGATCGTTCTGTGGCAGCTGAACGTCTTGAAGTGCCGGGAGTTGCTCATCAGCTCGATCCCAATCGCCCACGCCGTGGCGCCGACGATGTACGCCGACAGTTGCAGCGACACGTGCACTATAAGCCACTTTTTCTTCTTCTCCCGCTCCTTCGTCTGCGTCTCCGTCTCGCTAGTCCTGCCGCCGCCGCCGCCGCGTGGGCATACCTCGGAGTACCTCTTCACCATGATCCCCAACGGCAGCAGAATTCCCCATCCGATCACGCTCATTACGCCGTGAGCCTGCACGAGTTGAGAGGGTTATAGTTTAATCCCTTGTTTATTAATCGAGAAGAAAGAACTGATCAAATGGCGGTGCCGCCTACAATCCTCTGATTCGCGAGCCCCCGCTCTCGGAATCCTCGCCCGCTGGTGAGATCGATGATCTCGTAGCTGTCGAGGGTCTTCAGCTTCAGGGGATGCATCAGCGGCGCCTGCCCGTCGGCCGCGAGCGAGCCGACCTGCCACGCGTGCGCTAGCCGGGTGACGTTGTAGCCATTGGGGCCAAGGCTGAGCGTGGCGGCCACGGTGATGGCGCCGGTCGCCCCCGAGAGGTTGGCGCGCAGGTTCTCCACCTTGATATCGATGGGCGACGGTTCGAGCCTGCACCCGCGCTTCGTGTTGGCGGTGATGCTGTAGGTATGAACCACCGGCGCGCCGTCGGCACCGATGAAGGCAATGAGGGCGCGCGTGTCAACCATGCCCGGCCGGCGGCCGGGTTTCACCCCCCACGCCACCCACCCGTTGGCCGCCCCGGGCACGGCAGTGAACTCGACGTCCACCGTCGCGTTTCGTTGGGTGGCGTTGGTCTCATAGCTATAATAGCTCCACGCGAGCTCGGCGCCCAGGGTACGGAGTCTCCGGCGGTGAGTGACGTTGGATACCCTCGTATCCAACCGGGACAAGCCGCCACAGCCGCCGCAGGGAGAGGGGGTGTCGAATTGGATCGAGACGCGAAGCAAGGCGGCGGTGACTGCAATAACAAGGAGCAGCGAAGAGAGCAGGGCCACCGCCATCGCTTGAGTTCTACTGTTTCTGGGGCTGGCGTATCGTCTGCTTTTGTAAATGACGCAAATTGTCTGGTTGACTCCTGCAATTACTAGTTCTGTAAATTTCGTGCTTTAATTCAGCATTTAACCGCGAGATTAGATCCAGAAAAGAGATCAAATTTTGATCATGTTAGGGTTATGTTCTTAATCTAATTATGGCTTTTGTGTCCCGAGGAGTGCTTTGTTCCTTTGCGCTTTGCACTAGTGTACGGCTTGGTTCTTTGCCTACTATTTCAGGCATTCTATATTCTACTTTCTTGGAGTTCACTTGGCCAATTAAGAGACAAATTCACACGCAAGACCATGCACCGGAGAGAACTAGAGGTGGCAAACGGGCCGGGCCGGGCCGGCCCGCGGCCCGCACGGCCCGGCACGACGCGGGCCGGGCACGGCCTGAAGGCGTGCCGAGCCAAGCACGGGCACGGCACGAGTATTTTGGCGGTAACGGTTGGAATTTTCGAATTGAGCATGCGTTTTTACCCAAATAGCTCTATAACGGTTTGAAAAAATTTAAAAGTTAGAGATATAATTGTCTTTATGTTATAAAAGTACTATTTTAGCCCCTTTTAATAATTAAAAATACTTTCTTAATCTCTTTTCTAAGTCTTAAGTTTCAATTAGCCACCAAGATTTCGAAGCTCCCTCGGTCTACTCACGTGGAGAAGATCAAGTAAGTAGTAAATTAATTTACTTTTAGTCTTTTATAATGTAATTGTACTTAAATTTAAATTATTCTAATATAAATTTTTTTCATAATTATGTTTAAATTAAAGTTGTTGAAGGCTGAAACCTCAACTTCTTAGTTCTTACTAAGCGATCTTCAAATACGTGATAAGGTAATTTTTTAATGTATAATTTATTATTAGTAAGTATTTAATATTATTTTATAAATTTTTTGGCTAACTTTTAATATTATATGTAGAATTAATAGCGGGATTTAACAATACATGGGATCTTTTGCCATGGGAGCTTGAGGCATTAGAGCACAGACTACTCTAAATCTTTCCTCTAGTTCTTTTGAAGTTTTTAATTATTCTACTGAAGTTCTTAGAAAAGAATTAGCTAAATTTATTGTTTGGGATGAACAACCATTTTCTTTAGCAGAAAATTATAAATTTGAAAAATTTATACATAAATCACTACAACCTAAATATAAAAAAGTAAGTAGACAAACCATGCGTAGGGATGCTATAAAATTTTTTCTGAATATAAAACTAATCTTTTACAAGCTTTAATTACATTAACTTCTTGTATTTCTTTAACATCTGATATTTGGACCAGTAATCATTCTGATCAGTCATACATGTGTATTACGGCACATTGGATAGATAGTGAATTTTTTATACAAAAAAGAATTATTGCATTTAAAATTTTTGAATATCCTCATACCGCAAATGCTATAGTTAGACAATTTCATAGCATTTTACATTCATATAATATAATTAATAAAATTTTTTTAATTAGTTTTGATAATGCAAGTAATAATGATAGTGCAATTGATATATTAAAAAAATTGTTAAATCCAATATTTAATGGTGCTTTTTTTCATATACGATGTGCATGCCATATTCTAAACTTATGTGTTCAAGATGGAATAAGAGAAGTAGATGAACATATAACTAAATTAAGAAATGCTGTTAGATTTGTTACTTCTTCTACTTCTAGAAATCAAGATTTTAGACAAACATGTAAATCTTATGGTTTGTCATATAAAAAATTTAAACTTGATATTAAAACACGATGGAATTCTACTTATGATATGCTAACAACATGTTTTCCATTTAAGGATCCTCTTACATTATTTTATAATGAAAGAATGCCTGATGGAAATATTGAAGAAAATGATTGGGATAAAGCAAAGTTATTACATAATATTTTAGAAATTTTTTATAATGCTAGCACTCATTTATCTGGTGTTTATTATCCTACATCATGTTTAATTTTAGAACATTTAGTTTTAATTAGTGAAATTTTCTCTCAATATAGACATGATGAAAATGTTTTTCAAGTAATTTTTAAAATGGAAACAAAATTTAAAAAATATTGGAAAAATATATCTCCTTTATATTGTTTAGCTTCAATTATGGATCCTAGATTAAAATTAGAGGGTGTTCATATTTTATTAGATGAATATTATAAAAATATGGAATTTGAAGGAGTAGATGAGAAAAAAAAATGAAGTTTCTACCTTATTAGATGAAATGTATAATGTTTATAATTTAAAATTTGGAAATACAATGAATCCAACATCCTCTCAAACTAATGTATCTACTAGTAGTAAAAATATTACAGGAAGAATACGCACAATTTTAAATAGAAAAGGAACATCAACAAGTCGATCTAGTAATTTAAATGAATTAACATTTTTTTTAGAAAATAATCATACATCTTTACTTACAGAAGAACAAATAGATAATTTTGATATTTTATCATGGTGGAGATCACAAGGAAAATCATATCCTGTGGTTTCTGCCATGGCACGTGATCTACTAACTCCTCCGGTGTCTACTGTAGCATCGGAGTCTTGTTTTAGTGCAGGCGGCAGGGTGCTGGACGAGAAGCGAAGCTGAATGAACGAAGCAAGCGTGGAAATGTGTATTTGTCTTAAAGATTGGCTAGATGCTGAAGATCGTCTTCAAGATAAAGGTGGTCATTCAACTTCATCGGATGATGATGAACAAAGTCTTGGAAGTACAAGCGGAAGCGACAATGGATAAACGTTGTAATAAATAATTATAAAAAAAGTTGTAAAAGAGTTTTAGAAAGAGTTGTAAAAAGAGTTGTAAAAAGAGAACTACGTAGACCTGATTCCTTCTTTGAGTGGGGTACGTAGGCAGCCTGTAATGGGTCCGGTCTAAAATATATAAAATTTTAACATTTTTTCAAAAATTTGTGCAATATACATTCTCAATTTCTCAATTTTTTTTTATTTTTTTCATATTTTATATATTTTAATTAAGTAATAATTTACTTATTCAATTAATTTATTTTTTTAAATTTGGCACGCGGGCCAAAGTCGGCCCACGAGCCACAATCGGCCCGTGGGCCAACTTTGGCCCATGGGCCAAATCGGGACGGGCCAAACACGGCCCGCATTTCTCATTTGGCCCGTTGGGCCGTATTTGGCCTGCGTGCCTATGTCAGCCCGCGGGCCGTGCCTAGCCAGCGTGCCGGATCCGTGCTCACTCTCCGGCGGAAGCGTGCCTGTGCCGGCACGCTTAATTGGGCCGCGGGCCGTGCTGGGCCGAAGAAATTTTCTACCGTGCTGTGCCCGGCATAGCATGATTTGAAACGGACCGTGCCAAGCATGACTCACTATGAACCGGGCCGAGGCGGGCCCCATGGCCACCTCTACCCATGGCCACCTCTAGAGAGAACTTTTTTAGGTAAAGGTATTTGCCTACCAAGCTGATGAGAGTCACGGCGAAAATTTTTTTGAAGCAGGTGCTAATGAGATAGCGTGCTGCGATCTCATTAGCACTTTTTTTAAAGTAAAGTTAACATATGCGATATTGGTCAATGTTCTTGGTAACGGTGTATGTTAATAATATCATATAGTTTGACCTCTAAAAAATTTTAATCAACATATATGATATTGATCAATATATACGATCATTATGATAATGTATGTGGATCAATATTGTGAATGTTGATTTTACCTTAAAAAATGTATTTGTGAGATCACAGCACGCTGTCGAGCAGCAGGTTTTCCATATGAGCCGAGAATTTGTAATTCTTAAAACAAATTCAATATTTTATGCAAAAAAAAGTATTAGAGAATTTATTATTACAAAATTATATTTCATAATTTGCTATTATAGAAATATTAGTAAATATTGATTGATGAAGCATTTAAAATAATTGGACCGGATCTTTGGTCCAACATGGTTTGCTTATATGGACTCACGACTGCGCCCATTTTACATTGGGCCCAAAACAATTCTTTTTAAAAGGTTAAAGCGCGAGAGAAGATCCGAGTGCTAGGGTTTCTTCGAAAGAGAAGTAAAACACCCCATCGGCAGGCAGGCTCGCCCCTTGATCGCACGGATGGATCTAGCGGTGGAGGGAAAGGACACGCTGATGTTTGACGACGACGACAGGTGCCGTTTTCGTCAACTCTGTGGACGCCCTTGTTCCATGGAGCAGCGATCCGCCATTCTCATCAACCGATACGGCGTCCAGCACCTCCTCGACGGATCCTCGCTCTACATCCAAAGAGAACCTTCGCTCGTCTTCCATATGAGCTGCATCAGATCATCTCAAGAACCAACATGGAGGACAATCGGATAACGTCTTATATGTAAGACAGAGCGACAGCCCTACTTTTGGGTTCTTGATGCCGAATCATTATCTTCACAAGTATTTTCTCTTCATTTTCGATCATGCTCAGTTTTTTAAGTGTGATACAACTGAACCACAAGAGGAGAAAAGAAATATATGAAGAATAGATTGGTAAGATGCTTTCTGCTGGGTAGTTAGGCTTTGTCATTGGTTGGATCTCTGTAGATGATGAAGATGGATCTCGTCAAGCTGATGATAAAATTGGTGGCGGTAGCAATTGCAACATTGCTGATATTGTATCAGTTCCATATGGTTCAGAAAAAGTCTGGAGGCATAGGGGAATAAAGAGGCGGGGAACAACCCTTGTCGATAAGGAAAGAAAGACTACTTCAGTCGAAAAGAAACTTCCGATGAAATCTGCGCCAGCTAGTTGCTTCTATGGTAGGAGAGATGGAAATGCAAGCCTTTGAAGTTCTATCGAGCTGCAATGCAGTTCCGTTGAATCCGTTCTTACTATTCTTGAATGTGGCTTTCAGGTAATTTTCTTATCCCCTATCATTATCTTAACATGCACGCCATAGGTAAAACCATTCTCATGTTATGCTGATGATTGTGCTTTATGACATTTTTTATCTAGTATTTGAAAAAGGATGAAATGCAAATCTTTATTATTGGTTTTGAGGAAATATTGGTAGAGAGATTCTTAGTTGCATTCTACTACATTGTTAATATTTAGGCCAAGTAACTAAACTCGGAGCGGTACCAAATTCATCCACGTAAATTTACTTGCAATGCTTAAACTCACTCTGACTGGTTGTGTCATGCCCCAACTAATGAGACCACTTAGGGCACGCAATTTGACCTGTTCATATGTTTACATATTCCAAAAAATTTTAATTATTTTGTACAAGTGTCATTTTATTCAAATACCAATTAAACTAGTTCAATTCAATTAACAACTATCAATGTTCAAAATCCGTTGTAACCATGTCTACAGCAATATTACAAGTTTCAAATGTTTATACAACCACTCACAATTTTCATTGTTACAATTCAATGCTACTAATCTAGACACTACCATATATCACTGTTGAACTCATATCACCCAAACTACTATTACTACTACTATCTATTGCTCATTAGGTGTCAGACCAGTATTTGAATCAAGGCTAAAGGGGAGTTAGCAAAATGCTAAGTTGGGATTAAGTAATATGATGTATGATGAATTAAATAGGGTGATCCCTAAAAACATTTTTCTACTATAATTACATGGTTTATAACACATATATCAAAACTAAATATCATATGAAACTAAGTCTAATCACATCCAGAGAGCATTAAGCTAAATGACCAAAGTTCTCCACCCAAGTCACACGCTTGGATAGAGTTGTTCCACCACTAGCTCAAAACGATGAAACAATTGCCCATTAGACCTTTCATTTTGGGGTTCAGTACTGACTACTTTGCTCAATGTCTTGTTGGTCCAGGTTTTCATAAGATGCTTCTTATTATCTACTTCTCCTTGTCTTTTAAATTTATTTTTTTTCCTTTCTATTATTTTCAAATTTTGAAGATCTTTTTGTGCATATGATGGTTTTACACTTGATCTCTGAGCTTTCAGGTAAGTAATTATGCTGACAGAAATTCTCTGATGCACAATATTTTCTTTTACTTATTTTTCCTACGAATGACAAAGGCTGGGTACTTGGTTTTTATCCAATACTATAACCTGACCTGATTGCACATTCTTGATGCTAAACCGTATCTAAACTTGAGTCAGATACCCTAATATATAACCTGAACCTAACTTTGATAGTTAAATAGAAACTTGTGGGGTAAGCAATTTTATATGCACATTTTAATTTTAAGTTCTTCAATATATAATTTATAAATTAAAATATTTTGATATTTATATAATAATTACTTTTATAATTATCTGGTGTAGAATCTTGGAAAATTATAACTTCATTTTTTTAGGTACTCATATTTTTAAACTCAAACCCGACTCATCAAACCTAAGCCTATTCCAATCAGCTAATTGGTTGCTCAAACCCATTATAAATGGCTCAGGTCAAGTCGGGTAACTGACCAACTTTTTTTTTTAATTCCATCCCTTGTTTTTCCTCTCCAAATCTACGTACCTTTTTAGATAGTGATATATTTCAAAATCCATATAACTCTCAAGCATAGATTGACGTCTTTCTAGAGATTATTGTATTTCTTTCCTGCAATGGAATTTTATATTAAATTTTGAACTTCTACATTGTGCTATTTTTTTTTTCTTAATTCCAATCCTTTTTTTACCAGCATTCCAATCCTCAAATTCACTTGAGCTAGTTGTATCCCTTTTTTTGTTGTTATCCTGCACGACGCAGAAGTGCCTCTACATGAGGCCCTTAATCATTTTTATTTAAGCATTTTCTGAGTATGTTTACAATATTTTATTTGCCTTGTAGCAAATTTTTATCTTTGAGGTACATTTGATTGCTGAGGAACTTTGTTAAGATGTTTTTTAGTTGCTTTGGAAATTTCCATGGAGAAATTTTACCTTTTGAGAGCTTCTTTGATAGTGTTAGATGAATAATGCAATTCAATTGCTCGTTTTCCATAATGAATTCCCTTTTTTCGCTCATTGTATTTCTAAAACTTTTGACCAGTTCCTATATTGGTTTTCAGTATATCTTTCAAAATTCCAAATGCAGACATTTCAATATTGGTGAATTTTATTGGGCAATCTCTCAATACCAAGACTTTGGTAATAAAAAATGTCCAGGGATATACAGTAAGCTACTCTATATATATTCCCTACTACAACGTCTTGTATAACCAAGTATTAAAACCTCTGTGATTGTGAAAAAAACTTTTATGAATTATTTCTGTTAATGCACTGTATTTTAAGCATGCTACTACAGCAACACAGATTTTCCTTGTTCAGATCTTTGGACGTTTGATTAGTCTCCAATAGCTTGTTTATAAGTGCTTCCTTCTGATCCAAAAGACCTCTTTTTACCTTAAAAGATGAATGGTTTAATCTAAATAATGTCAAGATAGAGTTATCCCTTTTGTTCTTGTTAGACTTCCAGAATAAAGAAAAATTTACAGGCAATCGGATAACAATAACGAAATGAGGCATGTTTATTGGAGTGAGAAAAAAAGGTTACTCATGATCAACAAGATGTGAATTTTCATCATAATATTCCTTTGATTGGACCTCATCATCTGATTTTGAAACCAATTCCTTCAATGGGGCTTTGTCAACTTTCTTAATCTGGCTACGTCAGCAAACTAAACAAGGTTTAAAAAGGCAATGCATGCCCGCATATATGCAAAAATATTGGTTTGTTCCTTTTCATATTAAATATGTGCTATTACAATTGAATTGTAAATCACAATCCCCGTTCATCCATATATCACATGATAATTTCAAAATGGAATTATATTGGCCTAGTCCCTATTTATCTTTTCATGAATGCAGTTGAGCATTATGTTTGCTTATCGAGTATGTTGTATGTGACAGGTCTTCTAGGCAACTCCTGCCCAGTTCTGTCTAGCAAGTAGGAAATTGATATATTTTTGGCAGAGTTATCTAGCATTGAGGTATGCATCCATAGACGTCATGCCTATATTTAGTATTCAACCTCCTGGTTATATCCTGCTACAATGGCTTTTTAGGCCTTTTGCACAGCCTGCGTAGAACAAGTGAGAAGCAGTAAAAATCAAATCCCTGCTTAGCTCCATTATACGTGTTATGCGATTGCTATTGCATTTATTTAATAGAAGATGCATCTGTTTGTTTGCTTGCTATTAAAGTAGGTCGCCCTTCCTGTTTTCTAGAAGGATATCATCTCTTACTCATCAACTAAAATTATATTGTTTAACATAAATGAAGTATAGGGTGTTCTTACTTTACCAGTTTTCCTCACCCTTCTTTTGATGCTATTCAGTTTTGTATATAGTATGCAAATAAAGCCTGAGGTCAAAGGATGGAACTGCATCATTGAGCTCAAGTCGAATATGTGTTGCTTAGATGGAGATAGGTTCTCCATGGAAATTGAAAAACTGAAAAAGAGATAAAGGCATACATGTACGAGTTAATTGTTAGTATTAGTTTTTGATAGTCCTGTATAAGGATGATCTTGTGTAATTTCGCCTTATGGTTTATGTTAAATGATTTGATTGTCCATAGGTTTGTAATGATTATATGGTTCTTGCGCCTTGATTATGTTACAAATCTTGGTGAATTATAAATGTATTATTACACAAAATATTTCATCGTGTTCTTTTAGTTGTGTTGGTCAATATAAATCTTATATTGCTATTTCTTTGAATCTATTTTTTTTTCTCAATTTTGTAACAGTTCTAATTCGTCCTAATTCTATTTTCCTTTCTACTGTTATTGTTGCTAACCCTAGCAGGCTTCCACTACCTTCTAATCCCTACTCTTTCTCTTGCCTGATTGCCCATCCCCTGCTGCTCACTTCTTAACCTATTATCCCTTTAATCTCTCTCCTATTGCCTTCTTGTTCTTATTTGTGACCATTCCTCTCATCCACATTCACTGATTATTTTCACACCATCTGTGGGCACTCTACTCACGTACATGACCTCCTATCTCCCTATCGAACATGTTATTGTCTAAATCTTTATATGTTTCTTCTTTTTTTGTTTGAATTCAATTATGGTTTTCTCTAGTTTGCTATAGTGACAGTAAGCCGAGCTCTTGTGGCATCACCAATATATTAAGGCTGCCAACTCTAATCTCTAGACACAAGCTAGGACCGCCTCAGACCGGTATAATCTAGTACTGAAATATATTTAATATAAAACCAATTGGTATAGAGCTGAACCATGTATTGGTTTACACTAGTGCCGAGCGGTAAGTGCTAGTCCAGGCTGTTTTTAAAAACCTTGCCTTGATTCTGAGTTCTATCCTCACATCACATGATAGTGGAATATTTTCTTTTCTTATACTCATGCCTCTACTTTTCACATGTTTTCATTCCTGAGGGTAAGAGATCATGTTTTCATTTCATCATTGAGGGTAAGAGATCTGTGCATGGATTAGACTATTCATACATATCTATTCCTCTTAATGTACTTAATGTTCTTATATTTTTTGTAACTGTCTGTTCTATTAGTGTACCTATTAGTGTACTTGCTAAATCTGCACATTGCTCAATGATCTTTTTCTACACATTATATATTTTAGAATTCTTGGAAAAAGTTAACTGAGGACGAGTCATGTCTTGGTAATTTTATGATGACGGGTCCTAGGGACAAGTGATGTCTGGGTAAATTTAGATTGAGTAACAAATGAGGACAAAACTTAGGCCTCGTTTCCTTGTTTCCTTTGAGAGAAACAAGAAAAGAAAGGAAAGCACTGCTTCCCCCCTTTCTTTGAAAGGGTATAAAAAGTGAAGGAAAAGGAGCATATTTTCCCTAGTTTTTGAGTCCGCTGAAATCGGGCAGAAACCATATTTTTCCACCTCTTATTTTCACTCTTCTCCTTTTCTTCCCTACTTCCACGCGACATCCCGCCCCTACTACTGGATAGGGACTGCTGGACGACAGGGAGTGTTGCTTGTTGCTCATCATCGTTTGCGCTTGTTGCTCACTGTGGAAGTTGTCAACGCTCCCATCTCAAGGTTCGACTACTCTTTCTATTGCTAGGGTTTTTTCCCTTTGTTTTTTTTCCCTTTCACTGATTTTTTGACAAGTTTCTTTCTATTTTCTCAAAGATTGTCAGTTCTTCTACTCTTGGTTGTTGTCGACTTTGCCTCTTTTTGGTTGTTGCTGCTAGGGTTTTTATTTGTTGTCACCGACTTTGTATCATTCACCGGAGCTTGTTGCATGCTTTGAACTATTCTATAAAGTTACTATATCTGAACAAGGTTATTAGAATAAGCAAAATGATGATATGCTTTGAACTGTTCTATGAAGTTACTATATCTGAACAAGGAGAATTTGACAGGATATATTTTTAATAACCTAAAAAATTGAGGATTAGCATTTCTGGGGTCTAAAAGTGTTACATTAAAAAAGTAATATGACCTTTTTCAAATTCACCTTAAATTAATAAGTTTTTTTGTTTAATGGGTTTTTCTTTCCAATGAGCGCAACCACTCATTGTTAATTTCCTCTAAAATCAATGAACCTTTGATTAAGAGATCTATACTATGAAATAAAATATAAGACTAAACAATATTATTCATAAACATTGTGAAAATACATGTTTGACATGATACATAAGCGATGAAAGAAAAGAGTTCTTATCAATTTGGATGACTTTGTATTTGTCAAATGTTTAGTCTTGCAATGGCTTATTAGCTATTTGAATCTTGAGTAATATCCGGCCTTGGTAGTGAAATGTTATATTGAGGAGTTATGCCCCGATGACGAGCATTGACGTACACACCTCCCACACAATATTTCATTGATGCGTTAAGACATTGGATATTGAATTTGGAAAAATCATCCGGCTCCAACGGCGTGTTGGATATTTGATTTGAGAAAATATCCGGCTTTACGGCGTCTTGAATAATTTAATTTGGAAAATAACGCAGCCTTGCAGCGTGTTGGATAATTAATTTTAAAAAAAGATAATCAACCTTGCAACGTGTTGGATAATTTAATTTAGAAAATTACACAGCCTTGTGGCGTGTTGGATATTTGATTCGGAAAATTATTCGACCTTGCAGCGTGTTGGATAATTAATTTTGAGAAAAGATATCTGGCCTTACGGCGTGTTAAATATTTTATTTGAGAAAATATCTGGCCTTGCGGCGTCTTGGATAATTTAATTTGAAAAATTATCCGGCCTTATGATGTGTTGGATAATTTAAATTTTAGAAAATTATTTGGCCTTGCGGCATGTTGGATAATTTTTCAAATTATCCGACCTTGCAGCGTGATGAATATTTGATTTGAAAAATTATTCGGTGCGCAATATCATATTGAGGAGCTACACTCCGATAACAAGCATTAACGTACGCTAACTCTCAAACAATATTCCATTCTGATGTGTTAAGATATTGGATATTGAATTTGGAAAATCATCGGCCCTGACGGCATGTTGGATATTTGATTTTAGAAAATATCCGACCTTGCGGCGTTTTAGATAATTTAATTTGAAAAATTACCTGACCTCATGGTGAGTTGGATAATTTAAATTTTGGAAAATTACCCGGCTTTGCGGCATTTAAATTGCTCGGCTTCGCGGTGTATATATGCAATATTTTTTTATCATTACCAATTGTATCTTTTATCAAAAGAGTAACTTTACTCTTTGTACACATCTCAGACACCGACCAAATGTTTGTTGTATGCGAGCCGACGCTAAGTTGCTCGGTGCTTGCGGGCTGCTCCTCAGAATTTGTCGGCCATGCAACAGGATGGAAGGAAGGAAGATTGGCCTTCCTAATGAAGAAGTCGACATGTAAGAAAATTGGGAGCGGTGATCTATGTCGGGAGGCGACGATAGCTGGTGAAGTTATGATGCTATCAAGCTTCCAATGGATGATCCGAGCTGCTCGTTGGAAAATACTGGTGGGAAGCATTCGCTTGAGTCGGAAGAGGGGAAGTAGTGATAATCAGCAGATTTGAATCGGTCTTCTACGCGTGCATTAGAAGGGATGGGCATTTGTTTGTAGCTAGAAGCAGCGGAAAAGTCAACTTGTTATGGCACTTTCCTAGGCGGCAACAGCCTTTAGCAGCGACGTCTAGGTTGAAGAAGATGAGGCGGCGCTAGGGCTAGCATAGGCGATGATCTTTATTGGGAGACAACGAGAATCAGTGAAGTGCTAGTGCTAGTGAGGGCTAGCAAGGTGGCGAGAACCAGTAAGGTGGTAGTGATGAGGGAGAACAGGGGTGGGCGGAGGCGCTATACTTCTAATGACGCATGTCTTCTAATTACGTTGCCAAGCTTCTTGATAGTGCCGTTGAGCTTCAGGTGGCTTTGATAGTGCTGTTGAGAGCGATTGGACGAGCTCGTATTACTTACACCGTGTGTACTTGGACGGATGGAAAGTACAAAGGAAAGGAAAGAAAGAAATAAAGGAAAAATAGATGAATGGAATGTGTTATAGATTTTCTTTCTTTGTGTTTAGTTGGATGGAAAGAAAGTTTGAAGGATTGATATATACACCTTAATTTTTATTTTTTTATTTATATTATATATATGTTTATATATATAATAATATATATGTTTATATATATAATAGCACAAAATTATTAAGTATTAAATATTAAATACGAATGACTACGATGAGGGCAAGGAGCAGCGGCATGAACGAGCAATGACGGTGAGCTCGAGCAGTGACAGCAAGGACAAGTAGTCGAGAAAAGCTCGTGTTGAGCGAGAATAAGTAACGATGTGGTGAAAAGTTAGGTTTGAAGTTAGTAAAGTTAAGCTATAGTTTCAGCTTTCCATCCGATTTGGGCAGAAAGCAAATGGAGGGATTAATGACTAACTTTTCCTCTTACTTTTCCTTCTAAACTATCTATCCGCCCAAGTAAACAAGCCTATATTCCTTTCCTTCCTATTTTCTTTCCTTTCCTTCTAACTTTTCCCCCAAGTAAACAAGGCCTTAGCGATATAGCCTTCTATATTAAGTTGATCAGTAGCATACTCAGTGGGGAAGAGGGAATCTCAATACTTCTCTTTTCTCAACAGTTTCATAGGTCTTTTGTGATTTCTTTTTTTTTTTTTGTCAGACAGCCGATGGATCCAGTGAGGGGAAAGAACTGAGTTGGGTTCGATTTTGCCCTAGAAGAAGTTGTGCTACTGATAAGAAAAGGCCCATCGAGCGACTATAAACGGGATCCAGAAACAGTAGCTGGTTCTGTTGGATTTGTTTTACTTGAAACTTGGTCTGGTAGCAAAATTGATTTCTCTCTCAGTTTTCCTCTTAAGCTTAATTTTGGTAAAAAATTTTTTGATACATGCAAAACTAGATTCGAATTAACAATAAAGTTTAGTGTAGGGTTTGGGATCTCTTCTCGGATTTTTTTTTTTATTTCCTGATACACGGCGGTGGTCAGTGATTTTTGTTGAGTAGAACGCTCTGTTTTGTTTCTTTTCATAGGTGTTTACTTTAATTGAATCCCACCGTGGACTGAAACGAAGAAGTTTTTTACAGATCTTTTGCATACGAGTGACATGCTCTAGTGGATTTCGGTGAGATTCTTTTGCCTGTTTCCTTCTTGCGATACAGCATTGACATCCTCTGGTATTTTTGACGACACTATTTCCCTCTTATAGCAGTGCGTTTCTTTCTGACGGATTTTTGTAAAAAATCATGTTCCTTTCTCATGACATTATAAACAGCAGTGAAACAAAGCGACAGGGACTTTGATAGGTAACCAGAAATTTTTGCTTTATTCTGATGAACAAATTCTGTATCCATTGTATATTCTTTGAAACTCCCTGCTTTTTTTTCCAGCAATACGAGCAGCGGTGAAACAAAACTCAGAGGAATTTGTATATTTTTAAACTCCCTGCTTCTGCTTCTCATAGCAATGCAAACAAGGCAGTGATACAAAGTGGTGGCGGAGGTCTTGCCAAGTAACAACCCCTGTGCCTTTATTCTGATGAATAAACATTATATCCCTTGCGTATTTTTTGAAATTCCCTGCTTCTTCTCATAGCAGCGCAAGCAAGGCAGTGGAACGAAGTGGTGGCAGAGGCTTTGCCAGGTAATTTATTCTCATTCTCCCCTTTTGCAACCTCTGTACATGTATAGTTTTTTTTGCTCTCTCTTTCGCTATTCGTAACCTCTTTTTCTTTTCTTTTATTTCTCTTTTTATTATATTTTTTTATTTTATCACACTAGATAACTTAAACAAAGCGTTAGCCGTGGTGCCAGGATGCCGAGTGCATCTGAGGCCTACTAACATAAAAAAATTTTGCGTACAAAGTAACCAGGGTGCTAGGATGCTGAGTGTATCGGAGTCCTACTAAAATAAAAAATTTTGCATACAAAGTAACCGTGGTGTCAGGATGCCTGAGTGCATTTGAGGCCGAAAATATTAAAATTCATCCTACCCTTCTTTATCTTTGTGCGCTTCTCCTCTTGTGTTTTCGCAGCCTGTTGGCGCCGTAGCTGAATTTTTTTGCTCGACGCCCCTTCTCTTTTATAAGCTATCAACCATAAATTCTGAAATAGTTTCCTTCTTAGCTGTGGTTGCTTGGCGCACCTTTTCATTTGATTTTTTTTTTGTCGATTGTTGTAAGCGACACCTCTGTTTCTTTCCTTCCTAGTTATGATTGCTTCCTTGTTTGCTGGCTATTATCCATTGCCAGCTGTTGCGATACTTTTTTTTTGAAATGTTGCCCTTTATTTTCCCATTTTTTTGCCTTATGAAGCACTGGCGGCCATATTTCCTTTTGCTAATGATTCCTTTTTTTTTGCTCTTCTTTTCTTTCCTTTGGAGTGTTGGGAATTCCCTCCCCCTTTCTTTTTTTTACGAAGCACTGGAATACCAGATTTTCTTTCCTTTTTTTAGCTTCCTATTGATGTGTGAATATGTTTGTGGTCATAAATTTTGATTCTATCCCATGTTATTGATAAAATTCAATGGTTCAATAATAGGAATGAGCATTATCAAAAATGTCATCCTTGTACGCATATTTATGAGACTCTTCCTTGATCATTTGTTTATTTCCTTTTCCATTATCACTGAAATGATTTACTGAGATTTCCTCTAAATATAGCATATCTGAAGATTGACTTAATATGTTGTCTTGAGCATTTCTTATGGATTTTGATTCTATCTCTTTGGAAGTTAGTATAGAATAGTGTACTACCTTGTTGCAGGTTTTCAGCTGCTACAGATTCAATTCAAGATCATACTTTTACACAAGTGATAGATTTGAATGTTTGTTCAGATAAAAGTATGATCTTTGAGTTATGATGAATAAACATTATATCCCTTGCGTATTTTTTGATACTCCCAGCTTCTTCTCATAGCATCGCAAGCAAGGCAGTGGAACAAAGTGGTGGCTGAGGCTATGCCAGGTAATTTATTCTCAATCTGCCCTTTTGCAACCTCTGTACAAGTATAGTTTTTTTATCCTCTCTTCTGCCATTCGTAACCTCCATTTCTTTTCTTTTATTTCTCTTTTTTATTATATTTTTTTATTTTATCACACTAGATAATTTAAAAAACAGCGTTAGCCGTGGTGTCAGGATGCCGAGCGCATCTGAGGCCTACTAACATAAAAAAATTTGCGTAAAAAGTAACCGTGGTGCTAGGATGTCGAGTGCATCTGAGGCCTACTAACATAAAAATATTTGTGTATATAGTAACTGCGGTGCCAGGATGCTGAGTGCATATGAGGCCTACTAATATGAAAAATTTGCATATAAAGTAACTGTGGTGCCAGGATGCTGAATGCATCTATGGCCTAAAAAATTGAAATTCATCATACTCTTCTTTACCTTTGTGCGCTTCTCTTGTGTTTTCGCAGCCTGTTGGCGCCGTATTTAGTGTGTTTTCTTTTGCTCGATGCCCCTTATCTTTTATAAGCTATCAGCCATAAATTCTGAAATAGTTTCCTTCTTAGTTGTGGTTGCTTGGCGTTGCTTTTTTATTTAATTTCTGCTATACTGTCATGTCATTCTAATTGAAAAATACAGGGGCGACATACCAAAGAGCGATGACCAAGATCTTTGATGATTTAATTTATAAATTTGTTGAATATTATGTTGATGACCTAGTGGTTAAGTCACAATCTAGAGTGGAGCACTGTCAAGACTTAAGGACTGTATTCACTTGCATTTGTAAATACATCCTTGAGATGAACCCACTTAAACGTGCATTTGGACTTAAAATTCCTAGGCTTTGTGGTAAAGTATAGAAAAATTAAGATTGATCATTCAAAGGTAAATTCAATCAAGAATATGCCTCCCTGAAGAATCTTAAGGAGCTTAGATCTTTTCAAGGGCAATTGGCTTATATCAGGAGGTTCATTTCTAATTTATTTGGGTGAATTCATCTTTTCTCAAAATTGACAAAGAAAAATGTTCCCTTTGTTTGGGTTGACACATGTCGAAGTGCTTGTAAAAATATTAAGGATTATCTTTCTTGTCCTTTGGTCATTGGGGCACCTGTCATTGGAAAATCACTAATTCAATACACTACAACATTGGAGACTTGGGAGATTTGCTAGCCCAGAATAATGACGAAGGAAAGGAAATTGCTCTATACTACCTTAGTCAAATATTTGTGGGGGCAGAGAACTCATATTCTCTAATTGAAAAATAATGTTTGGTCATAATATTCGCTATTAAGAAGCTAAGACATTATCTCCCCGAGCACAAATTTCATCTTATATCGAGAGTTGATTCTTTGAGATTCCTAATGCGAAAGCCGACTTTGCAGGGCGATTGGTTAAATGAGCAGTTTTGTTGCAGGAGTTTGATATCACATATGTATCATAAAAGATAATAAAGGGGCAAGTATTTGCTGATTTCTTGGCTGCCCATCCCATCTTTGATGATTCTCTCTTAAAATATGACCTTTCAGATGAGGAAATTTTAAATATTGATGCCAATGATGAATATTGGGAACTTTATTTTGGTGAGGTATCTTCAATTCAACCAGCTATTCCCCAAATATCCCAAAAGTGAAATCAAGGATCAGCCTATTCATTACTTCTGAGAAAGGGATATTGCATTATTCCGTAGCTCTTACTATTCCGCACACCAATAATGAAGCCGAATACGAAGCTTTAATTGTCGGGATGCCAATGATGAATATTGGGAACTTTATTTTGGTGAGGTATCTTCAATTCAACCAGCTATTCCCCAAATATCCCAAAAGTGAAATCAAGGATCAGCCTATCCTATTCATTACCCCAGAGAAAGGGATATTGCATTATTCCGTAGCTCTTACTATTCCGCACACCAATAATGAAGCCGAATAAGAAGCTTTAATTGTCGGGCTTGAGTACCGAAGAGCTCGCTTCCCCTCTTTCGACTCTGAGCGAATGCTTCCCACCAGTATTTTCCAGTGAGCAATTCCAATCATCCATTGGAAGCTTGACGACATCATAACTTTACCAGTTGTTGCCACCTCCCGATAGAGATCACCGCTCCCTCTTTTCTTACTCGTCGGCTTCTTCATTAGGAAGGCTAATCTTCCTTCCTTCCATCCTATTGTATCACCGATAAATCCTGAGGAGCAGCCCGCAGGCACTGAGCAACTCAGTGTCGGCGTCGCTCCTCGCCAACATCTTGCATACAACAAACATTTGGTTGGTGTCGGTGTTGAGATGAGTACAAAGTGTAAAGTTACTCTTTTGATAAAAGATATATTTAATAATGATAAAAAATATATTACATACATAATTATCACTGATTTAGTCATTTCAAACATGAATCTATATGGCAAAGTCTTGAATTTAATCGATATCGTGTCTAACTAAAACACATGACTCCAAATAAAATCTTTACTGGAATATACAAATAGGCAGGTAAAAATTCATCTTTGGAGTCACTCCCTAGGTTGATCGTGTTGCATATGCCCGTTTTTAAGACAGCGACAGCTTCAGGATTTTTCAGTTATGTTAGTATGACCCATTTTTATTTGTTGCATCACCCAATATTTAAATTCACAGCAATCGCCAAGTCTATGCCAGATTCTCCTACGATAAGGACAATAGATTAAGTGATCCACATTCTGCTTTTTGGATTATTGGTGGAGGTAATTCTAAGCCGAATTTTATCATATACTGGAGGAGTATCTCGAGCTCTTCTTCATCGAAAAGAAAAGGATTTGGAAGATCATCTTATTCGCTAGTGATTTTCATATGGATAAATTTATTGTTTATGCCAAATGTATTGGTGCCCCTGTTCTGGTTTTGGAGAGTTTCTTATATTGAGAGCGCTTTAACGTCTAAGACAGTAATTTCATTTTTTGTGTTCTTTAACCGTTGACAACGATTCACCCATTGCTCATAAAAATTATCTCTATCCTGTCGCAGGGAGAATAACGACTCCAAAAGATTTAGTTTTGATCCCTTTATTTTTCGAGTTGCTCTTGTAAGACCCGTGGATCTTCAGCTTCATTTTCTCCTAAGGATTCTGGGATAGTAGATATCATTCGACAAGACTATTTCGTAATCTTCATCTTTAGGAACTTATCTCACATTTTCTCGGTGACAAAATGACGAAGTTTTTTGAAGTCGCTTTTCTCTTTTGTCTTAGCTGAAGAGACTGTTTTCTTGTTCTTTTTTTCTTTGAGTGTGAGTTTTTTTTTTCTTTTTTCTTTTATTTTTCCTTCATAGGCAGATGTGACCTTGTTGATACGCATTGCAGTGTCAAAGGATCTTTCCGTACAATGACTGACATTTGTCTCAACTTTTGTAAGAGTCGCGTAGTCTTCTTTAATATCATGATGTTCTATTTTTCATCTTTTGTTGGTGTTAGATCTGAATCTTTTGTTTTAAAAATATTGGTTTGCTCGGTTGGGGTGTTATTCTATACTTGCTTTGACAAAGTTATCTTCTCCGACTTGTATTGTCTACCCACCCAATCATTGAACACATAGCAATCCTCTATCGTGTGCCAGCACACGATGGTAAGGACAAAACTTTGGATCGTCGGACTTATTAACTTCTTCAGGGTGTTTTGATTCTGATAGCTGCAAATCATTTTTTAGAGCATATTTAAAAATTTTCATTATTTTCTCTCTTAAAAGAGTAAATTTTAGTTTCTCTCTCTTCGATGGTCACCAATTTGCCTCAACTATGCATGTATTGTGAACCTCCACCCTTTGCCCCTGTTAGTGACACTTTATAAACGACCTTGTGATCATATCTCTTTGGTTATTCCCTTTTGAACTTTGGATTTTGCGTGTTTAAAAAGGTCTGAGTTTCTAAGGATGTTGTTACTTTGACTAAAAGGGAAGTAAAAGAGTTGGTGATAGATCAGCTGAAACACTTGGAAGAAAATAAAATTGATCAATAGAAGAGGCGAGAGAGATCTTATCTCTGCATATGATAATATACCTTATCCCAAAGGGTACATTGTACCACATTTTAAAATGTTCAATGGTATAGGGATCCCCGATCAGCATCTAGCCCACTTTGTTGCAACTTTTGGGAATATATGAAGTAAGATGCTTTATTACTTTGTCAATTTCCGCAAAGCCTTTCAGGGGGTGTCTTTGAATGGTATTAGTGCTTGGAAAATGAAATCATTAGAATCAGACCGATATGGAGGAGGCCTTCCGAATGAAATTCTCTTTATTAAGCGATAAAATTATGAAATTTTCAGTGAGGTAATTTATTTAATATTTCTGTTGCTTTTCTCACTTTTAGCAAAACTTTATTTATGCATCATTTTTTTTTTGCCTTCATAGCATATGGCTTTTCTGTGGTCTCGTCGTAATCTTATGCTGTTAGATCAATCTTATGATGAGACAATTATAGTGTATATAAAAAAATATAATCGTTTTGGTCATTTCAAAGTAGCATGGCATGAGTGGCGTGATATTATGTTAGAGGGAAAGGATGTATTTCATGGTATGATTTCTCATCATCCTCCCATCCATTCACTTTTTAAAGGGCACAAATCTAACTTAGCGCTAGAAAGTAAATGCTGGACACCATTAGAGCGCTGTACTATTGAGACAAAGAACCAAAAGTCTCTTATCCTTGATCATGGCTGAGCTTTCGTTTGTCTTCAACCTCTCAGAAAGACAATTTACCAGGAATCAACTCCTTTCTTAGGTTTAAAGATGGTTTTTGAGTGTGTTCCCAAATGGGAGCGTATTTCGCATTGATTTTTTAGCGTTATGTTACTTTATTGGAATTTTCTGTTATACTGCGATGACCAAGATTTTTGAAGACTTAATCCACAAACTTGTTGAATGTTATGTTGATGACCTAATGGTTAAGTCACAATCTAGAGTAGAGCACTGTCAAGACTTGAGGATTGTATTTACACGCATTCGTAAATACAAACTTAAGATGAACTCACTTAAATGTGCATTTAGAGTTTCATTTGGAAAATTCCTAGGCTTTGTGGTGAAGTGTCGGAAAATCGAGATTAATCATTTAAAGATAAATTCAATCAAGAATATGCCACCTTTGAAAAATCTTAAAGAGCTTAGATCTTTTCAAGGGTGACTAGCTTATACTAGGAGGTTCATTTCTAATTTATTCGGGCGAATTCATCCTTTCTCAATATTGACAAAGAAAAATGCTCTCTTTTTTTGGGATGACACATGTCAAAGTGTTTTTAAAAATATTAAGAAATATCTTTCATTCCCTCCGGTCCTTGGGCACCCGTCCCTGGAAAATCACTAATTCTATCCACCACAGCATTGGAGACGTCTCTTAGAGCTTTGCTAGCTCAGAATAATGACGATGGATAGAAAATTGCTCTATACTACCTTAGTCGAATGTTTGTGGGGACAGAGAACTCATATTCCCCAATTGAAAAATAATGCTTGGCTTTGATATTCGCTATTAAGAAGCTAAAACATTATCTCCTCGAGCACAAAGTCTACTTTATATCGAGAGTTGATTTTTTGAGATACCTAATAACAAGGCCTACTGTGACAGGGCGATTGGCTGAATAGGCAAGTATTAGATGATTTCTTGGCAGCCTATCCTATCCTTGATGATTCTTCCTTAAAATATAACCTTCCAGATGAGGAAATATTAAATTCTGATGCCAATGATGAGTATTGGGAGCTTTATTTTGATATGACATCCTCAATTCAACCATCCATTCTCGTAAATATCCTAAAAGTAAAATCAGGAATCGGCCTAATATTCATCACTTATGAGAAAAGGATATTATATTATTCCCCAGCTCTCACTAATCCGTACATCAATAATGTAGCCGAATATGAAGTTTTAATTGTCCAGCTTGAGCTTGCAATTGTGATGAATATTAAAAATTTGCATATATACTGAGATTTTTGACTTGTTATTAAGCAAGTAACAGACAAATACAAAGTCAAGAAAATAGAATTATGTAAATGTTACACAAAGCTGTGGAAGATGCCATACATCACTTTGGCTTGTGTGACCAGGCTGCTAACGATAGAGCAGATGCATTAGCAAAATTTGCTAAAGAGCTTGCCGGACCATCCATTGGTCAAATCAATATCACAATTAAAAATAGAAAGTTAATTGCACCTACTGAAAATGATATCATTTATGAGGAAGAAATACTAATGCCAAACACAATTGCCCTTACGCAAGAACGTGATTGGAGGGAACCATTATTAAACTATTTCAGAAGTGGTATCTTACCCGAAGATATAACCCAAAGGACACAATTAAAAGAGTGAACTTTTGGGTATACATTTGTAAATAATACGCTATATCGCCGATCATATAAGCAACTCTGGCTTAGATGCATTGCTATGGATGAGATCACCCATGTATTACGTAAAATCTATTCTGGCCTTTGTGGTGCTCATGAGTCAGGACCTAAGATGTATTGTAAGATTAAGAGATTAGGGTATTATTGACCAAGCATGATATGAGATTGCATAAGGTATGCAAAGACTTTCCATTTATGTCAAATGCATGAAGACTTAAGGGCATGTATAAAGAAATGTCTGGTCTTAGTCCAGAATTTCTTTTGCTAACAGTGTTGTCAATTTCTTTTGCTAACAATGTTGTCAATTTCTTTTGCGAAAATATATTGTGTCGGTTTGGAACTCGTAAGAGAATTATATCAGACAATGGATGTATAAAGAAATGTCTGGTCTTAGTCCAGAGGTCGTCTAAACATGGTGAATATCTTGCTAGTGATTTTGTAGTAAGAAGAGAATATCAAGGCTTGTGCTTGCAATAGAGATTCACAATTTGCAATTCCTGCACGTTCATCAAACGATAGTAGGATTAGAAATGTGAAGTCCGTTCATAGCTGACAGTTTGCTAATAACTGTAAGCTGTGTACACAAGTGACCAAATTGATCATAATTAATTGTCAGTAGGATCAGAAATATCAAGTCTGTTCATAACTGGCAGTTTGCTAAAAACTGGTAGCTCCTTACACGAGCATTGATCCTAGTCAAATGGCAGAAGTATCAAAGATATCAAGTTCGTCCATGGCCGTTGGCAATAAAAAAAAGCTTTTAAGCTCCTATTTGATGTTCATGAAGGGACAGTCCTAGCTATTTTTGCTAGCTCAAATGCTTGAAAACAATGAAGAAATTTTTTAGAGCGGAATACCCCAGAGACAGCTACACACGCAGATGGTTGGAAGTCTATCGACAATTGTTCAAAAATTTCAATGGTCCACGCAATACGTTGATGGAGGGCAATGAAGTGTGATAAAGATCTTGTTTTAAGTAAGGGTACCCCTTTTAAATAAAATAAAAAAGTAAAGATTATTTTATGAATTTCGGTTGAAAGATCCTACTGTGCAAATATGGTGTGTAACTTTGCCAAATGAACATAGCACAACGCAAGCTGCTTCCTCATGTACAAATGAGGAATTTCATAGTAATTATCATCAATGATTCAAAATGATATGTAGCTCCGAAATAAACTCATTTAGAGAATTGTAAAGCCAAGAACAGTTTGTAAGCCACTTTATTTGGTTTTATTATTGTCGAACATAAGAGTTATCTTTACTCTCTTCAATATCTAAATATAATACATAACTCTGCAAGTAAAGTATTTAGCCGCTCAGGCATAACATAATAGGAATGATACTTAATCTCAATCAATACACCTAACAAAGGAGCTATACCAAATAAAGGACCACAAAATAGCATGTGAGCTACAATAAACTCCCTGTAAGCAGGTATAATATGGACATGTTCAACATGAATAATAAAAAAATCTCTTAAATTTAATCAAGATTATTTTCAGTCAAATAAAACAAAAACAATGGGCCGATTACAATTCAAATCAGTGTGCAAATTACAATCCAAAATCAAAGTAAATAGTAAAATAAAGAATGACAATGTGAGCCTAATACAAAGACTCCAGAATTCAAATACATGATGTAGAATGAAATCTGTTAAAACTCCTTGATGATATCCTGGAGAGCAAGTTTTTGTTCTTCAAAAGAAGAAGCGAGTTTATTGCGTTCAATTTCATCGGTCTCATGCCGTGTTTCCAGATAAACTAGTTGGGCCTCATATTTCTCAATCAATTCTGAATTCGCCCTTTGAATATTTTCAATATTCTTCAAGTTATCTTCTTGTTCTTGCAGGCCTGAAATCATTAGACACTTTTCTGATAAGAGCTTTGATCTCTCCTCATCAATCTACTTTACTTGTGTATCAATTTGTGCAATTCTGGTTCTGATGAATTCACAAAATGCTATGGAAATGCTTCTTCTGCCGATCAATGCATCCTGCAGAGAGTGCAAATCCTGTAGCACCGCTTCCTCGTTGCTTATCTGGGAATCAATTTCTAAAGTATTTAAGTCTTGTGCAGATTAAATTTGTTTCAAAATAGTCAAGATTTGTCTACTTAAATTGCCTCAAACATCCAACAGTACTCCAAGACCAGCCAAGGCGTGTGAGATGCTATTTGAAGAAACTAAAAACTCGTCTACTGAAGGAAATTAACCTTGGTATGAAATATCTTCAAATAGTCCGATATTAAAAATGAAGCAGCTCGTTCCAGTGAAGGGTGAATTGTCTCTGGAATTTGAGAGGTGATAATGGTGTAGATCTGCCGTGAAGTACTTGGCACGGACCTTGGAACCATTGCTATTTTAATGAAAGAAAGTAAAAATGTTGAATTACATAAAAAAAGGGCGAGGGAAAGAGATAAAATGTTCCCATCGTTAAAGTTGCTTTTATCTCCTGCAGTTATTTCTTGAATACTTGACTCATGCTCTGAAGTGCTACTGCTTTAATTGATACAATGAGATGGCAGACTGCATATAAGTAAAGAGTACCATTTTTTAGAAATTTTGCATCCTTACTTAAACCTCCTAAGTACTTGACATGGATTTTGAATTAATAGTTATTTTAATACCATAATAAGAATGAAGCATGCACCTGCTTGATAATAATATCAAATTACACGTATCAGACAAATTAGGAAAGAAAGTTAACGTGGTTAGGAATCACAACACCTTTTGCATCAAGCTTATGAGTGCTTGATACAAGCTATGTAACGGCTGTTGTTTCAATACAATGATAGAACATGTTGAATTACATGTAAAACAAAATAAAATGAAGAAAAAAGAGGAGTTTACCATTGCCTGGAAGCTTATCCCTCCACAATAAACTCGCAGGCATGTGATGTAAATTCTAGAGTATCCTTATCCCTTGTAAGAATAATTGGAATACTTAAAACAATAATGTAAAATAAAAGAAAGCATATGATGTTCTTTGATACACTTATGACAAGAAACCTCAACCTCGTTAAGAAGTTTATGTTATTACATATAATTCAATATGTTGTCATTATATTGAAACATCAGCTGCTACGGAGCTTGTATTAAGCACTCAAAAGCTTGATGTAAAAGGTGGTATGATTTCTGACCACGGTAACTTCTTTTCTTGCTTTGTCTGATACGCATAATTTGATATTATTATAACATCTTCACAGTAATTATTTTAGAAGTGTTAAGTACTGAAGATCTTGCTATAGATAGGTAAAACCTTCCAAACACTGGTAATTGTTCTTTGTGTCAAGTAATTTTCATATAGAATGCAGATTTTCAAGCATGTGCATGCTTCATTCTTGTTATGATATTAAAATAACTATTATTTTATAATCCATGTCAAAGTGCTCTGGTGGTTCAAGTAAACGATGCAAAATTTTCAGAGAATGGTAACTCTCATTTTGGTTCTTTACTTTTATGCTGTCCGGCTTCTTATTGTATCAATTAAAGCATAAGACACTTCAGGGCATGCGTCAAATATTCAGGAAATAACTGTAGAAGATAAAAGCAGCTTTAACAATGATAACATTTTATCTTTTTCCCTCCCTTTTATTGTATGTAATTCAACATCTTTACTTTCTTTTATTAAAACTGCAACAGTTCCAGAGTCCGTGCCAAGTGCTTCACGACAGATCCACACCGTTATCACCTCCCAAATTCCAGAGGCAATTTGCCCTTCACTGGAATGAGCTGCTCGATTTTTAATATTGGACTATTGGAAGACATTTCATACCATAGATACATTTCCTTTAGTAGAGGAGTTCTTAGTTTCTTCATATAGCATCTAACACGCCTTGGTTGGTCTTGGAGTGGTGTTCGATGTTTGGGACAGTTTAAGTAGATGAATTTTGACTATTTTGAGACAAATTGAATCTGGACAAGGGTTTAGTACTTCAGAAATTGAATTATCTAACACGTCGCAAGGCCGGATAATTTTTTAAATTATCTAACATGCCACAAGGCCGGTTAATTTTTTAAAATTTAAATTATCCAACACACCATGAGGTCGGGTAATTTTTCAAATTAAATTATCCAAGACGCCACAGGGCCGGATATCTCGGAGAATGACTAACACTTCTGCGAATAGCAAAGCACAGATGCTATTTTGGAACACATGCAGAGGCCATCTCTAAACCTAGGAAAGGGGTTGATTCCTAGTAAATTGTCTTTCTGATAGGTTGATGACAATCAAAAGTCAAGGCCACAAATCAAGGATAAGAGATTTTTGGTTTTTCGTCCCAATGGTATTGCGATCTAAAAAATCGTCTGTAGCTACCAGAGTGAAAACGCCTTGAAGAAGTTTATAAGTCCGACGATCCTAACTTTTGTCCTTGCCATTGTGTGCTGGGGCACACGATAGAGGACTGCTATTTGTTGATTCAACGAGAAAAGCGATCTCATAAAATATATTGATTCACTTGAAGAGTATGAGCAGGATATACCGGGGCTCATAAAACTTCATCATTTTATCACTGAAAAAATGTGGGATGAGCTCCTGGAAGATGAAGATTACAAAGTAGAGTCTTGTCGAACGATATCTACCATTCTAGAATCCTCAGAACAAAATGAAGCTGAAGATCCACAGGTCATACAAGAGCAACTCAAAAAATTAAGAGAATCAAAACTAAATTGCAAGGTGAAGGAAAAGTGTTTTCATGAGATTCCGAATTGACAAAATGTAATATCCAATCAATAATAGAGACCACCCAGAATGTCGATTTGATAACTGATAATAATGATAAAAGACTGCTTTGAGAGAAGAAGAACATCAAAACTTCCCATAAGTAACTTCGCCAAAAAGCGTTTTCTCATCAGGGACATGCCCATCATATCAAATCCCTAATATTGGAAGTCCAGATATTCATCCAAAATGTCTAGGAAAAAAATTTTCATCCAAAAGATAGCAAGTATTAGATACGGGGTTCCAGTGCTCCAAAATGTCTTTCAATAAATTCATGTCATATTCATAATTAAAAATTAATAAAATGACAATTTTCACTATTCCAGCCTTTCAAAGCATTTTCTCTTTCACTGTGAAGGATATACCGAGTCCACTCTATATAACCCGGATAATGTCTAACACTTTCGCGAATAACAAAGCGCGGATGCCATTTGAGAACACGCTCAGAGGCTATCTCTAAACCTAGGAAAAGGGTTGATTCCTGGTAAATTGTCTTTCTGAGAGGTTGAAGACATAAATTAAAGTTAGGGTTATGATCAAGGATAAAAGACTTCTGGTTCTTCGTTCCAATTGTACTGTGCTCTAATGGTGTCCAGCATTTACTTTCTACCGCTAAGTAAGATTTGCGTCCTTTAGATAGTGAATGGATAAGAGGATGATGAGGAATCATACTATGAAATACGTCCCTTCCCTCTAACATAATATCGCGCCACTCATGCCATGCTACTTTGAAATGACCAAAAAAATTATATTTCTTTATGTACTCTATAATTGTCTCATCAGAATGTTGATCTAACGGCATAAGATTACGACGAGACCACAGAAAAGCCATATGCTATGAAGACAAAAACAAAGATGCAAAAATAAAGTTTTGCTAAAGGTGAGAGAAAAAGAACAAAAATATTAAATAGAGTACCTAATTGAAAATCTCATAATTTTATCGTTTACTGAAGCGAATTTCATTCGGAAGGCCTCCTCCATATCGGTCCAAGTTCTGATGACTTTATTTTTCAAGGAGTAATACCATTCAAAGGTAACTCCTGAAAGACTTTGGGGAAATTGCCGAAACAATAAAGCATCTTACTTCCTATATTCCCGAAAGTTGCAACAAAGTGGGCTAGATGCTGATCGGGGTTCTCTATCCCATTGAACATATTAAAATGTGGTATAATGTACCCTTCGGGGTTAGACATATATCATACGCACAGAGATAACTAAGTAGATAAAAACATATATCAAAAAGCCTTACTAGGGGCATAAGCTAAATTAATCTTTTACTCCACCATTCATACGTCAATAATTCGGGTAACATTGTTTATTGGCTTCTTAACATTTCATGATAATTATACATTCACACCTACGCGTACTTAGCCTTCCCTAAGTGGCCTCATGCCTAACGGGAAGTTTTCTTACGCCAGTTCTTTTATGTATGAAAATCATTGGTGTAAAAAAAACTAATTAAAATGAAATCCTATAACTATTCATTTCATCAATCCATGATTGAAGATTAAGATAGCTTAAGCCCGTTCAGAACCACTACTCACACATGGCAAACAAAACCATTATAAAAGATGATATATATTGATATTGGTATATCTTACAAAAACAGATAAGCAAGATAATATGAAGACTAATTAGAAGCTTATAAGCCTACAAACTAAGAATTTACAATTATACTAGAGGAGTAGAGAGCTTCACAAGACTACTTCTTGCTAGTAGTTGCTTGACGATCCTTTACAATTGCTCTACATGGGTATTTATAAGGGGTTTGGAAGTTGCCTTGGGGCTTTGGAGCTTCCACATGCCTTTTTGCATGCCATTTAGATAAAGTCTTCTTGCATGTCATTTAGATATGTGTCTTGTTGCATGTTTTTTGGATGGTGTCATAGATGATGTCATATCTTGGATGGTGTCATGGATGATGTAAGTACATCCACTGTCCCCATAAACTTCTCTTTTATTAAACGCCTTGAGTTGTTGGAGATGCTTTGTGCATATGGGTTCGTGGTCAATGAGGTTCGGAAATGAGACATATAAACTGGATCGAGGACGATCTAAATAGACCTTCATATTTCGATTTTCATGTAAGAGGATGTATTTTGTTACCTTTTTGGAGATCATCATACATCTTCAAATCTTCAAACTTCGGAACGTGTCATATGTCGCCAATTTATCTATAGTTTCTTCTAAGAAATGACAGGTGTTCATGTAGGGTTTTGCATAACTTACGATTATAATCATGATCTCATACCTGCTTCGGTCTGGAAAACTAGTTTCATATCCAGGACTTAACTTATCGGAAAAACTCTTAGATTAAGAAAACTAGATCTTTTTATCTGTCTAAATAGTCTTTTAACTACCTATTGAAGCTGCCAATTATCAGTAATTTTTTCAATCTGATATTCTTCCTGCAAAATTATCCTTGGCTAGTGGTTTTGTATTTTGTAAAGGCAGGGGGTAAAGCTAATATACTAGCAGAGGTAGCATTGGTGGTTGGGTCCGTTGGCTAGTGGGAGAGAGAGGTGGCATATTAAGTGTTTTTAGAGTTGGAGTAGGTAACAGTGATGGAGATAATTCCCTGCTAGTATATTAGCTTTACCCCTTGCCTTTACGAAATACGGAACCACTAGCCAAGGATAATTTTGCAGGAAGAATATCAGATTGAAAAAATTACTGATGATTGGCAGCTTCAATGGGTAGTTAAAAGACTATTTAGACAGATAAAAAGACTTGATTTTCTTAATCTAAGAGTTTTCCCGATAAGTCCTAGATATGAAACCTGTTTTCCAGACCGAAGCAGGTATGAGATCATGATTACAGTCATAAGTTATGCAAAACTCTACATGAACACCTGTCATTTCTCAGAAGAAACTGTAGATAAATTGGCGACAGATGACACGTTTCGAAGTTTGAAGATTTGGAGATGTATGATGATCTCCAAAAAGATAACAAAATACGTCCTGTTATATGAAAATCAAAATATGAAGGTCTATTTGGTTCGTCCTGAATCCAGTTTATATGTCCCATTTCTGAACCTCATTGACCACGAACCCGCATACACAAAGCATCTCCAACAACTCAAGGCGTTTAATAAAAGAGACGTTTATGGGGACAATGGATGTACTTACATTAGCATCCACTTATGTTATCCAGAAGATCCAGAGGATGATGAGAATGGTTACCTGACGGAAAACCCTACTACAGCTGTAAATATTGCAAACGCTATGGAAGCATAAAAAAGAAAAAGGGAGATAAAAGAGATGGTGACTATCTCAACAAAGTCATATTGGTTATTTTTAAGACCAATTAAAACATGTTTAACAGTTAGTCCTCTCAAACGGCAGAGGTAAAGACACACCAAGTTCGTTGACGGTTGTCAACTTACCAAAAGTTGAAAAGTCCCTTATACGGACAAATGTATATATATATATATACATATATATATACATATGTATATGTATATGTATATATATATACATATATATATACATATGTATATGTATATGTATATATATATACATATATATATACATATGTATACATATGTATATGTATATATATATACATATATATATACATATGTATACATATGTATATGTATATATATATACATATATATATACATATGTATACATATATATATACATATATATATACATATATATATATATGTATATATATATATGTATATATAATGCAAGAAAACATCTCCACAATTTGAAGACATGACATCATGATGACATCCATATAATCCAAAGGATACTTCATATTCATGCAAGAAGATATCTTCACGTGAAGGTTTGAGGACATGACATCATCCATGACACCATCTAAGATATGACACCATCCAAATAACATGCAAGAAAACACCTATCTTAATGATATGCAAGAAGACACCTATCTAAATGGCATGCAAGAAGACATGTAAAAGCTCCAAAGCCCCAAGGCATCTTCCAAACCCCTTATAAATACCCATGTAGAGCTATTGTAAAGGATCATCAAACAACTACTAGCAAGAAGTAGTCTTGTGAAGCTCTCTACTTCTCTAGTGTAATTGTAAGTTCTTAGTTTGTAGGCTTGTAAACTTCTAATTAGTCTTCATATTATCTTGCTTATCTGTTCTTATAAGATATATCGATATCAATATATATATCATCTTTTATAATGGTTTTGCTTGTCATCCGTGAGTAGTGGTCCTGAACGGGCTTAAGCTATCTTTAATCTTCTCTCATGGATTGACGAAATGTATGGGTATAGGGTTTCGTTTTAATTAGTTTCTTTTCATCAATGATTTTCATACATAAAAAAACCGGTGGAAGAAAGCTTCCCGTTAGACATGAGGCCACTTAGGGAAGGCTAAATACGTGTAGGTGTGAATGTATGATTATCATGAAATGTTAAGAAACCAATTAACAATGTTACCCGAATTATTGACATAAGAATATTGGAGTAGAAGATTAATTTTGCTTGTCCCTAGTAAGGCTTTTTGATACCTACTTTTATCTGCTTAGTAATTTGATTAGTATAATCTTACTTAGCCCCACGTTACTTTATATTACATTTGTCTTATCCAAATGTTAACTAATTTACCATTTCTTAACATAATCATAGTAAACATGTTAGCCTTTTGTCATATATTTTTATCTAAATTTTATCTCTAGATACTATTAGTTGCAATAATTTTAATAAAGTTTTATCATGTCTTTCTTAGTTAGGATTATTTACGCTTTATATTAAGATCCTTACACTTTCAATTTGGTATCAAAGTCCAATCTAGAATGAGGAATTACTTTAGTAAAGGGGATAAGTTTAAAATAAATAAGTTCATATATGATATTAGCAAAACTATTAAAGACCATAAAAATTACAAAGACATAGAATAAGACTCCTTTATCTTAAGATGCCAATATAGTAAAGATCAGATAGTTCGTCTTAAAAATTGTATAATAAAAATTATAAAAATACTATATGGAGTAACACATTGAAAGGTGGCAGTGACAGCCGTCTCACCGTCGCGCCGGCAGAGATACTACATCGATTGTATCTTCAGGCAACCATCCGAAAAAAGTGTGCGCGCCAAAGCCTGGAAATTTGCCTAAGGGCAGACCTACGTTCGTCTCCGGTTCTTTCTAATTCTCTATTTATTGTTCTTAGATCTGCATGATTATTTAATTTATTATTTGATTTACAGCACATGCGTAAGACAATTATTAGAGCAAGTCTAGGCTGTGGGGTTGTTGATTTCAACATTAACAACTAGATAGCTTCTTTTCTTTATACAAATAATATTTCTACATTCCAAAAGTTAATCATCCAAGTGGTGAAACTTGAGCAGACGAACCCTCAGGCCTTCTTAAATACGCACAATCTAAAGTTCAAAATTGAAGAGCCAAAGAGAAATGATCCTAAGCTTGTTTATGTAATCGTCGCTAACAAGGGCAAAAGGGTGGAGGTTCACAATACAAGCATACCGCGAAATGAAAAGGTACCAACGCTTAGCGAAAATAGTTGAGGCAAGCTAGTGACCCTCAAAGAGAGAAAAAACAAAGTTTCCTCTTTTATGAAAGAGAAAATAATGAAAATTTTTAAAGATACTCTAAAAAATAGTTTGTAGCTCCCATAGTTGAAATACTTTGAAGAAGTTAATAAGTCCGACAATCCTAATTTTTGTCCTTACCATCAGTGTGCTGGGTACACGATAGAGCTCTGCTATGTGTTCAAAGATTAGGTGGAGAGACAATGCAAATCGGGGAAGATAATTTTGTCAAAACAAGTATTGAATGACACCCCCAACCAAGCAAACCAATACTTTTAAAACAAATGATGCAGATCTAGCACCAACAGAAGATGAAGAATAGAACATCATGATATCAAAGAAGACGGCATGACTCTTACAAAAATTAAGACGAATGCCAGATATTGTATGAAAAGATCCTTTGTCTCCGCAATGTGCATCAACAGGGTCGCATCCGCCTATGTATGAAAAACAAAAGAAAAAAAAAAGAACTCACACTCGAATAAGAAAAAAAACAAGAAAGTAGTCTCTTCAACTAAGATAAAAGATAAAAGTGACCTCAAAAAATACATTGATTCACTTGAAGAGTATGAGCAAGACATACTAGGGCTCATAAAATTTCATTATTTTAGCACTGAGGAAATGTGAGATAAGCTCCTGGAAGATGAAGATTACGAAGTAGTGTCTTATTGAATGATATCTACCATCCTAGAATCCTCAAGACAGAATGAAGCTTAGGATCCATTCGATATCTACCATCCCAGAATCCTCATGACAGAATGAAGCTTAGGATCCACCAATCTTACAAGAGCAACTCGAAAAATTAAGTGGATCAAAACAAAATCTTTTGGAGGAGTTATTCTACCTGCGACAAGACAGAGATGATTTTTATTAGCAAAGGGCGAATCATTGTCAGCGGTTAAAGAACAAAAAAGGAAATCGCTGTCTTAGACGCTGAGATGCTCTCAATACAAGAAACTCTCTATCCAAACCAGAACGGAGGCATCATTACATTTGGTATAAACGATATTATTCATATGTAAATCACCAGCGAAGAAGATTATCTTGCAAATCATTTTCCTTTTTTCCTTTCGATGAAGAAAAGCTCGAGATCCTCCTCTAGTATACAATAAAATTCGGCTTAGAATTACCTCCACCAGTAATCAAAAAGCAGAATATGTGGATCACTTAATCTATTGTCTTTATCATAGGAGGATTTGGCATAGACTTGGCGAATGCAGTGAATTTAAATGTTTGGGTGATACGAAAAATAAAAATAGGTTATCTGACCATAACTGAAAATCCTGAAGCTTTTGTTGTCATGAAAATGGGCATCTGCAATACGATCAACCTAGGGAGTACCTTTGAAGATGAATTTTTGTCTGCCTATTTGTATGATGAGGCACGTACTGCCCAAAATAGTAAGCAAGGAAATGAGTCCTGTCAAATGAATCTCAGGAGTGACAAAGTCAAAGAAAAAGAGAAACTCAAGGGTAAGTAAATTGAAACACAAAAAGTAGATGATAATTCGGCGCCTCCAGTAAAGATATCTCCTCATGAGTACAATATATTATCACATTTGAGAAAAGTTTATGCTCTTTTCAGCATATATGATGTTTTGATGATGTCACAAGAATTAATAGATGTCCTTATCTATGCCCTTCAAAACCCTCAGAAATTCTAGTCATTTTCTGTAGGGGCAGATATAAAAGGGACATTACATGCATATACGACACCATCCATCAGTTTCAATAATGTTGACATGCGATTGGGGACTTTGCAACATAATCGACCACTTTATGTGATCGGAGATGTTGAGGGGGGTGAAGATAAATAGGATTTTGATTGACTCGATGTTGTCAATCAATCTCTAACTTTGCGAACCCTAAAGAGTCTTTCTTTGGATGTTCTTAATTTGTCAAATGAAAAAGTTACTATCCAACGATTCAATAAGAACAGCCAGAAAGCCCTAGTCTTTATATACTTGCCATTACAACTTGATGATCTGAAAACTGAAGTCAAGTTTTATATCATTGATAATGACGCATCATACAAACATTGCTTGGGAGGCCTTGGTTGCACAAGAATTGTATAGTCTCATCTATTCTACGTTAATGCTTAAAATACCTAAAGGGAAGTAGTGAAGAATGCATTGACGGAGACATTCAATCCTTTTCAGTGCATGAAGTCAGATTTGAAGATGCGCACTATTTTATAGAATCAATGATGCAGCCCTCGAAATCATCACTATAGAACTCGATCATTTCAAAATTAAAAGAGCAACCTTTTCCACATGCCCCCATTTTCGGAATGACTCCAAATCAGAAACAAGTGACTGCTCAACCTCACGATGTGACATGATTGAAACCCATGAAAGGGAGGGCTCATCCTAAAGATTTGTGTTGCATCAAAATTTAGTGGAACACAAGGTAGAAGTTTTAAAGGTTCTACAAGGATGTCTTACAGGTTTCATTCCCCTCAAAACATCCCAAGTCTTTGAAATGAAAACCTTCATTGTCTTTACAAAAGGAGAATGTGCGAAAGAAAAGTTTTTTGTTCATGAGCCCACACATTTCTATCGATCAGAAGAAATTCACCGCACCATGATGAATCAAGAGAGCAATCCAAAATCAGCACAGCATGTTGAAGTTCACCCATTTGGTTACAATCCATCAAAGCTAAAAGATCTCATAGGGAAATATGGCTGTCTGTAGTCTTGACTGAAAAGTGAGTTGCGTCGATTTAAAAGATTATGGAACCCAAGTCCACGGAATATTGTATTACCAAATGGAAAAATCTCTAATATTTGCGGTTTGGGATATATAGAACCAAATGAAGAAGCTCTTGAATTTCAATCACATACTTGTAACGTGGTAACAATAGGTGAAGTAGATATGACAGAGCAAGAACAAGAAAAAGAAGAATTCAAAAAGGCACCGCAAGAATTAGAAGATGGGGGCAGACTACTTGTGACGAATTGATCAAGATCAACCTTACATCGGCGGAAGATGTTAAGCTCACCTACATAAGTGCACTACTCTCTCAAGAAGAAAGAGACCAATTGAAAGAACTCCATGAGTTTAGTGATTGTTTTGTGTGGATGTATAAAGAAATGCCTAGACTTAGCTCAGAGGTCGTTGTTTACAATCTATCAATTAATCTTGACATCAACCTAGTGAAACAAGCATCGGGAAGGATGAGAATAGAGCTAGAGGAGCAAATCACCTCTGAGATAAAAAAAATTAATTGAGGCTGGCTTTATAAGGGAGGAGAAATACGCAGACTGGATAACAAGTATTATCCCGGTAAAGAAGAAAAATGGGCAAATCTGAATCTGTGTCGACTTTAGGGATTTTAATAATGCATGTCCTAAGGATGATTTTTCGCTCCCTGTCACTGAAGTAATGATTGACTCAGTATTGAATTTTGAAGTATTCTCATTCATGGACAGGTCATCTGATTATAATCAAATTAAGATGACACAAGAAGATGAAAGACACATAGTATTCCGCACGTCTATTGTAATTTTCCACTTACTATCATGCCATTCGAATTGAAAAATGCAGGGGCGACATACCAAAGAGCGATGACCAAGATTTTTGATTACTTAATCCACAATCTTGTTGAATGTTATGTTGAAGACATAGTGGTTAAGTCACAATCAAGAGTGGAGCACTATCAAGACTTGAAGACTGTATTCACTCGCATTTGCAAATATAACCTTAAGATGAACCCGCTTAAATGTGCATTTGGAGGTTCATCTAGAAAATTCCTAAGCTTTGTGGTAAAGCATAGAAAAATCGAGATTGATCCTTCAAAGATAAATTTAATCAAGAATATGCCACCCCTGAAGAATCTTAAGGAGCTCAGATCTTTTCAAGGGCGATTGACTTATATCAACAGGTTCATTTCTAATTTATCTGGGCAAATTCATCCTTTCTCAAAATAGACAAAGAAAAATGCTCTTTGTTTGGGATGACACATGTCAAAATGCTTTTGAAAATATTAAGGAATATCTTTCATGCCCTCCGGTCCTTGGTCACCTGTTGCCGGAAAACTACTAATTATGTACACTACAGTATTGGAGACGTTCCTGGGAGCTTTGCTGGCTCAAAATAATGACGAAGGAAAGGAAATTGCTCTATACTATCTTAGTTGAATGTTTGTAGGAGCGGAGGACTCATATTCCCCAATTGAAAAATAATGTTTGACCCTGATATTCGCTATTAAGAAGCTAAGACATTAAATTTTATTGTTAATTCGAATCTAGTTTTGCATGTACCAGAAAGATTTTTACCAAAATTAAGCTAAGAGGGAAAACTGAGAGAGAAATCCGTTTTGTTATCCGACCAAGTTTCAAGTAAAACAAATCCGATAGAACCCGCTACTGTTTCTGGATCCCGTTTATAGTCTCTCGATGGGCCTTTCCTTATCAGTAGCACAACTTCTTCAAGGGCAAAATCGATCCCAGCTCAATTCTTTCCGTTTACTGGATCCATCAGCAGTCAACAAAAAAAAAGGAAATCACAAAAGACCTATGAAAGTGTTGAGAAAAGAGAAGAAGCATAGAGATTCCTTCTTCCTCACTGAGTTTGCTGCTGATCAACTTAATATGGAAGGCTGTATCGCTGAGTAATGCAGGCTGGTCCGATCTCTCTGAATAGCACTATCAACGTCACCTGAAGCTCAGCGGCACTATCAACATCGGAAGCTTGGCAGCGTAATTAGAAGACAAGCATCCTTAGAAGTAAAGCGCCTATGCCCACCTCTGATCTCCCTCATCACTACCACCTTACCGGTTCTCGCCACCTTGCCAGCCCCCACGAGTACGGGGACTTCACTGATTCTTGTCATCTCCTAGTAAAGATCGTCGCCTCTGCTAGCCCTAGCGCTGCCTCATCGTCTTCAACCTGGATGTCGCTGCTAAAGGTTGTCGCCGCCTGGGAGAGCGCAGCAACAAGCTGACTTTGCCACTACTTCTAGCTACTGACAAACGCCTATCCCTTTTAATGCACGCGTAGAAGACCAATTCATATATGTCGATTATCACTGCTTCCCCTCTTCCGACTCTAGTGAATGCTTCCCACCAGTATTTTCCGGCAAGCGGCTCGGATCATCCCTTGGAAGCTTGACGGCATCATAACTTCATCAGCTATTGTCGCCTCCCGACAGAGATCACCGCTCCCTCTTTTCTTACTTGTTCGCTTCTTCATTAGGAAGGCCAATCTTCTTTCCTTCCATCCTGTTGCATTGCTGACAAATTCTGAGGAGCAGCCCACAGGGATTAACAAGTAAATGAGTAATACCAAAGTGTGGATGCAAGTTGGTGAGAGATTAACAAGTATGTATTGATTTGTGCTGTCGGTACACATTCTTTTGCAAGTTAGACTGAAAAATTGAGGATTAGCAGCATAATACTAAAGTGTGGATGCAAGTTGGTGAGAGATGACAAGTATGAAATGATTAGTGCTGAAAGGCTAGTCAAGTATAATTTATTTTTCTAATATTGTTATCAAGAAATAAAAACCCACAACATTCCTTTGTTAAAATTATTGTAATATTAATACTAAGGAGTATATGTAGTTCTTAAGGCCTTTTATTAGTCCTTGTATTAAATTTTTATATTGGTTATAGTTCATATGTTCCTTTTACTCTTTGTTTGAGGAAGACTGGGCGGCTTTAAATCTTGCACACAGCTTATTTCTTTGGTTTGGGAGAGATGCAAATGCGGGTGCTATTTTAAATCTTGTTAGTGTTTGGATTATATCTTTGCAACATTGTTGTCAACTCACAAGTACCTTGCATCTATTTTTTTGTTGTAATATTCAATTCCATAGTTCTATTCTAATACTTGAGTATGATTGCTGTTGTCAATTCTTAGTCTCCTTCATGTGCTCTCTCATTGAACATGTTTGTTATTGTATTGTTTATTCTTATTTTTGTGTTTTTGTATTCTACTTTTTGTCTCTTAAAATAACTCTTATTTTGCTTTATTTACAAACTTCTCCATATTTGTATTTGACAATGAATCAAGATGATTTAGTTATTGTCCATTTTTCATTTGTAGGTTTTTATTATAATGGCTCCAATGATTAGCAAAGATGAGATTTGCAAAATTGAGCAAACACCTCCTTAGGAATCATCAACTTGCATGTTGTGTTGCACAGTTACATCAAATTTTCATTGTACTATTTTCATCATCACATGTAGATAGGTCATTAGTAGAGAGTAATGAATATAAAGAGAACATGCGAAAGAATCTTTTGAAGAAAATAACTAATTCTAATCAAATATGTCGTAACATTATAAGAATGAGTATAAATGTTTTTTTTTAATTTGTGTGAGATACTACGAGATAGTGACCTAGTGAAAGAGAATAAAAATTCTTTTGTGGAGGGAAAAGTCGCAAAGTTCTTATACTTGATTGTTCATAACGTCAAGAATCGAGAATTTTGTCTTTTCTTTCATCGCGGTTCTAGAAGCATTAGTTATCACTTCAACAAGGTGTTAAAGGCTATTATTAGCCTACACTCAGTTTATCAAGCACCCTGGTGGTTCAATGCCTGAGATTATTGATTCGAGTCCATTCTATCCTTATTTGAAGATATGTTATTTCATAAGTAAATTAGTGTGACAACATTTTCAATTGTTAAATCAATTGTATAAAACTACGGGATTGTTTAGGAGTTATTGATGGCACGCATGTTCATGTAAGAATACCTTCTAGGGATGCACCTAGATTTAGGGGAAGGAAGGACCGACCAACGATAAATGTTTTGGTAGTATGTTCTTTTAACATGAAATTTACTTACATCCTTCTTAGGTGGAAAGAGACAACATCTGATTCACAAATATTAAAAGATGCCCTCACTAGATCCGATAGCTTAAAAATTTCTGAAGGTAAATTTCATGCTTTTGTTCACTAAAAACTATATTTGTAATGTTTATTTTTGTTAGTAACTTACATATTATTGTCGTAGGGAAATACTATTTATATGATGTTAGATTCAGGATTAAAAGTTATCTTAGCACACCATATAGGGGAGTACCATATAGAGGAGTCCGTTATTATTTGAAAGAATATTCAAAACGTTGTCCACAAAATGTAGTTGAACTTTTCAACCATTGACGTGTTATCTGCTCATAACATTATTGAAAGAGCTTTAGGTGTCCTTAAGAAAAGATTTCTATTCATAGCTAGTAGGACCGAACCCTGTTATTCACACAAGCTCAAATTATCCTAGCATTTTGTGTTTTACACAACTACTTAATAGGGGGATCCTGCTACAAGCATGATTGATGAAATTGATAAGGAAATAGCAAATACATTAAGTAGTGAGGCTTTGGACACGGATAGACAAGATGAAAATGCTAGGAAAGAGATTATAATGCGAGATGCTCTAGCAAATGTGGGATGATTATGTTTTGTTAATGTAATATAGACATTCTAGATGAAGATGTTTTATTGTATTTTGAATTTACTGCCTCAAGTGATGTAGTATCTTATTTGTACTTGACATTTCTGTTTTTGTTTCATGGAATGAGTAATATTTACTTTCATATGATTTATGTGATATGCTTTGTCTTTACTTTTGCAATGATTTATTGTTATAACCTAACAAAACTAATTTTATTTCAATATAAGATAGAGTAAAAAAGGAGTCTACTGAAAGCTCCTAAAAAGAGAACATCAAATGGACACAAGACATGGGCAATGTCTTTATTGATGCGATGCTAGAACAACAATCAAGAGGGTTTAGAATTGATGGGACATTCACGGCAAGTGCATATACAAATATGCTATCCACATGTGTACCTGCATTTGGTATTGTCTTGTCAAAAGATCATTTAAAAAACTGAATCAAAACACAAAAAAGTAATTTCAGTATATGCCATGAATTATTTTAAAATAAAAGCGACACATCATGGAATAGTGAAACAAAGAGGTTTAAAATTGACGGCGAAGTCCAGGATGATCTTATTAAGGTATGTTAGTTGTCATTTGTTCAATTGGGGTTGTTGATATTTTGCATGCATATTTATTAATTTTGTTGTTTTTACAGGCTACTTCTCCTATGAGGAAGTGGAGGGCTACACCTATTTACAATTATGACAAGTTGAATGAGCTCTTCTCAAAGGATTGAGCTACTAGTAGCATGGCTAGAACATGTAAGGAATTTTTGAAGATGTGGAGTCAAAAGAGTAAGGCACATGATGATATTCTATTCTCCTGAATATGAGGAATCATTTGAAAAAGTTGATGAAACAAGTCTACTTGACATATCATACCCTTGATGAAGAAAGAGCTGAAGATTTTACACTATATCTTGAAGAAGTTCATTAGTATTATCCAACTTGGACATCGCCGCTTCTTGAAGTGAGATTGAATAATATTTTCTTTCACTGGATGAAGAAAGAGTTGAAGATTTTACACCAATCAAGAATAGCCAGAGAGAAAATATTCTTCAATCTCACTCAAAGAAGTGGTTATGTCCAAGTTGGATAATACTAATGAACTTCTTCAAAATATGGTGAAATGTATGAAACATACAAAGGAATATGTAGATAAACAATTTGCTCGTGATAATAAGGTGAATGAGGGCACTAGTAAAGATATTTTTGAAGAGTAGAAGAAGATTGGAGTAGCACGCCACATAATAGTTCGCACTTATGTGTTTCTTGGGAATAATAAAGAGAAAGCTAAACTTTTTTTCTCCACTTCAGAAGATGTACGATTATAAGTACTCAATGAGTTGATGGGTGACAAATGTTATTTATATATTATTGAGCCCATTTTGAACTATGTAATGTTTTGAGGATGTGAATTTTCATGGGGCACATGTTTTGATAGCGTAATTTCTATTCTAATGATTTGGACTTTGAATAAGATAAGGTAATCTTATATGATTAATTAAAATTTATAATATTTTATAGTATGCAAACTTCTACATGAAATTCCAACAACTATCCACTAACTTATGACTTGGTTAACACTACTCAACTACTAATCAGCAATTAATATTTATTTCATCACCAAATATAGCTTTTTTCTTTTGTTGTATTGTGTGTCGTATATGGAGTTTACATTATACTGGTTGAATTTGATAATAATAAATATTAGTCTTATTGATCAAGAAAAATCATTTAGTGGGCATGATTTGGATTTTTAATTTATACATAAGAGGAATTTTTAGTAATTTTTTCAAGTGTAATTTTCTATTCTAATGATTTGGACTTTGAATAAGATAAGGTAATCTTATATGATTAATTAAAATTTATAATATTTTATAGTTATTGTATAATTTTTTACTATTTTATTTGTAAATTTAAAATTTGTATAGATTATTCATACTTTTTTGTAATTTTATAATTCAATTTTATGATATTTTATAGTTATTCGATAGTAACTATATTCAATAATATTGAGTAATTTTTTTATAGTATTAAATAGCATTTTTTTAATATGGGTGTAAAAATATAAAAATATAAAAATGGAGTGTAAATATCAAATGCTATCCATTCTTCATGTTTTCTTTTCCTCATAGGAAATGCAAAAAAGAAAAATCTTCATACTTCTCTATCCATCTTAGTTTTCCTATCTCCTATTTTTCCCTTCTTGTTTTCTTTCCTTAGTAGGAAACAAGGCCTAAGGTTAGGAATCTGCCTTAGCCTTTGGATCATGGTATTATGGATGTAGAAACATGTCGAGTTCATTATAGTTGCTTAAGGTAAAACATAATACTATGATGTTATTACTGCTCTTACTGTTTGACATTTTTTTCTGTTTGTTTTTTGCACAAATCACCATTGAGGCATATGAATGCATGTTTCGTTTTTTGTGATAAGATGTGAAATGCATTAGTAGAGCACATATGTTAATGGTTATTATTATGCTTTGTTTGTCACATGCATAATAAATGTCTAAGATGCGTTGTGTGAATTGTTGTAACATTTTGGCTGTAAAGGGCTAGTAAATCTTAGGCTAACGAACCATAGGTTGGGACTATATATGCTGACTGACATTGGACTATAGTGGTGTTGACTTAGGGCTTATTGTTATTTTTTCGAGAGGCAGCATTACTGTTGGAACACCATTAGGATATTTGTAGATAGTTGCTCTACGGTATGAGCTAGAAGGAGGTAATAGCACCTTTTTCTCTTCTTCTTCACTGTGATGTGTTTGGTATGAACAGGTACAAACATGGACTTGTGCTATATCTCAGACCGGTTTTCAAACCTTTTATGATATGTAACTCTTTTTCCTCTTCTTTTTTTCTTCTTCTACGCCGCTGCGATGATCTGTGTACAAACCGGTTCGAGCATGGAGCTAAAGCATGTTTCGGATTGAATTTTCAAACTTTGTACGATATGTAAAAGTGAGAAAATTTGTTAATTGTTTATGTTCTCAATCGATACATGTACCATATTATTGTGAATTCCTACTTAATATCTGTGCTAACCTCCTTGTTTTCATCTCCAGGTACTAATACAATGCCAGGTAGAGTGATAGAGAGCTGTCGAGACCACCAAGAGAAACATATTTTATTGTAAGACTGTGAGTGCTGTTTAGACTTTACTGAAATAGGTTGTGAACCCAATGTTTTAACTGGTTGGAGAATTTTTTGTTTTGTATCTAATTTATTGGAGTTGTTTGAGTTGTACATGCTGTAAAGGTGTTTATATAGTTTAAATAATATTTATGCTGGTGGTTTGACTTGATATACTATGTGTTAGTTTATTGGTTTGGTGGTCTGACCTTGGGTAGAGGTACCTTGTTGCACCTTGTGACGGTTTGTTGGGTAGAGTTTCAGATAAGACCTGATCTGGGTGTGACTAGGATGAAAGCTAGGTTTGTTGAAACCCGAGTAAGGAATTTTAATTTGTTATATATTTTATAGTTATAAACAATGAGAAAATATTTTTAGTCCCACATTTCTAAACGGTATAAGTGTTTGTATGCTTATATTCTTTGATTATACTTGTCAAAGTCAAAGAGAAGGTAAAAACCCATGAGCAAGGATTAATTGCATGAGCTTAATGATATTTTGGCAATAGTCCACAGCAAATTTCACTAGGCCCTCATAATTATCACACCATGATAACTGTTTTGGATAAAGTTGTCTTTAGATATTGGATAAAGTTGTCTTTAGATATAACTGTCTAACTACTTTTTGAATAGTTTTCTCAAAAAGAAGAAAGTAGAATATAGTTCTTCTCCTTTGTGTTTTCTCATATAGCATTGGCAACGGGTTAGGTACCTGCGGTTTTACCTGCTACCTGGGTTAGATATTTAAACGGGTATCTGTGTGTACTCGATTAAATAAAAAATAAATTATTTATTAGTTTATTATATAAAATATATTTTTTAAATTAAAATTAAAATAAATATATTTATATAATAATTATTTGTTATTTTTTATATTTTTAATGTAATAAATATTTATATAATAATTATTTTATTCTTATTTATATTCGAATAATAAAAATTTATATTTATATTTTTTTATTAAAATCGAGTATCGGGTACCGGGTACCCGTATCCCTAAATTCGAATTCAACCCGTTTAGCTAATCGGGTGCCTGAACCCATCATAAATGGGTCCGGTTGGGTACCCAAATTGTCGGGTGAAATTGCCACCCCTATTCTTATATTCTCTCCTACCCTATTGAATCATGAAGGCTACTCTACCCTATTGAATCATGAAGGCTACTCTAAAATATTAAAAATTGTCTTAGGACAGTGAAATCACCCCTATTCTTATATTCTCTCCTACCCTATTGAATCATGAAGGCTACTCTAAAATATTAAAAATTGTCTTAGGACAGTGAAATCACGCCTTAAGACTCTCACTTTTCTCTGCTTCCAAGATTGTTCTAAAAGGTGCAAACAGTTGTGTATGTTTTTCCAACATAATTCGAGTTTAGTTATTTTAGGTTTAGTTCTTTTGGATAGGATGGGCCGATGGGTCACAAATTGTGCTGCGAAGGCACAGATGAAAGGCAAAAATCTTAAGAAGAGGCATCGTATTGAGCATTCTGTTAGGCGTAATAGTTGTGATTGAAATCGTAAGAAGCATCATTCGTCATCCAAGCGCTCAGAAACTCAGAAATTGTCAGAATTGGATAAGAAAAGGTCTCATCGCTTTGTTGGGATGAAGAAGCTGGAGAGGGAGAGAGGCCAAGTTATGCTGCTTGAAACCCTGTATTCATGATCAAGGATCTATTTGTTTTTTTACAAAAACTGCCAATATCATGATTTCCACGTGTTCGACTTTTTTTGGTTCAGTTCTTTGGGCACAAAGTATTTCACGCTCCAATATAAAAATTGCAACCAGACCCTCTTCGGTGTCGGTGCTAATGTTTTATACCTGATGAATTGCCTGAATAGTGATTCAAAGAATAATTTTTAATTGTTTATTTAATTATTTGGCATGTCATAGATCATATAATATTAGTGGTAAATAAATAATAAACTTTTGTTTGTTCTTTTAGACCGTAGTTTAATGCAATTTATTCTAATGCAGTAATGATGTTGTCAAGTTGTGTTTTAATTTCAATTGGAGCATTGTAAAGGAGAAAATTAAAAATTAAAAATTCTTTATTTTCTTAAAAAGAAAAAAAAAATAAAAATCTATGTTATTTTTTCAGTTTTGATTCCATTCAAAAATACAAATTTATATTTTAGAATTAATTTGTACAAACTATAAAAATATTTAAATGATTACAATATAGAATTTATAAATACTTATTATAATTTTTATTAATTTTAGAGGATAAATTTATTATATATGAGATTTTAACTATCATATAACGAGTCTAAAATTTTAAATTAAAGTAAAAATAGTAAGAGTACAAAAGAAGATAAAAACTCATTTGCTTAATGGTTAAAAAAAAAATTCACATGACAAACTAAGCCAAGTTTAATCGTCATATACCGTTTAAGTGTCCTCATGTCCGAATTAACTCGCTTAAGTCAAATGTATAAGTTTATTTCATCACATTGAACATAGGTAACATACCAGCAATGAGGGCAGTCAATGGACTGATTGAAACATCACATTTGTCCTATTTGACTGATCCAGAATTATAAGGCGACCAACAGAACTACAGCTTTGATTAGTACATGAACGTGCAGAGACGACATAAACTTGCTGATGATAAATTAAGAGAAGTTGGTCATTTGAGTACACAAACCAGACATGAGGGCAACTCAAAAGTCTAATTACTTAAATATTGCAAGTGCCCAAGTGAGTTTACAAACATAAAGTTCTAGTTTCATAGATAGCCTATACTCCCAGTAACTTAGGCATTCTCCATAAATCGATCAGTCCTTAGGGCATGTTTCCTTAGACAGAATCCACATTAGACAGAGAATGAAAAGAAAGAAAAATAATATGAATCTAGTAGCAAACAGACTAGATTCATTCTGTTTTCCTTGTAGATTTCGTCCAAGGAAACAAGGCAGATGCCTCCCTTCACGAGCTTAATCTTATAATAGCCATCTTTGCTGCTTAGGAAACATCAGAATCCTCGTTAAGTTCCTCCCGCAGATTATACTCAACCACAAGGCCAAGATTGTCGACAAACTTGTGATATACAAGACACCCCGCACACTGTAAAGATTAAAAAAAAAAAAAGAAATCACCAGCTAAGTGTTAGATACGGTAGGTTGAAGAGATGAACCACAAGCATTAGGAGCAAAACAAGATTTTTTGTTCTATCCATCAAGGATACCCTAAATTTAAATGGAAAACACTAAAATTCCTTCATGAAACCACCATTGGCAAAAAAAAAGGGACAATTCACCCATCTTAGTTGTAGCAGAAGAGAGGGGCACAGAAAACTAAATTCTTATAGAACATATAAAAACACAAAAGGTCATCAGGGCCACATTTTCACAATCAGTCTTCTCATTCAGAAATGATGAAAGAGACGACATCATCATTCATCACAAGAGAACATGTAGAATTCTTGGTTACAAAACGAAACATAGATATAATTGATGTAACCATGGTCCACAATGGCCAAAGATTATACAATTATTAAAGCACTTGCTTTCTCCCATATTCTGATTTCTAATTAGAGGAAGCTAGAGTAGCAATGAAGAACTTGAATTTAGTATTGAACAACATCAATATGGCTACTCTTATCAACAAAATATGTACATCATGAAAGCAGCACAAAAAATGCAGTAGTTACTTTTCGTAATAAAAAAAAGTAAACTAATAACAGTAACTACCTGTAAGAAGACTGTTCCCTTTTCATAGGCCACTCTGTTTATAAGGCGCTTAGTTCTTTCACCACATGAATCACAAGTGAACTCCACCAGCAAACTTCTCCGAGGAAGCTTTATATCAAAAGCTACTTCCTTCAAGGTAAAATGAATTAGCCCAGGTAACTGGAAATTTATTGTTTTGAGATTAATTATTACAGAACAAACTGATTACTGATTTCAAATATTCTAAGATAGTAGGAAAAAAATTTATTAAACAGCAAGAGAAAATAATATATGAATTCTTCAAATCGCACCTGGAGTGTGGGAGTCGGCGAGCTGGCGGAAAGATTAGGGATTTTAGGGTTAACGGGAGGAGAAGAGGAGACAGGGACTCGACAATCGGCATCCCGGCGGAGACAGACGACGGTAGGCGGCACCGTGGCGTAGATAGGGAAACAGCAGGCGGCAGGCGGCATCGCGGTGGAGATGGGGAGACGGCCGGCGACACCGCGGCGGAGACGGGGAGATGGCAGGTGGCATCGCGGCAGAGACAGGGAGACAGCAGGCGGCATCGTGGCGGAGATGAGGAGACGGGGAGTCGGAGCGGCACCGTGGCAGAGAGGAGGAGACGGGGAGTCGGCAGCGGCACCGTGGCGGAGACGGGGAGACGAGGAGTCGACAGGTGGCGCCGCCGGGGAGGTGGGAAGTTAGGAAGTCGGCAGGCGGCGCTGCCAGGGAGATGGAAAGACAGCGACTCAGCAGGCGGCCTCAAAATAGGAATTTAGGGCTTGGACGAGAGAGTGGAGAGATGTACTAAGGATACGAGAGATTTTGAATTTTTAGACATTTAGGTAACGGGTTATAGGGTTAATGGGTTTTGGGTAATGTGTTTAACTTATAAATATGAATTAGTATTTATAAATATATTATTATAATTTATTATTATTATATATTTATATGTAATTTGGTTTGGATAGTGGATATCCAATTTATACTACTAGAACACGACTTGAGTAGTATGTAATTGAGTTTGGATAGTGGGTATCCAATCTATACTATTTGAATTTGATTTGAATAGTATACATGCTATTTATGTCAAACCGAATTGGTTTAATAGGTACTCGATTATCCTTATTCTTTGAGTAGTCTCTAGTTATACATTTTCAAATTTGGTTTGCATCTACTATATAGACATATCTAAGGATTCCAAAACTAAAGATTAATGAGCTAAATTTCAAATGTGTTTAGTAGTTAACTTGAACTTGGAGGCCACTATAGTAGTTGGGGTCTCTATAACTAAAGATTAATGAGCTAAATTTTAAATGTGTTTAGTAGTCAACTTTGATCTTGGAGGCCGCTATAGTAGTTGAGGTCTCTATAGCATCTATATATGATTAAATAAATTAACTATTGCAGCATAGTAGAGAATATAGACATACTATATTGTGTTCCAATAATCGATTATTGCTCTCGATATATTGTAATTTTATTTCAATTTCATATTCTCTTCCAACCCAAGGTGCCTAATGGATTTTGAAATAACAACGGATACAAAAGAGATGACAATCGGGTTAATATTTGATGGGTACTAGACCTATTTGAATTCGAATATAGGTAATCAGATAACCATTAACATAGGTTTAGTTTAGATATGAGTAGTGCGTATACTACTAAGTCGGGTTTAAATAGTATAGATCGAATATGCGAACTTGATTATATATAAATATATAATAATACTAAAAATAAATTTATAGATATTAATTTATATTTATAAGTTAAACACATTACCAAAAACCATTAACAATATGTCCGATTACCCAAATGTCTAAAAATTCAAAATCCCTCTAATCCTTACATCTCTCCATCCTCTCATACCAACCCCGATCCCTATTTTCACGCTGCCTGCCGAATCGCTATCTTCCCATCTCCCCGGCGGCGCCACCTGTCGACTCCTCGTCTCCCCGTCTCCGCCACGGTGTCGCTGCCGACTCCCCGTCTCCTCCAGTCTCTGCCACGGTGCCGCTGCCGACTCCCCGTCTCCACCTCTCTGCCACGGTGCCACTGCCGACTCCCCGTCTCCTCATCTCCGCCACGATGCCGCCTGCTGTCTCCCTGTCTCTGCCGCGGTGCCGCCTGCCATCTCCCCGTCTCCGACGCGGTGTCTCCTGCCGTCTCCCCATCTCCACTGCAGTGCCGCCTGCCGCCTGCAGTTTCTTTATCTCCGCCACGGTGCCGCCTACCGTCTTCCGTCACCGCCGCGATGCCGCCTGTCGAGTACCTGTCACTTCTTATCGTGTTAGCCCTAAAATCCCTAATCTTGCCGCCAGCTCGCCGACTCCCACACTCCAGGTGCGATTTGAAGAATTCATATATTATTTTCTCTTGTTGTTTAATCATTTTTTTCCTACTATCTTAGAATATTTGAAATCAGTAATCTGCTTGTTCTATAATAATTAATATAAATATATCATTTTCGGATCTGGTAGCGGGTACCGGTAAACTTAATTCGATATATAGGTGTTAATAAGCTTTTGACGTGGACGGGTACCCATCGCTAGAGTAGCAATGAAGAATCTGCATTTAGTATTCAACAACATCAATATGGCTACTCTTAGCAACAAAATATGTACATCATTAAATCAGGATAAAAAAATGCAGTCGTAAACTAATAACAGTAACTACCTCTACCTGTAAGAAGAGTGTTCCCTTTTCATAGGCTACTCTGTTTATAAGGTGCTTAGTTCTTTCACCACATGAATCACAAGTGAACTCCACTAACAAACTTCTCCGAGTAAGCTTTAAATCGAAAGCTACTCCCTTCAGAGGGTAAAATGAATTAGCCTTGGTAATTGGAAATTTATTGTTTTGAATTGAACAACATAAATGTAATTGACAGTAAAAAAAAAAGCTACTTGCTTAAGTGCCATGAAAAATTTTATGATCACACACAATAATCTAATAAGAATGAAATCATTTTAGGAATGCATGATACAATCATGTAACTACAAGAACTAGCAATTTGATGCCATCGATAATATAGATGCAAAATTTGACATGAGAATAGGAAAGGTTTCCTGAGAAGGATTTTCTTTTCATCTGTCTCATTTGCATTTAAGGGTTGTGATTTTCAATCTATATCAACCAATCTCAGACTAAAAGTGAGACGGTGAAAACTCCATGACAATGCCGTTACTCACTTTGGTAAGAACAACGGGATGAAATAGAAATTTACGCCATATAATTAGGCTAATAAAATAATAAAAGGCTTACATAACCAAGTAGTCATACTTTTTTTTAGTCCATTTTGCCCAACTACCTGCACAGTTGTTATTTTGCAATCCATAATTAGTCTCCTTGGTTTGGAAGAGACTGAAATTGAAATAAAATTGCAACATCTCGATGCAATGGGTTACGGGAGCACAATATGCAGTAAGCTGCGATGCTGCAGCAGTTAATATGTTTAGCCATGGATAGATTCTATGGAGACCCTAACCACTATAGTGGTCTCAAAGATCAAAGTTACTTACTAAACACATTTGAAATTTTGCTCACCAATCTTTAGTTTCATAATCCTTCAATATGTCACTAGTAGATATGAAACAAATTTAAATATGTATGACTATGAGACGCTTAAAGAATAGTATAGTAGAATAAGAATAAGGTAAAAACCAATACGATGGAGCATCAACGAGAATGTAAAGAGCAAGTAAGGATCAGAAATTTTTTGCAACCACGTTAAAAATGGTATGTGCAGAAAATCAGAATGTAGCTTAGGAACAGACAAATTTAAAGAAAAGGGTACTTCTAAAAATTAATTTTATTTTTTTTTCTGATGACATAAAGTTCTTTTTTTCCCATAACATTATGAAACTATACAAATTATATAGATATTGTACTAACTAGCTAACCACTAGAGTGGTCTTAAACATCGAAGTTGCCTATTAAAAAATTTAAAGTTTAGCACGTCTACTGCACTTCCATCTAAGAGGTCACTAGTAGTTATGAAATAGGTTTGAAGATGGTATGTCAAAAAGCGCTTACAGAATAGAGACGTAAGAAAAGAATAACCTAAAACTAATGCAATAAAATATTAACAAGAATGTGAAGTGTAAGTAATACTGAGAAAATTCTGTCTTAAGAAACTTAAAAATCATATCCATGTAGAATCTTAATGCATTTAGGAACAAACAAACTAAAAATGGGGGCACTTTTTAAAATGTTGTTTACTTTTTTTATGAAAAATAGTTCCTGATGTAGAATTGCTCTGATCATGTAGCTATTGCACATACCAGCCAAGTATAGAAGATAAGAATCAATCCAAACATTTAGAAATTATTGATTAGTACATGTTGCGGAAGAGATAAAACCTCTGGATGACAACGCTGAAGAAACAGGGTCAGATTTGGTGGTGGTCTCGTCGATGGCAGCGTGGACAAGAGGGAAGAAGCGGAGAGTCAAATTGCAGAGGTAGAGGTAGGCGAAAGAGTTGTCCTCTGGCCACGGTTGGTCGTGCTTGCACTTGGGTGTAAGAATGGTCATCGCGAGGCGACGGTTGAGGGGATGCTGATAGAACAAGACATTAGTCGGGAGTGAAAGATGGGAGGGACGAGACGATGGCGGCCATGGAACGATCGTTCCTCTCAATCGTGCTGCAAATATTATAATCGCTCCTTTCGATCGTTCCATGGTTGTCGTACGTCCCTCCCATCTTTCACTCCCGACTAATGTCTCATTCTATCAGCATCCCCTCAGCCTTTCCCCCGTGTTGACCATCCTAATACCCAAGTGCAAGAGCGACCAGCCATGGCCGAGGGACACTCTCTCGCTTGCCTCCGCCTCTGCCGTCCGACTCCCCGCTTCTTTCCTCTTGTTCAATAATCTATTTATGACATGCTCAATAATCATTGTTTAAGGAGAGAAAATAAATTAATTTTATAAAAAAAAAATAAATCAATTAGCATAAAAATAGGAAGTCGTTCATGATGAAACTTAACTTTAGGGTTCATGATGAAACTTTATCCCTTAATTAATTTAACTACAAGATGATTCTAAGACTAGAATAAATTATTTTTATTTATATACGTTCCCTGTTCATGTTATTCACATAAATCTACTATAAGTTCAATGATGTAAGAGATGACATCGTAGCTATTTTAGAAAATCTAACTGAAATAGCTCTTCAATTTTTTTTGAAGTTGCTGAAAACTAGTTTCAACATGAACCATTCCAAAGAAACCACTTTGGGATCAACTAGTGGATAACTATACCTTTAAGCTCGATCCCGACCCATCAAACTTGGACTCATTCTAATATGTTTTCTTTTGCAACAAGTCATATGAATTTGAAAAATAATATGAATTTCTGATAGTTCACGCTTTGCTTGTTTGACTCTTTTCCCAATATCTTGCTTCTAGATAGAGATATATGTTAAATATTCTTCAACTTGTTGTTGCATATTCTATATGCTTCCACTATGTTCACATTTTCATTTTTATTTCTCAGTTGACATCCAGGAGATTTGTTGATGGAAGGACATATGTGATGTTGATGCCACATATGATGAAAGGTGCCTTTTCTTGTGATGTTAGAATGTTTTTTTGTCCTTACTTTTCTTGGATATGAATCATGTGATAGGTACATCTGTGTGCCTAATTGTTCAGGAAAATCAGTTAAGACTATATATAGACATTGCAAACAGAAGCAGCGGTTTTTGATTCAAAGACTAACTCTTGCTACTTCTGAAGGCCAATCATATTCTACTGAATTTGATGGGGACAATTTTGAGCCAGAGAAGTTGATATTGGATAATCAAGATCACTTGTTAAGTAACGATTTATCTTTTTTTACTGGGAGATCTGGTGGAAAACCGGGCTTTATCTCATTCCATGGATATCATTACCTGAGAATGGATGAAGTTAGATCTACTCCTGTGAAGGAAACTTCTACAATTCTTTGGTTTGCTGGTCCAACTATATTGGTAGCCTTCTTGGTCCTGCCATCATTTTGCTTGCGGAGAGTGCTTTCTACCTTTTTTGAGGACTCTTTATTGACAGGTAAGAATCCTGTATACTTAATGAATTAAATTTTCAACTTTTCATGATTTAGTAATTATTTCATTTTGAGGAATTCTCTAGGTTTTTATGCTCATATGTTGATTCTTGCCATCATTGTGAATGTGAACCCCTTTGGGATTTTTTTATATGCAGTTTGGATTCCTTTGTAAGACCAGAATATTTTTTTGGTTAAGATAATACTCATAGTTGCAGTTGAAGATTTGAGCACAAGTACATGTGCAGAAATAGAGGTGGATTTTGAATGCCTTTTGATTCATTGAGTTTACTCAAGCAAAGGTGAGAAGATGTAGGGAAATGAATTTTTATGATGAATTTTTATGAAGCAATGCTTGTTGTTACTTCATAAATTCATAGGGTTGGACTTTTTATTTTTGTTCCAGATCTGCATTTTATCTGGACTTAGCAATAAATGAATGGAAAAGAGAAGATAAGCAAACAGGAAATATCCACTTATTGTATTTTGTCATCTCTTTGTAATACAATTACACGAAAGGATCTCTATCCAATCGTTTATCCTTCTTAATATTTGGTCTTGTGCCACTATATATTGAGGGAACAATTAGCGCTTGGTTACTTGGATATTTCCTGTTGTACATATGCTGTTGGTCATTGGCTTATGCAATTTTCTGGATGTTTCATTACTTCTTTTAGGCAAAGAAGTAATGCAACCTGTGCATTTCTTATTCTGTTGGATCTGCTGGTTGCTTACGGTGATTTCAAGGATTTGTCGTGTTCGTTCTCGTTCTTTCTTCATCACTACACTTGCAATCCACCTAGTTTATATTTTCCCCTTCTGTCTTATTCTATCTTCTCCCACCCGTTCTTTTCTCTTTATCTCTCTTTGTATTTCTGCATCTTTACCAAGTGATTGTTTTGAATAGGTGTCAAAAAATAGCAATTTTTGCTCTTAGAGTGTGCGAAACTGTTCTTGCTTGAAAGAATTCATTATGTTTCACTTGATTTAGATTAAATAGTTCATGCACGGCATAATCCTCACTATGAGGACATTTTTATGAAAAACAATATTAAAATTTAAGTCAGGTTTTTTGTTGCTTTAGGTTTCATGGAATAGTGATATATAGTGTACTTTATGTGGTATTTAACGAGATGAGAACTAAACATTAAAGTTCTTTAATATACATTTACATTTTCTTAGAACCCATATAGTTCTAGGGTTTTTTTTTTTTTTTTAAAAAAAGGTTAAAGTAACTACATTTGATTGTACTAGTTGTACCATGGAAAAGTAGATCATAAACGTTCTTATTCAGCCTAATTGCAATAGCTTAGATTTTGCTTTGAATCAGTACTTATTCACTTTGTCCCGACCATAAACAAGAGCAGATATTCAAATACTCTGGTATTGTTATTGGAAAATGGTCGACTGGACATTAATTAAGGTGTACCATGGTATCTAATGAAAGAAATACAACAAATTGTGTTCAGAGCATGTAGTGGACCTCGGAAATGAGTCATAGAGCAAGAGTAGGATATTTGATTAAATTATTTCATACTTAACTATTGCTTTGCTTTCTTTATATAGGTCAAACTTGTATTGCCTAGGGGGAAAGATTATTTTGATTGTGAGTTTTGCAACACAAATAGTTAGGACGTTGCTTGTTATTGTTTTTGTTATTTATTTATTTTTTTTGGCAAAGTGGTTGCTTGATATTGTTGTTGTACATTTCATGCAACTTGCCTTTTATTCTATATCGTGAGGTAATGTAATCTCGGGGCCAAATTTTGATTTACTTTCGGTCAATTCCCCTGTGGAATTCCATAATGAATATGCAAACTTATATGTGAAAGTAGGTGCTTACCTGGATATTTCCCTGCCTTTAGCTCAAACTAAGTAGCTCGATTGTGTTATTAATTGTTTTCCTTTATATCTGCAGATTTTCTCATACTGTTCTTTACAGAAGCTCTTTTCTACACTGGAGTTGCGATCTTTGTTTTCTTAGTTGATTTTTTATGGAGACCTTTACAGCAGAGAGAACCACAGAACTATGTTTGGTCGAAAACCCAGAAAACTCTACGTGTAACTTCTGTTGTGACATTGGTTCTGACCTTAATAACACCTCTTCTAACAATGGGCTTGGTTTGGCCATGGACTGGGCCAGCTGCCTCAGCTACTCTTGCACCATATTTGGTGGGCATTGTTGTGCAGTTTGCTTTTGAGCAATATGCTCGTTATAAAAAATCACTTGCTTGGGCAGTTATTCCTATTATTTTCCAGGTGAAATCATGACTCCGGATTTATTTTTACTTTACAATGTCCCGAAGCCCATCCATTGTGAGCAGATGATAGATACATCTTAAGGGCATTGAATTTTCATGGCTGCTTATTGCTGCGTTCCTGATGTTCCTTTTCACATACATATTTTAATTATTTATTATTCTTCATGTACAAAGAGTGAAAATTTTTATAATACTGAGAGCTTTTACTTTGGTGCCAGTACAGTGTTGCATAAAGAAGGAAAAGTGATGAAGGAACAGGAAACAAGATATCGTGAGAACTTGAAATGAGGCTTAACAACTTTGTGATATAAAATTTATATGCCTGTGTATGTGAGAATCAGGCATACTAGGTTGTGTGTTAATTTATATGACAAATAGAGTGCAAAAAGTATTCGTAATCTTAACTTGCAGTATCTGGTAAAGTGCAGATGAAGTTGAATTGTGTTATAATAATTTGTGTCGACCAACTTATATTCTTTAAAATAAAAGGCATGTGCTAAAATGTTTATAAGTTCAGTTTGTGATCAAGGAGCTGATTTCATACAGAATAAATCTCTGATATTTTTACTCCAAGGAAGATTATTGCCATTGGGAATATCTTCAATAATAAAATAAAAGAAATTTGTTTATTTGTATAATCTGACTTTAGCTAGTGCCAATGCTTGGTTTACCTTTGCACTAGAATTTGCATTAGTTGGCTTTTCTTTGTTCGTGAATTGAAAGAACTTTGTCTAGGAACAAATCTAAATATTTGTGTAAAATACACTACACCTTGTTTTACTATATCCTCTGTGGGCACAGAGCATACTACGATGTAGAATATAATGGGATCTATAGGTAGACTATATATGCTGCATTTCCAATGGATTTATATATTATTGGAATGAGTTCAGATGTTTTTGTGTTTGCTTGTCCATTCAGGTTGCATATTAGTCCAGGAATGTACTTTGAATTTGTGAAACTTCCTACGGTTGGATTATGTAATTTGTAGTATACCATAAAGGAATATCATGTTTGTTTTAATTATTCCTCTTTTTCTTTATATGGATTGACCTGGTGGTATTCTCGGAGGGTGCAGTTGAACTAACGAGATGAAGATTAAAATGCTGATATTTTTTCATTTACTTCATCAAAGACTCTCGGAGGGTTCTGTTACTTTTTCTCCATGATTCTAGAAGAAGAATATTGCTAGCCCAGTTAGTCAGTTTCTGAATCCTTACCATTTTGGTCCGACAAATACTTCAAACTGCATGTTTCATGTTTGGAATATCATTCCTGTTTCCTCAGCACTGTATTATCACTTTTTTCTGTTTGCCGCTTACGTATAGTTAAATTTTTTTTGCCACTGTTAGTCTTATTTTCTACACTGTAAAACTATTAGCTTACTAATCTAATTTGTTTCTTGCATAGTGTATAATAATTTATATTCCTTCAGATATATCGACTGCATCAGCTGAACAGAGCAGCTCAGCTTGTGGCAGCACTATCTTTTTCTGTTAGAGGAGCTGAAACAACTTCCTACACAATGGCCATAAGCAACTCTTTGGGGACTCTCTTGACTGTGCTTCAAATTCTTGGCATAATTTGCGTTTGGTCACTTTCAAGCTTCCTGATGAGATTCCTTCCACCATCAGAAGTTATTCTCTAGTCTCATTCTAACCTCACTTAACCATTCCTACTAAGTGCATCAGCTGTACCCAATGTCAACATAAATGGGCTCACTGCTCCAGTTTAGAAAGCAGGAGACCTCAAGCTTGGAACCTTATGGTGCTTAGAGATGCAAAGCCCGGGACAAGCGAGGATTGTTGATATATAGTGGCTTACAGAATGGACAGGATTAAAATTATGAGTAGTAATGTTTTCTTTTATTCTTAATGGATCGCATGATGAAGATTTCGTTCCATTGAGCAGTTCATTTATCTTATATATAAAAAATTTGACTGTGGACCAAAATGTAGTCCTTCTTGTGTTGTCTATATAAATATATAAGCAGATGCCATTTTTCGATTGATGATAGCTCATGTACCAAATGTAACATCAACCATAATGCCGCATATGTAACTTTGATTTAACACGTTAGTATCTTTCTGACTTTTGGCTTACTTTCCCAAATGGCAAGGCTTATATTTTTGTTGGAATCTGATGGTTGTCCCTTGCCTTGTGTACAGAACGCGATCCTATTAGTGTTTATTTCCTCTTATTTTGGTGGGTACATTTTGTTGCAGTTTGTCAATCCAATTTGAAACTTCACTTAGTTCTTTATATTTTTATCATTTTTTTAAAAAATATCATATTACTTTTTCTTTTTTTATTTGAGGTCATGTGGCGGTAATTTCTCATTTCTTGATATTATTTATGCCATGAAGTTAATCGTTTAATTAAGTACTTAAAAATTAAATTGTGATGCAGGGCGTCCAAATTTTGACTCAACTAGAACAATCCAATTGAATCAAATTGAAATTTAATTTTAACTCATAAATTGTATTGGGTTGGGTCATTTGATTTTTTTTCTAAAAAAAAATTTTATTCAATTTTTAGTTCAACATTAAAATTTTGAGTTTAACGGATTATATCAAAATTTTATTAGCTACTTTTAATAAATATTTATGCTATTTATTAAATATTAAATTCAGTTAAACTCGAACCAAACTTGAAAATATTGGTTTAGATTTTATAAAATTCAGTTTACAAAATTGATAAAAAAATTTAATTCGACATGAGTAATTTCAGTTTGGCTTAAAAAATTAATTTAGACTCTCGTCATATAAGCAAAAGGAATATTTTTTAAAACTGCAGGGCAAAAAAAAAAACTGCAGTGCCGAACTGCTAAAAGTACTAAACTGCAGGGTCAATTTATAAAATTGATAGACAGTCAATTTAAAATAAAATAAAATAAAATAAAATAATAAAACTAACTTGTCCAGAGGAGCATAAGTAGATAAAGGAGCACGAATCCTAAGCAGCCTGACAGCTTAGAATTTTTTTATGCTAGGTTTTATTTTTAATTAAAATGATTTTTTTTAAATATTTTTTTTTAAAATAATCTACATGATAATTTTTTTATATAATAATTTTTTTTGTATTTTATGTAATAATATTTAAAGTAAATTTTTATTATATATGATTTAAACTATTTTAATATTAATACCATTTGATAGCTGATAATGTAGATTATTTTTTTTTAAAAAAATTTTTTTAAAAATTTTTAATCAAATAAAGGGTGGCAGCCGAGAAATCATCTTTTTCTAAAAAATAAAGGGTGGCTGCTTAAGATTTCTGTACGATAAAAAGCTACTTCCGCGTCTCGCCCTCAATGAGGCTGTGGCCGCTCGAACTTTTGTTTTTCAAATCATCTTTTAGACTTTGACTTATGGGCAATTGGGCGACGTTGACTCGCCGGCCGTCTTGGCCAGGGCGCACTTCGCAGTTGCCATCGACTACTTATGAGTTGAATCGGAGTCTTTGCAGTCACATGCTCGCCGATTCCTCCTCCAGGATCGAGATCTCCTCACCTGGTACTTACGTCACTCAATTTCTTCCGATTCGTGTGTTTTCTCCGCTTTCGATGTTTTTAAGTGGAAAAGATACTATTTTGATCTTGTTTCCCTACTATCAGTCCGAAAATATTCACTCGCTGTGTCTGGATTGCTGTCGGAATATTTTTTTCTCTTCTTATTTGGGTTTTGATTTATTTTCTGTTCGTTTTTCTTCTTTTCTTGAAGGGGAGAGTACCGTTTAATTAAAAGAAGTGATCTTTGATGTTTCAGATCCGTTGGAGATCGTCGTTTTAATTTAGAAAATGTTCAAGTACTATGTTAGGATATGTTGCTGCCACAAAATTTTACAGCCTTTAGCGGTTACTATTGTATTTTTCCGTCTTGTTTGTCTCTCATAATGCTGCAAGAGCTTTATAAGGAAATTTTCGGCCGGTCTATTTGTTGTTCCCCTTTTCTAAAACTACAAGGTTCTTGTATCGAATTTTCATGAATAGCAAAAATAAAAAAAAAACTTTTCAGGAAAATGTCTTAATTCTTGATGCGCGTAAACGGTGACAAAATTGATTTAGATCTCATCTCGGTACGGTTGTATACTTGTATGTCATCATGAGTTAGATTTTATTTTACTATTTTAGTAGTGTGCCTCTCGATTCTAAATATTATATTCTGACTTCAGTCACTGACTTCTTGATCTATTTTACTCCAATTTGCTTTAGTCGGCCAAGAGACTTTATATGGATCAAGTTTTACTGAAAGTTGTCAAAATAATACGAATTTTCTTATCCGTTTCTAACTAGGAATTGTATGATTTTTCTGAAGTGTTGCAATAGTCCTTGTGTGTTTCTTGAGGCCCCTTGGTTGTGTAGTCTCCGCCATGTACCCCCATATGGTATATGTAAACTCTGTGTTTCGGTTGATAATTGGACTGGTTATGGTCGACAATATAGACCGAGACTTCAAAACCATGTTTTGATCACACACTTCTTTAATATATTTAACTGGACCCTGCCTCACTCGTCCTAGAAAACGAGGTCTAAGGTGCCTCATTAAAAACTTGGTAGATATCAATAGATACTAAGTGGATAAGTTTGGTTTTACATTGTAGGGCCGATTATAGTGGTTTGGAGGGTTATAATTTGTTTGTTTTTTTACGCATCTCTATGAACTCTTTATAAAAGAATAGTTCAAGTTCTCTCACCTTCTCCAAGCTGATTGGCCATCTATTCATTTTATTTGGTAGTTGTAAATCATTTCTAAAACATTCAGTACCCATAATATTTTGTCCTTCAAATGATGAAAAATATGAGGCACAATGTGTCCTAGAACATACATTATTGATTAGTGTTTCCTAGTGAGGCCTTCAAACCTGTCTTGCCCCATCAAGAATATACTTCCAAGTCTAGTTTTTCAGGCTCATCAAGAATATACTTCCAAGTCAACACATGTGTTTCCTAGTGAAATGCTGGCATTTTCCTTGTAATTGTTAGAACTTGTTAGTCAACACATGTTTGTGCTTCATTTATAGTTCGGGCCGTTCCAAATGGTTGAGAATTTCTGTCATTGTAGATTAAGGTCTTGTACCATGAACAGCTGATTACTTATATGACCTATGCACATTTTCCAAGGTATCTACCAAACTTTATACCCTGTGACGCCGATTAGTGGTGTGTAATCACCTTTAGTATCTGGAGGCACTGCTTCATGGTTCATTTGGATTTACTTGTACGATAGCTTCCTACATTTGTAGTGTTACTTAATATCCAACGGTCATATTTGTGTTCCCTCTTAGTATTATCATTTTTTTGGAACTGCTTTTGATCTTTTTTATGAGGAAGCGTGGAACTTGTATGGCTTTAAAGTTCAACAGTGAGAATAGACTCTTTTCGTTCAATTTTGCTTATGTGTAAACCGAGGAATAATAGTATGTACGCTTGCTACATGCAAAGATCTTAGAGAACTCCATTACTTTGGACAATTAGTTAATGCTTAATCATATTCTGGTGTTTCAGTACTTTTAAATATGCAAACTGCAGTTAGAGTTGTACTATTAACCCACAATCTTGGGTATTATGCAGCCGTGTAAACTTTTAGGAACTTTCATCCTGAATTACTCTAAGAAAATATGACTAAGATTTGATTTGTCTTGTTGTCCCATTCATCTTACTATAATTTGTGTCATGTTTTGTGCTTAAATAATTGTCTATGGTGTTGGAAAGGGAGTTTAGTCTTATTGGGTTTCTTGTTAGATGCATTTTTTTTCTACCTTGTTTAATGCAATAAATTTCACATTTAGGGTTTCATCATGATTTTAGAGCCTGAGGTCAAGAGCTCAAAATCTGAATCGCCTCCTATTTATTGTTTAGTTGGTCTAGTTTACCAATATGCTGTGTACACTGTTCAAAGAAAGTAGCTTGAACATTTACATGAGAGGTAGCATAAAATCATAAATTCATAAATTTGGCCCTTTTCTAATACCTTAAGCTTTTTTCGTAGATGGTAATCCAATTAATCTCAATATGGTATCAAAGTTAGTCACATGAATACATAATGAAAATGCACACACTGGAAATTTCTCTCCTTTTTGGGTTTCTTACCTTCTGCAGTTTGATCTACAGGAGCTGGATACTTATTGTATCCTGAAGAAGCTCAGTTACAATTTATTTATCAACATGGGTAGAGATATTTCACTTGCCTTTCTACTGTTATTTATGTCCTTTTGTGGTTGTAAAGGAGATCCAAGATCACAAACTGTGGAAGTCGAGTGTTCGACGGTGTTAGAACATAATTCAACAGCATTGGTTCCAAATTTCCTTGCTGCCATGGATAGCATAAGTAATCAGATTCGAACCAGTGGTTTTGGCATAGCGACAATGGGTTCAGTACCTGATGCATGCTATGCATTAAGTCAATGCTATGGTGATCTCTCTCCTCAAGACTGTGTTCTGTGTTATGCTGAAGGTCGAACTATACTCCCAAAGTGCTTTCCCTATAATGATGCACGAATCTTCCTTGATGGTTGCTTCATGCGGGCTGCAAATTACAGTTTCTTCTCAGACTATAGTGGTCCTGAAGACAAGGTAAAGTGTGGGAACCAAACTCGTAAAGACAAGGCATTTGAACAGGCAGTTCAGCAAGGTTTGTTAGATGCTGTAAGAAAGGCACCCCAAAATGGTGGCTATGCTAAGATATCACTGCCCGCATCTAAGGGTTTGAATGCATCAGCTTATGTGCTGGCCAACTGTTGGCAGACATTGAATGAAAGCTCATGCAGGGCTTGCCTTCAAAATGCGTCAGCTTCAGCAGTTCGATGCTTACCTAGGTCAGAAGGTCGGGCACTCAACACTGGGTGTTTCCTGAGGTATTCAGATACAAACTTCTTGAATGCTGATCCAAGCAGTGGGTTCGGAAGAAGTACGTGATGTTGGAAATGTATCTTAGTGTTTCTTTCTGTATTTTATGATGATATGTAGTTGGCCTTGTTATGTTATAGTCCTATTTGATGCATTGCTCTTTTTCCTATGTGGTATGTCTGCAGGAAGCATTATAGCCTTGGTTGTTGCTATTAGCAGTGCTCTGGTGGTTGTTGCTGTGGGGCTGGCTGTTGGAGTTTATCTATGGAAGCAAAGGAAATTACAGAAGAAGAGAGGTAGCTGAAGTTCTAGCTTATAATACTACCAAATATACATGTAACTTGATCTCTGAAAATTCATATGGTAGAAGATGCTTTCTGAGTAAACATAAAGTGGAGATTTGAGTATTTTGTTGATGCGTCTGTATAGTTGCACAGTAATGTTCCATTTTGGAGCAAATACTGGTGAAGCTTTCGTACCATTCTAGTTACTAAATTATGCTCAGAATCAATTTAATGCTTATGTTAAATAGATAATTCGTGTTCTTGTATCGTCAGGTTCAAATACAATGGAAATGGCATCAGTTCTCCAAAATAGTAGTTTGCATTTCAAATATTCTACACTTGAAAAAGCTACTGGCGGGTTTTCCATTTCTAACAAGATCGGGCAGGGAGGTTTTGGAACAGTGTACAAGGTATACATTTTTGTCTGTGAAAAAAAAAATTCTTGAAACCCCCTGTTATCAATAATGATTTAGTAGTGCAGTATCAAGATGAATATCCTACTGTTTATCAATTTCTTGTGATAAGAATAATCTTGATGAACTGTACTGAAAGAATCTGGAAATATCATTGCGCTGCAGTGACCATTATAGTGTTGAAGTAGAAGTTTTTAGTATGATCTAAAATTTGTAGGGAACTTTGGCTGATGGAAGGGAAATTGCTGTGAAGAGGTTATTCTTTAACAATAAGCACCGTGCCACAGATTTCTTCAATGAAGTGAACATAATCAGCAGCGTGGAGCATAAGAACCTTGTCAGGTTATTGGGCTGCAGCTGCATGGGACCTGAAAGCCTCCTTGTCTACGAGTTCCTTCCAAACAAAAGCCTCGATCGTTTCTTATTTGGTATGTAAGACCACTTTAATGCATTAAAGATCTTTTACTTCTGCTCTTAAATTCTTGAACGATGAGCGTTGCCATTCCTAATGCTGCTTCTCCTAGTTATTGTAACAAGGAAATGCATTCTGCATATTTTTGGTAGGTCCGGAGAACGGGCGGACATTGGATTGGCGAAAAAGGTTCCACATCATTACTGGTACTGCTGAAGGTCTTGGTTACCTGCATGAGAACTGTAAGGTGAAAATAATCCATAGGGACATTAAAGCAAGCAACATCCTATTGGATATAAAATTTCGACCCAAAATAGCCGATTTTGGACTAGCAAGATCCTTCCAAGAGAGCAGAAGTCATATAAGCACTGCAATAGCAGGAACTCTGTAAGTAAACCTAACACCAATTTTTTTCTGTTAAAATCATCTCCTAGTTTTATTGTGCCTGATTCTTTATGTATATGTACATGCTTTCCTGTAGAGGCTACATGGCTCCTGAATACTTAGCACACGGACAATTATCAGAGAAGGCAGATGTATACAGCTTTGGGGTGCTTATGATCGAGGTTGTGACAGGAAAGTCTAACAACAGGTTCAATGTTTCTGAACATGAATCCGGATCATCAGAGAGTCTGGTAGCTGCAGTGAGTACTTGCTAACCGTAAATTCCTGCTAGATGAATGAAACAGCTTTAAGTTTGAAGATTGAAGTTATCGACTGTCTTTGCTGGATCTTTTGTAGGTTTGGAGGCATTTCCAGTCAGGATCAGTGGAGCAACTCATTGATCCAAATATCACCCCACAGGATTGTGAAGATACTAATGCCGTGAAAGAAGAAATAATGAGGGTGGTTCATGTTGGACTTCTGTGTGCCCAAGAGATCCCATCGCTTAGGCCGCCAGCCTCGCTCGCATTGCAGATGCTGTTGGACCCTGAGAAGCCACTTCCTGTACCCACCAAGCCACCATTTACAGATGAAAGCACCATGGAGATGAGTGAAGAAACAAAGGAGTGGCCTCCATTGAATCCTGCCTCCAATGCCAACGTCTCCATCAGTTCAGTTTACCCTCGGTGAGGAAGGTCTGCAATGTGATTATTATTAGAATCAGAAAAGGCTCATTGTGGCTCATCACAGAGGAATTTATAGCTCAGAAAAAAAAGAAATGAATGCAAGGTGGAGAAAGCACTGCTGAAAGCTAGCAAGCAGCAACTTTAGAATGCTTGAAGGTAAGGAACTAAACACTTAAATAATTGCTAAATTGTATAAAAGAATCAGTTAGCACACATGAGAATGCTGGTTCTGCAATCTGATTTCTTTCTCATGGCAAAATTTGTGTTAACTAGAATAAGTATAGACATGAATATGGCAACTGATCTATCAAGAGTTTATTGTGTTTATCGCTGCCATGTGGTTTCAAAATTGTAAATTTCTTCAACTCCATATGTCCTTGTACATTTCTTAAATAAAATCTTAATTTTTAGAGTCAAAAGAACTAAACTATACATGCACACATTGCTACTTATTAGTCTTAATTGCACTAACCATAGCAACCATTCAAACAAAAAAGACACTACCTTGTACAAATTGATAGAAGAACAAAGCAGATAAAACTATAATCTTATTCTAGGTAAATAATAGACACAACCCTGGATTCACTTAACAACTAGGTGACTCCATAATACATGATGGTGTTTGATCAATCAGCCTAGGCTACTGTGAAGGAGTTTTGATTCAATCGAGGGGCTAAGTAATTTTTGTTTCAATTGATCTATTTAATGCAAGTAGATAGTTTGCCACTATTGAGCAATCATGCGTCCTGTAATCTATGCAAAGAATACATATTTCGAGCATCTGTAATGACTCTAAAAACTAAGCTCTTAAGAAGATAGCATTTAGACAAGCCATGGGGCCAAGCACTTAAGTTGAGTAACCTTGTATTAGAGAAGTCCGAGACACATCATACATCAAGAAGTCAATGCAGTCTGGCTAATCCAAAAAGCATCGAATACTAGAAGAAACAACTCTCTGGCTAATTCAAAACTCAGAAGAAATTATTCGTGTAAAGTAATCAATTTAAATATTTCAATACATTAATGAAGATAGTAATAGTTATTATTAAAATATAATTATAAAGATATACATATATCATCTTAGAGATAGGAGGCTTAGATTATCTATGTACATCATTTAGATACGGCGGCTAACAAGATCCCTAGTGTCAGGCCCCGGTCGGATCAACCCCGGATCGGCATTTATCCGTTGCCTTAGGGTTGTCCGGCGGAACACCGGAGCGCAGACTTTCTAGGGTTTCCGGCTAATTTTTCTCCCCAAATCCCGCTTAGTAAGTAAACTATTCATTAACTTGGTGAGCCGATTTGCAACGTGGCCCAATATATTAAAATGTTTAAGCCCAAGTTAACAATAGTAAGCCCACTAAGCCTTATATGTCATATAATGGTCCCTCCCACTTCCAATGTGGGACTAAACTTGAGTCTGGGCACCATCCGGCCCACTGGGTTAGGCCTGCTGGGCTCTGAGCTAAACCGGGTGAACCCGGGCCTAACAATTCTCCCCCATCTGATTTGAACATCGTCCTCGATGTTCGATGCGCGCTGAACACTGGCTCTCCAATGTTGATGTCCTCCATCTCTTGTCTTCAATCTGATGATGATTGTTTGCTGTACCATGCTGCATGGAATTGACGCCCCCTTGGCTTGACACAACTAAGCCGCATATTCACCCCCTAGTGCTCTGCCTGACCTCCTGTGTCCCAGCCGTCTAGCCATAGTGCTCCCGCCGAACTGAATGCAAACAGGGTCACGTCCGTAGCGCATCTCCCTAGATGCCCCGCTCAACCTGTGGCCATTGAGTTCACGGTCTAACGCACTGCATCATCATGCTTACAGCAATCTCCATCGTCAAACTCTGTCAAGGATAATCTTGGACCTGTGGGTCATGGGCCCACAACAATCTTGTCGTTGGTTACAATCACTCAGTTCTTACAGAGCTCTCCCTCGATGTCCCCTGACACCGGCATCAACGCCCCCTGGCGCCGGCATCAATGCCCTTAGGCATTGGCATCAACACCCCCTGGTGTTGGCATCAGGGCCCCTGCCCTGGAAGGACGACGCTCCTGGTCGCCGGTGGTGATGGTGTTGCCTCTCGGATCTTTCTGATTCACTATCATGGCTGAACCTTTAGCTCTGATACCTTTGTCAGGCCCCGGTCGGATCAACCCCGGACCGGCATTTATCCATTGCCTTAGGGTTGTCCGGCGGAACACCGGAGCGCAAACTTCCTCGGGTTTCCGGCTAATTTTCCTCCCCAAATCCCGCTTAGTAAACAAACTATTCATTAACTTGAGCCGATTTGCAACGTGGCCCAATATATTAAAATGCTTAAGCCCAAGTTAACAATAGTAAGCCCACTAAGCCTTATATGTCATATAATGGTTCCTCCCACTTCCAATGTGGGACTAAACTTGAGTCTGGGTCACCATCCGGCCCACTGGGTTAGGCCTGCTGGGCTCTGAGCTGAACCGGGTGAACCCGGGCCTAACACCTAGGATCTCGGAGCTCGACCGTTGACCACAAATGACGCGCATCATTTGACTCCTCTTGCTTCGCCACTCTGAGAAGACTTGTTGAAGAAGTCAATGCAGTGGAAGCAAATAATATCTACCGCCACCTCCACCACAGCTGCAAGATCTCTTCGGCGCCTCCGGAGTAGCTACTTCATGAAACGATATCGCCGCCGTTCTGCGGCTACTGTTGTTGGGGTATGCCCTTAAGGCTAATGTTTGAGGCCTTGAGATTATTTCAGTATCATGTATAAACTCTATGTTTATAAAGACAATGGTTGTTATTCAGGTTGTTACATTATCTGCTGCAATATGTATACTTCTGAATAATGTCTCAATGCTGTTCAGCTTGACTGACATGCAGTTTTGTCCTTAGTTGAGATATTTTGGTGAACATGAGACAACCTTGATATGATTGAGACTAATATGTGTTCTAATCTTATAGGATGCTTCGAGCATGGAATAAGATGTAGACTCATGGGTACATTGGATGTACTGGACAGACCCTACGTAGGATATTCGATTGCTTGTCACAATGTGAATAATCCTTGTATGCAAACAAGTGGCATATTTCCTCTGACTTGAGATCACTTGTGTTTCTAAATGATGATTGACATTGTTTTGAGGTAGTTCAATATCATTTGAAACATAATGGTTATAGACTATCTTGGATAATGAGCATGAGTCATGTTAGGGCACTAGTGATAAATATAGGATTGCCGTCTCCTTGTTGGAGTGTGATGTTCTGAAGGGGCCCCCTGGATGAGATGATTGAGAAAGTGTATGGCCATACCCAGATGACTATGTTCATCTGATCTAATCATTCTCATCATATTGGAATTACAGGCTTGACACGCTTGTCCAATAAGAACATCCAGTGGCAAAGGAAACACATATGTCAAGTGACTTGGGTTCACACTTGTGCTGTGGTTTGGGTGTAGTCTTGGAAGACTCTTTCCTTTATATCGGGAGACAATGATGTGTTGCTAGATACCCCTCTCTGATCGTGATAACGTAAGTTATCGTTACCGACATTTAAAGGAAACCCTTAGGGTCGCATAATTTGATGATATGGCTTACTTAAGTCAGATCGTGTGGACTGAATTGTTTTGGTTCAGTTTAAAGGGATTTAAACTCTGATTGTAGGTGAGATCTGGTCTGATCATGTTTGATTGATTAGGGCTTGAGATCGGTAAGCTTCGATCGAGAGAATTGATGCTAGATCGATGAGATCAAGAGCATCAAGAGATGAATGGTTAGATCTTGAGCCTTATGGTTTAATTTGATCTAGACCAAGGGTTGGTTTGATTTGGTCCTTGAACCAAATGTAATTGAACCGGCTCATCAAGTGAGCGCATGGTTCAAAGGGGAGAACATTGCGATTTGTTCACTAAGCGTGAACACTTGAACACATTGAGGGTTTACTATTTTTGGAAGTCATGCTTTCCAAAATAGGTAGCACGCCTCACGTTCGAGAGCATTGCTCTATTCTCGCTCGCATCTTCCTCTTGTCGCCTCTCTCCTCTCGTGTGGTGAGTCTTGACGCCAAGGAGAGGACTTGACAAACCCTAGAGATCATCTCAACCTCCTTCACGCGATTAGGAGACCTTGGAGCTTTGCTAGCACAAGGTACGCCAAGGAGTAGCCATCTCTTGTCTTGTGTGCGATTGCCTTTGGAGAAGAAGCACACGCCTCTTTCCTTCCAAGTCGTCATCCAATGCAATGGCATTGGTATGATCTCTCACTAGATCTATACAAAATATTAAGTTGATCATATGTTCATACATGCGATCCTAGGAAACCCTAGATTCCGCCATGAGAAAATTTTATATCTGCATGATTAGGGTTTTCCCCCTTTAATGGAACTTTCAATTGGTATCAGAGCATAGTTCCTTGTATGATTCATATGATTGCTTATAGTGATCCTTATTTGCGCTTAAGAGTAGATCTAAAGGTATAGGTCATCATGCGAAACTAGATGTATGTTTATTACTTGTTGGCGCATGTATGATGTTTGGCGCATGTTGTTGTTTTTGTCAAAAACAAAACTTATCTTGCGCGCATCCACTAGATCTAAGCGCCTGCTTTAAAATCTTAGACGGGTTATTAGGGTTGAAGTCATCGTCCAGTATAGACCCAACAGTCTGATCAGACCATCTGACAGCCTAGATGGGTCGACCAGATGGCACCTATGCGCAAGCATGAGGTGGCTATAGGTCGACTGCAGAAAGGCGTGTAGCGATGTCTGATTGAGACAACCAGTGAACGCTCATGATTAAGGCCCGGGGTCACACCCGCTTGCCAGAACTCATGAGGGACGTTCAGCCCTTAACGCATGCATTGTTGACCATGAGGTCGACTCAAGTCGGTTATGACTTGGTGCATGCAAGGGCAGTGGGTCTGACTAGGTCTGATGAGTGGATCCCTATTAATGGACCGTTGTAAGGTAGTAGGGCACATAAGGAAATAAAATGAAGCCAATGGGATTTTCGAAAATTTTATTTTCTTGATTGGATCACTTGATGTTTGTATAACATGATTGAGTGTTTATTTAATCTTATGTGGGCTGCCCAAAATTTAATGTGTGCTGTGCTGGGGCCTGCGTGCCTGGATTATTATTGTAAATTATTTATTGTGATCTGCGCATCACATTTTTAATTAATTTATAAAGTGTAATTGACCTGCGTGTCAATCATGTCTAGATAGATTAAATTGTAATTTAATCAGACATGAGCACACAGCACACATGGCAGAGGCGCATGCAGCAAGTGGCTTCACCAGTGGGAGGTCTAGGGTTCGACTCTAGGACAGGCGCATTTTACCTGGTGGGTGCATCTCAGCTGCAAAAGGCGCTTCGGCCCGGGTTGGGCCAGATGAAATGCTAAAGACCCATCAAGAGCTCAAGTGAAGACTTAAGTTAATTTAAGGTCTAACTTAGGCTTAATGGGCTTTTACCACATAAGATAATCATGCTTTCAATTTACTGTTTAAGTAATTTAGTAACTGCATGATTTATTCTTCTGCTATCACCATAGGATTTGTATGATAGTAAGAAGATAAAAGGACCGTTAAAATCCAACGATGAATATCAAGCACGATAGCCTTCTGACGCGAAACCTCATTGTTCTGACTATCGTTGGGGCCGTGTTGTACCCACTCAGTGGGCACGCCCATCTATCTTCAGACGGTGTGTGATTACACCTGCGTGTTACAGAGAAGGGATTTATCGCTTCTCGTTGCTCAGCATAGCGCGTGGTGGTCCAGGGAGTAGGTCAGGTCAGCTTGACCATGTAGGCTACATATTGAGCATATGGTAGCTATATGGAGGCAGCCATCTGTGGGATCAGAGACTGTGTTGTACCAACTCAGTTGGCACAGTCTGCTGGATTGCCCAGATGAAGGGGAATCGCACGGGTTGGCGATTGGCAGGGATTGCCTACCAGAGATTAGTGCTTGTACTCTCTGTGCATCTTATCTCGCCTGAGCGGGACGCGGAGACCAAGTATGAAATCTGGATCCCATCTCACTAAAAGAGTTTTACTCTTTCGGGCTGTTTTGCTGGATTTTTCAGCCAGATAAAATAGTGAGAAAAGAATCATTCTTAAATCCTGAATTGATTCTAACATTGATACTGACCTTGCTGTTCTTGCATTGTTGTAGATTCCTGCAGCAACGAACACCACAAATTTCAATGTGCGATCCCTACTGGAAAGGGAGAAGTTTGCTGGGCCAAACTTCTCAGACTGGTACGGACACCTTAAGATTGTTCTTAAGGCTGAGAGGAAGCTGTATGTCCTCGAGACGGCTATACCGCCTCAACCCGCTGCGAACGCCGCAAGGGCGGTTCGGGAAGCTTATGAGAAGCATGTCAATGATAGCATTGATGTCGCTTGCCTTATGCTAGCGTCTATGACGCCACAGCTGCAGCGTCAGCATGAGGATTTATCTGCTATAGAAATTATAGCAAACCTCAAGATGCTGTATGCTGCACAGGCAAGGACTGAACGCTATAACTTGACGAAACTTTTCTTTCAGAGCAAACTGACTGAAGGGAGTCCAGTGGGAGCTCACGTACTCAAGATGATTGGGTACAAAGAGGCTCTAGAGAAACTGTGACACACCATTAATCAGGAGCTTGTTGTAGACATCATCCTGCAGTCTCTCCCGGCTTCTTTTGATCCGTTCATCATTAATTTTAATATGAACAAGATCGACTGTACGTCGGCGGAGTTACTGAACATGCTCCTTACTACAGAGCAGACTCTTGAGAAGGGAAAGCCTTCATCCTCTGTCCTAATGGTTCCTTTCAGGAACAAGAAGAAGGGGAAGAAGGGCAAAGCCCCTATCAAGAGCTACAACAAGGCTCTAAAGCAAAAGATTAAGCGGTCAAAGGAATACAGATGTTTCCATTGTGGCCAGTTGGGTCACTGGAAAAAGGACTGTAAAGCGCTCCAAGGAGATAAGAAGGGAAGCAAGACTTTCGCTTCTGGCTCAGGTATTTTCGTGACTGAAGTCATGGTATCTTCTTCTTCTATTTCATGGGTGTTGGACACTGCATGTGGAGTTCACATTTGTTCAAATGTACAGGAACTCAAGAGAAGAAGACAGGTGGGACAGCATGAGGTGGACCTACGAGTTGGAAACGGGGCACGGGTTGCTGCTGTTGCTGTAGGAGTTTATCACATCTCTTTACCATCTGGTCTTGTATTAGAACTTGACAATTGTTATTTTGTACCGAGCATAACTAAGAATATTATCTCTATTCCTGCTCTTGTCAGGAAAGGGTTTTCCTTTGAATGCAAAATTTCAAAGTGTTATATTTCTTTTGATAATATTGTTTATGCTACCGGGTCAATTAACAATGGGTTATTTATGTTGGACATGGAATGTTCAATACAACAGATTGATATTAAGAAAGCCAAGTATGCTGATGACAGCACCTTGCTATGGCATAGTCGTTTAGGCCATATTAACAAGAAGCGCATTAAGTGGTTGCATGACCATGGACTGCTGGGATCATTCTCCTATGAGGAGCTTGATACATGTAAAGCTTGTTTAATGGGTAAAATGACGAAGTCTCCTTTTTCTAATAAAGGTCAAAGGGCTTCAGGTTTACTTGACCTCATAGTGATGTGTGTGGGCCATTTAGTAAACATGCCAGAGGTGGCTATTCATACTTCATTACCTTTACTGATGATTTCAGTAGGTATGGTTATGTCTATCTAATGAGACATAAGAGTGAATCTTTTGACAAGTTCAAAGAGTTCAAGAATGAAGTACAAAATCAGCTAGGCCGAAATATCAAGGCACTTCGTTCAGATCGAGGTGGAGAATACTTGAGTCATGAGTTTACTGACTATCTGAAGGAGTGTGGGATTATCTCACAGCTCACTCCGCCAGGAACACCGTAATGGAATGGTGTGTCCGAGAGGAGAAATAGAACCTTACTGGATATGGTTCGTTCTATGATGAGTCAGGCTACTCTACCTTACTCCTTTTGGGGATTTGCACTGGAAACAGCTGCAAAGGTACTAAACCGAGTGCCATCCAAGGCCGTTTCAAAGACTCCATATGAGTTATGGTATGGGAAACAGCCGAGCTTGACATTTATTAAGATCTGGGGTTGCGAGGCTTATGTCAAAAAGCTCGCCTCTAGGAAACTGGAGAGCAGATCTGATAAATGTATCTTTGTCGGTTACCTTAAAGAAACTAAGGGTTATTATTTCTACGATCCCAAAGAGAACAAAGTATTTGTTGCTCGAACGGCTATTTTTCTTGAGAAGGAATTTCTTCTGCAAGAGGCCAGAGGGAGAGAAATAAAGCTGGATGAGAATCCAGAAGAAGGACAAAGTAGTCAAGCACAGTTGGATGAGCCTGAGCCAGTAGATCAGGTTACTGAACAACCTGAGGCTCAGATATCACGGGAACCGCGAAGATCGGGAAGGATCCGTCGACAGCCTGAACGCTATGACGGAGTCTACATCATTGATGATGAACCCCTCACTTATGCGGATACGGTCAGTGGACCGGAATCAGCAAGATGGCTTGAAGCTATGCGAGCCGAGATGGACTCCATGTCAGATAACCAAGTTTGGGATTTGGTTGATCCGCCTCCGGGAGTAATCCCTATAGGCTGTAAGTGGATCTTCAAGAAGAAGATTGACATGGATGGTAACGTGGTTACCTATAAAGGCAGGCTAGTTGCGAAAGGTTTCAAACAAATCTACGGGATAGATTATGATGAAACTTTCTCTCCTGTAGCTATGTTCAAGTCTATTCGGATTATTCTTGCGATAGCAGCATATTATGATTATGAGATCTGGCAAATGGATGTGAAGACCGCTTTCCTTAATGGAAAACTAGAAGAGGATGTGTATATGACACAACCTGAAGGTTTCACTAATCCATCAGATCGTCATAAAATATGCAAATTAAAGAAGTCCATTTATGGACTTAAACAAGCATCGAGAAGCTGGAATATTCGTTTTGATGAATCAATCTGTGAATTTGGTTTCATCAAGAATGAAGATGACCCGTGTGTATATAAGAGGTTTAGTGGGAGCGTGATTACTTTCCTAGTCCTCTACGTCGATGATATCTTGATCATTGGAAACAATATTCCTGAACTACATGCTGTCAAAGCATGGTTAAGAAAATGTTTCCAGATGAAAGATTTAGGAGAAGCAGCCTATGTATTAGGTGTGAAGATCTAAGAGGCTTCTCGGGCTGTGCCAGAGTACTTACATCGATAAAGTCCTGGAGAGATTCTATTTAGAAAATTCTAAAAGAGGGTATCTTCCAGTCAGACATGGTCTGAATCTTTCAAAGAGTCAGTGTCCACAAACACAGACTGAGAAAGATGAAATGGACAATACGCCTTATGCTTCGGCTATTGGGTCCATTATGTATGCGATGTTGTGTACTCGCCCAGACGTCGCTTACGAGTTAAGCGTGACCAGTCGATTCTAAAGTAATCCAGGAAAGGCACACTGGATTGCAGTCAAGAACATTTTGAAATATCTTCGGAGGACCAAAAATATGTTCTTGATTTATGGAGGTCAGGAAGAACTCAGTATTGAAGGATATACTGACGCTTCGTTCCAATCTGACCAGGATGATTTTCGATCGCAATCAGGCTATGTTTTTAGCTTGAATGGAGGAGCAGTGGTGTGGAAAAGTTTCAAACAATCAATTGTTGCTGATTCCACAACAGAAACCGAGTATGTTGCAGCCTCAGAAGCATCTAAGGAGTCAGTGTGGATTCGTAAGTTCGTTCAAGAACTTGGTGTTGTTCCTTCGAGTGCAGATCCTTTGGTTATCTTCTGTGATAACACTGGAGCAATAGCACAAGCAAAGGAACCACGGTCGCACCAGAAGTCCAAGCACATACAGAGAAGGTTTCACTTGATCCGGGAGATCATTGATCGTGGCGAGATCAAAATCTGCAAGGTTCATACAGATGACAATCTAGCTGACCCGCTTACAAAGCCTCTGGCGCAGCAGAAGCATGAGAAGCACTGTAATAATATGGGTTTGAGATTTCTCAACCATTAGATTAAGTGCAAGTGGAAGATTGTTGGGGTATGCCCTTAAGGCTAATGTTTGAGGCCTTGGGATTATTTCAGTATCATGTATAAACTCTATGTTTATAAAGGCAATGGTTGTTATTCAGGTTGTTACATTATCTGCTGCAATATGTATACTTCTGAATAATGTCTTAATGCTGTTCAGCTTGACTGACATGTAGTTTTGTCCTTAGTTGAGATATCTTAGTGAACATGAGACAGCCTTGATATGATTGAGACTAATATGTGTTCTAATCTTATAGGATGCTTCGAGCATGGAATAAGATGTAGACTCATGGGTACATTGGATGTACTGGACAGACCCTACTTAGGATATTCGATTGCTTGTCACAATGTGAATAATCCTTGTATGCAAACAAGTGGCATATTTCCTCTGACTTGAGATCACTTGTGTTTCTAAATGATGATTGGCATTGTTTTGAGGTAGTTCAATATCATTTGAAACATAATGGTTATAGACTATCTTGGATAATGAGCATGAGTCATGTTAGGGCACCAGTGATAGATATAGGATTGCCGTCTCCTTGTTGGAGTGTGATGTTCTGAAGGGGCCCCCTGGATGAGATGATTGAGAAAGTGTATGGCCATACCCAGATGACTATGTTCATCTGATCTAATCATTCTCATCATATTGGAATTACAGGCTTGACACGCTTGTCCAATAAGAACATCCAGTGGCAAAGGAAACACATATGTCAAGTGACTTGGGTTCACACTTATGCTGTGGTTTGGGTGTAGTCTTGGAAGACTCTTTCCTTTATATCGGGAGACAGTGATGTGTTGCTAGATACCCCTCTCTGATCGTGATAACGTAAGTTATCGTTACCGACATTTAAAGGAAACCCTTAGGGTCGCACAATTTGATGATATGGCTTACTTAAGTCAGATCGTGTGGATTGAATTGTTTTGGTTCAGTTTAAAGGGATTTAAACTCTGATTGTAAGTGAGATCTGGTCTGATCATGTTTGATTGATTAGGGCTTGAGATCGGTAAGCTTCGATCGAGAGAATTGATGCTAGATCGATGAGATCAAGAGCATCAAGAGATGAATGGTTAGATCTTGAGCCTTATGGTTTAATTTGATCTAGACCAAGGGTTGGTTTGATTTGGTCCTTGAACCAAATGTAATTGAACCGGCTCATCAAGTGAGCGCATGGTTCAAAGGGGAGAACATTGCGATTTGTTCACTAAGCGTGAACACTTGAACACATTGAGGGTTTACTATTTTTGGAAGTCATGCTTTCCAAAATAGGTAGCACGCCTCACGTTCGAGAGCATTGCTCTATTCTCACTCGCATCTTCCTCTTGTCGCCTCTCTCCTCTCGTGTGGTGAGTCTTGACGCCAAGGAGAGGACTTGACAAACCCTAGAGATCATCTCAACCTCCTTCACGCGATTAGGAGACCTTGGAGCTTTGCTAGCACAAGGTACGCCAAGGAGTAGCCATCTCTCGTCTTGTGTGCGATTGCCTTTGGAGAAGAAGCACACGCCTCTTTCCTTCCAAGTCGTCATCCAAAGCAATGGCATTGGTATGATCTCTCACTAGATCTATACAAAATATTAAGTTGATCATATGTTCATACATGCGATCCTAGGAAACCCTAGATTCCGCCATGAGAAAATTTTATATCTGCATGATTAGGGTTTTCCCCCTTTAATGGAACTTTCAACTGTGAGCAGGAAGGGAGAAGATTCTTGTAAGCTTCCTCCTAAAACCTGCCAACACTCTCTCTTGTGTCCATCCGCTAACGATATTGCTCATCTTCGTCGGCCCCAGCGTAGCTCTCCTCCATCCTCCGTGGACGCCGCCACCGACTCTTTGTTTCATTCGTGCTCAATGGTTCCTAATCTTTATGCGGAGTTTTTGCATCGATGCGATGTGGGTATTTATGCGTCGACAAAATTTGAGTTTGCTCCCTAAACTTTATGTTTCTTTTTCAGTTCAGTACATAAAATTTTAACTTTTCTCACTTCTTAGAAGTTTCGCTCTACCTTCACATGCTTCCATGATGACTCTTTGGATACATGTGTAAGTGTTAGGCCTACGGGCCTGGACTTGGGCGCGGCCCAAATCCAAGCCCAGCCCAGACATTCCAGCCAACTGGGTTGGTGGGTGAACAGAGTGGATTGGGCGCCGCCCGGATCCGCTTCCAAATCAACGGGCGAAATGCGCCCAAATGCATCGCTTCTATCCGACGTGGCGACGGTGTGGTACTGACACGATGGGATGCGTCGATGGGAGCGGGTGAACGACTCAGTAAGGCGTGAAGAAAAAGAGGAACGCGAGGTGGGTTCGGTTGAAACGTTCTCTCTCGGTCGAACTCTTCGCCCGCTTCCCTATGCCGTTGGCTTTCGCCCTTTCTCCCCTTTCTCCAAATTCGGCGACTTCGTCGGACACTTCTCTTGAGCTCTCCCCGCGTTTCCGGTGGTGTGGGCGGGTGGTTCGGATCGCGGCGAGCTCCCAGTCCTCTCCGTTGTCACTTCGTCGTCTCCACGGTAGCCGCCGCCTCCGTCGCTGGCGACGTTCCTCAGACAGCCTCGGAAGGCTCTACTTCTACCACATCATCGACTAGAAGGATCCGGCAACTGTTGCCGAGGTACCCTCTCAACCCCTCGTCCTTCGTCCCGGTCGTTCGGTTCTTCCCGGCGACGCCGCTTCCCTTTTCGTTTTCTACGAATGCATGCGTGCGATGGCCGATTTCGTGTGCTCCTCCGGCGAGCCCCTCCTCTCCTCTCTCTTACGGGTTCCGACTCGCCTGCGTGCGAGAACTTCCGGCCCCGGCTCGCCTGCGTGCGAGTTAGCCGAGGTCGGCGGTGACCTTCGCATGCACGCGTTTGTGGTCACCCGCCCTACCTTCTCCGCCTGCGTGCGGACCCCTCTCCCTTCTTCTCCTGTCCTGGCGTCCTTGGAGGCTTCTTCCCGTGCCTTGCCTCCCGTCGTCATCTCCGTTCCGAGGACGAAGGAGTCGTCCGTCCAGGGTGCCGAACTCCTGCTGCCTGTAGCTCCCGCCGACCGCCGACTCCAGGCTCATTCCTCCACTTCCTCCTTCATTAGACGTAGTTGTCTGCCGGCCGACCTCCTCGGTCGGCGAACATGCGCCTGTCCACTTCCGAGATCAAAGCAGAGGCGGCTCCGCCCCTCTATGCTTATGCGTTAGTTGGTTCTCTCAGGGGTTGATTGTTCTGGTCCCCCTCCCGTTCCGGCGTGCGACGTCAAGGACGGGATGAGTTGCCGGCGTGAGTCGTCAGTAGTTCCTCTGACGAGAAGACGGATCGGATCCTCGGTCCGAGGTTCCAATCGTATGTTCATGTTTGATTCGGAGTACGAATGTATTGACCATAACGTGCGCGACGTTGCGATGTCTATGACGTCCTCGACGCTGATGCTTTGATTGACGTGTTCGCACTTGTAGTGGACCCCGTCCGACGTTGTCGGTTCTGGGTGGGTCCACCGGATCTGGGCGATTCGGGTGAGGCTCAACGACTCTGGTCGCCGGTTGTCGCCGAGCGTTACTTGAATCTAGTTGGGACAGCAAAAGTCCATGCTGAATCCCTAGTCCGGCTGGGGTTTGATTCGAGGGGTCATTCCTGCCAGTCGCGCCCTAACCTCGCGGTGTTTACCGTGGTGTCCCTGCATGGGCGTGCATGGACTCGAGTCAAGCGTTGACTCATGTGTATTCGATTAAAATTTTGTTACAGTAAACATGGGCGTGACAGCTTGGTATCAGAGGCCAGGGTCTGCGCGTTCCAACTTGTACAAGAATTGTGTATCTATATTCCTCATTCTGCCACTTGCTTGCAGATGGTGCTGACTACTGACAGCAGGCTTGCCTCGCTAGAGGACATTGTTGGGGACGGGTCCTTGGGTCCCAGAACCCTTGTGGAGTTGGTCTCCACGCTACTTGTCTCCAACGAGCGCCTCATAGCTCAAGTGACCCGGCTCACCGAGGAGCTAGAGGCATCTCAGGTGGAGATCGCGCTTCTCAAGCGCCTCACAGCTGCTTCACCGACATTGACTGCGGCCGATCCCGTCCAGGGGACCGTCGTGCGACGACGCGTCCCGGAGTCTGCCCCCTTCAAAGGGGTGCGCTGCTCCAAGAAAGTTGAGAACTTCCTCTGGGATATGAAAATGTATTTCCAGAATGCCCAGGTCCCCGAGGGGGAGCAGGCCCAGGCCTGTATAGCGTATCTCTCCGGAGATGCGAAGTTGTGATGGCGGACTCAGGCCGCACCCAACTTACTCGGGGTTGATCCCACCCGTAAGCTCTCCTGGGAGGAGCTTAAAAATGAGATCAATGCCTAGTTCCTTCCGGGGAAGTCGACCTGGTCGGCGAGGGACACCCTGAAGAAGGTCCGACACACTGGGAACATTCGTGACTATGTGCAGCAGTTCTCCCAGCTTATGCTGGAGATTGATGATATGTCGGAGGAGGGCCGACTCTACACCTTCATGGACCATCTCCAGGGCTGGGCTCGCGAGGAGCTGCGTCTCGAGGAGGTGAAGACCCTGAAGGCTGCCATGCAGGCAGCCGATGCCTTAGTGGACCGCAGGGATCCGAGGGGACAGACCCCTCATACTACTGCTACTACTACTGCTACTGCTGGGGCTTCTACCTCGCGAGTGAGAGGCCTATTCGCCGCAAGGGGCAAGAAGCTCTTTTCCAGGAAGAACCGGCCTGCCGCGCCGAAGCCCATGAAGTCGGTCAGGGACCGCCCACCCACTCCAGCGCCAAAGAGGACGAGTGCTACTATGGAGTGTTACATATGTAGGGGCCCCCATATGATGAGGGATTGCCCCAAGAGAGAGAGGGTCGCTGCCCTAGTGGCAGCCGATGAGAGCAATGTAAAGGGTGAGGAGGTGCTCCTCAACCCTATTGTACTTGACACTACTTCTGCATCTACTGATAGACCTACTTTGCTCTACATCGAGTGTCTTGTGAACTCTCTGCATGTGAATGCCATGATTGATACAGGTGCATCGCACCTCTTCATAGGACAATCCACAACCAAAAGGATTGGACTAAAGACATCTCTAGCACAGGACCGAGTGAGGTCGGTCGGTGCGATAGACCCTGAAGTCGTAGGAGTGGCCTACGACGTGGATATCGCGATTGGTAGCTGGCACGGACGTTGCCACGCGAAGATTCTTAACCTCGTGGACTACGAGGCTATCTTCGACCTTAACCTATTGGTCAAGGCAAGGGTAGCGATAATGTCGTATCTGTACGGAATACAAATAAATGACGAGGAATCCCCTTGCTTTGTCTCTTGCATCGGTAGCAAGGGGGCGAAAAAGGGGAAGAAGAGAGACTCTCGGGGAGAGCCTCTGTCAGCGAACGCCCTGGCGGCGGGTTTGTGCCAGGGCAATCTAACACTTATGACCATATGGGTGGAGGGTTCCCCAGAGAGGAGGGAGACTCCCCTAGCGGTTCGTAGTGTATTGAGGGAATATGCCGATGTGATGCCTTCGGAGTTACCGAAGCATCTCCCACCCAGGAGAGGGATCGACCACAGGATAGACCTTGTGGCAGAATCTACTTCCCCATCCAAGGCTCCTTATAGGATGCCGCCGGCAGAGTTGGCCGAGCTCCGCAAGCAACTCGATGAGTTGTTAGAAGCTGGGTTTGTGCGGCCAACCGTATCGCCATATGGAGCCCCAGTCCTTTTTCAAAAGAAGAAGGATGGGTCCTTAAGGTTATGTGTAGACTACAGGGCCTTGAACAAGATAACAATCCGGGACTGTTATCCCATCCCACTGATCCCAGATCTATTGGATAGACTGGGAAAAGCTAGGATATTCTCCAAGCTTGATCTAAGATCGGGGTACTGGCAGGTCTGCATCGCCGAGGCCGATGAACGGAAGACAGCCTGCGTTACTCGATATGGGTCGTTCGAGTTTTTGTTCATGCCCTTTGGGCTAACCAACGCTCCAGCGACATTTTGTCACCTTATGAATCAGGTGCTTGCACCTTTCTTGGATGACTTTGTCGTAGTATATTTGGACGACATTGTGGTATATTCCTCAAGCGTTGAGGAACACCTGACTCATTTGAAGAGGGTTCTTCAAGTTTTGAGAGAGAACCAGCTCTATTTGAAGCTGGAAAAATGCACCTTCATGTCGGAATAAATTTCCTTCCTAGGACACGTGGTGGGCCACGGCCAGGTGCAGATGGATAGAGGCAAGGTCCAAGCCATTATAGAATGGCCGATTCCATCTAACCAAACCGAGCTGCGGAGCTTTCTAGGTGTGGTGAACTTTTATCGAAAGTTCATCCGGGGTTGCTCGAAAATAACTGCACCCCTCAATAATTTGCTAAAGAAGGACTCCAACTGGTGTTGGAACGATCGGTGTCAGTCCGCCTTTCAAGATTTGAAAGAGCGGATTGCTTCTGAACCGATCCTTAAATTACCAGACTTTGGTAAACCTTTCGAGGTTCACACCGACGCTTCGGATCAAGCGATTGGTGGCGTCCTGATACAGGACGGACATCTCGTTGCTTTCGAGAGTCGAAAGCTAAACGATACGGAACAGAGGTACTCGGCTCACGAAAAAGAGATGGTGGCAGTGATCCACTGCCTCCGGACATGGCGAGTTTACCTCTTGGGTGGGGTTTTTGTGGTGAAGACCGACAATGTGGCGAATACTTATTTCACCACGCAGAAGAAATTGTCGGCAAAACAGGCCAGATGGCAGGAATTCCTAGCAGAATTCCAGTTCCAATGGGAACATAAGCCTGGGAAGGCGAACGTAGTGTCGGATGCACTGAGTAGACTTAACACTTTGGTCTGCTGTGCGATCTCCAGGGTAGAGGGAGATCTCCTTTCGAGGATTAAGGCAGCAGCTACTCTCGATGAAACATATCGGAAACTAGTTCAACAAATCAAGTCGGGTACAATCCGACGATATTATTTGGACGTCGATGACGTCATAATGGCCCGTGGAGGGAGGCCATTAGTCCCCGCATCCTGTGGGTTGCGACGAGAGCTGCTTAGGGAGCTCCACGATACCCCTTGGTCGGGTCATCCGGGACAGAGGCGAATGCTCGCCCTGTTGTCAAGGTCATGTTATTGGCCGGATATGCGTGCCGACATCGATATGTATGTCCGCACTTGTCTTGTTTGCCAACAAGGCAAGGTCGATCGGAGGTTACCGGCAGGGTTGTTACAGCCCTTACATATCCCCGAGACCCCCTGGACGAGTGTGTCCATGGATTTTATCGGTGGGTTTCCCAAGGTCGAGGGGAAAACATCAATACTCGTGGTTGTGGATAGATTCTCCAAGTATGGAGTCTTCATTCCAGCACCCGAGCCTTGCTCTACTGTATTGACAGCCGAGCTATTCTTTCAGAACGTAGTAAAGAACTTTGGCATCCCAGAGGATATCGTGAGCGATAGGGATGCCCGGTTTACGGGACGGTTCTGGTCGACGCTGTTCGACAAGCTCGGAACGAAGTTAAACTTCTCCACAGCAAACCATCCACAAAACGGATGGACAGACGGAGCGAGTAAATGCCCTCGTGGAGGACTACCTCCATCACTTTGTGACTGCGAGTCAAAAAGACTAGGTGAAGTGGATGGATTCGGCACAATTTGCCTACAACCTCCACAGATCATCGTCTACGGGGCACAGCCCCTTTGAGCTGGTGTTAGGAAGACAACCCCTAACCCCCGTTGATATTGCGATGAGGGACTCCAGTGGGAGGTGCCCTGCCGCACAACGGGAAGCTCGTGAGCGAGTGGAGTCACTCAATGAAGCGAGGGACAGCCTTGAGTTAGCCGCTAGACGAATGCAGCATTATGCGAATCGTCGACGTCGGGACGAAGAATTCGCCGTGGGCGATTTAGTTCTTCTTCGACTCACCCCACAGATATGGAGGAAAATATCTGCAAAGACGGCACACCGGGGACTTGTCCAAAGATACGATGGACCCTTTGAGGTACTGAGTCGTGTTGGCTCAGTAGCATATCGTTTGAAGCTCCCCGATAGGATGAAATTACATCCTACTTTCCATGTGAGCTTTCTGAAGAGGTTCCATAGGGATCCGGGGAATCCCTCTCGATCCCAATCTCTCTGTGCCCCTCCGACGGTACGAACGGAGTTCGACCAGCGGGTCGGAGAAATTTTGGATCATCGAGTTCTCGGACACAGTAGGATGAACCGACGAATAGAGTTTCTTGTTCGATGGGAAGGTTCTCCAAGAGAAGAAGCTACGTGGTACAGGGCTTCCGAACTGTGGCAGTTCGAAAACGAAATCTGACACTATTTTGAGTCACCGAGGACGGCGACTCGCTCCGGAGGGGGAGAATGTTAGGCCTACGGGCCTGGACTTGGGCGCGGCCCAAATCTAAGCCCAGCCCAGACATTCCAGCCAACTGGGTTGGTGGGCGAACAGAGTGGATCGGGCGCCGCCCGGATCCGCTTCCAAATCAACGGGCGAAACGCGCCCAAATGCATCACTTCTATCCGACGTGGCGACGGTGTGATACTGACGCGATGGGATGCGTCGATGGGAGCGGGTGAACGACTCGGTAAGGCGTGAAGAAAAAGAGGAACGCGAGGTGGGTTCGGTTGAAACGTTCTCTCTCGTTCGAACTCTTCGCCCGCTTCCCTCTGCCGTTGGCTTCGCCCTTTCTCCCCTTTCTCCGAATCCGGCGACTTCGTCGGACACTTCTCTTGAGCTCTCCCCGCGTTTCCGGTGGTGTGGGCGGGTGGTTCGGATCGCGGCGAGCTCCCAGTCCTCTCCGTTGTCACTTCGTCGTCTCCACGGTAGCCGCCGCCTCCGTCGCCGGCGACGTTCCTCAGATAGCCTCGGAAAGCTCTACTGCTACCACATCATCGACTAGAAGGATCCGGCAACTGTTGCCGAGGTACCCTCTCAACCCCTCGTCCTTCGTCCCGGTCGTTCGGTTCTTCCCGGCGACGCCGCTTCCCTTTTTGTTTTCTACGAATGCATGCGTGCGATGGCCGATTTCGTGTGCTCCTCCGGCGAGCCCCTCCTCCCCTCTCTCTTACGGGTTCCGGCTCGCCTGCGTGCGAGAACTTCCGGCCCCGGCTCGCCTGCGTGCGAGTTAGCCGAGGTCGGCGGTGACCTTCGCCTGCGCGCGTTTGTGGTCGCCCGCCCTACCTTCTCCTCCTGCGTGCGGACCCCTCTCCCTTCTTCTCCTGTCCTGGCGTCCTTGGAGGCTTCTTCCCGTGCCTTGCCTCCCGTCGTCATCTCCGTTCCGAGGACGAAGGAGTCGTCCGTCCAGGGTGCCGAACTCCTGCTGCCTGTAGCTCCCGCCGACCGCCGACTCCAGGCTCATTCCTCCACTTCCTCCTTCCTTAGACGTAGTTGTCTGCCGGCCGACCTCCTCGGTCGGCGAACATGCGCCTGTCCACTTCCGAGATCAAAGCAGAGGCGGCTCCGCCCCTCTATGCTTATGCGTTAGTTGGTTCTCTCAGGGGTTGACTGTTCTGGTCCCCCTCCCGTTCCGGCGTGCGACGTCAAGGACGGGACGAGCTGCCGGCGTGAGTCGTCGGTAGTTCCTCTAACGGGAAGACGGACCGGATCCTCGGTCCGAGGTTCCAATCGTATGTTCACATTTGATCCGGAGTACGAATGTATTGACCATAACGTGCGCGACGTTGCGATGTCTATGACGTCCTCGACGCTGACGCTTTGATTGACGTGTTCGCACTTGTAGTGGACCCCGTCCGACGTTGTCGGTTCTGGGTGGGTCCACCGGATCTGGGCGATTCGGGTGAGGCTCAACGACTCTGGTCGCCGGTTGTCGACGAGCGTTACTTGAATCTAGTTGGGACGGCAGAAGTCCATGCTGAATCCCTAGTCCGGCTGGGGTTTGATTCGAGGGGTCATTCCCGCCAATCGCGCCCTAACCTCGCGGTGTTGACCGTGGTGCCCCTGCGTGGGCGTGTATGGACTCGAATCAAGCGTTGATTCACGTGTATTCGATTAAAAATTTGTTACAGTAAATATGGGCATGACGGTAAGTATAGTACGTCCTTTAAGATTCTCTTAATTATTAGATTTTATTTTTATATAATTAATTCTACTAAACAGCAGGGTCAATTTATAAATTCGATAGACTGTCAATTTAAATAAAATAAAATAAAATAAAATAAAAAGCTACTACCGCGTCTCGCCTTCAATGCCTTCGGCTGTGGCCGCTCGAACATTTGTTTTTCAAATCATCTTTTAGACTTTAACTTATGGGCAAATGGGCGACTTTGACTCGACCGCCGTCTAGGCCAGCTTCGCAGTTACCATCGACTACTTATGAGTTGAATCGGAGTCTTTGCAGTCACATGCTCTCCGATTCCTCCTCCATGATCGAGATCTCCTCACCTGGTACTTACGTCACTCAATTTCTTCCGATTCGTGTGTTTTCTCCGCTTTCGATGTTTTTAAGTGGAAAAGATACTATTTTGATCTTGTTTCCCTACTATCAGTTCGAAAATGTTCACTCTCTGTGTCTGGATTGCTGTCGGAATATATATTTTTTTCGTTTAGGTTTTGATTTATTTTCTGTTCGTTTCTCTTCTTTTCTTGAAGAGGAGAGTACCGTTTAATTAAAAGAAGTGATCTGTGATGTTTCAGATCCGTTGGGGATCGTCGCTTTAATTTAGAAAATGTTCGAGTACTGTGTAAGGATATGTTGCTGCCGCAAAATTTTACAGCCTTTAGAGGTTACTATTGTATTTTTTCCGTCTTGTTTGCCTCTCATAATGCTGCAAGAGCTTTATAAGGAAATTTTCAGCCGGTCTATTTCTTGTTCCCCTTTTTTAAAACTACAAGGTGCTTGTATCGAATTTTCATGAATAACAAAAAAAAAAAAACTTTTCAGGAAAATGTCTTAATTCTTGATGCGCGTAAACGGTGACAAAATTGATTTAGATCTCATCTCGGTACGGTTGTATACTTGTATGTCGTCATGAGTTAGATTTTAGTAGTGTGCCTCTCGATTCTTACTATATTCTGACTTCAGTCACTGACTTCTTGATCTATTTTACTCTAATGTGCTTTTGCCGGTGATAAGAGACTTTACATGGATCAAGTTTTACTGAAAGTTGTCAAAATAATACGAATTTTCTTATCCGTTTCTAACTAGGAATTGTATGATTTTTCTGAAGTGTTGCAATAGTCCTTGTGTGTTTCTTGAGGCCCCTTGGTTGTGTTGTCTCTGCCATGTACCCCCATATGGTATATGTAAACTCTGTGTTTCGGTTGATAATTGGACTGGTTATGGTAGACAATATAGACCGAGACTTCAAAACCATGTTTTGATCACACACTTCTTTAATATATTTAACTGGGCCCTGCCTCACTTGTCCTAGAAAACGAGGTCTAAGGTGCCTCATTAAAAACTTGGTAGATATGAACTCCAAAAAAATACACTATAAATACTAAGTGGATAAGTTTGGTTTTACATTGTAGGGCCGATTATAGTGGTTTGGAGAGTTATAATTTGTTTGTTTTTTTACGCTTCTCTATTAACTCTTTATAAAAGAATAGTTCAAGTTCTCTCACCTTCTCCTAGCTGACTGGCCATCTATTCATTTTATTTAGTAGTTGTAAATCATTTCTAAAACATTCAGTACCCATAATATTTTGTCCTTCAAATGATGAAAAATATGAGGCACAATGTGTCCTAGAACATACATTATTGATTAGTGTTTCCTAGTGAGGCCTTCAAACCTGTCTTGCCCCATCAAGAATATACTTCCAAGTCTAGTTTTTCAGGCTCATCAAGAATATACTTCCAAGTCAACACATGTGTTTCCTAGTGAAATGCTGGCATTTTCCTTGTAATTGTTAGAACTTGTTAGTCAACACATGTTTGTGCTTCATTTATAGTTCGGGCCGTTCCAAATGGTTGAGAATTTCTGTCATTGTAGATTAAGGTCTTGTACCATGAACAGCTGATTACTTATATGACCTATGCACATTTTCCAAGGTATCTACCAAACTTTATACCCTGTGACGCCGATTAGTGGTGTGTAATCACCTTTAGTATCTGGAGGCACTGCTTAATGGTTCATTTGGATTTACTTGTACGATAGCTTCCTACATTTGTAGCGTTACTTTATATCCAACGGTGATACTTATGCTCTCTCTTAGTATTATCATTTTTGTGGAACTGCTTTTGATCTTTTTATGAGGAAGCGTGGTACTTGTATGGCTTTAAAGTTCAACAGTGAGAATAGACTCTTTTCGTTCAATTTTGCTTGTGTGTAAACCGAGGAATAATAGTATGTACGCTTGCTACATGCAAAGAGCTTAGAGAACTCCATTACTTTGGATAATTAGTTAATGCTTAACCATATTCTGGTGTTTCAGTACTTTTAATAATGCAAACTGTAGTTAGAGTTGTACTATTAACCCACAGTCTTGGGTCTTATGCAGCCTTGTAAACTTTTAGGAACTTTCATCCTGAATTACTCTAAGAAAATATGACTAAGATTTGATTTGTCTTGTTGTCCCATTCATCTTACTATAATTTGTGTCATGTTTTGTGCTTAAATAATTGTCTATGGTGTTGGAAAGGGAGTTTAGTCTTATTGGGTTTCTTGTTAGATGCATTTTTTTTCTACCTTGTTTAATGCAATAAATTTCACATTTAGGGTTTCATCATGATTTTAGAGCCTGAGGTCAAGAGCTCGAAATCTGAATCGCCTCCTATTTATTGTTAGTTAGTCTAGTTTACCAATATGCTGTGTACACTGTTCAAAGAAAGTAGCTTGAACATTTACATGAGAGGTAGCATAAAATCATAAATTCATAAATTTGGCCCTTTTCTAATACCTTAAGCTTTTTCCGTAGATGGTAATCCAATTAATCTCAATATGGTATCAAAGTTAGTCACATGAATACATAGTGAAAATGCACACACTGGAAATTTCTCTCCTTTCTGGGTTTCTTACCTTCTGCAGTTTGATCTGCAGGAGCTGGATACTTATTGTATTCTGAAGAAGCTAAGTTACAATTTATATATCAACATGGGTAGAGATATTTCACTTGCCCTTCTACTGTTATTTATGTCCTTTTGTGGTTGTAAAGGAGATCCAAGATCACAAATTGTGGAAGTCGAGTGTTCGACGGTGTTGGAACATAATTCAACAGCATTTGTTCCAAATTTCCTTGCTGTCATGGATAGCCTAGGTAATCAGATTCAAACCAGGGGTTTTGGCATAGCGACAATGGGTTCAGCACCTGATGCAAGCTATGGATTAAGTCAATGCTATGGTGATCTCTCTTCTCTAGACTGTATTCTGTGTTATGCTGAAGCACGAACTGTACTCCCAAAGTGTTTTCCCTATAATGGTGGACGAATCTTCCTTGATGGTTGCTTCATGCGGGCTGCAAATTACAGTTTCTTCTCAGAGTATAGTGGTCCTGAAGACAAGGTAAAGTGTGGGAACCAAACTCGTAAAGACAAGGCATTTGAACAGGCAGTTCAGCAAGGCTTGTTAGATGCTATAAGAAAGGCACCCCAAAATGGTGGCTATGCTAAGATATCACTGCCCGAATCTAAGGGTTTGAATGCATCAGCTTATGTGCTGGCCGACTGTTGGCAGACATTGAATGAAAGCTCATGCAGGGCTTGCCTTCAAAATGCGTCAGCTTCAGCAGTTCGATGCTTACCTAGGTCAGAAGGTCGGGCACTCAACACTGGGTGTTTCCTGAGGTATTCAGATACAAACTTCTTGAATGCTGATCCAAGCAGTGGGTTCGGAAGAAGTACGTGATGTTGGAAATGTATCTTAGTGTTTCTTTCTGTATTTTATGATGATATGTAGTTGACCTTCTTATGTTATAGTCCTATTTGATGCATTGCTCTTTTTCCTATGTGGTATGTCTGCAGGAAGCATTATAGCCTTGGTTGTTGCTATTAGCAGTGCTCTGGTGGTTGTTGTTGTGGGGCTGGCTGTTGGAGTTTATCTATGGAGGCAAAGGAAATTACAGAAGAAGAGAGGTAGCTGAAGTTCTAGCCTATAATACTACCAAATATACATGTAACTTAACTCTGAAAATTCATATGATAGAAGATGCTTTATGAGTAAACATAAAGTAGAGATTTGAGTATTTTGTTGATGCGTCTGTATAGTTGCACAGTAATGTTCCATTTTGGAGCAAATGCTGGTGAAGCTTTCGTACCATTCTAGCTACTAAATTATGCTCAGAAGCATTTTAATGCTTATGTTAAATAGATAATTCGTGTTCTTGTATCGTCAGGTTCAAATACAATGGAAATGGCATCAGTTCTCCAAAACAGTAGTTTGAATTTCAAATATTCTACACTTGAAAAAGCTACTGGCGGTTTTTCCATTTCTAACAAGCTCGGGCAGGGAGGTTTTGGAACAGTGTACAAGGTATACATTTTTGTCTGTGAAAAAAAATTCTTGAAACCTCCTGTTATCAATAATGATTTAGTAGTGCAGCATCAAGATGAATATCCTACTGTTTATCGATTTCTTGTGATAAGAATAATCTTGATGAACTGTACTGAAAGAATCTGGAAATATCATTACGCTGCAGTGACTATTATAGTGTAGAAGTAGAAGTTTTTAGTATGATCTAAAATTTGTAGGGAACTTTGGCTGATGGAAGGGAAGTTGCTGTGAAGAGGTTATTCTTTAACAATAAGCACCGTGCCACAGATTTCTTCAATGAAGTAAACATAATCAGCAGCGTGGAGCATAAGAACCTTCTCAGGTTATTGGGCTGCAGCTGCATGGGACCTGAAAGCCTCCTTGTCTACGAGTTCCTTCCAAACAAAAGCCTCGAGCGTTTCTTATTTGGTATGTAAGACCACTTTAATGCATTAAAGATCTTTTACTTCTGCTCTTAAATTCTTGAACGATGAGCGTTGCCATTCCTAATGCTGCTTCTCCTAGTTATTGTAAGTAGGAAATGCATTCTGCATATTTTTGGCAGGTCCGGAGAACGGGCGGACATTGGATTGGCAAAAAAGGTTCCACATCATTACTGGTACTGCTGAAGGTCTTGGTTACCTGCATGAGAACTGTAAGGTGAAAATAATCCATAGGGACATTAAAGCAAGCAACATCCTATTGGATATAAAATTTCGACCCAAAATAGCCGATTTTGGACTAGCAAGATCCTTCCAAGACAGCAGAAGTCATATAAGCACTGCAATAGCAGGAACTCTGTAAGTAAACCTAACACCAATTTTTTTCTGTTAAAATCATCTCCTAGTTTTATTGTGCCTGATTCTTTATGTGTATGTACATGCTTTCCTGTAGAGGCTACATGGCTCCTGAATACTTAGCACACGGACAATTATCAGAGAAGGCAGATGTATACAGCTTTGGGGTGCTTATGATCGAGGTTGTGACAGGAAAGTCTAACAACAGGAGCAATGTTTCTGAACATGAATTCAGATCATCAGAGAGTCTGGTAGCTGGAGTGAGTATTTGCTAACCTTAAGGCTATGTTCTATTGGATGGAATCTACGGTGGAAAGGATGGAAGTCATCTAGATTCATTAGACTTTCTATCCTTTCTACCGTGGATTTCATCCAACAGAACATAGCCTAAATTCCTGCTAGATGAATGAAACAGCTTTAAGTTTGAAGATTGAAGTCTTTGCTGAATCTTTTGTAGGTTTGGAGGCATTTCCAGTCAGGATCAGTGGAGCAACTCATTGATCCAAATATCACCCCACAGGATTGTGAAGATGTTAATGCCGTGAAAGAAGAAATAATGAGGGTGGTTCATGTTGGACTTCTGTGTGTCCAAGAGATCCCATCGCTTAGGCCGCCGGCCTCGCTCGCATTGCAGATGCTGTTGGACCCTGAGAAGCCACTTCCTGTACCCACCAAGCCACCATTTACAGATGAAAGCACCATGGAGATGAGTGAAGAAACAAAGGAGTGGCCTCCATTGAATCCTGCCTCCAATGCCAACGTCTCCATCAGTTCAGTTTACCCTCGGTGAGGAAGGTCTGCAATGTGATTATAATCAGAATCAGAAAAGGCTCATTGTGGCTCATCACAGAGGAATTTATAGCTCAGAAAAGACAAAGAAATGAATGCAAGGTGGAGAAAGCAGTGCTGAAAGCTAGCAAGCAGCAACTTTAGAATGCTTGAAGATAAGGAACTAAACACTAAAATAATTGCTAAATTGTATAAAAGAATCAGTTAGCACACATGAGAATGCTGGTTCTGCAATCTGATTTCTTTCTCATGGCAAAATTTGCGTCAACTAGAATAAAGTATAGACATGAATATGGCAGCTGAACTATCAAGAGTTTATTGTGTTTATCGCTGCCATGTGGTTTCAAAATTGTAAATTTCTTCTACTCCTTATGTCCTTGTACATTTCTTAAATAAAATCTTAATTTTTAGAGTCAAAAGAACTATACATGCACACATTGCTAATTATTAGTCTTAATTGCACTAACCATAGCAACCTTTCAAACAAAAAAGACACTACCTTGTACAAATTGAAAGAAGAACAAAGCAGATAAAACTATAATCTTATTCTAGGTAAATAATAGACACAACCCTGGATTCACTTAACAACTAGGCAACTCCATAATACATTATGGTGTTTGATCAATCAGCCTAGGCTACTGTGAAGGAGTTTTGATTCAATACAGGGGCTAAGTAATTTTTGTTTTAATTGATCTATTTAATGCAAGTAGATAGTTTGACACTATTGAGCAATCATACGTCCTGTAATCTATGCAAAGAATACATATGATTCGTGCATCTGTAATGACTCTAAAGACTAAGCTCTTAAGAAGATAGCATTTAGACAAGCCATGGGGCCAAGCACTTAAGTTGAGTAACCTTGTATTACGGGAGTCCGAGAGACATCATACGTCAAGAAGTCAATGCATTCTGGCTAATCCAAAAAGCATCGAATACTAGAAGAACAACTCTCTAGCTAATCCAAAACCTCAGAAGAAAATATTCGTGTAAAATAATCAATTTAAATATTTCAATACATTACTGAAGATAATAATAGTTATTATTAAAATATAATTATAAAGATATACATATATCATCTTAGAGATGGGAGGCTTAGATTATCTATGTACATCATTTAGATACGGCCGCTTGCAAAATCCCTGAGATCTCGGAGCTCGACCGTTGACCACAAATGACGCGCATCATTGGACTCCCCTCGCTTCGCCACTCTGAGAAGACTTATTGAAGAAGTCAATGCAGTCTGCAATGGCTTCCTCGTAGTGCGCATTCAGTGGAAGCAAATAGTATCTGCCGCCACCGCCGCCACAGCTGCAAGATCTCTTCGGCGCCTCCGGAGTAGCTGCTTCATGAAACGATATCGCCGCCGTTCTGCGGCTACTGTGAGCAGGAAGGGAGAAGATTCCTGTAAGCTTCCTCCTAAACCCTGCCAACACTCTCTCCAGTGTCCATCCGCTAACGATATTGCTCATCTTCGTCGGCCCCAGCGCAGCTCTCCTCCATCCTCCGCGGACGCCCCCGCCGCCGCCGCCGCCGCCGACTCTGTGTTTCATTCGTGCTCAATGGTTCTGAAGAAGACCGCCGGAGGTTTTGCATCGATGCGGTGTGGCTATTTATGCGTCGACAAAATTTCAGTTTGCTCCCTAAACTTTATGTTTCTTTTTCAGTTCAGTACATAAAATTTTAACCTTCTCACTTCTAAGAAGTTTCGCTCTACCTTCACATGCTTCCATGATGACTCTTTTGGATACATGTGCAAATATAGTACGTCCTTTAAGATTCTCTTAATTATTAGATTTTACTTTTATATAATTAATTTTACTTTTTCTTAATTAATTAAATTTAGTTGATGCAATTCATATAAAGAATCGTATGCATAATTACCATTACATTTGTTTATCCACAATCTTTCTAAAAGATACTTTTGTATCTAAGATATAAAAAAAGGAGCGAGTGAGTCTAAACTTGAATCTCAATTAAACTAAGAGTAATCTTACATGATCCAATTCAAAATCAACCCAACCTCTTGACTTGAACTCAAAGATACAAGGATATCATCACTTTCATCTAAAAAGAAGAAATTTGCTCAATTTATAGGATAATATATTTATGAATGTAAGGTCTGTCAAAAAAAAAAATACTAATTCACTTATTTTTCTTATTGGTTGGATATACAATACGTGTTTGTATCATGTAAATTTTGACATCCTTCAATTAGGATGAACTAGCAGTTTATAAACTTGAGGATTCAAATTGAGAAACAATGAAGTGTAGAGGCTGAAAATGGAAAATTATCTCCGAACGTCGACAGCCGGACAATTCCCACGGCGCGTCCAACTGTCCAAGAGCGACAGCCGTTAAAACTTCACCGGAGGAGAACGGACAACATCAACGCCGTTAGAGTAATAATTAAAATTTGTGAAAGGATCGTCGGTTCGGTCCGACGGTCCGTCCCACCTGTTAGGCCCTGGGCTTCCCGGTTCAGCCCAGAGAGGGGTGGGCCGATCCAAGCACAGGCCCACGCAACATTGGAAGCACGCAGCAGAAAAGGGCTTCGGTCGAAGAAGCGGACGCGGCTGCTGGACGCGGGCAACGAGCGAAGTGGACGGGCGGCGCGTGAAATTCGGCGCTACGACTGGGTTCTCAACGAAAGAACCGAACGGAAGGCAGCGTCTTCGCGGAAGACACGGAGGCGAACTCGGCGGAACTTCCGAACACGGACGAAGACGATGGAGGAAGGATGCGGCGGACGCGGACGCAAAGGAGAGGCTTCGTCTCGGACGACTCAGACGCGCGGAAGGAGTCGACGACTTCCCTATAAAGATGAGGTAGGAGAAGTTGGGACGGGCGATCGGAGATCGGCGATAGAGTGATCGGCATTCGGCAACGGAATCCATCGAGCGGCGAGCGTTGAGAGGAAACAGAGAGCGAGCGACGCGAGCGTGAGCAGAGAGAGTGAACGACGTGAGAAAGGGAGACGAGAGGTAAGGGAGGAGTTTTGTAGCTTGATTGACGAAGGAATAAAAGCTTTCTTCTCCATCTTCCCCGTGCTTCTTCTCCAACGTGGTTCCGTATCTTCCGACGAGATCCCGGTTACGGTGATCTCCCCTGTTTCCGACGACTTCGGCGACCGTCGGCTGGCAGGCGGCCGGTGACGGGCTAGACGAGAAGGCGGGCGGCCTTCCAGTTGGCTTCGGTCTTCTCCGGATCGGCGGCGAGATCGCGGCGACGTTCGGCGGAGGAAACGAACGCGAACGAAGCGTTCGCGAGGACGACGACGACGAAGCGCGGCTGACGCAAGCAAACATCAGCGGGGGCGAAGTCAAAATTGGCAGCGGAAATCGAAATCGAATTCGATTTCGGCACGCTGACGCAAGCAGACGTCAGCCAGGAAACCAAGTTCGCGGCGACGGAATTAATCGTCGGCTGACGTCAGCGTGACGTTATCACGAACTATTCGAGCGGCCGAGTTTGAACAGTATAGTCGAATTATTTTGGTGGGATTTTGACTTTCGGGTCAAAATCAATTAAAGGTATTTTGATTTTTCGAATTTCTCGAATTAGGGTTAGGGTTTTCCAATTCTTTCTCTGAGAATTGTAATTTGGGGATAAAAAGTGAGCGGGAACTAGGGTTTTGAATTTGGGGACGAAATTCGGTCTGGAAACCCTAGCGCGATCACGTTCCGGTGTTTCACCAGACGGCCCTGAGACAACGGATAAGCGTTATTTTTAGACCGTTTCAACCGGGGCGTGACACCACCCGTGCGTCCTTGCTTCGGAGCCATCCTCGCCCGCAAGAACAAGAAGAGCGGTTCTCCTTCGTCGACATGTCGCTGCCGTTCGTCATCTCCATTGTGGATGGAGGGAAGGAGGTGATCGGGAACGCGCCCGATGTCGCGCTGGTTGGGACCGGCGGAGATTTCATTGCCATTCTTAGAAGGTTCGCGATTGGATTTGGTTGGCTTCCTTTATGAATCCCTTTTTTTTTCACTCAATTTCGCATGCCTTCCTGCCGAACTATATAATTGTTTAAACCTTAAAGAATCATTTAGGGGAAACGAAGAAAGAACTAGGTTTTATTGGATGTCTTTCTTGCAGAACTTCGTGGTTATGCTGTTGTTGGTTGGCTTGTCCAAGACTTGATAATTACTACTCACTGCACCACATGATGCTGACTTTTTTACGACTGTTTGACCCAATTATTGGGTAGGAACAATAAATTCTTCCACAGGACGGCCACCATTGTCCTTCCCTTGATCAAATCGGAGCGTACGGTTTTACTTCTTTTTCAAGTAAAATTTTATCGAGTTACTCACTTCATTTGCATTTAGTCTTCATTTCTGATAAAAAGAAAATTTCCGTGTTTCAGTAATTTCTTTGTACAAAATGTGTCTCTTGTACTATTCTAAGAGACTTCTGATACCTAACCGTCAGGAACAGTAAGTTAACGTGTTTCACGAACAAACTTGGGAGGGAAAATTAACAGGTTTCGTAGATAAGATACTTCGTTACATTTTGATAGCGATGTTGAATTTATTAAGAGGACAATTAAAAAAGTGAAATATGCTACTCATTTGGATCAAAACACTGGTTGAGTATGTACATCTTCCCAATCAAAGGCAATAGTTTAAGATATAAGTTTATGGAAGATTAAGAAAGCTTATGATTTCTTCTTTTTTTATTGTGCAAAATAATGAATTTAAACCAAGGTTGTTAAAAATGTGATCGGGATGATTCTATGATCTAGATCATTCGAAATTGTCTTGGAATGTGAGTGCGATCAAAAAATGGATAGGGAAAGTGAGATTGACATTCTAAATCGTGGGATCATCTATTATACCCGATCCTATGTTTCTTGTTAATGAGTTAAATGTAGTTGAATTCAGTACCATTAAACCAAAATTTGTTAATCCATGAATGTTAAAACCCTAATTCTGTTAGTTTGATTGTTTTTCTACTTGAAACCACACATTTCCGTCGATTATGCCCAGTGGAAGTTTTGCTTTTCTTCTTCTTTTTCACTTTGTCCGACAGAAGCTTCAATGTACTTTAACAAACTGCTATCAGTAAACGTTTCGAACCTATGCTTCAACAAATTGCTTCGAGCCTTCAATTATTGTACAAAGGTGTAATCTCTGTCTTCCTTGATTTCTATATTTATATTATTGTGTTTTCTATTTTTACTATCTTAATTGTCGTTTTTTTCAATCACTTTGTGTAAACCCTAGTCTTGATAGATATCTATGGTTAGAGGGATTTGACTTGTGAAGGCCAAGTCGAGGGTTCGAATCCTGCTGCAGACGAAATTTGCAGACGAAATTTGCAAACGAAATTTGCACAGCCCAGACATGGGGTATAACTGTATCAGGATTCGACACCCTAGACCTTGCGGGTTAGGTCTCTGGGATGCCTAACCTCGAGGGGATCGGTGGAGCTCTGCCGGTCCTTAGTGTTGTAGGGGAGGGGGGCGAACATGTCAGACGCGCCGAATGAGGCAGGCATGGGTCGCTTATGTCCAGACGGCCCTTGTGAGGCAGACATACATGCGGGCTACCCATGTGGGGTATAGGCGTGGATCTACATCTTCTTCACACCTTATAGTTTCACTTTATTAAATTTGTCTTTGTGAGCTCACTAAGCATCAACTTTGTCTTTGTGACTATAAGTATTAGCACCATCCTCAAGTTTTTCATCCATCCCTATACTACTGGTATTATGATAAGCAAGAAAGTTCTTGGTTCCATAACAATCTAGTAGCAACTAAACTTAATGATCCTATGAAGCCTACCATTGCTAGGTAGGATGTTGATTCTAACAACCTTGATTTAAACACCAATTATATTGTATTGCTAGAGGAGTAACAAGAACAAAAGGATTGACTTAGATTTTTAATAAGAACACAAATATTGCTTAGATTAAGCTATATTGAAGTAAGATAACTGGGTAATGGCGCAATGCACCTCAATTAGTAAGGTGCTGTACTGAATAATACAAACTCCTACTGATCTTTCTACTTAAAATTGTCCTAGAAAAACTGAAATTAAGGGCAGAGGGGAATTAGTTAAGTTCTTTTCCCCCTTGATGTATGACACAAGCTAACACGAGTCAAAAAGATGCTCTATCTTTTCTAGACTGTTACTGATATACAGATAATTCCTAGTCTTTCTTGTTTGTTATTAACGTTTTCATACTCATGCTTATGTCTAATCTAATATAACGTAATTTCAACTTGTAGATGGCGATTTGATCATTAGATTGATTTTCTGTCTATCCATTAACAAACTAATAGAAAGTACAACTTTTTTATTTAAAAGCTGGGCTTGTAATCATACTGAATACTTTTCTCTGCAGTAAGTAAATTTGTAATATTAGATAAGGTTTTGAATATCATTCTACATTGATGTATCAATATTGGACCAGGGTAAAATGGTTCGATATGTAGTGACACACTAGCACCATCATTATATATTGGTCTAGTACCAACTTAATCCCTGTATCATGTACCAATCAGACCTTTTACATACCAGGCAGTAAGCCCGGAAAAGGGCTGAGCCTGTTATTACAATTTTTGGTATTAGATACATGGTGCAAGCTAATGTTTGCCAGAGTCTTTCTAAATAGACATACTAGCATTTTTTAGATGAACGAAAATTTGGAACCCATGACGTGTGATACACACAATCCGCAAGCACATAACTTACCGATGTAGTACAAGGTTATCGTTCCCACAAAGATAGAGTTGCAAATATCGATTGATCGTGTAATCGATAGCTACATAAATCAAGTTTAACTTTAAGACCAAGTAAATTCAATAAAACTAGGCGGTTGATTTTGGTTGCAAAATAGGAGTCTCGGGGTAAATGCAGTTTTGAGGAGATTCAGGATCTTGGGTTCATTTCATGTCGAGTTAAGATTTGAACTTAAAATAGCAGTGTAAATCATCTATAAAGATAAGGACTTACCCAAAGGTACGGATTATCCCCTTTCAATGGTATAACCTGGTACCAACCTAGATCGATCATCTATTTTCGTGGCTTACCGATCTAGGTTGATCCAATGAGTGCTAGGATAAAATATGTCTTCATGTAAGTTCTACATACTTTCGTAATAAAACTAAGCATGTCCAATCAAGCAGATCCAACGTCGTGTTTCACCTTTCGGTACTTCTCATGACGTTTGAGATTTGTAAGAACTTGGCCAAAGCAATTACAAATAAGTAAACTAGAGAAGATTGGGTAAACAAAATAGAATCGTTACGCAGACAGGTTTAAGAAATAAAATAAGAATTCAAACATGAAACTACGCCTAAAATCCTGAATTTAGGACTTAAGCATCCATAAAGAGTCAATTTAGCACAAATCCTCAAGTAATTGTCCAAAAGGGAAGACAGATACAAAGAAAAATATTCCAAACAAGAAGTACAAACAAGATCCCCTGCTGGTGGAGTTTTGCCTAAAGATCTCGCCGGAAATCGCCTTTTACGTTCGTCCTCTGCCTATGTCACCTAAAGATTTCTGCCTATAATCCCCCTCTAAAACGTCTCTTCCTCTTTAGTTTTGTTCCTATAAGGTTGTCTCTTCACATTCCAACTCAAACGGATGAAAATCCATTCGGATTTGCCCTAGAAACGCGAAGAATCACGATCGGCGGATATTGTCACAGCCGTAAATGACTTCATGGCCGAGAAGTCTTCTATGAATTCTGGCGATAATAATCACTACAGTGAAGCTGATCACGGTCAAGCTGTGAAGTTGTCAGTGAAAAATGAGTCTTTTTTCACGGCTGTGAACTGGATCACGACTAGGCTTTGAAGTCTTTTATGAACTTTGGACTTAATGATCACGGTCAGGCCGTCATCGTCTCAGCAGAAGTTTCATCCAAGTTCTTTCTAAGATAATTATGAGTGTGATGATAATCATGACCAGTTTGTGAACACATCATTGTCGAATAGTCATCATAGCCATGAAGTTCACCGGGGGGCTAGCTGTGAAGCTCACAGAAAGCTCTGTTTGGCTTCAAATCCATTGTGTTTGCTCGTCTTTTCGTCCTGAATCAATCGTTGGTCTCAGAATCATCAAATATGCTCAAGAAGGGAGTGATTTTACCTGAAAATGCATAAAAATAAGAAAGGTAAAGATTCCGAATAAAGTAAGTAAGTAAGCTTGAATACGATCTAAAATAAACAGAATATCCTCGTTTTGAGGTAAAATAATATCAGAAAACACTACTAAAATGCAAGACATCAACATGTCTATTGATATCATGTGCTACGTTGTTTTTGCCTTGAATCTTTGTTATACTCAATTTAATAATTTGTTGTTTCTCTTATAAGACACAAAATTTTCTTTTGAATCAATCTAGTGAGAAAAAGGCAACCAAGTTATACTTGAACGCTCAGTGATTGTCTTTAAAATTTTGTGTTGAAATACATCTTAATGTTATAAAATTTGCTAGACTAGCTCAATCAGATAGAATGGAGAGTTCAGTGCATCAGTTTGCTTATCTAACGGAAACCATACGCTGCTTGTCCATAATAATCTAAATTGGTTTTATGTGCTTCTTCTTCAGAATTGATATATACAAGCACAACAAAGAAGATAGACCATGGGGAACAACTGCTCCTGGACTACTGTATGTTTAAGAGGTAATTAACCCTACAAGAAACTGACTGATTGATTGGGATCTAGAAGTGTTGGAACCGATCAAATACACTGACGATCTTGATCGCTACAGGCTCTCTTCTCGAGAACTGCCCAAGGAATTTTACAAGCGTGAGGCTGATGCTGTATTTGCATTACAGTTGATAAACCCTGCACATAATGGTCATGCCTTATTGATGAATGACACGTAGGAGGCTGTGGGCAGTAGGGTACAAGAATCCTATTCTATTCCTTAATCCTCTTGGTGGATGATGTGACCATGGATTTGCTGATGGAACCACACTTCGAGGTCATCTATCTGTCCCAGCATGTTTTCACTTCAATTTTGTTACTGTCGATGGGCTTCAACTAACAGATTATAAAAAATTGTCTATGAACAGATTCTAAAAGATGGAATTCTTGACCCCAAGACAACAGTAGTATGCAGGATTATCTATGAACAGATTCTGAAAGATGGGGAATTCTTGACCCCAAAGCATGGATTTCCATAATGTAGGCTGTGACCTTGCTGGAATGAATGATCCGACTGAAAAAAGGGATTTATATGATTCGGATCATGGCAAAAAAGGTTTGAGCATGGCTCCTGGCTTGGAGAAGTTCTAATATTTTGCCTTTCAAGGTACATTCATTAAAGCACTAACTGTAGCTTTTAATGTCTATCATCAGATTTTTGAAATGTTGTATGATAATTGAACTTTTGTTTTCCAAAATTTATTGACCAAGGATATTTTTTTTCATTCAGCACACATAAAATGTGTGCCAGCTTATTGTCCATTGTTTTTTTTCTGGTGAATACCAATTGTAGCATCTGTTTTATGTAAATTTAGCCCAGTTTTTTTTTTCTGGAAGGGTATCGGATGGCTGCAGACCATCTTAGAGCACAGAATTTTAAATGTCTTGCATAAAAATTTATATGTTCTTGATATAACTTCTCTTGCTACTTAAAAGATTTTAGGATGAATAATAATTTCAAATTCGATTGGTGCTGCACTGGCTCAATAAAAGTGGGGAGAGGGTATGTAATTTTTTTTTTTTCAAATTCCATTCAACTAGGGATGAAAACGCTTTGTGCCTGCATGAATCTTCGTTGTCCTCGTAAAGAACTGGGCCATCCAAATCTTTTAGTAATTCCCATTATATCTCTATACAGTAAGGAAATGATAGTTTATGCCACAGGTTAGGGTGATTGCATGGTGGCTGGAGATTGCATTATTCAGTAAAATATATTTCTACTGGAAAAAAGATGGCATATTTGCATTTAGGTTGACTAGAGATTGCATTGTTCATTAACTCGATCATGACTAGGTTGTGGAGCAGGGATGATTTGAATAAAATCTTCTAGCTGTTGCCAATTTCCATCACTATTCAGTGGTGTGGGGACTGGGTAAAAAGTACTACAGGCACATTTAGTAGAGTGCTCTTGCCACCTTGATAGACACCTCTTAGTTTTCAGTAATACATAGGAACCATATAGGTTCTGATGTTCTTTTTTTCAGTAAGATTGTCTACCGAGTGCAAGACGCTTGGTGCTCTAATGCATAAAGCATTGATTTGCTGAGTGGAATATTTAATTATAAAGTTTTTCTGGTTTTATATATTGCAAAGGTAAACCTAGCATTTATGTTGCCTGTTCATATCTAATATGTCATTTTGGTTGTTCTGTGATGTTTCTTAATTAATCGTGTTAATGCTTAGCATATAATCATGCTGTCCAATACATGCATACCTGTGCCGTCTCTCCTAAATCATAGAAACTTGATGCCACCATGAAACATGGGGAGGGCGGTAACCTCTGAAATTGCCATGCATTTCGATCATACTAAACCGTTAAAGACACTTAATTACTTTGGCAGATTGTTTTTCATGTTTTTGGTGCTTAGGTCATTAAACTAGGGCATCCCTTGTTGTAGCCGTCAGTCTATTAGCTCAGTCAGGTTCTTTGGCAGTTTGTTCTGCAATTACTTGTTGGATTGTGCCGCCGACTGCCGACTGCCGACTCTGTATAATGTCAGAAATATCAATTTACAGTCTGGTACATTATGTAGCCATCAGTACATTAGCTCAGTTGTTTTTTGTTCAAAAACATCATAGAGATGGGAGCTTTGCGCTTTCCACTTTTCGTAGCCGTTACAATGATAGCTCAGCATTCTTTGTGGACCTTTCTGTATTTCATTTAATTTATTGTTGAATTGATAGACGGCATTGTTGTAAAAGTACAATCATAAACAAAATTGCACTGGCTCCTTATTGTGATTATTTTTTTACTGATTTTTTAAAAATGAAAAACAAAGCTCTTTAAACTTGAGGATTTTCTTTCTTTTTTTTATAATCTCCTTTTAATTTCTAAATGAATATTCAGTTTAGAAATTTTGTACAGTTCTGATGAGTAATGGGATTAAGATTGCTTACCGAATACTTGTTTTAAAATGCAGGCACTTCCATTATTTGTTACGAACACAGAAGCAGGAGACAGCGACAGGAGCAAGATGGACTAACAAGTAAAGACAAAGGGGTGGCAGAAATAGGCCACCGACCCCCACGCAACTCCACAAAAGATGAATCCGATCATGGAACTTCCAAGTTTGAAAAGCCACACAAACCACAGGCGTGACCGCATGTCCAATTGACGGCGGGTGGGTGGCGGGTGGGCGGTTGCTTCTTCTTTTTCCCGCCGCTGCTTTTCCCCCTCCACTCCCCTTCCGCGCACACAATCTCGCTCACGAGACGGATCAGGGTCACGGGAAAGAGTCGGCATCTCCCTTTTGCGTGCTGATCATTAATTGCAGAGGACGCAACTAGCAGTAGCTTCTTGACTTGGGACCGGGAAATGAGGAGGAGAATTTAGGGAAAGCAAGTTGGATGAGCTGGACAGCGATCGGCGACCGTGACACCAGCAGGCTCTCCGTGAAGAAGGAGCCGGAACCATGGCGAGCAAGAAGAAGCAAGCGGCTGCGGCTGCGGCTGGACTGAATATATAAAACTGTTGGCAGAGTTGTGGCCGCGGCGGAGGCGCTATTCGTGGGATTGGGCATGGCAGCGGGTCTCAAGAAGGACGATGTTGTGATCTTGAGGATCGATGGCGAGGATCTGAAGGAATTCGTTGACAGCCTGCGGTTTGAACAAGAGGCGATCTCACTTTTCTCAAGGATGGATACCGCCACCGCCGGCGACGCCTCTCTGAGAAACTGCTTGACTGCTGCTCTCCGACAGCTCACTGTGGATCACGGGATGCCGCCGTCTTCCGACCCTTGGGTAATTATATATATATATATATATATAATATATTTAAAATTAATGTCGAGCACGGTTGTTTAGGAGAAATATTCCAAGTATCATATCTAAGTCATTCATATATATCTGAATTAATCTTGAAGCAAGACTCATGTTGTTAGGATGAACGACTCAGATATGACATTGGCTAAGCATGCTGTTATTCATTCCTCCCACTAATCATTTTTCATTCTCAAAATTTAACTAGTAAAATTCTCTAGTAAATATTATAAACCTTATACACTGTACATTAACGAATGAAGCATTATTTGCTCATTGTATAGGTACATTTGCTGTCAATATTAGATAATCTCTAGGATAAATTTTGTTTTATTTTTATTTAATGATAGAGGGAATCTTCCCAATCGTGGCAATAACTAAATGAAATAAGAAAAGTAGAAAGGATTATTCAAAAACGCCAATAAAGATCGAAAGCAATAGAAAACAAACATATGAATGAGAAAATAGCAATTGGATGAGCACTCGTTACTAATAGTCAAGCGCCTCAAGATGGAAGAATTGGAACAAATTTTACTGTAAACTTTAGGCTTGCTTATTTTTATTGGCTCCTCACTAACTACAAAAAACAAATGATAACCTCAAATCTTATGCTTTGCACTCATGACAAATAATAATCCAAGATCGATCATCTTTTTATGCAAACTCAACTAAACTTTCATATGTGCTACATGAATATTTGAGTGGTTTCATTGTGTAACCAAGTAAATGATAAGCACAAATTAGCCTAAATTTTGCGGTGGAATTGTCATAATGATTTGTATCTATATATACAGGTGATAAGCAATATTGTGGAGCCCTGTTTAAGCTCAATGTCATCTGATGGGCTTGAGCAACATCCTTCTGAAGAGATGTTCTTGGAAAGTTTCAAGAAGTTTTTGGGTCTCGTCATTCAACGGCTTCAAGAGCACCCTGTCATTGTTGCACATAGCGAAAACACCTTCGATGGAAGTGGCATCAAGAGACTCATTTCTAACCAATTTGAATTGGATAAGGTGAGTCATGCCTGCTGTGTTTTTCTCCATATATCGATCAAGAGAATTTTTTTTGAAAGATGACTAACATTTATCCGATTCCAATTGGTGAAAGGATATAGTAGTAGCCTCGTTGCTACAAATGCGGAAAAAAGTCCTAGGCATGGCTGTGCCTAGGATTTTTATGCACGGTGGGTAATCCACTCTTAAATATTATTGGGATATGTGCATGCAAGTGCTTTCATACGTGCTACACATCTCAAAGCACTTTTAATAGTGGATTACCACCGTGCATAGGCTTTTTAGGCACGGGCGTGCACATAGTAAATACAGAGTGGGATCTATCAGGAAAGTGTTGCCCTACAATGCTTCGTAGCTGGTTTCAAGTTACAGCTAATCGCAGATTACCTGGTCATGCTTATGCAGCTGCTGGATTGTGTCTGGAGAGACCTTCCCAAGGATCGCAATCATCATACGACAGAAGAGTATCTTCGAATTGCACTTAATAGCATGGCTGCATCAGCAAATTTACCTCCTCACGGTGCCGTTGATCAGGTATTGCTAAGCGTTATGCATCTTTTGGTACATCCGGTACACGTTGGTTTCAACCCTATGACTTCAAAACAGTAAATTTTTAGAACGTGGCATGTTCGTCATTATTATGTGAGAACAATTTTGTATATAATTTTCTGCATTAAAATCGGCTTTGGCCTATTGTTTCAATTCCAGCATCAATCCACCTGCTACTTCTGAAATTTCGTCTCCCGTATTACTCGCCGGAATGCTCCAATGGAATTGTTTTTCCATACAGTTCAAATTAATTGCCATCAAATAATAGAAAAACTTGCAATTGAAATTTAGAAGAACAAAAACTTTAAGTTATGCAGCCTTTCCTTGTGGTGTTTAAAAATAGCAAAATAGTTCATTCCTATACAAAAAAAAAAGGATCTTAAGCCGATCTAAACAGAACTGCCATCTTTTCCTTAGCACAAGACTAAAATGTACGGAAAAAAATCTTATATTGTCAGTTGAAAGTCTGAAAGTGTTGTCTCCTCTTTTTATCTTTTTCAGATTGATGTTATTGTCAGTGAAGCCATCCAGATGATAAATGCTGATGAAGATAAGATTTTTGAGGAAGCCGAGTTCAAAAAGAAGTTGACGGAGATTCTTGGGAGCATTATGCTGCAACTGGAGAGCAACCCTGTATTTGTGTCAAGTAACGCGGTAGTGCAGGAGCCAATAGCTAGTACTTCCACAACATCACAACAGACACTGCCGCCAAAAGTGAATGATTAATTAGTAATGACAGAAAAAGGGGAAAAAGCTTCGCTGGTATCAGGAGAATTTCTTTTAAAAAAAACAACGTTGTATAATGATATATGAATAATGCTTACTCTAAAATAATAAAAAAAACAAATTTAAAGGAAGCATAAATTTAATATATAGGTTGAAGGAATGGTCTTGGTAGAACTCTGATTTTTTTTTTATATGTCAATATCATGGATAAAAAAAAAGTTTAATTTGGTAAAATATTTTGATCGGCATCAAAGTAATCATGATCTCCACGTGATATAACCTTCATGAATTCATTTACAGGAAAAGATTTCAAAATTATTACAACTTATAGGTAATCCTATGACTTAATAGCATGACTATCCAATAATATATAATTTACTATAACATACCCAGCTTATTACATAATGTATAATTTATTGAAACTCAAAGCTTTATATATATATATTAAAAATTGCCTCTTGAAGAAAATGATAATAATGTCATACTCTCACAATGCTAGCTATCAAGATAGATGGTTGATTGTCTCGGACATACGAGATCAAAATCTTGTAAGATTTTAAAGCTATATTACCTCTTTGAGCTATAGCTTTGTATTTTGCTTCATAACTTGGCCTAGCCACCACAGTCTCTTTCCAAGTTGTAAAATTTCTATACATAGACTTGATTGCCAATGCATATAGAGTTTTTGCAATCATGCTTAAGAGTAAAAATGTCAAGTGTAGTAATAGTAATATAAATAAACTTTCCTACTAACTGTCAATATTTGGTAGCTATCAACATAACCAAACTCCATAAAAGTATTATATTTTTGATCTAGAAGCATTGGTGATTCAATAGGTTTGCAGCCAAATAGCCTAATTTTTTTCAAGTAGGTCTAATGTGTATTTGCATTGTAATAGAGAAATGGTTTGTCCTTTGTAAGCAACTTCAATTCACATAAAATACTTTAGTTTTACAAGGTCAAGCACAAAATGAGATTCTAGGTATATCTTTGTTTCAATATCTTATTTTGTATTTCTTGTCAATAGGGGATATCATCCACATACGCAACAAGATAGTTTTTGACTTTTCACATTCAACAATCCTATTTTGTCCAAGTTGTATAGGGGTGGGTAGTTTGATTCCATGAGACAAAGTACATTCTAAAGCATTGTTTGTGCAAAAAATTTGCAAAATAATACCAAACTATGTTTTAAATTCTTCATAAAGAAATTGAAATACATCAAGCATGCTAGCATGACTTTTTAACCAATAAACCCAACACATAAGAATTGTTATCAATAAAAGCTAGACGTAACAATAAAAGTTAGACAAAATACTGATAACCATCTTATACTTTTACCACGGAGAGAAATGAGACATGATAATGTTTACCAAATTGACATACACCACAATGAAAAAATAGACAAGGCTTCAAAGAAAAATTAGTGGAGGATAACTCAAATGACATTACCACTAGTATGGTGAAAAAGTGATGGAAGAGGAAATTGTGCAGCATATGAAGGATCTACTCACTCTCTTAAGCCCCCTATCAATTGTCACCTTCCTCCGAAAGTTCTAATCGATATAATACAAGGAAAAGAAACTAAACAAAATCATGATTTTGTAAAAGCACAAACAAACAACAAATTAAATTAGAATTGTGAAATGTAAAGAACATTATAGAGACTAAGTAGAGTGGTGTGTGAACGGTTATTATTCCTTAAACATGAATAAGTGAATCATCAATAATAGACACTTCCTAAAGTATATCAAAGGACAATAACAAAAGCAACTCTCCGTTACCTTCTTATGTGTGAGGTAGCCCCTAAATCTAAGATCCAAAGATATATGAGAGACTATACGAAACACTAGAGAGGACAAATATAAGAAGTCTCACATTCTTTACTATGGAAGTCCCTGAGGTCTAATTCTAATGAGAGAAACCTAGTGGATCAATAACCTTCAAGAAGGCTTCCCAAACTTCTGCTAGCAATGATCAAATGTATGATTGGTTCAGTTATAATGAGTAGATGGTGAGAAGTCCCTATCATGTCCACAGTCAACCAAAACCTGAGCTACCTCCTTAACCCCTAGATTGCGGAGCTATCATAGTGCTAGTATCATTAGTGGAAGCCATCAAGACACAAAAGAGCACGGAGAAAGTGTTCTAAACATTGGGAACATGAAACCTATTAGTTGTCCACAAGTAGCTGAAAATCTCTCATCAAGGCCAAATATAACTTTCACCACCGAGAAGTCAGTGCTTTTGAAAAATAACTAGCATATCAATAATAAGAGAGTGATATTGAGATAATTTATTCTATTTATGCTTTCACAATTTTCTTGCGACCATCCTATTTCATGGAGAATGTTTCCTCATAAAGACAGTAGACATAGCAAATATTCTGCTAAGGAGAACATATAGTGGCAAGAACATCCTAAACATCCTCAACTGTATTTAGAAGCATAATTGTTGATGCAATGTTTGTATTCATGTTGCTCAACGAATATGTGAGCACTACAGCACTGCCATGTCTAAGCCACACCATATGTCAGAAGAAGGGTCAATAGTAGCTGAAGGAGAAGTGTCTAGATGATGAGCCTAGAAAAGTTGAACATGGATTGATCTCATATTAAGTAGTTGGTGCCATTGAGTTTGATACTCATATCGAAGGTGATTGTGAGTTGTAGGAAGGATTTAAGATTTAAGTATTAAAACATAACCTTAACCTGCTTCAAAGAAGCCTCTCTCCACTTTGGAGAGGAAAAAGAGGAGATAGGAGGGAGAGGAATAACTGGAACTACAATGTGCAAATGGTCCAACCACCTCTCTCCACTTTGGAGAGGAAAAGAGGAGATAGGAGGGAGAGGAGTCACTGGAACTACAATGTGCAAAGAGTTAAGTGGGCAAATGGTAGCTGGGGGGCAGATAAGGGTGAAGGTGATAGCAGCAACGGAAAGAGGCAGTGACGGAAAGAAAGGAGAGAAACTAGGGCTTTGATACCATGGAGGAAAAGATTCAAAAATTATTTTCTCCAATAGCATTAAAACATAATTCTCAACAATAACCATTAAAAAATTTGAACATAGACAGCTCGGGAACATATGGAATACCATTTCTTTTACAAGGAAACTTGCCGTTTCCCTTGCATTTCTAAGTCGGCAGAAAGCTGAGAACATATCCTTTTTGCTTCCTCTAGTTCATGCTCCAATTCCTCTACCTATTGAAAACTATTACAAGTTAAAAGAGATATTCACAACGCAATGAATCATACAGGTGGTCGTTATTATTTACAATTAATTCTATGAAGTTAAGTAATATTTGTAATTTGACCACCATGAACCTAATATCTAAAAACCATGGAACAACTTACAGTTTTCTTTAATTGAGTTGTCTTTATCTGTAGCTCTTCCCGTCTGTTTATTCAAAAAAATAAATTATAATTTTATAGACACATAAGTTCTATTGAAATACATGACGCAAAATGTCAAGAAGGCAAACGTAATATGTCAAAGAAGTTGAATAGGCAAAATGCAATATGTCAAAGAAGTTGAATAGGCAAAATGCACATCAAATCATCCAAGTTTACAGATCTTTCTGCAACAGAGCACTCTACACTAATAATCTATAAAACTAAACATCAGTTTTACATGTAGTAAGAATGATAAATATCCACATCCAAGGTTCTCCCATATAGACTACTGAGCCAAATCAGGAAGGTTGTGTTTCCTTAGATGGAAAAGTGGAAGAAAAGAAAGAAAAATCTGCTTTTCCTTCATATACATGGAAGGAAAGAAAATGAAGGGAAAAAATATGGACTTTTCCTTCCAAAATGTTTTCGCTCGAATAAGGCATAAAACACAAAGGAAAACTTTGTGCATGTGCTGCCCGGCCACTCCCCTCACCCGCTCTCCCACAAGCTCGCCCTTTCCCCGATCCCCTCCTCCTTGTGAGCTTCCCCCGCCTTGGCCCTCAGCCTCCCTTCCTCCCTCAAAGCTAGTTGCTTCCTCATCTTCACAACCCTAACCCGCCCACCCTCCACGAGTCCACCTGCACTGGAGCAGCCCCTGGACTGCTCTCCCTACCTCTCCGGCTCCCGGCCTGCGATGCTAGTTGCTCCCTCGTAGCACCCAACTCACTTGCCCTCCACAAGTTGCTTGCACCAAAGCAGCCCTCGTACCTGCTCACCCACCTCTCCGACTCCCGCCTGTGAACTCCCCCTCTCCGGCTCCCGCCCGTGAACTCCCTCGGCTCAAAGCCTCAAACCACCTGCTCCCCACCTGCCAGATGATCATGCGAAATGCATATGATCTTTCTTTCCTTCCTCTCCTTTTTCTTTCCTTATCTAGTTTTCTTTTTCTCCATTTTTCCTTCCCTTAAAAGAAACAGTGTTAATCAGTGTCGTTATTCTGCCCAAAGTGAGACTACAGTGATGAATGTAAAGATAACATTTCAGCCATGACCTTGGTACAGCAGCAAAAGCTGTTCGGTTTCAAATTGTATTAATCAGTTTCGTTATTCTGCCCAAAGTGAGACTACAGTAATGAATGTAAAGATAATATTTCAGCCATGACCTTGGGACAGCAGCAAAAGCTGTTCGGTTTCAAATTGTATGAATATATCCAAGGTTTTAAATCATAGCTCGTATACTAAAGTACTGATCTGATATCAGATAGATGTGTACCGGATGTATCCCTGGAATTCCAAGTGCAGGTCATGTCTTAGACCGATCCATACTGGGTGTACTGCCTAGTACAGATCAGATTAAAAATATTTGATGTACCTAAAATAGTTCACTTATTTGGTACTATATATTTGGAGATAGAACTCAATTATTAAGTTAAAGACAATGCCAGAAAGACAACTCAAAACTGAAAGTATAGTGAGAGCATGCGGCGTAAGTAATAATCTCAATGCAAAGGCCCACAAAAGAAAATAAATAAAAAAAAAAAGAGAGAAGAAAAAGTCAAGACAAGGATACTTGTCTTGTTTATCCAATTCTTTAATTCAAGACATGCTCAACAGAAGCTAACCAATTCAGAAGGCCCTATTAGCGATGTGACCTCCAAAAGGGTCCAACTTTATGGAGTCCAATAGTTCTATATCATGAACCAAATAAAAAAGCTAGACAGAAAGCAGATTATGAAAGATTGTATTTAATTATTTAAATGCATTTTTAAGATTGTATAGTTAATTTTCTTTTGGGTCCTTCATTTGGTAGACTCTATACACTAGATAAACTATACAAATGGTTGATTTGTAACAACTCTAGATGTTAACTAAATGAGGATAACAAAAGCACTTAACTTTTTTCTTCTTAGCTTCAGTCTAGAGCTTTGACCTATCCTACTAGTTAAATAATTCTAGAGGTGAAAAGATGCAAAAGAGGTAGTCAAGAAGAACTCACTTAAGTTATGCTCCTGTTGTATCTCTTCATTCATTCTCCCTCTCCAATCCCTCCCTCTCAGTTTTGTTACTTCTCCCATCAATTCTCCTCGCCTAAATTGTTCTATTGCATCAATTGGTATCGAAGCTCAATTGATCAACTTCTCTTCCTTAGCCGACAAATCTACTTCTCTTCCTTCCGACCTACCATTTTCACCCACAACTTTACTGCAAAAAAAAAAGACACAAATCACCGTAGCCATATCATCTTTGTACCCACTTATTAGCAAGCTCACCTCGCTATGGTGGCTCTTGACCTTCCCATAGTCGACTTTCCCACCTCCAAATCATTCATCAAATCTATCATATCCATCGCAGGTGCAACAAAGCTCCAGGATTCGCGATCCACAATCTACTCCCTTGGTTCAACGTCTTCAAAATCACACCATTGCAAAATTCAACCAACAACTGCCCTATAGTTTATGATTCATCACCATTGTGCTACTCCCATTAGATGATCATTAGAAGCAACAACCACAACTGCACATTTGTCCACTATTGTAAACACTCACATACCACCATGGTGTTTGTCAACTATCGTGATGGAATGACAGCAATCAAAACCAATTCCTATTGTTTGACATTTTGATTTGCCATGCAACTTGTCGTAGGACTAATTACCACTTGTCGAGTAAAGCTAAGAGGGTAAGAGGTCGTGGTTGCATGGTGATGATGTAACTTTTAAAATAAGTTTTGTAAGACATCAAATGGCCTTAGAAAATAAAAACAAATTAAAAAAACTAAAATTTTTAAAAAGGAGAAAAATAAAAAATAAAAAAATTGGACATTAACGACATGATTTCTTTAATTAGACAACAATATAAGATATCAACTTTCATAGTTTGGCACAACTATGAAGAATAATGGGTAAGTTATAGTTATTTAATTATATTGGTGTCTTCATAGACATTGCCTAGTGTTGGTGGCGTAGTTAATTGGGTCACGTGCCAGTGCCCAGTGGTACTTTACAATTATGATTGATATGCTTTATAAAAGATTATTTACAAGATTAAGTTTACTGCAAAGGGTAAAGTTAATTAAAAATTGCTATTCTGAGACCTTTCTATCCCAATTGTTGTCCTACGTCAGATTCCTTCCAAAAACCTATATTGTGGGCATTTGACTCGGAAAAATAAGAAGAAAACATTTTCCCACTTATCTTATGATGTTTTAGGAAATTTAGCAGTGTTTCGTTTGTGTCAAACTTCATATTCATTCCTTCAATGTTTTTCATTTTGTGGGTTACCAAAAAAACCCTTGGTATTCATTATGTATTTCTTAAAAGAATGTAAGAAACATAATGTAGCGGACTAATACAGGCAAGAAAGCTGGAGCACAAGCATAATCCAGGGTTATTTGCTTAAGTTGGACCATGTTTGCGCATCATAAACACCATGAAAGTTCCAAACACAGATGATGCTCCGCCAGATACCCGCAACTGATAATTCAGTACTACTCATTCCATCTTATGAAATACAAGATAAATCTAAAACCAAGTTTCAGTTTTACCTCATGGAAAGCTGCATATTTTCTTCACCAAGTTTTTCTATCAAACTTGGATCAGAGACATCAAAAATTTGAACGTCTTCAGAATCCTGAAAGAAGCAAAAACCTACTTGTAAAGTTGTAATATCAGGGATATTGCAAGACGCTATAAGAGCTCATAGAAATTCATTTATTGTGTAAACTGCAAAGCATGAAGTTCACAAGTAAAGATAGTTTGACTTTAGTCTGCATTTTAGAAAATAACTACTCTCTTGCTAAAAATATGTTAACTAATAAAATATTCTGCATCAGTATCACATAAACATTTAATGTTATCTGAAAATTCCATGTATTTATACCCAAAAAGCTTTGGAATGTGTCCAGTAGGAAACAGATTATTTTAGTTTGATTTCAAGCTACCAACCGTACCTCATCTAATGCTTCCGAGCAAAAGCATGGAGCCGTAAGAAAACAGTGGTGCAGATTTGATGTGGCATCAGAGTTATGCCCAAGAAATGCGAGGGTATGAGAGAGATGTTATGTCTTGGAGATTAGTGGAGCAATGAAAAACACATGAATATAAGGAACACTGCTAATTCAACTTATTCTGATACCAAATTAAATTAGGGAAAAAATGAACTAATTTTTATTGGATCAAAGAAATACATGAAGGCCATAGGCCTTATATAGATTATACTACATACCTAACATTACAACTCCATGTGGGATTAAACCTATGCATTCTGGCAGAGGAAATGAAAAATAACAACAAAAATGTGTTCACAATAATAGACTCACGGACATAAAAAAGCAAGAAAGAAAGTTCTGACACAGGCAAAATTCAATGTATTAATAATTTTTCAATTAATACATCATTAATTTGCAAATAATGATGACTCAAAAAATAATTTAGTCAACTTAAATACATCAAATTCTTTGATATTAGCAGTAATTGTTTCATATAACAAAAATTGTTTTATATAGGTTAATTTTGATTCTAATACACTATATCAGAGTTTCACTCGCCCATGACTTAATCAAGTATAATCTAAGTAACATTCTGTGCCTAGTTCTTTGCCGAGTGATAACTCAGCAATAAAATGGCACCTGCCCTAAACTCTTATCAAATTCATCCCTAGTCAATGTTTAGACTAGTCCCAAGAATTTCATAAACTGAGTGTTTTAAATCCCTAAATCCACCAATAAAATTTTGAATTTAATAATTCATTAATATTGCCCTCTTTCAACATCAATGGCATTTCCAATTCTTGCCCTTGCACATTGTGTATTCAAATTTATATAAATATCCACTTCTGTCGTCTTAGCAAACAAATAATTGTCTCGTTCCACCTTCGAATAAATCCATTCAAGGATCATGACATCCATATTAAAACAAAAAAAAGCATTGTATAAATAAGGTTGCTGGCAGGAATCAACTAATTCATAACAAAGCATCTTGATTCTGTGTCCTAAAAGGATTTTCATGTTGATCAAGATGATGATACCATAAGCATTCCCATACATAAGAAAAGTAATAAACCATGAATTTCACATGACTGAGCAAGAAAAATAAATCAAAAGAGAAGATAATTAAAAAGCATAGAGCTTTTTGTCGGATACAAGGGTATAACTGGACTTATCTAAACCTGTCAATCCAAAAAGTTGTTGTGTAGATAAACATATCATTTAAAGACCTTAAATGATTTATATTAAGTAGAAAAACAACTCAAAATCAGATTCGCAGGGGCTTACAGTAATTTACCTCTCCTGGTTTGGACTGTTCTATGTCAGAATATTGAGAATATGCTTGAATAGGAGATTGTGCAGTAGCACCTACAGTGAACACATCGAAGCAAAATATCAGCAAATAAAATTTTTCTAGTGAAGCATTTATCCTAGTTATGATTCTACTCATAACTAACCAATTCTGAAGATTCGACACAATATTGAGATCGAGTAAGATTGGATTAGAATATAATTAAGTTAGAAATCTGTTAATCTTCTTTTAAAGTATGATGTACAACTTTTTTCCATTAATTTCACATAATAAAATTAACTTAAGTAATCCAGGCTTGTGTTGGATTCTGCACCACCATGTGCATCTCCGTAAATATTGCTCCTTCAACAACATTTTTCTTTTTCATCCTTCAATCATATCTTTGGGATAAGATGCTTGTTCAACCTTCAATCTCAAACATATTTTAAAACTAGTAAATCGTGTCCGTGAATGAATCAACGTGATAAGAGTAAAAATTAACAACTTGGCTCCAGCAGTTGAGCAATCAGAGTGTAACATGCAAAAGTTCGACATGTCAGAAGTTTGACCAAAGCTACTAAACCTCAACATGCCACTGCACAAATGATGGAACTCCACATGTTAATGACTAAATTACCAAAGCCCAATACAAGAAGACCCCGATATGAGCAACAGAGTCCAAGAGAGACGCTGTGGTAAGCCTAGAAGTCCAAAACATTAAGATATCTGAACATCAACCAAATTCTCATCCTAAAGTCAACACCAAAACCGCAAGCATAAGGGCACCCTAATGCAATCCCTAAATAGGCATACAACTAATATTTATAAGATCGATCCAGCATAGGAAATATGAACTGATCCAACAATACACAAACCACGACAAACCAAGTCTATGTGTCGGCATCATGGTATCAGACAATATGACACGGTAAGGTACCGAACTGGTACTAGCACATGATACTAGTTAGTAATAATGGGTACCAGTTCCAATTGTTATTTTACTTGCAGTCAAAAGGTTGAGAGGATTACTAATTCAATCTGAAAGACTCAAGATTAAAGGTAGCTATACTCGCAATTCAAATATTTTAATACAATCTGAATCTCCAATGGTCATTATTTCTAAATTCCTAGGTTATGTTAAACATATAATCACTTTGTCCTAATGATATTTGCGCCAAATAGAAGATAAGATAACATGCTATCTTCACACAGGCAACTCGAACAACATGTTCACCAGGTATTTTGTGCTGAATCTTTGGTGCATGTTTATCAGCATCCTTTAGCTTTCTTTTCTCTGTTGCTATGCCAAGGGATTGATAGCCAATCAAATGGCAATTGTGTTTCCTGCATAAAATAAAAATATGAAATTATTGCGAATTTTATATTAAATCAGTTAAACTTTACAGTTTAAATTAACACAAATCATTGTTATTCATCAATGAAACTTTTGCCATATAATATGCATCCAAGAAAGTAATTTTAAGAGCTACCACATCATGGTCATAATATAAATCAGTATCGGAGTTGTAATCTAGTGGGGATTCCGATCTACCAATTAAACAAAAAGGCAGGTCAATTGTGTGTTTGCTGAACTCCGTATTGCATTTCTTGCTAGGTTCAAATTTGAGGCGAGTGTTCATTATTCAAGATGAAACTGCAGAGTTGTTATGATAGGGATTTCGTGCAAGAGCAAGTCCAGTAAGTGTTACAAATTAAACATTAAAAATTGGCAAGGAAAACCAGAATTTGTAGTTTACAACAATTCTTTCTCAAACGTATGTTCCAGACAACTTAATATTTCAAAAACAGTATACTGATAGGAATTATCACCTACAGAAATAATTCAATAATAATCAATTCTCAGAAAGACATTTTACCAATAATCAAGAATTATTTGTCTAAGTTTTGCTTCTAGCCGAGTGAACAAAGGTGTCCTTTCAAAGTCCTGTTTGTCATGAGCAGGTTCGATAAAGTTTGCCTCAAAAACTCCTGAAATTTGATCAACATTAAGAAAAAATTGAAAAATAAAAAAGAATACTGATGCTAAATAATCAATACTAAGGCACATACCAACAACACACCTCCCACGACTTGAACCTTCCTGAACAACTTTCCAGAATGGCTAAGCAATCAATGCAATAAGAGAAAATCACATTACAACTTTCTATTACATACTAAATTACCATAATTACGGTGCTTTAGTTAAAAACTAACGTATGGGCAATGAAGAGATAAAAGTATAAAACAGCATAAAATGTCTCTATAAGGCAATACATACATTTCAACTAACAAGTTTGTATATGGAAATCTATAGATATATAGGAGGCATCAGCCGGCTATAACAATCCGTACAGGCTAGTCACTTAGTCAGAGAATTTCAAAGTTGAAGTTTTATGGGTTGAGAAGAGTTCAATAAATGCATTAGCAAGACAGTCATGAGAACATATACAATAAGAAAAGATTAAATAATCCACTAAAACAAATACCAAATATTGAAATGACTAACCAATAAGATATATATTCTAATACTAGCCCTCAAGCTTAGGTATAAATATTGAACATATCCGATCTGTTAAATAAAATATGAAATCAGGTGATTATGTTAAATAAATAAAGTAAATAGCAGAGTGATTATCCCACTGAATATTTATGAGTAGAACAAGTGGTGCTAAAGTTCTTGAAGAGACTACAGAACCACATCATCACAGAGACGCAGAAATAGTATGAGACAGCTTTATATTCAACCTCATAATTGGATCTTGCCACCATATTCTATTTCTTGCTCTTCCAGTTAATTAAATTTCAACCAGTGTAAGCATAAAAACCAAAGATAGAACATCTGTGCCATCAGCATCCTGCAACAGTATATGACTTAATATATCAGTGCTTCTTGTAAATAGGATCTTTCTGTGTGGGCCAATAATATATTATAGAATGCAAATCATAATGTCATTGTTCAGGTTCTGCATAAGTTGGCACACAATTCCAGCATCCTGTGAAATATTTAGACTCTTGGTCAACTTTCTCACTAAGCAACACTGCCTAGTAGGATCAATTGTTAGTATTATCTACATTTTTCATAAACTATTTTTTAAAAAAAAATAGTCAAGGCCATACTTCCATTAAGATAAAGAAACACTTTAACCTTTGCAAGTCACCTCGCTGTTAAAAAATTATTGTGGCTTCCTAAGATCTTTAGTGATTCAATACGTTTGCACATGTTTATTAGCACAATGTATCCAGGTGTCAGAGTATCAAAATCACAGAGCTAGTATTAGGTATAAAAACAAAATGATTAGGATTTGCTATATCGATAGTCACTAGTTGTAGGGAACTCATGAAACCTCACTCTGAAGCTGTATAAAGACTATAGATAGCTTCATTCAACTTTCATATAATCTCCCTACAAAATAATGTCCTAAAGGTTGCTCTATATTAATTTCCTTAAAGAAATAGAAACATATTTTTATATAAAGTTGTAAAAGCTGTCAATTCAAACAAATAGCTGAAGAGAAAACTACCAATTGCCAACATATAAGGACAGGCGGCCGGCATTTTACTTACCGTTTAAAGCCTATGAGTGAGGCTTATGATTATTGTAATGGGGTGGTGTAATGGATAGAATGTGGTGAATAAAATATTAATTGTCTCATACAGTATCCTTGTTTCTTCTTTGTGTTCACTCTCCTCTCTTAGTGCTCCAGTGTCAAACTAGTATCATAGCAAGTTTGTGCTCAATAAGACACCCATCTGGTTATCTTCATCAACTAATCAGCACCACATTCTACCCCCTATCAATATCTTGCAACATCCATCTGCGTCCCACCTCCTACATCGCTGAGACTTTGCATATATCCCTCCCTCACATCCATAACAGCACTAAACCTATACCACCATCGTCAACTTTTTAATCAGACTACTCCAGAACAACACTAGGTCCATGGAAGCAAACAATACACTGCCATCTCGACACTGCTAGAAGTCACAAAGCACAGAGTACGAACAATATAATCACTCATTTCCAAACAGAATCAATTGGAAACAACATCCTTAACATCGTAATCCAATGTACCTAGTTACCTACTCAACATCTTCCCACACTCACTAGCTACCATTACAACATTGTTGAAGTCCCTAAGATTTGATGATCACTAGTCATCAGACATCATTGACTCGCTTGTGTGCAAGCAATCCCTTTATCTTTTAATACAATCACATTCTAAAAAAGAAAATGCCTCTAGTATTGTACTAGTCAGTTTCCTAGAAAATTTTAGATAGAATCCCAGAAATAACTATTGAGATACCTTTTAAAACTAATGAGCTTTAGTCTAACTTCCAAGATGTAGTCCAAAATGAGTAATCTAATGATTCGACACCCCTAAAGAATATTCAACAAGTTGTTGATCTTATCTCGGGCTCACAATTACCTAATCTCCCACAATATAGAATGAATCCTACAGAACAAACCAAGTATGCAAGTTGAGGAATCTCTAAAGAATGCAAAAGGCAAGGGTGGAGTATATAAAGAATTTAGAAGGTACACATGATTCTATTACATATCCAACCCCATGGGCTTTCCCCCCTAAAAAGATTGTTCAGAAATATTTGAGCCTATGCCTAACTCTAGCTTTATTAACTCCTAAACAGGCAAAAACTTAGAGAATGTTCACCGATATTTTCTCATCAATAAATGTACTAGAAAGTAAGATTTACCAAATCTGGAGTCTGTGACATGTTTGACGTGATGGTTGATTCACATGGTTTCCTTAGATTAATATGCAGAGTGAATATCATCAAATAAATATTAGGGCTAGTGATGGCCTATATGAGTGGTTAATTATATTTTTTTGCTTTTGGAGTCTACTCACACTTCCATAAGAATGATAAACTGTCTCTTGCAAGTTTGCATTAGTAAGTTCTTAGTATTATACTTTAACGACATCCTAATGTACATAAAGATAATTCATGACTACTTTTAGCCAAATGCAAGTATATCATACAAATATGAAAAAAAATACACATTACAAAAAAAAACTCAAAACCTCACATCATGCTCCTCTTAATGATATTGACATTAGAACCATTGGGTACACAATACACCACTACCATATTACTCCATTATAGCCACTATAACATTACTCTAAGATCTCAGTCCATTTGAAGTCCTTTAAGCCTCAAGCGCGCCATGGAAAATTCACAAAAGTTTTAGCATTCCTGCATGCCTTTGCAATTACTAGGTCTCGCACAAGATTAGCCTGAGTGTTGTTTTCGAATGGGACTGCCTGCATCTTTCTACATCTATGATAAACCATTGCATCTTAATGATAGTGTCATTTCCCAGAAGATTAGAAGTAATCGAAAGAGTAATAATAAATCATCCATCTCCAACATAACACAAACAAGGGTAAAATAATATAGACCTTCATATCTTAGCTGAGTAGGATAAGGTGAAGAATAAATACCCAATATTTTTTATATTTTTTTCACCCTGGTCTTGGATTATTCTGTATCCCTCCCATTTGTATCATCTATCATGAGTGGATAATTTTTCATGAAATAACATCCATATGAATAATGAGAAACATAGAACATGCACCATATACCAAACCATACGAGTCCATGTTATCCTACTAATCCTAGATTAAACAATCTCAAGCTGATTTTAAGAAAATTCTACTAAAACCTTATGAATCTACCTCATCTTGTTGCATCTCTTCACAGTGTTATTACCATTAATAAAAGTAAGAGAAATGAACCTTGTGTGAGGGATGTCATCTCCCGGGTTGGAAATGGAGAAGGCTTACGACGAGTGATAGTTAACCAAGAGCATTCACAAAGGAAACTCTTCCACAAGTAATAGAGAATACCTTTGGATGCCAAGGATCCAATCATATGCTAGACTTCAACCCATCACAAATGTAGTCCACAATAGAGCTTTTTTCCAAGTGTCTAACCGTTAATATACTCCTCAAGCACTATAAGGAAGACCAAGATTTTGACAAAGTTTACAAAGTTAACACCAAGATGCCTATCCAATATCCGCTTCACTCGCACTATCCTTGCAGCCTCCATACATATATATTATATCTGTGTGTATATATATATATATATGAGCTTTTTTCCAAGTGTCTAACCATTAATATACTCCTCAAGCAGTATAAGCAAGACCAAGATTTTGACAAAGTCTATAAAGTTAACACATAGATGTCTATCCAATATCCGCTTCATTCACAGTCCTTGCAGCTTCCATACATATATGCATGTGTGTTCAAGGTTTGTAACATTTTCTGATCCTGTTACTAGTCCAGACTCGAACCGGTATATACCTGTTCATACCAAAGGCAACAATGCAGACAAGAGGAAGAGGGAGAGGAAGAAGATCTACCTTTGCGTCTAGCGTCCGCCTACAACCCTACACAAGTATCTTGGACCAGTACGAAAATTTTGGCCGGTTCAGACCAATACATACATGCACATGCACATATATACATACATGCACATATATGTACATGTATATGTATGTGTATATGTACATGTATATATATATACATATACATACACATGTATGTGTACATGTATATGTATGTGTATATATATATGTATATGTATGTGTATATATATATGTATATGTACACATACATATACATATATATATACACATACATATACATATATATATACATATACATGTGTATGTATATGTATGTGTACATATACATACATGTACATATACATATACATATATATATACATGTATATATATGTATATGTATACATATATATATATACACATACATATACATATATATATATATATACATATATATATACATGTATATATACATGTACATGTATATATACATGTATATATATATATATATACATGTATATATATGTATATGTATATGTATGTGTATATATATACATGTATATATACATGTATATATATATGTATATATATATATGTATATGTATGTGTATATATATATATGTATACATATACATATATATACATGTATACATATATATGTATATGTATATGTATACATGTATACATATATATGTATGTACATGTATATGTATATATGTATACATGTATATGTATATGTATATGTATATATATGTACATATACATATACATACACACACATATATATGTATATGTACATATATGTACATATACATATATGTATGTACATATACATACACACACATATATATGTATATGTACATATATGTACATATACATATATATATGTATATGTACATACATATATATGTACATATATATACATATACATATACATATACATGTATACATATATACATATACATGTACATACATATATATGTGTGTATATATGTATGTACATGTATATATATATATGTATACATGTATATGTATATGTATATGTATATATATGTACATATATATGTATGTACATATACATATATATATGTATATGTACATATATGTGTGTGTATATATACATATATATATGTGTGTGTGTGTATATATATATATGTATATACATATATGCACATACATTCACAAAGACACACCGAGTATATGTATATCTATATGTGTGTATATATACATATATGTGTGTGTATATATATATACATATATGTGTGTATATATACATATATGTGTGTGTATATATATATACATATATATATACATATATATATACATATATATATATATATACATATATATATACATATATATATACATATATATATACATATATATATACATATATATATACATATATATATACATATATATATATATATATATATATGTGTGTATATATGTATATATGTGTATATATGTATATATGTGTATATATTATATATGTGTATATATATATATATGTATTATATATTGTATTATTTTTATTTTTATCATATACCACCCTCTTCATGAGAGATTGTAAATTTACCCATGAAGCCCTATCAAATCCATGCCGGCTATCCCCCAATCAAAAATAATATACATTAGTTGCTCTAGTAGTCTAGCGTCTTAACATTCAAATTAGGAATAGCAAAAGATGTACTTCAAAAAGGTTACTCTAATAAAAATAGAGCAAAGGATTTCAATTCTACCAACAATAAGATGAGTGGCTTTTCCAATTTAAGATTTTCCTAGGGATAGGCTTCAATAAGTGGAATATATTTGCATATGAGATTTGTTTAAAACCAAGCAAGTAACCAAATACTTTATTTGGAGACTGACTATTTCAATATCAAAGGTATCTATGATTTAGCTTATAGATTGCATGCAATCTAGTATCCTCAAAGAACTTTATCAAACTCTCCTAATTGTGAAGATGGAATCCATATCTGCTCAAGCAAGAGCAAAGATAATATAATGCCTGCATATGTCAAATGGATAATTTTCAGTTCTAAATAGTCTCTACAAGGAGTAAGACACCTTTTTACTGCTTCATAAAAAGAACAAATAAATACTACATAACCACAGTGAACAAGGTGCAGGTTGAGATTGTAGGTTGTGAAGAATGATCACCAAAGATAACAATTGATTGATGAATATGACAACATATAGTGACTTAGCAACCAGCAGTATGTGAGCATAACAAGGCTATGGAACCTCACATAGTACACGGAGATAGGGAATATGATGGTAGAATTGGTACCTTCATTCAAAAAAATTGTAGCTTTCGGCAATGGCAAGCGCGGTGTGCATTGTGTGTGGCGATATAGCCAATTTTCTTCATCCTTTCTCTCCTTTTCCTAGTTGTCTACATATTGTGGTTTATCGGATTTATAGAGGGGAGTGGCTACTAAAGGTAAGTGGCAACTAGTGGGAGCAGCTAATACTAGCAGCTAGGAGATGTGTTCACTTTGCATGTGTACATCTATGGGTCAAGCATGACAGATTGAAATAAGCCGACTTGATATTTCTTGATTAGTGTTGCAAGGTTGGTGGTCATGTGTGGTTTGTTCTCTTATTATTGTGGTTTGTTCTCCTATTTTTGTGGTTTGTGGGCTTGGTTAGTTGTGGAATATGTAAACACAAAAGAACTCGACTTACTAGAGGTTCTAGAGAGGACATAGATTGCATTTGTGTAGAGTGCGATAAGTATAGGGGCAACAAGAACCAAAAAGAGAAGACAAAAGAGCATGAAGATCAACTTAGGCTATGACACCACTCAATGCAAGAGTGAACCAAAAGAGAGAGGAAAGAGATAAATGAGGGAAGATAAAGAGAACAGAGAGAAAGATAAAATCTTAGAAAGTATCAGAGAAATAATTAATAATCAGACTCCAATGACAACAGTTTAATGTCCTATATATAGGCTTTTAGATATACCACAATTAGACACAAAGCGCACAAACAAAACTTACTGGTACCACAAAACTAATTATCCCACAAACATTCCACCTAGTAAACCCACCAATATACTAATATACCTAAGTAACTGCAAATTACATCACATTACATATCCAAAATCTTAAATACGTTATCCGTATTATTAAGGTATTGCTCTCTACATAATCACATAATGGTTTATGTGCTTGATCTTCTCTAGCGGGAGAAAGATAAAAGAATAAGCCTACAGTAACCTGTAAGCTTTATTTACTTCCCTCAGCTTTACAGAAAATCTTTTCAAAAGAATACAAGATAATTTTTCAAGTTTAAGGAAAAAAATCATAAAAGATATAAACTCACCATAATAAGACGGTTTTTATGATAGACATTAACACCAAAAATACCCAAAACTGGAGCTTCCTTTGCAAAGCCAATTGTTATCCTCACTAAAACCTACATGAGGAGAAATTATGTGCCAAGAAATAAATCAGAACGGCAAAAAAACATACACCATCTTAAGTAACAAATTTCTGTTAGTAGCTAATGAATTGAGCGCAACAAAAGATGGCCGATAACTATCTCAATGTGATCTTTTCCTTCCTTTTTATTTTGATTGCCTGGCATATACATCATTTGTTCAGTATAAACAGAAGCATAGATCATCTTGCATGATAGATTAGAGTTGGTAAGCTTGTTAAGAGGACAAACAAAGATTTGCTACTGGTACTGGCAATAGTTCAGGTCATCAAGCTTATAATCTTTGTCTTCATCCAATCTAAGCCTTCTGCTGGTCTACCCCTCTAAACCTCTTCTCCCCAGTGAAACAATTATCTTTTTTCTTAAATCAACAATACTAGCATTGGTTTCTCCAAGAGCTCAACTTTTCACTAAAACAGAAATGCAAAATAGATCGAGCACAGAACCACAGAGTGAAGATGGACAACATCAAGTCAAAAATAAGAAAGACCGAAAAGAATAAGCAGCATGGCTTACATCCTCTGCATTAATACCCACTTGGGGTTTGTATGTAACTGTTTTAATAAATTTCAGCTCCTCTGCTATATTAACTTGCTCAACAGGCTTGCCACGCAGTATAATCTCAAAGTTTGAGAACTTCCGGAGATAAAGAATGGAAGCATAAGCCTGTTATTTCCAGTTTTAAACTCCTGTAAGTAACTCAAATCGTATGCATATCTATATACAAATGTGTGTGCATGCCTAGTTCTTGAGAATAGTTGAACTCACCCGCAGTGAATATTTGAGCTTATTGGAAACATGGTAATGTACTATTTCCTTGTTAGTTCTCGAAAAGCCTCCAGTGTAAGCTTGATCCCGCAGTAATATATCCTAAAATAAAAAATTTAGACAATGAGATATTTAATCGCTTATTTTACAAATAATTCATTACTTCTACTAAAACTATATTTTGCTTCCTCAGGATTTCAACACAGATGCATAGCAAATTAATCATAACGACATGATTCAGTATTAATGGTAAAGAAGTTAGTAGATTAAAAAATGAAGTAGATCAGAGCCATCAAGACAATATGAAAGTACTGCAAATAACAATAAACAAGAAGAAACTTCTAACAAACTTAAACAGTACCAAGAGTATAGCTTCTGCTTAGCACATAATTGAATGTAAAGTAGTTAACATATTTATGCTTCACATTGTAGTTTCAAATTTACAAATTATACTCTTATGTGTACTAAAACTTGAAGTAATCTATGAATACTTAAATAGTCCATGTATCAGATGCAATTAACATATTTGCTTTTTGCTTTAATATACAACTGATAGATTAATTATTTTGCCACACAAAAGAACAGCACGTGATCTATAGAAGTATGGCATATCACTAACCTGGGGCTAGCATTTTGCCAAAATCTATGCAATATCCTAATCATTCCTATGGAATTCACGTTTATTGATCAAGCAAAGCACAATGAACCTCAGAAACAAAAATAAACAACACGTTATCTAGAGGAATATGACATGTCACTAACCCGGGGCCTACATTTTCCAAGATTTAGGCTACGATCCAAATTTCCTAATAAGATTCACATTTATTTTACCACGCATAAGCACAGTTCAATTTAAGTTAACATTGGATCACATTTGCATGATTTGGAAATCAATAACAAAGTAATGAAGAATACAATTTCATGAGAACTAATTAGTTGGTAGAAAAGCCTTTAGAGGTCCCTAGTAATGTCGGCATATCTACATGAATTTATGATAGAAGCTTAGAAGATATCAAGAAATTCCATGTGGTATACCAACATATCAGCAACAATGAACTATTCATAGTGCTAGAACCATAGTGTAAACCCCTATAAACAATACTGTGAACTGTAGCTCCCAAATACTCAAGGGATAAGTTCCGTCCTTGTAAGATATTTCAATGTACCCTTGCACCATATTTACTAAAAGAGACCAAGGTTCAAAAAAAACCAGCCCAAACTGGTGTGCCAGTAGGCACCAATTGACACCAGTTGCCAGTTGGCACTAACGCACGGTACCGATCGATTTATCTAGTTTTTAATTTATATATATTATATATACATAATACCAGTCTTAGTACCGACATATTCCGGGTACATTCCAAGCTCGCACTAGTACAAACCTAAAATACCGATTGGTTTGGACCGGTACCTAGGAGGAGACAAGAAAAAGAAGGAAAATTTTCCTTTATTTCCATGGATAAAAGATAAAAGATGAATGAATAACTAAGGTATTTTTCCTTACTTGGCGCTCAATCCATATTGGACAAAAATAATTGAGGTAAGTAAAAATACATATTAAAGACAAAAAAAATTCCCCTCGGACCCACACATAGTATAAATTATATCTGTGAGATTATAATTCCATATTGTGACTACAAGTTAGTTATACCATGATTTAAAAAATCAATAAGCACCAGATGGAGTACAACCAATTTATACCAATCTGATCATGTACCGATAAATTGATACCAATTGGTATATACAAGTATATTAATACGGAACAGTATTCAAAACCATGAGTTACCCAATAAAATAATGTAAATAAGGGTAGAAGCATCACATCAAAATTAAAGAGTTTAATTATTTCTCTTTTATTCCAACAAAAGAAATATAACTAAAGAAAATATTAATACTTTTTTGTCATCCTACTTTTCTATTACACATTTCAATTCTTTATTTTTATTTTCTTTCCTACGGGAAATGCACTGTCATAGTTCAAAAATATATTATTTTACATCCTATAGTTTATTAACCAGATCAATTTGCTCCTCACCAACTCAATTACCTTGTGAATATAGTTATCAAAAACTAAGGTAACATGAATCATTCTAGAGGTGTCAGTTAGCTCAACAACTGGTAATTAATAATAAAGTCTTGGGATCTGAGTCTGGCCAAGGTTTAAAAAATTGGATACCGGAACCGTTCCAGTATGGCGCCGGACCGGTATGGTACCGGTACCAATACCATGCTTACCGAACGGAACCGGGCGAGCGGAGGCAAGCAGACGAAGCAACGGTGTTGGGAAGCTTCGATTGAAGCTTTTGCGGATCGAAGCTTCCGCCACCGTCCGCCCGCCGTTCGTGATCCATCCATCGTTCCAAGGCCAGTCGACGAGCGGACCGGTACATACCAAGGTTACCGCTCCGTACAGAATAGTTTTTCGTTCCTTGAGTCCGGCCTTCATCAATTACTAAAAGAAAAAAAAACATGAATCATAGTCAGCCAATGGAGTGAACTATAAAAGGAACCTAATATTTAAAAAATATAGGAGGCAAAGTGAAGAAAACTAAATATTTTAAGGGGGAACTGAAAAACATCACTGCTACTCTATTAAATAATGAAAAAATTATTAAATATACTCAAGTACCTCGTCGTCGTCAGCAAAGTCCAATTCAAGGAGGCCATCATCATTCATCCATAAATTGTAGACAATTACTTTGGTTCCATGCATTCTGATATCATCAAACTGAATCAACGAAGTAAATGAATAATACATCTCATAGAGAGTCCAAATGAAGAATTCTTTTTTCTAGTGACATGAAAAACTATGTGAAACAAAATGCTCTTCCCATTTGAATAGGAACTAGCTGATATAGCACGTTAATCCATTCTTAAAACTATAAAATAACTTGAAAAACTCTTACCATATACTGATCAAAGTATATAATAAAATATAACTAGGTTGTTTGGCATGCACCACGTAACTATTGACAGATAGTTGTAAAGCTATACCAACTGTTACACGACTAACATTATACCAACATACCAACTGTTACATATGCATTTACTCTTTAGTATCACAAGGAAAAAAATTTACTATACCAAAAATTGTAAAGCTATATGTGTCAATTTATGTTCATACCATGAGTATCAATCTGAGAATTGAATCAATGGCCATGATGTCAATCATTTGACTGGAAGCTTGCAGGAGGTTTACATTCACAAGTACAAAGGTAATCTTAACGACTGCCAAAGGCCACAAACAATCCAAACAGTAGCGACAGGTCATAGTCAGTGATCATCAGTCAACGTACGGAAGTGTAAACGCAAGTATACTCTTTGTTTTGAATAATAATACATTGAGACTTCTCCTCAAAAGGATCAGCCATCTAATCGTATGGGGTAAAAAAGTTCTTTTTTTCGTTTTGCATGAAAAAAAACACAGAAATGCTTTAACCTTCAAAATAATTTCCCTCTCTGTTTCCAAATTGTTTAAAACAAACTGAGAGAGGTATTTACAATATCCAACAAATCATTTGCGCTCATTACATTCTTCGGATAATCTGAGAAGGAAGCGGGAAGTACAGGAAGAGAGTGGCAATAGAAGTAGAATGTCATTTTCCCATTTGAGGAATTGGAATATCTGGATAGCAGGGAATGGAGGAATTTGTTATCTGCAACCTTGCGTTAAATCATGCTTTCCAACACAGGAAACCAAACCCTTCCCTCGAAACCCCTCAATCCACACAACACCTATGTGGAGATTACCTTATGAAGTAATCCAAGCTGCATCAATTGACTAAACTGATACATGGGCTCTTTTTCGTAGCTGAATTTGATCTTTGAATGAAAATTCAGTAGTATCAATGACAACAGTCTAAAGTGTTATTTGTTGTTTGATCATCACAATATTTTCATAAATTGGATAAATTTACAAGCTCATTGTATTAATACCCTCCTCCTCTTCCCTCCCCCAGGAGCTATCCAATTGTCCATTAACCTGCTAACAAAACTGAACTAAACCTTTTAGTTCGGTTTGGGCTTTTCCTTAATCAGTTCAGTTTAGTTCAAGTTTAAAAATAGAAAATCTTCAGTTCTGTGTTTGGGTTAATAGATTTCGATTCCATTAAACCAAACAAATGTCATTTATTATTTTTAATATCAATATATTCATATTATATCATTATTTCACTTTAAATTTTAATATTAAATCAAGAATTCATTGCCTGTTTGGTCATTCAAATCTGTGGGTTTCAGCCCTGTTGTTCAAAGACTACATTTTATAGCACCAATTGGATATGCAAACGAGCAGTACAAGTGATTATGTATATTGGTTTCAAGAAAATGAAATCAAAGCATGTAAAAACGAGCCTTATTTCAGTATTCTTTCAGTCATCCAACTTGACTTGTCTTGGGTTACCTACAATTTCTGATAACTTCAATGAGCCAAATCAAATACGAGCACTGAAAAGAAAAGGTAACGACTCCTTCCGTAGTCAAACATGAAACAGGGAGAAAACAGAACACTGTTGTAAAGAATTTTAACAAACTGGCACAAATATGAGGAAAGGAGAACGTAACGAATATACATTAAAAGGAAATCATTCATATAATACATTAAGCAAATAATAAACTACGTTGAAAAAATAAAACCTGTAGCAACAGTTCCTCCTTTGAGGAAAAAGGAGACCACTCGTGGATCAATTTCAAGCTGCTATCCCATTCCTCCTGAGAACTGTAGATTACAGGAATTATCTGACCACCAAGTATCTGAAAATCAAGCTGCAAAACAGATGGTATATTTACAAACTTAAATGAAAATAACCATTTTAGGATGATGAAAGATTGACTGAAGAAGATACTACCATAGGGACAATAATGTCATCTTTCATTGTTCGTCTCAAGAATGTATAAGAAAGCAGGCCTATGCTCAATGTTACGTGGCTTGAGAAACAGTCAAAGTATCAGAACACAAAAAATGATTAAACATTATTAAATAAAATTTTACAAAAACAAGAAGGTCGGTGAAACCAAACAGATGAAGGAATTTAAAAGTTATTTACATTAATTAACAAAGTCAAGCAGAACCTAGAAGAAATACAAGAAATATATTACAGGTGTCTAAATGCTGTTTATTTTCAAATGGTGAGAAAACCTTCAGGGCTACTCATCCTTTGTTCTAAATGCTACTATTGCTATAATTTGAACTTACTCATTATTGAACAAAGGGATATGACCGGTTACCAACTATAATAAGATAACTTACATATAAGAAGAATGATGTTGTGTAATTTACATTCAATGGTATTGAAGCGGAGTTTACCAGCGTTGGTGTGTAATTAATCAGCAACATGGAAATTCTAGTAGTTCCTTTAAAATAAATACAAAACCTTTCTTAAGAGTCAGACTATCAGACATCTGATAAATTTTTGGTAAGGACAAATGCATGGGAACATTTTCAAGGCAAAAAAAAAATACCTCCCGCTAGTGGCACGACTGAAAACAATAGCATCAGCACCTAATCTCATGGTACTTGTTTTAAAGCCATTACCGTCTGCATAATATGAAATACAAATGAGGGCACGTGAAGCAGCAAGTAATAACCCTTGCAAATATTTCCCGCATGAGGATGAAATCAAATAAAGCAAGATTTGTATCTTTTTTTCCCAAAATGCAAGTGTGTGATATACTAACAAGTATGAAGAAAAATATTCATTATAATGTTCAATTTCAAAGTCTCACAAACTCCCTTTAGTCATATTAACAAAGTATATGTAGGGTACACGTGACATCATTACTATATTACTATAATTCTATTGTGGTATTACAGAATTGCTATAAGATATGATTCCATTCAATAAAAAAGTTCTTTTAAGTCTCAAGTTCTCCATGAAAAATTCATTGAAAGTCTTAACCTTCCTCCAGACTTCCGAAATTACTTGGTATTACATGAGATTGATTGTGAGGGTTGCCTAAGTACAAGCCAGCCCGCACCTTTTTGGTCATATGTGATGAATCAATGTATTGATCACTAATTTCTTGCCACGATAGTAATACCATTTCCCACAAAATTAAAAGTAATCCACAAGGAAATAGTAGACCATTCACCTTCAACAAACATAAGTGGGAGTAGATAGTACAGGCCTCTATGTCTCAACCAAGTAGGAGCAAGCGAAGAAGTACTCAATTATGTTAGGCATCTTGTATTATTACATGTCCCTCATTTGCATAATTCTTTACGAGTTGGCATTTTTAATAAAATAACATTCAAGTGAAGAATGAAAAATATGGCACATGCCCATTATACCCATATCATGTGTCCAAATTACTCTGCCCATTGAAGGTCGTCAAACTACCTTGAAAGACGATTTTAAAAAGGTTCCTCCTAATGCCGTGTGAAGCCATCACAACTCATCTTGCCTTATCACTTTATGCATAGTAATATTATAGATAGCCCAATATGATTAACGTAGCAAACCTTTTCCTTGGATATACCACTTCTTATCTCAATTGGAGTCTGCAACTAGTGTAAGGCAAACTCTTCCACTATGTCATAGAGAATACTTTTGGATGCCAAGGGTTCAACCATATTCAAGTCTTTAGACTTTAATCCATTATGAATGTGGTGCACAATAGAATTTTCTACAAAATGTCAAAATATTCATCAAGCACCATAAGCAGCAATAAGGTAGGTATCGCCAAAGTCTATACATAGTTATTCCCGAAATATCTAGCCAATATCTACATCACTCGCAAAGTATCTTTTTTGGTAGCTAGATTCCATATCTATATTCTGATAAAACATGACTTATTCAATTGGTTGACTTTATGAGGCCCAGAGTCCCCTCTTCATATGGGAATGTAATTTTATTCCATGAGATTTTGTGAAATCTAATGCATAGCATGAATGACTCTAACAAGCTCAGGCAACTGCCCCGCAAAAAATCAAAAGCTCAATATATGGATACTCCTGAGCCCTGACAATAACACTAGAATAATTTTGAAGCATGATATAAACCAACCAGTGACCAATAGGGTTCTGTTCCACACTCAATTTTATAAGGCATAAAAAGAAGGTAGAAGTTGGAGAGCTACTATTATGACAATAGTTTCCTTCCACAATCAATATACAGAAAAAGTAGATGGCGAGCCAATATATGACAAATTTAATCAATATAACGATGTCAAACAAGGTTTAAAAAATTAGTCCGAACCGGTGTTATGATCTAGTCTAGGACTGGTTGCTAGTGACAGTCCGCTATAGTGTCACTGTGCTACAATGAAATCGATTATACCGACAAAGTACTACTATAGTATAAATCAAAATTTTCAATGGGTTCGGACCGAAATTTCAAACCTTGATGTCAAAAAAAGAAAATGCATTTGAGTTTAAAAAATTATAAAGAAAACATAAACAAACACATTTCTAAAGGCTCAATTAATTAGAAGAATATCCTGATATTTTGAATAAAGAAACCAAATCCTGCTGATACTCATCCAAAAATTATTCCTGTGCTAACTTTAAGAACACAAATACTAGCTTGGTAATAAATTCTAAAGAGTATTATTCATAACTACAATAGTAGGTTTCACACTTTCAATTGAATGAGGTTAAAAGAAGCTAAAACTTTCTAACATGAACCCTACTGGCTCTATCTTTAAATGAAGAAGTTGACGGTGTTTGTGTAAGAATTCTAAATAATGTACTGTTTTTAAGGCTTCACACGCTGCTAAACATATTGAATACCAGTTAAAGATAAGAAATTGTTACTTACACTGGCCAATGGTTGTTTTTGATCTCTTTGATGAAAAACCTAGGCTCATACATCGTCGTATACCTTCAGGGTCCATGCCTCCTCCATCATCTGCAAAACTCTCCACACTCTATGTCAAAAAAGAAAGAAAAAAGAAAAAACTATGCCCTAGCAAGTTGTGACTTCAACAGATGAAGCAAACAATGATCGGATATTGGAAAGGGTCCGTTATCTCTACCTAAAATCAGCAAATAAAAGTTGAAATAGAAATTAACTTTACTATATAGGTAAATAACACCTACGAACATGAACATTTATATATTGGTTAAAATAAATCTAAGCACATTTGTAACCATATCAAGAAGATTTGAAGTAGTATAACTTGTATGTAAATACTAAACATACTAAATGGTCATAAATTCAATAAATGCATCTAAGTATTCAACCATGTCTTACTCTTACTTGAGTAGGATATACACCAAATTTAAACAAATATTAGGTGATACTAGCACTAAACTTTTGACCTAATTACAGAACAAATTCTTCACCATATGTGAGTAACAAGTACCTAGGCAAACAGATCATGGCTATTTACTTCAGATGTCAAGTAATTCTTAATTCCCTCTCTAATTCTAAGTTTCTAACAACCTTTTTGGCAGGTATGAAAAACAAGTAATGCCAAACAAGTAATGCAAATTGTTCAACGAGGTAGTTACAAGCCTGGACAAAACAAGTAGGAAAACAATAAAAAAAATTCTGGTCTCCAGAACACAACTATAGTCCAAAGGGACAACCAGACAGCAAGCAAGACAAGAAAGTGCTGTGGAAAAACACCACCGAAAAAGCTTGGGACAGTGAAACCAACATTGTTGGAATCGGATATATCTTAAGAAACAACAAAGAAACCGCCTAAATGCAGGGCTGGCAACGGGTCGAGTACCCGGAATTTTACCTGCCACCCGAACCCCGAACCCGACCCAAACCCGGGTCGGGTATTTGAACGGGTACCCGATTAATTAAAAAAATAAATTATTTATTATATAAAATATATTTTAAAAATTAAAATAAAAATAAATATATTTATATAATAATTATTTATTATTCTTTTTATATTTTTAATAGTAATAAATATTTATATAATAGTTATTTTATTATATTTATACTCTAATAATAAAAATTAATATTTATATTTTTTTATTGAAGTCCGGTATCAAGTACCGAGTACCCGCATCCCTAAACCCGAACCCGACCCGTTTAGCTAATCGGGTACCCGAACCCGGTATAAACGGGTCGGGTCGAGTACCCGAACCCGGCATAAACAGGTCGGGTCATGTACCCGTCAAGTTCGGGTGAAATTGCCACCCCTACCCAAATGGCAGTGACTGCATACTAAGAACGTCTTTCCGCACTAAATGACGCCTATCAAAATGACCTAAGTTTTATCCACAGATCCAGAAATGCATGCAGGGAAAGAATTTCTTAATTGAATTTGAAAGAAACAGTATAGGAGCTGTAAATCTAATACAAGGAGGAGAAGACTCCCACCCCCGATAGAGATAACTTACTACAAGAAATTAAGTTCCTCTGGATGAAAGAGGAATATACCATTTGTCATATTCCTAGAGAAAACAACAACTCAGCCAATTGGCTAGCTTGCTATGCAAAATGTCTGCATGAAAAAATGATTGACCAGGAGAACTAGATAACCTCATGCATTCCAACTCTTGTGCCTCTTAACACCAAGTAATATACTTTGATTCTAAAAAGAAGTACCTTGAAAAAGCAACATTGGACTATTATCCTTCAAATTGATGATTTTATCCACCTTCACAAATGTCGCACCATTTTGAATCTAGAAAACCAAACATAAATGATTTTGTTGGCACATTATTATTACATGAAACTAAGAAAGTTTACAAGAGATGTGTCAAAACAATTCCATAGTACAGCCATATAAAGAACATAAATAGGCATTTGTTGTGGAGATCAACAAAATTAATTGTGTTCTGGCATTAATTTAAGCTATTTTCAACTAAGAATAAAATCAACATATAGCAGAGGGACAAGTACCTCATCTACAGCATTATCTAGAAGTTCAGCTATAGCTGCAAATAACATGGAAAATAATGACAATCAGAATAAAGTTGCCAATTCAAATGCTCAAATAAACTTGAGGAACAAATGCTGAAAGATCTACCATTCCCCACCCCCCACCCCCCCCCCCCCCCCCCCCCACAACACTTTTCATAAATAAACTAAAAATGTTTGCTTTTATTTTTATCAAATCGTAACTCCAAACTCATAGAATGGAGTTTGAAAGGATGCTAAAAAGAATTATGCATGGAGAATATGATATATCACAAAACGTTGACAAGGAAAAAAAAGTATGAAGCATGGAGATCATGATATATCACAAACCGTTGACAGAACAACTGCTAAAGCAAAAGGAATAAGGATCTGTAAAATAGGACAAACTTTACAGTTAACTTTCTTAAGATCTCACCTCCATAATTTTTTCCTCTTTATACTCTGCTAATCAAGTCATACATTCCAGCATTAGAGCGTTAGTATATCAAAAAAAGATAAAATCTTTTCCAAATTCAGTAATATTTTATGATGCATAAACTGCAGTTTTTCTGCAGAGAAGAAAGAGAAAAGGCAAAATTCAGCATATGCACGCAAAATCTTCAGCCAATCATTCTGTTTGCCATCATTCTTACATGTATCACACATAGCTTTGTTGAGTCACTAACTATGATGAGATTTGTTGGCGCAGGGCATTTTGATTTAGATCAAGATAGGGAATTTTTTACTGATTGAATGAAGTAGAGGATAGATCAATTTTTTTCAAGTCTTCTGTCGCCGTGGTAATACATGTGTAATCTTTATCTTATCCATCTGTGCCCTTTTCGTCAAATAATATCTACCCTGTACTATGTGATTTCTGAATTAACCGTTTTGTGTCACCAACTTACTCCTTTTTTTATTTGGTAGTAGCACTGCAGTAATTTGTTACAAGCATGAAGAGCCATATTTTACAGGAGTAAAACACTGGAAATTTTGCTTTGTCTCTAGTAATGCAGCAGATAAGCTGTCTATCCAGTTAAGACTTGAGAGTTCACAAATTGTAGGTGTTTCACAAGATATTACAATCAAAACACTTGCACAAAGTTTCAACTAGAAGTAGTAACTATTTATTGTTCAATTATTGACCAATGCACATGGGGCTTTAGATGGCATAGATAATATCACGCCGAGACTACACCTGAGTTGAACCAATGTAACAAATCAACCTCCCAGATCCTAATCCAGGTTTTAAGATCCGTGGTTTTGGAGGATCTCATAATGATAGCAATGTGTAGTTGAGAACAGTTAATTCAAATTAGAAACCAGTACATAATGATAAATTCTCAAATTAATTTTTCATAATAACTGCCCCATGCACTTTGCAAAGTTTCGCAATGAGACATAATAATAAGAAAAATTATGGACAAACACAACAAATGAATAGTTGAACAGACCTCTCAGGAAAAAAGAAGACGAGGAGAAGAATATATCAAGTGACACAGGCGCTACCACCATAAAAGGAACAGCCAGTGTCCAAAATGGCTATCCTACTCGCATTTTGTCTTTTCATCAAATAGAAACTAATCAATAAGAAGACGTACCACCAAAAGCCCACTTGTGCGACGTAGCGTTGGTGTGCAAAAACTTTGGATGCACTCGCGCCCGATCAAAATCGGATGATTCGAGAGCATCTGTAGCGAAAGAAGAACGGAAAGCATCAATGAAGGAAAAAACAAAACGCATTCCAATACAAATTAGAGGAAGAAAACGAGAAAACCTTGCTGGGGACGAGGCAACGGCCCAGAAGAAACTTCGAGCGCCCCAGCTCTCCAGAAATTGCGGCACTCCAGAGTTCGGCGCCGCTGCTGCACTTTGTCGGCCGCGGGAGGGGCAAGGACGTTGTTGTCGGCAGGCGAATTGCTCGTCGGCATCGGTACCGTAGGATCGATCAAGTGCGAAAAGAAACGAATTTCTAGGGTTTGAGAAATCCTGGAAGACAGTTGGAGGGTTGAAGCAGACGACTCGTCGGAACTCGTTTCCGGCGGCGAAGTGTGGCTAAATAACGCGATTGATTGTCAGAATTCCTAAAATCGCACAGGTTGTATTGAAACATAAAGTAATTGAAATAATTAATAAAAACAAGTTCTGTTGTGTCGATTTAAGTTAAAAAATAAAATTTATATTTAAATTCAGAATTTCCTAAATCATATAGATGTTAGTAGTGACGCCCGGGTCCTAGGGCCAGTTTGGTAAGACTGAAGTTTCTGGCTTTTGGCTGGTTTAACCAAAGCTAATTTGACTAAAGGTTGGTTGGAAAAGCTGAGTCTATTTGGGTAAAACAGCTGATCTGGATAGCAACTTCTCACTGTTATGCTGTGTTGTTTGGTTTTATTAAGTAAAAAATTTATAAATACATATAAAATTTTATAATTAGCTATAAAAATAAACTTTTCTAATATCCATATATAAATTATTTAATATAATAATAAATATATATTTAACTATTTTATATTTATATATATATATATATATATATATATATATATGAATTTAACCTTAAATACGATTAATCTTAAATTTTTGCAAGAATTCCCTATGTGAAGAACCCTACATACATAATATATAAATTTTATTTGCACTTATTGCATCATGCTAATAATCTCTATAATTTTATCTCAAACTATATAATTTAATTTTAATTATATTATATTAATTTAGATAGAAATAATTATAAATGCTAACAATAGTATATTTTATATATATATATATATATATATATATATATATATATATATATTACTTTTATATTTCTTTATTATTTTGATTTCAAAAAATTTATATTAATTAATATATCTAATTTTATAATTAATTTTTCTTATTTATACCATATACCTATACTGGGAAAAAAATAAAATAAAAATCCCAAATCAATCTGTTTCTTCTTCATTGAAGGGATGGGATTTGGGAGACCTCGATGCCGATCTTTAGCGGCTTGCCGCTCTTCGTCGCTGTCGAAGGAGATGAATGGCGGCGATGGGCGATGGAGCTCCGGCGCCTTGCTGCTCTTCGTCGCTATCGAAGGAGATGAGTGGTGGCGATGGGCGACGGAGCTTCGGCGCCTTGCCGCTCTTCGTCGCTGTCTAAGGAGGTGAGTGGCAGCGATGGGCGACAGAGATGGCGCAGGCAGTGCAGCGACAGGCGAAGGAGACGGCGCAGGCGGTGCGGCGACGGGCGAAGAAGACGGCGCAGGTGGTGCAGCGACAGACAACGACCAGAGGCAATGATGGCCGACGGGCAACGGCCAGTGGCGGCGACGGGCGGCACCGGCGACAATTGCTGGCGGCGATGGGAGAAATCAGCAGAAGAGTTTTCGAATCAGGCGAGAGGTGCAGGAGCTTACTGTGCGCACGAAGCCGCAGCGGCCCCGTTTGGGGGCAGCTTTTAAGGAGCGTTTGCGTTTGCGGGCAGCTAAAAGCCAAAAGCAAACGCATTTGGGGAGCAGCTTCTCAGTCTGGGAAGCTACACTGTTAAAGGATAGCCGCTCAGAGGTAGCTTTTCGATTTAACAAGCGGCTGCCAGGCTACAGTAACAGTAGCCGCTCGCGTTTTCGTCCTTGCCCCCTGTTCGTCCTCGCCAGTTTTCGTCACCATCTCCGGCCGTCGCCGCCTCCGGCCATCGTCGCCAGCCCTTACTCCCGTCGCCGCCTCCTATCCGGCAGCCGCAGCCTCCTTCCGTTGTCGCGTCCTCTCCCGCAGCCGCTGCCTCCTTCCGTTGTCGCCTCCTCTCCCGTCTCCGGCTCATCTCCGGCTCCTCTCCCGTCTCCAGCTCGTCTCCGGCTCCTCTCCCGCAGCCGCTGCCTCCTTCCGTTGTCGCCTCCTCTCCCGTCTCCGGCTCCTCTCTCGCATCCACCTCCTTCCTGCTGCCGCTCCTCTCGTCGATGCCTCCTCCCTCTTTTCCCCTGCGACCGAGCGTCGCCGCCTCCTTCCTGTTGCTACGTCCTCTCCAGCATTACGGCCACCGCCGCTGCTCACGTCGAGGCGACGAAGACGACGAGTGTCGTCGTCCCCGTCTCCGAAATCTCAATCCCTCGTGGTGACGAGGGATTTGGGTTTTTTTTTTTTTTTTACCAACTAGAGGTATTAAGAAAAATAAAAAAAAATTATATCTAATATTCTTCCACTTAGAAAATTTTTTCACTACAAATTAAATATAAAATTAAATATATTAATTTTTTTTATTTTTAAGACTATTTTTTTAATTTTATATATTATATATGTAGGAATATGCATTTAGAGAATTCTTAAAAAAAAATTTAAGGTTAGTCACTTTTAAGATGAAATTCACATAATATATAATAATAAAAAAATATATTTATTATTGTATTAAATTTTATATATATATATATATATATATATATATATATATATATATATATATATATATATATATATGTGTGTGTGAATGAGAAAAATTTATTTCTATTACAAATTATAAAATTTATTTATAATAGTTTAAAAATTATTCATTGTTGTGTAAAGTAATTTTAAATTTTAAGAATAAATTAAAAAAAATTAATATAACTTAACAGCACAGCACAACAGCTCACAGTTGTTTATCAGACCAGCTAATGCACCCAAACAGCATCAGCTTTTTAGACCAGCCACCAGCCAGAAGCTCCAGCCACCCCAAACGGGGCCAACGGCTCTTGGAAAGCTTCTTCTCAATGCTTTCCCTCTACAGTGCAGGAAACTGAGAAGCCGCCAGCCAATCACCATAGCTTTTCATTTTTCGGCTGCCCACAAACCCAAAAGCAGGCGGGCAGCCATACCAAATGCAACCCTAGTCCAGGGCCAACGGCTCTTCGCAGGTGGGCTTGGGCGGAGGCCCAAAGCCTTGGCTCCACAATGGAGCGAGCGGATCGAGCGCCACGAGCAGGCAGATCCGATGGAGGATTCAGATCCGGATTCAACCCGCTTTTCTGTCGATGAATGCGTGGAGGTGCGATTCGACATCTCGACACAGTCGTCGATGGTGATGGGAGCAGATGGGGCTGTTGAGATGAAGAGGCGTGGGCAGCGTCTCATCTGTGGTAGGCGACTGTTGATGAGCGACAGGTGGGAGCCAAGAAAAGGGGCGCGAGAGAGCTAGCAGAATCCTCTTAGAGTGAAGGCTCTTCAATGGGGGCGTCTTCCCCACGAGACCGGGGGATGCGAGCCGTCGTCTCCATGAGCCAGAGACGGCGATGGCGAACGGACGATGAAGGCAAGAGCGCCCCGTCCCCCTCCTCCCCGAGCATTTGACGGCGACGATACCACCACACTCCTCCTCTCTCGGATGGAGACTTCAGGCAACGTGGTTCGGCGAGTATTCCGGCCCCGGCGAGGTCAGACGGGAGGGAAGGGTTGAGATTGTATATAGAGGAGAGGAGAGGGGTTTTATGTAACCGGATTTTTGAGGAATAAAGATGGCAAAAATGTCCCCTCCGTTCATGTGTTTCGGTGTATTTCAGCCAGCGAGCCCCGACGATGGTTTCTAACGTCCGGAGGGACTATAGTGAGGCTGAGGGCGAAGGGCACGATCGGCCCTTCCCCCTGCCGTAGGCCCCCATCCTGGCGAGACATCCAGTGGCGTCGGCTACATTGCACGTTCGTTGCTTGCGAGGAAGACGAACGCACGTGGCGTTCGATTCAAGGAGCGGGCGCGAGTCAAAGTCAACACGCGACATCTCGAAATTTCAAAATTGGGAGAGGGATTGCTAATGTGACATGATTATTGGATTAAACCTGCTTAAGCTTGATTACGGGCATGAGAGTAGTTGCCTATTATTTTACATGTAAATAATTTTCCAAAAAATAGTGTTGCTACAAAAAATAATAAAATAACAATGAAATTTAAAATTTGTATTAAAATGTAATAAATGGAATTTTTATGCCAAGGTTGATAATTAAATAGTAAAAATGTTCTACAAATATAATGTGATGCTAATTTAAATAATTATTTTAAATTTATATAAATGTTGTCCGTTTGAAAAATAAAGAGAAACTATGAAATAAGATAAATGCTAAAGGGTCAAATTAAAAATTATAATGTGATTAATTATTTATAAAACAAAAGGACTGCTCCGCATCGTGGGGCTTAATTAAGGGTGTGTTTGGTAGATCATTAATGTTTTGTTGTTGTTACTATGAGAAGGAGATACTGGAAAGGTCGTTTTATGCTGTTGATGGTAAGACGCCGCGGTAGAGGACAATGACGCTAATAATGGTGACTGAGTCGACAAAATCGCCGCGAAGGATGTGAATGCAGGGATGGTGATACGAATTACGCTGCTAAAGGGCATTTTTCACAGTCACTACCTCCGACACTACCGCTGTGCTCCGTGCGTCTCCGACACTGACTTAAGTCACTAGGGCCGCTGGTTTTGAGGAGATGAGAGGGGCGTGTCAGGTGGAGGAGTTAGGGTGGGGAGGTCGATGCTTCCTACGTGCTTCTTGTCTTCCATGAAACTGTAGAAACTTCATAGTTTTGACACATGCAGCAGCACCCTAGAACATTTGCTTCTCCAAAATTTTACTGTCCGCTCACCCCACAACGAGGCAAATGATAGAAGTGGAGACTCCCTTTAGTAGGAAAAAAATTTTGTGTACTGACCTATAGCAGGTGACACAGATTTCAGATCATGAAATCATTATCGTGAAATCGTGAAATCTTTAAAAGCAAAAGATTTTACGATATTCTACGTAAAAGAATTCGTAAAATCCACACACAGCTGGGTACCCAACTCCAGGTCGGTGCACTGCAAAAATTTTTTCATTGCTATTTCTAGCATAGTTCCACCGCATAATTGCGCCACAAAATGATAGAAATAGAGACACGGAATTCTCATACGCAAATCGGTTTACTTTGAATCAGTCAATTCAGCGTCAAAATTCAGCGTATTGACGAGCTAGGCCAATGGCCGATGATTACAAAGCTTTTAGTATTTCCTAAAATGAAAAACTGAATATATATTCATTTTCTGGATATATAATTTCAAAAAATAGAATAATGAAAAACCTAAGGTATCTTATTTAAGTTTTGGCTTCCGTTCAATTCAGACAAATGTAAAAAATTATAAAAAAAAGTTGAGTAAAAAATAAAAAAAATTCAGAAATTATATCTATGATATCCTATTTTATTAGTTATCTACATTATTTGTTTATAAACAAATATTATAGATAGGGACACTCCTTTTTCAATCCCATAAATAAGCCAGTTACGTAATTGGAATGAATGACACTAATAATGTGTATCCAGAAAGAAAACAAAAGCAAACATCAACGTAGTTCTAATAGAGAAATGTAAGGTGTTACAGAAGCACTAAACTTTCTCTTAATATCGATAAGACACCTATTTATATTTATAGAGGGGTACGTTTGAAAAAATATATATATATAAGGACCAGACTATAAATCGGCACAACATCTTATTAAACAGAACGCAACGAGGGGTACCAGACTATCGAGATGTGAAAAAAAAATAGGCTAACAACAACAATTATAAGGCCACAAAATTCAAGTGAATCATAGCAATAGCCGCGGCCTCTCTCCTATGCGACAATGAAGCACCAACTCAAGAACAAGCTCATCAAGCCTGAAAGCGCAAACCAATCCATCTTAACAGCTGCACTGGAAGGTGCTGCATCGTACCAAAACAAAAAAATTGATTCAATTAATCAAGTAAATTCAAATAGTCAAACTCTGAAATCTTTTATAAGTCTAATCCTGGATATTAAAACACACGGTTGACATCAAAATCAGTCTGAAATATATATAAAAAAAGAAGATTAATAATAGATTTAATGAATATTCTCAAGCATTTGATGTCGTACCGAGCACTCTCAAGCCACAAGCTTACTTGTCAAGAAAAGACAGCGCCAACTCCGTAGCCGGGATTCACACGCTAGTCAATTTTGGCGCTTTTTGGCTCTAATAAATTAGGTTACTGACGAGTCACTGGAACTTGATTGTTCCAACTTGTTTACGCAGTTGACTAACTAATTCCTTAAGAAGTTAAGGGATGCTTTAGCTTTATGTTCTCCCAAGTCATCGCTACGGACTAATTTAACTTTATAAAATATTTTATCTCATTTTTGTAATCTAAAAAAGATAAATTTATCCTGTTTAGTAAATCAATAAATTCTATCTCCTTAGTTTTAATAATGATATTTAGAAATAATTAAACCGATAACAAAAGCAAAATGATATTTCTTAATTAGAAATTTTACTGAAAGATTGCAACAATTAAAGACTAAATTGTAATTAATTCTACATTTTAGAACATCAATGAAACACTGCAACCATTTCGAAGTAACTCAAGACAGCAAAATTGCAATAGAAAAATCAGTACCTGGAGGAGCTGGGGTTCCATTTGGCGCGTTAGCTGCTTGTTCAATCCATGAAAAAGTAAAAAAAAGATTTATTAGCCGCAGGAGCAATTGAGACCAGTCCAAAGTGGAACAAAAGTAAAAAAAAAAGAGGAAAAAAATCTTGATCTAAAAGGCATCTTATAGAAATCCGATCGTGTTCAATCAAAACATAATCCAGAAAAAAACAATTTTGGGTGATCCAAAGTATAACCGCTGGATTGGAAGACACTGGGGTGGAGGCGCCTTTTAGATCGAGGCTTATGAAACCCTAATTTGCTTAGGGCTTCCATTCGACCGATCGAGCGAAGCTACCTGGTCTCATCGGCTAAGCAATTCATTAATCACAAAATTACCGGGAGGGCAGCCATTGAGGTTCTGGACGCCGCAGGCGCGGGCCATGGAGAAGGCCTTCTCGGAGCTGATGTTCAAGGCGCTCATTAGGACGGCGTTGTCCAAGATAGCACATAGGCACCCGAGATCGTGGATCACCGCATCCCTCATCGGCCCGCAGCAGGACTCCGGCGGCGGGTTTGTCACCGTCGCGTTCATGTAGGCCCCGCATTGGCTCAGCTTCTGCCCGCATTCCATCTGCGCATCCACCACCGCGCTACTCAGCGCCACAGCCAGCAGCACAGCGGCGGCCACTGCCACCCTCGATTGTAATATTTTCTTCATTGTAACCCGATTCCAGGCTTCGAGCACCACTCCTCTCCGCCCCAACTGGAAGGATGACCTGAATTGCTCCGCTCTCTCTGTTTTGGGTTCTGCTCATAGGTGGTTGTGAATTTTATGCTGTGGCGAGTGGCGACGAATTAAAAATGTTCATTAATTGGTCGCCGGCTTACAAATTTGGACCAGCTTTGACCGTTGACTATGGTACCAGCATTCAATTAGAATAGATATTTTTTAAAGGATTCAAATTAGAATATTATTTTTTAAAAATATAACAACAAATTATAATATTAATAATTCAGGAGTTCAATTTAAAAAAAAAATTTAAGCAGCCGTAGCTGACTAAAACTTTTAGAAAGCATTCAAAACTTTTAGTCAAAAAATATTTTTTTTAAAAAAAAATTATATAGATATAATCTATACATTATAAGTTATCTAATTGTACCAATATCATATCTATCCATGATAAAAAATTGATAAAAATAAAATATGATAAAAAAATTACTTTTGATTAAAAATTTTAATTTTTTAAAAAAATTTTAGAAAACCACGGCTGCTTAGAAAATTTTCTCGAAGTTTCGATATATACAACCTTACCTGCAAGTACCCCTTCTAGTTCTGGTATTTAATTAATCAACTTCCACACTTAACTATATTTGTAGAGGTATATTTTAGTGATCAATTGTGTTAAAAATAGTAATTAGGAGTATCTTCTGGTTTTGAATACGAGGGACCCCTCCTATGTGAAGCCAATGCAAAGTCTTTGCCCACTTGAAGAAGCGTGTTGTAGCTAACTCCAAGTATGCTTGGGTTATTAAGTTGATCAAACTATTTGAACTTTCAATCTTGGTCTTATTTGGGCCAAACTAGTGTTACACCTTAACTAATCCCTATCTCTACAATCTTTTTTCAAGGCTCATTTCTAACTAGGAGCTTTTAATCTTGGTCCATCAGGGGTGGCCTCTCTTGCGTGTACTGATAGCTTATGACACTGATTCCAGACCTTATATTTGCTATGGAACTCTCGGACATAAGACAAAACGCTTAGGCAATGATCTCATCTACGTGTTACGCCCGTTGGTTCTTGGGCCGGGCCCAGAGACATATGGGCTTGGGCGGAGGCCCAACCCAACTCCCTGACGGCTGGACCAAGGCATTTGGAGGCGCATCCAATGGAGGATCTGAATCCGCCCCACTTTCGTCGTCTGAAGCGCATAGAGGCATGAAGAGATTTTCGGGCGGCTGATGGTGTGACACAACGGGCACAACAAGCGTAGCAGAGGGGAGCAGTTGGCCTGCTCGCGTCCCGTCGGAGCAGAGGCCCGTTGACGAGGCGAGCTGGCGAGCTTTTCCTCCTCAGGCGGGATCGAGACATCCTCTCCATGCGAGCGAGGTAACCTGCCACCCGGATGAGAGTCTTTTTGATAGGGACATAGAAGACAGACCCAGAAGATCTAAACGAGCCCATCGAAAGTTGACCCGCTATCACCTAAATATTTAAATTTATTTCTCTTTTAATTAGATATTATTGTTAGGGCATTACTTTTAATTTTTTAGTATGTAAATTTTTATAATTCTTAGGATTCAGTTTTCTAAATTTAGCAAGTGTGATCTCTATTTAATCATTGTAATCCCTAAAGGGATGAATCAATTTTGGCTTAATAAAATTTCTTATTACCTAAGATCTGCGCGCAGCGTATCACACCGTGAGGGTGTTGGCTGTGAGGGCTAGATTTTTTTCTTCTTCCCCGAAGTTCCCATCGTCCCTGCAACTTTCCACTCTTCTGCCAAATTTCCAGCCACATCTATTAGTCTTCCCCTCCTTCTTCGACCAGGTTTCCAATTACCCCTCGTTAGGTCCGTGTTCCCTGCCAAACAAGCCATATCCACGCTCAGATTGATCACATCGCCCCGCCACCCCTCTCTTCGCCGGAAACCAGCCACAATCACCCCATTCATCCAGAGTTTCCTTCCGCCAGAACATCCACGCCACCAGCACCCCAAATCCACCCGATCTCGGCGATAACTCTATCTCCACCTCAGCACACAATCACTGCTCTTCCCTCTCGCCAGCCGCCGTTGTCCGAAGGAGTCGCCCGCTGCTCTCTTCAACGCCGTCCACAATCATCCTCGCTGCCCCAGATTTTAACACTCTCGCCGCCTCCATCTTCGCCAACATCGTCGCCCCGCCTTCCAATCTTAACGCCCCAGCCACCAGCCCTAAAAGTCGACGCCGCCACTCACCTGTCAACAAGCTTGTCGCCTCCACCTTCGTCACCATCGATGCAGACCATCCATCCGTCCGTCGATTCAACCTTTCGCTTACCCTGCCATCACCACGTTCGCCCCGATTTTGTCTGCCGCCCTCATCAGATTCTGTCAACCCCTCATCCGCCGCCACTCGTTCGCCGACGGAACTCTCAGCACCCCTACACGACACAACCGCCCGGCATCATTGTGTTTTGTGGATTCCGGCGCCGCTGACTTCCTTCCGCCAAACGCCTGTTCTTCCACGACCTTGTCTCCGCCTTCAATCCCTACAGTCCTCTGCTCCCTGTCTCCAGATTGCCGACGCCAGAACCCTCGGTCGACAACAACGCCACCTCCATACAGATCCATCGACGTGTCCCGGTTCAACGCCTGCTTCCACCTTTCGACTCCGGCGCCCTCCTTTGATTCAACGCGGCTGCTCTGTTCACACATGCGCGAGAGGCTGAAGAAGGACGAATAGCTGAGCCGATCCGGTTGATTTGGTGAGCCGATCCGGTTATCTTTGAGCCGGTTCTGGATTTTAACACACCATTAGAAATCGACCCATTAGAAAAGGTATGATTATTTAATTTTGGTATGCCAATTTAGGTAATTTTGCTTATTAATATTGATCGTATCTGCTCTATATCTCCGTGCATGCTTGATAGAACTTCTACATAAACTTGAGAGCATATTTATTTAGTTGTTTGCATTGTGATTTTACTGTTATTGCTTCTTGAGATTTGTCCGTGCCTAAATTCGGTAACGAAATTCAACTATATACCCTAGTGCAGAAATTTACATCACTTCCCATATCCACCCTACATCAAATTGGTATCAAAGGAAACCTCGATCCCCATCCATTACTACCTAAACCCTGATTTCCAACCCCTACTACATACCAAACTGAGATCTCTATATAAAAAAAAAAGAAAAAAAAAAGAAAGAAAAAAAAAGAAAAGAGAAAAAAAAAATTCAAAGGGACCTACATCATAACCATCAGATCAGGACATGAATATCAAACCCCCGCTTTATCTAGTTCCAATAATGAGCAAGACCAATTGTCCAAAGCACTTGAACGATTGAATGCCTAGATGGATGCATTTGACTCTCGGTTGGTACAACATGAAGAACTAGTAGTGCGTCTTAATAGTCGTCTAGATCTTCTAAACTATGAAAATCATAGGAGTGAACACCCTCAAACTACCCAGAACCAAGATAAACTCTATAACCGGTACTTAGAGAGACTCCCAACTTATAGGATCACCCTTAGGAATGACTTTTTTCACACCTACACTAGAATGGGAGATAAGATATGTAAGGTTTCCATAGATGAAAACATAGAGTTTAACTTCATCACTCCTAGTGCCATTGATAGATTTGGTTTTGCCACTAAGCCTAAAACCTACCCTTACACCATTAGTAGGGATGATGGAACCAAAACCCTAGTGAACCGTAAGTGCCTTGTACCTATTAGGTTTGGTATCCTATTTGAAGTATGGTGTAATGTCTTACCCTTAGAAGGTACATACCATGTCCATCTAAGAGAACCTTGGTTATATGATGTTAATGGGTACCACCAAAGGCAAGATGATTCTTACATCTTAAAGTGTCATGACCCCAAGATTAAAATAAAAAGGTCCAAACCAAAACCCCTTAAGGTAACCAACCCTTCCACCTCTCAAGAAACCTTAGAACAACCTAAGCGACCTACACCTTCTCAAGAAATATCCTTATAAGAGTTTGGATCCACTACTAGGGAATCCTTAGTTGACTTGTTTGAAGTCAACCTAACCCTAAGTCAACCTTAGACACTCTTCTAGATGAACCTAAACTTAAATTTGGACTGTTTACCTTAGATGATATGACTAGGAACCAACCTGACCCTAAAGCTATAGGTCTTCCACAACCTCAAGATAAACCTAAGTTAGACCTAATCCCTCTAGATGACCATGAGCCTTGTCCAGGTCCTTATCCAAAGCCTCATGAACACTTAGGAAACCACCAACCTAGGGAACCCATAGAGAGAAACTTAGAAGATGAGCAACCTATTGACCAAGAGCATGATCTAGGAACTCAAGACATAGAGGAACCTTCTACACAGCTTAAGTCATACATAGAATCCCTAAGTACACCCTTAGGAACTAATGAGCCTAACTCAGATATTCCTACCCAACCTTTAGACATAGATCCTACACTTATAGATCTCAACCAACTTAAATTAGGATCTCATACCTTTAGGGAAACCTTAGGACCCTTTGAACTTGACTTAGATCCAAAGCCTTCAAAAAGGGATGTCCGTTTTGTAAACTACTTTTGGAAAATCTTATGGACATTATTAGGCCCAAAACTCAAATTTTCCTCTGCTTACCACCCTCAGACATATGGTCAAATTGAAGTTGTAAATAGAAGTTTAGGGGACTTATTAAGATGTCTTATTAGGGATCATATAACCAACTGGAAGGAAATATTGCCAACAGCTGAGCTTGTATTCAATAGTGTGGTGAACAGAACAAGTGGTCTCAGCCCATTTCAAGTGGTCCTTGGTATGCAACCTAATAAACTGATTGATCTTCTACCCCTACCAGCTTCTACCCGATGATCACACTCTGCTGATTCTTTTGTTAAACATATCCATGAACTTCATACTGAAATCAGGCACAAAATCTCAGAAAGCAATGATAAGTATATGAGCAATGCAGACAAACAACGTAGGCCACAAAATTTCAGTGAGAGAGATAGAGTGATGGTGAGATTGAGAGCTGACAGACTTTCACCTGATTCTATCAAGAAATTGCATGCAAGAAGTATATGTCCATTTACGATTAAACATAAAATAAGTGATAATGCCTATGTTGTGGATGCACCTAAAACTTTAGGAATTAGTCCTATTTTTAATGTTGAAGATATATCATTATATTATACACCAGAAGAACAAGAATCAAGTGAAGTAACATCACAACATCGTCAGGATAAAGTAGAAAATGACGATATTAAAGCCATCCTAGAAGATCAAATTGTTCATCCTGATCAATCAGAGTTTCAATACCTGGTAAAGTGGAAAAAACATCTAGATACAGATAACACATGGATTCTTGAAGACGAACTTCAACAGATCGCATCGGAAAAGTTGGATGCCTATAATTTTAACAATTCACCGGAGATGAATTTTTTTGCCCCCCGAGAGAATTGATGGGGACATAGAAGTCAGGCCGGAAGACAGGCCCAGAAGATCTAAACGAGCCCATCGAAAGCAGGCCCGCTATCACCTGAAGATTTAAATTTATTTCTCTTTTAATTATATATTATTGTTAGGGCATTACTTTTAATTTTTTAGCATGTAAATTTTTGTAATTCTTAGGATTCAGTTTTCTAAATTTAGCAAGTGTGATATCTATTTAAGCATTGTAATCCCTAAGGGGAAGAATCAACTTTGGCTTAATAAAATTTCTTATTACCTAAGATCTGCGCGCAGCGTATCACACCATGAGGGTGTTGGCCGTGAGGGCTAGGTTTTTTCTTCTTCCCCGAAGTTCCCATCGTCCCTGCAACTTTCCACTCTTCTGCCAAATTTCCCACCATATCTATTAGTTTTCCCCTCCTTCTTCGACCAGGTTTCCAACTATCCCTTCGTTACGTCCGTGTTCCCTGCCAAACCAGCCATATCCACACTCAGATTGATCACATCGCCCCGCCACCCCTCTCTTCGCCGGAAACTTCACCCCTTCATCTAGAGTTTCCTTCCGCCAGATCATCCACGCCGCTAGCACCCCAAATCCACCCAATCTCGGCGATAACTCTATCTCCACCTCAGCACACAATCACTGCTCTTCCCTCTCGCCTGCCGCCGTTGTCCGATGGAGTCGCCCGGTGCTCTCTTCAACGCTGTCCAAAATCATCCTCGATGCCCTAGATTTTAACACTCTCGCCACCTCCATCTTCGCCAACATCGTCGCCCCGCCTTCCAATCTTAACGCCCCAGCCACCAGCCCTAAAAGTCGACGCTGCCACTCACCTATCAACAAGCTTGTCGCCGCCACCTTCGTCACCATCGACGCGGACCATCCATCCGTCCGTCGATTCCACCTTTCGCTTACCCTGCCATCACCACGTTCACCCCGATTTCGTCTGCCGCCCTCATTAGATTCTGTCAACCCCTCATCCGCCGCCACTCGTTCGCCGATGGAACTCTCAGCACCCCTACACGACGCAACCGCCCGGCATCATTGTGTTTTGTGGATTCCGGTGCCGCTGACTTCCTTCCGCCAGACGCCTGTTCTTCCATGACCTCGTCTCCGCCTTCAATCCCTACAGTCCTCTGCTCCCTGTCTCCAGATTGCCGATGCCAGAACCCTCGGTCGACAATAATGCCACCTCCATACAGATCCATCGACGTGTCCCGGTTCAACGCCTGCTTCCACCTTTCGACTCCGGCGCCCTCCTTTGATTCAACGCGACTGCTCTGTTCACACATGCGCGAGAGGCTGAAGAAGGATGTATAGCTGAGCCGATCCGGTTGATTTGGTGAGCCGATTCGGTTATCTTTGAACCAGTTCTGGATTTTAACACACCATTAGAAATCAACCCATTAGAAAAGGTATGATTCTTTAATTTTGGTATCCCAATTTAGGTAATTTTGCTTATTAATATTGATCGTATCTGCTCTATATCTCCGTGCATACTTGATAGAACTTCTACATAAACTTTAGAGCATATTTATTTAGTTGTTTGCATTGTGATTTTACTGTTATTGCTTCTTGAGATTTGTCCGTGCCTAAATTTGGTAACGAAATTCAACTATATACCCTAGTGCAGAAATTTACATCACTTCCCATATCCACCATACATCAAATTGGTATCCGAGGAAACCTTGATCCCCATCCATTACTACCTAAACCCTGATTCTCAACCCCTACTACATACCAAACTGAGATCTCTATAAAAAAAAGAAAAAAAAAGAAAAGAGAAAAAAAAAAAATCAAAGGGACCTACATCATGACCGTCAGATCAGGACATGAATATCAAACCTCAGCTTTATCTAGTTCCAATAATGAACAAGACCAATTGTCCAAAACACTTGAATGATTGAATGCCTAGATGGATGCATTTAACTCTCGGTTGGTACAACATGAAGAACTAGTAGTGCGTCTTAATAGTCGTCTAGATCTTCTAAACTATGAAAATCATAGGAGTGAACACCCTCAAACTACCCAGAACCAAGATAAACTCTATAACCAGTACTTAGAGAGACTCCCAACTTATAGGATCATCCTTAGGAATTACTTTTTTCACACCTACACTAGAATGAGAGATAAGATATGTAAGGTTGCCATAGATGAAAACATAGAGTTTAACTTCATCACTCCTAGTGCCATTGATAGATTTGGTTTTACCACAAAGCTTAAAACCTACCCTTACACCATTAGTAGGGATGATGGAACCAAAACCCTAGTGAATTTCCTAAAATTTAATAAAAAATTTATAGAATTTGATGAAAATTTATAGATTTCGATTAAAATTTGTAAAAGTCGTCCAAAATGTATGTAACATAAAATTTGTAGATTTTGATCAAATTTCATAAAAATAATCATCATATTTTGTAGAATATTAATTAATTTTGTAGATTTTGATCAATATTCTATAAAATTAATTAATATTTTAAGAAATTTTCATCGCAAGATTCAATCAAATTCTACAAATTTTATTTACTGTGTGATTCGTGCTCTGCTCTAAGATTTATTTTTAGTTCATACAAACACCCTATAATCCCATGTATATCTGTAGAAAAAGAATCCCCATATACTTTTAAGGGATAAGATTATCGCGTTTTTCACCTTTTAAGTGCCCCCTGCTTAAAAGTTTTTTCCCAACTCTGGTCCTACTAATTCAAGCATCCTTGAAAAAATTTTCTCGGCTAGGCCGGTCTAGTTTTTTTTTGTGCACCAATTTAATAATAAAATTTCTATAAACTAATTAGATTTTATAGAAAATTCACTGATAGAAATTGGTTAGATTTCATATAATATTGTCTAGATTTGTTAGAAATTAATTAGATTTCATAGAATGTTTATTAGATTTCATAAAATATTGATCAGATTTTATAAAAATTAATAGATTTCATACAAAATAATTATATTTTGTAGAAATTAATCAAATTATATGAATATATGAAATATAGTAATATTCTACAAAATCTAGTCAATATTTTACAAACTCTTGTCAATTTCTATAAAATTTAGTAAATATTTTATAAAATATAGTTAAATTCTATGAAATTTTGTAAATATTATAAAAAATTTAATTAATTTTTATAATATTTGATCAATATTTTATGAAATCTAGTTAATTTATACGAACAGGGTACATTCCTAGAAAAATTTCCCCCCTTCGATCTCGAAACAGCGAAACCCTAAATCCTTCGTCCCCAACTCGCATCTGCTATCTCTTCGTTTTCAGCCGATCGATTCTTTACCTCGTCTCGTCTCGCCGATTCACCAACTCGTCAACTCTTCGTTTTCAGCCGATCAATTGTTCACCGCGTCGCCTTGTCGTCTCATCACCGACTCTCTGTTCCTTCGTTTTCAATCAGGCTTCCAGTGATTGACAAGTACAACGGCTGAAGATCGGGAGTGGTCACTGAAAGAGCCGGAGGCGGAGAGCGGAGACGCAAAGACATCGACGGTATTACCTTTTCTTCTCCTTCTCAGTCTTGACGAGCCCTGCCATCATGGATTTGAGATTTGTTCTCTGCTCAATGTTTTCATTTAATCATCGAATTTGTAAACCCTAAATTAAATCACATTCCTGTTCGTGCATGATTTGCATGTGCACGTGGAGATAAAGCTTGGTTAATTTTTTCTTTATTTTATACTTGCTTGTAGTTTACCATGGAGCACGGTTCATTGTCAGATTTGAGCTCTTCAACTTTTTCGCTAGTAGAGGAGGATCACACACTGGCAAACTCTCTCATACTCGTGTTAAATCAAGAGTAAGTTACATTATTTACTTAACTTTCTACGGCTATATGTGTTGACACTTTTACAAGATGTTATAGCTTTGAAATGCTAGCTATAGTATCATTGTATCTCACTAGTTGTGGAGGCTGTTGCCACTGATGATATGATCATTTCATTGCATGTTTATATAGAGACATTTATATCTTATTACAGATGAATGATTTGTGTTTTCATCTATTTCTAATGGCACAACTCTAGGATCTAGTCGAATGATAAATGCTTCCTCACATACATAATTTTTTGTTCATTTTAAATTGATAGTCATAGAATTAAATATATATTTTTCAATATTATTGCAGATTAATCATTTCAATGTTTACATCTATTTCATATGGTAAAACTATAGGATCTAGTTGTTTAGTATATAATTCTAAGCGTACATATTTTCTGTGCATTTAAATTGATAGACATGGCTAATGAATAACCCCTAGAAGGTGGCCAACGGGCCAAGCCGGGCTGGCATGAGGCACGATTGACTTGTGCAGGATTAGGCCTGGCTTAGCCAGCCTACAGTTTATCGAAGGCACATAGGTCGGCATGACGGTCCTGGCCGGGCACGAGGGCCATTTCAGGTCACAAAATTACTCCATCAAGTTTCGAAATCTCACCGTCTTAACACTAATTTTGTTAAACTAACTAGAAACCTTAATTCAATATCATTTTTGTATTAAAAAAATATTACAAGTATAAAAGCTTCTTAAAAAAATATAAATTTAAAAAATAAAAAATATAGAGAAATAAGAAAAAAATAAAAAATATTAATTCATTGAAACTTTATTTATATAATAATAATAATAATAATAATAATACTATAAAAATTATATATATATAATAGTTAAGAAGTGACCCATGCCATGCTTGTGCACACGTGCCTAAAGGGATCAGTCGGGCCATAGGGCTGTGTTGCGGGCCGTGGGCCAGCCACCTCTAGATGCACCTATTACATTTTTCATTAGGAAATGTTGACGATTTGGCATTTCTTTTATTATCAATGTGTAATTTTGTAAAATTGACTTAAATTTGGTCAAGATACTAGGGGCATCACATACTCATTTATAATTGTAAGGTGGTTCTTTGCTCCCACTAACTGTGGTGCTTTGATCTATAAGAATGTTCAATAATGGTTTCATTGTTTATTAACATTCCTCATGTTGAGAGGAAACAAAGTAGATGTGTAACTGGTTAAACCTTGCTATGAGTTTCTTGGTTGGGTAATTAAGAGCTTTCTTCAATTAGCATGATGCATAGGTTGGCAACAAATGAAATATCTATACAAATTGAAAATTCAGCAATCACATGACTTTCGTGGTTCCACATTCTATCTTCTCATATCTAATGGTCTTCTAGAATAGTGTTTGCTGCAATTTCGAGTTCAAAATTGACATTTGACGTGGAGAAACTAGGTTATATCTCTTCATCATGATGCTCATTAGATTTGTGGACTTAAAAGTTGTAGCATTAAGTTTATGGTGACAAATTATATTATTAGTTGGGTTAATAATTGTTATGAATATTAGTAGTTCTTGTGTTAGTGGGATAGTGGTTTTAGATCACATGTTGGTGTGAAGATTAGCATTTGTGGTTAGTATGTTTTATAAAGGCCTATATAAAGATTTTAAGTGCGTGGAGACTAGATTACGATGAATTAAATTATTGGGTTATTGTGAGACAAGGTGCTTTGCTAATTGCCATTTCTTCTGCTTAATTTTAATTGTTGTAATGCGAACTGATATCTATTGTTACACGAACTACTTTTTTGCAGTCCAAGGGTATCATTTTGTGGATACAGTATTTCTCATCCTTCGGAGAATAAGGTCAATATAAGAATTCAAACTACAGGTATCATATCTTGTACTACTAACTACTCTTTACATCTATACGTGCTTATATATGCATTGCAGTTGTTGAAATCTTTATGGTGAATCTCGTGGTTGGGTAAACTACTACTCAATTTACGTGAGGTATCAACTCGCAATTGTTTATTTATGTATTGTTACTTTGTTATCTATAGGTGGACCTATTGGGAATTCTTAATTGAAAAGTCTTATAAATAATGAAATTCTAGTTCGTAGTGACTGGTTAGCAATATATACACGATTGGTGGTATATTCCTTGTTCTATGCCTTGTGAAGTATATGGATAAAAAAAGGGTGTGAGAATTCCTCTGAGTTCTTTGCCAACAAGGATTCTAGCATGGTAGCCAAACACGATCTTATCTTATTCTAGTATCCAGTAAGTTGATTTGGACAATTAAAATACAAAAAAAATCACATTATAACATGATAGCTCTTGTCAGATTTCTTCCACAGTGATAAACACTGTGATACCAGGCATTGATGTCTGGCACATGATGCTTATAATTACTTAATGATTAATTATCATGTGAGCAATTAGCAAGAAATAATACTGAAATGAGTGTGATATTTCTTATAGCTTAAGCTGTTGATAATGTGATTGAGTTAATGGCGAGAAAAGGAGTAAACTTTTTCACTAATATAATATGGAACGCTAGGATAACTGGTGTAAGTCCATATATCTCTTTTATTTTAAACTTAACAACTAGAAACATATGTTTGTATTTGGCCTGTTTTTGTGGTGATGTAACTGTAAAATTATTGGCTGGCACTACCTCTTCCCTGGTATGATTTTATGCTCATCCATCTCGTCTCTGGTATGATGTTTTTTTCTTGTAGTCTGGTTTCTGATACTCTCTTCTGTAACATATTTTCGCCATTTTTATTTGCTCAACAGGTGATCCAGCAAAGGAAGTGTTGAAAGATGCACTTCGAAATCTAAAAATGCTGTGCCAACAAGTTTCTTCTACATTCCGAGCGGCAGCAGATGATTTTAAAGTTAACAATGTTACTACAAAGCATGAAGATTGATACCCTATAAAATCACACCTTACGTTTTATGATACATCAAACAGAAAATTGTTGTTCTAGTAGACTAAGCTTTCTAGTTGCATAATGTATGCATGTTGCTTTCGTATTGCCATCTGTCTTCTACCCTGTGGATAAAGAAAGCCACATGTGGATAAAGAAAGCCACAGCTGGAATCGTTTCTAGTAATAAAAAGTGCATCTCACCCCTTAAAATGTGCATTGGGATTTATATTTTTTTAAAAAATAGTGTAATCTGCACATCATTAATTCCCAAAATCTAACAGCATGTTTTAAAGGGTGAGGTGCTTTTTTTTTTCTCTTTTTAAGTGGGTACCCTAAGAAGTTTTTTCCTATTATGCAAACCAATTTCTTTGTGATGCCCTTCATTATGGGATGCCCAATTTCTTTGTGAAGAAATTAATTTATAAAACTTCTTTTGGTTCATATGGAGAATTTGAAGATGGAAAAATGAAAAATTTCGGTTAGCTGTAAAATAGACTTTTAATTGTTGAAGGCAAACTTGCGTGAGTAATGAGAATGATTTAAATTTTGTTTCGAGATTGTAATGAACACTTTTATATAATAGGAGGAAGGAAAATACTTTCTGTTGCTCTAAGTTGTTACTAAGTTTAGCTTAGTTTCCATATGTTGGAGGTGGATAGCAAAAGATGCATCATGTTTTGCATAGCTTCCATTGGTCGGAGGTAATTTTCATAGATTTTGGAAGTATTCAATTAGTCACTTAATCACTTGGCAAGTTAAAGCCACAGAATATATTGAACATTCAAGATATATAAATTGAATCATTTTTTCTAGTGATCGAAGTATAAAAAAAATAATTGCCTAAACTCATCAAATTGATATAGGGAGCTATCAACATCTCGACGCTCTAGAGATCACCTAGGAGAATTATTGAGCCGTATAGCTTTGTGTAAATCATATTGAAGCAACTTGAAGTTATAATCTCTAATACCTCAGTGCCTTGAGCACAACTTCTTTGGAATAACTCAGGTCACTAACCACAATTATACTTATTATTTATAGGTTGAAGTTTCAATTTTGTTTTAGGTCGAGTCAAGTCAGTACACACTAGATCTAGTTTTCAATCTAAGTTTTATCTTCATGTAAAATAGAAACGAAAAAAATTACTTACTAATCATGGCCAAAAGATTTACATATACTAAAGAAATGTAAAAAACATTTTCTATTATAACTAAAACAATATAATTTGAAGACCTTCCTTTAATTCCAAGCAACAACGAACCAATCCTTACCTTTTGTTCGGTGTTCACTATCGAGTGCTTTCCAAGACAAATCAAATGCGCACCCGCATACAATTTGTTGGCGGCTAAATGCCGGACCCGACCGCGCCAAAACCACCACCGCCTTTGCTTGCGTTCCAAGCACAAGTCACTCAAACAATGCCCACCTCCCAATCAATTCAAATTTTAACCTACAGTGACGTCATAATTCGCCCTCATTTAATTATTTTTAAAATGGGAAACGATCATTTGGCTAATATAAATTAGTTGGTGAAATTAAGACACCGATTTAGTATTTAATTACCGACTGGACCAGCAGATTATAAGTCGCAATCTTACCTGTTACCAGGCTGGAGCTTTGAGGCTGAGGGGAGCAGAAGTGTCATTTCATAGCTTTTGTGGAATTACAATCATACCAAATTAACGGCATTAAGGACGCACCAACTCACGCTCAGCGGCAAACTGACTAACGTCGTCAAGAACGCAAATATAACGCATAGTTGAGCACGAGCTGCACCCCCAGCCGCTCTCTGTCTCTCTCTCTCTTTCTCAAAGTCAATAAGAAGAGCGAAGGGAGAGAGCGAGCTGCGCTTCATCTGGCTCTCCATTGGAGTCGAGATCGATTGGGGTTAGTTGATCCATCATTCCTCCGATTATCGCCGTCGTTCCTTCTCGATCCGAATCAAACTCCGCCGCCGATTCCGCGAGCGGCGCATTGGGCGAGATCGTCGAGATCCGGCCGGAAAGAATACTTGCGTCCATTTTTGTAAGGCAAGTTTTCTTCACTTCTCCAGTTGATTCTTGTGTTTTTCCTTCTTTTTCAATGTATGGATAGCTCGTGCTCCTGCAGATATTACGAGGTCGGTCGATTTCTCGTTTTTTTTTTTTGGGTTCATTTCCGTCGCGGTGTTGTCGTTCTTCCTCGGCATTTTCTACTGACAACCATCATACTGTCCTTTTCACTTCCAATGCGTGCTATTGATTTAAGAGCCACTTCTTTTAGTTTACTGATCGGAGGGCGCCGATATGTATCTGCGAATAGGCACTGAGGCAGTTACGCATTGGGCTCACGGAGATGGTGCCCGTGCTTCCAGGAAAATGAAATAATACCAACTTTTTTTTTTTTTTACTAGAAAGCTATTCGTCGCTTAGGATTTGATTGGGTCCCAGCTGTGGGCTCCTCTTTGCGTCACTTCAGCTCCCTGCCACGCAGTTGATACAGTAGAGGGAGATAGTAGAAAAGGAGTGCTTGTTAAGATACATATGATTAGTCTTTTTTTAGGCGATACTCAGGAACGTGCTTCTCTGTTTACGGTTCAGAAATTACCAATTGGCTGGTAGATTAATTTAGGCTGTGTTTAATGGGCGGATGGAAAGAGGAAGGGACAGTAAGAAAGAAAAATAATTTTAGTTATTTAATAGAGTGAATAAAAAGTAGGAAGAAAATAAGGAAAAAAATACTATAGCAAAAATTACATAAACAGATTTTCTCTTTTCTTCTTAGATTCCATTCCCTTCCACTCTCCATCCCCCATGTAAACACAGCGTAAGGTTGCCATATCCGGGACTTAGCTTCTTCGGCGGTGGGCCAACACGTGTTTTTGGTGAAGAGTTGGACCATATCTTCAAATTGATAGGGGAACTTGGATCATTAATTAGATTCTTTTCCCATTTCATAAGCGGCATCTTTTACTTTTCACAAAAAGACAAGCTGAGGGAGACCAAGATGGGATGCACGTACGTTAATCTGTGATAATATTTAATGGCTCATCGTAGATGTAGATCCTATTGCATCTTAGTTGCAGCGGTTTTTGTTTATTGTTTTCCGTTCTATTATATGCACATTCTAACTCATTTTTAAAGTAAGATATTTATAGCCGGCTTTCCCTCAAATATCGGATGCATTTTCTACAATATTAGAAAGATTAATTTGTTTAACATGGGCAAATCAATATAAATTTAATTTTGCCCCAATCTAGTTCCCTCGGTGCACGTGCTAATATGCACCGAATTCTATGAATTAGATATTTTCTCTTTTCATCCGAGTGGCAAATGTCCTTTTTTTCGAAAGAAACATTGCATTACCTTTCTAATTCCCACTTTTGCTTCCTTTTAATTGCTTTTTCTGTCTTGAGAATCTTCTGTTAGTTGATCTAACCTTTAATGTTTGAAAATTAGACTGTGAAAGATATTTGGTGCCATGGTGGACTTTCGTTTGTCATGTCTAAGTTCGTCCATTGAAATCCTAAAGATAGATGTGGCCACCCTCCAACGAACATGCTCCTTGTCCTAGACATTTTGCAGTCCTGGGAAAGTGATGATTTGTTTGTTTTCAAACAGACACTTATAACTTATAATACGAGAAATCCCTCCAACTACCCAAGTTCGCATGTGTTGCAACTTTATCTCTGACACAATGACTACCGAAGCATGCATGCATCACTGTTAAATAACATTCTATATTAGAGTGAACAATGCCTCGGGAACAGTAAGACGAATGCACACCACATGTGAGGCGTTATTTATTTGATGTCCACATGCTTAAGATGAGTTTTCCACACTTTATTTACTTAAATTTGGTGGGCCCTTTGATTATTCGTATATGAATACTTGTGTACGCTCATTTTGTTTTTTTTTTTGACGCACCTAAATTCTGACCAAAATTCGACGTGGAAAAACTCAATTTGGTAATTTAGATCCTTCTAGCATATTGACTCTTTGTTTAGCATAAAACATCACCATATTAACTAGTAGATGATGATCAGCACAGCCAGATTCTTGGTTGTGCTGATTATATATATATCACAGAATGCACAACTAAAATCCTTAAATGTCTCTTCAGAAGTATTATCAACTAAATGAATTGTTCATTTATATGCTCAAATTTCTCTAATTATAGCTTACAGAATTAAAGTGTCTCAAGCCTCTAGAATCAAGCATTTCGTTTGCAAAAGAAAGTAATGACATGTTTATATAAGTGCAGAAATCAAGAGTAGCACCACAAGTTGAAGATGTCAGAAACTTCTAAGTTTCAGCTGGGAGTGATTGGGGCACTGGCGCTCTCTGTCGCATCTTCAGTTTCAATCGTCATATGCAACAAAGCTCTCATGAGCAGTCTTGGCTTCCCATTTGGTTCGTCTTCCGTATAATTTCTTATCTTCTTCTTACACAGTCTATTTTTAAATAGTAAAAGAACCAGAAGAACTAAAATGATCCTATTCCTAATTCCTCATTCCGCTCTAGATCTCACACATTGAAGAATGATGCAAGATTAATTATGACACTTGACTTGTGAAAATTATGCTCAGTTCGAATTTAATTCAAATTGGAATTTTATTTTAGAGAAATATACCATAATTAATTCATTACAAATTATGCAATTTATGGTTATCTTGAACTGGATCTGAATTTGGTTCAACAATGGAATATTTGATACATATTAGTTAGACAAAGTTCTAAATCTTAAGCTAAATGTAAAACCATATTGATTTATGAACAACATTATCCACTACTTGAATCAAATGCCAATCTCATTAAACTAGAATGTTTTGTGAAATACCTTAACAGCCACAACCCTGACAAGCTGGCATCTAATGGTGACCTTCTGCACACTTCATGTGGCGCAACGTTTCCATTTCTTTGAACCAAAATCGATTGATGCAAAGACAGTGGTTCTTTTTGGGATTCTGAATGGCATGTCCATTGGATTCCTCAATCTCAGCCTGGGCTTCAACTCCATTGGGTTCTATCAGGCTAGTAGTTTTCTTCGCAAACCTTGAATTGCTTTAATTTTTATAGAAATTATAATGATTTTGAATTTTGGTAATTATGTAGCATTTGACTTTTAAATTCTACAAATGTAAACTGTGACAATGGCTCAATCATGTTTTTTGTATGGCAGATGACAAAGCTTGCCATTATACCTTTTACCGTGCTTCTGGAGACTGTTTTCTTGAAGAAAAAATTCAGGTTCAAGCGAAGATCTTTCTCGCTATTATCTTTTTTCTTAATTCGCTAATACATTACTGATAAAGATAAGGTCGAGCATGCATGTTTGAATTTACTTAATTCTTGATCCATAGAGGAACATGCACCAAAATAGTCTGACTTTGACAAGAACTTCTTGTCCTTTAAGAAACTTCTACCTTAATCTTTCTCATTTGATAAGTTTTTTAATAGAGTACAATAAGATTAGCTAATATTTGACTATGATCTTTATAGACCCACTCTAAAGTCTAAATAACTCAACTTAGGATCTTACAAGAAATAGAAATCTGACCAATAGGTGAATTATACATTAATTTATAGATGTAAAAAATAGTTATTAGCAAAAACACTTTTGTTTTCTTTAGTGGATATCTAACAAGGAACTATTTTCAGCCAAAGTATTAAAATCTCTCTACTTGTTTTGCTAATTGGAGTTGGTATTGCATCTATCACGGATTTGAAGCTCAATCTTCTTGGCTCCATTCTCTCAGCTCTCGCAATTGCTACTACATGCGTTGGACAAATTGTATCCTTAAGTGTATGAGTTAAAACTCCACTTTTTATCATTTTTCTATTTTATCCTCATCATATGCATTCACGTAAACTAATGGTCATATCTAGGATGAACCGAACAGGTTGGACTACTCTTGTATTAAAAAATATTACTTTATTTCTAAAAAAGAGTATATGTGAAGGAAATAAGTTTGCCGAGCTAGTTTCCTTGACAATAAATTTGTTGGTAGATGACAAACACAATTCAGAAGAGGTTGAAGGTTTCGTCTACACAACTTTTATACCAGTCATCACCGTTTCAAGCAGCCATACTTTTTGTCACTGGTCCATTTTTGGATCAGTTGCTTACTAAGCGAAGTGTGTTTGCCTACAAGTACTCCCTTCTAGTTCTGGTATGCAATTAACTACTTTCCACCGTTTCAATTCACTTACTATTAGTTTTTGTACATACATGTAAAAGACATCATGTCTGTGTAGGTGTATTTTAGTGGTAACTTGTGTTTAGAAGAGTTACATACAAATAACATTAATTCTCTATTGTCAAACTATATATCTCAAGAATGACATACAAGATATTTGCCACATAAAATAGAATATCTTCTATCAAATTTAGAAACATAGATGTACAAGTCATGTTTGAAGATGGATTTAATGCTATTGCTTCTCTACTTTTTTTTTCTCTTTTAATTTTGATTATTGAACTTGTTCATTTTGTTTTTCATATTGCTAAACAGCTATTGGATTATAGTGGCATATACACTTAATGTAGTTCAAACACCGTGGTCTATGCCAACTTTGTTACTAACTACCTTCTCAAATTCATTTCATCTTCCTCATTCTCATGTGAATCTAGTAGTAGGGTGTATTTGCTGTACAGAATATTCCAACAACTATGTATGTCGACATCTATTAGTTTCAATGCATAAAGTGAGCCTTGAAAGCATTCATATTTGGTTCGATGCTTTGAAACTAGTAATATGAATTTATAGTATGTTTCTGCATTGGGAAACCATTTCACTTCCTTTTTCTGATGATGTGAAAGAATCAAATATCAAAGGATTGTTGGATAATTAATAAGGCTTCAAATTTTCTGTTTCAACTAAATTATTTTTTACTCAATCAATTTATTTTCCAGTATCTAATGTTTTATTTGAACATGTCAATTTCTTAATTAGGGGTTCATCATCCTATCTTGCTTGATCGCGGTGTCGGTGAACTTCAGTACATTTTTGGTGATTGGAACCACGTCACCGGTTACATATCAAGTTCTTGGCCACCTTAAGACATGTCTTGTCCTTGCCTTTGGCTACATCATACTACACGACCCCTTCACCGCCAGAAACATTATGGGAATCCTGATTGCCATCTTTGGAATGGGTCTATATTCATATTTTTCTGTGCAAGAGAGCAAGAAGAAATCAGTAAATGATGCTTTGCCCATATCGCAGGTTTGATTTAGTTTCACATGTTAGCTAGCTTATCATTCTCGTTTATAAGTTTCTATTATTCCACATTAACCTAAAAAATATTTAGCTCTATCATTCCACATCTACCTCTGCTGTTGTTAATTCTTCTTACCATTAGCAACATATTCCTCCATTAGATTATTTGACTTTTAGTCTGTTGCTCCTTAACCCGATTAAGAAACTCTCTCTATATAAACACATCTAATCTCTTTTACTTATTCCTTTTTGCGCATCGCACCTAGACGAGTTAAGTGACATGACTTTCAATAGTAGAAAATTGCAAATTGTGGTCAAGGCTTCCTCGCCAACTTAATGTTTTTTAATGTAATTTGACTCCTGATTTGTTACTCAATCTAACTCGATGCAGATGCCACAGAAGGAGATGGCGCCACTTTTACCAACCAAAACGATTGATAGAGAGAGCAACGAGACCAGAAAATTAAATGGGGCTCCTGCAACGGCGAAGGACTCTTCCGAGTAGAATAGTATTTTTCTAAAGGTGTTAGTAAAGATTTTAGTTATTATAACAAGGTTTTGGAAGTAAAAAAAACATTATCCTCTGCAGAGTTTTATAAGGATAAATATTTCTTTTGTATTTAAGACAATTGTGTTAATGCTACTTGGATTCTTTTAGATGACTTTAAATTATCGTAAGCAACTAGTGTCTTCCATGCTCAGTCAAGTCGTTTAAAGGGTAATTCTATAGGTTTCATCCGTTTTGGATCAATTTAGATTGAGCCGACTAATAACAAGACCCTACTTCCCTTGCTCGTCTGCAAACAGAAACTACATCTGTGAAATAAATTTGAAGGCTAACTAAATTTAGTTATTGTAATTAGAACACTACCATATATATGTTCAGTCTATTTTAAAATTTTTCATTTTTCTATTGCCATCCACAGATTGGAATGGACCAATTTGAAGCTATAGAAATTAGATTAGTGAATAATGTTCAATATTAGTTTTACTGACAGTGATAAACTGACAATAGTTGACAAGACGCAATCAGAAGATCCCGAGAAAAGAATTTGCACATTTGTGAACAAGTTTTGAAACTTGTTATAAATATTCGTCCACACCCTTAGAAAAAGGAAAGAATAAGGAAGCATGTAGAGTGCAAGAAAAGTAGGCATATATACTGGACCAGTTTTCAAAACGCCATCATCATATCCCAAATCCAAAGTCATCGTCCTTCCGCTTCATCCCACTATTCACATAACCATGCTCATTGCTACACAAGTAGTTCATTTGGCATTTGTGCTCCCTCGCCTCTCATGTCTTCGAGCAAATTTCAACGCACTGTCTCTGGCACTATCTCTAGAATTCGCTCTAAATTGGGATTTCGATCCCTCTCTCGTTCTTCATCCAAGAAGCCGTCCCATTCTAAGATGCCAACTTCGAGAAATGAACAAGAGACAGTAGGAGAAGAGAAAGGAGCAAGTGATCACATAACGCTAAAAGGAAAGGAGGGAGAGCTAGCGGATGAAAAAAATTTGATAGGAGGAAGCAATGTCAGAGGGCATGAAATTACTAGGGCAAGAGAAAGCCAAGATCAACTCAAAAATGGTGAGAGCAAGTTGGAGGATTTGCCCGATTCTTTGTCAGATGAGACTGGTAAGGGGAAAAGCAAGAGAACAAAGGACAGAAAAGTACACGACGCTAATATGAGAAATAGGGAAAAGGAGTATTCAACATCACCTCCTTTCCCAATTGAGAGTGGTAAGGAGGAGATCAAGAAGGCCGTGGAAGGAGAAGATATAGAAAAGGAGAAACCATCTTCTGCTCCTCTACCAAATGAGAGCCGTGAAAAGGAGATCAAGAGAGTGAGAGCAGTAGAAGAAGAAGAACAAGGTCACAGTTACATAGTTAAGGGAAAGGAAGATTCAAAGCCCTCTAGTGTCCCACTCGAAAGTGAGACGGAGGAGATCAAGATGACCAGAGAAGGAGAAAAACAAGCTGATGATAGAAGAGACGGAGGCAAGGAGCAGTCAATCTCCTCTGCTTTTCCAGAGGAGATCCGCAGAGTGGGAGGAGAAAAAGAGCAATTTCATGATTCCAAAAGAGACGGAGGCAAGGAGCAGTCAATCCCCTCTGCTTTTCCAGAGGAGATCCGAAGAGTGGGAGAAGAAAAAGAGCAATTTCATGATTCCAAAATTAAGGAAAAGGAAGATTCAACATCCTTTCCGTTCACGGTAGATAGTAGTAGGGAGGGGATCAAAATGACCGAGGAAAGTGAAGAACAAGATGGCGGTAGAAGAGATAGAGGAAAGGGGGAACCAACCCCTGCTGCCTTAGCAAATGGAACTGGTGGAGAGGAGATCACAAAAGTGAGAGGAACAGAAGAACAAGCTTATATTAGCATGTTTGGTCAAAAGGAGGATTCAACATCGTCTCGTTTTCCAATTGAGAATGGTAAGGTAGAGAACAAGGTGACTGAGAAAGGAGAAGAACAAGATGGTGACAAGAGAGATCAACGAAAGGAGGAATCAATCTCAGCTACTTTGCCGAATGAGAGTAGTGGAGACGAGATCAAGAGAATGAAAGGAGGAGAACCAACCTCGCTTTTGCCAAGTGAGAGCGGTACAGAGAAAATGAAGAGGATGGATGAAGGATTAGAGCAAGGTGTTGACATGAGAACAAGGGAAAAGGAGGAACTCACATCCTCCCCTTTACCAGATAAAAATGGCCGGACGGCGGTCAGAAGGATGACAAAAGGAGAAGAACATGCGGTTGATTGGAGAGATAAGGAGAAGGAGGATTCAACATCATCTCCTCTGTCAAGAGGGAGTGGTAGGGAGGAGACGAAATGGGTGTCGAAGGGAGAAGAACAAGCAGGTGGTGGAAGTAATCAAGACAAGGAGGATTCAACATCCTCTCCTCCTTCGTTGATGCCAATGCCAAAGAATGAAAAAGTTTCCCTGGGAGAACAAATTTCATCTTCTTTGCCATCAGAGGCTACTGCTGATCAAGAAAGAAAGATTTCAGAGACTATAGAAGGACAAACAAGTGATCGGAGCCACCAGATAAAGGAGGATTCAGTCTTCTCTCCGTTGATTCCAGTGCAAGAAAGTAAAGCTATTGATGTTGGAGAAAAAATGCCACAAACTGCAGTGTCTTCTTCCCCAAAGCAAACAATAGAAGAAGGGTGGAGATTGGAAAGAAGTGACAAGACAACTGAGACAAAGGAAGGAGGAAAAGCAGAGCATATAGCCTTTCCTTCAGCAGTGACAGCAACTACAAGTGGAGAGGACCTGGATGCAGCAGGAAGCAGTATAATGAAGCCTAAATCTATTGAGACAAGAAAAGGAGAAGAAGAAATCCTGAAGGATCATAAAGAATTGGAGACGAAGCTCTTTCTTTTACCATCAGACAGTAAAGAGGAGATCAAAAGAATGAATGAAGGACAATTAGTACCAAAGGAGGATTCTATGCCAATGCTGGCTACTAACTTGAGAGGAGCAGATACTTCACTATGTTCAGAAGAAGAAGAAGAAGAAAAGAGGTCAAGAAGCAAAAGTGTGGTGGCTTCTGAGAGGACCATGCCCTCTTCTTCACCAGTGTCAGCAACAACAAGTGGAGAGGATTTGATTGGAGAGAATAATAGAATGAAGCATAAAGTTGTCAGGAGTAAAGAAGAGCAAGCAGAAGAGGAAAAAAGGAAGATTTCAAAGACTATCAAAGAAGAGATTACAAGTGCAGGTGAAAGAGAAGCACAAGGGTTACTAGTGCATGAGATGTTGATTAAATTAGGGAATGAAAGCATCACAACTTCTACTTTACTTGAAGCAATCCAAGAGACAATCCATAAAGAAATGGAAGAATTGAAGTCAACTCTTTTCGCAGCAAAAGAAGAGTTAAAAGGACAAGTGGAAGGAGGAGGAATGATTTGCACAAAGACTCACCTAAAATTTAAGGAGAATGATGAGGATGGAAAAGAAAGAGAAGAGTTGCGAAGTAGGGAAAAATCAAGGCTCATGTCTAGTCCTTCCTCAACACCAGCAACGAAAGAGGAAGATAAAAAGAAAAGTGATGTAGAAGGGAGAAGTGGTGACAAAACACAAGTGCCAAGAGGAAGGGATGGTAAGGTTCCTAAGGAGATCGAAGGAAGAGAAGTTATGGAACAAATGAGGGATGGTGAAGATGAAAGAAAAGTAGCCTCTGCATCCCACAAGCCAAAGCCAACGGATGAAGAGAAAACAAGCTTAGGCAAGGAGCAGGAGAAGAAAGGTGGAACAAGTTATGGGAGTTGCTCTGGAACAGCTTTCAGTGTGCTGGGAGTCATGGCTGCAATTACATCGATCGGAACAGTGGTGCTCTTGAAACGATTAGAGAATGTTCGAAGGCGCAAATATAAATGAAGTGACAAACACAGTTAGTTGTGTTTGATTGATAGGCGGCTAATAAATGAGTTTGAATGAAAATTTTAAACTCAGCTTAAATAAATGAGCAAATATGAACGTCAAGTGAGCTTGACTTATTAATACTTTGAACAACAGTTCATATTTATTGAATATTATAGCTTATTTAAGTAGTATTAAATAAAATAATCTTTTTTTGTAAAAAATCTCACTCTTTATTTATGTAGGGCCAGGAGGGGAGAGAGAGAGGATGGCTAAAGAGGGAAAGAACTTCAGGTTGGATAGCTGGCTTGCGATGCACTTTTGTTTGAATGCTTGCTGCAATTCATTCCCAGAATTTGGTTGAATGAATTTAGTTTTTACCCTTTTTTTGACATTATCGTAAAAACGGTTCAGTAAAAAAAAATTTAGGTTTGGTAAGAGTAATAAATTTGTAAAATTTGAAATTTAGTTTCAGTTTTAGTTTTTTCTTTTTCAATTCGTAATTTTTAGTGATAGTAAAATTTAAATTAGTAAATTCACTGATATAAATATAAAACTAATAAATTTAATTTAATATATATTAAAAATTAAACTATTATTATATTTATATAGATGAAATATTCTAACAAATCCAACGCTTTTATTTTTCAAAAAATTGATCAGGTTTTAATTCGTAAAATTTTAGTATAAAAAAGTTGGCTAAATTTTTTTTTTAATACAGTACCGGTAGATATGGAATGCACAACCCTATGCAATTTTATTATCAGTAACAGTAGTACCTTCACAGTTCACCCGTTCAAGAAACGGACTACAGAATATTCCAGCAATATTTAAAATACTCTTAGGCAAACAAGATTAACTACCCACAAACATCGAAGAAAACATCACAACTTTAATAATTATACAACAATCTTATTAAAAAATATTAATGTATACTTAAATTAAAAGGGAGATTTTACCTTAACCGCTATTGGATCCGAATCTGCAGCCGAAAACAGTGCCGGGTCCGAAATGTGCGCACGAAAACGATTCGAATCCTGTCAGCACCCGCGTCCGAAATCGAATCGATGCTCGCGTGTCGCGTCGAAGGGGAAGTCAACGCTACGATGGCGTCCGAGACCCGCGTCCCAGCTTCGAGCTAAGGCTCGTCGGCGTTCGCGTCTGGGCACTCGCGTCCTCCGGCGAGCGGCCCTTCCTTCCTTCTGACGAGCGCACATCTTACCAAACAAGCTCGTCGTTCAACCGAGGCCGCCGCCTCGAGCTCGCCGGGATCGCAGGGGTGCCCCTCCTAACTAAGAGTGCCATCGATGCCGGTACCGGAGGCATCGCAGACGACCTCGAAGACCTTCGAGAAATCGGGTAGGCAAAGGACAGGGGCCGACGTCATGATATCCTTAAGCGCTAGGAAGGCACGTCTAGCAGCAGGGGTCCACGAGAACGCCTCGTGCTTGGTACAAGCCGTCATAGGGGCAGCAATGGTGCTAAAACCCTTAATGAATCGGCGATAGAAGGCGGCAAGGCCGAGAAAGCTATGGACCTCGGTGACAGATTTCGGTTCAGGCCATTGGCGAATGACCTCAATCTTGGCAGGGTCAACCATGAGGCCTTGGTCAGACACGATGAACCCAAGGAACTGGACCTGGTGTTCAAGAAAAGAGCACTTCTTGGCGTTGAGGAACAAGCGTTCCTGTCGCAAAAGGTCGAAGGTCAAGCGCAAGTGGGCGAGGTGGTCGTTGCGGGTGTGACTATAAATGAGGATATCATCAAAGTAAACGACGAGGAACTTCCCCATGTAGGGGCGAAGGACCTGGCTCATGAGACTCATAAAGGTCGACGGCGCGTTGGTGAGACCAAAGGGCATGACAAGCCACTCGTAGAGGCCGTCCTTCGTCTTGAAGGCCGTCTTCCACTCATCGCCCTCACGAATGTGGACCTGGTGGTAGCCGCTCCGGAGGTCAAGCTTGGAGAACCAGCAGGCACCGGATATGAGGTCGAGCATATCGTCAAGGCGTGGGATAGGGAACCGGTACTTCATCGTGATGCGATTGATTGTGCGGCAATCAGTACACATCCGCCATGAACCATCCTTCTTATGGGTAACAAGGGCCAGGACGGCGCAGGGGCTAAGGCTCTCACGGATGAAGCCTTTGGACAGAAGATCATCCACCTGCCGCTTGAGCTTCGTGTGCTCAGTGGGGTTAAGTCGGTGGTGTGGCAGATTGGGCAAAGATGTCCCAGGGACGAGGTCGATGACATGCTGAATGTCGCGGGCTGGGGGAAGACCAACAGGAAGGTCAATGGGGGAGATGTCCGAGAACTTAGAGAGCAAGGTTGAAACCTCCGCCGGCAAAGGGGTCGGTAGGATTGGCGGCGCGGGTGAAACCTCACGCACCATCAGCGCATAGATGGACTCGGACTCACGGGCCTCGGAAACGAGAGAGCTGGGTCGAACAAGGGTCAGAGGCTGAGGGACCGAGTGGGCTGGTGGAGTGGTAGTCACAATGCCCTTGGATGTGGAGGCCCGCAACTCCTTGGGCGGAGCCGGGGTCAAGCAGATCTTACGCCCTCCGTGCTGGAAGACGTAGGTGTTGGACCGGCCGTAGTGAATCACGTCGCGGTCGCAGAGCCAAGGTCGGCCCAGGAGAACATGGGCCACGTCCATGGATGTGACATCGCACCACACCTTCTCGGCATAGTCGCTGAAGTAGATGGGCACTTGACAACGATGAGTGATGGGGAGACTCGACGCGTCAACCCAAGCAATGGAGTAGGGTCGAGGGTGTGGCACCAAGGGGAGGCCAAAGCGGGTGACAGCGGTGCGGGACACGACATTAAGGCTGCTGCCTCCGTCGATAACTATCTTACACGAGTGCCCGTTACACTTAATATAAGTGTAAAAGATACTCGTACGCTTTCAGTCCTCGGATGGAGGGGGGTTTGGACAAGAGTGCAGCGGACAATGCCCAAGGTGGGTCGAGGGCTTGACTCCTCATCGGAATAACACTGAGGGCCGACCTCTTGGGCCGGTGGAGGCCCAAGGGAGGCAATGGGTGGAGGGTGAGGGTTGCGCGGTGCGGCCGTGATGTGCAGGAACCTGCCACGCTGGGTGGGGCAGTCTCGATGAAGTGTCTGGTCTAACTACAGTGGCGGCAGGGACCAGGGGGAACAGCAGCTAGAGGCACCTTGCCCTTCTCGTCCCAAGTGAGACGGGGCGCAGGTGCCTCGCGCAGAGCATCACGCGGAGGTTGTCGGGGACCTGTGTGCTGAGGACGTGAGGGTGCCTCATGGCGGGGAGCCGGGGCCGGCACCGGGAGCGCAGGGACCGGGCATCGCAGGGAAGTGGGCTCGCCGCGTTGAGGTTGCGAGCACAGGTCGCGCTCGATCTCGCGAGCGTGGTGCAAGACAAGGACGATTGAGTCAAGCCCGTAAGACGGGAAGGCACGTCGGATGTCCTCGCGGAACCCGCGGTTGTACCTAGATAGGGTGAACTCGGGATCTTCCTTAAGATTACAGCGGATGCCGAGTTCATCGAAGCGAGTGTGGTACTCGTCGACGGAGTCGTACCCCTGCGAAATGGCACAGTAGGCGTCGAGGAGACGCTGGTGGTGAGTGGGAGGGACATACTTTTCCTTAAGACGATAGCACATTTCCTCCCACAAGGTGATGGGGGGAATGCGCTGGTCGACTAGCTGACGTTCAACATTCGTCCAGTACAACCGGGCAGGGCCGGCAAGTAAGAGGTGAACGTAGCTAACCCGAAGGTGGTCGGCCATATCACTCCACACAAAAATAACTTTCCACGGCTACGACCCAGTCAAGGAAGTCATTGGGATCCAGTCGCGGACCTCGTCGTCCTTGCGGCTACGCTAGACGGGACGTCGTGGGGGAGGAACGTCCTCTGCCCACGCGAATTCATCACCGAATGGGTCATAGCGAGGTGACGCGTTGGCACGCATCTGCAGGGGGGCCAACGGAGGGGGAACGCTAAGTGAGGGCGACGCCTCAGTGGGCTTAGCTTTTAGTTCCATGACTTGGTCCGTGAGGTGTTGGACCGATGACATTAGACGCTGAAACATCACCTCCATCGCTTCCAAGCGTGTGGACAGCGACTCAACCGACTCTACCCTAGACAGAGTACTCTCTTCGGTTGAAACGGGCACTTGGGTAGGGGGGTTATGATATGATGTTCCTGATCTGGTTGTCATGATGTGGGTATGGTGCGACTATGCAATGCGGAAGAAGAAAACGAAGAAATCGATATGATATGATGCAAGAGACCGGCGGAGCTAGACAAGAGTTAGCTCCAAACTTGGCTCTGATACCAAAAAACTGACGCAGTGGATGTATAGGTTGGGGGTCCTTAGATCAGTACACTAAGGTGGTGGAGACGATGATGCGGAAAACGTGGGAGGGTCGTAAGACGAGGGAAGAAGAAATGTGCGATACGGGGAAAATCCGAGAAAATCAACGAAATTCGTGCCGCGCAACGCGACTTGCTTGAGCAATACCGATAGCCGAGAAAACCAGGGCACGATGCTACAATGGAAATTACTTACCTGACTCGTAGAGCCAACTTTCGAGCATGCACGCGCGCACGAAACCTTTACGGGGCTGTGGAAGCGGAGCGTTGCGAGTCCTCAGCCGGGTCAGAGAGGAGGGCGAGGAGTCCTAAGGGTAGACGAAGGGCTAGGCGCCCTAGAGGAAGGCAAGGGCTAGACGCCCAAGTTGAAAACAATCCTTGAAGACAAAGATCGGCACCCGGAGTGATGGGAGGCACTCCGGCGACCAAATTTGATTGAAGCACAAAACGATTACAAGACAATGGACCCTAGGCGAGAACCCTTGATGTTTAAAGTGGACTAGATGCTACTACAATGCTTGAAATTCTCACACCAAAAACTACCTCCCCCAAGAGAACCCATCTCTCTTATATAGACTTCAAGGTGTCTTTTCGAAATGTCTCTTCAAAGTATCTCTTTAAAATATCTTTTCAAAGAGTCTTCAAAATGTCTCTTCAAAAAGTCTCTTCAAAATGCCTCTTCAAGGTGTCTCTTGATATTTCTTGATGGCGTGTCTCTCTTTGTTTGTTGCTGCAGACACCTGTTTGAGCTGTGATTTCTGGGACTTCTCCCTCTGGCCTTGGGGAGTCTTTCCAGGTATCGTCTGAGGCTGGTGGGGAGTCCCATGAGGTGGTCCTGACTCCGTCAGAGATCTTCATCAAGCGAAGGAACGAGCGAGCGCCACCAGAATCGAAGCTTAGGGAAGCTTCGGTAGGGGATTTCCAGCGTCTGGGGAGACGACCGTCGAGTAGGTTTCTCTGAGGTGAAGGAGCGACTGTAACCGGCCAACCAGTGGGTCGCCGGCGAGGGAGGGAAGAGGGAGTCGACGACAGGGGGTCGGCGACAACGAGTGAGGAGTTTGTAACTTTTCCGGTGAAACAGAAAGTTTTCTCCTCTTATTCCTTTCTTCCCCTGCTTTGGTGATTCCGGCGGCTGTTCTTGTCACCTCCGACATCGGTGGCGGCTTCCGGTCGACGACGTCGAGAGGTCAGAGGGAGGCGAACAGATTCCTTGCCCGCACACTCTTCCCCGGTGGCGGGCGACGAAAGAGCGCAGGCGGCGCTCAAACCCGATGAACGCGAGTTGAAGACGAAATTGCAACGGGCGAAGCGAATCGGACGGCGTTCGATTCGAGGAGTCAACGCCACGGGTCAACGATTCGATTTCGAGCGCGAAATCGGAATTAGGCGGCTGGCGTCACGCCGACGTCAGCAAACTCGGTGAAATGAAGTGTGGTGGAATTTCAGAGTTGACTGTGTTGACCGTTCCAATTTAGGATTTGACCATAAGAAAATTTTAGAGTTAGGATTTCCAATTCTTTTAATTTAGGGATAAATTTTAGAGATTAATTAGGATTTCTAATTTGAAAGTGATTTCACGCTCGAAAACCTAGGATTTTATACCGATTTAAAGATCCTTTTTTTTTTTAATTTTCCTAGTTTCAAGAAGAGAATGAGTGAGAGGAAAAAAAAAAAAAAATCTAATTCTTTTTCCTTGACTTTCTTCTCTCTAAATCAAATGGAAATACATTTCCGTCCACTTGCCCAATTTGTATGAGAATTGCTTGTCTCCCTCCATCTCCCAAATCTCTTTGTATATTATATTATATTATATTATTAATATAATATAAATATCATAATATTATAATATTACTAATATTATAGTAGAATCACCCGTCTCCCTCGATCTCTCAAATCTCTCATTATAATATATTATTAATATAATATTCTATTGTTATTTTCTTTTCTTCTTGATTTCTTTTCTCCTCTGAAACGTGGAGCCTGTATAATCCATAGCGCAATGGTAAAGCAAAAGCTATGAGTTAGGAATATGGAAACGGTCAATTGTTTCAAATCAATTCATGGCCTGTTGGATGTCTAACAAAATGTGGGCTTGTCGATATTGGACTTTTAATTAGTATTTTTCATATTTGACTTCATTTAAAGAAGATGGAGATTTATTATATTTAACTTAATTTTAATTTAGAAATACGTTAGTAAGCATATCCGCTAAGTCACTATACCATTAGCGTATATTTAATATAAAAAAATATAATTTTATGCATTTTATGTGTTGTATTTGAAAGCCTTTTACGTTTAATGAATTTCACATATTTATAAGAGATTTCTCTTCTAGAACAACACTTCAAAGTGTAAGAGGGGTTGTTCTTCATAAAGGTAAATCTTCTCATCTTTTTTTAATCATTAGAAAATTTTGTTATCTCAATTAAGGCATAAATTTTTTTTATACATATTAAAAAAGATATTGATAATTTTGGGTATTTTTATATTTACAGTACACTTTAGCTTTTAGATAGTGAAACTTATTTTATCTCATGGGAAGAAAACATCGTCGATATGTTCGAGTATTCAATTCATATTTTGCTTGCAAAAAAAAAAAAGTCAAAATTCTTCTGTAAATAGTTACTATCTGCCTCTGATTCTTTTTCTAAACCTATTTTTTATAATTTCATAATTATTTTATTTCTATTTAATTGTGTTAAATTACGTATGTGCAATTTTTAAAGAATATCATACATTCTAAAAGAAAGCTTGTAGAATATACTCTTTATAAGTTAAGTAGGGAGGGATTTTCTTAAGACTGCAGCCTTTTTGTTAACTACGTTTGACTAATATCTGCTCTTTACTTGTTTCTCAGGTGCGCAAGGACACGTCACCTTTTTTTTGGGACACATTACCGAATCTAATCATCTGACTTATTAGCTGCATTCGTCCTTTGACCTGGCCACTGTGCGGTTGTGAATTTGAATTTAATCAGTTGACTTATTAGCTTCATCCGTCCTTTGACCTGGCCACTGTGCAATTCTGAATTTGAATTTAGCCAGTTGACTTATTAGCTACATACGTCCTTTGACCTGGCCCCTAAAGAATAATTCGATCATAATTTTTATATGGATCCAACTCTGGTTACCACCTCTAACTGTGTCATTTTAATTGAACGATTTGATACAATCTTGAAGCTTAATTGAATAAAATAAAATATTTAGTATCATTGTGTGCAAGTTCATAACAATATTAGTATCATTAGATAGCTTAAAATGTATAAATTATTTTTATAAAATTTTTTTTTAAATTATTTTTGAGCTACCCAGCTTAGGGTTTTTGTTCCCAGGCTAGGATTAGCTGGGCAATCTGCACCTGATGGAGAATATAGTATTATTTTACGGTCTCCCATTTGTTTGGAATGTAAAATGGAGAATGTAGTTGAAGCAGATGAATCTTGGGGGGGATTTGGTAGGAGCAGTTGAAAGAACAAAAGAAACCTCTGTGGGCTGAGCGTTGACTGATGATGTGCCAGTTTGGTTGGAGCAGTTTAAAGAACAAAAGAAACTTCGGTGTGCTGAGCGTTGACTTAATTCCAAGAATCATGTAGGATTTCCTGCCTTTATTAATATCGACTGGCTGCCGTGATTCCAGTTTCACTGTCGCAACTTTTAATATTTAAATTTTATTTTGTACGCTCATATAAAAAGTTAAAAAGATTAATTCTAGTTCAATTAATCTGTTTGTCTTTGACTAGTGTTGCGATCCTAACTCGATGCAAAGTAGACAAAAAACAATCTTAGCTAGTGCAACAGCAAGTACCAGCTTAACTTGGGAAGGTGGTGAGTTAGTAGCAGCAGGCGGCAAAGAAGGCAAAGACATGTTAGAGGAAGAATTAGGAAACCCTAGCTCGCTTGATCTGGTTTTAGTAGAAGCCAATCGATCACTGTGTCAAGCACACATACAGATTCCGAGGGGGAAGAATCACGTTGAGAGTTGGTAGAAAAAAAACAATAGTACTAATAAAAAGAAGTAAATTCTGGGAAATTTGATTCAGTAGAAGTTGGAAGTCGTTCTGCAACACCAAGCCCAGCAAATTAAGTTGGATTTGCGATGCGAACCGAACCAGTCGTCGTCCATCCAAATCCCAATTCTAGCTGTTACGAGGCTGCAGATCTCCTAATTTGGTGCCTGCGGAGGGGATGAGGCAAGGGAATGCCGGATCAATTGTCCAACTTGTGCAATTTGGAGCAGGCAAGGACATGGTGTCGTGCAACTCTGCAGAGAAAGAGTCTGCAGAAGCCGCCGATAATAACGAATCCAGATTTGAGATAAACTAGCATGACAAGTTCAGGTGGAAAGCCCTTCATCATTTGCCAAGGAAAAAAGACGTTAAGTGCAGCGGCAAAAACCCAGAGCACGCCTCTCATTATATTGGCGGAGCCGTTACTGTCGAAAACTCTGAGTATGAACAGCCCGTAGAACCCGCCGAATGTCAAGAACTCGCCTAATGTACACCACGCGAAGACGAACTTCGGTGGCATGAGTTCTCCCATGTGCGATAGTATACCGAGGTACCAAAGCCAGACAATGATCCAAAAGATTACATTGTGTCGCACTTGCTGTATTGCGTGAACAACGTCGTGTCTAGCAGCCGTCGCGGTCGCCGAAAAAGGTTGGAGCATACCATCTTGGGAGGAAGGATAGAATGCCTCCATATCGCTGATGAAAGAGATGATAGTTTGTGGAGTGGAGGCAGGAAGAGAGATGCCTTAACCTGACACTAAGTGTGGTTTTCGTTGAGCAGGAAGGCGGCTATGAAATTAACCCACTTAAGCCCAAAGATAATTCGACTAACTTGAATTGTGAATGAGTTATTCCAAAACCAAAGTTTGTAACAAAAAAAAAAAGTTTGTAGAAAGAGGAATTGTCAGCGAATTCACAGCACAATATTTAAATTGGTTCAGCTCAGTTAAATGAGCAAATCAGCAAATGAAGGCAAACTAGCTACATTTTCTTAGCTGCATAAAATTATTATTCACAAAAATATATTAATAAAACAAAAAAATAAAATTATTTTTTTCTTAGCTACATTTTCCTTTAAAAATTTGTATAGATATAATTTTAACAATACATATATGTTTTTCTTTGTACTCTTTATTCTTATATAATTAGCCAACTCAAAAATAAAGAGTATTATTATTTATGTAATGTACGAGGGTATTTGTATTTCAACATGGAAAGGGTATTTGAACTCTTTATTCTTATATAATTAGCCAACTCAAAACTTGAAATCGTTGACTACGGCCCGTTTGGCCTAGCTTTTGGGGCTGCTTATGATGTTGCGGCTAGCAGAAATCAAGAAGCTGAGGTGTTTGGCCCTTCAGCTTCTTGTTGAGTCATTTTTATATAGAGATTTTTATGCTATTTTTCTATCTTTACTTTTCTAGCATTTATACCTTATTTGCATGAAATTATTGCTTTATCTTAAGAATCTACACTCTTTGGTGTTTTTACATCATTTCAGGGAAAAAGCGAGGGAATGCCACCATTTTCAGCGAAATCTGTATTCTCGGCGAAAACCACGGTCCACCCAGTGACCAGAACCACACCCCGTGGCTTTGGTGTCGCCTTATACCGATTTTTTAGATCTTCACCCCTCAACTTATCCACGTCATACATAAGGCTCCAGGAGGGCAAAAGTGGAATTCGACAAGGAGAGGAGAGGAAAGGGACAAAAACCTTATTCACGTAAAGAGAAAGGGGGGATTTTCATGAGAGGATCGACTCACGACAGCACGTAAGGAACCAGGCGGCGACTGAGCAGCGAAAGAAAGAAGAAAACCCTTCAACGCGAGAGCGTGAAGGAGGCGGACGACCGAACCAAGGAAGAAGAAGGCCTCTCCCGGCGGCTTTTTCCTCCTGGAGGGAGTCTTGTTTTCCCATTTCTCATTTATTTGATCGCCTTTGTTAACCATGGATGTATTGATCAGATTGATTTATGCTATGCTTTGGAACATGGATATTGTAGCTTAAACTTGTTTTAGGGCTAGGGAAAGCCCCTAATGCAGTATGGGGGAGCGTAATGGCTTGCGGAGGGACGTAACATTTATTTGGGTAATAGCAAGAGAGCGAAGCATGGGGGGAGAAAAGGAAAAAAAGCGATCGTGGAAGCGGGACTCGTCTCTCCTGGTTCCAATTGTGCTTCGATGCCGCGAGGAGTGGTTCAGCCAGTAATGGGCACGGCTTCACCTCCGAGCGGTTCCTGCTAGCATTTACCCAGATTTAGGTGGAGGCAAAGCAATGGCGGACAAGGACGACGTGGATCGAAGCTCTTTCTCCTCCGACTCAAGTTCCAGTTGGGTTCAAGGCGCAGCGGAAGCAGGGTGGGCTGGACCAAACCTCCATCGACGTTCTTCTCCAGCCCAACCCAAAGGCAGATAAGGCTGAGGCTGGGCACGCCAGCCCAGCCTGCCGGGCGGGGTTTTTCCAAACAAAAAGGAACGTCAACGGAGACGAAGACGTTATCAAGATTCTCTCGCAAGTCCGTCCACCGCCGTCAAAGAGGAGAAGCCGCCCGCCGTTTCACCCTCCCTCTCAGCCACCGTCGAAGACGAGAAGCCGTCTGCCATTTCACCCTCCCTCTCAGCCGCCGTTAAAGAGATCCAATAAGGTCCGTCCACCATTGAAGAGGAGAAGCTGTCCGCAGTTTCACCCTCCCTCCCAACCGCCATCGAAGAGATCCCAACAACAAGGTCCGTCCGCCGTCGATCTCCTCCCAAAATCACAAAGTAGACCAAAAAAATCTCCGACTCTTCACCGATTCTTTTCACTTTTCACTTCTACTAATCTCCTGTAAGCGAGGTAAAGCATTAGAGATTAATATCTTTCCAAACAAATCATTTGTAAGATCAACTATTCTATAAATTTGTTGTCTATTGTGCCTAGACATCCTGCAACAATCCCCTATTTTTGTTTAACCATAAATTTTCGTTTATATGTGGACACCAATAGAGTCAAAATTGATTTTGACCATAAGAAAAAAATTAGAACCAAGAATACCAATCGTTTAGCCTAACTTCTGGACCTGCCTATGGTTTTGCAGTCAGCAAAAATAAAGAAGCTAAGATGTTTGACCTTTTAGCTTCTCTGTTCCAACCCCTATAGCTAAGAAATAGAGGTGATATTACTTTTCTGACCCCCCACTACTTCTCTCTATCTTGACTTCTGTTCCAAATCATAAATAAAATATATATTTTCTCTCTCATTTCTTATTATTTTTTCTATAATTTACTATAATCATAATTTTATATTTTTAATAATTTAAAATATATTTTTATTATTAAAATCTTACTTGTGAATATCAAATTAACTTATTAGCTTTATAAATTTTAAATAATGTAACATAATTAACAAAACTTTAACCTAAGTTAAGTATAAAATGTTAATTATAAATTTAGTCATATAAATTTTATCTTAATAATTTTTTTAATAAAAAATTATTTATTATAAATACAATAACTTAACCATAAATTGTGCATCCAACACTTTCAAACTTTTTCAGCTAACATCTAAATGGGCTCTAGGTTAGCTACATAAAGCTAAAAAATTAGAAGTAAGAATACCAATTATGTGAATTTTTATTATAATATTTTTACGTGAGTTACATGCTTATTACTATATTTTTAAGAATATTTATATTTAATAGCACAACATAATACAAATAGAATAATTTAATCATAAATTGTGCATCCCAAATACAATTAGATTTCTCCGCTAGTATTTTTTTTAATTAGTATTTCTTTACCCAACAGAAGTAAAAAGTAAAAACAGAAGTTGAGCCAAATAAAAACTTGAAGCATTTATGATATTTTTTTCCTTCACAAATAGAGTCAAAATATTGAAAATGGAAGCGGAGGGGGAGCGTGGATAAAGCGTGCCGCTGCAGGCCAATCAGAAGCCGCAGAAACCCAACTCACCGATCGCCCCCAATCCCATCCACTTCGATTCCTGCCTTCCCAGCCACAACCGCCATCCCGCGTGATCGCCCCGGCTCCGCCCGCCCCAATCCCTAATAAACCCGGACGACAGAGCAACGAGGACCAAGAGTGCGCGCTCCCTCCCGCTTTCTTGCTCAATCCAATCGGAGTTCTCGCTCCATTAATCCCTGCTCCTGCTTTTCCCCAGAGGAGAGGAGGCATTGGTGAGGCTTTGACCGCAATGGCGACTGCGAGCGGTGCTATCTCCGTATCATTTCCGGGTGCGGCCACCGTGAAGGCGGATGCGGCCCCTGCGACCGCCAGGATTTCATCCTTTAGGGTGGGCCGTAGAGGTGCGTCCTTTGGTGGGCGCCGGAGAGCCGTTGTCCGCGGGAGCCCCCGGTGCGAGGCCCAGGTGGGTGTTGAAGAGAGGCTGGCGGCGAACGTCTCTGCCCTCGAGCAGTTCAAGATATCTGCCGACCGTGAGTTTTAAAATCTGCTTTGCTTTTAAATGATGCTTTTTTTTTACTCTAAAATATTGTTCCTTCCTTTTTGTCTTGTCGGGTTCAGTTGTTGGTCTGTTGCATCTCGACAGTACTGGCTAAATTAGGAATTGTAGTTGCAAACAAACCGAGTCCTCCACGCAATCTGCGCTATCTTTGCTCCTTCAGCGCGTTGGCGAAGGGAAAAATTTTTTATTCTGTAATTTGGATCTTGGCGATAGCTCTACAGATATTTTTATTCTGTTTACACCAAATGCTCGATTTGTAGTTGGCTAGTATCTACTTGAATTCTCGACAAATTTTTGCAGCCATCATAACGTGATTTAGTCCTCTACCCTTCTATCTTCTACCTCTAATTCAGACGCTTATAATGTCTTCTTATGATAAATGGTTCGCCAGAAGAATTTTCTTCTTCTCTGAGAACCTTGTGTATGAATTCATCCACTGGCATTTCCAGACTTGACAGTTTCTTGGGCTCTGACTCAGTGAAGAAACTTAATTGTCAACTGGATCATTTATTGATTAAAATGCAATTATTGTCCATGTCGGGATAATTATTCCTTGATCAACCTTTGGCAGTTTCGACTCGTTAAATGGTCTTCATAATGCCTGCCAACTTCAGCATTTTTAACCATGACTCTAAAATTTTCAGGCTATATGAAGGAAAAGAGGAGCATAGCTGTCATCGGTCTGAGTGTTCATACTGCTCCTGTTGAGATGCGAGAAAAGCTTGCTGTTCCTGAGGCACTATGGCCTCGCGCTATTGACGAGCTCTGTAACTTGAATCACATAGAAGAAGCTGCAGTTCTCAGTACCTGCAACAGAATGGAAATCTATGTGGTTGCTCTATCTTGGCACCGTGGAATCAGAGAAGTGACTGAGTGGATGTCTAAGGTAGTTTTTTTTTTCATTTCAAATTTAATGCAACATTCCTCATATACAACAGAGTTGAAGTTTGGCTAGTCATCAATTAAATTTTTGGGTTTCGTTGGCAAATATAATAGAAGTTTAATTCACGTATTTTTTTTTAGAAAATTAAATTATTTTCACATTTTGTTCTTTCAGACAAGTGGAATTCCAGTGTCAGAGCTAAGAGAACATCTTTTTATGCTTCGCGATAGCGATGCGACTAGACATCTATTTGAGGTCTCAGGTGGACTTGACTCTCTAGTACTAGGAGAAGGGCAGATTCTTTCTCAAGTTAAGCAAGTTGTGAAGGTTGGTCAAGTTAATGGAGGATTGGGTAAAAACATTGATAGGATGTTTAAGGACGCCATAACTGCAGGAAAACGGGTCCGTAGCGAGACAAACATAGCATCTGGTGCTGTCTCTGTAAGCTCAGCAGCTGTTGAGTTGGCTCTCATGAAGCTCCCAAAATCCCACAGCGAATCAGCACGAATGCTCGTGATTGGGGCAGGCAAAATGGGAAAGCTTGTGATCAAACATTTGTCTGCAAAAGGATGCAAAAAGGTTGTGGTTGTGAACCGGTCACTGGAAAGAGTTGAAGCCATCCGGGAGGAGATGAAAGATATTGAAATCGTTTATAGGCCTTTCTCTGAGATGCACCAATCTGCTGCCGAAGCTGATGTCGTGTTCACCAGCACAGCTTCTGAGACACCATTGTTTCTCAAAGAACATGTGGAAGTCCTTCCTCCTGTGAGTGAGGATGTGGGAGGTGTAAGACTTTTCGTGGATATCTCAGTCCCTAGGAACGTTGAATCGTGTGTTTCAAATTTTGAGCATGCAAGAGTCTACAATGTGGATGATCTAAAGGAGGTTGTTGAGGCGAACAAGGAAGACAGGCTGAGGAAGGCCATGGAGGCTCAAGAATTGATCGCTCAGGAGCTCAGGAGGTTTGAAGCATGGAGGGATTCTCTGGAGACTGTCCCAACCATCAAAAAGCTAAGGTCTTATGCTGATCGAATTAGATCTTCAGAGCTCGATAAATGCTTGCAGAAGGTTGGTGAAGATTCTCTAACGAAGAAAATGAGGAAGGCCATTGACGAGCTTAGCACAGGTATAATTAACAAGCTTCTTCATGGGCCATTGCAGCACCTGAGATGTGATGGTAGTGATAGCAGGACTCTTGATGAGACCCTCGAGAATATGCATGCCCTCAATAGGATGTTTAGCCTGGAAACTGAGAAAGCTATCTTGGAGCAGAAGATTAGAGCCAAGGTAGAGAAAGTTCAGAATTGAATGAATCAACAGCCTATTCATAACCATACAACACCAACATATCTGATTGCTTTCTCTGCACACGCTATCCTTACAGTAAGTTGATCTAGATGTAATACTCCTTACAGTAAGTTGATCCAGATGTAACAGTAGCTCTCCTGCGTCAAATTCTTATAGAGATGGCAGATAGTTTAGTAGAGGATGTATCACATTTGCGGAAGAAATTATGTAATTGTTGTTATGATACATCTGGTGTATAATTACATGCTTCACTACACGTACAATTCTTTGCTAATGTATAATTGCATACCATGATTTAATCCATTTAATGGAAATCATACTGCAACTACACTCTTTTTGGTTGTCGGTGCCTGCATGTCTATTGCAGCAACCTAGGAAGCTAAGGATGCCTTTCGGGTTGTGTTACTGTTAGTGTGTTCGTGTTGTCAGGTGTTGTACTTATTAAGACAATGCTCTGTTAGGAAAGATGTTGTTTGGGTGTAGTGCCGTGTGTTGTTATTATGTTAAGTGTTGTATCAATACTTTTATATAAATTATTGCTCAAATTATTAATGATATTAATTTATACACCGTAATAGGCCGTAGCGCATAAGAGACCGTCGTCACTAGTATTTACTTGTGAAGAGCAGGTCATAAATAATATTGTTTTATAAACAATTTATTATAATTAAAATAGTTAACGAGGTAATAATGTAATGATGGTAGCTGTTAAGCCCAAAACCAGGCCCGAATTTTGACCGGTCAACAGAGTCGTTGACCAGGTCAAAATTGGTGTGGATTTCCAGCCCAAAGAGAGATTGGGGCTCGCTTGTGACGTTCGACGCGTTTGTCGAAGACGCCACGGCGCGTGCAAGGCGGGGACGCCGGTCGGCGAGGCGACGGCCGCGTGGCGCGCGTTGGCTGGCGGCGACGGGCGGTGGCTTCGTCTTTTGTGGGCACTCGCGGGCGTGCAGAGGGGAACGAAATGGCGAGCATGGAGAGGGGAGCTTGGCTTCGAGGAGGGCGGCAGTGAATGGAGAAGGCGATGATCATCTTTGAGAGGGAGACAATGTTGGTTGGGTAGAGATGGCCGCGTGCGAGTGTACGCGACCAGAGAGGGAGGCGTCGTCGACAACGACTGGGGCGGAGACTCGGTGAGTGTGAGTCTCCGACGCATGGGACGCCGGCAACTCGGCTCGCCTACCAGTGGAGGCGAACGCACGGGCGCTCGCATCTGGCGAAGCCCTGGACGCGCTCCAGGTGAGTGGGTGGTCACGCGGCGTTCGCTTCCTTGCGCTCTCCCCCTTTTCCTCTTGCTTCCGGCGATGTCCGGCTTTTCCAGCGCTTCCGGCGATGTCCGGCTTTTCCAGCGCTTCCGGCGGCTTCCGGCGAGGGAGACGGGCATACGCAGCCTTCAAGCAAGTGGAGCAGACGTGCAAGCATCCACCTCCCTGCATCGTGCCTAGGAATTGCAATATAACCCATCCCCGACCCGACCCGACCCGAAGTCAACAGGGAAAACCCGAGTTGACTCGGGGTCGGGTCAGGTTTGGGAAAAACCCGACTTGTATAGATCGGGTCGGGGTCGGATATGGAATTTCTACTACCCGCCCCGACCCCGAACCCAAACCCGCCCCGACTAATAAATTTATAAAATTACCCTTAAAACCTAAGTCTAACATATTAATCTCACACCCTTAATCCTTTACCCCAAATTCAATCGAACCGCTCATCGCTCATGCCTGCAACACTGTTCCCCTAATTTTGCCCTAAGCTGCCTTAAGCGCCGCTGCTACCTTCGTTCATCACTCGACTTACTCGTAGTCGCCGACTCGCTGCTGCCCTAAGTTCCCCTAATTTTGCCGTCATTCGTCGCCGACTCGCTGCCACTGCCACTGTCGCCTCCAATCTCGCGTGGAAGAGTAAAAGGCTAAAAGGAAGGTTTTCGCAAAGGAGAAGGAGAGGCTAAAAGGGAGGTTTTCGCCGACTCACTGCCGCTGCTACTGCCGCCTCCAACCTCACGTGGAAGAGTAAAAGGCTAAAAGGTATTTCCTCCTGTCTGCCTCTGGGAAATGATTATCTATTCAGCATATTTGTCTAATGTAAGCATATTTCCTGCCGTTTGAAAAAGTTTAGTAAGTAGTTCCTTCTGATTAGGAAGAAAAAGTTATATGTGAAGTATATTTCTCGAATAAGAATGGTATAAGAAGGAAATCTATTTCTGTTATTTGGAAAATGATTACTCGCCATGGATATTTGTCTTAACAACAGATGTTTTTTAAGAGCTTGAACTATTGAGTCTTTCGAAATACAAGATGATTCCAGTCTAAAATAGATAGCATAGGAATTGGTTTCTTGTCAGCAGATTCTGCTTGTTGACTAAAAATACAACTAAACAGCCACAGAGCATCTTTGGACCATGCATTCTTGAAAAAAAAAGTTAAATATTATCGTACTTTCATTTCCACCTTCTCATAGTGGTCTACTTATGTGACTTCATATCTAAATTTGTGCCATGACACTTCTCTTACCCGTGCGAATGGTCAATTTGACAATGTGTAAACAGTTCTCCATGTTAAATTTTTCACTATGGTAGACGTTAGGGCAATTTTCCGTCTAGACCCGTATATGTTTAATGTTCAATTTTAAGTTCCTCTATTCAAAATTGCTGATTTCTTCTTCTTTTTTCCTTAAAATTCCATATTAACTTTTCAAAATGTTGTACCTTGGAATTCTATTTGATATATAGATGGCAGATAATAATATTTTACAGTCACAGCAATTAGTATCTGACCAAGCAGAAAATTTGGTACAATTAAATGATGTTGCAAGTTGTAATCCTCGAGTTTCTGCTTCAAATGACAATGTCATTGAAGGAGACCCAAGTCACACATTAGATAATACAGAGTCAACTGCACATGGAAAACTTAAAAGCATTGTATGGAATCATTTTAAGAAAACTCAGGTTAATGAGGATAAGGCTCAATGTAATTATTATAGAAAGTTACTTGGTGGAAAATAAAAAAAATGGAATAAAGCATTTGCACCAACACATGGAAACTTGCATTCAACGAAACATTGCTATGAGAGGCCAAAAAGTTCTCACATCAAAGATGACTAAAAATAAACTAGAAATGACTTCAAGTATTTATGATCCACAAATTGCAAAAAAAGAGTTAGCAAGTGCAATAATCATCCACGAATATCCACTTTCAATAGTGGATCATATTGGTTTCAAGAGGTTTATAAGTGCACTCCAACCTTTATTTAAGGTGCCTTGTCGAAACTCTATTAAGGAGGTATTGAAAATCTATGATGTTGAAAAAGCAATGACAACAAAATTGTTGGACAATGTTGATGGAAGAATAGCAATTACATCAGACATGTGGACATCAGGTAATCAAAAGAGGGGATACATAGCAATCACAGCTCATTATATTGATTCTTCGTGGATTTTACAAAATCACATTTTGAGGTACATATATATTAATTCTTCTACACATTAGTTTTCTTTTATTACCTTTTGTTTCGTCTAATACTGTGTATTATTTTTTTATATTAGGTTTGCATATGTACCAGCTCCTCACACTAGTGATAGACTTAACACAGTGTTAGTTAATTGTTTATTGGATTGAAACATTTACTAAATTATCTACAATCACTTTAGATAATTGTAGTACTAATGATGCTATGATTGAAAAGATCAAAGCTAAACTGAATTTGAGTATTTTATTAAAGGATGGTTCTCTACTTCATATGCGTTGTTGTGCACATATCCTAAACTTAATTGTAAAGGATGGATTAGAAGTGGTAAAAGATGGAGTTGAAAATATTCGTGAAAGTGTAGTTTACTGGACAACAACTCATAAAAGAATGGAAAAATTTAAAGAAACAGCTCGACAGCTTCGCTTGACTTGCACTAAGAACTTGTGCTTAGATTGTCCAACTAGATGAAATTCAACCTATAAGATGCATGATTGTGCCATATCACATAATGAAGTATTTTATAGGTTGAAACAACGTGATGACAAATACAATTATTTACCTACATCTACACAATGGGAATTTGCAAGTGAAGTTTGTGGGAAGTTAAAATTTTTTAATAGTATTACATAATTGTTTTCTGGTACTAATTATCCCACTGCCAATCTTTATTTTCCAAAAATTTGTGAGATTAATCTTACAATATTAAGCTGGACGAATTCTCCTAATTTGGTGATACAACATATGGCAATGAGAATGCTTAATAAGTTTAAGTGTTATTGGAATATCATTCATGACATTATGGGTGTTGCCACAATGTTAGATCCAAGATATAAGATGAGTTTGCTGGAATATTATTATGACAAGCTATATGATGTTGATGCAGCAATTAAAGTTAATAGAATTCAAGATCTTTGTTATGAGCTGGTTTCATATTACAATCAAATGAATAAAGGGGCTAGTAATTCTCATCTTGACGAGGCTAATAATTCTCCCCTTAATGATTCATTGAATGACTTTGATGTATTTCTGAAAAGTAAAAAGAGAGCAAGAACTTCTCATGTGAAATCAAAGCTTGATCTTTATTTAGAGGAAGATGAATTACCAAGAGCTGCAACTTTTGATATTTTATTGTGGTGGAAGCTACATGGAGTGAAGCACCCAACATTACAAGCTATTGCAAAAGATATATTAGCTATTCCAATCTCTACAGTTGCATCTGAATCAGCATTTAGTAATAGTGGCCGAATTGTAAGCTCACATCGAAGTAGACTTCATTGTCATACTTTAGAGGCTTTAATGTGCGCTAAAAGTTGGTTATGGAGTGGAGAGGATAAAGGTAAACTCATTTATTTGTTAATTGTTATATCTTGTATTTTTGTTGAGTTGTTTATCATAAACTCATTTATTTTCTAATATGTTTTTAATAGGAACTAGTTCTAAAGCAATGAATGATGCAACTCTACTTGATGAGATGGACTCTGATAATGATGAAGGTATGTTTTTAATATTATCTTAATGATTTTGATATAATCAAGATATAATATATTTTGTGTTTACTTATTAATGTTTTATTTTGATGCAGATGAGTTATTGACAACTGGAATTACTAGGTTGGAAGATGATTAATGTCATTTAATGGACTATTGGACTTAGCTAATAGCAAATTACTGGTTTGTTCTTCTCTTGAACCATCTTCGGTTACAGATTAATGTTATTTCTCTCGGCTGCTTACAAATCCTGAGTTTACAGCTTGCATTTGATACTAAAAAATCTGTTCAAGCATGCACTTGATACTTAAAAAATCTGTTACAGCATGCATTTGATACTAAAAAAATCCTGAGTTTCATGCTACTTGAGATTTTATCATCATTCCCTTAATTGTTCCAGCATGCACTTTTTCGCACTAGTTCTAAAGCAATGAATGATGCAACTCTACTTGATGAGATGGACTCTGATAATGATGAAGGTATGTTTTTAATATTATCTTAATGATTTTGATATAATCAAGATATAATATATTTTGTATTTACTTATTAATGTTTTATTTTGATGCAGATGAGTTATTGACAACTGGAATTACTAGGTTGGAAAATGATTAATGTCATTTAATGGTCTATTGGACTTAGCTAATAGCAAATTACTGGTTTGTTCTTCTCTTGAACCATCTTCGGTTACAGATTAATGTTATTTCTCTCGGCTGCTTACAAATCCTGAGTTTACAGCTTGCATTTGATACTAAAAAATCTGTTCCAGCATGCACTTGATACTTAAAAAATCTGTTACAGCATGCATTTGATACTAAAAAAATCCTGAGTTTCATGCTACTTGAGATTTTATCATCATTCCCTTAATTGTTCCAGCATGCACTTTTCCGCATTAGTTAGCATAGCTGCATAGGATACATTATTGCATAGTGTTTGGGTTTGTCGAATAGAATTATAGAACCTATAATATGATTGCATATACATCTTATTGAATCAATTTTCATCTCACTAAAGAATACTTTGTATTGGATTGTGCAGATGTCTTTCTTAATCTTAAAGTATGTTCACACGTTCAATAGCTGCCAAGAAGGCATAACGGAAAGACTTCTGTGTTTCATGTATCAAGTTTATTATGCACATTTCTCTCATAATGTTAATGAGTTGGAACTTGGATGTGATGTACAAACTTCATTGTGTTGGGTGTTGCTGTATTTTGGAATTGTACTATGATGCATAAACTTAACTATGTTGGATGTTACCGAGTTGGCAGATGAGATTGTTGGATTGACAATATTTTTGTAACTTAATGTTGGGGTTGTCTATTTTGTTTAATGTTGGGTACATATTTATTGAGTTGATAACTATTTTGCTATGAAAATTGTAATATTTGATTTGAGATAGGTCAATTTTTTTTACCCGCGGGGTCGACTTTTTTTACCCAAGGGGTCGGGTTTTTTACAGGTACCCGATTCTCCAACGAGGTCGTGTTTTCCCCGCGGGTACCCGATCCCCGGCGGGGTCGGGGATGAGATTAGTTTTTTCAAACCCGGCCGGGTCAGGGTCGGGGTCGGGTATTAGTAACGGGGGTCGGGGTCGGGTTTGGCACTACCTGCCCCCGCCCCGACCCGATGTCATCCCTAGTCGTACCCTCCTACCTCTCCCCTTCGATGTTGTCTGACGACCTCCAACACCTTCGGTGAGGTTCGGTAAGACTAGGGAGGTCCGACGACCTCCCTCTCCCTCCTGGTTCCGGCAATTAGCGGTGATCGTCTGGTGACACGTCCCGCAAGTGCACGGTTATGTCGAAGTAATATAAAAGATGTCGAATCCCACAGGGAACAAGGTTAAGTACCAGAAAACCAAACTCTTGATAGCTAAGCGAATCGAAATGGGGTTTTGAGAACTTAAATCGAAAACGAGAAATCGAAGCTACGTCGGTGGAGAATAAATATGAGAAAGAGATCAGGGCTATGGTTTCCACCACGCTGACGATCTTAATCGCGCTTAAAAATATCGGTTACCTGGATTTATGATTTTGCACAAGGAATCTATCCCTAGGGTACAAGGTGCCCTCTCTCGAGTGTACACCCGGTGTTTGTCTAAGACGATCTCCTACTCTCGCGATGGATCGTTTTAGACAAACCCAATGAGTTCTATGGAAGATTATGAAACCCTCGAACGAAAACCAAGCACTCTCGTGTCGAGGTCTCGCAAGTTATACTAAGAAGATCCGTGTTACGCCCGTGATGCAAACGGACAAAACGCGGATGAATTTTAAATAAAGTAATATTAAAATAATGAATTGATGGGACGTCACTGTGCGCGGTGGTCAAGCCCACGCTGTGCCATCCCATCCGGTCGCGTACGCCTCCTTTCCCCTTTATTTCTTCCCAACCTTCACGTCTTCCTTCACCGAGCGAACGAACAAGCGCGGCCTTTCTCACCTACGACCGCGACTTCCCCTCCCCACATCTCCACCTGCGTTCGGCGGTTGCTCCGGCCAGATCTAGTGCCGGCGACGACGAAGCTCTAACCCAGTGAGCTAACTTCGGCGACGCCTTTATCCTCTGCTCGCGATTCCTGTTCGGCGACAAGCACTTCCGACGTGTGCGTCGCTCCCAGCGTCGGCAGACCTTCCTCCTTGTGCCAGCGAGCTCTCGTCCCCCTTCCTCCGGCCTCGGCGGACATTTCCGCCACCTCTCGAAGCTTTTCTGGCGTCTTCATCTCCGGCGCCGGCGAGTTGCGCGAGCGGCGCCGCTAACTTCGAAAGCAGATCTCCGGCGACCCCGACCCCCTTTCGCGAAACGAGCTGTACGACCGAACTCCTCTCGGCGTCGGCTTCATTCTGTCTACCGGAAAGCTCCGATCTGACCACCGGAGTTACTGTTCCGGCAATCACTATAGCGGCGGCGCTACTGTTCCGGTGAACTTTCCGGCGAACCTCGAAGTTCCTGCCGACGATTCGTGTTACGCGTTCTGGCTGATTCTTGCGTATTCCGACTCCGCGTGGTGGTTGCGTTCGCACAAGGCTGCGAACTAGGTTAGTACCCGTACCCCGTCTCCGTAAACGTATTATACGAACGCATGTGAACATAACCCTGGACTCACGTATACCTGTCAAACTTGATTTAATAACTTGGTACGATTAACATAATGAAACCGGATGAGCATGTTAATTGGTGTTAAATGGATTAAAATAGAATGGTGTGACTTATACATGATTTACCATGTTAGGTCCTGTTGATTGTTTATCTGCTTACCGGTTGGATCTGTGACACTGTTTATCTGCTGTTCGAGGTAGGGATTCTACCTCCTTCCGTTGTTACGGTGCCAACCGCATGTTAGTTAGCGGCACCTTCTTCTTGCTGATTAACCCTGTTGATTACGTTTCTATTCCTATTCTGCTCTAGTCTTTATCCGTTGACATAAACTGTCTGTATGACACATGGTATGAGTATCGGTATTGCATGCTAGTCTGTAGAGATAGCAGGTATGAGATATGTTATACGTATGTATGAGGGCTGAATGTCTAGCGATAGATACTTCAGTGTACCTCGATGTACTGCCTGTGAGATTTCTGTTGAGACGCTGTGTGATCGTCTCTGTGATAGATTGACCGAGAGAGTCCGATGTTATGGGTTTGAAGTCTGTTATCAGCCTAGTGAGGGGTTGTACTGAGTGTAGGACGCTACACTAGCGGGCTGTCGACGGACAGTCGTCTCTACTGTTCGGGGAGCCATCAGTAGGGACCACTCTATTTTATAGAGTTGCGGGTCGTGGACCACTGCTGTACCAGCTCCCAGTTTTATCTGTCTGAGGACACGTATATTGATACGTATTTGAGTTTGACTATACGATATACGGGACATGTAGAGTTACTGTGGCAATCTGGTAAACCCTTTCACTCTGATCATGCACCATGTGATTTGTTTTATCCCTACTTAGCCTCCGGCTAACCCCCCCCCTTTTGTTTTGCCTCCAGGTTCAGGCGCGGCTCCTTCGGGGGCAGATTAGATAGATAGCTTGCTGACTACTAGTCTGGTTTGGTTTTGCATCTGTCGGTCTGTGGTTTATTATGTTTATATTATGTTGGACTTTGTTGACCGCTGCGCCGGTCGTGTATCTGTTGGTTCTGTTGACCGCTGCGCCGGTCATGTTATCTGTTGGTTTGTCGACCGCTGTGCCGGTCCTGTTGTTGTTATTTCTGTTGACAGCTGCGCCGGTCTTGTGTCAGTATTATTGCTTTTGGATATTTAAGGCTGGGCTGGCCTCTGGTTATGTTATTTTATTCAGTCTGTACCTTTCGGTTGTCAAGATTGATTTGACAAGTACAGTGTTGTGCGTCCTGAAGTCCGGGATTCCCGGCGCGGGTTCCGAGTGGATTTTTGGGGCGTAACAATCCGCCCTTACGATCCTCCTCTCGGTATGAATCGTAACGGCTGAAACATGAAAATACTTGGCCAAGGTAAAATTATGAGATTTGCACATCAAAGTAAAATACGCTCACAATATAATCCAAATAACTGAATTAGAACAAGGATTGCAATTAAGAATCGTCAACGGGCTTCAACCGAGCCCTGAAAAAGGGTTTACGCTACAATTGTCATTGAAACGCTCAAGATCTCTCTTTAAAGGGAAAGAAAACTACAAGGAAGTGAATCTGAGAGGAAGGAGACGATAAACCGAAAGTAATCTGCAGAAATCGTGATGATCTGATGTTTCAAACTCCGAAAATCGCCTCCGAAACACCTCATCGCCGTGTTCTTCCGCCCTAGCCGCTTCGTCGCCTGATTGCTCGATAATTAGGTCACGAAAATTGGGGCTTTTATACTCTTTGTGTTCTCCTTCGAATAAGCTTTCCGAAAAGTCCTTACTTGCCAAATTTAGAGTTGAATCGGGCTCAAAATCATCAAAAATCCGAATGGTTGACGGGCTGCCCAGTAAGAATCACGGGTGAACCCCGGCATCATCTGGTAAGCACCCTCTCCCTTTGGGGTTCTGGCGATCGTTCGGCGACCTCCGACGAACTTCGTGCGACAGAGTTTGACAAGCTCTGAGGGTTCGGAGCACCGAGAGGTTTACCCCTCCGCTCCGGCGATCAGCGAGATCACCGGTGGACTCCGACGACCGGTGGTGTGGTGCAGGCGGTTCGGCGTCGATGAGTCCACCCCGCTCTACGGCTCGGCATAGCTGTATCTACTGCTCGGACGGACTCCGATGATCGGCGATTCCCGGCGAACTTCATGTAACTACCTGTGGTGTGTGGCGGGCGGTTCGGCATCGAGGAGTTCAAATTAGTTTGCCAGATGGTCTGTTGTGCAGTGGTAGAGCCGGTGGGTTCAAGTCCTGCCCAGAGGTATTCTTCTTCTCTCGGCTCTTTACTTTCAGTCATTTACAATCTTCGCTGTTCATTCTATTTTCCGGCGTCGCCATGCTTTTCGGCGACGCCTTGTTCTGCTGATTATGTTTGTGTGTGTTTTGCGTTCGACCTCGCGTTTAGGCGCGTGCAACCCTCCCTCGCTTCTCCGGCATTCTCCACTGCTTGTCCGAGCGAGGTGGCTTCTTCCCTCTTCTCGGCGTGTGCGACCTTGTCGCCTATTTGTGTTTGTTGTGCTGTGTTGACTGTGTTCCGTCGCCTGTGTGCGACTAGCCCATTTCCAACACCTGCGTGGTGTTCACTGTTCGCACATGTGCGCCACCGTCTGTGTACGGTGTTGGTTGTTCGTTGGGTTAGGCTGAGACGTGAGTGGTCTCGTCTATTGGTTGCGCCCGATGCTATTTTGTCCCCTGCATGGGACGGTTTTTCTTTCGGAGTCCTACGTGGCTCTGCTAATTTTTAATAAAAATTTTAGCACTAATTCTGAATAAAAATTTTAGCACTAATTCTGAACGTGACAAGCAGTGAAGATACTTGCACATAATGATCATTCATAGCATAGGTTCACTTGAGGAGAGTGCTCCACACAATAATTTTTTAAACTAATTATTAAGTAATATAATTTTCTATTTTTTAAAATAGTTAATTATACACTTTTAATCAAAAATCAAATTAAATTTTAATATATTATATATCACCAGCTCCCTAGGAGGGAGAGAAGAGGGATCTTCGAAGTCAAAGGAGAGGGGTCTCATAGATCACTAGTAGGTAGGGTTGTTCAAAAAAATCAAAAAACTGAACTAACCGAAAAATCGACCGAACTGAACCGACTAGGCGATTAACCGAATTGACCGGTTCGGTTCATAGTCGATTTTTTTAATAGGATATTACGGTTCGGTTTGGTTTCGGTTCGAAGGAAAAAATTTACCCAGTTAACTGACCGACCATGAGATACATATATACATATTAAATTTAATAAATACCCGACCGACTGACCGAGGCAATTCTGATTAATGATTTCTGACCAAACTTTACCCTTCCAAACTCCAATCGGCTCACGCCTCACACAAATAACATTCAGTCATGAGTCAACCAGTCAAACTGTCAAACAATAAACAATTAAACATAACCCTAAAACCCTCAAATCTCTCGATTCACTCCCGCTGAGGACTCGCTCAACCACTCGACGTTTGTAGCCTCGTAGTCGCCTCGCCAAGTCGTCGCCCGACACCCACTCACTCACCGCTCAACGCTCCCGCGGTCACGCCCTATGCGGCTACGCCCGATGCCAGACACCGGGTCGGCAGTCGCCCATCAGACACTAGTACACCCAGTCTCCCTACGCTGGACGCCTGACGCCCTCGCCTATGGCGCCTGAAGCCTAGTCGGCAATCCGGCAATTTCATATGTTTTCACGTGCTTGATGGCTGACGAGAGCAATGAGCTTTTCCAAGTTGACTTGTTATTTGGAATCAATCGGTTCCACTCATGGTGCTCTTAATAATGCTTCTCAGTTGCAACTTTCAGGATGGGCATCAAATCAAGCAAATTAAGATTTATAAGATAATCTCAACTTACAAAACTATTACTTAGATTAAATTAAGATTTCATTTAGTTTTAATTACTGGTTAGCCGGTCGAACGGTTCAGGAACGGTTTGTGGTTTTTCCAAACCAACGGTTCGATTAACCGGTTGACCGTGGTCAACGGTTCGGTTAACCGACCATGACCACCCTACTAGTAGGAGGAACTTCAGGAGGGGCGGTCATAGGTCCCGAGGTAGGGGCAACCACTGTCACAGTTGAGCAAAAAGTAATGTAAACACTTACACGGTGGGTGTCACAGTGAATGTCAAACAAGGCATAAGTTGCATTGGGTAAATTAAGCAATGCAAGATATCTAGGTTAGTATAAGAAGATGGGGCGAATTTGCTTTGGTATTTGTCTTTATTTTTTTAGGTTAGTATATTATGAATGTTGGGAAATTTTCATTTACGTTTTTCTATTTTTGGAAAATTATAGTTGATCCTTAAGAGTCCAATAATTACGTTACTAGGTACCAACAACTGTGCATATGTAGCTCATGTGCTTTGACGTATCAATTTATACTAAATATGCATGAGAAAATATCATGTTCAGTCTGCATGACAAAATATCAATTCATAACAAAATGTCCACGAAAACGTACAATCGTGTGGGGTCAAAATTGTTACATTAGAAAATGTATCGTGACCGTTTCAAATTCACCTTAAATTAATAAGGCTTTTTATTAAATGGGTTCTGGCTTCCAATGAGCGCAAGCGCTCATTGTTAATTACCCCTAAAATTAGGGAACCTTTGATTAAGAGATCTATAATACGCAACAAAATTAGAGATATAGTCAACTGATATCATTCATTAATTTGATTTGACGTAATACATAATTTGACATGATAAAAAAAAGCTTCATCAACATGGACGATTTGTGTTAGTCAAACTTTGGTCTTGTGATGACATATTGGGTAATACCCGGCCTAGGCAGTACAACGCTATATCGAGGAGCTACGCCCCGATGGTAAACATCGACGTACGCACCTCCCAAACGATATTCCATCGTAATACATTAAGGCGCATTGGATATTAGACTGGAAAGATCACCCGGCCTTGATGGCGCGTAGGATGATTTGATTTGAAATTTTGTCCGGCCTTACGGCATGTTGGATAATTTGGATTTGGAATTTATCCGGCCTTGCGGCGTGTTGGATAATTTGGATTTGGAATTTATCCGGCCTTGCGGCGTGTTGGATAATTTAGATTTAGAATTTATCCAGCCTTGCGGCGTGTTGGATAATTTGGATTTGGAATTTATCCGGCCTTGCGGCGTGATGGATAATTTGATTTTGAAATATCCGGTCTCGCGACTTGTTGGATAGTTTGGATTTGGGATTTATCCGGCCTTGCGGCATGATGGATAATTTGATTTTGAATTATCCGGTCTCGCGACTTGTTGGATAGTTTGGATTTGGGATTTATCCGGCCTTGCGGCGTGATGGATAATTTGATTTTGAATTATCCAGTCTCGCGACTTGTTGGATAGTTTGGATTTGGGATTTATCCGGCCTTGCGGCGTGATGGATAATTTGATTCGGAATTTGACTAACATTTTTTTCCTGCTGACCATTCTGTCGTCAACTTAGAATTGCGTTTGATGAATTTGAAATCTCGATGCGCGTCGAATTTTGGATTTCTAAGCCCGTTGGCTAACCAATTGTCCTTGGCCGAAGAGGGTAGCCTGGCTCTCATTGAATCGGGTCCCAACAATATCGGGTCCTTTCTAAATTCCAGATTAGGATTTGGGCTTGGTTAGAACTTGACTTACGATGCTCCGCTCTGCCACTTAGAGTTCTGATTAGGGTTTGGATTCCTAGCAATCTTAATTATCTTCTATTTCTTTTGTTCTTCTTGTTCTGCTCAGAAAGGAGAATTTTCTTCCACCATGGCGAAGTTTGTCCATAAGCTTTCGTAAAAATTCTTCTCCTCTCTTTTACTTATTCGTAGCAGTCTCATCAAAAGTTTGATCCGTTTTTCTACAGTGTGGGACAAGACGCATTAAATTTCTGCAGCGTCGCATTAATCTCTGCGGCTTTCCCAGCAATAGTGTGGGATAACTAGGCTCAGACTCCTTCGTCAATACAAATTTCATTCACCAATTTTGTTTTCTCCTTCTTATGGTGGTGGTCGACGAATGAAGCTCGGGCTTTTGGGTTCATGGCTCTTGGCCCAAGAATGGAGCTTACCCCGGCTGCTTCAACTGATGGGTGAAATTCGGGGATGATGCTTGGAGATTGGCACAGCGTATTAAGGCTTAACGGCTCATTTACAGCTCAAGCCCGTTGCGCAACCCCTTTGTTGACTTAGTGTTGTCGTTAAACTGAAATCAAGAGGGTGAGAAATTAATAACGTCATGTACGTCTTTGACTCCACGATTTCTGGTCAAAGAGTAAAGTTTATTGTTCACAGTATGGGCACGCTTCTTTCTTTGCTTAGGTGACGAACGAGCCTCGAGCAACTCATCTGAGCGGCGGCAACTTCGGACGAAAGGACGCTGGCGCTGGCGAGCTTTATCGATGGTGCTTTCCGGAGGCGGTGGAGGCGGAGGACGTTCGTCCGTCTTTGGCAGCAGCAACAATACCAGCTCGGGGCTTCAAACGGCAGCTATTACGAACGCGGTGTTGATAGCAAGAAGAAGGGGGGGAATCGGCGAATTCTGCCACGGCGAATTGAAGCTCACGCTGATGGCGTCATATTGCGCTAGCCGGATGCTTAGTCGCTGCCAAATTAAGGCCTCGGGCCGGTTAGCCCTCAGCGGATTGCGGGAAAAAGGGCTGTATTGGGCTGATCCACGCGATCAACATATCCTTCCCATTTGTGTATATGCTATTATCATTTCTTTGACCCAGTTTTGTTAATTTCCCTGGTTTCGAATACTCACCAAAGATGGATTTGGACTTTGGTAATCATCTTTACACTTCCATCTTTGTATGTTGGTGATTAACTCTTCTGGTTGAAATTTCTCCCCTATTTCTTTTCGTGGTTATTCGCTCTACGTTTTCTCCAGCGGATCCTATTTGCTGCCTGAATCTGCTTCAGCAACACAGCAGCAGATTTCTTTTCTTTTGCCAAGATTACTCCCTTTGATAAACTAGGTAATCAACCTTCGTCACTCCAGCATTTTTTATGATCTTTGTCAGTTGAAACCCCTCTCTTAATCCAGTTTTTGTTTCAGTTTGAATTAGGAACTTGTATCATGTACTGCTGTGATTTCTCCCGAGCCAGGGGAGTGATCAGGAGGCGAATCTTCATCAGCTATTTTTAGTTTCGGCAGTTTTGCCGTAACTTCCCGGGATTAAAAATCAAGGGGAAAAATTAGAAGACAGGTACTCTCCTTCTTCTTTTCTTGGTCTGTACATGGGTTCTGCTCTTTCCCCTTTTTTTACGAGTTCTTCTTTTGACTCTGCTCCCTCATCCCTTTTTATTCTCCTTAACGGATTTTGACATAGCTCCTCTTGCTGTGTTCTTTTCTCAACCAGAAATCTTCTTCACGGTTTTAGGATGATAGCGCCTCCTTTTGATAGAACTTCTTGACGAGGCGCTCCGTCGCCCATGCTGTTGTAACTTTCCGAGGATGAGGTCCAGGAGAAGACAAAAAAAATCTCAAACAGGTACTTCTCCTCCACTCCTTCCCTTCTTTTTATGGATCCTCTCGGCATTTTAGTCGTCTTCTCCCTTCCCTCTTATCCGGCCTTGTCTCCTTCCTCTCTTTTTCACATTCCCCTTTTTATGCATCTTTTAGGCTTTCTTTTTTTTTGATTTTCTGGTCTGCACACGTTCACTCCCCATCACCCATCTTTCGTTCTCCTCTTTTTTACTCACGAAGCCTAAAAAAATTCGAGAGATCCAAAAAAGACTGGTGTGTGTGTGTTTTTTTGTGATGCCAGGTTGCTTAGTGCAACCATGAAGCCTAAAAAAAATTCGAGAGATCCAAGAAAAAGACTGGTGTGTGTGTTTTTTTTGTGATGCCAGGTTGCTTAGTGCAACCATGAGGCCTAAGAAATCCAGGCGGAGGCGATTTTTTGCTTTCTTACCTTCTTCCCTTTTCGTCTTCTCCTTCCTCCTCTTTACTTCTTACCGTGTCTTCTTCTTTTTTTTTTTTTTACGACGTCCTCCCCTATCTTTTACTCCTCAACCTCCTTTATATATACTTCCCCGACCAATGAAAATGCCCTATTTATACAGCTGGCCTTCCTTTTTGCTTCTTTCATTTTTCTTCATTTTTGTTAATCGCTGTGCAGGCTTTCTCTTGTCCCTCTTTTTGCTCTGTTTTGTCTTGTCCGCAGCCCCTTTAGACAGGATTTGGGTGATATATATTTTTACTTTCCTGTGTGTATGTCAGTTTTTTTTCTTCTGTTCTCAGTTGTCGTTGCTTTCATTTCTTTCTTATTATATATTTTTTTACCCAAATGGCGCACGCAAGACTGTCCTCTTCGTTGTCATCTTTTGGAGAATTGCCATCCTGGTTCTGTATTCCTTAGTGGCGCAGGCTAGGCTTTCCATGCGCTTCCCTTGATTTGATGATTTTTTTATCTGCTTGTTTAAGCTTTATGATTTTTCTTGCCGTTTCCAGTTCCTTGCCGTTTCCAGGTGTTTGTATTGCAGCGTCTTCTTTCTGTCTCTTTTTTTTTCTTGTCTTCTGCCCTCTTCTCACGGTATACGTCCGTGTCTTTTGTTTGGCTGGCCTTTCTTTATATAGGCCACAATCTGATGAGAACAAAAGCTCCCCCCTTTATTCTTCTATTTCATTTTTTTTTTTGACTGATCGTAACAACTCCCTTTTTTCTTTCTCGTCGCCTGTCCGCTCCCTTATTTGTTGGCAGTCGGGTTGTTTTCTTCGATTTGTCTTGTCTACAAAACCACTCCCTCACTTGCCACGCAGACTTTTGCTCCCTGTCATGCCTTCTTCTTTAATTTTTTTTGTTTCTTGACCTATCTTGTCTACGCTCTTTTGATAGGATTTGGGTGATTTCTTTTTCGTCTGTTTGCTTATTTCGAAGTCTAGTTGGAGTTTTTTTTTTTTCTTTGCCTGTTATTGATGCGCCACCACATTTCATCAATAGTCAAAATTGACCGATCTTCATTTATGAATTGATATTTGAGGATCATTGAAAGATGCCGTATGAGTGCATATAGGATTAAAAATTAAAGGTTTAACAAATCGTGTACCGTTTTCAAGTTCAATCTTCATATAAATGAAAAGATCGTGATGTAAGATTCAACTAGCCTATAAAAAAAACGAGCTAACGACCCAATGATACTACTGTTTATAAATGAACTGTTCATAAATTATGTTTCTGCAAAGAACTGTTCAACTCATGAACATCAATGGAGATGTCAAATCTTGAACAACTTAATTCAGAAGCATGATCGATTACAAGAAGTTCAACTGACTAACAAACACGTAACCGCAGTTCATTAACCAAATACATTAAAACCTTTTGTCAAGCACGGTGCATAAATATAAAAGAATAAAACTCACCTCGCTCCATAAACAAAAGCAATCCAGCTCTTTGATGTTCCTGCTCAATAAGTATAACTCAAGCTCTTAATCTGACGATACTCTTTGTTCACTCCTTAATTCAGTATACTTCTCACTGCTGCGCCTCTCTCCCTTGCGGCACCTGCACTGCAAGACAACAAAAAATTGACAGTTGGAGGCGGTAGAATATGGTTCTAATGGTTCATTATCTATAGAAAAGAATAATTTCCGTCTATAGAAGTTACATGCAAATGTAATAACTGTCACTAAGATCTCTAGTAGATAGAAACTTCTACTCCTGAAAGATGCCAGTAGTTACAAGGATAAATATAAGTATTTACTGAAAAGTAATTTTATTAAAGACAGCACAGCACGTCAGCCTATAAAATTTTTGCACATAATAGCTCGTCGACCCTTTAGGAATGTCAACCATACCTTTAGGAATGCATCCGTCCGCGAGAGAGGCGAGGTTGGGAGGTCAACGTCGAGAGGCAAGGTCGAGAGCTCGGCGCGGCGAGGCGAGCAAGCACGAAGTGTTGAAGATGTGTTTCTGCCCGATTTGGGCGGATTAAAAAATAAAGGAAAATAGGGGGCGGATTGGAAAATGAAGGAAAATATCGTCTTTTCCGTCCGTCCTTTTCCATCCTTTCTGGTAAATAACGGAAAAGCTTGTTTTCCATTCTTTCCACCCTGTTTTCCCTCTTAGTAAACAGGGTGTAGGTTGTCAAAGTTTCCTTCCTTTGATACCCAATGGCTAGGTAAATCACGAACTCCACTTAGGAGTCTAGGTCCCTGCACCTTAGGTTAGCTAACAAGCATATGGGCGACTTGTTTTGTCAAACATGAACAGCTATATGAAGCATTATGTCCTTGAGAAACTTGTAACCTTGGGCAATCTCAATCCGAAGCCCTTCATCTTGGGGTGATTATGCCTTCGGCATTCTTGACCTCAGGCTCTTTATCTCAAAATGAATTTGCCTCAACACTGTCTTGACCGCGAGGTTTTCATCTTAGGGAGATTGTCAGTCAAATGGTCTTGACATCGGACATTTTATATTGGGAACTGTCTCAAGGGATTCTAACTTTGCACTCTTCATCTTTGGGGTGACTATGCCTCAAGTAACATCTCTAGGTGTCAGGCGTCAGCCAAAACTCACATCGAATTTGCTCCACATCAAGAGTATAGCATACAAACATGAAATACACTAAATTCAGAGCAAATTGTCTAAAAATCTTATATATTGTTCAACAAATAAACATATTCAACACACGACAAAGTTGTTCAAGGAATACTAATATTAGCAGGAAATAAATTAGCAGCTGGGATAACTAGGAAAATGATAAGTAAACTCCAAAAGCAAAACCTCATAACTAGGAGAATGATAAGTAAACTCCAAAAGCAAAACCTCATAACCAGGAGAAAAATTTTGGCACATTTTATAAAGTAGATTGATTGAACAATTCCTCGTAAACTGTAAACGAAACAAATATCCTGCCAATAGAGTCAGAATTACATTCGCCCCTCTCAAACATGCAATCTTAACTGTTCACGAAATAAGAAATTTTCTATATAGCATATAATGTGTTTCAAATGTTGATTTTCAAAGTGTGATACAAGATAGCTAACATGAACATATTGTTCTCCAATCAAATAAGATATAAATGCATGAACATAAGAAGTATAAATATAAGCTGATACTTTCTTATGGAACTTGTCGAATTTTATACTGAAGCTTAGTAAATATGCTTAAGTTATTTAACTTGGCTGTTAAATGAGTAGCTTGATATAGAGATGTGTAGTTGTCACTAAAAAATTTAAGTAGTGTCACGTGCTAAATGGCATGAAGTAGAGTGCCAGCAAGCAATGGCACGAAGGCATCGTATAGTACATCTATCCACAAGCCTACAACAATCACTTGCAATAATGTCGCATATTACATTAGAATTGGCCTCAATGTCCTCTCCTTCTTTTCTTTTGGATTTATTCAAGTATGCATGATTGAATTGCAACATGTGGCATATATAAATTGCATGAACAGATGAGCTCTGTAAAAGAATCTAATAAATGACAACAATACTGAGATGCAATAGTCATCTACTAAATGTGGTTTCAACACCTTCCTCGTGGCATTAACCTTACCAAGACAGAGTAGTGTCCCTCCTTGATTGAGGCTTTCACCCACAGGAATCAATTCCAAAATGATCTGTCCAAGAGAAGGAACAAATATTGCATCAGGCTTCAAAAATATATAACAGTACAAAACATCTACGAAAAATCTAACCATTTTATGAGAACAACAAGGTACTGTTTTTGGTTTTATTATCTGCTTCATGGCATAATGACACAGTAAGACCATGATAATTTTTAATCCAAACTTCTTTGTTCTATGGTAAAATCTATATAAGAAAATAAGAAATCATCCTGCACTATAAACAAAAAAAAAAACCTTTCGGTATAAGAAACTTATACCTAATGTCATGTGAACTCATCCTCATGATCAGACGGGTAGCACACCAATTTATTGTCCAGGCTAAGAAGGAAAATTATCCCTGATATCTGTACATAGTTTGAAATGCTCAACATAATAACGCTTGTTGAATATTGCCCGTATTCCATCTATGTCCTCAAGTAGGCATCTGTTCAAAAGTTCATTATCAGTTAAAGTATACAGACAAAAAACTACCTCTAGTATCTATCATTAAGGTCAAACATCATTTATTAATCATGATGTAAGCATAACATAACATTGAACCTGTATAATAATTTATCATAGACAACTAGACATTACACTTTGTCCACAGCATGTAAATTGCAAATATTCTATTATTTATATGTGAAAAAAATTAAGGAATAACATTGCAGAAACATGAGATAGTGGTACGGGAACAAGCAAAATTTTGTTTCACAAACATCATCTAAGAGGTACAAGACATAGGTGGTTTCACCCTTCAGAAAAGGGTATTAGTACTCCTATTTTTTACTTTTTTTTCATCTACTAGTGTATAATCTAAATGTTGCTTCTGCTTGTAGTTTTAAAATTGATGAATAGCTTAATTTGGTCATTTGGTGCACTTTAAATCAAGATATTTATTTTGTAATGACTGTAGCTGATACCTTTGGCTACTGTGCAGCAGAAGCTTTTAAGAAGTTCACTTATGACTAGCTGTTTTGCAATCCTTGCTGCTGTCGTTTTGAAGAAAATCAAACACGAATTATGTTCTTAGTGGACAGGAAATTAGACACTAGATCATCCCCTGCAAATCTAAAGTTATTTATTATTTCATATTTTTCTATCTGCGAAAGTTTTGGCAAGGTGATTGCAACTCATGATCAGAGACCATCACTGATTGTAGGTTAAAATAAAAGTAGAAAAGAAACCATCACTGATTCCAGTGGCATGCTGTGATAAAACTGGAGTATCACCATCATTGAGAAACTACCAAGTAGTTACTATACAAGCTGAATTTGGTAAAACAGAAAATAAATTCTCATGAGTCAGATTCTAACCATCAGATCATGAAGCTCTTTTCCTTTTTATGCTTTTTTCTGGCTGCAACAGAAGCTTTCTTCCATCTCTGTGATACCTTTTTGTAATCTTCCGACCTTAACTTCTTCTCAGGCATCACTGGTATGAACACCTCAGTCTTCGAAGGATCCAACAGATCTCTTGAGCAATTAAGCACAATGCCCCTTTCTGTTGCCTCCTCCCACAGACTGGTTGCTTGCTCAAACTGGCCGCTTCTGCTGAGCTTAGCAATTAGCAAGTCATATGTCCTCCCATGGCACTCTGCGCAATACCGCTTCATTCGATCAAACATCTGAAGGGCATGAACCATCTTCTCCAAACCACATAGGACTCCTACCAGAGAATGGTAGAAACTTGCGTCGGGCAGCAAATCAGCCTCGAGCATCTCATCCATAAGCCTATTACCTCTCACAAATCTTCCCGACAGATACATAAGCCTGATGACAATGTGATAACTCGCCCAATCCGGAGAGCATCCGGCCCCTCCCTGCCGCATTAAGTACAGGATTCGGTAAGCTTCCTTGACCCTCCTCACCTTTGCGAGGGAAGATAACAGGATGTTGAAGCTAGCGGTGGTTGGCTGGATACCGGAGCTCCTCATCTCCGTTATCAAATTAATGGCTTCTGGAACTAGGGCAGAGGGGTTAAATTTGACGTTCCTCTTGCAGATGCAGAGCAGAAGATCGTTGTACGACGCTACGGTGGGATGGAATCCGAGAGATTTCATCTCCTCCATAACTCGGCGTGCTTCCCCTGCGTTGCCATGGACGCACCATCCATGGAGGAGGCTCTGCTGGATGATCCGAGTGGCCTTAGAAGTCGATGATAGAAGATCGCGTTTGTGGCGCCACACGACGGCACGTGCCAAACCCGCGTGCCCTCGAGCGCAGAGGGCGTGTACAAGGACAAGCATGCCTGAAGATGCGCCACCTAACTCTTCGCCTCCGCCGCCCGGGTTTTGCAGCAGCCGCGCCCTCGCCATGCTATTGAAGATGCGAATGGCCTGCTCCTGCTCTCCCGATTTCACGAGTGTGTTTGCGACGAGAGTAAAAGTCTCCAACGCCATGCTTCGGCCCTCCTCCTGGATGTGGGAGATAGCGAGGCCCATGGCAGTGAGGTCTGTCGTCTTGGCGAATGCCCGGATGGCGCGGTTGAAGACTTCGTCTCCAAGCTCTGCTCGGGGGATCCGACGCTGGCACCAGGTGAAGAAGCGGAGCAGTCTCCGGCTACTGATGCCGCCTTGGTCGGCTTCTGTGCTGCAAGTGTCGAGGACCTTGTCGATTAAAGCGGGGGAAATCACAACGCCGGATCGGTCGAGGGCGGTCACCATGTCATCGAGGCTACCGGCGCCGGAGGCGACGATGTGGACGGCGATCCGATGATGATCGGAAGCGTCGGCGTGAGGGGTGGGCATAGACGAAAGGAATCGACGCCATTGGCCTCTGAACGCGAGGAATCCCTCCATTGTTTTTTCTTACTCTGTTCTTTAGAAGGGGAGTGTTTATATTGCTCACTTATATGCAAGTGATCATGACGATTATCTGTTCAAGGCTGCTGAATGTAATGAATTGTAAAACCAAATTTAAGTTTACATAAAGTAAGAGAAAAGATAATAAAATATATAAAATTTAATAAAATTATTATTATTAATTTATGTTTAAGCATTTTAAATTAAGTTATTTTATCATTCAGATTATCAAATTAATTGATTATTATACTCATTAAGTAGGTTATAATAAATAATAAATATAATGAGAGGCTAATGAGAAAGTTATCCACCATAGACATACCCTAATTTAGTCCCACGTAGGAGAAAAATGATATAAGACAGAGTGAGTTTAATATTATTAATTGAGCTTAAATTTTTTTAATTAGACTATATTATAGTTTATCAAGTTAATGACTTAGGGCTTTTTAGCCCCGCTTTCAAGCTGATTTTAAGTAGCTTTTAAGTATAAAGCAGTTAAAAAACTATTTAGTAATAAAAAATAAAAACAGAAAAAAAAATAGAAGTTGGGAAAGTTACAATTTAATACTTTTACTGCTTCTCCAAAAAAATAATTTACATAATTTTATTTAGAAATTTAGATATTATTACTTTAAATAATTTAAAATTTTAACACTAAAGAAAAATAAAAAATATTATTATTTTAAATAATGTAAAATAATATATTTATTTATTATTTTAAATTTTGACGGCAGTTAAAAAGTTATCAACGAAATATCTTATAAATTTTAAAAGTGCACAGTATAGTACATCGCAGTACAATACAGTTTAGCATTGTTATAAAGCTATTAACATCAGAGCTAAACGGGTTCTTAGTATGCGTATTAAGTTTTTAGGTCTTTATTCGTTTGCGCAATAGAAAATTAAAGCTATAAGATATAATTACTTATGATAGTTCCGAGTTAACTTTGTTTAATAATATATATTAAATATTTAAAAATTTTGTACCTATTTTTATTTAAAAAATATATTCAACATTTATTTTGCTAATAAGATTTGTTTTAATGCAAACACATATTATTTAAATAAGGGAGCTAGATAGAGCACACAAAATAAAATTGCGTTGGTAATAATAGAAATTTTGCCCAATAAAAGTGTTCTACTAAATTAACAAGTGAGGCCGGCGGCGAACAGTGGACTTCTAAAACCCTGTTTCATGGTGTGAGGGCGCGCTCCATGTCGGCCGCTTTGGGGCTGCAGCCCAATCCGCCGCCGATCTGCCTCCCGGCCTTTTCATCTTGCAACTCCCGCCTCCTCGCGCTCCCCTATCCGGTCGCTTCCGTCGGAAAAATCTACCGGCTTCCTCGCTCCTCTCCCCCTCCCCTCACTCGTCATCGACTCCATCTCCGCCGGGCCTCACCCCCGACTGCCCTTCCTCCTACCCCGGCTCGCTGCTCAAATCCTTCGATCTCGCTGCCTCATGACGGCAGCGGCGTCGATTGCCACAATAGCGGTAATGATGGTTGGGGCGGCGGCGGCGGCGGCGGCGGCAACCACAACAACAATAACCACCATCACCATTGGTGGCGATGGTGGCACGACGGAAACCCTTCTTTTGGCCCCGACCAGTGGTGGGCCCTCCTGCCTCTCCTGCTTCTTTTCTCTTGGGGCGGACCCGACGAGGGACACTTCATCGTTTACTCCGCTAGGGTTATCGGCGTTCTCCTCATTTCAATACTTCCGCACGTCCTCTTCCCATCTCTTGCCCTCGGCATAGCCACCGGTGCCACTGCCGCCGCCGCTTTTGTGTGGGAGGTGACTGGGGGCAGGCGCACGAAGCTCGTGGTCGACCCGCACAGCGATTCTTTTGTGGTCGATCGTGTGCGGAAGCGCCAAGATGGAGATGACAAGTCCTCATCCTTTCTGGGTCTGGAACCCTCTTGGCACATGCTCAGAGATCTCGTTCTGAGCCTTCTGCTGCCCGAAGGTTATCCCCACAGCGTCAGCAGCGATTACCTTGAATACTCGCTGTGGAGAGGGGTCCAGGGTGTTGCCAGCCAAATCAGCGGGGTCCTTTCCACCCAGGTTTGCAATTCTCGCCTCTTCATTATTTACTTCATAATTGGAAACCTTAATTATCGAGTGGCGTCTTAGTATTCCAGTCATTAAGAAGCTGGGGATTTACCAACAGCATAACACTATAACGGTAATGTTGTAAACATTAGGCATTGGCGTTAAATGCTTAGGGGAATACTAAGTCATGACAAGTTAGTTCCATAAAATGTTTTTTTTATGTCAGCACTGTTACAATCTGTTTTCTCATCAGCATTGTCTCCGTTGATATTATCTTTCGCGTATGTACTACCTCTTTGCATATCTCATCTCAACACCTTCTCCGTCATTGCTGCTACTTGTACCTAGTGTTCGAAAAGCCGGTCCGGTACCGGCCGGTATGGTCAATTTGTACCGGTCCGGTGAGGGACCGGCACCGGACACAGCTTCGGAGTACGGATGGCGGCGAGGCGAGAGTGGGCGGAGCGGGGGTGACAGCGGGCGGAGTTGTTCGAAGCTTCTGTCGCCGCCGGCGGAAGCTTCGTTCCAGTGGCGGCGGAAGCTTTGTTTTCCACCGCCGCTGTTCCGCTCCCGCTTGCTGCCACCGGTTCTCCCACGGGTCGCCGGTATGGTACCGGTACTGTACTGGTCTGGTGGCTCGCCGGACCAAGCCACCGGACCGAAACTTCGAACCTTACCAGTGCCACTTTCTCGTATACACTACTATCTTTCACCAATTCTGTCCTATCACCTAGTGCGTCTCTTGTGCAGGTGTATTTGCTCACCATTTACTTAGTAGATAAGGATTGATTGCCTCTTTATGCCCAAGAAAATTTGCACACCATTTACTATAAAAAAATCGGCTCGCCAACATATTCACTTTTACTATTTGATTTTCTAATATTTGTACTAGGATGGAAATGATTGACATTAATGTTTCAACATGAGGAGTGCTAGAGATACTATTGGACTAATGCTAATAGTGTTGAACCTCATACATGAGAGTATTATATGTAATGGTGTTTTTTCTTTAAAAGGCTTATATTATCTTCTTTTTTTTCAATAATATTTATTATCATTTACTCTCCACCAAGGTTTTAAAACTGGTTCAAGCAGGGGAATAGGGTAAACCGAGTGGAGCAGAGAAGAGAAGAGGAAAGAAGAGAAGAAAGGAGGAGAGGAATGCACGTGGCTCATGGTAAAAGCAGCTTTTCCTTCTCTTGTGTGCAGCTCTTCCTTCTGTTGCGTGCAGCTCTTCCTTCTTTACCTCCCAGACACAACTCTTCCACCTCTCGTGGCTAGTTTTGTTTGATGCGAACCGATTTACCAGTCCAAGTGTAGATGGTACATGGTCTAGGACGGAGTTCTAAAACCTTGCTCTCAACTATACTTTAGTTGCATTTTCATGGATCTTAATAACCCTTGATTCATTTGAACATGCTAGTTAGTTTAACTAGCAAAGATCTTAGTTGTTGATACTTGATAGTAAGGCACTAGGATCCATTTCTACCTCCATCACCACCACTTGTTGACTTACAGAAAAAAAAACCTTGATTTCTTCTATTCAATTCCAAGATTCATGTTTTTGTTGTCCTTATGCTTGTATGTATGATGGTACTAGTTGGTTTTAATTTTATATATATATATATATATATATTGTATATATACTTATATGTACAATAATGATCATTAGACAAAAATTGACTCAACTTACCAATCCAACTTGATCCGACATGAAGTTAGATGGGTTTGAGTTGGGTGTAATCATGTTCGGACCATAATTGGGTCAACCCATTTATGCCTATAAATTAGTCGGGTTCGGCTAGGTCATGAGAGAGCTGACTCTTGTAGCTCATTTATATTATAATTGTTATATGTATATCATTTTTATATATGTAGATATACTACACTATGTTATATTTTCATACTTATAGTACATAGTAAACATATTGTATATTTATGTATCTATTTGTATATTTATAAATTATATTCCATCATTTTAATGCATCAATATTAAGAGAAACATAGTTCTTTGTCTCATCATGTTGGGTGTAATCATGTTCGGACCATAATTGGGTCAACCCATTTATGCCTTGAAATTAGTCGGGTCCGGCTAGGTCATGAGAGGGCTGACTCTTGTAGCTCATTTATATTATAATTGTTATATGTATATCATTTTTATATATGTAGATATACTACACTATGTTATATTTTCATACTTATAGTACATAGTAAACATATTTGTTAAATATGTAATATTTATTTTATTTATTGAAATGTATATTTATGTATCTATTTGTATATTTATAAATTATATTCCATCATTTTAATGCATCAATATTAAGAGAAACATAGTTCTTTGTCTCATCACTGTCCAACATACTGCTTTTATCACAATACTCACCTCCAAGGTTTAAATACCGGTCCGTATTGGTTCATTGTTGAACCGGTCCTTCCTAGCTGGTACTGTTCACTGCAACTTATCTAAAAGGTTAGACTGTATTACCCATATTGGGTGGTATGGTCACTCCAACTTATCTAAACTAATTTTCATAGTGTCTACTTGTCTTGATGAGTACATAAATCATCATAACCTCCATGCTTTGCAGAACTTATATTTCTTGTTTCATGGGCAAGAAAGTTTATTTTAGTGAATATATATGCATAAAGTTCTATTGGATGTACGATATTGTATTTAATGAACTATTCTGGATACTATTCATCTTTAATATACCTTCGTCCATTTCTCCTATTTTAGGCTTTACTTTATGCAATTGGGCTTGGTAAAGGCGCAATACCTAGCGCAGCTGCTCTAAATTGGGTGCTAAAGGATGGAATTGGCTATCTTAGCAAAATATTGTTGTCAAATTTTGGTCGTCACTTTGATGTTAACCCCAAGGGATGGAGGTTATTTGCTGATATGTTGGAAAATCTGGCATACGGGTTTGAAATCATTACTCCAGCTTTTCCACAGTATTTTGTTTTAATTGGTGCTGCAGCTGGGGCTGTCCGTTCAGCAGCTGCTTTGATCCAGGTAGTTCTTGAAGCTTTTTTTTGTGTGCAAAATTTGTTTTAAATTTTCCAAAACTTTGTGTATATTCTGACATTTTGCTTTTGTTTATGTATCTTTACTATTAATATGCCATTGTCTTTGTTGTGTTGTTCTCTCGCTCTTGCTAAAATGGTTTTTGTAATTGATTGATTAATCTTAGAAGATATTTGCATTGATAATGTTTAAGATGAAATTGTGAGAAAAGATCTCTTCAATTGTAGGAACCAAGTTTCCACATGCTACCTTTGAGTTTATTGTTTCTATGCAAGGAGATGAGTCGAGAGGGGAGAGGTGGCTTGCCAATAAGCTTCTCTCCATGCTTACCACCTTCCATTGTCTATTTGCATGATGTGGGTTACTTTTTGGCAAAAATTTTTCATTTTTCAAAAATGTTAATGACTTATAAACTAATTAAATGCTTTTGTAAATTTAATTTCTTGTATCAAATTTAATTCCATCATCAAGCAGAGCATTAGAGAAAGAAGAGAGAAAAATAGGGTTTCAAGAAGTAAATTTAATCCATTTAAAATAAGATACTTGTCTCAACACAACTTAAGCCGTATATATAGACTTTAAATACTAATAACTAAGTAATAACAACTACAAACCGAAACCCAGTAATTACCAATTATTTAATGACTTGGTAAGGAAGTCATTGTAAACCCTACTAACACAGGGCGTATTGATAACCACTTAGTGAGTAAAATTGGTGCTTGAACTGAAAATTAATGTGATATTGTTTAACTTCATGAAGACATGGCACATAATAGGATGCCACTACCTGTTATTGTTTTTCTTCCTAAACTTCAAAATACTTTTTATGTGATAAATTATAAAGCTCAGCTGCAGAAGTACACACATAATCTAGGTTTGATTGCTCATTTTATTGAATAAATAGCATTGTAAAGTAGTATGATTGTAGATGTTCGATTATTTATTGAACGTTCCTTCAATTGATAGTGATAATGGTGCTGTTGTAGGGAACTCTAATATTAGAGTGCCAGAAGGATTGACCTAGAAAAAGTCAACATATAAGAGAGGAAATCAAATATTCTTACTATCCATGTCAATTCAGCACAATGTAGAACCAGTTCCTGACAAACTTGTTTGTATTGTTTTTCCATCCATGTCAATTCAGCACAATGTAGTATAGAGAAAATTTATGAATATTATGATCTCTTTGATAGACTTCAAAGTTACTAAGAATAATCTTCTCTTTTTCCTTCCTATTCATTGTAGAGATGCATCATGAGCTATGTCGAATTTGTAAATATAGTCTCAGTTGTAACTTCTTTCCAAGGAAGGATGTCAAAGCCATAAAATGTGTCACAAACTTTTTCTCCCTATATGCAAAAATTATCAATGCATGAAGGTCTGGAGTGGATCAGGTGATAGTTGTAGTCTTGTAGATGAAGTGGGTATTGTTGCACCTTGTTTGCCATCTTCACTGACGCCAAATCATCAATGTTCTTTATCATGAGGTCAAGGCAATGTTGCCTGGAATGGGTCCAAGACAGGTGGGAATCATCTTCTTGGATCAACTTGCTAGCTCTCTTGATTTTGGAACTGCTATTTATCATGATTTGCATAGTATGACATGATCATATCTACTGTACCACCTCTGCAGTGAGTCGATTGATATAGAACACATCATGGTATTGGGCTAAGAAACATTCAATAACTTTTGAATGACGACTGTGCAGTTACGGTAAATAAGGAAGTTGATGAGTACTAGCAGTGCATTAAAGATGTAGTCATTGATTCTCCCAATAGCCCTACTCATTTGGGTTAGTTCAATCCATATGCCACACCTCAAAGTAGTGCAAAATTGTCATTGCTCTTCATGCTTCGGTTTTTTCTCTGGCATTTCTCCACTTGTTTATCAAGGTAGATAGAGGTCATATGTGAAGGAATATATTCCTAGTGAAACAATTTGGAGATTGCCTAGCCCATCTGTTTCTTTATGGAGTTGGAACCTGGAACAACAACGTGGGTTTGTTTGGAAAAAGCCTTGAGTTAATATTGATGACATTTAGGCTAACCATTGATTGAGTTAAGAAAAGCACAGTTTGTTGCCTTGGAACCAAGGATGAGCATTTTGATTTCTCAGTCTGATCAAATACTTTTACTCGTAATATATTCACTCGATGTTGATTTTGTTGCATATTCACTTTTGTTGTTAGCCTCAAAGTCGAGCCATTCAACATAACATATAGATAAAGGTTCTTTACTCAACAAAGTTGTATTGAACACCTAAAGAGGAAGAGCTTCCTCCAATTTTTAGTCATCTATAACTGCATCTTTGTGTCCAAGTTAGTCATACGCAAGGTGCTTGGATGCTCATCAATTGAACTCCTTGTGTTCTTTGACTTGACACTGAGGGAGGGAGGGTAAAAGTTATATACAATTAAGGAAACAAAGTCACGTACATTTTTACATGAAAAAATAACAATGATAAATTATTCTGGTTCATAGGGCTGTTTGTACGGCAAAATTCATATGTTCACTGAGGGAACGGCAAGGGACTTGAGTCATGGGTACAAGACTGTTTAGGTGTAATTGGGTTGAGTTTTTGGCTTAGTTTTCTTAGTTCTCATTTAGCTTTTGTGTCCCACTAATCCTAGTTGATCCATTTTTTCTAACCAAAGCATCCATAGATCTGTTCTGTTTATCATATTAAGTGGTTTTCTTGTATTTATGCTAGGTTCACATGCTTATGAATCTGCAGATGTCCTCAATCAAAATCTTCTGTTTGTCCTTTGCGCTAAAGTTTTTATTTCTGCTATGAATATAAAGTTGGAGCAGAAAAAATGATAAATTTGACATCATTGAAAGCATCCTAATTCCTAACAACGTAAGCATGTTTACTTTTGCAAGGCATTTCGTTGTATAATGAGTTTAGGGCGAAGATAACAAGTTACTCACAGCAATTATTTTTTGTTGTTATTTTATCTGTTTGGTAAAATCATGATATCTTGTTCCACTTGTCATAAATCACTTTTGTATTATCAGGTATTAGCTAGCATGCAAAGTATACTGTGTTTTTATTTGCAAAATTATTATTTTTTTACCTGCTTCTTTGCTGCACTTGCAATCATTTCATTCTGAGATATGTAAAATGCTCTATTCAAACAAATTATTTTTGTTTTACTTTCATGTGATGAATACAATATTTTGTAAATATGTCATGTAGATGGTCAAACAGGAATTTGAAGTTTGACGATAATGTTCTGGCTGTAGTGGTCAATGCTACATTTTCTTGTTCAATTGCAATTTAGTTTGCCTGCCATAGATGACATCACAAAATAATCACGTCTTTGCTTGTTATATTTGTAACTTTCCTAGTTTAGTAAATATTATCAATCTAATGTAAAAAAAAAAATATGTTTTTTTTTCCTTTTTGGTGATTAATTTTCATTGAAGTTGTGATTTGCTCATATTTCACAGGCTTCTACGAGAAGTTGTTTCTACGCTGGTTTTGCTGTGCAAAGAAATTTTGCTGAGGTAAACAAAATCCAATATTGCAATCTAAAATATTTTTATGCGGCAATAGGTTTATATGATAATGAAAAGTTGGCATTGCTATAATTAGTTATTATGCCGTTAAATCATGTTTTTATTAGAGGTATCTTTGTGGTGTATGTGTCAGCAAGACCACTTGCTACTGACGTCTTTAAGAAAGTTTCAGATTTTAATAATTTCCAATTACAGTTTATGACACATTGGACTAAAATGATCCCTGTGTATAAGTTCAATGGAATTGTTGGCATGAATATGACTAGTCAAACCTTGGTCAAGTTATATATATATATATATATATATATATATATATATATATATATATGTTTCTTATCTAGTAACGAGATCCACATGGAAAAATATTGATCTCCATGAAATTTGGTAGTAAGTACCAAATACAAAGATAACATGTTATACGGGCTAAGAAATTTTCTTATGATGGATGAGCCCTAACTCACCTTCTGAGTCTGCGATTATTTGTGATATTGTCTAGAAAATTTTCTGTTGATTCTGATTTAGAAGAGGACACTGACAGGTTAGTATACATTCAAGTTTCCAATTCTTTTAGTATTTAAATCAGGAAAGGCTTAAAATGTTTCTATCTCTGTTTATGACAGATTTTTTATCTTTAATTTTTCTAGCCGTTTAGAAAGTCATTAGATTTTTATTGGATGCTACTTGGCATCTAAGAATAAGAGTAAGGTTAAAGTCTTGTGGGGTATACTAGACTATTTTAAGTTGTCAGGATATTGGGTATGATTTATCGAAATAGAAAAAAAAATCAACTTTTTTGAAACAATTTATGTTCTAACCTTTTGCAGTTGCGTACCCTTAGTAATAGAACTATGAATACTTCTCCAGCCAATCTTGGGGTGCTTAGTATGATCAACTCAAATTTGTAGCATCTAGATGCAAATAGAATCAAATGCACGTTGTTTGCTGGAGTGGTTTCTCAACATATTTATCGTAATAGTTATGCTGGTTTTTCATAGGCTAATCATTGTTTGATTGATCTGCTACCAAAGACAGTCTGATTTACACTACTAGTGACAAGGACTGAAGACAATTAACTGATTAGAACTCTATTTGACTTTTATCAATGTTGCACCATAGAAATCACTTTGGATTGTGAAAATTTGACACCATTTTACTGGGTATACTTTCTGATTCTTATTGTAAGCTACTCGTATATGCTTAAGAATCATATTTTAATGTCCCTTATTGCATTTCCGATATATCCATGTCCATGTTAGGTAAACTAACAAATTTGATTTTTCCAGTATTTTGATTTTTTTTTACATAAAATTAGTAATTCATGATCTGATATTTTTTTTGGCCTGAAAAAAATGAACTAATCATTTTTTAACGTTTCTGAAAAATTTAAACTTGATTGGGTCACGATTTAGACATCTTTAACTCAGAAATTGTGATTATGTTTTTTTTATCTAATTGGAATTTAATTTTTAATGCTGCGGTTCTCTTTGTTCAGAACATCGTTTCAGCTTTCTTTGCTACTCAAAGAGTAACAAGAGTTATATTTTCATTGTATTATTTGATTAGTTACTATTCTGGTGAAGAATTTGGATTTTGAAACAAAATATAAAGTTGACATCATACTGCCGATAGATCTAATTCATCTCTAGCATTCCAAAACCTTGAAATGTAATGATAGATCCCTTTAAACCTAAATACTACCGGTCATAAATTTTTCAAGAGATCAAACTGTCTTGACATCTTTTAAAGCCAACTTTCTACAGTTAATTAGATTATTCTTTTGATACTTGAACTAGGTGATGATTTTAGTGTAACTAACAATATCTCCAAACTGAAAAAACTCTAAACCTATTGCTCCCACTCACTTGATTTGCTTAATACATCCAAGCCCATTAACCTACAGATGCAACATTTCCTAGTGGGAAAATTGACTTATTAACCTAGTTTGCCTAAAACAAGGTGAGCCAGTTGAAAATATTTAAGTGTGAGTTAATAGGAGGAAGCTTATTAGGTCGTATATATCATTATCATTCTCTTCCTTGTCTCAAGTGGGATTAAATTGAGGTGTCACATCCACGCCCACTTGGGATTTGATCTTTTTTTTAATTTCAAAGTCTAACTCATATCCGAGAGTTATCCCTAGTTGTAGCACATGAAGTAGATTTGTTGGCAGTTCCACCATCCAGGCAACCATTCCTTATTGAAATCTCAACATGTCTAGGAAATCTTACTCTATTATGACCCTTCTAGTAAGATAATCCATTAACTTGATGTAATTTCTTATTAAAATCTCAACATGTCTAGGAAAGCTTACTCTAATATAGTTATTATGACCTTTCTAATAAGATAACTGATCCATTAACTTATAAACTTGAAACAACATGATTCAATTGAAAATGCTCAAACCTCATTAGTCTTGCAGTACCCCCCCTACATAATTACACAAAATATAAATGATTGAAGACCAAATGAGGAGTTTGTCCATATTAAGAATATTGAAATCATCGATTGTAAATCTGTCCATGGATAGCAATAATTAATTTCTTGAGGAGTTGAATTTCTTGATGATAGTAAGGCAGAATGCTACTAAGCTTGCTCAAAAACTTCATTTTGTTTGATCAGAAAATGATTAAAACTTGGCAAAAATTTAAAAATCTACCAGCATTTTTAGGGTTTCAAATGTCTTTTTGCAATTTCTGGATCCTCCCTTCGCTAATAAAAGGCTAAGTTTTATTACTGGACAAATTTCTTTTTTCATTTATTCCAAGTCATTATATTGACTTGTTCAACAGAAAGAATATGATGAGCAACAACCAAAGATGATTCCTAACTACTTTTAAGTTGGCATTCAAACATAAAAACTTATACTTGTTTTTATCTAACGGGAAAGTAGTTATTGCTGAGTTGGATAAGTAAAAGATATTGAAATATAGACCACAAGGCTATGGATTAAAATTTCGGTCCGGCAGCTCGGTTTTGTACTGGTGGCAAAATTGGCAGCACGCGAGGCTTCAGCTAGCGATGAACGAAGCTTCTGCAGTGCCTTCGCTAGTTCTATGCCGGAAACAGTTCTATGCCAGAAGCTTCTGCCAGCGCCATTTGAAGCTTTTCTACCGGTGCCACTTGGTACACCACCCCTCCAGGACTGATCTTCCAATGTACCTATACAAACAGTGGACCAGTTCCTCAATCCATGCACAAGGCACACTCATATGATCATATCTGATATGTGAATTGAGGTGGATATTTGAAAACCTTAAAAATAGTGCTAGGTGCCATTTGAATTTTTTAAAACACAAGGTAGGTATTTATATCATGCCTTGAGGTTCTGGTACTAGCATCCTTATTTCAATAATCTGGATATTCTTTAGTTTTAATATTGACTGTTTGGAATTTTGGCAAAAAAGAAGATTTAAAAATGTTGGCGCATTTCCTATTTACAAGTGGAAATTTAATTATACATACAAGTTGTACTTAGATTGCTTTATAAACACATCTTTACTCGTAGTCTGTGTGCATAACCTCAAAATATAGGCCGTGTACATAAAAAGATATGCATATGTGATCATGTACCAAGACTTTGTGTATGCACATGAAATTGATGGCGTTCATACTGTATTTTAGGTCATTGCAAAAGGAGAAGCTCAAGGAATGGTGAGCAAGTTTATAGGGATCATGCTTGGAATAGCCTTGGGTAACTACATTGGCTCGTCAACACCTTTAGCTCTTGCTTCTTTTAGTGCAGTGACAGGACTCCACATGTACTGCAACTTCAAGTCATATCAGTCAATTCAACTAAGGACTTTAAATCCATACCGCGCATGTAAGTTCTTGACTAGAAATATGATTCCTTCTCCAGTCATGATACTTGTAAACTTATTTAAAATAGGCTTCTTGTTTTACTGGCTGTTATAGTTCAAACTTTTTTGGTTAGCGTTTTTCCAGCATGTATTACATATCAAAGAAGTTTCAAGTGCACGTATATTTAAGAGCTTCTACTTCAAAATACAAAATCTTTCTAGTTGAAGAATTGTTAACAAAAATTAATGCATTAAAAATGCAATATTAGGAGCAACAATTTTCACACAATTGTCCTTTTTTGGCAGTAATTGTCCAACAAATTTTGTTAGTGGTTTGAACACTGCCTGATCTATTGATTTTTCTTATCTTGTTGTTTTAAGAGAATTGTGCCTTCTATTGGATTATTTGTTCTTCTTAATTCTGATAGATTTTAAAAAAGTCATCCTTGCTTTGATTAACTCATATGGATATTGCCATATATTTTTTTAACAGAATTTACTTTTTGTCATGGTTTTTTTTTTTAAAAAAATAATTTCTTTTTGGAACCACAGGTTTAGTTTTTAGTGAATATTTATTGAGTGGACAAGTTCCTCTTATAAAGGAGGTCAATGAAGTAGAACCATTTTTCCCAGGGATACCAATTCTCGACAAATTGACTCGAAGAGTAAGTATATCCTAACAATTTATGACCTGGTTAATTTTATTTTGCATTTATTATGTTGGAAACCTTTAAAAGTGATCGAGTAAAGCACTGGAATAATGGCCAAGAAGTGAAACTGAAAATTTTGAGGTTTGGTAAATTACTAACCTATTCCTTGTCACAAATTGGTCTAATGCCTTTGTGACCAAGAAGTAAAACCATCTAGTTCTGTAGCTTAGGGGAACTGGACTCATGCTTCTTTGAAACTAATGTTGGCATCAGACTTTTTATGTATTGATTCTGTTTCCAGTTTCCTTAATATCTATGATGAAAAATCTTGTCGAAAAAGGTTCTGAAAGTACAATTGACTGAAAATGATTGGCTGATGAAAAGAAACTTGTATATAATTGTAAAACCGTGAACCAACTTGCAAGTCTCGTTTCTTGGAAGATCTTGATCATTAACCAGATTATGCAAGAATGTTAGCTTGATTGTATATGTCAGTTTGTTGATTTGTTCACTTCCAGCTGTCACTCTCTGAAGTCTGATAGTATTATGAGCTTTGGTAGAGTGACAGTGTCTGAAGCAACCGTTGTATTAATCACTGCGTGGTGTTGAAATAAGGAAGATGAATATATTTGCTGAAGTTACGAGGTTCACAAGAATTTTACATTTGTTCTTCAAAGTTCAAACTCGTTCCACTTGTTGACTATCGTTTCAGCAAGTCTTGCTAAGCTTAAAGTCAATTCCCCGTTTGGTGTAACACAACTAACAAGCATCATTATAATTAATAGGAAAAGTGACCTTTCAAATATCAGCTAGATAACTAATCAGCTAAACACTTGTTCATCTAGAAAGAAACGAATCTTAACATCCTTAAGATGCTTTTAGCCATTCTTTATTCCCTAGGGACTTCGTATGGTATCCTCAGACAGATTATTGTTCAATTTACCTCAACTCTTGGATAAGTCAATATTGGCGTGGCCATGTGGTTCATTTGGACAACATTCAAAAGAATACCAGCACAATATGTTTTATGGGCGCCAACTGATACTTGTAGATCTGGGATTTTTTTTTTGGTGAGATAAGTTTTATGAAACTTTCTATGTTACAGCTGTCTTCGATTCATTCTTGGACATTTATTCCTAGCTGATGCCGTTGTAATTTCTTTAGTTCCTTTTCTCTTTTTTTGTGCTTAAATGGGGAACCACATTATTATCAGATCTAGAGTAAGCAATGGAACTATGCTATCAATAATTCCAAGTCCCCATACCGTACATAATATGATGGGAAATAAATCTTTTTCATGCTGATATATTCTTTTCTGGTTTTTATTTGGTATCCATTGGTTACCCTTTTTTACGAGTTTGTGATTCTTAATGATTACCAAAGTCTAACTTGTGATCTATAATTTTAATTTCCAGTTTATTTTTCTGTATGTCTGCAGGCTCAATGTCAGATACTGTCTATGGAAGCTAAAGATGCAGCCAGTGAGATTTGCCGCAGGTTGCAAGTGGGGTCTAAACTTAGTGGAGTAATCAACAGTAAGGAGGATGCCTCTTCACTGTTTAATCTTTTCAGAAACGAGGGCTACCTCCTTACAGTGAACCGAGGAAGATATTGTGTGAGTGATTCAGAATGGTTTTTTCCCTCAGTGTCTTCTCCTTGTAGTTTCTCAGTTGCAATAACCTTTCATGTGTAGATAATACTCAAGGAAAGTTGTTCGCCAGATGACATGTTGAAGGCTATTTTTCAAGTTAGCTACCTGTACTGGCTGGAGAAAAATGTGGACATAAAATCAGGAACTGCTGATGAGGATTGCAGGCCAGGGGGAAAGCTGCAAATATCTTTAGAGTATGTGCAGAGGGAGTACCGTCATGTCAAATCTGATGGACTACAAAGGGACTGGGTTACTGATGGATTGATCGCAAGGCCATTACCAAACAGGATTCGCCTGGGTTACTAGTTTTTTCCTTGCAGTTTCCTTTGAGGTATAATAATGGAACAAGGAAAGCAAAGACAAAAGAAAGAAAAGAAGAGGATTAATTAGGATCTACGGTCTTTTTGATCCGCTCTGAGAGCCTTGAACATGTAGGATAATTTATAGATTCTCACTTGCAAGATAGTTGATGAATTCAGAAAAAAAATGTGGCTGAAGTTTTCGCTAGCATAGAGTTAATTGAGCCAAAATTACTTGTGTTGTTGTATCGGGAGATAACTTACTTTTTGGCCTATTCCAATTGGCATGGGAAATTATATAATCATATAAAATAATTTTGTTGCTTGTGCCAATATTGCCTTTTTTCATTATCTGTTTGCTTAGTAATTTAAGTTATATAAAGAGTCAAGACACAGGATATCTAGATAACCTTTGATAGATGTGGAAAATTATTACCTTTGTGGTAATCTTATAATTCTTTTTAAAAAACTGAAACACTTTGATAAAATATTTTCTTATACCTATAATTTTTCTCATTGTTATTCGTAGATTATTTAATTGCATAATAGGTACTTATAGAATTAATTAAGATTTCGAACAATCTCTATTTATTGTTCCGTATGTGAATGCAGATTTGAGGGAGAGGGCTGAATATTTATATCTTCACAATTTTGAGGACTTAACAAGCATATGCGTACCTTCGATATTATCACTATTTATTACTACTAATTGCAGGGCCCAAACTTGGTAAAGCTTACAAGCTTTCTAATTCTTTTTATTCCATAAGTATACTACTTGTTGCTGCCACACGTACAGGAAGACATCAAGAAGTACTTAATTAAGCACAAGCAGCAGGCAAGCATGGCTCCTTCATTTCGCCGGTGCAGTAGTTGGCTTAGCCGCAGCATCACCCGTGATCTGCAATATTCCATTCCAATATCAGTGATGATTAATTAATTCCCCAACAAATAAAGCAGAGTTTCTAGTTTCAAATTTGAAGAACCTTCTTCTTCGTTTCCTGCAGCTTCTGCACCGCCTTTTTTGCGGCGGCTGCAGGCTGCGCAGACGCCTTCGCCTGCTGAACCTTGGCCGCCGGCGTCGTAACTTGCGGCTTATCTGCTTTCATCGAGGCCATTGTTTGCTTGAGATAATCAGTATCCAAGGATCTCTGTTGCCTGGAGTTCCGAGGGCAATCCAGCAGCCATTTATAGTCCTGGCAAAGCGGGGGAATCTGACGAAAGTTTTGCGTTGGAGGGCGTGGACAGGGATAGGGAGGGCAGCGGACGGCACAGGAAGAAGGATTTCGCCGAAGCAAAGAATCTGCTTTGGAGTCGTCGTTCTCAGCAGCGAGTGCAACTTGTTTTCAATCAACGCATTCCTCCTTCTGGACAACGCACCACGGAAGAGCCCCTACGGAAAGCACGCGGTGGCGGTGGCTCCGCCTCGCTTGGAAGCGACAGCAGTGCTTTCTGGCTAGCTTTTTGCGGGGCCCTGTTGAGCAGGACAGAAGATTCCGATGAGTAGTGGGGTGGTGGCAATGGGATGGGATGAGAATGAACGGAAAAAATTAGTTCTTTTAAGATTCGAAGGAGATGAAGAGAATTATTACACAAGTTGTCATTCGAGTGATTCTTGTTGCTGAGAGAGTTTTAAGTACTGCACAACAAAGAGAAGTAACAATCTCCAAAAAATAATTCCTCGGTTCTTTTAGTGGAAGATGCTAGATTCATGTGCTAAATGAATAAGAACAAAAGAGAAATTTATAGCCAAAAAATCGGTTTGCTTAAATTTCTCAATTCAATACAAAGATAAAAGAAATCCATCAATGAAGATTGATTCTTCAAGGATAAATCGACAATTAATGTTTATATAATCAAGATCAATAGTAAGTAGAATTGTGCTTAAGTGGATACACGAGAGTTGTTCATATTTCATAATATCAAATGAAGTTGAATGTATTTAACTAAGATTATTTTTTGAAAAAGAAAATTCAATTCAAGCGAAGGTGACAATTTCAAATAGGAGAAACGAAGGATTGAAGTATTGAGTTCAGAGGAGGTGAGCGTGCTACTTTAATAACATTTTGTCTTCGGAGTAACACTTTAAAATGATTTAACTTTAGAGTACAATACCAAGCATCAATTATGAAATAAAAAAATTCCGTAAATTTTTGTCCTCAAAGAAACTATTGAATTTTGGCTAGGCAATAGTGGGAACATAGGGATTCAACTAGAGACTCCCCTATGAGGGTTATTATATAGGCATAAGGTAAACTTCTTTTAATCTAATATATAATATTATCTTCTCTCATCTCATCCATATACCCATAAATAAATTAGTGCTCATATTAGCTTATATACCAATTAGTAGCATTGATTTTGCATTAACCTTTGGAGTGTAGATTGAGCTTGCTATTGAACCTCCTCATGTTCTTGCTTAGGTTATTAAAATCTAATGTGATAGAGCACTAAGCCTAACTTAAACATAGCACTTGAGCAATCAGATCTCGAATAGTAAGGTACTAAAGAGAAGGAAGTTGAGATACTAAAAGCTTGACTTGAGTAATTGAGATGTCATGACTCAAACGACTAAGAGCTAGAGTAACCTAAGCTCGATATGATCAAAAATCCAAAATGATCACTAGCCTTGTCTAAATGAAATTTTACAATTGGAGATGGATCAAATGCTCAAAATTAGCTATGAAGCAATATTCGAACTAACTAGCATTAGTAAAGCATCATGTAAATCGTTGAAAGCCATATTTTAAAATTATATAAATTTTAAAAATAAAAATTGTACTTCCCTAAGACCTTGATTCCTTAGGTAGATTCTACAGCGGATGGAAGGGAAAATGATATTTTCCCTCATTTCTTTCAACGAATGAAAAGTAACGAAAAAAAAAACGAGAGAAAAATTCACTCACTTCCACCGTTTTTGGTTTCGCTCGAACCGGGCAAAAAACACGTTTGCAAGCATTGAGGGGAAAAAAACAAAAGGTTACTTCGCTTCTCTCCCCGTCCCCCCGCCCTTGCTGCGTGCAACGTGAGCTCGCCTCGTACGAGACCGGATGATGACCCTCACCGCGAACCCGCCCTCGCCGTGAACCCGCACAAGGACCCTCGCCGCGAACCTACCCTCGATGCGAGCTCCGTCGTGAACCGTGAACCCGCCCTCGCGTCTTCGCCCTCATCGTGTGCGACGCGAGCTTGCCTCGCACGAGGCCGGACGAGGACCCTCGCCGTGAATTCGCACGAGGACCCTCACCACGAACCTGCCCTTGCCATGAGCTTCGCCATGAACCGTGAACCCACCCTCGCGTCTTCCCCCTCGCCACGAGCTCCGCCTCGCCATCATCAAAGCCCTGAAGGAGATACTGCCGGCGTCGTGAACTCCTCGTTGCAAGCTCCGCTCACCCACCATGTGAGGTCACTGCTCACAATGGCGAGGACTAGCAGAGGCAAGCTCAACAACGAGGAGAAGCGGCAGTGATCTCTCCCGCGTCTGACAAGGAGAAGTGGTGGTGAGCTCGGCAACAAGCTCCCCCCAATTCAAGATGAAATAGCCAAATATTTTTTTTTTCTTTTCACGTGTTATAATTTTCCTCCGTCTCTTTCTCTTTTTCACTACCCTCTTTTTTTTATCGTGCTCTTCATCCACTATAAGAAATAGAGCCTAAGTACTCTCTTCTTATTTTTATTTTTATTGACATGACTATCTAGATTGTGAGGTTTGATAGGGTTAAGTTGAATACTTTTATTATTATATTCAAATATATGTCTTTTTTTTAAAACAAATATATATGTCTTTCACTCCTATAGTTATCGATATAGATCATAAATAAACACTAGGCGAAAAGGATATCGATCTAGATTATTTATAAAGATGAATATATAGAATTAGATTTGCTTATTTCATCTAAATGGAAGAAATTCTAGAACTTATGTTCACTCTGCTCCAACATATCTACAATAGGAAGGTCCAATTTGATGTCTCAAATTAAATGGTGCATGTGTATGTGGAAAATACACAATCGAGTTTTGGTTCATCAGTTAGTACACCAGGAAATTTGCTTTAAGATTGGTGCTTTTAGATCCGCGTGCCTAAAAATCCTAGAGAGGGTACATTTTTCGCCTTAGAAATCGAACAAATCAAAAAAACAAACGCACCCGGAATTCTCGCGCTGAGACTGTGGGCGGCGGGTCGACAGAGAGTCGCGCAAGTAAGCGGGAAGGCAAGGCGACGAGCGACGCGGACGGAGGGCGAAGAGCTGGGCGAGTACGGGCGAAGCGAGATCTGCTCTGGAGGCGCGTGTGCGTTAGTCAATTAGCTCCTCTTCTCCTCACCTCTAACCAGCCGCTCGTCGGTCGGAGGACCGCCATGGGGAGACCCCCCCACGGAGGAGGCCCCGTCTTCCGCTTCAACCAGAACGAGGTATTTGAACGCGACGTTGCGACCCCCTTCCGTTGCCAACGCCTCATGTTTCCCTCCTTTGCTTTGTCTACCTTGTGGCGATACCGGTTTAGGGTTTCGTTTTTCGTTCCCGCGACTCGGTTAAGCTCTATCCTGAATCGTGTTTAACTACTCGTTTTATTCATTTGGTACTTTTAATTGGGAGTTATCCATGACGAGACTTCATGCAGGAAAAACAAATAGGAAAAAATGTTTTTGGATGGAAACTATCATTAGAATTTGAGATTGTCATCACATTCTTCTTTTTTAGTGCATCATTATTGAGTCGATCACTTGACCCTCCGATTCAGATGTTAGGAAGTCATGACATTCCTATGATAGTCAGCCTCATTTGAGTAGTATAATCTAATGATATGTAACATCTGTCAATTTAATATGCTGAATCCATAGGTTATTCATTCTATGGCGATACTTTTCTTTCTTTTGTCTAATTTTCTTAAGAAATTGACAATAGAAAGATTTGTAATTAAAGTTACGATCAGTTTATCTAGTCAATCTAGAAATATCTCGAAACATATGGTTACTTTCTCTGGTGACATCACCATCGCAGCAATTTAATTGCTGAATTACTTTCCGGAACATGTCAGGCTTCCCTTTATTGCCCGCTCCTTAACTCCTCCAAGACTGCACAATAAGCCTCTCACTCAAATTTGATTCCAATATTTGAAAAATCCATCTAATAATTAGCCACAAAATTTCACCCAATCCAAGATGTGAAGTTGTGAACTAAAAAAAATTGGATAAAACCTTGCTAATGTCATACAGATTGAACTTGATAGGCATAAAGAAATTATCAGCTCACTTGACCACTTGATTGCCCTTCATAGATATTCTATACAGGAGTAACTCTAATATCCAAAAAAAAAAAAATACAAAATAATATTTTACTAGTAATTACTAGTTCCTTCAGGAGCACACTGTTTATGTAGGATGGCTACTTGGAGTTGATTCTTTGTGATGTTGGATACCTTCTTAATTTTTGGTATAATGCAACTCTCCCAAATGGGCTTATCTTCATACCAGAGCACTGCACGTGTACAATAAATCTCTGACAAACTATACTGTATCATTATGATCCCTCAAAGTGTACTTTGTTCAGCATGCCCCACTTCAAAAACAATAACATATGATGCTGTTTCAAATTCTTTATCACACACTTGAAGGAACAACGGTTTAGGACCATTATGTTTGCTGTTGTTATGTGAGTTTCACAAGGACAAGAGGTCATTTCAATAATGGTTGAATGCTTCAGATTTAATGTGATTAGTGTTGCTTCCCTGAAGCTAACCCTCGTCTAATCTTCTTCCATCCAATTAAAGATCTTGATGCTGAACTTGTTTTCACAAAAAGACCAAATTTGAGAAGGAAAATATCACTGGATAGTACATAACGAATGCATTCAATCTGATCACTACCCAATGAACATATCATTGGTGAGTCAATTCCACTGCAGTCTGGTGGTGTATCGGATGTTGCAATGTCCTACGCTCTTCCATTTAATGCCTACAATGTCTTATGCTTATTGATTTCACTGAGGTCCAGTAATTGGCGCAATGAAATAAATTGATAAGCTGACTAGGCACTTGTCAAATCAATTCCTATAGTAAGTGTGATAAATCCTGGAAATATTCTTAGTAGAATTGGGATAAATAAGAAATCTAACATGCCTTTGTTTTGTACCACAACCTACATACGAGGATTCCACACAGCCAATTTTACATGCCCGAAATATAGTTCCAGGACACTGCCAATGAGGCAATGATCCTAGTGAAACCAGTACTGTGCTTATCAGTAGGGTAAGTAATAATTTCCAGGAGAAGCGACATTCTTAAAGGAATTGTGATTTCATACTTTAAAATTGCCATGCCTGATTTTAACCATCTTATCCCATATATTCCCATTGCCCTTAAGATAATACTGGATCCTATTGACTATAAGAGCATGCTTAAATAAGTACAATCTGAAAGAATGTTAAGATATATCCAGGGCACATTTCAAGATGGAAGGAACTTACTGGAAGAATGGAGAATCAAGAGAGACAGTTGTAGAGTTATTTATCAGAGTAACACGATAGCCTGAGAAACATATTACTTTCAGACACTAAGTTAGCTTGGTTTTGTCCATCCATGCAGATTATCATGAGCTGCTGCAGGAGCAATCCAAGCTTCTAGGTATTTAGTATGACATTGCTATTACCTTACACTTCCATCCGAAATATGAAATGCAAACTGTCTGATCTCCCTTGAAGTTTGATTAAGAGTTAAGAGGGCATATCTATTTTTTTTTCAAGTTGATCTTTTCATTGCAAGATTTCTCATACTGCATAATTTGTTGATGATATTGCAAATTCTCATGTTTTGTTGATGATATCACAAATTCTCATGTTGTATCTGACCAAGTGAGATTGGTTCAATTCACTCGGTGTACCATGCATTGGGTGATAGTTTAGAGCAGGTTTAAAATAATGGTCTATACCAATAGTACTGACATATGGTACTATCGGTATCATATCTATTATACATATACGATATATAGGTCCTGGGCTGTGCGAATTGGTTTTTTAATCGATGGTTGAGAGAACAACTTGATTAATGGTAGCAGAGAATAGTTAAACAAAGAGAAAGTAGCAAACAATATCGTTAACTAGATTAGGAGTAGTAGAAAATTTAATTCTTAATGTCTAAAGCCACAATTTAACATTATTTCTTTATCTGCCAGTTGAATTGTTTTTTTATGTTTTTCTAGCCTTCCAGGATGTTTGGAACAGATTTATGATATTAAGGGTAGTAACTTGTCATTTTAACATACTTATCTAGTAATATATTATTACAATCTGCTGGATAATTGAAGGTGGTGGAAATGGAAGCGTGCTTGCAAGAAATAAATAACGCAATACCTCCTCGAGAGATAATATGTGCGCTTGCAGACAAATTTAGGTATGCTTCTTTGTCAAATTGTTTAGCTTTCACAACGTATTTATTTGATACTGTCTCTGCTTTAAGTGCATCCCCTGAACGAGCTGGGAAGATTGCCGTGCAAGCAAAGCAGGTTAATTTATTGACAATTCTGTTGAGCATATCACCCCTGTGAAACTTCTGTTAATCAAAGAGATTTTATAGGTATGGAACTGGTTCCAGAATAGGAGATATGCACAAAGAGCAAAATTGGGCAAGCCATCAGGGAAGCTAAGTGTCTTGCCTATGCCTCGCGATGAATCCATCCCATTAACAAATGTGTCTGCTCCAGTTCCTGCTCCAACAGGTGATTCTCTTTTATCTCATTTTTATTTCTGTAGGAGTTTTTTTTTGTCTTGTTAACAAGCTGATATCAATTTCATGGATAGTTTGGTGAAGTTTTCAATTCATCTTAAGAAGTTTTGTGTAGAATTGTTCTTCTTAGATTTTGGTGGTAGTTTTTTGATGATTGGATATTCGTCATCATTTTTCACATAATGTGTTTCTACTTTTTTTAAAAAATAAAATTCAGATTATATGTTTAAAATCTCTCTATATTTTATATGGAAAAAATCGTATGAAGACCAAAAAGTAATAATTTATAACTATTTGAATCTTTGTAGTACCTTCTCATTATTATGTTTGCGGCTAATTAATTAACTATTTATTTTTAACATTTCTATTAATTTCATATCTAGGACGGACTTCTGCAGATAATGCCATGGTAGAATTTGAAGCAAAGTCCGCTAGGGATGGAGCATGGTAAGAAATTTTGTCGGTTGAGAATTTTCTGCTACATGTGGACATTGATGAAACTTTGTTGTTCTTCGCTTGTGTATATTGATTTCTCCTAGTTTTCTTTTGGAATGTAATGGAGCACAAATGTGACTTGCTAGTTATTTTTAATTGTTGATTTGTGAATAATTTTGTTCTTTTCTCTCTCTCTCTCTTTTTTTTCTAACAAGCGTTCTCACATTTGACTAATCTTTTGGGTTTACTATTCTCTATTTAGAAGTTTATTGGGCCAGGGAGTGCTGGGGTGCTTTTTATTTAATTGTGTTAAGCTTATCTTGGAAAAGTTCCAAGCGGAAACAGTTAGGTGTAGCCAACCTGTTTAGTTGCTTTGGATCTTTTTATCCTTTTATGGTGGTTGGTACTGGTGGGTACCATTATTTATATATACATATAAACTTAATTAACCGATACTAACTATGTAAGGATCAGTATGTACCGCCCATACCGGGCGGGTATAGAATGAGTTTTCATTCCTTGGAGGTTACTTCGTATAATCTCTTTTCATGGTATAGAAAAACATTCTTGATGTCTTGTTGATATAATTGCTAGTGCTAGTTGACTGCAAGCGGTAGGAGCGCTCAAAACTCAGGCAACAAGCAAAAAGGTATTGATGAAATCTATACCATATGTTTGAGTATATCCTTTTGCAATAAGTCTTGTTTTATACTTGTCAATTGAGCCATTTGAGTTATGTTTGCTGGTATACACCCATCGATAGGAAGTAACTTGAATGCCTTTGGAAGAGGAACCAAACTCCAAATTGACATGATTGAAGAGTATTCATTTCTTCATCCATTGCTACCTTCTAAGGTGATAGATGTGGTATGGAACAAAATTAGAGATGGGACATGAGGCAGTGCAATGGCTTGCCCTTGTGGAGTGCAATGGGTGAATCATCTGATGGGAGCGGGGGCCTTAGCAACAGTGGCTATGTGAACAGAGGAGGGACCCGTGGTTGCTGGTTGTACACCTATAATGGTGAGAAGGGGTATATGAGGTCACTACAATGTCATTAGTTGGGACCATGGAGGTTGATCAATAAGCGCTTAGACATATCAAATCCTTGAAAGAAATAGGGATTTGACTCTTGAAAAGTAACATCAACGTTAACAAAGGAATGACGATGAGTTTGATCAAAGTATATATATCTTTTTTAGGTTCGTGAGTATCCGAGAAATATATATCAAACTGTGGTTTATCTGACCCACGACCTAACACATGAACATAACATAAGCACCTAAAAACATGGGGATGAGAGGAAGGGAAGTTTGAGAGGGAAACAAGAGCGAGAAAGGAACTACCTATCAAGATTTGGTAGGGGTTTACAATTAATAAGATATACAACATGGACCACAATATCACCCCATAATATCTTGGTAACTTGCATATTAAATAGTAATTTACAAGCAACATCAAGGATGTGGTGATTTTTTATTTGGCTATATTATTATGCGCAAATGTATATGGGCACATGTTGTTTGATGAATAATACCATGAAACTGACATAGAAAATTAAATTGACATAACAAATTAAATTGGGAACTACTATTCAACAACATTACTTGGTAGAGCTAAACTAATTTTGTGTTTCATAAGTTTCTGAATGCAGTAAAAAGTTTAGACTGAGCTTTTAACAAAAAAAAATCCAACACATCCTAGAGTAGTCATCGATGAATGTAACAAAGTATCATAGACCCTCTTTACCAGAAATGGGGCTAGGTCTCCAAACATATGAATGAATAGAAAAAAAGGACTCAGAACTTCTATTTCTTTAGCATGACGGAAATGAACTACTATGATGTTTATGATAAGTATCACACGAAGCCAACCCGGGATGAAAGAGACAAAAATTGCTAACTTCAGTCGGCGGAGGGGTGGCCAAGATGTCAATACCATTGGTACAATGTGGAGCTGATGGAGGTGCAGGCTCATTTAGAGGATAAAGATGTATAGAAGGGGTATATGCCCTAGGTCCCCCACCGATTGTCGCCTTGTCTCCAGTTCCTGAAATAAGCAATATGTAGTGAGGAAGGTTTCAATGCAACTAAATGCACAAATAAAAAGGAAATTATCTAACAATTTAAGAATATAAAACACATCTATTAAAATGATAGAGGGTGTAAGAGCAATAGAACAATGCCAATAACATGAATAAGTGATCTATAGGCTATAGAAATTGGAGGATATGAACTAGTGATCCATAGGCTATAGAAATTGGAGGATAATTATACGGGAGATGCAATGATGAAAATAAGTGTTGGTTACCTATCACATGAGATGATGTAGTGGAGGCGCCGATGTAGCTGCAACAGTCTTGTATTTCAGAAGCTTTCATAGTCTAAGGTAGACATAGTCCCTGTGCATTTTAGTGCAATCCTAACATGAGGAGGAGCTAACTCGGATGAGGACAAAGAATTAACCATAACCTTGGCATGAGGGGACTTCCCCAAACTTTTGCCTAGAGGGGTGATTGATTCAACTACAATGATAGCATAGGGGGAATCCTAAGCTACATCTTCTTTCCCTGCTTGGACCAGAGCTTTGTCCGTGGGTGCCACATCGACACCCACATAAACCTAGAAAATGCATTACGAACATTGGGTACGGTTGGATCAACCAATAATTGTGAGCACACAATGACAAATTGGATGTTTAAACTAGATAGAAATTTAGCCACCCTAAAGTTATGTCATTGTTGGACCAAAATGGATATATTAGTGGTTAACGTTTGATATTGGTCCAATTCATCTCATTTGGCCTTTAGAAGAGTGTAATTTGTAGGGTTTGATCTTCTTGTTTTTAAGAAGATATCTTTAAATAGCTTGTGGATATGATAGATGTTTTGCTAAGGTGCATTTGCAATGTAAGAACATCCCATATAACATTGGCAAACATAACAATAGAGGCCCATATTGGGCTCCATTCTATTGATCAATATCATGAGAACCGATAGGTCGGCGTCATGTCATGACTCATATAAAGAGTCCTCATATGGCGGTGTCATTGGCATATGATGGACCTTACAAATTGGTCCTAGAAAGATTGATCCTAGAAAGATTTTGATTGACTGGACTATAGGAGATAATTGATACCATTAAGCTTCACAATAGATTGTAGGGTTAATTTTTAGCTCTCTTAGGTGTGTGTTGAGTCCATATCAAGATCTATGTGCAAAATGTTCTTTTGCCTATATTAGAGGTTGATCCTCTTTTTACTAGACAAGAAAGTTGTCTTCTTTGTTTTTTTAAGACAGGGCATCACAACAGTAAATGATGAAGTGTGATTGAGCAATTGATATAGTGTTGATAGGTGGGTGAGTTTTTAGTTCCATCCTCTAGAGTTGATGAGATGATGATCAAACAATGTGAGAGGGTCCTGAGATAAGGGAAGTAAAACACATGTTGGAACGAATAGCAATGAGGAACCATGCGGAAGCAATGCGAAAATTGCTGTGAATTCGTTCGGGGCAACACAGAAAAAGAAAGAACCTAATCTACAATAATATAACTCACTAACCTCTTAGTGAGCAAGCGATTTTAAGCATAGCACGCATGAGAGTAGCTAGCTATGTGGCGTTTCAGCTCGCGCGCCTATAAACCTCTTGTCGCCAAAGAACAAGAGATCTCCACATCTCCGGCGTACAGAAGTCCGTGGGTGAAGTGAAAGCCAAGTCGTAAATGGGAAGGCAAGATCACAAGGAGATTTCAAAATAGGCGAACCTGACGTACCAAGGTACAATTTTCTTCTTAGAACCGGAATATGAGTACAACCGAGGAAGGGAAAGTGTCGGACCTCTAAGAGGATTGTACTGTTGTCTACACACTCGCCTCTCTGCAGTGAGCTTCTGTCACACAAGCAAGCTGAAGGAAAAACTAAATTCCAACTCCCTTTTATAGATTAAGGAAGGAAATATCACACTTTACAGATGTCTACCTACCCTAACAAATTAAAAGTAGTCAAGATGCTAGTGACACACATCCTACCAACTAAATCGCCAAAGATGGAAGAAACTAGAGCTGGGCAAATGGACTTGGGCCTTCGTGGGCGGCTAATGGGCCATCAAACCAACTCGGAGTATGCGGCGACGAAACAACAAAATATGCTAATAGTGGGCTGGTTCATCACTATTCTGGTTTGCTCTTCGGCCATGTTGGCTAACTTTTTATGATAGTGATCTTGGACCGGGTCTTTGGGCTATCGTGACGTCAAGCACATGGGTCAAAGGATCTCTTTTTGGGTGGACGATGGGCTGATGAAGCCCACATAGCGATCCGGAGGTTGGCTTGTGCATTGCGATTGTGTAGTGTGGTTGTGTTGGGCTCTTTTGACTTTCGTGGGGCGACTAGGGCTGGTCCCGATGGATGTCGTTGTCAACCTAGAGTATTGAGTAATTTCTGGAGTTCCGAATGCGTCATGGCTTGGCTATGAATCTCATCACGACTGTGCTAGGGTTTGTGTCTAGGTGCTGCGCTTTCATCCGTCACGACTGAGCCCTTGACTGCCTAGCGATGACCATGTTGGTCTCGGCTAAAAATTTTCTGGGCTAAACTTTGGTATGGAATTTTGTCACCCTCAGCATCTCAACCTTCTCCTATGAAACTAGGAGGATGGAGCAATGTGCAATAGAGCCTCCTCCACAGATAACTAAAACTTGGGAGAGAAAGCGAGAACAATGAACTAAAGCCGGTGAGAGGAGGCGTTGGCGAGTTGTTAGAAAGAGAGCGACTAATGAGCCACCTCCACGAACTGTCTCATGACCAAGAGGTGTTCGCGCAATGCCACGTCCACTTGAAAGATTAGTAAGGACACCGAGAGATAGGGTTGTTGAGAAACGAGTAATATAGCAGGTTGAAGGAGCTTTAGTCACTGCTAAGAACTGAGTTGGCTTTGTGAAGAAGAGAAGTGAAAATTACATGACTCTGACTAGAGTAGTAATGGCCGTGGGTAAAAACCATTAAATATTTTTTAGCTCTCACTCAAGTTATCAGGACTCATGGTTAAAATGATACCTTAAAAGAGGGACCTCTTACTCAAGTTAAGCCTTAGGAAAACAAGTTAATAGATGAGAAAACTATAAAATCTAGGCCCCATCGTGAAAGAGTTTGCTCTTATTTTAATATCGTGGAGTCTTCCTAATTGAAAATTTTAACCGTATAACCCTCATGATAGCTTCCTTCCTTTGAAAAGCCTACTTTTGCCAAAGCCTTCTTATATTATCATCTTTGATTTGTCAGATTTTTACCCAAAAACGGTACATGTTTGTCTTCAACCTCTATTCTACAAGTCAGAAAGAGCCTTCAGCTGAAAATCCGGGTAGTGATTGAGAGTTCTATCTTTGATTAATCCATTTGTTTCTTCTAAGTTAGGCGTTTACTTACATTTTTCAACCGTCGGGATATATAGCCTCTTAGAAAGAAAAGTTATCTCTAGAACGTGTTTACAACCATAACATTTTATGGACTCGGGTTCTCTAGATTACATGCAGTTATTAAGTCTGCACTTCCTCTCTTTTCTTCTACAATGATTATGCCTGGAGACTGTATCAAAGCTAACATTATTAGTTTTCCTAAAGTTCATTGATTCATGTGATTTTTTTTTTTTTGCGTTATTCAAGCTACTCTAATTCAGTTTATGTGGTCAACATCAACGTTTTAACCAATTTTGCTTAATAAGATGACTCTCGAACTGTAGAAGTTGGATAGATAAAATGGCATGACTTGTCAGAAAGGTGTATATTCACGATTTAATATTATTTATTATAGGGAAACGAAATAATTTGAATTTGAAGAAACAAAAATAACTACTTTGTGGTTGGGAAGGAAGGTTATTTGGTTAACATTTCCATGGCTTAAATAATTAGGAATTTGCTGTAACTTTATGATCATGTATGTCAATCTACTGTTGGATTGCAGTATATAGAATTTGACAGGATATCAGTGAAAAATAATAATGCAAATTCATGCTCTTCGTACTCGTTCTTCTAGTAGAAGACTAGAAGAACTTGCAGAGGTAAAGAGTTAATAGGGCGAGACGATAAAGAAGAGCAAAAGATCATTTGTTTCTTCTAAGTTAGGCGTTTACTTACATTTTCAACCGTCGGGATATATAGCCTCTTAGAAAGAAAAGTTACCTCTGGAACCTGTTTACAAACATAACATTTCATGGACTCGGTTTCTCTAGATTGCATGCAGTTATTAAGTCTGCAGTTCCTCTCTTTTCTTCTGCAATGATTATGCCTGGAGACTGTATAAAAGCTAACAACATTAGTTTTCCTAAAGCTTATTGATTCATGTGATTTTTTTTTTTTGCGTTATTCAAGTTACTCTAATTCAGTTTATGTGGTCAATATCAACGTTTTAACCTATTTTTCTTAATAAGATGACTCTCGAACGGTAGAAGTTGGATAGATAAAATGACATGACTTGTTAGATGAGGTGTATATTCACTCTTTAATATTATTTATTATAGGGAAACGAAATGATTTGAATTTGAAGGAACAAAAATAACTACTTTGAGGTTGGGAAGGAAGGTTATTTGGTTAACATTTCCATGGCTTAAATAATAAGGAATTTACTGTAACTTTATGATTATATATGTCAATCTACTGTTGGATTGCTGTTATATCGAATTTGACAAGATATTGTGAAAAGTAACAATGCAAATTCATGCTCTTCATACTCGTTCTTCTAGAAACTTGCAGAGGTAAAGAGTTAATAGGGCAAGACGACCCGGCCTCTCTTTAACTGAGAGGTTCTTGAAAAGGGGTTCTGATAGTAGCTAGTTCTATGTTATTGGGGAGTACTCATTTGACTTCTAGAAGGTCAAAATTTATGTGTTTTGAGCTTAGAGTAGGCTTCTATCTGCAGGGTTCCTCAGTTTTGCATCTTCATTGATTACGTGCACTTGCTTGCTGCTTTGGCCAATAACCAGCATGTAAAGGTTGCAAAAGTATAATACCAAAGGCTGGAATTTTACTTCTTTTTTTTTTCCAAGTGATAGTGTTTTGGCTTGGAAAGCTAATTTGGCTCATAATTGGAAATCCCATGTAAATATAGAAATGGACTATTGATATAGGTATCGATCCATACCACTCAGCATGGTTTTAAATACTAGTCCTTGGTATTCTTACTAATTGGTATCACCCCTGTATACTGGGATCAACCATGTTCCAATATATGGTGGGATTAGTACAAACTAACCATATTGTATACTTGGTATAGACTGGTTTGGATTGGTCTTTTAAACCATGCCACCCGGTGTATATATATATATATACTATGTATTGGACCATATGAGTTCAATCTAATATCTTGGTATTTTAAACCTTGAAATGGATAACTCTATCTTGCTTGATACAACATCATTTATTACAAATTTACAATTTTCTTGTAAAATACAGAATATCTACTTTATCATAACTATAGTATATTGCTGGTGCATGATGGGTACTGTTTGTTGGTTTGCTGAATGGCATGGATATTCTTCTTCCATCAATTTTTTTTTTCAGAAAAGAAAGTTCAGTTGGACACTTTCTCTTGAAATAAAATGGTACAATACTACTTGATGTATGGCAGTCAATTTCATCTTACTTTTGGTAGCAAAAGTGTAACTTTCATCTGAGTTTATATAGGATCTAATCATGATTTCATATGCAGGTATGACGTTTCAGCTTTTCTTTCACATAGAATGTTTGAAACTGGTGATCCGGTAATGTCACTTTGTTCCATATTTAAACTTCATTGACATTTCTGTGTTGAAATCACTAATATTCACTTTGATATTTTGCATTTTATGGCAAACTACATCTTAGAAATTCTAATTACTTGCTGTCTGTCTTATGTTGGACAAATTTGGCACGTAGAGATTTCCATGTATCCAAAGAGTGAATTTTTTTACGTTGTTAACAATTTTTGCTCATTTTTTCTAGGAAGTCCGAATTCGATTTTCTGGATTTGGGGTGGAAGAGGACGAGTGGATTAATGTACGCAGATGTGTGAGGCAGAGATCCCTTCCATGCGAAGCAGCTGAATGTGTTGCTGTACTTCCAGGAGACCTCATCCTTTGTTTTCAGGTACTGTTGGTTTTCTAAATTTAGCTTCGCTGTGGGATCTCCATCTGGTTAGTTAACACACTTTAATAGTTAGCTAGGATATATCTTGAATAGAAGAACCTTCGTTGTGAAATTTCCTTGATTTAAGTTTTTCAGTTCTGTCATGCTTTCTCATGTATCATATTCTTTAAATTGTTGTTATTTATATTAGTGACGAAACCTTCATCTTTTTAGTACTTTTCAACTGATGCTTACAACACCACTCCAAATGTCAGATTGTGAAAGGATTTAGTTCTTTGTAACTTTGTGAATTTATTCAAGGGTTCGACTGTTTGAGGACTCGTATGTTGTCTCTTGCAATCTAGGTGTTGGTGTGAAACTTACTGAAGCATAACCAAATATGAAATGTTTGATTTGAAATTTTATGAAATTTGGAAGAGACTAATTATACGCTTTTAATTCTGTTAGATGTGAGCATTCTCATGTGGATTTTACAGGAAGGTAAGGAACAGGCTCTTTATTTTGATGCCCATGTTCTTGATGTACAAAGACGGAGACATGATGTGCGTGGATGCCGATGTAGATTTCTTGTTCGCTATGACCATGATCAATCCGAGGTAACATTTTAATATTTTTTCATAAAATTGATCTTTTTGAGGAATGAGATGACATATAATAATAAAAAATATTTGTATTGATGAACTTGTGCACTGTCCAACGTTGAGTTGTACAATGAGTAAGTGGCATATGTGGCTGAATTACTGCAAGTTTGAATAAAATTATCTGTGAAGAGGATCGCATGGAAAGACAGTTGATAGATTTCAGGATAGCTGCAATATTTTTGCCACTATTGATTAACTCTTCTCATTCTAGCGTTTTATATATTGCTTCATTTTGGTCATTCAAAGTTGTGAAGCAATCTGTGTCCATTATCTCAAAAAATGATGCACGAGTGAATTTTTTTATTATTTTCCATTATATTTTAATATTTTTTTACAGTAGTTTACTGTCTGTTATATTTAGCTGATGAGAAATATTAGTTGCAATTCGCTTCATCAAGCCTGATTGCCAGTTACTCTTGCCTTGGATGCATACACCAATGTGTTTCTTCTCTGTTCATAGGAGATAGTGCCCCTGCGAAAAGTATGCAGGCGTCCCGAAACTGACTATAGAATGCAGATACTGCAAGCTTCAAAAATGACCGGGCATGGTGATCTTCAGGCCACTGCGAGAGATCTTATTCAATCGACTTCAAAGGATTTGCCTTCACAAAGGACTCGGAAACAGCGGAAACTGATGGATGTCAACACCGACGAGGTGACAACAGTTTCCCTTCCTCACGCAAAAGATTCTACTGGTACGCAGGGTGACAATCCAGCGGCAGGAATTGAGAATAGTAGCAGCACTCCTTTAGATGTGATGGAGGATGCTGCAGTGGATACGAATAGAGTCGGGCCTCAGCAAGAGGGAAACACTTAGTTTTGCATTTGTTCTTGTATGATTATAGCCTCGATCTAGGTGAGATGAAAATCTACTGTTGTATTGCGTGGCTGGGTTATGTTTTGTCCTAGATGTAACTCGACGGGAAGTTTTAATTGGGTGGTTAATTCATATTTTGGTTCCGGTTTCGATCAGGCAAAGTATTTGGAAACATGTTTTTTGATCACCGCTCAAATCAATGTAGTTATCATGATTGTCAAAATTAAAGATGAAAAAGAGTATACGGTTCCGTTCCAGAATGATTAATTTTAATTGAAAGGCCTACTTACGGTTGCTCGCATATTTTCGAAATTATAGGGAAACATGCTGTTCAATAATAAGTTAAACTATACATTAATTTACATATACTGGCGATGCTCATCCAGCAATCTTTTAGCATATTGAGTGTGTATATATATATATATATATATAAAGCAACGCAAATGCGTGTGATGAGATTATTCTGATGAGTTAATGGGTTGAAGTGCTTAACCAATAAAAGACATTATTCAGACGGAGTAATTGCTAAACCACTAATTTGACGAAACACGCAACTTAAATTTTTTTTTGACTCCTAGTACATGTTTCTTCTGTGGCATTCCAAATAAATTAATAGAAGTGGACAGACAAAAAAGAGATCCAAATTTCCAGGTCAACATGTTTGCTTGTCATTGAATAAATATTTTTTACGTCCGCCACCATCTTTATTCGACTTTGATTCTTCAAAGCATCAACTCATAAAAATACAGTAAAAGCTAATTGGGTAAACATCCAACTAGCACTACGAACAAAGAAAGAGAAAAAGGGCTAACTGTGGATTGACTATGCGGGCAAATTAACAATCCCCCGTCAGCACAATCACATTTTATATCGACACAATGTATCCACGCCAAGGTTGACTCACTCGACAAAAAGACATGCCCATAGTATACACAACGTAGTAATCAAATGGTAAATACTGAAAAATTACAAACTTTTTTAACAAATTATAAACATGTATAGAATTATCCAACAAAGAACTTTCAAATACAAAAAAAATGTTCGATTAATATACATAATGTTACATATCAAATATATGGCTACAAATTATAACATGTCAGCATATGATCGCTGATATAATTTCTTTGTTATTTTGCATCAAAATTTGACCAACATTGCTGCAGAATTGTCGAACTTCGCTATCAAAAGCAATAAGCAGCAACCAAGCACCCTCTTTTAGGTTTGTTCCACCGAAGGTGGCTATTGTTGACCCAGTCGTTCCTGAATAACAGCAAATGATGTAAAGGTAAATTCAAAGTATAGACATTTCATTTTTTGTAGAAGCAAGAAATCAGAAACTAAAGTGTAATCATTATTAAATCTCGTCATAGAAAATCATCATACGTCTATTTTCTATGATGAGTCAACATAAAAATAGCAAAAACATTTACAATTTTGAGTTTTTGGTTATATAGTTGTGCACGCTGTAGATTGTTATCCTTTCACTAATATATATTTCTTTGATTAGTCACCAAAACTTGGATCTTTAAGTTACAAAAGATATGCAATTATGAAGTAAATATCTAATGCAAACATCGAAATGCATCATTTTTATAATTTGAAATTCAACTGAGTGCGCTTGTACAAATATGCAGAGAAATTGTAAGTACAGGATGAGGGAGTATTCTTCGTTGGGAAATATAATCTCTATCAGATGATACACCCAGAGCTTAGAGGATACAGCCACAGCTTGGACTAGTATGCAAACCTACGATATATATGTGGTTTTATTATTATTTATAATATTGTACCACTAGTGCTAACCTATGTAGACTCATATCCATACACAGTACACATTCGGATGGTACCTACCTCAACGGCTATGGGATCTAGCTGTTGGGATCTAATTTTGTGAACATTCCAACGGCTACAAACAATCGTCTATGGGTGAGGGTTGATTTTTTTTTTCTCTATATAAACTCTAATTCTCTAATAATTCACTCAAATCTTTCTAAAACCATCTTAAAATTCCTCTTTCTCTCTTAATTTAATTAAGAAGCTATAAAACCTAAGAGCTTGAATATTGATCTCGCACGGTAATGTATTCATTACAATGTGCCCCCTAAGTTCAGCAACATCTAGATATCTAAATGTCTTAAACTGTTACAATAGATTCACAAAACCATTCGCGAAAACCTGGTGTCCTTTCACTTGGAGAAGAAATCGAGGAAGAGTTTGACTAACAAGAGGCCAATCTCCTTGATGCCATGGAGATAAAGATAGAGGCAGCTATTCGATTTTTGAGGGCTTATTATGCTTCAAGGACATCCAATTTGCCTCTATATAGTTCAATGAATTACCTCAATTTGAGATTAGTAGGGGTAGTAATAGTGATAGTCTTAGTGTCGCACCCATATCAGTCAGATATATATATATATATATATATATATATATATATATATATATATATATATATATATATATATATACACACACATGTGGACGTCCGCATGGAGGCCCTAGAACTCGTGTAGCTCTTGTAGGTGCACGATGCAGGATTGGGTCAACAAATTCATTAACCTAGCACCACTACTGTTATTGGCTCAAGGTATTTTCATTATAAGAAAAATAAGAAACTCAATTAAGTGATGCTTACATAAAGACAAATAAGTTTGTCACTAAGTAATTTCAAAATGATTTTACTTCATTTAGATTTCTCCTCAAGTGGCAGGCAAATTACTATTATGATGTCCAAGATTTGACAAACAATACTAGAAACTCAATCACCTATATCATATGAGTTTGTCGGATTGAATCCTAAAGTGGAAGAATATTAGAATACTCTTAGAAAGGTTAATAGAAAAGTGATACGCACATATCTTTAGATGCATCGGCCATGTATCATGATGAACATACATCCATCAACTTTTGAAGACCGTCACCAAAGAGATTTCCCACTTGTAACAAATAGAAGCAACTTTAAGAGAGCCGATAAAACAACTAAAGGTAATTATCCTCACATTAAGCTCCATGTACCACTTTGAAATAAGATGATTATCCTGGTGTTAACATCCATGTACCGTAAACAACTAGAAGCAGCTTGATGATGGATGGAAGGAAGATCAACAAGGTGAAAGGTGAGATACTACAACCTAAACCTACAAAATTTGCTACACATTTTATTACTTTGAAATATTTACTTTTGAAGAAGGTCAACAAGAACAACACGACTCTCCTTATTCAACTTCACAAGAGTATTACTAATTGGGATAAGTATTACTAATACATATATGGTGGTTGAATCCTCTATATAGACTGTCCTCAAGAAAAATAACATGGAAAAGAAGCCAATAATGAGGCAGGCGGCTTGACTCCATGCAGGCATAAGTATTACTAATACATGTATGGAGGCGGGTGCACACTGCACACGCGAGGCAGGTTGGTCTGTGCATACGCGGACAGAACATGCCACATGGTCCCTAGCGTTTTGGCTTCTTAGCTGCTGCCCATTCAATAAGAGACAAACGACATAGCTTCTTAGCTGCTGCCCATTTAATCAGAGACACAAACGACACGTAGCGAGGAATACTCAAATCAGTGATCATTGGACAAAGTTGCTTGCAGCACGTGAACTTTTGTCGTCTGCCGCTTCTGCTCAACGCTGGCTTCCCTCCATCCGTTAGTACCTTCTCTACTTGCACTGACCACAAACTTCCCCCTAGCCGCTAGTCCCTTCCCACCACTTCGTTTGGTCCATGTACTGGTCCGAGACGGACCAGTAAAAAGCAGCTGTACCATTTGGTGCATACTGGTTTTTTAAATGCTGGGCATAATACACTCAGGAAGCAAAAATTCTTTTCAACTCTTTTGAGATTAAATGCTTAGAAAGGTATACATAATACATCCAACACTAAAACAAAGGAAAGATGCCACAGTTGATTAGTAGGCTGATTAAGTATGACTACGATAAGATGAAATATATCGAACCTGAAGCATTTGCATCAACTTGGGATGCTGCTCTAAAAGCTGGCAAAGCTTATCCCGGTCACTCAACAAAGACTGTTGCACCATAACAAAAAGATTTCTCAATTGCAAAACCAAACATGAAGAAAACATAGAATATTACGTACTCCAATCTCTAAAAGGCGCCAAGACAAACCTGGATAGCTTCAGGAGAGGAAAAATATTGTTGTAATGTCATCCCTGAATCTTTTTGCTGCACAGAAGAATTATCACCTTGAGGATTTTGAGTAGGTTGTTGAGCTTGCTCACGCTTTGGTTGCATGGCTTGCAAAACAGGTTCCTGCTGCTGTGTTTGATAATAAAACTGTAGCTGGGGAACCTGAAGTTGCTGGGTAACCTGCAATGGATTAACCTGAACATGGATTGGATTTTGCTGAAATGGCATTGCCAGATCAGATAATGTTTGTGAGACTTGATTGGATGGTGCTGGCTGCTGCGTTGGACGTGGCAACTGCGGTTGTGGTGGTGGAAGCCGGGGCAGCACTGACTGCAAAGGCGACTGTGAACTTGAAAATGCTGGTGAAAAATTTGATGGGTTCTGAACATTTTGCAACGCTGGTGAGCTCAGAAATGTCCCAGGTACAGAAGCAGGCCGGTTGATAAACATTGATGGTGAAAACGGCGGTAATGAATAAGAGGTAAGGTTAGTTCCAGATGCTGATAAAACTCCAAAACTTGTGTTGCTTAGAGGAGTGGAAGTTGCGGAAGTTTGAGCTCCAATATTAGTTATCTGATTACTCATGGAGGCCTGCGTTGCAGAAGGTATAGTGGTTGACTGATTGACCGCAGCAGAAAATGGTGGTGGCATAGGCGGGAGAGGTGGAACTGGCCGTGCTGAGGTGCTGGAGGTGAACATGTCAGTATGCAGCCTACTGCCAGACATCATATTCCAAGGGAATTTGGAACTAGGACCAGGTTGAACATTTGAAAATGAACTATAACTAGTTGATGGCGCATTATCTGATTGAAGCTGCAACATAGAACAGCAATGAGGTGAATAAGAAGTGACTGCCAATAATGCAAATAAAAAAAACCTATGTAGTGTCTAAAGATTAATATTACATAATGTGGTTCTTATGTACAAACTATAAACACCTACATCGAAAGTTCTTGGAGGATATCCTGAAGGAACAGGAGGTTGCATATCCCTTGCACTGTTTACAAAAGGCAATGAGTGATTTTGAACTGGCTCAGCAGCCTGAGCTGATCCAGGAGGGGGCATTGGAGGCAAAGGTGGTTGGTTCATCTGAACCCTTAATTTATCATGTGAACCAGAAGATACAGAACCGTCTGCGCCCCTATGTGGGCTGCTGTTTTGATAAAGCGATGGAGGTAATAATTGGACAGCAGATGAAGCAGGGGATGAATTAAGGGTGTGTGATGTAAAACCCACAAGCTTTGTTGATGGATGACCAATAGAAACCCTCGATCCAGCATTAGGAGATATGTACTTTGATTCTTCAGATTGCTCACGTGAGGAATCGTCACCAACTGTGCCTGAAAAGTTTTCTGAAGAAGCATTTACTTCTTGAGGCACTCGAATCTTAGATCGTGATGTAAATTGTCTTAAAGCAATGCTTGTCTGTAAACTTCCATTTGTAGTTGCTGAAGGTGCGTCCAATGGAGAAAGCCGAGTAGTCTCTTCTGCATCACCTTCAGTATCTGCAGCAACCAAACTAGGTGAACTTTCTCCAATGACAACAGGAGGACACAAATTCTCATCTGGTTGAGGGAATGGTAGTTTGTCATCAGACTCGAACTCCTCATCAAAAATGATATTGATCTCTTGAAGATCATCATCAGGATCTGTCTTCATCTGTTGCTGTTTATCGAGCTTAGCAGAATAATTAGGATTGTCTTGTGATACATTCTTGAACTGTGATACATCTCCAGCAGTTGCTGTGAAACAATTTAGGCGCTCCTTTTGTCTTGCCATAAATTCATCCACGTGAATTGATGGAGGCCTTCCACTAGTAGATAACCCACGCTGGGATGAACTCACCATACTTGGGCCACTACTTGCACCATCATTGTTCCTCTCCCTAGCAACATAATCATCCACATGCATGGAAGGTGGCCTGCTAGTATTAGGCTTGCGCTGCCGAAAGGTGTCTCGCCTTGTGGGCCCAGAAGAAGCACTGGCAATACTCAATCCTCGAGAAAATGCACCTGATGCCACAGTTTCAGGCCCAAGACTATCACGTGCACGTTTGCTAGATCCCTCTGGTAAAGCCAGTTTTCTTCTAGCAGGCAGGGTTGGCATCATTTGCCTATCAAGAGAAGAATCAGGACACTCCCAAACAAATTTATCGGCAAATTCTCCAATAGATAAATCGTTACTGATTCCCATAGCATCTCGATTCAACTTCCAAAAGTCTGACAATGATAATGCAGCTTCATCATTCTCCGACATACCAGCCAAAGATGGCATCTTATGTGACGGTATATGAACATTATCACAGGGGATAGATGGGTTGTCATTGCAAACAGCGGCTTGGGGCTTACTTGATGGACTGGAAGGGCTTTGCAGTAAAATTAACATCGACTTTGCTGATTGCTTAAACTGCAGTTTAAAAGTATTTAGCAATATACCAAAGAAAAAAATAGAGAGAATACTAAACTATTATACTTGGTACAAGGCCGGGTTTCCAACCGATACAGCTGTAAAATCATCGTTAGCAATTATCTGCTCCAATTGTTCAATTATATCATACAAAATTTTCAACTGCTCATCTAAAGAAGCTTCAGCGTGATTTCCATCATGTGAAAGGCCAAAAAGGCATTTCAAAATTAGGAACCCATCCAACCTACGATAAATATGATCATGTGACTAATGGAACAATATGAAACCATATATATAAGTTGTATCCTCAGAAAGAACCAATAAAAGATCACCAAATTATCTAGACCTGTAGTAAGAGAAATTTCCTCCAAAACCGCAAGTATTTTAATCAAGATCTAGTAAATGTTGAATCGGCTTAAAATAAAGATAGCTTTCCAACAAAACCACTAATATTGTGATCAAGATCTAGTAAATGTTAAAAGCGAAGTAAAAGTATTGCAACTGAAAATACACCAAATAAGTGAACAGTCACTGAATTAAAAAAAAAAAAAATCTAAAAACGCTTAGTAAATGGTGATTTCAATTGGAAGGCAAGAACATAATAGTTTTTAAAACTCCAGTGAAAATGATCTTCGGAGTAGACTGTGGTGTATGACACCAAATAGGCAATAACCTCTCCCCAAATGGGACAATTAAATATTTAAGGTAATACCTCAAGATCTACTCAGAGTCTTCTAAATCATTCAATACAAGACAAGATTATTTTCTAGTTCAGATGACATCAATTTAATCCAATTGTTCAATTCACTGATCAAAGTTTAACCTTGAATGCAACATCCGGCATCAATGAAATACTGCAAGAAAGAGTTCCTTGATGGTTGGCAGAATCAGCGCAAGTGAAATTCTGATAGGATAAGCCTAGTTGCAGCAGTTAAATCATGACCAATCTATATCCAAAAACTTTCTTGACCCTAAAATAAAAAAAAAATCACTAGGAACTAAAATAATCAAAAATCAGCCAGCTGATTTTGATAAATATAACTATTTCCACAGCCAGGAAAGACAAAGAGGGAACCAAGAAGAACAGACAAATTGTGGTAGAATAACAAGAAAATACTACGAATCATGGTTTAAAAAATCAGTCCAGATGTTGTTCATTTATATTGATCCGAGCTAGGCGGTACTGACATGGCGACATGAATTGAACAATGCTAACACAGTACATGTCAGTGCCGCCTGGTTCCAATCCCAATAGCTAGGAATCTAGCCATTGGCCTTTTTTCAATAGCTAGAAAAAAAATCCCATTCCCTTAAAAGGGTATGAGGCTGATTTCTCCTTATATAGACTTTCATTCCATCATAATTCACTCAATTTCTCTATAATTTTTAAATTCTTAAAACTCGCTCTTTCTCAACTAATCTTGATTATCATTCTATAGCACTTAAAAATCAGAATATTGATCTCCGTGTGCATCATGCATGAAAAATGCCAAAGCATCGCCGCTATTGGTATTGCACTCATTGTAACAAGTAATGACATTATCAAAGGTGGAAGTGCCACCCAATTTATATCTTGACATCTCCAAGTGCTCAAATGTGCTCGAATGTGTATGTGATCCGAATAGTTGTCCACAAAAACCTAGAATCTTTTTGCATAGATAAGCAATATATAGTAGAGGAGCGCAACGAGTTCATCCAACACAAAGTAGGGCCTACCTCCTATGATCAACACTACAACTATAGAGATGATGCGATGAAAGCAACTATTCAAACTTCAAGTATGGCTTTGAGGATGTGGTTTGCTACATAACCTAAAGATGAAGGGCAACAATGGCAATTGTAGCAAAAAAAGGAGATGTGGTAGGATTGGCATCAAACAAGGTGAAGCACTAAGTACATGTAGAGGCATCGAAAGATATGCAACCGTATAGTGGACAATATGGCATTGGTGGCTTCTTTAGATTAGATTAACGAACTCTCATATTTAACACTACTAATATTGACCCGGTGATCTCATGCACAAACTCAAATAGATGATGCTTATAGGGTAACAAAGAAGCTTAATATTAGCTAAGTAATTTTAAAATGATTTTACTTCAACCAGATTCCTCCTCCCACAAGCAACACTTCTTTTTTATATGGTCACTAATCCACTTATGGGGCCAAGGTGAATGACCAAGCTCATCTATAATAAGATATTGATCCTCTTAGGCTAGCAACCAATCCATCATTAGGTCGGCATCATCCTGGAAAAATGAACTATGCAAAGGGTCTATTATAACATCTGACTCTCTCATTTTTCCCTTACGAAATCCAAAGTCTATATCACATGTAGTAAACATAAACTAATTTCTCAAGCCGGTATTACAATCAGTTTATGATCTTTTATATGAACTAATGGGAAGATAGGCCAATTTTGTTTGCGTCTCCATGATGATGCACATTATGAGAAGACGTGAATAACTATCTTTCATATGTTTAGAGCTTTAACCCAAAATTGCAAGCACAAGTAGATTTAAAAACATGAATCAAATATTAAAAAAATAAATAAAATAAATAAAGTTAAATACTTGGATTAATCTTCTATTGCAAATCCAATGCAATTGGATTTCCTCATTCATATCAAAGGGTCAAACCCAGAAATTTTACCGCATACACCATACAAGATTGTTGGTCATATCTTAATGAAAAAGTAGAAGACAACCATAAAGGTACTCTTTTTTGCCACAAGGCTCACAACAATTTCAACCGCTTAACCAAGGATTAAAAGGAAAGACATAATGAAGAATGCAACCCCACTATTATAAGTCACAAGAAAGAAAAAAACTCAAACACACACATTATTTGCTAAGCAAGAATATAGAGTTATCAAGATACATAAATGATTCATATGACATAAGATATAGAAGATGTTTATGTTAATAGCGGTGACGAGATATGTGCAAGCAATACAACAATGGGCTTGTGAAGAAGGTACATATGCAACACAAGATGAAAACCATGGCAGTTGCTCAAGCAAAACCAAAGGCAATATGTCTTACCAATATCTGAGGAGATGCAAAGATTCAATTCTAGCGAAGTAAAGAACCAAAGCCTTAAAAAATTATAAAGAAATAAGTTCCACTAACATCATTAGAGTCAAAGAGTGGCTCAACATGATCTGAGTCATTACAAAGGATACAATTTAGGAGGAGTTTATATATATTAGGTCCTAGTACCCATGCCAACCTATCCCACATAAGATAGTCACCAATTTGAGTTTAATGAGCATGTGTCAACATATCAGCATCACATGTATTGGGAGGATTCCCAAATGTCATAAATATAGACGCTGCAAAATTAAAAGATAGGAGTATGTCTCATGCAACCATTGAAACTTAAGTAGTGAAGCCCAACTAGCAAGGTGCTGTAATATAATTCCATATTTATTAGTGTTTTTTTACAAATTTTAATTTATGTAAAGGGCATGTAACATAGGGAAAGATCAGTTCAAAATTAAGCCAAAATGCTTAAAATACAAGATATGATAGAACACTCAATATATAAGTTTTTTTTTCCAATCTTAATCAAATATATCAAAATAATTATTAAATTTATCTTTTAGGTTTCCATGGCATAAAGGAGGAATCACATAGGAAAACTCAGTTCAAAATCAAGATCAAAGGCCCTTCTTACTATGGTAAGATATCACAATTTAAATTTTATTTAAAGTTAAAAACTTATGATAGTGGTTACTAATATGTCTCGTTTCAATTTTTTCAACCCTATGCACATTAAAATTAATTAAATTTATCTTTTCATGTATAAAGGAATCAAAGCATCACAATGGAGGAGAAATACCCCTAAATGAAGGAGAAAAACTTGGTCGACGGTACATTGACCAGAAAAGTATGTACTAGCAAGGAGAAAAACTTGGACTGGTATGGTACTGGTCCAAATGGGATGGAACAGTTCCATACCAAATGGGATGGAACCAACACTATGCGGCAGAAGCAATAGAGGAAGAGGAAGAAGAAAAAGAAGAAGAAGAAGAGAGGAGAGAAAAAAGAAGAAGAAGAAATAGAAGAGGAGAGAGGGAAAAGAGGAGAAAGAGGAAGGAGGAGCCAACCTGCATGCGCCAAAAGCAGTAGAAGAGGAGGAAGAAGAAGAAGAGGAGAGGAGAGGAAATGGAAGGAGGAAGAAGAGGATGAGAGAGGAAGAAGGAACCGCCCTACATGCAGCAAAATTGGTCTAGGCTCAAGCTCAAGCTCGCAGCAGTCACTGCTCCTCCTTCCCCTTTCTCCTTCTTCTTCTCCTCTTCTTTTTCTTCTCCTTATTCTCCTTCTTTTCTTCTTCTTTCTTCTTCTTTCTGCTTCTGCTGATCTGCTTAAGGACGAGTGCAGACCGTTCGTACTACCCAATATGAAATGGCTTTTTTATCCTTGCGTACTAGTATACTTGAACCGAGTTTAATTTTCTCAAAATAATATTTTGTGACGTAATTTGATATTTTGATCCATTTCTTACAAAACAATAAATTTAAATAATTGTAAGATGCTTAGACACAAAAATAACATAAAAACATGAAAAATATGAGATGTAATATGATAATTTTATAAATATACCTTGTAGACATAATGTAATAGGAACTCCTACATAATGAGCATGAGCTTTTTTTTTAATAAGTCATCAAGTAGAAGCTCCTAGTACATTCAGAATGAATTGCGTTTATCTAAATATGCAACCTATTACATGCGATTTAAATCTATCTCATAGTTTTATAGTGCTCACATTTTAAAGTCCTTCAAGGCATGTGGTATTTGATAGGTTGAAGTTCACATGCTCATTAAACTCCGTGGGCCACTACCTCTCGAAAAACAAATATTAACTAAAACAAGATACAATTACATAAGAGTACCACCCAAGTCCTCTAATTGCCTCTTCATGCTTCTAATCCAAGTGCAATATTCTTTAAAGTTATGGGCCAACAATCTCATATGGGTAGGCGTCTAAATTCCAAGGTCAAATATTTGATCTTCAAAATCATAGAAAGATAATAGGTGTTGCTTGCAACATGAACATGAATTTGATTAAAATGAAACCCTTGGGTTAATATCAAAAGTGCTAGGTCACCAATTCATCGATTCACTCCAAAGAAACCAGCGAACCCACGTTGACTTGTAGAGGTTGTGAGAGTTAACAATGCCTCCATGCATACTTATACATTAGTTCATTTAATGTACAACTTAAGTAAATTTTGTCGCACATTTGCTACCGTTACCACTCTCACTATTGGTCATAAATTAAGATAGTTTCGTGAACCATATAGAATCTAATCGGGCATCCTCCTTGAAGGCATATTAAGCCCTCAAAGCTCAAATAGAAACCATCATCTCAAAATTTTTAGTAATACGGATCAAATAATATGGAGAGCATTGTGCTCTTATTGAATTCCTCACGCTCCTTGATGATATAATATTTCCCTTTGTGAAAGGAATCAAAATTCTCATGGATTGCTTTATGGATCTCCACTAACTCGGGATATCCACCAACAAGATATTCATTAGCTCAAGTCACAAGTCCGCCTTTGAAGATGTCTCGTCAATAATAGTAATTACAAATACTAACTAGGTGCCATAAAATACTAATTGCAAATAATTAAGAGCAGTGTGAGTGAAATCAACATTTGAAAAATTAGTCTGTATCGAGCAGGATAGCCAATTTGTATGATCGGAGAAGGGACTGGTACACAAATCTGAGAGCACAAGGAAGAAAAAAGAAAAAAACTTGCCACTCACCCTTTCGAGTGCAGTAGAAGCAAATGAATGACGAAACAAGCTTCTTCTTCTCCTCCCTCTTCATCGCTACTTTTGGTATGGACTTATACATACCATTCCAAGTGTAGCCCGCCATATACCGATCAACCAATACAAAGTCTCAAACTCAAATTTCAAACCAATGAGAGGAGAATGAGAACTCTAGTGTGAGTGAAGTGAGAATGGGAGCATATATAGAGCTCTCATTCAACAACCATTTAAATCTTTTTATTTTCTATTGACTGAAACCACCTTAAAGTTGAATCAGTCCAAACAGTAAGTCAAACTTATTTTTTCTTATCAGTCAAAACTGGTAGTTATGCTGACCAATTCTGTTGATCTTGTGTTTGTATTGATTGGTACCACTCGATATCAATGCAAAATACACTATAGCGTAGCATTAGGATATATATACATATACACTACACACATGTATATATCAGCATTTCAAACCCTAGGTAAAATTGTATTTGTATATTTTGCTTCCCGTTCCAACCATTGCAATTACTCTCATAATAAGTGGAGGAAAAACCAAGGAAAAACCTGATTTGGACTCTCCAAGACTACATGTAGATAAAATAGAGTACAGTTATATGAAGTCAAACTGAGGAATTATATGAGCAGAATTCCTTGAATTGATAAAACCAGCATTTGAATAGAGGTTCTATATATAGGTACACATATACTTCTATGTATATAAACTATCAATCCGATTGGTACCTAATATCGTATGATGATATATGCCAAACTGTACCATTCATGATATGGAACAATATTTTAAACCTTGAATAAAACTGCTCATCAAAACACAGGTATCATCAAACTAAAAGGGAAATAGAATTTTTATTCGATATTCACATGCAAATATTAAACAAACAAAAATACATACTTGAACCACCATACTTACTTGTCATCCTGCACAGAGAGACGTGTAGCACACAATGATAATGTATAAAATACTTGAACCACCATGCCCACAGAACAGATATTAGCATCTAGTGAACATAGAAGGTTCCTCAAGCAGCATAAGAACGGAGGAGAAGACCTTAAACCACACCAATCAAAATTATTAGAAGAGCCTATCCTCTCATCTTGCTTTTGTTTATCAAAAACATCAGAGATCTGTGAAAAGAGTGACGCAAGAGCACTTCTGCCTCGACAGCATGACACTACTTCCATTAAAGAGACAAGACAAGCCAGCAACTCCTTTCCAACTGGCAAAACCTGGTGATGAACGGGGCAACTTGTCAAAGAGAATTTTTTTAATGATCTATAAAATGAACAGGATAATTACTTGAAATATAAAATGTGGATAGAAGGATTCCTTAATCAACCAACAAGATCTTCTGAATAAGTATTGTATTAGGACCACCAACAGCTGTTTCACAAAGAGCTTTTTTTGTGGTTGATAAAACAAATAATAATTCATAGTGCCACAGTAGCAAGTACAGATGAGTTAAATTTGTTGGCGGACTAGCCTATTTGTCCCACGAATATAAACGTCTAAGTGGTAAATTTTGAGGAACAAAAAGGAACAAGAACACCAATGCTAAACTTTTTTAAGCCAATGGATTCAAATATTCAAATACCTAATCCATTTGACCATATAAACTCATTGCAATACAATCAATAATGAACTTCAGAATGCTACAAATTCAATAATAACACACGCAGTGTATTTTCATCTCAGGCTATCATTGTAATATAATCTTAACACATGACATCAAGCAGACACCTAATGATAGTATTTTGCACCTTACTAATTCCTTTTTGTATATATGCTATTGCGTCTAGTGCATGCGAAAGAAGAAGTCATAGGAATTCAAGTTAAACTGGTACTAACCTATGCATTAACAGTAACTAATGATAAATATAAAATAAAAGGCATGAGAGCATTTCAGATTGGCCCCTGGAGGGCGGCATGATAATTTCAACCAAACATAGTTATTGAAACCAGCACCGTGCAGTAGTAACCTTCGTATATCTTAACAAAGTACTAAAATATATCACTTTCATATCAACACAGCCATATCATAGGCCAGGTTAACCCAAGAGCATGGTTGATAGGAAACCAAAGGCCCAGGTACTGCTAGCCATGTAAAACTAAGTTTAAAAGATTTGGTAAGTTGTTTCTTAGCCACCAGAAATTGGATGAACTAAGTCAACAGGACCAGCCAATCAAACTGAAATTTTAATTAACTAGATGCACATAAACATGTTTATATTCATGCAAGTAGATACATGCTCCCCTAATTTAGTCTCAAATGGAAAGTGAGAAAAGAATTATCATGATATCCGAGGCCCATATGAGCATACTAACATTAAATTGGGTTTAAGTATTAAAAGTTGAGTCGCATCATTCATCAAGTTAAGGAATCAATTTTCCTGTAAGGTAGGTCTCTCCAAATGGTATTAATTAGGAAAATAATATTTGACCGTTATTTTGATTGACTTGGATCTAGAATGAAATGAATCTTCAATTTAAAAAATAGTGAAGTGATGAGTTAGTAGTAGTTACCCCCACTCGCCTCCTCTTTTAGTAGTTGCTTCCATCACAGTTTTGCGATTGTGACAAGTTGCAACAAAAAGAGAGAGTGCCAAAAAAAGCATGAGGCAATAGATTGGAGATTTCTAAAGAATTTTTTATTAAGTTTTTGGGGAAACAATATAATCTTTATTATAATGGCATCATCTAATAGCTAAAATTAAACATATAAACAAGGTGGTGGTGCTCATAGCAGCATACAGAATAAGTAGCACTTCTAGAAACAAAATTATTTTCTTGGAATGTGTGTACAGAAAATAACATGAATACCGTCAAGCGGCCTTTCTGTAGCTGTCCAAAAAGCATGGTCAAGGAGTTGTCAACGCCTTCAAGACGACATGGTCAATAAACTCATATTCCAAAATCCAAGATCAGAAAATGAAACAAATAAACCCAGAGCATTGAAAAGTTTGCAACAAGCAAAATGAACACGCAAATGTGGGCAACAGCAATTAAATAAAAATCCTCAAAATCTGATACTTCCATAAAAGAAAAGAAAAAATGAAAGCAGATCTCCAAAAACTCACTTGTAATAATACGAGGATCTGATATAAAATGGAGGAACATTCTCCAATGCTGGTGTCATCTAATTCCCTATGGTTTAAAAGCAAACTAAGTAATTTTCATGATGATATAAGACATGTAGTAAGATATCAAACCTAAAAGAACACTGACCTCTCATGTGTTAAAATTTGTTCCTCTTGGGACCATGAACTAAAAACCAAAGCTACAGACTTCAAAGCAGGAAAGCTCCAGCTATGCAGGGAAATGCTTTTAGGGGGAACTCTGTTTTCTAGGGTCAGCTTTCCATCTATTTTACATGTGCCACTGCATCTTACAAGCACTTTTCTCATCATGGTCAATGCACCCATCGTAAGTAAAATTGGCTGAATGAAGTGGACAAGTAATAAAAATATCTTCTTGCTGATATTCCAAACACAGTAAAAAGAACCTTAACTCACCTTGGCCTGAGGATGCTCCAACAAACTAGCAATAAATTGGAGTAACTGATACACCTGGATTGTCAATAAATTAAATGTAAGCACACCTGAAGATTGTAACGTAATATAATTGAAAATTTACCTTGTAAGTATCCATCTCAGATGGGGATGGGGAGTCTTCATCGACATGATTATCCATCCAAGATATTATTGGTCGCAGAAGGACAATGGCACATTCTGCTCTTTGGCAGGCAATGCGAATTATGAAAACTCGAAGCATATCCTGTACAACCAGTAGAGACTGCACACAAAAAAAGACATTGCATTATAGTGATGATTAATGACTAGACATTCATGGCACAGGAATTTGTAAAGAACAGTTAAAAGTCAAAACATACAGAGAAGGCAAAATGCAGAGCGATCTGGGCTATTCTATCAAGTTGGGGTGTCAACCGAATTAATAGAAGTTTAAGGTGTTCCGGCTGCAAGTACCAGTTGATATCTTTTTCAACTAGAGGACCTAACAGTGATCCAACACTCAGGTTTCTAAGGGCACTCAAAGGCGGCATTTCATCTTTCCACGACCAGATGCCTTCATCTGGAAAAAGATCACCCTTCACATTCAAATAAAACATATCAGTTGGCAGAATGTCAAATGGTCAAAGTACCATGATTAATCCAAGTTTGCAGCCACTAGATTTTCAGAAAGAGAAAAGGGCTCCAGAATAGTTTGTTCAAACAAATGTGAAGCACAAAAAGATACCAACCAGAAGGCAAAAGATGCTACAAGCATCCTTGGGGCCCAAAGCTAGAGACAAATTTGCCTGAACACTTTCAAGAATACAATGAAAAAGGCCCGGTGTCCAACCAAAGATTGGCCAGCATGCAAGTGCTGACGTAAGGAGATGACAGACAGCACCAAAACCAAAGGTAGAGCTTGGATAAGGAAATGACAAATCTGCTGCATACGCTGCTAGTTTGAGGCTGTAAAAAAAGCAGTTCAGATTTTGACATGCATAGCAAATGATAAAGACAAAAGAATATGGAAAATTGTTTACCTTACTTCTCGATGAAGTTGCAAAAGGGCATTCAGTAGTTTTTTGTTGCGATATTGATCCTTAGCTTCCTACATAAAAGTATCATCATGTATAAAGAGAAATGAAGCTTCTGCAAATATTATGTATAAGGAAAACAAAGAAAAGAGGAAATAACCCTAAAAACCTACCAACTAAACATTTTTTATCTAAAGCTACATATATTAAAGATCATTAGGGAATTAACGTAAGTTCATTAATATGATCCCAGGCTAGAATTATATTTGACAATGCTAATATAGTGTTCTATTCAACAAATCCTTAATCTTTTGAAATAAGATCCAAACAATATTTTCTCGGGTCCAGGATTTGAGTAAATTTGATGGAATTCCTACAAGAAGGAACCTAACTCCTTCAAAGGCTTCTGCAGAGTTTGACCAACAAAAATTAAATGCTACTCTCCAAAACACCACAAACTTATCCAAGGCCAAGGTCCCCGTATTTGCCAAGTTGGTACGTAAGTCTTGATTACAATCTTAGACATTTCATTAGACAAGCACAATAAAAAAGATTGTGCCAAAATGACCTACAAAGTACAGATTGTTTAACATTCCAGCACAAGAAAACTAATCACTAAGGTCAGAAGCATAATTTTTGTCTTTATAGGATGGAAACGTTGCAAATTTGTAGCTCAATTGAAACTGGAAAATCGTCACTTTCTTTCCATTACTTCAACATGATTGAAGCAGAAAGTCAACGGGATAATGCAACAATAGTTACTTGCATTGATACAATTCAAGAATAAGATTGAGAAGTTCAGGAGAAAAAGATCCCCCGCTATCACTATTGCAACATTCATTTCAGTAAAACTAAATTCTCAACAGCAAGTGCAAGTCAAAAATTTTCAATCTGGGTATGTAAAAACCTCAAAAAGACCCTCTACAAGAAAATTTATCATGGTTAAAATCCATATTATATGGAAGTTCATACTGTTTGGAAATTTGTTCACAGCAAGGTTTAGAATCCCAGCATGCATTGGCGCCATACCAAACATACTGACATATCAACATCGATAAAGTCCTGAGGATAACACAGATCAGTTTTCAAAACTAGGTTCATAGACCTAAATCAAACATGCAACAGCACCAACTCCTTCATACACTTAGCAAAGCATATAAGATAACAGTTTGTGCATATTGGAACATCTGTGTAGGCATTATGAAAGTCATTTTCAACTTACTCGTAAGTTCTTTAAAAGATTTATAAGAAAGAGGAGGCATGGAATCATAAGATCAATGAGGTTCTGCTCATGACTTCGTTCTAGAAGTATATCTGTTGTAGAATTATATTCTGCTCCGTCATCGACAAGATAATCTGAAATTCAATTACGGCTCCAAAAATTAACCCAATATGAAATGAAGAAAATTAAAATGGAAAATTTATTTTAACATTTGTATATACGAAAATGGGAATTGATCAGTACTATGGATATTCTTGCAAATTAATTAAAAAATCACTGAAGAACTTCATAATGCACAATGTTGAAAGAACAATAATAAACTAATCAAATAAAGCATTTAAACTATCGTACTATTAAAATGTGCTGAATAAATGTATTTGCACAGTCCATTTCCTTGCAAACTTATTTTCACAAAAAATGTAAAATACCTTTTGAGTTTAGTTGTGTTTAACAATTCCAAAAGGCACACCAATAGCATATCCTGTATATCATCCACCTAAAGGTTGAACAATTTTGTAAGTTGTTTATATTCACAAAATGGTTCAGTATTAGGTACAATTCTAGGTAGACAACGAAGAAGTTTCTCATATGATCACCACAGATTCCAACACATTAGAGCCAGCTATCGCCTTAATAACCTCCACTAGTTTGCACCTGACTTGGTCGTCTGAAAAAGGAAGTGAGGTACAAGGCAATGTTCGTCACTTATTTGGTGACCTTTGAAAATCTTATCGATTGTAATTAATATCAAGGTTTAAAAAACCGGTCCGGCGACTCGGTCCAGCGAGTCACCGGACTGGTACGGTACCAGTACCGTGCATACTGGATGGAACCGATGAGCGCAGGCGAGCGGAGGCGAGCGAAATCAGCGGATAGCGTTAGCGGAAGCTTCAATAAAATCTTCCGCCGGCGGTGAAAGCTGCGATCGAAGCTTCTGCTAGTGGAAGCTTCAATCGAAGCTTCCGCTGAGCAAAATCAGCGGACGGCGTTAGCGGAAGCTTCCGCCGGCGGTGGAAGCTGCGATCGAAGCTTCCGCTGGTGGAAGTTGCGACTTTGCCGCCTGCTGCAGCTTCCGTCAGCCGTCCGTCTGCTCCGACCACATTCCGAATTGGTAGCCCAGCGGACCGGTACGTAACGAGGATACCGCTCGGTTCCATCCGGTATGCACGATAGCCCAGCGGACCGGTATGTACCGACTAAGTCTCAGTAGTACAAAAACACATAGTACAGGGATTAAGACAAGCTCACGGAGTCAATAGTGGTCATCTTGCATATGTATTGTTCATTATGGCAGTAATCATATAAAATTGAGCTCTTGCATCCAGGTTTTAAGGTTATAAATTAACAATGATAATGCGCCATATGTGATGGTCTTTATTTTACATAAAATTACCTTTTTATGTACATCCATCGTTATAAATATTTTTCGACCAATTCCTATACACTAATCAACTTGTTCTTAAAGCAAAACGAGAAAAACAGCCTAATTAATTCCCCACAATTTCTTAACTAAACTCATTATATATATAATAGAAATATATAATTTTCATGATGGATGCAAATCACGCCCCTTAAATTAAAACACCTCAATACAAACATTTAAACCATTCAACTAGTGGGTTATCAAATTTAACAAACTGCCAAACCACTATGATGTCAAATGCCAGGCAGTAGAACAACCTTTATCACTCATATCATTAAAAGATAGCGAAATAGATGGTATGCGAGGCAAAACCAAGCTATATCTTTCAGCATAGGTGTCTCGTAACCAAACTAGCAATACCAATTGGTACATATCTATCCAATCAATACTTTATTCAGTTTCAAACACTCACATCAGAGAGCGTCCGACTCAAACGATAAACACTCTTAGTAATTTGCTTTTAAGCCGTGATATTTCAAATCTATCATGGTTAAACATAGATTGCCAAACATAATACCAAGTGATTCAAAAAGAAAATATAGCAAAATCGATAGAGAGAAAAAAGGAAAGAAATAATATCCTATATAGGGGAAGATAATAAGCACATCAAGCAAAAAAAAAAGGCAATTATATTTTCTAATATTGATAAAATACTTCAATGCGCAATTTTAGACTAAAAAATAGATCCACGTTTACATAGGTAAAAAAAGTTAAGTGAAAAGAACTAATAAAGTAAAACTAATCATTAATTGCACATCTTTTCTTATTCTGTCAAATCTGGCACAATTTTTGATATCCTCATTGACAAACGTGTTTTCCAACTCTAGTGCTTATATATAAAAGTAATCAATATATTCATTAATCAAATCTGCAAGAACAACCCCACCTAAATAAACTAGTCATCATAGAAATAATAACGTCATAATAAAGTTCAAATAGAACTTAGACAACAATTTAAATGTACTTGTCACAAACTGATTGTTCGTCGTTACTATTGCAATTCTTGATTTTATGAAGTGCTTCAAAGAGTACTTCAAATAGTAATTCTAAAACCTAACTAATCAAGATAAAAAGGACCAATGATTTTCCAACAGAGATATCTAAAGATTTAATCAAAAAATATTTCCAAGAAAGATCGAGTAGCAAATCATACAAACATAAGTATTAAAGAACTTAAACGTCTTAAATATTTAAAAAAAAACAACGAAACTCAACAAGTCAAAAATAATCTAATCAGAAATTAGTCAAAATTAACCAACTAAAATGTAGTCAATGAGTAATAAAGTGCAAACTTATATGAGCAAAGAAATCGAGATAGTAATTTCTCCAACTTTTTGACAGTCCACTCTTTCCATTATGGGTAAGGGGTGAGACTTTGTAGGAAGATACAAAATTCTATGGAAAAAGGAACCCACTAGAGCCAACTTAAGTAAGAAAACTGGATCTTTTTAACAGCACATTGGAACCAGGAAATTCCATAGAATATTTCAACCAGTTCCTTCATATTATATGCAAAAAGTTTTCCTCAAGATAATTACAATCATATTACATAGTACACGAAAGAGAACGGTAAAAAAAATCATATGACTAATTGACTAACTAATCACATCAATCCTAAAGTAAATACATTGAAACCAAGAAAAGTGTTGTCAAAGTGCGCCAGTGCACAAAATGGCCCAAGACAAAGAAGCAATGCCTTGGAAACTCAAGGCACACCCCTTACACAAGGCATATCCTAGGCACTAGGGATGGCAAGAAAGCTCATCCCCGACCCGACCCGAAGTCAATAGGGAAAACCCGAGCTAACTAGGTCTCGGGTCGGGATCGGGGGGATAAAGTCGGGTCGGGTCGGGTATGAAAATTTAGGTACCCGCCCCAAACCTGACTCTGAACCCGCCTCGATTATTAAAATGACAAATTTACTCCTAAGTTATAACGTAGTTACTAAATTTATAATAGTGATACTTTGTTAATTATTTTCATTATTATTTTATGTAGAAATGATTGTATAGTTTATGTAAAATATTTTTTATTTATATATTATGAATATACAATGAAAATTAATTTTAAAATATTATGTACAACATATATTTATTTTTTAGGCCGGTCAAGTTCAGGTTTCCCCGTGGGGTCAAGTGTGGGGCAAGGATTGTAAAATCGTACTTGGTTCGGGCAGCAATCGGACCCAGAACGACGGTCCGAGAACAACTCCAGGGCGGACAGCGGAGGGAGGCAATGGGCGGCTGCAGAAGCTTTGATTGAAACTTCCGCTGCCGCTTTTAGTCGAAGCTTCTAGCGGCACCGGAAGCTTCAATCCCTGCCGCTACTGCTCGCCCGCTGCCTCCGAGGCTCGCCTACTTCCATCCGGTCCGGCGAACCACCAGACCAAGTCACCATACCGGTTTTGCAAACCTTGGTGTGGGGTTGGGTTTTCTAAACCCGTCAGGTTCGGAGTCATAGTCGGGGATGGGTTTGGGAAAGTTGGGGTCGGGTCAGGGATGACAAAACCCGACCCGACCCACCTCGTTGCCATCCCTACTAGGCACATTGTCACTCCTTATGAAATTCGTGCAATGTGCCATGTCGCGAGGATTGCTAGTATAGAACATTCAATTTTAGAATTGGGGATATCCCTAGATCTTAGTTAACCATGCACCACAAGAGAAAAGTTGTACTGTCTTCTGTTTGCCACCCTTGGAACGCTTTCGGTGCATATAAGGCTTGCTTCTGAAGGCAATCTCTTACCCAGTAGTTGCCCTTGTATAAAGAAAACCTACTAACCCTTTGGGTGGGTTGTTTGTGCAATTAGCCTCTTTGTTGCCTCTTTCAATTCACACCAATTGGTTCTTTCTTTCCCCTTTGACCGATGAGAAAGAGATAATCATTAAGACTTCTAAAGTTTGTTATGGTTTGACACAATCAATGGTTCTCTAGATAATCGCTTGTTCCAAAATTAGGTCTTTCACGTTTTGCTGATGCAACTCCTGCTGCGCCCATGGTTCTAAGCTATCAAGAAAGCAAAAGAGTTTATCTATCTCAAACATGTCTTGTACATCAAGCACAAGTGTTGATAATTGTTCCATGTAATCCCAAATCAAGTAGATGTGCGAGAGGTTTCACAACTTTCTCTTAGCAACCTATTTGACATTCTCCAACAAAAATTAAACCTTCAACTCTTGTTTTAGATCTTCCCAAGACTCGATATTGTTGGCTCAAGAATGAATTTGTGTATGATACCAAAGATTTATGTCCCCGTCAAGTACCACGCGACAGCAGATACATTGATGTCCTCCAAATCTGATTGTCACTTGTAAGTAATGCTACATGTTGATAGAAAATTCTCTAGATCCTCAACACCCTATGCACCATCATAACACTACAATTCAAGGAGCTTTATTACCGTATGTTGGGGAATAGCAACACCTTTGTCGCATGAAGGGAATAGCAACACCTTTGTCGCATGAAGGGTTTTTGTCAACAAATCTGATTATCAATTGTAAGTAATGCTCCATGTTGATAGAAAATTCTCTAGATCCTCAACACCCTATGCACTATCATAGCACTACAATTCAAGAAGCTTTATTACCGTATGTTGGGGAATAGCAACACCTTTGTCTCATGCATGGTTTTTGTCAGCAAAGCACATGTGCCGCCAAGTTCTTATCAACTTCATCGAATGTTGGATTACTTCATGAGTGTCATCCACAAGGCAGACCATGACATTTCATTGATACCTACTTGATTTTAATGTCCTCCAAATCTAATTATCACTTGTAAGTAATGCTCCAGGTTGATAGAAAATTCTCTAGATCCTCAACACCCTATGCACCATTATAGCACTACAATTCCAGGAGCTTTATTACCGTATGTTGGGGAATAGCAACACCTTTGTCTCATGAAGGGCTTTTGTTAGCAAAGACACTTGTGCCTCCATTTGTTAATCAACTCCATCAAATGTTGGATTAGTTCTTGAGTGTCATCCACAAGGCAGACCATGATGTGTTCCTCAACTGCATCACTAGGTCTCCTCCATAATCTATTGCAGCTCTTTGTTGCTCCATGTCCTTTCCCTAGTCTCCCCTAGGATAGGTTCTCTAACAAAACTACTGTCGTTTTCACATTTCCACCAAACCATCATATCCATTTGATCATCTTGTCCTAATTCTAATTGTAATGGATCTAACTTTTTCCTTTTCACATCCATGTACTATATACCCCCACGAGATCATGGATGGTAGTCGAACAGTAAAATGCGTAGATGCACACAAAAGCAAGTTACATAAAATGGTTGCAAGTAAAATGCTTGACAACATAATGTCGACATAACACCCCACAGCTTACTCGTTGACCGACTGAAGTTCACTATTAGGAAAGGAATGTATAACATGGATCAAGAACCGAAGTAAGCTAAATGCAGATGGCACTTTTAGATTTAGACTTGAGGATGCACAAGATCAAATTTAACTATGCACCAACACTCATTAGGAACTGCAAACACACAAAAGTATCCAATACGAGCTAAAAGCTTTATCAGGATTGGTTTGGCTAATTTTTCCCATCCCACTCACCACATGGTGCTACCCCCTCAAACATTCTAGCCCATGTGAAACCTATTGGCTAGCCCGACTAGCCCAACAGGTGCAATCATCTTGACAAAACAATGTACATGCGAGCTAGTGCTGATAACATAAATTATATGGAGCATCTCTTGGTCCTAATAGATGAAGCTATCATGCGCTCCAATGTCACTGATGCTTTTCAAACTAAATAAAGAGAAATAAGGATAAAAACTACGATCATGTTGATATGGATCATAGTTATGATTTTGAATGTTATGAATGATAAATTCTTTTTATTTTTGGAATTGTGATGTGATATGATGATATTACAATTAGTTATCGCCATTATGAATCAGTAATCAAATTTTATTTGTTGAATGTGATGGTCCACATTTTGGAATGTTTATCTTATTTCAAAATTTTACTTGCATTGATAATATGATATTTATTTTAACCTTTAGTTCATAAATTTGTAGTTAATATTTAGCTTTGTACATTTTTTATATTTATTATTTTATTTCAAGTAAATATAAAGATATTTTCCAATCTAGTATGTGACCGTTATAAATTATTTTATCTATGTAAAATTACTTATATATCATATTTATTAGAATTTTGCGTGTGTTTGGCTCGAATATGCCTTACAACTAGGAGGTTTTTTCAATCTTCTTGTCTTTGTGTGCCTTGAGCCTTAAATAACACTGCCAACAAAGGAATATGATGATATCATAGAATTTTCGTGGCAATTCAAGTTTAGAACGCAAAAGTTATTATTTATTGAATTTGGAACCAGAATAGTTCTAATAATTCTACATTTCTACGAACCCAAAAACCTATACTCATCACTGCTTCTTGGACTCAACAATCATCATCAACATTATCACAGAAAATAACAAACTGAACATTCATGGTTTGCATATGCCAACCTTAAATATGGATAACAAGATATCAAGAACTCGTTTACCTGTCAAACTTAAAAATGAGTAAAATACAGTAAATTAAGCAAAATCGTGATTAGAAGGAAAGAACTGAAGGTACAAACTAGTGAACTAAGTGACGGATTCTTTGCAACATTTAATACATTAGTAATTATCAATATTCCTTTGTCAAACCATATTTGAAAGCAAGGATTAACATGAGTGCAGTATCCAATTCCATAAAAATATCTTATTATTAGTGAGATGAGATCAGTGGTTCTATCAATCACAACAAAGGACTAACAAGAATAATGTCTACGACAAAGCGGATCAAGAATTTGAAATGTTAGACGTTCACAAAATAGATTCGTGACGCTCCAAGTACTAGCAAGTAGCAACTAAGATAAGTCACTAACTTAAAAGTAGAATAATACACCAGTTGCTAGTAAATAAACTTTCAGTCAACAAAAGAAACAAGGTCTCACCGTAACTGTTTGACAACCGCTCAAACATGGATTTACAGCTGACTAGAACAACATATATCAGAGCCACTGCCCCTTCTTCAAAAAGAGAAGCTGCAACAGCCTTTACAACCAAGATTATAAACCAAATAAATGTACATGCTCACCAAAGAAAATAAAGTAAAGCTGAAAGAACAAAGATCTTACTGGATCGTCCGAAATAAATGCAAATATCCGAAATGTTGTTGTCAACTGAACAACAGAACTATTGGGCAGGGTAACTCCATCAAAGTACTTGTCCAACACAAGTTTACCAAGAAGATTGTCCACAATTTGAACATCTGAGTTGTTTGTTGAATCTCCAATGACATTTTCAACATCAATTGAATCAGAAACTAGTACACTTGTTGAACTAAGATGAGCATCGCCTCCTGATGCTAAAACTGCTGCATATCGCAGAAGGCCTATAGCTCCATTTCTGTGGTAAACAACACCAGCATCTATCCACTCCAGTAACCTTGTGGGTGCATCCTTTCTATTGGTTCCTGGGGAAGACAAGTGTAAAGCCTTGTGAAGCTCCACGGCATGTCGAATCCAAGAACCAAGGGAAGATGCAGCAGAATCTGTGACAATGATTTCAAATATTTCTGCAGCAGAGTGGAAGATGGCTAAACTTAAAGGAGAAGTGCCTGAAGTTAAAGGATAAAAACAGAGTTGTTAAGATATAAATGTATATCCAACCAGAGTTATCAACTAACATAAAGCACTATTATAAGAACTCTTACCATATTTTTTATCAGTTGGTTCTATATCTTTGTATGAACGCAGTGCGTCCAATAAAACTGACACTACCTGTTGCATCAAAGAGATTAGAATGAGAGAAAGTGAAATCGCCAATGGTTAGTCATTGCACAACAACGATATAACAAAAAATACCTCTGGGAAATGACCTAGAATTAGCAATGCCTGCCGTCCAGCATCAGACCTAAAATTTAGGTTTAGATTAAGCATGAATGTAGTGTTCATGTTGAAAGCATAAGTTTATTATGTAGAACCTGGAAATGGCACAAAGTTCCCAAAGAGTCCACAAAAGTTCATCGGACTGGGAATCTGTTGCAAGTAACCGATCAACAGCAATAGCCTGTAAAGAAATGTAACCACAAATGAGAAAGATCGAATAGGACCAATCAAAACATACCCTGGACCAATATATATATATATATATATATATATTTGCCTGAGCACCAATAGCAGAATGATTCCGCAGAGGAAAGTAAATTGCAGAAGTTCTCAATTGCAAGAATAAAGTTCAGTTGTACATGGAATCACAATGCACCAGACTAAGAAAGTCATTTTTAAGTACTTAGCAAAGAGTGAGCGTGTTTGTCGGTGTATATACACTGATACACACTACTAATAGCAAAACACAATTTGCTATGTGCAGATGACAGACCCTTTCAGCTAGTATGAGGACGACACTTGTTTACTATTACAACTTATTCAACCACTAGAGTTCTTCTAAATATTGCATATCATTTCCGAGGCATGCATGCTGCATATTGGAGTTTTGTGGCTAATTAGATCAGTTATATAGCAGTGTAGTATAAAACTAACCACTTTAAGATGGAGTTCTGTAAGCATGGCAACTTCCTGCGGATAGCACAAGAATCCTTTTGACAGCAAAACAGTTGCCTGTCTAAGCGTCATGCACTCTTTCCTGGTTGACTCCTCAACACCATTAAGACAAAGAATCAAAAGTTCAGTTGCTTCAGGATGAGTAAGTAAGAAGCAAAGGCCTGAAAAAAATATAGACAATTAATTTTTTGATGTAGATACTTCCAAGAAAAATAAAACAAAATGCTCAAAAGACAGAAAACCTGAACGATGGAAGAGGAAACTAAGAAGTATGTTTTCAATAGAGCTTGCAATGTCCATAAAAATGCCTGTTCTGTTACCATCAGCTGAATGCAACAGAGGACACGATAACAGAGCAGCTGATAGAGGGAAAAATCCCCTTTCCTGGTTCAATGAAAAAAACATCAATTGAAAGTTGGACTTTTCTTTGTTTCACTGATAATCTTCAATTACATTGTAACATACTTCTCCAGCTTATTAAAATCAAACACAATAAAGTTTCATTACCTCAAGAAGTGATAACAAGCTTGGATCAATATCCCATCGAGCAAAACTACACTTAGAAGTGGTTATGCGGTCAACAGTGGATTTGTATGACAACAAACCTTCTGCCTGCCCCAAAGTCGACAATTTTCGTGCAAAAGAGACAGGTGATGGATCTTCAATTGGCTTGTAATGATCTACCAATCGCTGAACGAAAATACTTGTCAGCACAAACATGTATGCATTACAATAACTCATAAATGCACGAGAATGTCCAGATTCAAAGAAATGAATAGTTGATCGCTGCTATGGAATATGAAATGCCATGATATGCAGTTTTGAGTTGCGTATGAAAACCAGACAATATCTGCCGGCTCAACAGGTCAAACGGGGAACAGGGAAGGGACCAGTTTTGTCCTATGTCATCAAAATAAGAAGTGTGAATCGTAGGCAAACTAGTTCCCAGCCGGTTTGGAACTAAAATCATGCATAACAGAGATTTCAAGCCGTGCCATTCAATCTAGGACCCGTCATGTGTGAATTTCATATACTAACAAAAATACATTAACGAAGCTCCTTGGTTGTAATCTTGTTTCATGGAAGAGAATATTTGCAAGTATTGGAGCAACTGGGCAGTGCCTCAAATATAAACTAAACATATGCGGATATAGAATACAGTAAAGAGTGATAAGTAATGATACTGACCATGATTTGCTTCAGATACGAACTTGCATTAACTAGTGATTCTATTTGATCACCAGATGGACTATCCATTAGAAAAAGTGAAGCAGACTGCAATCAAGAAAACAATTAGCATTGCGAAAACACAAGATACCAGCAAAAATGTGCAAGCTAACCTCATATCTGGCAACAATTTCATAAAATCGTAATCGATGCAGTACATATGATGCAAGCGAAGCAACATCATGCCGTTGCTTCCCTAGTAACAGCCTTAACAAATATGAATAACCATCGCTATTACCCGCTGGGGCATTATCATTTCCACGTGGCCACCAGCCTAAAAAACCTTCACATCCAATGCCATGCCGGGTAGCACATTCAATAACACCTAGCAACATTAATGTGATAGCAGGAGAGTTCCGAGTCTCATGACCTAATAAACAAACAATTCGTTCCATGCCACCACTCTTGACAAAATGGGAGCAACCTTCTCTCCAGGAGCAGAACAAAAGAGTCAAGCCCAATACTAGAATCATGTATCTATACAGTAAAGTGCAATTCAAAGAATTGCCCTTGTTGTACATATCAATTAGCAGCTCAGCAATAAGTGTTTCAGCTATTTCCAGATCAGCCAGGCCTTCTACTGACCAATTATCTGAAATATACGTACAAAGCTCATGAAGACCTTTCCTAGCATGAGCAAGGGCATTACAGACTTTCATCAAATCTTCCTTTTGGCCAGTGATTCCAACTTCCATATTCTGGTCCCAGAAAAAGGTGGCATCGCTACTCTCATTTATACCACAAGATATGACAGATGATACAACATTACTTACTATCCCAGAAAGATGATTTTCAGTATCAGGGTTTTGGCCTATCTTAACAGCTAACAGGACGAATTGCTTAAGATCAGAGGAAACTTCAAACTTAGCAATTGGAGAAGTTATGGTCTTAAGAGAAGCCACTGACTCTTCAAAAAGCAACTTATTTGAATGCAATGCAAGAGGAAGGTCTTCCAGCTTTCCTTCACATGGTGAGCAAACAACATTTGCCAAAGAACTGTCTAGATCAAATTCAATATTAAACTGTCCAAGATCTTCAGCAGTGTTTCCATAAACAATAAGAGTAAGGCTTCGATAACTGCCTCTAACAACCAAATGATTTGTAACTATAGCCTGTACCAACATGTAATGGTTAGTGTAGCAGATGATCCAACAAGAAAATCATTGAACATTTACTGATGACATCATCAACATAAAATAAAGGTGACAAATATCAGCACTTATCACCTTTTTAGGACAAAAGAAAGACTAAACAAAAAAATCAACAGCCATATACCTACTTATATGTACAGTAACGATCCCAGGATCTATGATGACTACAGTAACTACACAAAAATTAGCTTAGAAATTGTTGACTTAATGCGTTTATAACGTTACGTTCCAAAGAAGCTATGCATAAACGTAGGGAATAGTCTGCAAATAAGAATCTTTAAAGAGAAATAAAAATATGGCAATATTCCACTCATATAATAGGAAAATTTTTGGTAGATTTAATTTGAATCTTACTTTGATGAAAAATGGGTTTGGTTTGAGTAATTCATTTGAACGCATTTCAGATATAAATATAATATGATTATTTTGAGAGGAATGATCTAAGCTTAAGATTAAATGATTGGTTTTCATTGAGACTATTTTGATGGCCTAATTGAAGCTTCTGGAACTCTAATTAGCTGGGTTTGAGTTAGTACTATGACTAGTTGGGTATTTTATCTTAATTTTGAGTTTTTATGATGAGAAAAATTCCTCATTCATTGAAGATGATAGGGCTAGATTTTCTTGTTCTTGACTGGCAAAAATACAACATAGTGAAGGACCAAATTTCAAGAAAATAGGGTCAATTTGAGCAGGGACTGATATATGGAATGAATTTGCAATTTCAGAACCAACATTTGGTATTTAATCTTAATTTTGAGTTTTTAAGATGAGAAATATTCTTGATTCATTGAAGATGATAGTGCTAGACTTTCTTGTTCTTGACTGGCTAAAATACTACATAGTGAAGGACCAAATTTCAAGAAAATAGGGTAAATTTGAGCAGGGACTGATATATGGAATGAATTTGCAATTTCAGAACCAACATTTGGGGTTGATTTTGTTTTATTTGATAGTAGAATAAAGGGTTTGGACTAGTTTTTGTAGAGCCTAGATTTTTTAAAGATGAACGGTATATTAAGTCCAAAGGGCAACACAACCGAACTTCGATATGATTTTAGATCTTTTATCAATTTAATAATCTACAAATGTAGTAAAGAATCTTGTTTGGATCTAGGGCTCGGTTGGATGATGCACACTAGGGGTTGATTACATCTGATAGATTAGGGAATAGCGAACCTGATGGTTATGGCTGGATGGTCGTGTTGGGATTTTGACTAACCATAGTGGACAAACATCGGGTTAAAGCAGAGTCTTGATCCTAGATTTGGGGTAACTTAATACAAGTATAGGACACTTCATGAATTCTTAGAAAATGGTTAAGACATTTGATTTCTTAGAAAATGGTTAAGATTTGAACACTTCATGAATTCCCCATGAAAAATACTTTATAGCAATGTTATAATGTTGTAATGTTGTAGTAGTGTATGTATGTACTACTAATGCCACATGTACCCCATGCATGCTCTACTAATATGATTAGGTGGAGCTAGTATGTGAGGCATTAAGATGGAACCTTATAATGTGTAGTTTCATACTTCATTAATACACCGCACACTTGTTATGAACCAAAAAATTAGAGCTTGATCAGGAAATAAATTAGAATTGTGGATTCTTTCAGTTGGTTGGAAAAGTTAAATCAATGAACCGAGAGATTGACTAGGATAAACGGTGTTGGGCTCTGAATCAAGTTTAGTCATGGAGGAATTGAAGTATCAAATAATATGTATTTGTGAAGAGCGAAGTTGTCAGACCCATGTTGTGGAACTTAGGATCTTCTTAGTAGGATATGTAGGAACACCACTCTGGGTCATAGTATAAGGTGGGGTCTTACAATCCCAAGTTAATAAATAGAATGACTTCAAATTTGATGACCATTATACCAAAAGTCTTACCTATAATTTCTAGTCTTTAGTTGTAATCATCTTCAACTATTTGTTATAAAACTCTTTGTCATCTTTAATTATTATCAACTTTATAATTTTTATCATCTTTATTTAATGTCTTCGTTGTAATTTTTGTTATTTTCATTGTAATTACTACCTTTATCTTCATCATCGTCCAAGCTTGTCTTGTCATCTCCATTTCACTACAAGTTTTTGTTGTTTCTAATTTCATTGAGCTTTTACATTACCTATCTTATGTAAACTTATCTTCATCATCATCACCTCATAAATATTCAATTACATAGTTCTACAATAGATACATCTAAATAATAGTATAATATGTTATACATAGATAATTTACTCGTGGTGATTAATACTAAATAAATATTTTTTTTGTTACTTATTACTTATTAAAATGTTTATCTTACTCTTAAGTCTAATTTGATGAATATAATTTAAGTGATCCAATGGGATCTAACAATCCGATTTTATAAATCATCTATCATTCCTAAGTAGGATCTAGATCATAACAACCTTGGTGAAAAGTGAGTTACCATGTAATACCTTAATTTAGTTCACATCATACATTTAAAAACCAATAATATAGCTTATATGTACCTAGCTATTCTAAGTGATATGGCCAATTTATACAAATCAATACTAAACTGAATGGCAAGTCAATACCGTGTATTATGGTAAGTACTATTACACCAGTTAGATAGTGGACCGGCAAACCATGACTCACATGAGATATTGGACAAGATTTATAGCATTTTTAATTATGTTACATTATTTTAGGCTCATCAAGTTATTTTTTCTCGACAATATATAACAAATGATATAAAAGAAAACCTAATTTTACACATATGAGAATCTAATAGGAAAGTGCTATCATGTACTAATCTATCAATGTCTAGTCCAATTATGATACGATTATTATATAGTGATAGTAAAACTGTACCATATGATTTGTACGGTATGGTACCGGTCTGAATGGCAAGCAAAACATGGCTTGGGGCGGATGCGGAGGGAGGCAGCAGGCAGCGCTAGAAGCTTCAATTGAAGCTTTCAACGCCTTTCCGCTCCGCCGTTGCTTGCTGCTACCACCCGGTACCTACAGTCCGGCGGCTCACCGGACTGAGTCGCCGGACCAGTTTTAGGAACCTTGCTATTATAATACCTTAATTTAATTCCCTATTGGATATAGGAGAAAAAGTAATATTGTTGATAAAACTTAATGTGTTTACAACTATTAATTTAGGCTTAAGTATTTTAATTGGGTCAAATTGTATTATGTTTATCAAGTCAATAATTTGATAATCAGCGGTATAACAAATATAAATGATAATTGTTATATAAAATAGATATGAAATGGTTAAACTTTTATAGTTTGCACATTATAATATTTATATGGTAGGTTTGTAATTATTTAAAATAAGTTAGATATAAATATTTTATAAAGTATATAAATATATAACATTAGGCATTAACTATAAATTTCAAAATAAAAAGTTCAGGTGATATGAAATCCAAAATGATTAGTCTAGTGCTCACATGTAAAACAAATCAGCCGTTAATACCACAAACTTCAAATATTTGGCCCCCACATCCAACCAAGGGCATTCTGCTACAACCAATGCAAGGGCATTTAGAGTACACTAACCCATATGAAGTACAAGGGAGAGGTAGCATTTAAGTTTAATTTTATTTCAGTATATTGTTATAATAATTTTCCTATATCAATTATTAGCCACTTAAATAATTCATTATATATAAATTATGTGCTGGCACAGTCAGCTACGCACAGCATGAATTGATATCTATTTGGGTAGTCACTGAATCGAGTATTAAACAAAGGTTTAATCCTTGGTATAAAGATCAAGACAAAATTATGGTGAATCAATAGATTTCACATTTGAACTTTATCTTATAGACTCAAAACTTTTCATCTGCATTTCTTTTACCCTTATAGTTATAACCAATTATCTTCATTTTTAAAGGAAGTAAGATCTGGAGTTCTGTGGTACATTACCCATTGCAGTCACTAGTAGGGGTGAGCATAATTCGGTTTTTACCGAATTTATCGATCGGTAAATCGGTAAGTTGGTTCAGTAAATTCAATATCGGTTCTCGGTTCAATAATAATTTTTAGGTAATTCGGTATTTTGTTTTCAGTTCGGTAAATAAATTTTCGGTTCGGTAATTTACCGATTTACCGATATACATATATATCTTAATATGAATAAAGGAAAAGTTAGATATTTGAAGCATGAAAAAGATACCAAACAATTGAATAAACTTAAAAATCAAGTGACCATCAAAAGATCATTCATTGTCATTCTTGTATAACAAGCATTTTTTTTCTTTTATTTAAAACCTTCTCCATAAAAATCAATTACATTAATTAGGTAATATATTAATATTGTTGTAATCGGTAAATCGGTTTATTCGGTAATTTACCGATTTACCAATCGATAACTCGGTAATTTACCGATCGGGAAATAACAAATTCGGTATCGGTTTCGGTAATCGTATTTTCGGTTTCGGTAAGTCGGTAATTCCTTATTCGGTTTTCGGTAATTTGATTTTTACCGAATGCTCAGCCCTAGTCACTAGGCAGACAAAACTAGTTTAAGCAGTAGAGGGAGCATACAAAAGTAATTATTTACTTTCTGCTTTTGTCCTCTTTCATCCATGTCTTCATGTTCGTTTGTTTAGATTGTAAAGGGACTTCATATTAAATGCTCAATATCCATCATTCAAGAACACTAATTGCAACTTAACCTCGTCCTCATGTCATTGTCATCTCCAAGACTTAAATCACGTGGCAAGAGAATAGAATTGTTTGGCTGCTATACTAAAATCACGCTGGCAAAATACTTGCCTAATAAAATTGGCTGTAAATCACTTGACTTTCTAGATTATAATTGATATTTGACAAAAATTAATATGATCCATGGTTTTTTTCCCAAATTTACATTAGTTCACAATGACATGCACTATGGTTTGAGGAACCGGTACGGCAAGCTGTTGGCAAACCGAATAGAAGAGTTGTAGCAGTAGAAGAGTGGCGGCAACGGAAGTACGGCAGTGGAAAAGCTTTCGGTGCCGGAAGAAACTTCGCCTGCCACCGTCTGCTGCTCCGACATACGTTTCAGTGCCGGTCCCTCGCCATACCGGTACCAACCGAAGGAATATCCACCACATTCCTGAGATTCACCTCGTGTTAATTTATTGCAATTAAAACTTAGCTGACAGTGACCCTGAGATACAATCCGTAGCACCTATTCCAATTTGAACTTAATTAAAATCCAAAAAACAAAATTAGCTGCTACAGTTAAAGTTTAAAATCTTTGTGCTTTACAAGATCTGTGTTCGGCTGCACCAGTCAGTACCATATCGTACTGGTTGTGTACTGGTTGACTACTAAACCCAACATGGATCTATTTGGCTTTATGAATATTAAAACAACATCCACTTCCTTTATAACTCTTTATTTAAAAAAATATGGGAGTATTAGAAACTGACTAAATATATGTAGGTCATACATGAATTACAATAAATGTTTTTTATTTATTTTTTATCAAGATGAGATATAATGGTAGAAATTTATTATAATAATTGCAAAAAGATAATATAACCAAACTATACTGCGTAACTAATGCTCATAACAAAGAGATCTTTTGTTAAGACAACGGACAACACAGATTGTTGAAAACAAACACACTTCATTAATTCGGACAGAGGTATCGGTCAGACCAGGGAGCAGAAGAGAAAATAGTGAATTACCTCAACTTCTAAAACATTGGATGCAGAGTGTGAATAAAGAAATGGCTGGCAAAGGCGTCTAAATCTTGACTCGCCTTCACAAAGAACAAAAATCTCTAAAGCAAAAGAAGGAGGAGAAGTAGCCCTGCATGAAAATATTCCAAACAACTTCACCAGATCCTTCACAAGATCATCAGGACTTAACTTGAATGAAACAGAAATTGTACAAGAACAATACATTTATTACAGAAAATAAACACAGAAATTCTGGTACTTCTCCACATTTTCATGCTATGTAAATTATGCCTGATATAAATCTGGCAATCTCTACAAGTACCGACACTTAGACTATCATTAATTTGAAAAGAATACAGGACGAGCATCATATACGTTTACAGAATCTATCTATCTCGATCAACTACGCGAGCTACAACATCATATACAAAATTATCATGTTCCACTCTAACATGAAGCAAATAAAAATAGTTCATCCAGTTCAAGTTCAGACCGAGTGCATCATGATGTCACAAGAAACATGGCACACCTTACACAAAGTCACAAAAAATACTTATTTAATATTGTTAACATTCAGTAATTATGTGATGTGACAACAAAAGATTATCTGATTGATATACGCATAATTTGTCTAATATTTCAACAATATTAGTTATTTTCTTATTATTTGTCTATAGAGAAAAAAAATAATACTTTCCTGGAAATAGGAGTTACCTGATGAATTTTTAAATAGGATGAAAGATGATAAGAATTTCAGAACAACTTATCTCTCGTCTGTGATTAATGCACTAAGTAACTCACAAGCACGACACCATTAACCAGTTTATTCAGCATGTTATGGAGTGGCTAAGCAGTCTACTGAAATTTTTTTGAGTCGCCGTTAGGTGAACAATGACAGACACTATATGACTTGCCTTGTCATGTATTCCCAACTCACAGATATTGATATTTGAAATTTCCGCTTACAAGGTTTGTCTAAAAAAGTTCTATATGGAAAAAATATGAAAAAGCACAGCCCAGAATCAATATTACAGGAGCATACGGTGAAGGAGTTAAATGCAGCTGGAAGGTATACCGCATCGTTACTCAATTAGAGTAAAGCAATCTGCATACTCCGTAGCAAAAGTATGCTTCAGCGGACATTTATTCTATCAAAACCCAGAAGCAAATCCTAATTTCAGTTTAACAAACAATGCTCAAAACCAAGTACGTTAAAACCATCTTCAAATGATAATCCAAAATGAAGATGAAAATAAGTGCAATACCCATTCATCATGAGTTACTGGTACTAATAATATGTTTTGGTATATATTGTACATTTGTCTATACCATCCAAAAACCTACTCCCCACCCCAACCCAGCCTGGAAAAAAAAAACAACAAGAATAACAACACAAAGAAACCAAAATTTCTATAATATCTCTTCAGCAAAGATGAGGACACAATTGAAAATTGAGAATAAATGCCTAGCACCGTTACCAAAATTTGCATAAGATATACTAGAGTTAGCATATCAATGAAATAAATAATAGTACAGTTGAATATTAGACAACATGTAAAAAGGAGCTACCTATAAATTTCCCAAAAACTAAATTTTGAGAATCACTAAAGTTCCCATCTCTTTCAAAAGAAAGGCAGATCTCTCAAGGATAAACCAAATTTAATGTTACAAAATAGAGTTATGCAATACAGATTTTATTATACCCAGTTATGTAGGGCAAATGGACGTGGATATGCAATGACACATCCAACAGAAACTATTGCATCTAATCTGCAGGAGCAAAAAAACATGATAACCTAAGTGGTTCCAAGTTTCCACCAATTACTAATATATTTCTCATATTTTATTTATACTCAATTTGATTTCACTCCTGAACTTTTGAGTAATTTCCCAACACAGTCAACATCATTCCACATATATATACAAATTTTCAAATTTAACATGTACGTGCATCAACATTACATAAATGCATTATCCAGATTACAATACATGGATAGTTTGCACACTGTAGCCACATTTAATAGTAAACATCATGTAACCAAACCTATGTTTCTTTTCATCTCACTTAGCCATCTCTAAAATGCCTTAATTACTCTACTAATTCAACACTAGTTTGATGGCTATACTGTACAAAAAGTTTATTGCCAGAACCAGCAACAGAAAGATAAGAAGGCACGAAGCAAGCAAATTAAACAAACTAGTCCAAACAGGATTGTTCTGAGCATCTGAAAGTATAAAACTTCTACAAATGTCCCAGAGTCTATCTATAGCTTTATTATCAAATTTCATTCTTCACGAACAAATTTAATCAATTGATTTCAGTTGTCAATAAGATTCAGGAAGACAAAATAAAAGCACTTGAAAAATCAGTGTCTTTACATAAACAGATAAACAAGTGGAAGATCCATACCCAATAAGTGACACATTTGGCGCAGATGGTGATGCATTCTGCTCAAGAAATTCACAAGCAGTAATGACAACAGGTTCAGCAAAAATGACCTGCACATGTTATGCAGCAAGAATTGATCACATCTAAATTTTGAAAACAAAAAAGAGGAGAGCATCCAAAGTACCGTATACATGATCACAAAATATGTGGAAATTTTTGTCAAGTCTCTCACAATTGACAGTAATGCTCAAAGAATCAGCTGTCTTCTAAGCGTTTACACAAGAAACATATTTCTAAAGTACAAAAAATCTAAGACTACATGGGAATGCATAAAATAAAATCCCATCTAAGTTGTTAATAACAAACAGTTCTAAGAAAAACTCCTAAACGATTCATAAAAAGCTAGAAAAAGTGATGTTCCTTTTTATGTTTTATACAATATATAAGCTATAATGTGCATTAAGAATTAAACAAATGTGGCGGCTCAAAGAAGTTTCTTTCAAATCAATTTACGTCAATCATAATTGAACAATGGCAATATCAAAGAACAAAGTCAGATGAGAGTGAGATAGCAGGACCAAAAAATAAAATATAATTTAACACAACAATGCAGGAAAGGAAAGCATGCCTAAAGCATCAATGTATCAAATCCCATACTAGTCAGCTCGCATATCAGTACAACGTCAATTCTATACATTACATTATGTTGGTTATCATTGAGAGTTTTACGATGCCGATTTACAACAAAAGAAGATGATTCACTCATGGGCAAACCAGGAGATCCATTGTGACAATCACAAAATATTTCTCAACTAACAGAAGATATAAATATAGGTAAATGAACAAGAAATACTAGTGTGAGAGAGGAAGAAAAAGAAGGTGGTAAAATAGACCGAGTCATTAATTTGTCGAGCAAGGTGTCACATAATTAGATTTTTTTTCCCCACAAGATACCATGTGACGCACCACTTTCTGCCTTTCAGATGATACCAAACCTCACTGCACATTACCTAAATATTGGTGTCACATGTAATATAATTGAATGGAATGAAATGTTGAACAAATAATTTGCACTTTGCAATCCAAAGCACAATGAGAAGCATGTCACACTGTACAAAAATATACAAACACAACAAATAAGAAACACACTAGGGTCCTAAAGACAGAAAGCATGGAAGCAAATTAATATGCACATAATATGTGAATCTGCATAACCTATGACAGGTTATGCAAATGCATTTCAAATAAGTGGAAAACTCCTAAGTTTCTCAACTGTATAAGTAAAAAAAATATCGTTCATATTTGAAGATTTGCATAAACCTAAATTTTCTGCATGTAAGATTTGTTTCCCAAGACCATAGAACGCCAGAACTAAAACAGTTCATATTTCAACCATTTTCCAATGCAGCAAACACTTTGTAAATGGCATAATACACAATAAGTATAGGGGACATTCGACCTTGTTTCTGTAGATGTACAACAATCAACCTATAATAACACAAAAATAATACAATTAATGTCTCTCAAGAGTTAAAAATTTTTAGGCCACCGTCTTCCAACTTTCTAATTGCACAACTCCATACTCAAATATTTGGATAGATAAAAGTCAAGACAGGATATATAAGCAATATGCAAAAAATAAAAGAAACAAATGAGTGTGATGGTGGAAACACTTGCCTCATCAACGTATTCATCAAGCTGTGAATGGATGAATGATTGAGCAAATAAGATGCATGGTTCAGAACGACCCATATCTTCCACCTTTGAAGAATAATTGTTTACTCTACGAAAATTCAACTCCTGCGAAACATTGGACCAAGATGAAGCACCTCATGGCTGACAATCAATAGCAGTTATATTAAAAGTAAAGCTTCTTTGAATTAGAAAGGTAAAACCTTTGGCATGTTGTTGAGGTTATCAATAAAAGTAGCAGGAATAAGTCTATTCAACAAATCTCTGTGTCCACAAAAACTAGTTGTCTATATTTAGTTTATTTTTTTCAAACTTATTGTCACATGATAGTTCTAGCATCCATTCATATAAATATATCAATCTTCTAACCAAAACCCATCCACCTCCGCTCCTAGTACCAATCTTGTTCTAGTACAGAGACAAGGTCAGACCGGTTTTTATCGCCCATGCTAATTTTTCAAATGTTGCTTCTAACGTCATTCTGCATGCAAAGTATTAAAAGCAAATACTAGATAAAGGAAAGGTGCCCTACACCTTTTAATATTCATCTTCTACCCTTAAATGCCTTGTTCTCTAGGAAGTGATAAGCATCTAGTCTAGTGGCTTTTTCTTCCCTAGGCAAGACACTGTTGGTTGTATGTTAATCAACTAATCTTCCCTTTCTTATATTGTCATTCAATGTTCAAAAATAAAACTTCTTAAATGTGAAGGCATAAAATTTATTACAGACTAAATTCTATAAAAGAAATGTTATATCAGAACATACATAAAACCCATTAAAACAAAAAGTCTTTGAGTGATTAACGCAAATGACATGACAAAAACGGGATAGAATAGTAGGAAGAAAGGAGGAATAAGTGCTCAATGTTTTCATTGCCTTCATAACATAATAGATATCTTATATTATTATATATTCCCCATTTGCAATAATCTATCAAGCGTGGGCATTTTTCATAAAACATATCGAAGTGAAGAAAGAGAAACAAGGTACATGCCCCTTATGCTAGGCCATATGAGACCAAGTTACTCTGATCATCCTAGGACAAATAGCCTCATAAATCGATTTCAAATAGAATTCTCCTAATGCCTTGTAGAGTCAACTCCCTCATCTTGCTCCATTTCATTATGGATACCTCAATATCCTTGTCAAGTAAGAAGGAAGAATAAGTGTTCAATGTTTTCATTGCATTCATAACATAATAGGTATCTTGTATTATTGCATATTCTTTGTTTGCAATAATCTTATTAAGAGTGGGCATGTTTCATATCTAAGTGGAAAGTGAGAAATATGGTAAGTGCCCCTTATGCTAGGCCATGTGAGTCCAAGTTAATTTGCTCATCTCGGGTCAAATGACCTCATAAGTCGACTTCAAATAGATTTTCTCCTAGTGCCTCATAGAGTCACCTCTCCTCATCGGCGTTTGAGGAACCGGTCTAGTGGTACCGGTCCGGCTAGGGACCGGCACCGGAACGTAGGTGGAGCAGGAGACGGCAGCACCAGACCGGTTCCTCTGGTTGGTACCGATCCAGCAAGGGACCGGCTCTGGAACGTAGTTGGGGCAGCGGACGGCAGTGAGGCAGCCTAATTCGCCAGCAGTTCGCTGGTACCATACCAGTTCGGTGAGTACCGGTGCAGCGGCTCGCCAAACCGATTCCTCGAACCTTGCTCCTCATCTAGCTCCATTTCGTTATGGGCAGTGACATTATGAATAGCCCAAAACACAAGGATTAAAGCAGTAGACCTACTAAGCCTGACATGTCATCTTCCATTTTGAGTAAGGTTTGAGACAAATGTATTGCTAAATAGATTCACAAAGGCGAACTCTTCTTCAAAGTCATCCAGAATACCTTTTGGGTGCCAAGGTTATCAATAGTGAGTCTTCAACTAGTTAAAATGTAGCTCACAATGAACATATGCAAGAATGAGGTGTTAGCAAAGTCAATGTAGAGTAATCACCAAGATACATAGTAAACATCCACACCCAAGTACCCTAGCTATATTCCATGTAAATCGCATAAATCATGCCTCAAACAAATAGTAAACTTTCAGGAAAATGGCCATCCTCTTCATAAGGGAATATGAATTTATCTCGTGAAACATTGTGAGACTCACAATTGTCATCCTTGACCATAAAAAGCAGTGATAAAAGATACTCTAATCTCTTCGTAACCTGTTTAAGAATAGCAACAGGTGTAGTATAAAATCTAAAAGAAGATATTCCCATAAAAATGAAATGAAAGAATTCAATTTTATCAACATAAACTAGAAGCTTTTTTCCTAGTTGGAGATTATTCTTAAAAAGCTTCAACTAGTGAATCGCAATTAGTACATGAGATTTATTCTAAAACCTAGAGAATGCCTAAATATCTTATTAGGAGAATGCATATTTGCATAACAAGGAAAGGGGCAATCATCTTACATTAATGGTTGGTGTAATTGGCCATAAATATCTATAATTTGACCCAAAGTCTTGCATCGTCTAAGAATTTTATCAATAATCAATTAATTGTCATAATTAATTTTGTGCCTACTCAAGCAAAGATAAACCAATCATCTTCAAATTCCAAATAAGTAATAATCAAATCCAAACATTATTAGTGAGGAATAAGACGATCCACCTCCATAAGAAAGAAGATCAAACAACTAGTACATAACAAAGAACCAAGAGGTATAGATAAGGACCATCAGGCATTCTTCCCTTAGCCCTTTGGTATTTGAGGAAGAACCCCACGTCTTTTTCATTCAAGGAGATGGAAAAGGTTGAAATGTAAATGCATGTATGGATCCAACCAATAATGATTAATATGAATGAATATGCCTCAAGAAGCTCCCAATGCTCAAAATCATGCGCTTTGAGCTTTACACTAATGATTAACTTGTACCATAATCGAGTTTTATGCTATAAATAAATAATATCACGTTAAAAGAATAGTTGAGCTTTACAATTTTAATATGAACATTCATCTCAATGAAAGCTTGGATAGGCACATAGCACTAGAAACAATATTCAAACCTTAGAATAAATACATTATATTTGCACTCTTTGTTATCTATCAATTTTGGGACATTACTCTCAGTTTTTTTCTTGGGGGCAAGGCTAATAAATGTTTCAAGGCTTCAATCTAAATCCAAAAACCTATCTTTTTTTTTCGCTCAATAGATGCCTTATAGTAATTTTTATGCCCATATTTTCTTACTTACAATTTCAATCCGGTTCGGACTGATCCGATGAGGGTCCGGACCAGACCAAAGGGGTGGAGCGAATCGGAGAAGGAGAAGGAGAAGGAGGAGAAGGAGAGGAGGAGAAGAGGAGAGGAAGAAGAGGAAAGAGAGGGTGAGTGGGTGTGCAGCAGACACAAGTGGGTATACGGTTTACACAAGCGGGCGATCAAGTAGGCGAGCAATGGTCAGCACGATACCTTTCCTCCTTCTTCCTCTTCTTCTTTTTCTTCCTCTTCTTCTTTCTTCTTCCTTTTTCTTCCACTACCGCCCAGTTCAACCGGGTTTTTATCTGGTACGACCATTTTATACTGGTCCGTGGGCAGACCAAATCTTCAAACCTTGGTTGATATATTAATAGTATATGATTAATTAGAATAATTATTAAATTATTATGATTATTATTGGGTCATAATTGATATAACTATTATGCTTTGCAAAAGCTTAAAAAAGGGCTATTAAGTATAAAATAGGTATACTTTAATACATGAAATATTGATTTTATTTAATATTAGTTATCTTGCTTCTCTCCCCATTTTCTCATCTCTAATTCTATGTCAATATGTATCAAAGCCAAAGTGATTTTCTAAAAGCACACACTCCTATTCTCAGTTCTTTTCCCCCCGGTAAGTCACCACTCCTCACTTATTCTTCTCAACCTCACTGTACCAATTTAGCAACCTACTAACTTTATGTCATATTTTTACCACCAAAGCAACATCCATCCTTTCACAATAAATGTCAATATAATTGCAATGCACTCCCACCAATCCCCCACCCGCATTCTATTAGACCTAACTCATAACCTTGACGCCAAAACTTATCCCTCTGCCATAATCCCTCCAACTTGCTTGCCGGCTACCGCTTTCCTCCTATCTATCACCACCTCTTCTATGTCACCTTCCCTTGCTCACACTATCCTCACAAGAATGTTCACACACTCCCCATCATCTTCCACAATCACTTTTTTCGCCACCTACTCTCCATGTATCTCATCCCACACTCAAGCTCACCTTCCTACCATCCTCTACACCCACTCCACCCATCTTCTTGAGCTCCAACCACTCCTACTCCAGTACAAACAAGTTCTTTGATAGCTATATATGCACCAAGTTCTAGTTTAACAAAAGCTCATATATATGCTACCCCACCACCTACACTCCACAAACACTTGCACCTCCTCTTTGATAGCTCATTGTATCAGCCCTGCTCCCATTGTACATGCTCAACAACATCAGCAATATCAATACCTCATAGAGAACCATCCATCTTCCAATTGACTCCCTCGCCATGACACCCAACCACAATAGATTTCCACTCCATCTCTCTTCTACCAACACTTATAAGCAAGGTTTTCAAAACCTCCAAACTGGCTAGTTTTTCTGATACGGACCGATCTGATGAAGGTCTGAACCGAACCAAGGGGCGAAGCAACAGAATAGGAAGGAGAAGAGGCAAGCGGCGAACGTGTGTAGGCGGCGGCAGATGATTCCTCCTTCCTTCTCTTCTTTTTCTTTTTCTTCTTTCTCTTCCTCTTCTTTTTCTTCTTCCTTCCATTGTTCTACCTAGTTCCACCGGTTTTTGCCCAGTACAAACTAGAATGCACCAGTCCAATGTAAATCCAAACCGGCTTTGCAAATCTTGCTTACAAGCATCTCAATCAGTTCTTCTTGTAGCAACACATTGCATCACAACTCCCGTTCTTTGTCCCCTAGCATTCCACCATCACATTATTTCTCCAATGCAACCCTGCACTATAGTATCCACACCCTCATTGGCATCTTTCTCCACACAACCGAATCCCTTTGTTCATCATCTTTCTCACTAGCCAACTCCCTCTCCTACAACATGCAACAATAGTCATTCTCTCCTCAAAATTGCTCACCAAAATCACCTTATATTATGACAGCATTCACACTCTAACCAACCCACCTTGACCAACATCCTAAACATTCTCACTCAAGCAATGACAATATTATGAGATGCAATATTTTAAAAACGGGGGGTGGGGGGTGTAACCAGCTAGGTACCCCTCTTTTTCTTTTTCTTCTTCTTTCTCTTCCACTTCTTCTTCCGTTGCTCCACCCGATTCCACTTATTTTCATCCAATACAGTCCAGTATGTGCCGGTCCGAGGACCAGCTTTTCAATCCTTTATGAGAAGTGTATTAGACCAATGCTTGAGCTTGTAGAAAACATATTTTACAAATTCCCCTCATGTTGTGATGTTCTCCCTATGTCTCTCAACAATGATGACCGTGTCTAACTGCACCAATCGCAGCTACTCTCTGGTCATGCATATCTTCAAAACACAACAGATGTAAAGAGATTAGGTCTCATGAACAGTGACATATCATTATACAAACCACATCATCTCCCTCCTAGTGCAACTCTCCATAGAAAGGTTTCAGGAGCCGATCTGTACAAGTGGCATGTACTAGTATCAACATATCATGTGCCAATACAACTAATATCATGACCTTCTAGTGTCAGTACCACTAGTACATACCACCATGATACTGTAGTGTTGGTACCACTAGTACATATCATTCCAAGGTTGGACTAGTATAGGTAGAGTTCTAAAACCTTGCTTCAAAGCATATGACACATTTTTTTAAACAGACAACATGTCTTAAGGAGACCTCACGTGTTATAATCCTCTTCGTAGTACAAGTGGCAAATGATTATGTGACTCCCTAATTTAGTCCTAGGAAGTAGGAGAAGAATCTATCATGATGTATAAGGGCTAATGAGTTTACCAAGGGCTTAAGTATTTTAAATTGGACCATACTGCTTCCAACTCACCAATAATAGGTTATTTTTTCTCATTAAACAAGTTATAATAAATAGGGTCATAGTAATTCTAGTTTTATACATTATTAAGGATTAATAGGAAAAGGGTTTTTGTGAATGATGGAGCCATCATCAGACTGACTCTGGGTGTTGTAAGAATTTTTTAGGCCTTGAGCTTAACAAAAACATCAAATGTTAAGTAGGAGAGATTGTGCTACCCCTAATTAGTCTTATATGAGAAGTGGGAGAAGAACTGTCATGGTATATAAAGCTTAATGAGTTTATTAACATATTTGTTTGGGTTTAAGCAATTTTAATTGAATTAGTTCAGACTCACAAAGTTAATAAATTATTGAGCGGGTCATACAAGACTAGGTCCCTTTAACAATTGTGAGTCGTGGATTAGATCACACCTTTTCTCCCACCCATAACTCTTTGCAGGGCATACAACAAATGTCAGGTGATTGAGTTTCACAAGCAATCATGTCTCATCACATGTACCACATCTTCTCTCTTGTCAGATAGCTCCCTAAAACACATATAGTGGATGTGGGGTGGCTAGATCCATTTTTTTTTGTGTGAATTGCAACTTCCACCTTGTCACCCATCTCTCCTTAGTCACATGGAGATTGATTCTTTGGTCCAACAAAAGCAACTTCTCGTGACATCCTCATCTCATGCAATTCTCTCCCATGCCAAATTCTCCACACCCATAATCACACTTGCAGTGTACCATTTGAATGTCGCATTTATTTTTGAAGCATTGGGCGGAGTTACACCCACCACAACCAGCTTCATGACAGTCACGCTCATCCTTGCTAACAAGCTCATCTTTAATTATTTAGAGGTGTTCTCTTCAGTTGAAGAAAAAAATAACATAAATGTGGGTAGGAAGAATAACTATTCATTCAAAAAGGTAAAGAGAACGGTAAAAAAACAATGATGAAATTAGGTTGATAAAGATGAACTAGCTGGGAGGCATAAATCAAAACTGTTACCAATTCGAAAGGTGAAACTGGTTGTTAGCGAGAATTAATTTACCGCCCAACTTTTCCTTTGGCACCTACGAGTAATTAATTAAAGCGATAAATTTCCATACAACAAAACAAATGAGCCTATATGCAAAGCTATTCGCAAACTCCTGCAAAAGAAGTATGGGTGACTTCCTGATGCAGGCTGATGCCACATAAAATGATATCATATCAAAGAAGGTCTCACAGCGAGCCGCAAGAGGGTGGGATGTAAGTTAGTGCTTGCCTGAGGAGGCTGATCCGGTACCGCAAGGAGGCAGGGGCAAGTTACTTCTTGAGGGGAGCATGACTGGGACAGTTACGCAACAGAGGAGACGGCCAGTAACGCTGCGGCTATTGGCGCGCTAAGAGCCGAAGGTGGTGTGGGGGAGTTAGGGGTTGCTTTGAGGTGGTCGGTGGCCGCGAGGAAGGAGAAGACCGCCGAATCTCACCCAGGGGTTAGGAGGCGAAGGAATGGGCGGCGGTAGCCAAGCACTGTGCGGCGAACTAGGAGTTAGGGATTTGCTGAATCACTGACCATGGAAGCGTTCTATGGGTTTTTGCGCGGGGTTGGGGGAGTCTTGGACTCGGCTCGTTTGAGATGGGAAAAAGAACTTTAATTCCATGATTTAATTTATCTAGCATTTAAATTTTAATTTTCGTATTTGGATTTAGTGTAAAGTAGTAATTAAAATTGTATTCTCTAATCTCTACTAAAATAAAATATTGCTTGCATGCAATATTATAAGGGCGTTTTTTTTAAGAAAGAAAACTGTAGAAAATAAATAAATAAATAAATAGAATAAAAATAAAAATCTCATATGGACGGCATAGAGAGGCAGCGATTTGGTTAGTAGCAACCGTACGACTGGCACATCTCGGCAGCGAGAATGCAGCCACAGGGACACAAGGCGGCAGAAGGTCCAAGGCCGTCGATGATGTTGGAGGGCAGGATCCGGCACCACCCAAGTCTTGCCAAGCTGCCGATAATATGATCAATACGTTAAAAATAATGATCAACCACACATGTTTTTAATTTACATTGGCTTTGTACATAATTTTTATAGGCACAATTATAATGCTTTCTACAAGTAAAATTAATTAAATGATGAGTAAATACTGTAGGGTCAGAACAAAAATATTTATACCTAATGTGGTCAGACCCAACCCAGCTTGACTCGCCCTCACCCAACTTTAATATAAATTTTTAATTCAACAACATTTTTTATCATATGAAACCTAAGTCCTACCACTCAAGATCAAGTACGTAGACTCCAAAATTTGTCCCATTATATAGTTTTTTTATTTGTTTTATTATAATCTAATTATAATATTTACTTTCTTTTTATTTTCATCTTATATAATTACTTTAGTTTATTTTTCAAAATATTTCTCTCTTAAATAAGATGAAAATATTTTAAATAAGATGCAAACAATTTGTTCTAAATTCCTCAGTCAACTAATTTTGCTCTATATTTTAAATAAAATGTATATAACCAAGAGTAACGATTGATGTCCATAAATAAATTCTGCCAATAATATGTTCACCAAATATATTTTTAGTTTTAAGTTTCTCCTGTGTTAGGCCTAGCCCTATTTTGTAGCCCAACTCAGCTGGCCCGTTGACTGGGTCAAAATCAGTCCAAACAAAAAGGAAATCGGGAAGAACGCGATTTTGGGAGAAAAAGAATCGAGCGGCGCTCGATTCCGATTCTAGCCGGCATCAGAACGCCACCGGTGGCCGGAGGCTGGGATCGACCCAACAAGAAGGGTCGTCGGGGAAGGGTCGCACTGCTGGACGGCAAACTCCCGGCCGGCAAGGCGACTACGCATGCTCAGTCGACGTGGCGGATGACGCGAAGGAAGCTCTCGTCAGGTTGATGCGCTCAATCCAGCGGGTAAGAACAATGCGGCATCACTCGATCCGATGGGTCAAGCGGTGGCGTCGGCCTGCTGCAAGGACGGCCAGCGTGGGGTGGCATGGCCGGGGCGTCCGGCATGGTATGGGCGCCGCCTACCACAGCATTGACTTAGTGCAAAGCTTTCACTCATTGGCGTCGAGGGGATCCAATGCCGAGCCGCCTATAAGAGGAGCGGCCGGCGAGCTAGAGGAGGAGGGGGAGGGGGGGGGGGGGAAGAGAACGGCTACGAAGGAACGGCGGGGGTGCCGGAAGAACCAAAGACTAAATACCTTCGCCCCGTATTCTTCCCAACCTCCCTGCTTTCGGACTCGACGAGCGACTACCTGGTGAGGACTCGCAGTGTCCTCTTGCTAGAGCTCCGGTGGTGTGGGTGGGAGGTACAGAGCAAAGCCAACGTCGAGCCATGTGGTGTCTTCCCCTCTTCCCGTCGTCCTTTCCCCTGGCGAGTTCAGTCCCCGTTCGCTCGCTGGACGTGTGATGAGAGGTCTCTCTCGTCGGGGGAAATAAGCCCGGCTGCGTGTGCTGGAAGGAGGCTGTAATGCCTTCTCTACATCTCAACGTGAGCGTTCCGTCGAGAACCCAGACGCGGTGCCAACACGAGCACAGGGGGGGCGTGAACGCAAAAGGGGGCGTTGACGCGAGTAAGCCTCGAACTGAGACTCCAGGCCGGAACTCGGGATCCATCTCGGGTCCGGACGCGATGACCGCGCGTCCGTCAGGACATGGACGTGAGCACCCTCCGTCGAGACGAGTTCAAGTCGACGGTGGGCGGACGAACGAGACGCTGATTCCGGGTGTTAACTCCGACCAGACTTCCGGTGCCCCTTTCGGGCGTCGATGAGGCTGAGGGTGAGGGACGCGGGTGATCCCTCCCCTGCCATAGGCCCTTCTCCTGTTTCGACGATGCTCGCGACGATGAGCGTTCGCGGCAGTCAACGCATAAGTCAATATCGCCAAAGAGAAACTGAATTCAGCGAAGGCGTGAGTGATTTGGCTAATGTGGTATACTTAAGTCGATTAAACGTGCTTAAGTTAATTAGGGGCCTGACAGTGGTATCAAAGCCGCCTGATCGAGTGGGTTCCGGCGATCTTGCCGGCACGATGGAGGAAGACGACGAGCGTCTTCTCCTTCCGGGCGACTGAGACGAGAGAGAGTCTTCATCCGTGTCCTCTAGCGTGCGGAGCTAGCGATGACGAACATCCTCCACGCGTCTCCTCCCCCAAGAGCGGAGCAACGGGGTGGCCTTCTTCCCCATGGGCGGCGATGAGAGCGGCAGCCCTAGGTAGGCGATCGTCTTCCTCACGAGACGGGAACGACGACGAAGGCGGCAAGCAGCGGCAACTGGCAGAGCCATGTGTTTCCCCTGCTCCAGGGCTGCAAGCTACAGCGGCAGCATTGTCTACACCAGCGGGTGGAGGTAGAAGGAAAAAGGGAGCGACAAGCACGGGCGACAACTTCCACGCGAGCTGCTCCTTCCACGAGAGGCGCAGGTGGAAAAGAAGAGGGAGCGAGCGTCCCCTCCACCGAGTGTCTTCCTCCCCGGCGAGGTCGGCTTCCCCTGCGGCGGGACAAGGACACCTCTCCACGAGCATCGAGAGGTTGGCCCCACGCGGCGGCGTCACTTCCTCGGGTAGTGGCGACGACGCAGGCGGACGAGACCTTCCGCCTTCCCCGAGTTGCGGGTGAAGAGAGCGTCGACTGCCCTACGAGCGGTGGCAAAAGTAACAACCGCCCCCTCCCTCCAGGAGGAGACCAGCGGCGGCGTTCCGACGAGCCTTCCGGTGACGCAGGGCCAAGCAAAGGGAAGGGAGAGCACCTACTGAGGCGCGAATGCCCAGACGCGTACGCCAACCAGCCTAAGCTCAAATACAGATCTCGATGAACTGTGGTCGGCTACAAACGGTGGCACGCGGGGTCAGCCGACCAGTCAACGAACACAAGCGGCAACTCATTCCGGAGAAGAACGCAACGCCATTCCCTTCTACTTCGGCCTGAACTCGGCAGCGAGTACAAACGCGGTTGCAGTATCGACTTTCTCCTTGGATAATCAGGCAAGTGGGGACGACGCTCACTGTATGAGAGCGAAAGGAGATCTCTCGTCAAGGAACCAAGCCCTGATGGCGCACGTCGAACTTGCTCCGACGACTTCCCTGCTGCAAGTCCGACAACTTCCCGACCTTCCGGCGCGAACGGACGCTTGGATTTTGGACGCAGGCGGGCGTTGACCGACATCGAGCGTGGACTCAGAACCAGCTCTCTGATTCGGATGCGGGTCGTGGAAGAACCCACAGTGTGCAACCGGGACAGCGGGTCTCGACAAAGGATCCGGGATTGGATCCAAAAAAGAATAAGAGGGCAGAGACAATTTGGGTGAGTGCAATTATGCACCACTAAGCATTATTAATGCAATTTCCCTTTTTATAAAATTTTAGTTCGACAAATAAATTTTGGGAAAATTTGAAAAGGTTAATATACCTTAAAAACCGCTATTTGAGGAAAAGTTAGCAGACTTCAAAACTGCTATTTGAGGAAAAGTTAGCGGACTTTAAAACTGCTATTTAAAGCGGTCAAGTTAGCAGACTTTAAAACTGCTATTTGTGAACTAAACATAGAAAATTAGCAGACTCTAGAACTGCTATTTAGAGAGAAATAAAAAAAAGGAAGAGTTAGCAGACTCTAAAACTGCTATTTGGGACAAGGAGAGTGGACGGTATCCAACTAAAACAAAAGAGATCCCTCTTCTTGGTCCAACTGAGCCAACTTCGCATAAAGGGACGCCTTTATGTGAGGGAAGTTTGGGAGGACAGCAAGGAAAAATCCTTGAAATTAGTCCGAGCTGGGTTTCTCTTCATAAAGGGACGCCTTTACGAGGAGAAGACTTAGGAACAAAATAATAAATTGGGGCGAGCTAAGTTACTCTTCGACAAGGGTGGTATGAGACACTTTCGAAAAGGACGAAACTTAGGCGCAACCAAGTTGGACGAGTCTCCCTGGGCATCAAACGATCCGATTCAATCGTAGATATCGTCGAACCCTCTCCTACAATTTAGTTAGAATTACGAGTGCGAGTCGAACCGCACTATGATATTCGCCGAGGACGGCGAACGGCTTAGGAGGGGGAGAATGTTAGGCCTAGCCCTATTTTGTAGCCCAACTCAAAATCGGGAAGAACGCGATTTTGGGGGAAAAAGAATCGAGCGGTGCTCGATTCCGATTCTAGCCGGCGGCGGAACGAACGTCACCGGTGGCCGGAGGCTGGGATCGACCCAACAGGAATGGTCGTCGGGGAAGAGTCTTATGCCATGCATTTTTATAGTGATTTTTATTATTATTTCATGATAAAGTCAGGCTTATTTGAATACTTTTACACTCCTTTAAGGCTTATTTCAAAATCTTCACTTTTCGTTTGTCCTATTGAATTTCAGGTAAAATCACCCAATTTTGAAGTCCTTCTGAAGAATCTGAGAGCATGAGATGATTCCTTATGAGAAGACGAAGCTGCCCGTAAAATTTGGGCTCAATCGGAGCTTTTTCTAGACTTCACGGCCAGGTGAACCCGCCGATGATGTCAGGGTATCCGAAACTCACCGCACGCTTCACTGCCAGGTGAACCCCATGCGTGATTCTGTCTGACAAAACTTGCGCAAAAATATACCGTGGACTTCACTGGTAGGTGAACCCGGCGTAGGTGAACCCCGCCGGGTTCACCTGTGATTATTTCGCAACAGAACTGCACAGAACACTTCACTGGTAGGTGAACCCGGCGGGGTTCACCCGTGATACTATCGCAACAGCCCGACTTTCACTTGGTTTTTCGTCAATTTCGGGCCCGATTCAAGTCCAAATTTGGCAAGTGAGGACTCTATGGAAAGCTTATTCGAAGGAGAACAAACAGAGTATAAAAGCCCCAATTTCCGTGACCTAATCATCGAGGAATCTTGCAACGAAGCGGCTAGGGCGGACGGACACAGCGAACAGGCGACTTCGAGGCGATTTCTGGAGATTCAACCATCGGAACTCAGTGATTCTTGTTTATTTCTTTCGGTTTATCGTCTCCTCCCTCTTAGAAACCTTTTCCTGTGATTTTCCCATGTACAAAGAGAGAATTTTTAGCGTTTCGACGATGGTTGTAACGTAAACTTTATTTCAGGGCTAGGTTGAAGCCCTCTGACGATTTCTATTTGCAATTCTTGTATTAACTTGGTTATTTGGATCATATTCTCAGCATATTTCACTTGAAGTATTAATTTCTTGATATTTACTCTGGCCAAGTATTATCATGTCATAGTTATTACAGTTCATAACGAAAGTAGAATTGTAACGACGGAACCTCTTTGTGAATCTTGCGAAAGCTTGACACGAAAGTGCTTGTTCTTCGCTCGAGAGTCCATAATCTATTACGGAACCCATTGGGTTTGTCTAGAACGATCCACCACGAAAGTAGGAGACGTTCTGGGTAAATACCGGGGTGTACACTCGAAAGAGGGCACCTTGTACCATAGGGTAGATTCCTTATGCATATTTGTAAATCCATGTAACTGATGTTTATGTCTTAGCGCAATTAGAATTGTCAAAGTGGTAGAAACCAAAGCCCTGATATTCTCTCATATATTTTCCCCGCCGTAGTTATTTGATTTCTTGCTTACAATTTCGCTTAATTTTAGTTTTTAAGTTTCAAAAACCACGATTTGATCAGCTTAGATTCCAAGAATTAGATTTTCTGGTACTCAACTTGTTCCGGATTCAATATCTTTTGTATTACTTCGACATTTCCGTGCACTTGCGGAGAGTGTCAGGGTCGCATTGCTGGACGGCAGACTCCCAGCCGGCAAGGCGACTGCGCATGCTCAGTCGACGTGGCGGACGACGCGAAGGAAGATCTCTCGTCAGGTTGATGCGCTCGATCCAGCGAGTAAGAACGATGCAGCGTCACTCGATCCGATGGGTCAAGCGGTGGCGTCAGCTGGCCACAAGGACGGCCAGCATGGAGTGGCATGGGCGGGGCGTCCGGCATCGTATGGGCGCCACCTGCCATAGCATTGACTTCGCGCAAAGCTTTCACCCATTGGCGTCGGGGCAAAGCGAGGGGATCCAATGCCGAGCCACCTATAAGAGGAGCGGCCGGCGAGCTAGAGGGGGAGAATCAGCGGTAACGAGGAAGAGAACGGCTGTGAAGGAACGGCGGGGTTGCCAGAAGAACCAAAGACTAAATGCCTTCGCCCCGTATTCTTCCAAACCTCCCTGCTTTCGGACTCGACGGGCGACTACCCGGCGAGGACTCGCGGTATCCTCTTGCCGGAGCCCCGGTGGTGTGGGTGGGAGGTACGGAGCAAAGCTAACGTCGAGCCATGTGGTGTCTTCCCCTCTTCCCATCGTCCTTTCCCCTGGCAAGTTCAATCCCCGTTTGCTCGCTGGACGTGTGACAAGAGGAGGTCTCTCTCGTCTGGGGAAGTAAGCCCGGCCGCGTGTGCTAGAAGGAGGCTGTAACGCCTTCTCTACATCTCGACGTGAGCGGGGGCGTTGACGCGAGTAAGCCTCGAACTGAGACTCCAGGCCGGAACTCGGGATCCACCTCAGGTGCAGACGCGACGACCGTGCGTCCGTCGGGACTTGGACGTGAGCACCCTCCGTCGAGACGAGTTCGAGTCGACGGTGGGCGGACGGACGAGACGCTGATTCCGGGTGTTAACTCCGACCAGACTTCCCACCTCCGGTGACGACTTCTGGTGCCCCTTTCGGGTGTCGATGAGGCTGAGGCTGAGGGACGCGGGTGATCTTCACCTGTTCCGACGACGCTCGCAACAATGAGCGTTAGCGGCAGTCAACGCGTAAGTCAATATCGCCAAAGAGAAACTGAATTCGGCAAAGGCGTGAGTGATTTGGCTGATGTAGCATACTTAAGTCGATTAAACGTGCTTAAGTTAATTAGGGGCCTGACAGTCTATATATTTTCAACAAATTAGCTTTGATAGTATTTCTAGTAACTGAAACATCATATGTCACGCAAGTATTCAAATATTGACCTAATACCGGAGTACTCAACAAAATATAAAGTTAAATCATGCATCATAATGGCACTCACAAGTAACTCATGAAATAATATAGGATCAAAGGTTGCCAAATCATAATTAAATATCAGTTGGCATACATCTCTAACATCTCTTATCACACAAGTGTCAATGTCTTAGTTCCATATTTACTATTGCAGAGAAAAGTTGTATTGAATATTTTACATTTTCATCGTATTTTTCCATTAACTGATTTTTCAATGCTATCAAAATATTGCTATATAACTGAAGTTAATTTTTTCTTTTTTTCACTTTATTTCTCGAATCAACATTCTGAGAGTCTATTATCTATCTCTGACATCATTATCATTTTTAACAGATATTACATTTTTATCTTTGTTATCATATTCAATATTATCATTCATCTGTGTACAAGATTAGGCATAAAAAAACTACAATAAATATTCAATATAGCTACTAACTAAAATGTGATATCGATATTTCATACTTATAAATCATACGAGGTTTGGAGGCAGTAAATTATCCTGTATTAAGGTGTAAATAACTTTTGTTGCTAATATTAGACACTTAACAATGTTGTAAAAGGTAAACAGTTTTTGAAGAGGTCTCACACAAGCGGTGACAGGTATAGTAGTAGTAAGAGCAGCTGTAGTCCTAGTGTGGCAGCGAGTGAAGCAACAGTGTAGCACATAGCAGCAGAAGGACTACATGACAACAAGTGGAGCAGCAAACACAGCAACTAGCAAAGCAGGGGTAGTACAACGGCGAGTGAAGCCGGCGGAGGCAACAAGCGAATCTAGCCGCAGCGGCGGTGAGCAAAAAGGCAAGGGAGGCGACTAGCGAGCAAGAAGGTGAGAGTTAGGGTATTTTGGACTCGGCCTCAGCGATTTGAGAATATAAGAAATTTTAGGGTGTGCTTACTAGAGAGAATGTAAATTAGGTGGAAAGAAAAAATCAGAATATTTTTCTTTCTTGTATTTACTAGAGGGAAAGAAAAAAATAAATTAATATATATACTCCATATTTATGTTCTTATACTCTTATTATTATTAAAATATAATTAAATACTTATAAATTAACTTATTATCATTAAACATAATTATTATTAAAATAAAAATATTAAAAAAAGGTAAATATGTAACAAAAATTTATAAAATTATAACAAATATTTTAAAATATTAAAATATAAATAATTCACTTTAGCACGTATAAAACACACATATAAAATATTATACAAATAAAACACATGTCTATCAAGATTAGAATGTTCACTAACACAATCCAAAACAAATACTGCTAACCAATCCCTCAAAATCTAACAAATATGATAATGTAAGTTTAACAATATTACTATTATTATTATGATCAAATCCAATATATGCTGCAACATTTGTATGACTTGCATGATAAAACCTTTATGAAGCAAACAATTTCGTATAAATACTATCAAATAAAGATTGCCCACACAATTTTGTTTACATAAGATGAAGTGATTGGGTGACTAAACAAATAACAAGGTAAAAACTTTTGTTCTTTTGCAGAAGATGAAATTTTGTTTACAGAAGATGAAATCACAGTCTATCGACAAACAATAACGATGCCCTAACCTGATCTTGGTATTCTGTCTGATGCCAATTGGAGCCTTGTTATCGGCTAACAAAGAGGGATCTGGCCGCAGAAGGGGTTCTTGGCGGCGGAAGAATGAAGGAGAGTGAAGAAGGGTTATGGAGGGCGGTAGAAGGGACAGCTCAGCGGCGGAAGAGGCTCGGTGATGGAAGAGGCAAGGCGGCAGATGAGTGGAGGAGAGTAAAGAAGGGCTCCGGAAGGCGGCATAAGAGGAGGCAGCAGTGTTTACCAGCGGCGGCAGAAGGGGAAGGAGGAGAAAATATACCTTGCGGAGAAGAGAAGCAGCATCGACTGGCGTCAGCGGCGTTGGAATGGCAGCAACGGCAATGAAACGGCGGCAGCGGCGTTGGAATGGCAGTGGGGCTTTCTCATGCTAGGGTACGTTTAACAAACGAACCCTTTTCATTTTTTCGCTCGTTTCCTCGCCGAATCGGGTTGATTTTCGTTTTTCCTTCCTATAATTTCTATCTGTCCAAGTAAACCGCGAAAAAACCATCATTTCTCTCGTGTGTGTATATATATATTACACAACTTACTCCGTTTACGACACTATAACTATTAACGGGATCATAAATGGGATACACAAACATGAATAGCCATGACAATGGATAAAACTTATAAGCGCCGAGCTGAAAAAACCAAAAATGAGAATATCTTTCTCCTTAAATGTCATATAATATATTTTGGGATTTGTGTTGTATAGATTTTATTATTTTTTTAAAGATTACATAAATTACGAAATATTTCCAATACACATCTAAGGGGAGAGATCTCCTCGTTCTTAACTTTTTTAGCGCCGGGGGTGCTTATAAGTTTTATCCATGGCACAGATTCTAAAATTTTATATCATATTATATCATGTTGGCAAATCATAATATATTTTGTCCCAATGAATTGAACTATTGATATTGGGTTTGATGATACTTAAAAAAATGTCTCCTAATAGTTTAATCTCAATATTGACAATATTAATTAATTCATCCAATTGTAGAGTTAGTGTTGAGCTAACCTCATTTTAACTACTCATATCGCGTTGCTGACGTGAGATCGATGTAAAAAAATAAAATAATAATAATAAAAAATGCGAGATCGATGCAGGAGAAAAGGGTTGTAGTTGTAATTAAGAAACAATTAATGTATATACTACTTTACATAAACGTCAAATCAAAGTAAAAATGAAGGTATCATTTTCAAAAGTTTGCTTATGAAATATCTTCAATCCGTTAGAAGTACCATCACAAAAAAATATGGAATAGATATTTGAATGCTCACTGAGGTTCGCAGGAGATATAAAGAGATAAACCAACAAAAAAATCAATGGGTATTTAAACTAGAATTCATACATATAATTTGTCAATAATAGCTTTAAAATCAATTAATAATAATTAATCAATGTGTTTTATATTTTTTTCGGTTGTGGATTCTATCTAAGAAAACATAATCTAGACTCTTTAAACTTTTACGTACATTTACCTAAATGCTATATTACTATTATTTTATTTCAATTTCCCTTCGAATAGATTCTTATAGTAAATTTTTTAAGCAACCGCGGCTGACTAAAAATTTTACGAAGGATCTAAAATTAGAGGGTCAAAAAAGAATTTTTTTAAATATATATATATATATATATAAATGTAATCTATATATTATAAGTTATCCAATGGTACTAATACCATGATGAATGAGTTTATCTACTATAAGAAATTGATGAAAATATTATAGTAAAAAAAAATTCTAAAGTAATTGGTAGCATATTAAAAATACTAATTTCTCATCATGGATAAATTAATTCACGATAATATTAGATAGCTTATAATAATTACTATCATATTAAAAATACTAATTTCTCATTGTGGATAAATTAATTTACGATAATATTAGATAGCTTATCATGTATAAATTACGTTATATAATTTTTTTTTAAAAAAAAATTGATCCTTAATTTTGGATCTTTCTATAAAATATTTTAGGGAGACGCGGTTGCTTAAAAAAATTTTCCCCATTCCTAAATCCTAATATAAAAGATGTTGAATCCCACGGGGAGCGAAGTTGAGTACTAGAAAGTCCAAGTCCTAATAGCTAGGCGAATCGAAACGTGGGTTTGAGAACAGAAATCGTAAATAATCAATCACAAATACGTCGGTAGAGAATCGACTTAAGAGAAAATTCAGGGCTACGGCTTCCACCACAATGATAATCTTAACCGCACAAGAAAGATATTAGTTAATTGGTTTATTATTTTTGCAAAAGGAGTCTAACCCTAGGGTACAAGGTGCCCTCTCTCAAGTGAAACACCCCGGTGTTCGTCTTAGACCGACCTCCTACTCTCGCGGTGGGTCGTTCTAAGGCGAACCCAATGAGTTCTATGGCAGACTATGAAATCCTCGAGCGAGGACCAAGCACTCTCGTGTCGAGGTCTCGCAAGTTTTACTCGGAGGGTCGACCCTTACGATCCTTCTTTCGATATGAATCGTAACGGCTAACACGTGAAAATATTCGGCCAAGATAAAATCACAAAATAACGAAAATAGATACAAAGTTTACAGTTAAAATAATCAAAGGGTTTCCACCAAGCCCCGAAATATGGTTTACGCTACAATTGTTATTGAAACGTTCAAAATCTCTCTTTTAATGACAAGAAAAGTATAAGAAAATGAAGCTAAGGGGAAGGAGACGATGAACCGAAGGAATCCTGAAGAAATCGTGATGATCGTGTGTCTCAATCGCCGAAAATCTCCAAAAATCGCCTCTATCGCCGTGTTCTTCCGCCCGCCTCCGTTCTTCGCGTGAATGCTCGATGATTAGGTCATCAAATTAGGGCTTTTATGTCCTCTGCGTTCGCCTCTGAAAGAGCTTTCCATAGACACCTTACTTGCCTAATTTGGCCTCCGAACGGGTGAGAAATCGAGGGAAAACCGAGTGTGGGTCGGGTCGCTCGCGAGCCTGGTTTAGAATCGCGGTGAACCCCGCCGGGTGATGTCTTCTGAGAGTTCGGCTGAAAGAAGCGCGGTGAACCCCGCCGGGTTCACCTGACCATGATGTCTTCTGGACAGATTTTGGCCAAATGGAATTCTGGTGAATCCCGCTTGGGTTCACCCGGCCGTGATGCTCTCTGTGAGTTTCGCAGGCTGGAGACTGGGATGGTGAACCCCGTGGGTTCACCTGGCCGTGATTGTCAAGCAAAACTCCAAATGACTCCAAATTTGATGGGCTGCTTCGTTTTCGCATAAGAAATTGTCCTGTGGCCTCAGAATCTTCAAAATATGTCGAAAAAAAGGGTGTTTTTACCTGAAATTCCATAAAAGTGCCAAAAAGTGAAGATTTCGAAGATATGAAGGAAATAAGCCCGTAATGAGTATAAAAATGCCGAAATAAGCCTAGATTTGACATGAAATAACTATGAAAATCACTACCAAAATGCAATGCATCAGAACCCCGCTGGGTTCACCTACCAGTGAAGTCCACGGTATATTTCTGCCCAGGTTTTATCAGACGAAATCACGGGTGAACCCCATGGGGTAACCCCCTGCCAATGAAATGCGCGGCGACTTTCGGATACCCTGACATCATCGGTGAACCCGGCGGGGTTCACCTACCAGTGAAACGCGTGGTGAGTTTCATCCTTCGGCAAGATCACAGGTGAACCCCGTGGCCGTAAAGTCCAGAAAAAGCTCCGATTGAGCCCAAATTTTACTGGCAGCTTCGTCTTCTCATAAGGAATCACCCCATGCTCTCAGATTCTTCAAAAAGACTTCAAAATTGGGTAATTTTACCTGAAATTCAATAAGACAGACGAAAAGTGAAGATTCTAAAGTTTTTAACTAAATAAGCCTTAAAGGAGTGTAAAAATATTTAAATAGGCCCAAACTCATCATGGAATATCAGTAAAAATCACTATTAAAATGTAAAGCATCATGTACCCAAATCTTCAAAATTCAAATAAAAATTGAGAAAAAGAATCACGTGAAAAGGAAGCAAAATCGAGAGAACAAAAAAAAGAGAGTACATACCTTTTAATTTCCTTCAGGGTCGGGTATGAAACCAAATTCAACACAACGTAAAGAGCTCCTCTACTCCTCTACTTCATCCCACCAGGTGTGCCAAAATTTGTGAGGTCAAAAAAGTGTTACATTGAAATGTAATATGACCTTTATTAAATTCACCTTAAATTAATAAGGCTTTTTGTTTAATGGGGTCTGGTTTCCAATGAGCGCAAGTGCACATTGTTAATTACCACTGAAGTCAAGAAACCTTTGACTAAGAGATCTACACTATGAAATAAAATACAAGAATAAACAATTTTATTCATAATCATTATGAAAATACATGATTTTGCATGATTGAAAAGGTTTGAGGGTTTGTCCTTAGTTCCTGAAATGTAGAAATATTATTTGTACAAAGAAATAGGGTCATCCACCTGTCGAAGTTGTCAATCAACAACCCCATAGCCTAGACTTAGTGCTAATGATTGTTCACACTTTATGCTCAAATTTCTCCATCTCAGGATGTAATTAAGAACGGTTTCTTCCTTCTTCCTCTTCATGTTTGCCAAGTCCGCAATCGTAATTTTATCGCTTACTGAAGCGAATTTCATCCAAAAAGCCTCCTCCATATCAGCCCAAGTTCTAATGATTTCATTTTCCGAGTAATACCACTCGAAGGCAACTCCTAAAAGGTTTTGTGGAAATTACCAAAGCAATAAAGCATCGTTGCTCCCTGTATTCCCACAGGTCGCAACAAAGTGAGCCAGGTGCTAATCCGGGTTCCCTATCCCATTAAACATTTTGAAATATGGTACGATGTACCCTTTGGGATAAGGTATGTCATCATATGCAGAGGGATAAGATCTTGCTCGCATCTTCTTCGGAGCAATTTTACTCCCTTCCAAGTGTTTCAGCTAGTCCATCACCAACTCTTGTACTTCCTTTGTGGTCAAAATAACAACGTCATCATTTAACTGAGCCGGCAAAGATGTTGGAGCATTATTTTGTTCCCGCGACAATTGTTCCTGACGTGATATCATCTCTTGTGTTCTTGCCAAAACATTAGTCACCTCTTCGAATTATGCCATGAGGATGCTCATGTCCTGATCTTCTCTTCTTAAGTTGTCTCTTGAGATCAGCAATAGTTTCCTCTCGATGATCAAGAGGATTGAATAGTGGCGAAATAGTCATGACAGACTCTTCCTCTTTCTCTTCCGCAATGTCTTGCTGTAAGGAGGCTGTTCCTATTTCATATCGTCGAACAGACTCTTGGATTACAACAGAAGCTAACTTTTTACCCTTAATTCTTTTTGTCAAATTTTAGAGGGTTTCTTCTTCAGAATCAAAGCTAGCCTCCCATGTGTGTTCTACCGTCCGCACCGTATGTGTCTCATAACTTCTCATTTTCTTTATCTTGGATTGGAACCCCTTCGGCTTCCTAGCATTTTGTGCCTTCTTGCAAGCTTCAAAACTTTTTTGTGACAGCGACTTTTGTCGTATGCTGCCTCTTGGCTTTGTAATGGGCTTTTCTTGCTCACTGACTAGCAACTATAGCCCTTCCATCATATTGGAATTTCACAAGAGCGATGCAAATTTATTTTTTACCAATGTCTTCGATTTAACAATCGAGTGATTGTTCTTTACAGGTAACCAGTGGCCTTGTTTCATAAGCTTTGCTCTTTCCTTTCTCATTTTTTGTCATTCTTGCCTTTTAGCTTTCTCAGGTTTAAGAAGGCAAGGTGATTGGATATGCCCCCATTAACAGTGAACGATCGTTGCTCTTCCTCTTGGTTGGATATGCCCTTATTGCTAGTAAATGAGAGTTTTGTTTCCTTACTTGTAATAGTCCTCTTCTTTGAGGACGTCTTACTCTGGACAGTTGGAGTAATCTTTTCCTTGATGTTCTCAGAGTCCTTGAATGGTATATATATGAATTCCGCTACCTCCGGGATGCAACCGAATTTTATGTCTCATATGGTGTCCATCACTCCTTCCACGAAGATGTTAACCTTTCTTGCCATTTGGAAAAATTATTGTGCGAAACAAGACAAGTATGAGAACGACGTGAATATTGTCACATAATATAGATCTCAAAGATGAAAGGAGAAGCCGGTCCCACCGGGCGTGCCAGAATTTGTGGGGTCAAAAAGTGTTACATTAAAAAGTAATATGACCAATGGATGATCCGGCCAATTCTTTAGCGAAATTTGCTAATGCGTCAGCTCTACCGTTTGCAGCCCGAGTCACACAAGCCAAAGTAACATGTGGCATCTCCTCCATGAGTTCCATAGCCTTTGTGTAATATTTGGACAGTTCCATTTTCTTGACCTTATATTTGCCTGTTACTTGCCGAATAACAAGTTGCGAGTCCTCATATATATTATGCAATCTTTTAATATTCATTTCCATTGCAATTTCAAGCCCGGCAATTAAAACTTCATACTCGGCCTCATTATTGATAATGGATTAGTGAGAGCTAAAGAATAATGTAACATCCCTTTTTCAGGAGTGATGGATATCAAACCGATCCCTGATTTCACTTTTGAGATATTTGGAAGAATAGCTGGTTGATTTGAGGATGCCCCATCAAAATAAAGCTCTCAATATTCATCATTGGCTTCAGTATTTAGTATCTCCTTATCTGAAAAGTCATAATTCAAGGAAGAATCATCAGGGGTGGGATGGGCTGCTAAAAAATCAACTAGTACTTGCCCCTTTATTGTCTTTTGTGATACGTATGTGATATTAAACTCTTGGAGTAGAACTGTCCATTTAGCTAGTCACCCTGTCAAAGTTGGTCTTGTCATCAGGTATCTCAAAGGATCAACCCTCGATATAAGATGGACTTCGTGCTCGAGGAGATAGTGTCTTAGTTTCTTAATTGCAAATATCAAGGCCAAACATTGCTTTTCGATTGGAGAGTATGAGTTCTCTGCCCCCACAAACATCCAAATAAGATAACACAGAGCAATCTCCTTCCCTTCGTCATTATTCTGGGCCAACAATGCTCCCAAGGACGTTTCCAAGGACATAAAAGATATTCCTTGATATTTTCAAAAGCGCCTTGACACGTGTCATCCCAAATGAAAGGAGCATTTTTCTTTGTCAACTTTGAAAAGAGATAAATTCGCCTAGATAAATTAGAGATGAACCTCCTGATATAAGCCAATCGCCCATCAAAAGATCTAAGCTCCTTAAGATTCTTCGGAGGTGGCATTTTCGTGATCGAATTTATCTTTGAGTGATCAATCTCTATTTTTTTATGTTTTACAATAAAGCCTAGGAATTTTCTAGACAAAACTCCACATGCACATTTGAGTGGGTTTATCTTAAGGTTGTACTTGCGAATGCGATTGAATACAGTCCTCAAGTCTTGACAGTGCTTCACTCTAGATTGTGACTTAACTACTAGGTCATCAACATAACATTCAACAAGTTTGTGGATTAAGTCATCCAATATCTTGGTCATCGCTATCTGGTATGTTGCCCAGCATTTTTCAATCCGAATGACATGACAGTATAACAAAAAATTTTAGTAGGTGTGCAGAATGCGGTGTTTTTCATCTTCTAGTGTTATCTTGATTTGATTATAACTAGATGATCTGTCTATGAATGAGAATACTTCAAAATTTGACACTGAGTCAATCATCACTTCAGTGATGGGGAGTGGAAAATCATCCTTAGGACATGCATTGTTCAAGTCTCTGAAATACACACAGATTCGGATTTGTCCATTTTTCTTTTTTACCGAAATGATACTTGCTGATAGCGCCCACAGATATAGTGGGTGTTTCCCGCAAGTGCACGGGACTATCGAAGTAATAAAATATCGATCCCACAGGGACTAATGGACAAGTACCGACAGATCTTGAATTTGCTAACTAGACGATGCGAAATTGATGAAGTCTGAATGTTAACTAATTGAATGCACAAAAATGTAATTGGAGGAATTACACGAGAGAGTCTTAATAGTATGAAACATCAGGATGTGGGTTCACCACCTTGACTTCTTACAGCTGAATAGTCCAGACTCTAACGCTTTTATCCTGTCTAGTTCAAGGGATTCGGCTTCCTTGTCACTTAGGTAGTCGCTCCCTCCGATAGCTGGCTTGCATTCACAATCACGGCTATAGGTCAAATCTGTTAGGTTCTGGCGCTCGGTCGGAAACGCTTCTCCCCAACACGCCTAAGCTCCTAATACTTCCAAGATGGGCACAGGATGACAAAAGAGGTCCTCCCCTAGAATTCCTGGCTTACAAACCTCTCCTGCGTAACTTCTGGCTCAAGCGCGCCCTCTCAGGCGGCGCAGGCATAGTGTTCCTAAATTATCTAACGTACAAGCGCGCAAGAAGTTTGCCAAGTGCGTCTAAGATCCAGGAGCTAACACAAGGAGAGTGCAGTTCGTCAAGTGGATTCTCCCCAAGAATTCCTGTCTTACAAATCTCACACGAGGAATTACAGGCTCAAATGCTCCCTTTCGGGAGACGTAGGCAAAGTGATCAAACAAATTTGATAAACCCCCAATCAAATGCTTCCGACACGCGGTCAGACTTGTGGTCTCCCCAACGTGTCTAAAACCCTAACTACCCCTAGGTTGAGTACGGACAATCAGCGAGTTTCCTCGTGATTCTCCGATTTACAAACCTCAAATCAAGAGGCAAAGGCTCAAGCGCATTCCTTCCGGAACGCGCAGGCAATGCGTGCACAAAGGATCGAGCTGGATATTGGCACATAGAGCTAGACTATAGAACTAATAAGTTATCAAGAGGCTACACCCACACCCTGATTTGAGGGTTTAGCCAACCATATTCCTGCTGATAGTATAAACAATGTTCTCAAGCATAAACATCACATATAATAGCAAGTTTTGAGCAGAAGTTGCAAAAGAGAGATAAGATCATGCGATAGTATGCAAAGATTATACAATAGATGTAGCAAATCGAATGCAGCGTTAAGACCTCCCCTTACAACTTTCTCCTTGAGGTGCTGGCGCAAAAAGGTCTTCAATATTTGCATATGCGCAGCCCTTTCTTCCTGGTGTGACCTTCTCCTCCAAGGTGCAGCACTCTCTTATGCGGTTCCTCTTTTCTTTGCTGAACTCCCCTCTCTTAAATAGGCTGAAGGTTTCCTCTCTCTCCTTTAGTTGCCAGAAGTTTACTTCCTCCCCAAGCTAGTGGGCTGCTGCTCCTTTCCAAGGTTCTGTAAAGCTTCCATCAACAGCTATTGTTTTCCAGCTGAAGAAGACTTTGCCGCATCTTCCCATACCCTGCAAAAGCTGCTGTAGCCAACATCTTTCACGAAATCATCACTTCATGGAAAGATTTCTCCAGAATAAGGCTGCTCCGTGGTTCTTTGTCAACGGGGGAGAAAGGACATGAGTGCCCCTCAGCTTCCCCTAGGGTTTAGGTTGAAGAAAACAGGATTAAAATCGCGGTTTCGTAATAGGCGGGTCCGCGATCACGGGCAAGAATTTGGTCGTGACCCAGTCATGATTTATCAGTTGCAGCTTAAGTGCGGAGACGAGTCACGGGCATGATTCTGATCGCGACCCGGTCGTGATTTCCAACAAAGGCTTCAATGAATCCGAAAACTTCTAGTTAAGATCATCTTGAATTAGGATGAGCTCATCTACCACAAAAGTGTCAGAATCTACCCTCTTTGTGGTCGTTTTGACTTGAAAACGTGAAAATACCGAAACAAGTGTAGATTCCATACATGTATCCAAATAAAGGCAATTATGAGACTTAAAGTCGTAAAATGGGGATGATTTCATTAGCAAAATGGCATGTAAAACTCTATATAAATCTGTGTCAACACTTGCTATCCAGACCGCATATTTTTCCTCCCTTATGAAGCCAACCTCAATTAATTTCTTTATCTCAGAAGTGATTTGTTCCTCCAGCTCTATATTCATCCTTCTTGGTGCCTGTTTCACTGGGGTGATGTTAGGATTAATTGATAGGTTGTGAACGGCGACCTCCGGACTAAGTCCGGGCATTTCTTTATACGTCCACGCAAAGCAATCACTAAACTTATGGAGGAGTACTTTCAGTTCATCTCTTTCTTCCTGAGAGAGTTGTGCACTTACGTAGGTGGGCTTAACATCTTTTGGCGATCCAAGGTTGATCTCGATCAATTCGTCGCAAGTAGTCTGCCCACCATCTTCGAGTTCTTTTAGTGCTTTTTTGAATTCTTCCTTTTCTTGTTCTATCACGTCTACTTCACATATTGTCACCACGTTGCAAGTATGTGAATGAAATTCAGGAGCTTCTTCATTTGATTCTGTATATCCCAAACCGCGAGTATTAGAGATTTTTCTATTTGTTAATACAATGTTACGTGGACTTGGGTTCCATAATTTTTCAAATCGATGCAAATCACTTTTCAGTCAAGGTTTCAAACAATCATATTTTTCTATGAGATTTTTTAGCTTTGATGGATAATAAGTAAATGAGAGAACTTCAGCATGCTGTGGTGATTCTGGATTATTCTCTTGATTCATCTTGGTGTGATAAATTTCCTCTGGTTAGTAAAAATGTATGGGCTTATGAACAAAAAGTTTTCCTTTCGCACATTCTTCTTTTGCAGGAATGATAAAGTTTTTCATTTCAAAAACTAGAAGTTTTGAGAGGAATGGAACTTTTAAGATATCCTTGAGGAACCTCTAAAACTTCCACCTTATACTCTATTATACTTTGATGCAAGACAAATCTTTGTGATGAGCCATGCTTTTCATGGGTTTCGATCATGTCACATGCAGAGGTTGAGTAGTCATTTGTTTCTGATTCAGAGTCACTCTCAAAATGGAGGTATGTGGATAAGGTTGCTCTCTTTAATTTTAAAATGATCGAGTTCTGTAGTGACGATTTCGAGGGCTGCGTCGCTGATTTTATAAAATAGCGTGCGTCTTCATATCTGATTTCATGCAGCGAAAAGGGTTGAATGTCTCTATCAATACGGTCTTCACCATTTCCCTTTAGGTATTTTAAACACTGATGTAGAGTGGACGGGACCATATGATTCATGTGCAACCAAGGCCTCCCAAGCAACGCCTTGTATGATGCGTCAGTATTAATGATATGAAACTTACTTCAGTTTTCATATTATCAAATTGTAATCACAAATGTATAGAGCCTAAGACTTTCTGGTTAATCTTATTGAATCCTTGGATAGTGACTTTTTCAGTTGACAAATGAAGAACATCCAAAGAAACACTCTTTAGGGTTCGCAAGGTTAGGAGATTGATTAACGAGCTCGGGATAATTAAAATCCTATTTATCTTCATCCACTTCACATCTCCGGTCACATAAAGTGGTCGATTATGTTGCGAAGTCCTCAACAACATATCATCATCATTGAAAGTGATGGATGATGTCATAGATGCATGTAACACATCTTTTATATCGGCCTCTACAAAGAAGGCATGGAATTTCTGAGGGTTTTGAAGGGCATAGATAAGGACATCTCTCAATTCTTGTGACATCATCAAAGCATCATATATGCTGAGAAGAGCAGAGACTTTCCTCAAATGTGAGAACATATTGTATTTAGGAGGAAATAGCTTTACTAGAGGTGCCACATCATCGTCCACTTCTTACGTTTTGCTTGCCCTTGAGCTTCTCCTTTTCTTTATCTGTCATTAGTCCTATTATGACTTTACCGCTCCTGAGATTCATTTGATATGACTCATTTACTTGCTTACTGTTTTCAGTGGTAGATGCCTCATCATACAAGTAGGCAAACAAAAATTCATCTTCGAAGTCACTCCCTAGGTTAATTATGTTGCAGATGCCCATCTTCATGGCAGTGACAACCTCAGGATTCTCAGTTATGGTCAAATGACCCATTTTTTCATTTGTCGCAAAACCCAACATTTAAATTCATTTGTCGCAAGACAATTAACCTAGGGAGTGACTCCGAAGATGAATTTTTGCCTGCCTACTTGTATGATGAGGCACCTACCACTGAAAATAGTAAGGAAGTAAATGAGTCCTATCAAATGAATCTTAGGAGTGGTAAAGTCATAACAGGACGAATGATAGATAAAGAAAAAGAGAAGCTCAAGAGCAAGCAAATTGAAACGTAAGAAGTGGATGATGATGTGACACTTTCAGTAAAGCTATCTCCTCATGAATACAATATATTGTCACATTTGAGAAAAATCTCTGCTCTACTCAGCATATGTGATACTTTGATGATGTCACAAGAATTGAGAGATGTTCTTATCTATGCCCTTCAAAACCCTCAGAAATTCCAGGCCTTCTTTGCAGAGGCTGATATAAAAGAGGCATTACATGCATATACGACATCATCCATCACTTTCAATGATGATGACATGCTGTTGGGGACTTCACAACATAATCGACCACTTTAGGTCACCGGAGATGTAGAGGGGATGAAGATAAATAGGATTTTGATTGACCCGTGTTCATCAATCAATCGCCTAAGCTTGCGAACCCTAAAGAGTCTTTCTTTTGATGTTATTCATTTGTCAACTGAAAAAGTCACTATGCAAGGATTTAATAAGAATAGCCAGAAAGTCTTAGGCTCTATACATTTGCCATTACAATTTGATAATCTGAAAACTGAAGTCAAGTTCCATGTCATTGATCCTGACGCATCATACAAGGCGTTGCTTAGGAAGCCTTGGTGGCACAAGAATCATGTGGTCCCGTCCACTCTATATTAGTGCTTAAAATACCTAAAAAGAAATGGTAAAAAACGCATTAATGGAGACATTCAGCCCTTTTCGGTGCATGAAGTCAGATATGAAGACGCACGCTATTTTATAGAATCAGCAACGCAGCCCTCGAAATAGTCACTACAGAACTCGATCATTTCAAAATTAAAGAGAGTAACCTTATCCACATGCCCCCATTTTGGGAGTGACTCTGAATCAGAAATAAGTGACTGCTCAACTTCCACATGTGAGACGATCGAAACCCATAAAAAAAGGAGGGCTCATCACAAAGATTTGTCTTGCATCAAAGTATAATGGAGCATAAGGTGAAAGTTTTAAAGGTTCCTAAAGGATATCTTAAAATTTTCATTCATCTCAAAACTTCTCAAGTCTTTGAAATGAAAACCTTTATTGTTCCTGCAAAAGAAGAATGTGCGAAAGGAAAACTTTTTGTTCATAAGCCCATACATTTTTACCATCTAGAGGAAATTCATCACACCAAGATGAATCAAGAGAATAGTCCAGAATCACTACAGCATGTTGAAGTTCTCCCATTTGCTTATTATCCATCAAAGCTGAAAAATCTCATAGAAAAAATATAATTGTTTGAAGCCTCAACTGAAAAGTGATTTGCGTCGATTTGAAAAATTATGGAACCCGTCCACATAACATTGTATTAACAAACAGAAAAATCACTAATACACGCGGTTTGGGATATACAAAACCAAATGAAGAAGATTCTGAATTTCATTCACATACTAGCAACGTGGTGACAATATATGAAGTAGACGTGATAGAACAAGAAAAGGAAGAATTCAAAAAAACACCAACAGAACTCGAAGATGGTGGGTAGACTACTTGCGATGAATTGATCGAGATCAACCTTGGATCGCCAGAAGATGTTAAGCCCACCTACGTAAGTGCACAACTCTCTCAGGAAGAAAGAGACGAACTGAAAGCACTCCTCCATAAGTTTAGTGATTGCTTTGCGTGGACGTATAAAGAAATGCCCGAACTTAGTCCGGAGGTCGCTGTTCACAATCTATCAATCAATCCTAACATCACTCAAGTGAAACAAGCACCAAGAAGAATGAGTATAGAGCTGGAGGAACAAATCACCTCTGAGATAAAGAAATTAATTGAGGCTGGCTTCATAAGGGAGGAAAAATATGCGGTCTGGATAGCAAGTATCATTCCGGTAAAGAAGAAAAATGGACAAATCCGAATTTGTGTGTATTTCAGAGACTTGAACAATGCATGTCTTAAGGATGATTTTCCACTCCCCGTCACTAAAGTGATGATTGACTCAGTGTCAAATTTTGAAGTATTCTCATTCATGGACGGATCATCTAGTTATAATCAAATCAAGATGACACCAGAAGATGAAAAACACACAGCATTCTGCACACCTATTTTTTCTGTGTTCTATAACGTAGATGATCTCCAACTGCATATGCATACGTACAAACACACAAAATCCTCAAGTTTCCAATTTTCATTTTTCTCATCCATGGAGAATTCATGTTTTTGTTACTGTTTATAGCATTTCAAATGTTATGCAATATTGCATGAATTCTTTGCATGATTGTCTACATGTTTTGACAGAAGATAAATGCAGAAAAGTATTCTGTTATTGCTACATTAGAAGTTGCCTTTTTCTTTTCTTTCAGAGATGGAGGAAGTATGATAAATATAGGCTTAGTTTCATGGAACGTCACTGTCCACAAATGACTGACAGGAAAGAATGTTTGGTTCCTCCTCCTGATGGATATAAGCCACCAATCAGATGGCCGGAGAGCAAAGGTCAATGTTAGTCCAGGTACTTCTTGCTTTCTATGTGTTCATTTGATGTTCTTCTGCTCAGTCTCTTAATAGATACCGTGGTCTTCTATGTGTTTGTTTCGATACTTCAAATTACCTTCTCTATAATTTTTGTTATTTTAGGAATGTCCCCTATGACTAGATAAATAATGAAAAATCAAATCAACACTGGCTACAAAAAGAAGTCAGACAAGTTCTTGTTTCCAGGTGGAGGTACCATGTTCCCCAATGGAGTAAGTGCATAGATCTGATGCAAGATCTGATTCCTGAAATGAAGAATGGCAGTATCCGAACTGCAATTGATACTGGATGTGGTGTAAGTACACTAACTGATATTATAGACCAATTTGGTAGTCTCTCCATCCTTTACATTGTACCACATTCTCTTATTTCAAATATTCTACTTGTGCTATTTTCCGGCAGTGGTGACTGATTCAGAATCTTGTTTTTCTCCATCGTATGCTTGTCTGGATTTGTTTGAATCATCTGTAATCTATGTTTCTATTTTTCCTTTGCGCGTTGGGATGTCAACCATAAACTAATTTGATCCTTTGGACTTCTGAATCTATTTATGGGAGATCATATATTCTGCTTCTGTATGACTGAATATTTCCTCCTAATAGGTTGCAAGCTGGGAAGGCGATCTATTGGATCGTGGCATTTTAACTGTTTCACTTGCATCTAGAGATAATCATGAGGCTCAAGTACAGTATGCGCTTGAACGTGGCATTCCAGCAATATTAGGCATCATATCTACCCAGCGGCTTCCATTTCCATCAAATTCATTTGATATTGCTCACTGCTCCAGGTGTCTTATCCCTTGGACAGAGTTTGGTAAGTTTACTTCCTGCAATTTGCTAAATGATCATGATGTGGGTTTCTATTAGGTAATTGTAATTCTGAAATTTTCTTCAAATAAGATAATTTTGGAGAATGGCTAAATAAATGATCCAATCTAATGGCTCATTTGCTTCTTTGGCAACATGAGTATCATATAACATGGCCTTTTGGAACCTTATTCATTAATTATCTTTCGACCAAGTGATGTGAAAGGTACACAAACTCCATCTTAAATCGGATGAAATTCAAGTGAAAAAGAGAATGAAACTAATTATAATTAAAGGAAAAATAAGAAAGACCAACTTAACAGATGGAAAGTATACACTGTTCCTTGGCTTGCTTGCTATTACTCAATAGTCTAGGCAAAAGTAAAACCAGGATCCAGGCTATATGAGGGCAAACTTATACCCTTAAATATTTTCTTAGATTAGTGGACATAATGTCTTTTATTTTGATAGATATACATCAATTTATTTTTAAAAAAAATGTCATGGGAGATAAGTCGCTTAGCACTTGAGAGGGATAGGCGAGATGCTTCTTCAGTAATTCCATATTACTAAGAGTGAGTATGATTTGGAAGATGTCACCTAGTGGTTAGTCATTTTAGATTGATGGCTCGTCCTTCATCAACTTTACAAAGTCTAGGAGCTTACGAGGGGTTCACTTGTGAACGTGCCTATTGTGGGCCGAGCGAATTGCAACAAGATCATTATAGGGCATTGGGGGCGGGCAAGAATATAAGGGAGGTGACTCACACTAAGCACCCACAAGGTCCTCCTATAGACCCACATTGGTAAAAGAGAGAATGATGATTTGGTTTATAAGGTGAATGACAACCTCATGTAAGTGACTACTCATTTTGGTTAGGTGGACCTTTCTGCTTCATTATAGTACTAACACTTCCTTTCGGAGAAGGGAAAGAAATCAGGAAAGAAGAGAAACAAGGAGGGAAAGAAATAAATTCTTTCCTTTATAGGCCCTGTGTTTCAGAGGGAGGAAAGGAAAGAAGGAAAGATTAAAAAATTTAAACTAATTATATTATACATAATACATAAATAATTATTAATATTATAAACAGACTGCAAAAACATTTGTAGTTGGTCAATCCTTTCTTCCCCTATACCTAGGTACATCGCTAGAAGGTACCTTAACTCGAACATGTGTACCATCGATTGCACCTAGACAATCCTGCATGTATTATATAATGCTAGCAATAAGCATAATTTTTATGATACTTTATAAAAATTACTTATGATCGAACATACCTTAAAATAAGGATAAAGTCGGCTGCTATTGTATATCTCAGGAGGAACTATTGAGCCATCAGGTTGTGAGATAAATTGCTCATGCAAATTAATGATAGCTCGCAAAACCTCATGAATGTGATAGCTGATGGTTCGAGTACCACGATGAAAGAAAAAACATATTTCTCTGTATTTCACATTGTGAGATACTAAATACAAGAACGTGAACACTTTTTCCTCCATGGTATTTGTATCCCTCAACCCGTGCCTCCCTTTTAGTAACCAACACAAATGCTTAAAAGCATGTACTCTCATTCTTATCATGTTATAACAGTGTTCATCAGAACTAGTTAAGTTTTTTAATATTTCTATTCGAATGTCATGCTTAACTTCATTACTCTCTCGTAATGGTTTTTCAGCCCATGTTTGTTGTAGTCTATCCATTAATTCTTCTATAACAATCCATGCAGCTATGCATGTGTATTGACAATTAAGAAAATAAATTTTGAGTATCATATTCTTACTCGGATAAGATGACATATAAATAGACAAACAAATTGTTTAAGCAAGCAAACAATTTGTATCAAAGTAAAAGAAATGGTAATGATCTTGCTATTGGTAACTGCTAGCTAAAGTTATAGTGGAAACTGCATTCAATTTCATAATTTAGAACATGATGCAGATAGACACATGCTATTGGTAACTGATAGCTAAATCATAAATCCACGGGCCATTTAAATTCCATCTTGCTGCAAGTTTTAACAAATTCTAAGAGTTGAAATTCCATCTTGATGACTGCAAGCAATAGAAGATGGCATATAAGATAGCATCATGTTCTTACTCTTGACACAAATGCTTCAAAGCTATTAAGATGGCAACAATATAAGATAGCAAATATAACATTTATATTTAGATAAACACAAGTCCTAAGAATACCTGCGAGCAAATGGAATCTGATGAAGCAACGGATTCAGGCGTGCAATGATCGACGGGCGGCAAACTCGACAACTTTAGTACCAGCGAGGGAGGACGCAGCGGCGGCTTCAGGCTTCCGTCAGGCGAGAGGGCGGCGAAATCGAAGACGCAGCAAGAGGCGAAGACGTGACAAGAGGGCGAAATCGACAGCTTTAGCGGCGAGAGGGCGAGGTCGAAGCAGGGCGGCGAAGGTCGAAGGCGAGGGTGGAAGACGCGAGAGGGCGACGAGGCGAGAGGATGAGGTCAAAGAGGTGACGCGAGAAGTGAGCAGTGTGGTGAGAGGGCGAGGTCGAAGCAGGGCGGCGAGGGTCGAAGACGAGGGTGGAAGACACGAGAGGGCGGCGAGGCGAGAGGATGAAGTCGAAGATGCACAGGGAGATGCGAGCAGTGCGGTGAAAGGGTTCGGTTGAAGACGTGCAGCGAGACGTGAGCAGCGGACGTAAATGAGGTTTCCGTCTTGGTCAGGGAACGTTTTGGAAGAATGAAAATTCTATTTTTAAAAAAAAAAAAATTAAGAAAATAAAAAGAAATATTCTTTTCTTTCCTTTCTTGTTTTCCTTCTTTTCCTTCTTTGAAATAGGCTATAAACATCCACCCACTTGTTTCGGTTCAGAATACTTCAAAACCACACCCAGTTAAAGGAGTCATGCGCTTGTTAAGGTGGCAAGTGTAGCAAAAAGGATTCATGCAACTTTTCTCTATTGTAAACCATCTATAGGTACCTGCTCTACTGAACCATTCAAGCACAAACGAAAGAAATTCAAGTTATGAAAGTGAGAATTGGTGGCGATTGAACCAAACGAACGAAACGAAAATGGTTCAATTTCCTCCACTATCTTACGTTCATCTGCCTCAATACCTACTGATCAAATGCCCACTGCAAATACTGAATACTGAGAAAAGCGAACACAATCGTGAAGCAAAAGGTTAGTTTTCTCTTACAAAAAAGATAAACCGGATAAAGTGAAAAATTGAAGCTTTTCATAACGGAGAGAAGATATTAAATCAGAGTCGAAATACATCATTTGACTACAAAGATTGTCTTCATTATAAAACTAAAATAACAAGTAAGCTTCATGTTGAAGCTCCCGTTATCAGTTAGCCTAACACGCACGCCGGTAAATTGGACAGACTTGTGAACTGTTACATATCCAAACATGAGAGAACTTCGATTAACAAATTTGTTTTCTTGTAGAAAACAAAACAGCCTGCTTTGGAAAGATGAATTAATAGACTTTTCAATTATCTATGGATATATAAGTTATCAATCAAGATAAACTTTTACATCGATGCCGTTGTCTATCAGAGACTGAACGACAGCTCTGATTTTCCCTTCAAACTTGTCTCTCTCCCTTGGGGTGTAAGTACAAGTGTATACATCAGCTTCTTTTGCTCTCTCTGCTAAGAAACGCCCAACCGCTAAGCAAGCTGGTACATCTGACCTGGATTTGAGGACTGCCTTAATATCTTTGGAATTGGTCCCTGCAACTGCAACCTGCTTGCATGTCACCCTATGGGTAAGGGAAGCTGAAACGAACCGCTTGGAAATGAAAACATCCAGCGAGAAGGGCTCCATATAAGCTACTGTACGCTGCTTGAACGAAATATGCTTTTGTGGGTTCTTCGGTTTCTTTTCTTTCTTGTATGTGTATGGTCTACTGTTATCATCATCCACGAAATCTTCCACGCCAAAGAAACTTCTCGGGCCGCTTAAGACCTGAGGTATCAAACAGATTAGCTTTAACTATTTGAATAGACAGTTATCAAAATAAACAATTAAGAACTTGATATAAGCGTGTATAGAAACTCTAATAGGACCTAAAACCAATGGTTGTTTAACAATAAGCCTATTACAGCATATCTCAATCAGATAAGCAAATTGGGAATTGGGATATTAATGTCCCCCACTATAAGTGAAGCTTCATCGTTCTTCAAGCATTTAAACCACCTGTGGACCCTCAGGTTACTACGTAACTGGATAGATTGTTCATTTTCTCAAAAGTGATATAATATATTCATATCTTAAACTTTGCATAGCATCCACAAACGATAGGCCAAACAGCCTAAAAGTAGCTAGTTTTGTTTTCTGCTTCCACTCCAGCACCTTGATAAGGTCCTTGAGCAAACTAAGTAAAGGCAACGCGTGGAAATATTTGTAATATACTTAATGGTGAAGCCTTTTTTTCTTTGTGAAATTCTCCTCAAGAGGTACTGTGCGGTTGATGCCTACCGGTTCTAACTCTTTTCGTTCTTAGTGTCTTCCATTTAAAATAATAACAAAATTGGTGAACGTAGCAAACAAGTCTGCCAAATGAAAAAGAAAAAGTTATGGTGCATGCAATATAGACATGCAATATTAAACCTCTTGAAAGACAAAAGAAGGGAAATATGTCACCTTCCCATCATGAAACGTGCGCCTGGGAACAAGAGAGAGCATCTTATCTCGATAATCTATTGTTAGGTTAGCTTTCCTCAATGTATTCTTCAAACAATTCCTGAACATTTCCTGTAAACAAGTTCAACATTAAAAGGGCAGGATAACTGAAAAACAGATTGACCTCTAGACTTGTAGAACTAAAGCTAGATATATGTTGCCAACACAGTACAACTTAAAAGCAATAGACATACTTATCATTGCTGTTGCCAACATAGTTTTTGACATGTTCAACAAGGATCCACTGCTAAAGAAGTATCATCATTGAAAGATTTGCATATTTTTTAGTCAGGGAGTGTTCTATGAGAATTATATTGAAAAAATCGATGCACAGAAGCACTACAAATTTGAATAGGAATACTTCACTCTGATGGTTCCGAAACCAAAAAGGTTGGAGTTTAGAAATTATTTTATGTATAACAGAAAGCATAATACGTAACTGGACAATGGGTGTCAATAACTGAAAATTTAACTGTTAAATCTATATCAACAAATTTACTCTACGAATTGAAATCCAAAACAAAGGTCATCAAAACCATTATATTGATTTTTAAGTCCTAAAGTCATGGGAAATTCATGATAAAAGAAACATCAATTTTTAAAGAACAAAGCATCCAACAAAAGTATAATACACTCTTGATGGATTATTAAAAGAGCTAATTACCAAAAGCATTTTGAGTGACGAGCAAAGAGAAGGGGTGAAGATTTACAAAATGCATCTTCAACAATTTGATACCCTAGAAAAGATTAGGGAAAAGGGCATGGACCTTAGAACATATGGCGAACACGATGAGTCGACGGCGAATGATGATACTTGCATGATAAAACCTTTATTACTATTATTATTATGATCAAATCCAATATATGCTGCATATGACTTGCATGATAAAACCTTTATGTATAAATACTATCAAAAAAAGATTACCCACACAATCTTGTTTACAGAAGATGAAGTTATTGGGTGACTAAACAAATAACAAGTAAAAACTTTTGTTCTTTTGCAGAAGATGAAATTTTGTTTTCAGAAGATGAAATCATGGTCTATCGACAAACAATAACGATGCCCTAACCACCTGATCTTGGTATTCTGTCTGATGCCAATTGGAACCTTGTTATCGGCTAACAAAGAGGGATCTGGACGCAGAAGGGGAGGCTCGGCGGCGGAAGAATGAAGGAGAGTGAAGAAGGGTTATGGAGGGCGGTAGAAGGGACAGCTCAGCGGCGGAAGAGGCTCGGTGGTGGAAGAGGCAAGGCGGCAGATGAGTGAAGGAGAGTAAAGAAGGGCTCCGGAAGGCGTCATAAGAGGAGGCAGCAGTGTTTACCAGCGGCGGCAGAAGGGGAAGGAGGAGAAAATATACCTTGCGGAGAAGAAAAGCAACATCGACCGGCGTCAGTGGCGTTGGAATGGCAACAACGGCAATGAAACGACGACAACGGCGTTGGAATGGCAGTGGGGCTTCTTCATGCTAGGGTACGTTTAACAAACGAACCCGTTTCATTTTTTCGCTCATTCTCTGTCTGAATTGGGTTGATCTGTTTTTCCATCCTATAGTTTCCATCAGTCTAAGTAAATAACGAAAAACTCTATCATTTCTCTCGTTTTCTTATTTTAATATATATATATATATATATATATATATATATATATATAATACACGAATTACATGAGTCAACCCATTTATGATACTGTATAACACCAATATTAATGAGATCATATATATTACACAAACACGAATAGCCATGACACATATTCGTGAAATTTTATATCATATTATATCGTGTTGGCAAATCATAATATATTTTTGTCCCAATGAACTGAACTATTGATATTGGGTTTGATGATACTTAAAAAAAATGTCTTCTTATAGTTTAATCTCAATATTGACAATATTGATTAATTCATCCAATTGTAGAGTTAGTGTTGAGCTAACCTCATTTTAGCTACTTATATCGCGTCTGATGTGAGATCGATGTAAAAACAATAAAATAATAATAATAAGAAATGTGAGATCGATGCAGGAGAAAAGGGTTCTGGTTGTAATTAAGAAACAATTAATGTATATACTTTACATAAACGTTAAATCAAAGTAAAAAATGAAAGTATCATTTTCAAAATTTTGCTTATGAATTATCTTCAATCCGTTAGAAGTACCATCACAAAAAAATATGGAATAGATTTTTGAATACTCGCTCAAGTTCACAGGAGATATAGGCCCGTTTGGCCCAGCTGGAACTTTTAGCTTTTCCTAGTTCAGAAAGTTCTGGTACAGAAAATTCTGCTGGAAAAAGTTAGAGGCTGTTTGGATACACAGCTTTTGATTTTAAACCTGTTTGTGCTGTGCTGTGATGCTAAGCAGAAATATTTTTAAAAAAATTTGCAAGAATTTATCTTATGTTTCCAACACAAGGATCCTGTATATAATATTATAAAAAAGTATACCAAAGTCAGCATTATAATTGTCCCATCTACTTCATATAAATAAACATTATAATAAAAATCACACATAAAATAGTTGCATATTGTCAGAACTGTCATACATATTAAAAAGTATTTTGCCTACATATTTGATGCCATTAAACTCAAAGCAATGTGATTAAGTTGCATTTCTGTTGAAGTAGTTGGTACTTCAACTTCAGTAGGATCCTCATTTTCTTCTAAATCATCTTCTGAAGTGAAATCAATATTAGCATCAACCTCTTGAAAAATCACATCAGATCTTGTTGTTTCCCTAATATAATTATGTAGTACCATTGATGCAACTACAATCTTCACTTGTGTTTCATATGGAAACGATGGCATATCCCATAATATATTCCATCTTTTCTTCCACACTCCAAAACTTTTTTCAATGCAACTTCTAAGAGATGAATGTATTTTATTGAATACTTCTTTAAGGCCTTGTGGTGGAGAACCTTGTTGATACTCTTGGAGATGATACCTCACTCCTCTATATGGGCCAAGATACCCACTCATTTGTGAGTATCCAGCATCAACTAAAAAATATTTTCCCGTAATTTTCACATAAAATTTTAAGTAAGAATTAAAATAATTTGATTGTAAATTCTATAATAGAATAACATACTTAGAGGAGGTATTGGAAAGTTTAACTGGAGGGATTTTAATAGAACACGAGCATCATGTGCAGAGCCCTCATATCCAGCTAATACATATGTAAACCTCATATCAAATGAAGAAGCCGCTAAGATGTTTTGGGTTGGCTGACCCTTTCTACCTATAAACCGCAATTGATCATGAAGGGGAACAACTGCATCTACATGTGTACCATCAATAGCCCCAATACAATCCTATAGTAATATAAAGGTGTATCCACCACGATTGGATTAGAATGATGCAATTAATTTAATTATAACATGTGATAAATAACCATAACATACCTTAAAATGAGGCATATAACGATCATCACATAATATTTGTTGTGGAATCTCTCGAAATTCTCTATCGGTTGGCTCTATCAAAACTTTGGCAAACTTATATACTGATTTCAATACCTCGTTAAAGATCCTACTTATGGTTTCTCCTGAATGCTGAAATCTTTCTTGTGTTTGCCTATTTGACGAACCTTGTGCTAATATAAAAACAAAAATTCCAACCTTCTCAAAAATTGATATATTTCTTGAGGGCTTTAGTTCATATGTGTTCTGTAGGGCATGACATAGAGCTTTAAAATCAGTTTGCTCCATCCTCATCATTCTTCTGCACCTTTCAGGATGCCCTTCTAAAATTTCCCTCATCCATATTGCGCCTGTATTATTAGATATCATACAAGGTGATTTTTCTATGTACTTTGAATAATACTCATCTATCAAATTAATTGTACATTGAGCTATTTTCCAAAAATCATCTCTTGTATCTTCAATATACTTTATTCCATCAACTTCATCCCTATCTTCATTGTCACTGTGATCAATATCCATAAAACAAGTTAATACATATTTAAAAGTCTTTCAATGGCCAAGTTATCTTCACTTTTCTGCAAATATGAACTTCAAGAAATCTATTTTATCTTCGGTTGTCTTCATTTGATGCCACATTTGCCTATTTGCTTTGGTTCTAAAAATTGATGCAGCATAAAAATACAACCTACGATCATGTACAATTTCTGGAATACCTCGGACCTCTTCCATCACTTCCTCAATACTACAACCTGTAGGCTCTACAAGCTGAGACTCAATGTTAACTTTTTGCTCAATAGATGATGTCAATCTATCTATATTATCTCTTACAGTAGATGTCGTTCTAGTCTTTCTTTTACCACGTGAGTTACTCACGCTTGGTTGGGAGGATGGATGGGAGAAAGGATGGGAGACTGGTACATCCTCATCATCCACTGGAAAATTATCATTTGGTATACACAAGTCTTCATTAATTTCATTAACAGCAGGTGTGGCACAATACTCACCCGTTGTCACGGCACTTCCAAACATAATATCACATTTTGTCTCAATATCTGGATGAATTCCCTTCTTGCGAAACTTTGTGTAATCTTTATTAATCTACAATTACATACGGAAATGTAAATTATAATGCAAATGATAATAACAATAATTGAGATAAAAATTAACAATTTATCGCAATCTTAGTGGCCCACCATTCTGGCGTTGCAGACACAGTTTCCAGTCTTGAATCCCATCCTAACCCTGTTTCTTTGCCTTTTAGTTCCTTCCATAATTTCCACTCAGCCTTCATTTGATCCCATTTATTTTTCAATTGTATCTTATCATATTGCAAACTAGTAAGTTCTTGAAATTTTTCAAGAACAAATTTCTATCCTTGTGTAGTTAAATGAGATCCAGGTCGATAATTTTTTGTGATCGCAGTTATACAACAGTCACAAAAAATCAGTGTTGTAGGCATATTCCAAACGGCTTTACCACTTTTAGTTGTTGGTTGTGAACTTTGTGCTATTGATGCTTGAACATGCAAAAGAGTATTAACATTATGAATGTAGATGTTCATTCATCCTATCCTTAAACACAAGTTAAGGATTCTCAAGAACAAAAGTATTAATGCCACGTGATCCTCAAGTTTTGTTCATAACATTATCATCAATATAATATGTATTAATTATATTGTAGGATTGCCATGGTCCAACATGAGGGAACTTTTGTAAATGTAAACGTTGCTTGCCCTAAGATATACTATACATTTGAAGTAATGGACATATTGTATCAAATCTAACTTGTAATTAGAGAGTGAGAGAGAGAATCTGAAATGTTTCAAAGCTGTGGTTGCAAGGAGCATCCAAAGGGATCGCATTGATCCCTTAGCAGGATGATTACATATCCTATGCCTTTCTATTGCTTCTTGTATTTATGTTGGAATAGTAATTCTTGCTGGGTCTCCAGCTGATAATTGATGTTCTGTGTTCTCGTGTTTCAGTAAATTGTGCATCTGTACATGTGAACTCTTTCAGATCGCAGTAGTATTCATCTGACAAAGCAGCTACAGTTACTTATTTCCTTTCACAAGTGCACATGTTATTCATATATCGACATGCGGTCATGTTTCAAGTTTACAAATTGTTTGCTACAATATCGTGAGATACATTGCATCCACTCAAAGCAACTTGGGCAGCTAAAATAAAGTTATTCGATATCAATTCTAGGTAAGTTTCTTTTCTGATACTAATTTTCTCGTAAACTCTGGCAAATAGGCATTGTTGGTAGTGACAGCTCGTTTATTGAACAACTCAATTTACTCAATGTATATCAAAGTTGCCAACAGGTTCTAACAGACCAGAAATCAGGAAGGAGCAAAATAGAAATTGTGGAGATAGACAGAAGACAAATCATTTGCTATATTCAGTTCTTACGGTATGCAGATAACTGGCCGCCAAATACATATTGTATCAAATCAAATACGCTTTGAACTTGAAGCATAAACGAGGTAAACATATTTCTCTTACAGATTTAGAGGCGACGGCTGCTGTTCTTCGTCCACGAGTTCTGCAGGAGTGAGGGCGAGCGACGAACGGTTGCAGGAGAGATCTTGGGAGAGTTGCAGCGGGATGGAGCAAACGTACGACAGGAAACGGGAATGACGACCTAGAGGCGACGGCGACAGCTTCTCTATGCTCGATCGATGGCCGGCGACGCAGGAGAGAACCTGCGAGAGATTTGTCGTCGCAAAGGCAGCTACGGGAGAAGCGAGTGGCGGGTGAGGAGAAGGGAAGAAGACCTGTCGTCGAGGAGAGGCAGTTACGGGATATGTCGTCGAGGATGAACGGCGGCTACGGGAACGAGCAAAAGAGAAAAGGGTAAATACCTAAGTGGAGAAGCGCCTGCGGGTGAGGAGAAGCGATTCATGAGCCGCTTATCGTCTACAGTGGGTTAGTTTGGAGTGACTGGAGCTCCTGGCGGATAGCTGGTCTGAATAGAGCTGATCTAAAAAACTGAGACTATTTGGGTGTATTAACTGGTTTGATAAGCAATTGTGAACTGTTTTACTGTGCTGTTTGATTTTATTAAGAAATTTTTTCTAATTTATTCTTAAAATTTAAAATTACTTAGGGTATCATCCTAATAATATCTATAATTTAATTTTTATTATAATAAATAATAAATAAAAATTATTTAATATATTTTTTATTTCAAAATGATTTATTATAATAATAAATAAAAAATAGCATTGATTAGTATATTTTTTATTATTTTAATTTTATAAATTAGTATTAATTAATATACCTATACATAAAAAAATTAAAAAAAATCCCAAATCCCGATCCGGGATTTGGGAGATACGTGACGCCCCTTCCCCTTGCTGACAGCTTATCGAGCGACGGGGACGACGGCCGGCGAAATCGGGTGGCGACGGACGAAGTGCGACAGGCGACGACGATCGAAGGCGACATGCGATGGGCGACGGCAATGGACGGAGCTCTAGATTGCAGATGGGGCGACGAACGGTACAGCGAAAGGCGAAGGAGACGGGTGGTGCGGCGAGCGAAGGAGGGGCGGTTCGGCGACGGCGACGATGGTGTGCCGACGAGCAAAGGAGGAGTGGTCCGGCGACGGGCGAAGGAGTCGCAGGGAGTCGACGAGATCGCGTGTGAGAGGGGAGGCGCGACGGGCGAAGGAGTCGCAGCGGCTTCTCAGTTTGCAAAAGCTACCTTCGCCTGCTTCCCGCAAACAATAAAACTTCTCAGTCGGCGACTAAGAAGCGGTTCTCCAAACGCGTTAGCTTCCCGCGTTTGGCTGCCCACAAACGCAAAAGCCGTCGAAAACGCAGACTCTAAATGCAGCCAGTGTAACTTATAGGTTGGGAACCCACCAGCGAACTACCCAAAACGCGTTAACTTTTTCTCTACAATAGTTTTCTGCTGGCCGCAACCCGTATAAGCCAGCTTTCTAGCTGGGGGGCCATACTAAAGAGATAAACAAATAAAAAAATTCAATGGGTATTTAAATTAGAATTCATACATGTAATTTGTCAATAATAGTTTTAAAATCAATTAATAATAATTAATCAATGTGTGTTATATTTTTTTTGCTGTGGATTCTTTCAAAAAAATACATGCTTCATTTGGTCTAGCTTTTGGGCATGCTTATGATTTTACGGCTAGCAGAAATCAAAAAACTCAGCCGTTTGGCCTTTCAGCTTCTCTGTTCCAATCCACAAATTAGTTGCTTATCTAAGAAACTGGGGTAAAGTTGCTTCTCTAGCCCCCATTTGCTTATGCTTAATAACCTTTATATATAATAATAACTTTTTTTAATAGTATAATTTATAATATTTTTAATAAATATTTTAATTATAGTTAATTATAAATTTAATCATATAATTTTTTATCTTAGTATTTTTTAATAAAAAATTATTTATTATAAATATAATAACCTAAACATAAATTGTGCATCAAAATACTTTCAAATTTATTTAACTAGTATATTTTCAACTAGCAAAAGCTAAAAACTTTCAAATTTATTTAACTAGTATATTTTCAACTAGCAAAAGCTAAAAACAGAAGCTGAGATAAATGGGGCCATAATCTAGACTCTCTGAACTTCTACGTATATTTACCTAAATGTTATATTACTATTATTTTATTTCAAATTCCCTTTGAGCATATTCATAGAGCAAATTTTTTAAGCAATCGCGGGTAAAAAAAAAATTAGGAAGGATCCAAAATTAAGGGGTACAGAAAGATTTTTTTTCTATAAAAATTAAATGGATATAATCTATACAACTGTCAAATAGTACTAATACCACACTGAATGAGCTTATCCACTATAAAAAATTGATCAAAATATCATAGTAAAAAAAATTTCTATAGCAATCGGTGTCATATTAAAAATGCTAATTTTTCGTCGTAGATAAATTAATTTATGATAATATTAATATTATTAGATAGTTTATAATATATATATTGTTTAAAAAAATTTATTCCTTAATTTTGGATCTTTCTAAAAATTTTAGGGAGCCGCGGTTGTATAAAAATTTTTTCCCCATTCCTAAATCCTAATTGCGTCGCCGCTGGTCGCCGTCCCTCTTGCGTCTGCGGCGGCTCCTCGCAGACCTAAACTCCGGGTTCGCCGCCACTCACAAACTAGCTCGGCGTCTGACCAACCCCTCATTCCCTCTACGACGACCTCTCCGCCTCTCTCATCCGTGCAACCGCCCTAGATCCGATCGAGCTGCGTCCTCGTCCCTAATGCCTGCATTTGCCACCGGGCCGCTGCCTCCGGCATTGCTTCGCCAGCGCACTACATCTTTGTGAACCCATCATCCTCAATCGCCACTACCTCGGACGATATTATCATTTGGATTGAAAAAAAAAAGGTTGAGCATTGTTGCACTCTGCTGGACGGTTTTTGTTAGTTCGTTTGTGTTTTTAGTCAAGTAATTCGTGTATTTGATGTGCATTATGCTCGAGGAAATCAATAGTATTGATAAAAATGAACATCGAATCTTTCTGATTTGACTCGTGGTATTTTTCATCGTTTTAATCCTTGAGTTTTTCATTCTTAGGGCTCTCATCATGTTAATTCACTTTCTAGTTACTGCCAGTGATTGTTTTGTTATCTTGTTATTACTATCCCTGGTGCTGCCTTTTTCTGCTTGTATTAGAATATCAAAATTGGATTCCACATTATTGGAGACTCATTATCAGCCTTTACAGGGAAGAAACGTGCAGCCTTCCCTTTGGAACTCTTATCCCGTTATACGCCCTTTCCCAGAAATTCAAATAGTAAAAAGAAGCAAAAACAAAAATAACATTAAGAAAATGGAGAAGAATGTTTAGATGCCTTATATATTTTAATTTATTATTCTATTTCGTAAAACGAATTCATTTTTAAGTTTTTTTCCTTCTCCTCATCTCCGTTTGTTAAGGAAAGACAAATCGCCTTGGTTTAACGACATCCTGTTCAAAAAGTTTAAATTGCCATAATGCGTAGATTGCTTTAAAGGAAAGGATTGACCTTTTTGCAACAGATACTACACGAACATCATTTTGATTTTGTAGATGCTCTATGGTGGAAAAAGATACTTTACAGGATTGGTTGATAATGCTAAAATCAATTGAGCTGATTCAAGATCAAGAGAGTATGACAAAATTTGAATAATTTCTTAGTTATCTACTAGAAACAAATAAATTTGTCAAGATTTTGACTAAAAGTGTGTTCAAATTGATAGATAATTGTCAAACTTGATTTTGGATTGCTATGATTGCTGGATCTTAGTGATTAATATTAGAATCTTATAAACACCTAGTCGTAATTGTGATTGACAATCATTAACTATTGCCGACCTCAACCAACTCACTTTGACAATCACCAAAGATCATAAAATGAGAATCTGGAAGAAATAGGAGGAAACAATTGAAAATGAGATGAGCCGTTAAGAAATCTTAAATGAGGTGAATATCTCTCTTCCAGTATAGTATGAGCTCCTTATGTGATAGAAACTTGTAATGTATTCTTAGTTAACATTATACATTTATTGATTAAATTGCACTTTGTGTTTTGTAAACAGTTTTATATCATAATATTGCTGTATTATATAGTCACCATCCATGCCTCATATAAAATATTTAAATATACATCAGTGTCTCATTAGTAATATATATATATATATATATATATATATATATATATATATATATATATAATGCTTTGTAATACGTTACATAATTCCTAGTTATGATGTCAGAATATGACTGTCCAAATCAAAGTAATTTGGGGCTAATCTTTGGCCTTTGCAGTGAATGGAGATTGTAGAATACCTTCAATATTTCTGCTTACTTGATTTCTGAGAGGCAAAGTCTTGAAGTTGATATGCTTTAACTGCAAAAGATAATCTTTGGTTGATCCAAGGGTTTCCCTTCAGTACCGAAGTTTCATATTTGATAATTTTAATGGAATTAAGTTGGTTTTGGTACCGTTTCATTTTTGGCATATGATTTTGCTGAGCTTATGGATAGGGGCAACTTTGGAGGGAACAATTATACCCCACATGCAATATATCTACAACATGAACATGGATTGTCAGACCTCTCATGTTTGTGCAAGTCCTGAACCAGGATGTGGACTGAAAATCATCCATGTCCTTGTTGTACTTTTGGTTGACCAAATCACCAAATCACTTACATTCTTCTTGCGGGGCAGCTGCTTTTATTTGATCTTTTCTCTTTAGACATATTGATCATTCCATGGTCTGGCTGAACCAGGTAGGGTGCTTTTGATGATATGGCTTCTGTGAATCACAATGACGGATATTCGGCCATGGCAAGTGGAATCCATACCCTATTAATAATGAATAATTGTTCTTGGTATCTTTAATATGTGATTTCGAATATTCATAAAAAATTAGATAAACTTATTGATGTCGCCTTTTCATTTCCTTAATTTTTTTTTTGTGCAAACTATATGTTGACAAATTATTTGAACGGTATCTACGCTGATAACCATGTAATTTGAGATACTTTGATAAACTGAAATTCATTTCAAGTTATAACCTGTGTTGCACCTTTTGTCTTAAAAGTATTTATCTTACTAATGATTGTTCAAATTTGACACTTATTTCTTTTTTATGAAAGAAAAAACAACTGAGGTGTCTCATAATCTTTTACTATGGTTTTCATAAGGTGAGAATTGCTTATTTTATGGATGATGAACTCAAGATTCAGAAGGCCTAAAGGCTCAAGGAATGAGGCAACTCCTAACTTGTACATTGCAAACTGTGGACCAGCTGTGGGCATATCATTTGATAATATCAAATCTGTATTTGGAAACTTTGGAAAGATTGTTGAAGTTCATGCTGCTGATGAATCTGATTCTCGTGTAATCATATGCTTTTCTGAAGTCAGTTCTGCTCAAGAAGCCTTTGAAGCACTAAATGGCTGTCCTTGTCCTGATCTTGGCGGGAGAACCATGCATATGCGTTACTCAGTGTTACAACCAACTCAGAAGGTTTAGTTGGAGACTGAATATTTCACCATACAGCTATTACATTCTTTGTTAAAGTAATCTTTTAACATGCATCTGTCTTCCTCAGACATCACATTTATGCATAGACGATGTTGATTATGCTGTCTATTATTATTTTCTCATATAACTGATGTTTGGTCTGTTATTGCATCCTTCTCGATTCCACAGAAATTGTTTTATCTAATTACTTCACACATTTGAATATAACTTTGCTATCCAAAGTGTTCTAGTAGAATACCAATATTTCATCAATTTCAAATTGTATAGATGTTACTTTTATTTTAAAATTATTATAATTCCAGCGAAATTCATGGTATGTTATCAGCATTTCATTGCCGATGCAAAGCCATTTCATTTCAATTTATAGGTGTGATGAGAGAGATTGTGTTGCGATTGACAAGGATCGTCCCTCAAATCGCAAGCGATGAGAATACAAACACTCTTCCTTAGACAAAATATCGATAGATGCCCTAGTTCCCCTCCCCTCGTTTATTATTACAACCCTAACACACTCTCATCCCCTTTCGTGGGCTTGGGCCGATAGCTCCCCTTTCTTTGCTCCACACCTCGTGTAGACTCTCCATTGGGCTTGGGCCGTATCAATTCCTCCCCCTCCTCGAGCAGGCTTGTCCCCAAGACTAGCAACAAACGCCGGAAACTGCCCTCGAATGCCATATTCATCTTCCCAAGTAGCGTCCTCTGGCGGTTTACCGAACCATTTAATTAACCACTGAGGGGTAGTTTGTTGACCCTTCTGAATGTCACGTTGGGCCAGAATGGCCTCCGGGTGGAGGTACAGGTCTGTCTCTGCTGCCAGTTTCGGTGGGATATGAGCATGCACATCCTGATTGCCCACTGCCTTCTTGAGTTGAGACGCATGGAATACGGGGTGAACCCTGGACTCCGGGGGAAGCTCCAGTCTGTAGGCTACTTCACCGATTCGTTGAGTAATCTTGAAAGGCCAGTAGAAACGTGCAGCGAGCTTGGCATTGGCCAGGCGGGCTACCGTCTGCAGGCGGTGGGGTCGGAGCTTGACCCACACAATATCCCCCACCTGAAACGAAATATCGCGATGTTTGGCATTGGCATATTTGCTCATCCGTTGTTTTGCTCGTGCGAGGTTGTATTTTAATTATCGGAGAATTTCATCACGATCCATCAGTTCATGTGTCACTGCCTCCACTAGTGATTCCCCCGGCGCAAACTGCAATAAAGACGGGGCTGGACGCCCATAGACTACTTCGAATGGAGTTTTTCCAATTGCCGAGTGAAAACTCGTATTATACCAATATTCCGCCCAGGGTAACCATTGCGCCCATGTGCGCGGTTGATCCGAAGCGAAGCAGCGCAGGTATGTCTCAAGGCACCTGTTAAGCACTTCAGATTGCCCGTCTGTTTCCGGATGGTATGTAGAACTCATCTATAGCTTGGTTCCCATCGGTCTGAATAGTTCCTGCCAAAAATGGCTGACAAAGATGGGTCCCTGTCACTCACAATGGTCCTTGGGACCCGTGTAGGCACACTACCTCCTGTACGAAGACCTCGGCTACCTTGTTGGCCGCGAAGGGATGGCGTATGAGGATGAAGTGTGCGTATTTCGATAGCCTATCCACCACCACCAGGATGACATCCTTTCCTTCTGCTCTAGGGCGCCCGGTGATGAAATCTATGGCTATATCTTCCCATATTGCCTCCGGTATAGGTAGAGGTTGAAGAAGGCCTGCAGGGGTGGTAGCCTGATGCTTTTGCCTCTGACACACCTCACATTTGGCGACGAACCGATGCACATCCTTCCGCATGCCTGCCCAATACACGTTGCTTGCGAGCCGCCGATATGTGCGAAAGGCACCAGAGTGACCCCCTGTCACCGTGCTATGGAACTCCTGGAGAAGCTGAGGTACCCAGATGGACTTTGCAGGAAGCACCAATCTGCCACGGTATAATAGGCACCCTCTGTGCAGACTGTAAGGAGGACGGGCCTGGGGGTTGAGAGATAATTCCCTGATTAGCTCTTGCAGTTCTGGGTCTTGCTGGACCTCCTCATGCAGCTGGCGTATGCCACTCCACATCGGTAATGATATGGCATGTAATTCAGCCCCCTCCACCCTGGATAGTGCATCGGTAGCTTGGTTTGTGCTTCCCGCCTTGTACAATATCTTATAGTCATATCCTAACAACTTCACCGGCCACTGTTGTTGATCCGGGGTGGTAATCCGCTGTTGTAATAGATACTTTAAAGCCCGTTGATTTGTCAAAATCTGAAAGCGACGACCTAGCAGGTAGGGCCTCCAATGCTGCACAACCAACACCAAGGCCATGAGTTCCTTTTCATACGTTGATTTGGCCAGGCTCCTATCTGTGAGTGCCTTATTGAAATACGTCACGCCTCTACCCTGTTGCATCAATACCGCCCCTACTCCTCTCCCAGATGCATCGCATTCTATAGTAAACATTTGTTGGAAGTCGGGCAACGCTAGAACTGGGGTTGATGTCATGGCTGTCTTCAACTACTTGAAAGCGCCTTGAGCTTCTGCATTCCACTCGAAACTGTTTTTTTTTAACAATTCAGTTAAGGGCTTAGCTATCTTTCCGTAGTTCTGCACAAATCGACGATAATAACCCGTCAAACCTAAGAACCCTTTGACCTCCTTGATCGTGCCTGGAGTCGGCCACCTCCAGATGGCGTCCACCTTACTGGTATCCATCGCCACCCTACCCGGTTGAATGATGTGTCCCAGGTACTCAACTTGTTGCCGCCCAAACTGACACTTCTTTTGGTTGGCTACCCAATATTGGTCCTCCAGTATTGCCAGAATCTGGCTCAAATGCGTCAAGTGTTCCTCCCACGTGGCATTGTAGATTAGAATATCGTCAAAGAAAACCAGCACGAACCTGCGTAAGTAAGGCCTGAAAGTATCATTCATGGTAGATTAGAAGGTCGATGGCGCATTTTGTAAGCCGAAGGGCATCACTAGGAACTCGTAGTGACCATCATATGTACGAAAGGCCGTTTTAGGCACATCCTCCTGTCGAACCCTTATCTGGTGGTACCCCGCTCTAAGATCAATCTTGGAGAAATAGCGTGCCCCTTGTAGCTCGTCGAGTAGCTCTTCAATCACCGGTATAGGGTATTTGTCTGGAACCGTGATCTCATTGATGGCCTTGTAGTCCACATAGAACCTCCAGCCTCCATCTTTCTTCCGCACTAAAATCATCGGACTCGAGTAAGGGCTAGAGCTAGGTTGAATGATTCCAGCGGTGAGCATCTCCTCCACCAGTCTGGTCATCTCATCTTTCTGGCTGTGTGCGTAGCGGTACGGTCTCACCCGTACCGGTCCCTCACCCTCCCTAATGACGATGGCATGGTCGGTGGGTCTGGAGGGGGGAAGGTGGCTGTAATCGGTGAAAACTCTCCCCCAACGCTCGAGCACTTGAAGCAATTGTTTTTCTTGTGTTTCACTCAGATTGCCCTCTCTCGGTGGGTCATCTGTCTCCACCGCCCACAATAAGTCCACATAGTCACTTCCTCAAGGCGAGTTAACTCTCGGAGGGATGTTTGTGCCTTAATGAGTGCTGGATTATCCCTTAGCGTTATCTCTTCTCCGTCGCGATAATATTTGAAATATAGTTGGTTCCAATTTGCTTTCACCTCCCCTAGAGTGCGAAGCCATGCCACTCCAAGGATAAGATCCACGCCCCCCAAGCTGAACAAGTAGGCCTCCAGTTGCATCCCCAGGCGGATTTGGAGGGTAGGACATTTGCCCTGAGTCTGCACTCTTCCACCATCCCCTAGTTGGACCCCAAAGGGCGGGGTCGGCTCCACCCGCAATCCCTTGTCCCTCATTAGTCGCTCCGATATGAAATTATGGGTCACTCCACTATCAATCATCACCACTATGTCGTCTTCTCCCAGCTTACCCATTAGCTTGAGGGTATGTGGGCCTGAGATCCCACCAATGGATTGCAAAGAAACCTCCACGTTCGCCATCCTTGTAGTTTCAGATCCTTCGTCCATAGCCTGCTGAAGATCCCCTGGATCTGGGGCCTCCTCCTCGTTAGCCAATATCATCAGCCGCAGGTTTTTGTTTGCACAACGGTGCATCGGATGATATGGCTGGTCGCAACGAAAGCATAGCCCCTTCTCTTATTTGGATTTGAAGTCTTGATACGAGAGGGATCGGCTACCCTTGGGTCTCCCATCCGTGCTGTCTTTATCTACGGTTCTTTTCCCTTTGAACCGCGGCTGGAAATGCTCAGACGCGGCGCTAGTCACAGTCGCTGAAATGCCCCCGCCTCTCTTGTCGCTTGAATCACCTGTCGAGTCGCGTTGACTAGCCGTTGGGCGGCCCCAACTCCCCCGTGGCTGGGAAGGAGTTGCGGAGGTCTCTGGGGAATAAATGAAGCTGGCCCTTCCACCTCCTGCACTTGGGCTGGGATGCGGTGTGGGTCCCTTCTCATGCAGCACATCCTCAAAATTTCGCGCCAAGGAAATGACCCTCCGGACAGTCGTTGGAGCAAAAGTGTGCACCCACAGTCGTATATCACTCCGTGGACCGCTGAGGAAATACCCCAAATATTGCGAAGCCGGTAGCCGGGGCAACTGCGCCACTAACCCCTCATATGCTTCAATATACTCCTCCACTGATTTGTTTCCTTGCTCGAGTGATGTCAGCATCTCAAACGGGTTGGTTGTGCCGCATTCACTGAATCGCTCAATCATCTCCTCCTTCAGCAGATCCCATGATAGGTCGGGCTCCATTCGCCTCAACCAGCTGAACTAGTGCACCGCCACACCCTCCATACTGACGAAGGCCAAGGGAATGCGGTGCTGGACAAGGGTCCCTTGGATGTTGAAGTATTGCTCCGCCCTCAGTATCCACCCTAACGGGTCTGTTCCATTGAATCCAGGCAATTCGACACGCCGACACCATCCCCTTTGCTCACCTCCCATGAGACCCCAGTCCCCAATTACTTCCACGCCCTCTTCGGGCCCCTCTGCCCATTCAGCATCTCCAAGGTACCCACGCTGCCGAGGCGCTCGGCTGTGGATCCCGCCTCCTGGCAGCCCGCCACGAGCTTGCGCTGCTCGCTGATCCGGATGCGGCGGCCAACCTTCATCGCCAGGTAAGCGAGCGGCTTCCTCCCGCCAGCTGCCTCCGTGTACTTCAGTCTCCGCGTTCTTCATCGCGCGGACTGGTCTCGTGAACTCGGCGAAGGCTCCTCTCTCTCTCCCGCTTGCTTCCCCTTCATCAAGGAAGCGAGCATCCCCTTCAGCTCGATTACATCTTCCCTGGGATGTTGCTGATCTTCTTCCATCACCCTCAGGCGCTCCGCGTTGGCTTCGCCCTCCGTCCGCCGCTGCTCCTCGCTCGACAGCAGCTCGCCCAGCGTCTTCTCGATGGCTTCGAAATGCGAGTCCGAGCGTGTCGCGGCCATGCTATTGAGTTCGATAGCGGGAGCCGGTAGCACTCAATCCGGTGGCGACGAATCCGGCGGCGACGGATCCGGCAGGTCGGACCAATGTTACGATCGACAAGGATCGTCCCTCAAATCGCAAGCGATGAGAATACAAACACTCTTCCTTAGACAAAATATCGATAGATGCCCTAGTTCCCCTCCCTTCGTTTATTATTACAACCCTAACACACTCTCATCCCCCTCAGTGGGCTTGGGCCGATAGCTCCCCTTTCTTTGCTCCACGCCTCGTGTAGACTCTTCATTGGGCTTGGGCCGTATCAGATTGTCTATGCTTGTAATATGTCAATTTATTCATTGTACCAAATACCTTGTATTTGTGCATCGTAACCATTTGTTCTTTTGGTTTTTAATTTTATATTCATTAACTCTCTTTTACTAAGGAACCTGACAATTTACATAACTTTCTTCTTTTGAAATTAATTGGCTTACCATTTATCTTAGAATCTTGAGTTGTTTGGAAATGATCTAATTTATGCATTTATACTTCATTGTTCCGACTAACGATCTAGATATCATGATCCCATGAACATAATATATTGACAAATTAGATAGAATAATTAAAATAGGAGGCAAGTTAGAATTTGAACTCATGACTTTTGCCTTTGCTACACATGTTGAAATTAATTGGGTTACTACTTATCCTAAAAGCTCAAAAGCTCAAGTTAGAAAAAAAATTGAATTTATGTATTTGTAATTTAGTACTTTTAAAGTTTCTTCTCTCCATTCCATTACACTATCTGTAGCCTGTAGGTATAATTAGCTGTAATACATCTATGCATGACATTTGAAAGAACAGTTGACTATTGATTAACATGTAGAAACATGATGAACATGAAACTTAAATTTAACATTCTAAAGATGAATTGGTTAAGTGGTTTCTCTCACTAATTCTTGAGGTATTTTCTTGTGTAGATTTTTTATAGACTATTAATTTAATCTAAAATGCACCAACTGGATGCCTTACTATTTTGTTTGAATGAAACTCGACTCATTTGAAAGTCACTATTTATTTATCTTTGGCTTTATCATCACAAAAGTCTTTTTCTTTCATTCGTTTGAATTTTCCATGATTAGCATATATCTCATTCATTTTCTACCATAAATTATATAGGTCTTCACAGATGGCACGCCTCCAGTATGTTCACTGGCGTCTGAGTTGGCTATTCCAGGAATTTATTTGGTGCATGATTTCATCACTTTGGAAGAAGAACAGGTTTTAGCTTCAGCAATCTTTTCATGATTCTCTTCATTCCTAGAATATGAGCTTAGTTTCAGTTTCAAAGTCTGCTTCTCCTTTTATTGTCAGGAACTTCTGGCAGAAGTTGACAGTAGGCAATGGGAGAATCTGTCAAAAAGAAGAGTGCAGCATTATGGTTATGAATTTCTATACAAGGTAAGTTATTGGTATTGGTCTCTTTGACATTTATGACCCTATTCTCAATACCGCATCCGGACCTAAGTTATATTTTCAAGGTAATTTAGGGACTGTTGGATGGAATTACCTTTTCATTTTCTGATGAAATAGTATTTTTTAATTTGATTGCCAAAATATTATAAATGTTTATTCATGATGTGAATTCTATTCCTGGTGGATAGGGAATAATTGCTCCCTATTCGCGGCTAGGGAATAGATATTCCTTGTCCATCACCGATTATATACATTAGTATTTCTAATTTTATTATTTTTATTAATATTCTCAGTGTTATTCCTCTCAATCAAATGGAGTTGTTTTTCTTTATATATTTCTAGTCTAATCTCAAATGCACTAATATTCAATTCCTGGTCCATTTTATTTCTATAATTTACTTTATCTAACCAAACGGGCCCTTAGTGTGTTCTTTAAATGATTGGATTGTGAGAAAATGATTGTTAAATGAATGTTCGGGTTTGTATTTATAGATACTGCTTTGAGATTTCTCCATGTTAGGTTCTCACAGAAAAAAAGAAAAAAAGAAAATTTCAATTTAGGATGTTCAGGTATTCTATATCAAAGAACTTGTTCTGAAATTTGTAAAACAAGCTCCTCCAATATTCTTGTAAATGTTTTAAACCCTCCTCTTTTTGCTCTTACTTTTTGTTTGTTGAAAGCTCATTCTAACCCTGCAGGCTGCAGATGTTTGATGACAGGTTTTTTGCTTTGATTGTTCTTTCATGCAGACAAGAAATGTTGATTCAAAGCAGTTTTTAGGTGAACTTCCTTCCTTTGTTTCTAACATACTTCAGAAAATCCGAACTTTTCGTGGACTTGATCCCGATCAAAGCAAAGAAATGGATCAGTTGACGGTATGCCTTGGACCTATTTGTTCAACAAAATTGTTATTATGGATCAGTTAAAATTTTTCTACAGCAGTAAGCTTCCAATGTTTTTGTTATACCTTTGTGTTCTTAGAGCACATAGAAATATTTATATTGCTTGTCACATACATTTTTTTTTTCTAAATTTAAGTATCTTTGGGCGTATGAATTTTCATTTTCACTGAAAATGAGAACGTGAAAACTAATTTAGTTCACTCTTCAATGTTATAAAAACTCATTTATAAAAATGAACCGGTATAGTTTTGAAGATTGACTTTTGGCTTTTCATTTTGGGCTAAAAATTATCTATCTAATAAGTTTGCTATTCAGTTTTACCTCTACCCAGATGAGTTTTTAACCTATTAAATGTGGCCTCACATTTTTGGATTTATTTTTGAAAATTTCATTAGAATCTTACCTTGTTATACTTTGTTATGATAACACAAGTACCTCAAGTCTATTTTTAGTTATTAGCATTTAGCTCCATGTTCTAGAATGTTGACATTGGTTAGGGCAATGCTTAGATTGAAGGGTTTAAATGCTGGTTCACTATGCATGTACTGGTTGGTACTACTCTATGTCGACTCTGGAATGATACTGGTATAAGGTTGGACCAGCACTTACTACCCATATCGGTTAATATAGACTAATTTTTGGAACCCAAACAAATATGATACTTATTCTTTTAATTAGTCATATTGTTAATTGTTGTTGGATTACAGGAATCGACTAAATAATGTTACAGCCTAAGTACAGATAAATAGCAGGAACTATGTACCTGATTCTTGGCTTGGTTCAATATATTTGCTTAGGCCTTAGTGGAGTTATAATCATGATTTGCGATACAAGCCTTGTACACAGGTGTTTTCCAGATGACTAAGTAATGATACTCGAACATTGGTTTGCTCAATAATCATTTTACCATCCATTTATTTTTCCTTATTATTTTTTGGGTTAATATTTTAAGGCTATTAATATACTTAGGAATCAATGTAGTTAGAAGGATTAAAAAACGGATTATGTATACAAACTTGAGTACATGGCACTAATATAAAGAAGAAATAACTAAGCACCTACTAGGTAACCAGACACTACTAGAAAACTACCACTAATACTAACTACTCATAATGGAGAAAATGTGTTTGATTACACTATGATAACTTATAATACTCTCCCCTCAAGCTGAGTATAAATATCAAACGTACTCATTTTGATACATATAGAAACAACATAAATTGTTCACATACGAGAGAAAGGGGCCACATATAGTGTGATGCTCTCGGGATTTAGCACAAATCCCATAGTACACCAAGACTCATCGATGACGGGAACCTCGCCATTAGACGCATTGGACCACTCGGGTGTGAGATCGTGTCACTGAGGTTGACACAAGTCCATGGGGTGAGAGTCGAGTCGAACCACGGAGCATAGGTTCACGCGTGGATATGGGTGCCGACTTGACCCATGGACCCCGGACCCTCTTGCGCGAGCGAGCGCGATGAAGGGGGTCAACCGCAGGTTGAAACGGAGTCTATTTGTGGCCTATTTGGTCCGAATCGGGTTGAACCAATGAACCCGGCCGAACCAAACCCAGTTCAACCGGTTCACCAACAAGCGACGCGGGAAGGAGAAATTTCCTCTGTTTTCGTTTCATTCATGAGATCACCGTCGACCTTCGATTCCGGCTAGGTGGAGAGCAGGCATCGGATTTGGAAGGTCGCTGGTGGTTCAAGCTGTCGAGGCAAAGTTTTTGGCAGCGATTGGGTGTGGACGAGCCCTGGGCGGATCTTCAAATCTACCCTGGTGGAAGCGTGAATTCTAGCCATATGACGGTGGGAATCGACACTTGCATGGCGACCATCCTTGTTGAGGGGAGGATGCCAATCAAGCAATTTTGGACGCTTGGGCAAGCTCTGGCGATGACGACTTTCGGATATGGGAGCAGAGCTTGGATTTTCTAGTCAACGACAAGGTTCCGGCCGTGGACTCGTCGGTGTGAAGCTTCCAGGTCGTCTTCATGTGCCCTGAAGTAAGGAGGAAGTCATCTCCTTTGGTGCTGGCAGCTAGAGGTGGCCATGGGCCGTGCTCGGGCCGGCCTAGGCACGAACCCGCCTTGGCCCGGCTCTTGGTGGGCCGTGCCTGGCACGACTCGTTTGTAATCGTGCCGTGCTGGGCCTGGTATGTCAGAAAAAACTCTGGGCCCAGCACGGCCCACGACACGATTAGGTGTGCCGGCCCAGGCATGGCTCAAGTGTTCACTCGGCCCGGATCCGGCACGCGGGCTGAAACCGGCCCATGGGCTGAATTTAAAAATAATATAAAAATTCATTAAAATAAAATTTTAAAAAAAGTAAATTATGAAATTGAGCATTATGTATGTTGCACAAATTTTTAAAAAAATATTAAATTATTAAATAATTAATTTATTTTATTTTAAAAATATATAATTTTAATTTTAATATATTTTTATTAAATTAATATTTATTTATATATTAACAACACTAACAACACAAGACTAAAGTTAAAACCAAATCGATTAAATTTCATATTCATAAATTATACATTTAAGCTTAAATCAATTGCCGACATAATGGGCATAAACAACTGATTAGCAGCCAGCGACGCAAGCAACTATTATGGAAGATGTGTGAGCATTGTGTTAAACATACTTGCTCTCCGTGCTCCATTTTCTCTATGCATATTGCGCACTCCATGTTTTCAGCTCTACCTCTTTCTTCAATAATAAAAAACTCAAGTGACTCTTGTGCTTGGTTTGTTTCGATATATTGCTCCGGCTCATTGTTGATATTATCACTGTCCTCCTCACTATCATTTATTTCAAAGTCCTCAACCTCTATCTCAATCTCAACCCCAGAAGGGGAGGGAGAAGCCAAAAATTTTTGTCTTGCATGATCAGATAAGTGAATAAAGTGTTCTTCGAACCTGAATACATCAATTCGTATAATTTGACTAACACGTTCGATAATACTTAAAACAGTGATTTTCTATTGATCAGCATTGAAGAAATTTAAGGTAGATGTAAAGAAGATTGAACGTTGAGAATTTAGCAGAACGATAATTATCTTTACTCTTCTATTATCTGCCATTTTTCTCTATGCCTCATGCTTACCTGCAAGACTGCAAACACAATTAACAAAGTAATTGAAACTCACGTGATTAAGAGGAATGTAATAAAAAAATAATTCAAACTAAAATTTTGTGTTTGAAAATGTAAGGAACTATCTAGAATTTATAGAGATGAAATGAGTGTAAATTTACAAATTTATCATCTATTTTATATTATTAAAAGAGAATAAAATAATAATTTTATAGCTAAAATACAATTATACCTATAAATTTAAATTTTTTAGATACTTTAAGGGGGTATAAATGTAAAATAACATAGGTAAAAATTTAAATTTTGGCGCCAAATAATAAAAAATATTAATTACGCGTGCCGTGCCTAGCCCGGTCCACGTGCCGTGCCGTGCGCAGTCCACTTGCGGGCCGGGCTGGCCCACGTGCCGGAACCCTCCGGCCCAGCACAGCCCGAGCTGGGCCACGGGCCGGCCCGGCCCGTTGGCCACCTCTATTGGCAGCCAAACACGTGAGTGGGATCAGATTTTCCGATCCACCGTTCTACGCGAGCAGCGCGTCCACTGGGTTTCGATTCTTGTCGATGGCAGCTTCTCCGGTAGCGATTCTTCGGCTGTGTACTCTTCAACCGTCGGCAACCTGGTCTCGGCCTTTAGGCATAACTCCGGTGGCTGGCTGGTGACGGACAAGGAAGGGGAAGCTTCCCCTGTTCAGTGCCGAGAGTCCTTTGTTTAGGACGGAGGACGGCGGCCGCGAGGGAAAGAGTAAAGGGGAAATTCGTAACGCGCGTTCATCCGCACGTCTCGCTCCATCTTCGATCCTATATTCCGACGTAGCTTTCCGGAGGATCTTGGTGGGCTCAGCTCATAGAGTGGTGGCACGCTACAAGGGTAAACCTTCCCTCGGATTTATCGTGTGTAGTGATAGTAGGGCGGTTGTACTGTGTAGTAGTGGATAGAGATTTTACTCACCGTCCTGACTTCGTGTGAGATTTCGTCCGGACGGCTCTTTGTGCTATTTGCCCGCATATGTGTAGTGCGGATAATGTGTGTGATTTGCATGTGCTTGCTTAAGACACGTCGACACCCTCGAAGTTGTTCGAGCGTCTCGTTTGCTGCAAAGTTATAGACGTGTGTGTTGGCACCCTTGAAGGTGTTTGCCACCATCTCCTTGTGATTGATTAAAGCTGCGTTGGTGCCTATCTCGATAGCGTGGAGAGAGAAGCGCGGGCGTGGACTTTTTGTGAGCATAAAGTGGTCGGAGAGTTTCCGACACTTTAAGGCAGGAGTGAGAGATCTGTATACATGTTCGAGGGGCGGCATTACGTCGAACCCTTCGTGCGCGTGGGGCGTGAGGACTTGTAGAGTGCTCGGCCAGCTTCCGCAACGAGATCCTAACTGGTCGCAAACCACTGTAGTGGAGGGCTGAGATCTCCGTGAGGGGATCTGCAGGTTGTGGTTCAGCTTATTATTAAAAAAATAAATTGCCCATAATACATAGTAGAAATCATGTCTATTTGGACATGCTTGCATGCAAGAGAGATGTGACGGAAGTCATAATTGTATCAACAACACACAACACAATGTAGGCGCTTGCATTGGTCTAGATGTCGATAATAAAAGTACTATTTGCTCATGCATGCAAAAAAAGGGTGAAGAAATATGCACTTGGTGGATTGTGCTGGTAGTGATGCTGAAGCATTTGTGATGGAGAATTTGTGATATAATATAAAATATTCTTTGTTGTGGTTATTGAAGCAAAGCAAACATAGAGGGCTAAGAGAAACTAGTCAATGTCACAAGAGGAGGTTTGAACAAGTGGTTGAATTAATGGTGTTGGAGATGGCCATCAACCTCCTGTGACATTGACTAGTTTTCTTAGGTAGGGATGTTCTCGAGATGGCCATCAACTTAACTATGAGGAGATTTTGAGATGTTGATCTATGCCATAGATGTGGATATTAATGCAGTAATGATGAGGTGACAAGGAGTGAGACTCAAAGAGGTGTCTCTACGGCAAAGATACGGTTGTTACCTTTGAAGGTTGTAGTCTTTAAGTCTCAACTCTAATAGTCTTTTTACTTGAGAGGATGGAAAACAAAAAAAGAATGGATAAATGAGAGGAAATGATAACATGAAAGAAAGTATTAAAAAGTTTTCCATTTCCAGAGGAAAGAAAATACAAAGGATCATTTTACTTATTTTAATTTTTATATCTTTCATCAAACTTTATTTTAATTTTTCTTGACAAATAATTATTTTAATAGATATAGTTATAAATTAATTTTTTATAATTCATTTTATAAATTTTCTTTTACTATACTTTTTTTATTTACTATAAAATTATTAGTTTATAATTTACATATAAATTTCTATAAATTAATAGACAAACACCTTTGCTACTTTTTAATTTGCATATACTTAAGTTTAATAGCTATATATCCCTGGTCCTTTAAAAAGGAAGTCATCATGTATCAAATAAATAATTTAGAAGCCAGTTATATCATAATTATTTGTTTTGAGCAAGAACATTGATTATATTTTTCAACACAAAACACAAGCTAGTATAATAATTGAAAAGCATGTGTAATATCAACACATATGGGTTCAAAAAGAATCCAACCATATCAACCAACTATATATCCATAGTATTGTCCACACAAAACACAAAAATAATCCAACCATATCAACCAATCATATATCAACCAACCATCTCTTCCATAGTATTGTCAATACAAAACACAAAAATAATCCAACCATATCAACTAAGGATATCATCCACACGGTTCGAAAAGCCGGTTCAGTACTGGTCGGTGCGGCCGGTTTGTACCGGCCCGGCACCGGATGAACCTTTGGAGCACGGATGGTGGCGAGGAGACAGCGGGCAGAGCGGGAGCAGAGGACGAAGCTTCCGCTATTCTATTTCTACTTCGCAACCTCCAGTTAATCCTAGTGTCTTGGAAGGATTACAGAATAGTCTCCAAGCTTTGACTGTGTCAAAGGCTCCTGTCAAAATACCACCAAGAAAATTTGTGGTAAAGAAAGACCCTGCTCTTTTAATTAAAGAGTATAAAGAGCAGAATGGCTCATAACACTGAGGCAAGCACGTCTGGATCTCAAATAGAAGTCTCGACTTCTCAGGATATTATTCGAAAATATAACACCATTGCTAGTCTTTTGTCTGGCTTCAAGCATAAGAGATTAATGGTGTTAGAAAGACTCATTGATCCTAACCAGCAGTTAGAGATCAGTAGGTTCAAGAAAGCTGAACTTATTCCAGCAGAAATATTATACGAACATAAGATACTGGAATCCAAACAGAAAGTATACCAGCATTATTCAGAATCATTGGTAACTTGTACCGGTGATGAACAAGTACAACTTAACTTTGTTACAGACGAGTCAAGCCAAAAACTCATGACTCAAGGATATAAGACCATTCATTTAGGTCTTTGTATGATTGGGATCCATGGACTCCACCGGGCTTATTGTGGATGTAAGTGCCTCATTACTTTAATCGACACTAGGTTTGCTGATATTGAAAAGGCCATCATTGGTACTTTAGAAGTCGATTTAACTACCAACCGGGAGTTAGTTTACTTCACTCCAGACTTTTTGTTGCCCGTTCGCGACTTCATCAATCATGTCAAAATTCTTGTCAGTACAAAGGGTTATGACAAATTTATCTCTGGGCATAACTTACTGATTACCAAGGGTCTTGTGGCTAGAATTAGCAACTCTGCCACAAGTAATTTTAAGCTCCAAATTGATGATGTTCTGAAGCATCTCAGTTCTTATGGCATCAAGGCTTTAAGTGGCCGTAAGATCCCAACAGAGGATCTTGATGGCGCAGATTGGAAGATCTCGTTACCCGAACCTCAGTCTCGAGTCCCGTCCTCCTTGTCTTTTTGGAGGTCCAATTCAACTTCTGTCCTCGCCTCTTTTGGCCAGTATAAAGAAAAACCATCTTCTTCTGAAGACCCTCATGATTTGGTTCTTGCCTTCACTTCGGATTCTGATGAATCCTTTCAAAACCCGTGGGGGGATATATCTCCAAACATTTCTTCTGCTCATCTAGATGCCTTACCTGTTTATGATGATGATGATACACCGATCCCTTTAACCGAACACCCAGGTTACTGGGAGTTACTCGAAAATTGTTGGCTAGACGAAACTGATTTTATCTGTCCTCCATCACCTGATGTTGCTGCACCAGCAGTAACCTATGAAGACCCAGTTGTTCTAGAACAACATCCTCTGTATCAAGATTTTATTACACATACGTTGTTATCTGAGGAGGATTTCAAATTAGAGACCATTGCTATGGCTAATGATGAAGCCAGTAGCAGTATAGTCCATCAACAGACTACAACAACCCAGCCAGGTTTTGGGCCAGTTGCCCAACCAGACACCTCACTCAGAGACCGCATCAGAGAGGTCTTTCCAGAAGCTGGTAGTAGTGAACCAAGATATCCTAGGCCAATTCGGCCAGATACGTTACCTTCTCTCCCATCTGCAAATGCACAGGCAGGGTCCATCTTGCAACTTGGAGAAGATATTTCCAAATGGGAAGATTTGATCCGACGATGGGAATCTAATACGATTACCCATTGTGCACACAAAACGTTCATTGATAATACGGATAAAGTAGTGTACATTGAAAACCTGCTAGGAGAATCATTAAAGCTGTATTTCCAAAATTGGAGAATGGCATTCCCACAGGAATACCAACAGCTGACAATCACAGCAGATGACACATCAAACGTAACGACACAAATACGTCAAATGATACTGGGTTACGATGAATACCGGGGGTACACGACCATGCAAAACCAGGCAGTGTTAGATCTTGAAGCATTAATGATCACCAGTATGAGGGATATTGTCCCATTTTCCAATCAGTTCTTGTATTTAGCTGGAAAAACTGGTGCTGCATTTCTGTCTACTGAAATGTCAGATAGATACTTCCGAAAACTCCCTGCTCCGTATAACACCAAGATCGCTGAACTTTGGAAGGAGAAGTACCCAAGAATGACTGTGGGTATTCTACCTCGTATAAACTTCACTTATGGAGTCTTACAAGAAATTTGTAAGACTAACGAAATGAATCGTCAAGCCAAAGACTTTTCATTTTGTCAGAACATTTCGGTTCCAGGTGTCTATTCCTCCAATCAAAAACCTAAAAAATTTCTTAGGAAAGCATCCACCTACAAGACGCATCCTCACAAAAACCATGTTCGCAAACTGAAAACAAAGAAACCTGGAAAAGCAAAGTGCAAATGTTTCATTTGCGGTGAACTAGGACATTTTGCAAACGAATGCAAGAATAAGAAGGTTAACCGAGAAAGGCTAGCTGTGTACCATCAGTTAGAATTACTCCCAGAATGGGATGTAGTTAGCGTTGGCGAAGACGAAGATCCCGATGATTCGGATCTTTGCTCATACTCAGATAACGAGGATGACAATCGGGAAAGAAAGTCATTCCTGTTGATGATTTTTTCAGAAACAATTAAAGACCACTTGGCTCATTTGTCAAAGTTCTTTGCAATCATCAAAGAAAATGGTTTAATCCTCAAAACTCTTCAGATACCTGACATCCTTATCTGTCATACCAGAGATTGAAGTTTTTCAGCTAGAGAACTAACTGAAGCTTCTAGAGTTTTATACTGTCTCTCTATTTTATCCAGTTTATCTAGACAACTGTCCAATTTGTCTAAATAAACCAAATGTTTCCGAGACCTGAGATACTCTAATTTGTTTAACAAGCATTCTGAACAGATTAGGGGTAAGACCAGAATGGTGTGTAATTATAAACGACTAAATGATAACACCTACAAAGATCCCTATGTTTTGCCAAACATCGAGCTCCTCATTTCGAAGATAAAAAACAAGGCAGTTTTTAGTAAGTTCGACCTGAAATCTGGATTTCATCAGGTCACCATGGCAGAAAAGAGTATTCCTTGGACAGCTTTTGTATGTCCACAAGGACACTTTGAATGGCTGGTTATGCCATTCGGTTTAAAAAATGCTCCATCTATCTTTCAGAAGAAGATGGATAACATTTTTGGGCAATATGATGAATTCATCTGTGTATATATAGATGATATTTTAGTTTTTTCAGAAACAATTAAAGACCACTTGGCTCATTTGTCAAAGTTCTTTGCAATCATCAAAGAAAATGGTTTAATCCTCAATCGCACCAAGATTCATCTGGGAGTGTCAGTAATTGATTTCTTAGGATTGGAAATTGGCGAGGGCAAGATTCGCCTACAACCACATATAGTAACCAAGCTTTTAGATTTTCCAGACGAACAGCTTGAAACATTGAAGGGCCTTCAGAGGTTTTTAGGTATCTTAAATTATGCAAGAAATTACATACCAAACCTAAGCAAGTATACCGGGCCCCTCTACAACAAATGTTCAAAAACCGGAGAACGACGGTTTAATAAGTACGATTGGAAAGCTGTGCAAACAATAAAAGATGTGGTTAAGACACTTCCACCATTACAGATCCCACCAACGAATGCATATTTAGTAGTTGAGACAGACGGATGTCTGACTGGATGGGGGGGGGATTTTAAAATGGAAATCCCACAAACATGACTCTCAAAAGAAAGAGCAAATTGCTAGATACTGCTCTGGGAAGTACAAGACTGCAATCTCAACTATAGACGCAGAGATTATGGCTTGTTTATACACACTAGATAAGTTTCGTATTTTTTTGCTTCCCAAATCTGAATTTACGCTAAGAACTGACTGTCAAGCAATAGTCTCCTTTTTTCAGACAGTTACTGCAAGTAAATTGGCTAAAAACAGGTGGGTCAATTTTATTGATTACGTCACAGCAACGGGGGTGGACGTAAAAATAGAGCATATAAAAGGAGCAGACAACATCGGGGCAGACAAACTATCCAGAATCATCGCAACAAATTCTATATATATGATGACAGATAGTCCGAGTTTTGAAGTCTTTGCTGCCAAAATGACGCAGAGTCATCAGTACCGCCAAAAGATGCTAGACTTATTGCCTTCTCCTCTAAGTCAGTATATTTATGAATTGGCAAAGCAGGCAACTGTCCAAAAGTTGATATCCCTACAAAAAAGATTAAAGGCTCTAACAGAACAAGCAGATCCGATGCCAGGGGTATACGTGAGACAGCAATATGGCAGATTCTCCTACACGACTTTAGTTCAGTATGATGAAGTAGTCGAAGCAGATGTTGAGTTTGTCAAAGATTTGTACTATCATGGTATGATCAGACAGTTAGATTGTGAATTCAGTGCACCAGATTTTATGGGTCCTAATTTAACTCAAATTGTTTCAGAAGAAAGTTATAAGGTGCTCACAATTCATTCAGACTTTCCACAGATTATTAACGGACGACTCAGGCCTATCACACGAATTATTAAAGTGAATTATGATGTTATTTGGGCTCACGATTTAGTGGTTCCAGAATGGACTCAGATCGATAATGAAGAAGCATACAAAGTTTCTTTGGATGGCCTTCCCTTATACCACTTGGGCATATGGACAACCACATATGAACCTGTAATTGATTTGCCTTTTTTGCAGGTTTGGGTAAGAAACGAAAAGGAACGCTGGCCCGCGGATTTGGGGGATTCTGAAGCCTATGATTCTAGTGACTATTGATGACGTTTGCGTGTCAAACAAGCGATCACAACGAATCTACTTTATCGACTTTTGACAAGGCGCACTAGACAAAGAATCTACTTTCTGACAAGGCGCACTACAACGAATCTACTTTTAAGGCGCACTAGACAGCGAATCTACTTTCTGACAAAGCATCATGGACGACAACTGGCGGACGTATCATGGAGTCTCAATTGGGTTCAAGATTGCAGCTATAAAAGAAGGAAGCCTTGCACAAAGAAAGGATCATCGAAGAACTATCAAGCATAGCTTGAGTGTTAGTTTGTGTGTTTTTCTGAGTGTTCATTTCCGCATTTCCGCTTGTTCCGCTTTCCATTCAATGTCTGATTGTATCATCAACAGGAATGACTTTCTTTCCCGATTGTCATCCTCGTTATCTGAGTATGAGCAAAGATCCGAATCATCGGGATCTTCGTCTTCGCCAACGCTAACTACATCCCATTCTGGAACCAAGATATCCTAGGCCAATTCGGCCGATACGTTACCTTCTCTCCCATCTGCAAATGCACAGGCAGGGTCCATCTTGCAACTTGGAGAAGATATTTCCAAATGGGAAGATTTGATCCGACGATGGGAATCTAATACGATTACCCATTGTGCACACAAAACATTCATTGATAATACGGATAAAGTAGTGTACACAATAAGCCCGGTGGAGTCCATGGATCCCAATCATACAAAGACCTAAATGAATGGTCTTATATCCTTGAGTCATGAGTTTTTGGCTTGACTCGTCTGTGAGAAGTCGAGACTTCTATTTGAGATCCAGACGTGCTTGCCTCAGTGTTATGAGCCATTCTGCTCTTTATACTCTTTAATTAAAAGAGCAGGGTCTTTCTTTACCACAAATTTTTTTGGTGGTATTTTGACAGGACCTCCAAAAAGACAAGGAGGACGGGACTCGAGACTGAGGTTCGGGTAACGAGATCTTCCAAAATTTCTTGTAAGACTCCATAAGTGAAGTTTATACGAGGTAGAATACCCACAGTCATTCTTGGGTACTTCTCCTTCCAAAGTTCAGCGATCTTGGTGTTATACGGAGCAGGGAGTTTACAGTGCCATATAGAGATAATTAATGAGGACTTAATTATCCAGGATAAGCCGATTGTCCCAAGTCTCGAAATGAATGACGAATTTAAGAAGCATATTCAGGAATTATTAGACATGAAGCTGATAAGACCATCAAAGTCCAAGCACAGAACGGCAGCCTTCATAGTTAACTCCAAACATTTCTTCTGCTCATCTAGATGCCTTACCTGTTTATGATGATGATGATACACCGATCCCTTTAACCGAACACCCAGGTTACTGGGAGTTACTCGAAAATTGTTGGCTAGACGAAACTGATTTTATCTGTCCTCCATCACCTGATGTTGCTGCACCAGCAGTAACCTATGAAGACCCAGTTGTTCTAGAACAACATCCTCTGTATCAAGATTTTATTACACATACGTTGTTATCTGAGGAGGATTTCAAATTAGAGACCATTGCTATGGCTAAGAAGCTTCGAACGGTGGAACGAAGCTTCCAGCGGTGACGGAAGCTTCGTTCGAGGCTTCCAGTAGCAACGGAATGAAGCTTCCGCCGCCACTCTTCCTCTACCGCCGCTGTTCCACTCCCGCCTGTTGCCATCGCTTCTCCCATGGGTCGCCGGTACGGTACCGATACCGTACCGGTTTAGTGGCTCGCCGGACCGAGCCACTAGACCAAAACTTCGAACCATGATCATCCATAGTATTGTCAACACAAAACACAAAACACAAAACACAAAAATAATAACAAAACACAATTCGATATAGTTCCATTACATAAACTTTTATAATGTTTACTTAAAAATAAGATATCTCAAAACATCAACAAGGTAAATTTGTGCAACTCCAATAATCTAATCATTTATTAATTCATTGAGCACCCCAAGACGAAATTGTTCTAGGACTGAAAAGAAAAGTCTTATGTTTTCTTTACTCTTTCCAAGAGTGACATAAGCACGAAGTAGGCGGTGTTGTGCAACTCCAATCCTACTTAGCTCTTTAAAAAGTTCATTTTTAGTATATTCTTTATCTGCAGGATTAGGAGCTAACTGTTTAACTAAAACTTCATTCGTCTCTTTCATACAACCGATTAGTTCATCTAGCTTGCTATTTGTGTCATCCATTTTAGATACCGCAGCTTCTTGCAATATAAGATAATTCAATTTTCTCTTATTACACTTGGATAATGTGGATTGCTTGCTTACTGATTTGGGGAGGGGCAAAGTTGATGGGCTATAACAATCTTCATTTGGTTCACCAGCAACATACATCATATCTAGCTCCTCTACTTCACTATCTAGCTCCTCTACTTCACTTTCTTTGCTGCAAATATCTATATCTTTCTTACAGGTAGTAGCCATACTACCAATGGCTCGATCTTTCAAAAATAATTCTTTAACTTGTCATATTTTTAATATTTTTAATAAGAGTGATCATCCACTTTTTCATACGAAGCTTAGCCTGCACAAGGAGGAAATTTAATAAGTACATTAATACCATTTATATGTCCCATATGTTGGCTAATCCTCATATAAAATAGTAGAGAGATCACTCTTATTAAAAATATGACAAGTTGAAGAATTATTTTTGAAAGATCGAGCCATTGGTAGTATGGCTACTACATGTAAGAAGGATATAGATATTTGCAGCAAAGAAAGTGAAGTAGAGGAGCTAGATAGTATGCCAGTTGCTGATGAGCCAAATGAAGATTGTTATAGCCCATCAACTTTGCCACTCTTCAAATCAGTTAGCGAGCAATCCACATTATCCAAGTGTAATAAGAGAAAATTGAATTCTCTTATATTGCAAGAAGCTGTGGTATCTAAAATGGATGACACAAATAGCAAGCTAGATGAACTAATCGGTTGTATAAAAGAGACGAATGAAGTTTTGGTTAAACAGTTAGCTCCTAATCCTGCATATAAAGAATATACTAAAAATGAACTTTTTAAAGAGCTGAGTAGGATTGGAGTTGCACAACATCGCCTACTACGTGCTTATGTTACTCTTGGAAAGAGTAAAGAAAACACAAGACTTTTCTTTTCAATACCAGACCAATTTCGCTTGGGGTGCTCAATGAATTAATAAATGATTAGAGTTGCACAATTTTACTTGTTGATATTTTGAGACATCTTATTTTTAAGTAGATATTATAAAAGTTTATGTATTGGAACTATATCACATTGTGTTTTGTTATTATTTTTGTGTTTTGTGTTGATAATACTATGGATGATATCCTTAGTTGATATGGTTAGATTATTTTTGTGTTTTGTATTGACAATACAATGGATGAGATGGTTGGTTGATATATGATTGGTTAATATGGTTGGATTATTTTTGTGTTTTGTGTGGACAATACTATGGATATATGGTTGGATTCTTTTTGAACTCATATGTGTTGATATTACACATATTTTTCAATTATTATACTAGCTTGTGTCTTGTGTTGAAAAATATGGTCAATGTTCTTGCTCAAAACAAATAATTATGATATACCTAGTTTCTAAATTATTTAAATAATTATGATATACCTAGCTTCTAAATTATTTATTTGATACATGATGACTTCCTTTTTAAAGGACCAGGGATGCGTAGCTATTAGATAAAATTTAAGTATATGTAAATTAAAAAGTAGTGAAGGTTTTTGTCTATAAATTTATAGAAATTTATATGTAAATTATAAAATTATAAAATTATAGTAAATAAAAAAAATATAGTAAAAGAAAATTTATAAAAAATAATTTATAACTATATATATTAAAATAATAATTTGTCAAAAAAAGTTATAATTAAAATTAAAATAAAGTTTAATGAAATCGATATAAAAATTAATATGAGTAAAATGATCTTTGTATTTTCTTTCCTCTAAGAAACAGAGGATTGAAAATTTTTTAATACTTTCTTTTCTGTCATATATCCTTTTCTCTCATCTATTCATTCTTTTCTGTTTTCTATCCTCTCAAGCAAACAGACTGTAAGGGAGAGAGAAGGACCAGGTAGCAGCAACTGAAGGCTGCATCTGAAATGCAGAGGAAAGAGAAAGGTGAGCATGAAGAAGGATGAGGTTGTTAATTGAGTGGAAATGCACCAAAATTCAAATGCATTGGGACTATGACAAGTGACTGATTGAAGACTATAAAAAGGCAAATGTGAAACAAAGAAGTGTTATGAGCAGGAGATCTAACTGAGCTAGCCGTTATGTTGAATTTTTGGTTGAACATGACCCTAGTATGAGCTTTCGTTAACCTTGCAGTCAGTATCCCTGCCTGAATAAGAAGCCATATTTAGTCAAAGTAGAAGGTGATTTTGTTGATGTCAAAGGGTTCTGCAGTATCAAAGAGAGAGAGAGGGAGAGAGAGAGAGAGAGAGAGAGGTTGAAAAAATTGGTGAAGGTGAACTTGCGACTTGATTTTGTTGTGGAGTGGAATGAAAGAGACAAGCACCTTGGATGTTTAACAATGAGGGACGAGGCAAAGCTGTGATTGAAGGCATCAGTGAAGAGGAGCTCATTGCCTAATGTCATATGTAATAATGGAGAGTAAGAGGATCACTTGGCTATTACCAATCATGCTTTCCATGCATGGAAAATGCGTGGGTTGCGGAGAATGGTTTGTTGTTTGTTACTGCCTATGGAAGTACACTTCATAGTTGCTTTGATACTGAGTTAGAAGTGATTCAATTCTATATGCAAATTTGACTATATGACACCAATATAAGAGGAAGTAGGTAACCACCTACTAAGTAAATCACTGCTGTCATGCCATTATCGATCACGCTTCCACTGCATGGAAAGAGCGTGAGTGGGGGATAGTTTCTTGGTTGCTACTGTTGTCATAGTCGTCAACGACTGCCTATGGTAGCACACCAATGACTGCCTATGGAAAGAGCGTGAGTGGGGGACGCTTCCACTGCATAATTGCTTTGATACTGAGCTAGAAGTAATTCAATTCTATATACAAATTTGATTACATTACACCAATATAAGGGGAAATAAGTAACCACCCACTGAGTGAATAACTAGCCAATATTAGGGAACTGCTCAATAACACGAACTATCCTTGAGGGAGAACATTAGTTAATTGTAATTAGATCAAATATTCCTTTATATTATAGATTCTTAGCATGTGGGGACCTTAACCCCATCATATACTTAAAAATGTTTGGAGCTCTTGATTAACATTCAGATAGTTGCAGGTTAATGAATATCCATCTGGGGTTGGTTTATCACCGCACATTGACACTCACTCTGCATTTGAGGAACTCATATTCAGTCTTACCACAGCTGGTTCGTGCATTATGGAGTTCAGGAGATATCCTGAGGAAAGTTGGCATCTGCCAGCTGCGTCTGTTACTGAAACACATGAGAACAATACTCACCTATCCTTGAACATCACGAGGAAAGCTATTTTTCTTCCTCCTCGGTCTATGCTCTTGATGTCTGGAGAAGGGCGTTATGCTTGGCATCATTATATTCCACATCACAAGGTATGCTTTTCTTTTGCTGTTGAAGTCCAGTATGTTAGCATGTTTATTCAGGATGTTGTTTGAAATGATTCCATTAGTTGGAAAGAGAAGTGTGATCTGGCACAAAGATTCTTCAATCGATGGTACAAGACTTCTTTTTAATAATCTAATCATATGCCCATACACTGCATGCTATCCTTTTCTGTGTCAACATCTACTCTACACTAACAAGAAAGTAACAATCTTTAAGGTCATAACTATCTAGAGTTGACTATTATGTTTTCTCACCTTAGACCTTTATTGAGAGCAATGTTACTAGCCGTACCAAACTAACAAATCATTTTCTTGTTGCTTTTGATTCAAGAATTTAGGTCTTCACTTATCTTTCTTTCGACCACTTTTTACAATTGAATCACATTCCTATGTTGTCAATCTGCCTAGAACAAGAGTGAAAATTTTGTAAAATGCAACTTAGTTAATAAATATGTTATTCAAACTATGCTTTTTCAGGTTGATGTAATAGGGGAAAAGGAAATCAGAAGAAGTTCTCGGAGGGTTTCTTTCACTTTCCGCAAGGTTTGCTTGTACTTGTTAGTCTTTCAGTTTTCTATTTTATCTGTTGACTTGGATAGAAAAAGATTAGTACTATGGGTGAATATGTACTATGCATTTTGTGTATTGCTTTGTTAAAAAATGCACCTCATATCTCCAAATGTTTTCTTCTAGTATGCTTGTAATATTCAATGGAGCAAGTTTTTGCTGGAAAAACTATGAATTTTTTTATTACGTTGACTATTAGCATTTCTTATAGTTTTGTTGAAGTTTGAATGTTAGAACTTGGAAGTATAATAATGTTACTAAATTTCATGGGCTATCATTGCATCTAATGCCTTACGTAATGCAATTTGTGCAATATCCACTCGTCTAATATCATCCACCGTAACATTTCCAAATCACTACATTATTAGTTTTTTTGGTCGTTGGTATAATAAATTAGTAGTCATGTAGTCATGCTTACCTTATGTTCATACTGTCTACGATTTGTAGCATGTTATTATTTTACTAATGGGAGAATACTTGTTCGTGCATACAAGAAAACAGAAGATAAGTGTTGCAAGTAGGCCGGAACAGACGTACACTAAAGATAAATATGCAAGAAATAGTCAGTTATTGTAAGGATAAATTGGTTAAGATTATAGATGGCATGGATAATAATACCCACTAACTATTGGTAAACTAGGTAATTATCCATGATAGATGAAATGGAAAATAATACCCACCAAGGTTTAAAAACCCAGTCCGGCGAGCCACTAGACCGGTACGGTACCGGCATACCGGACGGGACCAGAGGCGGCAGCGGACGATCGTGGAGTGAGCAACGGCGTCGAAGCTTCCGCCGCCGTTGGAACCTTCGAATGATGCTTCCGCTGCTGCCGGAAGCATCGTTCGAAGCTTCTAGCAGCGGCGGAAGCTTCGAACGGCGCTTCCAGCAGCGACAGAAGCTTCGAACGGCGCTTCCACTGCCGTCGGAAGCGTCGTTCACGCTGCCTGCCACCGTCCGCCTGGCTTCTGCCCGCTACCGTGCTCCGAGGGGTGGTTCCGGTGCCGGTCCCTCGCTAGACCTGTACGAATCGGAGGACCGGTACGAACCGGACCAGTTCCTCGATCAATGATACCCACTAACTACTACTAAACTGGGTAATTATCCATGATAGATGACATGGATAATAATATCCACTAACTAGGAAACATAAACAGTCCTAAAACTTAAGCTTGTCAAGAAACCTCTCAATTTCAGGCAGGAACGTAGTAAGAGTAGATGGTTTTGGTTATTTGCTAATGGGGCAATACTTGTTCATGCATGCAAGAAAACGGAAGCGAAGTGTTGCAAGTAGGCAGGAACAGGTGTTGCCAGTTACACTAAAGATAAATATGTAAGAACTAGTCGGTTGTTGTAAGGATAAGTAGGTTAAGATGATAGATGACATAAATAATAATACTTACTACTAGTAAAGTAGGTAATTATCCATGATAGTCGACATGGCTAGTAAACATAAACAGTCGTAAAACTTAAGTTTGTCGTATAACCTCTCAATTTTTAGTAGTAACTTAGTAAGAGTAGATGGTGTAGGTTATTTGCTAATGGGACAATACCTGTTCATGCATGCAAGAGAAGAGAAGAGAAGTGTTGCAAGTAGGCAGGAACAGATATTGCTAGCTACGCTAAAGATAAATATTGCAAGAGAGCTTTTGTAAAGATTTAGGTTAAGATGAGGCGAGATTGGTAGATAAAACCTAAGTCGTTGAGGTTAGATAAGAACTTTCTAATGAGAAAATCCTGACGTTTTAATAAATTTGTGAGGTTTGTTATCGATAGTTGATATCTGTGTAACTCATCCCATTTTGTTTTCCGCATGACATTCTTGAAGTGATTTAACCTCTTATTTGAAATTTAAATTTTTCACATAGATTGACTAGACTCTGTTGAACATTATTTTCCGGTGAGTAGGTCTTGTGCAGTGAATCCCATATTTCTTTTACAGAGGAGAGAGTGAGAAACATAACTTTGCTTTGAATATGAGGTTTTATATTGTTGATAAGCCATGAGACTACTCAGTCGACCATTTTCCATTTAACATAATTTGGATCATTCTTAAGTAAAAGAGGGGAAGTATATAGAGTAATTTTCCGAGTGATTCAACCGTCCTGGAATGCTCTTGCCCACATGATATAATTTTTAATGTTGAATTGGATTGTTATCCGAGTAGCTTGTTTTGGTTTTATATCAACATTAATTTAATCCATAATATCAAAAAAATTAGACTAAAGAAGAAGATTAGGGTTTTACCCATGGCTTCCGTCAGCAAGTTTGGTTATGAGGTTGACCCAAATTGAAGAAGACTATGATAAATTGCTGCATTCTTGTTAGCAGGTTCTGATCAAAGATGATGGATCAAATTAAAATAGTCAATGGGATCAAGGATTATGAATTAATGGGTGCTAGCGGGTTCGGATCAAAGATGATTGCTGGATAATCAAAACTATAATCTGATCAAGGTTGTGGATCGGATTAAAATAGTCAATGGGATCAAGGATTAGGATTATGATGTTAATGTGCTAGACTAAATGTGGTTGGATTGGATCAAAACATTGAATCATTTGTGAATCTAATAAAACATTTGTGAAAGTTGGCAAAGATGTGATGCTGATGTGACACATGCAAAAGGGAATCGTTGTTGAAGGATCCGCTTACTTGTGCTACATCTTCCCTAGCCCTAGGTTTCAACTAGCGGTTCTCTTATTTGGAATGGGTGGAGCTGCATGGTAGGTGCTGGATTTTTGGGACCTGGGAGTGTGGAGTGGAATTCTGGATGGAAAGAGAGTCATGATCACAGCTCTGTTCCTTCAGCAAATTTTTTGTTGAGGTGAGCCTTTTGTATTGCCAAAGGAACACATCATGACCTTTAAACTGCAAGGTGTTTTGTTGATGATGAAAGAGAGAAGTCAAGGCCAACCAGGTTGGATCATCACACTTGTTAGATGAAGAAGGCCATGTTTTAGGAATTCCAAAAATCGAACATAATCACATCACATGTGCTCTTTTTCTTCTTCACTTATGATCTATCTTTGGTATATTCTATGGTGCTAGTAGAATATTTTGTCTATCCTGCCGAGCAATGTAGTTGTAGCATAGGAGTGGACATGCTTGTTTCATTTGTGGTTGGTAGATCGTGCAAGACAGAAACCTCAGCTTGGTAATCATTGTTCCGACCAATGCTAGAAAGGGCATGTTCAATGATCATGTTCGAGAAGAAACCTCCATTGGAGGTGTGTTGCATACGGTGATGTTGAGATTGAACATGCCGGCACAGATACAAGGAATCATAAGATAAATTCAAGAGAATATTGAACGTGTCGGCACACACACGAGGAAAGTAGGCGATAGTAACATAGTAGTTGAGGTGACGACTAGAGTTGGAAGGACCTTAGCATGTTGCAAAGAAAAGCAACTAGGGTTTAGAAGAATCTTGCTCCAATACCCTGTAAAATAAACCCTAAAATTTCGATTTCATATATACAAAATATACATATATATAGGCTAATAAGTTATATGTTGGACTAAGTTCATAGTTAGGAGTGAGAGAGTTTGTAGTCACTAGATGTCACTGCAATTTAACAAGGGAAAATCAGACAGAAGATAAAGAAATCCAAATTTTCTCTCATTTTGTTGTAGAGTAAGGAAGGAAAAGAAACGCGAAGACAAAAAAAATCCTCTTTTTCCTCATAATGTTCTTGTCAAAATTGGACAGTCTCTATCACTCCTAGGTTACGCTTCTCGTGCTCTCATGTTTGCAGATGACCGTGAACATATTACGCAAACTGACCACACAGGCACCATGCTCAGCTTTGCACTGATGATTGCATAGGTAGCAGTTTCTGCATAGATGACCGCCTAGACCCATATGCTTGACAACCATGCAGACAACAGTGTTCTTAAGTTATCGACTCAATGTGGAGTTGCTCGGTCAAATGTTTGCATGTTGGTGGCAATTGCCGAGGCAGCAACCGTGAGTGGACGATACAAACCGATTGCATGCAGACTGAGATAGAAAGTGAACCTGTTGAGCGAGCCAATTGGACAGGAAAGCACGTGTAAAATACATGACAAGCTTTCCTTATTTAAATTTCATTACCTCTATTTTCATTCCATCTAAGGAAACACGATGTTACAGTGGAGAGTGGAATGATCCTGCTTAGTTAAACGATTTTGAAACTTATGAACTGGCTCTCATTTAATTCATTCGACTCAAATTTGATGCAATTAGGCTAAATCTATTCTGTGGACTTCAAATTGCAAACCCATAAAGTGTTTTGGAAACTTGTTATGCATAATTTCTTGGATCTGTAACTGTTCTGTATTGAACAATTTTTCATAGCTATAAGCACTTTTTGCTATATATTAGCTTTTTACTAGAAACTTTTCATATTTGTTCAGACTTAATTCTTCACAATGTTTATTAAATTAGTTGGAAAAATTTTCGCTCGTGCTCTTGCAGGTTAGGAAGGGGGCATGCTACTGTGCCTACAAGCAATACTGCGATTCTCAAATAGAATGCAGAGAACAAGTAAAGCAGATATAATATCGTTCCAACTATGCATGTGAGAAGCATTCGTGATATGGTCCCAACGCAAAGTTGATTATGGTATCATTTAAAATTTATATCATTTATGTGCATGCAGGTTAGGAAGGGATCACGCTGCTGTGTTCACAAGCAATATTGTGATTCTCGGCTGGAATGTAGAGAACAAGTGAAACAGATAAAAAATCATCTCAAATATGCACGTGAGAAGCATTGGTGATACTATCCCAAACCAAAGTCGATTAAAACCCAGTATTATCTCAAAAAATCATGCGAGAAGCATTCACAATCCAGCCTTAATTCAGAGTTGATTATGATTTTTTTTATCCACTAGAAATCTAACAAAATCAAAACAAGTCTTTGTTGAATTTAATTTCATATGTAACAGATGTAAAAGGGTAACCTTGTGAATCCTGTGCAGGCTTCTAAGCATGTAGAGTTGTAACTTCCCGTAATTTGGACGCTGTGTCACAAAGCATGGCAACATATGCTCTGGGATTCTGCTCTAGCTAGTTCCCATGGATGCACGGGATCATTCTTGTAGCAGCTGCTCTCGCAATATGATTATTTTCCTGTAACATTCTCTTTTTTAAAAATCTTATTCCTGTCCTACACTTATTTAGGCCTACTACTTTCTGTTCTCTTGACGATTTTTTGAAATGGATTACCGGGAGCGTTCTTGTAGCAGCTGCTCTCTCAAATTGACGTTGCGGTGATTTTTATCGACTGATGATGCCTTGTGCCCTATAGTTTCAGTAAAACTCATGAATTTAAAGTTTGGGAGCAGGTATTCTATTCAGCATAAAGTACAAGATACATTGCAATTTTAGCCCTTGGCACCAGAGCTAGTGGCTTCACCTTGGAACCAAGAGAACGTCATGAGCCATCATAAACAGGTAATGGAAGGAGATTTCTCCTCTAATCAGTTACAGAAGTTTATTTTGTCAAGAAACCGCACGAGGAGAATCTTAATGCTGCAGCTTGTCCTCGAGAGGTCGTGACTGCAATAGTGCTACTAATCTATGTCCGATTCGCTGCATGAATTGTTGCAAGGGTAAGCGCAGTCTATCTCTCGCACTGTACTGCGGCCGTAGAACCAGTCTCCCACAGCTTTCCCCATTGTCTGCAGTTACAGCGAGTAGCTTTCAATTCATCATGGAAATTAGCAGAAGTTATGCATCATAGCATGATTTGATCATGGATTATGATGACGCAACTCTTCCTTGCAGATCAATAAACTAGGAAAAAGGTGTTTCTTTTTCCAGGGCAGGAGAGCTTACAGTTTTATCGACCATGGGAGCAGCATCTGCTAGCCATGTATCTCTATTTCCAGACTGGCAATGAGCGTGACAGGAATCTATGAACATGCCGGTGGTTGCGCCAGTCGGCAGTGCTTGCAGGAACTGTGACCTGAAATCTGTTGGTGGCACATTAATTGCTTCACAATTTAGATACTGACGAGAAATGGCCATCCACTTGTTCAATTATTAAACAGCTAACCTTGGATTGTTTCGAGTTGATCTTGAGAACATTTCTTTAGATCAAACTTACAATTTGCCCAAGCTTTTTGACTATCTGCAGAACTTGGAGCCAAAATATTCCTGATCTGCAAGCAATATGAGACACCTCACAAATCAATTACTTGAGTTGTGCAACAAACAATGCTCTGAGGATTTTGGACGGCTGTGGGCCTTGTTTTGGGATCCTACTCATATTTGAGAGAAAAAGGACTTGATTTAAGAAAACTCGTTACCTGCCATTGATCATATGCTGAATTAAGAATGAAAAAGGATGTTCTCATTGTGGGCACAACGTATTGAGGGAAAAAGCACTGCAAAAGGTTTCATCAAATGACATTGATTTTCTGTATATATTTGTTCTGAACCAACTGAAGATTGAAATTGTGGTTCTCACCAGGCTAGGATCAGTCATCCTTGAAGTGCATGAAGATGGCAAGTTCTTCGCTGACCCCTACAAAGAGACAAGACAGATTTTACTTACAAGAAGTTGAGTCACCCCGACTCAACTATACACACAAGGGATTTCAGTATCGCATACATGAAGGTTGACAACACTGGTGTATAGTGACTTGATAGAGTCAGCTCCACTGATATCCTTCCTGATACAAGGATCAGCTGATTGATTTCGTGCTGATTATAGAAACATAATTAATAAGGACGACACAGCAATTTAGGAGCTTACGCATGAATGAAGAAACCAGCATCAGCTAAGCACTTAACATTTGCACTTGCTGGAAGAAGACTGCGGAACTTATCACAATGTAGTATGGAGGCCAATCCACCAGCGGAGCAGCCCGAGAGAAGTGCCTATGAACACGAACATTCTTCTAACATTAGGAGAAAACTAAAAGCAGTGAACAGTCACAATAAACTCTTTACATTTTCTGCTTTGTCCATCCCCTTCGTCAACAGTTCATCCATGATCGCTTGCCAGACCCTTTCTCCTCTGAAGTGAAGGTTCGTGTCCTAGTCAGGTTAATTATAATTGAGAAATGCTGTCAATGCACAAGATCCTTGCACTAAATTGATTAAGGTGGAATTAGGCAGCGATATTTTGAGTTAGTAAGAAGCTCACAGGATCGACTTCATCGACGTCGCCTGTGAACGACGATCCATCACAGTATCGGACCTTGATCCTGTTCCAGTTGTAGAAATCTGCCAGTGTTGCAAGAACAGGTAGATGCATGGAATTTTGTCAGAAGGAGAGGGATAGATCATAGATGCCAACTTGTTTACAGTTCTGATCAAGAAGATTTCAAAGTGGTGGGCGTACCAGGATTTGAAGTTTTAATGCCTCCCAAGATGCCGGAGAACGACACTGGCTTCATATACTTGGATGAGCCTCTGAAATTTCCCTTCCTCTCCACGCAGTCAGCGATGTTTCCGCACCATCCTCCCCCCTGCAAAAGAAGGAAACTGTTTCACCACACCTAAAATAGATATGAAATTGGATCTAGCATTACTCTATATTTTCGTTTGATCAGCTGCACACTAGCTTGGATGGCGTAGCAGCTGCAAATCAACAAAACTAACCTCCATGTGAACCAACCAGCTGTTTGCTCCCGAGCCCGAGCCAGGCGAAAAGTCAAACGCCGGCGGAGTTCCATCCAAGCACACTGCAGGCAGAGAGGTGTGCACTTAGCTCCTGCACTTTCCAGAAGAGTTGATTCATAAGATGTGCTTATGGTCATGGACGAACAAACGCACCTGCTCCTTTAGCTACTGCACTTTCCAAAATAGTCATGGACACAGGGGCGCCTTCCACCTCTACACAGGCCAGTAGGCAGAACAGGCAGATCAGCAGATGGAGCCATGCTCCTGATTCAGCCCCCGACATTAAGCGCAGATTTCTTTTCTTCTGAAATTACAAGGTTACACACAGTATTAAGCAGATCTAGCAAGTGAATCAGGTATATATAGAGACATGGCGATCGACGAGCATGTTTTACAAAACATCACAGTGCCTTGGAAGAAGATTCTATTTTAATTGTGGAGAATGGAATAAACAATCTTTAAATCTTTACAAAATGTATCGCCGCCGGCTTCAGAAGCTGAGGCGGCGCAGTTAGGGACCACTCGAACTGAGAGGAAGATTGCAGAGTCTAGTGAAGCTGCCAAACCTTATTTCTTTTTCTTTTTCCGTGGGGAAGAATTAGATGGATGATTCACTTGTATCACAGGGGAGAGGAAGGGACGGTCACTGTAGAGCGTGGTCGACTCACTACCTACCTGTAATTCAAAGCGGAGTACGAATGGAGACGAGCAGCCGACAAAATTGGCGTCTTCTTTTCTCTCTTTTGCACAAAATAAATAGATGGCAATCGCGACGTCCTTCTAAAGAAGAGGTTAGTGCCTTGAAGCCGTCTCCCTCTCTCTTGACTTCACTAGATCTGTCTGTCTGGAGATCAAATCTAAGGAATAGATTGGATGAATACAGCTATTGTTTGACTTTACTTTGTTGGAGCTGGAATAATTGTCGGCGTAGTAAACGAAAGAAAATATATTTTACACAGGGCATGTGTAGCCGCGATTCATTTCATGCACATACTTGCATCAGAGGGCACATAGCAAATCCTGTTTAAATATACCTATGCACACAGTAAATTCTTTCTCTGTTTAACCATTTTTAGGAAGTCAACCCAGCCTCGCGTCCTAGATTTTTTCCTTTTCTAGATACGACAATAGATCTTTTCTGAAGCTACGCCGTTACCCTTCTCTTTTCTGTGTGCCGAAGTTAAAGCTTTCTCTTTTTTTTGCTACCTAATGTTAAGAAAGCACTAGCTGCAGTTCGGCAGGTCGATAAGGCTTTGACGCGTTATTGGTTGAGTTTGACAGGAACTGCAATCTCAATCGTCCGAACAAATTGATTTGATTTTTCTTCAAAGAAGTGTGGCCCAGGTGTTTCATTCGCCGAGGTGGGCACAAGATTCACCAGTCAAATGCTCTACATTAATTTCACCGACATCATTTGACCTTTTAGTGTAACAAAAAGCTGAATAAAATAATATGATAGTTTAAATGGTTAGAAAAGAATCTTGGCTGATTGAAACTAGTCAATAGCAAAGAGTGGGCGCTTGTGGAAATGGCAACGGGTTTATTTGATATTTGAATTTTATTCAAGTGAATAAATTTGAAATTCGAATCGTATTTCATGATATAGTCATAACCCAACTCAGTTGTTTAAATAAATACTTGTAAATACCCATTATACGGAATACCTTTAGTTTTATTTTCTATTTTAAAATATTCTATAAAATATAATTAATAAATTAAAATAATTTTAATTAATTGCTATAGGATTTTGAGTATGATTATAAATTTATAATTTTATTTATATTTTAATTGCATATAGAACTGTCTTTAAATTTGAACTAATATATTAAAGTTAGATTTATCTCAATTAGCTAATTAGGTACTCAAATTTACTATAAATGGATTGACTCATGTACATCTCTAATGGACATTGAATTTTATTTTTATTATTTAGTATAAAGTTAATATCATAATTATAAAACCTATATTGAAACCATTTTAAGATAACTAATAAAATAGAAATAAAGATAATTGATGTGGGCTAAAATTCATAAGAGTTTTGATTTAAAGTGTCTAAACCTACTCATATGATATTTTGTAATCAATTTGAGACCATCCCATAGTATAACTCAATTAGTCCAAGCCGAATAAGGGGGTGTGGATCAAAAACATCCTAATACCATTTTATAAAATTTCTCTTATAAAAGTTTGCTACTAGTATTATTTTTATTTGGCTCATAACAATTATTCTTCTAATTCATGATCATCTTATCAATTATCATATGGTTTCTCCTCTAACGTGGGTGGCTATGAAAGTTGCTAATAATGCTCTCTATATGGATATAGATTCAGTTGGCGAGGTTTTGTTTAGCCAATTGAATTGGAGTGGATCATTGTCATGGCCAGAGTGGTTCTCATGTGAAGCATCGTAGTCCTACTGTGTTTCTCTACGTGTTCTCTCGTAAGTGGAGAAAGATTTGTGGGTTAAACGTCCTAGGCATGTGCCAATAGTTCATTTTCTTAGGTCCCTCTTGTATCTCAAGCTCACTTTCCCTAGTCAACTTCTCTCCTTACGAAGCTTTATTGTATCTCAAGCTCACTTTCCCTTTTCAACTTCTCTCCTTGCGAAGCTTTATTGAAATCTCTCTTTGGTCAACTAGAAACATATGACTTTTTGGCCTAAATTTGGGCCATTTTCCCAATAGTGCTTCTACCTTTATTAGTGCTTCTTCCTCCACAATTCTTAGATCTTCGATGCTACGCAGTATAAGGTTTTTGTTAGCTTACTCCATTTTCTTCTTTAAGTGGATAAAAATTTATTTGATTAAATGCCAAATCAACTAGAACCCCACACTCAAGTCACAAATGACTTAACCTAATTAGCTGCCTTGAAGATATCAGGGTGCATCATTTATTTTTTTTCTGAGGATCAGAAAACATTAATGAATACAAATCACCAATTTAACAAGGTTCATATAGGAACGTAGCAAGAATTCATGAATATAACTTAAGCTATACATCCAAGCAATCAGGAGACTCGAAATGAATAAGCTTCAAATTACATCAAGAAGCTTTATACAGACTAGTATTTGCTATTTCAAATGAACTGAATTAACCGTCAGATCAGTATGAATCACCCAAAAAAAAAAAAAATCAAATTTGTAAATCCACTTTCTAATGACTCAACCGCGCATGTTGGCGAATCAGATAGTTGAGCTTTGGACTGTAGATGAAATAAACTATTCGTGTAGTATGATTTTAAGATATCCTATAGAACTGAAGATAATTGAATATTTTGTTTCCAATCCTAATCTTCTTTCTTCATCGGCCTACTGCCATCGGCAATCCAAGAGGACCAACAAAGAGGCAGCACCGTGCAAGCAGCCTGTACTAAGATGCCAAACGTGAATCCGGATAAGTTACCACCAGATACACCGACATATGCAGCAAGTGCCACCCCAAGATAGCCACTGATTATACCAGAAAGAGCCATTGCAGACATTAAAAATGCCATGACCGATCCCTCACACCCAGCTGGACAAATCTGTGCTATAAGAACACTAAAAGGCAGCATCTTGAACTGGAATAATGCTTCTTGCAATCCTGAGAAGATTACCACATAAATGGAGTCTGTAATTCCTATATTTCGGTACATCCCTTTGACAAACAAGACGTCAGATGCCATAAACAGGGCAATAGTAACCTGCAACACTGATAGAACTTTCTTTGCGGGAAACTTCTTGAATCGCTTGTTGTATGCGACACTCCAAGCAAGCAATGCTGTTTGACCAAAGACCTTAGAGAAGCCGATGATTGATGAATCAAGATTCAAGTGCCGGGTCTGGTAGAAGAACATTGCACCGCTCAGCAGTGGAATGAGGGCATAAGATGTCGACAACCATGCAATTGAGAAACAAATCTCAGGCTTGCAAAGAGCAGCATGTAACTCTGACATCTGTTTCTGGATGCTAGAGGATGCTGATGAAGAGGTAATGTTCTTCGGAAGATTAAGGGAGCTTTCAGATACAGAAATGGTCATGAAGAATTGGAGAAGCAGGAGGACCACAAAGAAGAGGAACATACTTTTGGGAGAAATCTGGCTGATGGCAATGCCACCAAGTAGGTTTCCAAGCACACCTCCAACAGAGGCTGACGTCCATGCAAAGGACTGAAGCTGGCCTGATTCTGATGGAGAATGCAATTGTTTTGCAGCCTCAGCGACAATGGCATCATTTGCAACCTCAGCTATAGAGGCACCAAGGTTCCCAAGTAGGAGAAAGAGCGTGAGAATGGTAATTGAAAGGTACTCCCCAGGTAACGTAGCAATTGACAACCATGAGATTGCTTGCAAAACAGCTGCAAAGGAAGTGTAATTGGAAAAACACTACGAGAGGAAAATATTCAACATAATAACAATCTAATTTCACCAACACCTTGATCATATCCAAGCAGAGCTATATGGAGAATGTACGGAGCAAATAGTTTAAAATGATAAATAGTCGTTGAAAGTCCTCCCTCAAGAAAAATGTTATGCCGAATGATTTGAGAAATAGGAAATCATTACTGTCTAGAATAAATCACTTTGATCTCTTTAAGTTGTAAACAAATATTGAGATAATTGTAATGCCACACATCTAGAAAATTTGGAATGACAAATCAAAATCCACAAGGAAAAAAAATGAATATCTTTCCTAGGTGAATACCTTCTTTTAAATTTGGTGGTGTTGACTTATTAACTAATGTCGCAATAGGTACATCAAAAATAAATGTGGCAACCGGTGACAATTTTCTTCTCCTAGTATTAGAATTCTGAACTCAACAGACAGTTAATACGGTTTCAATACAATTTGAAATATTATAATGCACATAATACTACTAAAAATTCTTCAACACTAAACTTTAACGAAATTTGGAAAATGTTCCTCGTTGTGAGTTCTTTAATGGTTTTAGAATGTCAGCAAGGTTGATTTATAATAAAAAGAAAAAAAATTGTAAAGGTCAGCAAGTTACTACCTTGTGGTGTATTCAACATATAGACAATTTGTGAAATCGTTCACGATTAAAACTTTTTTCGTTTTGATGAATCAGGGAAGGGGTTAATATGTCGCTGTATCATTGATCATTAATTTTCCATAGTTCTTTTTACTCAAAGAGAAAGGACCAAAATCTATCTGGCGGATATGGTTGGTATTATTCCATACCACCAAATGTGAACGTACATGATTAAAATGGTTGTGGCAATCTTCTTACATGTGTGAAAGGTTGTCCAAGGAAGTGGATCAAAGCCAAGTAGTTTAGATGAGAGTGGCTATAATCTAACGTGACACCCCAAATTTTTATATTTTAAATAAAATTGATGATGACATTAAGACTATATTTTGTTGAATGAAATCAAGGATAAATTTCTATCTAGATTCATTCTATTTAGATTCATTATATTTTTTATTCTTTCCGTCGTGGATTTCCTTCAACAAAACATAACCTTAGTGATTTAAATTATTGAACTTTCCATGAACCAAAACAATCTTTGCTCTCCAGCTTTCCAAGAGACATGGCAGAAAAATCTGCTCATATTAATTAAAAAAGATCAAACGTCACAAAAAGTTTTATAGCTCAACAAACTATTTCTCTTTTATTTTTGTCCAACTAGAAAGCTAAAAGGGTTGATCTCCAGCAAGAACACAATGCAAACATCTTCTGCAATAAAAAAATAGGATTATGTGAAATTGGAAGGGCAAAGGAAAAGGGATACATTACGAGAATTTGTATTTATAAAGCAAAATAGGCGAAAGCGGATGGGCAAAAGGAAAAGGGACATTCTCTTTGATTCCTCAAAAAGAGCACAGTCCAGTTCTGATGTCCCTTCGGAATACGTTAGCTATTAAGAAAAAGTAAACTACAGCAGGACGAAAACATTCACCGACGTCAGCAGTGCAAATCCGTTCTGCTGGAACGTTCTCGATCCCAACCACAAATGTCCCAAGCAAAGGACAAAAAATAGAAAAAGAAGAGAGGAGGGTACCTCCGATGGCGACGTAGGGGAGGCGATGTTGGCCGGCGATGTAGAGGGCATCCGAGAGGACGCCGTAGAGGGGCTTGGCGACCATGGGGAGATTGGCGGAGCTCTGGAGGATCTGCAGCGACGAGGCGTCGACGCCGAGGCCGTCGATGAGGAAGTAATTGACGCCCATCCACGGGAAGCACCGGAAGCCTTGCACCCAGAAGCCGATGCTCAGCGCCCTCCTCAGCGTCTTCTGTCGCCCGTCGCCGGCGATCCCTTTTGCCGTGCTCGTCGTCTTCGTCGCCTTCTTCTTCTTCTTGTCCCTCATTCTCCGCGCCTCGGTGCGATCTTCGTGGCTGTGCTGGGGGGAGGAGGCCGATGACATCGCGATCGAAAGCGGCAGGACCTTTTCCCTTCCGACTTAGTGCCACGTGGCGGTTTATGGAAACTGCACGATCGAATTCTGGCGCTCTCGTTGCGAGGTCGAGTGAAGCGGCAACAGCTTCCGGACACGTCGAACGTATTTATTTTAAATATATTAATTAATTAAAAATGTATTATTTACAATAAAGTTTAATATAATTCATTTATTCGGTCAAACTCTAGTTGACCGAGTCAATGCGTTCGATCATCTTATTATTGTCGATCACGCTGAGCAGAAAGGCACACCAACCGTTGACCAAAGCAGACAACTAAATGAATTTAATTTACGTCTATTACATTATTAGCTGTCTGCTTCACCGACTGATATAAATTTTAATGTGTTTGAATGCAAATTCTTTGAAGTCAACTCAAGCAAGCTCCACCATGATTGGGCTCCTCACCGTCGTTGACTCATCCAGCGAGACCCATTCCAAGTATCCCTGGCGGAACGCAGCGGCTCCGCTCGCTCTTGCGCTCCCGCTGCTAGAAAAGGTGATCGTGTACTGCAGCACCTCGTTCCTCTGCGTGAACTGCAACTGCTCAGGATTTACGCTCACCGACACGCCATTGGGTTGACTTATTTGAGCCTTGTACGAGGATGAAGAACTCCCCACGTTGGTCACATTCCGTGAGACTACAGCTCTGTAGCCATTGGCGGCGTTGAGGGTGACCATGAAGGAAGGGTAATTCAGTTCCTCCCCGTACTGGTTAATATAGTCGGAGCAGGAAACGGATCTCCCGGCGACGGCGGCGGCTTGCGCATTTGTGTACCCGGTGGCGCACAGGTTGGCAATGTAGCTTCCGGGGGCGATGTCGTAGATGAGGCCGGGATCAGCCGCCTTTGTTGGATTCACGTGGCCTGCTCCAATGGCAAAGAAGTTGGCTCGGTTGTAGCTCTCGTCTCGAATTGGATTCCCGTCGTTCCCGAGGATGTCTGCGCTGGTCATGATTGCTGATTTGATGGCGGCGGGAGACCACTCCGGATGCAAGCTCTTGAGCAGAGCGGCGATTCCGCTTAGATGTGGAGCGGCCATGGAGGTTCCTGAAATAACGTTGAAGGTGGATGCAGCGGTTGGCTCGCCGACTTGAGACGGCCACGCAGCTAAAATGTTCAGGCCAGGACCAACAATATCAGGCTTAAGGATATTGGGGGCTTCGGTGCTCGGTCCTCTTGATGAAAATGAAGCAACAACAGGAGCTGGTACTGTCGTCCCGAGAATGGTGCCGTCGAAGGAAATTGCAGCCATTGGAGACGCTTCTGATCGGATGTAAGATTTGAGTTGTAGTCCATCAGCATAGCTAATATGCAAAGCAGGGAGCACATGAACATCAGGTCGAGTAGTGTATCCTGCAGACTTTACATTAGCGACGATCATGGCCACTCCTCCGGCGTTTTTAACATTGACACCTTTCGCCACCCGACTGATGTTACCAGTATCACACAGCACCACCATGCCAGTAAGATCAAATCCTGTAAGCGAGGAGCAATCTGCAGCAGAGGAGCCGGGAAACACCAGGGGGTAGTACGTCGCCGCTGAGAAATTAGATGGTTGGTAAAGAGTTTCTCCGGTGAGAGACGGCCCATTTTTCAGGTGGAGCTTTCCTCCTACTAAACGGTCAACGCTGCTGGCTCCAACTGTCAGCATCCATGGCGCCTCATTTCCAATGGTGCGCAACGACGGCCCTGCGTTGCCGGCAGATACACTGACGAAGATGCCTTGTTCAATGGCTGCGAAGCTGCCTATAGCTTTGCTTTCTTTGTAAAATGGAGAGGGCGGCGTTTCGGGGCGTCTGCCGAGGGAGATTGAGAGAATATCGACGCCGTCCTCGATTGCGCTGTCGAGGCCGGCTAGTATATCCGACAGCAAGCAACCGCTGTCACTGCAGACCTTGTAAATGGCGAGGTGCGCGTACGGGGCCATTCCGGCCGCGGTGCCGTTCACTTGCCCTTCCACGTTCGCGCCGCTCACGAACATGCCGGCGGCGGTGCCCGCGACGTGGGTCCCGTGCCCGGTTTCGTCGTATGGCGCCCCTCCTCGAGTTCCGTTGAGGAAGGTCTTGGCGCCGATGAGCTTGCGGTTGCAGTCGGAGGCGTTGTACTCGCAGGAGCCCGACCACTTGGAGGGCGGCGGGGGAAGCAGCCCGTTGTCGTCCCGGAAAGAAGGGTGACCAACCTTGATCCCGGAGTCTAGCACGCCGATCACCACTCCTTTGCCGAAGCTGGTGTTACGCCAAAGCCCAGGGGCGTCGGGACGCAGCCCGAGGAACGCCGGAGAGTGGGTGGTTTGCGGCTCCAAGGACTCGTCCGGCACCGCCTGCAGGAATCCCTCCACTAGCTCCAGCGCGGCGACCTCTTTCGAGCTGAGTCTGGCGGCGAAGCCATTGATGATCTTACTGTAGGAGTACACTAATCGAGACTTATCCGGCAGCAAGGACTCGTACCACCCTATCCTCTCTAGGACGGAGGAGATGAGAGAGTTCGCCTTGGGCAGCAAATGAATGATGTACGTCTGCCGGTCGTCGGCCGACGACACCGATAAGGCCGAGCTGCAGAGGGCGAGAAGGAAAAGAAAATTAAGTGTTTTGGGGACATTGGAGAGTTGGGTCAACGCCATATCCTAAGATCAATCAAGGATGCTTTGTGTTTGAGGATTGATGATCCTTCCCCAAGATATATATTTGGATCGATGGGGACTGGTTCATCTATGCGAGTATGGATTGGGTCTATTGACCATGTCAATGTCAAACTGTGCCGACTTTCTAGAAATGACTGGTTCACTCCGTTTGCAGGCGCTTGTGGATACGTTTTCAACATAGATTTTGAATATGAATTATATAAGCTTGCGCTGTGTTTGTAAGAAGATATTTTTGTTTTCCACTAACATAACTTTGAAATATTTTATAATATAAGTGAGAGAAAATTTGTTCTTATAAATAAAATAAATCTCGTGCTTGAGTATTTTAATTAGCAGATTTTGCCGACCCGCCTCTACCCTAACCCTTGACTTGACCCAATCCTATTGAAGAGTTTTTAATTTTATGACTAGGTGCGGATTTGAATAAAATCGTGTTTCGGATTCAGGGCTACTGTGTGTAGATTCAACCGTTACAGTTGCAAATCGGGTCAGTATCCGATCGGTGTCGGGTGATGTAGCAGCATGTTGGGCCGGGTGCCAGAATAGTGGATCGGGCCAAGTGCGATAGTAGCGAGTTGAGTTGATCTGCAGGGAGTTGTCTCATATTTTATTCATTCCCATTACTTTATCGATCCTCCGTCAGTCGATAGTTCCTCCATTCCGAATCCGATCGCACTGCCTTCGAGGCCCCCGGCGCTCTGCTGATCTCGTTTGAATCGGAACCGCCCCGAAACCGCAGATCTCTCTTCGCATTGTCGAATGTGGGACGATCGAGGGCGAGATCTTTGAAATGGCGACGAGGAGTCATTGTACGGGAGGTACCCGGAATCCCTGCGGGTTGTTCGGGCGCTGAAAGCCCCCTCTCCGCCTTCCCGTTCCGCCTCTTTGTCGCCTCCTTCGGCAGGGTGTGCTGGCCTGGCGATCGAAATGGTGAGCACTTCGCTTATCCATCCCAGCCGGTGTTATAGATTCAAATTTTCCTATTATTAGACGAATTTATTGGAGCAAGATTTTATACCTTGATTCAAAATTTCCTATGTTAGAAGAATTTATATGAAGTATAAGAAGTGTGCAAGACTTCATAGAAATTGTTGTACCAGAATAGAGGACGATCTCTCGTTGTCCTATTGATTCTTAAGCTTATCTTAGTAAATGTCATTGAATGTTTTGAGTTGGAGTTATCCTTCTTATGCCAGTACTTTCTTCACTTGTGATTATGAGCATTACAGAGATGAATCAAAGATAATGCATGTGCACAGTGGGACGAGGGCTATAAATGAGGAATCACTGAGACATGTATTGAGCAACATATTGAAAATCTTGGCATATACACACTGATTGGGATTAGTACAATATATGTTAATACACATTGAAACATTATGATCACAGTAACAATCACTGGTCGAATTGATACCTGCCACCATATCTATGGTATAGACTGAAAGTTTAACCTATGCCCGCTTCTGATCGACTAGGATCTTCCTAACTTTGGTGATCAAGATATGGTGTTGATACTCCCCGCATATCAACTCAATTGTTTCCCATTTATTATGGTTATGTTCAAATAAGATATTTCCTTTGCCTTGCGCAGTTAACACCATCTTACTGTTGATCTACCTGCAGCCTAGGTTGATTTGACCTAAGAATTATCAGCAAATATTCAACATGCTCGGACAAAATTGTCAGAGTTTGTGAAGGCTCATGAAATGGCTCTAATGATTTCTTTTGGGGATGGTAAAGAAGTTCAGCATGCTATTGAGGCTCTTACCCCAGAAACAAACAGATTTGTTAAAAAAAAAAAATCTGAGAATTGGATCGTGTAAGTCTCTTCTAGTTCACCTCCTGAGGATTCAGAAAGAACATCCAGGGTCGAACGCATATTTTTGTTGTTAGTTATGTGATCTGCTCTTTATGTAGCATCTTTTGGTGCCCTAGAAGCAAGCATTCATATCCAACAATGATCCTTTGAAGGAAAAAGATGAATCTCAATGTTATCTTTGCTTCAAGTTATAATTAACACGATATTGTCGTGAGAGTAGCTACAGTTCTAAGTGATGTTTTTGATGTACATATTTTTTTGAAAGAGCGGGAATGTATTTTTGCTGCAGATATCACTTGCAACTAATCTTAAGAATCTATCAACGAAACTGCAAAAGAAGCAACCAGTATGGGTAAAGCGTTTCGGAGAGCAAAAGGAGGTTTTTAAACTAATCTTGCCGTGTATTATCAATTATATATTTTTTCAGTTATCTGTTCATCAGTTTCTCAGATATTGTTCTTGTACAGAGTCTATGGCCTCGATTTGAACTTGAACATTAATGGAACTAAATCAAACATCCAAGATGATGGATTTGATAGCATTGCATGCTTCTTTGCTCTCTTTGCTTTCTATTTAATTTATAAATTTTTTAGTAGAAGGGAGAATTTTCTTGAATCATCATTGCCAAGGCACTAGAAATGAGTGCATAGCAACCTACAATATCTTCCTCACTATACAAATAATTTGACATTTTTCTTCATCCTTCGCCAAGGATTTTTAAAATCGCATTCTTATTTTATTTTTTGAGCAATTGCTTACCCCTTTACAAACCTTAAATTTCTATCAATGCCTCGTTTTGCTTGTTTACCATATTCAGTCGCCCTACAGAATGATAGAATGTCATATTAATTACCTATGTGTCAATGAATTTTTATTTAAGTTCATGTTAGGCAATTTTCATGTTGTTTTCTATCACTGCATTCTACGTCTTTGTTGATTCTCTGGCAATACTTCACACCAAACGTTTTCCAACTTGTTCATCCTCTTATTTTAATTAAAAATTGTAAATTTTAAAATAACACAAAATAAAGTATTACATCCTAAATATAAGAAATAGTAGATAAAGGACGCATAGAAATGCTTTTGAAATATTTTTTTAGTATAAATAAAATCTTATTTAAATTTTATATTGCTATAGTTTCTCAAATTTCATACTTTGAATTAGTAATTATAACGATTGTCCTCTGTTCTTTAAACTTTAGGCCTTATTTACTTGGGGAGAAAGTTAGAAGGAAAGGAGTATAAGTTTGTTTACTTGGGCGGATGGATAGTTTAGAAGGGAAAGTAAGAGAGAAAATTAGTCATTAATCCCTCCATTTGCTTTCTGCCCAAATCGGACGGAAAGATAAAACTATGACTTAACTTTACTAACTTCACACCTAACTTTTTACCGCACTGTTACTTATTCTCGCTCAATATGAACTTTTCTCGACTACTCATCCTTGTTGTCGCTGTTCGAGCTCGCCGCCATTGCTCATTCATGCAGCTGCTACTTGCCCTCGCCGTCGTCGCTCGTATTTAATATTTAATATTTTGTAATTTTATGATATTATATATATATATATATATATATATATATAATATGAATAAAAAAAATAAAAATTAGGGTGTATATATCAATCCTTCAAACTTTCTTTCCATCCAAGTAAACACAAGAAAGGAAAATCTATAACACATTCCATCTATTTATTTTTCCTTTCTTTTCTATTTTTCTTTCCTTTGTATTTTTTATCCGTCCAAGTAAACACGGCCTTAGGCATAAACTAACATAGTATCCGTATGCAAACTTATAATAAAAGAAATTAATAGTATTTTTTTATTTGTTATAAAGATAATTCCAATCATTAATAAACTTTTTGGGCCCATGTATCCACCACCGTACACACAGAAGAAAACAGAGAGAAAAAACAAAAATAGAGAGTGGACAAGTATTTATCAAAGGCTCTAATTAAGATCGGCAGTCTGGAAACAATGACGTCAGAAGATACGTTAGCTGAAGGTTCAATTATTACGAAAGCAAAATAATGGCCCAAATTTCAGGATTGTACAATATTACCTTCCAATCCAGCTAACAGTCCGATGATGGGAGCCCAATTTATATGAAAAAATTTCTTGTGCAGCCCCGACTGCTCAAGATTTTCAGAGCACACCCCAATCAAATCATTTAACATGTTTTGAAATTCGTGTTTATTACCTTATGATTTGTGCCCATCATTCGTACATTAAAAATCGTGCAGAGCACGAATTTCTAATCATGTTGAATGGTTTAATCGGGACTGTGCTCCAGAAATCCTGACCATCTGCTCAAAATTTTTTTCAATTTATACTCATGGCAGAGTCTCTCGTACATTCATTTAATATCCATATGAAAATATATATTCTTGATAGTATATGTACTATAAAGAATTGCTTGCATATAATTTCATATTCACCTTTCACATATCTATTAATAAATACATAAGCCTTTGAAATTTTTTTGTGCAAGTAATTAGTGAAGGTTAGATCCCAAATCCTTGTTATCAACAATTAAAATTCTTTCTTGTTGAGAGCCTGAAATTGATACAAGGTATTTGTCTAAAATTTTTCACCTTTTTATATTGATACAAGTAGCATTTTTAATATTTTTAGATAGATTAATAAAAAAAAACTTTGGCAAAGTAATAAAAGAAACAACTTTCACATGATCATGATGAAAAATTAATTGGCACACCAAAAAAATAATCTAAAACTATAATGTATATATAGTATTATGGTATGGAGAAGCCAATTTACATCCATTGAGGAAGTCATGATGCATGTTGACTATAAGAAATACCCCATTCTATGACTAGAAGAACAGAGGTGCTGTTTTCAAACAGAACATAACGGATGGAAAGAAAATAGAGATCTCATAATACAATTCAAAGCAGATTCGAATTGAAGATGAGTTCAATCATGAAGTAGAACAAGTACAATGATTGTGGTCATTTAGATCAGTAGATAGAGACGAGTCATTTTATGAGTCATAAATGTAATGTGCTTGAAGAATAGGGGCGCGTGTGGCAGTGCCTTGTACCCGAATGCTTCTCAAATTTTGAATGAATTCGGCCCCGTAGCTGCTCTGCACATCAAAAGCAGATAAAAAAACAGCACCCAGGACTACAGCGGAGTCAGGCGAAAAGCACATAAAACACGCTCTAAGCCCAGTAAGACGAGTTGACCTAGTGCCTACGTGGCCTAGCATCCGACCTCAAGTCCTAGGAATCCAAGACCAAATAAAATTGAAGGCATTCAGAGTCATAACGAGTCTTGAGCATCCGAGATGTTAATAATTGTACTAAAAATTCTGACAAATATGTTTCTATCCATCATGGACTATAAATTCAGTCAATTTTTTGCTGACAAATATGTTTCTTTCTAGTAATTGCATGAGATCTAGATTAAACTCTACGGGAACAAGTGAGAACATCTGGAAATTCCTTAATTTGGTTCTCTACAGAAATACTCTTAACTACTCGTCAATTGATCAACGACGGCCCTGCTGCTGACTTCCTCTCTGACCTTTACTTAGGTGCAGCATTCAGACCGTTAAGTAGATGTTTTTTTTTTTCTTTTATGTAGAATAAATCAGTTGTGTTTCATCTCCAAGAACATATATTAATATGTATTATTCTATGGACAAATCCATTTGTAAGTAGCACAACCAAACGTTCTCTCGCTATCAGACGACCACATATTGTCAATAGTTTACTGGTAGCTGTGGCGCAGCCTTGCATAATTATATATAATCAAGTTTTGAGTTCCATCCGTTCTATCACTAGATTCCAAGGCAACCTGGTGTGAAATTAAAACAGTGCTTCTTGTGAACCTTTTTTTCTCCCACTTGTTAATTTATTAGTGTATCACTTTCGTACGTCCTATAGCTGTCTCCCTGGATCTGTCTAATGTTGTTTTAGCTATGTATATATATACACATAGCGCTACTGCTAGCCAGTCATACTTGCATATCAGCGAGCCTCTGATCTACTATTGGTGTGTCAGGAGCGCAGAGAGAGAGAGAGAGAGAGAGAGATGGTGAAGAGACAAGCAGAGGTGAAAGAAGGGAATAAGAAGAGGAAGAGAGAGCCTCTGGCATTGAACAAAGGAGCTTGGACTGCTAAAGAAGACCAGAAACTTGTGGAATACATTGCAAAACATGGAGACAAGAACTGGAACACCCTTCCTGCCAAAGCTGGTTTAGTTTCTTTCATCTCGATCTACTCTAGACCCCCTCTCTTTCTCTCTCTCTCTCTCTCTCTCTTTCTTTCACTGTATATTTGAGAGGAGAAGAACACAGATGTAAATTCATATTCATACATATCATTAGGATTGCTGGTTTAACTTGACAAATTAAACATGCATAACCTTTTCAGCGTTGTAGGTAAACTTCTTGCTTGAATGATATTAGATAGATAAGCTATCTCTTGATCCCCACTTAGGTTATGCACACTGCTGAATAGGTAAAATAGCTGAGCTAACTAGTCTGAATATGAAGAATAATAGTATGAAGTATTCAATTGAATGCAATTGGCATTATCAGAATCAGATGTCTGAAATTAATAATTTTGCAAGTTCTGTATACATCAGTAAGTAAAAAAGAAGCTTAATTTTGATCAGGAACTCTCACAAAAATCATTTACAATTAACTAAATGACAAGTTCTGCAGTTCTTTTTTAATTAATTTGTTCATTGTTTACTCATTTACACATCAGTAATATCTCCTTGATCTTTTTTCTTTTCTCCATTCATGAAATCTACAATTGGGAGTCAAGTTTTCTTCTCTACTGACAATGATAATTATTATGTAATATTAATCACAAATATCATTTTGCAAGAAGAAAAAAAAATGCATTTGAATGATGCATTGACGGAGAACAACTAGAAATAGGTAGTTTAAGCAAAATAATGAAGAAAAACACATTGAATTTATAAGCTACAAGATCTCTTTCCAAATTACTAAATGAACTGTATTCATCTGCGAATATGATGTTTTTCTTTATTTTGAGGAAAAGTATTAAAGTTGACATGTTTTTGGATGGATGATCTTCAGAGCTGAACAGGTGTGGGAAGAGCTGCAGGTTGAGATGGCTCAACTATCTAAGGCCTGGAATTAAGAGAGGCAACATCTCCGAAGAGGAAGAGGACCTCATCATACGACTCCACAACCTTATCGGAAACAGGTACTTGTAGATTTTTACGTACACATAAATTTTATATGCACGTACTTTTCTTGTGCACGTAATATTATCACACCAAAAACATATTATCTCGGTGAGCCGCTGGCTGACATTCCTGCAGTTATAGGGTTAAAAAACAGATACTTGGACATTTGAGAGTGACCTGATCACAGATTCTTTGATTATTCTGATTCCAAATTGCATCTTTTTTTTTACTAGATTTCTTTGTAACATTTGTAACATTTCACTGCACTCTGCAGGTAGAATGAAAAAAAGGCTTCGGAATAAACTATGTATATATAAAACAACAGTATCACTACTTTTAAACTCGGAAAAGACACTCAGAAAAGACCCTTTACACTTTACACGCCTATGTCCATGCGTCACGAGGTGTGGCACTCCCAATTTACAGTCACTTAGGACAAACTGCACCACGAGACCACCTGCTGCAGAGTAATTCATCAATCATGTTACATCCTATCAGCGAGGAAAATTATTTTATTATTACATGCAGCAAGCACTTGATTAGTGATCATCAGTGCTCATGATCAATGTAGCTTAAGATTCGCATGTGATCAGATCTGAAATATTAGCTGTTTCCTGTGGTGCAATGATCTAAAGAAAATTCATCTAGTACATACAATACATACATCATGCGTGCACTGTCTGATTTATAATACTAGAGAAGACAGCACTTGATTCCAAAATGAGGTTAATTCAAATATCCAGTTAGGTCTAAGAAATAGAGAGCCCCATGCATCATGCAGAGATTGTGAATCGAGTAGCCGTCTTTATCTTGGAAGTAGCGGCAGCGGTGGCTGACTGAAATATTTCACGTGCAGATGGTCGCTGATAGCAGGAAGGCTGCCGGGCCGCACGGACAACGAGATCAAGAATCACTGGAATACGCACTTGAGCAAAAGATGCTTGTCCATCCACGAGCTCAACAGTAAGAACACGACCCAAACCGCCGCCACCGGCGGCGGTGCCTGCATCGACAGTGAGGAGTTGCAGTACTGTGACGATCCATGTGCTGCTGTCAACCGTTGCCTCCCTGAACACATGTCACTGCACTCGCCGGCCGGAGACCAACAGCTGTTGTACGTTATGTCATCCGGCGCCGGCGAGCCGCCGGGAATAGGAGATTATGATGTCACGGGCTATACTAATTATGAGGACGACTACTTATTTGACACCTGGTCCATTAGCTTCGTTGATCAATTGTACTAGTGATAAATCCTGTCTTCATTTAAAATAGGATTAGTTGTAAAGATTGGAAAAATAATAACAATAATAAAAAAAATAAAATTATATATCTTCCATTTTAGAGGGGAGTTCTACTGTAAATATAACAGAGTTCTAATTACTCACTTCGTTTAAATGTGACGTTGGTTCCTAAGTTATTTGAATAGAATAAATAAAACATACAATAGTTTATATAAAATTAATATCAACAAAAAACAAAGTTAAAGAACATTAAATATGTAAATAATTAATGAATTATTCCTACAATTTTATTATAAAAATGAAAACGTCATACATAAGTGCACCATCCTTATTAGTAGAGTTTACAATTGCAATCTGATGTGCTTCCGAGGTTTGCTCTAAGTTTTTTGTTATATTATCCTAAAATTTTTTTTACTTATAACTAAACATATATCTCCTTTAAAAAAATAATAAAAATGACGGAGAGATAGTTAGGGTGTGCAAACGGTTCGGTAAATTTAGTTTTTACTGATTTACTAATTAATTTGGTAAATTTGGTTTGGTAAAAAAATCGGTATCGATTTCGATAATAGATTTTCTAATATTTGGTATTCGATTTCAGTATCGATTTTTTATTTTTTGATTTGGTAAAAACCAAATTTACCGATATTAAGTATTAAATTAATAAATTCAATTCGATAAATTACTAAATTTATAGATATAAATATAATATTATTAAATTTTATTTAATAAATATATATAAATAAAAATATTATTATATTTATATAGATAAAATAATTTAAATTAATAAATCGATAATTTATCAAATTTATTGAAATAAATTGATAAAATTGATTCGATAAGAAATTAATTTTTTTAAATTTATTTTAATTTTAATTTTAAAAATTTTAATAAAATATAAATTATTAAATTCGATTCCACAAAAATCGAGTGCTCACCTTTACCCCTAATGATAACGGCATAAAAGAGCGCGCCACGCAGCAATCGTGCCATTTTCCTACTATTCCTCTACACGACAGTCGCGCCGAGTGTTGCGTGTCGTTTCATTCTGCATAGTTAACTGAAAAGCGCTGCCATTGCATGCGCTATAGGCCAATGATGTCACGAGGATGAGCCACTTAAGTAGGTCTTTGAGTGACCTTTAAACACGCGGAGAGTTGATTCTATGAAAGTTTGATTACTTGTATAATTTTATATGCCAAACTTTTAAAATTTTATATTATTTGAATAATAATTCAACTGTCCTACAAAGTTAATTAAAGTTTTTAAAAAAAGTGATCCATTTTATGATCAATGTGTATTAATGTGTATTAGGGGTGAGTATTCGGTATTTATTGAATTACCGATTACCGATTTATCGAAAATCGACTTATCGAAAATTGAAATATTGAAAACTGATACCGAACCGAATAAGGAATTTATTACCGATCGGTAAATTCGGTAAATTACCGAATTACCGACTTTGCTATTTGATTAATTTTTATCTTAAATACTTATAGATATATATAAATTAAAAATAAATAATTTATCATTTATATTTATATTTATAAAATAATTATAGTCAATTATCAAAATAATGTATTAAAATTAAAATTTAAGATTGAAATATTGAAATAATAAACTAAACTAATTATTAAACTAATAAAATAAAAAAATTAAATATATATATATATATATAATATAAATCGGTAAATCGGTAAATTATCGAACCGATCGGTAATTTACCGTTACCGAAACCGAAAATCAAATAACCAAAATCTATATACCGAACCGATTATCGATACCGAAATTACTGAACCGATTTACCGATCGGTAAATTCGGAAAATACCGAATTATACTCACCCCTAATGTGTATAAATATGTCAAGTATATACCGCCGTTATATTAATCATGCTAATTGTCATATTATACTTCTAAGTCTTAATTAGTCAGAAGTTGATATACCTAATAACATTAGGCATTATTTGATATCCATTGTTGAGTAAATTTGAATCAATTGGATACTCAGATCCGAATAATGTGTTATGGTTGGTTTAAATTTGATTGGTCGAGTTTGGATACTTTATTAAAAATGTAAAGAAAATTACAATTTTATTTAAAACCTTCGCCAATTAATCATAATTATTATTATCATATAAATATATAAAATTAACAAAAAAATTTATCAATAAATAATCTTAAAAGTATAATATATTTTTTTAAAAAAAGTAAATCTTAAAAGCTGTAGTGCTGTACCACAAAAGTTAGAATGATCACATAATTGGTCCAAAATTGTGGGCTCCACTCTTCTCATTATTGGCTACTAGTGGATCAATCTCATAAATGCCATGTGATTGATCCAAACTTACGGGCCCAGACTTATTCTCCCTATTACTAGCTCACTAGTACATCATTCATCCAACCCTCGTGCTCGGAAAATATTTTCGCTGAGGGTCCTTCGGCAAATGAACGCAGCAAGTAGGGGTTATGTGAGAAAAAAAAAATTATTATAGGATAAAAGTTAATATTACGTAATAAAATTCATTACACGATAAATATTTATTACAGGATAAATATTTATAGACTATAAAATTATTATAGTCTCTTTCGTACCCTGCAGATTCAAGAACAGGGGAGCATCCAATGAATCAAAGGTACATGATTGAAAAAAAAAAGGTGCATGATTGGATTGCTAAAAACAAAGGTACATTAATGCAAAAAAAAAGGCACGTGAATGCTTCACGTGTCCGCTTCACTGCATTGCATGATTTGGTCTAAACAGTGCTTTTGATTTCGTATCAGTAGGTTCATCTTCTTTCCATGCATGTATCAGAAAAATACATATTTTAGTTATATATAATTAAAATAGTAAAAAGGGTTAAATTATAAAAAGGCCAGGTTAGAGAGAAGAGGAGGAAGAAGAAAAATGAACAATTAAAAATGATGAAAAATAGGATTAAAATACTAATGGCTTTTGAGTGTTAGAACTAAACTTATGTTGACCCGCATCGAGTGAATGAACAAAACAAAGCGAGCTAAAAGTTCATGAGGAGCTTTGCTCACAATGTAAACAAGAAAAGAGATTACTTGTGCAAAATGAAGGATGACACATAATAGCATCACCTAATTAAGGTTTTGAGATGCACGAGAAACTCTTCTAGTAAGAGCCACGTTTAGATGATGGCGATCGTTGTGCTCTAATGATAAACTTGATGATAAAAAAAAAATAGTGAATGCATGTGCTAGCACTGTTAGCTTATAAAATGTTAATAGAAATGCTACATTATTTTTTAAAATTCTTAAAAATATGTTTAAATAAATATATTCAAAAGATCAATAATGTCATAAAAGAAAAATCATATTAAAATTAATAAAATATTAACAATTAGAATTAGTAGATACATTAACTAAGACCCCAACTATGAATATAAATGATGAATAAGTTGATCCTAAGATTGTTTCTTTGAAAGAAATTCAAAGTAAAAAGAAAGGAAAGATACTTTAATTATTACTTTGAAGATGTTTTAATTAAAGCATCTTTCCTTTCTTTTTCTACTGTAAATTTCTTATTAAGAAAACACAATCTAATATTTAGAATCGACCTGACTTCCGATTTTAAACTATGAAAGATGATGACTCAAACAATTCAATAAAATCAACAAAGTCAAAAACCATTTAACTTCATCAAACTTAAAACAGACAATTTAAATTTTTCAGCTTGATTTTAAAAATTATGATAATAAAAAATAATATGAATTTAGGGTATCAATTATAACAAGTTTTTAGAGTGAACCCACTTTCACTACTTAACTTGAAGATATATATAAAAAAAATAATCATGTGAGTTGTGAGCTCAATCCTAAAAAAACAAAGGAAAACCAGTGTGCAGGCAGCTTGTTCAAACTTCAGCCAGAGCTATCGAAATTCTGGTTAAGGCAACTCCCTTTTATAACTTACTGCAATACAAACAGATCGAATATGAATCAGAATCTCTCGAATTCTAAATCTTGTTCGTGCTAGTGGTGGTTCTTTAACAAAGAAATGAAATGGAAAAACTGAACTGGCAAAGGCTACTTTCTAGGTAATCTATTCCAATTTACATGAACCAAAACCTCATAGCTTTTGGCAAGCAAAGGCACCGCCGAATGGAATTCAGGAAGGCCTCAGGATAGACTGACAATTGAGAGTCAGACTGCATATTCGCTGTGGAAGAACCGATGGGTTTTGTTTGCCATACAATTTTAAGAAGCATTCCGGGATTTTGCTATCTGCTGATACTGCTCTTGGCGTACCAAAGCTTCTTCTGGCATATCAACAGATTCTCCTTGGCTGAGTTGTACTCAGTGCCATGCTGCTCACAATGCCATCTCATTCCTTTGGCGATGGTTGCTATAGCATCAATGAAATAGTATGATTCACGGATTATAGCATACCCGCTTGGGCGAAGTATGCGGTCCATCTCAAGGAGCATATATTTCATCTCACATCTGCAAAATTGGCACAAAGAGCCCGGTTAAGATCAGAATGCCCAAAAGCACTCGTTTTTAGCAAGATGTATTTCTTGGTTTACAGAAAATTGAAAGAATCACACATACAAAAATAACAGCACCCGTAGTTATACGACACAAATAGCAGAATGAATTCAAGATCAGAAATCAGTATGAACATGACTGCATTAAGAAATTTCTCGACTTAAACCTGTCTTAATGTAAGTATCTAAGTGGGAGGGTGAGTTAGTGCCAGGATAATGGCAGATGCCATTGTTACTCCGTAGTCTCAATTCAAGATGACGATACAGTAAATACATAACTAACTCAAATGTGAGACATAGATCTTTTGCTATAATTAAATACTGATCTCTCTAGCTTGTTTTTCGGAGACGAACTATATATCTTGTGTGGAAAAAAAACCCTCAGATAGGACTGATTCAGAAATCATAAATTTTCTGAGCTAAAAACAAAGAAAATTAGTGGAACTATACCTGTGATTTTCAGCAGTAAATAGACCATCCAGATGCAAGAGATCGTACGTCCGGGGATAAGTTGAGAATGGCTCACACCTACGAAAGTTCAAAAGAAATCTCAAACACCACGGAATAGTGCAGAGAAGTATAGAGGTTTTTTTTTTTTTCTTTTCAAAAATGACAGTAGTGACACTTTTCCATGTATCACAATCACAGTTTCACAAGATATTGATATTAAGTAAGCATATTTCAAACGCAGAAGAAAAAAAATGAAATTACAGAAATATGCAGAAGAAAAAAAAAATAAATTATGAAATAATTTCATCCAAGTTCTATCTGTAGCATGATGTATTAGGCTTTGTTTACTAGAGAGGATGGAAGATTAGAAGGAAGGGATTTAGGGATGGAAGGGAAACAAGGAAGGAGGGGAATGCTGCTTTCACGTGTCCAGCATGGGGAAGGAAGAGAACCGGCAGAAGAGAAGAGAAGGTGGCGTTGGTGGCGACTGGTGGCGGCTGCGAGCGGAAGAGGATAGCGGCGAGCAGGGACGAGGCGAGGCCGGGCGGACGAACGAGACTGAGCGGCGGCTTCGAGCGTCGAGGGAGGGGATGCCAAGCATTGGCTGCGAGTGTTGAGGGAGGGGAGGATGAGGACGAGCGGCAGTTGCGAGCATGGGAAGGAGAACCGACCCCCACACATTAGCTGCGATTTTTCGCCCGATGTGGGTAGATTGGAAATGAGGATTTTTGCCCTCATCCATCCTTCCAATTTTTCTCAAACTCATCCCTTCCTTCCTAAAATCCCTTCTAGTAAACAGACTGTAAGGTTATATTGCAGCATGGAGGATATCTAGAATAACTTCTGTAAATAGATGCAGAAGATAAACTTAATTTCCTCCATGAAAAAAAAAAGGCAGCAGAGAAGTCAATCCACGAGCCGTTAGAAGTAGTTGACAAAATTACACATGATTCACTTGGGAAAGAAAGAGGCAGATAGGGGTCAACCCAAGAGATTGTTTAGGCACGTAAATTTTGCACTAAAGCATAAATTAATAACATATTTTCAAAACGGTAAAGAATAATCCTCAACATTGTTCTAGATCATTTTTTTAGAACTTTTTATACAATTCGACAGCCTAGCATGTGAAAGACTTCATCAAAATTTCACAACAAAACATACATCACTATAAGAAGAATCAATCTTAATAGAAACACAAATGCTCAAACATGAAAAGAATAAGACATAAATTTGTTACTTACCAATTGTGGTAGGTGCCAATTAATCCCCTGTCATAGACCACCGCAAGGGAGTTCAAACCGTAAGAAGAGACAACATTCATGACCCATACTGGATATTTCACAAGAGATGTCGCAAACCCTCCATATAGTGTATTCATATCCATAACATTTCGAATTTGATCCGTTCGAAGAGCAGGAAGCAATTTCTTGTAATGTTTTAGCCTGGCCTTCCATTTGCTATTATCATGCTTGAATCCACCAGGATTGCCATTGAAAACCATGGAAATGCGCTCTGGGGCAGCTAGCAACCGATTTGGCCACTTTGGTATATTGTTCAGGCTCAATTTCTTAAACTTCTGGCTTGGAATAGTCACGCATTGTCGTAGTGGAACATACCATGCTGAATCTGGATCCAAGCTGTCATCACACTTGGGTGGGTAAGATGATGAATTGATTCGATCATAGCAGCTACTGTCTGGAGATTTCTGCCAAACAGCAATGTCATCCTTTGTACTGTATAGTTTGAAGCACATGCTTGTTAACAGCTTCATCAATTTACTATAGTCTGACTTCTGTTCTTCCACAGTTGTGTCCCACCCTCGCCACCTATGCTCATAGTTTATAGGTGGTCCTGATAGCACCCAAAAGCCCCCAGGTCGAAGTATTCGGTGTATTTCCAGTAGATAAATACCATCTGACAAAGGTGAAATCAGAAAACTGAACGGATTGATGCGATATTATCTTAAGATAGTTAGAAAGTAATGGAATAACTGTTTAGGTGCACATCAAATACTTATGTACTTATTCCTTTAGAACAAGAAAATATTTTAAATAAATAAATTGAAAGGTGAAGCAATAACAAAAAGACACCAACTTCCCCCATCTCATCAACCACTTAGTACTATTATGAAGCAGAAAGGTCCACCTATCCTAAATGATTAGTCACTTACATGAGGTTGTCATTCACCTTATAAACCAAATGATCATTCTCTCTTTTACCAATGTGGGTCTATATGAGGACCTCATGGGTGCTTAGTATTAGTCACCTCCCTTATATTCTTGCCCACCCTCAATGCCCTATAATGATCTTGTTGCAATTTGCTCGCCCACAATAGCCTCTGGCAGGTTCACAAGTGAACCCCTCGTAAGCTCATAGACTTTGTAAAGTTGATGAAGGACAATCCATCAATCTAAAATGACTAACCACTAGGTGACTTTCTTCCAAATCATAACTCACTCTTAGTAATATGGAATTACTGAAGAAGCGTCTCGCCTACCCCTCTCAAGTCACCTACCCCTCTCAAGTGATAAGCGACTCATCTCCCATGACATTTTTAAAAAAAAAATAAATTGATGTATATCTATCAAAATAAAAGACGTTATGTCCACTAATCTAAGAAAATATTTAAGGGTATAAGTTTGCCCTCATATAGTCTGGATCCTGGTTTTACTTTTGCCTAGACTATTGAGTAATAGCAAGCAAACCAAGGAACACTATATACTTTCCATCTGTTAAGTTGGTCTTTCTTATTCTTCCTTTAATTATAATTAGTTTCATTCTCTTTTTCACTTGAATTTCATCTGGTTTAAGATGGAGTTTGTGTAGATTTCATATCACTTCGGAAAGTTGGTCAAAAGATAACTAATGAATAAGGTTCCAAAAGGTCATGTTATATGATACTTATGTTGTCAAAGAAGCAAATGAGCCATTAGATCGAATCATTTATTTAGCCATTCTCCAAAATTATCTTATTTGAAGAAAATTTCAGAATTACAATTACCTAATAGAAACCCACATCATGATCATTTAGCAAATTGCAGGAAGTAAACTTACCAAACTCTGTCCAAGGGATAAGACACCTGGAGCAGTGAGCAATATCAAATGAATTTGATGGAAATGGAAGCCGCTGGGTAGATATGATGCCTAATATTGCTGGAATGCCACGTTCAAGCGCAAACTGTACTTGAGCCTCATGATTATCTCTAGGTGCAAGTGAAACAGTTAAAATGCCACGATCCAATAGATCGCCTCCCCAGCTTGCAACCTATTAGGAGGAAATATTCAGTCATACAGAAGCGGAATATATGATCTCCCATAAATAGATTCAGAAGTCCAAAGGATCAAATTAGTTTATGGTTGACATCCCAACGCGCAAAGGAAAAATAGAAACATAGATTACAAATGATTCAAACAAATACAGACAAGCATACGATGGAGAAAAACAAGATTCTGAATCAGTTACCACTGCCGGAAATCAGCACAAGCAGAATATTTGAAACAAGAGAATGTTATACAATGTAAAGGATGGAGAGACTACCAAATTGGTCTACAATATCAGTTAGTGTACTTACACCACATCCAGTATCAATTGCAGTGCGGATACTGCCATTCTTCATTTCAGGAATCAGATCTTGCATCAGATCAACATATGCACTTACTCCATTGGGGAACATGGTACCTCCACCTGGAAACAAAAACTTGTCTCCTTCTTTTTGTAGCCAGTGTTGATTTGATTTTTCATTATTTATCCAGTCATAGGGGACATTCCTAAAATAACAAAAATTATAGAGAAGGTAATTTGAAATATCGAAACAAACACACAGAAGAGACTGAGCAGAAGAACATCGGTATCTATTAAGAGACTGAGCAGAAGAACATCAAATGAACAGATAGAAAGCAAGAAGTACCTGTACCAACATTGACCTTTGCTCTCCGGCCATCTGATTGGTGGCTTATATCCATCAGGAGGAGGAACCAAGCATTCTTTCCTGTCAGTCATCTGTGGACAGTGACGTTCCATGAAACTAAGCCTATATTTATCATACTTCCTCCATCTCTGAAAGAAAAGAAAAAGGTAACTTCTAATGTAGCAATAACAGAATACTTTTCTGCATTTATCTTCTGTCAAAACATGTAGACAATCATGCAAAGAATTCATGCAATATTGCATAACATTTGAAATGCTATAAACAGTAACAAAAACATGAATTCTCCATGCATGAGAAAAATGAAAATTGGAAACTTTAGGATTTTGTGTTTGTGCGTATGCATATGCAGTTGGAGATCATCTGCGTTATAGAACACAGAAAAAATAGCAGCCAATTCTGCCTTCAGATGGAGAAAAATAAAAAATTATCTACAAAACGTATATTTTTGCATAGAGAAATAGCTCAAGATAAGACGGAAAAACAATGACAGCTCTAGACTCTAGAGAGCCAAAACATTTGATAAAGGGAAAACTAAAATAATGAAGATCTGGACACAATATGTGAAACAGGATATACTGAGGCCCCTTAGATCACTGGAGCATTTATTGAAATATAGTATGACAAATTAGCACACCGGGAAGATAATAAGAACCAACAGATCTGATACTAAATTACTAAAAACCAGATGAAAAAAACAACAGCCACCTATTTATCTCAGTATCCATTGATTTGATCCAAGTTTTCACAAAAAATTTATCTCAACTCAAATATTTAGTTTGGACAATTCGAAGTGCGATCACTGATAATTTTACAAATTTGCAATTGACCAAATGGTCGTACCTTAGGATCTGTGCACGGTGTATAATCTTGATAATCCAAACTACATTCTGAAAAATCTACATATTTTACTTCGAGTGGAGCAACTGTAGCATCCTGTTGAGATTGGATTTTCAGAGCTTCATCACGGTTGAAGTGTTGTTTTTTCTCTGAAAAAAAAATGCCTCCAAGATAGAATGAAAATCCACAAAGGAATATAATCGTTAGAGTACAAGAGATGACTCTAAATTTTTTATCCAGATAAAACCCCAGCTTGAGATATTTGTTCTTCATTTTAATTTCTTTAACAAAAGACCTGCATTACACAAGAAAAATAATAAAATAACTGGGCAAAATAGAACAAAAAACATGACACTCCAAAGTTAGAACATTCAAAATATAAGCAGAACATAGGTAGATTCAAATGAAAGAAAAATCCTTATTTGTTCCTATAGCTGCTAGAATCAGTAGACAGATATCAGAACCAAAATATTAATAAAGTAAAAGTGTAAAACCATGGTACTACATAATGAAGGATATAAGATAGGAGTATAAAGTGTTTATCATATATTAAAATGCATCATATCATTTTATCTCTAAGTGATTTCCGTTTATTATATTTCTGACCATTTACCATTTTTCAAAAGATGACACGAAACTTGTAATTCAGCCATCAATCACGCGTTAACTTCTTTTTATTAATTCGAGTATCCTCTGCAATCCAGAGTTGGAATATATAGTGACTGAATTGTAGAGGAGACCAGAATTAATACGAGGCCTACCACACCAACAACCATGGAAGTGGTTTTGTTTATTACTTTAAGTGCTGCACCTCATGTTCTGGAATTCGGTTATATGATCCTGATTATATAGGAGAGCTAAATTAATAAAGAAGAGAATAAGATGCCTAACACAGATTAAAAAGCATTTTTGTAACTCAACCTCATCAACAATATCTTCAAAAGGCACAGTTGCAACAAAGGGAAGACATCTCTGCCACCCCACTGAAGCAGTCTCCACTAAGTAGAAATATAATGCCTACCACATCGACAACCAATACTTAATCTGCTATTGTTACTGCAACTGATATTCTTTTAAAATGTGGTCATCTTAAATTTGAACAATTAGGAACTTTTCCACGAATCTAATTAATCATACATGGAGATATTTTTAGCAACTACTGGCTGCTGCCAAACCATAAGGTGTCTGTAAGGCAGAGGAATAAACAATTCTGGAGGTACTCCGCCACGCTAAAGATCATGACAAAGAAATGAGATTTGGCATTTCTCTTGTTCGAATCAATCAATAAGCACCAAAAGAAATTTAAACACATCGTATTTCTAGAGTAAGAAAATTCTCCAAATTTATCTCATCCCTCGTATCAATCCGCAAAACAGAATTGGGATCCAGGGTTTAATAAAGAAAACAGAATCACTCGGTGTGCAAACGAACGGATACTAATAGCTGAAAGTGGAAACAAAGATGAAGATAGCGCTAAAATACCTCGAGGAACTGTAGAAATCATCAACAAAGACCACTTCGCGCAGGATTAGCTTCCGCGAGTGTGGGCATGGATAGGATAAGAGTTATAAAGAGCAGCGGCGGCGGCGTTGAGTCGGTACAGATCTATCTATGTCGAATTACTGTCACCGCATACAACGAACTACCAAACAAATTAGACAAAGTGACAACACTCTCCGCCTCTTGGGCGATCTTCAGAGGAAAAGAAGGATCGGAGACAAAAAGTGGCTGTCCTTGGCTGGCACTAATTCTCATTTCTCCATCTCTCGTCGCACTTCCAATCCCACTCCCACAGTACCAATGCCTCGTGATCACGAGAGCAAGGAATGGTGATTGGCGGCTAGTTGGGGGCAGGGGAGCAAGCGAAGATGGGGATACAAATCTGCAGCTTCGCTCATAATTGCCGGCATTAATTTCCGTCTGCGGATTTCATAATTGTGGTCTCCTGCACGTGCTTGTCACATGGCAGAAAATGGACAAAGTGGCGGGAGTTCGCGTCGGTGCCCCTGGAAGATCTGCGGGGTTATTTAAGGCGGATGTTGTAGAATACAGAAGTAGTACTACAGCTACTCCTGATATGTTCATTCATTGGAATATTATACAGACATGCATACGTACAAACAGATAAATTTAATAATTTATACAGTTCTCGCTGTAATGTTTGAATCGTACAACAGGTGTTTTAACCCAATTAATCTGCAGTACTGCAAACTTAGCCATGTGATGGCAGAAAAATAAGCGAGGAGAAGACAAACACGTTGGAGCTGCCGGGCGATGTCTCTGGTCCTCAACCTCCGGGCACTCCACTTCCTCACGATAATACGAGTTAGGATGTGGAGGCATTTGGTGATAGTGATGGTAAATATGGAGATCAGCATGCCCACCACCGCTCCTGACATTACGTACATTTCATGTCCGGATATCTTCATCTTAGAGAAGAGTCTCCTGAATCTGTTAAGCCACGAGGAAATGTTAAGCACAATAATAAAAAAAGAGAAAAAAAAAATCTAACACTCCTAAGGTGCATAGATTACTATACGCAGGGTGCTAATATGCCATCCGATGCACGTGCGCAGAATGCACAATAGAAATCTACTAATTTGTTGCTGCACGTGCATCCAACGGTGGGAGGGCACCCTGCATAACTCGACATATGTGCTCCTGCCTGCGCAAGATTTTTTTTTTCAATAAAAATCACAAAGATGACAAAAAAAAGAAGCATACAGATGAGTGTTGCTGAATCCCAACGATTCAATCTAAGATGAAGTTTTGAGCAGGTGATTTATCAGTAAAATATGGAGTGCAAGGTTTACTTGAAAGTAAAACTAGTCTGAGAGAATTCATCCATCTTCAATGCTGATATTCTGAATAATTTATCCGGATTAAATGGTGCTACAGTGAATCATGGACTTTGTGGAAAAGCTAATGGATTGGTACCCTAATACTACTAAATTGCAAAGAAGAGCAAGGATGAATATAATTTTTAAAAAATCAGTCTAATAATATATAGTGCAAGTTTTAGGAGGATAAACATAATGATGAAGAGATCAAATTCTAGCGACCGAATTAGCATAGAATATTAATTCCCCTTCAGTATTTATGGACGGGCTCTAGCTAGAGCATAGCACTAAAAAATTCTAACATTTAAGATGGGATATTGCAGAGGGAAAGCTCTAACTGACCTATTATTTGCAATGGTGTGCATAAACATTAATGGCTGATCCTTATCTGCAATTGATGGAGTCGGAGGTGGAGGTGATGGTGTCAAGACGTATGTTTTATTGACATAACACCCATAGTCTTGCAAAACCGAGTGTAGAAATGCAACCCAGGATGAGGATCATGTGACCGATAAAGCAAACCCAAAGGAGATGTGACTTTTCGGTATTAGAGGAGAGGTAAGGCTTTAACTCCACTAAAACAAAAAATCCCTCGGATGACTACGACTACGAGAAGAGGTGATGCATTCTGTCATCCGAGTGTGAGGGTGAATCATTATGATATTAGCCAAGCTAAAAAGGAAACATCATAAAAATCTATCCATATCCAGTTGATGCCAAAACTAATTCCATAAAAGATAGTTAATCACTCAGTTTAATGAGCATGTGAACTTTAATATACTAGTATCACACCTTCAACTGATCTTGTATTTAGACAATCGCACTGATTTTGGAAGTACTAGATACTCATACTAAGTAATTTTAGTTGAGAAGCTTCTACCAACATGGCGAGATATCACAGTTTACTATCATTTGTAAAGTCCATTAAAGTTTGTATGTTTCTAAGACGTGTGAGATACAACTAAGGGGATGGGATCATGCAAAATCAAGAATAATAAGAACTTTCGGTAAGGTAAGATAGCATAATTCAAGTATTCAACTAAAGGTTATGAAATTCCTTAAATACAAATCTAATACTCTAAATACCTCAAAATTATTAATTTTATTTTTTTACAAACTTATAGGATATATGTGATCAATCTGGAGAGGTGGGGCCAACCCAAACTCAAGCTTGAGAAGGGTTCATGTTGTCAGACTGTACAATGTGTCAATCCAGCTGGTATACAGTTACTAATTAGGTAAAAGACTGGTACACTGTTAAGAGAACAATATTCAAAACCTTAATCAAAAAATCAAGAAAAAGTAATAATTTTTAAAACCTCGGGACTAGGCTCTTTGATATACAATGTATCTAAAATATATTTTAACAGAAAGTACAGAAATTTGAAAGAAATTTAGGGAAAGAAAGATGAAATATGAAGTAATCAAGAAACATTTGCACAAGAGTTCTATAGTAGTGAAGATTCAACAATAAACAGTCAATTAACAAATAGCTGTAGAAATTAAAAATATTTCATAGCTAGAAGAAAAAAAAGTAACTATTAATTATCTTCTGTTGATTCAAAATTGATTCAGGTAGAGGTATGTTGGTTTCAAAAAATCAAAACCAGCAACAAAGAATGAGCTTGGTTTCTAATCAAACCATTGCAGTGTTTAAATAAAAAGGCAATTAGTTGTTTTTTTTGAAAAAGGATTGACAATAAAAAAAAATTAGCTCCAACAGTAATATTATAATTATTGTTTAAAATAGTATTGGAGGACTGTTATGCAGAAAATCATGCAATTCAGAATAAGTTTGATAAAAGAGTCGAAGAAGTTGTCTAGCTGAGCCATGAATTTACTGAAAGAGTCTACCCCCCGCAAAGTCAGCAGTTAATCAAAATACTCAATTTAGTCATCAATATTAGGTTACAAATCAACAACTCTCCTTTGGTGGTAAGTTGGTTAAAGTGAATATTATTTGGTTATTTGCATGTTGCATTGTCATTTTTACTGTTTTATCAGAATATGACTACTTCACATTGTGAAACGACAACCAATATATACATATCATTTTTCAAGTTCATACATCTAACTTAAATTAAACATTTTCTTCATTAGTTATTAAAAATGAAAGAAAAAATAACAGAATCTTCATACATCTACTATGCATTTGAACATGCAATAACTCATTTACAACTCTTCTGCTTCCTAACTTTCTTTGTTTGGCTTTATGATAGTTTGGTTTTGCTCATTATCACTCAACCCTTTTGAGTAGGTTGCTTGTGCTCATATCCTGAATCTTATGAGGTGTCAACTCCCAATAGTTCAACATGAACTTACTAGCATAAAGTGAATCTTACGGAGGATTTTGCCAATAGTTGTCCTTATTCCAAGACTCCCATCATGGTGTTTCAGTTTTACATGACTTGAAATCTGATCAGTTCATAATAAGCAACCTTACCATCGCGAGGTTTCAATTTATATGCCGCAAACAAGGTTTTAAATATTATTCCATGTTGGGGCATTACAACTAGGATGTACCAATCTGATAAATTAATGGTACTCAACCACCCTGTACAGTCTAGTATCTCTAAATAAAATATTATAATAGGCAATTGGTACTGGTGTTTAAAAACCCAGTCCGGTACACTCCACTGTTAGGGTGGCATGTACCGGTTGTTACCAGTTGGTTTTACATATATAATATATATGCTTATGGTCTGAGCCAACCTGCTCCATATACAAGTCAAGGCTGGTACCGGAAATACCAATCAGTCTGAACCAATATTCCATTCCATGATTGGTACACAGCTTACAAATATACAATATATCTGACAGAAAATTGGTGCATGTACCGGTACTAGGATTTTTAAACTTTGGCCAGAAGTAATGAATCAGAAGGCATGCAGAACCAAACTCATAATAACGAAATTAAACCATTTGAGTCCATATTGAAAAAACGTCAGGCGGTGCAGCAGTAGCATATTGTCGAAGTAGCATCTAGCATTGGATTTCAGAAAATCGAGGTACAAAGCAAGACTAGAAACAATCAGAATCGGAAACTCACAAAATATAATATCCTTTGATAGTATCTGCTATAGAAGGCTCTTTTGCCTGGCAATCAAAAAGATCTGATGAATAGATATCAACTTTCTGACTGCCAAGCAGATGACTGCAACTATACGTCTCGTTTACCTAAGAGATCAAAGCAAGAAAAATAAAGAAACATGAGAAACTGTAGGTGTGGTAGGGAGTTGGGGAAGAAGTATAGCAGAAATTTAGAAACAACATGGATATAGATGGTAGAACACAAAATAACAAACTAAAAACTATAACAAACTTACCAACCTTCATTACTCCAAGTAGATACTTGATCTGTTTAACATGCTGCTTGAAATAAAGTTCTAGTGAACAAGCATACCAGTAATACAAATAAAATTTTTCAACAAAATTATGGGGCACTTGGATACTGATCTAGTTACAGACGGATGTAGCCTAGCAAGAGGATCACATAACAACTTGTCCTCGTGCTTGCAATTGAGTAAAAGTAATTGTATACAACAATATTGTTTCAATATGAAACTCCAAATAAAGGGTGCATGAAACAATCAATCAAGATGGAAGCGAAACTAATATATTAGAAACAAGAATGTTTCAGTTTGTTGATAACAAGGTCTTGGATCGAGTCCTGCTTTCGTTAGTTTACATGCTTATGTCAAAAAAAAAAATTATGGAGAGGCCAAACAAGAAAGAATCAGCCACCATAAAATGATCCAGGCAGATAACATTAAACTGAACCTTGAGATCTCAGCAGCTCATATCCATGAAACTAAGCCTTGAGATCTCAGCAGCTCATATCCGTAGTGGATTTGTCATTCAGCAGAGTAAGCGCCCACTTCAGCTTCTATTCAAGCTTACCCACAGAACAGGCAATAATTCTTAAACATGGATAATTATAGGAACCGCACTTTCTTCTTTAGGGAAGGCAAGCATTTGAAAGAAATGGGACAATACCAAACTCTTCTTCAGTTTGTGAAGGCATATTTAGAAACTAAAATTTTTCTCCTCTGACTTCATGGTTGTCCAAGGTTATGGAATCTAAGCTGATTCTACACTCATCCATCACAAGTTAAAGCCACAAATGACTCGTCATAAATTGCATGTGCGTGACCAACAAATTTAGATCCTTCAAACAATAAGGTAGGAAACATTTTTACACGTACTCTGAACACTTACCTTGAACTTCGAAGCAGTTAACCAGGCAGTACCGAAATCAGGTCTACAATCATGTGGTAGGGCCTCCCTTGGAGCCTCTGCCACTCCAAGAAACATTTGACCAGAAAAATACTCTTCGTACTCCACCTGCATAATCCAAGCTGCATAATGTGGTGCAATGTGATGGAAAGTATAGCAGTGGAAGAAGCCACATTTTCAGTGCAATTTCCATAACTAAAGACCTCCGAGAATTGATGAACAAAGATATAGAAAATAATACAGGAAATAAAGCATGTTTCAGAGTCAGGTTTACATGAGACACATGACAATAAGAAACTTAAGCAAGTTTAGTGGTCATTTTCACATGTCGTTGCATTAGTACATGGATGACAATCTAACTACCATACTGCAAATCCAATTTAAGTTTTGCATTGTTCTAAATTGATCAATGTTATGCTCCGTCCTACACGCTGCATAAAGGAGATGGAATTGTTCGTTTACTTGCCTCTCTTGTCTCCTCGACTATGTTAACAAAACTAAATTTTCTTTTATATAAAATCTTAAATTATAATCATATAGCAACTGTGAGGTTTGTATTTTTATGAAACATTCAGTAGAATTAAATTACCCTCCCGCATGAACCTCAAGTGAAAACATGATTGAAAACTTATTATTTCATAGCGAAGCGCATAAGATTCCTTCTAGTTTTCCCACAATGCGTTCAAGCTTAACAGCGGTTAATACAGTGTCCATCCAACATCAACAACAAGAGAATTAAATAACTATTGGTAGCAGCATATGTCAAGCAAGTACACGCAAGAACATTAGAAGAGTTGCCCTACTACAAAGCTGTTATTCTTCTGCATGCAATTATCTGATAAAAACCTGCACTCCAACAATTAAAGGCTTGCATGAATTCAGGAATCTGTGGCCTATTGTGAGGTAATAGAAGTACTGATGAAAGGAATATGACCTAGAGAAAAGCAAGAATGCAAGGAGGCTACAATGGTCTAGAGAAAAGTAACATGCAAGGAAGGATTATCTTTATCATACCAGCTAAAAGAATATGTCCAAGAGAAAAGCATCATCAAAGGAATATAACCAATTGATCTCTGATAACAAGTTGGTTGCAGGAAGATATCATAAAAATAATTGGCAAACTCAGAATTCTCAATAGCACTCATCGATACAGTAGTAAGCAATGTTCGGCGGTCAAGCAGTCGAAAGCATAAAATGCAATATATTGCTACAGTTGATAACAGTCACATGATTAAGGCATTGCAGGTGGCTACATGTGAGATGAAGCTTCATCTTGCAAAAATGGAGTGATCACTAGTAGAAGATCAGTGGGAAATGCTGGTTAGGATGAGCGAGGGGAGAAAGCAAAGAGGATGGATGCAGATTTGTGATGGATCCACATCTAATACACCAATAGTAGATAAAGACCCAGCTTGCATCCAATCCACTTCCATCAGCATATGCAATCCAATCTGACCCACTAATGGTGGATTTTGGAGGATTGGATTGACAAGTTAGTGGATTCCCAATAAACAAGGCCAAATTATAAAAAGTGATAAATAACTAGACTAAAATAAATCTATTAAATATGAAAGAAGTGTGCAACAACAATCAGTTCATACAAAATTACAGAAGTATATGAATCTCATCAGAAATTATAAAGGTATCATTTCAACCACAATAAAACTCAACAACATAAGTAATTATACCATAGATCAAAAAAAGATAAAACATCAGCATAAACATACCAAGGGTATGTTCTGTAGAACGGAATCCACGGTGAAAATGATGGAAAGAGCAATGAATCTAGATGGAAGTTAGGTAAAGCAAGTTAGGTAATGGATGTGTGTGTATACTTGTGTAATTTTCGTAAGAGGATTTGTAAAGCAAATTAGATCTGACAGATTTCACCAAAGGCGGATGCAAATTTAGAGGAATTGATCCACATCCAACTACCTAAAAGTCGATCCAAATTGAATGGAAGCTGATTTGACAAATTTGGTAGATCCACTTTCACCCCTAGGATTTGGTGGCAATAGTGAGATGGAAGCAAAAAGCATAATGGTGCAAATATTATCACAAAGTCAATGGAGAAATATATCTCAACAACAAAGAAGATAGAAGGGAAGCGGACTAAGTTATTTCTATGGTAGTAGCATCTATGAGAAGAGAAAAAAATTTGTGCTTTGATATCATTTTGATGTGGATTGCTAAAATAGAGGAAGAGAGAAGAGACTAGATAGTAATTTAGGGTTTCTTTCATTTACAATTTGTCCCATGTAATACTTGTAAGCCCTATGACACGTTCAAATCATGCAAATATATAATCATGAAAATAACAACACAAAAGAAAATTAAATGTTTGAACCTGAAAATGGTATAATAAAATAATAATAATAATAATAATAATAGAATGGGATTCATTTCCTTGTTGGATGGTTTTAATTTTTATCACTGCACATATTTAACATTTCGTTTATTATCTCAATCAAGGTAAATTACCTTGATTTCTTAGTTGTCTCTTTAAACTTACATAACATGTGTCACATCTTCTCTCCAGAATTTTTTAAGCCTAGAGAGAAGAGATTGTATGTTTGTTTTTTAGCGTTAGAGTGAGATAGAACCTTGTCCCTCTCCCTTGCACGGTAGTTTAATCTTTCGTGTGTATCATTATCCTAATCCTCTTATTCTTTGTTCATAATACTTATCATGTTTCTAGATCTTCTCTATGTTTCCCCTACTCATTTTTGCTTTTTTTGATGTTCTAATTTTGTTATAGCATTTGCTTATCACCTAGTCAGCGGTTATTAGTGTTTGGTTAACTTTTACCAATGATGGAGTTTAAAATTAGAGATTTTATTTAGTAAAAAAAGTTTTATAGTAGTTTATTTATATCCTAATCATAATTATCTATGTTACAATATTTTTATTCAAGATCTAATTATATTATAGCAAAAATTAAAATCAATTCACTATGCATCTTATGCTAATGATTAGTTAATCTTACACTAATTTGATTTGTCCAAAATTTTAAGATCGTTTCTGTATATTTTTATGTCTCTAATTTTATAAATTCTAAACTGTGGAACACCTGCTAATGATCTTCTCAGCAGACATTAATATTTGACTAACTTTTACTAATGATTTAGTTTAACATTAGATATTTAATTAGTAAAGAATTTTATAATATTTTAATTATATATTGGTCGTAGTTATTTCCGTATTTAATAATTTATATTTAAAGTATAAACATGTTATGATATTAAAATAAATTCATTATTATCTTTTGTTAATGATTAGTTAATCTTGCACTAATTTGATCGCCTATAATTTTATGATTTTAATTAGTAAAATATTGTCTAATTTTTATTCATTTCCTGATTATTAATATTTATATTTTAATAATTTTTATTTAAATTATATTTTTGTTTAGATAACAACCAAAATCATAAACATTTTCTATATTAGTTCATTAGTTCATAATTACATTTTGCTCGGTCAGGTCAACATATGTGAGTTGTCATAAAGCAGTTACTTATGTGAGTGCAATATTAATGGATTTTAATTGTTTGATTAAATTTGCTAATTTACAACACATGAGATTGTATATTAATTAGGATAAATGGATGAATTCGAAGTTGTTATCAGAATACGAGATATGAATTTAATCTTTTTGATAGATAAAGTCCTCGTTCACATTAAAATTTAGTTCTCAATATTCTAAACTCAATATCATTATAAAGATTATTATTGCAATCATATCTCTTTTTATGAAAACTGACATATGGTATATTAAGGATGAATACATGATGATATGATTATGTGTATTCTTGATGTATGTTTGTATAGTTGATGGCTAATATTGGTATATGTTAGCCAATTCCCAAATGAGATTAGTGGGTTATCATATGTGATAACAGGTCTTCTTATCTGAAGATGTGTTTTCCTTATAGTGGGTGTTGACACCATTCTTCCGTAAGCATGCTTATGTTGGCTTTATTTTACAAAAGGAGAGCGTTTGTATGTATTATACAGTAACACTCATGATATATAATGGTTATGATTACTATGATAATTATGATGAAGATGATTACTTATTACCTCTTATTTTTGTTGTATAATATTACCCATTTGTAATATCTTGTTCTTTTGGCCTCTTAACATATATATTGATGGAACTTTTACCTTTTTTCTACTTAGCAATTTTTTCTCAAGATATTATTATATAGATTTTTTTTTTCAGAGCAATTAAGTACGGATTTGGTGTAGAAGAAGGATGCTAAGAGGATCACTTATTTAGTTATTTATGAGTTTTCATTCCGTTATTTGGATTATTTTAGTAATAAACATTTGGGGTTAAAGTAATTCTTTTAATATATAGTTGGCTAACCATTCAGATATAGATAAGAGTTGAAACAAAAAAAAGTTTATTCACTTTCAATGACGTGATATTGCAATATTGTTATTTTAAAATTTTAATAATTCCAGGTTGTGACACCCTATATGTAGGATTTAAACAAAATCTTACACAAATATTAACCGCACAACTACCTACCGCTAATCATGTTCTATTAACTACTATCTTGACTTGGTAATCACCACTTAATGATCATAAAAAATAAATTCCAAGATCAATTATTACATCATGTACTATACATGGCACGGAATGCTAGATGCTAAAAATGAGACGAGCATTTTACACAAGTCAATATAGTATTACATGTACCTTGTGCAACTACCAACCATAGTTACTAGTATCTCCTATTATAATGGGATGTGACACCCGATCACCCAATGGTTATCCAATTTTTGCAACTTAATAGTACTAGGCAAATGATAATCCAAATTTATTGCCGAAAATATCATCTAACCTTATTATTGCATATCAAGCTATTGGACTACAACAAGGGAAACCTTCCCATATTAATCAGCTCTCATTCATTCAACATGATATTTCAAATAGTAATATTAATCATATCCATATTGAATACCTAAATGTGCTCATGATTTAAGAAAGTTCATTAAAAATTCAAATTGGATAGATCAAAGATAATGTAAATGATCTAATTTAAAAACTAATATTTTATCAATTGAGCTAACTAGCACCTTCAATGCAAACAATAGTTGATGATGTTTGATAAGCAATATATATTTGTGGCATATAATATTAGCAACTTTCATCAATCCTAGTGCATCTCTAATACTGATGATGGTAAAGATAACATATAATATTATTCAGCTTAGTAAAGGTTACAGGAAATCATGTACATTTATACTTGAAAATATTAAGAAGGTTACTTTAATATATATTTGCGGCAAGAAACTGATAGGGTGCAAAATTGTCAACAACTGTGAGTCTCCTATAGCTTCATTAGAATCAGTTATATTATCATGTTTAGAAAATAAGAAAAAAAAACTTATGTATCGTTATTAATACTGAAAACTTAACACTAAATGAACCCGGAGCATTTTGAAGTTTAGACGCCCAAAGATGTGCAAGAACTCCAGACAATTTGAGGTCAAAAGAAATATATAAATATTGTAAACAAGAGACAAGAATTTTGAAGTTCCAACATCCAAAACTTCTAAAAACAGTTAAAATAATCATAGACAAAAGAACAGAATGGATAGCAACTTGCCTTCAGAACCAAATTGTAGAAAATATCTAGTGGTGCAGAACAAGTGAGAGAGTGAAGAGAGGAAGTCGGAAGACAAAAACTCAAAACTAAAATCATTTGAACATGTCACAGATCTTAAGCCATATTTTTATAGGCTTTAGCCACTACCCCATAACTAGGTAAATAAGATTGAAAACCCTACTAACAAAGAAAATTACTAACTACTAACCCTAGTTACATCACCTAGATTTCTGGATTCTCTTATCTAATGCATGCCTCTTAAAAGTTCATATCTGCATCTACTCTACATTCATTTTCTTTTTAGCTCCTCTACTGAAGTTCTTGATCGATGTAAAACTATAAGCCATTCAGCAACTTACGTGGAGTCATAACAATATTTTGAAAAAATGTTACCATCATACTAGTGCTTAAGTAGCAAATTAATGGAGTTCCCCAGCATCTATCTAGTAATATATGTTACTTGAACATGAAAAACGAAATTAAGACACTTTTATGCAAGCTTCCCACTGAAAAAAGGAACGCAATTGTAGGGAAAAAAAATCTATCAAGAAATTAAGCAATCAATTGAAGTAATTAAATAATTACCTTGAAAACTGAAGCCCAGTAGTAATCAGAATGGCAGTGAACAGCTGCTTTCTTCATATAGTAGAAAATATTCTTATCTTTATGGTTCAAGATTCCAGTTTCACAAACCTCAGTCGATCTTAGATCTACACCTGCGAGATATTTACCCTAATGCCTTATTAACTCAAAATCCCTCATGTCAAGAATGAATTTGTTTCAACATGCCTGCTTAAGTCGCTATTTCTAAAATACCAATAACCAGACAGTAAAGTAACTTGGTGCTAATAGAAAAATGAATGCGTTAGTCTGCAGTTCACTAGCTATTTGGATGTAGAAAATGAAAGTAAAAGGACCTACATAAAGTTTCAACTCTGGGCATATTCAAAATCAAGAACAAAGAGTTAAAAGTTGAACTGGAAAAAGTTGAGGAAAAAGTACGATGATCCACATGCAGTTATCGGTTCCAAATTATGGTGTTTTCTTAACGATGAAATAATTTAAGCAAGCACAAACGAATGAAGTGACAGAGGCGGCTAGTGCAAAAGAAAAGGATGTGTAGTAAAGAAATAAAGCATCCGATGGAATTTATGCAAGCATAGATTTCAAAGTTCCCAAGTGATTTACATGTGATGTGACAATTTGTAGTCTACAGTAAAAATTGTTCGCAAAGTTCCCCGTTTAATAAAAAAGATTATTGTCAACCATTATGATTTAATTCCAGATAAATTCCATGTTAGATCAAGTATATCTTAGGCAGTGATCACAAGGATAATTAGCTACCATATGTGTCATAGTCACAAGCTAAACTTCAAACTGAGCAACGTAAGTAGCCAAGAAAACGACCTTTTATGGTTAATCGAGGAGAACTAAAACAATGATGAATGCACACATCAAGAGTTATAATACGGAGGCTAAGGGTAGAGTTCTCACTGGTGGCCAGAATTCTACAGGTGGAGGGTACTGAGAACATCCCGGACGAAGAGAATCTCTCGATCGCCAGCCCCACGAAACCAAACAAGAGCGATGATAGAAAGGAAATCACCAAATAGAATATCCAACAGCAACAGAGGGCAATCCAAATCCGAAAAGCTCTACTCCCACCTCTTCCTTCTCCTCCACCCTTCTCCGAGGACTCGGAAGGATCCATATAATCGGGTTAGGGTTAAGGATTCAGAGAGTGATCCAGCATCACGACCGCCGAGTTCCGTTGCCGAAAGCTCCCGGATCCATCTAGCAAAACGTAATCAACGAAAAAAAATGGGACGCGTGATTATTTCCACGATTCAGCGAAGCAGATTGCGAATGCAGTGCAGTGGACTGGGAAAAAGAAGAGAGGAGAATGAAATCCCAATCTTCCATCCACCCTTGCAACCCAATCTTGACGAGAACGAGAACAGGGGGCTAAATAATATTGGTAACCCCAATGCGAGCTTTGACTCGATTCTTCTGCTGACTTTAGTAGCACCGACGCCGTCGACGCAGATTGACCGCTTTTTCGGCCGTTAGGCTTCGTTGACGTTTAGAATTTGTTTGGAACGATGAACTGACCTAGTTCCCATGAAGTCTTTGACACGCCTCATTTGCTTCGTCTCGGCCCTTGGGCTTTCTCCTTCTAAGCGGAAATAACAACAGATATTTTACGCAGCCCAATCTTTCAGCCGGAACTAATTACTTTGGCCCATTTAGACGATCTAATGCAATACGAAATTGGCTCGAGTCCATTTGGTTCAGATCGTAAATCGGTCAATCTATTTATAACACAATCATATCAGAGTTAAGTCAAATAAATTAACCGGTATAAATCATTTATAATAAACATATTATCTATTATAATTAATTTATATATGTATATATATTATAGCATATTACATTTTTATACTTATAATGTGTAGTGGATTTATTTTTAAAAAATATGAATGGGTTTAAGCATGTCTTAAGTTAATACAATTCATTTATGATATACTAATCCAATTTATCACATATATTACTAGATTTTTATTAATTTTAAAAGTAAATTATGGTATGAAATTCTTATTTTTATTCACAATTTTGATCAAATTAATTTAACTCGTCAAAAATTGAAATTCAAACTTATTAGTCTCCTATCTTACTAATTATGTTATAGACTTAACCTCGTGTTTCCTTTGACAAAAGGAAAATTGGATGGAAAGAAAAGTATGGGAGGAAAGAAAGAAGAGAAAAGGAAAAAAATTTTCACGTGAGAACTATGTGATTGTTGGTGCAAGGTATGCGGTGGATGATGGTTGACGGTCAAATGTTGGGCAAGGAGCTTGCAGATAAAAGAGGCAAGGAATTTGGCAATCGGGAGCCGCAACATTGGCTAGGAGGAGAAGGGGGAGAAGAGGCGGAGGAGCTCATAGTTGTAAAAACTTGGGAGAAGGAAGGGGAGAGGAGGCGAAGAGGTAAGCTCGCAAAGGCAAGAGCGAGTTTTCATGTAGAGGAAGGTGGCAAGCAAGCTTGTAGGTAGAGAAAGCTGGCGGAGGGGGTAGGGCGAGCTTGTGGGAGGGGTGGGGAGGGAGGGAGATAAGGGGCAAGGTAAGGGCGAGAGAGGAGTATAGCATAGGTAGAGGAAGGCAACGATGGGGGTGGGCGAGCTCGCGGGAGGGGGTGGGGAGGGAGGGGGAGGCAAGGTGCTATGAGGGGAGGTGGGAGAGAGAGGGGAAGGTAGCGACAAGCTCGAGAGAAGCAAACTATGGGTGAGTGAGCGTGAAATTTTTCTCCCCTCTTTTCCTCCTCATTTTGGGTGAAAGCAATTTAGAAAGAAAAATTTGAGCATTTCTTTTTCTTTTGAAAAAAAAAGAGTAAATTTTCTTTTCTTTCATTTCACATTTCCCTCCAAATAATCATAAGTCCTCCTTGGGTGAAAGCAATTTGGAAAAAAAAGTTTGAGATTCTTTTTCTTTGGTTTATTTTTCTTTTGAGAAAAAAAAAACTTTACTTCCTTTCCTTTCACATTTCCCTCCAAAGAATCATAAATGGGGATAGCAATATATCAATATATCACTAGTTACCTAAGTTTTTATCATAAACCCTACTCCAAATTTGGTCACATCAATACCTACTAAATATCTAAATACCCTATTATATAGATCAATCTTCACTCAAAATATTTAAATTAGTACCCACAAGTAATCGACTAAATTAAAATTACCCCAAATTATAATGTAAAAAAAATTAATTTTAAAATTAAAATAGCATATATTTATATGCTATTAATTTAGAATAAAATTATAACTTTAAATTTATTTATAATTAGATATGAGCACTATTACTGTTAAAATCAAAATTCAATTTAACTCCGATACATAAAATTTGTATGTATTGTGTGCTTATAATTTAATATTCGAATTTATTATAAATAAATTGAATTAGGTTGGACATTGGAGGATTCGCGAACTACATTTAGTTGAATTGATGGTACATTTACTTATGAAGAATTAAGAGACGGCTCTAGTTGGTTGAACCACTATCTAATGTGCTCACCTCTTTATGACCTAATCTGATTTGACAAATTTTAAGTTATAAATAAGTTAATTTAATTATGACCCATTCGACTCCTGCAGGTGCAGCAGCGAAGCACGTGAATTTGGTGATCCATCGTTGCTGTCCCGTGTTCTAAGGCGCACAGCTTCTGGATTCGAAGCAACTCAGCAAGAGCTTCGGCATGCGACTCGATATGTAGACGCCGTCGCCCGCATCTCGGCCAGCATTCTGTGTAGGGTGAACTAGAGGAAGCGAAGAGGAGAGCGCGGATCCAGATCTAGCGATGGGATTGAAGGTGCGAAATCTTTTTCTGTGACATCATTGTATGATTAAATCAACGTTTGAGGATATGGAAACCTTTGATTGATTGATTGATGAAGGTCTTGTTGAATTTGTTCCGTCTTCTTTTTTTTGCCGTGATCAGATCTCGTTTCTTTTGGTTTATCTCTCGAACAAATCGCAGTCCGCCTATTTGTAAGGATCGATTTTTCTGTCTTTCTTGTTTTGCCGATTTCTTTCCAGATTTGGATTCGGCTAATCGTTTCTTGGCTTCCGCTTTGTTCTGTGCCAAAATTGTTATGAATCACTGTTCATATTCATTGGAAAGCAAAAGTAATTTTCGCTTAATTGGAAGCTGCAAATCTTACAACTAAGAACACATTGCAGGAGGAGTTTGAAGACTACGCTGCGAAAGCAAAAAGCTTACCGGAAACTACTACCGACGAGAACAAGCTCATCCTCTATGCTCTCTACAAGCAAGCAACGGTTGGACCTGTCAACACTAGTACGTAAAAACCTGGGCTTTTGTTAAATTTTGAGGGTCTTTTTAGAGATGTTGCCCGCATATCCTGAGTCCTGACCACTTATTTCAGGCCGGCCTGGAGTCTTCTACCAGAGGGAAAGATATAAGTGGGATGCTTGGAAGGCCGTTGAAGGTTTTTTTTCTAAATCTTTTGCTGCTGTGCACAATTAACCTGGTCGAATTCTTCGCTGATTACCTGGGTTGATACCTGCAGGCAAATCCACAGAGGAAGCCATGAGCGACTACATCACCAAGGTCAAACAGTTGCAGGAAGAGGCTGCAGCATCTGCCTAGTATTTTTCGTCGACTGCCAGGCATTGAAATATCCTACCCTAAGATGCTGTTTTGTTAGTGATCCACGAACGCTATCGTTAACTTGTTTCTTCCTTCCCTTTGTTGAACTGATGATCCTTTCGCCAATCTAATAAACGTTGTACGAGTCATGGATAGTTAATTGTCGTCGCAATATATCTTCTGGTTTCGCAAAAATTTTAGTTCTGAATTAAGCTAAGCACAACATTAGGGGAACAAACTTGAATGGCAACCAACATTATAATTGGAAATTTCATCTTCCATAGGGGTCAGTGCAAGAAAATCTCCGTGGTTGGTCAACACGGAGCGAGCTAAAACTCTAACTTGTGGAAAATAAATTAGCTAAACTGGAAAAATGGCAGGGGCCTGAAGAAAAGCTGAACAGAACTGAAGCACTCGAGGTGCATGATGCTAGCCAATTTTATTACTCCAAAATGTTTCTAACATGTGAATCTTCATTTCTATTAGCCAACTCTTTTACATCAGCAGAAACCAAGCTACTTAACTGAAGTTTATTAAAGAAGTACAATAAAATAGTGGAAACGAAATAGATAAAAATTCTACAGTGTGAAATATGAGCCATCACTTGCTGGATTCCTTTGCAGAAGATTAGAGTTACGCAACCATGCCTGCTGGAATTTTGGCAGTAGTATCGTCGGTGTAAACTTCTTTATGAATCTGACTGTCGTTTGTGCAAATGCCTTTTAGGACACTCACAATTGTTTCCCAGCTTTCGGTTGAAGGTAGGACGATAATTGCTACAGAGACAACAGTACCCCAAGCAATGGCAATGACTGCCCAAAGTGTAACTGCATGAAGAAGAGTCACAATGAACCTATGTTTAGTGCTCACAAAAGTTTTTCAACATGGGTGAAAAGTATTCCACAAAGACATTCTAGGATAAAAATGCCCATTTTGTTATGTATTTTAACTTGACAATAGAATTAAAATATAAGAGAGATGTATGATGACTTTCTGTTCTTCAATAAAAAGAAATAAATGCATAATAACAATAAGGTTCAAAAATAAAAATTTTGATCAATCTGAAAACATATTTTTAACCGAAAAGCATCCAAATTTAGAGGAATTCCTGCATTTTTTGCTTTGATCTTCCATTTACCAAAAAATTCAGTAGCAGTTAAAGCTTCTGTATTTTCAATTTCTAGTGTACTTTAGATTTAAAGTAAGAAAAAAAGTAAAAGACCGAGAATATAAATGTGCTTACTTGCTGGAAGTGAAAGCACTGGCCACAGTATGATAATGAAAACTGTAACGACTATACCCCACTTAATGATCTATGCCTTGGCACTCAAAAGCTTTTCCTTTTTAAACTCTTTGGCAAATGGATTTTTACTAGGGATGGCAATTGGGTACCAATTTAGCGGGTACTCACTTTACTCAAACCCGTTTAAAGATAAACGGGTAGTTGTTATTCGGGTTTGGGTAGGATATGGGTAGTGCATATGCTACCCGAGTCGGGTTCGGGTAGGGTTCAAGTAGCATAGGATAGATACCCACTACCCGAACCCGATTATATATATGTATATAAATATATATTTTTTATTTGTTTACTATACTTTTTTTTAATATATTATTCGGGTTTGCGGGTACCCGTTTTATCTTACCCGAAATTTTATCATTAGTAGGGTATTATAGGGTCGGGTACCCGAATATTAATCGGGTAACAATATATATATAGGTTGAAATTTAATATGATAGATATTTAAGTCGGGTATTTATAGGGTTCGGGTATTAAACAGGTAGTTAAATTTTTAATATGGTAGGGTATGGGTAGAGGTTCTAAAAAATAAACGGGTAGTTATTCAGGTACGAGTAGTAGAATAGTTATTCAGGTTAGGGTACGAATAGCACAAAAAATGTGGGTACCCTACCCGCTGTCATCCCTAATTTTTACTTAAAAAGTAGCTTAAAAGTGGGCTAAACAGCCCTCAAAATTCAGATTTTGTTGCTTATTAAACTATTATGGTAAGAAAGAGTGTTTTTGTGTTAATTTTCCTCTAAAAACACATATGCGTGTAATGAGAAGTTGGATTGCAGAAATATCTAATTAACTATTTTAAAGTTTAATTAATTATTTTTAGTTTAAAATTTGAACCGCATGAAACAAATTTGATTTTTTTTTTTTAGTTCAATTTTCGGTTTGAAAGTCCACCCCTAGTCTAACTATGAATTTGAGCCCCAATGCTATCTAAATAATGTTAGATAGATTCATGCTTGTATCGAGTACATCAAACAATTAAATGAGGCCTTAAGGTGTCGTTTAATCATTCTATATTTCTATGTTAATTTTTAGTAAAATCACTTAATTATAAGTTTAAAAAATTAAAATAAAATTAACTAACAATTATATAGTACCAACAACACACTAAATTGACAAAAAGAGCATAACGACTGTATGGTTTTTGTTTTAATTTTAAAATACAAATAAGTATGATATATGTGAGAAGGTGTTTGATGAAGTTTGCAATGCAGTTTACCTTTCCTATAAAATTTTCTTGTTTATTTGGATTCTGAGTTGGCTATCGAAATAATTGCCTGATGAGATGTTCCATGTATTATAGAGATGAAAGAAAAGCGAAAAGAATAATTAGAAAAGGAAAAGAGATACAAAAAAAAATTGGATGAATGCATGTCTTTTTAATTGATATATCGAAAATAATTAGACGATTCGCGTGATTAGGGCACGGCAGAGATTGAAGAGAGAACCTCCGGGGGAGAGCCAAATCGGAAACGCCACCGGAGGTCTCAACGGCATCCTTTTCGCTGCCGAATCCTCGACACTTACCGGGAGAAGGAAAGGTAGGGCGACGGCCGGCGACGAGGCGAAAAAGGGGATCCAACGGAGGAGAGCAGGGATCTCATCTGGGGCTCCGCCTTGACTGCAGGCCGCTTAATTCGCTCGGCGAAAAACGATTCCTGCGCCGGATCTTCTCCAAATCGACGGCTACATGCATGCTTCCGGCGCCTCCCCGCTCACTCCGCAGCATCTGCCGAGCAAGAGAACCGAGGCCGAGGGCCACCGCCTCTTACTTCTTCCCCTCCGGCTTGTGGGCAGCATTTCTCCCGATGAAGGCCGCCGAGCTCCTCCCCATCCAGCAAATACGAGGACAACTACGGCGCCGGCGGCGACCACACATCCAGGTGCATTTGGATCAAGCCCGTTCGGCCCATGTACTCCACTCGATGCCCTCTATTCAAGCCCGAGACAGGCACAGAGCCTCGGCTCAAGCCAAGGATCCGCGCAAAGCTTTGTCAAGGATCAAAGCATTGATCATCCAAATTAAAATGTGAGCAAAGTCTAAATAATCCTAAATGAATAAAGTACATAGATGATTCAAGTTTATGCTCTTTTTCAACAGTAACCTTGCGGTTAAACATGAAACCAGGAGCTCTCCTGAACAAAATCAGCGGAGGCATGACATTTCCTCTGCCACAGTCACCGACCGGCCCTCATTCTCCCTTGATTGATCCGTTCGGTTGCTTGTTACTTGTGCGCCACTGGCCAGATGGGAATGCCACGCTGAGGAAATGGATTAACGCCACAAGAATCACAAGAAAGAGGAGCATGGCGAGAGAGCAATCGGTCTCTTCCTTTTCCTCTTCCTCTTCTTCCACGAATAATATCCTAATGATATAAAGCATATCGCGGGCCTTGATGAGCAAGCACAAGAGTAGGATCAATAGGAAGGGAATGACTGGAGATGGACCAGCTCCTCCATTGTTCAAGGGCCACATAGGTCTGCAATTCTGTCTTACTCTGCTTCTATGAATTGATCAGAATGTAGCCGAGTCCAATTCTTACAGGTATTCTGCTAGTCCCGCTGTTTATTCTGGTCATATATCAAATAAGGTTAAGCAAATCATGTCATTCTATAAGATAACACGAGAATGACTTATTAGTAATCAGTATCCTTAAATTAAAGAGCAGCAGCATCGACTAAAATTGAAGAGAATAACTTTCTTTAGGCTTTTCTGATCAGTTGACACCTTCGGAAAATCAAATTAAAACATACATTGCGGTGATGAGAATACATAAATTACCTTTCGCTCTCACGCAAGCGCCTGCTGCGCTATTACTCGCATCATCTGGCAACAGAGAGACGAGGGTGAAGAGAGCAGCAAACTGAAACAAAATTACAGATGAAAGAAATTGCAGCCAAACAAATTCAAAGAAATAACAAAGAAATGATATACGAATTGGTATAAATAGTTAAAACTAAACAGAAGATCGCAAGAACTAAGTGCATGCACCTGGCTAAGACAAAATGTTGGCACTAATTTTTGGAAATTATGAAACGCCTTATCGCTGACCTACCAATTCTGACGTCTGCAGATGCAGTATTGAATCGAGGCTGCATGCAGGTGTCGCATTGAAGAGATGTATCCGACAAAATTTTCTAGAAAATGTTTACTCATATTTGTGTACATACATGTTAATTTTAGTAATAAACCGGGTGAGATGAAAAATGAAAACAATTATTTAAATTGTCAAAATAACAACTTCCCTTTTATTTCATATAAAAAATAATTAACTTAATGAATTCAACAAAGTGATATAATAAATAATATTAAAATTACTCTTTTTTCATCTGAGCCAAGTGATAAAAGTATCGTCGAGAGTATGTGTTCCAAGATGCACAGTGCATGAGAACTTTTCGAAGGAGTTGAGCATAACTCAAGAATATTGAGCAATCAAACACAAAAGCTTGCAAAATAATTAAAGATTATTAAATCAAATTCAAAAATGGGCGTAGGCGTCAATGGAGTACAGACTCAGTGAAGAAAACCACTAATTGGTCTGCTAATAACAAGGCCCGGAAATTTTAAATAGCAGCAAGAAGGCTTTTCGAAATCCATTCTCTTTATTCAATAACTACAGATAGTACAGGAATTTGATAAGAGGGCAACAAGAACGTAATTGTTCTTGCAAATATATAACGGGAAAGCAATTTTTTCAAGGACATCGTAGCTGATTCTTAAATAGACGATGATTACGGCACTTAAGAGATGCAAATTCTTCAAAAGAAACTCTTCAATAGTCTTCAAGAATGCCTACTCGCCAGCTATAAAAATTGGGAGTCCCCTGAGAAAGCAACGGCAACAATATGATCAGAATGATCAATATCAGAACAATGAAATAATTTTCATATGCCATCAGAACTATAAATCTCTAATGCATGTAATATGTATGAGTTGTTTGAATGTGGCAGGTGCAAAAATGGCAAGTCATTTATATACTCGGCTCTTCATTTTAAGTCTGTACTGTCGTATTGGAAAAACTAATGTGCCCAAAAGAAATGGTTTAGTTTGTTTGTTTTGATATCTCAATCCAGAAAATCCAAACTAAATCACATAATTCAAAATTTTCAAGAAAAAACATATGTTTGAGTTTATCATAAATGGTTTAGAGTATAGTTTAAATTTTAAGTATGTATACATGTTGTGGCTAAGATTAATACATATTAGCATACCGACCAAGCATACCACCATATGGTATCTCGGGCGTATAGATAGGCCTTGCCCACTGCGCACTACGTTTAAATATGAGGGTCTGTATACCAATTATGACTATACCAAGATTATTGCTCCAGGAAAAAGTGATATTTTAAACTTTGTTTAGTGAAAGAAAAACAGATGAGATCGTAATCTAACCAGCCTCCTCTTCTGGAGAAATAATCATTATCCAGAGAAATAGCAAGAGCAACAGCAACAGCTCTTTCAGAGAGAGTTAATGGACAAACAACTTCTAATTCTTGAATCTGCAAATAGCAAAGCATAGATCAAGTACACGCAACAACAAAATGTTATTCATATACACACTATTTTTCCTGTACTAACTGTTGAAGCAGCTCCAAAATTAGGAACCGAATCAGATTGTCCAAACCGAATCACATACTGACCAGCATCAGTGAAGAGCTGCAAAACAATAAAAATTGCAAATATCCTTGAATTAGTACTTGCCTCGGTTAGAAAGGAGAGGGAACTAAGATTTATAATTGTGCAGATTCCAATATTGTGGTTGTGTACAGGACCGTATAAATACAATATTCATTAATGATGTGTGATAAGTTCACAGCTGTGTGGATTCCAATTGGATTCCTATTCCAGACATCTCACAGGACAGGTCAATAAAGAGTCGTATGTTAAATGAAAAAGTCTTAACCCTCATCAAGAAATTATTAGAAATTTAAAGGGATACAAGAACTGTCCCTGTATTTGTAATTCTCCAGGCACCTCATGGAACAGGTTCACAAGAATCATATGCACGCAAACACCCCATATTTTGGAGTCTTGACCAAAGAGTTCCCCTAATTTTATTTTTATTTCCAAAGACTTTCCCCACCCAAGTTAAGGTTGTGTTTTCTTAGAAGAAATCCACAATGGAAAGAAGGAAAAAGTGATTTAACTCTTCTTTCCGCTTCCATTCTTTCCGCTAGACAAAGTAATAATTAAATCACTTTTTCCTTCTTTCCGTTGTGGATTCCTTCTAAAGAAAATACAGGCCAAAACTATCGTTCTCTTTTTTCACCCTCCTTATTCCTTTTTATCCTCTCTCCCCTAAAACTTAACCTATCAAACCTAAGGATTTTAGAAATAACCCAATTTAAAAATTCATAACTTATAGCAAGGTCCAAAAAGTAATTAACACATTTTATATTAATATGTAAAATTATATTAGTTAAAATTAAAAAAATGCCTCAAATCTTCCTTTCTCTCAAGGTAGGAAAAACTAAAAACCCATTACTTACATATTTTATGTTGAGATACAAAAATGAGTTAATTAGTTTTTGTCAACTAAATTAGTTATACAACAAAATAATTATGAAAATAATATATAAAAACATGTACAACTAAAATATTTATTTTATTTAGTTTAATTGGCATGAAAAGTAAACTACAACAATCTACAAATCTGATAAATAATTTTATTACATTAATATTACACAAAATTTTCAGCTAAATATGCATTCATATAATATATAAATATGGTACCAATCATATGAATGGGTTTTCCAAACTATCGTACTCAAGTATATTTTTTAAAGAAACTTCCTATAATATTATCATATTTCACATGATCATAAAGAATATTTCAGAATTATAAATACTTTAAAATAATAACAAAATATAATAATAATAATAATAATAATAATAATTCTTTAAATGGGTTTATATAAAAATTTTTAAATAATTACATTTAAAATATCCACTGCATAGTTGAATACTATATTCATTAAGATAGTTTTCTAAAACTACTTTAATTCATTTGCCAAATAAGCTTTTAAAGTAAAAAAAAAAATTGTAGTTGTCTAAAATACTAATAAAATTTTTTACTTGCACTCATGGGTGGTTTTTCAAACAAAAGCTTAACTTGCATGCCAAGTCAAATGAGAAAAGAAAAGTCTTCTTAAATTACATAAACATATAACATTTAAGATATGAAATCATACTTTTAATCCTAAAATCCTGTTTCTCACATACGAAATGGTTTCTTAAAAAACTATCTATTAAGTAATATGATAGTCAAATAGCATAGTAAATTAAGTATATAATCTAATAAAGATACTTCATAAGTGATATGAATTACAACGCTATTACTAAACAAGAACAAACCTTTTATTTTCTTATTTTACTCGGCATGCAAGTTAAGACAGTTTTTTAAAACCATCTGAACGAGCAGTATACTAATAATACATTATACTAAAGTGAAAATGTTGAAACTCTTTATTTAATATTTTTACAAATATTTCAAAAAAAATCAAATTCTTATTTCCAAAAATATTATAAGTAAGAAAAAAATACTATGTACACAATTAAGTAGTTCTTGGTAGATCACTCATTTGGACATTACAAATTTTCAATATTATATATAAAAAAAAAAGTTTGTTTAGTAAAATCAAATAGGTTTTAAAATTACTTATTACTTTTCATTATCATAGTTTACTTTTCACGCAAATTTAAAAAATTCAAAAATATCTCTAAAATAATTATTTTGGCAATAAGTGTTTTTATATTTTTCATTTTTCACAAACTGTTTTGTTGTGTGATTAATTTGCTTGATAATAACTAATCCATTTTTTTGGATTTCAATGCAAAATATGATATATTTGTTTTTTTAAAAAAAGTATCTAGCTTGAGATAGAAATAGGATTGGGGTATTTTTTTATTTTTAGATTCTATAATTTAAGAATTGTTTGTATAAAAGGAATTAACTATTTCTTGGACCTTAATATATATTATGTATTTAGAGGGGGTTTTCTAAAGAAATCTTTGTTTGATAGGTCAAGTTCGAGGAGAAAGAATAGAAAGGAAGGAAATGAGGGTGGGAGGAGAGAAGAAAAGGTTATTTTAGAACTAGGTGGGGGAAAATCTTTTGGAAAAAAATTGAAAATGACCTAATGAAAAACCAAAAGCGTATGCATAGCATGGGCTCCATAAATTATATTGATATTATATTTTGATGCACACGTTTTTATTTAATTGTGTATAAAAACTTGTATAAGTATTTCAAGAAAATGACCTAATGTATGAGTATTTAAAGAAAAGGACCTAATGCATAAGTATTTCAAGAAGAGATTGACAAGTAGCCTGAAGGAGGGTTATGGAAAGCTTTTACTCTTGACGGATGACTAAACTTGGAGAAAGAGAGTGGGGGAAAGCTTGGAGACCTTAAAAGATGGGAGGACAAAATAGAGAAGAAAGATGAGGGAGGATATTAGAGGAGGAGGTTAGATAAAGGCAAAAAGCATGTAATGTGTAAGCTTGAGGTCAGCAGCTTGGGGATGGGCAACTTAAAAACGAGAGTGACCGGGACAAGAGTTTCAAGAAAGAGAAGAGAGTGAAGAGCAAGAAATAAGCTCCGTCAGAAAAGATGAGAGGGTGGAGAGTTTGAGGAAAGACAGTGGGATGAGCCTAGGTAAAAGAACTTTCGCAGATAAAATATGAAGTTATCCATTTGGGAGAAGGTTAGGGGGAAATAAAGAATGCATGCATGTAGCAGTCGGATATTGTTGTCCATTAGCAACATAAACTTACCATTAAAAATAATAATAAATTTACGTAACTGAAACAATTCTGTAAGTTTAAGTGTTGAATTGAAATGAAAAAAAAAATGTGCACGCCAAAATAAAATGACACTTCAGTATTATGCACCAACAGTACATGTCAGTTTTAAATAACAAAGTAACAAACTAGACAGGAAGAAACTTTGTTCATACAAAAAGGAGTGGAGATTACCTCTAAACCAATACCCCTCCAATCACGATCAATCTCAGCCAACGCATTGTCATCTTCATCCTTCAGAGTAAATGTCCAGTTCCAGAAGCCAGGATTTTCAACCACAGCAAATTGTTTGTTCCTTCAATTCAAGATAATGACGATCATGAGTAAAAACAAAGAGAAATTTCCAGTAATGTCATTTCACATAAGTTAGAAATTTCAGTGATAAATCAATTATCTATCTAAACAAACGATTCTCAATTCTTTTGAGTACTTTGAAGTTTGAACAAGTGGAGCATGTAGGCTTTAGATGACTCAATAATAATCGCAAATATTAAACCTACAACCAACATGTCAACACCTACACAACACTTGACCTGATAATCCTCGCTAAAATATGACTACATCACACTACTGATTTACATATAAGCTAATTACATCACCACCTTTGACCAATCAACACCTATCTTTCACCACTGCAATCCTAGAATAACAGAAGGATAAGCTTTCGATTTTTGATGACATATATTACTTAACCACACTTCCTATATGCCACAGTTATTTCTACTGAATTAATGGGTTCATCATTTTTCTATAGATATTTTGATGCCCTATAAAATATGACAGAAAATCATATTGACAGTTTCTCTGCAGTTTTAATCATCAATCAAAACCATTTATAGTAACCTACGAAACAAGTATAATACCAGTACAGAACACTGCACCACTCTGTCATTCAACACCATAAATAAGAATAATGGAGAACTCAAGACGAACAGCATTTTGTTCCCAAGTAACTTGTTACTGTTGAACAGATAACTCAGTGCAGTCTGATATATTCCCTGTTTAAGTAACTTTATCGGCAACTCTTTTATCACATCAACCAATCTGATTAACCCTGTTGGTATAGATCATTCATTCAATGTACAATCCAAAGCTAGAATTAGGTTGTTACAACAAAAAAATCCCTACATTCCAACCGATGATTATTAGGTTGTCACAACAAAATCCTTAATATTCTCAACATACATAAACTATATCTCACCTAAGACCTACATCTCCAATGGCAGACCTGTGGTTGTGATGAAGTTAATTTGTGATCACAAGGGCATATTTATTCTCACATGAAATATTAACTACCACAAAAAAAAACAAGAGTGATCATGCAAAAACATTTGGGCTCATATAGTTTAGCTCACCAGAGAATTATATGAAAATATGTAACCTTTAAGGCAGCAACAAACAGTATACAAAAAAGAAGATATATCTGAAATTACCCCAAGTACAAATCATAAATTCTCCGCCAAAGATGCCAACGCCTATGGACTACACCCACTTCCTAAAACAGAGAAAAATATGTGAAAATCTTAAAAGTAGTACTTTATCCATGTGTGGAAGTGGAATAAAGACTATAGTTACATGGCACTGAATAAAATTTGCTTACCTTACCATCTACTTCTGCATATATTGTGCTGTTTATCCACCAAAATGGCCTGCGAACCTAAATCTAAAAGTAAATATAGTGCAGAAGTGCATTACAAAAAACTTATAGCTACATATTGTGTTTTCAGAAGACAGTAATGTCATACTCTAAATATTTCATTGCCCATGGCATCAAATATATATGCAATAAACGGCCGTCTTCCACGAAGTAGCTGCAAGGCAAATTAAAATGATATAACAATTTAGAATCATTAGGAAATAAAAGTGAAATGATTTAGTAAACATGTACGCGTACCACTTATAGTCTTATACCACATATATAAGTGGCTACCTCTAACGCCATTAATACAAGAAGATAATGACACATATAAAAAGAACAATTAATAACTTTGAAGTACATATCTCTCCCTCAAGTTGCATCATACTAGCTAGTTACAAAGTACATAAGAACAGATGAATGAAAGTAGTTTAGCAAGAATTTCTACAAATGATTTTCAAATTATGAAAATAGTACATATCACGGTTTAAGTTTTTGCGTGTATTGCATGGTATTGGACTACGGGTAATACATATTACATACTAGTTTGACCCTATAGTAGTATATCAAACATGGTTTGTACTGAATTCACATATATTTTATATGTGTGTATATATATAATATTAGTTCCATATGTTGGTACATACTGAGGTGTACTGATCCAAGAAAATTTCAGTATACTGAATACAAGCCAAGATTGAGATTGAAAACCTTGCTACATATCTAGTTAGGTAGCAGAAAATCTCTATGAAAATGACTGTCAATTTCAGTATGCTTTATGGCTCAAGAAAAATAAATTTATTGACAGTAGATTATTATCATAGGCTTAGAACAAGTAATAACATAAATTACACAACCACCTTATTTCAGAAGTGATATGTGTCATTGCCCTTCACTCACCATCACAACTTGGTTGTGTCACAAAACTTTGTTTTTTCACTTCTCCAAATGATTATGTTACCACCATGATAAATGCTTAAACTAAAAATAGTTGATCATTATCATAATTACCTACATAATTAGCATATACATAGAACCCAACTTTCACATGCCCATGCTTCTCTTATATATATATACTCTCAACACCAACTGAAAATGAAATAATGAATGTGATAACAATGAGATAAATAAGCTTACACTCTCAACATCAACTGAAAACGAAATAATGAATGTGATAACAATGAGATAAATAAGCTCACCCATGTAATGCCAACAAAGGATCAATTAGCTTTAAAGCATCATTTGCATATATTTAGTCATGATACATATCTAATTTCTTTTCCAGAAGACTCATAGTATAATTTTTCGAGTAAAGACCATAAGCTTGAAAAGCAACGTCCGTAACATGATGCGACTTTTCAATATTATTTTTCATAAAATATTTCTGAAGATACTTTTGTGGATAGCAAGTTAGCAGGTTCAATCTTATTGAATTTCTTACTGGTGCATATTTTTAATTCTATATACATGCTCTCTCTATCTTGTTTCAATTAGTGGAATTTCTCTTGTAATGAGGGTTTCAACTGGATACCAAAGCAAACTCTAGCACATATCAACGTTTGGGAATACCAAGTATCAGTTAGGCTGATGGAAGTTTTAAGGAATGTTCTCTACCAAGCATGCTTCTTTCGCTAGAACCTGCATATTTTATTGGATTTGATACGAATGTATTTACAAATACACATAATTCCCCTGACCATAAAGAACCAAAGGTCCCCTAATATTCAACTCTAAATGTTGGTATACTGGTATGTGTTGATTGACGGGATTTCTGTTAAAGTGCTGATGTAGCAGATAAGATAGTAGGAAGATTTCTCCTCTTCTTGAAGTAAAAAAAAGAGATGTGGAAAGGAAAATGAAGAATGGCTCTCTCACCTAGTTCTACAACAAGAAAATATATAAAATTTCAATGCGAATCTTCAACAGTAAATGCTTTCATACAGGGTTAAGAAATTGAGATAATCCAGGCAAACAAAATAGCAATCTTGCAATAACTGTGCATGAAAAAAAATAGATTTTGCCAATTCATAGAATGGCAAGATTTTAGCAACGTAGAGTCTGACTATGAAAGTCAGCACAACTAAAATTAGACTACTTATGGTACAAAAGTATCAATCATAGTTTAAGATTTCGGTCTGAAATTTGTAATTTGTACTAGTCCGAGATCGAACCGGTTTCACTATAGCATAGTATCGATACGAGCAGTTTCACTATAACATAGTGACAGAGTTACTGTAGCAGATTAGTCCGAGAGTAGACTGGTACCCTGGTTCAAACCGAAATCTCAAATTATGTTATCAACTAAGTGAAAATGGTGGATCAAAGATGGCTTACCTGTCTAGTTAGAACATTACTTTTCTCCCGAATGAAACCCACAGGCTGAGTAAACAAAGGAAGTGCATGATTAAAAAAATCTAGCTAAAGGAAAAAAAAATGACTAGCTATATTTTTCTTGGAGTAAAAAAGAACTATAAATACTTACAGAGTGAGGATAAAATGGATCTATTATGACATAACGGTTCTCCTGCAATACAACCAGATAAGAAGAAAGTTGAGCGAGTATGTGATTGCAATTTAATGAGAGAAACAAAATCTATTGCAAGCGTCCTTCAGGCGAAGCAAGACAACATTTTGATGCTTTCCAGAGAAAAGAAACTAGAACCTTAGTTTATAGCAGCATTGCCGTGTGTATCAATGTAGTAAGTACTAAGTAGTAACAGTCATGTGAAAATAAAATGTCCCCGGAAATATCAATGTCTTTAGAAGTAAAATTCTGATGAAGGATATTCTCTTAGGCAGCTTCAACATGCTATAGTATATTATCATCAATATTATATCATTAACTATGTCTTTCCTATTAAAATCCAGATTTACAAGGAAAAACATTTTTTACAACTTGGTAACTTGAAGTGACATTGGATAGGAGAAAAGATATTAGTGAAGAAACATATGATCAGGCAATTTATCTCAAAGTAGAAAAACCTATGAGATAAATAAACAAAGCTGGTCAAAAGGATTGCTTGGTTGAACATGTTATTCTGGAAGAACTAAACATCTTTCATCTTTCAATTGAAAAAGCATTTTCTCAGAAGCAGGAAGAGCGTGAATGTGCTCCAGAAATAGAAGATGGATGATTTGATGACTCTTTAATCCTATAAATAGAGTTTCTTTTTCTCGTTTAGTTTGTCTGTTTCCATCTTAAAGGGAAAAAAATCTCTCCCTGTATTATGACCCCTTCCTCCTCCAAAGAGCCAATGAGGTGATTCCGCCACTGGGCATCATGTGTGAAGTTAATTTAAAGTGAGAACAGGAACCCACTACGCAACCAAAGTGTGTCCAGCTATTCTCTCCTCCTCACTCTATCTTTTCTCTTCCAACATTACTAAATCTGGTAAAGAAAAAAAAACTGTGCATAACGTTCTCCATAATTTTTCTCTACATATTGACCAAATTCACCCAAAAAAATTTTCCGGGATGTATGCATAATTCATTTTACAAAATTTACATTTTGGTTTGAGTATTGATATGTAACTAGTAGAAAATATGCAATATCCAATGCAAGCTTCTTAATATTAGGCATATTGTTTGCTAGCTAATTTAGTCATAAAATGTAATTTAATACAAATTCAAAACTATTGAGACATTGTTATGTTTTGGTTCTCCGGCGACTTCAACTTCTTAACTACTCTCCTACAATTTATTATTTTAACTCATAATTGTCCACCGCTTTTCCCAATCTCCTAGTTGGATGGGGAAAGTAAATTGTATTCGTTATCATTACCATGAGGTAGGGAAAACATATGAGGTGATTAGCCCAATGACACTAACTCTATGTCTCTAACACCCCTCAAGTTGAGCATAGATATAATTCATATCCAACTTAGTACATAAAGTTGCAAATCTAGGACAAGCAATAGCCTTGTGAAGATGTAGGCAAGTTCAAGGATCAGAATATCGTTCCGCGCACTCCGCTTCACCCTCCTCCCGCTCCTACTTGCTTCGAACGAGGCGGAAGCTTTGATGGCGGCAACAGAACCTTTGATCGAAGCTTCCGGCGGCAACGGAGATCGAAGCTTCCGTTGCCGCCCCCAGAGCTCCCTCCGCCATCCGCTGCTGCCGTCCGCCGCTGCCGCTGCCGTCCGTCGCCGTTCTGCCCGAAGCCGTTCTCCGAGGGTTGTTCCGGGTCCAACCGTCCGTCGGACCGGTACCGTACCGCAAAAACCGAGCGGTATGGTACGGTATTAAAAACCTTGGGCAAGTTGATTTTTTTAAATTGCAAAAGGAGTGCAAATCTTCTTAGTCATCATAAAATTTCTAACAAAATGACAAATCAAGTATTACACTTCAAGTTTTTTATCTTTTCATGGAAAATTGAATTTTAGATAAATAGATTAACAGTTGGTTACCAGATGATCATTGACTTATCTAGGATATTTTTTTCATTTCAGTCTGAAATATTTTAAAATATCAAAAAATTTCATAATCATTCTTAAAAAGATAAAGCCAAGTCATATGAGATTAATCATCAATAAAGATCGCAAAGCAACAAAAATGGAAGATGTAGGCACATGAATCAGTACACAGACATCAGGAAGGGGCAAGTGAAATGGAGTACAGGAGTAGTACTTCTAAGCAGTGGCTGTAGGGCATTAAAAAAAAAAAATAGATCAACCAGACTCATGCTCCTCACCAATTATCACGTTTTCCAACATAAAGGAGATAATTGTGAATGAAAGAATATCAATGAACATTGTAAAGATCAAATTAAAGAATTCATAGGTAATCAATTAATAGGCAAGTTAACACACAAACAATATGTTTTCTAGTGATGGCAAAAGATGTATATATGACACTAGAATCATATACAAGGCCAAACAAATCACAAGCAATAATCACAAATGGTTAGTATTTAGAGACAAGTTAGAAAATAGGCTTTGATTACATGTCATATCAAAAGACATGACATAATCAGGTACCAAGAACCTAAAAATGTCAATGGAGTTAACAAGTAACTGGAGTTGAGGCAACAAGGGAGGAAGAACCAATAGAAGTAGATGATCGAAGTCATGCATATAAGTCTAGAAATAGTGATGGTTGAAGTAATCCTAAGAGATGGTTTTGTGAGTTCTACAATAACAATCTAGGCAATTGAGTTCTACCAAACTCGCCCTATCACAATAGTATCGGTACAAGTCAATATTGGGTGTGTATATATATAAATATATCCATAATATTAGTGGTACTAGTTGGTACCTTATATTGATATGGACTAATACATATTGGTATATATAGGTCTAACAATAGATCAGTACACCAACACTTATATTTCAAACCTTAGTAGCTAGTAACTACAAGAGCATCGGCATCTCTAATAGGAGTAGCCAAAGTGAAAAAATAAAGAAGGCATTCTCTAGGTCTTAAACAATAGAAATTCACAAGTGTTGGTGTAAACAATGTTATAACTATCATCTATCCCAAATAGGAGGCATATGGAAATAAGAAATTCTTTACATTGCTTGATAAGATCTATAATGTATTGATAGGAAGAAGATAAACACAAAGTTTAAGCCATTTGGCTTGATGCACCTAATGATACTCAAGAAAAAGTAACTTACTTCATATTGAATAACTCTTCATAAAGGGCATAAGCTCTAATAAGATTATTGTTGAGAGAGAATGTCTTACAACATGATAGAACTCTAGATCAAGGTTAAAAATCTTGGTTCATGCTGATTTATCAATCCTATCTTGGATTGATATGTACCGGATGTATTGACACAATCTTGTACCGGTACCCAATGTACCAATACTATCTTATACTAGTACCGGTTGTACCAACACTATATGTACTAGTATTGGATGTATCAATATTACATGTGCCGGTGCCAGATATATCAACACTATATATTGTGGTACTGAACTAATCTTGAACTAGTATGAGTGGGTAATAACTGGTTTTATAAACTTTGCAGACTTAAAATTTGATGTATTTGGTGCAAAACTAAAATGTTGGAGTTTTCTCTTGTCATTCTTACCTAAAAAAAGATCAAATTGCTCTTGCCAAAGGATATAATTGGTAATCTTGAACTAGGATAGTGACACCTTGTTAATTTATAAGGGTGGAATTCAATTTCCGAAAGGTAAGTTACATGAATGAAAGATGTAACCTAAAAAAGTATTCTTGTAATTCCCGCACAATTAACCCCCAAGCATACAAAAGATAGGCATTTGCCTTTGAATGATACATAATACGATTTGTTTATTAAATATACATGCATGTTTATGTTTGAGAGAATTAACAATTAATAAAGAGAAATTGTCAAATACCTGTTCGAAAGCAAACATAATATTTGCCCACTCTATATCTCTAGTAATAACCAAATTGGCTCTAGAAAGAAGAGGCGCAAGTTTGACCTAGAAAAGTGAAAAAGCAAAAGAAAAAAGAATTATCAAGAGTCAAGTATACATCTTAAAAATACCACACATGGCATGTAAGCTAATATAGTCAAAAAGCGTTATCAGGCTATTATGTAAAGAATGCCTTGATAAGTTATTCTCAAATCTCAACATGCCAAACAGAAGTTGCTTTCGGTCCATAAATGAAACACATATCTAGGCAAATGGCAGTAAGAATTAACATGAACAAACAAATAACTCTTTGAGAAGAAACGAAGCAAATGCAGCGGGGGCACCACCCTAAGTCAACATTGGCAATAATCAAACAAAGTCAAAAGATTACAACCCCGAGCAGTGCCACAATTATGAGATAAAACTTCCAAACAAAGTAGCTAATTTACTTGTGAAGCAACTTTGAGTTTGTCAGTTACCTTCAAAAATCACTGGCCAGAGAGTATGTCTTATTTATTTCTTAAAAAAACCTGCTGAAGATCTTAAATCAGATCATGTTTGCTGCCATTCAACTTTGTAGCGCTCCAGTATCTTTCATATGGATCAGAAAATTTGTTTAGTGGCAACTAATTTTTTGTCTAATTTTAATACTCATTCAATTGAAGAAATCTAAATAACAATAACATGTGATACGTCTATCTTAATGATGTGAGACCAGCAAGAGCATATGGCATTCTTAGATCGCTAGAAAAATGACACTTAATTCATGAAATTACAAAGCAGTTAATAAAATGTTATTTAAAGCTATCTAAGATGAATACTACCATCATTAGAAAGACCCGTGTGAGAGGAAAAGGATTACTTGTATCCTATGCGATCAAGCTAGTTCACAGAACATTATACATCAAAGCAAACGAAAAAAAACAAGAATTGAGTACAGCCAAAATGAGAGGTGAAGCAATTAGTTAGTAACTAGATTGAAGAACAAAGCAAGCGAATTGGAAAAACAGCTAACTCAACTACTCACCTCCTCTGGGGAACTTGGGGATAAAAGATCGCCATCATATTGACTAATAGGCGGCTCCCTCATAGTTTTATTAATAACTACATCCGGTTCAATCGCATCTGGTTTTCTTAAGACTGACTTCAGAAACGGGAGCTGAGAAGTGAGAGTATCAAACAAAGTGCCCCCATCTTCAACACGTGGAGCAGGCTGTCTCTTTCTTCTTACTCTCCTCAGGCCTTCATGCTTTTGCTTTTCTTCGACCCAAAACCGAGCAAACCAGTCCCTGCTCAAAGGTTGCTCCTTCCCAGCTGAGCTTGAAAATCTACGATAAGGAGTTAGGCAGCCGTGTAGGTGTGGCCCTATTTGTGGGCTTCCCATATCACATTTTGGTCCAGATGAACTTTCCAGCATAGTTGTGCTCCCTGAGCCAAAAGGGCCAAAATGCTGCAAGAGTCCGGAAAGCGCATAGAGTGTTCGAGGGTAAATATTGCTCCCCCCATATTTTATCATATTTTGAATAGTCCAGTTTGCCGATGAACCGGAAGCAGGGAATCCATCCGTAAAGTTGACGGGAGAAGCAAGTCGTTTCATCGAATACCTCATCTGCGCCAGCAGACCTCCCGGCCCGGGCCACGATTCTTCTCAGCGCGAGGAGAGTGCTCCAAGAGACTTCAAACGGAGCGATGATTCTACTGACTCGTCTACTTCTTCCCGTGGATCAAAACGCCCTCGATTCTTCCGGCAATTGACGGACCAAATTGCTGCGATTTGCTCGCCTGTTTAATCCTTTCTTCTGCCCTTTTTTTTCCGAAAAATTTTTAGGCAAAGATACCCTGTCCGATCGCAGCCAGGTATGGACATATATCTATTATATTATATTATAAGCGTTTATATAATATTGATATAATTCATTAGTATTATACGATATAAATATTATATAAAAATATATACTACTTTTAGTTAAATATATTATATCATAATATAAATATTATATTTATTTATTTATTTATATAATATAATATATTTGTATTATAATATAATACGTCAAACTAAAAATATCATATAACACATATGTATTTTCATATAATGCTTATATTATATAATACTACTAACGTATTATCGTATAACACTTATATCATATAACCCTTAGATTATATTATAACAATACACTTAAAAATAAGTGCTGGGTAGATGCAAATACCCTGCCGCAATTGTTGCAACAAAATACCCTTCTCCAAAAATTTTTTCTCTATTTTTTGCCCTTAAAAAGAGGCGCCTTTCGTACTGGACCTTTTTGCATAGTTTAGCATGTAGCATGGCATTGGTTTGCGTGGTCGATTAGGACATAAAGAAATCACATCCAACGATTAGAAAATGGCGAACAACACAGTACATAGATTTGGTTTCTTTCTAGTGTTTCCTATGGGAGAAAAAAAATTATGTTGTATGTGATCATCCCTCTTGGCATGGAGGAGAAAATGGATAACTCGAGAGGAAAGCACGAGGGTAGCAACGGAGCAAGGGCACGAGCAGTAGTCACATGGAGGCAATGGATTAGGGGCACACGGCAGCGCAAGCTCGACGAGGTAGTGGGAGGCAAAAGGTTAGCGTGAGTTTGACGAGGCAGCGGGAGGCAAAAGGTCGATGCAAGCTCAGCTGGAGGTGGGAGGTCGGTGCAAGCTCGGCGAGGCAGCGGGAGGCGGCACGAGTTTGATGAGGCAGCGGAAGGCAAAAGGTTGACGCAAGCTCAGCTGGAGGTGGGAGGTCGGCGTGAGCTCGGCGAGGCGATGGGAGACGAGCTCGGAAGGCGGAAGACAAGCTTGGTAGGAAGGCGGGAGGTGAGCTTAGCAAGGAAGGCAGGGGACGGAGGCGGAGGCAGACGCAGAGAGACGAGGTTGAGGAGGGAAAGCAGGAGTTGGAGGTAGAAGGACGACGTTGTGAGTGCGACAGGCAGATGTCTAACATTTCCTTCCTTTTCCTTCAATCTACTCTTGAAAGAAACAGGGTGTTGACTTTTTTTTTCCTACCCTACCTCAAGAATGTATAGCATTTCACGTCGAAATGGAAGAGCGTAGAAATTTATTCAGTACCCACTCCATCTAGACCAAATTAAGTAAGAGTGTGATTTGAGTCAGATTCAATTAGGATTTTGGTAACAACCTTGGAATAATTTATAATCCAACCTACTTATATATACATATATATATATTTATATTTTTTAAATTTTAACAAATAAAAATTATATTATAATTAATTAATTTTTGCAATCTATTTTTACTTTAATAAAATAATTAGATCAAGTGGAAGAGGATATAAAATTAATTGCAATTAATTGGTTGTCACTTCATCACTCACTAGTTCTTAAAATTGATTTGGGCATTTATAGGGTTCAATTTAGATAAGACAAATTTAATAAGTACTATATAAGCGGCGTAAATGTGATAAATGAGCATAATATATTGTTTGTGAAAATGTAAACATTTTAAAAATATTATAAGGTAATATATACAAATGTATACACATTGAGTTGAAGAAGCATTTCTAATTTTGTCTGAGTATAATCAAGTGTATTCACATTCAATTAGGAATGACAATGGCTGTTTATATACTGTTGTCTCTACCTTTTCGACCAACTTATACAACTGGTTGAGATGGTACCATTTACTCCATACAAGCCTCAAAAAGAGTAGCCGATGTAAAATAGAAGGAAAGCAAATTCTGAGAGGCATAGGATGGAGCATAGGGAGCAAAGTCGAATGATTGCAACAGCACAAGAGAGATCTAATTACAACAACAGGGGGCGGCAAGTTACCCAAATAACTATGGGTGCCTTAGTAGTTAGCTTATGCGAGTATGCCAGCTAAAAATATCAAACATAGTATTTATGGCTTATTTGGTCGCACTGTTAATAACTTTATAATTGTACTAAATTGTGCTGTACTGTATTATGCTGCACTGTTAAAATTTATAAGATATTTGGTTAATAACTTTTTAACTGCTGTAAAGAATTAAAATAATAAATAAATATATTATTTTAAATTATTTAAAATAATATAATATTTTATTTTTTTTAATGTGAAAAATTTAAACTATTTAAAATAATAATACCTAAAATTTTAAATAAAATTATGTAAATTACTTTTTTAGAGAAGTAGAAGCTGTAAAAGCATCAAATTGTAGTTTTCATAACTTCTGCTTTTTATTGTTTTTTTCTGCTTCTACTTTTCATTACCAAACACTTTTTCTAACTGCTTTCTGCTTAAAAACTGATTAAAATCAGCTCAAAGCAGGGCCTAACAGGCCCTTAGTAACATAGCTTCTCTATTTAAACTTGAGAAGATGTCGTATTCTGAGTCCTCTTCCCCCCTCTACTTATGTAAGCTCCACCTCCCTCCTCCTGCACGGCAAGCTTCCCTTTCCCGTCCGGTGACCCTCTAGCACGACGAGTTCTCCCTTCGCCGCCTGGCGACCCTCCCCTCTCCTTTTAACAACCTACTTTAGTCTGCCTTGTCATTAAAATTGATTTTAACATGTTAATGTTGGTTTGACTAGCAAATGTTGTAATATTTTATCAAATATTCTAAAATTTTTTCAATTAACTTTAGTTAAAATTAACTCTAGGAACCCAAACTCGTTCTATGTCAATGAGAAAGATATTGCAACGAGACATGGGAATGAAAAATAAAAAGATAGAGGCAATGAAGTGATAGAGGGAGAGATGAAATACCAGATCATATACAAATAGGTCATATGAAAATAAGGTATTTGACTAAGGACGTGTTTAATTATTATTCACAAAGTCCATTGTACTTAATCACGCATATACGTTAATACAACAAAATAATGGTGTTAGATTCTTGTAAAGTTCATTAGGCATGGCGACCTTGGGAAGAGAGAGCATTCGAGACCTAATTTTCTTCCATCTTTCAAGAGCCCCTTTTTGTTTTAAAGAGCAACCCTTTGGCATAGCTTCAAGTTAGTTCGATGTCCTCCCATAAGTGTGTGAATGATTTGCTTCAGTGCCAATCATTCTGTACCAATTCAAGCATCCCTGACTGCTCTTTACCGATAACTGTAGGGTTACAAACTGATAGGTACGAATGATTTACATTCTTGGTTATAGAGCAAAGAAAATAACAATTGTAATGAAGGTATTCTTGAAACTGCAGTAAGTAATTTGCCTAAACTAGAGAAACAAATGCAATCTTATTGATGATAGCTCAGAGGATCGGTATCAATCTTATTCCATGTAGTAGAGGATTGAATCAATATATACCATCCATGCGGAGTGATACGAAATGATTCCTTGCACCATGCTTCAGGCCGGTAAGAACATTCTTGTACTACTCCAAGAAATACTATTTTTTTTTTTGGAGAAAAAATATCATCAGCCACAAAGCACCAAATCTATCCAGACTGTTCGAGGATATACTTTACAACCAAGTTAAAATATATAAAGTACTAACAAGCCCAAAATAAGAAACAGAAACTTTTATCTTTCCCCTTCAAAATAACAATAATCAGGTGTTTGACGAGATTAGTAATCAAAAGCCAAAGCTACAAGTGAGAAGCTTGTAGCAACACAGCAAGTGGGGCATGAAACCAGAGTTCAGCAATGGCCAAAGAGAATAACATTCAGAACTATACACAAGCAAAAGCCCTGCATTTGCTTTCAGTAAAGGTCTAAAAAGCTGGCTACAAGATCAAACAAGCGAAGAGAACATAGGATCATACAGGCTTCTCTCCTGGGAGATATGATGGGGAACCACCATCCACCTGGCTCTTCTTCCTATGGAATATACTGCTAAGGTTCGAAAGAAGTGTCTTCTTTGAAGCAGTTGACCTCATAACCTTGCGATTCTCTTCAATTTTCTCTGCCGTCTTCACAGCCATCGGTTTTGGTGGCAATGCTTCTGCTGACATCTGCGTCTCAGCAAGTATCCTTGAGGCAGTCTCAGCAGCTTTCTTTTGTTCCTTCTCTCGCCACCTCCTCAACTCTCCTTCAACAGCTTTCTTTGCAGCTTCAGCCATTTCTGCCCTCTTTAACGCCTCTTCTGTTGCTGTCTCCATGTCCTCCATTTCCTTCCTGGCAGCCTCAAGTTTCTTGATTGCCGCATTCTCGCTTGCTCTCACAGCTTCTACCTGAGCTATTGCAGCAGCAACCTTCATCTCTGTCAATTTCTCTGACTCCTCCACTTTTCGATTCAAAGATTCATACTCTTCTTTCGAGATTGTTATGTTAGCCCCTGACTCAGAAGTTGACGCCCGAGCAACATTTGTTTTCTCCGATAGATCCTTGATAAGATCAAGTGCTCTCGACTCTGCTGCCTTTGCCTCTTCTGCATCCTTCAGGGCAACTTGCAGCTTCTTTTCTGCTTCATCTAAGGAGATTCGGGCTGCCTCTGCTTCACGGTGTAGTTCTTCAGCACTTTTCTTCATCTCTTCTGCTTCCCGCAATGCATTCTGAGATTCAGATGACAGCTGCTGAAGGGTTGACATTAGATCATCAGAAGCAGAAGATGCTTTTGATTCTGCAACCATGGCAGCCTCAAGCTCAGCTTTGCATTTCTGAAGTTTGAGGTGAAGGTTACTAACAACAGACTCAGTTTCTGCATCTTTCTCTTTCAGATCCGCGTGTTCTTTCTGAAGAGATTCCAACTCATGCTTCAGCGACTCCACCAAACTCCTGAGTGAGTTTTCTTCGTTAGCCAGTTTCTGAAGCATCTCTTTAGCACCATCAAGCTCAGAAGTCACTGCTGTAACTAACTCCAGTTCTGAAGCACGGGCATCTTCCATTTCCTTTTTCACAGCCTCAATCTCAGCAGTTGTCTCTGTCAGCTTAACTTCAAGGTTCTTATGAACTTCAGGATCAAACTCTTTCTTCAAAGATGCCAATATCTTTTTAGTTTCTTCTAGAGCTTGTTTGTAGGACTGTCTGCTTGCATCTTTCTCGGTCCGAATCTTTAGCTCTTCCTCTCGGGCTTGATCAGTAGCAAGCTTCACATGCATAAGTGATTCCTGAGTAGCTGAGATCTCATTGGTAAGCTCTGCGACCTTGTCAGTGTTGACATCGAATAGCTGTTTAGCTTCAGTTTCTTGTTGAATAGCAGTTAGTTTTGCCTCCATTGATGTCTCGAATTCCTTCTTGATCCTTCTAAGTTCTTTTTTTGCTGCATCAAGCTCTGTGATGGCAGCTGCATACTGCTCTCTTACATTGTCAAATTCCTGGTCCCAGCCACCATCCCTACCAGTATTCTCATCGGTACTCACATCTTGAAGTTTCTTGGTTTTACTTTCAGCAGCTTCAGTAGCTTTTAGAGCCAATTCCTTTGATTCATTTATAGCATTTAATTTGTTGGTCAATTCCTCCACAGTTCGCTTAGCTCTCTCCAACTCAGCAAGTGCTTGGATCCTAGTTGTTTCAGCATTTTCAAGCTGTTCCTTAAACTTGTTAAGCTCCTTTTTAGCCAACTGAAGCTGCGTCTCCTTAGCCAAAGCCCTCTACACAACAGAGAATGATGTAACACAATGTAGGCAACAAAATTATTTGATCAATTAGAAGAATACATTCAATTGCTAACCAATACGAAAGACATGTCGAGTAGCAAAAGAAGTAAACCAAGCTTAAACTGAGAACTATAGACCAAAAAGAGCATTTTAACTTAAAAAATCAAAATATGAAGCAACAGAAAATGAGGTTAGTGTGCCTTATATCATGCATAGATCATACTTCTTCTAAAAAGCTAGATAAGAATGATGTATTAATTTCTTGACCAATCTTGAACAATATTTTGAATGAAGCAAAGCGTAATATGCCTTTTGCCCCTAGCATTTTTTTCATAATAAGCCAAAAGTAATGTAATAATAGTTTGGCAGGTTTAATATATGATAAGAACATTAATAATTGGTAGCAATGAAAAACCAATAGATTTGTAGACTTCCTACATGTTTTTTGGACAGGATTTCATACAATTTTTTTCTAAAAAAAAAAGAACAGAATTTGGTTTAGCAAAGAATACAACATTATCCAGTCAAAGGGGCCACAACATTATATGGTGAATATTGATGTGATTTGGTGCCTTGATATAATCAATAATTTCTTAAAGTGATAACTATTAATGCAAATAAAAAAATAATGACGAGTCTAAAATAACCTATAGATGTTTGAATTTATGTTCTCCACCTTGTATGTCCAAAATTGCGATGTATAGTTTAAAGAAACAACAGCAATTGTGTTTTGGATAGAGTTTGTCATTCTACGTTTGAACATAATACAGAATATACCTCAATGGGTGGAGGCTTTGGCTTTCTCGCAATTGATCTGTCAGATGTAGATGCAACCTCGCCAAAGAGGCTAACAGCTGCTTTGACTGATTCAAAAGGTGCTCTTGTGTCTATCTCTGCTTTGTGTGAATCTGTAGCATTTTGTTGGACTTTTGTCCCCATGTCAGTTATCCTAATTAGTGCAAGCCTACATAAGGAACAAAAGAGAATTTACTTTGACGGTGTAGGAGAATAAAAGTCCGGTAAATTTCACTTCCAAAGTGATATAAGAAATTCTAGAAATCTCAATTCGTTGGTCTATGTACATATATCCCAGAAAATTCTTCCGAAAGGCAACTTAAGCAAATGATGCACACGACCAGCTCAACATAGCACAAAAATGAGTTTAGAAGCTTAGGACTATAAGAAACTTTCAATTTGATAGGGTATATAGGCTGCGTTTGGCGTTGTAGGCGGGGCGCCCGGTCGCGTGGGGCGTAGGTCAACACAGTTGTTTTCGTTCGGCGCTGAGAGTGCTTAGCAGCTGCTTATCGGTGTTGACCAAGTCTGACCGGGCGTTTTTCGTCCGGCTCAGCCTACAGTTCTCCCCTGTGGGTCTCGTGGGTGCGGAGGAGGGTTTCTTTCGATTGTCTCTCGCCGATCTCCGAAGCTCCACGCTCTGTTGTCGTTCGTCGCTAGCCGATCACCCATGAACCCTCGTCGTTCATCAGGTGCCTTTTCTTCCCTTTTCTCCATTTGCAAGGCATTTCTCAAATCTTCTGCAAGTCGCTGCTCTTCTCCTCATTTGCTTCCGTTTCTCTCATGTGGATCTACCTACGTGGTCTCCTTCTCCAAGCGTGGGCTCCTTGTATTCTTCTCTTTGTTCTAGAAGTACTTTAGGTTAGTGATTTTGTTCCTGATGTTTTGCCCTAATTTTATTCGGTGTGGTGGCCTTCTGGCGCTCAATCAAGCAGCTCCTCCTACTCCTGCTATTAAGGCAGAACAGAAGATAACAAGTTCACATCAAGCAAGTAAGGCCCTTTTGTGTCTTTTTGAAGCATTAACTGTAAAATCTTTGTTGATGGAGACTTGTTTGCTGTAAGACAGAATGCTTTCCGTTTACACAAACTGAATTTTTCCCTCTTTTGCGATAGATATGGAAACAAGACTCATCTGTTAGCATTCAGATCCATGACTTCATTAAGTCAAAAAAAGAAAAAGGATGATGTTGGTTTTTTGATGATGGATTTTAATAATATTTCATTATCAAAATCAACTGGTATGACTTCTGAATTCACTGGTACAAAGTGGATATGAGATATATTACATGGCCATCCAGAAAGATGTAAAAGGATGATGAGAATGGAGGCAAGAGATTTTTTACAATTGTGTTATAACTTAGAACATCATTATGACCTGAAGCCATCTAGAAATATGAGAGTTGTTGAAAAAACTAGTATTCTTGTATTTACGTTAGCCCAAGGTGCATCAAATCGGCGGGTACAGGAACGTTTTCAACATTCAGAAGAAACAATTAGTAGAATCTTTCATGAGGTTTTATGTGCAGTCTGTAAATTGGCTAAAGATTTAATTAAACCGACTGATCCAGAGTTCAAAGATATCTCACCACAAATTTTAAACGACATACGCTACATGCCTCATTTCAAGGGAAATGATTAAGTTTACTATTCTTTTGTATATAATTATATGCATACCATCTAATTGTTTAATTTTTTTTAGGATTGTATTGGGGCTCTTGATGGGACTCATATTGATATCGTAGTTCCTATTGCAGAGCAAGTTCGCTATATTGGACGAAAAGGTTGGCCAACGCAAAATATATTGGCTGTATGTAGTTTTGATATGAAGTTTACATATGTTTTAGCTGGTTTTGAGGGTACGGCTCATGATAGTCGTGTTTTGACAAAAGCAATTACTACACTTGCATATGAATTTCCTAGACCTCCACCAGGTACGAATTTGATTGTGATTTTGAAATGATTACCTCATGAAACTATAATATATTTTACATTAGAATTTTTTATTACCACAGGAAAATATTATTTAGTTGACGCTGGATATTCACAACTGAGAGGATACCTTGGGCCATATAGAGGAGTAAGATATCATCTTACTGATTTTCAACGTGGTCATCTACCACAAGGATACAAGGAATTATTTAATAAAGCGCATGCCTCTTTGAGGAGTTGTATTGAACGAACGTTTGGTGCATGGAAGAAAAGGTGGGACATACTACAAGATATGTCATTTTATAATTATAGAACTCAGGATTGTGGTTGCAACAATGGCATTGCACAACTATATTAGGGGAATAACATGTAATGATGAACTATTTCAAGAAGCTGATGTTGATCCTGATTTGGTGGTAGAGGAAAATTTGTCTGATGATGAAGAATCACATCAATCACATCAACACAATGAAATCGATAATATTCGTGATCAAATTGCATTAAGTTTGATGGAATCTAGAAATTAGTTACTGTATTTATATATAAGAGACCTGGTATGGAACAGTGGATTTTTAAAAATTTGGAATTGTATATTTCTATAAAAGACATGATTGTTAAATTTTGTAATCTAAAAATTTATAGTATTCTGTTTACTCAATCACTATTTTTAATTTTTTATAACATTTTATTTAATTATATTTTATATTATTTTTTTTAACAGCAATCTATAGGACCTGCACAGCAACAGTACTGCTTTTACAACCTACAACTGTAGAACCTGCACTGCAATCCCCCAAACTGGGCCATAGAGTGGTTGAATAGGACCAACAGACTGCATGATACAGGACACTGGAGATAGAGAAAAGAAGGGAGGAGAATAGAGGAAAGAGGAAGAATAGAACTGAGAGATTGTAGAAGAGAGATGTTAGAGAGATAGAAATACCAAGGAGAATAACAATAAGTAATTCAATAATGAAGCTCTATTACAACAAACATAAGTCAAATGTAGGTTTATAGACACATCCTAACTAAATGCTAACAAGTATACTACTAACTAATGGTCATACCCACTAACTCACAAACACAAGACTAACATACCCACAACAAATAATATCTGTACTATTAATAATATAACAATTGACACCACATAATCACTTCATTGAGCATGCCAAACTTGCAGACTTTGCTAAAATTTTAACCAACTAGTTTAAATAGTTAGAGAAAACAAGATAGGTATAATTGATGATGTGATGGCAAAATAATTTCTTTGAAGCAGTGAGAAATTTACAAGGTAGAAAATCACCAAATTTTCAATATGCAGCCACACAAATGTTTCTCCCGTAGTCCCACCAGATTTTGATCAGACCTAAGAGCGCTAGAATGAACATATGCGAGAAATCTCACTTTCAAACCTTTTTTGTTAATTTACATTCAACCTTAACTACTAGAGATAAATAATGAAATTGAACTTGATTCAGTTATTAATATAAAACACGTAACACGTACAGTATAATGTTTAATTCTTGAAAACTTTAAAGTTGCAACTTTGGATAATAAATATTTGCTTATGAGCACACAAACTTAAAATCGCATATAAAAACATAATTCATGGGCACAAGGGAACTAAAAAACACACACAGACACATAAATGAGGTAATATGTACTGTTTCAATTCAATCTGCAAAAAATCCGACAGTTAAATAGTTATTTGTTTAATAGATTGATCTCAATACCCAAAAACAATCAAAAAATTTTACACTTCTGTCAAATAACAATATTACTATTATGAACTACAATTAACACGAGATAAAAAATTTTGAAATCTGTGGTCCAGAACTCAAAAAAAGAAAAACAATATACCACTGGATATATCCATAAAGATATACGTATGTGCTCACACAGATGTTAAGTGAGCTACAAGGAGATAATTCAGTAAATTAATGGTCAAGAATAAATACTAATATGGAGAAGAACAATGCATAAATAATGTCTATAACTATAGCTTCTAGCCTTCAAATATACTAAATATTCTAAGAGAAATTATATTTATAGCAATAGGAAAAGCCCGTTGTTAGGTTGTGCATTAAATAACACTAAAGATCCCAACACTCCACAAACACCTTGTAGACTCATGCCACCACCGTTTAAGGATAAAGTTATGCAGTTACCACCACAGTTTTAGGAGGCTAGTTATGGAGTTACAGCTGCCGAAAACAAACATAATTTTAAGGAAAGCAATATGCTTACGGAAAAATGGATTTTTGACAGCCAATGCATGTGCAATCACCATATTTAATAGTCTAAAGCTATCTCTTAAAGGTGCGCACATAAGAATACGAGGATAAAATAAAAATTGTCTATGGCGAGTAATATTCTTGCTCTCGTAGCCATATAAAGAAATCCCAGTTATTAACTACTAAACTAGAACAAATGCATTGATAAGAGCATCCCCCTTTCAGTTTAGTTTCCCCATGTATTCAGGCTTGAAACTTATTATGCCCATTTTCCACAACAAGAAAAAGAAAAACTTGATACCACTTCATATTTCATAGGTGTAATTAGTTTATACTTCGTATTTCATGTATACTTTATTCTCTTCTCCAAGTAACTATGAGTCTCTCCTATCATCCTAATATCTCCTTTTAGGTTAAAGGAAAGGCTAAAGAACTTCTAATTTTTGCCCAATGACAATAACTACTACTAAAAGTAGAAAGTATCACACAGGCAATGTAATCCTTTTGAGGAAAAAATATTTAATTTGCCCATCACACAGACAATCAATGGTATTTGGACCACCCTATATTTGCATCATGGTTTAAAGCAATGTTTAAGGTCTCAATCTATACCAAACAATAAATTTGATATGTATTAGTACAGTAGTCCAACCAAGAAGCACTACATAAAGCCAGTGTATATCATGTCTAGTTAATACTAGGTTAAACTATTACACTCAGCGTACCATGTGTTAGTACATTCCCAATCAATATACCAGTATCAATAAGCTTGAAACATGAATAGTACACCAGCTCATATCATTACATTAAACCATGGTCTAAAGCATCAATCTATACTAAGGGTCTGTTTGACCCTGCTTTTGACCCTGCTTTTAAGCAAAAAGCAGGCAAAACTTGTTAGGTTATAAAAAGCAAAAGTAGGTAAAAAACAAGAAAAATACAAAAGCTAAAAAGGCTAGAATTTGTTGCTTTGCTTCTGCATCTAAAAAAACAGTATTGAACAAGGAATATTTTTATAACTCAAAACTATAACGAATGCAAGAAAATATATTATTATTTTAAATATTATAAGTACAAATTTTTAAATAATATATATATATATATATTTGTGTGTATATACAGTTTGGTCATTTTTATGTTTGACAGCACCAAAAGCAATATTATTAGGATCGCGAGTTCACTCGTCCGAGTCACTGATTTTACGATTTGGTTGAAACACGATAGTCCACTTGGTAATAGTATCGTGTTTTATTGTTAACTCGGTCAAAACTATGAGTCAATTCAGTAGAATCAGTTGACTCGGACGATTTTAGCCGAGTTAACTGAGTTAACTCACCTACTGAAATCGTCGATGCTTCGTCTTCCTCGAAACAAAATAGGGTATTAACCTCTCTTCGTAGATGTTTTCTCCTCTTCGTCGTTGCTTCCTCAGTCTTCATTGCCGCTTTTTTTTTAAGACTCCGATTGGAAGCTATCGCTCGGTTGTTGATTCGAATGCACCACTTTCCTTTCATTTTCACCTTTTGTTTCCGCCTTACATCTACCCCTCTTCGCCACCATTTGTCACCGCTTGGGAGTTGAGAGCTTCTTCGTCACCTCAGGAGCTTCATCGCTTGAGGAGAAAGTTGCGGCTCATCGCCGTCTCATTTCGTTGCCTCCAGGTTCGTCGTTGCTGCTCGAGGAGAATGTTGCGGCTAACGAGTGGGGGCTAATTCTGGGAGAAGATTGTGGCTGACGAGCGGACGAACAAGGGCTGAAGGCTACAGTTGTGGTGTGTGGACTGTGGACACTGGACACGCTAAAGCTTCTATATGTATTTCTTTTCCCAATAGTAGTAGTGGCTATATTTTCTAAGTTCTAACTTAGGCTATAATTTAATTTACATTACTTTTTTATTCATGGTAGGATATAATTTAATTTTCTAAGTTCATATGATTTATAAAATATTATTATATTATAATTTTATGATCCTACGATTCAATCTTATGATCCGATCCTATGGAGCCTCTACCATTCCTAGGTAGGATCGTAATCATGACAACACTGACCAAAAGCAAAAAAAGTTTACCAAACATCATAATTATGATAGTAGTTAAAATATTGTTTATGAAGTAGCTTAAAAATTTTAAAACACAGTTCAACATAGTAATGGCAAGAGGTAACAACAAAGCTAAACAGGTTCTCAGATGTAAGCCTCTTGTATATTAGAATCGAGGGCATAGTGGGTGAGATTGGTACATTCAATGCATGTGTTGGTATGCTTGGTCAATATACCAGTATCTACCAATCCTAGCCATAATAGGTACAGAAGCTAAAATCATATAAACCATAATTGATAGTACAAGGTTCAAATCCCATCCTAAGAACTGTCTTAGACAAATGGTGGACCAACAGTGTGCCGTCATGGTACAACAAGCCCAAAACATAGCAAGGTTGTCTCAAACAACTATAAAATCAACCCTATCCCTCCATTTTCATCCCATAAGGTTTAGTTAATCTATAAAAATATTAAATTAGTTAGTTTAAGACATTTAAGGTCAATTAGGACTAAAATTGGCATTCGTTTGAATGAAAACAAGAAAACATATTGAACAACCCCCAAAACAAGCCCAAATGAGGAAGTAGAGAGTTTACATAGGTTGAAAAATCTTGAGAAATTAATCCAAATGATCACAAAATGATTCATGATTGTGTGAAAAATACCAGAAACCACTAGTAATCTAGACATTGAGAATATATCAACTAATAAGTATTGGCATGTTGATCATAACAACAGAGCATATAAAGACTTCGTATCAATCATTGCCATCGCACAAGGGAGGTCCATGAGTCACTTTCAAACTAGTATGAACTATGAACCAAACATTCTATCAGGTTCTAATTAACACTTTGAATCTCCTTATAGTACATAATGGATACAAACCTAATGACTATTAATAGACATAAAATATTACAATATGCAACAGGTATGGTACTGCACATACCATCCTGCAAAAAAATTATAAGCACCAATACAGAGACTTTAATCCTTGGTTATTTATAAATTATAACCAAGCGAGTGTTGATAATGCAAAAAAGGCCATCTTGGAAAAGGCTTATCAGGAATTGATCTCGGAGGAATAAAGAGCAGAACATGAAGATATTACATTTTCTTATGCCACAAATATTGGTTTTCTCATAATAGTTACCTACCACATTGTCATGAATGCTAATACCCATCAACCCAAAATAGCTAGTCACTTAAGTAAAGGGGTCTTCCATCTGATAAATCCATGGTTCATCCTCTCTCTTTCCGGAATGGAACTATTGAAGAAACACTTTTCTACCTCCTCTAAGGTGCTTAACCTGAGACACCTTGTGCCACCACAATACTCTGAACATGGGTCAGTTAAGGTATGAGCCTGGTTTCCAAAACTCAGCTTCCAGTATTCGGTTAACTTATTCAGACACATAGGCTGATTCGATCTACTTATAGATTGAACTTGATCTTATCTCAATAACCATCGGTTTGGTTCTTAAGCCAAACATAGCTAGTTGATGCGTTAAAGGATTGATCATGAATTTAGGGATCCACCTGTCAAACTTTTATTGACAAGTCAAATTAATCTTGTAGAAATCTAAAAGGCTAGAACAAAATATGAAGGGATTTTACAGACATCAGCACAGTAGAACCCAATATTACAACGAAAGCTACGATCAATCTCCGTCGACCAGTAGAAGCTCATTAGCCTAGTAAGTAAACTGCTGATCTCGTGGCGTACATCAACAAATTCTCTCCAGAATTTTCATGGTGATTATCCATAGTAGAACAATCATTAGCTAACATCAATAAATATTATCTCAAAAGATAAGTGTTTCATTTAAAAACAATTATAGGAACCTAATGCCTGCAAAGAAAATACCATAACTTATGATCGTTCCTAATTTGAACAGAATAACTAAGTTTCGCACAAAAAGGGCAATTGATTAGACGAGATAAACCAAACAAAAACAATAATAAACCAGTGTAGAAACTTAAACTTCATATCGAATAATTACTCTAGCATATTTTATCGTTAAACACAGGAGAAGGGGGAATCAGTCAAAAATGCGTCAAAATGATAGAGGACGCCAAGATTAAGGTTTCATTTAAGGATCGCAGCAATAGGAAATCAGTAGCAAACCTGGGAGTGGAAATCGGCGAGAAAGGGACCTCCCCAAGGCACCCGACCAGGAGATGGCGGGGCGACGACTGCGAACGATCGAGACGATCAGCACGACAGCGCGAGCGCGGGGTTGTCACCGGCAGCGGCAGAGAAGATGCCGGCGGCGTAGACACCGCGCTCGTCGCCGTAGAGCAGGTGAGAGGTCGGTGTGGGCGATGGAGGGGAAGGGCGAAGGGGCGGTAAAAGGAGAGGAGCGGGGGGGAAGCGAGCGGAAGGTAAAGCGGAGTCGTCGCGATGTGCGTCTCCCTAGCACCATTGGAAAATAATAAAAATAATATGTATTCGCTCTGCTACATCAGATGAGACACCAAACACATAAATTTTCTTGGTTGTTGCAGTGACGAGCGGTCCCATGAACACGTTGCAAGAAATCGTCGCCGTTTTCGTTGGAGTGGGTTCTGGCGGAGACAGGCGAGCAGGAGGAAGAAAATGGCCGAAAAAGTGCGCGGCCTGGTCGGATTTGCCGGTGGAAAATACCGTAAAGAAAACATGAGTTGGATTTGTAGAAATTTTAAATTTTTTTCAATTTGGTTGTTAATATTTTATATTTATTATTTTATTTCGATCACTATGTGTTTTTTCCTTTTGAATATTATATTGGACAAAAAAAATTTCTATTGGACAATTATCTATAGATTATTGATGGTTCCATCATAAGTCATTAGTGTTAAATTTTGATTAAGAAAATAAATCCTTTGATTAAAATTTAAGAAAATGAAAAAAAATGTCTTCTTGATGAAATTGTAGGAGTAAATTGTGAAAAAAAATAAAACTCTAGGGACCATAAAAAAATTAATAGCAAGCCATTTTATGTCAATTAGTTTGTTTTTTAAAAAAATTTAATGTTTTGTGCATATTTTGACCACTTTTAGTCAAATATCTATTTTAGACATTAGATTTTAGGAATATCAAATGTTTAATTATTTATAATAAAGTTAAATTTTTTGTTGTTGTTTATTATCATTTTTTTCAATAGAAAATATATTATTATACCTAAATAAAATTTTTATACTTATATAATATTTACATTTAATTAAAATAAAAAAGTTACGGTCTGTGTCTTTGGAGGGGGAGAGGAGAAAAATAGATTGAAAGAAAAAAAAAGATAAAAAAATTAGGGAAAGAAAAAATAACCACGTGCTTTTCACATGAAAAAAATATGATGCCTGAAAAAAATTCATGGGTGGCAGCTAAGCATGGTCGACAACGAAGCAAGACGAGCGACAGCAGAGCAAAGCGGATGGCGAATGTGGGAGGTGGGAGATGGGAGACGGGAGACGGGAGGTGGTAGGCAGATGTGGGAGGTGAAAGGCGGACAACGAGAGACGGGAGAGGGGAAGCAAGAGATGGGAGACGACAGGTGGGAGGGGGTGTACACGGGATGCAGGAGGTGGGAGGCAGACGACGGGAGACAAGAGGTGGGAGACACCAACGAGGGCGAGGATGGGCTAGACGACGAGGAGGATGACATTGGCGAGGGTAGGCTGGATGGCGACAACAAGCAGCGTGGACGCGAGAGATTTTCTTCCTTTTGGTTTTCTACTCGAATTGGGTGGAAGAGAAAATGTGGGAAAAATAAATTTTTTTTCTCAATTGTTTTTTTATTCCCTCGTCTTTTCCCTCCAAAAAAGAATGAATGAAATGTTTTTCCTCCCGTCCTCTTTTCTCTCCAAAGAAACAAGACATTAATGTTATATTTAGTAGAAATTTGAGTATAACCTAATTTTATCTATAAAGTTAATTGGGTATATGCATGGTTATCCAACTGGTTCAATAAGAATGAACGAACTAGTTTAACTTGTAATTTTTTTTAAAAAGTTCAAACTAAATTATTTAAAATCACCAGTGGGAATTGAACTAAATTTATTTTAAAAATTACTTATAATTTTATTTTAAAAACAATATAATAATATAAATACATTTTAATTTATTCGATTGAATTTGACATTTTGTGTTGAACCTGATCGACGATCCGGTGCGAATTCGCTTCAAACAAAATATCCAACAGAGTTTGAAGATTGGCCATCCCCGCTCCTTGATCCCTCTCTCTACTTGTTTCCAAATCACATGGCCACAGCAGAAGCAGCCCCTCGGTCCGATTCGCCGTCGCCTGAGGCCGCAGCCGTCCCTCCTCCGGCCTCGCCGGAGGTAGTAGTTACCCATACGCATCATCCATCAGAATGGTTTTCTCGGCCTCCCCTCCCCTCGTCGCCGGCGGCTAGTTCGTCACGGCTCGATTTCTTGTCCTCCCCGACCACCATGCCTCCGACATCTCTAGCATTCTACTGGGTCATTGAAACCCTAGCGGGCTGCAAGCAAGTCGAGCCTTACATCCTCCGAGGTCGCCTATATCTGCTATCTCTACGCTCCCTCGCGACGACATTGGCTCCTGAGCCTTGGAATTAACATGTAGATTTTTCTTCGGTTTTTGCAGATTTGATCTCTTGTGTTCCCGACTTTTTGACTCGTGCTCCCGGAACGGTCCGCGAGCGGGTTGCTTTGAGGTTCGTGGAGGAGCTTGTGGGCATGGATAGCAGGGAGGGTCCTTCGGAATGGGCGTCTACGAGAGGGATCAACATCAGGCAATCATGCGAGGAAGTCCTTTGTAGCAAGACGAGGAAGGTAATGCTATTAAGATTGGATTGGGCTACATTAACACCCGATCAAGCCATGAATTGATCTGTGGTTTGAATTAAGACAGGTTTGCAGCTTGATGTCATAGACTGATACTGGGCGAATAATATAGAAACTAGAATACCAGCCATATACGAACTATTAGCTGTTAGAAATGTCGAAATCTTTACGTTTATGGTTTATAGCTATGCCATTTCCATTGTTGCATTGACGATTATCATCACAGAAAAGACAAAAATGTTTTTTTTTTCCCATCTTTTTTTGAGTGATAAACCGAACGAGCTAAAATATTATCAAATTTTGTCGCCTCACGTCATCTGAAGTTGAATCAATGGCCTTTCATGTTCTTGATGAATTCAATTGCTCCTTGCTATATAAATTGAAAGCAATACTATATTTAAATAGTGTTTGGATATGCATTATTAAATTGGGTTGTCAGCCTATCAACAATTTTGTTTGATTTGAGTCATTAGATCTAATAAGGATTCATGATACATATAAAAACAAGATTTAGCAGTTGGAACATCAGAACCTAGAAATCCAACTTAGACCTTTTAAAAAAGTTTTTATGAATTTTTTGTACACATACTATGTGGTGGTTACTTGAATGAGGATTATATTTTTTCAACACTAGAAAGATCTATCTTTTGACCATCAAGTGTTGTGTCACTTGGTTACGCTCCCATTACATCTTTTTTTTTCTATGAGAATCAACTCATTTTATTCCTTCTAGTTATAGAAAATCATAGGTTGTTGAGATTTCATAAGGCTTTGCTTCATCATGGAGGAAACTTACTCTAGTTTCCTAAAATCGGGCAAATATCTTCTTAAAAAAAATGCCCTCCTGCCTTAAAGCCTTTGTTATTTCCAACAGTTACAGCCATTGCTTTGAGAAGGTATTCATCTTAATTTCCATATTAATCAAATCGACTTTTGGCACTCTGAAAGAAGATAAAAATTGTCCAATACCACCAGTCAAATTAGAAATTTTTATACAGGTGCTTCTGAATGAAAAGCCAAAGTTTGAATACATGCGAATGTTTATTGATCATTAGTCTTTCGGCAGCATGATTGCCACAATATTCAAAGTACTTCTCTTGACAAATTATTGATTACATAGTGGAGAAAAGTAAAAAAAGTCAATGTTGTAGAAAAGCAAGAGAAATTAATTGAACGTTATGTTTATGTAAATTAGAATAATAGATCCAATAGCAGTACAAACTTTATCCAATTTAACCATATGATATATCTAATTAATCCACTTTATCTTTTCACTCTTTATCTTGAACTTGTTAGTTGATTTTGTCCTTTTCACTTGGCTGCTTAATTATGACATTGATGAATAGAGATCTAAAAGCTTTGGATAATATGCTTATATCTATGTAGACGAATGCTTATATATTTGGATAATATGGATTTACAATTGACTTATTTTGACCATAGCAGGAAAGGCATGTTGTACCACCATGGTACCATAGTTACTAGTTGGACTTGGATCACGAGGATAACATAATATTCCCTTGATCTAAAAACAATAAACTAATATCCTAAAACTATTCTAACTCTTGTCTAACGTAGACTTTAGTTACATTGAATAGCATATAGTTTTAGTTTGATCTGTCTCTAATGCTATGTATCCTAGAAGGGAAAAGAGGAGGAAACGAAAGGAAATTCATGTTTTCCTCACTCCCTTTAATGAAAAGAAAAATTGAAGGAAAATCCTCCTCTTATCCCTCGTCTTAGTTGGTTCCATTCAAATTAGGCAAGAACCACGATAAGCACTCATGTTATCCTTTCACATATTTATTTTATTTTTAATTCCCTAAGTTTCTTTTTCTTTCACTTTTCTTTCCCCTAAGGAAACAGTGTAAGGCTAGAGGCACCTCTTGTATTGATATATCAAAATTATGAAAATCAAGTCACTAATTACTAAAATCAGGTAAAAAAAACCTTGACTTTAGAGAGAATCAGTGTAGCGTAGTTAGGGGTGGCAATTCGTGTTTCGCGTGTCATAACGTGTCGTGTCATACTTGACACGTGACACGATTGTGCTTGACACGAACACGATCCGTTTATGTATACGTGTCAATATACGAAACACAGACACGACCCGCTTATTTCACAGGTGACACGACACGACACGATTAACACGTTTAATAAATAGGTCGTGTCACATAACACGATACGACACGGCACGATTGACACGATTTATAATATAAAGTTATTAGATGACACAACACGACACGATTGACACGACACGACATGAATAACCTGTTTAACTCACTATATTAAAATTATCTATAAATTATTAATTTTATATAATATATATTATATATGGGTTAGACGAGTCAACCCGCGACACGACACGACACGACACGAATTTTAGCGTGTCATAAACGGGTCGACACGATAATGACACGAAACACGATTATGTTAAACCCAAACTCGCGAAAACTCGTGTCGTGTCGTGTCGTGTTGGCGGGTCGTATAATTTTTTGCCAGGCCTAAGCGTAGTGCTCCTGCCACTCTATAAGATTCATCGTAACATTAAAAAGGGCCCTGTTTATTGTTTTTAGATCAAGGGAATTTTATAACATTGATTAAAGGCCCTTTTTATTTCATTTCTCTGAATTCATAGTTTGTGGTTTTAGTATTGGAATTGGTTCTAAACTTTCCAAAATTTGAGACATCATCCATACAGCATACTGAACCGGTAGAATCATAATGGAGAATAAATAAAAATAAAAATAAAAATTAAATTAAAACTAATATAGAATATAATTTTTATATAAATAAAAATGCGAGAAATGATTCCTTAGAATTTATGATAAAAATAAGTTCATGTAGATTTACTTTGTGTCGGATGACAAGAGATTGAAATTCTTAGTTTAAAAGCTAATTATTTAAATGATGCATTGAGGTTGATAAAAGTGACCGCCAATGTTATATTATAAAAATACTTAAAAGACAACTTCAAGTTAGCGGAAACACTCTTAGAGTCAACTAAAATACATTGCAAGTTTTTATCATTTAAGGAGTTTGTATCATGCCATTTCAAAAACAAAATTATAGAAGTTTATTGACAAAAATAAATGCATCGGTCAAATCATTATTATCATGATCACCTCGATGGAATTAGTTTGGAGGATATAAGTGATGTAAATTGGTGACTTGAAAAAAGATTATATCTTTGAATCAAATGTTAAGGGTTATTATTGACGTGAAATGCTTGATTCTAGTTTTACCCATATATTTCAATGTAAATTGTTGGAATCATCGATGGAGAACACGAAATTTCCAGAAGTCAAGTTTCCTCTCTTCTTTATGCAGTAAATTCAATACTATGCATCATGCATTATCTTGGGTGCTCGATAACTTTCTCTTAGCATCCAGATCTAGCGTAGCTCCAAACTTGCCTTATTACCTTTATAATTTGGCGTTTTGGCTATAACTAATGACCTTAATTGCTTGAGTAAGCAGCCCTTTTGACAAGCTCAAATTAGTGTGGATCAAATTTTGCCAAAGAAAACAAATTGCTTGTCACCTTCCGTAGACTCTCTATTGAGGAGAACTCCTTTACTAAGATGCTCTTCTTTTTTCTTTCTATTTTATCTTATAATATTGTGGCTTTATTTAGAGGATTACTTAAATTAAATCACCACTGATATTAATCATCAAAATAAAACGATTATTATTTTTCTTTTCTTGTTTAAGTTTTTTTGTGTTTATTTTGATGTTAGAATGCTAGATGACTTGTCATTTTTGGTGCAGTTCTGTCGGATAGCTAGGTTATTTAATCTCGAAAAGGATAATGTAAACCTGCTCACTTCTGACATTCAAAAGTTTATCCTCCAAAAACGGGATTCCTTATCAGTTACTTCTCTGGAAAAGGTTTGTGGCACTCATTCTAAAGTGCACAAGAAATTTCTTGACTATAGCTTCTAATAGCATGTTGTATGCCAGATAAAGGCAGATCTCATGTCGTTGAAGGAAAACCACAGCTTGCCAACACAAAATGAAGACGCTTACACTTGGTGCAATAGTGGTGATGAGACTCACAGAGTGGATAACCTTACGGTAAATGATGCTGATTTTCAGTCATATAGACTGAATTCGAATGATCATCCGCCTAGTAATTGCAGTGGCCATTTACAAGCGGGGGGACTCAGATCTATGCATCAATTTCTGAATATTGTAGACTTGGACAATAGTGTACAAAGAGATAGGATGGAGACTAGAGGCAACAACAAACGAAACCACGCTTTTACTGAAACTGAACAATCAAAGAAGATCAAGCACTGAAGAATTTTTTGTTCGGTCAAATAAAGAATTGGTTGGTATTGCCCTTGGAAATGAAATTGACAGATCTCGAGTTAATGATGATCAGGCTGTCAGGCATTGCTCATTTTGTGAGAAACCTGGTCGAGAAAAACAATGATGCTATGTTTCAAGTTTCACAACCACAGATTATCTTAGTTATTCGAGAAGATGATAATGGAAATATAAATAGGCAAGCAAATTCTCCTGGAGTTGGAGAACCTTGTCCCAATGCAGTAAGTGCTGATAACAATTTTACCGTATGCAATGATGACATTGTCCATAGATGACGATAATGTCGGCTTGGTGGAAGATGGTCTCGCTGCTAGGTTAACTTGTAACCAAGATGGGAGCTTGCAACTTGCACCTAAAACTGGACATGGGGAGATTTCTAATCCTTCATCCAGTAAGAATATATCTTCAAATATTGAAATCAGTGTTCTACCAAATGTATCGAGAGACTGCGATCCTTCTACTGATGTGCCTTCTGATGTTGACCAAGGTAAAATCTTAATCACTTGAAAATTGTCTTTCAATTGAATATCATATTAGTTTTAAATTTTAATTCAATCCTACAATAAATGTGTGCGCGTGAGTGCACGTGTGCCTTGAAAAAATGGTTTGGCTATTCATGTTGGGGTTGGCTGCATACCCTTTTCTTAGATACACAGCCCGGTGAGTTATTTTCTTGGTTTTTGTTTCGACCGTAATAAGGAGGAGATAAAGGCCAGGCGTAAGTGAGAAGAGGAGAACAAAAAAAAAAGTGAGAAGAGGAGAGGAACACTCGTACGAGTATTCCGGTGAACTTTTCAACGAGGAAGAATAAAAATATCATAAAATAGTGTTGCTCCCCTTGTTATGCGCTGCTCGACTCATACATAGAGGTGGCCAACGGGCCGGGCCGCGGGCGGCCCGTGGCCCGTCTCGGGCCGTGCTGGGCCGGAGGTTCGCGGCCCGCGGGCCGGGCCAGGCACGGCACGGAACCGTGCCCGGCACGGCAGCACGCGGGCCGGCACGGGCACGGCACGAGTAATTTGGGCGGCAACGTTCGAAAATTTGAATTTAGCATGCGTTTTTACCCAAATAGCCCTATAACGGTTTGAAAAAATTTAAAAGTTAGGGATATAATTGTCTTTATGTTATAAAATTACCATTTTAGCCCCTTTTAATAATTAAAAATAGGGGATAAATATGTAAATTTATACCCAATTCATCCCTATAAATTGACCCCCCAACCCTCTCATTTCTTCACACAAGTTTCCAATTAACTTTGGATTAATTTCTCATTCTCTCTTAATACTCTCTTAATCTTTTAGAAAAAAGATTAAGATTTCAAAGCTCCCTCGGTCTAGTAATCAAGATTTCAAAGCTCCCTCGGTCTAGTCACGTGGAGAAGATCAAGTAAGTAGTAAATTAATTTACTTTTAGTCTTTTATAATGTAATTGTACTTAAATTTAAATTATTCTAATATAAATTTTTTTTCATAATTATGTTTAAGTTAAGGTTGTTGAAGGCTTGTGCACACCTCTACACAAGCTCCAATAATGCTCTAAGGCTCATGTAACCTCCTACATAGAACCTTATCTTTTTCCATGTGTAAACTCCATCCATTTTACCCCCTTAATCCCTACTCATAACCTCTATGAGTCCATGGGAAAGGCGGGGTAGTACCCCATACTACCCAGGGCATCACAACTCTCCCCCACCTGAGATGGCACTCGCCCTCGAGTCCATGTGTGCCTGGTACGCCCTAGCTAACTCCTCAAAGTGAGCTATGTCTTCAGTCTTTTCCCATGTCGCATCCTCTTCAGGCTCCTCCGCCCACTGAATCAAAAATTCAGAACGTCGACCTCCAGGTGAACCAGACCCATAAACTCTATGGTCTAAGATCTTCACTGGTCTCTTCCCATAATCTCCTCTTCTCAACTTCTTAGTTCTTACTAAGCGATCTTCAAACACGTGATAAGGTAATTTTTTAATGTATAATTTATTATTAGTAAGTATTTAATCTTATTTTATAAATTTTTTGGCTAACTTTTAATATTATATGTAGAATTAATGGCGGGATTTAACAATACATGGGATTTTTTGCCATGGGAGCTTGAGTCAACACAGCAGGAGCTAATAGGGACTAGTACTACCCCCGTTATGCCACCCGATCAAGATGCCAACCCTCCGCCTTACGACCCAAATCAACAACAGCAAGATCATGTTGAATTTGAGCCTACTAACACTATGCAGGGAGAGGAGGGATGCAGTGCAAACCCTCATGAGTCTACTGTGTCGGGCTCAAGAAAACGCACGAGCGACGTTTGGAAGAGCTTCGATGTGGTGATGATTAACGGCGAAGAAAGAGCCAGCTGCAAAAAGTGCAAAAAAGTCTTGACTTGCAAATCATCGGGTGGAACTGGTCATTTGACTCGCCACATCAGAAGCCATCAAACTCAAATCGATCGTGCACAGGCTACTCTAAATCTTTACTCTAGTTCTTTTGAAATTTTTAATTATTCTACTGAAGTTCTTAGAAAAGAATTAGCTAAATTTATTGTTTGGGATGAACAACCATTTTCTTTAGCAGAAAATTATAAATTTGAAAAATTTATACATAAATCACTACAACCTAAATATAAAAAAGTAAGTAGACAAACCATGCGTAGGGATGCTATAAAAATTTTTTCTGAATATAAAACTAATCTTTTACAAGTTTTAATTACATTAACTTCTTGTATTTCTTTAACATCTGATATTTAGACCAGTAATCATTCTGATCAGTCATACATGTGTATTACGGCATATTGGATAGATAGTGAATTTTTTATACAAAAAAGAATTATTGCATTTAAAATTTTTGAATATCCTCATACTGCAAATGCTATAGTTAGACAATTTCATAGCATTTTACATTCATATAATATAATTAATAAAATTTTTTCAATTAGTTTTGATAATGCAAGTAATAATGATAGTGCAATTGATAAATTAAAAAGATTGTTAAATCCAATATTTAATGGTGCTTTTTTTCATATACGATGTGCATGCCATATTCTAAACTTATGTGTTCAAGATGGAATAAGAGAAGTAGATGAACATGTAACTAAATTAAGAAATGATGTTAGATTTGTTACTTCTTCTACTTCTAGAAATCAAGATTTTAGACAAATATGTAAATCTTATGGTTTGTCATATAAAAAATTTAAACTTGATATTAAAACACGATGGAATTCTACTTATGATATGCTAACAACATGTTTTCCATTTAAGGATCCTCTTACATTATTTTATAATGAAAGAATGCCTGATGGAAATATTGAAGAAAATGATTGGGATAAAGCAAAGTTATTACATAATATTTTAGAAATTTTTTATAATGCTAGCACTCATTTATCTGGTGTTTATTATCTTACATCATGTTTAATTTTAGAACATTTAGTTTTAATTAGTGAAATGTTTTCTCAATATAGACATGATGAAAATATTTTTCAAGTAATTTTTAAAATGGAAACAAAATTTAAAAAATATTGGAAAAATATATCTCCTTTATATTGTTTAGCTTCAATTATGGATCCTAGATTAAAATTAGAAGGTGTTCATATTTTATTAGATGAATATTATAAAAATATGGAACTTGAAGGAGTAGATGAGAAAAAAATTGAAGTTTCTACCTTATTAGATGAAATGTATAATATTTATAATTTAAAATTTGGAAATACAATGAATCCAACATCCTCTCAAACTAATGTATCTACTAGTAGTAAAAATATTACAGGAAGAATACGCACAATTTTAAATAGAAAAGGAACATCAACAAGTCGATCTAGTAATTTTAATGAATTAACATTTTTTTTAGAAAATAATCATACATCTTTACTCACAGAAGAACAAATAGATAATTTTAATATTTTATCACGGTGGAGATCACAAGGAAAATCATATCCTGTGGTTTCTGCCATGGCACGTGATCTACTAATTCCTCCGGTGTCTACTATAGCATCGGAGTCTTGTTTTAGTGCAGGCGACAGGGTGCTGGACGAGAAGCGAAGCCGAATGAACGAAGAAAGCGTGGAAATGTGTATTTGTCTTAAAGATTGGCTAGATGCTGAAGATCGTCTTCAAGATAAAGGTGGTCATTCAACTTCATCGGATGATGATGAACAAAGTCTTGGAAGTGCAAGCGGAAGCAACAATGGATAAACGTTGTAATAAATAATTATAAAAAAAGTTGTAAAAGAGTTGTAGAAAGAGTTGTAAAAAGAGTTGTAAAAAGAGAACTACGTAGACCTGATTCCTCCTTTGAGTGAGGTACGTAGGCAGCCTGTAATGGGTGCGGTCTAAAATATATAAAATTTTAACATTTTTTCAAAAATTTATGCAATATACATTCTCAATTTCTCAATTTTATTTATTTATTCATATTTTATATATTTTAATTAAGTAATAATTTACTTATTAAATTATTTTAATTTTTTTTAAATTTGGCACGCGGGCTAAAGTCGGCCCGTGGGCCAACTTCGGCCCGTGGGCCACAATCGGGCCGGGCCAAACCCGGCCCGAGTCCCCTCATTTGGCCCGTTGGGCCGTATTCGGCCCGCGTGCCGAAATCAGCCCGCGGGCCGTGCCTGGCCCGCGTGCCGGATCCGTGCTCACGGTCCAACCGAACCGTGCCTAGGCCGGCACGGTTAATCGGGCCGCGGGCCGTGCCGGGCCCAGCGGTTTTCCTGCCGTGCCGTGCCTGGCAAGGCACGGTTTGAAACGGGCCGTGCCAGGCACGGCACGGCTGGAACCGGGCCGAGGCGGGCCCTGCCCGGGCCGGCCCGGGCACGGCCCATGGCCACCTCTACTCATACATTAGGCGCCAAGGTGTGCTTGTGACATATATTAGTATAATTGATGTTGGATACAACAAGGCATGTGGCACAGGTTAGCATGATCGCTAATATGCCTCACGTGTTCTAATGCATCTGTCATGTAATAGCTTGCACAATATATAGGGCGAATGTATGATGGTAGAAAATGTGAAAGAAAAATTTCTAGGAATCGTAGAGGACTACGCTAAGGTCATTCAATAAAAGTGGGAATCATAAAATGATGTTGACATGATTTTGACTTTAAAATTACATATTTTTATCAAATCCAATGAATCTAGTATGCATTGCCCCCTTTTTTCTTTTTTTTTTTTTTGAAAAATGTGACCTATTTAATTGTCTCATATGCCTCATATTATAAGAAAAAATTGCAAGTTTCATCTTAATTCTTCATCTTTCTAAAATTATAAATATTAAAATAAAAGTCATATTTGCGTTGATTTAAAATTTACACATTGATTGAAATGTAACCTGCCTAAAATTTTTCTCGCGCATTATTGTCTATTATTGCCTTTTCTGCCCTTAGAGATTAATGGGATGACAACGACTTGCAGCGACGGCCTTTTGCCCTTATATGAGCCACTCCTGTCACATATACGTGGTGCCATCTCCATTTTAAATTTTATTTTCCTGTCATTCCAACCAAAATGTTGACGCATTCATCACGACCGTGCGTTTTCTTTGCCTGCAGCAATAAATAAGACACAGCCAAGCTGAATTAATGAAATTTAATGCAGCCCTTCCACCAGTCTAGTCACAATCAAAGCTGATGGCCAAGTCCATGTTCTTCGAGCTTTCCTGGAAACTTTGGAACGATCAGCCTGCAATTGACCGGAGATGAGAAATAACAAACCTAGCTGGGGCCCGCATTCTTGAATTCTTAGGTTGCCCAATTAAAAAATATATATAAAGACAAAAAAAAAACATTATCAGTGTAGAAAAATTTTATGTGCGTTCAAATCAAAGTAAATAAATTATTAGAGGATAATACAATAAATTTAATAGCGGTAGGTTTTATAATCACATTAATTTTATTTTGTAGCATAAAAAAATTTAGCTAAAACAATGCGTGGAATATCAATAATATTAGATTTTTATATTATATTAATATATAGTTTAAAGGGATTGTAGCTTCTAAAACTTAATTATAAGTTTTAAAACTAAAAATAATAGTAGTAATAATACCACAACATTAAATAGCATTACCAAATACATCCAGTTTACTTATTCCAATACCTTATACCTTCTTTTTGTTTTCAAAAGGAATGTAGCAAGTGCCATACCACTTCACTACTGAAAAAAAAAATCAATATCAAAATAGAATAACGAACAAAACAATAGGAAAGCCGAAAAAAAAATCACATTTTCTCCACTTACTGAAAGTTGCATGTTAAAAGGTTCAGAATTCAGAATTAACACTGCCACAATACATACAATTTGCCGATTGAATTGAACTAGGAGTTCATCTTTTAAATACTAGTTCTCAACTGTTTGAATGCAGAGCATTACATAAGCTCCCTATGGGCATAAAATTAGTTCTTACACAAATACATTTTTTTTCTCAAGCATGTTAAACAAACTTCTTCAGCTTATATCGCATTGCAAAAATGACGTAAACACAGAAATTTATCGTGCACATTGCTGCTAGACTGTAGAAGAAGTAATCAAGGTGTCCTTTGTTCAAATCATCTGGGATCCACCCTGGATTTCCATCTCTTGCTGTAACAGCAGAGACAAAGGTGATGATGAAAGAGCTCAAGTAGTTTCCGAGTGCAGTTGAGAGCAGCGCAAAGGATGTGCATATGCTCCGCATAGTATCAGGTGCCTGAGCATAGAAGAACTCGAGCTGGGTAATGTAGTTGAAGACCTCAGAGCCAGAAATGATGAAGTACTGGGGAAGCTGCCATGCTATGCTTATTGGATGACCATCTTTGACACTCTGTAATCTCCAACTTTCCACAAATCCAGCGGTTGCCATTGATATGATCATCGTAAACCGACCGATTCCCATCCTCTGCAGATTTGAGAGTCCTGTTCCATGTGGAGAGTATCTCTGAACTGCTGGGGCTATGATCTTGTGGTAAATAAGAACCCAGATCATGACACACAGCACTCCAACAGAGGATAGGGAAGCAGGCGGGACGGAGAAGGATCCAATCTCTGTGTCCATTGCACTTCCTTGTTGGATGAAAGTACTATTCATTTGGGTGCATGCCGATGTGTATACGACACTTGTTACCCAGATTGGAAGCATGCGCAGAAGTATCTTCAACTCCTCTACTTGAGTTATGGTGCACAGATTCCATGAATTATGAGCAAGGCCTCTGCTTTTTTCCAAATCTGAAACAGTGGTCGCTTTGTCTAAGAATCTGACATAGAAAGGAAATTAGCATAAGTGTTTAGCTAATAATAGCTCATGGAGGAATAGAATTATAGAGAGACTAAGAGAAAAATCTGGAGGTAAAATGATGTACTAATTTCACAAGTATCAAGCTAAGTTAGTCAAAAGCTAAAATAGTCTGATTGCTATATGATGTAAATTGATAACTTTGTACAGATTTCCTTAGTTAGAAAACGCTAGTCTGCTAGATAGTTCCGTCAATGTCAATGCCTTGAACAAAAATTTACTGATATATGATTTAAATATCACATATTTAAGCTATTCATTAGCTGATTTAGCTAAAATATGAAGATGCCTTTTTTTGATATATCAGACAAAAGAACTATTTGATATAGGATAGAGAAAAACAACATCCGTTAAGATACACATACATAAACTTAGCCAAATGGTAGCATATGTAGTTGTGGCATCCTCAAACATACCTGAATTCATCTGTATGTGCCAATCTTTTCTGTCCTGAAACTTCCTGGTTTACCTCATACAAGGTAGTATTATCGGTTGGAGTTTCCTGGTTCATCTTCCGGAAGGCAGCGACAATTACCTGAAGAACACTCTTCAGAGGGCTTCCAGTGGGCATCCTCAACTTATAAGTCGGAGTTCCAAGCAAAAATCCTCCAGAAGCCACAACCAAGCATAATGTCGCAATGCCAAATCCAATCATCCAGCTGACGTTTTCTTGCACCCAAACTATCAAAGTTCCAGAAATGAGCAGTCCTAACATGGAACATACGTAAAAAGAACTGAAGAAAGATGCTTTCTTTCTCAACTCTACAGGATTCTCATCGTCAAATTGGTCTGCACCAAAAGGAAGTAGAGCTGCTCTGATCCCACCAGTCCCAAAGGCGATTAGATACAACCCCGAAAAGAAAACCAACATTTGAGCTACAGTTGCAGGTTGACACGAACTTCCTACGCATGCGGGAGGTATCAATGCTGAAATTCCGGAAGATAGAGTAACAATTATCATCCCCTACATTGATTGAGAAGCAAGCATTAGATTTAGGTTACGTAAGCGCATGTCAGGAATAGTTGTAATAGCGCCTTAAATGAAGCATACAAGGACGTAAAGAACGATGGCCACAATAGTTGTCTTATAATTCCCCCAATATGTGTCAGCTAGCAGGCCACCAAGCAGCGGTGTTAAATAACTAGTTCCACCCCAAGCAGCAACATTTGCAGCATTTGAAGAATTCGTGCCATGGAGGACAGTGCCAAGATATAGAACTAAGTTTATACCTATGCCATTGAAAGCCATGCCTTCCAATAATGTAAATCCTGCAACATAAATATATATAGCCCTGTTAGTAAATGCTCATCAGTTGAGGTGTTCTTGTGATACGCAGCCAAATTTGCTTAGACTATACACAATATTCAATATACAGAGTGTGCAATGTTGGAACTTACTTGAACCACTCTTGGTAAGTCATATATTGAAGTACAAATGCATTATTATTATAAAGGATTGAAATCTTACCCAAAATAATGGTTGTCGCCTTAGAAGTAGAAATTGTATGTGGTGGATGAGATCTTTGATATACCTCCACTGTTCTATTGTCTTCATTATGGCTTGTTGATCGACTCTGCAACAAGTGCCAACAAGTAAGTGCTTTCAGTTTAATGTGCTGCTGTTTCAGTTCTCACGCATGATAATCTCTACCATATCACACTTCTAGTTACTAGTAAAAGGACAAATTGCAAATTTGCATGATATATCATGTTAAGTTTTCAGTCCCTTCTTTTCGTCCGTAGCAATAGGGATCCTGCTTTGGAACAATAGTTCAATGTGCAAAATTTATAGTCTATCAAGTAAAAATGAGAGATGGGAGTCTTTAACTTTTTTATCAATTCAAAGTGCACACTTTGCTGGATCTTATTACTTGTTTCAAAATATTTCGCTCAAGTATTGCCTGCGGTTCTAAAAATCAAGTGAAATTTTCGACAGCTGAACCCTTCACAACAGAGTGGCGGGAGGCAATCTGCCGAAGGCTTTCCAGATTTTCAGAGGAAAGCATCATGGATTCCGACTGATGAAGTTGATTTACCAAATCTACATAACTTAATCAAGACAAGGATATCACGAATTAGATCCCTCCGATTCTTAGATCTGTCTCCACAAAACTACCGTCTCATTGCACGAAGGGTTTCCGCACAATCCGGACATTAAAGGTATGAAGAAGCAACACAATCACACAAATCTATGCTACCGAAAACAGAAATTTTGTTTGTTTGTTTTCTTTTCTTCTTTCTTTTTCCTTTTGAGATCAAAACAATGCAAAAGAAAACAGTGACATCAAAGCAGAAGCACGGTGTTCTTTGATAATTCACCAGCTAGCTTTTCCAGATTGAATAAACAAGAAAATCCAGTTCCCTCATCGGAGTCTCAGATAAAATATCCAATTGAAGAGCTACCAAGAAACAATAAAATCCCTACGAAAGGAGGGAGAAAAAGAAAAAAAGAGTGAGACCACCTTATCCAGCAGGGGGCTTCTTTCCCCTCTCTCCAAAGAATCCCCATCAACCATGGCAAGAAGCTCTGGTTAAACGATGGCAGCAAGCTAGTCGCCGAGGCCTCTTCCTCCAAACCTCCCTCCAAACCTCCAACAACAGGTTTGCAGGAAGGGAAGGGGAAGAGGAACGGCATGCCCTCTCTCTTTAAAATTTCAAGACTTGGTCAACCCCCAATAATTGACTCTGAGAACAGTAAATAAAACTTGCAAATTAGTCTGTGCAACTTTAAAATCACAAGTCAGATCCTCCTAATTTCTCTTTCCTTGACAAATGACAATTACACTCCTCAAAATTTTAAGTTTCTTATAAAATAGACATTATTGTTTAAAGGATTTTAATAGTCTACATAATTTCTATCCTCACATGGTGCACAATTAAAATATTCTATTATACTGTTAGTAATTTAATTTATATTTTAAAATTATGATGTACTTTATTTAGTATTTAATTATGAGTAACACTTGGGTCAATCTGGATATAAAAATAAGGATCACGTTGCATCACGTGACAAGAAGAAATAGCTTAAAAAATATTCAAATATAAATTAAGTGATTATAATAAGCAACACTAGTGTGTTTTTAGTTTTATGTCAAAATTAAGAAAAAAATATGCAAGAGTAAAATGATTTAATAGATTTAATTATAAAATTTCATTATATAAATTAGGAAAAAAAGTAAAATTTATAATATCATAGATCAACTTAGTGAGGTAATTGAAGCAATTATATTATTTAAATTAATTGATAATAATATTTTTTTTAGATTTTTAATTAATATAGTGTTGTAGATAATTTTCTAAGAATTATATTCAGTTCTATGTATAAAAAGTTATAAGTGTGAGTCTTTAATTAGGTAATGGATCATGTTGGACTTAACCCATAATGTAGTGGGCCAATATATGGGCCAATGTAGCCCATAGCTATCTAAATTTTTGAAAAACACAAAAATAGTATTAAGTTATAAATAAATAAAGAGTAATTAAGTATATATTATTTTAAAATTATAAATTGAAAAAAGCTTAAAATTTTAATTAATCGAACCTGAACAAGTGACAAATACCTGAATCTGTTGACGACGTTCACTAACGCGAATCTCGTGACCGAAAAGCACGACAAATGACACGACACAGTTCGCGAAGAGTAGGAAAGCACCTTGCGTTACGTGACTTCGTCCACACTGGGGCATGCGGAGATCATGTATACAAATCTCCATCATATGCCCCCGTGCAATCTTGATCTCCAACCATTTATTTTAATCTTAATGGCGAGATTGTACACGTGGTTATCTTGGATGGGTATTGTAACTGTGTTTTTCTTTGAGAGCTAGCACCCGATCCGAGATCAAAACTTTTGATGCGGCTTCTTCTCCTGTGTCGTGGACCTCTCTAGGTCAAAAATAGAAGACGACGTGACGAAGGCGACGACGACGACGACGACGACGAAGACGAAGAGGGAGGTCTTTGGGTCAGTAGCGCGGTTGAGACTGCTCGCTGCTCTCTTCGGCGGTGTTCGCGGCGGAAGCAATCGCAGGGGAGCGATGAATGTGTTCAGGTTAGCGGGGGATATGACCCATCTCCTCAGCATCATGCTGCTGCTCCTCAAGATCCGCACCATGAAATCCTGTGCTGGTATGAGTTCAATCCCCGCCCTCCTCATCCGAGAGCTCTTCCGCATTGCTTGTTCTTTTTTCTGATCCACCTACGCTTTCATTTCCCCTTTTCGGTAACACCCCCTTCTTGTTTATGTCATTTGATATCGATTATTTTACCCATTTGAGATCTGCACCGCGAAATACGTTTTTCTATCTGGTTGAGTTGTGCCTTCAAGATATAGCCCGAAATCGTACTTCGGATACAAGCTTAAATTTGAAAGAGTATTTAAGCACTCTATTTAGATTGTGTTGCTTTCGAAATCTATAATTTATTTAGTGCCTTGCTCTATGATGTGACCATCATATTTAAGTAATGTTTTTTTTTGATACAACGGAAGACACTGAACATCCCATTAAATTAGTATTTTATTTTTTACTTTTGGATATATGAATTGTTGTAAGGAACTTGAATCATCTTATGCAGCACTAGCGGCATAATTTTTTTCATGTAAGGAGGGACTCTGCATTACAGTTTCCTTAGATATGCAAGCAAGTGCGGACTGATTTTTTGTTTACTCTCTCACAGATTGTAGAAGTCGATATCTTCAAACTTTGTTTGCTTATTTTACGCTTTCAAATCAGCGAGGTTAAATAACAAGTTCTATATCCAGTGCCACTTGATATTCGAAATTAATATGGTATGCCTAAACGTAATCCAGGGGCACGTTTCAACCATAAGGATTATATTAAAATTGAGCATAGGGAGTGACGAGATGTCAAACTAAAACTCCGTCATAGAAAAAAAACTCCGTCATAGAAGAATATAATATACTTTGCATTCTTTCTCAACCAACTCCTTTGTTGTGTGCCTAAATGCAACGTGGAATTCGGGACTCTTATTCCCTACATCCGGATTTCATGTAAGACTGTCAAGCTAGCTAATTTTATCTGGATATCTCTTGTTTTCCTTTTCATTTTCTCTCATTACTTGTACCCTGTATTTCCTGAGCACTTCTTAAACTTATTTCATTTTATTGTTTATTTCTTAAGCCTTGGTTAGTAACTTATCTTCATCCATATTTTTCAGGCATATCACTTAAAACTCAAGAGCTATATGCCATTATCTTCATCACACGATATCTTGACTTGTTCACAAAATACTATTCACTCTACAATTCATTGATGAAGCTTGTTTTCCTTGGTACCTCAATTTGCATTGTTTGGTACATGCGGTATCACAAAGTAGTTAGACAGACATATAGCAAGGATGATGATAAGTTCAACTATCTTCTCCTAATCATACCATCTTCCGTGTTGGCTCTTCTGGTACATCATTCTTTTACCTTCCTTGAGGTAAGTGCGTCTCTTGGTAGTTGCTTTTGCTGCTTCACAGATTGTAGATCATTGGCCAGTATATCAATTGACGGATATGTTGCATGTTTCTTTGAGTTGTTGCGCCATGTTGTTTGCTAATCAGTTAGCTCAATTTATTATATGAGTGTCTATGAGCATCTCTGTAATGATTTGATTGTTTTTGTTGAGTCTGAAGTAAATATTAAATTTATCTAGAATCGTTTCAGAGCTTTATGAGATAGGAATCTGCCGGCATCAAAATTGTAACTTCATTCACCTATCACTTATTCGCTGATGTTTGTGAACGAATTCTTATTAGTTATTACATTCTGCATATGTTGGGTGGAAATTATTAATATAGTTCACTTCTATCCTAATGCCACTTTTAATTGTGAACTTACCATATGTTGGTTGGAAATTAGTATTAATGTAGTTTACTTCTAGTCTCATTTTTTATGTGTGAACTTATCATATCCAATTTTGAGCGTCAGTGTCTTCTCAGTCTTACTGAATATCTTAACCTGATTGGTTATAAACAAGGTTGATTTATGACCTTTGAGATGCATCTGCGAAAGTTATAGTAAGTTCAATTGGCCTTTGGGATTCAATCCCACGACCACCACCACCACTTGCCTTCATGCAGAAAAATAGATGCACCTTATAAGAAATAAAGTGAAATTTGATTTCCAAGCTATTGATAACCATTTAGAAAAACAAGGGTAATGCGTTTATGATAGGCATGAAATTTTTTTTAGTTGCTTAATACGATTAAAATAATGATATTTCTATCTTTTTTTCTCTTTTTAGGTATTTCCATCACTATTCAAATTAAGAAATTTAGGATTCTAATGAATCTGGATTTGATATTTGATTCAATAAACCAATGAGTATGATTTATTTGCACAATAACATTTATCTCAATTTTGACTTTTGCTTCTTGTTGTTCAGCCCGAGATCCCTTTCAAGGAATTTGTGGCATGAGTTTTATTTGCATGCAAACCTTTACTATAGCTGGCACATGTTCCATGTGATTCAATAGAGGTTTACTCGGATATTTTTCCTAACAAGGCATATTCTGCCAGCACATTATAAATGCTTCTCCATTATTTGAACTAAGATATTCTTAAGCATCATGGTTCATGTGTATGCCTAACTTATCTTTCCGCCTACTAATCTAAAATGATTGTTCGATTACCAGGTTCAATTTAAATAATATGTAGAGATTGATTAAGAATGTGGAGTACAGAAGCTAATCATTTTCTCTGAATAATGCCTTTTGTGAAATAGTTTGTTCTTGGTACACTTGTTTGCACTGAATTTATGATTGAGGGCTTTATTTTTGCTATAAGAACTATTCTGCATGAAGCAGTATTTAAGATTCCAGGCAATTGGAAGTTCTAATACTAGTTTCTGATTGGTATCCATGAATGCTACAATCCTACTTTACCCCATAGTATAACGATATATATTGCCTGGTATTTTTGGTAAAAGAAGTATGCCAATATATATAGACTAGTTGGTTCTTAATTGGTTTTGTAAATAATTGTTGCTATGTACTCGTCAGAGCACTATTCAGTCCATGCATGCATAACCTTGAAGTGCCTATACTTTTAATTTCTACTGTGTTTTTTATCCGAACAGGTTTTGTGGACATTCTCACTATATCTTGAAGCCGTCGCAATCTTACCACAGCTGATTTTGCTGCAAAAATCAAGAAACATAGACAACATGACAGGAAATTATGTTTTCTTTCTAGGGTATGCTCCTTTTTACTATTCTGTGATGTTTAGATTTTGTATTTATTTACCATGCTTGCACAGTCTGTAGCAGTACAAGAACGCATGTTTTCTGCCCTTGTTTGTCCAAATTGACTTGGAAAAATGAACAATGAGGACTTTGTATTGTTGTACTATTTCGTGAATAATCAGGCAAAATCTTTGATATGTTGAGATCTTAATGCATCTTTTGTTCATCTATGCTTCTTTTTCCTAATCACCGAAGATCTGAAGTCACACAGATTCTAGTATCTATTATGATTGTTGTGGATATGGGATATTGCTCAAGAGGAACAAAACTAAATGTATGAATCAGGGATTACGATATGAAATTGACCATTATTGTTTGAAAGAATTAAAATAAGCAATATGAAGGTTTACTTTATGAATAAAGTTAGCTTATTTTTAAATACCATTACTATCCTTTTCTGTTGTTTCTCTTGTGATTCTTTTAATGAATGAAGAGGATTGCAATACCTTGCAATTTACCCAGGAAACAATTCACGTAACAAACATGTGATTGATATTCTTAGAGTCACATAGCAACTAGCAAACCAATAGTTTGCATTGAGTGAAGTAACAATATTAAAAAAAAAGGTGACGCATGACTGGCAAGATGATGTTGAAACAGATGCATGACCAGTGCCATGCCATGTTCTCCTACTCTCTTCTCCCGAATACATCACCTCTCGCTTGCTGCCTCATCATCTATACCTGTGAAAATCAGATGCAATTGGCCAAGCGGATCAAGTTTTTGACTGAGAGATATTCTTTCTTCATCTTGATTGAGTATGGCTCGTACCCACATCTGACTAGCATGTTGTATCAACATGAATTTGTTGAAAAATCTGATTAGTATCTACAGCATTAATCCTGATTGATTTCTTTCTCAGTGTATCTTGTTCTAAGTAATCCATATTCTATTATTATTACTGGAAGTCCTACCATCTGTCTAACACTCTTAACTGCTCTATACTTTAATAATTAAGCCAAGATGATGTGAGAGAATTAGCTTGAATTAATAAAAAAATGGTTGGCAAAACAATATTCTTTACCCTTGTCACCTTTGTTGAAAATATTAAACACAATTCTCATATTTATTAGGTTCAACAATGTTAAAAATTTGTACTATGACTACAATTTTGTTTGACTTGATAATGATGTTTGTTAAGTTTAGATATATTCCTTACTTGTATGCTGTACTTTCCTCGCAATAAAACTATTGATTTATAAATTTGAGGAGAAGTAGCTCACAAAATAAATGATTTATTAATAAACTAAGAGAAATACTAAGGATTCTCATGGGGCTTAGGGTGTTTTACTTATCAGCTACTAAACGCCAGTTGTTCAACATATAGGGTGCATTAAAATGTGTAAAATGCCTTTATATATGCTAAAGTTAGCTTCTTCTTTATGGTAAGGAAAATAAGCTTTTGTGCTGGACTGCTGGTTGATTGCTGTTGCAGCATTGAGCACCATCAACCTCTTTAAGAGTCAAAATAGTTGCCTATTTGGTCCTTAACGATATTGATAATAAGAGTTATGATAAATACGTCAGGAAAGCCTTTCTTGCCATGAAAGGATTCTTAGTGTTGCTGTAGATATCTGAATGAATCTGGTCTTTGATTGTGCGGATGTAGTGGATAATTGACTGAAGGCTTTTTACTTGCTAATGGACTAGGGCACAAATAAAAGCTTCACGACCATTTTCTTTTCGGTGACATAATTTTTGTGTGTGATTAACTCCATCCATGCCAAAGAGGGCAACGTTTGCCGTACAATTGTGTTGCTCCATTTCAATAGCAACCCTGGTGTCAAATTGATCGAATTCTGGGAAAATTAGCACCATACCTCTAGGACAAGCTTCATTGGCCTTATCAGACTTAACTAGAATAGGCCTCCTGGTTAAAGGTCATTCATCTTAAGTTGATGCTAATTCGGTTGACTATCATACTATCTCTTACCTTCTGTCTTTTACGTGTACAATTTACATTTTTTTTTTTACTTTAATTAATCAAGTTCAACTACTATATTCTCTTGGTTGCTTATTCCATTTGCAGATATATGCAGTTAACATATATACCTTTTTCCCCCAAAATGTAGGGCATATAGGGCATTGTATTTGTTGAATTGGATCTATCGATTCTTCACCGAAAACCACCAATTCCGCTGGATACGTGAGTTCTTGTTAAACTATTTGTTCCTGCCTACTGCTGTATTGTATTCTTCTTCTTTTCTAGGAAAAGCTAAATAAAATAAATTAATATGCTTTTAGCTATTTATTTACTTCCACCATATACTTTCAAACCTAATTTAAGTTACAAAAAATGCATAGATCAGATATATATGGATAATATGATATTATCTAAGCTAGTGTTGCATCTGAGCTAGGGGTGCTTGGATGATATTCTGATTTTCTAAATTGAAAGCATTTGCAGTACATTTACTGCTTCTGTAGGCGATTAGTCTGATGTTTCTGTTCTTTTCATAACTCCATCCATATACTGCCATGCTTTTTTAAAAACTACTCTTAATTCAGATAGATTTTTCAATCAAAAACAAAAAATATACTATGTGGAAGAGCTATCTCTTCAAACGAACATTTGTTTTTGTGCTCAATGATTTTCTGACTTGCCAACAATTAGTTGACTTGTCAGCAGGAGTTCTTTTGATAATTTGTTTTCTCTCAAGATTGCTAAATTTAGTTCACCTCAATCATTTGCAACCAGCTTGGTGTAATTTAGAATATATGTTCCAGTATGAAACAAGGATCTTTCTCATGTTATGAGTGTTTCAATTTATAGTGAGCTTTAAATGGTAGTTTGATGTGAGAGTTAAAGCTTAACTATTAACATCCTTCCTTACAGCTTCTATATGTTTTTTTTTTCATTCATAATTTTGTTTCTCTTGCATTTTTTTATTCCATCAAAACATTTAAGGCACGATGTAACAGAGCATAGCTCAACTTATTTTCCACCCATTGCTTTCTGAATCTGATGAACATACTACAATACTTCAGCTTGGTTATCCGGCCTTGTTCAGACAGCTCTATATGCTGATTTCTTCTATTACTATATAAAGAGGTAACGACTTTTTAACAATTCTTTAAAAATGTGCAACCGTCGTGGTATATATACTTATATTTCGCTCTTGTTGAATTAACAGTTGGAAGAATCATGAAAAGTTCAAGCTTCCAGCTTGAATTGTCGTGGTGCCTTCCCACCAAACAAATCATGGTCAGTATGGATATCAGCTGTGGCTTATTTGATTGATTCCTCTTAATGCAACTTTTCTTAAAGAAATAAATATTATGCTATTTTAACTTTCCAAAACGTTGACAGCTATTGCTTGAACTGGATACTTACAGGTTGAACATGTGACATCTGCGGCCAATCATACGATGAAAACTAGTCAATCTTTCTCGTGCCAGAATTGGGTACCAATTGCAGTTCTTCACATCTTCAATACTGACAAATCATAATAAGAAAGATGCATTCGTCTCTTTATGGCAATCGTCGCTAACAATAGGTGCCTGATCTAGAAGTAGAATTGTCAGGTCTACTCATGATGCCAACATAGTTTTTGTAATCCATAATTTAGGAGCTCACTAGTCAAATTTGATACGATTGAACTCTTATTTTTCATGTTTTGAGATAGAATTTCCGAAGGTCGCGTTTTATGACCTGGCTGTTGTTTCTTTTCAGCAGCAGTAGAGGGTTTGGCATGTTTCGCTGTTGTTTTATAGTGTTTAGTTAAGCTTATGGAATTCGGCAGCGATCCCCACTTTGTGAATCATACCAAAAATATCACAGGTCACCTAATTACTTTGGTATTAGCTTCAGAGTCTACAGGTGATGATTCCCAGGTTGCAAAGGGATACATAAATAGTTGGTTGAATCATAATATAAATACTGTGCAATCCTTGAAGAAGTCCTTATTAGTTTATTCTTCGTACAAAAATTTCTACACACGACACGTTATGATAAGAATAGATAGAATTGCCTTGAGAACTCACCGATCACGTTCTCATCAACTTGAGCCATCGGTTCAGGATCTCTAAAATATAAAAGAACTACAATCCAAGTTAAAAATTTATTCTTTTATGCTTCAATCCTACGTTTCCAGAGGTGTTCATGATGAAATTTTTTGTGCATAACGTGCAGCCCGTTACTGTTCAGAACTCATTGTTAATTTTGCTGCACGCACGTATTCCGTGCCAAATGGATGATACTGAACTAGACTTTATCCTTTTAAAAGCAGAAGGCCCCCAGCGATCTCATTTCATTTGGTGACAACACACCACTGAAAAATGATGTCAAAAGACCAATCCACTGGACAGAAAACCTAGGTAAAATAAGCAAGGTACAAGCACAACATGAGATGGACAATGACACAAAGCAAATGGCAGTAGGCCTTCCATTCAGCAAGAGACAGTGGCTTAAACTGCAACAAAATAAAAAACTACAACCAACAGAACTACTACTTTTGCACAAAAAGAAACTATTGCATAAAAGAACCTTTACGCTCGTCGAGTGATCAAACACACCGTATTGCAATTCTCTCATGGAGGGGTGTTTATGGTCCGGACAGGGACGATTGGTATCGACTCCCACCATTCCTTCAGCCGCCTATTTCCCTGTTGGTTCGGCATGTGCTTGGCAATCTTTGAATTAGATATAAAGGAGGACAGTGTTAAGCCCATAAGCACATACTTGAATTGGATCACCCCCAGCAGAACTGCAACTCCAGTCATCACCCGCATCACATCATTTGCTTGCTGTCATACACGATAATTACTGTTAATGTGTGGAAGCAAATTACTCCAGCAATTTGTAGGGGTTTTAAAGAGTACCTTGGGCGCCTTCCCTATTAGTATCGACCATATTCTCAGCATGACGATGTTTATTGTCTTAACTAGCTCGTGCAAGTTCTTCAGACTATGCTGAGCTGCAACAACGCTCTCCATAGCTGTTTTATCTGAGGAGGTGTTCACAATGATCTCTGTGTATCTGTCTCCGATTTTGTTCGTTTTAGCCCAAACCATCACGCCAACAACCGACACCAAGGCCACATCTATCGCAACTCCAACCCACTCCCTGGTGAACCCAAAAGTTAAGCCGTCATCCCAATCATTTCATAGTGAAAAAACATTGACTAACATCTAAAGTATATAGAATTCAAAGATTCAAGGATCACACACTTGTATATGACAGTCAAAATCATCAATAGAATGAAGAGTGTGACTGCTGGCCTTTCCCATGATAAAGCCGCATGCAACCAGGGCAACACCTTTCTCACCGAACTTGCCAGTTCCTGCACGAGGCCAACGAACTTGCTCAGCTATATAATTTTCAACTGATGTGAACTAAGCATGTACAGAGAGCCCAGGCATCAGGATAGGCATCTTACGACTAGTACAAGAAGACTATCAATGATTCCTTCCTCTGCCATCTCTTCAACACCAGCTTTTGCTATCTTTACCTCCTTAGCTTCTTCCCTTACTTGATCAATAGTCGTCTCAAGAGTGGTTAAAGCGTCTGTTTGACTGGTCATTTCTTCTTCGAGTGGTTTCTTCCGCTGCTCGGCAAGGGCAATTTCATGTGAGGTGTCTAATAAGCCCTTCAATACAGAAGTTGCATCACATGAGCTTAAGCTACTTGTCTGCTTCAGGGTATTTGCTAGTTCGGCCAATACGTAGTCCCCCTTTGGAAGGTCCTCGTATAACGAGAAAATCAAGAAGTTAGCGGGAGCTGGTGGCGAGATTCTTAACATTTCTCTTGCTGCATGAAGCCTCAATATCCCCAGAATAGTTTTGGAATAAATCTCCCATGCACGCACAGGGTCTATATTGAATTTGGCTATGAAGCGGTGGAGCAGGATGATCTCCTTTATTAGTGTAAGCCAGTGGTCTCGTCTAGTTGAACTGGTCATTTCTGGAAACTCTAGAACCAAAGGCTCTGGCCTGCAAAGTTTTAATACGACTCACTACAACACTTTATGGTAAAATCACCCCCTACAAGCCATTAGAGTCGCATTATTGATTTCCATGAATGTTAATACACAGACTTACAAATTGGAAGACTCGTATGCTATTGCTTTATCAAACAATGGCGCACCCCAGGGCCCTGTTGAAGCTGCTTTCACTTGATGATCAACATCAACTCTTGAAAGATCAATCTTCAAGGCAGTCTCATATGACAAAACTCCAGATGCCTCGAAATAGAGTGCATGATTGGTAAGGGTGAGTCTTCCTAAGACACCGTACCAAACAATCAAATGATGTGGAAAGTAGTTCATGCAGGACATAGTGAAGGCCAGTACACTTTACGTAGGAGAAACTATGAGAAATCACCTGGCCAACTTGCTGCTCCAATGTGTCGTACAACTCTTTGTGTCCTAGAAGTGCCCTCTACATGAAGGATTACCTCATGCTCAGATAACTCCATTCCAGTTGGTGTCTCCTGTTTCTCCAAGTACTTGACACACCTAAAATAACAATTTAAGCATAAATATGTTAGTAGCTAATGCTTAACTTATACCTTGCAGAAAGTATAGAATCATGGCTCACTCCTATAATATTTTGTCTACAATATACATGTAAGGAGTATGGAGGTGCCCGGAAATATGTTTTGCTACCAGTCTTATCACAATAGTAAACTGCATTGCAGATGCAATCATGCAAGTCACTAGAAACAATGTGATCTTGCCTAATAGATCCAGCAAGAAAGAAGTAACTTACCATACTAAGGCCGTGTTTACTTGGACGAATGGAAAGTACAAAGAAAAGGAAAGAAGGAAAGAAAGAAAAAATAGATGGATGGAATGCGTTATAGATTTTCCTTCCTTCTGTTTACTTGGATGGAAAGAAAGTTTGAAGGATTGATATATACACCCTAATTTTTATTTTTTTATTCATATTATATATATATATATAATATTATTAAATTATTAAATATTAAATATTAAATACGAGCGATGATGGCGAGGGCAAGCAGCAGCTGCATGAACGAGCAATGGTGGCGAGCTCGAGCAGCGACGGCAAGGACGAGTAGTCGAGAAAAGTTCGTATTGAGCGAGAATAAGTAACGGTGCAGTGAAAAGTTAGGTGTGAAGTTAGTAAAGTTAAGTCACAGTTTCAGCTTTCCGTCCGATTTGAGCGGAAAGAAAATGGAGGGATTAATGACTAACTTTCTCTCTTACTTTCCCTTCTAAATTATCCATCCGCCCAAGTAAACAAGCCTATAGTCCTTTCCTTCCTATTTTCTTTTCTTTCCTTCTAACTTTCCCCCCAAATAAACAGGGCCTAAATTACTAACAAACGACAAAAAAAACAACTCACTGTAAAAATGCATACCATTCTAAAGGTGTGCAGTTGGACCTTGTTACTTGCTATCTAAATCAAGGTCATTTCTCTTGACTTCAGAACACAAATAGGCCAAGTTACAGTAATACCTAAAATATACAAAAATATTTCCCTTTTCTACTCTTCAATACCTAAAGAAAAATAGAGAAAAAAAATCCTAGTTTAAAGATTTTTTTTAGCAACAATCTCATAAGGAACATTTGGAGAGTAGATGAGGTGAATCTACACTGCAACAGCCTAAAATAACCTCAAGCGATTCAGTATGGAATCATTTCATACCTTTTACATATAAGCAATTAAACAAACATGTAAAAGAGAAAATGGATGGTGGGCTTGCTGAGTCAGTGTCCAAAATCTACTTATTTTTAGTAAGAAAGAAATTCACTTGTAGTGTATGAGATGAATCGCATACTTGTCCATTTCCTTGAGGAATCTATCGTAGGCAGGGAAATGGAGCCGGGTAGCTGTAGGAGCTGTAAGAGTTTCAAAAGTAAATTGTGCGTTAACAACGTCCGCTGTCAAGGGTATTAAGGATGCGAACCACACAAATGCATCTTCTCCAATGCTGGATTCTTCATTGACCTGTTGTACCAAAAGAATCTTTTTGGAGCCATTCCAGACTAATAGAGTATAGGTGAAAGCTCAAAGTTAGTAAGAAGCATAGATGATAGAAGCAGCATTAAGAAGGCAGCTTACAAGGAGAGGCATGATGTCTGAATAAAACAAAGGGATATCATCATGCATCTGTCCTTCATTTCCTTCAAGTGGTTTCCAGTGGTCTTCCTTTTCTTTTGCAATTTTCTCCTGGAATGGAAAAACTAAACAAGTTAAACTGATGGCTCTATGATTGTTAACAAGCAAAGATTTCTGTAAGAAATCCTAGACCACGACATTGTGTTGCAGAAAAAGTTATGTCAAGGAATTAGATACACACTGAAGAAGGTTTTGAATCGTCTGGGCTCGGAATTTCCCATGCTAGCATCATATCATAAGTCAGTCGGCTGAAAGATCCATCCCTGATCCTCTCCCCCACCTGATGGCAGATGTTTCCAATCGTCTTTGAGCAACAGAACTCTACTATTCTTCTTGAGTAGTTATCTACTGCAGGTTTCAAGCTTCGCTCAAATTCTTCCACCAGAGAATCAAGTGAAGTGTCCAATGTCCTGGAAGGTTCAAGGTCAAAACAAAATGCGATTTTCCTTTAAGAAACGATCACATATAAACATAACATAGAGAAACTGGACCCAAAGAGTCCACAAATAAGCCATCAAAACAGTAAAATTCTTCCTTGTATCATTACCACAAAAAAGCAAAATGGATTGCTATCATTATCCGTGCACAGATAATTCTCTCAATTTCCTCATTCTATAGTGGATAGCAATGGATTGCGATAATAGAAAGAAGACACATATTTAGAACATACAATATATTCTCTCATTGAATAAATCCGCTCACTAATCAATCAGTATTTGAATTATCTCAGAGAAAATATTCATCAAAAGATGCAATTAATAGTACTAGCTTTGTAGAATGAGAATTACTCGGCACATCTAGTGAGCAGATCATTGGCAATGGGCGAAAGGTGCTTCCTCATTCCTTAGGCTGTATAACCCACCGGGTCGAGAGAGACAGAGGGAGGGAAGGCGGCGGGGAGGAGAACCGAGAGAGAGAGGAAGAGAGGGCGGCGGGCGGCTGGGGAGCCGCGAGAAAGAGAAGGGGCGGCGGACGCGGGAGCGAGGGCGGCGGACTGTGTTAAATTTCAGAAAATTTTAGACACTAGTGTCGTGACCGAAAAGCACGACAAATGACACGACACAGTTCGCGAAGAAAGAACCTTCCGTTACGTGACTTACGTCCACACTGGGGCATGCGGACATCATGTACACAAACCTCTATCATATGCCCCCGTGCAATCTTGATCTCGAACCATTTATTTTAATCTTAACATCGCGATTGTACACGTGGTTATCTTGGATAGGAATTGCAATCGTGTGGTTCTTTGAGAGCTAGCACCCGATCCGAGATCAAACTTTTAAAGCGGTTTTTTTTTTCCAGTGTCGTGGACAAAAGTAGAAGACGATGGGACGGTTGAGACTGCTCGCTGCTGTCGACGGCGGTGCTCGCGGCGGAAGCAATCGCAGGGGAGCGATGAATGTGTTCTGGTTAGCGGGGGATATGACCCATCTCCTCAGCATCATGCTACTGCTCCTCAAGATCTGCACCATGAAATCCTGATCCTGTGCTGGTATGAGTTCAATCCACGCCCTCCTCATCCGAGAGCTCTTCCGCATTGCTAGTTCTTTTTTCTGATCCACCTCCGCTTTCATTTCCCCTTTTCGGTAACACCCCCTTCTCGTTTATGTCATTTGATATCGATTATTTTACCCATTTGAGATCTGCACCGCGAAATACGTTTTTCTATCTGGTTGAGTTGTGCCTTCAAGATATAGCCCGAAATCGTACTTTGGATACAAGCTTAAACTTGAAAGAGTATTTAAGCACTTTATTTAGATTGTGTTGCTTTCCAAATCTATAATTTATTTAGTGCCTTGCTCTATGATGTGACCATCACATTTAAATAAAGTTTTTTTTGGATACAACGGAAGGCACTGAACATCCCATTAAATTAGTATTTTATTATTATTTATTGGATATATGAATTGTTGAAAGGAACTTGAATAATCTAATGCAGCACTAGCAGCATAATTTTTTTCATGTAAGGAGGGACTCTGTATTACAGTTTCCTTATATATGCAAGCAAGTACCGACTGAATTTTTGTTTACTCTCTCACAGATTGTAGAATTCGATATCTTCAAACTTTGTTTGCTTATTTTACGCTTTCAAATTAGCGAGGTTAAATAACAAGTTCTATGTCCAGTGCCATTTCATATTCGAAATTATATTAAAATTGAGCATAGGGAGTGACGAGGTGTCAAACTAAAACTCCGTCATAGTAGAGTATAATATACTTTGCATTCTTTCTCATCCAACTCCTTTGTTGTGTGCCTAAATGCAACGTGCAATTCGGGATTCTTATTCCCTACATCAGGATTTCTTGTAAGAGTGTCAAGCTAGCTCTTTTTATCAGGGTATCTCTTGTTTTCCTTCTCATTTTCTCTCATTACTTGTACCCTGTATTTTCTGAGCACTTCTTAAACTTATTTCATTTGTTGTTTATTTCTTAAGCCATGGTTAGTTTCATCCATATTTTTCAGGCATATCACTTAGAACTCAAGAGCTATATGCCATTATCTCCATCACACGATATCTTGACTTGTTCACAAAATACAATTCACTCTACAATTCATTGATGAAGCTTGTTTTCCTCGGTACCTCGATTTGCATTGTTTGGTACATGCGGAATCACAAAGTGGTTAGACAGACATATTGCAGGGATGATGATAAGTTCAACTATCTTCTCCTAATCGTACCATCTTCCGTGTTGGTTCTTCTGGTACATCATTCTTTTACCTTCCCTGAGATAAGTGCGTCTCTTGGTAGTTGCTTTTGCTGTTTCACAGATTGTAGATCATTGGCCAGTATATCAATTGACGGATATGCTGCATGTTTCTTTGAGTTGTTGCGCCATGTTGTCTGCTAATCAGTTAGCTCAAAATTTATTATATGAATGTCTATGAGCATCCCTGTAATGATTTGATTGTTTTGCAATTAAGTTGTTGAGTCTGAAGTAAATATTAAATTTATCTAGAACCGTTTCAGAGTTTTATGAGATTGGAATCTGCCGGCATCAAAATTGTAACTTCATTCACCTATCACTTATTCGCTGATGTTTGTGAATGAATTCTTATTAGTTATTACATGCTGCATATGTTGGGTGGAAATTATTAATATAGTTCACTTCTATCCTAATGCCAGCTTTAATTGTGAACTTACTATATATTGCTTGGAAAGTAGTATTAATGTAGTTTACTTCTAGTCTCATTTTTTATATGTGAACTTATCATATCCAATTTTGAGCTTCAGTGTCTTCTCAGTCTTACTGAATATCTTAACCTCTTTGATTATAAACAAGTTTGATTTATGACCTTTGAGATGCATCTGCGAAGGTGATAGTAAGTTCAATTGGCCTTGGGGATTCAATCCCACCACCACCACCACCACTTGCCTTCATGCAGAAAAATAGATGCACCTCATAAGAAATACTGTGAAATTTGATTTCCAAGCTATCGATAACCATTTAGAAAAACAAGGGTAATGTGTTTATGATAGGCATGAAATTTTTTTGAGTTGCTTAATACGATTAAAATAATGATATTTCTATCTTTGTCTCTCTTTTTAGATATTTCCATCACTATTCAAATTCAGAAATGTAGGATTCTAATTAATCTGGATTTGATATTTGATTCAATAAACCAATGAGCATGATTTATTTGCACAATAACATTTATCTCAATTTTGACTTTTGCTTCTTGTTGTTCAGCCCGAGATTCCTTTCAAGGAATTTGTGGCATGAGTTTTATTTTCATGCAAACCTTTACTATAGCTGGCACATGTTCCATGTGATTCAATAGAGGTTTACTCGGATATTTTTCCTATCAAGGCATATTCTGCCAGCACATATAAATGCTCCTCCATTATTTGAACTAAGATCTTGTTAAGCATCATGGTTCATGTGTATGCCTAACTTATTTTTCTGCCTACTAATCTAAAATGATTGTTCGATTACCAGGTTCAATTTAAATAATATGTAGAGATTAAGTAAGAATGTGGAGTACGGAAGCTAATCATTTTCTCTGAATAATGCCTTTTGTGAAATAGTTTGTTCTTGGTACACTTCTTTGCACTGAATTTATGACTGAGGGCTTTATTTTTTCTATAAGAACTTCTGCACGAAGCAGTATTTAAGATTTCATGCAATTGGAAGTTCTAATACTAATTTCTGATTGATATCCATGAATGCTACAATCCTACTTTACCCCATAGTATAACGATATATATTGCGTGATATTGTTGGCAAAAGAAGTATGCCAATATATATAGACTGGTTGGTTCTTAATTGGTCTTGTAAATAATTGTTGCTATGTATTAGTTTCCATGTACTCGTCAGAGCACTATTCAGTCCATGCATGCATAATCTTGAAGTGCCCATACTCTTAATTTCTTCTGTGTTCTTTATCCTAACAGGTTTTGTCGACATTCTCAATATATCTTGAAGCCGTCGCAATCTTACCACAGCTGATTTTGCTGCAAAAATAAAGAAACATAGACAACATGACAGGAATTTATGTTTTCTTTCTTGGGTATGCTCCTTTTTACTATTCTGTGATGTTCAGATTTTGTATTTATTTACAATGCTTGCGCAGTTTGTAGCAGTACAAGAACGCAAATTTTCTGCACTTGTTTGTCCAAATTGACTTGGAAAAATAAACAATGAGGACTCTGATTGTTGTACTCTTTCGTGAATAATCAGGGAAAATCTTTGATATCTTGAGATCTTAATGCTTGTTTTGTTTATCTATATGCTTCTTTTACCTAATCACCGAAGATCTGAACTCACACAGATTCTAGTATCTATTATAGTTGTTGTGGATATGGGATATTGCTCAAGAGGAACAAAACTAAATGTATGAATCAGGGATTACGATATGAAATTGACCATTATCTTTTGAAAGAATTAAAATAAGCAATATGAAGGTTTACTTTATGAATAAAGTTCGCTTATTTATAAATACCATTATTATCCTTTTCTGTTGTTTCTCTTGTGATTTTTTTAATGAATGAAGAGGATTGCAATACCTTGCAATTTACCCAGGAAACAATTCACGTAACAAACATGTGCTTGATATTGTTAGAGCCACATAGCAACTAGCAAACCAGTAGTCTGCATTGAGTGAACTAACAATATTAACAAAAATTTAAAAATGTGCATTTTTTTTTCTCTTAATTTTGTTTCTTTTGCATTTTTTTGTTCCATCAAAACATTTAAGGCACGTTGTAACAGCGCATACCTCAACTTATTTTCTACCCATTGCATTCTGAATCTGATGAACATACTACATTACTTCAGCTTGGTTATCCGGCCTTGTTCAGACAGCTCTATATGCTGATTATATGCTGATTTCTTCTATTACTACATAAAGAGGTAACGACTTCTCAACATTTCTTTAAAAATGTGCAACCTTCGTGGTATATATACTTATATTTCGCTCTTGTTGAATTAACAGTTGGAAGAATTATGAAAAGTTCAAGCTTCCAGCTTGAATGGTCGTGGTGCCTTACCACCAAACATGGTCAGTATGGATGTCAGCTGTGGCTTATTTGATTGATTCCTCCTAATGCACCTTTTCTTAAAGAAATAAATATTATGCTATTTTAACTTTTCAAAATGTTGACAGCTATTGCTTGAACTAGATACTTACAGGTTGAACATGTGACATCTGCAGCCAATCATACGATGAAAACTAGTCAATCTTTCTCGTGCCTGAATTGGGTACCAATTGCAGTTCTTCACATCTTCAATACTGACAAATCATAATAAGAAAGATGCATTCGTCTCTCTATGGCAATCGTAGCTAACAATAGGTGCCTGACCCAGAAGTAGAATTGTCAGGTCTACTCATGATGCCAACATAGTTTTTGCAATCCATAATTTAGGAGCTCGCTAGTCAGTTTTGATATGATTGAACCCTTATTTTTCATGTTTTGAAACAGAATTTCCGAAGGTCGCGTTTTATGACCAGGCTGTTCTTTTCAGCAGCAGTAGAGGGTATGGCATGTTTCGCTGTTGTTTTATAGTGCTTATTTATGCTTATGGAATGCGGCAGCGATCCCCAACTTTGTGAATCATACCAAAAATATCACAGATCATCTAATTACTTTGGTATTAGCTTCAGAGTCTACAGGTGATGATTCCCAGGTTGCAAAGTGATACATAAATAATTGGTTGAATCATAATATAAATTCTGTGCAATCCTTGAAGAAGTCCTTATTAGTTTATTCTTCGTACAAAAATTTCTGCACAAGACACGTTATGATAAGAATAGATAGAATTGCCTTGAGAACTCACCGGTCACGTTCTCTTAAACTTGAGCCATCGTTCCTGGATCTCTAAAATGTAAACGAATTTCAATCAAAATTGAAATTTTATTCTTTTATGTTTCAATCCTACGTTTCCAGAGTTGTTCATGATGAAATTTTTTGTTCATAACGTGTAGCCCATTACTGTTCAGAACTCATTGTTAATTTTGCTGCACGCACGTATTCCATGCCAAATGGGAAGTGTTTCCGGTTTTCCAGTGCGTACTCCCCTGCATGCAGCTTCTTTTTAATGAAAATGTGCGTTCTGTTAAACAATCAAGAAATCATGCAGCCCACTTGCATCAACACTTGACACGTCGATGTAAAGACAAATGATGAGCGCTGAGCTAAGGTCAACTCAACTGAGCCTTTGACTTTATCTAACAAGTGTTCCTTCAACACAGTTTAGGAACAGCAATGGGCATCCACGTGTTCTTCTACTATTGGGACTCGTATTAGCCGTGCAACCTGCAAATCCTGTTCTTGCGGGTTAGCAGAAGCGTATCCCATCCTGGGCTCGAGCGGCCCCACACCCACTACTTTCAACCGTCGGCTTTTATACTGTAGCTGCTACGGTGTGAATAAAATCGTAGCTTAACTCGGTTAGTCGTAATATGAAACTGAAAGCTGCGCGCAGGCGCAGCTCTATCTCCGCTTCCCAAAGGCTACGCTTTTTAACGTATTTAACGGGAAAAGATTCCTTTTTCGGGTCCGCAACATAACGAATAAAACCTTCTTCTTTTTTCTTTTACCACCTTTGTGGCTTTGCGTTCCGTTCAGCGGCAGAGCTTCGATTCTTGCCCTCCCCAATCCCGCCTCCTCGCCTCGCACGCTTCCCTACCCCTCCCAATCCCTCCTTCGCCGCTCTTTTCATGAGCTGTCGGTAGCTCACTTGCGGCTCCCATGGCGACCGTGGAGGATCTCGGCGTCTCGGCCTTCATCAACATCGTGACCGCCTTCGCGTTCCTCGTCCTGTTCGCGGTCCTCCGCATCCAGCCCATCAATGACAGGGTTTACTACCCCAAATGGTACCTCACCGGCGGCCGCAAGAGCCCCCGGGTTCGCGGCTGCGGGGTCGGCAAGTTCGTCAATCTCAACATCTGCACCTACTTCACGTTCCTCAACTGGATGCCCGGGGCGCTCAGCATGAGCGAATCGGAGATTATCCAGCACGCCGGGCTCGATTCCGCCGTCTATCTCCGGATCTACATTCTCGGGTGAGCTCACGAGTTTTGATTTTTAATGCGAAAAATGAGTTCTTCGTGCTACTAAATTTTGCTTATTGGTGTGTCCTAAGGCTCGTTCCTTTGGTTGATCCGACGAACCAATTTTAAGTCTCTCATGAAACGAAAAATTTTATTCAGTGCGGATCCCAGATTTTGCTTCTTGGTGTTATCGTGTGATAACATAGTATTTTTACAAGTTTTTTTTTTATGTTAGTGGATGTAATTACATATTCTTTAATAAAGTTGCAAAAAGAGGTAAATGTAATTGCAAGTTTTAATTTACAAAAATAGACTTTGTATGATTTATGTTCTTTTAGAAAAGAGAATTATTTAGTTTTGGCTTCTTTAAAATACAAATTATTTAATTTTGAAGTAATTTGAAAGAAATTAATTTCAAATATATATTCATAAACTCGATCAAAATTTATTCAGAAAGTTCAAATTAAATAAAAATTGAAACAAATAATTTCAGAAAATTTTGAATTACATAAACTTTGAAATAATTCAAATGCAGAACATTCGAAATAATGTAATTTCAACATGAATACAAGACATTTGAATTATACAAAATTAAAAATAATTAAATAATGAAAAATGTGAATCATGTAAATTTCAAAATAAATAAATATGAAATATACAAATTCGAAACTATTAATTTCTAAAAAAATAAACTAAAAATTTTCTAAATAAATAAATACTGATTAAAGAAATTTTCTATAAAATAATCAATACAGTTTTTTAAAATCGAATTATGGAGAATTCAAAATAAATAAAAGTGATTTACTAAGTGGGATTTAGAAATAAGTTTAGCCAATAGCATTAATGATCAATCTTTGCCCCAGAACTGCTGTGGTAGCATTCCCAAATCATAATAAAATCGTTATTTGAAGAAATCTGAAGTCCCAATTTTGCCTACGTAAAAAAAAAAAAAAATCCCAAATCATAATAAAATCTTTGTTTCAGGAAATCCGAATCTACACCAGAATGCAAAGCAAATAGATAAGAGAAAATTGGAGATTTGCAACTCTCCAAAGAAAAGAGATAATTTAAAGTGATTAAAACTAAAGGTTAAAATGCAACCATTTGAGAATATTTGAATTTTATTAAAAATATGAAAACTTCTAACATCTTGATCCTCTATCCCTCCCATTCTGCAAATAGTTTTCTGCATTATTTACAATGTTGATTTTATGTAAATTCATCTCTTTGATGTGATATTATCAAGTGAAAGTCTTTGGCAAAGTCCTATTTTAGCATTGCGCCAGTGTATTGGTACTAAAAGACTTTTCTGAGGATGGAAATTTTTTTTCTGTCAGTCAGGGTGGACCTTTCTTTTTTACTTCACATATAATACATGTATACTACTTGTGGTAGAATAAGTAACTATCTTTGGTGTTTAGTATGCAATATTTAGGCTTCTTTCTGCAGCCTCATTGTTTCAAGGGTCTACACAAGAGAGAGGGAGTGAGGGAGGCCAAAAGAGAAGTGTATTTACCAATCAATTATCTCCATGAGTACATTTCATCAATCTGTTCATACTGTTTGATCTGCTATCTCTGCCTTGTTTAAGTTTTGTGGATTTGCTACATTGGCCACAGATTTATCTTGCCGCTTATCTTCCCTAATCTCATTGAGCCCAAGAGAGAAGTGTGTTCATCAAGCAATTAGATCTTTGAGTAAGGGTGGTATTTAACTTCTGCAATCTCATTGACTAAGCTTACTAATCTTTTTTCAAATTAATTTTCCTGTCAACACTTGCTTCTCACCAAGCATTTAACGAGTTCTATAAGTTTAAATATTATGTCCAATATGATGAAATGCGGGAAGCCGAAGACCACTCAAATTATTTGTCAACTTGACATGCATGATTTACAGTTTCCTGGTAAACCTCAATATAACAGCCTTTAATTATTTTTAGCCGCATTGTTTAAGATAAGATTCTTCATGTTGTTCATATAAAACATATGATTATTCTGACTTTTCTTATTGGGAATACTTGGATTTTCACAATACACTATCCTATTCTTTCACAGGCTAAAGATTTTTGTGCCAATCACTCTGCTTGCTCTGTTGGTTCTCATCCCCGTTAATGTATCTGGTGGGACATTATTAAATCTCAACAAAAAGATTATGTACAGCGACATCGATAAGCTCTCAATTTCAAATGTTAATGCTGGATCTCAGAGGTAAATTGGTTCATCATTGTTGGACGATGCACTTCCTTGTAAATTAAATAAGATTGTTCCAGAACTTTGATTGTTGTTTCAGTTCTTTCATTGATTTACTAGTTATAAAAGGCACCATGGCAGTTGTACAAACATAGGCATTACCTGATAAATATGAGAAGATTGATTTAGTCCTTTTTGGAAGAATGCAATTCGGCATCCAAATAATTGGGCCTTATATAGATTTTTGATGTACTTACAATGTACGCATCATTTGCATAGCCATGCTTGTTTGTGTAGGGACAAATTTTAACGTGTAACGCAGGTTCTATTTATTTGAATGTATCACCTGCATCAATTTTTGTAACATATTAATACATTTAAACCAGTCACTTTTTCTTCAATATTACTTGTTCTTTTCTTGCTCAATTTATTCTGTATTATTCTTTTATTGTATCATTTTCTGATTTATTTGCTTGATTTACCTACTTTAGGTTCTGGATTCATCTATTGATGGCGTATTTATTCACCTTATGGACATTGTATGTTCTATATAAGGAGTATAAACATGTACAGTTTATGAGGTTACATTTTCTGGCATCACAAGATCGCCGTGTTGATCAATTCACTGTAAGTGCCGGTTGCAATTATTGATCCACTTTAGAGTTACAAAATTGGTTTATACTTTGCTTTTCTCACTAAAAGATAGAAATTTATATGGCCAAGCGAAGGTACTATGTCCACATCGCCTCATTTTGCTGAGCTATTCGCCTCTTGCTCTCAGTGCCTAGGTTGGTACTCGGTATATATCAGTTCAGATCGGTTTTGTAAATATTGGTTGGATGTCTGAGTCATTTAACCTTAACATGTAATCAATTAGTTACAAATATATCCATAATCAATGAAGAATTAACAGGCTATGTAACATAGTGAATAGCACAAACATATTCTTCTAAACCATATTTAAGATTCAGCTAATAATGATCAATTTTTTTGATAGATTTTAATCCAATATGTACGCACAACGCGTATGTAAGAACTTTTGAACAATTCATCTAGGAGGATCACACGAAAGTCAAAATAAAATATATTTTTTTATCTCTTAAATTTTGAACAAGGTAGAATCTCAACAGCTGTATGATTGTTATTCATAGGGGAGACTAACACAAGCAGAAGTGTAACGAGTCATTCGAACACACGTTGACTAGAAACAATAGAGGAAGTGCATCATCAAAGACTTCCTTTTTGGGTAGATAATGTATTATGAAATTAGGTAAGTTCCATATGAAAAGTAATTATGAAGCCACATTTAACATCCCTTTTGAGGAGATAATTTACTTAACCGAACACTCGTATCATTTCTCGTGCAATTCTAAAATTGTATCAAATAAGAGATACATAATTGTTAGTAAATTTGTTAACACAATTAAGATGAAACCATCGATTTCTCCAAATGTTTGAACATGTTATACAAATATGAATAACAGCAAGTACTCACAATGCCATTGTGTTAATATGATAGCTAAAATGGAACTATAGAATACAGTGTTTCTCCTTTAATTAATTTATTAATAATTATAAATGCCATCAAGATCCTAATTATGAGCAATAATTTGGAATCACATTTTTTGTTATTTAAAATAACTAAAAATGAAACATGAACGTAACGGGACTTTAGGTATGGTGACATACATAATCAAAAGTATTAGTGCTACGGAACAAGCCTTTAATCCATAAGTCCAACAAAGGAAAGCCAAATTGGGTCTAAATAATTTATAACAAAACTGTTTTTGCAAAAACCAGAAAATGTTTTCCTATTGTGAAATGTTTTTCAAAAACCAACCCGATCTTGGTAAATGAGGGGTGTATCACATTTCACTACGCTTGAAAAGATTGTTTCCTAAAACATGTTTACAATTTAAATGCTCTTCAAATTGTCCATTAACATGTAAATGCCTCATTTCAAGGCATCATATTTATTTGCTCAGGCACAACACTCAACACTGAACACCTCATATCAGCTGAGAATTATAATATGTTCATATGATTCATTGGTTCGACAGATCTAGAATATGGACAGACTGAAATAGTTGGACTGACATAATTGTGACTTTGGATTTGGCAAACATCAATGGAACTTAAATCAAATTTGGTTCACCTTTGCGAGATAACTGAGTTATTACTTTTACAGATAGATTCTCTTTAGTTTTTTTTCAATTAAAAGGAACATTTATGTCAATGAGTCAACTACATTATGACAAAAGTAGCTGTCCGTGAAGCAGAAATATCACATAAGGTACCCATCTTTTATGCTTCATTTGATTGCTAATATGAAATTGTGATTATAATCGAAGCATAGCTGTTCTCCTGCTTACCTGTTGATGATTAATTATTTGATTGTTAAGTTTGTTCCCTGCAAATCCTGGATTGTCATGAGTGCCAATGCATTTTCTTCCAGGTAGTTGTCAGAAATGTGCCACAAGTATATGGGCATTCCATATCAGAAACTGTAGAACAGTTCTTTCGAAGAAATCACCCAGATCACTATATAGGCCACCAGGTATATTCTGAGCTAATTCTGTGGTGATGTGTTTTTGATACAAAGTCAGGATTGTTCTAAAAGAATGGACCATTTGATTAATTTGTGATTCAAACCGAAGAATGAATTAACTGATCTTTTCTTCAGGCTGTATATAATGCGAATAAATTCACTAAGCTTGTGAAACAAAAGGAGAGACTACAAAATTGGTTAGACTATAACCAGCTGAAATATGAAAGGCATCCAGAGAAAAGGCCAACTATTAAGGTACCTAAGTGAGAAAACCTAAATTTTTATTCAGTTTTTTTGGTTTTAATATTTGCTGAGCATAAATCATTCTTTTGGTTACATAGCCAACTGTTGGATGCATAGAATGATTTGGTCAGCAGAACCACAAAATAGTTTCTTTCCTTCTCAACTACATTTGACTTTTCCAATTTCCCAGAGCGGATTCCTTGGCCTTTGTGGTGAAAGAGTGGATGCAATTGAGTATTATAGAGAAAGAATTAGAGAGCTTGATGAAAAGGTATTTCTCCTCACGTTAATTACTTCACATCTATATTATTCTGTTCATGTGTTTTCGTAGATTCCTAAAGATGATAATGCTTGACTTATCTTGTGTTATTTTCAGATAGCATATGAACGCCAAAGAGTTCTCAAGGACCCAAAAGCTGTCATGCCAGTAGCATTTGTTTCATTTGATTCGAGATGGGGGGCCGCTGTGTGTGCACAAACACAGCAAAGTAAGAACCCCACTCAATGGTTAACAGATTGGGCACCTGAACCACGTGATGTATATTGGGAAAACCTGCCCATCCCATTTGTTTCTCTTAGCGTTCGGAGGCTTATAATATCGATACTAGTGTTTGCACTGGTCTTCTTTTATATGATTCCTATTGCTTTTGTGCAATCACTTGCCAATCTGGAGGGTCTAGAAAAAGTTGCTCCATTTTTGAGGCCGGTTATAGAGATGTAAGTAATGATATGCACTTGCCCAACGGATCATTATCATTGGATTATTGGTGAATTTGTTCTTCGCCTTATGATTCTTCTTTGGCTCTCTGCAAGCTCAAACTGATGCAAAGCCTTCAGCAGTATGAGTGTGATTTTCAGATTAACTAATTTGTGTTCTTTAATATTTGCAGAAAGGTGGTCAAGTCTTTCTTGCAAGGTTTCCTTCCTGGTCTTGCCTTAAAAATATTTCTGTTCGTTCTTCCAACAGTTCTTTTGATCATGTCAAAAGTGGAAGGCTATCTATCATTGTCATCACTAGAAAGAAAGGCAGCTGCAAAGTATTATTACTTTATGTTGGTGAATGTGTTTCTGGGAAGTATTATAACTGGAACAGCCTTTGAGCAACTTTATTCGTTTATTCATCAATCGCCAACCCAGTAATTCTCTTAAGCATTCCATACGAGTCTTTAAATTGAATGATGCCGTATAATTAGATACATAAAATTCTTCTCTTAGCATTTTCTTGAAAAGTTATATTATTATATTATTGTAATAAAATTAAAATCAGGCAAGATTCTTTATTTCAAAAATATTGCACAAGTCCAGTTTGCAAAAGTTTGGTACATTTACTTTTTTTAACTTAAAACATTCTTGTTTCTCACTTCTTGCTTTCTTTGCCTGCAGGATCCCAATAACCATTGGTGTATCAATACCAATGAAGGCTACATTCTTTATGACATTCATAATGGTGGATGGTTGGGCTGGAATTGCAAGCGAGATTCTTCGACTCAAACCGCTTGTTATATATCATCTTAAGAATATGTTCATAGTGAAGACTGAGAAAGATCGAGAAAACGCTATGGATCCTGGAAGTATTGGTCTCCCTGAAAACCTTCCATCGTTGCAACTATATTTTCTGCTTGGCCTCGTTTATGCTGTTGTCACACCAGCACTTCTACCCTTTATAATTGTATTCTTTGCATTTGCTTTCCTTGTATACCGCCACCAGGTTAGTTACTACTCCCGCAAGTCATTCATCTTTGTGTTAATTTTGGACCAAGGTGTAATTACAGCAAATCTACTTGCAGTTTTGTTATGTATTATAAATTAGCTAACCTTCTTTCTTCCTCTTCATTTGTTCTTCCTTTAATTCCTCTATCTTGAGCCACAGTCCCCTTCTTATCTTCCTTATCCTTTTCATCTGTTTTCTTATGCCTTAATCCTCCCTCTAGAAAGAGGAGTTGTACAATAACAAAAATAATTTAAACTGCAAAATCTGCAAATAAAAGATCTGCTAAAACATAAAGTGAATGAACTATAATTCATCTTTTCAAAAGTGAATATAGATTGGGTTAGGAATAAATCTAGTTTGTTGCTTACTGATAACACTTCATTTTTTTTTTCTGCTTACTACTTTCAGATTATTAATGTGTATAATCAAGAGTATGAAAGTGCTGGTGCATTCTGGCCTCATGTTCATGGCCGAATAATCGCAAGCTTGTTGATATCCCAACTGCTTCTGCTTGGTTTGCTTACCACAAAGAAAGCAGCCAACTCAACTCCTCTGCTTGTTGTTCTTCCTGTAATTACAATATGGTTCCATAGATACTGCAAGAGTCGATTTGAACCTGCATTCAGAAAATATCCACTAGAGGTATGTTAAGTATCAAATCCCGCCTTTGTTACTTAACTTGCCTTTATAAAAAAAATTCTAAATTTGAGTTGCATCTGCCACCATGTGATCTCACCAAGAAAATTGTTTTGACTTCTCTTGCTGGGGATGCTTTCAGGAAGCAATGGAAAAGGACCTAATGGAGAGGGCTTCTGAGCCTAACTTAAATGTGAAGGCTTACTTGGCTGATGCGTACTTGCACCCTATTTTTCACTCATTTGATGATGATGAAGAGAATGGAGAAGTCCGAGTCGACAAGGGCCAGACTTGTGTTCGTGTTCCCACGACTGCAAGGAGCGAAATTAGAACTGAATCACCGCCTCATTATGTTTATCATTATGAATTCCAACCATGAAAAATGAATGTCAAAGGAATGCTAGTTTTGCTCTTTGTTCTTTAGGTCATTATTTGTTTGGACCTGCTGATCCTTGGTGCAAATGTGAATGTCTACTTTGAGTGTGTTGAGTGTGCTTGCTCCAATTTGCAAATGCAGTTTTCTTTCTTTCGGTGTTAGATCTCAATGCCATATTTTACTTGCTTTTTGTTGGAATCTGAATTTCACAGTAATTTGAATTTTTTTTAGGAAGGGATCAGATGTGGAGCTCTTGCCTAGTAGAAACTTTGAAAAAAAGTCAACCTAAGGGTGCCAATCTATTAGATTCTCACTTGTATAGTTTATCATAATCACATATCCCCGAGAACTAGAGTTAACTCTAGCTTCAAGTTGGTCAAACAGTGCAGCTTGCTTTCTTTCAGTTTCAAGCCACAATGCCATTTTTGCCTTGCTTTTTGTCTGGAATCTGGATGGCGCAGTAATTGGATGTTTGTTTAAGCAAGGGATCAGATGTAGAGGGCTCTTGCTTGACAGAAAGTAAAAAAAGGTCAACCTACTGAGGTTGCTATTCTACTGGACTGGGTTCGTCTTGTCTATCCTAGGGTCAAACCTCCCTGAGAACCAGAGTCACCTGTAGCTTCAAGTCAGTCAAATGGTCAATTCAATCCCGGGACTACTAAAAAAAAAGAAATAGCCACGCTGGCCCCCGGGGAGCACTGATCAAAGTCCACAAGCTGGAATGAAGAAGGGTCCTTCGCACTGCGAACTTCGCAGGACTTTTTTTCCCATAAACGTAGGATGGGTGATTCGGTTTCTCTCGCCCAAAGGCGTGTGGGACCCGTTGGTGGGCCTGCACCGTGTCGGTGAGGCACGTCACCATAGATAATGGCTCCCACCACTCACTCACATGGCCTCGCCGCCAGTAGTTCACATGCCGCACAAGAGCTAAGAAACAAGCAGCACGGTGGGAGTGGTGGGAAGGAGCGAGCGGAACGAAGGTAAGGTGTTCGAGGAAAAGACGCAGAGAGAGAGAGAGAGAGAGAGAGAGAGCGAGCATGGGGATTGGGAATGGCCTCAATCTCCTCCTCTTGCTCGCCATGGTCGCCACCAACATCCTCTCACTCTACCACCTCTCCTCCACGCGAAGCCCCGCCGCCGCCACCGTTACTACCTCCTCCGCTGCCGATGTCCCCGACCACCTCGTCCACCAGCTTTACACCATCCGCGCCACCATCTCCCACCTTACTCGCCTCCGCTCGCACTCCTCGCCTTCCTCCTCCTCCACCGCGCCGCCGCCGGAGCTCCTCTTGTACGCTCGCATCGCTCCAATCGCCTCCGCCTGCTCCGACCACCCTGACCTCCTCCACCGCTACATGAACTACACCCCGTTTGCTGCTTGTCCCCACGAGGACGCCCGCACCGTCGCCGAGGCCCTGATCCTCCGCGGCTGCCACCCCCTTCCTCGCCGCCGCTGCTTCTCTCCGACCGTCCCTAAGCCCCCCGCCTCCCTCCCCACTAACCCCTTCTCCGCCCCTCTCCCCGACGCCGCCGTTCTCTGGCCCTCCTCCGCCAGCTGCCGCTCTTTTTCCTGCCTCCCGCAAGCCCTAGGCTTCGACCCCAAGTTCGAGGCCACCCGCTTCCTCTCTGCTCGATCCGTCCTCGACCTTCCCCTCACCCAGCTCCTCAACCTCGCCAGATCCACCGGCGCCGCGCCGATCCGACTTGGCCTCGACGTCGGGGGCGGCACGGGGACCCTCGCGGCGCAGCTCCGGCGGTTGGCCAACGCCACATTGCTAACCACCACCCTCGATCTGGGGGCGCCCTACAGCGAGGCGGCGGCGCTCCGGGGGGTGGTGCCGCTGCACGCACCTCTGCAGCAGCGGTTCCCGATCCAGGATGCCCTGCTGGATCTGGTGCGGACTGGCCACGCCGTCAACCGGTGGATCCCGGCGCCGGCGCTGGAGTTCCTTCTGTACGACGCGGACCGGGTGCTGCGTGCCGGCGGGCTGCTGTGGGTGGACCACTTCTTCTGCCGGGCCGCCGATCTGGGCGCCGTGTATGCGCCCATGATCGAGCGGCTGGGATACCGGCGCATCAAGTGGGCGGTGGCTGACAAGACGGACGTCGGCGGCCGCAAGAACGGGGAGGTATTTCTCACCGCCCTGTTACAAAAGCCATTGCTCACCGCTGCTACAGTGTGAAGGCTTCTTCCAATTAGGTCAGAAATTTTCTCTTCTTTAATCCTTTTCTCATCATTGTTAGTATCAAAAAATATTGTTCATCAAGCAAAGAAAGATTTAGATTGTAATAATAAAATTATTAACCAAGAACAAAAGTAGATTTAGATCTGAGGAAGGGGCAGTGCGCTTGAAAATTGAGCGGAGTGGAGGGGGAGTGAGCAGTGAGCTCCACGCGCTACCAGCAAAACGAGCAGTGGGGAATAAAGACACAGGCGGTGACGGGACCGCTGCATAATTGATGGCAACTGGAGTTGTTTAGTTGAGAGTTCTCCGATCGAGTTGCGGAGTTGGTTGTGGGTAATGAAAAAATTTAGAGATTTTGGGCTAAAGTGAGTGATTGATACTTGAGATTGTAATCGTTGTCATATGATCATAATCACAAATGACTTATCATTTAAGATTTACTTGTTCTTATGTGTTACTTCCCCTTTCAAAGCTGTAAAGCTTGCATTAAGTCCACCTATTTGGTGGTTAATAGGATCCACTGGAACCCTGTTTAAGGCCATAATCCTGCATTTATGAGATGTTTTTGAACAACTTATGAAAGTCATGGTTAATAGGATCATAAATGACACTTCATTTAAGTTTTCCTTCTCCTTTGAAAGTTGTAAGACCTTTTTAGTAGTTAATAGGATCCACTTTAATCCGTTTAGGGTCATAATCCTGCATTCATGAGATGGTTTTGAACAACTTAGAAGTTATACATGCATGTGTTCAACTATGGTTTCTTACTGTTTGTGTTTCTATAGGTCCTAATTAAATTTTTTTATCCAAATTATATAGTAATTAAATTACAATCAAAAGTAATTAAATTTTGTTCCGTAGATTTCGATATATGTTAGTGAGATGTTATCATGCTACCTGATTTGCAGCGATCTAAGTTTGGTTTTATTAAATTTTTTAAGGAGAGGGTTTGTCTAAAAATTCTACTTCTTTTCTAAGCTCTAGTTTAAGTGGTGAAATAAGGTCTTTATCAATTAAGTTGGCTATCACTTTGAGGAATTCTTTCAAAGGGTAAGATGTGATAGCTAGATTAAGATCTTTATTGGTTGAGTTTGTTGGCATTTAATTAAGATAATTTCTTGGATTTTGATGTTAAAATACTAACAACTAAGATCGTTGGCAAACTATCACTTCTTGATGTTCAAGGCTTGATTTTTTTTTTTTTGAACATTTGAGCAAATGGAATACCAGTACACTGATGGTTTGACCTTTTGCAGCCATAATGATTTGAATTAAATCTGGATGACAGTTCATCGCCCACTCTGAAACTTCATATAGCTAAACTAAATAGAGAATATGCAAACAAAATGAGTAATTATTTCGCTGAGGCGATTTCTAGTTCTCTTTAGCATCGGAAAATTGGCTGCATGCACAATTTACACGTGATTAGGGTGAACAAAAAGGGGTAAAAAAAATAAATTCATATCAATAAATTTGATTAAGATAATAATTTAGTAATATTTCCCCTTGTTCAATTTTCGATAATGGTAATATGCAATTTTTTTAGTTTGATAATTTACTAAAATTATCAAAATAATATATGTATATATAAATATAATAACAATATTGATATTCAATTTAGTAATTTGGTAAATTTATATTTTTGTATTTACATATATTTTTTAATAATATAAAGTATATTATTAAAATTAGTGATTTTGGTAATATATCTATATTAGTGGTTTATTGAATTGTTAAATTTAATTTGGTAATAATTCTCAATTTAATTTGAGGGTGTCATATAGTTTAATTGGTAAGCACCTTAATTATTGATAACACGATCTTCAGTCAAATTTTGCTCTTATTACTTGCTTACCTATTAGCTTAGCCCATAATAGGCCGATGCACCAATCAAAAATGGGTCAAGTTCAATTGCCGGGCATACTTAGCTAATCACAATTTGATGTTCAAATTTTTAAAATATTCTATTTTTTGTTTTTTTAAAAAACTTTTTAAAATTTTTTGGGGCCAAAATGGGCCGCAATCCATATCATGCCGAAACAAAGGCCTAGCCTCTCGTGTAGTAGACGACACAACCCAACCCAATAATACTTGTAGTTGTCGACTTGACGGATATACAGTTTAATACAATTCTAAGTTTTTTTTTTTTGGTTGGCCAAGGATACAATTCTAAGTTCACACTTGGGTATGCTGCAACGTAACCTTATTCAGGCGATGTTCTTGCCTAAAATTTGTATCTCTGTTGGATAGATCGCCAACAAGCTATGCCGAATTGAACTTAGAATTATTCTCGAATGTAAACGTTTTAGATATTAATTAAAATATTTTTAATTCAGACGTTTTTATCATCAAATATTATTATGTATTATTGTAGCATAAATCATAACAGGATAAGTGTTAGGCCCAGCCTTATTTAAAGGCCCAACCCATTCGGTCCGATCAACTGGGCTGTTGACTGGGTCAAAATTGGCTCAAGCCAAATATTGAGAGGAAAATCGATTTGGGGAAAGACGATTGACGAACGACGAATACGTCGTTCGTTCGCTCGTTCGATCGGGGTCGAGTCCGGTGGCACCTCCGGCGGTCGGAGGGATCGGCCGACCCAGCAGGAAAGATCACCGGACGAAGTCGCAGCGCCAGGAGGTGGTCTTCCGGCCGGCGAAGCAGCGGCGGCACGCGCAACCGACGAAGCAAAACGCTGGCGGCAAAGACGACGCGTAGTCGTCTCGTCCACGTCCGTCAGGTGGTGACGATGGCAAACAATTGGAAGGACGACGAGGGAAGCGTCTCGTCCAGCGTCGCCGAAGTCTTCCCCGTCTGGTCCCATCGCCAGCAGCTCCGCGTGATGCAGGAACACAGCATCGTTTGACCCAGCGGGCCGAAGGAGCGGCGATCCTTGATCCATCGGACCGAAGAGGGAGCCGATCAACCTGGTGATGAAGCAGTATGGAGCGGCATGGGCAGGCATGGGTGGAGCTCTGGCGCGACACGGCTCCGCCTGCCGTCGAGTCGACGTCGCCCTGCCTGCATACGTGCTCAAGCTGCCTATAAAAGAGGCGGCTGACGAGCTCGAAAGGAGGAATCGTCTGATAGAGGTAATACCCCTTTGCTTGAGCGAGGAGAGATTAATCCGAGGGGCGGGGCGAATGATGAGGCTTGGCGGCCGGCGAGGTTGAGAACGAACCTCGTCCGACCCTTCATCCCTGAACCAACCCCCGATGGCGACTCGACGAAACCGGCGAAGGCAAGTGGTGGCCCTCGCCCAGGTGCTCCGGTGGTGAGGGTGGGCGGTTCGGAGTACCCTCGACGTCGTCATCTTCTGCGCTTCTTCCTGTCTCTCCGGCGTCTCCTTCGACCTCATCCCCTTTCCGCTCGGACCCAGCGAGCTCGAGGCAGCGGCGACCTCAGGCGAAGCGACGAACACCCGCTCGACGGAAACGAACACCGTCGTCGGGCCCGTTGAAAGGACACAACCCCCTCTCCTTCTTTCTTCTCCGACGCGACGAGCGGCGCCGTCGCGTGCTTCGCGTCGACGAAGCGAACCGGCGCGGGCCTCGATCACTTACACAGGCGCTGATATGGAAAAGGGGACGTTGACTCGTTGACTCACAAACGAGCGCGGCGATTTCGGCGATCCGAAACCAAAGCGGGCATAGGCCGGAATTCGGGTTTTCAGATCCGGACGAAGGATCCGATCCGTTTGTAGGTAATACTCTTTCCTTTCTCTATTCATTTTAAATGCTGATGTGTCTCTCCCTTTTCTCTCTCTCCTGGCTAGACTGGACGAGGACCTGAACCCTCGTGGAGGCTGAGGGGTGCGCACGGATGCATCCCTACCGGTCACGCCGAACGATGAAGCGAATTGGGACATTTAGCTCTGCGTGGCATTCGAACAATTGTAATAAATTAATTAAAAATTTGATTCATTTCATTGTATAATACAGATGTGACAATAAGTTACAATAGTGATACTTAACTCATTATTGTTGCTGGATCCTTCTCTTTGCTCTTCCCCATACATGTCATTGACTCATTTCTGCTTTATATTGAAGAAAAAAAAAGAAAATTTATTTAAATTATAATTTAAAATATTATATATATATATATATATATATATATATATATCGCTTTAAAAGAAAATTACTACAGGTATTAATATTAATGCACTTCCTCTTTAAAACCCCCGCCCGAGTCAGTCCTTCATTTCAGCACTTCCCTCTCCAGCTTCCCGAGGAAGAAATACGACCGATGCAGCGCCAATCGCTGGGATCGCCGGCCTCCAAGAGCCAACTCTCCGGCGGAGTCGCTGCTGCGAGGATGGAGCAGTCGTAGGATGAAGCGGAAGAGGAGGAGATCAAGGCGGAGAAGCAGATCTGGTGGAGCTCGAGGGCGGACCGATCCATCCACCTCATCCCCCTCCTCACCCTCCTTTGCATCCTCGTCTTTTTCCTTTTCTCTCGTGATCTTTCCCCCAAAGGTGCTAACTCTGAGCCTCTTAACGAATCGCCTCTTCTCACATTTGATGCCCATTCCTGCTTTTTTTTTTATTGTTATAGAAATTGAGGCCTTCGGAGGTGGCGTCCTGATACACGGATCCAAAGGTAATCGGTTCCTCCTCCTGCCGCTTTTACTACGATCGCGATTTTTTGTTGGTTTCTTAACCGAAGTGATTGCAGCAGTCCCCGGGGAGGTGAGGGCATCGGCGATCCATATCAAGCGGGGGCTGAAGGCAGCGGTCCGCAACCGGAAGCTGGGAATCCGCGGGATGGGTGTCGCACGTGAGCGTTGAGTTCCTCGCACCTGCCAGTTGGTGTGGCGTGTCAGTTAGCGGTTTGGATTGATTAATTTGTTCGTTTTTAACGTCATTTTCTTCGATTTTTATTTATTAAAGGAGAGAAATTAGGAATGTGTGCCAGATGCTCAGGAGGGACGTCATTGGTAAGTGCTATTTAGACTTCTGTTTTTTTCTCCACTTTTCCTCTTTTTGTTTGCAACGAGAGAAGAGAGAAGAAACCGTTGTTCACTTTTTCTTAATTGCTAAAGTGCGCCTCTCGATGAGATGCAGAGCCTGAAACGTAGGGCTGTGCATGGGCTGTTAATCGAATCGGTTGACCAAGTCAATTGATTAATCGAATCGTTCTGTTCGACAAAAATTATGAACCGTTCCTGAATCGGATTAACCGGTGGTCAAACGGTTAACCAGTCAACCGGTTAACTAGTCGATTAACCACCAGTTAACTGGTCATAAATATTTTTTTCTAAATTATCTCATTTGATCGGTTAACCGTTAGTTTTCGGTTAACTGATTCGGTTAATCGCTAGTTTTTCGGTTAACCACCGGTTAACCGATTCGATTAATTATATAAATAATATTATTTTAATATAAAATATATTATATACTGGTTCGGTCGGTTAACCGGCGGTTCGGCCAAGTCTCGAATCGTAACTGAATCGGTAACCGTTGGAATCGCCGAAAAATTGACCGGTTAAAAATCCGTTAATTCGGTTAATCGAAAAATCGGTTCGATTCGATTCGATTAACCACAGTTTGACGATTCTAACGATTTTTTTAAATACCCCTACTAAAACGGCACCCCTACTGAAACGGCAGGCGATCCAGCTGTGGCTGTGTGATCTGGCGCTTCTTGGGTGACAGCTTGCAAGGTTTGGAATCTTCACCGATTATATTAAGGTTTTTGTTCTTCCATATTAAAATTTAGTTAATGGTAAGTTGGTAACACAGATCTCGTGGATGCAGGACTTGTTTGTTGTAATCCATGAGGCCTATTAACCTGCAGACCTCCATGTGCTCTTCCTCCCTGCCTGTGAGTACTTGCAGTACCATTTAAGTTAATTTGACCGTTTATGTCTTAGAAGAAAAAAATGTGAAAACATGTTTGGAAATGCGTGTCAATTTTGATCCATTTTAATGTCATAATGCGTGTTTCTAATTTGGTAGTTGTAATGGCATCAAACAAAAATGGAAATGCTTGGCAAGTGCCAGTGTATTCTGGCTAATAAAACTAAATAGAAATATACTGTCACAAGCTGCATTATAAATTAGTTGAACCACGCAAAAAAAACATACTAGAATACATGGTGAAGGCTACTCATTCATTACAAATATATACAGTCAGCTTAGTGAGCTTCACAAATGGGAATTTCTTATGAAAAAAATTTGGAAATATCTACTAGGAAGAGTAATGATGACAGAGAATAGAATCCTTGGCGTGTGAGCAAGCACTCTTCTTGTTCACTTTAAGCTTAGCTATTGTTAAATGAGAGAAGGGTCTTCCATCTTAGTCTTCTCTTCTTCTTGGCATGTGAATCACCCATCCTTGCTAGACAATGCTTGGCAGTGTCCTTATTTGAGTCATCACAGTCATTGACATTATTGTCACCCTCCAAATGGCTTGAGATCTATTGTATGTTCCTATGAGCCAAGAGGAATTTTGAAAAGAATTTTGTTACAAAAGACAGTGACTTTGGTTTGGCAAAAAAAAATTAAAACATAAAATGTCGATCTATAACAAATAAAAACTACAATATAATTGAAGTGTAACTAATGTCATAATGATGCAAAACTTATTTGTATTTGTTTTTGGGTGCTATGTTCTATGAATTTTAGAAATAATTTTCTCAATCGACGCCTATTCCCTTTTAATTTTGCTTGCAATAACTTGGATCACATGTCAATTTATTTTTAACTGCCATTAAATTGACATTCCAGAATTAAATTAGCTTCTCATTTATTTATGTTAAAAAAATATCGATTACTTGCCGGAGAATATACTTTTGAATCTCAATCGTCCTTATATTCTTCCATATCTTAATATTCATTCGATAAATTACAATATCAAAAGTAATGCAATCCATGCACTTGCCATTCATCTTAATGTATATCTTAATGTATATAGTTATGGTAGTAATAAGTAATATCGTTCAAAAGAATGAGTTAGTACTTGCTTTTACAAGTGAACATTTTTTTTTTTAAAAAAAAAAAGTGAAGCATGCAAATCAAAATAAATAATATCAGAATCGTTTTGTAATTTTAGTTCTATTGCTTTTGGATTACACATCAGACAGAATCATTTACAGTTGCTCAAAATCTTAACTCTATATATAATCTCATAGTGTAGACAGATTGAATCAATTTCCATCCGCCATTCAACTTAGCTCCTCAATCGTATACTTTGCTAATGTCATTTTGGTAATGTCATGGGATTTCAATGAACTCTAACACCAATTATCTAAGATTTTTTTTTTCTTACCAAAATCGAATCGTTTATGAAGGTTTCAATAAAAAAAACAACTTAGACACACTAAAGGCACAATGCCAAAAAAAAAAAACACTTACCTGGCTCAACACATACGATGCGTAATCCTACTTCTTATCAACGAGGAATAGATCTTCCAAAACATTTCGAGAAAGAACAACTGCTCCTAAAAGTCTCTTCCCTATATATCTCCACATGGATTGTGTTTAAGTGATTCCACGGAAAGCTCCTGCCCGGTAAGCCAAGAACCCAAGGACCAGACAGAATAATGACATTCTGTATATATTATACCACAGCTAGATTTTTAGTAACCAAAAAATGACTCGTCACAGATCATGGACCGGCGAGCCCTTTGGTTCATATCTTCCAGATTGAACTTGGGCGGCAACAAAATGCTATGTAGAAACCATAATAAAGCTTAGGGCTTAGGGATCTGACGAGAGAAGCCCCATCTTCTCTGTTATTTGATTCATGGGATGAATATTATCCAGTATATCATCTGAGATTTGCTGAAATTCCTTTGCTTCCTTTGTGGTGGACTCAACCTCCTCTAAGTCCAAATATACAGGGTCAGCCATGAAAAATTGTTCACAGAGTAAATCAATAATGCCAGGGAGCTTCTCTTCAGTATCGTAAAAGTAAACATCAGTATCCGCTGAGAAGTCTGTCTCAATAGGCATAGGTACTTCCAGTGTAGGTACATTCGGGTTAACATGCAAGTTATGTGACTCGGGCACTTCCAGATTCTCAATGTCAATAACATCATCCTCGCGAACTATCCCAAGCAACTCAGAATTGTCAATATCAGTTGGAGATAAAGCAATCTTCCCCGGAACCGAAGGAAATACTCCCAGCTCTGTCACTTCATCTGCTCCAATCATTTTTGTGACTAGCTCAGAAGACTGCTCAGATTCACCTGATGCTGTTGCATAAACTGCCGAGAAAGCAGAACTTGTATCCACAAATGAAACGCCAGAATTTGATGGGATATCTGACAGAGCAGCATGAGAATTACGGCCTGATGTACTTTCAAATGTGTCAGACGGGGACTGGAAGTTCTCTGGTAGAAGATTATCTGAATCTCCCATTGATGCCAACGTAGGAGGTCCGTTCATCTTTAGGATTTGTCTCACCACTGCTTTGGCTGCAGCATTGATCAACGGCCAATACTTCACTATTTGGCCTTCAAGCATCTCACCATCCGAAGTGCCTCCTTGTTTTGGCCGCCTTCGCTTTTTGCCGACTCCAGCAATGCGTCTGTTGCTATCATTTTGCAGGACAAATTCCTTAAAGAAGCCAGGGCTTCGCATGGCCTTCACCAAGAATGACATCATTGTTTGCTGTCGCTGTTCCATTACTTGAAGGCGTTTCACTAATGTACCTAGCTGATGATCAGCTGCTTGCTGCCGCTGACGCAGTTTAACAAGCTCCTGCATGAGTACATTCTTGTCTCTCTTGAGCCGCTCGACTTCTTCTTCGAACCCAAACTTGCCAACCTCAACATATGCGGTAACTGAAGGATTCTTAGATTGTCGTTGCTCTAGCTCGCTATGTCCTTGCGCGTGAGGACGTTTCCGCCTACTGATTCTCCTCAGTAGGTTCTTTTCGCCTCGTAGAAATCCCTCGTTAGCAAACTCCCAGCGATCAGGATCAACTTTCCTAAAACCCTGTTCAATGAGAATCGTGGCAAGGGGAATATTAAACAAGCCTAAAACACATAAAGTACAAAGAAAGAACCCGGATTTCAGGAAAGAAAGAGGGGGCCAATACTCGTCTGCCCCATACAGAAAGCAGATATTAGCCCAAACCAATCACCAATTATCCCTATCATCGTTTAAACTTATCCTTTGTGAATGTTGCGAAACTTAAAAAGTTAATTTTTTACAATGTTGTGTCATAGTCGGTAGCTGATTCATTGCATGTAACTTACTAGAAATGTTTGCGTTCAATTTACTTTTGTTTGTAAATATTTTATGCTAAATATATTTTTGGCCTTATTGGATAGGATGTTATAATCCTGCAAGGCTACACTACGATCTAGTGATGCCTCCGTTTTTTCTAGATAGGAACTAGATTCTAGCAACCATGTCCACAGCTATCCTGATGCTTCATTGCGTCAGCTGAAACCATGTTAAAGCCTTGTACCTATGACACACTACCCTAACTGTTTATCAGCACCTCCAATACCGATCACTGCAAATGCCAACAGTTCGATATGAACTTTTAATTCATGTGAATATATCGCAAACAGCAACATTACCCTCTCTTGAAATGAAAAACAAGATTCAGTAATTGCACTTGAAATCAATATACAAGAGATTTAATAGTTCCAGGACCGGATAATGAAAGCTCAAAACAAGAATTTGCAACTCCCAATGAATGAGAAAGTGTTAGTTCAACTTATTGATAATAAGGTTTGGGATCAGGTGCCACCTTCATGACTTGCTTGTATAAAAAATAAATAAATAACTCATGAACGATTGCATGGATCTAATTTGACCAAATGTTTTCCTCCATCGGAGAATTTGTTATTCCAACTAAATCAAGACGCAGGAGTGAAAACTCTCATACTACATGGAAATGGCCATTTGATGGATTTTGCATTACATTTTATTTTGGAGTGAAGATCTGCATTTAGTGAACTATTTACAAATCACAAAGATATCTTTTTGAAAATTTGTCATCTAAACTTAGCCAAGACTTGAGAGTGAAGAATCCCATGCTACAAGGACATGGACCTTTGATGGATATTCTCGTTGCATTCTAATTAGGGCAAAGAACTGCATTTAATGAACTTTGTACCTAGCAATCACGAAGATATTAATAAGAATAGCAAAATGCTTATCTGACCAGGATCCAGCACATCCAAACAGTGGGTTGAACCACGAAGATGATCAATATATTGCAGAAGTGTCTTATAATCACAGAGATAAAAAAAAATCTAGGAGCTAAAGAAGGAAAACAATATCTATATTGTATTAGGAGGATAAACGATTGAATATGGCTCAGAAAAAAGAGAAGGCAAGAGGCGCAATGGTTTGACTAATGACTAGGCACAACAAAAGTAATAATATGGAACAAGATATCGGCTAGAAAACTCAAATTGAGAAATAATGGTGATAAAAATGATGCCAATACCAAATAAGGAAGTTTAGCTTGAAACATTTGAAAGAATATCCCACATAAACTATCAAATGCGCTTAAGAACTTGCAAAAAAAATACATCATGAAACCATTTCTCAGAAAGAGAGGAACAAAAGGTTCAGGACGGCCGATTTGCTTCTAGTGAAATGAATATTGCATAAAAGTTTTCTTTTGGATTTGAGATCAAACAAAAAGGAAATACAATAAATCAGATTGTAGAAATGTTTTGCACGCCATTATTAGCTTCAACTAGAAAGAAGACCCAAAACAAAACTATTTCAGTCATCAATTTGGTCGGTTGTGTAAACACTAAGCACATTACAATTACCATTAGCAAAGTAAGGTATCAGTCCAGCAAACTCGGCTATTTTTTGAGATGTTGCTCCATAGCTCAGACTCTCAATTTTGAACATTTAGCAGTCATGAATTAATCCAACATTTGGAAATGGAATTACATTTGATATGACTGTATGAAGAACAACACAAGCAAACAGAGCGGAGTTATGCAATATGTCAATCTCACTAAAGTGAGCAACGTAAACTAAAACAATCAAACTTGCATGACCAAAATAAAACTAAAATAGTGGAACTCAAATCAAATTTAAACAATTACAAATCAACCTTTACTTTGATATCCAGTGAATTAAAATAACTCAATACTGACTAGATAAATAGTGATTCTGCAGTTTTCTTCCGAACCAATTTTTCAGTGAAATAAACAACCACTTGGATGAAAAGCAATACTATATCAACAAAAGGACAACGTAGGAATTCTTCTACATATGTTAAACTACGATGTGATGACGTTCTTTAATCACTAACGGGTCCATCGGCAATCAAAACAATATTTCAAAATTACAAATCATACAATTCTTTTTACTTTTCTCAGTAGAATAAAAATTTACAACAAGGTTCGATGCAGATATAGGATAATAAGTCACTGGATTCAAAGGAAAGGAGTCGGACAGTTTAATCTCCCTTGCGGAATAGGAACCACAAGAATTTAATCTGCATTATGTGCTTAAACTATAATCAGAAAAGAGTTAAACAATTCAATTTTACAAGAGCAGAATCTGCATTATGAGAATCAAGTTCATATTTGCTATGCACATTCATATTTTCATATACTCACCGGCAATAAGAATCCTTACTTTGTTCCGATCGCAGTATAAACAGTACAAAAAAAAAAGGATTGAGAATGGCGGAAGGAACCAAGAAGCAGAGGTTCAATGGAAGTAACAGAGAGAGGGACTAGAGGTCTTACGTAGGTGTTCAGCTGCCGAACAAAGCTGGAGAAATTGTTATGCTTGAAGTACTTGGGAAGCAGATCTCGCGCGAACTCCGGAGGGTTCCAAACCACAAAGCTATTACTTTCGGAACCCCAGGACACGATCGCGTCCGTCGCAGGGTCATCCACCATATCGTACGTCTTCCTGAGGAAAGGGTACGGCGCGTTCCCATTCACCCCGGATGGCACCTCATTCCTCCCCGCCTCCACCCCTCCGATTCTTCCGCCGCCTACCATCTCTCCGCTCCTCGGTCGCACCGCCCGCATGATCAAAGAAACAGGCCGCTGGGATCGAAATCGCTCTGAGGATGAGATCCGAGGCAAGGGTTTCGAGATGAAACCCACATCGGCGAAATCTCCTCCACCTCTCTCTTCTTGCGTCCTCGAGAGCTCTCTCGAACGAGAGCCAGCGCAAAGTTTAAAGTCAGCAAGATACAAGCAAGTGGATCCCGTCCAAGATTAATTTTCCTCTTCTATTCAGATGATTGCCAAGTGTCCAACGTAGCACAGTGGACTGCACGCCACGTCGCCACGGCATTAACAAAGGTGATTTTATGATTTCCGTTACGGTGTAGATTGGAGAGGATCCAACATCAGCTTCCAATTGAATTAGGTTGCCGGGCACCGGTCAGTTTTCTGTTTTCTCTTGTACAAGATTTACTAGCTCTTCACATCCCACTGCAATTTACTGCATTGCCCTTTCCCGTCGTTGAAGTAGAGGGATAAAAAAGTGCCTAAGATTTGTATGCGTGATTAATCCACCATTAAAAAATAATTATATAATAAATAATATATTTAAAATTAATATTCATTATATTATATATTCATAATATATAAATAAAAATATTTTATAAATAATAATAATAATAATAAATAATAAATTTAGTAAATAAATTATAATTTAGAAGGAATAAATTTATTATTTTAATAATTAGAGCAGATTCTAATTCAAATTCAGAATGGATATTTTCATATCTAACCTTATCCGACTTTATCGAGTAGAATTTTACGGAACCTAACTCGAGACCTAATTAACTCAAATTTTCTCCGTTGATTCAAGCCAAGTTGGATTGAGATAGGTTTTTTATTATCCCTAGTCGAGGCACACCGCTACATACGACTACTTAGCAAAGGCTAGATTTGAAATTATTGAATAGTAAAGGGCAAATACACGCGGGAGATGAAGGCACAATTTGTATAATTATGCGACCGTCTACTGTCTGCGTCATAAATGGGCATAAGCTTAATTTTAAACCATTCAATTAATTGTAATTAAATCTAGACCGTGCAATCTTAATAACATAGACAGATGTCGGACGGGTAACAAAAATCGTTCCATTAGCCAAAAAAAAATCATATAACCTGCCCCATAGAATTATTATGCGGCACGTGTACAAGTTTTCCACTTTGACTCTTTTAATTTTCTTTTTTCATCGATGAAAATACTTTTCCTCTTTTATTTATTTATAACTTTGCCAAATAATATAAAAAAAATTTAAAATATTATATAATATAATAATTCATGACCTTTCTCTTGCTTGCAGATTTTTAATATAATTAAAATACCAATAATTCAAGAGAGATCAAAGCTGGTTCGTTGGCGGACGGTCCGGTGCTTTGAGCTCCAATCCAGGCTTCGCCCTTTCCTTGTCGATCTCGTCGCGTCCTCCGTTCTTCGCTCCCTCCGTTGGAAGCCCGATCTATCGCGCGAACCTTCCCTCCCTGGATGATCCCGTTCTCTAATCATAACCTAATAATTGATCATCTTGGTTCATCGATCGAATCTGCAGTGAAAGCGGTTGTCGCAAGTAAGGATCGTCCAGGCAATAATTGCAGTGGGGAGGCAAGGTAGGGGAGTTTAAGGTGATCAACCTGCGGCTTATCTTGCAAAATTGTTCTCCCACTATTGATTTCTTTTCTGGATTGCCTTCTATCCGGAATCTTTCTGGATTTGGGCCTAGCATTTGTTTCTCGATTCACCAGCTTCAATTTTCGGGCACATAGACTTTCCAGTTTGGCATTTTTGATCAATTGAGATATTGTGTGAAAATTCAGTCCGGTGATTGGTGTTTTTTCAGTAGATTCGTATAGCGGTCAGTATGAAGGATCGTTCACGGTTTGCTGAGCCGTTCATATTGTTTTAGGTCACCGGATTTAGAAATGATGAAACTTGGGACTGGTAATATTCCAAGGAGGTCCCACTTGTTTAATATCTTGGCTAGCGATCTCTCAATCTAGGTTTTTTTTCCTTGCTTCGTTTCCCAAGTTTTACTCCGTAAACGTTTTCTGCAAATTGAGAACTTGTAGTTCTGCTAATTGTTTGCCTGTTTCCAGAATGTGTAGAACAGTGAGATGCGATGGTTTTTCTCAAATTCAGTCACTTCCTCCCTGAATGTGGAAACATGAAACATTTTAAGCAGCAGTGTACTTTTATAGTCACGATTCTCCTCTAATTTCATTTTGTTAGTGTAATTATGCTTGAAAAAGCTTAGTTCTGTCGAACAGTTAGATAATAAGATCCCACTAGATTATAGTTCTTATTTTATTTCGGCTGTCTGTGGATTAGAACTGGGCCAATTAGTATGCCTTGGAAAATTCTTAACAGGGGAAATCAATTCATTGTCCCGATCACCGCCACCACTGCTAATTCAACCCCCAACAAACTTCACATACATGAAATTGCAGGACATAAGGTAACTTTGATGTGTCATCTGACTCACATATGCGCTAGTTAGCACTTTCTGTTAATTATATGTAGACTCAAACTGCGATAACGGAATATTGCGACTATTATACATGTGAGAAGACATAAATCTATTTCTCAAGAGGTCCTATATTTCAGTTATCATGTAGTTTTAGAAAACACTATTCTTAATTTATACTTCAGTTATCTTTGAACCAAATTATTCGTTAAGACTTCAGCTTGTGATGATCACTTTTTCATATTAGTCATGCAAATTGATTGATGATTTTGATATGCTTTTTTGCAGGGAAACAAACCATATACGGCCTAATGAGTAAAATGTGGCATAGGTGAAGTAGAATGTTATGTACTAGTAGTCAAAATTCTCTTACTTCCAAGGAGTAGTGAAATTTCTAATGTTAGATCCAAGACGTGCCCAACGACCCACTATTATTTATAGACCAATAATACCTTCTGATATTGAAGTTCTTGAGCAGATCCATGCTTCTTTGTTTCCTATAAGGTATTCATTGTGATATTGTTGAAATGTTATATTGTGTTCATAGGTACTCTAAGATCATTTTGCTAATATGTTAATTCATATGGCCAAGATGAAGCTGTCATTGAGAACATGAATATAAGGACAGTTGTACTTGGTTTTTTCAGGTATGAAAGAGAATTCTTCCTCAATGTTGTCCATGGACATGGAATAGTCTCTTGGGCTGCTGTTGATGTTAGTCGGTCAAATGCCCATAGAGATGAACTTGTTGGGTTTGTTACTACTCGCCTTCTCTCTGCAAAAGACAATGAGGTGGCTAAGATTCGGATTATTTTCGTTCCTTTAGCATCCAGATGCCTCACAGCTGACATTATACTGCATTATGTTGGTCCTTCAGATTATAGATTTGCTTAGGTATAACGCCTCAAGGAAAGATGCGACACTTGTCTATATCTTGACACTTGGCGTGGTAGAACACTATAGAAACCATGGCATAGGTTCATTTTTTGTCTAACTTCCCTGATTCCTTTATGAGTCATATACAGTTTTCTGCTAATTCATTTTGGTATTTGCAGCTACTGCACTTGTTCGTGAAGTGATTAAATATGCTTCAAGCATCACAACTTGCAGGGCAATATATTTGCATGTCATTTCGTATAACATACCAGCCATAAGTTTCTATGAGAAGATGTCATTTAAGCTCATGAGACGCTTGCCAAGATTTTACTACATAAACAGCTCGCACTATGATTCATATTTATTTGTTTACTATGTGAATGGAAGCCAGTCTCCCTGCTCTCCATTGTAAGTACTTTCCTCTATCTCTACTAGTTATTTTATTTAACGTAGGCGTTCCTTTAGCTATTTACTTTGGTTGTACCAATGCTTTTAGCATATAGTTTTTCACGAATGGCCTGTTGTGTTTGTTCTGAGTTTTCCAATGCCAAAGGAAAGCGTCAGTTTCTGTTTCTGTATTTCAAGGACATTGCTTGGAAAATATCACTAGTACTTTTTAGCAAAGTAAACTGAATCTTTGTTGGCAATAATTTTGTGTTTCCAATCCAGTAGTGTGTTGTAGGTAGACTAGTTTTTTTTTTTTTCTAAACCAGAGAATTTATTGGGTCGCTAAGAAGCTTTGTACAAAATACTAGCCAGATCAATTGGCCAGTTTTCAGTCCAGCTATCTGATTTCTTGTTACATTTTGCAAATTTCTCCTGCCAGTCAACTGGTTTGTTACAGTATCTGTTGCAATATCTGAGAGTTGTCTGCATCTCTCATTAGGTATCTGGTTTCCTTTAAGATGCTTAGAGATTCCACATGTGGGTGATCATATTCCCTAATGATTCGCTGCTGCCAGTTTCAATGATGATGTTGTATCTTTGAGAATCTGGGCTTGCATAAATGTAGGTAATAAGGCATTTCTGATAGCTATAATAGGTAGACTGCCTTGATTTTATAATGGTACGCTGGCTGATCACACTAAACACCACTTTTAGGTGTTTAAATCTCCTTCCTGTACAAACATTAATTTACAGTTGTTACATTAACTAAGTCAGCATTTACCATCTTGAACATATGTTCAAACCAAACAATTGTAGATATCATCATATCATACCACATAAAATTCATCAGCAATTCAGAATACATATAAAAACCCATTTTCAATAACAGAAATGTCACATGAACACTAATTTCATTTGCGCCTATTCACTTACAAGAAATATACTTCATCAAGGTTTAATTGTTCATTTTAAGAGTTCAAAACTGTTGCAACATATATTTGCTATCTAGTTTCATAGTAGCACTGTAATGCATCTCCTTTCATGCAATACAAGGCTTAGAAGCCTATTTATTATTTACAATCATATATGAACTATTTCTTAACCACAGATTAGAAGTTCCTATCATAAAAGGTTTTTAAACTTCACAATCATGAAAAGGAAAGAAAATCAATGCTAAAATCCCCCTACATAATTGAATTTCCATTTCTCCTCTTCTTCCTGCTGAAAAGTTCACCGGGGAACTAACTAATTCTTATTGCAGCTAATACTAATAACAAAGGGATAAGTATGATGGTTAAAAGAAAGGGGAGAGTGAATTGAATTTGAATCAGTGACTACCCCATGCAGTCAAAACTAAACTCAAACTAGCCTCTAAATCAATTAGGGGGTATTATTTCATTTAAACTCCACGATGTATTTTTATTTGTCCTTCAAATTAAATAATTTCAAATAGGCCGGTGTCCGTTGGGACTAAGTACCCAGACCAAAATGATGCTTTTAAGCTACAAAGTTCAAATCCCATCAACTGTCATGATGGGCATGGTGTACATGGTGATCCAGTATTTCGCAATCAAGAAATATAAGGATTACTACTGCATAAAGAATATAGATCTTTATATATATATATCCAAACCAGTTCGTTAATGAAAGTTGTCTTTTGGCCCAAATGTGAATTGAAAAATTACCAGATCAAGATCTGAAAGGATACACAAGACCTTATTGGTGTACTGTGTACTTCACTGTGTTTCTTTATTCAAGAAAATGATAGTTGGCCATTTTAAGGTATGTGATTTTGTTAAATCCTGAATATGAGTACGTCAACAACGAAAGTACAGCTAGTCTTTCACATGTTGTCATCACATGAGGAACACATTTGGTCAGGAAGTATCCTCGTAAAGTCCTCAATTAGAAGTCCTGTTTTGAATCAAACTGATATTACAAACTTGTCTACAGCATATCCTGTAAGAGTTCTAATTGATCAATTTTCCAGGAAAAAGCTTCGTTTGTGTTGAAATCTTTCGTTGAGATAGTGTTATTCTTAATGCTCATAATCTTCTTATTTCTATTCCATAATAGTTGAGGAATTTATAGTAGAAAATTTTCCTGTTCAGGAACATTGTAGCAGCAGTAGCAGCTTATTTTGGGGGCCTTATTAGAATGCTTGTATCCAAGCTTTGGAGGAATGCAGGAAGTCGTACTGGCAGATGGGCCAAGTGTAAAGAAGAAGGTATCCTTTTAGTTACTGAAAACAAGAGGAGCCTTGACACACAGAATTCTGCATTTCAGTGTGTAGTTTAGCCAAAAAAATGTTGAACATTGACGCAACTAGAAGGTCCCTCCTCCCCCCAACCCCTATTGTTTTATGGTTTTTCATGAGATAGTGTAATCACTTGTCATTTTTTATTTACTTGTATAGAAAATAAGCTAACCTCATTAAAGTTCTACCTACTGCTGGGGTTGGATGCCTGTTGCTGTCTCAGTTTAATATAAGTTTGTTCAAATCTAATCTCTACATGCATGCTCACATACAGTCATCTTCTTTTGGGGTTTCAATTGAGAAATTATTCAATTAAGATCTTACCAAAATAGTAACTATGGCCTTTTCACCTACAGATAAGTACATAACTTGGTTAAGTTATGTAGCTGTGTTCTACAGTAACATTATAAGTTTGTACTCTGCAGGCAGAACTCAAGCGGCCGATCGTTGAACTTCCTCTGAAGAAATGTTCATGTTGTTAAAACAATGCCGTCAATTCAACCCCTTCAGGTTGAAATTACGGCAAAATGATAGAGATTGACTATATGATCGAGTCTTTGAAAAGGACACGAGTGACATGACTCTGATCCAGTGAAGTCCAATTTCTTCATGAGTAAGGTTGGGTAGGTAGTGGTTATGCAATGAAAACACCGCACCGACCCAACCAATTTACTTGTGAAAGAGTGGAATAACAAAGTGCATGCAATGTATATCTTTTCAGCTCCTATTTGTACCAATAAAACCAACTAGAAAAAAAAATAAATTAGATTGTTCAGATAAACTCGTTGAATGCCAATGACTGGCTGAATAATAATCATAATAAATGAGCCTCTCTCTGATTATTTTCCACTCTGAATGAGGCTAATGGAACACACAGTACAGGTGCAGATTGTAGTTTGAAACTTTTGAGAAAGACTGGCAGTGTAATGTTACGGCATGGAATTAATGAATGGCCAGGGCAGCAGCTTGGCGAACTTCCTCCGCCCGCCTTTAAAGAGTTAAAAAGAAAGAAGCCGTTCAGAGATTAATTCGCAACCATCCGCTGCTCAACTGCCTTTGCACTCCAGCATTTATATGTTGTAATCCCATTTTTATGTGTGAGCAAATTTACAATGTTTATTGTTTTCTTTAATAGTGAGGATAATAGTATTTTATTTCAAAAATTTTAAAATATATTTGTGGTATGTTGTTTTCTAAGAAATTTAAGTTGTGAGCTCGTTTTAAGCAACTTGAGCATTTTAAATGACTTGAGGAACTATATAAAAATTAAATAATGCATTTATAAAAAAAAGTTAAAGCATTCATTCAGCAAGTCCTAGAGCACTTTGGTAATTGCTTCTTAATATTTGTAGCACTAGGCCTTTTTTATCTCAAAGTCATAGTAGAAAAGCATAGCTTCTTCACTATTACAAAGGGCAAAATTCAAAGGACAGATTTTTTTTTTTTTTGTGCTTAGATGAACAAAACTACTATTAGACAACAAATTAATGAGTTGGTCTATGATGCAAATAAAACCCTTTAGAAAATAAATGCAAATTGTACAAAGGTCCTATAAGATAGGAACATACGAAAAGTAAAACTTATTCCCCAAATTTGACATGACTTATACAAAATTAAGATTGTAAATGAAACTTAAATTGATTTGACATCAAAGTTAAGACTCTAAATCCCAAACATATCCTATCAAATTGTTTAATATATGGTAGAGATTTTTCTTTATAAAATTACACTAGAAGTAACTCGAGATTAAACATAGTGGCAAAGTTCCTCAATCCTAAGCACATCCCACCTTACAAATATGATAATTAGATATCACAATGTGATTCACACACTAGGCACCTTAGAGCAAGTGAGCAAAAGATTTATCTAATAATTTTACATTAGTAAAAGAGTGGTAAGCTTACCAAATGGCAAGTCATTTAGATCAATACACATTTTACTCCTAACAAATGGCATCACAATAAACCTTTACTCTTCCCTATTTAGTATATCACAAGGTTACTTTACATCTTAGTAAACAACAAATAAAACTTGTGTCCTAACTTATACATAGGACACAAAAGGGGGCCCTAGTCTAAGACTCTACAAGTGAGAATGTCCTATCTAATAGTCTGTTTCAATGGAGGGACAGAAAATAAAAAGAAAAGAAAAAGAATAAAATAAAAATTGAAAAGAAAGAAAAATTTTTTTATTTTTTTTCCCCTTGTTTCAAGGATAAGGAGGAAAACAAAAAAGAGAAGCTACTTCCCGTCAAGGGTGGCCTGGCGACGTCGTTGAGGGCGGCCTGGCGGAGGAGGCGGAGCGGAAGTGAGCAAGAGCTAGGGCCGGCGAGCTCCTCAGCGTCGTCAAGGGCGGCGATGGCGGAGTTGAAGCGGCATGGTGGAGTCGAAGCGGCCTGGCGGCGTCGTCGAGGGCGGTCTGGTGGAGGAGAAGGCGGAGCAGAAGGTGAGCAAGAGCTGGGGCCGGCGAGCTCCTCAGCATCATCGAGAGCGGCAATAGCGGAGTCGAAGCGGATGGGGAGAAGTGGGGGATGAGAACGGGAGAGGCGATAGGTGAAGGTGCGAGGGCGACGAGGGCGACGGCGATGAGGGCAACGGCGACGAGGGCAAGAGGCAAGGAGGAGATCTGGATCGGGGACGTGACGAGGGCGAGAGGTAAGGTGAGAAAGGTGTATTGGGACAGAAGAAGTGACGCGTGAGGAATGAATTTCGCTTTTCTGTCTAAATCAGTGGGATCCATTTTAAGGAAAAATCAGTCCAAATTTCTCTCCTTTTTTTCTTTTTTTTTCTCTTTTTTTCACTTATACAAAGAAAATATATTTTTCTTTTCTTTCCCTCTAGAAAGCTCTTCTCGTCTCTAGAAAGCTCTTCTCGTCTAAAAGAAGGCTGTAAGTGACATATAGAAAGTAGATGAGAGGATAAGTTGTACAATATTGAAAAGAGAGAATAAAGTATACAAGTTTATGATAAGAAAATTAATATTCTCATTATTTTGGGTGAGCGATTATTTTACTAATGTTATATAGTGAACCATATGAACAAGTATAATGCGAGATAGATCTAGCTCGGAGGTCCCCTTGTTTTCTCGTGTGCTTAGCTATCATATTGGATTGAATCATGCATTTCCTATATTATTTCCCAACTTGATTGTGGGCACCCTCCATGCATTGTTACATCGCAGCATCCCCCACCCCCACCCCCCCCAAAATCAAAACTTTAAATCGCTCATTACTTCTTCTCCAATTCTAGGTCAAGTTGGTAGTTTAGCCGCACTAATTACACTCACCTCCTCCTCTCTCTCTCTCTCTCTCTTGTGGAAAATAGTTTAAGTAGCTAGCTTGTTCTTCCCCTTCGTTCCTACTCCTTGCAGAAAACAAAGCAAAACATGCGGAAGGAAGGGCAGGCTTGGAAGGAGCGCGAGGAGGAGGCAGAAGGCAACTACAACGACAAACACAACAGCGGCGACGACGGCGGCGGCGGCAACGCGAAGAAGAGCAAGAAGCAGGAGGCGCAGAGGGTGCCGTTCCTCAAGCTGTTCGCCTTCGCCGACACATGGGACTACGTGCTCATGGCCGCTGGCTCCCTCGGCGCCTGCGTCCACGGCGCCTCCGTCCCCGTCTTCTTCATCTTCTTTGGCAAGCTCATCAACCTCATCGGCCTCGCCTTCCTCTTCCCCACCTCCGTCTCCCACCGCGTCGCTAAAGTACTTTCCTCTCTCTCTCCCTCTCTCTTTCTCTCTTTCTCACCTCACGCAGCTCCTCCTCCTCCTCCTCGCAGTACTCTCTGGACTTCGTTTACTTGGGGATCGCCATACTCTTCTCCTCCTGGGCTGGTAATTAATCCATTAATTAATCAAGAAAATAACTCTCTTGATTGCTGCCGATATTGGAACTCTGATCTCAATTGCTATCAACAGAGGTAGCCTGTTGGATGCACACCGGCGAGAGGCAGGCGGCGAAGATCCGGCTGGCTTATCTCCGCTCGATGCTCGACCAAGACATCGCCTTGTTCGACACTGAGGCATCGACCGGTGAAGTGATCGCGGCCATTACCAGCGACATCATCATTGTCCAGGACGCCATCTCCGAGAAGGTACCCATCTATCTATCTTGTCCAATCGAAACATGAATGGATGTGCATCTTCCATCCTTTTCAAGCATGGTTAACTTAATTAGTGACCGATGTTTGACTTTTTGATTTCTTTTGTCTTTCAAATGAAAATTAAGGCTGGACGAAGAACAATTAGCTAAGAAGCAAGAACCCTAGAAATGGTTGTAGCGATAGTGGTACGTAATAGTAATGGGAGTAGTTGAAGGTTGGCGCTGTGAATGAATGGAGTCAGTGGCAATAAATGATCGTCTGATTTTAGTAAAAACAAACATTTAGTTAATTAGACAAATACTTGTCTCTTATTTCCTTATTTCTCTAATGCGTTAATTTTTCCCTCCCTGGAGACGAAGATCTTTTTTAGGGTTTCTGCCTCTGTCAACGTCTAGGTAGCATCAAAATGGCTGTTTGCAGTGAAAGTCAAAACTATTCTTCTCAATTGCATAGGCATTAATGGACATGAGAAAGTAATTCCAAAGTCAAATGACATCTCCCAACTGAGAGATAATTCACTTTTTAGTTTTCGTTTTTTTTTTAAATTAGCAAGCATTAGAGCATGGACTTAATTGCAAATTTCTTAGGTTTTACTTTGACTCAACGTTGACCTAGTGAAGATCAGTAAGAGCCCAACTGAAACTAGTTTGACTTATAAATTAAAGAAAAGTCATCGGTAAAATCATGCAAAAATGACTCCACGTAAAGTATGGACATACACCGAACGACGAAGGGCATGCCCTAGAAGAGAAGAGGGGAAGAGGTGCTCTGTGAGTCTTCAGGTGGGGCATCCTTTTATTTATTGCTCTGTCTGTGCATGTGACTTGTCACGTGCTGACATTTATTATTTATATTTTTTTTTCCACATTTATTGCTCACAGCCCCACCGCCTCCTTTCTTGTGTTTCATTAAATTCCAGCGTTGACTATTTAAACAGTATTTGTGACTGTGATTAGTTTCTAACTTGAGTTAATGGAAAGGATATGTGACAATACAAGAAAAGTATTCACTTAACTTTTGATACTATTTTGTAAAATAATTAGTTTTTAGAATATGATAAAGTAAATTTATTACATAAAAAATAATTTGTAGATAAAGTAAATTTACTATATAAAATATGAATCAAGTACCTCCATGCCCAAACAAAAATATTTTATTAAAATAAAACATCAATAATAAAAAGTAATTAATTACTATATTTTTTATATTGTAAAAATTATACATATTATTAGATTTAGTATACGGAATCATAAGGGTACATGTATAATACTTGAATCCTGAATCAGCTCTGAACTCATTTAATAAGTACTTGAATCCTATTTAATTGTGTCAAATTAAAAAGAGTACAGAGAATGTGGAACAGCGGATGTGGGAAAAGATAATAAAATAATTATAGGATAGAACTATAAAGATATATAAAAATTCAATTATATTTTAAGGAAAAATGGTCAAAATTCTTTAAATTTAATACAAATATTTTTACTAAAAAATATCTTCAAAAAATTCATGAAAATTGTTTAAAGAAAGATAATGATGTTCACGTTATTTGATATTTGTATACTATATTTTTCACTTCATAATTGCTTTTTAAATTTTATAAAACACTATATGAATGAAATGATACCAAGCACACAAGAATATTCTTTTTTTACTTTCTTAAGTTATGTTATATGAAGATAATTTGTTTTATGTTAAAATTTATAAAATGGAGGTAGGAGAAACCGAGAAGCACAAGTCGTTGACCTTCCAAGTTATGAACTGCAACAGTTGGGAGTACAGTGTGAACAAGCTGAAGAACTGAAGGAGTACAGTGATATCCGTTTCTTTCTAATGAATTATCCCGCTCAAGGTCAACTGAAATCTTACTAGATTTGGCTTGTGTCAAATACAAAACTGTTGTTAGCGCGCCAAATAATTGTTCTAGCATTTCTTTGACTTTTTAATTTGTTCTAAACCATATTTGACTGAAAACAAAAATCAACCACGCCATCATGTTCGTTCTCCAAATGCCAGGTCGGGAACTTCATGCACTACATCAGCAGATTCATCGCAGGCTTCGCCATCGGCTTCGCCCGCGTCTGGCAGATCAGCCTAGTCACCCTCTCCATTGTCCCGCTAATAGCCATCGCCGGCGGAATCTACGCCTACATCGCCACAGGCCTCATCGCTCGAGTCCGCAAGTCCTACGTCAAGGCCGGAGAAATCGCCGAGGAGGTCGGCCCAACTCGATCTCCCATCTCTAACCTACCAACCTAGTCACCAGATTCGGCACTAGATCCTCTTATCCGCTCCCTAGATTTTGTCCAGTAATATATTATCGATATCTCTGCGCAGGTGATCGGCAATGTCCGGACCGTGCAAGCATTTGTCGGAGAGGAGAAAGCTGTGAAGTTGTACAGGAATGCTTTGATTACGACTTACAAGTATGGAAAGAGGGGCGGGCTGGCCAAGGGGCTTGGCCTTGGCTCGCTCCACTGCATTCTCTTCCTCTCATGGGCGCTTCTCATCTGGTTCACCAGCATCGTCATCCATAAGAACATATCCAATGGAGGCGAGTCCTTCACCACCATGCTCAACGTGGTCATTGCCGGACTGTAAGTCATTCTCTGAATAAACACCCAAATTAAAAATTTTGAAGAAATAGACAAGATTTGATTCGTTATGAGTGTTTCACAGATCATTAGGCCAGGCAGCACCCAACATTTCCACGTTTCTGAGAGCGAGGGCGGCGGCGTACACCATTTTTGAGATGATAGAGAGGAATACCTTGAACAGAACGAGCGCGAAGACGGGGCGGCGGCTTCACGCCGTCGACGGTCACATCGAATTCGTGGACGTTCATTTCAGCTATCCCTCGAGGCCTGACGTCCTCATCTTTAATGGACTAAATTTGGACATACCGTCCGGGAAGATCGTTGCGCTTGTCGGCGGCAGTGGCTCGGGAAAGAGCACCGTCATTTCGCTGATCGAGCGGTTCTACGAGCCCAGCTCCGGCGAGATCCTGCTGGATGGGAACAGCATCAGGGAGTTGGATCTCCGGTGGCTGAGGCAGCAAATCGGATTGGTGAATCAGGAGCCGGCGCTTTTCGCGACGAGCATAAGGGAAAACATACTCTACGGCAAGGACGACGCCACGCTCGACGAGCTGACGCACGCCGCGAAGCTCTCCGAGGCCATCAATTTCATCAATCAACTGCCGGAGCGATTCGAGACGCAGGTCGGCGAGAGAGGCGTTCAGCTGTCGGGTGGGCAGAAGCAGCGGATTGCCATATCGAGGGCGATCTTGAAGAACCCTTCCATCCTCCTGCTCGACGAGGCCACGAGTGCACTCGACGCGGAGTCGGAGAAGAGCGTGCAGGAGGCTCTTGACCGGGTCATGATCGGCCGCACCACCGTAGTGGTGGCGCACAGGCTATCCACCGTCAGGAACGCCGACATGATTGCCGTCGTACAGGGCGGGAAGATCGTCGAGACTGGCACTCACGAGCAGCTCATGTCCGACTCGGGCAGCGCCTACTCCTCGCTCATCAAGCTCCAGGAGGCCTCCTACCATCACCGTCCCACATTGACGGAGAGCGGCAGCATTGGGAGGCCTCACAGCATCAAATACTCGAGAGAGCTGTCTGGAAGGCACACAAGCTTCGGAGGAAGCTTCAGGTCTGATAAGGACTCCGTGCTCAGCCGCTTCGGCGCCGAAGGAAATGATCTGCTAAAGCCGAGGCTGGTGTCTCTGAAGAAGCTGTACTCCATGGTTGGTCCTGATTGGATGTACGGGGTGCTCGGCACTCTGGGAGCCTTCGTCGCTGGCGCCCAGATGCCATTGTTTGCGCTTGGAGTCACTCAAGCTCTTGTCTCCTATTACATGGGATGGGAGACTACGCAGAAGGAAATCAAGAAGATTGCCTTCTTGTTTTGCGGCGGCGCCGTCGTCACCGTCATTTTTCACGTCATTGAGCATCTTAACTTCGGCATCATGGGCGAGAGGCTGACTCTTCGCGTGAGGGAGAGGATGTTTGGAAGTAATTTTTTTTTTTGCTTTTTTTCTTCTTCTAATTTTATCTGAATCTTTGAACTGACTGTTAATGGTTATCGGCAGCAATATTACGAAATGAGATTGGCTGGTTTGACGAAGTGAGCAACACCAGTGCAATGCTGTCGTCTCGCCTGGAGACGGACGCCACTATGCTGCGCACCATCGTCGTTGACCGCTCGACGATCCTACTCCAGAATATTGGGATGATAGTGACCTCGTTGATCATTGCCTTCTTCTTGAACTGGCGCATAACTCTGGTGGTTTTGGCTACGTACCCTTTGATGGTCAGCGGGCACATCAGTGAGGTATGATTTATACTTGATGAATCTGGAATCACAGTACTGATCAATCTAAAAATGATAGTAATCTATTCTGCAGAAGCTGTTCATGAGTGGATACGGAGGAAATTTGAACAAGAGTTATCTGAAAGCCAACATGCTGGCGGCCGAGGCGGTAAGCAACATCAGGACTGTGGCCGCCTTCTGCTCAGAGCAGAAAGTGATCGACCTGTACGTCGAGGAGCTGAAGGAGCCAGCCAAGCGTTCTTTCCGGCGCGGCCAAACTGCAGGCATCTTCTACGGCGTTTCCCAGTTCTTCCTCTTCGCTTCATATGGACTCGCTCTCTGGTAAAGTGCTGATCTCGTGATCTGAGGTGATTGAGGCGAGTTATGATGATGAAGCCTCGGATTTGCAGGTACGGATCAGTGCTCATGGGGAAAGGGCTGGCCAGCTTCAAGACGGTGATGAAATCGTTCATGGTGCTGATAGTGACGGCGCTGGCCATGGGGGAGACACTGGCGCTGGCACCCGACATCATTAAAGGCAATCAGATGGCGGCGTCCGTCTTCGAGGTGCTAGATAGGAGGACGGAGGTGCCGGCCGACGTCGGTGAGGAAGTGGGAAGGGTCGAGGGGAACATCGAGATGAAGGGGGTGGAGTTCTGCTACCCTTCGCGGCCGGACGTCATAATCTTCAGAGGGTTTGACCTGAGAGTCAAGGCTGGGAAGAGCATGGCGTTGGTGGGGATGAGTGGATCGGGCAAGAGCACGGTGCTGGCTCTGATCCTCAGATTCTACGATGTCACCGCCGGAAAAGTTATGATCGACGGTACGGTAGCTCTTAATTGTGTGATTTAATTCAAGGCTAGATAGTAAATTTGAATTATGATCGATATTCCGGCAGGGAGAGACATAAAGAAGCTGAAGCTGAAGGAGCTGAGGAAGCACATCGGGCTAGTGCAGCAGGAGCCGGTGTTGTTCGCCACAACGATCTACGAGAACATCCTGTATGGAAAGGACGGCGCCACCGAGGCGGAGGTGGTGGAGGCGGCGAAGCTAGCGAACGCGCACTCCTTCATCAGCGGCCTGCCAGAGGGCTACTCGACGAGGGTAGGGGAGAGGGGGATCCAGCTGTCGGGCGGGCAGCGGCAGCGGATCGCGATCGCGCGGGCCATCGTGAAGAACCCTGCGGTGCTGCTGCTGGACGAGGCCACGAGTGCGCTGGACGTGGAGTCGGAGCGCGTCGTCCAGCAGGCGCTGGAGCGGGTGATGAAGAGCCGCACCACCGTGATGGTGGCGCATAGGCTGTCGACGATCCAGAACGCCGACGTGATCTCGGTGCTGCAGGACGGCAAGATCATCGAGCAGGGCAACCATTCCGCTCTGGTGGAGAACAAGAACGGGGCGTACTTCAAGTTGATCAGCCTGCAGCAAAAGCAGTAGCAGCGCGAGTACGGAAGCAAAATCAAGAAAAAAGACAAGAAGAAATCCTCAATAAAATTCTGCATCTTGTTCATAGATGATCCCCGTTAAATTTTATGATATGTGATGCTCCAAAGCAATTATTGTTTGGTAAAAAAAAGATTAAATAGGTTACAGACATTCATATCGCAACTATGAACGTTGAACTAAATTGTTCAGTTGACCGTGTTTAATAAGCCACCTCTTTTTGTTCATTTGACAAAAAGGCCAAAAAAAGACAACGTTTGACTCTAGCCAAATCACCAAGTCATATTAAGTTGTCCTTTTACTCAAATCCGACAAAGTCAAGCTTCCCAATAGGGCAGGTTCGTACACATTGAGTATATACATGTATCATAAATTTTTACTGAATGTGATATTGGATCTATAAATTCCAGGTTTTAACATAAAAAAATTTCAATCTGGTAGGAAACAGGCACATTATGCCATGTTCTGCAGGTCAAAACACAAGGGTTCTGCTATGCCATTTTCTCAGAAATCCTGTAGAAAGCAGGCAATAATGTCAAGATGAGGCTATTAACGACATTCTATGCACCCAGAGATGAGAGACAAGCATCAAGAAATGATCGAGTACCAATACTTCAAGCATAGAAAACTTTCATCCTACAGAAGCAAGAAAACGCAGATGGATTTTCAATCTGGAACAAGTTAGCATGCAAGCCAGGTACTTAAATCACTCAAATACTATAAAAAATATATTTAAAAAAAAACCACTCAAATACTATGAACATGATAAAACGTAAACAAATCCAACTGCAGTAAAAAAAGGGCATTAGTTGCTTAAAGGGAAACTGGAAATCAGAAATTTCAGATACTGGTACAAGTTTTCCCCAAAACACAGCTTTTTTTGCTTTCATCTCTAATTTTGGTATTAAAAAACCAATAATGCACAGGAAACACACCATATACACCATAATTTTGGTACTATTTTGCAAAAAGGAAGCAAGAAAACTGGCAGTAGAATTAGCTTGGCAAAAAGAGAACAGGAAACACAACAGGAGAGAGGGAGCTCAGCTCTACCGGACATGAACCAACAACTCCAAAAGCAAGAAAGCTGCATTTCGATCACGTTTCACTTGATAGTCATCACATTAAGTGCCTCAAACACACTGAAGAAATACAAAAAAGAAATCAGTTTTCTATGACCGAAACTCGACTCCTTTAAACAAAACAAGCAGAGTCAGCAGCGAAATAGATTTGAGTATTTGTCCTTTCAACGAGTTCTTCAAATACAATTGAATAAATGATAACTGATTGATTCCAAACTGCAAGCAACAAAACCAAGAAATATTTGTCTTGGTTTATTTCAAAAAAATGGATATATAGTTCTAGCTTTCTGATTGTCCAGTATCCTAACCAGTTCACAAAAGTAATTAAAAAGGTGAAGAACTGAAACCTGCATTTCAAATTACGGAAATATGGGACATAAGAAATTGTATATCTGAACTCCATTTTCAACCTCACCATTTGTTTGGCCATAATCAGGAAGGTTGTGCTTGTCAGAGGGAAGCTTTAGAAGACGATACACCATGGTAGTTGGCTTGTTTGTTCTTTCACAGTTTCACCATCCTTTTCTGCTCCAACAAAACAAGAAAACATTCTTTATGCCTATCTAAAACATCTTCCAATTTCATTAATAGACAAAAAGAAAAAGTATTAGGAGAAAATTTTCAATATAGCCGCGCTCTTAAGACTGAGTGAAGCGGCAACCAATCTAACTTTGCCCCAAGCATCGAGATTATATCATTACAGTAAAAACTCGTCAACGTGCAGCATTCTTGATCCCAAAAGAAAGAGGACAGGATCTTAAATGACTTCTTGTGGTTTATTAGGATAGGGAGACTAGACAGGGATAATGAAAATGAACAGAGAGAAAATGGAAAAAAGAAATCAATTTTTGATAATAGAACATTTACTTCTACACAGAGCAATAGCGAGTTGGAGGTTGAAGTCATTTGTGGTGGCAGATCCATAGGCAAAAATTGTTGTTGTAATGACAAAGTTGGTGGATGTTGAGGAGAAGAACCCATGGTTGAAGATGATGTTGGAGACGCAGGAGATTCTAACTCTGGATAATGACATTGTAATAGGTAGTTGCACCAAAAAAGTGATTATGAGGAAGGAAGCTATGACAGCCCAGATTAAAAGGTACAAATGCACAAAAAATAATCAATAGAAAATGTAAGGTTGATAACTAGTCAGATCATGACAATAATATCCTTTCCAGGATGAATATCTCAGAAACATTGTATTGAACATGAACCAAGTTTATCACAACCTTATCTAAGAGAACGGATAAAACACAGAGCCAAAACATGTAGACTAATTAAAAACAATGATGTGCCATGAGAAAGAAGAAAAAAGAACTACCAAAACAAAACAGCCAATAGCATGGGGTTAATAAAGTAGAAGGTAACAAGGACAGTATCCACCTACTGAGGTTTTAGAACATGCATATGATGCTCCTATTTTACTTAAGTGGTACAAGGTCAAGCAGACAAAAATGAGAAAAGGCCATTGGACCTACACTTTAACACTGTGTATACAAGAGAGGATAGAAGATAGAAGGAAAATGAATGGAAAAGAAAAATTATAAGGGAAATGGGTGGAAGAGAAAAATATGATTTTCCTTCCAATTTGGAGGTATTGAGTTTGGAAGGAAAACTAAGAAATTTTTCTTCCTAAATTTTCCTTTCTCTCCCGATTACAAAGGATCCCTTTTCTCTCCCTTTTCCTCTCTTGTATACACAGCCTAAAGGATAAAACCAAATCATGGGAGAGTAGTTATCAATGTAAGTAGCACAACAATGATATTCAGACATAATAGTTAAATGATTAGATCTAAAAATCAAAGTCACTATCTCAAACCAAAAAAAATACAATTTTTACTTGAACTAAATAAAAAAGAGATAATCGAGTTTTCCTAACTAACATGCCTCAAAAACTAAAAAGAGTCTCGAAAGACAAATTTTGATTCATTTTTAAAGGAGAAAGACAATCCACAAACAAGTGCCACTAAAATGGAGAGAGGGTAAAAAAAGGGAAACTTCCTCAAGGTAGCATATGCCACCACACCAATCATCATTTTATATGCAGAACCAAAATGATTTAATAGGTTAGGAAAATGTAAATAAAAATATATGGATCTAGTAAAAGCACTAATGAATAGAAAGTGGATCGAAAATATAGAAATATTTTCTATAAAGTACATCATGCAACGCAATAGCAAAAGACACATGGTGAAAACATCAGTTATCAATTGACAATGGATACAAGAGGTGAAAACATGCAAAAGACGCAAATAAAAAATGACCATAAGTTATTAAACTCAAAACAAGAATCAACATAGTCAAAGCAATAGCCAAGGAAGTTATACCACAAGTTATCAAACTCATGGCAATGATACAGGAAGGGAACCTCTTGTACCTAGTTGTTTATACAATCATAATGCCAGTAAGCTCAATAGTAGATGAGATAATAGTAAGACTCATAGTTTTATCTATTGTCAAACCAGTATGTACAGTATTAATTGGTTTTAATTATATACGACTGTATCAGTATTTTAAACCATGGTGGGAGCAATAAACTAAGTGGTAAAAACATGTGCTCAAAAGGTCGATCAAACTTCTATTAGCAATGCTCAAAAGGATGGTTGAAATAGCCACAATATATATTAGAGAAAAGAGCCCTGATCCCAATGATCGAAGTAGCCACCATATAGTTATGCAAAAGCATCAACAACAACAAAGGAAACAAGAGCTCAAGGTAAAAACTCTTAAAAAGTATGAGGAAGCCTTCTCATAATTCAAAACATAGACATCAACAGGAAGATGGCTCATATTGGCAACGTAAGAGTAATCGAGGTCAAATAAGAATTTATCAGTAAGAAAACCTAAATAATACTTAAGAAGACAACTGAGCTTATCAATGAGGATAATAGAGCTACAAGTCATCGCACTTTTGCTTTCAATGCTTTCAAAATGCAAATACTCCTTAGATAATGATCTTCTTGTTTCAGGTTTAAAATCCCTTAATAAATAGCATATACCCACAACCACATTTTGTTGTTGAAAATGTCTTATACAAGGCATTCCTTGAACCTTTTAGATCAACAAACACAACATATTGGAGGTGAGGTTCCATAATGTTGAGGACCTAAGTGTTTGTACAGTCAAAAGTTTTCTGAGCAAAGTAGAGAGTTGTAAATTTGTAAGGAGAGACAAATGACAATCCATTAGTAAGGAGAGAGGATTAATGGGTTGGAGAGCGAGAGGTAGTTGAACATATGGGAGGTTGAAGACAATGAACAAGTGGTGATCTGCAGGAGAGGCGAAAAAGGTAAAGGAGGGTTGTCGGGAAGGAAGAAGGAAGAGAGTTGAAGGGGTGGAGAGTTGCAAAGGACAAAAGGGTAGAGAGGTAGAGAGAGGCATCCAAGAAAAGTTTGTCAAAATACTTTCATACTTAAGAATAGTAGAGAGTATGTACACTCTGATCATAAGATCAAAATGTAGGATTTGAAAATTAGAAGACCGGATCATAAGATCCTACTATTTGTTTTTAAAAAAATATTTCATATAAACATCATGTCCAAATAAAATGACAAGTAATATCATATCTAAATGTGGGCAAATTTTGGTTGCGTTAAGTAAGCTTGTAAAAAAGCAGCTAATGCCTAAGCGCCCATCTCCAAGCTTGGCATTCAAGCATCAAGTCCCAAGCTCAGCATGATCCACCTCGATTCAAGATATTAAGCTCGATTGACAAGCTATACAACTCCTAGAATCCCAACAATCCACATCTTACGTGAGGGCTGGTGCTAGCATCCCACATCTAGTATGTGAACCACACTGATCTTAGGTATACCCCCTCCCTAACGAGAAAAAGAAAGAGGGTGGAGGTAAGTCTTCTGCACCCACATTCATCTATATTACACATATCATCTATTGATATCCAATTGAGAGGAGAGCACCATAATTTGGCGCGTGAGCCACACCAGACTCAAGCATAAACATCCCCTCCCCAATGAGGAAAAGTCGGATAGCAAAATAAAACAATTCTGGCTTGAAAGGGAGAAAAAGATATAGCAATTCCATCCATTCCAAATACACGATCTCTTGGTGTCCTTGCGACCTGAGGCTTCAAAGGGAGGGCACCATGGAGCATCAAAACTTCACAACAGCCAAAGTGAAGAATCCATCTTGGTGAAAGGCAACCTCAGGTCAAATTACACAAAAATTATCCACATCATATCCAAATCCAAGAGATCGTACAATTGTATTAGTGACTTAATAGACTACAAGCATTGCAAGCAAGCAATGGCGGGAGTACTACATATATGCTCTTTAACATTCCCATTAAAACCCGAAATAATTTAATGATTCTTGACTGAATAAACTCATGTTAACTCACATGAGTCAATCAATTCTACTAGATTGACTCAGTTTAGTCAAGTTCACCATGAAAATGATCCTTCATGTGAGTTAACTCATTGAGCATAATTTACAATCAAATAAGTCGACTCAAAAATTCTATAACCATGGTCTAGGGTTGAAGTGGGACGAGGATATGTGAGCAATTTGGACTAGGAATGACTTTGACACCAAGTTAATAGAAAAAAAAACGAATTGTAATTGATACTAGGTAAAATAAGATCTCACAAAGAGCCGTACATCAACATTAAATTGAGGCTTAGCTAACATGAGATTGAATGATGCATGCATATGTACGCAAACTCTAATCAACGAATTACAGATATGTTTGGATTAAGTCCTATAAGTAATAAACTAAAATATTCTCAAACTAGCAACAAGCAACCCTCAAAAAAGAAAGGAAAAACCACAACCAATTTACTAATTATGAACTTACTTTCACATGTAGGTACTACCTACTTCAGATAGCAGAGTTGCAGAATAACATCCCATGTCAATTCCCAACATTGAACAAAGTCAACTGCATCTTGAGTTCACTCAAACACTCAAGAAGATGGAGATTGCAGGAGATAAGAAATCGAGGTACGAATTGCATCCTTTCAAGTGTGTAATTCGTAACAGTTAGTACTTCACTATTTTCCTTCTTTTATGATGTTAGCAATTATTACGTCATATGCAACACATAGCTACCAACCAAAGGATATGACAACACATAGCTACCAACCAAAGGCCAGTATTATAGATGTCTTCAATCTTGGCAAAACTACGGATAAAACTCCACCTAAGACTCATCATCACGTAAATCTTCTCAGAAAATTTTGTTGTCTTCGTCTATGATATCCAACAATACTTATTATAATAATTGTTCACTTATATCTTGCAACTTTCTAATTGAAATCACCAAAAGTAAGCATATTATGTAAATGGGAATGTCAATTACGAGAAAATAAGCTAAAACACACACACACACGCATAGTACTAAAAACTATTTTTATCCCATCAAAATGAGTTTGACCATACATCTTTTTTTCCATTAATGAGTTGTGTAAGTTGCTTATTCTAGTTAAACCCAGCATGTACACGATGTAGAAAGCTACAAGTATGAGATACATGCATGCTTTGAAGCTTTGATTTAATATATAATGTGAATCAACAAACTCATTTAGAATATAAATTTTGATTGACTGCAAAAACAATTTGAGCCAAAATTCACGTGAAAATGAACACACAAAAAACACAAAGATTAACAAATGAATTGCACATTGCATATTCCATGAATACTTGATCGGTTGGAGTCAAAACATTATCCTCTTTTAGTTAACGACTGACCTTATTACACTTCTAACTACTCTTATTACACTTCTAGCAGATCAGACGAAACAATGTTTCCTAGCTACCAACATCAAGGATGTACATTGTAAATGCAAGAACAAAATGTGCTTATCCCAAAGTTAGAAATCCCTGATTGAATGACCTACTTACTCAGCTGAATGCAGCAACGTGTCATCCATATATGTTCTGATCATTTCATTGGCAGAAAAGTATAAATGGTACCCTTTTTTATACTCAAATTCCTAAAAATACGACAGTACTGCAAACCTCAACCAGCACTTTCCGTGTCATATCCACCTCAAACTAATAGCCAACCAAAATCTTGTACTAATTTTCCTTACTTGCAACAGTCAAATCTTCAGTGTTCTGCTCTGTCTTCTCGTGCACAATATTCCAAAAGAAATCAGTTAAAGTTGTTTCATAAGATGGCATTTTTGCATACCCAGGAAAGTAGTTAATGTCTATCACAAGGTAATGGTTCCCAACTTTCACATCCCTAATAACGTCGAAATTGAAGAGATGCAATCCAAGAGCACGTCTCAAACCACTTGCAATCTCTGAGAGAAAGCTCAATGGAGGCATCTCTGCCTCATCGTGATGCATGTAATACTCAACCTCGGCAGGATCTTGCGTTGTCATGTTGGACACCTGTGAGAATGTGATGGACCCTTCGGCGCTCTCTAATTTCTCTTCAGATACGTCAGGGAGGGACTTCCTCTTCACGCACTGCACATAATCTCCCACGACATACACCTTGAAGATGACCCCGCCATGGTTCACAAACTCCTGCAGCACGAGGGGCGGTTTGAGCTTGAGGAGACCTTCACGATGGAAAACAAGGGACATCTTGTGTGACTTGGCGCTGCCATCTGCTACCAGGGGTTTTGCAATGACAGGGAAGCGAAGAGCTCCAACGACACCCGAGTTGGAGAGAGTGCCGGAATCATAAATCACCACCTGGCTTGGAATACCAAAGGTATCCTTATCTTGGGGAATCTTTAGCTCAGACACGACCTGGAGCATAGAGATACGGTTGTGGAGGCGCTCAATAGCGAGAGGAGGATCGACGATAGGAACGCCAGCGTTCTTAGCAGCAAAATCCACAAGCTGGGCCTTCCAGTCGTCGCCATAGAGCTTGTGGAGTACGCAATCGAAGGGGCCCTGGTCGGCGAGGCGGCGAGAGGTGTCTATGGGGACAAGATCGATGCCACGCCCGTGCGCGAGGCCTACGAGAGAAGGCTGGATGAAGCTTTTCTGCTTCTTGGGAGCGAGCGCGTACCCTACAGAAAATCTCCGAGGGCTTGGAATTTCCGCCATGCCGAGGTAAGAATCTGAAACAACGCTCGAATTCGTCTCCAATCCCCGATAACCTGCGCAACGAACCGCATTAGTTTAGCACAGATCGGTCCCGATCTAGGGTTACAAACCCAAATCACAGATTACCAGGAACAGAACATGAAGAGATGACTCGATAACTTTGCGGTTCTTCCCCTTCTCCCGCTCTGCGAACACCGGAAAGATCGAGAAAAAAGAAGCAGAGCCTGCTAACCGAGCGAGTGAGCGAGCGGGCGAAATGCAAGGGAAGAGAGGGAGAAAAATGCGAGGGTGGGGTCTTTTATAGCGGGAGGAGTGGAGGGAGAGGGTCACCCTCGGTGCGTTCACGCGCCTGGTTAGCAATAACCTCGCACTCTCGCAGCGGACAGTGATCGAGAGGGGCGGTGAGCAGAATCAGGCGAGCGCGGCCTCACGCAGCGTGCGAGGCCACGTGGGGCGTAGCGACAGAATTACGTCGCGACTTAGAACGCAAAGTAACCCTCGATCCGACGGCCGAAGCCTTCCTTCTCTAAATCTAACGGTCAATATGCCTTTCACTTGGGCCCCACGTCGCGCGCGGGGTCCGCTTGATGAGTGGCCACTAAATCCGGTCGAGACGTGGACGTTCACCCTCTGTCGGATGGCGTTTCTACGGTCGCGAACGAATGAGGAGCCGGAGGGGCCTCCTTGGGAGAATCTTGTGGGTCCCTGGGAAGGGAGATTCACATGCGATGCGAGTGCATTTGTTTAGTTTGCTCGCGCTCCTTAGTTTAATCAAAGAGGAGCTTGCATGAGCTAAGCGCGCAAAGATTAGGTTTAAAAAATTAATTTATATAAGAATAATGCATAGGGATTGGATATATAGAATAATCGTCCTCGAGGTAGATATATATTATCCCCAACTGTTCTTATTAAAAACGCATTGCATTGGTATTCTGCCTCGCCCTTCACCGAGGCCTAACCGGTAGAACCAATCCATCAAGGCAGCAAGTAAAAACTTAAAACCTTAACACTGTTCCTATTGTTTTTTTTCCCGATTTGATATAAAAAATTAGATCATATATAAGTTAATAAATCTTAAAATATAAAAAATTAAAGTTATTTAAATTCAGACAACCTATAATATATTAATATAATTTTAGAAATTAAATTTGTATAAGATTTTAAATAACATAAATTCAAAAAATAAAATATATTACTTTCAAATAATTTGATGACGTGTAACCGATTAAAAAGGAAGGAATCTAAACCATTGGGTCAACTACAAAATACATAAGACCTCATAGATTTAAATGGATAAGGTAGTGTACGATAGCATTGTGCTAATGTACATCACGTCTCTATGGATCAAATTTTACACTGTGTTTAACAAGGCGAACGAAAACTAAGAAGGATGGAAAATAAGAAGGAAAAGAAAATCAAAAATACTTCTTTATTTATGTTTAGCAAAAGGGAAAGAAAATTAAAAAGATTGTTATAGTCACTCATTGTTTTTCTTTTTATACTCACATTATATAAATATTCTTAAATAACATATTAAATAACTATTTATTATTATATATTATAAAATTAATAAAAAATATTAAAAATTATTAAAATATTATAAAATGAGTTAAAAAATATTTAATATTGGGCTATAAATCACTCAATCCATACAAGTCACTCAACTCATATTAAAAAATATTATATATTGGCTACAAATACACAATGTAAGCATACTTAATCAGTCATGCAAAGCATATGACTAATCGTCATGGTTTGAGCAAGTAACATCACAATGTAACACCATCAAAATAACATTACAACATAGTTCACACCATCAAAATAACATTACAACATACAAATAACATAGTTCACAACAAAATGTCCACACCATTAAAATAGTACAACATACAAGTAACATCACAATGTAACCAAAATAAGAAGGGTCCACAATGGATGAAGGGCGGCGGCGACGAATGCTCAGAACAACGTAGGGTTTCTTCGTGCAGTTCGTGCGACTGGGGTGAGAATATGAGGCGAGCAGCGTTTCTTCATGTATCCGTCCAAAATAGGACGGATCAAATTTGGAAGGAAAATGGATAAGTTTCCTTCTAGTTTTCCTTTCATTAATTTCTGTCCGCTCTGCTAAACACAAAAAAGTTTAACTTTCCATCCATATTGCTTTTCGTCCGCCCTGCTAAACACAATGAGAGACTCTCTCACTCTCTCTCTAAAATGATAATAAAAGACTCATATTCGTTGACAATAGACTCTCCCAACACCTTTCCACGAAGTTAAATTAAATAAAATAAAAGATATTTGTTACGAAGTTAAATTAAATAAACTAAAAGATATCTGTTAGGCGTAGTTGTGTAGGCGCCTATAGTGGGAGCTGACTCGAGTCCGATAACGAGTGCAAGAAGGAGGTGGGTGAACTCAAGCACACAACAGTTGAAGTTTGGTGTAGCAAGTCAATAGATGATTCATTGATGCACGATAAAAATGAAATTTGCTTGACAAATATCCAACAACCTCCATGTGTTGAAAAGTATTGCGCAAAATCGCACAAATAGCTATAGGGGGCGTCAAATGGGACTAATGTGTGTTAAGTTCTATATATGGCTTGTTATTTAATAAAAATAAAATAAAATATTAAACTTAGAAAATATTTATGTTAGATCGATCCTAATGTCTTGCATAAATTGAATAAAAAAATACTGTAATAAAATATACCATATTTCATGATGTTGTGAATTCAACCGAAGTGATCTTTTGATTGATTGTGTTGTTCGTCAAGAGAGGCGGGGTGACCGATGGGAACCAAACTGAAAATCTCTCGACAAGAACCTTACACCTCAATCAGGGACCACACCTATATATAGGAAAAACCTAATAGACATAATTACTTATCAGCCCATCAGAGATAAGACAATTATGCCCCCCGGGGATTCTACACATGATTAAAAGCCCCCTCCATACTATACTTAATTAGATGACAATAAATAAATAGGAGATTAAATTATATACGATTAAATACTGCAGTGCATGTACGTCTACATGCCCAAATGCAATTTATTATGCATGTACATGATGCACAGTCCACATAAATCCTAACAATCTCCCACTTGGACGAGGCAACCATGTATTTACACAATAAAACTTTAAATCGTATGTATAAATCTCTAACACAATCTTTATTCGCATAAAGCTTAAGATGTCATATAAAACAATCTCGTCCATTAGTCTTATCAACACAAGGACTAAAAGGGCAGTCATTGTCATATTATCGCAATTAGACCCACAGTAATCACATGTATTAACTCAACCAAATGACATAGATCTAATATGGATGTGTAGCATGGAAATAACATAATGTGATAGCATCACCATTTTATTTCCAACTGGTCCAACTTTAACCAAATGAGATCAAAGAGCAGAGCAAATAATGAAAACTGAAATTTTTCATTAATGTCATGACAATAAATACAGTAATAACCAAATGGAACAAAAATACACTATCACTAAATCAAAAGGCATCAAAAACTGTAATGCCCATGTTTTCAAGATGATCATGAAAAACTTTAGGGGCCAATGCCTTAGTGAGTGGATCCGCAATCATTAAATTTGTTCCTATGAGCTCAATAGAAATCAAGTCACTCTGAACTCTTTCTTTTACAACAAGGAACTTGATGTCTATATGTTTTGACTTAGAAGAACTCCTATTGTTGTTTGAATATAAGACTACTGCTCTATTGTCACAGAATAACTCGAGTTATCTTTCAACACCATTGACAATTTGCAGTCTTAAAATGAAGTTCTGCAGCCATACTGCATGATTGGATGTCTCATAACATCCAACAAATTCTGCTTCCATAGTGGAAGATGCAATAAGTGTCTACTTGGCACTTTTCCAAGATATTGCACCTACAGCTAAAAGAAACACATATCCTGATGTCAATTTATGACTGTCTTGGCATCCAGCAAAGTCAGAATCAGAATACCCAATTATCTCAAGTTTGTCTGACTTTCTATAGGTGAGCATATAATCTTTTGTATTTTGTAAATATCTGAAAACTCTTTTGGCTGCAACCCAATGTTCTCTGCCTGGATTACTTTGATATCTGCCAAGCATTCCAACAATGTATGCAAGGTCAGGACGAGTACAAACCTGTACATACATCAAACTCCCTACTGCCGAAGCATAAGGGATGTTTTCCATAAATTTAGTATCAAAATCACCTTTTGGACACTGTTTTAAACTGAATTTATCTCCTTTAGCCACACGGGTTTCAAGTGGTCTACTATTTTGCATGCCAAACCGTTGTAATACTTTATCAATATAGCTCTTTTGTGATAATCCTAATATTCCTCGTGAACGATTACGATGAATCTGGATCCCTAATACAAAAGAGGCTTCACCAAGATCTTTCATTTCAAATTGCTTTGAAAGAAATTTCTTAGTATCCTGAAGTAATTGCAAATCACTACTAGCAAGCAAAATGTCATCCACATAAAGAACCAGAAAAATAAATTTACTCCCACTAAACTTATGGTACACACAATCTTCAACAGTATTCACCTCAAAACCAAATGAGAGAATTACCTGATGAAATTTCTGGTACCATTGACGAGAAGTTTGCTTGAGCCCATAAATGGATTTCTTCAATTTACAAACCAATTGATTAGATCCGTCTGAATCTAATCTTTCTGGTTGTAACATATAAATTGTTTCCTTAATGTCACCATTGAGAAAAGCTGTCTTAACATCCATTTTATGAAGCTCAAGGTCAAAATATGCTACCAGTGTCATAATAACTCTAAAAGAGTCTTTCGATGAAACCGGAGAGAAAGTCTCTTTATAGTCAATGTCTTCCCTTTGGGTGAATCCCTTAGCGACAAGACGTGTTTTAAATCTTTCCACATTGTCTTGTGAATCCCTTTTGGTTTTAAAAATCCATTTGCAACCAATAAGTCTCACTCCTTCTGGCAAAGGTATAAGATCCCAAACGTTATTGTCTTTCATAAATTGAATTTCTTCACCCATGGCATCAATCCACTTTTGAGCATTAGAACAACTAATTGCTTCATGGAAGGTGATGGATCATTTCGCACTGAATCAATAGTATCCTGATGTTCTTAGAGAAATACAACATAATCACTAGAAGTTGCACTTCTCCTATCTCTCGTGGATCTCCTTAAAAGCACTGGTTCATCTTGAGTTTGAGGTTGCTGAGTTTGATCCTCATGCTCCTCATAAACACTGGATTGAGGAACTGTTGCATATTCTTGATGGATAGGAAGCTCAACATTGTCTTCTAAATGTTGTTGTTGAATGACATTAGGAATGAAAACTTGATCAGGGTCAACAACAGCTATAGGAGGAATATCAACTGAATCTTCCTCTAAGACAAAGTCATTAGCCTTATCTTCCCCCCCCCCCCCCCCCCCACCAAACTCAACATCCTCAAAAAATCTAGCATTTCCCGTCTCAAAAAAAGTTCTAGTTTTGGGATCATAGAATTTGTAACTCCTGTACTTCTCAGAGTATCCTACAAAATAGCTACTAACGGTTCTTGCATCCAGTTTCTTTTCATGTGGCCTAAAAGGCTTAGCCTCAACTGGACATCCCCAAACACGAAAATGCCTTATGACAGGTTTCCTACCCGTTCATAATTCATAAGAGGTTTTGTTTGTAGCTTTTGTAGGAACTCTATTGAGAATATAGACTACAGTTCTTAATGCATCTCCTCACAGTGAATGTGGCAAAGTGGTACGGTAAATCATACTCCGTACTATATCCTTAAGAGTTCTGTTCCTCCTTTCTGAAACATCATTCATGTTTGGAGAACCAGGCATGGTGCACTGAGGGACAAATCCCACACTCACTTAGAAATCTAGCAAATGGACCCGGACGTTGTTCACCTGATCCGTCATACCTGCCGTAATATTCACCACCACGATTGGATCGAATGGCCTTAATTGATTTTCTAAACTGATTTTCAACCTCGGCCTTAAACAACTTAAAAATGTCCAATGCTTGTGATTTCTCATGCATTAAGTACAGATAGCCATAACGAGAATAATCGCCTATGAATGTGATAAAATATTGTTGACCATTCCAAGAAGCCGTAGGGAAAGATCCACAAATATCTGTATGTATCAATTCTAAGACATCCTTAGTTCTCTCGGCTATAAATTTTCTCTTGTTAGTGGTTTTTCCCTTAATGCACTCAACACAAATATCATTACTTGAATCCTCAAGTTTTTCTATAATTCCTTCTGACACAAGCCTATCAATTCTCCTTTTAGAGATATGACCCAAACGCTTATGCCATAAAGAAAAGGAATTTTCTATTGATAATTTGCGTTTAGTGCCTCTAGTTTCAGCATTATGAGACTCATCACCTAAATTTACTATTTCAAGTAAATAAATGTTGTCAATGTTAGATAAATAACTGGTTCCAACAAATACAAAATTGAGATAAACACTACATTTTCTGTTACTAAATGAACAAACAAAACCTTCTTTATCCAATACAGAAACTGAAACCAAATTTCGTCTAAAAGACGGTACAATAAATGTGTTTTTCAATTCTATAAAGGAACCAGTATTTAACAACAACCTAAAAGTCCCTATGCCTAAAACTTCCACTGGATTTCCAGCCCCCATATAGATGAATTTTTGTTCATCACTAGGCTTTCTGAAGTTTAGGCAACCTTGCATAGAAACACTTATGTGGGTTGTAGCACCAGAATATAACCACCAAGTGTTTCTAGGAACTGAAACTAAATTTACCTCAGAACTAACAAGACCAAAAGGTGAATTATTTTGAAATGGAATGTTATTTAAGTTGGCAATGACAGCGGAAACATTAATCATATTAACTGCAAAGAGAACCAAGTGCAAAACACAATAAGCTCATGGAAGCATATGATAAAAACAAGTAGTGAATAATCATAACTTTAATAAAATCTCATCTCAAGATAACCAGAGTAACATCAAGTCTAGTCTTTGGACAGAGAGTTGATTCACCATTTGGTTGTCTTGTGTAGTAATCGAGTATTGATGATACAATCCTCCTGTAGAGTACTTAGCCTTCCTTTGGGCCGACTAAGTGTCCACAATGGACACCTAATAACCATCACACACTCATTACCACATGTGTATGTAATCCTTTGGCCAAACAACACTCGTCCTTTGGGTCGATATGTTGCCCGCATAAAGAAAAACACACACCTTGTCTTAATAATTCACAATTCAAAAGATTTTACAATAGGGGTCACTTTGGTGACTATACTAAGAAATCAGTTGAAACGAAAAATTAAGTATACTTTAACATAATATTTTATTATCAATAAGTTTTAACAGTAGAGGTCACTTTGGTGACTATACTATTAAAACAAATTGAAACAAAAAATTAAGTTGAGTTATAATTAAGCACTACTCATAAGCAGATAAAATCCTAAGTGTGTATGAATTGAGCATAATTGATCCAAATAAATAAAAACATAATAAACAGGATTATGCATTTATTTCTAATTGAATATGCTCAAAAATATGAAAATATTCTAATAACATGCATGAACATTAAAACATATTTAACCATACACAAAAATTCTACTAGCATAAATGAATCATGAGAATTTTTCTGACATGGATAAACAACAACACGAAATATATCAATGTATAGCAAAATTTAATAATGTTGCACAGTAGAATTTATAACCAAGTAAGCATAATTAATCTGAATGAATAAACACAGCATTAGATTTATTCCTAATAAATTATGCCTCTAAATTTTGATAAAGAAATTTATCAATTTATATGTATAGCCTAACCCACCTAAACCAAATGGTGAGCTAGTAGATTAGGTTCATTAGAAGATAAAAGATCCAAGTGGGTCAAGCCTGCTTAAACCAAATAGCAGACCAACCAAAACTAATTGAGCTGATCCACTTAAATCAAATAAGAGACCCATTCACAAATAAGCCCAAATAGGTTTAGACCTAACTCAAATTCAGCCTGATAGCCAGACCCAACCCAAACCTAAAAAATAAGTCTGGAATCCGAAATATATTATTTGGATCTAAGTCGAAATCATTAAAAATTGGATCCGAAAACTAAAAATCCAAATTGGATCCGAAATTGGAAAAACCCAATTGCTGCCCTAATTCCATCAAGCGTCGCACGCATACGCCGCTAGAGAAACGCACGCGTTTGCCGCTCGTGGACTTGCCATCCGTCGCCAAACGCCAACGCCGCTCGTCACCGGACGTCAGACGCATGCCTCGTCGCCGATCGGTGCCACTTGATGCAGAGACGCGCTTGACACCTGCAGCTGGTACTGAATGGTTGCCGCCGACCGAAAATAGGGCAGAAACCCTTCCGGATGGTCGGCGTCAACAAGGGTGATGGCTGCATGCGAAGACGCGTTGCAGGCTCGTCCGTTCATCTTTGTCCACCTTACTCTGATCGCCAGAACCGAACGGCGAAATCGGGGATGATGAAGACGACGAAGACAAGCGAGGCCTCGCGAGCAACCAGATCTCGCGTTGCTCCCCGCACGCTGCCACTGAACTCGCCAATACCAAACTGCGAGAGCTCTGCGGCGACGATTCCAGCACCAAATTTCAGATCCAGATGCCGCATTCCACTTTCTACCGCCGACCAAGAATTAGGGCAGATGCCCTTCCGGATTTGGCCAGCGTTAACAAAGGTGATGGCGGCGATACAACATAACAAGGCAAAAAGACAAAAGTCTCCTCTCTCGGCCGCATAACTTACGTTCTCACCAAAAACAAACAGTAGAGAACGGCGACGAATCCCAAGGGAGAAAACGAAGATCAACAGCAAAATCAAAAACAATCGTACCGAAAATTGAAATATGATTTAATCAAAAACAATCGTACCGAAAATTGAAATATGATTTTGCCCTTAAACCTAATCATGAATCACAGCCAAAAATAATTTCCAAACAAAATAAAAACAAGACTAACCTCGCTCTGATACCAATTGTTAGATCGATCCTAATATCTTGCATAAATTGAATGGAAAAATACTGTAATAAAATATACCAGATTTCATGATGTTGTGAATTTAATCGAAGTGATCTTCTGACTGATTGTGTTGTTCGTCAAGAGAGGCGGGGCGGCCGATGGGAACCAAACTGAAAACCTCTCGACAAGAACTTTACATCTCAATCAGAGACCACACCTATATATGGGAAAAACCTAATGGACATAATTACTTATCAGCCCATCAGAGATAAGACAATTATGCCCCCCAGGGATTCTACACATGATTAAAAGCCCCCTCCATACTATACTTAATTAGATGACAATAAATAAATAGGAGATTAAATTATATACGATTAAATACTACAGTGCATGTACGTCTACATGCCCAAATGCAATTTATTATGCATGTACATGATGTACAGTCCACATAGATCATAACAATTTATTCTCAATTTTTAAAATTTTATGAAAATACATTTTGTAGATGTGGATTAATTTACGGCTATAGCAACACATGAATAAGTTTTTTTTTTTATTTATCAAAATGAGAATGCAAATCAGAATATTTTTTCATCTCTCTTCGTAAAAATTGAGAAAAATTTATATTTTTCAAAATTGTTTAGTGTGTTGTTTTGGCATAAAACGTATGGAAATATTTTTTTATTTTGATTTTATCTCCGAAACTTTCATTTTTTGTTTGCCATTTGTGCTTATGATAAGAAATACTTTTAGCCATTGAACCAAAAAATAAATGCAAATATGTTACCCGTCTCTTGTGATCCGACACCATTAAAATAATTTTGAGACTTTGGCTGCATTTGGCATTATAGGAGGAAAGTCGCGTGGGGTGTTGATCAATGAAGCAGCAAAACGTTTGGCGCCGAGGACACTTGGAGGCTACTTATCCTTTTTGACCAATATTGACAGGGCGTTTTTGGCCCGGCTCGGCCTGCGGGTCTCCCCCTTGGGGTTGCGTGGGTGCAGAGCGGGCTTTCAATGAGGGTTTTATAAGATGCTTTGTTCGACGCTCCCTGAAGCTAGGTCGACTGTGAGCTGCGCCGAACGAAACCCATCACCACTAATCGTTTGACGCTGCCCAAAGCCAGGTCGCCGCTCTCCGTTTACCCCCACCCATCACCTCCATCGTCGTCGCTAGCTAATTCGTCGCCATCTCATTTTGCTCGCATACTTGGGTCGCCTTAGCTCTCCCTTTCGCCCAACAACAACAATCACCCAGCAACCTTCGAGCGTTGAAATTTGTGGCCGAAAAAGTGGCAAGTACCTTAGGCCACCCCCCTCTCCCCCCCCCCCCCCCCCCCCCCCCCCCCCCCCCTTCGCCTAGCACACCTAGCAGCCATTGTCTCACTAGCACACCCAGCCGCCATTGTCTCACAAGTACTTTCAATTTTTATTTGTGCTCTGAGGGGTTCTTTGTTTATCAGTTGTCGAGCTTACCTTTTCTAAGCCACATCAACTCTCCATTTATCAATTAAAGATCACTTGTATTTGTACTTAATGCAAATTTAAGCCTTCTCTAGGTAGATAAACACATCTTTATTCTCACACTAATCTTCAATAGCAACTACTGAATAGTTGATATGAAGTTGTTGATCTAAAGTGGTAGGATTTGCCTGTATTGATTTTGTACACTGTCCATTCATGGTGTTAAAATTTGGAATTATATTTTATATAAAAAATATGATGTTAAATTTTGTAATTTAAAAATTTATAGTATTATGTATACTTAATCACTATTTTTAATTTTATAAAAAAGTTTATTTAATTAGATTTTATATTATTTTTTTAGCAGCAATCTAGAGTATTTCATAGTAATAATACTATTTCTAATCTTACAATATTACTTTTACGACTTACAACAACAGTAATTCCAAATTGGTCCTTTGAGTTAAGTGGACTCTGGTGGGCCCAAATGAATGTACATCCGACCCATCGGCGAAATGCTCGGAACTGACTACATTGAAAAAAGTTTCAGTACTAGTTTGGTGCAGCGAAAGTCCAAAAGGAAATGCGAATCCGATACAACAGTAGAATGCTCGGATCCTACTCCATCGGAAAATAGTTTCAGTAATGGTCGGGTCATTGTTGTACCCAGTAAAGGATATGTGAATCCGATCCAACAGTGGAATGCTGGGATCTACACCCAATAAAGGATACGTGAATCCGATCCAAGAGTGGAATGCGACTCCCTTGAGAATAGTTTTAAATTTTAATAGTAGTTTGGCGCACCAAAAGGATATTCGAATTCGACCCGACAGTGGAATGCTCGGATCCAACGTACCTTGACCACCCACGCGCAGCCTTCAAAAACGTCTCGTGTCTCCGCTTTAATAACTCTCCTTTCTCCGCCACGAGCGAGAGGGAAAGGGAGCGAGCAATCAAGCACGAATCGACGACAGGGATAAACTAGAGAAGGGAGGAGGGGACGACGCTGCTCCTGCGCTCTCGCCATGGCCTCCGAGGGTTTCACCGACCGGAACGCCGTCTTCAAGAAGCTCAAATCGAAGTCCGACAACAAGGTCAGCCCACCCATCAATCCCCCCCGTTCCTTGTTTTTGGTGTGCAGAGAGCGTTTCAGATCTGTGGATCTGAGGCTTCCGGACTATAGATCTCGTTGGGTTTCTTCAGATCTGATCGATTCTGAGTGTGAAATCCACTTTTTCCTTTTTCTTCTCTCCTGCAGATGTGCTTCGATTGCAACGCCAAGAACCCCACATGGGCGTCCGTCACCTACGGGATCTTCCTATGCATTGATTGCTCGGCAGTGCATCGCAGTCTCGGCGTCCACGTTAGTTTCGTCAGGTAGGATGATGCTTGTTTCTTTCTTCTTCGATTAGCCTGTGGCCTTGGCTTCTTTGATTTAGGTTTCGAAACCAATTCTCCTTTCTATAATTGTCAATTCTACGATACGAGTGAAGAGTTAATGCAAATTTACTTAAATAATCACTACCTTTCTGTGGCCTTTTGAAGTGTCTTTACCAGGATCATGGTCCTGCTGCGATTAAAATTTCAAAGTTGTATACCTTAGAATCGCCTGGTGAAATCTTGCTTTCTGTAGCTATCAAGTCGATCAGAATGATTTAGGGATAAAATATTATATATATTGAAGACATTTGATTTGGGGAATTTGATAACTTCAGTTGACTACGTGCTATGGAATATTTGAGCGTCGAGATCGCTTAATTTGGGAGGAAACTTGATGGAGGGTGTGTGATGTGAAATAATGAAAACGAAGAGGTTGGTGAAGATCTATGTGAGTTTCCCTATCACACATAGACATATAGACGGTGCACAACACGTTGAAATGCTTTCATTTGCTTCTAAGTGGTTATATGATTGTATGTTGAAGATTACACTATTTGTATAGATAAAGAAAGGTGCTAAATGGTTAAGGTTTTCATCGGTGTCCGTGATTGAACCATCATGTTGATTTTAGAATGAAGGATGATTAATGAGGGTGACATTTGGTGCAGGTTATTCCATCATTGTTTCAAACACAAAACATGAGTATAAGGTTATGTAATTTCATCTTGTCTATCAAATAACAGAATGCACATTATAGATCACCTTGGTTGAAAAGATAGTTATTATTATCTTATATGAACACTGCTTACATGATTAATACTATTCATCTAATAATTCTCATCAAATTTCATAAGAAAAATAAAGATTAATTGCTATAGATTTTAACTATTGAGAGCTAAAACTAATGAAATATTGAATATGCCCACTACTTAGATCTAATTTCAACCTTTTCTTGGACTGGAACTTTGGTGGTTTTGAGATGGTGGCATGTTTGTGGTAGTTATTGGCTGTGGACTGCTGCTGGTAAGGAGATTGATCGGTAAGCAAGTGCTGGTGAATGGACTGACGCAAGATTGGATATTTTGTGAAGAGGCTGAGTAGAAAAGAAGAAGAGAAAGCTAGGGAGAGCAGGGAGCAAGATAGATAGAGGGGAAAGAGCAGCACAACTAGAGGCAAAAAAAGAGAGAGGGGGGGGGTTGAGAAATTTACAATTACTCAGTAATTCATTTCATCATAATCTAATCTATTAAAAACACTTTTACTTTTCAAATGAAATTTTAGAATATATAATAGTAGATAGAAATGTTACCTACCACTAATCCATGATCTAATACATTCTAACCCACAAACATAAGACTTAGTAATCTTACATTAATTAATATTCCTAGAAACGATTAATGCAATAATTGAGACCCTAAATAATTAAAGACTTGCACTGCACTAGAATGTTTCATAGAAGAGAAAAAAGAGAGATAAGGAAAGGAAACAAAATTGGAAATATCAGTCCTATTTTATAGAAGAAAAAGTAATTTAAAATGTATTTTGGACCTAATTCCTATTCTTTTTTTTCTCTTTTGAAATAAATAAGTTTTTTTTAACATTTCTCTTTCCTTTCCCTCATAATTTTCTATTATGGGAAACTTGGCGTATATGCATTCGAGTATATATCAAAATAGTGATAACAACTACATATTAGCTATCATTGTTCGTTTTGCACTTTTTGCACACATTTTTCATAGTTTTTTACCACACAATCTTTTTCTTGACGTAGCTTTGCCAAACAACCTTTTAGCTGTTTAATAGTTGCCATATATGCATTTTCACATGTTCAAAAATTGTGAACAACTGAACTTATGACTAATTTCAGGAGATGCATATTGGCTGATCGACTTGACTCATGTGCCTGTTTTGGTCTTTGATATCTTGCATTTATTAGCTGTTAAAATGTTTTACTAGATTCAAAGTTAAATGGAACCGATGTTTTTATAAGATTCAGTTAATCTTGGTGCTTGAGTGAACCTATATATTTGGAGAAATTAAATGGATAAAGATGTCATTGACAATGTGATACGATCCGAGAAATCAGATCATCCCTCAAGCCACAACGGCGAGTTACAAAATGTTCAAGCAAAAAAACACATAACCTAATTCCCCCATCTCCTTCTCTCTTCCTTAATCTAACCCCTCCTCCTTGGATCTACTTGGGCTGGGCCTAGCCTCCTTGCTTTGGGGTCCTCTTGGTGTAAACCTTCCAAGTGGGCTGCTCAACTTGGGTCGTAACAGATGCCCCCTCCTCTAGAAAAGTCTTGTCCTCAAGACTTTGAAAGAAAGTAGGAAATTGTCCTCGAATCATCTCCTCGTCCTCCTAGGTCGCATCCTCCGAAGGTTTGTTCATCCACTGAATCAACCATTGGTTAGTCAGCCTTCCGTAATGCCCAATCTGTCACCGCGCCAAAAGAGGCCGGTAGGTAAAACTGGTTCCCTTTCAAATCAGTGGGTAAGTCGCCCGCTACGTCTTGAGCGCCAACGGCCTTTTTGAGCTGCGATGCGTGAAAAACATGATGAACTCATGATCCCAGTGGGAGCTCCAACCGGTAAGCAACTTCTCCAATCCTTTGCGATATCTTGAAGGGTCTGAAGTAACGTGCAGCTAACTTGGCATTGACTCGCCTTGCAACGGTCTGTTGGCGGTGAGGCACAATTTGACGAATACCAGGTCGCTAACGTCAAAAGCATTATCCTTATGCTTAGCGTTTGCATACTTATTCATCCTCTGTTGGGCCCACATTAAGTTATATTTCAGTTGTTTCAGGATCTCATCCTTGTCCAACAATTCGTGGGCAACCGCGTCAACCCGTGATTCCCCCATCACGAATTTCACCAACGATGGGGGAGGCTACCCATATACGAGCTCAGAGGGCGTTCTCCCTGCCGTTGAATGGAAGTTGGTGTTATACCAATACTCTGCCCACGGTAACCATCGTGCCCAAGTCTGGGGTTGCTCAGACACAAAGCAACGCAAGTAAGTTTCTAAACATCGGTTAAGCACCTCTGTTTGCCCGTTAGTCTCCGGGTGATAGGATGAGCTCATCTACAAGGTGGTTTCCTGTAACCTGAAAAGTTCCCTCCAAAAGTGATTAATGAATAAGGGATCTCGATCACTGACTATGGAGCGAGGCAGGTCGTGCAAGCGAACGACCTCGTACATAAATACCTCTGCGATTGAGCTGGCCGAATAGGGGTGGCGTGTAAGTATAGAGTGGGCATACTTGGATTGCCTGTCTACCACTACTAAAATCGCATCCATGCTCTTACATCTGGGGAGCCCGGTGATGAAGTGCATAGAAATATCTTCTCATATGGCCGCAGGCATCGGTAGCGGTTGTAGAAGGCTGGTTGGGGAGGACGCCTATATTTCTGTCTTTGACAAACCTCACACTCTGCGCCAAATTTATAGATGTCCCTTTTCATCCCTTTCCAATAGACATTCTCAGCCATGCGTCTGTAAGTTCTGAAGGCTGTCTTGGGAATATCCTCTGCTCGAACCCGAATTTGATGATACCTGGCGCGTAAATCAATCTTTGAGAAGTAACAGGCCCCATGTAACTCATCTAATAACTCCTCAATCATAAGAATAGGATACTTGTCCGGTATAGTTATCTCATTCAGAGCGTGGTAATCTACGCAAAAACGCCAACTGTCATCCTTCTTCCGTACAAGGATCACCAGGCTGGAGTAAGGAGTTGAGCTCGGCTGGATGACCCTTGCTGCCAGCATCTCCTCCACGAACCGCCTATCTCGTCCTTCTGACTGTGCGGGTAACGGTAGGGGCGGACCCGAACTGGTCCTTTCCCTTCCTTGGTCACGATGGCATGATCAGTAGGTCGGGTGAGAGGAAGGCAAATTGATTTTGTAAACACATCTTAAAATTCCTCTAATAGCTATTCCAATCCCCCTTCTTGTGCACTTGTTATCTCCTGGTTGGTTGAGTGATCCTCTCCCTTTTGAATTGCCCATAAAACTCCCCAAAACTCTACATCTGCTAACTTGGTGATCTCCCTGATGGTGGCTTGCGATCGAACCAAAGATGGGTTGACCTCTTTATCGTTGCGTTGGAACTTCAGGTATAAGTGATCCCAATTTGCCCGCACTTCTTCCAATGTTCGCAGCCAAGCCACTCCTAAAATAACATCAACTCCTCCTAGCTCAAACAGGTACGCATCTATAGTCTCACTATGCTCCCCCAAGGCTAGACGCAGCGGTGAGCAACATCCCTACGTCACCACCTTGCCCCCATCCCCTAATAACACTTTGAAAGAGGGGGTCGGTCCAACGGCCAGCCCCAGCTCCTCAACCAAACGTGCAGAAATGAAATTGTGAGTAGCCCCACTGTCAATCATCACTATAATCTCCACCCCCTCTATGGAACCCAACAACTTGAGAGTCTGAGGTCTTGAAATATTTCCTATGGACTGTAAGGAGACCTCCATGTTAGCACCCCCATCCTGCCCTTCGCCTTCAATGCCTCTGGCTTCATGGACCACGCCAATCCCCTCCTCTTCATTCTCTTCATCCTCTGCTAGTATCATAAGTCTCAAATTTTTATTGGCGCAGTGATGCATAGGGTGATAGGGTTGGTTGCACCGGAAACATAGCCCTTTTACCTGCTTTGCCTTGAAGTCCTGGTAAGATAGAAAACGACCCCATCGGTTATTGTTAATTGCACTACTCCCCTCCGAGGTCTTATGGTGTACATTCGCTTCCCCTGCGTATGAGGATGGTTGCTAGATGACCCGCTAGCTACGGTCGCGGTCGGTTGGGCAGTTCTACTATGCGCTGCCTGGGATCCCGAATGACTCCAGTGAGGACTTGTGGAGGTCTATTGGGTAGCCGCACCAGATACCGTCAATGTGTAACTTGTCCTCCCTGTCATTGTTCCCTTACTTGCGCGGTAGCTACTCTCCTTACCCATTAACACCCCATCAAAGCTTCGCGCAAGCTGTATAGCCTTCCAAACTGTAGTAGGGGCCATGGTGCGCACCCACTTCCGGATGTCGCCCTGTAAGCCACTGAGGAAGCACCCCATATATTGCGAAGGAGGTAGTCGGGGAAGCCTAGCTACCAAGGCTTCGAAGTTCTCCACATACTCATCCCCAGATTTAGAGCCTTGCTCCAAGGATGCCAGCATCTCATAAGGATTAGAAGTGTTCCCTTCGCCAAATCTCTCCATCAGCTCATCCTTCAACATCTCCCAAGTGATATTGGGCTCCATCTTTCTTATCCAGCTAAACCAGTGCACTACTGCCCCCTCCATACTAACAAACGCCCATGGGACTCATTGCACGTTAGGAGTGCCTTGCATATTAAAATATTGTTCCGCTTGTAGAATCCACCCCATGGGATCTGTACCATCGAAAGCCGGTAGCTCGATCTTCCGACACATCAGCCGTCGCTCCTCGGGGTGTTGCATTCCCCAATCTTCACCACCCGTTGTACCGTCCTCTCCTTCCCGCCTCCGGACAGCAGCGAACATTTCCTTGAGCTCTGTCATGTCCTCCCTCAATCCCCTTCTATGCTCCTCTGCGGCTCGCGCCCTCTCCTCATTGGCAGCCTTCTTAGCCTGACGCCGCTCTTCTGCAGATAAGAGTTCAGTCATGGATTTCTCCAGGGCTTCAAACCGGGCATCGGATCTCATTGAGGCCATCTTTGCTTCCAAAAAGGGAGAACACAGTGACTGGCAGTGGCCAGATGAGTGGCGCCCATGAGCTGCGGCTCCGGCGTTGTCGGCCTTGTCCTGCCCGGCTGGAAGCGTCGGGAGCTTCTTCTGCTTCCGCTGGAGAAGACTTCCGCTGATCTCTCTGCGCACGACGGCGAATGCCTGGAGTGGTCGCCGCACGCAGGTTCTCCGAGAGCTCGCGTGACGCGCCTCACGCCCAGAAGTGCTACCGCTCGCGAACTACGCTTGGGGAAGGATTCCGCTGGTTTTGCTGTGCCGCTGGTGACGACAAAAGCTTGAAGTGGTTGCCACACGCAACTCTCCAAAGGTACACGCGATCCGCCTAATGTTTCATGCACGACGACGAAAGCTTTACCTGCCCGCCTCCACGCACGATTCCAAAGTCACCCGCTTCCTCTGCCGACTCTCTTCCAGCGATATCCGACAGGTCGGATCACTAATACAATCCGAGAAATCGGATCATCCCTGAAGCCACAACGGCGAGTTACAAAATGTTCAAAGAAAAAAACACATAACCTAATTCCCCCATCGCCTCCTCTCTTCCTTAATCTAACCCCTCCTCCTTGGATCTACTTGGGCTGGGCCTGGCCTCCTTGCTTTGGGGTCCTCCCGGTGTAAACCTTCCAAGTGGGCTGCTCAACTTGGGCTGGAACACAATGTAGTCGCTTAAATAACATGAATTGATCGAAGACTAAACTGACTGTCATGATTCTAGAAACTTTGTGTTATGTTTGTGTGAGTTGTGACATTATTATCCGTTCTCATTGTGTGAATTTGCTAATACTCTTTCGGTCAATAACTTCTCATTTTATGATGATGACCTATATTCCTATAGTTCGTGTGTAGTTCACGCTGAACTAAGCTTGACATAGTTGTGCTAGTTTTCTTTATGATATATTATAGATTTGGTCATATGTTTGTGATGTTTCAAATCAGTTTTCCTGATTAAATTGCATTTCCATTTGCATCTTAATTGATAATTTGTTATTCTATGAGCTATTCCTATAGTATGTGGTTCACATTTATATTGGTTACTAGATATAGTGTAGGTAAGTGAACTTTTTTCACGTGAAAAATATTGTGCTTTTAAAGTAATTAATCTATTGGATTCTAGGTCTACAAATTTAGACACATGGAGCTCTGAGCAACTCAAGATGATGGCTTTTGGAGGCAACAACCGTGCTCAAGTTTTCTTTAAGCAACATGGATGGATAGATGGGGGAAAAATTGAGGCAAAGTATACATCTAGAGCTGCTGAGCTGTATAGGCAGTTACTCTCCAAAGAGGTTGCAAAAAGTATTGCAGAAGACAATGTTTTGCTTTCATCTTCTGTTGCCGCATCTCATTCATTGGAAACAGACGCTGGACTTCCTAAACTGAAGGTTGTAGATGCACCCAAGAATATATTAAATGACAAGCCTGAACGTGAAAAAACCCCTTCTCCTAAAGCTCCGATTCATTCAACAGTCCTAAATTCTGTGAAGAAACCTATTGGTGCAAAGAAGGCTGGAGGCAAGACTGGACTTGGTGTAAAGAAGCTCACAACAAAGGTGATACTTTAGTATTTCATTACTAATAATATCAATTCTTGGCAAAATGGATTGTACTAAGTTTTAGCAAACGTGTGATTTCAGCCAAATGAAAGTCTATATGATCAGAAGCCCGAAGAACCAGCACCTACTGCAACAACTTTGGATAACGCTAAGGCAACAGATCATCCATCATATCCCTCTCGGTTTGAGTATGTGGATCCAAGTGAAACCAGTTCCGGAGGTGCTCAGGTGATCAGTCATGTTGCACCACCAAAATCTTCAAGCTTCTTTGCAGAGTTTGGAATGGATAATGGATTCCAGAAGAAGTCAAGTTCGACTTCATCAAAAGTCCAGGTAAAAATCTTTTCCTGAATATTCTTAGTTTGCCAGTTCTTTTTTCTCCTCATTGGAAGTACGCATAATTTCAGTTAATTTTCATTCTGCTAGCTCCCAGTTGTAGACATTGATCCCTATGGACTTTGAATGTATATACTCTTAGTAAAATTATACAGTGTGTTACTAACGTTCATGCCCATAGGCATATCTGGAAAAGAAGCCATTTTTTCCAACGTAATACGCTTTAGATTATGTTGAAAATTTTAGGTGTGCAAGCGAGATAGTCTTAAAAATAGAGAGAAAAAACACACACATCCATCATTTAATATATTTTTTTTAAAGCCTCAAATTTCATGGGAGTTGCTGTGTTATATATCTTGATAGGATACATTAACAAAAAGATGGTGCTTATCAAATAATTTGTAGGATGGAAGACTTAATTCTTATTCTGACAAAATAAACAAATTCAGCTTGGAATAGATGATACCACAACTACTGGCTGTGGCCAAAGGGACACGTCATAGTTTTCCTGATGAATTGATATCTTAGATCAAAGCCGATTCCAAAATGCTTAATTGGCGCTAAATTTGTTGGAGTTTAGGTACAGTGCATAAGGAAAACGCCTACAATTTCGAGGTCTGGTGTGCTTGACATGAAAGTTCCTAAAGAATGATTAATCTTAAATACAAAATAATTGAAAATTTTGATTTGTTAGCCATTGTTATTTCTGTACTAATTTATTAGCATTGTCCTATAAGTTGAAACAAAAGCGATTGCTGGTTGCAAAATGTATGCATTGATACATAGATGGCGTAAAAGAAGAGGTGGAAACGAATGAGAATGCATCAATAAAGAAATACAGGAACCATGTACAGAGGGAAGGAAATGTTGAAACATATAAAAATATAAGATTACCAGGAAATAATTCAGCGGAGGCTCAGTAATCAATCTCTTCTCCTTTTAGAAAGAATTTTTTTTACTAATCTAGTTTAATGCTGCATTTATGTGCCATTTGGTAACTTATATTTATACTATAAGCACACAATAATCTGAATAATGTATAGTATTCTAGAAAAACAAATTGACACATAATTGAATCTGCAACGATGGAAGCAAACCATTTTTTTGCGAAGTTTTCTGCGCTGGTAGCTGAACCATTTTATCTTCTATAGTTATTTGGATTTATTATTCTTGATGTAACTGAAGGAATTTTTCTTATATTTTCTGGGACAAACATTTTTGTTCCCAATTTGGTCAAAGATTTTATTAAAAATTTAATCGGTGTTATTTTCAGGATAGAAAACGTATGTTTGTTGCTTTCACCATTTATCTGAGGTCAATACACCTTTCTTGTTTCTGGGGCTCCTATAGAGGGGTCAGTCAAGGAAGGAGGAGGATCTGTATATAAATCGTGTATCTTTCGTTTAATTTACGAGGATCTGTATATATTTTTAGAACATATGTCGAACTTGGTTTTGTCATTTATAATCAACTCAAGCAAAATTTGAGTTATGTTACGAATATGAAACCATTTTTTATGTATGATTTTAAAACTTGAATCTGGTGCTTCTCTATTTTATTATTCACAGTATGTTATTGTAATTTTAGTTTTTTTTTCTTATTTTCCCCATGAATTTCAGCTTCAGGAAAGTAATGAAGCAAGGCAGAAATTCTCAAATGCAAAGTCAATTTCTTCAGCTCAATTCTTTGGTGATCAAAACAATGCAAGCGAGAATGAGGCTCAAACATCACTGCAGAAGTTCACAGTATGTTCACGTGGACTTTGTTTTTTGTATCAATATCCCCTAGATACATGAGCTAATGCTAGGAGTAAAATAAGATTTGACTTCTTGAAAAGTCTATAGATGTGATACAATTGCATTCTCAGCAGGTTCCTAAAAGAAATAATTAAAGTAATATATTTATATGATTATTTTTTTTGTTAATAGTTTCATAGGATAACGCCATTATGGATATATATATCTTATTTTATTGGCCATTAAATCTTTTGTCATACTTGTAAACTCCAAGCAAACATAGTTTTCTTGGTCTTTAAGTTGCTTATAATCTTGTCTTCACTTATATAGGGATCAAAAGCCATTTCAAGTGCAGATCTGTTTGGTCATGATTCATCAAACTCTGGAATTGATTTGACTGCTGCAGATCTCATTAATCGTATCTCTTTCCAGGTGTGCAATTCAATGTTCCAATTAATTAGTTCCAAATATTTACTGTATTAGGAATGTTCTTTTTCGTGAGCACCCGGACCCAAAAATATATGGTTCGAGTATGGCAACTTCTGAACTTGTTCTGTGGGCCGGATTGGTGTTGATTTGATTAAAGGATAATAATTGCTTACTTAAAAATTACCTGATAGCTTTGTACATTTTTTTCTCTCAAAAATATTTAATTTTCGTGCTTCAATTTTGTAGGCATCACAGGACATATCTTCTCTCAAAAACATGGCGGGAGAGACCGGGAAGAGGTTGACTTCTATAGCTTCCAGTCTTATTAATGACTTTCAAGATAGAATCCTTTGAGTTTGCTACACAACAACAAACCATTAGTAAAATCTCGAGAATTTGAAAGTGCCCATCTCTTATATATATTGCATAGTTAAACTCACTCTGTTATAGAGCTATAAATTTCATGAGCAAGTGTTTGAATATCTTGCCCTGTATTTGAATGCATAATTTCTGTTTTTTTTTTTAATTTGTGAAACTGTTTAAAAACCAAATGGCGCATCTTTTTCGTTCAAAATTAGCCATTTTTTCCTCAGTGGATTCTCGGATAAAAAGATTGATTTTGAACAAGCGGCTCGCTCATTTTATTTCGGAATTTGGAAAGTAGTGTTTTGAAGCCAGACGTCTAGCTTGATGGACTAGAACCAGGAACTGTCTCAAGATCCTTTTGATTTGTAACAAAAAGCAGGTTTCTTAAAAAGTGGCCATAATCAAACCCATGAAAAGCTGATCAAAATCGACTAAAATTGGTGACCATGAACTGAAAAGAGAAATAATTGTAATATGATTCGCAGTAACCGGAAATAAAAAGAAACAAAAGGCTGATTAAATGGTAATAAAGTGCTACAAAATTATCACAAGTGAATGAAAAAAAGATTGGATTGACTTAGATACTGATACATTGGTTTTTAAACAAAAAAAAATATATACATTGGAAGTTGCCATACAGAGTGTTACGCTCCGGTCGGATCAGCCCTAAACTAGCCATAAATTGGTGTCTTAGGGTTGTCCGGCGGAATACCAGAGTGTGAACTCCCTAGGGTTTCTAGATAAATTTTACCCCCAAATCAGAAAACCCTAACTCTCCGAATAATATTTATCCCCAAATTACAAGTCGCACGGAAAGGATCGGAAACCCTAACCCTAATTTCAGAAATTCGAGTCCCAAATTATTTATACCTCTATGGTCAAACCCTCGTTGACCAGTCAAAATCGAACGGTGCCGCTGACCGAACACGCGCGCCGCTGGAATTTCGGATTGTGCTGACGTCACGTCGACTTCAACCGTTCGAATTTGATTTCGTTCAAAATCAATTTTTGATTCGAGCATTGACCGGCTCGAATCACTGACTCTGCCTCGAATCGAACGTGCGGCATACGTCTTCTCCTCCATGCCTCCGCTGCGCTCGCGTTCGCAGTCATCGCTGGAGAAGAAGAGTGCGCCGCCTGCACCTCGCCTCCACCCCTCGTCGCCGCCCCGGAGACCGCCTGCCGCCGGAGAGTTGTCGCCCCAAAAGCGTGGAATCGTCGAAGCAGGGGAATATGGGAAGAAAGCTTTTATTCCAATCTTTGAAGCTACAAAACTTCTTGTTTCTTATCGTCGACCCCCTGATCGCCGATGTCCCTCTCCCCTCTCTCGCCGGTGACCCCGTTACTGGTTACAATTTCCTCGCTCACAAAATCCTCTCGCCCAAGCTCTGTCGTTCAGCGCTTCCTAAACCCGCTAGCAGCGGTGGAATGTCGCCGCTGTCCCTCTTATTTCTCCGTCTGTCATGGTAACGTAATAAAAATAATGGGCTAAATCTGGAAATGCTAATATGGAAGCCTTCAACAATTAATATAAAAAATAATAATTAATTTGGAGCAAGGTGAATCGCAAGTCGAGAGACCTGATAGGCTGATAGCTATAACTTGCAGGAGAAATAAATAAAAATATTGACAATGGAAGACATGGGGCCATCATGTACACGATCTAAACAAGGCAACGCAACGATAGCGAGACGAGGCAACGTTAAAGGAGAGCGCCGCCGCTCCGTTCTCTCGATTTAGCTTCGATAGGCCGAGTCTTCCACTGAAGCCCACGTCTACCCGAATCGGTCGCCGCGTCCGAGCTTCGCGTGCGTCGCCGTCTCCGTGTCCGAATCCTTCGGTGAATACTCCATCGCCCTGCCGCCAGCTCCCTCTGTGTCGACTCCATCTGAAGCTCCGCTACCTCCGCCTCGACCACGTCTCGCGCCAGACGGGGAAGAAGCTGATCTTCCTCGCCTGCAGATCTCCTCTCTCCTGCTTCCCTTTTTCCCTCCAGCCAGCCACCTGCTGCTTTCCGGCCGAGCCCGCCGCGTTCAGCGACCGGGACGGGGAAGAAGCTGATCCCCCTGGCCACCTGCGCGCTCTGCTTCCCCCTTCCCCCCGGTCAACCGCCGCGCCCTCGCGTGCAGTGTTCCATCACGTGTATTCCACGTGATTTTTTTTCCATCCCTTTAATTTTCCTTCATTTCCTATTTTTCTCTCGCAAATAGCTCGCTGTCTTCCAAACCCTAACGATGATGAGAGGTTGCCTCCACCGTTCCGTCCATCTTGTCGCTCGCCACCTCCGCCTTCCTCCGCCTCGGCCCATACGCTCATCCGCCACTCCGTTCCTGAATGCCTTCCGCCGCCCTTTCTCATCTTCATCCGATTTCGAAACGGCTACTCCTTGCATCGAATCCAACGCCGCTGCGCCACCCGCATCATTGTCCGACGTTCTCAGGGCAAATCCCCTCGTTGAGGACGTCAGCAATAAAGGTGACGACTTTTGAACTCTTTTTGTCCACTATTCCTCGCTTGTTAACTCAAATTTGGATTTTTGTTGGATCCTAATTAGAGCTGAAGCGCCGGCTCGAGGCCTATTACAAGGAGGATAGCGAGGAGGCTTTGGGGCCGGTGTTGGAGGCGATCTTGGCGCGGCGGTTGTCCGGGAAGCACGAGGAGACTGATGATGAGCTAATGGAAGAGCTTCGGATGGCCCCACTGCCCGATGTGAAGGATCAGGAGTTTGAATCAGACTTTGAGGAGATGCATGAAACAGATGAGGAGATAGAAAATCTTTACAATGCCAGGCAGTATGTGGAGCAGAAGTTGATGAAAGATGAATTCTTCAATATGGATGACCGTAAATGGGATGCTATGATTCGGGAGGCGACTGAGAAGGGCTTTTTGAAGGACACCAAGGAATGCGAGGGTATCCTGGAAGATATGCTCAGCTGGGACAAACTCCTGCCAGGTAAGGACAATTCTCTTTTGAGCAAACTCCCAGATAATCTTGTTAAACTGAATGTGATTTCAAAGAATGCCATTAAGAATTATATTAATAATTAAGATGTGAACTCAGTGTAGGTATTCTTAAGAGAATTGAAGTATTGGGTACTAGAGCACCTGCCCTTTGTCTGCTATGTCTGTGTGTTCAAACGAATCATAGTGAAATATAGATGAAGCATAAGAAGAGTTGCAGAGCTAGTTGGTAATATTATCTGCCATCTATGTGATATTCAATACCTGGAATGATGTATACAGTTGGAACCGTAAGGATAGAAATCTGTTCAGTTCAAAACAGAAAAAAATACAACATATATACCAACCCTAACCCTTAACGGGTTAAGGTTGTGTTTGACCTGCTATTTCCAACATATACATTATTGTTGTTGTTTTGAATATGAAAATATTATGGTAGTGGACCAACGGTTAAGAAACCGATCATTATCATATGGGCGATATATATCGGACTGACCTTGTTAGTACTTTATTATATACATACATATATACATTATATACATACATATATACATTATACTGATAGGTGCTGATTGTTACATACCGGTCCAATTGGACTGGTACACTGATATAAACCTATATCTCAAACCTTGCTATGGAGATTATATCATGCCTTGTGACTGCATCTAGTGCTTGGACTGTTAAGAGCCCCGAATTTGCAATGGGGAACAACTTGGAATTAAATTTGACGCCTCAAAAGTTATGTATATGCTCCACTAGTGTATTTACATGCCTTCAGAAATTTTTACGTGGATTTCTTGTTAGATCCTTGTAGAGACAGAGGTTTTATACATTTAGCCACCTTAGACCCATGACTGCTAGAAGTCATGTGCAATAAAATGTAACTTTCTCTTTTTTAGGCAGCTCTAACCTCCTAGGTAATAAATGCTGTAACTTTCTTGTAGGATCTTTTACAATTCTTCTCCTGAATGAATTTGATATTTGACAAACTTGTTCATAGATAATCTTGAGGGTCATACTTTTTATATTTCATGATAAAGAAGTTTTCTTGCGATTCATATACTGTCATTTGAAGAAGAAGCGTAACTAACATACACACTATAGTTCCCAATTTTTTGTTTAATCTTCAGTAAACACTTCATTTTGTATATATCACATTTATGTGACCCATTTCCCTTTTTATTTCTTATTAAAAGTAACTTATTTTCTGTCCTACTTTACATTTAGTTTTGAGGAAGTCATATACTAATTACTTTTGCATTACTACATTTTCTATCCTACTTATGTTCTTTCATGTATTTGATTAACACCAAAACTAGAAGCTCATGAATTTTCCCTTCTTGTCTGATAGTGATAATAATGATAATAATATATAGATTCTTAAACTTTTAAAAGAACATTCTAAGTCTGTTTTCTTCCTACTATAATGCACAAGTGTATTTCAGTGACTACTTCTCTCTGTAATAGGCAAGTGATGATTAGTGAAGACAGGGTTTGAGTATTTTTTTTTTCTTGTGATATTGACAAAGCTAATGCATTGAAAATTGTTGTTTCTTTTCTTGTATTTTATATTATGACTTCCATAGATGTTATAATTCAGAGATATCGAAGGACCTTTTTAGCTGCTTCTGTAGTTCTTGTGGACTTGGTTCATGAAGCAATTCTTTATCATGATGAAGTGCAGCCTAAATGTATAGTTACTGCCAAGCATGTGGGTGAACACAAGATCCTTTAGATCTGAAGTAGTTGACATGATACTTTATTTGTTTCTTGCCTCCGTGGATTTACTCCTTTCCTATACGTTATACATAACATGGGTAGAAATCCTCACGTCCTAGGGCTATGTATTATTTCTTCAATTTAAGTTTGAAATTGTCTTCGATCTACTGCTTTATGATCCAATTGTCAATTTATCTACTTAACACCGTCTCTTTTATTCCATTTTTGCAGATGAAATAAAACAGAAAGTGGAAGAAAGGTTTAATGAGTTAGGCGACATGTGCGAAAGAGGAGAACTTGAACCTCAACAGGCCTATGAATTGTTTAAAGAGTTTGAGGATAAGATGGTTGTTGAGTGCATGAAAATAATGGAAGAAGAACAATCTCCTGAAGAAGGTGCTATTGCTGAAGCAGATAGGAGCGTAGAATTAGATGACCCACCTGGAGAAGGACCTATTTTAAGGTGGGAATCTCGTATTGTATTTGCTCCAGGGGGTGATGCATGGCACCCAAAGAATAGAAAAGTTAAACTTTCAGTGACGGTCAAAGAGCTTGGCCTTTCATGTCATGCTTTTCGTAGATTGCGGGAAGTAGTTGGGAAACGATATCATCCTGGTAAAGATGAGCTCACTATTACCAGCGAAAGGTACGTGGCTTTTTTGAGCCATAGGTCTCGTAGTAATATGTACAGTTTATATACTACCAATACTTTATTATTACCACTCTATAAACTCATATTCCCAAATATTGAAGTTTATACTACCAAACAACCATAGATGTGTGCCAACTTGAAGATTGCTTGAATTTGAACTGCAATACAACCTTTTACCCCCTGCTCACAAATTATATAGGTGCATGATTGAAAGAAATTTATGATCTCTTTGAGAATTGGTGCCTATTTGAACTTTCAACTGCACGAACTGATACATATTATGATGTTATCAGACAGATAATCAAACACTTGCATAGATGTTCACTTCAGATGAAGTGTTTTGCAACTCTTATAACTTTCAAGGCCATAAATGTCTCGCATTTGAAGAACTAGAATGACTACTTGTCTCTTCAGTTGCTTTAGTTTAATGTGCTTGTGGTATATTATATCTAAGGTCTTTATCAAACACTACAGCTACTTTCCTAATAATAAAATGAATCATGTTTCTACATATGTTATCTCCTAAGAGTTATATGTTCAGTGGCTGGCAAGGGAAAAATATTCTCTCTTGATATTGAATAATAAACCAGAGTACTAAGCAAACAGTTACCTTTGTGTTATCAGATTTGAGCATCGGGAAGAAAACAGGAAGGATTGCCTTAGGACACTTTTGGCATTGGTAGAAGATGCAAAGAAAGCTGATGAGTTAGTAGAGCAGACTCGAAATGCTTATGTCAAGGATAGACTCAAAGCTAATCCTCAGTTTATGGAGAGGCTAAAGGCCAAGATTGGGAAGTTGCAACCATCTCAGTCACCGGCATGAGAGGATCGATCATCCTTGGCAGTGTTAGCAAAAAAGTGTTTTTTGTGTTTCTCCTGGAAAAAAGAAAAATCATCCAGTGGGTTGTTCCTCTACTCTTTTCAGTTTTAGATTCTCTCTCACTCGTAAACTTTGGCATTTTTTTCCTTCATTTGTAAGCTTCAAATACTCCTTAATTCTCTCCTTGTTTATTACTTTGGCTTCCAATCTCACTTTGGATAAGAATATACTAAAGTTGGCCAATTTTTCATAGATGAACTGTTAAAACTTAAAACTGTATTCTGCCAATTGTTTTTGTTATCAAACTAGCTCTATATGTTGTGACATTATTTCCAATGCCGTTTGTAGTTACAAAATTGGAGAATAATGCAAACTCGAGAGAAAATTCTTATTGCTGTACTGTTTTGGAAAATCTTCCGGTGGATTGTTGCCGTGCCTCCTGTTCGTAGTTTTGTTATGGTTTGGTATGACAAATTGGTGAAAGCTTGTGATACTGGCATTACATACTTTATTTTATATAAACACTTCTAATTATTATATTTTTGAATTGAACTTGGTTATGGATATGTTTAGGTTGCTGAGGTGTTGTACCTCTATGACACGCAAATATTTTGTTTTGAGATATTTAGGACACTACATTGAAAATGAATATTATTTTGGTGTTGGCGGCGAACGGGGGCAAGGAGCGAAGAGAACAGGTTAAAGTGAGAGAAGAGGACAACCCGATAGAGAACATTGTTGTTGAGGCAATTCGACAAACACATGGCGGAGGCGACGCAGTGGTTGAGATGGTGGAGAGTTATCTCCGAACACTGTTGATCGAAGACTCTCCGGACACTGTTGATGTGCTTCGATGGGCTCTTTGCATCACGAGCTTGAAGTGAACAACAATAAGATTTTGGTTGAGCCCAAGATTTGATTCTTGTTAAGACTGGCTGTGCTACTCTACATTGGAACTCTGCTTTTAGTAGAGACCAAGATTTCAACTGTTTATAACGTTTGTTCTAAGCTTCTGTGAGTATCTACATTAGGTTTGATCTTTTGTATAGTACAGGGGCGGTCTACCAATTTATGCAACAACTATAGAAACATTATTGAAAGTCAGATAAAGAGATATGCTGATACTGGTTATGCTAGAAGTATGAGTGATAGATAGTCAGTGGCAACATTCTGTGCATATATTGGTGCATGTTAGAATTAGGATATATGTTAGAGAACTAGTTGGTTGGACTTTATCAAATCCTACCTATTAACCCATTAAAGTGTTAGAATTAGGATATATGTTGTTGAACTCGATGTAAACCAATTAAACCAAATTTTGTTCTCTAGAGCCAACTCTGAACAACTTTAAGCACAGGCTCTTCGCAACGAAGGGAATTCTATCAACTGCTTTTCAGCTTATCAATTTGCATGGAAAGAAGCTACTACCTTTTCGTGGAGTACATAGCTGAATGATCTTTTTGATACATGGATCAACGGAGAAGCTCTTAGGATGGAGCCCTGCAACTATGGAACAAGTCTAGAGCATATGCAAAATTGCAGAACAACACAAATGCACAACTTCAAAAAAAAGAAAAAAGCCTCATGATAATTTAGAATGGAAAATTAGAAAAAGAAAAAATAAATTAAAATAAAATTACTTATTTATTTATTTTTTCACATAACGGAAAATCTATATTCTTTCTTTATAGGGATGACATAAAAATTCATTTCCGTTCTGAACCGGCCTAATCTGCCACGATTTGACTAGGAAAATTTAAGTTGACTAGGGTCAGATTGGGTTCGGGTAAAACCTGATTTATAAAAGTCGGATCGATGTTAGATATGAGATTTTCACTACTTGCCTTGAACCCAATTCTAAACCCGTCTGCATGTGCAAATAATAAAATCGTAACCCTAACCTCGCAGCTTGTGCTATCCATGCACCACTCATGTCGTTGGCGCTCCACCTTCGTCATTTGCACTCTTCCTTCATTGTTGGCGCTCCACCCATATGTTACTACGGGGTCGGCTTTCCCTGTGGGTATCTAATTCCTCGGCAGGATCGGGTTTGAGATGAGTTTTAAACCCGGATGGATTCAGAGGTGGGGTTGGGTATAAAGTTATGGGGTCAAGGTCGAGGTTAAGTTTGATATTTTTCGCTCCCACTCTAGCCTATTGTCATGGAAAATATTTCTAAGCGGGTAACTCACAAATCAAGAAAATTGGATCACATCCCACCATTAATTGATAATTTGAGATTCATGTAATTTAATTCACTCATCTTAACATAACACAAATCTAAAAGCACCCATTAATAGTGCGATGTGATCCCTTTTTTGATTTCTAAGCGGGGTAAGAAATTTTTTCCTTCTTCTCATCCCTATTTCTTTCTCAATTATTTGTAGGATGCACCGATGCACCGACAAAAGTGCTTATGGCAAAAAAAAATTCGGATTCACGTGATGCACGTGTTTATTAGGGCAGTGACGTCACGTGTCAGTTCCTTTGGCGAGTTGGCGTGGGCCCCGAACATTAAACAGTCTGCTTGACCACATGGCCGTCAAAGTTCAGCCCAGCCCAGACCAAACTAGAATCGTCAGAAAAAAAGGCAAAAATTGCTCGATTAAGCCAATAAGCCCAGACCAAACTAGAATTGTCAGAAAAATGGCAAAAATTGCTCGATTAAGCCAATAAGCCCAGAAGATTTAAAAGCGAAATGCCCAAATTAAACTTAAGCAGCCGTCTCCCCTCCGACGTCCGCCGTCGACGTCGTCCCCTTTTGCTCCCCATTTCTTTCCTTCCAATATCCTCTCTTCCTCTTTCACACTCGTAAAATAAACCTTAACCCCATCTTCTCCTCCCCCTACCTCCGATCTTAAGGGCCTGCCGGCGATACGAAACCCTAAACTCGATCCGGAGCATAATCCTCACCCTGCACTCCCAGCCATGGCTGCGCAGTCCGTCAACAATCTCTACGAGACGGCGTCGCAGCCCGACACTGCCGGCGAGGCCTACACCTTCCTCGAGTTCAGCACCCAGGACGACTTCGACGACTACCCTGAGTTCCAGGAGCTCTCCCAACCCTCCCGATCCCCCGCCTGGCCCCCTCCCCCGCCTCCGCCTGACCCCACTCCAGGCTCTCCTGCCACCGATCTGCAAGCATCCGAGTCCGCTTCTCCCTCTGCCTCGGCTCCCGCAGCTTCGTCCTCCAAGGGTAGGAGTGCCGCTGGCAGCCAGGCAGCCGCCGCTGCCGTTGACGCCCTTGCTTCTGGGATGAGCGGGCTCAACTTTGAGGAGACTGGTGAAGAGAGTTATGAGTTTGGCAAGGGGGATTTCACGGAGCATGCCTGCCGGTATTGCGGCGTTCAAAACCCTGCATGCGTTGTGCGGTGTAACATTCCAACATGCAGGAAGTGGTTTTGCAACTCGCGGGGGAACACGTCTGGTTCCCATATCGTCAATCATTTGGTACGTGGCAAAAGAAAACTAATGTTTTCGTTTCTTCTTCTCAGCAATTTCATCTGCCAGATGATTGCCGCAGAAAACATAGAAGCACTTGTTTGAGTCTTCTGATTCCAAATGTTTCAATGGTGTTTTTTTTGGTACATAGTCAATTGGTTATTACTTGTCAAGGCAGGATTTGATCTTATGACCTTTATGTTTCTTCTCCTTAACTTTGCTCTTTTGCATTTCTCCTAGCACGTTGTTGTTTGCTTGATATCTTAGCTTTCATATTTCCACTTAATTTAGGATGTATACTTATTCTACTTGGTATCTAGTGGGGATATAATTACATTGATAGTTCGTACACTGAACAGTCCTATCTTTTTTCATCTCTTTAGATCTTCAGTTACCACTTTTGTCGAATTTTAATAAAGTATGCTTTATAAATGCACTGCTACTACGTATCTTCTCAGTTCTAGTTTCTGGGTGAGTGCTCGTTAGCTAATTATCTATTATTTCCTAATCTTTTTAAGAGATTTTGGAGCATCATCTTTCACACGCATACTGTTAGTTTTCTGATTTTTTTCTTGATATAAGAATTACCTAAACCAGGATGCTAATTACTGTTGAAAGGTAAGAAAACAGAATAAAGGAGACGTGTTTATTGACGGGCTAGCCTGGAGTCTTGACTAGATACATAATATTTTGACCTTTTGATCGCTTTTTGCTACAATAGTAGGTTGGGTTAGTCTTAGTTTCATAATTGTCAGAAACGAGCATTGATTAATTTAGGTCTACCCAAGGCTTAAAAACCCGATTTGGTGAGCCACCGGACCGGTACAGTACTGGTATGGTACCAGCATACCGGACGGATCGTGGGCGGCAATGGCGGCCACGAACAACGTCGTGGGGAGCAGCGGTGGAAGCAGAAGTGTCATTTGAAGCTTCCGCCCCCACTGGAGCTTCGTTCGGTAGAAGCAACGACGCTTTCGCTGCTGCCGAAAGCTTTGAACGAAGCTTTTATGCCGCCTGCCGCCATCCACCCGCCATCTGCCGACTACCGTGCTCTGAGCTAGGTTCCGGTGCCGGTCCGTCGCCGGAACGGTATAAACTGGAGGAACCGGCCAGTACCGGACTGGTTCCTCAATCACTGGGTCTACCTTGTCAATCATTATTCAGTAAACAGTAACTTTTATCAATTTGAGTTAATCATTCTGAATAGGACATGTTACATACAGTATGAGGGAATGTCAGAATTATGATTCAGAAGTCCATTCATGAAATGGAGTTGGCTAATTCTTCAGTTCCTTTTTTTTTTTGAAAGAGAGTTGAGCTTATTGATGGATGTTAATTATGACATGCATTATAGCAAATAGTCTTTTGATAACATTAGTGGAAGCTTCAAAAATTCTTCTTTCAAATAAGTGTCATCACTATACGAGGAAAAGTGCAAGGGATAATTTGATGGATACTCGTACAATATCATTGAATGAGCCATTTATGTAGTTTGTTATATAACTTATATTGCTTAATGTAGATGTATCTTGGTTGAATTTTTGTTTGGAAGTCACAATTGCTGATATAAAGATGTACCTTAGTTTCAGCAAGCTTTGACAAGGAAAACCTTTCCTTATGCAAAAAGCAAGACGGGCTATATAAAACAATTAACAAGGTATATGAGCTATGAGAATTAAACAAAGTTCTACTTTAAGATTTATTTCTAACCCCCAGAGAAAACTTACAACCTAGGATTTTACTACCCTTTGATCTTTGTAATCATTCTCCATACACCTGATACCACAAGACTACAAACTAAAGCTATGACAAATTTCCTTTCCACCCACAAGTGATACACATTTTCCTTCAATGACATGACAATAATATCATCTCTTACCAATATTGTTATGAACCATATAGCAAAATACCTTCCTACAAATAATTCAAGCTAGATTAGGATAGAACAAAGCTTCCAGCCTAAGCTAAAAATTGCAAATGAAGAGTAAATATTCAATACTTTTGTTGTCCTACCAACATAGTCAAAATTTAGAGCTGTTATATATCTTCCATTTGTATAACCTATTGAGTTTAGATAGTTTGTGCAAATAAAGTAGCCAAGTGATAAAAGAACACGATGGTTTGTGCCATTATATTACTAGTGAACTGCATGCTTTTGTGTTAGGGAATCTCGCAAGATGATAAGAAAAGTCTTTTTCATTATATACTACATAATATTACAGTTCTCTTGCATTATTGGAGGAGTCACAATGGGCATATTATTTGATAATGAAAGAAAAATCAAATGCCCAGTATAAATAAACCTTAAATGTAGTTTCAGTTTTAACACTTGTTGTCTTTATGTTGATAAAGTATCAGCTTTCATTGAGGGACTTGCTTCAGTTACCACAATCCAATCTAAACAAGGTTTAGAAAGGACTATGGTAAAGAGAAACAATTAGATCCAAGCAAGTTTCTTTCTTCAACTTAGATGGATGTATGTTAGTCCTTCTCGGGACTGCCTCTCAATTGTAGATCAAATCTTCTAGTTTAAAATATGATGTTTTGGATTGTTCTTGATCTGATTTGGCCATCGCCTTTCTGTTAGAGAAGTATCAGGATGGGTGAAATTTTCCATCATCGAAGGATATAATTGCAGCTGTCAACTGAATATTAGAAGTCTACAATGTCTAACTACTGCAAGAATAGCTTCCTTTGCTGCTAGTCGATTATGAGCTCCAGACCAGTTGGGGTTTTCTTGTACTTTACGTTCAAAGTAGTATAATTATACTTTGAAACAAACAGAAGTTTATGTATGCTGCTACTCTTGTAGGCACTGTTAGATGTACTACATTTTTATTATATGAAGAACGCAAAGGCAACAGAATATCATAGTTCTGTCATCTGTGCGTAGCATCATAGCACTTTTGGAATGGATTTCTTTTTGCCTCTGTTAAAAGCCATCCTATAATAGCAAGGAAGAGTCATTTAAATGGTCTTTTACCCTTACATGTGAACCTGGATTTTGGCATTTACCTATCTTTTGTTTCTCTTCTAGGTTCGAGCAAAGCACAAGGAAGTTTGTCTGCACAAGGACAGCCCATTAGGCGAAACAATTCTTGAATGCTATAATTGTGGTTGTCGTAATGTCTTTCTCCTTGGATTTATTTCTGCAAAAACTGAAAGTGTTGTTGTTCTCTTGTGTCGAGAGCCATGTTTAAGTGTTAATGCACTGAAGGACATGAACTGGGATCTGAGTCAATGGTGTCCACTGATTGATGATAGGTGTTTCCTACCATGGCTTGTGAAGGTTTGGTGAATTTTTTTTGTGCATCCTTTGGTTCTATAATATTCATAGTTGTTAATGATTGTAATTATCTTTACAGGTTCCTTCAGAACAGGAACAATTGAGAGCACGTCAAATTAGTGCTCAGCAAATTAACAAACTAGAAGAACTTTGGAAAACTAATCCAGATGCTTCTCTGGAAGATCTTGAGAAGCCTGGTATTGATGATGAACCCCAGCCTGTATCCTTGAAATATGAAGATGCGTACCAGGTCCATACTTGTTTACAAGTCATTGCAAATATTTTGGAAAACATGAACAGTAGGATAGCTATATTCCTATGATTTAGTTTTTCAATTCTTTTCTAGTATAATTTCTTTACAAGTTTTACTTATAACTTTCTTATACAATTGTTTGTCTGTACTTTCAGTACCAAAATGTATTTGCACCACTTGTTAAGCTTGAGGCTGATTATGACAAGGTATGCTTGTTTGGTAATTCTGCTTTGTGTTTCATGGTATATTTCTGATGTTTGGTCATTCTATTCGAGTTTGGAGACATGCTTTTTAGTTTAAAGAAACATATATTAGAATGTTGATTTTGTTTTGTGTAATGAATGAATGCATGTTTCTGTTTTGCTTTAGTTCTTTTTTTACTTCTGAGCTACATGTTTTCTTATTATATTACTAGGTTAGTTACTGATGACCATTACATTTTGTAGATGATGAAAGAGTCGCAAAGTAAAGACAATGTCACTGTACGGTGGGATGTTGGGCTTAACAAAAAGCGCATTGCATATTTTGTCTTTCCTAAGGTTGTATCTATACTTGTGGACTAATTTAATTGTTGTTTAAAGCTTTTCTCCTTATGTTTGAATATGATATGAAGCACTTAAAGTGCTCACACAGTGCTATCCAGACTCTCATTTGCAACCCCCCAAACTGTGCATCTAACGAGCTTATCATTTGGCTATCCTTGCTGTGATTCCTAATCTAATATAGTTTTGTAGCTGTAACTGAAACTTTAATTCTGTCATTTTTATTGCTACGTCGCTATCAAAATCCTAAATAACATGTGTTAATGGTCTAACAGGAAGATAATGAATTAAGGCTTGTTCCTGGAGATGAGTTGAGGTTGCGATATTCTGGTGACACAGCTCACCCTGCATGGCAATCTGTTGGACATGTGGTATATCTGGAATTTCCATTTATCTTCACATAAGCAATAAATAATTGAAAGATGCATTTCATATTCAAAGTATGATGAACATTTCACTGGAACTTTATATTCTTTTTTGAATCACTATGCTTCATTGTTATTTCTTAAAAGAATACTTTTGAATTACTTTATTCAGATTAAGCTGACATCCCAAGAGGAGGTTGCACTGGAACTTCGGGCAAGCCAGGTATTACTTCATGTATCTTTGTGAAGATGATTTAAGTTGGAAAAATATGCTTATTTTGGATTTTCCCTTATAGGGTGTCCCTGTTGATGTGAACCATGGCCTCAGTGTGGATTTTGTTTGGAAAAGTACTAGCTTTGACCGAATGCAAGGAGCTATGAAGACATTTGCTGTGGATGAAACTAGCGTCAGTGGGTAGGATTCATTTTTTTGTACATGTAATTATTGAAACTAAGTTTAGTGGACATGCAGGATGCAACTTAATGCCAGTATAGTTTTATTTTTAAAAAAGAATCGAAGCATACCCACACTAATAATGTTTAGACTTTAAACTTTAAAGTACAATCTTGTAAGAAATTATTCTTTGAATCTATTTTCCAGATCCTATAATTATATTGGAACTTGGAAGTAGGTTTAACCTATTCTAGGAAATATGATAACAAAATTTCATTATCGTATCTTACAGTTACATATACCATCACCTTTTGGGTCACGAAGTTGAACAACAAGTAGTTCGAAACACACTTCCTCGTCGCTTTGGCGCTCCTGGTCTTCCGGAACTAAATGCATCGCAAGTTGGTCCCTTTCAACTTTTGTTCTTTAGAATTTGTTGGTGCTTGATTTCCTTTTCTCTTTAAAAATCTATATGGCTTATATGATCATACTTTTTTGTCATACTACTGGAAACTGATTGTAATTGCTTTCATGAATATTATGTGCTTCTGTTGTGTCTATACACTAGCGCTTCACAATTTGTTGTTTATTTTTCCCTAGATTGTATGACTTTTATGTATGACAATGTTGACTTATAATGACTAAGAAAATGTAGAGAAGTTGGATAGATTACCATGAACCACAATTGTTCTATGCACTATCATAATAGGATATCAACTTCCTATTAGGTTTTTTCTATTTCGAGGAAATTTTTTTCCACAAAAGATGGGAAAAAGAGAAATTACTCCTAGTTTAGAATAAGTCTGTTGCACGTGAAGAAGCAATCTAGTGCATACTTCAAAATTTACAACCACCTATTACTATGCTACTAAGAAGATGAAAGCAAAACCTATATACTGAATTGTGTCATATAATGTTCTTTCTTCTTGTCTTTCTAACGTGAGACATTTTAACTTATTTTGTGTAAACTTTTCTGGGCAGTATCTCCTTAACATGTAGTCTCATCTCATCGAAGTAAATTCTTGAACAATTTTTTTGCCTTGCCAACTGCAAAATAACATGCGGATCTCAATCAGTATCCTTGTAAAATTTATAACAGACTACACAAATTGAAGGCAAGATAGTAATCCTTTTTATTCTTATTCTTTAATTTGAGGGAAGGAGTGTTTAGTTGTATCTATATTTCTAGGTTAATTAGCACTGATTAAACCGTGGAATTAAATAAAATTCATAGATAAAAATATCAAATAATATGAGACAAATATAAGTAGTGGAGAAGGGTAAACTTTCGAACTTAAATTAGTATGTGATGCTATATATGTTAAAATTTAGTATTATATTTTTCAATTTCTTATTATCGTCTTCCATTTTTTTTCTTCTTTTTTCTTTGTCTTGCTTTCTCTTTTTCTTGACCACCTTACTGTTAGTTACATTTACTAAAATCATGGGATCCCAACAATTCATTTTTGAATCAAATCATTTCTGAACATTAACCAAAGATATATGGGTTTTGGAAGTGCTGACCCTGTGATTTTTACTGTCAGATATCAGAAAATATGGATGAGTGTGGAAAGCTACTATGCATAAGAAAAATGATTTTCTGTTCTTGCTACTGGTGCAGTCAGATTGATTTGATGATTCTTGGTGTTGGAATATATATTATTATTTTTATTATATTATTTTTTCACCTTTAAATTGCCTATTGGATATTTTGCGTCTAAGGAGTCTTATGGGTTAAGACCCGTTAAGATAAGATAATCAAGATTTTAATTATGCTTTAGTTTGAACACTTGGTAATTCATAGATGTAGTTAAAACATTTTAGTGACAAAGAACAAATGAACATCGTTATTTAAGTTAGGAAACTAAAAGGTTATATATGTTCTTTCGTTAGTTGCCTATTAGATATTTTGCGTCTAAGGAGTCTTATGGGTTAAGACCCGTTAAGATAAGATAATCAAGATTTTAATTATGCTTTAGTTTGAACACTTGGTAATTCATAGATGGAGTTAAAACATTTTAGTGACAAAGAACAAATGAACATCGTTATTTAAGTTAGGAAACTAAAAGGTTATATATGTTCCTTCGTTAGTTGCCTGCCTTACGGGGAATCTTATCCTCTTATCCTCTAAAAGTGTTAACCTCAATCTGTTTTCTTTAATTTACTGTATATACTTATGTTAAAGGTTGCTCAATTTAAATTTATTGGTACAAAGGATTATTGACAAGTTATGCTTTGTGTTTGGAACTACATAGTTTGTCAATTTTATTGTACCATGGTGCTGGAGTGTTTTTTGTTAAACAATAGTGTATTTTGTGTAAAAAACATGCTTGTTTATGATTTATTGTTTGTTATTACTTTATTACCTAATTGCCGTTTTATATAATCTGATAATTATTGGTTATCTCATTATCCTAGTAAGGGAGAATTCACAGTCATGTGGCAACTGCTCAGTTTAATTGTTGCACATTGCTATGCCAAAATGGTTCTCTTCTGTTTTCAAAACAAAATTTGGAAAATAAAATAATGGATGTGGGTTTCCTTTCTTTTAAGGTGCAATTGTACATTTTTTCCTGTCTTTTAGTGTTGAATGTAATACATACATTATTTTCTTTCCTAGCTTTGGGTGAAGTGCAGAAAATTTGAGGTATCATATATTTTTTTCTTGTACTAGTTGGTTGATATCCTTATACATACTTTACGCTCTAAATAATAGTCAATGTATTACTATATATTTTTTTTGTTTGACCCCTTCTGCTCTTGCTTCCGTTTTGTGCCTGTATTTTTAAAGTTTCCTATATATTATATCTGTTCGTTCTTTCTGTACGAAAGAATGTTTAACATCTTTCCCCTTTTCTTATTTGTTTCCATTGCTCAGGTTTTTGCTGTCAAAAGTGTCCTTCAGAAACCAATAAGTTTAATACAGGGCCCACCTGGTACAGGGAAGACCGTTACCTCTGCAGCGATAGTATATCACATGGCTAAACAAGGTCAAGGGCAGGTAACTGAATTATTCTTATGGAACAGCCTCGGAGAATTTATCCCTCAAAATCAGAATTAATATATTGCTTTCTCAGGTCCTAGTTTGCGCTCCAAGCAATGTAGCTGTTGACCAACTGGCAGATAAGATAAGCTCGACTGGGTTGAAGGTGAAAAAATTTGCATGTTTTTTTATCATCGTCTTATGATTTTGCACATGGTTCTTACGTGATTTTTCATGTTTTGGTATTTTATGTTTCAATTAGAGGTAGTTTTAGGCACCTATTAGTTCTTTTGATGATTTGAAGGCAATAACAATAGCATGAGATGTCAAGGATATGCCAAAATGTTTCTTGGTCTTCTATCCTTTCTCCCATCATTTATTCCATTTCAACTTAGATAGCAAGGACATGTTCATGTGATTCCTTATCTTTTGACAGTTGCACCCCCATCAACCCACGCATGCTCTTGCACTCGCTCTAACATTCAGACCCAACCGAACTCGATTCCTTGCCTTGCTTTCTTTGTGATCACTACCTTGTATATTTAATTCTAGATAACAAGGGCATTCTCTTGACTTGTTCCTTTCATTTGATAGGTTCAAACTAATCATTTATGAACAAATAAACAACCCATTTTTGGATTTAAGAAAATGGCCTGTACGCTTGGTACAGGTAGCACGTGCTGATATGATCCTGTAATATAATGTACAAGGTTGGTATTATGTATATACCACACATCCCTATATATATATATATATATATGTATGTATGTATGTATGTGTATATATGCATTTGTTTTAGGTTGTACCGACTTGTATCATACGCCAATTTGTTCCTGGACATACCAGTCTAATCCTAGACTGTTACACTGGTATTAACCTAATTTTAAAACCTTGGTTTCACTAAGATTTATCTCATTGTCTGATTTCTAAAAAGATCACGTAGTTTGCAGCATGAGGATTAAACAAGACGGTAGCCTCCAAGTTTCTTTTGCATGTTCTTATGTACAACTATTTCGTGACATAGCAACTCAGCTTAATGTTATTGATTATGATCTAAATCTTTTTGTAGTTTTTCAGTCACGGGAGTTTACTGATGACCGTGTCCTGCCATGAATATTATTCAGGTTGTCAGGCTTTGTGCTAAATCAAGAGAAGCTGTCATGTCCCCTGTTGAGCATCTAACACTTCATTACCAGGTAAGGACGGAGTTGTGAGTTGTGGCTTAAGGTTTATGGCCACTGCCTGATTTTCATACCTTACACAGTCATCATATAACATTGTAGGTCCGTCATCTTGATACATCTGAAAAAAGTGAACTTCATAAGCTGCAGCAATTAAAAGATGAGCAAGGTATAAGTGAACTTTTGTCTGCATGCATTTCTTTATTTAAGTGATTCCTTGAATATTTTTGCAAGTTAACAAACATGTCATCAACACAAGCAGTAAGTATCACAACATCAGATCGTGGTTCATATGAAGTGAATGATAAACTTTGCTATAGTCAAATTTAGCTGACAATAATTTGTGATAACTTGTGGAACTATGTTTTGGGATTTTGTTTAAGCTCATAAATTGCCTTTAGTTTTAGTAATTTAGTTTATTTTGGAAGTTGCTCTACTGAGATTTCTGTCTATTTGATGAAGTGGACAATCAAGGTTGACCACATGAGTTTATGTGAATACCTTTGCAGCCTGTTGACCCTTATATTTATCCCAAATGCCATCAAAATTATATTTAACTATAAACACTCACTTATATGACACTAGGCGAACCCTTGGTGGAGGAGAAATAACACCTTTATGCTCCATCTCAATGTTATTAGCTGTCTTCTACTTGGGGTCTAGCATAGTTTCATGACAACATTGAGGGATAGAAATAGAGGAAGATGATAACTTGCGGAACCATGTTTTGGGATTTTGTTTAAGCTTATAAATTGCCTTTTGTAATTTAGTTTATTTTGGAAGTTGCTCTACTGAGATTTCTGTCTATTTGATGAAGTGGACAATGAAGGTTGACCACATGAGTTTATGTAAATACCTTTGCAGCCTGTTGAGCCTTATATTTATCCCAAATGCCATCAAAATTATATTTAACTATAAACACTCATATGACACTAGGCGAACCCTTGGTGGAGGAGAAATAACACCTCTATGCTCCATCTCATGATATTATCCGTCTTCCACTTGGGGTCTAGCATAGTTTCATGATAACATTGAGGGATAGAAATAGAGGAAGATGAGATAATAAAATCATGACAATATGGGGGGTATAAGAATCAAAATAGTAAATGACATGAATAGTTTTAGTCTTGTTTATCTCAATGAAGAGCAATAGATAAGCATCATTAGGTGGAAGACCTTCACAAATACACACTGATGTGGAAGGATCCTTACAGCGGGAAGGTGGGTGCAAATGTAGGTGCCATGACATATGGCACATTGTCATGTGCAATAAACTTTGGTAGTAGTGGTGTAATAGTAATGAAATCATAACTGAGGGATCAATGGAAATAGGATTTGGAAAGGGGTGTCAGCATAGTTGTATCGACAATAACATATTTAAAGTTTGAAAAATTTGGAGTTGACTCCAAGGATTTATCATCAATTTGTACCGGTACAACCTTATATTGGTGTATATATATATGCTGGTACCAATTGGTGGACCATTATTTAAAATCTTAGTTGACTTATGAAAGATGACATTAACATTGGCAAAATAGAGATGGGTAGTTGAATTATTGCATTTAGCCCTTCTGAGCGCAAAGAGTATTCAAGAAGGATATAATATATTGTATGAGGAGTTAGCTGGTTAGGTCTGTGGCCAAAAAATGCAAGTTGCAAAGATATCCAAGTTAGAGGAAAGGTGGCTGAGATGGATAAATAATGGCAAAAGGTGTAGCATTCTTCAAAATAATAAAATAACATAAGAATAACATCTCCCTAACACCGTTGAGGAATATGTTAGTGTGTATGCCTTGAAGACTAAATATGCTACGTAATATTTATTCATTGAATAAAAGCAATTATCGTTATCATGTTGATCGCTATGCCTGTATTGAAGTATTGGATAACATGATAATGTCCCTAGAGAATGTTTTTACTCAATCTCATAAATGAACCTCTAGTTGAAGTACCATGGTGGATAAGGGACATCCTTGGTATATGCGAGTTTGGTATATGGGTTGGTTGAATGCCGGGCATCAATGCAAATACATAGGTGCATTTAGCACGATATACTGGATCGACCCGCCATGAAATTATGACTTGTGCCACAAGTCAAAATTCATATGTGACAGCAGGTGCTTTGGTCCTTAGACTTGCGGTCATCAACACTAACATAAGTGATGTACTTTGATTCAACATAATGCTTCTATGTAACTAAGGAGTCATAACGGCTGTCATTAGGTATGTCATAAGCCATATGTGAAGTATAATTGATCAATAGAGGATTTACCCCTTCTTTTCCACAGGAAGTTTGATAATCCCGGGTCCTCTTCATGGGTGTTTGACTAAGAGTGTATGACCCATACTTGGGAGATTAGATTTTCTGTTCGAGTGACTCTACATGATTGGAATAGCAAGTGTGACACACTTGTCTAGTCTATAATTATTAGAAGGTAAAGAGATTGTATTATATATATGGAAACTTTGTTGCTGCTTATCGGCTGACAACATATTCCTATAGCTTGGGTAGCAGCGACGCTTTGCTAGAGGTATCTTGTTGCTTGTGATGATTTGTTTGGTTCATCCCTACTAATGTCATATGGGTTGGAACCAAACCGAATAAGTCCGGTTCAGTTCGGTTCAAACCGATTTACCTCAGCCTTATGCAAGAAATCGAAAGCTCTTTTGATTTTGACTCTTTGTTGACTCGGCCTTGTTTCAAACGCCGAGTCAGACGCCTCGCGAAGACGAATGCGGCGTTCGTCCGTCGGCCATGTTCGACGCCGGAGAGGAAGGGAAGGTGGATGTCCTGGGCGTGCGGCAGGTTCAACATCCGAACCTCAGCCTTCGTTGTCGTCGAATGTCGCCGGATGGTGAGGAGAAAGGAGCCCGCGACTCGTCACCGGAAATGGAGAAAGGAAAGGCTCGCCAGATCGCTCAGCCTCTATGCTCCTCGCCGACTGTTTCATCGCCGGAAGGGGACGGCTCCGACCCAGCTCCCTCTCTTGGAACCTTTCTCCTAGCCTCCTAGCTCGAGCTCTCTCTGTTCTCTTCTCGCTGCCCTCGTCGAGACGCTCGCCCGACGTTTTAAGGACGGAGACGAGATCATGAGACTGGGTTTGGCGAGGGATCTCGCTCGCCAGCCGGAGCAGCGGCGGAGGGCTAAGGGCAGAGGGGAGACACCGACGGAGCAGTGAGGGCGTCGAGACGAGGGCGGCGACTGGCAAGTGCGTGCGTGAGGTTTGAGGAGGAGTGAAAGGTCAAAGAGGAATTAGGGTTTAGTACTTTAGTTACTTATTTGTTTTGGGGATTTCCGATTTCATTTTAAGTTTAGCGATTAGTGAAGTGAATTAGCAACGGTTAGGTTTAGGAATTTTTTAATTTTTAATTTTAATTATTCATACTCGGTTCGGTTCGGTTTTTATATATTTTGAAAAGGAAAAACTGAAACCGAACTGATTGGAAAATTTCTCTCCCCAAAACCTAACCGATCAAGCTAAAAATCAAATCGAACCATCTTATTCTGTTCAGTTTGGTTTAGTTTATCGGTTTGACCCGATTAATGGACAAGCCTAGATCTAGGAGCCTTGGATCGAATTATGAATTAATTTGAGTCTATTTGGTATTTGAACATGCCAAATTAGAGTAGGATTGAAGGATTGATTCATATGATTCGATCTGCAAGAAGAATAGGGTTAGCTGCCCCATTCACATGATCTAGAGAAGTTTATTCGGCTTTAGGTCCAATAAGGGGGCTTGAGGTGCCTATGAATCTTGTACAAGAGACCTAGAGTAAGGATAAGCTCTAAATAGAGCTCGTTGGGTTTAGAGCCCAATGAGGGCTGAACTAGGAGGCACCACAGGCGCATGTGTACAGCAAGAGAGGCGCATGAGAAGGATGAATCATGTCATTGGGCCAAGAGCCCAATGAACCAAGGGATCGGCGGCTACTCTCTATATGAGAGGAAGCAAGGGGCTTTAAGCCCTGGCCCAGACCCAGGCCCCTGGCCTTGGCGCCTAAGAGGCACCAACAAGTGGCACCACTTTCATAATGGGACGCCTAGGTGGCCGGTCAAGCAAGGTATGGTTGCTTTGAGCAAGGCGATCGGGAAGTGATTTGGCCTTTATTGGTAACTCTTTCCCTCTCTTTCTTTTAGCATATTGTCTTGGCGCATGATTTGGGCATGGACCGGTCGACCATACCAAAAGAGGAGGCACCTTGCTTTTTATAAATAAGTAGGCAGAGAAGAGGTTTGGCCACAAAGACAAATTATTCTCTCTTCTCTCTGTATGGCCAACGATCTCTCCTCTCCTTCCATTGTCATCCTCCTCCCTTGCCGTGAGCATCAAGGCGCTATCCCTTTTTTGAGGCTAGCACTAAGTACGAAGTGGGGTAATCTTCAAGGGGTCGCTACGTGGATATCAGTAGAGGGCGAACACTTGAACGCATACAGTCATCGACGTCAAGCATGTGTGAAAGGTAAAATTACTATCATGTCTCTTAGCTCATCTTGCATGGATCCTCTCGGAGGAAAAAATTGGTTTCAGGCTATGTTTCTGCTGCGCAATTTTTGTTCTGCTTGTGATTTTTCCTCGGCAGAACACACACATGGAATAAAAGTAACATCAAACAAATGATGACTTTTGTGTTCATAACCTCGTAGTAAGGAGAAGCAAGGATAAGTGGTTTGATGAATGATGCCATGGGTCGTACAAAATTGCCTAAATTTTGACCTAGTATATTCCAAAAGAGTTTTCAATGAAACACCAAACTAAGTTTCTATTTCAATGCAAAAAACTTTAAATGCATCAAAGACATCAAAGGACATGTTTTAGCAAATATAACTAACACATTCTTGAGTAATTATAACGAGTGTAACAAAATATTGAAAATCATCTATAGTGGGTAGAATATTCAGACCCATCGTTAACGTAGTCGTTGGGATGGCCCGAAACACTTGCTATAACATAGCGTGGAGAAAATTGTAACTATGTTGACTTGATAAAAAAAAACATGATGAGCTATTTTTTGGTGTTGCAACTTATCACATACTCCATAATCCATAGCATGGTTTAAGGAACTGGTCTGACCGGCCAATCCATCAGCGGTCAGACTTGTACGTACCGGCCGAATTGAGCGAAATCTCGGTGAAACCGACGGAGCAGCTCCTGCCGCCGCCACTTCTCTCCTCCGCCGCTGGCCTCCGGCTTTCGTTGCTCCGCCTTGTGCGCCGGTACTGGTCCGTCGCCGGATCGGTACAAACTAGAGGAACCGGACCGGTTCCTCAATCCATGGTCCATAGCACTTAGTGTACGAAAAATTCTATTATAACTTTTCTCCTTTTTTGCTTGCATCATTTTGTGTTAATTGAATTGATATTTTTGATGGGGAAAATTAATTCTCTTGAAGTTTTGGAACATTTTCTCTACTTTTGTATTTTGTAAATATTGAGGCTTATCATTGGCATTGTCCCCCATTTGGGAAGAATACTATCTCTTTTGCCTTTTACTTCCAGATTTTATAAAGATAAATAGATAACGACTGTTTGTATTTGTATATTGTTTACCATTGTGTATCTTAATTTTGGTCATGTGATTAGATTTCATATATTATGTATCTTTCAGGTGAGTTATCGGGCAGTGATGAAAAGAAGTTTAAAGCATTAAAACGAGCTACTGAAAGAGAGATATTGCAAAGTGCTGACGTCCTTTGTTGCACGTGTGTTGGGGCTGGAGATCCCCGTCTTGAAAATTTCCGTTTCCGTCAGGTGAATAATCTTTGTAGATCTTAAGTACCAAAAAAGATTAGTCCTTCTAGATGCTTTATCTTAATAGATACAATGTTTTTCCTCCTCTTCAAGTTTCCAAATTTCTCCATTCTAATATTATGATGTTTTTGTCTTGTTACTTCAGGTTCTTATCGATGAGTCTACACAGGCAACAGAATCTGAGTGTCTTATTCCATTGGTTTTAGGTGTAAAACAGGTAGCTTGTTTTAGAAGCTTTTGCCAATTCATATTCAAGATTGTGCAATCTCTTTATGATGTGGCCATTCCACGCATTAGGTTGTACTAGTTGGAGACCATTGTCAGCTTGGCCCAGTCATTATGTGTAAAAAGGCAGCCCGAGCCGGGTTATCGCAGTCTCTCTTTGAGCGTCTTGTTCTTCTTGGACATAAGCCATTTAGATTGCAGGTGATCACTACGTGTTATTTATTCCTTATAGAAGTAAATTACTGCTGTCTATATTCTGTCGGTTAAGCTGATCATTAGCATTGGAATGGGGCATGATTAAATTATGAACAGATGCAATAATATTTTTGCTCACTCTTTCAGAATCATTTTTGTTGGATAAAATGTAACAGTTTTGGGAATTAAAACATACTGATTGGTGGTTCTTTCAGGTGGTATTCCATAGTATTGGACTCTTGAAAAGCCTTAGGCGCCGTGTCCATGGAAATTTAATATTTTAATTAATAGTTTAGTTTCTGTTCCCTTTTTTTGTTGAACGTCTAAGAATTTGGCTTAAATGGTTTAATGCTGTGATGTTGTTGAAGCATGTTGCACCTAATGCTCCGTTTATCCTTGAAAACTGTTCTCAGCAGGTCATCATGTTGGTTTCTGAAAAGAAGTTTGAAAACCATCCTTGCATAAAGCAAATAATTGAGTTCCTAGTCATTGACATATATATCTAGGTGCATTTTTTTGCATCATACCATGAACATCGGCAACAGTGGTTCTAATGATTGTGTGATACTGAATCACGCTATGGCTTCGAAATTGATTAGTAACCCATTTGACAAAGTTACTTATGGGCTGTGGTTCTTGATTTTTGTGGGATATTTTTATGTCAACAGCAGAGGCCCAAATTTGAATCCGTGGATCATATTCCAATCCTGGTATTGGTTATGCCAGTCAAGCTTGCCCTTGCTTTTCTTCCCGTTTGAAGAGTTAAAAGTACAGCATAAAGTAGAATGATGTGGAAGATTGTGGTTATAACCTAATATGGAATCATTTCATCAGAGAAGTGTTTCATATGGCACTAAAATGCTGGCCTTACAAACTAGTATGATAATTTGGTATCTAGATAGCAAGCACTACACTGATACCTTTCATTATCCTTGCATAAAAAACTAAAAAGTAGTAAACAAAGAAGTTACTACAGTAAGTGGTACGTGCTTTAGTTGTTTCTATCATTATAATTTTTTTAACGGTAGCAGTATTATTTGTGACATTGCAAACGTATTGCTGGTATTTAAAACCATCCTTAACATACTAACTAAATCAAACTAGAATAAAGGCCACAATAAAAAACATAACTTCAAGGTCACTTAAATTGAAGCTTTATTCATCGTCATCGTCCACCATATTATCATTAGGTGAGCTCTCGAAGGTCTTCTTGCATAGAGTTGGGACTTGGGCACTTACTTTGCTTGCTTGGAGTATTTTTAGGTGCTACTCTATTTGTTTGCCTCTACTCACCTTAGTGCCTAGGCGTGCTTTTGAGCACCTATTGATAACATTGGGTGCGAGTATAAATATTGGTTGAATCGAATTTTGTAGGCATCTTAAAGTAAACTATGCACATACTACTTTTTGTGAGATGAAGACATTATCTGAAGCTGGTCTATATTCTATCCTAAGAAAAGTAAATAAGAACTGAGGGAGGATTGAAACATGAAACTAAGGTTTCAAAAACCGGTCCGTACGGCCCGTTTGTGAGCGGAGGGGATCAGCCATCAAGGAAGAAGAAGAAGAAGAAAGGGGGACTAGGAAGGAAGAAAAAAAGGGAAGGAAGCGGCTGCTGCTTTGTAGGCTGCCGCAAGCCGCCGCCTGCAGGTTGCAAGCCACCGCTGTACCTGTCTTCTCTTCTTCTTCTTTTTATTCTTCTTCTTTTCTCCTTTTGTTCTTCTTCTCCCACTCGGCATCTCCTGCTCGCTCAATTCTTTTCTTTTTCTTCTCTCCTTTTCTCCTCCTCATGGTTCATTATTAATGATGTAGGATCCTACCTCTTGTTGGCACCTGAAGTTGCAACCTCTGTTGAGGCTTATTTTACATGTTTCCATTTCTCTCCCTACGGAAGCTTGCCTGGAAGTTTCTATCTATATGTATTCTCAAGTATTTCTTATTTGCATTTTGCAACTAATTAAGTTTCTGTTGGTAGTATGAATGTTTGATCTCCCTGTGTGCTTTGGGTAAATTATGTTTTCCTTTACTATTGTTTTGGATTTTGTTTAAATATCATGAAAGCTTCCAGGGCAGTTGAATTTTAATAGCTTTATGTTGTCCCTTAGTTACATCTTATTTTAAACTAAAATTCGCGTATGGAATTGCAGGTTCAGTATAGAATGCATCCTTCACTATCTGAATTTCCTTCTAATAGCTTCTACGAAGGCACCCTTCAGAATGGAGTGACAATTAACGAGAGACAATCAACTGGCATTGATTTTCCTTGGCCAGTCCCTAACAGGCCTATGTTCTTCTATGTACAGGTATCTTAACTTTGAATTTTAATTTATTCTCTTTTGGAATAAGATGTGAATCTATACATATACAAATACATGTATTTATGCCATCTTTGTTATGAAGATATTTGATAGGGCGACATTTAGTTCATGAATTATTTACCTGGTATTTAATTCATCAGAGTCTCTCCTTTGGCATGGCAATGCGATGCACAGAAAACATAGAGCTCTTGATCTTCACATAGGCTCTTCATTTTTGAAACACTTTGCTATTGATTTTTTCAATATAAATTTTAAGCAATCATTTGACTCGGATTTTTGCATAATTTGTATGTTATGAGATGTTTTTTTTTTGCTTTTTCTAGATGGGACAAGAGGAAATTAGTGCTAGTGGGACTTCGTATCTTAATAGAACTGAGGCTGCAAATGTTGAAAAAATTGTTACTACATTTTTGCGAAGTGGCGTCATACCTAGTCAGGTACTCTTCAGCTCTATTTGTTTATTTTCCAATTCATATTCAATTAGCTATTGTCCTTGTCTAAATGATGCAGATAGGAGTTATTACACCGTATGAGGGACAAAGGGCATATATCGTAAATTATATGTCAAGGAATGGTGCTCTAAGACAACAGCTGTACAAGGAAATTGAGGTTGATTTATTCTTTGACTCTCTTTACTTATCCTGTTTTTAGTCAGTTTCTTAACAAGTTTGGTTCTCTCAGGTTGCAAGTGTTGACTCCTTTCAGGGGAGAGAGAAAGATTATATTATTTTATCTTGCGTGAGAAGTAATGAACATCAGGTGTCTTGCTATACCCACATATCTTTTATGGTTTAGTTTGACAATTAATTTCTTATTATTCATTTTACCTGCATAGAATCTAATATGAAATCAAAATGTTACAACCCGAGTCCAGACCATCTGAGCTCAAAATATCCCTTAGGGATCAGGAAATTTAGAAGTCAGTAAAGTCCTGCTAGACTTTAAACATACCAAATTTAGTTAACTGATCCGTATGCATGTTTGCTTTTCTATCCACATGATTATATACAGAAGAACTACATCTGGCCATTTAACCTTTTTAGCTATAAAATCAATCTATCAATATACCACAAGGGCTCTTCATAATATACGATGATATTAGCTATTTGCAGACAATCGATTTCAAGATAAATTCTGCTATAAGAAAGTTGATTCATTTGCTTTGAAGCCCTCTTTACCATATGACTCAGCATGCAAGGGAGATCTTGCTGGAAAGCTCTTGTCGCCTGCGAGAATAAATGATCCCATAATTTTCCTAATTATATATCTTCCTACTCTTGTAAGTAGTTGGGTACCAGGCCTTTTATATGATACCTGAACCCACATTGAGTACCCTATTACATAACCCGTGCCCAACTTGGGTATTTAAATGGGTGCCAATTAAATAAAAAAATTTTAATTTTAAATTATCCTGTAAAATATGTTATAATTTTTTTCTTATAATAAATCCATTTATCAATAATAATAATAATAATAATTTTTATATTTTTTAATTATAAAATATATTTGTACTCGGCCCATTAGCTAATTAGGCACTCGAATCCACCGTTTGGTCGGGCACCCAATAATGACGTGTATAATTGCCATAGCTTGGAGACAAGAATTAGTGACGTGAGAAATTTCTTCCCATGATATACAATTGATAATGCTAAAATTAACAACTTAGGATATATAAAGGATGCTTTGGAACTTCATATATTCTGTAAGAATTTTGACTTTGATCCTTTGATGTTTCAGCTAATTATTTAAGTCAAAAGTTCAACTATGATTTCTTTCTTTTGCATTTTATGAGATTGTTTTATTTTTTTTCTTTGTAGGGTCTATCTAGAAAACATTAATTATATGTGCTTTTCTTTTCTTTTGGAGGTAGCATCATTACTATAAATAGATGAGTTTCAAAAAGTTGTGCATTATTGTTAAAAGTGTAAAGCAATGTCTTGTAAAGACTAATACTTGTAACGAGACTAGATAATTAGCCCATGTGGACAATAAATTAACTTTCATTTACTTTCTCATTCACTACAAACTATTCTTCATATGTCCTAAGATTTGTTTTGTAACTTAACGCACTAATTCCTTTCTTCCCTTTTCTCTCTTCTTGTCTGAGATTGTCTGCAGACTGTTAAATTAATAATCTGTTTTAATTTTATTTCTTAAAATTATAAATTTTGGCTTTAATTTATTTGAAGGTAGGCCTATTTACTGACATGGATGTTGTGAAAGAATTTGTAGTTAATTGTTGTGTATTTTGGTATTCAGGAAAAATAAATGAGACCTGATTGCTCTATGTTATTTTAGTGGCTATGCTGCGTTATCAGACAGACAAGAAGCAGGAAGTGAAGTATCTGTTTTGCCATTAGCCTAAGCTAGTACTGATATGGGATAGTGTTCACTCAAGATTTATTTTCAAATTTCAAGGGTCTAAAGTTTAGAAATTAGTCTTCTTTTATGTGCAAATATCTTTAGTAAGTGCTACACCTTTATCAATGTGTGAGATGCTAGCTGACAAGATCTATCAGGGAATTATACAATTTGGTCATAGTACACACGGATCATTTGTCTGTGTTTCCTGTTTGTTGCTTCAATTTGCGAACTCGAGTGGCTTAGTGGTGAATTCCGCCATTATAACATAGGCTAAGTAAGTTAGAAGCAACCAGGCGGTATATACTGGTCGGTACCAGTTTAGTAATATATATATATATATATATATATTTGGTATTGTGTGTTGGTACCACTAGTACTATTCCGAGCACTGGTATTTCATTCCTTGGTTAGAAGAATGCTACAACTAGAGGAAACAACATTGTAGATCAAAGATTTTCTTGTGACAGCGTAAAAACTTCCAAAACTTTCATCTCATCATCATTGTCATATGCTCCGATACCGACATAATTTTTGTTGCACTAATACTACAGTGTGATATGCGATATTGATATCTTTTATGAAATATTTTCCTTTTGGTAAAAGAAGTATAATATCACTATACATGCAATTATATATTTATCTCATGTGAACCATATGAGCTGCTTTATGGCTGTATTTTATTCACTTGTGAAGCACCTTACTTGATTAGTTGCTTATCCGTTTTCTTTTGAGATTCTTTGCTTGAGGTAAATAACTAAACAGTGCTTAAAATTCAACCTTTTATTCTTTTCCTTTATCTAACAGTCTTATTTTTTTTAGTATTGTGGCAGTAGTAATTTATACACTTTTTAAAATTTATGGTTTGTCAAAATTTGAAGTTCTAGACCTTACCTTTTACTTGAACTTCCTCAGGGCATTGGGTTTCTTAATGATCCACGAAGATTGAATGTTGCACTTACTCGTGCCCGCTATGGAATTGTTGTTCTTGGCAATCCTAAGGTCCTAAGCAAACAACCTCTATGGAATAGTTTATTGACACATTACAAGGTATCAAACAGTTTATTTTTGACTCTTGAGTATACCATTTTTTCTATTTAGATTTAGGTAGCAACGTTCTTTTTGATGTCTGGCTGCTTTATGATTTGAACTTCTTCAAAGTACTCTTTGTATGTTCATTATGTCCTTTCACTGAAGTCAACGTGGTGTTTAAATTATGACCTCATTTTCCTATATTATTAGTCTAGCCTTCATTATTATTTGTTGCCCATTATATGTTCATTAAGCGGTGCAAATTATGGTGGCTATCTTCCTCTTTTTAGATTTATGTGATCAGAGATTTTCCTGATTGAATGAACCAATCAAGTTTGGGAGGTTTTACTTCATTATTAGGAACTGTTATTGAATTTCTTTTCACCCATTTGTTAATGAAGATCCCACGAAGTGATAGAGTGCAGGATGTGTAGCTATCTGATAGGAAATGTTTGCCAGTTACTGGGCTTGTTTAGGCATTTCTGTAATCTGTTATTTGATATCTGTTACTATGTGATGGCTGATTTGCGCTTGCACTACTTGCTACCTTTTGTTGCCTTTAGTTTATCGGGTTGCAGGTAAACATTGTACTTGGACCACAATAATTTATTTGTGTCATCATTCCAGTGAAGTTATGGTAATTATTTTATACGGAAGGCACTAGTTTTATCAATCAATTTTTGTCTTCAATTATATTATCGTTGATACTGAAGGTGGTTTTCTTGTCCTTTTAAACATGGTAACATTATTTGTTCAGTCTTCTGTCTATATTTCTGTAGGAAGAACTGATTTTTGTTGTTTGCATGTCTGCAGGAGCATGAATGTCTTGTTGAAGGACCACTGAATAACTTGAAGCAGAGTATGGTACAGTTTCAAAAGCCAAGAAAGGTATTCTGAATAACATGCCAAAAAATTAATATTTTTTGTTCCTCTATTCCCTTACTCATTTTGTGCTTTTGTTTGATTTCATATTGCAGATTTACAACAGCAGGCTTTATGTTGGGGGTGGATCAGGAGTGGTTCACACTGATAACTTTGGTCCTGTTGGTTCAAGCCCACTTGCAGATAAGCGAGGTGGACGAAACAAAGGTGTAGTATTAATTTTTTTGTTATTGTGGAAATGAAGTAAACAATATCTGTGACTTTAGGAAGATTAATTTGGTTTGAGCCTATACTAGAAAAGTTTCATATTGTATCTAATCAGTTAAGCTGTTTCTTAGGTGCTGCATATGTTCCATTTGGACCTCCAAATGGAACTCATAAGCCTGTCATGCATCCAGGAGGCTATCCTTTAGCCCGTGTCCCTCTTCCACCATTTCCTGGAGGACCCCATTCTCAGCCTTACGCAATTCCAACACGTGGTGTTGTTCATGGTCCCATAGGAGCTGTTGCACAGATCCCACAGCCTGGAAGTAGGGGTTTTGGGGCTGGTCGTGGCAGTGCTGGTGGTCCTATTGGTGGTCACCTGTCACATCAGCAAAATTCCCAGCATGCTTTAGGAGGCATGGGATCTTCTTTCAACTTTCCTCCCTTGGACAATCCAAATAGTCAGCCTTCTGTTGGGGCCCCAGCTTCACAGTCTGGATTAATGACACAGGTTTTGTTACCTTAACATTTGAAACATTCAGTTGATTATTGGTCATTGAAATCATTGTTCCTTTCTTCCACTTGTTTTCCTCCAGATGCCAGTTCAGGGTCTCAGCCAAACATTTCGTGATGGGCTTTCTATTGGTGGCATGTCCCAGGTTCTTTATGAGACTCATCAAGTATATGGCTTGTTATAACTTGTTGGCTTGTTGTTGACGTACAATTTTATTTTGAGTTTTCAGGACTTTCTTGGTGATGACTTTAAGAGCCAAGGATCACATGTTGCATATAATGTTGCTGATTTCTCTGCACAGGTTTGTATGTTATTGTCCTTTTTTGGAGGCCATCTAATTGATTGGATGCTTTTATCTTAAAGGAGCACTGTTTAATGTTTTTTCTCGTTCATGCTGAGTAAGAAATCATATAGATGTTCACGTGAATGTTCAGTTTATTTTGTTTGGTTGTTCCTTCCATTTAATTCTGGCATTTCTTTAGTCTCTTCTGTTTCTTTTTTCCAAATCAATCCACCCTTTAAAATTTTTTCACATATGATATTAGTAGAACCTGTAATTATTGGCCTGTTAAGTTTACCCGGATTTTCATTTTACTTTGTAATTTGGAAAATTTTGAATTAGGCAATATCGTTTGATAATTGCCATTGATTTGATAATAACTGTAGATAATTAATCTTCAAGCTCGTTGTAAATTATATCATATTATATAGTATTTTATTGGAAATAATGGTATTAGAAAGTGCAAATTAGTTAGCCACTTGTGTAATAAGTAATAATTAGAATATTATTAGGTAGCCATTATGATTAACTTGTGTCTGTCTACGTGTATATATATTTTTATTTTCCGGTTTAAATCTCTCTCATCCAGTTATCCTTTGCCCTCTTCTAACATGGTGTTAAAGCAGGTTAGGGTTTTCCTCCTTCCTGCTAACTAATCGTTGCCTGTTTATTCTCTTAACCCGGTGCTCTTCTCTACTTTATATTTTCCCTCACCACGTCAACCACCCGTTTATTCAAACTCCCTACTCTTGCTTGGTTCTTTTGAGAACCCATAACTCGCCTCTCTCCCGTGAGCCCCATTTGACTGGTGAATTGGAGCAAAAGCACGTCGATGGCTTCTCCTTGCACCTGCAAGCGAGAATGGATCTCTTGATCTATTGCATCGAGAGAAATCAGATCTGCCCTTATTTCTTCTGTGATCCACCCTTATTTATTCTGTGATCCACTGTTCATCATAGCTGTGTTGATTATGCCCCAAGTCCGTTGGCTGCTCCTTCCTATGGGGGAACTTCAGATTGGAGGATTGGGGTGTCCTAGCTGTCAATTGTCCAACTCAAACTTTTCCCTTGGATGCTTTTTTGCCTAATTCTAGTGAACATTGTAGCTACCGGCAAGGAAACTCTGGCCACGTTTCCTCTTCGATGACATCAACCTACAACTGCCTTTGGTGTATCGAATGTTTGTAGACGATTGGGAGTCAAAGTTGTGTTTACCATCCGTAGGAGGAAGATAACTATATTGGCCAAGATCCCGAGTGTTAAGGCCTTTGATTGGCCAAGAGAAAAAGAAAAACAAAAAGAGGAAATAAAGAAGATGACAACCTTTTCGTTTGCACTCTTTTCTATAATGTGCACTAAAGCTAACATTATTATCTTCCTTTCTGCTTCTATTTCTATACTAAGCTTTCTGCTAGTGTCATTGCCTACAACGAGTTCTTAGTCAACTTTGTTGCTTTGCTATTGCTCATATTTCTACAATGCCACTTTCAACTTGTGTGTCTCCATATCTTTGTGCCAAGCTGGATGAGGAGTGTTGGAAAGTATGTAATTGGAAATAATGGTATTGCAATTATGTAGCCACTTGCACAATAAGTTATAATTATAATATTCGTAAGATTGTACGTAAGGTCCTATGCATTCATTATGATTAACCTATCTTCCGCAATGTAGACATTATTATTTTACTGTTCAATCCCATCCCCCTTAAGCCTATTTGGAGGATTTGGATCAAGTTGATACTGAAATTTAAAGTATAGGGTTAATTTAGAGTTTTGAAACCAGGGGATGAAATTTATAATCATTCTGTTGCAATATATTTTTTTATATTTTTCCTGCAGAACCAGAGAGCCTCCCTGCTTCTATTAATTCTCTCACAATGATATTGATCCATAGTTTGAAGTTTAAAGAATGATAGTAAAAACACATTCTTTTTGGAGCTTATTCTGCTCTAACATTCTTGTAGCATGGCATCTATTTTGGATCTTGGAAGGAAATATTCTAGCTGGTATGCAAATCTTGATACTATGTTATATGTATTGAATGTGTCAATTTTGTGTCACGAAATCACGTATGTAGTTGACCAGGAGCTATGTAAACTATAATATGTTTGTAACTTTAATTTTCATTGAAAAAGAATCGTTAATGTTTTAACAATTAACATCAACCATTGGATGGTCAAATTTAAAGTGGAGGCGCATCCAGTTCGTCATCCACCTATGAAACTGCATCAGTTGATCGCAATACTAGAAATTTGTTGTATAGATTCGTACGTGCATGCTTCAGAATGACGATCAAATTTAAAATGTAATTGGATCGACAGCCGTTTATATCTTGAATCATGTAAGGGGACAAGGTTGAAGGCCTCTCTTTTGCATTAACAATCATATGAGCAGAGGAACATCCTTTTTTGCAACCTTGTACGTTTCACTTTGAGGATTAATAGATATGGAATCCTATGAGATATAGACATGCAACGTTATGTTGGACACGATAAAAGAAAACATTGAGATTTTTTTTTTCCATGGGACAATTTTGAGATTAGATGATTTATTTATCATGATAAGAACAATGCAAATATGGTTACTAGGAATCTGAGTCATAAATTACTGTTGTTCAGCTGCTGTAAGTCAGATAAGTGGCAATTCCTTTTGTTCCTTTCACATTCTGACTTTTAGATAGCCTTTACTGTACTGCTATAAATGTATGCTAAATTTTGTTACAAGTAGGCAGGCACATGATGATAGCCAGCAAAGAAATCATTTTTTTTTCTTTTGCATGGGATGGTCTTAGATGCATGGTTTAAAGTATTGGTCATGGCTTGGATCGGACATACTAGTAGCCATCTTGGACCGGACATACTGATACAGTATGCTAGGAGTATTGTGATATTGGGCTTATTGTTCGATACTGGCTGAGACCTCAAGCCCTGTTTGCAAGGTTGGCAGGTTTTGTTGGATACTTGGATCAAAATGTAGGATCTTATTGGAAGATCCTTCTAAATCACCCAAAATATATATTTTTTAAAAAATATATTTATCTAATTAGACTTAACAGTAAAATAAATATTTTAATGTAATAAAAAATTAATATATATCATGCAGTAAGGTTAAATTATATATATCTAACATTTTATACTATTATTTAGATATATAATGATGTAAAACTATAAAATTGAATATTTGTGAGGTGATGATGATGAATACAAGTTAATAGAAGATGAATATGACAAAGATATACAATTAAACTAGAAACAATAAAGTTGCAAGGGGAAATGAAGACAAATGATGAAGATAAATGTATATATGGTAATGACAATAAAATGACCAAAATGACAAAGAAGGTGCTAAATAAAGATGACATATTACAAAGTTGATTCCGATAAATTGTCAAAGTTTAAGTTGACGAATGCTTATCAAACAAAAAAACAAATGATGATAATTTAAGACGAGAAATTACATCACATAACAATTTAAGACTTTTAGCATAATAATAATCATATCTGTACTCATTCTACTTATTAACTTAGGATCGAGTAGCATTAGGATTGCAAGATCCTACTATATTTTAAATCTTATGTTCATTTAGAATGGTTTGCCTAATTTGGGTAGTAGGATCGGAATATCGTAAGACCCGGAACACATTTTTGATAGCTTTGCTAGTTTGTGTATCAAGACATAATTCTTTTTTTTTTCTTCAGATTCTTGCAATTATAACAAAACTAGAATGCTCAGTTCTATTGATGTATGCTTTAAAACTACCGAAGCTGTGTGCTGGTGGATTATTTCTTGTTGTTGTCAATGTAAAATTCAAATAGATTATGCATGCACACCATATATTAAGAGTTCATTTCATCATCATTGTTTTGTGTGGTATATCTTAAGCTCTTGATTGTGTTAATGCATAATTACAAGTAAATTATTTGTGATGTATCATTTTAGATACCATTTCATTTTGTTGTGTTTCATCATGAGTTTCTTATTGTGTTGCATTCTCACAATTTGATAGGCTTCTCAAAGTGGATATGGTGTTGACTATGTCACTCAAGGTCCTCAGGCTGGGTTCCCAGCTGGTTACATGAACCAAAATAGTCAGCCAGGATACTCCCATTTGGGCTCTGGAAATGATTTTATGTTTCAGGTTAATTAGCACAAAATTTTCCAGAATTCAGTGCCATATCTTGTATTGCTTCTTGCATTTTGACCAAAACACTAAGCAAATTCAACAGGATTATATGACTCACGGCTCGCAAGGTTTATTCACACAAGCAGGTTTCAATGATGCTTCACACGATGAATCTTCTCAGAGCCACTTTGGAATGGGTGGACCTGGTTCTCTTCAGTCTCAGGTTTTCTTAAGAAATTGTATTTCTTACAGCTGATATCAATTATTGTTTGTAATCGTGAAGTTTGTGCAGGGCCTCGTGAACCCACTTTACTCGCAACCATTTACTCACTATAATGTTCACTCACAAAATCCGCCTCCTACACCGCTGCAAAATCAAAGTTCAACTAACCAGAAGCTTCACTACAATGGCTGATGCATCTTTGAGAGTGTTGGGTTACATTCTTTATACCCAGCTGGAATGGTTGTACCAAGTCATGCCTTGTACGGTGGCCAAAGTGGTTTTGCTTCTCGCAATCGCATTATGTGCACACAAGAAGGTAATGAGAGGTACATATGGAAAGATGGCAAATGGTCCCTATCACACAGCCAGAGCTGAGGAAAGGATTACCCCGCATTTTCTTCCGAAAATTTATTTATCGTCTCCAAAGGAGTTGACCATTAGGAGGAAGCATCTTGTTAACGGGCAGTCGAGCAACTCTTGCAGGTGTGGTGAGTGAAGCTGCGCTAATTGACAGGGAACCATTGTGCATATGTCTTCATACACAATGATGAATCTCCTTTTTCAAGTGGAGCTGTCATTCACGTGCATGATCGCTTGAGTAGAGCAAGAGTCGCATGTTGTACAGCAGTCTTCATTGACGACTGTTCCATCGCCTGTCCTTTGCATCCTCGTATATGGATCAAACTCTGTGTATTCGTCCTGGTCTGGGACTTTGTTGCAGTGAGTACGAATGCTTTCGCGTGTGCTATTCTGTTATCATGCAGATTTGATTGTATTTCAGTTGAGTTTGGAATACGTTTGATATGAAGCTCTTCAATTTCCATGGTTCATACATTATACAATCTGATTTTGAAGATCATCTAAACCTTATATTCTCGTTATCATGATCCCAGCAACAATTTTTAAATGACTTAAGCAAAACAAAAAAAAAAGCAATGGTCCATGTTGCCCCAGAATCAGATTTTGGCCGTCCAAGTGCACACAGAGTTTGTTTCTTCTCGGCTTGGCGTTTTATATTGTGAATCTGTCATTATAATTTATAAGCTTCTGTCCCCTGCCGAGAGAGCCAGTTCAGCTCGAGCGAGGGTGCGAATTTACAATTACAATGCTTTCCTCCTGTTGCTGCGGAAACTCGACGCTGTTGCAGTTCCCATCCTCTAACCCACTCTCGCTTTCCTCCAAGCACAAGGAGCGATTCCCTTCCCAGCCGTTGCTTCCGTCGCCGGCTCGACTACCATGTAGCTTCCCCACAGTCGGCAACAATCTTCCATTCGCCACCTCGGCCACCTCCTCCGGTGGCGCGGCCGCAGAGGCGGACGAAATGGACCCCACTCTACCCTGTAAGCTATCCACCAATGCCTCGCCTTCCGCCTGGTTCGTGCTGCTGATCTCGACGCATAAGCTTCCGGACCTGGAACCGGAGGGCAGCGTCAATGATGGCAGGGGCCCGGCCGGGAGTGTGACGAGCGCGCGGCAGAGAGGACAGGAAGGGGAGGTCCGAATCCAGTGCTCGACACAATTGGAGTGGAAGGCGTGGAAGCAAGCAGGGAGAAGCCGGAGGTCCTCGTCTGTGTTGAAGGGGCGGAGGCAGACGGCGCATTCCGGCGAGGATTTGGCGAGGGCTGCGAGGGGGGAGGAGAGGTTGAATACGGGGAGGGAATTGATGAGCACATGATTCAGTTCGTTGGGGCTCGAGGGGGCACTGGAGGCGATGGAGACGGAGGAGGAGGGGGCAGCGGAGGAGGAGGAGCGGAAGAGGCGGATGAGAGAGTGGACGGAAGCCAATGCGAAGCCAATGAAGGCGAGGACGACGAAGGCTATGTGAAGTAAGGCGATGGAGGAAGGAAATCGGGGCAGCCGCTGCAAGGGTTGCGGCGGCGGCGTGGGCGGTGGCGGTGGAGGAGCATAGTTGTTCATGGCGAAGGGCTTAGAGAGACAGTGTGTTGGTGAAATTTGTGTTAATTAATTAGAGGTCGCGCCGCTGCTGCTGCTTTGGCTCAACGATCGCGCATTTCAACTTCCGCTTCCCAATTTTCCTTTCATAGACGATTCCGGTATTATTATTGTTTGTGTTCAACGCTCATTAGCGTGTGATCCAACCGAAAATTTCAGCAGAGAGACACTACTTCTCCTCGTTTAATCTAATCATTTATGCTTAATTTCCGCAATTTGTGGATAATATTTGGGACTGACGAAATAATGAATGCTGAAAATTATTGCCAATGCCTAACGTCTCTCCAAAATTTTGATTTGGAGTTGATCTCAAACAACAGCGTTTTATAGGAATAATAGCTCAATCCAAATTTATCTCTTAATATACGGACTTAACAATGGTCTCACATACAAGCTTTTTTTTTTTTTTTTTTTTTTTAGTTTTAAGTTTTATCTTGTACCAACGATAGGTGGAATCCAATTTTAGTTAACCATTATTAAACTCCACAAGCATTCAATAAAATCTAGTTTGGCCATGTTGGCCAAACCTAACCCTAGTCAACTTGGGTATGTCATACTAGTAGTCTATGATAGCCAATGAGTTTAGGTAAACCCTTCATATGATATGACCTACTTGAAATATGGGTTAACATTCCACCAATGTGTAAGATCATTTCTTTTTTATTTCTATATGGCCAAACCTAACCCTAGTCAATTTGGGCATGTCATTCTAGTAGTCTATGATAGCCAATGAGTTTAGGTAAACCCTTCATATGATGCACTTAAAATATGGGTTAACATTCCACCAATGTGTAAGGTCATTTTTTGATTTCTTATTGATTCCACATGTCTTTCCCATAATTTTCTCTACGATCCTTATCTCCTAAAGCGTTAGTATGTTCCTAACTATAGGCATTTAGCCCTCTACTTGTAGGAGACATGGGTTCTTATTCGATATTAGCTGCATTAGGATACTGTTTTTAGTCCGTGGTTAAAATTAATACCATATATATTAATTTCTAATCTTACCGTAGTTTTTTTTTCTAGCATCACCCTCTTCCCAAAGTTGCTCATGATGATGTCAATTGTCTTTCCATCTAAATCACATATTGTCTTTCCACCCTATTACGCTGTAAGGATGTGATGCTCATAGGTGATTTCAATTAGTTTTAGCTGATTCTCAATTCCTCTAAAACACATATTGTCATTTCACCCTATTATGTTGTAAGGATATGATAATTGGTAGCTCAAGCACAATAGGAAATAAAAAATTTCATGGCATCACATATACATATACGTCAAAATGATAATGAGGTAATTAATTATCATAGTATAGTATAAGTAAAGATTGAAGTTTATTTATGAAATCTAAGTTAGGGTTTCTTAAGGCTGCATTTTGTTGGAGGGAAAAAAATAGAAAAAAAAAAGGAAAAATGGGTGAAAAAAAATTAATCTAATGCGAATTTCACGTGACCACATTGTTTGCAGCAATAGCCTGTGCCGGAGTTCACCACACTATGTAATTCATCCTCATCCTCTTCTCTTCAGTGTTCAGCATCAACTTCACTAGCATTGACAACCCAATCTGGAACATGTGGGTCTGCTGCTCTAGCGTAGTCCAGAGAAGAGCAATGGCCGCCCGCTTGAGTGAGGCCATTGACTCCCGTAGAGGGACGAATTGGTGAAGTGCAACATGTGCCAGAGGTCGGAACCCAGGATGAGTAGGCGGCAATTGCGATGAAGGCGAGGGCAGCAGTAGCAAGGTTGGGCGAAGGCGAAGGCGGTAGCCGGTGCTCGCGAAGGCAATTACAATGAAGGCGAGCTTGTGTAGCAGCAGTGCGGCGGGGCAGGGCGTGCTCATGGTAGGATGTAGCAGCAAAGGCAGGCTTGCGGCGGGAGGCAACGACAAGGCAGGGTAGGCTCGGGGAGGTGAGAGGAGGGCAACAGTGGGCTTGCAAGGGTGGGCGGGGCAAGGTGGGCTCGTGGCCGACGGGGCTATGCATGGAGGCGAGAGGTGGGCAATGATGGACTCGCAAGGAGTGGGTGGGTCAGGGGCAAGAAAGTAAGCATAATCATTCTCCTTTTTTTTCGATTTGAAAAAAAAAAACAAAAAGGGGAGAAAAATATCTCACTTTTCTTCTCCTTTAAATCAATCTTTCTAATAAAACAAAAAAAAATTTGAATTTTTTTCCTTCTTCCCATTTTTTTCCTTAAAAAAAAACTAAATAAAAATTATGTAAATTTGTTCTTAGGCTCGAGGGACTATAATAACTTATAGAAGGCTATGCTCTCATAGCAATTATGTAAATTCTTCAAATAGCAAATGTGCAAATTGTTTATTATTCCACGTACAGAAATCTTCAGCTGCCGGGCAGCCGAGAATTGCCACCTTTTATTTTTTATTAAAAAAATGTTTTTTAAAATTTTTTTTTTAGAAATGATCTACATAATGTAAGTTATCTAATAGCACTAATATTGAGGTAGTTTAGATCATACATAATAAGAAATTACCCTAAATATTATTACATAAAAGACAAAAAAAATTACTATATAAAAATGTTTAAGGTAATTTTTTATTATGTATGATCTAAACTATCTCAATATTGGTATCATTGGATAGCTTACATCGTATAGATCATTTCTTTAAAAAAAATTTAAAAAAAATATTTTTTTAATTGAAAATGAAGCACAACCGAAAAAATCCTAAGCTGGCAGTAGGGATGGCAAAAAACCCCATCCCCGACCCGACCCGACCCGACCCGACCCGAAGTCAACGGGGAAAACCCGAGTTGACTGGGGGTCGGGTCGGGTTCGGGGAAAACCCGACTGGGGTATAGTCGGGTCGGGGTCGGGTATGGGAATTTAGGTACCCGCCCCGAACCCGACCCCGAATCCGCCCCGACTATTAAAATGACAAATTTACCCCTTATAAGTTATAACCTAGTTACTAAATTTTAATAATTTATGTAGAAATGATGATATAGTTTATGTAAAATATTTATTTATTTATATATTATGAATAAAGAATGCAAATTAATTTTAAAATATTATTTATAATATATATTTATTTTTTAGATCGGGTGGGGTCGGGTTTCCCCGCGGGTTCGGGTTTCCCCGCGGGGTCGAGTGTGGGGCAGGGTTTTCTAAACCCGTCGGGTTCGGGGTCGGGTTCGGGGACGGGTTTGGGGAACTCGGGGTCGGGTCGGGGATGGCAAAACCCTACCCCGACCCGCCCCGTTGCCATCCCTAGCTGGCAGGCTGATTAGGATTCGTGCTCTCTACTAGTTGCTCTGGTATACTCAATAATCTCTAAACATATCAATGCATTTTCTAGAAAACTAGAATAAACTTTTAAAAACCTAAATCTAATTGTTGATTTGCGTATAATTTTTTTTTAAAAAAATCTAAATCTAATTATTGGTTTGTTTACACAATATATATCAGTTTATGGATTAAAAAAAATACCGTAGTTCATATTGCATAATAATCTCTATACATAAGGTGCATTATGCATAAGATGCATTTTCTAAGAAGCTCATCTCACTAAAAATGGATTATCTACATTAGCCTTTGGATTAAAGCATGTATCACAGTAAATTCAACCAAAACATTTCAGGTCGACTATACTTCGATTCATTTTTTTAGAAAAAAATTAATAAATTTGATTCGGATATAACTAATTCATATTGAATGGATTGGACAACTCTAAATCTAAATAATCCTATGCTCAAAAATAATAAAACTATGTTTAATGAATTGTGAGCAATTTAAAGGTCCATACTCAGCAAGTAAAAAACAAATTTAAAAGAATTTTATGTATGATGGATCGATCAAATATCAGATGAGAAAGAAAAAAATAAACAAACAAATATGTTCTTTCATATTTTTTTTTTTCAAATTTTTGATTTTATTTGATTTTATTTCTTGAGGAAGCTGCTGATGGAGTTGCTCATGGGAATTGAGGTGAAGGAATCAGCGATCTCAAGAGAAGAAGACGCGTACGATTCCAGTGCTGGCACAGTGGCAGATCGGGCACGACCCATCGGCCACATCGCAGGCGTCGCAGAGGCAGAGGTGGCGGCAGGGGAGCAGCACCGCCGACGCCTGCCGCTGCCGGCACGACCGGCACGCCCGTTCCCTCTCCGCACGGCCCGGGTCCACGCAGACCGATCCGGCGTCGTCAACAGGCGGCGCGTCGCAGTGCGCGGCTTCTGCCCTCGGCCGCGTTGCTGCTGCTGCGGCGGCGGCAGCCTGCTGGAGCTGGGCGTGAAGGGCGGCGACCGTCGACTGGTCCGCTGCGGCCTTGGTTCGCCACGCGATCAACTCGGTCCGGAGACGGGCGAGGCCTTCCTCGAGCTCGGTGCGCCGCCGCGACGCACGCTCCATCTCCGCCTCCTTCTCCCGCAACCGCCTCGCAGCCCACTCCTCGGCCGCGCTCAACAGGGCTTGCAGTTGTCTTTTCCGTTGCTCCGCCAGCGCCCGGCGCAGTTGCTCGCCCTAAAATGAGCGATTTTATCCCTTAGCGAAATAGCAAAAGGCCGCGGTGCGGTGAAGCGGAGCATCGAGGGGAGATGCGTACCTGGGCGAGGAGGAATCGATCGATTTCGTTCCTTTGGTGGTTGATTTGCGCCTCGAGTTCAGGGGAGAAGAGAGAGGGAGAAGAAGAGGATGAGACAAAGAGATTGGATTGCTCCCAAATGCGCCTAAATTGCTTGTCGTCTGAGGCAGGGTGCATTTGGGGCTGAGGCAGGCTCACGATTGCCGGAGAACAAGTCGGTGGTTGCAGCGAGATGAACTTTACAGGACGCGAATGCTGCTGCAGCGCTGGCGTCGCCGCCGCCGCTACTAGTGGAACGCCACCGGAGTCCCTCTCTCGCTTCCGCGGATTCCCCTTAGCTGCCCAATGCAAAGCCCATCCACGTCGATCTCAGGCGTCGAACAAACAAATTGGAACCGAATAGAGCCAGAAAAGGAATCGCCTTTATCACCTCCGCCGGTAGCGAGCATCGCAGGCTGGCCGAGGAACCCAGTCGCCGCCTGGGAAGAATCGTCCATCTCTTTCTTCTCCTTATCGCTTCTACATCAATCCCACACGCCATACATCACCAAGGTCACAACTTTATATGATAAATCGGCAATAACCGAAGAGAAATCCCCTAAAGATCGAAACTTGTCCCCTAAAAAAACCGAAACCGGGAGGAATGCCAAAGGCGAAATACCTATTCAAGAGTAGAAAGTCGGCCGGGCGGTGAGCTTGAACTGCCATTCTTGATTTCTTGACTAGCAAACGGCGACCGAAACCCAAGCAAAATTTTGCCTTTCCCTCAAAGCTTCCCCGGTAAGGTTGTTCTCTGCTCTCTGCGATCTCCAACTCCAAGGATTATATTAGTTCTCCCACTTCAATTGGATGCTCTTGCAGCTGCTGAATTTACTGTTGCAAAAGCTTCTCTTTTATTGTGCCACTTGAGGCCTTGCTCGAGAGAGAGCGAGAGAGAGGGAGAGAGAGAGAGAGAGAATTGAATGGACAGTGGAAAACAAATGGAAGAGGATTGGCTATTCTGTCAATTGGTTCTGCTTGTATTGTTAATGGCCCTCCTTGGTTGTGCGTCAGCCTCTGTTTTCTCACTGCTCTTTTCCTTCCTTAGCTTTCAAGTCCTGTTCAAACAAAATCAACACCTTTGGCTTTTCCTCTTTTCTTTTTCTCTTGGGGCAGGATTAAACAATTTCCACCTAATCTTGGTTGGCTGCCAACTTACCCCCCTCTCTCTCTCTCTGAAAAACTCTCCTTAATTTACAGCAATTGCTCTGAATGATACCAGTTTTTCAGAAAGTTATTATGAGAGGTTGACCAAAGGATTCTTCTCCTCAATTGATTTTCTTTTTTTCTGATTGATTCCTCTACTTTTTAGGTCATGCTTGTCCTCATTTCACAACTGTTTCTTGGTTTCAGTGTTTCTTTTCAAAGAAATCTTGTTCTTGCAATCTCATTCACCTCTGAAAAATGAAAGCTTCAGATCAGCTTAGACCTACTGCTGCATAAGAAAAAAAAGAAAAAGGGTGCTGGCAAAACCGGTGCATGCTTGCTTTTAGTCAAGGAAAGTGAGGCCATGAGGGTGGAAACTGGATTAGGAGTGACCTAATTGAAAAATCGGAGCATGAGCAAAACGATTAATGGAGGACGGCAGAATGGACAAGTGGTTTTAATTAATCAAGATCACAAGGAGGACAAGCAGTCCCACACCTCCAGAAGTTCATTAGGGAGCAGATGAGAGAAAGGGGAAAAGGGAGAATGATTGGAGCCATTTGATGGGTCTTCACAAGAATTGAGTGTCTGTCATGTGACTCTTTTTCACCAAGGGGGTCCATCCTCCTCTAGGGCACAATGGCTTCCAAAGGACTTATTCTCTTGACCACACCCCTAAAAAATTTTGTGCCAATATTTAAAGAGCCACCCCTCATTAATTCTACATTTAAGTTTGAAGATATACAAGAGGACCCTTCTAAAGAAAAGGTGAAATATCTTCCCTTTACAAAATCATAATACAAAACAAAAATACTTGCCTTTCCTTTACTAGATTCAATGTGTTTTTCCTTTTTTCTGCTGTGGATTTCATCCAAAAAAACAAAGTGTAAGAGTTTTTTTTTTTCCTTCGTTGTTCTTAGACCATAGATGTCAAAAGCAAACGAATGAGGATAATATTTTTCTCAATGCATACTAGTCTCAAATGTCTCCATCTTTGCATTCCATATTGTTCCATATGGACATGGATGAGTTTCATGATGAAGGTAGATACCATATGCACTGAATTAGCACTCCCGCACGAGTATATATTTAGGAACAAAGTTTGGTTCTTGTCTTTGTCAAAGAGAAAAAAAAAAGTTTGATGTTCTGTCTAATTTGGATACCTCTTATTAGTGTCATCTTGAATTGGTAAGATTGAGTTAAGCAAAATATTATAATTAATTAAAATAAATTGATTTAAATAGAATTAGGAGATAATAACATATTTTTATTAGAAAAATTATATAGATTATTTCAACAAATAAAACACAACACATACGTAATTGACCACAAATATCTAGAGATAATGGAAGATTTCATGCCTACACCACATCTTCTTCAACATTCAAGAAGAAGATAACCTCACGTGATTGAATTGGCAGCACATAAAAATGTGTAAATTATATTAAAAAAGGAATAAATTCTCAAAGAAAATGTATTTATATGCCTTTGATGTTTAAGAATTCTAAAATATTGTATGGAATTAAAATTTTTTTTTTCATTTAACATGGTCAAGAATAGGTGAAGTGAGCTACTAAACTATATGCCATAATTAAACAATGAATTGGTCCAACTAGTTTCACTTAGGCCACCTAGGTGCAAACTTAGGGTTTTTTTAATAATATTTTTTAAGTTAATTAATTGATAATAATATTTTATTACCATAAAGTAGAGAAAACAAAATTATAAAACACTCCGATTAATTAAAATGAGTAAAGTGCTTAATTTAAACTAATAATTTCTTGAGAGTAGGTGGGTTAACTTGTCAATTTTGTCGTGTTGAGGTGGATTCAAATCAAGTCAATTAACAATACGGTCCATGATTGGACATTTTGCACAATTGAATATAACCGGCCAAGTTCTGTGTTCATATGAACTTCACAAGCATATGAACAAAATTGACTCGGATGGATTCCTCATTCCAAGTGTGAACACATCCTCTATTTGTTATTAGCTTCATTAGACCAAACCAACACTCTAATCCAAATCAATAATAACATAGCGGGTGATAGAATCAATACTAACATCGATTAAGGACGTTAATCAAACAGTGTTAATTGCGTTAGATCACATTTTGACTCCGTTCTAGAGTTAGAAGTTTTGACGGAGCTATTCGACTTGGTTCGACTAGATCACATTTTCTTAGCGTTTGGGCATGGCAAAAGCAAGGGCATTTTGTCTATGAGTGTGAAAACGCATGTCTCAATTATCACTTTGTATCCACTATGAATTGTCATGTCACGGGGCAGGACTTGACTCGTTGTTGAGAGAGAAGTTGACAATTTGGTGGGGGCTAAGTGTGGAGGTCTCATGGCACACTAAAGTGATACTGTAGAGTTGCCTTTGTTTTATTGCAATGGTGTCCATGATTTGATGCCATGGACTCCGCGAAGTCATTTAGAAAGTGAGAGGCATATACTTTAGCCTCTCTTTAGAGGCATATATTCTTTAGTTGATCAAATGACTATAGTGCATTTGTGCACATATGACTCGTGTAAAATACATTTATTTAGAAGATACATAGAGAGGAGAAGGAAACTAAAACTTCAACCACCAAATCCCTTTCTCACATTCTAATCTAAGATTGAGATTCTAACATGTGAAGATAAGCATTCGACCACTCAAAATAGGAGATGTATTCCAATCAAACAAGTTGGAAGAACAAACAAGACAAGGAGAAGGCCAAGCACATAGATAAAGACTACAGTGCATCATGCCAAATGATTTAAAAGCTACCTTGGATCTTAGTCACAAAGTTGGAGTCATCTTTCTCATCACAAATTTCTCCTTTTATTAATATGAATTCCCTTTGAGTGCACCACCAACTCGCAGGAATTGAGAGCCAGCAAACCATCACTTCACTTGATGGTGACCAAGTTTTGGTGTGCATTGGCTATAAGGATCACTTTAATTATGAGATAGATTTGTCTTACAAAAGATAAAAAAAATATGATGAACATCATTGAAGAAATGAGATTGTTTACACAATAAAATTTACAATTTTACTTGGAAGAGATAATGTAGTCATAAAATACTTTTATTGACGATGTTTGTTAGGTTAAACTCTACTTTTATTACCTATCAAAACCCCACCACCCCTTCTAAGGGTAGATTCATTTATTATACCTTAATGTGAAATGGTGCCTTTTGGTAAGTGAACCAAAAAGTGGCACTTGCCCAATCTGCCTAAGTGTGCCCTCAGCACATGGTGTGTTTAGGGCAATAATTTTGGAGACTTTCAAAGGAAACAAAAAAAAGTAACTGAGAGTGGAATCAATGAAAGGGCTATGTGTCTATTTCAATTTGCCATCTCATAGCAAAAGGGCAACATAATTGTACTAAGGCTTCGTCCAAGCAATGGCCTGTTCTTGACTCAATTAGAGCTATGCACATGGAGAAAGTTCATGTTCCAACTACCCCCAATGAGAGACCTAATATGGCTTTCATATTTTGTTGGATTAAATTTAGATATAAAATTTAGTTTATTATTGTTATTATTTTCCACAATGTATGCTTAAAATTATCACCTCTCATGAAATCGATGTATGCATCACAGAATTGGTCAACCATTGCTACCTTGTTGATTTATTGTCAACGATTGAGAAAGTCTACTCTATCTGTCTTATTAAGTCATACCTATATTCTCCCCTTAAGTCAAATATGGCATCCTCCATTTAAAAGAATTGTCGTAGAAAAAGTCTTTGAACAATTTACTAATCTCTTCCAAGAATAGGTGAAAATTAAAAAAAACGTTATTACTTATCATATTTTCAAAAGCTTTTTCTTATTTAAAGAGAACGCCTAAAATTTTTTTCAAAAAACACCTAAAAAATTCATAAGGAATTTCATCTATAACAATTTATATATCATATTTTATTTATTTATAACAGAGAAATTGACAGGAGAAAAAAATAAAGCTGAAAGGAACAATGAGTGACATGACCTGAGTGGGAGCGCGTGACCGGGAGATGCGGGTAGGGCGGGGGGGACCCGGCTGCTTTGAATTACGCCGGTGACCGGGTGGGTGGGTGTAATTGCCGACCCAAATTTATTGTCCAACCGCCCGGATTATTTTTCACGGCTCGGATTTCCCTTTTACGGCCATTCTAATTTCGTCGACCATGCAGCCATCCGTCCATGAATATTGAATTGCCCTTGGCCAACGTCACATGATTGCTTCCCCAGGCGGGTACAAATCGGATCGGATTCTCTCCGTCTCCCCGCACCTTGGATTACTTTAATGCTTTTCGGTGCTCCTGCGGAGTAACGTTACGTTCCCCCGCTGCCCACGAACAAGTCGTGAGGACAGAGACCTCCACTAATGGCGGTGGCAGTGGTTGCTGGCTAGTGGCAGTCTCAAGGAACGAGGGAAGTGGAGGGGGGCCTCGGGGACCACTTCTCCACCGCAGTTTACTTTCAGAAAAGTGAAGTAATCAGCGGAAAAAGAGAGGGAGAAAAAGTAGAGTGGCTCAATCGAGCCCACCACTCCCAGTCTCGCAGCCCCTCGTTTCCTTTTCCGATTTAAAAACCTCTCCTCCCCTGTTTGCCTTAAAAAAATCCTCTCCTCCTTTTCCGCTGAAACCAAATCTGTCATTGCCATGGATTCCTCCTCTTCGTCGCCGTCCTCCTCTGACTCCCTGGAGGCCGACGATCTCGAAGTGGGATCGTGCTCCGGGTACACCCCGTACCCTCTCCCGCCGCCGCCGATATACGCCGGGGATCGGAGGAGAAAGGGCAACAGCTACGGAGGTCCGACGGCGCGGTTCTTCTTCGAGGATGAGTACGATGAGCCCCGCCACTTCTTGGACTCGTGCTTTCTCTGCAAACGCACCCTCGCCGGCAACCGCGACATCTTCATGTACAGGTTCGATCTCTGCTTTTGCCTTCTCTTTTCTTTATTTTTTTGTTCCTCCCTGATCCGTGATGAAAAAGACGAGATCTATCGATACGTGGGTTAGGGTAAGGGATTTGAATGTTTTGGCGGTGGTGAACAGGGGAGATACGCCATTCTGCAGCGAGGAGTGCCGGCAAGAGCAGATCGAGATGGACGAGGCCAGGGAGAAGATGCTGAAGCTTTCTTTGAAGAAATCCTCGGCCAAGGAGCAGAAGAATGGATCAAAAAATAGCCCTCAAAAGCCTCAGAAGATCCATCTTAGATCCGGTACTGTTGTAGCTGGGTAGAACTTGCATCCCGATGTGATGATCTTAGCCAGGTAAATAAGGTGCAGCAAATCTGCAAATGAATTGTACAAAACTCAGATCAAAAGAAGTTGAAATGATCGAGGGTTTGGGGTTGTAGCGTAAGATTCTAGCAGTATTTGATCATGGTTTGCTTTTGCCAGATGCGGATTTGGTGTTGTTGGCAGTTTGCTGTAAATTTTTGGTTTGAGCGAGGTGGGTTAGTTTGTGGTTTTGTTCGAATACATGAAACTAATACTAGGCAATTTATTTGCTCTCTCTCTCTCTCTCTCTAACACACACAAGCACAAACTTTGTTAATTAACCATGAATTATGCGCAGGTTAATTGAACTATTAGATTCATGGGCTGCTGCAGGTGGAACAGGACCAATTAGATAGTATGAATTTTATTTGATATTATTTTGATTTGCATGCTTTCTGTCTCCCAGAAGCTGTGCAGGGACCAAACTGGAGTGCTTAATTTATCATAAAGTTACTAGAGTAAGAAAAACTTTCGGGGTTCTAGAATTAGTAGCTTCCGCAGAGTGATTCAATTGAAAGGTCTAGACCTTACCAATGCTTATTTGTGTCAAATCTTTTCTTACTATCAAAGTTTTCTATTTTTTACAAAGGATTATAGTTTTTTTTTTTTTTGAGTTTTTCAAATGCTGTGTATTTTAAAATATTTAATAGTAGTTACTTAAAGTAGGTTTTAACTATAAATATTGGATGGTATGCATCTTTGTACTGTTTGAACGTCCTACAAAGAAATATCAGTACGCTGATGCCTTGATTGATGTGGTTCCTCTGATGTAATATTTCTAACAATGGCAACATTCGAGTATCTGTCCTTTTCCCTGCTATTTCAATTCGAGTAGAGTTGGTACTTCAATTGTGCAATTTGAATTTGAATTCGACTCCCGTATTTGAACAGGTACTTGATTAAATAAATAATTTATATTTATATTTTTTATTTTAAATTACTATATAAAATATTATTATAAAAAATATATTAATATATAATTTTTAGATTGAGTTGGTACCACACAACTCAACCTGTTTAGGTAATTGAGTATGTGAACTTGCCTTAAAACAAAAAAAAACCTACTTTAAAACACGTCAGGTTGAGTTGAGTATTTGACTATATGTTATATTATTTCTCTTAATACTATTTTAAATTATAATTTTTTTAACCCATAGATTATATATTCATATAATATAAAATTTTAAAAATATATTTTAATTAAATAAAGTTTATAAATACTAACTAAAATATCTTTTAATTAAGTTTATAAAATTATTATGTTATATATTAACTAATATTTTTCATTAAATAAATATTAATTATAATTATAATTATTATATATTAAATTAATTAATAAAATATTTGAAATGATTATAATGTAATATATGTAATTTATATAAAGTAAATATTTTTATGTAATTTTATTTATATATTTATATATAAATATAAATTTTATACCTATATATAACATATAATTCATGCTACAATATTTATCTACAGAGTCTATTTGACCCTACTATCATCTAGCTATAGCTCGACTTTTGAGATAATAATCAGCTTAAAAATTAAAAAAATTAAAAAAAATATAGCTTTTTAAACTTTAAATTTTATTGCTATCGACTTTTGTGCTCACTCATCCTGTGGAGGAGCCAAACAAGCACTACGTTTATCAAACAGGCAACGTCCGTTTTTACTGGCTGCCCTCTGTAGCTGGCAATGCAGCACCACTTAATCAGGAAAAGTTTTTGCAGCTGAGTACCCAGCTACACCGACCTGCAGTTGGGTACCCGACTGTGAGAGAATTTCACGATATATGTGCCCTAGAATATCGTGAAATCTCCCACTTCCATGATTTCACGAAATTTATCGTGAAATCCTCTCACTGTACTTTTTTGCAGCACCCCCACCCAGTTGCAAAAATTTTTCCACTCAAGAGAGCCTAGTGTGAGGGAAGAAGTCGGGTGTAAGATCTCTAATGATAATACTTAAAAGTGATAGTTAGCGAATCAAATTGAATCATAAATATGGTTAATTAAATTGAAAATTGAAATGTGACTTATGCACAAAATAAAGCCTAATGATATGACTCCCAATACCGTTGGATTGAACTTAAGTTAGTTGAGTAATATTATGAAGTTATAAAAGGGCCAATTAGAAATAAGTTTGTAGATTAAAGGGCCAACTGGTGAACCACTGTAGTGAGTTTACTGGATTGCTATTAGATCAAGCTAAAATGGACCTGCTTGATTGGGCACTGATCTTCATAGGCCCAAATTTAAATTGGGCTCAAGTGAGCCACATTCTTTTTTAATGGATTCATCAATCTGAACTTATGTTGCATAAATAACATATTAATTGAAAGAAAAAGAAAAAAAATTCATATATTGGCCCTTAACATATGTGTTATTTCACTTTGGTAGATGACTAAAAAAAAAAGATAAATTGAGCACTATTATGTCATATCATGTAAATAAATTTATATTGAGTATAAATAAATTAAATAATTTTTACGAGCTCTAAAATTGTGAAGATGAGGACAAGTTTCGTAAAGTGCACTCCAGGGCTAAATCGGAAAATTACCCAATGAGTATCAACTAATTACATCATCATATCTTTGATTCAGGGTCCGTACAAAACAGACAATAATTGCTTCAGTAATTCTCTAAAGCTCGAAGGGTGTTTCCGTAATTCAACATGTTTAATTTCAGTCGAAGCCGTTTCTGGCAGGCTGCGGCGGGTAGTCGGGTACATTATGCATTCCAGAATCAGAAATTATTGCGGTAAGCTCACCTCTCTTGACCGCATCGCGCACCTGCCCTGTTGCCTTTGGCGGGCATTTCCGCATTTCTACTTATTTTTAACTAAGTTTTCAGTCGCTGCACTCTACGCGACCCAATTCGTACCCAGCTCCGATTCTCAGCCAGCGCTGATCACGCCTCCTCGACACTTCTCACTGGCTGTTGGAATGGGCTGTTGATTCGGAGCCCTCGTACGTCAACAAAAAACTCTCCGTCTTCTTCTCTACGCTTGCACTCCATTTGCGCCGGCGTCGACGAGAACGAAGGCGAGGCGATGGCGCCAGTTTCGCAGCTAAAGCGGAGACAACAAGCGTCGGAAGTGCATCCGCAATCCGACGTCAAGTCTGCAGTCCGTCCGGCTGCCGAGGGAGACGCCGGAAGTTTCACTTACCAGGGAAAGATTCGGAGCGAGGGCAGCGAACATTTTCCCATCGTCATCGATGAAGGAGAGGAGGTTGAAGCCAGAGGAAATGAGCAGGGAGGAAGGGATAGACGGAGGGGTCGGAATTGCCAGGAGGAGGTTCGCCGGATTGGGATATCCGGGTGCATTTTAGAGTCTGTTGATTCAGCAGCGTATCTGGATAAAAAACTGGACGAGGAGGATCTGAGGGCTGAAAGTGAGAAGAGCATTCCGGTTGATTACATTGGTGAAGAGGAAAGAAAATGCTCCGCGTCTGAAGAAACAGACACGGAAGCTGAGGCGCAAGATTCTTCTGGCGGTGGCGAGGATGGCCTTGGAGAGGAAGAAGATCTTGTTATACTTGATCCTGAGAACTCGAGAATTCTGACTAAAAAAAATGATATTTCTGCAAGTAAAGACGGCAAGAAATCAGTTAAAGTTGCCAAGAAATGTCAAAAGACTTACTATTCGGTTTCTTGTATTGCGAGAAGGACAAGATCATCTCTCGGAGATCAGCCAAGAGTTTCATATAGTAAATATTTCAAAAAGCAAGAGTCAGATAATGATGAAGAGAATGAAGAATCAGAGGAATTTGAGCCTTATAATGACGACACAGATGAAACTTCACCTCGCAACACGAAGTGTGCACGCGAATTTGGATCAGATGGTTGCAAGGAGCAAAGGAAGTGCTTTATGCCTTCATGGAAGAAGAAGATATTGTCTGGACTGTTCGTTGATGAAACTAATCCTGATTGCTCTGGAAGCCGTGGATGTAATCACATTGCAAAACAGAGCTCCCCACATTTTGAGAAGCTCGGGGCAACGAGCAACCCGTTCCATTTGGATGCAAGGAACAAGAATGATGTCGAGCATGCAACAAACAAAGGCGAAAGTGAAAGGGTTACGCAGCAGGATCGCCATGATGTGAAAACAGAAAAGAGAAAGAGGGGTCGGCCACCGAAAATTGATTCTGTTTTTAAACTCCTTCTTGATGCTATTATCAGCAACACACAGAAGATCCCCGGTGATGCATCACCCCCCAAGAACGAACCTTGTGATGTGGAGCCTGACTTCTTCTCTTTTGGCAATGAAGATCCAAAAACGCCTGAGAAATCAGACTATGATAGAGCAATGGATGAACTGTGGGCTGATTTTGAATTTGCAATGGGTTCAACAAACATTGGCGCCTACAATGTTGATGAGGTATGTCTAAAATAATTGTTGAATTTTGCGCCATTGCAATCATGATATTTTTTCTGAGCAATTTAAGCAATATTTAGTCCTATCTCATTTTAAAATTTCAATGTATTAGAGATTTCTTAGAGAGAAAATTTTAGTTAACTTAGATCCTAATTTCTTTTCTAAAAATTAAACTGAGTTTCAATATGACCCTTGCGATACAACTAAATTAGCTTATATTTCAGTTAACTACCAAGTTAGGTGTTCGTGCTCATATTATGTTCTACTTTTCATGATAACTAGAAGGTTGCTGTTTAGATAAGTAGAAGAAATTAAAGTTTGTTAATAATGAGCGTGTAAACAACTAAAAATAATTAAGAGGCATTATCTTGTCATTTTCTTAATATTGTTGGTTAGCTGGGTCAAAGGATTACATTTAATATGAGCAAATTCCCTGTGAATGTACTTAAGTCAGTAGGTGTCCAGTTCTTTTCTAAAAATTAAACTGAGTTTCAATATGACCCTTGCGAAACAACTAAATTAGCTCATATTTCTGTTAACTGCCAATTTAGGTGTTCCTGCTCATATTATGTTCTACTTTTCTTTTCTTTTTTTTTTGCCAAAGGCAAGTAAGATTTTATAAAATTAAAAAGAAATGTTACAGGTTGTGTACATACTCAAAGCACTCCCCCCTCAATCCTAGGATTCAAGAAAAAATTGGCAGAGTTTCCTCTGCAATTCCTATCGCATGGATCTTGCAAACAGTGTTATCCCTCCTCTCAAAGAAAAAGACAAACCAAAACCAGGGAGAGGGATACAAGACAACTATCAAAAATACCAAAATCACAATGTATATTGACTTCCACCTGCTGCAGCTCTTTTGGGTTTGTTGCTGCACTTTGATTTTGATATGGTCGCCTGGACTCTCCTTTTGGACCTGTAAGGGACCTGCGAACCTTCAACAACAAGAGAATGAGATAAAACATAAGAGTATATAGGAGTGAATCCTGGTTTGATATTTCTTTCCATATTGTGCGCGAATCAGATCAGGAGGACGGCTCAGCCCATGGAAGAGTAAAACAGGCTGTAGCATACGGCTCTTGAGTATAGCTGCTTCAGCAAGGATTGACCTGCGCGATTGCAGAGGGCACGGGAAAAAGAGCATAAGAATACAATCTGGATGGCAGCTTATGTCACTACAAAGTCCTCCCATAAATTTGAAAAAGCCTGGACGTATGGGTCAAGGTGTGCTTGAGGAATATAGCTCCTGAGCTTGAGCTTGGCTTTGACATCCAAAACCAGGATTACAAGGAAATCCATGAGACCTTTACTGTGAGTGTCCATTAGTTGGTTGTTCCGGTATCGCCATATATGGTAAAGGGCTCCAATAAACATGAGTTTGTTTATGTAATTCTGGATCGGATTTGCATGTCGTCCTTGTTGGCGTGAATGTTGCATTAAGGCATCCTCGCATGTGTCCGTATTTAATGGCACATCACATCTCCTTGTAATTAATCTTCAGTTTTGGGTGAGAGCCTCACATTTTAGGAACAAGTGGTCCATTGTCTCCGGAAAAGAGTTGCAAAGCATGCAAGTAGGGTACGACACCACCCCTTAGTCATAAAGGCTCACTCTGGTACTTAGGCGGCCTTGACAGAATAACCAGAGAAAGAATGAATGACGCGGAATTCTCCCTTTAAACCAAACCAGATTTTCCCAGCATACCTCCGTGCCTTGGATCTGGCCCTCATATACAGATTTGAGAGTGAACTCGCCATGGGGAGTGCGGTTCCAATATACGAGATTCGAGTGGAGATTGGAGTGTATGATCACCTGGGGAATATTTGCATAAATATCAAGAAGGCTTGCTGATCTAGGATGAGGGAGATCCCAAGTATGGTTAGTGATAAGAGAGCTGAGACGTGTGCTCCTCCCTAGGGGGTTCCCAATGTGAACATCCTCCACCAGATCCAGGAGTAAACTAGGTTTGAGCCACGGGTCAAGCCAGAACCTGATAGATTCCCCATTAGCGATTTTATATCCAACCATCTGTGTACAAGTGTCACGAACGGTGAGAAGATCACGCACGGGCCACGGTGCGTGCCTGGATAACCGGACTACTTTTCATGATAACTAGAAGGTTGCTGATTCGATAAGTAGAAGAAATTAAAGTTTGTTAGTAATGAGCGTGTAAACAACTAAAAATAATTAAGAGGCATTATCTTGTCATTTTCTTAATATTGTTGGTTAGCTAGGTCAAAGGATTACATTTAATATGAGCAAATTCCCTGTGAATGTACTTAAGTCAGTAGGTGTCCAGTTGTTTGTGATTGTAAATGATAACTTTGTTATATTTATTGTAAAAGGAATTCCATGATATTTTTGCAGTGCCAAAATGTAGAAAATGATCGATGCGAATACTCCTTGGATGGGAATCATTGTTTTGTCCATGATGAACAAACCGGGACTACATGCAAGTTCTGCGACTTTGTGAGTGTGGAAATCAAACACCACCTCCCATCTTGGGTGAGTAGTCTAAGTGTTAATCATAGCATAATACAAGAGATATTTGTGTTTCTAATACTTGAATGAATTTGCATAACTTGGATTACTTTTACATTTTCAAGGATGAAAATATGAGGGTAAACTCCAGAGGGAGAAGTTTCGACACTGAGCTTGACAAACTGAGCTTTGCCAATTTTTGCGATGAATTCAAGAATTTACATGGACAAGCTTCAGATAGTCTTGCTAGTGGGACCGTATGGGATCTCATTCCAGGTTTGTATAAAACTATGTACAAGCATCAGCAGCAAGCATTTGAGTTTATGTGGAGAAACATAGGAGGTAGCATTTACCAAGATGAGTTAAAATCAGATTCTAAATCGGATGTGGTTGGAGGCTGTGTGATTTCTCATGCCCCAGGGACAGGAAAGACTCGATTAACCATTGTTTTTATCCAAACTTACATGCGGGTTTTCCCAAAATGTAGGCCTGTGATAATTGCTCCCCGAGGAATGCTCCTTACATGGGAAGAAGAAGCTAAAAAATGGGATGTCAATATCCCCATTCATAATTTGAATTCTTTGGAATACAGTGGGAAAGAAGATATATCGGCACTATCCTTAGCAGCTAGAGAACGTCGAAGCAGCAAATTAGTCCGACTTGTGAAACTGTGCTCATGGGAAAAAGGTAATAGCATACTTGGTGTAAGCTACACTCTATTCAAGAAACTAATTAACGTGGATTCAAATGGTATAAGTAATATTCTTCTTGAGAAGCCAGACTTACTTATTCTTGATGAAGGTCATATTCCAAGAAATGAACGCAGCCTTATCTGGAAGGTACTAGAAAAAGTCAAAACTGAAAAGAGGATCATCCTTTCAGGAACACCTTTCCAGAATAATTTTGGAGAGCTTTACAATATACTGTGGTTGGTGAGACCGAAATTTGCTGAGGAGATCTCAAATAGTACTTTGAATCCCATAAGAAGGCAAGAAGATTTGTTAGACAAGGAGCAAGATATCTTACCCAAGAAAGCTGGAGGAAAAGAAACGTGGTATTCTCTAACTAGTAATGTAAATGATAAAAATGTTGAAGAAGTTAGAAAAGTATTGAAACCCTTTGTGCATATTCATAATGGTAGCATCCTGAAAAATCTTCCGGGAATGAAGGAATGTATAATTGTTTTGAATCCCCATCCTATACAACAAAGCATTATTGACAAGGTAAAACAGAATGGATCAAATTGCTGCTTTGATAAGGAGTATAGAGTGTGCTTGGCTTCCATTCATCCTTCTCTTGTCTTGAACTTGAATATGTCTGAAGAAGAAGAATTACTATTGGACAAGAGTTTACTAGAAAATCTGAAGCTAAATCCAGTTGAAGGTGCAAAAACACGATTTGTAATTGAAGTTGTTCGGCTATGTGAATCATTGAATGAGAAGGTGTTGGTCTTTAGTCAATATATATTTCCATTAAATTTGATCAGAGATCAACTAATTAAGGAATTTAATTACATTGATGGGAGGGAGGTCATAGAAATGACTGGAAAATTTCTAATGGGAAATCGTCAATCTTCAATTGACAGATTTAATGATGCAAAGAGTGAAGCAAAGGTGTTGCTTGCCTCAACCAAGGCTTGCTGTGAAGGAATAAGTTTAACTGGGGCATCAAGGGTTATACTGTTGGATGTTGTTTGGAACCCAGCAGTTGGAAAGCAGGCAATCAGCAGAGCTTACAGAATCGGACAAGAAAAATTTGTATATGCGTACAATTTGATTACAATGGGAACAGGTGAAAAGGAGAAGTATGCCAAGCAAGTCAAGAAAGATCACTTGTCTAAATTAGTATTCTCCCCAGAAATTGACTTTTCTAACGTTAGAAACAGTTCCTCACAGTCTGGGGCAGGGGCAGGACTACTTGAGACTGTTTCTGGAGACAAGATTCTGGAACAGATAGTTGAAAGTTTGAAAGATATTTTTGTGGATATCGACTATCCGTCCAAGGAGTACAGCATATGCTCATAGTCACCTGTTTGTCATGGATCGATGGTGGCCAATTGTTTCAGTTTTCAGCTCTTCCTTCCAATGTTTTAGAAATTTAGTTTGTTAAAAGTTGTAAGCTCGTAAAATTTTCTATGAACTCAGCCAAGTTAAATATTCTTATTTATGGTTTACTCTGTTTGGTGTTCTTCCATTCGGCGTGAAGCATTCCTGAAAGTTGCATACATTCCTCAGGTAATTAATTGCGTACCTGTAACTGCACAGTTTCCTGGACAAAAGACTTGATTGCAACATAGCTGTTTTTGTCTTAACACTACTCTATAGTTCATCTGTTAGTGGGTTTATTTCTTGTGGTTCGAATTACTCTTTTATACACAGGCATTATGTTCACTGCTTAACAAAGTGAGTTGAATCAGCAGCTGAGATGGTTTATGATCTGGTTCATGTCAGATACATATGAACCGGTAAGGTAATAACTGCAATGGTGATGTTTTCTAATTGGTTGGTTAAACATTCAATTCTGGATTTATTGGGCATCAATAACGTTTCTCAGTTACAATTATGTAGCTAGAGAAGTTCAAAAAGTAATTATATCTCTTCTTAGTTGCTAAAAATATCATGGTTTGTTAAAGTTTTTTCATTACGAACTATTCTTTATATGTCCTAAGATTTGTTTTTGTAGCAAAGTTGAATTCTTTCTCATATGAGATTGTCTGTGAACTATTCTTTATAATCTGTTTCAATGTTCCAATGTTTCAAGTTCGAACTGATTTTTCTGGGAGAAACTTTTATTTTCTAACTTTGATGGATTTGGAGATCTGTTGCTGTTTAACCTTACAGATTGGCAACTTCATTAGGGCAAAAACCACCTGTTCTTCTATCTTTAACTCTTCTGATTATTTAGTGGCTTCTAATATGCTTTCTTCTTTGAAGAAAGATTCTACTATGCTCTTTTATGATTATTTAGGGCTATTCTGAAGGCTATTTTTTTGTTTTTTGTGTTCCTCATCTGGGTTTTGTTTAAGTTAAATACTATTTCGTGGCGTCCCGGGTTTTATAATAACTTTCATATTTTCCTTTAACGGAAGTGGTAAGTGAAAACCTTGTTCTGTTCCTTAATCATCTTAAGATTATTGTCAGACTCTACCAAAATGATTGAATCATCAGATGGAGCTACCTCACCATAGAGTTTCTTTTGATGGTTTTCGTTTGCTTCTTTAAATTGTTGTATCGATCAACTCTTATGCAAGAGATGATCTGGAAAAGCATGTCCAATTTACTTCATCATACTTCGTTGATTATTTGATGTAATTATACATAAGGTTTGAACATAAGAAACAGATGTCCAGAAGCTACTTACGGTTTCATCACCTTCTTTTGCTTTTTTTTTGTAAACTTTTTGTAGAAAGATTTTTTTTTTTTGCACTAAATTAGAACTTCAAATAAATTTTATGCACCATTTGTGTACTTTATGGTGCCAGTAATCTCCATGGTAGTAGGTGCATAATGTTTATTTTCCTTTACTGGCAAACAAACTATTAATTTTTCTCATCTAACAGGTAGCTATAGTTGCAAGATTCAGCTTTTTACTCCTCGTGCTGGTATTCAGCATCATCTCTGCAAATGCCAGAAATTTGGCTACATATGATGATATTGGTAAGTTGTAAATGTGGTTTGCTTTGGGTAAACCATTGTTATATCGTTGCCTCAGTGTTTAGCAATCTATATTTTGTTATTCCATTTCCCCCATGTGATTCAGAACTCTTTTTTCTCTATGCTTTATTTGATGATGTTTGTCCAAAATTTTCAGTAGTCAAAATGGATAGCAAGACACAAGTTGAAAGTTATTTCAATAGGAGTGAAAAACTATGCTCACTCTGTGAAGAGTATGCTTCCCAGGCCATAAACTATCTTGGTGATAATGAGACCCAAACTCAGATTATTAGTACTCTTCACAAGGCATGCTCTCTAATGCATCCCTTGGAGAAACGGGTATATTTTTGTCAAATTTTGTATAAACTAACTTATTCTAAACGAGTGATTTTGCATAGGTACGAGTAATTCTTATGTTTGATCTTTGAAATGTTTCTTATGGCAGTGTATCTTACTGGTAGATCACTATGCATCAATATTTTTCTTGGAGGTTTCCTTACTAAGTCCAGAGTAGTTATGTGAAAAGGCGAATCTCTGTGGGATGACTATTCTGTCAAAGCTTTCAAAGCATGATAGTGCCTGCAGTCTTTGCCATAATGTTGTTGCAGAGATCCTTGTCTAATTACAAGCTCCTGATACAGAGGTAGTAATATTTCTTGCTTATGACTAGCCGGATTGCTGTAGAATATACTGTAGCACAAATTTCCCCAACATTCTTTATTGAATATGTTTGCTATCTTATATTATCATCCTAAACACAGAGCATGATTCTGGGTCATATATTAAGACCACTTCCATTTCAGAATAGAGTACATTTGGGTATGACTTGACATGAAAGTTAAACTTATTTTTTATGAAAAATTCTTTTTTTTTTAATCTGAAGGCCGAGTTTTCTAAACCCTATGTACCTATGAAGTACGACAAAATTCTGATTACAAAGTATAAAGAGAGAAACCTATTTCAAAGTTGAATGTTGCACACTTGCACTAACTCGTGCTTGCCATGGAAATGTTGTTCTTGGCAATCCCAAGGTCCTAAGCAAATAACCTCTATGGAATAGTTGATTGACACATTACAAGGTATAATGCAGTTTATTTTTAACTCTCGAGTGCACCATTCTTTCTATTTACATTTTGGTTGCATTGTTCTTTCTAATGTTTGACAGCTTTATGATTTGAACTTCTACAGAGTACGTATGTTCATTAAGTCCTTACACTGAAGTCAATCTGGTGTTTAAAGTATGACCTCATTTTCCTATATTATCAGTCTAGCCCTAGAGACTTTTTCACTACCTCTTTATTTTTCACCCATTATTTGTTGCAAATTCGGTGGATATATTCCCCTTTGTAGATTTATCTGATCAGAGACTTTCCTGATTGAATGAAACAATGAATTTCAGGATTTTTTTCTACTTCATTATTAGGAACTGTTATTGAATTGCTTTTCACCCATTTGTTGATAAAGATCCCACTAAGTGATATCGTGCAGCATACTCAGCTATGATTGGCATTTCTGTAATCTGTTAATTGATATCTGATCCTAGGTCCTTGTAGTCATGTGATTGCTGCATTGCTCTTGTACTACCTGCCATCTTAACTGATATTGAGCTTATTAAGCCTATATCAGTTCAAAGAAAAAAAAAAGAAAAAAAAAATTAGGAATGGCGATCACCTAGGAATCTTAAATAGAGTAACGCCAGAGTCATAATCTTAAAAGCAAAGATCAGACCATTATTATTTTGAGATTCACACATCGGGCACTTGTTTTAGAAAAAATGAAGAGCTCTTTGGTGCTCAATTCATAAAAAGTGACCAATCTCAATGTGACTAGTTTAGTAGTTAGCATTAACAAAAGAAAACGACACCATTGTAATTATGATTGACCTGCACATTGAATTGGTGAAATAGAAACTTTGACGTAACCTGAAAATAATGCAATTTGTCAGATGATAATAACAGATAAAATAAATTAATGCCACATGATTGTAACATTAATCAATCTATCTTTTTTATGTACAACCATTCAAACAAAAAATAATTACAAAAATTATTAATTGTTGAAAATGTCAACGCCTGACTGTGGACTCCTAAATAAGTGAGTTAGCATTCGAGCAATTAAATCAAACAGCACACACGAGGATTAATTACATTAAACAATCAATCTAACTGGGGTCGCGGCTCACGTGCCGAGATCCTATTGGCTGATCAAGTACAATAACTTGCAAGCAACCACACTTATCCACGTGATTCTCGGGAACTGATTTGGAAAGCCACGTGCCCATTTAATGCTCCACGTGACTGAATTAGTAAATATCATGTAAAATATTCAATTGGGTGAATAAAAAAAATTGATTTGTAATTTACATTTGTTTTTGAAGTTTGTGTTTCCTTAATATGCACTTGGACAAAACCCAATGGATGTAGAAAAATATAGTGGAAATTACAATTAGTACTAAAAATATATGATAATAGAAAATTAATAAGTGATTAGATATTTCTAGTATTTATATGCATTTGTTATAGCATAAATTAATTATTTTTAGGTAGCAAGTATGTTTAACTTGTTGAGATCAAATTCTTACACTAAAATATAATTTTATGAGGACACCTAATTTAGAAAAGGACTATACATCTTTTTAAATAGTAAAATTGCCTTCCAACACATTTTTAAATAGTAAAATTGACTTCCAACACATTTTCGAAAACAATTAATTAAATTTGTTTCAATTTAATGTGATCTTGAACATTTCATAAAAATATAAAATTTTGAGCAACTGAACACATTCAGATGGGTTAGGAATAGAATTCGCAAAGGGTGATAATTTGTAGATAGTAATAATCCTTGGATCAAGCGAGTAAAAAAAATATATTTTGAAAAATTATTTTTTCATATAAGTGGAACTAATGATATATAATTTTTTACTTTTTTATAATATATGTACTATCAATTCCTTATAAAATAATTATATTTTTTTTAAAAAATGAAGCTTTTAAAAGATAGCTTAGATTGTGATTTACAAATCTATTTAGCGTAATTTCTTTATTGCATTAGATGGCATCGCACGCACCAAGACATTTGGCGCACCGCGCACGTTAGTACCTTTGCTAACATCCACCGACTGACCATCGGCATCCGCCATTTTTTTAAATGTATATAACTTCTTCTACCTAGCCGGACGAACCGAGTGACAACACGTGAGCTGTGAAGCTGCCGTATGTTCTGCCGAATTGAAGCTAGATCCGCCGCCACTTGTGTAATATGAGCGTTCGCCGTGGATGCGTCTTCTTCTCCGGCCGCACAGCTCGCTCTGTCGCGGTCTTACTCGTGGTGGCCGCCTTCCTTTATTATGATTGCTCATGGCTTCCGGAGAGATATCCAGCCTTCACGTCCATGTTTCAACGCCTGGTACGTTCCGTCTCGATAGAACAACGCCATCAAGTCAACTTTAATCTTTACTTTGTTTCTGTTTCCGTGGTCTCCTCCTGAATGTGAGCACGTAAAGAAACAGAGAGCTCCGAGAGACGAGCTTCAGGTGGAGCTGGAAGGAGCTTCCATGGCGAACATGACTTTAATGATGGCAGTGATCGACAAAGCCGCCGTGGAAGAGGACGGCATGCTGGACCTTTTCCTCCAAAGCATGCGACAAGGGGATGGGACGCAGTTCTTGGTCAAGCACCTCCTCCTCCTCGCCACTCACCCCAAAGCGTACCGCCGCTGCAGGGCCCTTCAGCTCCACTGCCATCGAATTTCTTCAGCCGCCGCAAGCGTCGCCGGCGGTGTCCTCGAGCGCGGCTACAGCTTCATCTTCACTGTAATTAGGCTGATGAACGCTACGCAGGTTGCTAGCTTATCCAAATTAATCACCCTTCATGCTCGCAGGAACTGGATGTCGCGTGGCTGAGAAACCCCTACGCGAGATTGAACCACAACGGAGAAGACCTACTAGTGGGTCGCGATCTTCGCTCCGGCGACGGCGGGTTGTGCTTTGTTGCCGCCAACGAAAGAACAGCTGCGCTGTTTAAAGAAACCAGATCAAGTGGAAGCCGGCAAGAAGGCAGCGTGCTGAATCTTGTGAGATCTAAACGGATCGCGCAGCAGCTGCAGGTGGGATACTTGGATTCGACATACTTCAGCAGTTTTTGCCTACACAAGCTGGATCTTACGGAGCTCGCCGCCGTGCACGCCAACTGTTGCCCCAGCATCAGAGCCAAGCTTGCTGATCTCAAAGCCTTCCTCGATGTTTGGAGATCAAGCACTAATATGACATCTCAAATGGCACTTCCTGCTCACACTTATTGTTCTAAATCATGGAAGGTAAGAAAATTTTTACGACTTTGCTTCATCACAGTTGACTTGTCTTCACTTTTAACCTTTCATCTTCCAAGATAATTAACTTATCTTTAAGTTTTAACTTTTAAGCTTATGAGATAGTTTTTTTTGTTTTCAACATTCAACCTTTGACTTTTTAAAATAATTATCTTGAAATTAGCTTTCTCTATAATTAAGGCTTTTTTTAATCTACAAATTCATGGCGGCCAACGTACCCTCCCTCACGCATGCAGGAGTACCAGCTGGAAGCAGCACTGCGAGGTGCCGCCATGGCGAACAGGACGCTGATCGTCAGCTACCTCAACAAGGCGTACGTCAAAGAGAACGGCATGCTGGATCTCTTCCTCAGGAGCCTGAGGGAAGGCGAGAACACTGCCTTCTTGGTTAACCATCTCTTCCTCATCACGGTGGATCAGGCCGCCTTCAGCCGCTGCAAAACGCTCAAACTCCACTGCTACCAGCTCCTCGCCGATGAACGCCTCAGCTTCTCCCAAGAGCAGGTCTACATGTCGCAGGGCTACTTAAACTTGGTGTGGCAAAAAATTTCCATCCTCCGAGACGTCCTCAAGCTCGGATACAGTTTCATTTTCACAGTAAGGTGTATAATTCAAGGTTGAGCTCGCGTCTGAACTTGAAGCTTAAAACGAAATCAATTCCTTGGATCAGGACATAGATATCATCTGGCTGCGGAATCCATTCACGAAGCTGCGCCTCCACGCGGAGGACATGCAGATAAGCTGCGACGACTTCAATGGTAGGCCGTTCGACGACTCCAACCACATCAACACAGGCTTTTTCGCCGTGGTGTCGAACGGCAGGACCCACAAGCTGTTCGACGAGTGGCTCGAGTCCAGAAATGCTCTCCCGTCGGCGAACGACCAGGACGCGCTGGTGGTCTTGAAGGCGAAGGGCGTGTTCCGGCGGCTGGGCGTGAGGGCTCGATTCTTGGACACTCTCCACTTCAGCGGATTCTGTGAGACCAGCAAGAGCTTGGAGGAGGTGGCCACCGTGCACGCTAACTGCTGCCGTACCATGGTGGCCAAGTTGGAGTACCTGAGCGAAACCCTGGAAACTTGGAAGAAGTTTGTTGGCACGGCGGCCGCTAGCTGGCCGCAAAGCAGAGCGTGTATCAAGTCATGGGGACTGTAATTGCATGATGTTATGAAGGGGATTGCAGAGCATGTATCAAGTCACGGGGACTGTAATTGCATGATGTTATGAAGGGGATTGTTGATGTCTAACCAGTGTGCATTGCTTAAAAACAAAGATAAATATGGATAGTATTTTTTTACAGTATTATATGAGAAATTTGGAAAGCTAGAAGTAGAAAAGTCTTTGAAGACAAGGATACGAATTGGGATATTTGAGACTATGTGATTAGAGATACGAATTGGGATACGAATTGGGATACGAATTGGGATATTGGAATTGATCTTAATTAATCTTAACTATGTGATTAGAGATAGAGATGGACATTTCTTATCTACTTTTCCATCTCGTGATATTTGAGACTATACTTATGATAAAAATGTGTGATGTAATATGTTTTTGATACTTTGGGCTATTCTCTTTATAGCCCCCCTTAATATTACTAGTTTCAGATTTATCAAAAAAAATTGATAAAGTCAACTCGTTGACTCTAACCTTATCTTACACCCCTTAAAAATTCATAAATATAGAAAATGATGAGTTGACATGGACTAGTTTCGTGTTATCCAAGAGTAGGCTCAATGAATCGAAGTATCGGGTTGATAAGGACTAATTAGGCTATATTTTTTTGGATAGAAAATTGAGAGAAAAAAAAGAAAAACACATTGAATCTGAATGAAAAATACTACTAGATTTAATATATTTTTCATTCTTTCTTTTTAATTTTTTTTTAAAATACACTATAAATATAACCCTTGCAAGAAAAACATTACTAAGATACTCTTGAATAATGACAAGAATGAACACGTGGAAAATGGAAGGAAATACTTTCTTTCATCCGTTCATCCGTTCATGATGGTGACACTTGTGATCATGACTTACCTCAAAATGTTCCTTGCAATGCATCATTGCCTAAAGCAGAAGTACTGTGCCATCCTTATAAGGAGAAGTCTACCCCCAAATTATGGCTCTTCATCATAGAGTGTGATTGCTGACCTACAAGATGAGTGATTGCTGAACTAGAAGAGAGTATAACTTCTTCACCTATCATTCTTCTGCTTTCAGAAATATTCAGAGAGGAAAGTCTATTTCTCCCTAGTTGACTATATTTTTAAACACTCTCTTGGATATTTTTTGGCACACACCTTAACTTTTTTTTTAAAATTTTTTTCCTTATTACTAAAACAAATTCATCTGTCACTCTTGTTATCGATATAAGCTTCGATTTGATCTTTATATATGACATAATTTGTTTTTATGATATCAGTTACGATAGTATCCCTCGTTATAATGCTACAAATAGTAAGTGGAGTTTAGTAACACATTGTTGTCATTTAAGTCGTAAGAATGTGATGATTTCAAATAACCTTATTTGTGATAATGTTAATGTGTATTTTGATCCCTTTTCATCTTGGTATCTTGATTCAACACAAGCCATCAATGAGATTGATATCATAGAAAGATTTGTGTAAGCACGACTATGCATTTTGGTGTAGACCTAAGATGCTACTCTAATTATATAGAAGAGATAAATTATATCGTAATCACACACATTGCTTATCATGAGTGGCGACCAACTTAATTACGAACTTTATAGTCTACATAGTTATGGTTGATACTTATCAGTGTCGAATATAGTCTACATAGTTATAGGAATTCATGATGGTCTCAAGTCTAAAAATGACATACATTATTATCTTTCCTAAATTTGTAGTGAAAGTAGAAGCCTTAGGTCAACTTAAATCTGCTTGTGCTAGCCAAATCAAGTCGACTTCAACTATAGATGACCTCAATTTTGAACCACACCAACTATTTATGATTGTTCACCCCTTCAATCGATTGAAGTTCATGCTGATTCGAGTTGAATTATTGCTTTCCATGATCATAATTAAAAATTTTATATTATTTTGCATCGTAGAGAGAAATATATTTTAAGAAATTTTATAGTTGTTTTACTTTGAATTATGCCATTGTTTAAATCCCATTCACACCAAATACTTCCAAAGATTCATTTAGGAAATTTTTTAGTTGTTTTACTTTTTCCATTTTATATAGCTAGAAAAATATATTTTAATACTATAATATTGATTCACTAATAAATTTAAATATTAGCTAAATTCAATATTTTTTAAAAATGATGTCTTATCAAACAACATTTGAATCTCATCGCTCCCTTTTTCGATCCTATAAATTATTTATAATGTTCATTTCTGTAATATGATCAAGTTTTGTAATAAAATTCCAATTTTACTTTTTTTTTGTTCTTCCTTACCCTCTAAGTTCTTCTCATCATTTCGGAAGGGCCGAATTCTAATTTCTTTCACTGTTCTAGATCATAATGAAATCTAATCTGAAAACTTACCTATTCAATAAACTCGAGAAATATACAATGAGGGCAAGCACAAATTGAAAACTCTAAATTTATCTTCACCGACTAGTTATAGTAATCTTTTACAAATAAAACCTCACAATTTCCAAAAATCCTATTTAAAAATATATCGGCGACCAATTTTAAGATTGAAAAGCAAGTTTTTCATGATCTCATAATTCCACACTAATATCAATATACTTGAATGCAACATTACAAGCCATACCACAATCCTTAACACCGTTATAATCCTCTATATCATAGAGGGCTTGATTAATAACACACACATATATGCATTATTTGTAAATAATAATAACAATAATAAAAAAAAGAAATCCTCTTTTTATCAACTAAGTGATTGAAGTAGGCAGTGATGAGTAGTACATAATACATGTTGGAGTTGTTAAAATGAGTTGAAGCATTCATGCTCAGAAGAGTTTGCATCATCACAAGGGGAATGAGTGTGCCTACCCTCGTATGTAGTGATAACCATTCGGCAGTCTTCAGACAATCTCTCTACTCTTTTCTTCACTCGACAATTGTTATGGGTGCAACGATAGTAACTTCTGTTGACAAGTTTAGATTCATCATAATCGATTGAGAAAAAATAAATTAATTGCCACTAAAAAGAAGTAAAAGAAGCTCAACATTGTTCCTAGCATGAAAAACAAAGAGGTTAGGGTTTCAATGACTTTGAGTTGTGATGTTGAAGTGTACATATATAGAAGCATATATACCTTGGATGAAGGCTATTCTTTACAACCTTTTGGCCATATTTCCTCCACTTGTATCCATCATCAAGTACATCGACATCACTTCTAGTTTGGAAGCAAAACCTTGGTTCCCTCATCTTCCTTCTTACCTTCACCTTCCCCTTCTCCATTGAATTTGAGCTCCTCCACCTGTATTTTTAAACATTTCTTTTGATTATCTAGACAGTATTTCATATATACATTCACAGAGAGAGAGAGAGAGAGAGAGAGAGGGGACACCATGAATTAGCACCATCCCTGCAACTCGAGCTGATGTGATCATGGCGAGCTTTGGGATCTGAGTTCTGATAGGTACATGCATTCATGTGATGAGAAGAGATCGACTGATCCAAAGCTTTTCATTGAAAAAAATGGAGAAAGACATGCAATTAAAGATTGATCCATTGCACAGGAGCGGCGGCACACGTACGCACCTCTCCATTGCTCTTATTCTCGCAAGCACTGGCGGTAGGGTGAGTCATCCCGGCGCCGCCGAAGGGAACTGTAGCCTGATCGGCACAATTAGCCGTCGACGGCGACAGCAGAAACTGCGGCGTCGGAGCCACGAATCCAAGCGCGTGGAGGTGGTGGCCGTGCCCGGCCTCCCTCAAACTGGGATGCCCCTGCAGCTCCATCTGAACCGGCGGCGCGGCGGCGGAGGGGGAGTGCCTGGGCGCATCAACGAGCAAACGGTAGCCAGCACCTGCTCCTCGGCTGCCTCCTTCCATCCACGACCGAAAGATCTAGCCGCCTAGCCGCCTGCCGCCTTTACTCTTTGCATACTAGCTACTAGTAGTGTACCGATTACTGCTCCGCAAATCTAGGGCACACAACGAGCCTGTGATCGATCCATACGCTGGCGGATCCAGGGGTAGGGCATGCTTGACGCTACCTATATACACTGGTCGGAGCGGCACGTGAACCGGCAGGCGTCGGTCACCCGTCAGAAATTTTTGGTGCCATATGTACCTCATGCTCGCTGATTGCAAAAGAATGATACTTACTGATTGATAGATTCGCTGATTGTTAATTAAAGTAAAGCGGCAGGAGCCATACGTCTTCCTGAGTCATCCAGCAGCAATGAGATGAGAAGACTTGGGAAAAGGTAAAAAAAAATTAAAAAAAAAATCAATTTTGCTGCTGCTGCTGCAGAGCATAATGGATTCGGATTTCTTTTTGATAAAACTAGGGCAGAGAATGACTTGTCTTATTCAATCATGAGAGTGTGAGAGTACACTGAAACGGATGGATCCCTAATGCATGATAGCTGTGGATGCACCAGAGATTGATAGGAGTTAATTATAGGCACTAAAACCCATGATATTGTTGTTGTTGTTGCTGCTGCTGCTGCCTGCAAACGGTACTACTACCCCTCAATCCAATCATTCTGCTACGTACGTACGCAAGGATTATGGGTTGAATACGTGCATATAAATGAACTATTTACGTACGTATAAAAAAGATTAGGAGGGAAAAGTTAACAGAGGTAGATGCGAGGCCGAGCTGCTCCATGCACTTTATTTTTATTTACTGCTGTTGTTGCTTTCATTGTCATCGTCATTGTCGCGGCCATGATTGCAGGAGGAGCAGCGATCGACAGCCATTTGCACTTGGGGAAGTATTTTCCTGGGGGAATTGAGTGCAGGTGGAAGGGCTGGCGGGGCTCCACTGGCTGCGGTAGCTCCACATAGCTGGGCGACTAGAGTGGGGGTATGCACGGGAGGGAGGGAGGGAGGGAGGAGAGGAAGATTGAACAATCTATGGCGAATCCACCATGATCATCGGTTGTTCGCGTCGCTCCAAATCCGCCTGCAATGAATGCTTCTCCCCCCACTCGGCCACCTCGCTGAGAGGATGAGCAGAATAAAGGCCACATCTATTCCTGCCTGCATGTCTCTTCTCCTTGTAATGTGTCTGCCTTCTTTCCCTCGCCCACACATTCTCTCACCTCTCTTTTTCTTCCCTCCCTTGAGTATATAGAAGCCCCCAACCCTACATATCTTCCCGATAGTAACACTAGCTGATAATAGTCTTCATCCAACAGTGGAGCAGTAGAGATGAAACACTTTATTAATATATAAATTGTGTCTATTTAGTACAAATTAATCCTTTTTTATATTAATTATTTAATATTATTTACCAATAAATTATACTTTAAGAATAAAACTATAAATAGCTTTATAGTGGAACATAATTATTAAATAGAAAATACATAATTAAATCCATTTAAATCTGTATCTTTGAACCTAAAAATCCTAGGTTTGAAATTAGAACTAAAAGAATATTAGTAAAATTCATAAGGTGTCAGTTAGTTTAACTTGTAAAGATCTTTATTATTGATAACAAGATCTTGAAGTCAAACTCTGCTCTCATTACTTAATTTTCTTATATCAAAGGAAAAAAATCATACTTAAAAATCACTTTTTTTTATACGTCGGTATCAGAATCTACCAACTTGTTCAAATATTTCACATTGTGTCAACTATATCCAATCTAAGTCTGTGGGCCTCAAAACGTTTCTATCCTTAATCAAATACTAAATGCTAAACAATGCCACACTCTAATATAAAATAATATAATATAATATAAAATGGTTGGTGAATGAGTGGTGTGAGAGGGAGGAAGAGAGGAGGAAGTGTGGCTGTGTGGAGCACAGTTTTGAAGTGGAAGTCATGATTTGAGAGTCAGAGTCAGACTCAGAGACAGAGTGTGAGGGTCCACCATCTGCTGCCTACTCATTATGCCTGGCACACCGCAGATTCAACACCTTTGCCGGTACCTTACCATATCTCTCTCTCTCCTTCCTTACGAGTTACGGCTTCTCCCTCGCATTATTTTCCTCTCTTTCTCTTGCTCACCCTCTCACCGTCCTTCCAAACTCGAGTCACCGGACCCGTGGCCATGACCAGGTGTAGTTACCCAATGGACCAGAAAGCCCAAACCCATTTTAGCCTAGCACAAATATTAAGTAAATACAAATAATAATATTTTTATAAATACAAAAAATACTCCCGCCATATTCTGAAGTCCCAACCGTCAATTTAAAACTCGTCGTCTTCCTCACCGGCCTCTGCTTCGGCTCGCTCCAAATCCTCTAACCGCCTCAGTTCCGCCAGTTCAGATCTCGTCACTCCTCCTCTCCCTCTATTTAAGAGAGCGCATGCCGTCGGGATCCAAACCAGATCAAGATTTCGATTCTTGTCCACCTAGGAGAGGAGAAAGATATTGGAGTTCGAGGAGGGTGAAATGAGTTCGGTACCGCCGGGAATTGGCCTTCTACAAACCTTGCGAGGTCATGAGTACAGCCGCAACGGACACCGCATCCTCGTCCTCGCCCTCACCTTCCTCGCCTACACCTGCTACCACGTCTCGCGAAGGCCCCTCAGCATCGTCAAGAACGTGCTCGAGTCGGATTCCCTCCCGCCGCATTCGGATCCCCAACCCTGGCCGTCCGGTCCCGTCTTCCACGAGGCCCGCTGCGGGCCCTCCGATTCCGCCTCCCGGGTTGGCCTGGGGTGGTCGCCGTTCGACGGGATGGACGGCACCGCCAAGCTCGGCGAGATCGACGTCGCCTTCCTCACTTGCTACTCCATCGGAACTTTCGCCGCCGGCCGTATTGGGGATCGCGTCAACCTACGGCACTTTGTAACTGCTGGGATGATCGGGAGCGGCGCCACAGTCGCCCTCTTCGGGATGGGCTACTTCTGGAACATCCACGCCTTCCGATTCTACCTCGCCGTCCAGATGCTCAGCGGACTGCTCCAGTCGACGGGGTGGCCGTCGATGGTGGCGGTGGTGGGGAATTGGTTAGACGAGCAGAGAAGGGGACTTATCATGGGGATCTGGAATGCGCACACCTCGATAGGAAACATCATCGGATCATTGCTCGCAGCCAGTGTACTGCAAAACGGGTGGGGTTGGTCATTCATTCTCCCCGGAGCCGTGGTAGCTTTGTGCGGAATTCTGGTGTTCTTATTCTTGGTTCCAGATCCAGAGGATGTTGGGTTACCTAGAAACCAGCGGCGACACCCAAATGGGTCTGGGAACGTGGCGACAGAGCAGCAGGTGAATGAAACAGAAGAGAGGGATAGGAGGCCAGTGGGGATTCTGACGGCATGCTCAATCCCTGGGGTCATTCCTTATGCACTCTGTCTCTTCTTCGCCAAATTCGTCGCTAACACATTCGTGTACTGGTTGCCATTTTACCTCAGCCAGACAGGTAATTCTTTCTGATGCTCCCTCGCCTTGTTAATTATAATTTTTTGTTAATTCAAATCCCGATACATATTCCTTTTGATATATTGTAGTTCTTCTTTGTTGGTAATTTAGATTGCTGTTTATATTTTTTTTAATGGCACTTGTGCTCTTAAGAAGGCTAGCGAATAGGCTTCACTAAAGAAGTCCTTTTTCATGCTACTAGGCATCTTCTTTATAGCAGATCAGAAGATAAATGCTTGAGTTAGCATTACGGTAAATGAGTGATGTAGTGGTATTCCTCTTCAGATGCCACTATTTAGATTTCCTTGCATCTAGATTTCTGAAAGTGTTCTCCATTTCGTTTTGATGTATTTGTGGTTCTTGTTTGTTTGTAATCATAATTTATATTTGTGGTCCTTGCATCCCCGAAGGACTTCTCTTACAATGCTACTAGGCATATCTTCTTTAATAGATCAGAAGATAAATGCTCATACTTCTCTTTTGATTTATGGATATATTTTGATATATTGTGATTCTGAAAATGTTCGATGATAGATCAGATGATAAATGCTCGACTGATTAAACTTTTAAGTGTACTAAATTTTAGATTAAGACTGATACACTGGTAATCTTCATCAGAAGTCACTATTTAGATTTCCTTGTAATCTACATTTCTGAAATTGTTCAGTATATTTGCAGCTATTCTTTCTGGCCTAGATTTGAACATATGGTATACTTTTGGCTGAATAGTTCAAATCATTCAACTTTTTGGGAATTCAGATGACAGAATTAAATCTGTTTCTGATATTCTTCTAGTGGATCTTACATTTTCTTAGCATTATCACCTGCCACTACTGTTTACATATCATCAAGAACACCTCATGCTGAATCTTTTTTTTTTATGTTATATTGAAGCTGTAGGAGGCCGAGTCATGTCAGTCAAGGCTGCTGGAAACCTTTCGACTCTGTTCGATGTGGGAGGAATGATGGGCGGAATCCTCGCCGGATTCATGTCCGATCAATTCCAAGCAAGGGCCATCACAGCCGCCACGTTCATGTTTGCAGCAATCCCTTCACTTTATCTCTATTACGCATACGGCGGCGTGTCTCGTGCTGCGAACGTTGTACTTCTGATTGCCGCCGGCTTTTTTATCAACGGACCGTGCGCTCTCATATCGACGGATGTTTCAGCTGATCTCGGCACTCACCAGACGCTCGCGGGCAATGCCCGGGCTCTTGCAACTGTCTCTAGTATAATAGACGGCACTGGATCAGTTGGTGGTGCTCTTGGGCCTCTCGTCACCGGATTTCTTTCAAGAAGAGGATGGCAGTCGGTGTTCGTTGTGCTGATTCTTCTCGAATCATTTGCTGGCGTCATTTTGTGCATTCTTGGTCATGCAGAAATACGAGCAATAATTCAGAGGATTAAGATCTATTTTGGAGAATTGCGACAAATTATTCTGCAGATTAGGATCCCTTTAACAGGACTAGGACGAACAATTCAGGCTGGTCAGGACTCCACCTGTGATCATCCACAGCAGCAAGAATCAGCAGATTCCATTTCTACACCACTTATCACGCAGGATGATTGACTTGCCACGTTGTGTGCATGCTCGAGCATTAGACACAATTCTTGAAATCTTTCCTTAAATAATTGTAGGACAGCATAATGAAGCGTGCATAAACAAAGAGATCATATTGATTCAGAGAATGAAAATTGCTGTCTTCATATACAGCGAAGCCATTTAATTCTACACAAGCCGTTTAATTGTTGGGCTTAGATATTAATTTCATTTCGATACGTGGGAAATTAATTTTTCGTTTCCTATGACTGCGTTATGTTTTTGGCGCATATGGTAACGGATGCTTCCAAAACCGTTCCGGTACTTCGAATGTTTGGTTAAATCGGCGCCAGCAGAGCTGTTCACCTAACTCAGTAGTCCGAAGGTACATTTCACCTCGACTAACGAGCACCCAAACTGTACATGCTCTCTTATTAGATAAAATATCGGGGCCCATCGGACCACAACAGGGAACCATCCTCTTTCCGACCTAATGCCTGCCTTCAAGGCTCAAGCAAAACGTCCCTTGCTTCCACGTCGCTGCCGACGCTTCGCATCTAATTCATTCTGTTAAACTCGTTTTACCCATTTTTCTCTGCCGCGTTCCTCTGCTCTTTCTCCTCCTCGAACCCTAGAAAATATAGGCACCGGAGTTCTCCAGCCAAATCCCGCCAGATTCCGTCGGAAGGATCCCAGTACCGGCTGAGCTTTCACCAGCTGATCTCCTGCCATGAATCCGGAGTAGTAAGTGGAGCTTTCAGTCCCGATCTTTTAGTTGTCATATTGCAATCTTTTTTCTTAGTTCTTTGGATCATCCTGTCTATCATCTAGCCATGAACTGCGACTTTCGATTCACCCTGAAGGATTCTTGTTTGTTTACGTTGATTTAGAAATTGGCTCTGAGATCCTGTTTGTTGATCAGTTATGTTCGCTGGATCTGGTGATTAGTTCTTAAGATTTGACCTTCGTGCGTAGTTCTAGTTGAATTTGACAAGGGGAAGCCATCGTGGTCAAATATGACTTCTCGATGTATGAACTATGAACCTCGATATTAGTTGCCAATTCGAATTTTATGTTGAGTTTCTATTTATTTTGTTACAAACTTGTGCTTCGAATCCATAGAATTCCCTGGATATCATAGGACTATCATTATGCATATTAGCACCTATCATGTGTTTCTAATTGTCCCGCAAAAGCTTATTGCCAAAATTAGCATTTCGTTGTTCCTCTCCAATCCTCTGAGATTATTATCAAATTCTAAGATGACAAAATACCAGGACATTGGGTACTGAACTGAAATAACTGAAAGATTTCTTGCTGCGGTTTTCTATGGTTTGCAATTATGTTGTAGATCCTTCCTTACGGAAGAATATTGGCTATGATTTCTATGTTGATCATTCTGTGACCCTTCGCAATGTTATATATTTTCAGCTTCATCAAATAATTTCTAAGTCAATTGCATTGGAATGTGTTTTATGAACAGCATAATTTGGTCTCTGCTAATCAGCAGATTAAGTATACATGGTATTTATTTAATCATATTTGTGCATTAGTAGAGATAGAAATTGTTGTAGTTATTATTCAGTCTTGTTTTGGTGGGTAAATGGTTATTAGATCATCTGTTAGTGGTATATTTTATTTGTGGTTATTATTTGATTAGGATTGTCTTTAAAAGCCTATGTATATTGCTTAAGTCTATTGTTAATTAATGAATTGAAATTATTCTCTTATCAATCTCCTATGTCTTCCTTCAATTGGGTATCAGAGCTAAAGCTCAGATCCTTGCACTTCTCTTGATTTTATTGCAGCCATCTCTTGTTCACAGTAAACCACCCTTGCCACCTAAGCCAATTTCACTTCCATGATACCTTCCTCAAGCACCGCCATCACAAATCTATCCAAGTTTCCCTTCTACATTACAAAACCCAAGGTTCGAAAATCCGGTCCGGCGAGCCGCCGGACCGGTATGGTACCGGTGTACCGACGTTCGAACCGGCAGGAGGCGGGAGCAGCGATGGAAGCGTTCTCTTCCGCCACCCGCCTGCCGCCCGTAGATGCTCCGCCTGCTCCGGAAGTTTCCGATGCCGGTCCCTCATCGGACCGGTACAAACCGGAGGTACCGGCCAGTTTCGGACCGGTACCTCATACACTATTTACAAAACCTTCCTTTCATGTTGCTCCAGTTGTTCTAGAGCCAAAAATCACCCCTCAAACCCTTAAGACCGCAACCAAGCCTCCTTTCAATCGTGCAGTGAAATCCTCGCCTCACACTGTCATGCCACCTTCACTACTACTCCCCTCAATTAGATTGCAAGCTAACTTGGAGCATCATTCCACCTTCACTACTACTCCCCTCAATCACATTGCAAGCTAACTAGGGGCATCATTCTTACCTACATCTGCCAGCTCTCTCACCATTATTGTGTTATTCTCCTCACAATCCTTCATATCTAGAAGAAGAAAAAGCAATTAAGTTGAGAAACTTCAACTTTGAAATGTGAAAGTGCCATTGCTCACACCCTTCCTACCTATTCTCTAGCAGCCTCTCAAATTCTTCCTTATCTCAAATCCAATTCAGAAGAGCACAACGCGATTGATAAGAGCTGATATTATTGCCAACCCTCTCTCCCTTCTCCTTTGACATGCATCTCATCCACAAGATTTGTAGTGTCTAGTGTTCACAACACCAATGCTTCTCCTTATTCCCCACCATAACCTTGACACTTGGATTCACTGCTTGTCTTTCCTTCAGTCAACCTATGATGAGATCACTACCTTTGGAAATTGCCACTTGAGATTGTTGCATCATCGCCCTACTAGGAGACACTTTTCTATACATCGCTTGACTAGAAAAATGCAAATATTGAATCACAATAGACCGCTGTCTTCCTCCTGCTCGGCCCTATTTCCAAAAGGATTATGTGTTGGCTTGAGTGATGGCATGAGAACCAAAAGAAGGAAAAAAAAAAGGTAAATGAATTATACAGCAAAAAAAATTCAGATAAAACATTTAAAAAATCAAAATTTGTGTGAAATAACCAAAAAATGGCAAAGGAAGGAAAAAGGGAGAAAATTCCATAAATGTTAGAAGAATTATGGCATGCAAGTTTTTTCAATAGACCTCAACTTTCCTAAATTTGGATCAACTAGCTTGAACAATATATGTGGCGTTTATTAATTGCATTCTCATATTAGTCGGGCTTTTAGTCATTAGGGTTATTATTAAGTTTTGTGTTAGTGGGTAAGTGAACAATGTTAGTCTTTTATTTTATTAGTGGTCAGTATTTTATTAGGGCTACGTCTAAAAGCATTTATATATGGCTTAAATATCTTGTAATTGTAGGTTTTGATTAATGAATTGAAATTATTCTCCCTATATATCTTCTATCTTTTTTTCCTTCTTCCTTTCTCTTCCCCTTTTCTTCTCAATTTCTTTTATCCCGTGTCAGAAAAACTTTATAGTTTATATACTTTAGATTGTTTATTTTTATCTAACTGCGGTTGGTGTTTGAATAGCATTTTTATTCAGTGATAACAAAATTGTCCATGGACATCAAAGTTTCACTAGGAAAATTATAAAAATCATATTACAAATTTTATTTTATTTTTTCTTTTCCTATCCCTGTCATAATGTTACAACGTAATTTTCCACATAGTAGTTGTACTGTTCGAATGATGGCAACACTTGGTGGCTATATTCTTGCTTGCATCTCTAATTGGTTATATCCTGTTTAAGTTGGCCTGTGGGTGTTACGGGCCCATTAGTGTTAGTAGGTTATTAATAAGTGGATCCGGGTTGGATTGTCGTACCCATTCCGATAAGTAGTAATAATCTATAAATAATGGCCTTAGAGTTGTGTTAGGATTTGTCTAGAATATTTGCTTTGTCCATTTTGGCTTGCTTTGCACGATAGTTCGTATCAATTGGTCCGACCTGCCGGATCGATCGCCGGGGAACCGGTGGTCCGGCGACGAATAAAGGTGGAAGGAGTTTCTGTTGTCCATATTAGATCTATACGGCAGATCTAGTATCGTTCATCAAGCCAACAAGAAACCCTAAGAAGGAGTCTATCAATTCGAGGAGCAGTATCTTCGGCGGCTGAAATTTTTCTACAGATCTGTTCATCGCGCACGGAAGGTTCTTCTGGATCTGAGCATCGCGGGTGTTCGAGGAGGCTGAGTTCTCGCCTCCGTTCACTTCGTGGGGAAGCGAGCACAGGCGGGTGAAGGCATGCGAGCAAAGTCGTACAGGCGGATCGGGAGGAGGCTCAGCTACGAAGACTACAGCGAGGCAGCATCGCGACGCTGATCTCTTTCTTCTGCTGCTGCTGCGTTGGGCGACATCCCTTGGGCTTTCTCCTTTGACGACAGCGGGGAATCAATGGAGCGACGACAGCGAGGATCCAAGCAAGCTTGCGTGGATCCAGGCGGCGACGACAGCGAGGCGACGCTCCCTTTCCACCACCCCTTGTCTGGCCGGAAACCTTAGCCGGCGACGCAGACGCTACACGTGTGGAAGCGGCGCAGGCGGGAGAGCAGGCGCGAGCGTGAAGACGCCACTGTTGCAGTAGGTTAGAAAAAAAAACAGAGAGTCAGGGAAAAAAAATCGGGGGTACTGTATCTTACTGTAGCAAGTTACTGTAGCATCGAAAAAAATCAAAAAATCAAAAAAAAGTCAGAAGGTTGACAACGAGAAGTGAGGCTCGGTTGGAGGCTTTGGAGAAAACAGTAGGAGAAGTGCATAGTTCTCTTGCCGTTATACGAGAGGAATTTCAGTCTGCAAGAGAGAGAAGGAGGATTGAAATGCTGACAGCCGAAGAAGAGCGGAGTCAATATCGAGAGGAGGTTGCTGCATTTACTAAGCGACAGGATGAGATAGATCGTCACTGGGGGGTTATTGATGCGTTGACGAGCGAGGTGAGGAACTTGGCTGCGACATTAACAGGCAGGCTAGACGAGCAAAGGGAGGGTTCAACGGGCCCTCATCATCGCCCAGGCAAGGAGCCATACCGCCCACCCCCTTCACGGGAGCATTGGCCCCCACCAGAGGCAAACATGAGGCCGAACAGAATAGAAATCATTGATGAAGATAGACTAGGAGGTGGAGTGCATTGGGGAGGAGAAACAAATAGGGGGATGAATTCGGGGGAGAATATGCGGGGGATCCATAAGCGCATAGAGCTGCCAGGATTTGATGGGACTGATCTCGTAGGATGGATTGCACGGGCTGAGCAGTACTTTGATATCCAGGGGACGACAGATGAATACAAGGTCCCGATAGCTTTTGTGAGCATGGAGGGCTCAGCAGGACATTGGTTTCGGTGGTTGAGGCAGAGGACTCCCAATCTGACATAGGGGAGGCTGAAAGAAGAAATGTTACAATGCTATAGTGAGTTCCCAGCCACTTCAACCTATGAGCGTCTGGCAGCCTTAGAACAGGGTCTTCTGACTGTGACCGAGCACATTGGAGTTTTTGAAGAGATTGTCTCACAGCTACCTGACCTATCTGAGGAGTAATATGTGGGGTTCTTCTTAAAGAGCCTAAACAGCACTATCAGAGAGAAGGTGTGCGCCTTTTTACCCACTGATGTTATGCGTGTCATGACTCTCGCTCAAGTCATCGAAAGGGAGCTGACTGGGGGGGACCACACCACAAGGGCGGACAGAGACAGAAGGGGTGGTAAGCAAAAGTCAGATAGACAGTGGGAACTACTCTTGGGGAGGAAGCATTCCTCCTAATCCAACTATGCCAGATTCACCATCCCATGTGGTTTCGGCCTACAGTGTCCAGCAACCGAGGAGGAGCATTAGTGTAAATTCTAACATCACACTGTCTGCTGAGGGAAAAGGAAGTGTGCCATCTCAAAATGGTTCCAAGGAGGTGGGAGGCCAACGCACATCGTCAAGCACCTATGACCGGTCCAGAAGGAGTCGAGCTATGTCCCACCAGGAGTACATCAATAAGAGAGAGAAAGGATTATGCTTCCAGTGTGATCAACCATATCATCCAATGCACCGATGCGCAAACAAGCAATTCCGGGTGATGTTGCTAGCTGAAGATGAAGATCTCGAGGGAGAGGATCACGTGCCGTGGGACCCTGGAGACGACACAAGAGGAAGTTTTCAGCCTTGAAGACAAGGCTAGTTCAAGAGGGGGGCAATTGTTACGGGCCCATTAGTGTTAGTAGGTTATTAATAAGTGGATCCGGGTTGGATTGTCATACACGGTCTGCTAAGTAGTAAGAATCTATAAATAAGGGCCTTAGAGTTGTGTTAGGGTTTGTCTAGAATATTTGTTTTGTCCACTTTGGCGTGCTTTGCACGATAGTTCATATCAGTGGGCATGTGGCACATTTTCATATTATATTTCTGCTTTCATTGTGATCGGGTTAAGGTTTGTCTCCTATGGGACCTAAAAGAGTCACAATGTTGTCCTAAATAGGCAACTGTTTACTTCCTTCTGGATCTCATTTCTATCACGAGAACTGAATTATGTATGCTTTGGCTTGTGTAAATTAGCTTATCATTGGAGTTAAATTAAATTTTCAGCATTTCTGAAAAATAATTTCAGGTTTTCCCTTTTGCAGTGATTACTTGTTTAAGCTTCTCCTTATTGGAGATTCAGGCGTTGGTAAATCTTGTCTTCTCCTAAGATTTGCAGTAAGTAGCAATTTTTTCCTTCTCTGAATTGTTGAGTTCAAATAAGACACCAACTTAAAATGTCTCTCTTTTCTGCTAAGTGCTTTGTGCTATGTTTGATGCATTTGGGGAATATGATTAAACAAAAACACGTATAACTGATTTTTGTGTTCTAGCATTGACCAAGTTTTAAGGTAAAATGAAATATAACTATTGAAAAGGAAATCTTGGTTACAATAAATATATTTGTAAGAGAAAATCAATAATTTACAGCGCATATATTTCATAATTCTGTGATAGAAAATAACGTCACTACATTTCTGATGACAAGGATAAATCTGTACATATTCAAATTCCAAACAAATTTTGATTTGTTAGGCTAGGCTGATCAGGTTGTGGCAACTAATTGTTTATGCCACACCGTACTATAATTAAACCAACTTATGAACTCATTATATAATAGTTACATTATATTAGAACTCTTCAATGTGCTACATTAACATAGAGTTGTTTGGTTCCTTATTGGATACGACAAAGATTAGACTGAGTCCATCCAAATCACAATTGCCTGTAATATCCAATTATTTTCTATATACCTGATCATATTTGACCCCATCAAGATTCAGAGCTTTGTTTCTGTCTATGTTCTATCATTGATTACTTTCATCATAATCTGCAGTGAAGCTGAGAACCTTCTCATTTGAGTTACTATGAAGAGTGTTTAGTTGTATTTAATGTGTGCACAAGGATATGTTTTCCTTGTTTGAACATATCTACAGGGGTGACTAAAAAGCTCAGATACAAATTCTACCTTGTTGTAGTGATGAGTCCTGTTTTCACTTTTTTCCAATTTTGGAGTTGATTTGGAGTTTTATATTGAAAACCTGAAAATCTTTGCTTGACTTTTGAAAACGTCAAAAAACTCAAAAAAAAAAAAAGGTTGAAACCATTAGCTTTAACAAAATGAAAGCCTGAAAATTCACAACCTTTCCCTAATGGAATATGGAATTTTGGCTAAAAATTTTTACATCTACATAAAGGAAACTCCCAAGCACTTTTTCGTTATAAATATAAAGTATAAAACCAAAAAGTTTAGAACCAAATTAAAAAATCAAACCTGAAGAGGACCTAAATCTTGAATTCTTGTAACTCTAAAAAAATATGAATCTGACCTAAATCCCAGTTTGTTATGGTTTTGGGCTCCTTTTTGTTCCGTTCTTTCTATATATCTTGTAATCTATTAACAATCTTGTTTTACATGAAGGATGATTCATATATGGAAAGTTACATCAGCACTATTGGAGTCGATTTTGTGAGTAGAAGTTGTCGATTCTTTTTCAATCATTAGAATTGAAGCTTTCAGTAACCAATATGTTTTTTGTTCTTTAGAAAATTCGTACTGTTGAGCAGGATGGGAAGACCATTAAACTTCAAATTGTGAGTCTTCTGCTTGAAAAACTATTATTCTGAAATGTTCAACTTTCTGCGTGTAGCATATAAAAATTAATTTGAGACGGATTATCTTAAAAACATAAGTGACGAATTTCATCTTTGTTGGAGGTAGTCGCTCAAATGGCCATCCCAGCCGAACTGGAACTAATACTTTGCTATTGGCATTTCTTCTAAAAATATATTTTTTAGTTATTTTCTGGAAGATGTGATGCCCCTTTCTCATCCTTCACTTTAATTTCTTGTATTAAAGTGGGACACAGCAGGGCAAGAGCGATTTAGGACCATTACAAGTAGCTACTACCGTGGTGCACATGGTATTATTGTAAGTAATTTCCTTTGACAACAGACATATGTTATATTCCTTGCTGGGCAAATTTGATGAATTGGTTGGCCCTTCACTGCATTGCAGATTGTTTATGACGTTACAGATCAAGAGAGCTTCAACAACGTAAAACAATGGTTAAATGAGATTGACCGCTATGCAAGTGATAATGTCAACAAGATTCTGGTTGGGAACAAGTGTGATCTTACTGCGAACAAAGTTGTGTCCTATGAGACAGCTAAGGTTGCCGTATCTATTATCGATCTTGTCTTGCTAGTTGCATACTTCACATGAGCTAGCTGTGATTACTGATTACAGTGTTGTCGTTACTCCATAAAAAACAATATTGCTAACTCCTTATCCTCTGATACAGGCATTTGCCGATGAAATTGGTATTCCATTCCTGGAGACTAGTGCAAAAAATGCTACTAATGTGGAGCAGGCGTTCATGGCCATGACTGCTTCAATAAAAAACAGGTATCTGATATCTCATTGCTGTGCATAGTAAACAGTTAAATTTTCATGATGAACATGCGTAGGCAACATTCTTTCCTGTGCTTTCAGAATGGCCAGCCAACCTGCCATGAGCAATGATAGACGACCCCCGACTGTGCAGATCCACGGTCAACCTCTGAAACAGAGCTCCTCTTGCTGCTCTTCTTAGAGTGGCTATCTCCGCTTTGACATGTAAAATTTAGCTCTATCTCCATACTCAATCCCAGGTCTTTGTTCTCTAGAAACAATCACCATTACCCCATTATTGTATTTGTTACAAGATAGTGCATATTGGATATCTGATAATAGAATCTGCTGTCCTCTATTTCTTTTCTTCAATATGAGTTGGATAGCTCCTGTTTGTCGTTTGAAGACAGAGGAACCTTCAAAGATCCAACCTAACCTAAATCTGATCAACATCTGTACTTATGAGTGAACCCCGTTCTTCTTCAATTCACTTTTGATTGATATCCCAACCACGCAGCCAGAGAAAGCCATAGCCACTCAGGCATCTGTCTTCATCGTATCTGAGATTACAGCACCATTGAATATTGATGCAGACAGAAGATACTCGCACGCCTCTTTTATTGGCATTTACTGCTCAAATACAAACTAAAGTGTTAATTCTTACAGTGAGAAATCATATCTTTGATCATATAGACGTGTGCAAGTTACAATGATGGATAAGCAACAGAAATCATCATATCGCACTAATGGCTCCAGCTGCTCCATGAGTACATAGTTTATTCAGATTGTGTGCCTCAGGGAGTGCAATCCTTAGCTCCAGATCTTTGGTCTCAATTGAGGAAGCTGGGCGTATCAGGTGCGGCAAATTTCCTTCTTCTGTTTTCCTTTCTGCTGCTTTTGTTGTGGTAGCGTCACCCTAAAGAGTAAAGATCAAAGATCAGATTTTTATTTATTTGATTTTTTTTGAAAAAGAAAAACTTAATCAAATTGAAGAAGCATACTTGACAGGAGATGACAACATCGAACAAGCTGGACCTGCGCTTCCTGGCGCTGGCGCTGGGGTTGTTCTTCCTCATGAAGAATTTCTGGGCATGGCTGGCCACCTGCGTCGGCGTCCTCGTGATGACGAATTCCCTAGAGATTCCTCTCCAATCCCCCTTCCCCAGATTCTCCAGCCCCGCCAAGAAACTCCTGTGCTCTTCCTCTGTCCACGGAACTCCTGATACATTAAGCAAACCAATGGAGATGAGAAGCAAGACAAAGGGGCCAATTTGAAACCTCCAAAATTTTTTTTTAAAAAAACCTCTCTTCCTCTCCTGGTCTCCTCTCCTGCGCCTCCTCGGGAAGCGATCGAGGCTGCTGTCGGATAGGTAGTGAGCCTGATCGCGTCCCGTGGCGATGGCGGCGGCGGAGACCAAATTGCCGGTGCTGGAACATTTTCTCATCACTTCCCCCACACCTTCCACTTCCTCCACCGCAAGAATGCTCACACCAAATAACCTCACAGCCCTCTCTCTCCTCGTCTCCTCCGCCACCGCCGCCGCCGGCTTCATGGTCGAGGTCCCGAAGCACGAATCCTGAGCCATCCCTCTCTTCTCCCTGATTCGAATGAGAATCTATACGTAAATCTACTTGCTACATGCTCGTGCATATATGAGAGCTCTTCGAGGGCGTGCGCGTTTCCCTTGAACGGTTGCCGTTGCCGCGTTGTGACAAAAAAACAAAATGGAATCTGGACTGCAATATTCCACATTGCAGATATTTTTCATTAACGCGGACATGAGGCAACGTGGCAGCATGGTCTGGTCGGAGACATATGTAGGACATGTCTATTTGGGGATTCTGGGTAAGCCACGCATACCAATTTCACAAGCTTGGGTAAAAAAATGTCATATATTAATTATTAGGATCCAAAAAATAATTTTAAGAATAAGTTAGATACTATAAATTGAGGATATTATTTTTGATTGTCTAATTTGTATAGATAATCTATCTCTCGAATAACTTCTAAGCGCTTAAGTGATTTCAGCGCCTCCTCACAGCTAAGGTCAAATTTTTTCAGAGACGAAAAAAGTTTAACCTTATTAAGGTCGAACTTTTTTTTCTGTGTAAAATTTGATCTTATTATGAGAGAACGCTTAAGTCTTTTAAACGCTGTATGCGCTTAGAAGTTATATCCTTTATTCTGCTAACACATTTTGACGAAATCATGGCTAATTATCTTCCTCAAATTATTCATACATAATGAATAACCAAGTATATCTATCTACCTACGTCGAGGATCGAGATATTTTAATTGTCTATTATCTATTTTCACTTTCTTCTTCACCGCCTGCGGCTCATCAACTACGAAATAGGCAAGTAATAGCTTTCCGCGTCCTCTCATTGGCACACAAAGCAGCGACAAGAGCGGGCCCCATGGCGTGTATGTTAACAGCTCGTCGTCTCCGGCACACACAAGACGACAGCGTCGGCGACACCACTGTGCATCCACCCACCATGACGCACCCGCAATTTACCCATCGCGGCAGTACTAATGGGCCCCTGCTCATGTGGGGTCCGGTACACATGTTTCCACCACGTGGTAAAACTTTTGAGTTGGGGATTCCCTCCAAGAGCCACTCGTTCCGGTGGAAGGATTTGTTTGCAGCCGACGGCAAAGATGAGAGAAGAGGCTTGATTGCTGTACCGTCGGATGGTGATTCAGCGGAGATCAGGGCAACGTGCAAGTTTAATTGTAGAGTACCAAAAGCACAGTATTGAGGGAGCGGACAAGGGCCATAAATTAAGTGGCGGGGCCAGGCAAAAAGAGTGAGTGGATTAATGATGACATTAACTAAGTGGAACTAATCTTGCATTAAAAGCCGGTAAAATAGACCGGCGTCGGATTTACATAAAGCAGTCCCTAATAAAGTTAAAGTAAGGATAATTAATTAAAAAAAGCAAGGAGAAGAATTAATTTTCCCCACTTGATATTCCCACGCCCTCCTTTTCTCACACACAGCAAACACTTGCCCCACCCTCGCTACTCTCCTCTGCAGCACTCAGATCGCTAGAGAGAGAGAGGAGCGAGCTTGGAGACGAAGGAGATTGGAGGAAGCAAGAACCCTAGGAGATCGCATTCGATGTGTTATTTAATATAAGTTTTCTGGAGGTACGCCAATTGATTTTGGTTTTGCTTTGCCTCAAGGAGGGAGGTCCATTTCTTTCCGTGCAGATCGAAGTATTTTTTTAGTGTTTCCCCTTTTCTCTGGTTTTGTGTGGGAGATTCTTTTTCTTCTAATTATGTCGAGGAGTTATTTTCCTTTTTCTTTTTAGTTTGCTTGTTGATTTGGAAGAAAGGATGGGAATGTCGAGGGTAAGATCGCCGATTCTTGCGGATTTTGAATTTTTTTTTTTTTTTTTTTTTTTGGGGTTGTGCACTGTTTAAATTTTCTGTTTAGCGTGCAGGAGTTAGCAGCTAACTGATGGTTCATTACTGATTTTGGTCTTTGAGTTTATTTGTTGGAGATCGTCGTTTGTTCGGGCTGTTGATTGAGAGATGAATTTATTCTTTGTTTTTTTAGGTTTTTGAAAAGAAAGAAGTAAAACGTCAAGTTGCTGCTCACTCCTCGTACTTCACATCCATTCAGCATTGCATTCATCTGGGGGCGTTACAGAGACTTGGAATATTCCACCAGTTCACATGATCTTGGAAAAAGATATACTCTTGCGATTAATTGTAACCTGGTCACTGCTCCGGTTGGATTGTGAATATGATTTTGTAGGTTTTAGGCAGTGTATAGCACAGTGGTTGGATTGAATTGCAAGTGATGCTAAGGATTCACCTGTGGGATGGATGGACTTCACAGAGCAAAGACATTCCCTTCACATCTGCCCTCCCTGAACCGGGAATTGAGTTTGCATGGGACTAACATGAGGAATGAAGAAGGTTCATCCATGGGGGCAAAGCCTCCTGATGTAGCTGCATCAGTTTCCACCAAGGCGTGGAAAGGTAAGAGCTCTTTCCCAGAGGAGAAGGAATTAACGCCAGACGCTGATAACTTCAGAAGCAAGGAATCTTGTGAAGAATGGGGCCGGATTTCTTTCTCAGGAGCAAGTCATCCACTGGAACCTGTTGATACCGATCACATGAAGGCGGCGTATGTAGCCATTGATCAGGATAAGTCTGGAGCAGGGTGCTTGATGAGGGGCTTGTCTGTAAAAGGCCCTTTTATAGAAGATCTCTCAATTCAGGTTCCTGCTATTAAACCTAATGCAGTGCTTGCATCACCAAGAGGAAGCTTAGTAGAAGAGAAGAATGAATTGAGTTGTGGAGGTTCCTTATTTTCTGTTCCACGTGCATCCCAATCAACGGAGGCAGCATGCTTACCACATGATTCTGAAGAAAAGGACTGTGTATGGGATGCTTCCCTTCCCCCAAGTGGCAATGTCAGTCCTCACAGCAGCATTGACAGCACAGGTGTGATAACAGCCATGAGCATTGTGAACAGTTGCTCAAGCACACATAGAAGTGAAGGAATTACTAGTGAGAGTATGCTTAGTGCTGGAAGGACCTGCGAGAGTGCAAAGGGTAACATAAGAGGAGACTCACTTGAAAGTGCAAAATCCAGCATTAGCGGAGATAGTGATGGTAGTGCTCTAAGTGACGAAAGCAACTGGAGTAATGTCACTGGCAGTGCAAATAAGCCTCATAAAGGTAATGACCCAAGATGGAAAGCTATTCTTGCAGTTCGGACTAGGGATGGCATATTGGGGATGAGTCATTTTCGACTTCTCAAAAGGCTAGGGTGTGGTGATATTGGTAGTGTTTATCTGTCTGAACTTAGTAGCACAAGATGTTACTTTGCGATGAAAGTGATGGATAAAGCATCTTTGGCGAGCAGGAAGAAGCTGACAAGGGCTCAAACTGAAAGAGAGATTCTCCAGCTTCTAGATCACCCCTTCCTGCCAACTTTGTACACACATTTTGAGACTGATAGATTTTCATGCTTGGTAATGGAGTTTTGTCCTGGTGGGGACTTGCATACATTGAGGCAGCGCCAGCCTGGCAAACACTTCTCTGAATATGCTGCAAGGTATAGGTTAAAATCTTGAGACGCTTATATTTTCTGAAGTAGCTAGATATGTGAATGTTAATCCTAGATGCAAAGTGACTTAAAGTACATGCGCATCTAGATCAATCCAATTGTCTAATGAGTGATGTAAACTAATTAATTACCCACTTAAAAATGATTTACACTGAAATTATAGATAAATTTCCTAAAAGAAGACTTCAACATGAGGATCCATGTAGACAATCCAAATAGTTGCAAATTGCATCTTTTGTTTGCACGCTTAAACTGAATTTTACTCAAATGATTCATATGTCAATGAAATGATTCAATTAGTTGACCCACGTAGACCTATCATCGTTCCATTCACTTTATAGCAACTTGCTATACTTTTTAGTATTATTGTTCTTTATGAAACTCAATTTTTTTTTATTCATGTTACGTATAGTTATAGAAGCTCAGCTTGAGAAGACATTTTGTTCAGCTTTGTTCTACTGATTCTCTTTGGGAGTGACATAATTATAAATTGGATGCAGCCATTCTAGTTTTAAATAAATTGAGGACAGGGTGTAATGAGTAAAATATTCCTTTAAACATATAAATATAGACAGACATTCTAATAAGATGGCATATGTTTTGTATGGAAGTCAATAGCAAAAAAAAATAAATTTGCTTAACTTGTTGCAGATAAGTTATAACTTGGAATTTTCCAATTTGCAGCAAATACCACAAAAAATACTTAGAAAAGATACCCACATCCATAAATTATCAAGTAGACTTATATCACACTGAATTTTTTTTAGGGAGATGAATTGAAGTTAAGTTTAGAACAAAGTGTAAGATAGTATTGCTTGCTGACTTTATGATTTTGATTCCTACAATGCTGTAAAATTTTAAGAGAGAATGCATGACACTTTTTTATTTATCTAGAACCAAGTTTAACAGTATCCCTAGGTACTTAATGTTTTCCTTCTCACAAAGATTGAATATGACGATCAACATGTACAAATCAGTAGCTGATGTCGCACAGATTTTATTCACCTTCTAGTAATGTATTGGTCAATTCCAAGAGCGTCTTCATGATGTACATTGACATTATAATGTGCCTGATAGGCTGATACATTGATTAACTATAAATAATTAAATATGAACGAAGGGATTATTCAAAATTAGGTTTCTAATCATCAGCATAATTAATACAAAGAACTGATGAGTGCTATTGCTAATACTACACTTGTGAAGTTTTTTCTGTTGCTTGGAAAATGGTTTATCCTCAACTTAAGATAAGTATCTTTTTGTGTATTAAATTGTTTGGCATATTCCAAAGGTATGTAGTACAGGTGAGGCAATTGAGGCGGTGTTTGGTGTTATAGATAACACAGAAGATTAAAGGAAGTCTATGATGCCTAAGGATTCAATTAGGACATACTACTAAAAACATTGGGTTTGTTGGACAGATTTTATTTCTGCACATCAGCCTCAAATGTTCTCCTTATAGACTATATTTTTGGTCTCGTCTAAATTGAGCAGGCATTCTAACTCATACTTTTATAAAGAAAGATATAGAGAAAGATGGCATACATGGACACTCCTATTATCTTTTGAACTTAATTGCTTTTTTGCTTGAAGCAATGAATTGTTAACAAGTGAAGATGTTGTATGTCTTACATCCCCTTGCATCAAGTAATTTTTTGGTTACTCCTAATTATTGTAAGATAAAGAACATATCTATATGCATCAAAACCAGGATTGAAGACATTTGAAAAAAATAATTTATCATCAAGATTTCTAGTTCTACACTCATTTCCTAGAGTAATATGATACTGTTTTGGAAGAGCTCATTGCCATTGGCATTCATAATTTTCGATGAAAATTGACGCTCATGTTATATTGTTATCCATGGCCTTATTGGTCTTTAGTATAAATGGGTAGATAATAATTAACTAGACAATAAATGAACTGAATTGTAATTTTAACATGTTTTTATCTTATCTATCATGGTTTGCAAAGCCTCAACTAGTTTTCATGGGAGTTCCGTAGTCTTCTTAGATCAATTCTTATTCATTTATACGGTGTACACCAAATGCACCACATTGTTTTTAGCCGCAGAACTATTATGGACAATGTTATTTAAGGGACAAGGTGTGCTAAGGTGCTACTGAGGGTGCATGATGTGTACTCAAAGCAAGACACAATTCTACTAAATATTACATATAATATACAAATAAATTTATGTAAGAAAATTTACAATGATAATACGCACATTATAGATTGAAATAAAAGTTCAAATAGATAACGTAAAATGATTCTAAATGTAGACTTATTCAAATTAAATACCAGGCATTAGAAGCTAAATTGCTAGTACAAAATTCTAAAGGAAAAAAAAATAAATAAATGTGATAACATCAATATTAGTTGTAAAATAATTTTTTTTTTATGAAAACAGAACTGGTCATGCTGGTCAGGTACGAGGGTGTCAGTTAGTTTAACTAGTAATGACTTTAGTTGTTGATAACAAGGTCTTGGGGTCAAACCCTGCTCACATTACTTAACTTGCCTATGTCAAAATTAGATAATCAGATTTAACAAATTGAAAATGATTATCACATCATAACTATAAGGAGTGATAACTATGGTTCTGGAACAATAATGATACCATAGCGTAGCAACTATCACATCACAACAGAACAAATAATATAGAAGACATTATTTATATTATCAAAACCCCCTAGATCGTCATCTTTATCATCTATATCCTTCCCCTTATTTGGGCAGTGCCTTGCGAAAGAGATGCAGGAGGAAGTTTTCAACACATTGAGCTTGTCCCTTGGGCTTCTTTGCGCACAATCATGCCTTTTGACAACATTGGGTGGTTAACATATTTCAGAAACTATTTTCATCTCTAAGTGATCACCATTTATGAAGAAAACTATGGAATAGACATTGCAAAACTTCAACCTGTTAAAAGGAATAGTTTCAAGAAATTTATTTCCAAGATTAGTTGTCTCTTGTTGTTTTGTTTTGATCACTGTAGGTAATGTTGATCAAAGGAGAATGAGATGTCTACCATTTTTTGATGTTGAACAATTGAAGCACTCTTGTATTTTTTTTACTTTCAAATCTTCACTTTTTCTCATTGGAATGCACAAAATGTACCTTGCACTTTTCTTAATTTTTTATGATGAATATTTGTATCCTTTTCACATTGTTATTACTACTTGGTTAGGAGAATATATCATGCAAATGGGAAATTTATCCCAAACAATGTTGAATCCTTTATCTTAGCGACTGGACTTCCATCTAGCTCATCATTAAGGGCTAGTGTTCTTGTTTTGTTATATAACAATTGTAACGGAAAAATGTAGTAAGGCCAGATATGCAATTAAGCTTTTGGTATTTCTGTATCCAATGAACATTTACCTTTCCAACTTTCTTCTTTTAAGAGAATCATAATATTTCTTTAATGACTGCAACAGGTTTTATGCTGCTGAGGTACTACTGGCCCTCGAGTATCTGCACATGCTTGGAATCGTGTACAGAGATCTGAAGCCCGAAAATGTACTTGTCCGTGATGATGGTCACATAATGCTTTCAGATTTTGATCTATCATTAAGATGTGCTGTCTCACCAACGCTAATCAAAACCTCATCGCTTAGCTCTGATCCTTCAAAAAGGTCATCTGGAGCATTCTGCGTCCAACCTGCCTGCATTGAACCATCAGCAGTTTGCATTCAGCCTTCGTGCTTCATCCCGAAACTATTCCCTCAAAGAAACAATAAAAAGAAAAGGAAACCAAGAGCCGACCCAGTTCACCAGTCTTCCGCCCTTCCTGAGCTTGTGGCTGAGCCAACTTCTGCTCGGTCAATGTCATTTGTTGGTACTCATGAGTATTTAGCCCCTGAAATCATCAAGGGTGAAGGCCATGGAAGTGCTGTGGACTGGTGGACTTTCGGTATATTCCTACACGAACTCTTCTATGGAAAGACACCTTTCAAAGGCTCTGGCAACAGGGCCACTTTGTTCAATGTGGTTGGCCAGCAGCTTCGCTTCCCAGAATCCCCATCAACTAGTTACGCAAGCAGAGATTTGATCAGAGGGCTTCTAGTAAAAGAGCCTCAACATCGTCTTGGCGTGAAGAGAGGAGCCACAGAGATAAAGCAGCATCCTTTCTTTGAGGGTGTAAACTGGGCACTGATTCGATGTAGCACACCACCTGAAGTACCTAGGCCTGTCGAGAGTGAACTTCCACTGAGATTTGGCACGGCAGAGGGGTTGGGTAATAACAATAGTAGGATGCTAGGGTCAGATGTGAAGTCAGGAGGAAAGTATCTGGACTTCGAGTTCTTTTAGGATTCTTCGATGGTAAGTTGTCTGTTCTCTTTTTGTATTGATAGTGTCTGCTAATTAAATCTGAGTGCCAATTTGCTGCATAGGATTTGTACCTACATGCATTTTCCATTATTCATCTTGTAAGCCTATCTCCTCCCTTGTGTACTTTCCCTTGCTTATCGTCTCATAGTATAGTTTTTTTTCCCAACGATATAATATTTTATTTCATAGATGTGATATTTTATTGATCATAACATGTGCATTTTGACTTCATCCAGTAGGACGCTTGTGAATTAATTTTCACAAGCATCGGATCAGATTTAGCTACATGGTATGTCATAGGGCTGGTAATGTCAAGCATCCCACTCGATAATCTGAAAGGGATATTGAACAACTTGATAGTAAAAAAAATTAACATGAGATGAGATATTCTTTACAATTTACTGTATTTGATTTTTCAACTTTATTTATCTTGCTGTCATTTTCTTGCTTTATGTGCTTGTATTATCATTTTATAATATTTGATACGTTGTCTTGGCTAAGAAATAGAGATATTGGCCTATACTTGACATTATATTGATTTATTATAAGAGCCATCTGAGGTGTTGATATCATGATGAGTTGCCTCAACACTATTGTATTTGGGAGAAGAAAATCCTAGGCATGCAACTGTCTAGAAGTTAATAAGATATTGTTGTTATGTTAACTCTGGCATCAAACTGTGATGTCAGACTGTAAGTACTAAGTACGATTGCTGTGTATTATGGCACGCCCTGGGTTGCCATAAAGTTAATTAGGTATATACTTAGTCTAGGAATAGCCACAATAATTTATTTGCCCTCCAAAGTATAAACTTGGATCACTTCCTCAAATGTCTGATCATAATTCAACTCCTCAAGTCTTCCCCTATGTATATATTGACTATAAAGCATTTTTGATATTTTACACGATTGCATTTACGGTAGTGAAAAAATAAGCATCTTGCAACAATAGATGGTAGCATCTACCTGTGATCTCTACTGCCTTCACTATGTTGCTTTTTTACTATTCCATCTTTCCTTTAGTTGGGCACGCACGTTTGATGTCAGTGGATGGTAGTAATTTTGCTAACATGCATTGTATGCTCCTGTACATTTCACGAAACTGGGCTTGCCTTGCATAATTGATTTTTTTTCATTTTCTTCCCTGTTATTATGGTTGCTAGTGAGAGTATCTATTTCCACATTCTTAGCACAAATTCCTTGCCAGAGGCGTGGTCATCTTTAGTTGATGAGCTCATTAGAGCCTTTTGATTCTATTAAATTTAATTGATTGAATCTAAATTAAATCACATATGTACACATGTGAAGTCAGTCATGCTTAGGCTCAGCCTTGAGTATTAGTCTAGGTCCAAGTCATGGGTTGCAAGCCATAAGATATGGGATGCATCTATCTTATGTTTAGACTATGAACAACCTTGTCATGGTCTCATGAAAGATTTGAATATGGCTAAGGTCCTAGAAATAATGAGAGGAATGTGGTTAGGTTTATAAATATTCTTTCTATTATGAGCACCCAACCTTGATTATAGAATATTCCTTTAGGAAGTTTAATGTTTTAATAGTAAGCTAATTGATTGGATAAGGATAGTTTAAAACAAAAGAAAAATATATAATATTTTGGTATATAAAATTAATGAAATAAGCTATGCTTTGGTTCTTGTGAAAATATTTGTGCCTCAGAGTTTGAGCAAATGACACAATGACACAAGGTGATGAAGTCACTAACATTTATCCCATGAAAATTCTGATATGAGAGTATTTATATACAATCACAACCCAAGACTTAGCCCTCAAAGATTTAGATGAATAAGATACAACCAAAAGTACACTATACACTAAACATAGTATTATTTATTATGTATGAGTTGATTTAAATCTAGTTTAAATCAATACTGAGTTCACTTGATTTACTTAGATGAAAGCTTGGGGTAGGTAAAGCTTTTAAAAGTATCTTACTAATTATATATATTTATATAGAGGGCAATAATGTTTGAAAAATCGGTTTGAACTAGTGTATAGGTCTAATTTCGGACTGATTTACTATAGTAAAATTGATATTGTGTTTAAGTGAAATTGTCTCGTAACGACATAGAGCTATAGTGAAAACCAATACAAATTAAAAATTTTGGTCGGGGTGGACTAAAATTTTAAACCTTGGAAAGCAACAATTTTATTTGTTTTATAATATTTAATAAATCACTAAAGAAATTATTAAACTTTTCATGCTTTTAATCCCATATGATATAATCAATGAAAATAGGCATCTATGTATGTATAGATATATGTATACGTATCTATGTATCTATGTATATGTGCATATGTGTATATGTATATGTATATGTATATATGTATGTGTATACGTATATGCGTATGTGTTTATATGTGTGTATATGTATATATGTTTGTGTATGTGTATGTGTATATACATATATATACACACACATATACACGTACACATGTGTGTACATGTATATGTGTGTGTGTATATATATATATATATATATATATATATATATAGTAACTTAATGAGCTGTGTTGTGTACATGTATACACGTACACATGTGTATACATGTATATGTGTGTATATATATATATATAGTAACTTAATGAGCTTTGTGTTGTGTTGGTGGATGTTTGTTTGCTTTTTCATTGCAATGTAAATATTTTGGACATTATATGAAGAATTTGAATAACCTTCAGAAGGTGTATAGTATATATACTACATGCAACTCAAATAGAAAAAAAAATCGTTTATTGTGACGGTGTTTGAATTAGTTGATTTGTGTTTGAGTTAGGTCTTTAGTTTAAAGGTGTAGGTATTTTGTACCTAAATTTGAATAAAAATATTAATAAAATTATAATTTTATCAAAACTTCTCCACAATATTTGCGTGGCCAAACGAGAAACTTAGAACAAGAGTTCAGAGTGGCTATTAGAGGTATTCATGCGAGCGAGGGAGCATTCGTAGATAATGAATCATGTGACATAAATGAGTTAGTAAATATTCTTTTTCAACTTGGAATACTACTTTATAGGAACCCAATCTAAAATTAAGGCCACAGATTCGATCCAAATCTACAGTTGCCTTAGTATGAAATCTCTTCTAGAAGCGAATCAGGGTGTAGAATTTATAATAACCTAATGTTCTATCCTGCGTCCGTCCGCATAATTTGAGTTACCTAATATTTATTATATATCACTCTCTACAGTACATGATTTGTGCGACCGCTTGAAAGTGGACGCTTCCACCAACTTGCGTCGCCTCTCCTTCCACCTCCCTTCCCTCTTCCCATCCACTTAGCTAACTATAAATATATTAATTTATTCTCTTTCTGTCTTACTCGAACGAAGCACATTCCCCGCAGCACAGATGCCCCCTTTCTCGGAACCTTCCACTCGAGAAGGGATCCTCTCCAACTGTCCACAATTACAATCCCCCATATCCCTTTATTTCATCATTCTTATCCTTCAAATACTTTCATAGGATCCCGACCCCCTTACCCCTCCCACCTCCATATCTCTCCGTGCGCCCGCCGCCCCCTCAGCAACCGTCAACACTCTAAGAGTCATACCCTTCTTGATTCCATCCATGGATCCTTCTTCTGCCTTCGCCGACCCTGCCCTCGGCTTCATCTCCCAATACCTCCTCGGCGACCTGCCTCTACACGGCGATCTCCCAATTCCATCCATGGATCCTTCTTCTGCCTTCTGCGAACCGCAGCCGAGCCGCCGCCCTTCGCTCACTCTGTCCGTCCCTCCCCGCGCGGCCGGAGAAGAAGCTGCGGCGGAGCCCAGCGACGCGCGCCGGTACCGCGGCGTCCGCCAGCGGCCGTGGGGGAAGTTCGCGGCGGAGATCCGCGACCCCGGGCGGCGCGGCGCGAGGGTGTGGCTGGGGACGTACGACACCGCCGTGGAGGCGGCGAGGGCCTACGACCGGGCCGCCTTCGAGATGCGCGGCCGCAAGGCCATCCTCAACTTCCCGCACGAGATCGGGAGCTCGGAGCGGTGGCCCGCCGCGGCGACGGGGGCCGCGGAGGTCCTTCCGGGGAAAAGGAGCAGGGGCGAGGAAGAGGCGGCGGCTGCGGCGGAGGAGAGGGCGATTAAGAGGGAGAGATCGCCGGAGAGCGAGGACACGAGCGGAGAAGGCTATGCGTCGCCGTCAATCTGTCCGTTGACGCCGTCAAGTTGGAAGGGGGTTTGGGATTGGGACGCGGACACGAGGGGGATCTTTAACGTGCCTCCGTTGTCTCCGTTATCCCCTCACACCTCTCCTGTATTTCCTCGACTCATCGTCAGCTGAACAACTTGCACGAAAGCGAAAAACAAGAGCAGATTTCTCTTGGTTCGTGTACCTCCTATCCTCATATAACATATTCTTTTGTTCCTTTGTTTTTTTTTTGTTCCTTTGTGGCTTTGCACTTGTTCCCAGTTGAGCTGGGTTCTAGATATATGTTCTCTTGGATTGTTTATCTAAAAGAATCCATAATCCATATTGGAGTGTTATTTCGACTATACCCAGTTGTCTTGACAAAAGAATCAAAACTATTTCAGACACAGCGAGATAAAGAAATAGAATCAAAACGATTTCAGAGCCTCTAAGCTGCAGATCATCCATCACAATTTGCCAAGTCCTAATCCAAAATGTGCATGGAAAAGCAGAAATGCAGAAATAATAATGGCAATTGGCCGCATGTACTGCGCCATTGTAATATTGCAGCAGCCCTAAGAGTACTGCTTCTGGAGCCTGAACTTGTTCTCTTCCCACCACACCCTTGCCTTCACCTCACCGTACCTTTCTCGGCTGCATCAATGGTAATTCAATCAAATTACCTCTCTTTTTCTCATTTGTTTGAAGTCAGAGATCTAGTATTTGGGAAGAAAAAAAACCAAAATTAACATTACTAGTTTCTGTACCTAAGTTCAACTCGCAGGATCTCCTTTGAGCCATTGGGCATTGATCTCACAGTGACAAAGACACCGGGCTCATCTTCCACAACCCACTCTAACACCTTGGCCTGGATCTCTGCGTCATCTGGAGCTAATTGTGGCTTCTTCTGCGGCTTGGAGGAACTGCCGGAGCTCTCCGAGGAGCACAATGCATCTTTGCTGGATTCTGCCTCTTCTTGAACTTGAACTGAGCTGATCAGCTGCAACTAAAAGAAAACGAGAAAAAAATCTAAAGCTTCTGCAAATATGAAGTGAATAGTGCAGTTTAGGCCTCATCGGATGCAAACACTGAACCTACATCACCACCAGCATCATCATCATCATCATCCTCTGATGGAGCAGGTGTTGAAGAAGAGTGGCACGATGCGATGCTGTAGAGCTCCATGATCTTGTCATAGTTCTCGCTCCACCATTTCTGAGCTCCCCAGTCATCAAACACCTCCTTGCTAAGACAACTCAAGCACCGTTAATTAGAAGCTCTTGAACGCCAATTGATAACAGGTTAATGCTTTTGGTCATTTCCAAATTCCAGTTCAAAAAGAAAGAACTTCAGGAATTAGAAAGCGTAAGAAAGAAAAGCACCTGAATCGTATCTTCTTTACATAATTACCTCCGCTGGGCAGAGGCACCAAAGTTATAAGCACTCCGGGCTCAGGTTCCGCAACCCACTCCTGTTCACCACCAATACCCTCTTCTCTAGCTTCGTCCATTGCAGCTGCTGCTTCTGCAGACCCTGCCTTTCTCGGACGCTGAACACGCAAAGGCTTCAGGGACATGGCTTTGAACTGAATCTCGCCATTAGAAGAAGATCAGGTAAGAGCACTTTAATTGATAGAAGAGGAAACAGGTAAAAAAATTTACTTGATTCGTGATCTCTTTAACGAGCCCTTTGGCGCAAGGACAACAAGTAAGCATCTCTGTAGTTTTGTTGCAGAAGAGAATCGGGGATGATGATGATGATGATGATGAGCAATTGGAAGGTGGGTGGTATTTCTTGTGCAGGGAAGGAAAGAACCCATCTCGTGCTCTGTTGTGGGCTAAAATGAAGGCGAAATTTTTCTTTGAGAATGATAAAACAAGCTTTAGAGAATTTATTTCTCTCCAAATCGCCGCAATTACTCGAGCACAATATGGCATGTTGAGTCCCTCCTTTTAAGGGCAGCAATCAATAAGGTAAATCAAATTTGAATTATATTTCGATGTGTTATGAAACATTTTCTAAAATTTACTAACTTAAATTTGACTTTGTTCAAAATTAATCGTCGCTGTGCAGGAAAGTAGTTTAGTTGTCTCGTCGTATTCTATTGTGCAAATTAATTTTGCCTTCCCTTTCTGCTAGCTCTAAATATTTGCAGTGCATTCTTGCATACAGATATTCCAGGCATCCGCTTTTTGAAAGCGTCTGTTATCACTTTCCATTGCATAGCGAGCAACGTTATTTGATACTCTACACCACAATCCACATCATGTGGAGTCGATTGATAATATCATATGCTGTGTGTCAGTGAACGTCTAAAGCATGATATAGAAAGACAGTGTGTTAAGAGGGAGAGGCAATCCCCTTTCCTCCCCCTCTTGTGCTGGATTATCAAATGGAGAGAGGATGATCAGCTGCCAGGGCCGGAAGAGCCCCGCCCCTGTGAACGGTCTATGCCGGGGCTGGCAGTTTGGCAGTAATCTCTGAAGCCATGCATCAATAGCAATATGATGAATGTAACACAATTATTGATAGTAGCCAAAACTTGTAACATTCATCATACATGAACAGCCAAAAACACATGCAACTTTGCTTAAATGTCGCATTTTGTGCTCAATAAATGAGCTCATTAAGTGACACATTTACAAGTCAACTAGCAACTGGAATCAGGTTTATCATTAGGTTTAAAGATTTTCACCTTTCAGGAAAAAAATTCGAATTATATGTGCCATTCGCTTGATCTTTATATACCTCGAGAAGTAGCAAAGTAACTGAAATTAGAGCACTACGAGAAACATGAGCCGCCCTCCATCTTTGCTCCTTCTTTCAGTCTCAGCCGCTCTCTTCCTCCTCCTCCAAACCTGCCCCCTTGCTTACGCCAGCATCGAGTCAATCTGCGCCGCCGCCGCCGGGAGCGACCCACGCGTGCACTACGGCTTCTGCGTTGGCCGCCTCGTCCTCCACCGCGACAGCGGCGAGGCCGACACTTGGCGGATGGCGCAGATCGCCGCGGAGCTCACCGTCAACAACAGCGAGGTGTGCATCTTTGCGATCAAGAAGATGGCGACGAAGAAGCCGGACCCGACCCTGAGGAGGCTCCTGGGCGGCTGCGCCGAGCTGCACAGCGGGCTGGTCCTGGCGGCAGCCGGGGCGGAGGACGACATCAGGGCCCGGAACTACGGCGGCGCAAAGCAGCGGATGGAGCGAGCCGGCGGATTGGCGAGGCAATGCGAGGCGTCGTTTTCCAGGGCGGGGAAGGCGTCGCCAGTGTCGGAGTTCAACTCCGAAGGCGTCAACTTGGCCGTGCTCTGCTATGCAATCATCAACCTGATCAAGTGACGGATGTTCGTCTTTGTGACAATTGGTGAAGCTTTTGTATGGGCCTATTAGCTTTATAATAAAATAGAATTGAGTTTTATTAAAAAGCAGACATTATACTCTACTTTATAATTCATGATCCAAAAAATAGCATTATTAGGGTTATGGTCATAGGTTACATCATAGTTTTGACATCTCATCACTGAAACTATGAAGAAGAAAAAAAAAACTCTTAATCACCAAAAAAGAATTGGCATAAGATTTGAAAAATCAAGAATTCCTAAATCTACAACCAATGTTTCCACTTCTTTTTTTTATGGTTTGACATGAAAAATCTAAGGTTTAATAACAAACAATTACATTAGTTAGTGAACTTAGTGAGAGATGCAAATCCCAGATCCAAATTACATATGGAGGCAAAATTACAATTTTTTAACATTTTGTAAATTAGTGAAATAATCACTATAATGTGTATTATATTAGAAACAAATAAGAAAAGTCACTCACGTTGGGCTTCATAGAAATCAGCCCCCCACTTACCGACCACCCTTTAGCATTGAACTTTGTCTCTTCCCTATCGCGGCCCTTGGATTTAGAACAAAACAACAAAAACCTCAAAATCTAAGAGCTAAGATGTGGGAATGGCACAGAGCTGCATAAAATTGACGAGAGGATCCTGCATTAAAAGCTTGTGACTGTAAAAGGAAGCTTAACAAATCAGTGAAGATGAGTTTTTTCTTTAAAATAAATCATTGAAGCATGTCTCAAATCGAAGACTTTGGTTGACTTGAAAGAGAAAATGAATATACTATTTACAGTGGAGGGGTTGTAGTTATGATCTTGCTATTATTTTGCTATAATACAGTTGTAGGCGCTAAAAAGAATTTGACAACTTGATGTAATAAGAAAATTGATAGCTAATCAGTATAGTGGATGCTCGATCGTCTATGTTTTGGGCCACATTTGCACTCTTCAAATATCCCAGTGGATACTACTAATGCCCAGCACTCGGCTCTCGGTATCATTTCATCCCCAAATTTATCCCCTCATGTGAGGAAGTGATCAATCATGTGTTGTATAACATCAGCACCTTCTATATGCATGAAGGGATCCTTAACCTGAAAAGATCCGATAGAGTACCAAAAAGCAAATTTTTGCATCAGAAAAGGGAGAATTATCAATGAAAAGAGAGACAGGGTGAAATGTGTGAGAGAGAAATTTGTTGAGGGATCTTGAAGGAGGGACCTGAATGACACTATGAGCAGCACATCTCTGTAAACTGCTGTTGTGGAAACTGACATCCACTTTTTCCCAAGACAAACTGGCGAGGCCTGTTACTAGCTTTTCTGTAGTACATGCAAATTTTATAGTTTTCGTCAGTACAACTAGATACAAGTTTTACAGGATAATTTTTATGCAAAGGCCTGAACGGGAAATTTTATGACACTTTTTTAGGCGGTGGGTATCTAGTATAAGATCATCATAACAAAAAAAAACAAAGAAAGACAAAATATAAACGATTCAACTAGATCAACCTTCTAGGAATTTCTATGAAGCACCCTTTATACAAAAATTCTAAGTTCACAACATTTCTGATCCTATATCAAAACGATTCAACTGCAAGACGGCTAATTCATGTATTCATTCAAAGGGCTCATGATGTAACTACTCTATGCTTGTGGTTAAGTTTGGTGTCTTAATCTCTGACATGTAGGATTGCTCTCAAGTAGTGTTTTTTTAAAAAATAGTACTTATTTGAGGTTTTCACTGAACCGTTAAATATTAGTTTGTGGTATCAATATCGTTATTGGTACAAAACCATGTAAACTATAGGATTTGACTGTGTTGACTATAACATAGGCAATCAATTCTAAAAAAATGAAAAATGAAAATAAAGTAAGAGTAAAGGACAAACAAAAGAGTAGATGTTTTAAAAAGTAAAAAAACACAAAAAAAATATGACTCCTTACCAGAAAAATATATTGGTTTGGATTTGCTTTCCATTATTCGATAATTTTAATATTTCATAATATTAATTTATATCTTAGGATTCATTTATGCAATATTGTAAATTTTAATATGTTATTATGATATATGATTTATATAGTAAATGAGAGATTTATCAAATAATGGAAACCTATATATTTTCAGTTCGTTATAGTCTCGATAATTGTAATTGTAATGTTTATTTACAAGTGTATCAGTAACTTGATTTATATATAGTTAGCTTATTATTTAACTAAAAAAGACAATTCCCTTAAACTCAATTAATCAATTTTAATAATGTTATATTTAATATACTAACATTTACAACAAAATATAATATACTAAATATTCAATATATAATATAAATTCACTAACTAATAAGTAAATAATTTAAGTTTATGAGAACACCATTAACGAATAAGTATAATTAAACATTAAAATTAAACTATTTAACAATTCAATGATAAAATTGACCTGATTAAAATTAACATACATATTTCTTTTAATTAAATTATAAGTTATTAATTAAGAAATCTTTTAGGTTTTACCATAAAGGCTTAAACCTACCCTTCAAGCAATTGACACCTAGCAACTCCAAGTCCACCTCTTTCCTTCTCTCCTACTTTGAACTTAACAATGGCGATCTAATGATACTGAGCAAGCAATGGATCCCTATGAGTGCAAGCAAGGCATGGACCTCAAGTAGTACTTCTATCTGAATCACAAGGATCATTCGATCCTGGCGATTTGAAGTTGAATTTGAGGATTATTTATTGATTCCATTTCACTCGCTGTCAAACCAAATGATTTACTATTTGTTTCCACTTTCCAATGGGTGTATGAAAAAATGATCTAAACCTTCTCGAGCAGTATCCGCCTAGATTCAACTCGACCAATCTGGATTGGAATTGTCCAATCCAGTAAACTGTGCCATACAATACAAATATGATGCTTTTAATGGTCTCAACTACCTCTAGACCTATGAGACAGCACAAACAATCCAACTTTGTGGAGTAGCTGTTTTCAACTACTACTGCAGAAGTGCTGAAGACCACTATGGTTCTTCATAACACTTTTTCATGAACCCCTAAAAGAGCGTGAAAATCTTGCTGAGATATTGCTTTAGTACTTATTCTTGCTTCTTTCCATGGCAGATGAGAAAACTAACTGATCCACTGCGAAATCCTAGCTACTTTGCTGCACGCTATCCAACCTGGTTTCTCATGTCCCATTGGCAACAGTAAATACTTAAAATTTAAGTATTCGATTACTGCACTGGTTACAGCCCATTATAATTCTACATATCTAAGTTCTTTCCCATCCTGTGTTTATATAAACTTCAAGGAAACAAAGATCTAAATAGTTAAACAGGTTCAATAAAAAATGTTATAACGTGCAGATAATGAGTTACCACCAAACTCAATAAAAAAGTTTTAGACTTGTTAAGATCATATTAGATATAGAAATTCAAAGCCATTCAAGGGGCTGGCAATTCGTGTCTAATTTTGTCATGCCATTTTGGGTCGTGATAGTACATAGATTTCCTGTATTGGTACACCTAGTACATAGACTTTCTATATTAGTACACTTAGTACATAAATATCTGTGTCAATACATATACTAACATAGTGTTAGGCCCAGAATTATTTAAAGGCCCAACCCATTTGGTCCGGTCAACTGGGCTGTTGACCGGGTCAAAATTGGCCCAAATCGTTGGAGAAATCGGGAAAACCCGATTTGGGGGAAATTAGGCGTCGGCAGAAAATCAACGCCTTAAGCGCCAATTGATAGCAATGCCGGCCACTTCTCCGGCCGCCGGAGGCCTTAGCCGACGCAACAGGAAGGGTCACCGGATAAGATCGCACGGCTCGGTTGAAGGTTCCCAGCCGGCAAGGCGGCAGTGGCACGATCAGGTGATGAAGACGGACACGATTGGGCAGGGAAGGCAACGCAGCAAAGTCATCTGTAGTAAGTCGTCAAGCGGAGACGATGGCGACCGGGCGAGGCGGATGACGCACAAGGCATGGCTCCGGCAGACCCACGACGCACCCTAGCAGCACGAGCACAGTAGTAGTGCGAGGTGCTGATGCTCGATCCAGCGGTCTGAAGCGGAGGCGACGTTTGGACCTGCAGACCGACAGGGCGACGACGATTGATTCGTCGGGCCGAAAGAGGCAACCACGCGACGAAAGGCATGCGGCATGGGGAAGCATGGGCGGAGCCTTCGATGCGGCATGGACACTGCTTCCCATTGGGCCGATGTCGCGTGCAGACGCTGCCTGCGTGCACCGAGTTCGAGCTAGAGGAGGCGAGGACAAATGCCTATAAAAGGCTGGCCGACAAGCTTGAAGGCAAGAAGGAGTCGGCTGATAGAGGCAATACCCCTTTGCTTGAGCGAGGAGAGATTAATCCGAGGGGCGGGACGAATGGTAAGGTTTGGCGGCCGGCGAGGTTGAGAGCGAACCTCGTCCGACCCTTCATCCCTGAACCAACCCCCAACGGCGACTCGACGAAACCGGCGAAGGCAGGCGGTGGCCCTCGCCCAGGTGCTCCGGTGGCCCTCGCCCAGGTGCTCCGGTGGTGAGGGCGGGTGGTTCGGAGTACCCTCGACGTCGTCATCTTTTGCGCTTCTTCCTGTCTCTCCGGCGTCTCCTTCAACCTCATCCCCTTCCCGCTCGGACCCAGCGAGCTCGAGGCAGCAGCGGCCTCAAGCGAATCGACGAACACCCGCTCTACGGAAACGAACACCGTTATCTGGCCCGTCGGAAGGACGTGACCCCCTCTCCTTCTTTCTTCTCCGACGCGACGAGCGGCGCCGTCGCGTGCTTCGCGTCGACGAAGCGAACCGGCGCGGGCTTCGATCATTTACACAGTCGCTGACGTGGAAAAGGGGACGTTGACTCGTTGACTCATAAACGAGCGCGGCGATTTCGGCGATCCGAAACCAAAGCGGGCATCGGCCGAAATTCGGGTTTTCGGATCCGGATGAAGGATCCGATCCGTTTGTAGGTAATACTCTTTCCTTTCTCTATTCATTTTAAATGCTGATGTGTCTCTCCCTTTTCTCTCTCTCCTTGCTGGACTGGACGAGGACCTGAACCCTCGTGGAGGCTGAGGGGTGCGCGCGGACGCATCCCTGCCGGTCGCGCCGAACGATGGAGCAAATTGGGACATTTAGCCCTGCGTGGCATTCGAACAATTGTAATAAATTAATAAAAAAATTTGATTCATTTCATTGTATAATACAGGGCGTGACAATTTGGTATCAGAGCGTACTGATCCAGCTGCACAACTCTGAAGAGAGAGAATGACATTGTCCAACACAGACCGTATCTCTCAGCTTGAGGAAGCTGGGGGAGATCTGGCTGCTCTCCCCAAGGAGACCCTTGCGGAGATGCTGAAGAGCCTGCTGGCCTCCACTACTAAGTTGCAAACTCAGGTAGAAAATATTTTGGGGGACATGGAGGCCTACAAGACCGAACTAGCCGAGCTGAAGCAGGAGGTGTCTGCACAGCGCCGGGCGGCTGAGGCGAACATGGGGGTCGCGCCGCGTCGGAGGGTCCCAGAGCCCGGATCCTTTTCAGGGGTCCGCAGTGCCAAAGAGGTAGAAAATTTCCTCTGGGACATGGAGATATACTTCCAATCGGCCCAAGTCCCCGCGGAGGAACAGGCCCTTGTCTGCGCAGCCTATCTCTCGGACGACGCCAAACTCTGGTGGCGTACGCAAGCTGCACCAACTCTTCTAGGGGAATTCCAGACCTACCAGCTCTCGTGGGAGGACTTCAAGACAGAGCTGAAGAGGCAGTTCATGCCCAGAAACACGTCTTGGGCGGCACGAGAGGCCCTCTTCAAACTCAAGCACACGGGGAGTATACGCGAGTATGTGAAGAGCTACACCGCCCTAATGCTCGAGATAGACGACATGGCAGAGCAGGACAAACTCTACCACTTCCTGGCCGGACTGCAGACTTGGGCGCAGAAGGAGCTGCGACGTCAGAAGGTTGTAACCTTAAAAGAGGCAACACTTGCGGCAGACGCACTAGTCGATCTTCGGATACCGGACAAGGTGGTCCCGGCCCCTCCGAACCGCAACCGCGGGACCCCCTATCCAAAGGGGAAACAACCCCTAGAAGCAAGGAGGCTGAACTTCAAGGGCCCGAAGGAGATCAGGGCTCCGAAGGCAATCGGCCAGCCAGCAAAACAACCGGCTGCTTCAGGGTGCTACATTTGCAGAGGCCCCCACTATATGAGGGATTGCCCCAAACGCAGCATGGTCGCTGCTATCGTCGCCGAGAAGGGCAAGGGGGAGAAGCAGGCCGAGGAGCTAGAGGACACCGCCACCCCGAAGCTACTGTGAGATGATCTTTATCGATGTTTTGTAGGACTTAGTGGGAGTCCTGTATCTTAAAACCATGTTTTGTGGATGTTTTGTAAGCCCCTGCTGAGGGCAAAAACAATTTAAGTGGTTACATTAGCGCACCACTAAGTTCTATTAATGCAATTCCTCCTTTTTATGGAATTCTGGGTTCGACAAATAAATTTTGAGGAAAATTTAAAAGGCCAATATACCTTAAAAACCGCTAATTGAGGAAAAGTTAGCAGACTTCAAAACTGCTATTCGAGGAAAAGTTGACAGACTTCAAAACTGTCATTTAGAGCGGTCAAGATAGCAGACCTTTAAAACTGCTATTCGTGGACTAAAAGAGTGAGTGGACTCTAAAACTTCTATTTAGGGAGAAATGAGGAAGAGTTAGCAGACTCTAAAACTGCTATGTGGTATAAGAAGAATGGGCGATGTCCAAATAAAACAAAAGAGATCCCTCTTCTTATTTCCACTAAGCCAACTCCGTGTAAAGGGACGCCTTTATGTGGGGGAAAACTTGGGTGGACAGTAAGGAAAAATCCTTAAAAACCAGTCTGAGCTGGGTTTCTCGTCATAAGGGGACGCCTTTATGAGGGGAAGACTCAGGGGCAAAATAAATTGGGCGCGCTAAGATACTCTTCGACGGAGGTGGTATGGGACACCTTCGAAAGGGAGAAGACTTAGCCGTAACCAAGTTGGACGATTCTCCCTAGCGATCCAATTCGATCGCAGACCCTGTGGAACCCTCTTCTACGATTTAATGAAAATACGAGTGCCAGTCGAACCGCACTAAAGATTCGTCGAGGGCGACGAACGACTTAGGAGGGGGAGAATGTTAGGCCCAGCCTTATTTAAAGGCCCAACCCATTTGGTCCGGTCAACTAGGCCGTTGACCGGGTCAAAATTGGCCCAAATCGTTGGAGAAATCGGGAAAACCCGATTTGGGGGAAATTAGGCGTCGGCAGAAAATCAACGCCTTAAGCGCCGATTGATAGCAATGCCGGCCACTTCTCCGGCCACCGGAGGCCTTAGCCGACCCAACAGGAAGGGTCGCCGGATAAGATCGCACGGCTCGATTGAAGGTTCCCAGCCGGCAAGGCGGCAGTGGCACAATCAGGTGATGAAGACGGACACGACTGGGCAGGGAAGGCAACGCAGCAAAGTCATCTGTCGTCAGTCGTCAAGCGGAGACGATGGCGACCGGACGAGGCGGATGACGCACAAGGCATGGCTCCGGCAGACCCACGACGCACCCTAGCAGCACGAGCACAGTAGTAGTGCGAGGTGCTGATGCTCGATCCAGCGGTCTGAAGCGGAGGCGACGTTTGGACCTGCAGACCGACAGGGCGACGACGATTGATTCGCCGGGCCGAAAGAGGCAACCACGCGACGAAAGGCATGCGGCATGGGGAAGCATGGGCGGAGCCTTCGACGCGGCATGGACACTGCTTCCCATTGGGCCGATATCGCGTGCAGACGCCGCCTGCGTGCGCCGAGTTCGAGCTAGAGGAGGCGAGGACAAATGCCTATAAAAGGCTGGCCGACGAGCTTCAAGGCAAGAAGGAGTCGGCTGATAGAGGCAATACCCCTTTGCTTGAGCGAGGAGAGATTAATCCGAGGGGCGGGACGAATGGTAAGGTTTGGCGGCCGGCGAGGTTGAGAACGAACCTCGTCCGACCCTTCATCCCTGAACCAACCCCCAACGGCGACTCGACGAAACCGGCGAAGGCAGGCGGTGGCCCTCGCCCAGGTGCTCCGGTGGTGAGGGCGGGCGGTTCGGAGTACCCTCGACGTCGTCATCTTCTGCGCTTCTTCCTGTCTCTCCGGCGTCTCCTTCGACCTCATCCCCTTCCCGCTCGGACCCAGCGAGCTCGAGGCAGCGGCGGCCTCAAGCGAATCGACGAACACCCGCTCGACGGAAACGAACACCGTCGTCGGGCCCGTCGGAAGGACGCGACCCCCCTCTCCTTCTTTCTTCTCCGACGCGACGAGCGGCGCCGTCGCGTGCTTCGCGTCGACGAAGCGAACCGGCGCGGGCTTCGATCATTTACACAGCCGCTGACGTGGAAAAGGGGACGTTGATTCGTTGACTCATAAACGAGCGCGGCGATTTCGGCGATCCGTAACCAAAGCAGGCGTCGGCCGAAATTCGGGTTTTCGGATCCGGACGAAGGATCTGATCCGTTTGTAGGTAATACTCTTTCCTTTCTCTATTCATTTTAAATGCTGATGTGTCTCTCCCTTTTCTCTCTCTCCTTGCTGGATTGGACGAGGACCTGAACCCTCGTGGAGGCTGAGGGGTGCGCGCGGACGCATCCCTGCCGGTCGCGCCGAACGATGGAGTAAATTGGGACATTTTGCCCTGCGTGGCATTCGAACAATTGTAATAAATTAATAAAAAAATTTGATTCATTTCATTGTATAATACAGGGCGTGACACATAGCAAGATTGAAAACCAGATTTTGGATAATTCTTAAATGTTAAAATGCTTTTTAAATTAGTTATTCATTGTCTTTACAATTTTGATAATTTATTTATAAAGTTCTTTCGTTTAGATGGAAATTTAAACAATGCAAAAATAATTTATAGTTATTTTTAAAAAATAATTTACTTCATAAAGATATAACCATTTGTGCATATTATCATTTTGTGCTTGTTTCTGTAATTCGTGTTCAGGACTGGCCAGCATTAACTTGTGCTATTGTATCGTGCCCACCCATAAAATTGCCAGATCAAGCACACTTTTTTGACAGCACATACATTCGAAGAAATTAGAGAACAATGTAATTTACCTTCTAATAGACAGTAGTCGTCAATCACAAGTGCATCATCCGTGCACTCATCATTTCTTGTGCTTGTTGCGCATTCCTCGTACACAATATGTGGGTACTTCTCACTCAAAGAGTTCTCCCACTGAATAAAACCGATATAAAAAATATATATCAACAGACTGATCCACAACAACAACAAAAAGAGCTAACTATTGAGGAACAATGAACAAAGATTACTTTAGGCAGTTCTGAGTTGCGCCTAATGGAAGATGTCCTCCAGCCAACTATGTCTGTAATTTTATTTAGTTGTGGAAAACTATATTAAAAAAAAAAGAAAAAAAAAGTTGTCTCTAGATCATACACGTGGAAGTGAAAGAACAATAACCAAGGAAAAATAACCAAAAAGGATACGATCATAGCCTACATTAGAGTAAACCACTCTCCGCCTGAATGCTTGGAGAGCGGACCTGAATTTGAGAATTTTCGTAATGCCAGCATCTTTCCAGAATAAGCATCTCATGATTGATAGATTAAAAGTAAAAAAGACAAAGCAATGGTGATCATTACATAAATTGAAGATCATCACAATCATCCACCATTCTCTGCAACAATGGAGGCTTTCCTTCATCTTCATCCGTCAGAAAAAGATGTTTGCCAGTTTTTCCGAAGATCCAATGGATAACCCAAGAAGCAACTTTTTCCATAGCAGTGACCCCGAAAAGAAATGGAACCTGAACGTGAATTCACATGTGAATTATATAGATCACATGGTATCCTACCTAATCCCAAGTCTGGAGGAAAAAAAAGCATGTTCCAGTTTCAACACATTGGTCATACGCAAACTAGAAATATTAACTGTGTTGATGAAACTTGCAATTTGGACTAATGATGAAAAAAAAAGAAGCAATTTTGTAGCATAAAACCTCAAAAAAGTAAGGATAATATTTCACGCGCTATTTGTTTTTTTTTCAAAGTTAAACTAGGGATAAGTAAGAAAATGAATGTTTTACGTCAACCTGTTATGAAGGCATAATTGCTAGCTCAAAAAAAAATTAAAATCAAACGCTCAAATACTTTTTAAGTGTTTTCCAACGATTTAGATTTTATGGCCAACAAGGGTTTAAATATATGAAGAGAAGCTGATGGAATTCAGTCTTGTACAAGAAATATTCATTCCTTCGTACTATTTTCCTCCATTTAAGAACTCCATACACATGCATATACAACTATGACCATACAAAAGAAACAAATTAATATTCCACTACTAATGGTTAGGTCAAAAACCTGGTGCTAAGTACTGGAGATTTAGTTAACCACCAAGTCGACTTTGAAACAACACCATTTCTGAAATATATATCCCATATTTTCACAACTGAATAAAAAAACTCATATAAACCCAAATGTTCTCCAGATATTGCATAGTCTCATTTCAGAACATATAGTCAGCTATTTAGACCAATGTGACAAGAATCTAAAGATGAAGGCCAGAGTAAAGGCATAAAGTAGTTTACAACGAAAAGTACAAAAAAATAAAATTGTATAACAAAAATAACTTTTGATGAGTAAAGTAAAGTTAAATACAATTCTAACCATGATCAGTTGAGCAGAAACTGGAATTATCAATTGAATATTAGTAATGTGAAAAGTCCTCTTATTTTCATTTTCAAATAGGAGGTACAACTTTTAATTTCTTGGTTAGACGCAAGATATTATCAACCTGCAAAAGATCTAATCAAGGCGCCGAATGCTAGCCATGGAATTTTCATAGTCAAAGCTTACTCAGTGGCCTGTTTCAACTTAATACCTTCCATATTTTTTCTTAGTCAAGAACCTTTGTGCAAAGAGATCAATGTAAAGCAAGAACATATCAAGGTCAACGAGAAAGATCCCCTAAACCTAAAGAAGTGACATGACCAATCCTAGTCAGTGTCTCACTGATGTAGCCCAAGATAACGTGATGTAGAGTGCGGTTAATTTATTGAAACATGGAATGGAGATTGTTTCATTTTTGAGATATTTAAGTTTCACTGCTACAAGAAAAAGGAAACTTAAAACGTACAAATACATCCTAGAAAACATATAACTCGGTGTGCTATATCTCTGATTAAGTTTCAATATTATGGATATGAAGATAATCAGCACATGCCTCTTCTTATGAAATTCCCTCACAAATTCTCTGAAAATCGTGTTACTGTCATAGGAAAACCTCTGTCTGTTACATATAATCTTTTGTTAGCACCTGGCCCATCCCTAGCCATTTCATATGAACTTCCATTTTGTACAATTTATAACCAGCAACTTTGGCGAGCTGATCAAAACAAAATAAAGAAATTGTGTAAAGATATGAAGGAATACCTGTTTGTTACCTCTAGAACCAAGATGAGGTGTTGCAATTGTAATAAAGTTCATTGCTTCCAGACTGTAGATGGTACTTAAACTGCCATCATAAGGACCAGACGATGGTTTCTTCAGGGGTCCCTTCTGGGAGCTCTGTGAAGTCTCCCAATTGCATATCTCGCAACTAGTCCACCAACTGAGTGTGCAATAAAAGATATCTTTCTGAGATTTGGCTTTTTGTTGACCACCTCAATTACCTGTTTGAAGTATCTCATATCAAAACAAACATCATCTTAAACTGATATGCATGCAATTTAAGAGAAAGATTAACCTCTTCTGCCAATCTCTCACCCATAACATCAACACCATCTAATGTTAGCTTATACATGTTTCTTTCACTGCCTAAAAAATAAAAAGAAAAGTATTTCAATGTCCTGGAAAGTAAAACAGATGCAGGTAAACTTCATTAGAGCATCTCATTAATATGAAATTGCATACAAGTATGCAACAAATAATCCAAGAAAAAAGTCAATGAAAAGAACAATCGCATTGTTTAGTCAGCTACTCAAATTAATATCAGAATCATTGGTGTCAACCACACAAAAATGAGAAAGTTATGCATGCAATGTTATTAATTGGGAGCTCAATGTAGGCAGTTGCCCCACTGAGCTTCAATAAGTTGAAAAATATATTCATAAGATTAGAAGTAGACCAATTTATATTGAATTCAATGCATATAATTTCCCCATTAGAGCAAGGAAAAAACATAGAAGTGATAAATAATTGCATCACTCTTTATCTTCATGTATAAATCTCCGTAGAAACTTAATATATAATATACGATGATATGCCAACAAGTACTACTTGCCGAACAGAGAATAACTGGCATAAATTATATATATACAACACATAGTTTTAGACACGAGTTATGACTGATGAAGAGTAGTTTTGCTCAACGATCAAACAATATGAGAAGTTCAGGTTACTGCAATAACCAAGAGCATCACTTATTATGTCATGACAATCCGGCTGGAAAAATCAAACCACAGGTTCTTAGAGGTTGTTTGGAGCTCCTAACGTAGCAGTTATACTAGGCTAGAAAATGTCTATACTCATTGGCAAGAATATAAAGTTCAAGCATTACTTATGATTTCTCTCATTACACCATAAAAAAATGAAATTTTAAGAGTTTAACATTGATGTTCTTTTCCTGTATTTTCTTATCAAAGTATGAATCCAAAAATGGCATTGTGCATCAATGAGTGTTAGAAAGTGGCACAAAATTTGTAATCATGGAATATAACAACTAATCTCCGGGATGATAGAGAAAATAGATCCACAATCACCAGCTAATAGTTAAGAATCACTGAAGAATTAAACATACTATTTGACATAACAGAACAGGTTTAGATAAAGTTGTCGAGCGATAACTTACAATGAACAACCACTTTATCCGGAAGCATTGAAACAAACTGGTAAGCAGCAAACTTCCAGTTATCAGTGCTGCAAAAGAAAGATCAATATCTATTAGGACAAGACGTTCAATATAGTCCTATAAAGGCATAATCAACAAAGATCAGCTATACTATTCAAGCATTGGTTATTAGTTCATGCAGCAAGTGCAACAAACTTCCAGCAACTCCAGTCAGGTAGTATGATCCCAAAGTACAGGATACGATTATTTTTGTTCAAAATAATACAATAAAATCTTTTGTGGAATCTAATTATTCATATACCAACAAAATTATTTCTCACATAAAGAAGGGGAAAATAAGATATCAATCTTAATGCTGAGACATTTAGTCATTAATCAACAACAGAACACAGCAACAACAAATGAAGCTCAAGCTACAATTCTCGTTTACAAAATTCTCGCTCAGTGGCTAGTTACTTGATTTGATTCACCAAAATTCAGGAATCAACATAGGACAATAGTTCATCCACTCTGTGGCTTAAGTTACATCAAGCATCGAATTTATGATATAACCGATATGCTAGCTAATTAGGCGCACCTTCAAATTCAGCACAATTCCTAAAATAGCAAAGGAAAACAAGATTCAGCATCGCACACGCCACCACCAATTGCCATCACCCAAAACTTCCAGGGTTTCATCGCAGATCAATCAATTCACAACCCGGAACAAACCGCGCCAGAGCTCAGAAACCCAAATTCAAGACCAAACAAAGAAGCGGAAAGAATCGAATCAGGGTCAAGACAGAAACACCACCTGCCGAGGATGCCGTGGACCATCACCACAAGATGGTCGGCCGACGCCGCAGCGGTGCCGGACAAGCTGCGAACGTCGGTCCCGCCGACGGCGCTCTCCTCCCCTGTCCAATCTCCGCAGCCGCCGCCGACCTCCCCCCATCTCTCCAATTCTCTCAGAACCATTCAAATCGAAAAAAAAAATCCCCTGATAGAAGATTTCGCCAAAAAAATTCAGCGGGATCGCATGAAAAGGGAGGATTTAGACAAGGATGGGAGACGCACATGAATAATTTTTCAAAAAAATAAAGAAAAAATTGAAAAAAAATGGGAGAGGGCGCGGATGGGAACAACCTCGGGGGATTTTTTTATAGGCCAGCGGATTGCAAGTAGGGGTGGCAGCGGGTATTGATCTGAACGCGGGTTAAAAATCTTATTATGCAACCCGAATTGAGTATTTGATTAAATAAAATAAAATTTATTTATTATTTTATATTTTATAAAATATAATTTAAAAATTAAAATAATAAAAAATATATTTATATAATAACTTATTATTATTTTTATATTTTTATTAATAATAAATATTTATATAATAGTTATTTTATTATTATTTATATTTTTAATAAAATTATATTTATTTATTTATTTATTTATTATTGAAAATATGTATCGGATACCGAATATCCGTATCACTAAACTCGAATTCGATCTGAATCCAATTAAAACCCGACCTTTCAAATTTAAACACATCCTATTTAAATAAATGAGTATCCGAATTCGATGTAAATGGATAAGGTCAGATGAGTACACAACCCAGATAGATAATTTTGCCAATCATTGCTAGTAGATGAGAAGTGCAGGTTTAAAGTAGGTGAGAAGTGCAGGTTTAGATAAGGTGGGGTGAGTTTAGCAACATGATCAGGCCGGTGTGAGGGAGTAGTTTGTTACTTTGAAATTATCAATCAAGAATCAGATCTAGGTAGCTTTAAAATTCACATATGCTACATAATTGACACCTCTAATCTTACCTTACCTAAGATTTAGGTAAAAATCCAAACTTAACCTATTTATTAATAGGCCAACTTAATATAATTCACATAATCCATTTAATATATAAAAATAAATACTATATATTATTACAAGTATAAAATATAATATAGTAAAATACATATAGTTATGAGGGTCATCCTAATTTAAAAAATATAAATGAAGTTGTATTTTTACTTACAATTCTTCACCATTTAATCATAATATAATGTATAGTATTTTAATGAAGTAGTAAGCAAATATTGTCATTCTTATCCTTGTATCAATATGCTCATTGTGTGTGATCGTTACATCAATATGCGTCGATCGTAGCCATAATAAAAAAAATATCAGCTTAGATGATAGTTGATGCTTTCAATCAAGCGTTTGAGTGTGCTTGAAGCATTTACAATCTCAACCTTCCACGCAACATCAAATGTTCACTAATTAAGCATAAAGACAACTCAAAAACATTTTTAATAATTTTAAAATATTTAAAATTACCTATATATATACATCTTAAATAAATCTAAAAATTAGCTACCATAATTTTAAAAATGGCTTAATTAGTTTTTCTTTTAAAAAAAGTCATGACATGTGGGGCCAAATCCACGCATGATAAGTTTTTGGTTTTCATAATGTTTTCATCTTAAGCAAAACGTTTTTGTTTTCAGCAACACTTTCCAATTTGTCATCGGCCATGTATTGAATATTCGATGATGATAATTGTGACGCCCGGAATTAGCACGGATGACGAGGTACACCAAAGCACGATAGATGGTATTGATTTCTGATCATCTGGCATGATGAACAAATACAAAGATCATTTGAGCTCGGAGTAGTTGATTGAATTAAATCTATCAAAGGTTGATCCATTTGGTCACTCTAATTTAGGGATTGAGTGACAAACACGCAAGGGCGATGATACTGGCCCTAATATATACGAAGGGTGCACACGTAATTATGACTCTGGACTCAAGATTCACATTGATCTATTGGCGAGTTCATGGTTTGACTTAAGAACTAGTCCAAATGGTGCACATGTGGCACCTTAGGTGGGAACATATCGCGTATGTGTGAATAGTGCACCGGATTTTAAATAGATTTAGAGGCCATCGGGGCGTTAATCTAGGATTTTCCTAGAGTGTTAGGTAAGGGAAAGGAAAATGCAGTGTGCTTTCGGTTCCACACACATACGAGCCATCCGAGCATCCTACGACATAGCAGACAGTGAGAAGCATCCGTGCGTGCAAGCAAGTGTTTGTCACGCTTGGGTGTCGGCTGCAACAGAGGAAGGAGGCGGCAGTATCAACCCGAGCGGCGACTCGTCCTTGGCGCCGCTACCCTCTTCCTCACGGCGGACGCTCCTAGGTGGCTCAACATCAATGTCAAGCGGCAATCCCATCCGAGGCGGTATATTATGGTCACAGCGAGCAACAATGCAATGCGAGGGCAACGCCTTCTACAACACGACTATGGCTCGAATCAAGCGGCAGTAGACCTAGGGTTCAGTCCTGCAACAACATCTAGGGTTCCGATTGAGACCTAACAACGTCAACGACATGAATCCGGTGATGAGTGGCTGCCTGCGTGCGAAGCTCGGTGTGGACGACAAGCAAGAGCTACTGTGGGCGTGAAACAGTTTCACGTGCATGGGCTAGTTGGGCTTGAGTCACATGATTCACGTGGCTCATGTGCTAATTGGCTATACACGTACAGATCAGTACACGACACGATTTTGAGTTAAAAAAGATATTTTAAGGAAATACCTAGCTAATATCCTATAAAAGCTACAGTTATGTGATAAATTTTAAATATGATTATTGTCCACTTTGTCTAGGACACAAAGGGCAAAAGTTACAATGGCGCCACATGTAGATTTTACATGTGATAACTGCCTATCAAATTCAATATCCTATTCTTCTTGTTCTACTAAAAGTTACATTACTAATAGCGTGGTCCTTTTGCTACCATTACCATAGACCACCTTATTAGGAGCAAGGCAGTAACACATACTTCTTGATGGCTGAAGCTTGTATCTTAAAATTCCATCAAGGAAGACAGGCTGGTGGCAGGAGCCATTAGTAAAGCTATACAGCTAGCTTAGATACCCACAAGTTCACATGCCATAGATCTACACTAATTGTGGATGTCTTTGCAGTATCAGAAGGGCGCTTGGTTTACAAGACAATATAGACCAAATCAGATGAGGCTTGTGATCATCCATCTCTTAATACTAAAAAGAATGCAAAACTATATGCTGGCATGATTTAGATGAGATAATTTAGGTTCATTTATCCACTTTTTTCCTCCACTTCAATCTAGACAACGAAAAAACTAGAGCGCATTGTAGATACCTTTTCTTTCAGCACTAGTGTTCCGGGAATTTTATCCAGGAAAAAGAGATAGCTTCATTGGGCACCATGTTGAAATTCAGAAAACCAATTAGTGTTAAATTGGGATGAGAAGAAAACTTTGATGTTAAGATGGAAGTGCTTGGTAATAACTGCGACTACTCTTGAAAGGTGAGCCACAAACTTCAATTCTGAAATGAACGAAAGCCAGCGTTCTGTACCTTAAGGCATATGATGCACGATTGACTCACGGGATTTGAAGAATGCAAGTGGAAGTGATGTTTCGGTCCACTCAGTATCTCTAGAAATCAAGCGCATTCAATCAAATGAGGACAATCTTTAGTGTTGGCCCCCTCAATGAATCAAAGCTGTACCATCAACTGGAATTGCTGCAGCACCACTTCCCTTGCTTGCACGGTATTACAATTATTTTAGAAAATGTTGTCCACTCGACTAGGCTTCAGTATTTCAAAACCAAATCCAATTGTCGATGAGATGCGTAGCGCACTTCTTTGAGTAGAGTCGATTAAGTTGGCTCACAAAGTGAATTCCTCTTCGCTTCAGATACGTTATTCCTTATAGCAATTAGCAAGTCAGTAAACGACCATAAATTACTTCCAGCTGTGGTTGCAGTGGCCAGTAGGCCAGATCCTCCTGTACTTGCAGCCATGTAGAACAAGCAAGAGAAGATTGTCGTCCCTCAATCACGTGAATCCTCCTTAAATGCACCAACAGTATGACAAGTACAGTTGAGTCAGATGAGTTCAACTGGCAGCTCAGAAATAAGAGATCAACAATGAAGTTGTCTTCAGTGCTGGCTTCTCAGTTCCACATCTTCCACTATACAGCTCATTCTATCCTGCAAAGGCTGCCTCTCCGTCATCCAATTCTCAAGCATTTAATAGGTGTCGGTTCCTTGTGTAATCCTCACTCTAAAATATCGAGTAAGCCAATGTTAAAGAGTAAAAAAAATCCTTCTCCTGATGGTTCCATGGCAATGAAAATTTTGCAAATCTCAACGTCTTGTGCTGGGACCTGCAAAACTCATATTGGAGACAACTTCTCCATCCACGTGCTGCCAGCTTGTGAACCAGACAACAAATTAAACTTAGGAAAAAAAATCTTCACTTGGTGATATCTTCAAGCCGAGCAACAACATGCTTGATGTCTGGTCTCAGAGCAGGGGAAGGAGAGCAACAAGCAATTGCCAGTTGAAATAGCAGCTGTAATCCTTGTTCAGTAGTAGAATTTTCGCCTATGCTGTGGTTTAGCAGCTCAGAGTTGAACACATCTGAGACCTTATGCTCAAGAACTATGTTTTTCAACGAGGTCGGCAGATGCAAATCCTTGGATTGCAAGAAGTTGCTGTTGACGGGATCCTTTTGAGTGAGCATCTCTAGTAAGATCACTCCCAAGCTGTATATGTCGGTCTCTTTGCTGATATCTCTCACTTTGTTCAGCTCGGGGGCTTTGTATCCCTGCGCTGCAGAGGCTTCGAGCATTTCTTGAGCTGCTGCCTGATTCAAGATAAGGTGCAGACCGAAATCCGAGAGGCGAGGCTGGTAATCTGCGTCGAGTAAGATGTTGTTTGTCTTGAGATTGCCATGGACGATAGACTTCTCCAGTCCCGAGTGAAGATGATCCAATCCCTTGGCAATACCAAGAGATAGCCGGTAAATGATGTCCGATCTGTGTGCTTCAGCAAGCCCAGCTGCAGATTTACACATTTCAGTGAGTACTAGTACAACAAAAAAGAAACTCAACGCGATTTCTCATTTTTTATAAAATTTTAAGAGAAGCGGATCAGCGCACAATTGTTCAGTCAAGGGAAACATTTGGATTGCAAGAGAGTATTGCTAAAACCAGAAACGAAATTAAGATTGGAAATTGAAAATTGCGATCAAGAATCCGTTTTCCTTCTTGAAGTACGATAATCAATAAAAGAAATCGAAAAGAGGCGACTGAAAAAGCATCTGGTAATTTTCATCACATATCTTCGATCATAGTTTGTATTTTTCTGTACCATTCCAGAGCAATTATAAACGACAACGAAAAGACGACAAATGAAAGAACATTCAACAGTTACAAGCTAACTACAAATTGGCAAAACTGCGCAATCTAATCTACTAACCCCACAAAAAGTAAAGAATTTAGTCTACAAAACTTGTTCTTTTCCTGAACATTTGACACTCGATATTGAGGAAGTCCCACTAGAACAAGAACAATAAGACAACTTGGAACTCACCTCTTAAGAACTGCTTCAACGACCCCGCGGCGTAGAACGGATGCACGAAGAGCTTCTCCCCTCGCGGCCCCGCGTACATCGCCCGTAGCGGCACCAGGTTCGGGTGCCGAACGGCTCCCAGCGCCCGGACCGCCGGCAGCAACTCCTCAATACGGCCGACGCAAGCCGGCCGCACGAATCGCAGCAGCACCATCGACTCGCTCCGCTCAACGCACGCCCGGTACAACGTCCCGTACCCCGACTTCCCCACCACCTCCCCCGGCGCGTCCAAGATGTCATGAACCGTCAATCCCTCGCCTCCGGCAAACTTCACTAGGTCTTCCGCTTCCGAGCCCTCTTCCTCCGCTGCACCCGCCTTGCCGCCGTCCTCCAAGGATCCGCTTTTCTGCCGCCCTCGCCGCCTCAATCTTTCCAGGAAAAAGAGACACAATGCCAACAAGAGGAGCAGGGGAATAACTGAGCAGAGTAAGCCGATAAGCAGCTTGATCTTGGAGCTATGCTCCATGTTAGGCTCGCCAATCTCGATCTAGCAACGGGAAGCCCCAAAAACTGCCATTCTTGAGCAAATTTTTAGCAGATCGGCATTGGACGGGTTAGACTGCGGAGAGCTCCAGGGTCGCAAATGAACTAGAAATTATTTCTTCTTTTGGAAACTGGTAGGGAGAGAAAAGAAAAAACAAAAGGGAAGGAAAACGAAACGGGGGAGGGAAGGAAAAAGGGCTGAGGTAGGTTAAAGAAAGGACAGAATCTTCCGCACGTGGAGATTGGTTAGTGGTATTTCTGTCTGTTTGGTGTTTGGGTAGTTGATTTGCCAGGGCCGATTAATAAATCCGTCTGGGGAGAATGGATTTGCATTGGTCTGACCAACCAGATCGGCCCAATTCACGACCGGCTTATTCTTGAGCCGGATCGCAGTAGATGTCACAATTATTTCGGCAGACTTTCGAGCCACAATCATAAGTGAGCCCTCATGGAAGTTTGCGTGGGAACACCTCGTAAGTTTGTGGAGCTTGCAGGGGTGTCAACAGCAATGGGCAAAATGAAATAAATGAGCAGTTTCTCCATCGGTTTTCTGCTACTGGAGGTGTTAATTGTGAGGATGCAGGAGTGGAAGTGTTTGGTTAGCGTTCAATTGTGGCTTTAAGCCTTTAATTATATGTGACACGGTTGCTATTTCTAAATTAGGGCTTCCATTTTGCGAAGCTCTATCCGAATGGCCGAAATTAATTTTATTTTATATTTAATTTATTATCTAATAATGTAGATCAGATTAGATATGGTAATTTAGGTTTACGAGTCATAAACGGATCATGTCAGCTATGACTCGTGATCTAATTAAGTCAATCTGAATACGATCTGTTTAACTAATTTGGTCAAACTGTCTAACGCAAACATAACCCAAATATAATCAAGTGATCCGAATAACTTATTTATTAAATAGGTCATTAATTAACCCGATTTGATTGACCCGACACGATTCGATTATAAATTTATCATTTAAATTTTATACATAAACAATAAATTAATAAATATTCTATTAAAATTTAATAAAAATTTAAACTTATGAACTTATGGTATGAGCCAAAATCTAGGTTAAAAGATATTTGGGCTTTTGGGCGAGCTTATATTTAAAATTTATATATAAAAATATATAATATAATCGGGTTAAGTAGTTCATCCCGTTTACAACCCAACATAATCCGATTATTTTTGAGTCATAAACAAGTTTGTCCTGTTTATAACCCGATTATAGCTAATCCGAACCTGCCTAGTTTCGCCGATTGGGTCAGCGAGCCAGATCAAATTTTGCCTAAGTCTAGATCATATATGTATTTGTCTATGATTTGGTCGAATACAACTTGACTCAGTAGCTTTGAACTAGAGCTACTTAACTTTTTTTATGTAAGATTTGTTGAACCATAAGCTATAACTCAAATATATTGCATAAGGCGCATCATAGAGGCATTACTAAAAATAACAGATCCATCTTCACTAAAATAATATAAGAGCATTTGACTTATTTCTTTTGCACACCAATGTTCATCAATTTTTTCTTTGTTCTTCGATTGCTCGATCTTGTTTCTCCTCATTTTCCTCCCGCTCTTGGGCGAAGCGAAACCGAGCCAATAAGAGGGTTGGCTGTTGAGGGAGTTCTTGTGTTCTTTTTTCTCCTTTGCTAGTTTAGTAAAAAAATCTAGAAATTCACTATTTTCTTAGGATCTATTTTCTTGGAAGGAAAATTAGTGAGAAAGATTTTTTTGAGCGGAAGAAAAAATTTAAGTGAAAAAATGGATAAAAAATTTTATAACTTTTTCTCTAAAATTTTTCCGTCTAAATCGAATGAAAAAGTTGGAGAAAACACAACGCCACTTCACCTGATCTTCGAAATTAATTTTCTTTTTTTTTTCAAGAAAATAAGATGTGGATTTTTTTCTTTCTCTATAATTTTTTTTCGTGTAGTTTTTTATTTCTTACGATTTTTCTTCCCGTCAAAAAAAATAAAGGGTTAATTCTTGCCGGACCTTTTTAAAAAATAAATCTGTTTATAATCTCAAATTCGTCCTGTAGTAGAATGTTTCTTGCGTGTATTTCATCCAATTGTTGATTCAAAATGATGAGCCCTTTTTCTCCATCTAAAGACCTGTGCGTACTATGTTCTGCATCGTGTCCGCAAGATGTTTGACAGATTGTCTGACAGAGCCTTTTTTTGTTTTTTTTGTAATTTGTTGCTTTTGCTCGTGCTTTTATACTCGTCTAATGCACAATTTGAATTGCAGAGATAGCTTGGGTCTCCAATCAAGTGTCTAAAGATGGCACGATCCGTTTACCATCTCTTTCAAATTTGAGAGGGCAGCAGCAATGAGCAAACCTGATTGTGAGGTATTGAAAACAAATAACTTGAAGTTTTCCTCCAATCCTTTCTAGGTCAGTTTCTTACATAAACAATCCAGGAAGATGGTGTTTGTCAGCAAGTAGGAATTAGGTGATGAATGATGTTCTTTTTGTTCAAAGAAAACATACCTACGTCTTTTCTTATCTTTTGCTAATGCCTGATACGAGTAATTTTTTTCCCAAATGATGATGCCAAATCTCTGAAATCTGCAGTATTTGTTCGTCTAAACAAAGCAGAAGTCTTTGCTAAATTGATGCATGTGATTGCAACTCAATGCATCGTCTAGTTCATATATCATTATGAGTCAAAGCAGACTAGAAGCAAGGTAGACATAGCTTGTACTCACAGCAGCAGCCTTGAGGCAGAGAGAAGCTTCTCGGATTCTACACCCATTTCACTCATACACTGCTCACGTGAGACTTTCTGTCTCCAAACCTGAAAGAGATCGTCAAACCAAAGCAAAAGCAAGAACGACAAAAGCTGGCCAACTAATATATAAATCCTTCAGTCACTGCCCAGCAGCTCCAGCCTTTGCTCCACAAGTTATGGTGGCCAGTGAAGACCTAATTCCAATATTTATTAGTGAATAGGTGAACATTTTATGAAAAAAAAGATCCAAGATGTGTAAAGTTTTTGGTCTTTTTGATCATGATTTCTTTTTCTTTTTTTTTGGATCAGCTAATGGATTTAGATCAAGTACCAGCAAGCTAGTTGAATATAATGTTGGAGGAATGCCTGTGAAAAAGAAATGTTGACAGGATTCTCCTCAGTCCTATCTCTCCTCCATCACCATCGCACAACACTAACATCATGTGCTGCTGACAACAACAACCACCCCCATTAGCAGCAGCATACCACACAGCCAGTTGACTTGGAATTCCCCCCATCTTGCCCATGGTGATGGCGATGCTACTGGAAATGTCGCTTGTGCCAATCATGAGCTACGTGCGCTGGGGGGCATCGAGAAAGGGGCGGAGCGGGACGGGCGCCCACGGCGACTGGATCGGCCGGTGGTGGAGAACCGGGTGCTGCTCCGGCGGCGGAGAGGATGTGGGGGCCGCGGCGGTGGCGTTGGAATTAGAGACGCGCTCGCAGGAAGGGCACATGGTGAGCGTGGTCGGGGGAGTCATGTGCATGTAGAACTGCGGCGAGAGCTTCAGAGCTCTTAACTCTTGTACTTCCTTCTGTAGTCTTCGGTTCTCTTCCGTGAGTGTCTCACAGCAGCGTCTCAGGAACTCGCAGTCCACCTCAGTTTGCTTCAACTTTGTCCTGTAATCAGTAAATCAATCGATCAGTTACTGTCAAGGAAGAAGACGAGCAATTAATTCTTGGTTACTGGATCCATGGAGCGCAAGTTACCTCGCTCTTCGGTTTTGGAACCACACTTCCACTTGTCTCGGCCGGAGGTTGAGCTGCTTCGCTAACGCCAGCTTTTGCTTCTGCGATACAGGAGCGGTTACCTATTAAGTCCCTGTTATTCGAGAAAGATCCAGCAAGCGTACAGAGGAAGGAATTGGGGGAAAGGGCTTACGGGGTTGAGGGTATTGTGCTCCTTGAAGCTCTCCTCGAGGACGGCGGACTGGTCCTTGGAGAGGCGTAGCTTCTTGCGCGATCCCTCGCCGCCGTCCTCCTCGTCGCTGATCCCATTCGAGCACGCGCGATCGGGGTCGGCGTCGTCGCCGACGAGGTGCCCTCCGTCGCGATCCGCGCGCTTGCCGCTCACGCTGGAGAGCGTGCTGTTGGGCGAAGACGCTCCCGCCTCCTCCTCGCTCTCCCCCTCCCCCGTGCCCGCTGCCGGCGCCCGATTCACGTCGATTCCCCGGATCGCCGCAAGCGACTCCCGGCCGCCGCACGCCTCCGGTCTCTTTTCCTCAGATCTATGGTGCGGAAGCGGGTGCGCCAACTGCGAACTCGGCAGGAAGGGGAGAGAGAGGGAAGAAGGCATCCGGTTTAGCTGCAGCGGCAGGAGATGGTCAGGCTGGCCTTGGCCGGCGGAGCTCAAGCTAAGGGTCAGCCCTAAATCCTCCTTTTCCATCATCATCATCCAAGTTTGACGACTTTCCTATTTTTCCTTCCACTTTCTTTCCCTTCTCTTTGAAAGGAAACAGCAGTAGCAGCTAAACAGTGCGTGGAAAGGATGAGGCGACGGAATGACAAAGGAAATTTTGGGGAAGGAGAAGAGGGGGAGAAGGTCTTAAATAGTCCGTCTTCCTCCCAATTATTCTAATGATTAACTGTATGTCATGCTCTTTCTCTCTCTAGTCTCTGTCGCAATCATAGCGACCTTTTCCCCCTCCACTTTCCTTCCATTTAATGCCCGCCATGGCTGAGCCAATGCTGCCTCCACGCAGAATCCGCGGCTCTGTTGCGCCGAGCCGAGCTGCGCCGGTGGCCTTGACCGGCATCGCTGACCGGCCTTGTCATTGGGCAGCATCATGCGTGCCTGCTGACAAGGAGCGGGCCCCATGTGCATGGGGGGCCATGATGATTGCCATACATGGGGCTAAACCAATCCATGCCTTCTATCATTGCCTCTGAGCTGTGCAATTATTACGGCCTGTCGATGTTGCAGCGGGATGGCATCCTTGCGCAAACATACCATCATCATTCTGTCCCTCATGACCATTATCATCATCACTCCATCATTACACATGCATCACCATCATCGCTTTTAATTTCGCACATACATGAGCAAGTATTATTTATCCTTCTTAATATTTTTTTTCATAAATGTGTCACAGGCTGGCGTTGTGGATGGCAGAGAGAAGTGGAAACTGGAAAGGGACGGATGATAAGGAGCCGTCCACAGCAGCAGCAGTGGCACTTCGTGATCCGAAAGATACGAATCATGGCGCCGTATCCGCAACGAGCCAATGCAAGAGATCGTGCCTTGCTCACCTATTATGTATGCGTCTCTATCCTTTGCTTTTATCTGCCCCACTTGAATATTTATATATTTTAATGAAATATTTTACAAAAAAATTAATAATTGCACCTTCTAGAACATAATCCCGAAGCTCTCATATATATATAAATTTAGGATCCTCATTTATATTTCTTACTTTCGAAAAATATGCATGTCAACAAAAAATGTGAGTATAACTTTTTTTATAAAAAAATTATGTTTTTTATATACTGAGCCGAATATTTTGTTGCCATCCATTTTGTAGATTATGTGCTTACATTGAGACTAAACTATTATAAAATGGCTATGCTCAATGAATTTGAAAAGTTTAGGGGAAATTTTTTTTTTTTTAAGTTGGGGGGAATTAATATGCTAAAACTAGAATAATATTTTTTTAGATACATTGAAAGAAAAAAGTTGAATGAGATGTTGGATAATGGGAACCAAATGACATAGCTCAATGATAAGGAAGAAGTCCAATCCGCGCGCAGCGATGGCACCCCCCACCCCCCGACTCACTTTTAATTATCGCGCTCTCTAATTATTCCTCCACTCTTCAATCCTCACCATGCACCCCTGTCCCAGGCTCCCAGCCCAGCCAAGCCGAGCCGAGCCGATGTTTTGTAGAGGAGACAGAGGGTGGATGGGCTTCACGTGGGAAGACAACCCCAGAAACACCCAAGTGGAGCCCCGGAGTCACGTGGCCCAGCAAGTCGCTGCTGCTCCACGTGACAGCGCCGGCCCCGCGCGGTCGTCCCCCGCTCCGACCAACCCACTATTTGCAATCATTTGCTCCTCTCACACCTCGCGTTCGGGTCCCACAACGCTCTCCCCTGTTACGCTCTCCTCTCTCCCTCCCGTCTCTGTTTCCCTTTACTTTCCCCCGCAGCGAAAAATAAAAAAATAAAAAGAAAATAAAAGTAGAGGAAAGAGTGCAGAGCCGCAGATTCTGTTTGATACTGCCAGACCTGTTATGCAGCGCATCTGCATTCCGTGTTTCTTAAAAATTATCGGTTAATTCGCATGAGATTCGATTTGATTCTTGCTAGTTCACGATTGAGAGATTCGATTCAGACCGAAATGTTAGCATTGGACTCAAGATATTCAGATCTGGCGCACTTGAGTTGAGTTCGGAGTCAGCTCGAGAAAACCAATTTGCAATAAGTTGTGGGACCAAATCTATCAAAATCCGCTCTCCTCGGAACTCATGCATTTAGAGCCCGGCATTATGTCGGAGGGCGGAGAAGATTATTTGTGCCCCCCACGAACATTCGCTAGCTGTCCCACGTGTTTCTACCAGTTTATCCCTACCCCAATTGCTTACCCCCTTACCCATGCGACCCGCAAGTGGCCCAGCCCTTAGTAAACCCTTTTCTCATTCTACCCCTTCTAGGATCGAGAAATCACTCCCTGACCGTGAAGGGTGCCGCCGTAAATTACTCCTAGCAACGAGGTCCAAACTGCATACGTAACCAACGCACCCGCGATTATGTATTCCGCGCTCGACATGTGGGGCAGACCGGGCACCAGGACAGCGAGGCGCACGTACGACCCACACAGCACGTGCACGTGCGGTCAAAGTACCGCACGTCCCGCTTCCCACTCCCCCGCCCCCCCACATCGCCGACGTTTTGCCAATCTTGGCCGTTCCTTCCTAGTAGACCGTGGCCCCTGAAATAAAAATCGGCCGTCCGATCCAGGTGGAGCGAATCTGGACCGTCTGCGGAGGTCGCCTGGGGATCGAATCGCACGTGCGGTAAGCGGTCGCGGTGTCCCCCACGTGCGCTATTCGAATGCGAATCCTAAGCGCGGCCGCGTTGTCTTGTCGCCGTATGGATAACGGGCAAATGACGTTCGGCGTCTCTCCGCTGTTACATTTAAAATACTACAAATTACTGAAGTAAATGCGAGTACAATTCACAGCTTAAGAGCAGTCGGCAAGTTCTTATTGATGGCCCAATGGGCCATAGTAATTTGGGCTTGCTAGTTGGGCCAAACAATTACTATTTCAGGAAAGGCCTTGCATATAGGGATGTCAATGGGTCGGGCACTCGCCCTTTTTGGTCAAACCCGAACCTAACCCGACCCGACCCGCCCCAAACCCGAACCCGGTTAAACCCGAGTCAGGTATTTAAACGGGTACCCGCAGGTACCCGTTTAAATTAAAATATTTATTTTTAAATTGTTTTTAAATTATTTTTTATAAAATATAACTATAAAATAATAATAATAATAATAATTATATTTATAAAAAATTATTTTATTATATAAATATATATATTTTATTATATATAATCGGGTATCGGTTACCCGTGGGAGTAAACCCGAACCCGACCCGATTAGCTAATCGGGGTACCCGAACCCGCTATAAACGGATCGGGTACCCGCGAAGTCGGGTACCCATTGACACCCCTACTTAGAGGTGGCCAACGGGCCGGGCCGGCCCGCGGCCCGCACGGCCCGGCACGACACGGGCCGGCCCGGGCACGGCCCGTTGACCAAGTCAACGGGCCGCGGGCGGCCCGCGGCCCGGCTCGGGCCGTGCTGGGCCGAGGGTCCGCGGCCGGCGGGCCGGGCCAGGCACGGCACGGACCCGTGCTCGGCACGGCACGCGGGCCGGCACCGGCACGGCACGGCTGGAATGGGCAGCAACGTTCGAAAATTTGATTTGGGCATGCGTTTTTACCAAAATAGCCCTATAACGGTTTAAAAAAATTTAAAAGTTAGGGATATAATTGTCTTTATGTTATAAAATTCCATTTTAGCCCCTTTTAATAATTAAAAATAGGGGATAAATATGTAAATTTACATCCAATTCATCCCTATAAATTGACCCCCCAACCCTCTCATTTCTTCACACAAGTTTCCAATTAACTTTGGATTACTTTCTCATTCTCTCTTAATACTCTCTTAATCTCTTTTCTAAGTCTTGAGTTTCAATTAGCCATCAAGATTTCAAAGCTCCCTCGGTCTAGTCACGTGGAGAAGATCAAGTAAGTAGTAAATTAATTTACTTTTAGTCTTTTATAATGTAATTGTACTTAAATTTAAATTATTCTAATATAAATTTTTTTCATAATTATGTTTAAATTAAGGTTGTTGAAGGCTGAAACATCAACTTCTTAGTTCTTATTAAGCGATCTTCAAACACGTGATAAGGTAATTTTTTAATATATAATTTATTATTAGTAAGTATTTAATCTTATTTTATAAATTTTTTTGACTAACTTTAAATATTATATGTAGAATTAATGGCGGGATTGAACAATACATGGGATTATTTGCCATGGGAGATTGAGGCATTAGAGCAGGAGCTAATAGGGACAACTAACCCCGTTATGCCCCCCGATCAAGATCAAGATGCCAACCCTCCGCTTTACGACCCAAATCAACAACAGCAAGAGCATGTTGAATTTGAGCCTACTAACACTATGCAGGGAGAGGAGGGATGCAGTGCAAACCCTCACGAGTCTACTGCGTCGGGCTCAAGAAAACGCACGAGCGACGTTTGGAAGAGCTTCGATGTGGTGATGATTAACGGCGAAGAAAGAGCCAGCTGCAAGAAATGCAAAAAAGTCCTGACTTGCAAATCATCGGGTGGAACTGGTCATTTGACTCGCCACATCAAAAGCCATCAAACTCAAATCGATCGTGCACAGGCTACTCTCAACCTTTCCTCTAGTTCTTTTGAAGTTTTTAATTATTCTACTGAAGTTCTTAGAAAAGAATTAGCTAAATTTATTGTTTGGGATGAACAACCATTTTCTTTAGCAGAAAATTATAAATTTGAAAAATTTATACATAAATCACTACAACCTAAATATAGAAAAATAAGTAGACAAACCATGCGTAGGGATGCTATAAAAATTTTTGCCGAATATAAAACTAATCTTTTACAAGTTTTAATTACATTAACTTCTTGTCTTTCTTTAACATCTGATATTTGGACCAGTAATCATTCTGATCAGTCATACATGTGTATTACGGCACATTGGATAGATAGTGATTTTTTTATACAAAAAAGAATTATTTCATTTAAAATTTTTGAATTTCCTCATACTGCAAATGCTATAGTTAGACAATTTCATAGCATTTTACATTCATATAATATAAGTAATAAAATTTTTTCAATTAGTTTTGATAATGCAAGTAATAATGATAGTGCAATTGATAAATTAAAAATATTGTTACATCCAATATTTAATGGTGTTTTTTTTCATATACGATGTGCATGTCATATTCTAAACTTATGTGTTCAAGATGGAATAAGAGAAGTAGATGAACATGTAACTAAATTAAGAAATGCTGTTAGATTTGTTACTTCTTCTACTTCTAGAAATCAAGATTTTAGACAAACATGTAAATCTTATGGTTTGTCATATAAAAAATTTAAACTTGATATTAAAACACGATGGAATTCTACTTATGATATGCTAACAACATGTTTTCCATTTAAGGATCCTCTTACATTATTTTATAATGAAAGAATGCCTGATGGAAACATTGAAGAAAATGATTGGGATAAAGCAAAATTATTACATAATATTTTTGAAATTTTTTATAATGCTAGCACTCATTTATCTGGTGTTTATTATCCTACATCATGTTTAATTTTAGAACATTTAGTTTTAATTAGTGAAATGTTTTCTCAATATAGACATGATGAAAATGTTTTTCAAGTAATTTTTAAAATGGAAACAAAATTTAAAAAATATTGGAAAAATATATCTCCTTTATATTGTTTAGCTTCAATTATGGATCCTAGATTAAAATTAGAAGGTGTTCATATTTTATTAGATGAATATTATAGAAATATGGAACTTGAAGGAGTAGATGAGAAAAAAAATGAAATTTCTACCTTATTAGATGAAATGTATAATGTTTATAATTTAAAATTTGGACATACAATGAATCCAACATCCTCTCAAACTAATGTATCTACTAGTAGTAAAAATATTACAGGAAGAATACGCTCAATTTTAAATAGAAAAGGAACATCAACAAGTAGATCTAGTAATTTTAATGAATTAACATTTTTTTTAGAAAATAATCATACATCTTTACTCACAGAAGAACAAATAGATAATTTTGATATTTTATCATGGTGGAGATCACAAGGAAAATCATATCCTGTGATTTCTGCCATGGCACGTGATCTACTAACTCCTCCGGTGTCTACTGTAGCATCGGAGTCTTGTTTTAGTGCAGGCGGCAGGGTGCTGGACGAGAAGCGAAGCCGAATGAACGAAGAAAGCGTGGAAATGTGTATTTGTCTTAAAGATTGGCTAGATGCTGAAGATCGTCTTCAAGATAAAGGTGGTCATTCAACTTCATCGGATGATGATGAACAAAGTCTTGGAAGTGCAAGCGGAAGCACCAATGGATAAACGTTGTAATAAATAATTATAAAAAAAGTTGTAAAAAAGTTGTAAAAAGAGTTGTAAAAAGAGTTGTAAAAAGAGTTGTAAAAAGAGTTATAAAAAGAGAACTACGTAGACCTGATTCCTCCTTTGAGTGGGGTACGTAGGCAGCCTGTAATGGGTCCGGTCTAAAATATATAAAAGTTTAACATTTTTTCAAAAATTTGTGTAATATACATTCTCAATTTTTTTTTATTTTTTCACATTTTATATATTTTAATTAAGTAATTTACTTATTAAAAGATTTTTTTTAAATTCGGCCCACGGGCCAAATTCGGCCCACGGGCCAAAACCGGGCCGGGCCCCACACGGCCCGCGTGCCTAATTGGGCCCGTTGGGCCGTATTGGACCCACGTGCCGCCGTTAGCCCGCGGGCCGTGCCAGGCCCGCGTGCCGGATCTGGCCCGCGGGCCGGACTCGTGCCCACGGCCCGGCGGAGCCGTGCCGGCGACGGCACGCCTAATCGTGCCGCGTGCCGTGCCGGGCCAAAGTAATTTTCAGCCGTGCCGTGCCCGGCACGGCACGATTACAATCGGGCCGTGCCTGGCACGGCCCGATTTCTGGCGGGCCGAGGCGGGCCCGGGCCCGGGCACGGCCCGGGCACGGCCCATGGCCACCTCTACCCCTACTTGCATATCCCACAGGCATAGGGTGTGTTTGGTATAGCTGGAGCTTTTAGCTTCTGCTGATTGAAAAATAGCTGACTGGAAAAGTTGAGTGGTGTGTTAAATTAGTGCAGAAATTGATAGCCAAATAGGCTAGCTTCTCAAAAGTAGCTTTTGTAGCCAGTAAAAATAGCCCAGAAGTTATGCCAAACGCACCCATAGTATTTTTCTTCCAGTCCATCTTTAATTTTCAATACAATGAAGTCGATTTGATGCATCACTTCATGAAAAGTTATTAGGAAATTTTGATATAGAATTATTATATTAAAAATGAAAGAAATTTCATTTTAGATATTTTGGTACAACATATTATTTGTATACATACATGTATTTATATAAAATCAAGTAATTTAGACTTTTACCAATTAAGCTATTATATATATATATATATATATATACATCATAAAACGTCGATAGTCGCAGAATTGACCCTAAACAACCTCGCCCAAGTGTTTGGGGCTCTGTATTCCGGGCGCCCCCATATGCTCCTCCTCAGCCACTCAACCCTTGCAACCAGATGCACAAACCGGCGGCACGGCTGAAGAATTAAGGTAAAGGGGATGATCCAAATGGCGAATTCCAGCACAAACATAATCCGCCCCCTCGATCTTCAGTCTTGATCCTCAATTTGCCTGCTCCGATCCTCAATTACTCACCTTATTGCTGGTTGCTACTTGTATTTATACTACATGATCAGTTGTGGAGTTCCTTCTTTCTTTTTTTTTTTTTAAAAAAAAACTTAAAAAAGTTTAAATTTCTTTGTGACTCATCCCTTATCCAAGCAATCATAGAATTTTATATTTGTAGAGTCAAATAACTAACACCATTCATAGTATTGATGAAAGAGATTTTCAGTATAATTAATGAAGTACTTGATGAATAATTGAACAAAGAGAAAGTCACAATCTCAGTAGCCGGCCAAGTGTATATCTTTGCTTATAATTAATTATCGTTCTGATAATTATCATGTCGGTGGAAGTTTTATCTTTAGGCTGTGTTTCTTTCTTTCTAGAAAGAAAATTCTACTTTAAATACCTTTCAAGAAAACACAAACACAACCTTAAAAGGTGATTCATAATAAGTTATTTTACTTTAAATACCTTTCAAGAAAACACAAACACAACCTTAAAAGTGATTCATAATAAGTTATTCTACTTTAAATACCTTTCAAGAAAATACAAACACAACCTTAAGGCCGAGTAAGTTAGAAGAAAAAAAAAAAAAATAAAAAGAAAAGGAGTATATGCTTGTTTACTTGGACGGATGAATAGTTTAGAAGGGAAAGTAAGAGGAAAAATTAGTCATTAATCCCTCCATTTGCTTTCCACCCAAATCGGATAGAAAGCTAAAACTATAACTTAACTTTACTAATTTCATACCTAACTTTTCAACGCACTGTTACTTATTCTTGCTCAATATGATCTTTTCTCGACTACTCATCTTTGTCGTTGCTACTCGAGCTCGCCGTCATTGCTCGTTCATGCAGCTGTTGCTTGAAACTTTCTTTCCATCCTTTAAATTTTTTTTCCATCTAAATAAACACACACAAAAAAAATCTATAATACATTTCATTTATTATTATTATTATTTCTTTATATTTTTCTTCCGTCCTAAATGCGGCCTAAAAGGTGATTCATAATAAGTTATATGGCAGGGTGTCGATTCTGGAGTACGATGATTTGCTACTTTTTATACTTTAATCCTCCACTTAAAGTGAGTGTCGATTGTGCATCTTTTGTTTATAAAAAACATTATTTCATAAAGACCCAAAATTTGAGTACGACAAAACGAATGAAGTCAAAATTAACTTGTGGTGGCACAAGGAGAATAAGATGTTGGCTGGAATTGACTTGGTCGTTTGTCATGTCTTAGACGTGAAGCACGTGTTGTAGCAGTACTTTGCCCGCCATGCATTGCGCACGAACAAGTGAGCTGGACTGGGCCGGGCCGGGCCGGCCACTTTATTTGAAAAAAAGTCCGGAGGGGCCCTCCATTTCAAAAGAAAAGAAGAATCTTGATTTAGAGCCAAACACATTTTTTTTTTAAATAAAAATACTATAATGATCTATTTATCAAGAGTTATCCAACGATACCAAAATTATCGTGAACCAAATCTTGAGAAAAAATGAAAAGTATAATAGAATTTATACTATGTTATTGTAGCGCAAATTTTACTATACTTCCTTATTTTTCTCTCATCGTATAAAATTTAGTTCGCGATGATTTTAATATCGTTGGATAACTCTTGATGAGTAGACCATCATGATTTTTTTTAAAAAAAATACTTTTGGACCTCTAAATTAGATTTTTTTTTTCTAAAATGCAGGGTTTCTACCCAGGCCAATGCCTTCTTTGTTCGGTAGAACTAGTACTTCACACGTCATTGTCACCTTTTCTTTTCAGGTTAGTTAGCAGGCGTAAATCATTTGATTCATTTTTATGCTTCGATGTGATTATTTTTATTTTTAACCACCAAAAAATTATAATTTCATGTTTTATTTTTCTGATGAAATGAATGCAACAAAAGCAATTAGTTGATTGATATCTCATGCAATGCAATCACTTTCCAATGGGCCCGCCGACTGCACAATAAATTGAGGCCCATCACCAATTGCACCCTCCGCTCGTCGTTGCTCCTGTAGCCATGTATGAACTTCCCGCGCAACAAGGTCGGCCCAGTAACTCCTCTCGCGCATCACCCTCCGCCGCCTCTCGCGCTGCAAAGAGGAAAGCCCAGAAAGCAACTGACGGCGTCAAGGCCGGCAAGACGGAGAGCAGTAACGGCGGCTCGCGACGTCACCCTTCGTTCCGCGGCGTCCGCATGCGGAGCTGGGGCAAGTGGGTGTCCGAGATCCGCGAGCCGAGGAAGAAGTCCCGGATCTGGCTCGGCTCGTTCCCGACCGCCGAGATTGTCACGCCCCGGTCGGATCGGCCTAGAAAGAGCGCTTATCCGCTTCCTAGAGCCGTCCGGCGGAATACCAGAACGCAACTCGCCCTAGGGTTTCCGACCCAAAACTCGAAATCCTAATCTCCCCGGATAATTTTTTTCCCCAAATACAAGATCGCACGGAGAAAACCCTAACCCCAATTTAGAAATCCGGAAAAGAACGGAACCCTAAATTAATTTCCTCCTCTGATTTTGACCAAAGTCAAAATCAAAGCTTCGCTGACGTCGGCGTGACGTCAGCCCTCGATCGATTTGCGCCGCCGCGCCAAATTACCGTCGCTGACGTCAGGATGACGTCAGCCGCCCGATTTCGTTCGCTGAAATCGAATTTCGCCGTTGCCGATTTTGACTTCGTCAACGCCTCGTTTCGAACGCCGAGCGTTCGAAACTCGTCTTCTTCCTCTCGACGCACGACGCCGCCGCGTCGTCGCTGCTGCCGAGCGCCGCCGCGCTCTGGATACCGTTGGAACAAAGGGGAAGGCCGCCGCCTCCCGTCGTCGTAGAACAGGGGAAGGAGGTAGAAAGTAATGCTTCGTTTATTCCTGGAAGAAACTTACAAACCTCTCCTCGACGCCCGCCGGCGCCCCCATCCCACCCTCGCCGTCAGCGCACTCGCCGACGGTTACAGTCTCTCTCTCAGTCTCCCAGCCATCGACGTTGCCCTGAACGTCGGCATCGACGCCCGCCGGCGTCGGCATCGGTTCCCTCCTGGAACCGGCATCAGAGCCCTGCTCTGGAAGGGCGACGGCGCCTCGCCGTCGCCGGTGGAGTCGCTCCCCGGCGCTCGCTGGTGTGGTGTGGTGTGGTGACGCCCTCGCGCACACCATCTTCGTCTCCGTCAAGCTTCTTATAGCGAAGCTTTGCCTGTCCGCGCGATCCGCTCGCTCGTCTCCAGCTCCGCGTCTTTCGCGTGAGGATTCCGTCCGTGCCGCTGGAACCGCTCGACGCCTCCAACCGCGTCCGTCGCCCGCGTTGTCCGCCGCGAACGTCGCTGAGCCTTGCCTTGAAGCCGTCCGAGTGTCCAGCTGATGCAGCCGTATCTCGCTTCGTCCGCGTCCGAGTGGTGCGGAGATGAAGACGAAGACAACGTGCCGCGGTCAACATTATGTGTTGACCGAACTTTTCCCTGATTTTGGCCTTGTCTGCGTGCTCGTGGCTTGGGCTTGGGCCTCCTGTCGGCCTAGTGGACCTTGGGCTGAACCGGATGAATCCGGGCCTGACAGAGATGGCGGTGCGCGCGCACGACGTGGCGGCGCTGACCATCAAAGGCCGCGGCACGCGCCTCAACTTCCCTGAGTCCGCCTCCCAGCTGCCGCGGCCGGCCACCTCGGCTCCTAAGGACATCCAGGCGGCTGCCGCGCTGGCCGCCGCCGCCGCCGCACCTTGCGGCGAGCGGTTAGCGGGACCAGAATCTACTACTAGCGGCGCGTCATGCGAACCGCCATTGCCATCCCCCTCCCCTGCGGCGGCGGCGCCTATCAGTGACGGCGACAGCGATCTGTTTGACTTGCCGGATCTGCTGCTCGATCTACAGCAATTCTTATGCTACTCTTCGTCGTGAGCGGCTGAGAATGACATCATCGAGCTCAGGACCGAGGAGCTGTTATTGTGGGAGTACCGTTACGCTGTGTTCAGTGGAGGACCGAGGAGTTGTTATTATGGGAGTACCGTTACGATGTGTTCAGTGGAGTGGATGGATATAAGTCATGAAAAAAAAAATAATAATAATAGAAAAAAATAAAAAGAGAAAAAAATAATTAAATTTTTTTAAAAATAAGATAGACTTATTTTTAAAAAATAATATTATGGGAGTACCGTTTATGTTTTATTGAGAGAAAAAAAATAAGATAGACTTATTTTTAAAATTATATATATTATATTTAATAAATAAATAATTAATAATTATATAAATAATATAGTTTACTAATTAAATAAAATATTAAATTATTCTATTAAATATTATTCTTATTATCTAACATATTATTTATTTATCTTTATTTAATATTATAATTATGTTAATATATTAATAGAATATAATATAACATATTATATACTATATTATATTATATATAATAGAGCTAAGATCAGGCGAGCCCGAGAAAAAAAACGTTATTTTTGCCCGATTTGAAAAGAAAATTTTAATTGTCTATTTCCTCGAGCCAAATAAGGGAAAGCATCCCCCACTGAAACAGTGTTAATTATATAATTAAAGACAAGCGAGTGATTGCAAGCAACCAATTGTAACATTTGAATCCATTGGCGTTTGACTTCTCACGCCCGATCGCTGGCGATTACAAAATCGAACGCCAACACATAGTAAAACTAAAAATATGAAAAAAAAAAATTTCTGAACACATAATTTTCAAATTGGATAATAGGTGAAAAAGAAAATAGAGAAAAAGAAGATAAATGCCACGTAAAGGAGAGAGAGAGAGAGAGAGAGAGAGAGAGTCCATTTCATGTCATTTTTGGCAATGTGAACATGAGAAAATATTTGCTAGGCCCTTTATTATTGACCATTATAATTGACCTGATACTCTTGTATTTGGCGTACTAGAGATCACTATAATTCCATTCCACCAAATAAAGGAAACATTCACATCCGAAACTTCATACATATCATATAATGCAAGCGATCATTGCATAGTTTGAGGATTGAGCACTCCAAATTGTGGGGTATTCAATATATAATACACACATTGATGAAGGGCATACTTTGTGAACAATTAACACACATGTATTGTTTTTTGCATTTTGTGTATGTATTACATATCAAATTTATAATAAGCGATTGTGAACATGTGGAATTGATCCATCGACATGGAAAGAAATTTTTCCTCTGTACTCTATTTGTAGCTATTGTCACTCACTTGAAGTGCTTGTGTATGTGTATAGATATTAATGATGATTTATTGTTTATATTTTGCTGTTTAAAATTAGCTTTAGCCCATTATGTTAATAGATTAAAACCTTTGTTGAACTTTTGTTTGGTCTCCTTGTCGATCTCCTTTACATAAGAAAGTACTAAAACAATATAAATGTCCTTTCTCTGATGCGCAAATGAATGTCTTATCTTTCTTGGCCAACCCTTCACTACAAGGTGAGTAAGTACTAATGGTTCATCAGGTCCCTCACACTATTCGAGTCTCCATGGTTCAATTGTAGGAGATTAAACAACACCATCACATCCACATAATGTTAATTAAAAGCTCCCCATGTTGTCTGTGACTTAAATAAGTAAATAAGAGTTCTTAGTTTTTTTTTTTTTAAAAAAATGGTAATATTATCAAACTCGGATCAAGCATTAGTGTTAAAGTATACTTAAAAACATTTAGATGTACATAGGCACACTCAATCATCACAATAACTTTCAAGTGTTAAAGTATACTTTTTTGAAAAAATAATGAAGTCAGAGAAAAATGATAACTCATCACAATCTAAAAATACATCAGAAAGAACTTTGAGTCATCATATATACGTTTAAGTCTATGTCAGAAGTATCCTGCAGCAGTTGTAGCCGCCAAAAGGTAAAATGAAGGAACAAATATACATGGACAATGGACAGGTTTGAAATTCAAAGATTTATTTATATGTTAATCAGCATAACAGGCAACACAATAGCGATTGGCAACAATATCATAACGTAATACCAAATTATTCATCTTTGTTGGAAATTTCATGCCTTCTCTTCTGAGCAACCTCCACCAGCAATGTCAGAAGGGCCTCGCATACCTTGGATGCATCTGTTTCAACAGGGCCATTGTTTGGAGTTGAATACACCATCCATGCATGGTCAAGCTTCTGGTCCGGCCGTACTGCAACAGAACCAGGAACCTCGGCATCTCTTCGTGTCACAAGACCATCACTTTTCTCACCATATCTGACTTGCAGAAGCTGAGCACATGCAGCCATCGCTGCCCCAAGTGGCATAACCACCGGAAGCTTGGTCGGTTGGCCATCGGCAAGGGGTGTGATGATAGGAAGCTCAGCATGCGCCACAGGCGACAAGGTCGCAAGGACAGCAGGTGTAATACCAGCTTCTGTGTGGAAGGAAACAACTGGAAGTTCTTGAGGTAATGGGTGTTTTCTTAAAAATTCTTTCCTTCTCTCGTAAGTCAGATCTTCTAGCGCCTGCAGGTCACCCTGCATAGATCAAGAAAGTTAAACGTGCTGTCAGATTATGTAAATGCCGCATCTTCTCTGCTTATTTCAAAGAAATTAATATTTTCTCTACCATTTGTTTTTTCTAATCATTACATATTCACTACGGTAGTGCTTCCAGTGAAATTGGCAGTGACGCTAGCATAGATAGTTTACGGTACAGTATTGGCGATCTCTCAACTATCTACCAGTGCCTAGTATCTCTAGCATTTGATGGCTCCGATGGATAAGTAGGCGATTTACTAGCTCTTTTTGACAATAAATTATTAAGAACTCCAAAAGCATGCCGATCCAAATCTTTACGCAGATAAAATAACATTCTATCATGCCACCAAAGTATGGTCGCCATTGTCCCAGCCACTGCAGCAGCAGCAGATGCCAAAAATTTACTGAGCACACAACATTTCGCTCTTGACAAGTACATCATTAAGGTTATCACGAATCACTTTAGACATGCATAAAAGCTCAGGCTATGGTCCCAGACATATTTGAGATGCTCATAGAGCTAAAATGTCCACACATGCCTAGAAATGCATCTTGTTACTTGTTAATAAATATAAGGTTTAGAAACCAATCCATAGCGGTATAATTTTGGTATCATATATATATATATATATATATATATATATATATATATATATATAGGTACTATGTGTTGATACTGATTGACCAGTACAGTTGGCATATACCAGTTTGACAAAAAATGCAAGTTAATCAATCTAATTTAATCTCAGATTTAAATTCGTCATACAACTGCTGATACTATCCAAGTACACAAAGAATAATTACAAATAACAAATATGTCAAAAGAACAAATAAGACCATGTTAAGAATACATATGCTGTATGCAAATTCCATCCGCCATAATCAGAAAAATTAGTAATACAGTCAGAGATCTGGTAGTATAACAATGAAATTTGTTCTTCAACAATTGGCGCAGAACAGAACAAACTTTGAGTTCCATTAAACCAGATAGGATATTGTTGGCCCATAAATGGAACCATTCAACATTCAAAATTTCAAATATGTTGATAGAATTCAGGTTTACCCAGATTCATTCTGAATGAAGACCATTTACAGCCTAATTTAAATACAAAAATCCTAATATTAATGATCTTCTCTTCTAGATATAAGATATCAATGGCTAATCAGACATATACATCACAGTGATAACTTTTTATGTATGTTAACAACTGTTTAAATAGTCTAGTGGCATAATTTTTTTCCCTAATTCATAATGAAATATGAAAGGACAATCAATCCGAATCTACTGAACAGTATTAATTTCAATTGAAACCAGCATGAACTTGCTAGATGCCAAAAAACGACAGATGAAGTACCTTGAGGACTCTGCAAATCAGTATTTCCATGATTTTCCGTAGATTAACATAGTCTCCAAGTTGTCCTTCACGCAAAATATCTGATGCAATTGGGCTTCCCCCGTAAGGACTCTGAGCTAATGCTAGCCCAGCAACCTTATCCTTTAAATCAGACCAGTACAAAGACAATGCAGCTGCAGTATCAACTCCTCCCTTGCTGTGCCCAAGAAGCAACACTCGCTTCCCTGAGCCCCAGAAGATTTCTTCTATGTATTGTTTTATTTCTCTGGCATTTTTTTCAACTGAAGCCTGACAGTAGAAATCACATGCTAAAGTGGATGTAGACCTTCTAAACCTAGTAAAAACCAAGAGTGTTGAAAATTACCTCACTGTGAATCTTAGCTATATGGCAAGCAAGACCCATTTTTGAAAAGTATGTTTTCGTATTGACAAAATAGAGGGGTCCATGATTGCTGAAAAGACCTATACGTAATATTCAATGAGAAGGAAATGAAAAGATCAAAAGAATAGTTTGCCATATAAAAAATATTACCAGGGACCAACAAGTAAACAACAGAGTTTGGCAGCTTGTGCTCATTATTCCTAACAAGGAAGCATATAAATTGAACTCATCATGAATTATTCAGTTTCATTATTCATAAAGATAAAAATTGAGGAACTCATCTCCAATACAATAAATTAGGGAGGGATTAACAACCTTATACTCTCAAGTATTTCCTGAAATCGTTTAGTTCCATCTTGAACTGGAGGCATATCTGTCGCTTTCTGTAGCCATCCTATGTCGTCTGCTGAACCGCGAACTGTTTTTCTTGCTCGATCTACAAGGCTGTAGATACAATGATAAGATATGTAAATGAAAGATCCTTTAATGACTGCGTATGGTCACCAGTATAATTAAAGAACAATCATGAAGCATCTCTACCGCCTGTAAATTTTGTAGAACAGAAATTACCTATAATAATTCTGACAGATGCAAAATACAGATTTGTGTTTAGTTCAGAAATAAAGAATATTTTCTATCAAATGAATATGATCCATAAGTAAAATGCACACGGGCAATAGTATTAAGCAGCATTAAGAAAATTTATGCAACATGTTTGCTTCATAGTTGCTTAACGAGCTGATTGAGAATTTAAAGCCAGTCGGACAAGATTTTGTGTTGTGTGGTTCTCAATTATATTTGGTTTTTATGGGTGAACAATCGGTGCAAAGTTGTAATTCTACACATTGTACTCAGTGTGGTTCTCAATTATATTTGGTTTTTATGGGTGAACAATCGGTGCAAAGTTGTAATTATACACATTGTACTCAATTGTGTCCCTTCTATGCTCAGGAACTGTAATGATTGGGGATTAACGGATTAAAGAGTCAATCTAGTTGTACCACCTTAATTTTTCTTGAGCAAAAAATTTGAGGTGCAAAAATGTTGGTATCATGAGTTTAGTAAAAGCCTTCAACCCCTACACCCAATAGTGGCGTAACAAAACAAAGAGGCTGCACACCTAAAGATCTTGGTCATACTCCCAGCGAACATCTTTGAGTGTTGACAGTCATGGTTGCAGAGTTGAAGCTATAGGTGAAGTTGAGTGCTATAAAAATTTAGCTTCTCGAGCGAGCACTTAGAATAAACTCTAGTGAGTTCCTCCACAAAGACTTTAATTGTTGCCAATTACCAAAATCAACATCTTAGTACCCAATTTTCGAAGAGGTTTAGAGTAGGGATGGCAACGGGACGGGTCGGGGTCGGGTTTTGCCATCCTCGACCCGACCCCGACTTCCCCGACCCCGACCCCGACGGGTTTAGAAAACCCAACCCCACACTCGACCCCGCGGAGAAACCCGACCCCGACCTATCTAAAAAATAAATATATATATTATAAATAATATTTTAAAATTAATTTTTATTCTATATTCATAATATATAAATAAAAATATTTTATATAAACTACACAATCATTTCTACATCAAACTACTATAAATTTAGTACCTAACTTATAACTTAGAAGGGATAAATTTGTCATTTTAATAGTCGGGTCGGATTCGGGGTTGGGTTCGGGACGGGTACCTGAATTCTCATACCCGACCCCGACCCGACTTTATCCCGTCGAGTTTTCCCCAAACCCGACCCGACCATCGGATGATCAAGGCGGGGATGGGTTTTCTTGTCATCCCTAGTTTAGAGCAAATATTTTTGTACAACTCAATAACTCATATCCTAGGAGGAGAAAGTTCTTGTGCATTATGTAACTTAATGAGCAACATCAAATTATGATAATATACATAGATCATACTAGCACTGGGACACCAACCCCAAAGACAAGACTACAAAGTGTGCTAAAGAAGATCTCGCAAATCTAGTTGACCAACACAACATGGACGACCAAGATGTGATATATGTCTCAAACAGTTAGGCACAATCCAAGAGTACATAAAGAGAAGTTGTTCAACTTCATATTAGGATTATAGCTCTAGGCATAAGTGGTGTTGCTAACAAAATATATAGACGTTGAAGGCTACGGTGGTGGTGACACTAACTATCAAGTAATAAAGGGAGCAATCATACCCTTGTCCTAATAGCCCTCTTTGCAAGATAGAGACAAGTGCTAGACAAGTACCAATCAAATTAAGAATTATGTCGGTCTCTTAGGGAGAGAAAACTTGTGAACATTATAGATTATCCCTCATTATTATTGTCTTGTTTCAATTTTCAATAGTAACAAACTTGAATGAGAGACAAATCAAATAAAGGTGATTATAATGATGATCACTTAGAAGGATAAGGACCATATCAGCAAGTCACAAGCATCCGTAAATCCTCTCATCTTAAGTAGAATCACAATCTCATCCCTTGCATCCTTAATGTATCTGGATGTCAAACTCAACACAATGCAAATGGTGGCTAGGGTGGACATCAATGCCATACATGTTTTTGGATGAACGATTTGCTTTCTGATCAGGCTTGTGCATTTTCAAGGTGCCTAACAAAATGAAGAAAGTGAACAACTCCATGCAAGCAATAATAGAAATTTCCTTTGATGTTTCTATTTAGAAAGAACGAACTATGGAAAGTAAGAACAATATAACATAATTATTGCTAGAAAATTTTAATGTGATACTCATAATGATTTTCTTCAAGAAGATAACTATAATTTCTCACTTGAACGGTGCTTTCATCTAGGGCAATGTCTAAGCAATGGTAGAGAGTAGAGAATTTTTGCTCGTCAATTATCTTGCTTCCATTACCACTTCAACATGAATGAAGTAGAGACGCTGTCCTGGATGAAATGGTAAGTGAGAAACTAAAGATATATTCTTGAAGAAAATAAATTTGAATATCACATTAAAATCATCTAGTAGTACAACTATAATATGTTGCTTTCGCTCTATAGTTCTTTTTGAATAGGAGCATTATAAGAGATTCCAATCATTGTGTCAATGTTCCCACAAGTACATGAAGAGAAACTATAGCACTTCCTATTAAGATTATAGCCCAGACACAAGTGGCGTGCCAATGGCAATTCTAGTTCTAGTGATCCGAAAGGGGTTAAATAAAGAAATTTAAGATATCCTTGATCAATAACTGATGCTGGCCATTATGATCAATCGGTAGTTAGAATTTCTTGTGCAGTGGAATACACAGAAACTACTTGGAATTGTCTTCACATTTCTAGCAATGTGAAGACCTCTATATAGTACTTTCAACGAGTGTGTTGAAGGATTAAAGTCGGGAGATTTGTGATGCCTCAAAACTTATGGTGCAACAGGTCAAAATCATGTGGTAAAAACACAACACATTGAGTTTATAATTTGGCCAGTGTGTAGGTCAAAGTCAAAAGATAACTAGACACTAGAATTTTTTTTTAGCAGAGGCACATAAGGTCTAGGCGCAAGACAAGTTGAGTCCACGATTTAATGAATCTTGCCAAGAGATTGGTGTCATTCTTTCCTAAGACAAAATCAAGCTGGCACTTGAGTTATAAGGTTTAGAGCACCACTACCACAAAGACCATAATCAACTTCCCATGTATCCAACAATTGAATTAGATGATATGAGTTAAATACATGAGCAACATAAAATATCGGTCAAACACCCAATACCGCAGGGCTTAGTGAAGAGCACAAAAAAATCACTCTAACATGGACACCACGGGAGCTAATTTAATCAATCACCTTTACCCTCAAATATTATAATAGATGTTAAATGATCTTGTATGACTTAAAAGCTTCATGAGGGTTGAGTAGACTTGCTTTACATATTCCACTTGATCCCATGATTTCAAGTTTGCACAAGGAATTTGAACCATCATGGTTTAAGAAACCATCCCATTCCACCTAATACGGAGGTACTTACTGGTTCGTGACAAAACCAATACCAATATACTACCGCAGGGCTTAGTGAAGAGCACAAAAAAATCACTCTAACATGGACACCACGGGAGCTAATTTAATCAATCACCTTTACCCTCAAATATTATAATAGATGTTAAATGATCTTGTATGACTTAAAAGCTTCGTGAGGGTTGAGTAGACTTGCTTTACATATTCCACTTGATCCCATGATTTCAAGTTTGCACAAGGAATTTGAACCATCATGGTTTAAGAAACCATCCCATTCCACCCAATACGGAGGTACTTACTGGTTCGTGACAAAACCAATACCAATATACTATGTGTTAGTACATATACTTTAGTGTTGGTACCACCAATACATAGCAATACAAGACTAGACCGATACACTAATTTAGACCGAGATTTAAAACCTTGTGACCCATCAGGTTAGTCTATAACACAATCTCATCCTTAAAACAAGGAACAAAAAGAACTCCTATGTACACTTTATATACATGTGTTAGGGTCAATTAGAGTCTAACATAACATAAATTGTCACTTGAAGAGGAGCTTGAATGTAGTGTAGCAATGTATGACTAGTTATGGTCAGCCATGACTTTTGAATATTTTGATACCATTTGAATGTTTGAAATTATATAATTGAATCATTTGCATGTTTTATCTCATGTAATTGTATGTAGTTAGGTAGCTTAGGAGTATTTTATAATTTTCATATAATTATGTAATAGGTTATAATTTAGCCTAGGACTATGTTGCATCATTATCCGCACTATATGTGTAATCTAACAAGCTGCCTCCTCACCTGAAGTGATACCAATGGACATAATCTCAATCGCTACGTCATCAAATTTCACATCCTCAATTACTACATTAACAAAATCAGCCATGTCAAAAGCCATATCAACTAAAGAAGTCATGTCAAAAGCCGCACCATCAAGTGGCATGTCTTCAATTACCACATCACCATTTTTGACCATGTCACCCATGCCACATCATGACACAAGGGCTGAACGTTTAGGAGAGGGAGAAGGGGAGAATGGGTGCCAACTCACATCTCACTAATGCAAGCATTCAAAGCCAACCACCAGTCCCAAACTATCCAATGAAGAGCTTGCATGAGCCAACCACCCAATGAGAAGATTGCATGCAGTGCCATCCAAACCAACCAATGCTTAAGCTTTCATGCACGCATGTCAACATCAACAAGAGATGGGCGCCAACCTAAATTTTCAAGGAAACAAATTTAACCATAAAATTCAAAAGAAGCATCATCCAACCATTGAAGCATGAAGGAGTTGATGACATATTTACAAACTTGAAGGGGCATTGTGCTTAAGTGTATATACGTCGAGGGTGAGAGAATTTAAGGGCTTCTAGTTGTCATTTGCATCATGTTGTATAATTTTGAAAAAAATTTGAGAAAATGTATAGGTCTTAGTGTTGTAGTGAAACCGTAAGCACCTTCTCTTTTTCTTTAGCCGATTTCCTCTCTTCTCTTCTTCCCCTCTTCTTCTTCTTCTCCTTCCAAGTGCGTCACCACTTCATACTTGAGTGTTCACTCCCTTGAATGAATACTGGAGTCTTGGAGGACTTGGAGCCGAAAGGAAGCTTGAAGCAACATCAAGGAGTGTCGGTTCATCTTGAAGATTTGATCAAGAGCCTTTCTTAAGAACCCTTTTTGTGTAGTTTTGGGGGATTGGGGCTCATATTCGCTCTCATCCCTCTATTGTTCTTAAAGTATATTGTATTAACGTCCCCTTAGCCTCAATGCCAAATTCAAGAGCGTGGACAAAAAAGGGGTTTTGGCCCTTCCCTAAAGGGGTCTTAGGTAACGTCTCTCCTCTTCTCTCTTCTATTTTCATGTTTAATGGTTGTTTATTCTTGCAAATCTTAAAACTTGCTTGTTGTTACTGTATTCATGAGCCCCAAACCCTAGGTAGATCCATCCCTAAACACCCCATCAGGTTCAGCGTACATTAGTACCTAAATAAAATGTCAAAGCAACAAAGGAAAAGCATAAACCCATAGGCCTCATCATGTGGAGGTGTGGCCTAGTCGTGAGATAGGCAAGGAAGAGTTGCCAATAGTTGCAAGATGGGATTGAAACTATCAAGGATAGTTGGCATATCTAAACATGGCAATTGGATGATGCTGATCCAAACACATACAAAATGACCCTTTCATAGAGCCAAAAGGGTCATCATCATCAAGATCCAATGATTGTGATAAGCGAGATAGGTCTCTAGACTTTATAACAAATATTTGATGCATTGTTTGAGTGAAAAGGACAAGTGACTACTTGATGAGAAAATGTATTGTCACATGTGAGTAATCTTGTAATAAGAACAAGTGTTCTTTGTTTTTCTCAACTTGGCTTTGTAAATTCTTATTCATCGAGTTGATTGAGAATTTTTTAGAATGCCTTTATATTATGTTTGGTTTTTATAGTTGAGTAATTGCCGCAATGTTGATTGAGAAAATGCATTGTAGTATAGAATTTTTGAGTTGATTGATAAATGAGATAGGTCACTAGACTTTACAGCAAATATTTGATGCATTGTCTGAGAGAAGAGGACAAGTAGCTACTTGATGAGAAAATACATTGTCCCGTGTGAGTAATCTTGTAATGAGACCAAGTATTCTTTGTGTTTCTCAACTTGTCTTTGTAAGTTCTTATTCATCGAGTTGATTGAGAATTTTTTAGTGTGCCCTTATATTGTGTGGTTTTCAATTGTTTGGTTTTCAGGTAATTGCCGCTATCAATTATCTTCCCCCTGCTTGGAAACAATGGTGAGTTAAAGGCTACAAGATTGAAGAGCCAATCCACGTGTAATTTTCCCTCGATAAAAAAATTGAATTGTGCAACACTAGGTCCTAACAATCTTTACTCTGCAATCAAAAATCTTATATAAACTTTTGTTGACTCCACCACACAATTTATATTAACAAAAAGTAGATAAATTGGTATTAAAATATAAACTAGTAAGAGCACTCAATGGCATATCAACAGCAGCGATTTTTTTCTTATTAAATATTTTAAATATTATTTATTTTTGCATTATATTACAATTCATATATAATATTTGCATTATAATCATTACACAACAATTATTGCATCTATTAATTTAGTCCCTTTTGGTCATTTGCACTCCCCCACTACTTTTTCCATAGCTTCGTGAAGCACTTAAATCATAAAAATTACTCTTTTACTCACAAGATAACTTTTTTGCTTTTTCAAAGTGCCACGATTACTTTTTGGCAAACACTTCTTCGTAGCTGCTTTTTCATGGCTATAAGTTATGTCAAACTAAGCCTGAGGCAATCTCAATTCTCTTCTCAGAGAATATTGGCAATTTCACCCACATTTTTTAATACCTTGTGCACAAAATTATTCTTTTTTACTTATCAGGTAAGTGCTAAAAATTAGCTTAGCAACAGATAGGTAGGAAAGGAACATTTATGAGGTGCAAGAGGGAAAATGGAATAAGCCGTATAATTAAATACTAAATCAAAATGGGAGACCATCTTATCAGATGCATTTTTTCATTAACTGAATTCATTTTAAGTTTTTAACACCTATAGTTATATTTTTATAGAATATAAAATATTTTTTCATACACTGAAGGTGTGACCACAATCATATATGCTTAATGCAGAGACTTAACTGAATATCCTCACCTACACTTTTTTAATAAATTGATTTTAGCTATCCATAAAAGAATTATTTATCTTTTTTTTTAGTTTGATATAATGCACATGGCAGACAAGAAATAAGAATGGAAGGTGAAGTTAATCAGTAAATACCCTATAATTAAATACTAAATTATAATGGGAGACCATCATGCATTTATGCATGAACTGAATTCATTTGAAGTTTTTAACACCTATAGTTATATTTTTATAGAATATAAAATATTTTTCATAGACTGAAGGTGTGAGCACAATCATATATGCTTAATGCAGAGACTTAACTGAATATCCTCACCTACACTTTTTAAATAGATTGATTTTAGCTATCCATAAAAGAATTATTCATCTTTTTTTTAATTTGATATAATGCACACGGTAGAGGTAGACAAGAATGGAATGTGAAGTTAATCAGCAAATACCCTTTGAACATTGAAGATCCATTTTGGCGAACACGGTTTGACAATAGTGGTTCATTTCCACCCCGAGATGAACTTCTAACAGAATTTGCACCCATTTCCTCATTTATTGAGGAAGAAGAAGTGCTACCATCACCACCTTGCTCTCTGTCATCTTGTGCTGAAGAGAAGGTTATCAGTTCCTGCCCTTCATCAAGTTCAACATCCCCTGCAGTAAGGACAAACAAGTGTCATGTATTGTGTTTCGTGAATACCAAATAACTGCATGTCTATTTGAATCAATTAACGCAACACAACTAAATATGAAAGAAAATAAATTATTGCAGCTCTTTCATCTTAACTAAAAAATGCAAATGAGTAAAAGTTGGTCAGCACTTCAGGATATGTGAGAATTGAACTAAAGAGGAACTAACCAACAGAACCAACAAAACAACGTGTAAAATATGTTGTTGTTTGTGCAAGATAAGAAGCCGCCTCATTGAGAGCTGGGATGGTTGTAAATAATTGAAGCCCATCGGTTGCTGAATAATCACCATGTGCCTGCAGGAACTGATAGTTTCTAATAAGATATCAATGATGTTAATCGTTCTGCAAAAACTTTAAGTCCTTACACATAGGTATCTGTTAATTACAACCAATGAAACTTGATTCTTTAGTAGCTGTTTTGTATTAACAAAAGTAGTACATCAAAAGAAACAAAGAAAGAAACAAGGCACTACAGTATAAAGAAGACTTAAGAACATCAGAAACTTACTCAGAAACCATAGGTACTTCTACCTAAAGGTACATAAGCCAAATCATATGTACAATTCATACAATAACACTCTCAGAAGCTGCATATGTATCTGATATTAAGATATCAATTGAATTTCATAGTTTATGCTGTAAAGCAGCAGAGAATAATTTGATAAACATGGAAGCAATCATGGTAAGACTTATCCCGATTATGAAGAAGGATTCTCACTGTTCCAGCATAGGGAAAACAGCAGGTTTGAGTTTCCGCAAACAAAAACAAGAAAAGATTTCACATTCTTGTAGAAGTGTTGTTTCTTTTGAACAGTTTCAAATCCACTTACATTCCAAAATACTACAATCATTGTAAACTATATATTTAACATTTAGAGAGTGAAATTTCAAAAAGCTCACATCAGCCAGATTAGAGATTCAATTAATTTAACCAAGACAATCTTAAGTCCATCTGGCATCAAGGCGTTTACATAAACTGAAGATAATTAATCTAGTTAAAAAAATATAAGTAATCTAATATCACTTGGTGCAGTACCATGATGAAGACAAAAAAGGTTCATTTCTCTCAACAAAGTTGATAGTCATTGGCTTGTAGACTTTGTACCAGGAAAAAAATTCATGGGAATAAGAGAAAATAATTTTCCTTGCATATTAAATTAAGTGGAGGATAGGAATCTCTCAAGATAACTGATTGCCATCTTCTCACCGTTCTTCGTATTTTATCACTTGATGCAATCCCGTTCTGTAGACAAAAAGGTTCATTTCTCTCAATAGAGTTAACATTGATGGGCTTATACTAGGAATCAATTCATGGAAGTCAGAAAACAAATTCAATTGCATATTAAATAATCGCAAGAGGATAGGACGGTCTCAACATGAGTGGCTGACAACCTCTCACTTTTTTTTTCATATTTTCCAAAAAATTACTCCCCCTCCCTTGAGAAAAGAAAAAAATGGTATTGACGTTGAACTTGGCAACCTATAAATAACTAAGAACATGGTGATTTTCAAAATCATTATGAACAAGTTGACACCTATTCCATGCCCATGAACCAATTCACTTTTTTAATACATGTGAATTGATTCTCATGCTCCAACGAAGTGTACTCGTCAACGACTGGCAATGCTCTGGAAATGATGAGTGATGATTGCTGGGTCTCCTCAAGCCTCTATCTTACACACTGGCAAACGTGGCAATGCCCCAATGAAAATGACGCTCTGTTGAATTTCTAGTAGTACCCTGGAGGCCTGGAACCTTGTGTGGTCTAGCATACGGCAAAGCAGTCAGCAGATTAGATAAATAAATATTTTGAAAAATAATGGCATTGACAACTTGTTACTAAATGAGAGGAGGCGAAATTAAAAATGCCAGTGAACTTGGGTGCAATTACACCTCAATACACGAGGTCCCAGTCCCATGCAAACCCAAAAAAAGAATGACGTGTTAGTGATGTGATACCATAATTCCTCTTGATTTTGAGAAAATATCCAAACTGATTTTAGTGACGTTAAATATTCAAAGTTCTCTTTAAAATTGCTCAAATTCTTTTACTATCCGATCAGTATTCTTGATTTTTTTTTCTACATTATGTTCTTCCTACACAGAATCAAGTAATTTTCTAAAATTCAGCTTTTCTTGGTTGACTTTGATGTTAATTAATGCAATAAGAAAATACTAGAACGAGAGATGAAAATGCATTGAAGGAGAATGGGAAAGAAGAAAAACAACCACAACCAAACTACAGATAAATAAGAAGGTATTAATTGTTTAATTATTATAAGGGAACTGGCGTTCCTTTACAGGACAATAAAACTAAGTACTCTTACTTTCATAAAAGATTGTTCCACTGAGATGCTAAAAATCATAGACACCTTTCTAGATAGACATAAGTATAAATAGTTGAAACCAGGAAGTAAAAAAAAAGAAAATCCTAGTAAGCAAATGAACTTGTTTGACTGCCTAAACCAGAAGAATAGCACCATATAACTAAAATATTCCCAACTCGAACCTCTGGTAAGTCAATTAAGCATAACTGTGACCCATCAAACTCAACACTAAATCATGTTTTTCATGTCAAATTTTAGCTACAACTCCAACCCTAGTTACTCAACTGTAAAATGGTAATATACTACCCTTGAAAATGCTCTAATGTTTTTTCCTTTTAGCTGAGTCTACAGTCTACAATCTACATATAGTTTTAAACAATGGTTCATACCACTGGTATGAGTAGTACATAGCTATCCAAGATGTAACCAGTACCGGTATACCATGTATTGATACGATGAGTACCTATACACTTCAATGTTGATATTCAGAGACTGGACTGGTGTACTAGACCAAGATTTAAAATCATGAATCCACATCATAATACATATATGAAAACTCTCATGAATGAGCATCAATTAATAATTCTCACATGGCTGGACATAATGATAGATATGAAACATATTCTCCAGAAATTCTAGTCTGTACACAAAATATATGCTTTTCTGATCAGAAAGTTAAAACCAAAGTTCCGTTTCAGTTATAATAAGAATTTATGCTAGAATTTTTTATTAGATTAAATCCCTCAATGTTTTCTCTGACATATAGTGGGGAGAACACAAGCATTATAGACAAATCATATATGGAGATATGAGCACTTTATTTTGCCGGCATGTAAGAAAAAAATTCGGCTTGATGATTCAGCTAAAAATGGAGAGTGCAATAGGAGTATTTAAATATTCTAATGGCACAATCTTCAGGATGAACAAGATTAAATGAACCAAGTCAAGCGACAAAGCTCTGAAGGTTGAGACGTTGATTGTAGTAGATCAACCTGACCAAAACAGGAAATAACTTGAAATGATAGAGATATTTTTGATACATTGCAAGTCCATTAATCATTTTCTTAAATTTAGTCAAACAGATGGCAATGCATAGTTTTTACAGTACAAGTTAGTAGTCCTCACCATCAAACTTGAAGTTGATTCCTCCCCACCAGAGGACCTTTCTTCCATGGTTAACCAACTCCTATATGTACTAGAGTATTATAAATGGTATCTGCATAATATTTTTTTTTGAAGCATAGTTACTGGATAGAACAATAGAAAATAAAAATAAATTAAATACAGCAAATGGGATTCCTCTTCCTAAAGGACTATTACAAAGGCAACAAAACGGGCACCATCACTAAGTCGTATGATTACCACAGGGTGGCTGGACATTAGATTATCTATACAAGAAATAGTTAAATGTTACACGTCTTGTGAAATGCACTATATAATAAATCCAATCACATTCTATATCACTACCATCTAATCTTTCTTAACTTATTATAAAATTTAAGGGACAGAGAAAAGAATCAAATGCTCTGGGAAAACTTTAAGTCTAATCTGGGTTGCAACTGATCTAATCACAAGCTAGTGATGAATTCCTACAATAAGTTATTAGGAGAAAGAAGTGGAAGTGTAAACCACAAAGATACTAGTTAGTGAATAGTTTAAATTCATGTTGTAGGATGCAAACTAAAGTTCAGCAGGATCTCCAAAAAGTACAAGAATTCACAAAGTAGGTTATCAGCATTAAGAAGAGGAACGGTTTGTCACAGTTACAAAAGACAAAATGATAAGAAAAAAAAGGGAAAACAGATGTGTTTGATTCTATGCATCAGTAACAAAGTACATAATTATCAAATTGTTTTACAAAGGGTGATTACAGCAATGTAGAAAATACATAGCATAATATCTTTTGAGCTAGTTCGCCCTAGCAAATTAATGTTGACTAAGTCAAAAACGGGAAATTAAATTGGATGCGACCATGGAAATTAAATTCTAATCCATGCAAAAACGGGAAATGGAGGATGTTGTGACATTTATTCTTAATTGTTTTCCTTGACATATTTGAGGGATTATTATATTTAGTTGTCAAAGATAACTTGATAGTGAAAATTGGTTAACTTAGTGGAGACTCTCATTGACCTAATATTGTAATATGGCTTCAAAGATTACCTATCAGTCTGTTTACTAGGATGGATTTTAGGGTGGAAGGGATGAATCTGAGAAATATCCCTTGTATAGTAGGAAGGATGGATCCAAATGAGGAAAAATTGGGCGGATAGATGAGGGAAAAATCCCCCGTCTCCAATCTGCCCAAATCGGGCGGATTTTAAGAAACGTGTGAGGCAAGCGAGCTCGCGGACGTCTTCGTTCCCGCTGCTGTCCGTCGCCTTTGCCGCTGGACGTTGTCGCCGCCGCTGCTCGCCACCTCTGACCTTTGCTGTTGGACGTCGACTCGCTGACCTCCCCAAGATCCCACATGCCGTAGATGCCACGAAGATCCTGCACGCCGCATACACCGCAGATGCCACAGACGCATGTAGCAAACCTCCGAAGATCCCACATGCCCGTTCACAAGAGTTGGACCTCCGAAGATCCCGCACGCCCTTTCACGTGTCCAACATTCCTCTCCTTCCCCAAATCCCTTCCATCCTAAAATCTCATCCCCTCTAGTAAACACAGCCTTAAGCGGTAGGGTCGTAGGGATTTGGTTGACTTAATCAAAATTGACCCATTTTGGCTCGGTTGATAATAGGATCATGGTGAAAATAAAAAATCTATGAACCTAAATTCATAAAAAAAAAAATTGCTTGCATCTCTTCATAATAACCTAGAATATCTTATTTCATTACAGCTCATGAAAATCTGACTGCGCGCTAGCCATAAATTCTATGTCATATTGTAAGTTCAGTTTTCATACTTCTGCATACTAGAAACTTTGTTTTCCCCAATCAGATGGGCTTCCGTAATTATGTTAAGTATAGAACTCAGAATAGTTACTTCTTAATTTTTGATTGATTTTTCATTTATCCATTTTATTTCATAGATTCAAACAAAATGGAAAAGATTTGTTATTTTTTTCAAAAATTAAATAACAAGGATTTGGCATAATTTCTGAGTTAAGTCATAAGAAGTTTGAAATCAAATCATCGCATAGCAATTCAAATTCAACACCAAGCCATACCAAGTTCAAGTTTGATATCAAATCATATCAAGTCATGCTCGAAGTCAGATCTTCTCAAATTCAAGGCCATCAAAGTTCACTTAAATTCAAAGGCACTCGAGTCACTCGGGTTCAAAGACATTGGCTACTAAAAAGAAGTCTTACCTCCATATTTACAAGTGATTTTAAGAGTTTCTTCCTTGAGAAATTCAAAGTAGTTAGTTAACCAAACTATTTTTTGACCTCTTACATTCTTTCCATTCTCAACAGGTATATAACCAACCTCTATGCTTTAAAATATTTTTACTTATTTTAAAGCCTCCTTTACCTCTTTTTTATCTAACTCTGCAAATAAATCTATGATTGATAATTTTGTAAACTTACAATTATTTTCTATAACAGAAGTTAGCTGTTGTAATACGATCAACTTATATTCCCAATTCTTGTACATAATTTATCAAAAGTTTTGTAATTTTGCATTCTTACCATTTTTCTTCTCCTTTTTACCTATAATATAACCACTTAGGTTCCCTTAATTACAAATTCTAACGATCTTTATAATTATTGTAGAGATAGCAATTTTCACTTCAACACACCATCACAAACTCTCTTCAGTTTATCCATTCCAAGTTTTTTTTCATCCCTAAAATGCCATTATCTAGTTCTTGTAGAAATAGAAACTATATTTTTAATTTTTTATAATGCCATTTCTTGATACCAATATCTAATATAGTCAATCACCAAGAATAACTTTATGATCCTTGTATCTAGTTCTAGTTACCCTTCTAGCGTTTTTGTAAATTACTACATATTTAAATATTATGCATACCATAATGCACACATGGCACTAATGGATATCAAACATTAGATCTATGACACTTAGCCATCCAAGCAAATGGAAACACACAATTACCCTTCCAGTTACAAAGGGAAATATCTGTTTACTATTGGTGTGTCTACTCTTATAAGCAAGAGTCAATTTCATATAGCAGTGGTTTCAACAAGAAAGAGTGGAACATCTAGCACACTTGAGGGCCCAAGCCCTCTAAGATTCCAACATCAAAGACACCCTAAAAACCCTTTGAATAGTACAAGGTTAGCACCATGGGAGCATCTAGTATATATATATGCTTATGGCAATATCAGATGATCTTGTATGTCAATGCATAATGTTACGACCCAATAAAAGTACACTATTATAGACTGGTATTCAAAACCTTTCTCTTTCTCTTGAATAGCCACGACATACATGTACTATAAATTGTACTTTTTTTCTATATAATCTCTTGGTTGCAATTTGTAAAAAAAATAGTTCAGTCGTACATAGGAGTTAGCTTTGAAAAAAATTAAATCCTAAGGTATAGTAAAAGTATATCATTTTCCCATAATTTCCCATGTCCAAAACCTCTTTCCTCACTTTAGTTCCGTGTATCATATCCCTAAATTATAGTTAGAGCTCTCCTTCAATTAGGTGTATTTCAGTTGAATTGATGATAAACCTTGAATTCAAATTTCTCTAACTTCGCTTGTGGTTTGATCACCCAATACAATACAAAGGATGTGGCGCTCATTCCCATTCCAAATGGATACTACAATTATGTCTCCAACTCTTCACCTCAACAACATTATTCTTGAAATTATAATCATGAAGTTTTTGCTATTACCAAATTTATGTATACAGAGTTTTATCTCCGAAGATTTCCCACAACAGCATAGTTTCACATGAATGATTTGTGTCTGTTCTCCTCCTACATATGTTACCTACTAGTTCTAACAGTTTCATAAAGGTGATGCTATACACCAAGTTGCTAGCTAGATCCTATGATTATGGAGTAACTTTTTTTCACACCTTGGTCCAAAATCATATGACTACCTCTAAGATCACCCTTTACATTTCAAATATTATTGATGTAGTCGTGGACTAAGTTTGTTACACGCCACCGGTCAAAAAAATGTATAAGAATCTTTCCTTATTTTGCACCGTAACCGAGCTTCACTGTGATAGACCGCTTAAGAGATATCAACTACCTTGTCCTTTGCGTTTCTGATTTAACTCAGATTGGTCAAGGCACCCCAAAGAAAAAAGGGTTAGAATTCACATTCATGGGATTTTTTTTACTACCACAGCTCGTACACATGCATATCAAAAACTTGAGGAAATCCTATACCACATTGATATCGACACCATTTATTTGGCGTCTCATGCCAATTACAAGGCTACTCAATAAATTATCAAGAAGATACAGAAACAAGGACTGCAACCCATCAATCAGAAGAAAACGAATCTCCGTTTTAGGATGAGTTTTTAGTAATTTGCGCCCTTAGGTAAAGAAAACCTAAACCATCCAACGGTTAATTAATTACACCTCCTAAATCGAGATCATAAAGCTTCATGTTATCACCCCAAATGTTTCTTTGATTTCCTGTTTCACAGATCCCTAACATCAAGAGAAAACCCCGATCGGGACAAATCCGTACCTGACTCTCGGGATCGAGCAAAGAAATCGAAGTCCGCGAGGAGATTCCTAGCGCGTTGGCAAGCGTTGCTCGATCGGAGGTTAAGAGCAGGCAGAGAATCTGATTTAATGGGAGACGATCAAACCGACCGATTTTACTGGAAGAAGCCGATCATCCACCGTTCGTGTCGCCTCTTCGCCTAGCGGGCGGTGTTCCAAGCACAGTGCAAGGCTCCCCAGATCAAAACCGTTGCTCTCGGCTCTGGTTTCTGTCGACAGGCAGGTGACGTTAATAGAATTTGAAACGTAATTGTTTGCTTTATAGCGAAGCTATTGGACCGGGAAGCCGGTCAATGATATATTGTATCTTAATAAAGTGCGGGTATTCTTCCTCTAGTACCTAAGCAAATGAATGTTTTGGGTATCTTAATAAAGCTTAGAGAAGTCTTAATAAGGCAATAATAAGAATAAGAATAATGAGAATGAGTGAACGTGGTGCATATACGTTATCCCCCCTTATTTTAGAGGATATTTATACATTATTGTTTTCACTAGGTTAATGCATCATTGCTAGCTTTGGTGCCATTAAAAGGTTAAGGAGATATCTAGTAATAATAAACTCCAATAACATTTATTATCGCAGTAGTGGATGGCAATAGCATATTATGTTAATGTGCGTTGGTAGTGATTGTTGCGATAGTATAATACTTGGCCTTCAATAGATTAGTATATATTATTTATACTTTCTAAAATTAACTTACGTGAGATCGTATCGATTTTACTGTAGTACAATATTGATACGAACAATTTTACTATAACATAGTATCAATTTTATTATACAAAAGTTTAATTGGTCTGCTAGTTTGAATCTATTTTTCAAAATCATGCTCTAAAATAATTGCTTGTTCAAACATTAGAAAAGTGATTTGAAGAAGCATAAAATGCCAGCTAGTTAGCTACCTTATTAACCTCACACAATGCATATTGTAGCATATAAGTTGAAATTCTATTCATGATGAATTTAATTGCAAGTATATATTTGAACTTACATAATAGTCCCTAATTAAATAGGCATTTGGATCAAGTCCGCTAATGGATATCTTCCAAATCATCCTCTACGAGCCTCTATGCTTTTTATTATGTGTTTCATAGGGCCTTAAACGCCCGTTTACTTGGACAGAAGAAAAAACAAAAAGAACAAAAAAAGAGAAAGGAAAAAAGGAACATGTGATAGTCACGTGACTCTGTTTCATGTGAATGAGGAAAAGATAGTCGACAACAGTGGCAAGCAAGAGACTATGAGCTGATGGCGAGCATACAAGACAACAAGCGAACACCGCTCCAGTGAGGAAGCTAACAGCAGGCAAGCAAGTGAGAGGCATTGAGCAGCGACGACGACAAACGAGCAAGATGGTGGCAGTGACGAGGGAAGAGGCAACAAGGGCAATTAGTTTTCTATCCAAATCAGGCAAATAAAAATATAAAAAAAAGTTAGGTAAATTTCTTTTTTTAGTTTTCTTTCTCCTCGTCCACCCTAGTAAAAAAGTCCAAAATTCATCATTTTTCCACTCCTTTCCACCCTAGTAAAAGGTGTAAAGAAAAAATAACTCTGGCCAAAATTGCTACTCCGTCTGTTAGGGCCCGGTTCGACCGGTCCGGCCCAAACCCACGGACCCAGCCCAGCCCACACGCCAACGCGCAATATGGTAATCAAAACGCGGGTTCAACGGTGATTGTTGACCGAAAATCGGGGGGAGCGGCGTCTTCTTCACAGAGCTCGGGCGCGAGCTCGCCGAAGGATGCGGATGCGGCAGACGACGCGAAGCGGCGGCTTCCATCTTTAAAAGGGAGAGGAGAGCAAGCTTCAGGGGAACGATTGGAGAGAGCTTCGGGAAGCTTGTGTGCGTAGGAGACGAACGAGTGGGAGAGCTCTGAGTGATTTGTAGCCGGCGGCGAGGGTTGCCGGCGAGGGAGGGGAAGAGGGCGGCGACGGGGGTTGCCAGTAAGAGGAGTTTGTAGCTTTGATATTGAGGAATAAAAGCTTCTCCTTACCTCTATTCTTTCCCTTGTTCTCCAACGAGTTCTGACGGCGACGGAGGCAGGCGGCTTCCTTCCTGCCGGCGCGTTCCTTCTCCGGCGATCGTCTCCAAGCCGGCGACGAGGGCGATGCGGCGTCGAACGCAGACGACGCTCAACGGTAGCGGCGTCGGCAGCACGCGTCGAAGACGAAGGCAGCGCAAGGCGGAGCGTTCGACATCGAACGCTCAGCGTTCGATTCGAGGTGCGTGGCTGACGTCAGCGGGGCGACGCTGACGTCGGGCGGCGCGATTTCAAAATCGAAGCGGCGAACGAAATTGCACGGGTGACGTCAGCGGTTGGGCGGCTGACGCAAGCGAAATCGAAATTCTGATTTCGCGAATCGAATTTTGGGCGGCTGACGTGGTGACGTCGGCGCTGTGTGATTTTGACTTTCGGGTCAAAATTGATTTGAGAGGTAATCTTGAAATTAGGATTTGATTTTCCTAATCTAGGGTTAGGGTTTCGTGCGATTGTAATTTGGGGATAAAAAAAAAATTGTTCGGGGAGACTAGGGTTTCTAATTTCGGGTCGGAAACCCTAGGGAGAGTTGCGTTCCGGTGTTCCGCCAGACGGTTCTAGGAAGCGGATAAGTGCTAATTCTAAACCGATCCGACCGGGGCGTGACAACAGGTATCAGAGGAGGCAAACGTGTTCCAGCAAACACGGCACCTTCAGCTTCACCCTCGAAGGTGAGGAAAGGTCTGAAGTTCCAGAAAATCACCCATACTGCTAGAGGAGCGTCAGAGGACGCCCGACCCAGGCAGGATAAAGGAAAAGCCAAGGAGACGGCTGATCCTGAGGAGATGGTGAACCAGGGAGATCGCATTGCTCAGATCGAGCAGGTGCTCGGTTTGGCCAGTGGTGGAGGCAATGGGATGATTCCACAGGTGGAAAGTCTTCAAAAGACTGTGGAGGATCAAGAATTGCTGATCGAGCAACAGAGGTTGCAAATCGAGCAACAGAGGTTGCAGATCGAGGTCATGCAATAGACCATGGAGGGTCTGATCCATCTACCAGGAGAGATGGCTCGCATGAAGGAAGACATGCACGCAGAAGTAAGGGTACTGCGCCTAGCCCTAGCGCAAGTATCATCGGCACCGGTGGAGCAGGAGGCTCCCAAACCGAGGATACGCGTGCCAGACCCAGCGACGTTCGGGGGGGCTCGATCGTCCAGAGAGGTCGAAAACTTTATCTGGGATATGGAACAACTATTTTCAGCTAACCATATTTCTGCAGGAGATCGGGTGCAGGTGTGCATCGCCTATCTTACAGGCGACGCGAAACTTTGGTGGCGAACCAAAGTCGGCTCTACATCAGGAACTACTAGCTGGACTTGGGAGACTTTTCGTGAGGAACTGCGGCGGCAGTTTCTTCCCGGAAACTCGGCGGACCAGGCGCGTGGCAAACTGGATCGGCTGAGGCATACAGGCTCGATCCAGGAGTACGTCAGGGCTTTCTCTACTTTGATGCTGGAGCTTCCAGGCATGGCGGAGGACGATAGGAGGTATTTCTTCCTCCGGGGCCTTCAGCCATGGGCAGAAACGGAGGTCCGACGTCGCGAGCCAGTTGACTGGAGGGCGGCTGCGGCAGTGGCTGAATCTCTGGTGGATAACAGAAATTTCAAACCAGCACCACTAAAGAAATCCAAGACACCACCAAAGCGCGGACCTCAGCGCGGCTCCCCATGCACACCACCGGGAGCTAGAGTTCCAGAGAGGGGTAGACCATTCTACCGGCAGAACAAGGGTTCACCGGGACGACGGGAGGAAAAGCCACAGGGTTGCTTTTGGTGCGGCGGTCCTCACTGGGTAAAGGATTGTCCTAGCAAGCAAAAGCTCATGGCGATAGCGGCACAGGATCCAGCCGAGGAAGCCGAGGAAACCGAGCAACCGTGGATTGGATCACTGCAGGTAGTTCCACACACTGCCACGGGAGCGCGGGCAGTGTCGGGTTGGTGCGTTGAGAATCGGAGCGATGGTTCTGCAGGATCCGCCCGTTAGAGACATCGAGGGCGATGTCCAAATTAGGCGGGGGAGAATTGTTAGGGCCCGGTTCGACCGGTCCGGCCCAAACCCACGGACCCAGCCCAGCCCACACGCCAACGCGCAATATGGTAATCAAAACGCGGGGTCAACGGTGATTGTTGACCAAAAATCGGGGGGAGCGGCGTCTTCTTCACAGAGCTCGGGCGCGAGCTCGCCGAAGGAAGCGGACGCGCCGAAGGATGCGGATGCGGCAGACGACGCGAAGCGGCGGCTTCCATCTTTAAAAGGGAGAGGAGAGCAAGCTTCAGGGGAACGATTGGAGAGAGCTTCGGGAAGCTTGTGTGCGTAGGAGACGAACGAGTGGGAGAGCTCTGAGTGATTTGTAGCCGGCGGCGAGGGTTGCCGGCGAGGGAGGGGAAGAGGGTGGCGACGCGGGTTGCCAGTAAGAGGAGTTTGTAGCTTTGATATTGAGGAATAAAAGCTTCTCCTTACCTCTATTCTTTCCCCTGTTCTCCAACGAGTTCTGACGGCGACGGAGGCAGGCGGCTTCCTTCCTGCCGGCGCGTTCCTTCTCCGGCGATCGTCTCCAAGCCGGCGACAAGGGCGACGCGGCGTCGAACGCAGACGACGCTCAACGGTAGCGGCGTCGGCAGCACGCGTCGAAGACGAAGGCAGCGCGAGGCGGAGCGTTCGACATCGAACGCTCGGCGTTCGATTCGAGGTGCGTGGCTGACGTCAGCGGGGCGACGCTGACGTCGGGCGGCGCGATTTTCAAAATCGAAGCGGCGAACGAAATTGCACGGGTAACGTCAGCGATTGGGCGGCTGACGCAAGCAAAATCGAAATTCTGATTTCGCGAATCGGATTTTGGGCGGCTGACGTGGTGACGTCGGCGCGGCGTGATTTTGACTTTCGGGTCAAAATTGATTTGAGAGGTAATCTTGAAATTAGGATTTGATTTTCCTAATCTAGGGTTAGGGTTTCGTGCGATTGTAATTTGGGGATAAAAAATAAATTGTTCGGGAAGACTAGGGTTTCTAATTTCGGGTCAGAAACCCTAGGGAGAGTTGCGTTCCGGTGTTCCGCCGGACGGTTCTAGAAAGCGAATAAGTGCTAATTCTAGACCGATCCGACCGGGGCGTGACACCGTCGATGGAATCCAAGCTTCGCCTGCTTTGGACAAGGGCAGCCGGAAAGATGGACCTGCACCGGTTCCAGTCGCCACATGATAAAACAGAAACTACCAAACTGAAAGGAACCATCATCCACATGGATACATGACGTGCAAAATGCAGTTGTACAGGAACAATAATGGGATCCAAATTCTTGTGGGCGGGTTCAGAATTATGTAAGTATGCAATTTGACGGCTCAAACACGAAAAGTAGTTCGCGAACGACGTCCGAAATGTCGATCAAATAAGTATGCAATTCAACACTGAAACAAAACTGAATCCCTGAGCTGTAATTCAGATGCTATTAAGTTCGACAAGAACCATGAATTATAAAGTAAGAAAAGGAAAAACAGTTTTTCATGTGATAATGTTGGCACGTATGCTAATCCGGCCCAACTACACTGCGTGGGTCTCCAATTCAGTATGCTGGCTCTCCCGGGTAACAGTCTCGGAGACTGCTGAAATTTGGGTGCTCATCTCTTGTACTGATGGTGGGCTGACAACAGTCATTGGCATGACAAGATTATCGGACAATCGGCCTTTCATTTCCCGGTGCTCCTGGCAGATGGCACACCAATGCATACAGCAATGGACCATGCAAGGGTCACACGGAGAATTCTGCAACAACAAAAAGAGCGCACAAAGGTCACCACATTTACATAATTCGCTGGTGCGAAGAAGAGGAAGACAAACTAAGAAAGTGCACTCAATGTAACTAGTATCAAAAATCAATCGTCACTGTTCATAAAATAAGTTGCGTAGCAGGTAACAAAATAAATGCCCGGTAAATCAGGCTCATTGTAAGCGGAACAACCTATTTCTTTAATCGAAGGACATAATCTTTGCAAAGGGTATTTGAGAGGGGTAACTCAAAAATCAGTTTCCTAACCACAATTTAGGGGTGATATATAGCACCAGAAAGGCCAGAATTAGTTACCACTTACAAGTACCTTGATAACACAGCTGAGTAAATAAGAGGGCTACAGAATAATTTTAAAAAATGTACAATGAATATATGAAATTATATTGTGTAGATGCGGCACATGTCAAAATTATGTTAGGCACATCTACATGCCATTGAAGAGCTCCAGCTCCGTACATAGAATTAAAAACTTCCATGCATCAATTTAAACAAAGGTAAATTTTATATTTCATTTGTGTAATTTTCTCTGTACGCAATGCCATATAGAGGAAAATGTATCTGATATAGATCCTCATCTGAACGGGTACAATATAAGCCATATTTCTCCTAGTTTTCTCATGAAGTAGAAATATGAATATCCAAAAAAAGAATAATTGCTGCCATTACTGTCATGATCCTAGTTTTATTTCCTTGTTATGACGTATACTACTTAGCTTCTCTCATAGTCAATCTCTCCATACAATGCCCAAAATATTGGTTCCGCAAGTAATATACTCGAACAATTCCAATTGTTGAATTAGTGTTGTGTAAGACAAACCAAGATGAAGTGCAAGTTACACTATACATAAATGAACAAATTACTATAAACAAAGCATTCAAAAGGCCCAATGAAGGAAAGCACGGATGCTTTGATTTTAATGGGCATGTTCAAAGGCCAAAGTTGACCTAATATTCTCACTACTCATGTCATATTTCAATGGGTAAAAATATTTATGATATCAAAAAAGAGGATCAATAGAATAATTCCACTCATGGCATGTCACACACCCTACTTTATCCAATTCAGGTTGTAGTATCAACCCATTGGACTAGACTTTCACAAAAAGCATTATCCTCAAAAAGAAAAATAAATAAGTAAATATGCACGATATACATTTTTCCCCACTTAAGCAAAGGACGTATACAAGATTTACATCATGCACAACTTTATTCCTAGCATTCTCTCTCACTTGAGTTGTTGATGTCATTAATGATGTTTGATCCCCATCTTTAGATGGGTTCGGTTGAGAGATTTCTTGCATACTCCACAATGCTAGTAGTACTAAAAAGTTTGTCCCACCTACCATATTATTCATCTACTTTGGCTATATTCAACTTGTACCTCTGTGAAAGAGATAGTAGGAGACTAGCAAGTTGAGCTATCTCTTAATATTTCTGTCGGAATAACATGATGTGAATTTATACCATTGGTGAGAAAACTTGAGAATAATTCTAGTAAAATATAGAAGTTTCATACAAATCAATGAGTCCCACCAATATTAAGGTGGAATAAAAATCATAGTAATATCCCTTCATAATATCCATTATAAAGGCACGAGCCCAAGCCATCCAATCCAGTGGATCCTAGCTCAAGTTGTCCTATCAAAACTAAGCAACACAAGAGATAAAAAGAATTATCATTTTATTTTTGATTAAATGGTCCGACTGGGAATATACCCAATTAGATTACTTGTATTAGAGCCCTCATAACGGCACCCTATGCTAGGTCCCTTTGTAGAAAATTAAATGAATGCTCTTCTCTATTACAGATAAAACTTTGTTCTAGTTGACCTTGTGACGACCTAATAAAGCTTTACAAGTCTCATCACCTCACAATAAATTCAGAGGCTCTCTTCTCATCTAGAACCAATCAACAAAAGTTGTATCAGATTTCTTTGGGTTGGGAGAAAAACTCTTCAAACTATTTAACCCTTTGAAACAACCTGTTGTTCTTCTTTTAGCACAATGGATTGGTTATCCTATCTAGTGTTCTGCAATACAAATAAGGAGAGTTGGGTATCCTTACGATAGATTGGTTATCCTATCTAGTGTTCAGCAATACAAATAAAGAGATTTGGTTATCCTTACTCCAGAAAGTAGTGACCAAAATTGAGCTGATATAGACAAAGTTTTAAATTTTTAGGTTACCTTTGAAATTAGAAAGTTTTAGTTGTAAGCAATAAATTAAGCATCTATCATGTTCAGTTGATGTTAAGTTCAAATCAACATAACCAAAATGTTACTAATGGAATTAAAGCGGCAAAAAATTATTGGTTCACACACGAATTTTACATGAAGTTGACTAAAGTTGAATACAATATTACAATCTCCATGAAAATCTGGGGTGAAGCATAGTCAAATATAGTATATATGTAGTGACAGACTTTGAACTTACACAAATGATATCATCCATCAAAGAGAGATCAATGGAAAATGCAATTGCTCATAGAAACAGCTTATACAAACAATTGGCTTATCAGTTATAGATAAATATTAATATTAATTCACCTTGAGATGATATTTCTTTTGCAATGACTGCCTACAAAGACCACTGTAGATACCACACATCCACCAAGCGAAGACTAAACCTTCTCCAATTAAAAATGATGTTCTTGGGTCAATGCCATGGAAAACAGCTGTGGCAACTGCAAGTGCAATACCGCCTTCTACAAAAATAGCATGGCATATACAAGGAGTTGTCCACGGTGTATCTTCTCTCAAGCTCATCACATTTTCTCCAAACAAAACACAAGGGCAGAATAAACCCTTCCAACCTATCAATTCAAAAAGGTCAGTATTTAAATAAGATCAATAACAAATGTCCCTTTGCTTAAAGTTTCTTTTGTCAAGAGTTTGATCCTCACATAAAACATTTAGGTTCTAAGATTCGATCATCAAGGATAAGTACATTCCTTGTCTTGATTTTATATCTATTATTATATCTATACAGGGGGAATAGCGATACAGTTTTATTAATTTTGGAATTCATGATAGTGCCCATTTAAGGACACCCAACTTTATATTTCTCAAACTTTAACTAGAAGGTTTCTAGTTTTGAATCTTTTGATAATTATATAGTCTACCTGTTGATTATTTTTTTGGTCATCTATGAAGCAAATTGTAAAAAATTGATTCTTAAAACTGCACTTGTCAAATGTAAACAGATAAAAAATAGAATAATTGTTTGTATGCCCTATTGCCTACCAAATGAGCTACAAAATGATTTTAGTATAGAGTATGGATTTTATTCTAGGAAATTCAAAAGTTGCTTGTGGATATGATTTCATTTTAATTGCAGTCGATATGTTCTCAAAGATAGCGCACTTAATTGCATGTAGTAAGAACAATGTGTAATCTCACCAAATTAATGATTAAGAAACTTAAATGATTGTACAAAGAACCATCCATTGTGTAAGATCAAGTTATTAAACCTATAATTTACCTATAGAAGATTCTTTGAAAAGTTTCTATCACATACTTTAAATTTTTTTTATCTACGTTTCATCCTAAAACAAATGAGGTTGTGAACCATGTTTTTGTTAACTCCCTTAGTTGAATTTTAAGCAAGAAGGTCAAATTTTGAGACTTCCAATTACTAATGGTTGAATTCTTATTGCTAGCTTATTGAGCTCGTAATATAACCATTAGGTTAGTTTATATCACTTTATATTACAACATCATAAATCCATTGTGAGATATTTTCTTGTTAGATGAAAATTCCAAGAATCAAAATTCAAGTTTTATGGACTGCAAGAAGATAGTTGTATTATGTAATATATGCTCAAAGCACCAAAACAGCTGATAATTATTTGTCATTCTTATTCCATATACCGCGTTCCCTCTTTATGTGGATCTTCCAGTACCAAAGAATAGAGATTTTCAAAATGAGCACATTACTAGTGAAACTACATCTGTTAGTTTTCAACCCTCATTGTTGGGATAAAACCCCCCAAGTCTACCGACCTGAAGTAGTTTGAAATCTGTTGTCATCCTAAATTTGCCCGGGTTGTAGTCTAGACCTTGAATGTAGTAGCTCTTAAGTTAGGCCTGCTGTTTAGAAGCCAAACCATTTTAAGTGTCCAGTCAAGGACTAGAAAATAAGTAACGCTTAAGAAAGAACAGCCAGTGAAATATTGAACAAATTCTGCAGTGTATGACTAGAAAAGCCTTCTAACAAGTAAAATCAAACTCAAGGGATAGCGTCGCTCTAAAATTCCAAAGCATCTCGGAGTAACAAGACAGTTCCTTTGCATCTGCATTGCTACATGTTTCAGGATTAAAAATGGGATAAACGAAGAAATAGATCTTACAGCTCTCGGTATCCTCGGCACAACCAAAAATTCCTGTCGTCCAAGCCTCATCAGCAGGCGGTTTGTAGCTTTCAGGCAAGGGTTGCCCGCACTCATTACATCTCCGAACCTCCAACTGATACAACAAAAAACGGGCATCAACACGTACGTACGAAACGGAAACCTCACCATGATCGATAAATCTTCGAACGCACGGGTGCCACAAACCAAATTAGGTAAATATCAGGCAGATACTGGATCTGACTGTGCTAAATCGCAAAACCCTAACCTGGGGAACATGAACCGGCTGATTGAGCTCTCCGGGTTGGATCTCCTCCAGCGGCGCATCCTGGTCCTTGATGAGCTTCACGTACCTCGACGGGGCGTGCACGTCGGACATCATAGCAGATCCAAGATCGCTCAGAATTGCAGACACCAAACGGACTAGATCTGGAATTCTTCTACGAGATCAGATCTGCCGGGCTCGAGGGGCTCCTCCCCGGCGAAGGAGAGAAACGAATTGGAGAGGCCCAGGGATCGGGCGAGGCGTGCGGTTGAATGTTCATCGAAATAGACTGAGATAACCGGCGCTGGTGTCGTTTGTGGTAGTTAATTAATTAATTAATTACCGCACGCATTCGGGGGGAGTTTCCAAAACTAAACACTCGTTTTGCGCCCAAATTAGGTGAATAAGTGTCACGCCCCGATCGGAACGGTCTAAAAACAGCGCTTATCCGTCTTAGGATCGTCCGGCGAAACACCGGAACGTGATCGCGCTAGGGTTTCCGGGCAAATCTCACCCCCGAATTCGTAACCCTAGTTCTCCGCTCACTTTTTATCCCCAAATTAGAATTCGCTCAAAGAAACCCTAACCCCAATTTAGGAAAATCCAAAAAGAATCGAAAAACCCTAAATCAGAATACCTCAAATCAGATTTTGACCGAAGTCAAAATCAACCGTCGCCGATTTAACTATCTCGCTGACGTTACCACGACGTCAGCCGCTCAATTTTTGTTCCGCGTCACGCCGATCGCCTCTTCTCTAGTCAAAATCGGAAGGCGTTGTCGTCTTCGTTGTTACGCACGTCCGCCGCCGCGCTCGTCCGCCGCCCACGTTGCCGGAGAAGAGAATGTCTTCGCCGGGGAAGGAAGTCGTTCGCCCGGTCCTCGGCCTCATCGCCGACCACCCGGCAGCCTTCCGCCGCCGAAGTCACAGAGAACGGCACCGCAGAGTTGGAAACAGCAGAATAACAGGGGAGCTCGTCGGAAAACAAGGTAACACCGATGATGGAGAGGAAAGCTTTTATTGATCTTGCTGAAGCTACAAAACCTCTCCTCACAGCCGCGACGCTCGTCGTCGCTGGCTAACGCTCCACGTCCTCACGTACAGATCTCTCCCTGATCTCCCTCTCTCACAGATCGCTCCCTCGTTGGCGACACTCGTCGTCCGAACTCTCCCTTTTCTTAGAGCTTCGAAGGTGGTCGCCGCTCGCACGCTGGTAGCCGATTTCTTCCAAGCTCGATGGTGAAGATCCCCCAGCTTCATCCGCCTTCGGGTGTTTATAGGGTGGAGGTAGAGGCCTCTGCTCTAGCGGCGCGGAACGAGTCTTCCGCCAAAGCCGCCTCCGCTTCTTTGCTCCGCTAGGGCTGCGTCCACGGGTTTCGTGCCTCTCGGCCGAGTTTGTAGCGTCCGATCCGACCGTTGAAGATCCAGCCTCCTGCCACCCGCGATCTCGTCCGCAGCTATCCGCTTTGATCGCGTCTGTCGCGTTCGGGTGATTTGGAGCAGAAGACGAGGTCGCAGCTGCATCGCGCCTCGCCTCCGTTTCGAGTCAACATCTGATCGATTCAATTTCATGAGTGGGCTACTGTTTGCCTTAGGTTTGGGCTTGGGCCAAACCCATCCTTCTTTTGGGCTGAACCGGGGAGTCCAGGGCCTAACAATACGTATACTGCAATTATTTTTAAATTAAATTAAATTATTCTATGTAAATTTACTCTGATATTGTAGTTGCGTTGTAATTTATTTTGCTCTTATGCCAATAGAAATATGGCAAATATACCTTGAGTCAAATTTTTAAATCATAAAAAAAAATTGTTTTTCAATATATTTGTAATTTTAGGATCATAATATTAGTAAATAAAATATTTGCCAATTAAATTGATTAGCACCTTATATAAAAATTATCCATTTATTTTAAGGAGTTTTTAATAAAAATATATCTTCTTTTTTGTTTAAAATTTATCATTATATATAACAGAATGTAAATTAGATTCTAATTTAGATTTATTTAGAAAAGTTGATTCCTCTATATTTACGGGTAGTGTTTGGCTTGACTAACATTTGCAAAAATATATTAAAATTTTTTTTGCTCTTGATCACTTATGTTGATCGGGATTGCAAAGGGCAAAATGTTAAAATCTCAGAAGCACGAGGGGTTCAATTACAATTAACCAAAAGAATTTGAGTAACGAAGCATGGATCGAGTGGAAAATTGAAGTTGCAACTCGAACCGAAAGCGCAGATCTCTCCTCCTCGCCTTGCCGAGGGACCCCGATTTCTCCCCCTTCCCGTCCCCCACCTTCTCCCTTCCTCCCTCCTCCCTCTCCCCTCCCTACCCCCCGATCTGGTCGTACGAGATCCAGATCTGAGATCCCACCGGCAGCCCTTCTTCCAGATCTGCCTCCGACCATCATCGACCTAGCTCTTGTATCTGAGAATTCCTCCCTCCCCCCCTATAATTTAGGTTTGTGTTTGCTTGGTTTTGATCTCGCTCGTGGGGGCGCAGCAGTGATGCTGACGAAGTTCGAGACGAAGAGCAACCGGGTGAAGGGGCTGAGCTTCCACAGCAAGCGGCCCTGGATCCTCGCCAGCCTCCACAGCGGCGTCATCCAGCTATGGGATTACCGCATAGGCACCCTCATCGATCGCTTCGACGAACACGATGGTCCCGTCCGCGGTGTCCACTTCCACAAGTCCCAGCCCCTTTTCGTCTCCGGAGGTGACTCCAGTCTTGTACTAACAATGCTCAATCTTCGTTTCGACTTAATTCGGCCATGTTGCATATTTATATCGCTCGTCAAATCTAGCACCAGATCTCGGTAGCCCTCGGTAAATTGTGGGTTGATTTTGCATTTTAACATTTTCCTCATTGAATGAAACCACTACCATTTAATGCTTCTGATATTATGTTCCGATTAGAGGTTTAAAGTTTACGGGGTGTCCTGTTTGCTATCGCCTCTTTGGGATCTCTTCCATGTGAGGCTATCAATACACTTCTGATTGTCCACTTTATCTGTTATCTTTGCAGGAGACGACTATAAGATTAAGGTATGGAATTACAAGACCCACCGGTGCTTATTTACGCTTCTTGGGCACCTTGACTACATTCGCACGGTTCAATTCCATGATGAGCACCCTTGGATTGTTAGTGCAAGCGACGACCAGACTATTAGGATTTGGAACTGGCAATCACGCACCTGCATTTCTGTGTTAACGGGGCATAACCACTATGTCATGTGTGCCTCCTTCCATCCGAAGGAGGACCTTGTTGTTTCTGCATCTCTTGACCAGACTGTCCGCGTGTGGGATATTAGTGCATTGAGGAAAAAGGTAACCCCAGCTGATGATCTCCTGCGCCTGGGCCAGATGAATACGGATTTATTTGGCGGTATTGATGCAGTTGTCAAATATGTCTTGGAAGGACATGATCGTGGAGTGAACTGGGCATCTTTTCATCCCACCTTGCCTCTCATTGTGTCTGGAGCAGATGATCGACAAGTGAAACTGTGGAGGATGAACGGTAACATGGAGATTGTCTCTCTGCTGCCATCCTTTTGTTTTTATGTTAGAATGCTAGAATTGCTGTTTCTGATTGTGAGAAGATGAATCTAAGAATTACATTACATGGCATCTGGTTCAATGGAAATTGCCGGGCTACCATTTCTTTGTTTCATTGAATAATTATAATATGTGGATTGAGGAATATTGGGATGCTTAAATAGTTAAATTTATTTATTTTCTTAATGACTGATGATGCATCAAAGGATGCCTATTTTTTTAAAAAAAATATATTTAATGAAAGTCTTCAACTAATACTTCATATTCAAACAGACACAAAAGCGTGGGAGGTGGACACATTGAGAGGTCACATGAACAATGTCTCGTGTGTTATGTTCCATGCAAAGCAAGACATCATTGTATCTAACTCAGAAGACAAAAGCATTCGCATTTGGGATGCCACAAAAAGGACTGGTATTCAGACATTCCGCCGCGAGCATGATCGGTTCTGGATTCTCTCCGCACATCCTGAAGTAAACCTCCTTGCAGCTGGTCATGATAGTGGCATGATTGTTTTCAAGTTAGAGAGGGAACGCCCTGCTTACTCAGTAAGTGGAGATATTTTATATTATGTGAAAGATCGTTTCTTGAGGTCCTATGAGTTCTCAACGCAGAAGGATAATCAAATTGTTCCTATAAGAAGACCTGGTTCAATCAGCTTGAACCAGGGACCTAGAACACTATCTTTTAGCCCCACAGAGAATGCTTTCTTGATCTGTTCTGATGTGGATGGCGGATCTTATGAGCTATATGTTATCCCAAAGGACAGTGCTGGAAGGGGCGATTTTATGCAGGACGCAAGGAAGGGACCTGGAGCTTCAGCTGTATTTATAGCTCGTAATAGGTTTGCTGTTCTCGACAAGAGCAGCAATCAAGCCATAGTAAAGAATCTCCAAAATGAGATCGTGAAGAAGTGTCCTCTTCCAATTGGTACCGATGCAATATTTTATGCTGGCACTGGTAACTTGTTATGCAGGACAGAGGACAGGGTAACTATATTTGATCTCCAACAGAGGATTGTTCTTGGAGAACTTCAAGCCCCACATGTCAAATACATTGTTTGGTCAAGTGACATGGAATCTGTTGCTTTGCTTGGTAAACATTCTATAGTAATTGCTAATAAGAAACTTGTGCATCGTTGCACATTGCATGAGACTATCCGTCTGAAAAGTGGTGCTTGGGATGACAATGGAGTCTTCATCTATGCCACACTCAATCATATCAAGTATTGCCTTCCTAATGGAGATAGTGGAATTATTCAAACTCTAGATGTTCCTATTTACATAACCAAGGTTTCCGGCAGCAACATCTGTTGTTTGGATCGTGATGGGAAAAACCGTGTGATATCAATCGATTCAACAGAGTACATCTTCAAGCTCTCCCTGTTTCGGAAAAGATATGATCATGTGATGAGTATGATCAGGAACTCACAGCTGTGTGGTCAGGCTGTCATTTCATATCTACAAGAGAAAGGTTTCCCGGAAGTTGCTCTGCATTTTGTGAAAGATGAAAAAACTAGATTCAACTTGGCTATTGAGAGCGGTAACATCCAGATAGCCGTTGCTTCAGCAAAAGAGATTGATGATAAGGACCACTGGTATAAGTTGGGCATTGAGGCCCTTCGTCAAGGAAATACTAGTATTGTTGAATATGCATATCAAAGGACAAAGAACTTTGATAGGCTATCGTTTCTTTATCTCATAACAGGTAATAGGGAGAAACTGTCCAAGATGATGAGAATAGCTGAAATTGAGAATGATATTATGGGCCAGTTCCACAATGCCATGTATCTTGGTGACGTTCAGGAGCGCATAAAGATTCTGGAGAATGCTGGTCAGTTACCTCTTGCATATGTTACAGCTGCCACTCACGGATTTAAGGAAGCTGCTGACAGGCTTGCTACAAAATTGGGAGAAAATGTTCCTTCTTTACCTGTAAGTAAAGAGCATTCTCTTCTTGTGCCTCCAGCACCACTCATGTGCAGTGGAGATTGGCCATTGTTAAGGGTTATGAGAGGCATTTTTGATAATGGGCTGGATAGTAGGAGGGCAGCAGATGAGGAGGAGGAGGAGGAACCTAATGATGCTGAATGGGCTGATGAGGAACTAGACATTGTTGATGTGGAGAGCATGATGCAGAATGCTGATATAGTTGCAGAACTTGAGGACGGGGTGGCATCTGAAGACGGGAAAGGAGGATGGGACCTTGAGGATTTGGAATTACCGCCAGAAACAGATACACCAAAAGCAGCTAGCAATTCCCGTTCTTCCTTATTTGTTACCCCTACTCCTGGTATGGCTGTTAGCCAAATCTGGGTTCAGAAGTCATCTCTTGCAGGGGAGCATGTGGCAGCTGGAAATTATGATACTGCCATGCGCCTACTTAGCCGACAATTGGGCATAAAAAATTTTGCTCCTATGAAGCCATTGTTTATGGATCTTCTTGTGGGCAGTCATACCTATGTACATGCCTTTTCTTCCGCTCCAGCTATATCAGTTGCTGTTGAGAAGGGTTGGACTGAATCTGCAAGTCCTAATGTGAGGGCTCCTCCTGCGCTTGTATTTAAGTTTTCCCAAATGGATGAGAAGCTTAAGGCAGCTTATCGAGCTACTAGAGATGGAAAATTTCCTGATGCTTTACGCCAATTTCTAAACATCTTGCACACTATTCCACTTCTTGTGGTGGACTCAAGGAGGGAGGTGGATGAAGTGAAGGAACTGATTGAAATTGCTAGAGAATATGTTTTGGGCTTGAAAATTGAGGTCAAAAGAAAGGAAACCAAGGACAATTCAATTCGACAACAGGAACTTGCAGCCTATTTCACGAATTGTAAGCTTCAGAAGGTTCATATGACTCTTGTCCTTGTTAGTGCTATGAGTATCTGCTACAAGGGTGGAAATTATGCAACAGCGGCAAATTTTGCCAGGATGCTTTTGGAGAATAACCCACCTGAAATTCATGCGAAGAAAGCTAGGCAAGTGCTCCAACATGCTGGTGATAAGAAGGATACTAACCAACTCAATTATGATTACAGAAATCCTTTTGTAGTTTGCGGGGCAACTTTTGTTCCAATTTATCGTGGGCAGAAGGATGTTGCTTGCCCTTATTGTGTTGCGCGGTTTGTACCTGCCATCGAGGGGCAGCTTTGCTCTGTTTGTGAGCTTGCAGTGGTGGGAGCCGATGCCTCAGGCCTACTTTGCTCTCCTACACAATTAAGATAATTTGAATCAGGTATTTTGAGTTTATTGTATGTTATATTTATTTATTCTTGTATTTAGCATGGTCCGTCATTTTCCCTGTATAATATATGGTTATTGTTTAATGTTAAAGTACATATATAGTAGGTTTAGTGCTTCAGCATTTCACCTTTCTTTCTTTTGGCTGCTACGTGCATTGGTGGTATGCTTTTAATAATTTTTGCAGGTTCTGTTGATGAAAAGATGAAGGATGAATTTGTAATTTTGTACTATATTTTTTTTGGCAGACTGATAATTCTTTTGCCTTGCTTATTGATGTGCATGATTCTTAAGTTGTTTACCTAACAAACTTGTTGGTTTTCAAATTTCATTACCAATGTGTTTATGAGGTTCCTATTATTGTTTTACACGGCGTTTCGCTTTTCCTTTTTTCCATAAATTATTTTCTTGTTTATTTTTGTTCACTTTGTGAATAAATTTTCTTATTACATAGTCTTTTTGTTGGCATTGCGTGATGCAATTTTTTTGTTTGGCTTTACTAGTGATGCTTGATTACCTTTTGTAAATAGTTGATTATTTGATTGTTCTTTTTCACCCCTTAAGACTACTTTTGTATCGACAATTTGCTTAGGAGTTGATTCAGGCTCACCATTTGCTACCTTACTAAATCTCAGGCCGCAGTTACTCGTAAAAAGAACAATATCTGCATCTAGTTTTCGATAGTCAATTCTTATCCATGTCAGATCTCCCACTTCAAAATCCTGTGTTATTAATTGAGCTATCAATCTTGAATGTGAGGATAGCACCAACCAGAGATATAATAAGAACGTTTGTAGGGCGATTAAGTTTGCTTTACGTGCTAATATAGCAGTGCACAGTTAGATATGCCATTTCAAATTAGAATTGCTTAAAAATAATCATGTAAGGGTTTTTCGCAGAAATAGTGAAACAGTTTATAATGATGCTAGGTTTACCATGTGGTATGGTTTGACATAGTTCAGTTGTGGGAGAATCCATAGTTTTTAAGTAATTGTGAATGTTACTACAACTCTAGCTTTAGTTAATTGTCTCTACTAAATCGAAGTATGGTTCTTTAATCTAAGTTCACCTGGTTGAATTGATTGGACTAGGTTAAAATGATGCTAGGTTTACCATGTGATATTACTCAACATAGTTCAGTTGTGGTAGAAACTATAGTTTTTAAGTAATTGTGAATGATACTACAACTTTAGATTTAGTTAATTGTCTCTACTAAATCGAAGTATGGTTCTTTGATCTAAGTTTACCTGGTTTAATTGATTGGACTAGATTATAATGATGCTAGGTTTACCATGTGATATTACTCTACAAAGTTCATTTTGTGGGATAAACTATAGTTTTTAAGTAATTGTGAATGACACTACAACTCTAGATTTAGTTAATTGTCTCTACTAAATTGAAGTATGGTTCTTTGGTCTAAGATCACCTGGTTGAATTGATTGGACTAAGTAATCCTTATTGGTATCCTATTTCCATATTTTGAAGTTAGGTTATGCAAGTTGTTTTGGCCTATTTAAACGGTTGTTTGAACTAATTTACAAATTTTATTTGGATCGTCTTCGTTTAGCTCAATTAGGAAATGAAAACTATAAAGTCCTTTTTTTTAATAAAATTGAAAAATTAGGTAAATATTTATGACCTAAATGTTTGGCTAATATTTTTCTTTTGTTAATTCTAGTTTTTGAAAAATAACATGTTTTTTTTTTTTACTTTTGTTTTTTTTCCCTATCTTCCTATCTCATCTTCTAGGAAAATAAACCCGTAATGTATTAAGATAGATGGAAATGTTATGTATTCAAGATGTCCTATCTGATCTGGGAAATCTGCATGTTCCATGCAAAACAAAATTAATGTATATTTGGTGTGGAGCGGTGTGAAATACCAAATTACCTTCATTAAGAACCAGTTATCATATGAGTTCTCTTATCTATGAAATCGAGTATTTTGAGACTAGATTTTCCAACCTTTTTCCTCCCTTGAGTCTTCTATTTTTTTGTGTCCTGTTTGGCTGTTTCCCATACCATTTACCATCTAGCAATATACTGACAATCCAAGCAGTGTACATGGTGAATATATATTTCCAAGGAGAGTCATTACTGGCATAAGAGTCTGGAACCTCCATTTCTCAATTCTCATTGCCGGAGTGCTTATCAATATACTAAAAATCCAAGCAATGTAGATAGTGATAATACACTGCCAACGAGAGAAGAACCATATTACTGGTAGAAGAGTCAGGAACCCCCCTCCATCCGCATCAACTGAGTGCTAAAGTCAACTATGGGACTCAAGGATCTGATTTATGCCAAAAGACTGATTAGGGATTTTAAGAAAAAACTAAATATTAAACCCTTTGTCCCATAATTTCAGTTCCTTCTTTTTCCAGATTCAGGCCAGGCTCACGATTTAGGAGTTAATTTAGAACTTCAAATATCAAAATAGTTCCCGAGATAGACCTACTACCACCCGAACCAAAACCGTCACTAACCCACCGCTCTTCTTTAGTCCTTCCTATGATCCTAAACGCACCTCTCTGCTCAGTCATTACTATCTTATGTGTTCTTTTGCCTTACCATTGATTCTGTTTTCCTGCCGTTCTCATCTTGTCATTCTTCATGTGAATCTGCAATGACGATAGCCACATGCTATCAGGGCTTCTGGATATTTGTGCACAAGACCATGTGCCGGCTTCACAACTGGCATACACTAAAGTTATTGGAAGTCCAAGCTGGAGAAGCTGAGTTTCTCACAAGGAATTATTTTGCAGTGGCTTTTTTGATCTCTGAAACAAAACCTTGAAATATCAGATTCTTCAATCCCCAGAGTTCATTTCACATGCAAAACCTAATACAAATGCATTTCCCATTTTCCCTAGTCAGAGGTTATTAAATAGAACATTTATTTGTCTCATATACATAAATATAAATTTGAAGTTTTAACTTTAAGAATTAAACATTATTTTCAAAACTCCAATATCAGGTTCCAGCATTTGTGCCTTTGTGGTTGGAAAGAGTCACGCAACTGTTTGGGATGTTAAATTATAAATAAATAAATTGGGCTCTTAGAGTTCTGTGACATGCAAATCCTAATACACCTATCAGAAGTTACACGGAATATTTAGTTCTCTCATATGCATAAATATAAATAGAAATACTAACTTTAAGAATGAAACCATGTTTTCAACTCCAACTTGAGATTCTAGATTTTGTAGTTTCAAAGTGTCATGTAACTGTTTGGTTATATTAATTCATAAATACGTAAATTAATATCATTTTTAACCTCTTGCACTGTTAGAATGAGTACAAACCATTTAATCTCAACATGATATTAAGGTAGAGGTCAAGAGTTTGAATCCTGGCTCACCTCATTCATTAATTGTTTGATCTTACTTATAAATATGCTGTGCACAAGGATCAAAGTTAGTAGCTTGATCTTGAGGAGGTTATTAATTTGTAAATATACAAAGACATAGAGTTACTTAATTACAAAATTCCAACCAAAGTTTTCAATCTTAGACTTATTGGTGTACCATTTCAATCTTATCTCCTTGCAAAATAAATTTGTTAACTCTTAAATGGGCAGTGAAACTTACTTTGTGATTGATCTGATGATGCAAAGAGAAGGATAACCGGTCTATGCAATTTGTACTTCACCACGCCCAACTATGTTAATGATTAATGTAATTATGTGCTACTGCAGCTGGAATATTTTCTCAAGTTTCTTTTAGAGAGGTTGAAAAAGAACGAGTTCTGTATATAGTAATCATTTGAGAAATTTTAGCTGATAGAAAATAATTAGTTTGTTATCTTAAGAGGCAAAAGCTTCATTCAAATATTCTGATGCATTTAATAGTTTCTATGCTTCAGATCACTCCTTGTGCTACTCAGAAGACACCTCAGTCCATGTTGATGCTCTTACCAATGGTTCTTAATTTTATATAATCAGCAGCAACGCACATTCTTTTACTTAAGTCAGACTTCCTTCTGTTATAATAATCCAATTTTGTATCTTGGAGATTCTAACCTTCATGCATATTTGTGTTAAATGTCTTTAATGGATGACTCAAGAAACGGTTAATATCTACTGTATGTGTTTGTGTTCATCTCATGTACTACCATCTTTTATGTTCAAGTTCGCGAGTTTCTCACTCAGGTTGTGCTGAAATTTGTCATTCTTTTTTTTATCAGGCGAATAGGTGCAGCACTACAGCAATGCAATTGTTTTTTGGAAGGTGTAGCTAAGAATCTGGGCATTGGTGCTAAAGCGCTTATCTAGTTATTTTAATAACTAGGTGTTGCAAGCCACCCGAGTTTTGATACTTTGTTTGAACTTAACTAGAGCTTTGATATTTTGTTTGGACTAGTTTCCATCTTTGTATTGTTCCTGTTGGGAAATTTGAACTTAATCCACAGTAGATGTAAGTGATGAATATTTGACAGGCCTTTTAAAAGCCTGCGCCATTTTTTTTTTCATAGCTCGATCTGAGAAGAAACAAGCAGCGCTAGGTACATCAAAAAAGAGTATTTCTATGTGAGTTCGATACATATAGTGATAACCTTTGCTTATGATGGTTGATATTTTAGTGACAACTGAGACACTTTTAATTTAATTAGACGGTATCAGGAAATATTTAGTTCATGTTTAAAATGGACTATAAAATGGTATCTTGTGTGGGTAGGCTGTAAAAATTGACTTTTGATGCTGGTTATTTGATTTTAGCTTTTCATAACTTGGTCGTTATTAAAACGAGTTAACTTTAACATCCTACAATGATCGAATGATGCATTGCTCTTTGCCCAGAGCCTGATTTAGCATCCATTGAATCTCCCTTGCTAGAGGTCTTTCTCATGCACTCTAATCTGGAGTTTCAACCTGTTGCAAGATTTACCATGGCATGATACTTACTACCTGGGCGCTAACATTTTTTCAATTGAACAAAAGATTGAGAGTCATTAATTAGAATACTTGGGTCATTATAGTTGTCTCTCGCCCATCCATAGGTAAAAAAAGTTACTGTTTTGTCTTATTGAAATCAAAATTGATGTACATGTTTGGTGACATTGTAAATTTATCCATGAGAAAATCATTTGAGGGCACATATCAATTTCTTGAATTTTGATATACTTTGGAGAACGAAATTTGTAAGCGGAGGGGCCGCTCCGAGCGGGGGCCCATCCGCCGTTCAAATGTATTGGGATCCCTCCGTTTACAAATTTCATTATGTTGGAGGTCTCTGACAGACTCGTCTCTTGCGCCCAGAGGCGTCAAATGGGTTAACGATTATGATCCGTATGCGTCTGACTCACTTTGGGTAATGGATCACCGAACCAACCAGCTATGATCTAAATTAACAACAATGCATCACTAGATTCACTACGAGCGGTTTCAGGTCATCAAGGCTAATCGTTCTTGAGAAAGTGTTTTTTTAAAAAAAACGTTTTTTAAAAAAATCTTCTTAAGAAAGAATGGCATAAAGGTTGAAACTTGAATAAATTAGCAAAAATGCATGGCTGAGAGTGAAGCCCGTGGTTTAATTTGAGTTTTACTTTTAGCATGTTTAGTCAACCGTAAAATGCACTTAGTTGATTTTGTCATATTTTTACATGATGAATGGTCGTTAAGGGTATGACATATGCACGTGAGTCGAGGTTAATTCATGAGTACAATTTGTAAGGAGACGGTTTTTTAAAAATTTTAAGAAATTCTGTTTAACGTAAATTCCATCTAGATCATTTACACATGATAAAATTTATAAGTGGGTTATTGGCAAAAAAAAAAAAAAACTTATAAGTGGGTACTTGCTTAACTTAGGCTGTATGCGAGAGGAGAAAGAAGAGAAAAGAGAGAAAAAAAATATCTTTTATTTTTCTTTGTTTATCAGGGGATAAAGAAAAATTTAGGAAGAAAATTTTTTTTTCCAAATTCAATACCTCTAAATTAGAAGGAAAACATATTTTTTTTTCTCTTTCACTTATTTTTCTTCTAATTTTTTTTTTCATTTATTTTTCTTCTATTTTATATCCTCTCTTGTATAGGAAAAAGAGAAAATCGTACCTTTTAAAATGCATCTAGGGATGGGTGAATGTATCTTGAACGTGTGCTAGTTTTATTTTTTAAAAAAGATTACACATCCCAAGGTGTTTTTAAGGGGTATGATTTTTTCTTTTTTTTTTTCTTAAATTAAGCAGGTACCTGCTTATAAGTTTTATCTATTTACACAATACAGTAATTTTTAATTAAAAGAAAATACTATAGTGCATGTTACCATCCTTGCTATCAAGTACCAAAATCAATAGATCAAAATTTTTATTTTTATTATTCAAGGGCATGGAATAGTACAGTGGGCCTCCTAAAATTTTTAGGCTGCGTTTGGTACAGCTTTCCTAGCTTTTTCTGTAGCTAACTTTTCGCCAAAGTTGCTACAATAATGAAAAATTTGCCCTTTTAATGCTTCCATCGGCAGCCAAATATTGCACTATTTGTGCACTATTGCTTATACTATAAGTATAACAAGGCGAAAAGCAATGCACAGTATAAACTCATGGGGAGAGCACGCCAAACGAAGCCTTAGACAGGGAGATTCCTAAATTTTTTTCCCTAATTCATTGAGACTTACATTAGTACCCTATGAGAAATTGAAGCATTTAGGTTGCATATAAGTACGATACTAAGAATAAATTTTAAAAGAAATTAAGGAAAGTGTATAAGTAAGAGCGGCATGTGTGGCTTAATTTGTACTTAGTAAGCATAAAATATACTATCACAAAGCTAAATTTGTCATAATCGTATCATAATGAGATGGCCACGTGACCTTACACTGCACGATATCTTGCCATCACGCAACTATTTTGCCCTTTAAAAGTCTAAAAATATTTTTAAATAAGGAATTTTTATTTTTCTTAATTGTTTTGCTATTTTGCTTTATTTAGCCAAAATATTGGTTTAAATTATTAAGAAAAATGATCCCATCCGATCATCCATCCCTAAAATCTCTCTAAACACACTTTATCTTAATATTCTTCTTTTATCTTCCTAATTTTCTTTTAGAGGCTAATTCCTCAAAGTGAATTCTCTTAATAGTTCGACTTAAGCCAAGTTGCCTAAGTGAGATATCATAATTCTTTTTATCAAGCTAATTATTTAAATACAAACGTTTGAATATTTCTTTAACAAATTATTATTGCGAAATTAATATTAACCTCTCATCTCATTCTCCTAACAAATTTATTTTCTCATAAAACTGAAGTATGAGATATTTGATAATTTATGAAATTTTGAATATTTAATCAATATAAAATATTCTTATTCATTTTTCAGTCATATAGATTTATAATTTTATTAACTTCTAATATTTAGCATATATAATAGTGGTCAGTATGATTATGTTACTAAATATTGCATAAAATTAATTATGCTATTTTTTCTTAAAAATATTTCGCAATTTCCATTATTAGAGCAATTCATATTGCTTTTTGAAAAAAAAAAATAGATGCTATATATATGGTTGATATTAATATATTAAATATATTTTTATTCAAATATTGGATTCTGATACTAAAGTTGTATATTATGTGTAAAACAAGCTATCTTTTAGGAGAAATTTTTTCTAAGATTTTGAGGAAGGATAATATCATATATCATCATCTTTGATCTGACTTTGCTGCTCAATTTTAACTTAAAATATAGCCGATAACTCATATCTTTTTTGAGTTTTTTTAAATTTAATCTAAATGCTTTTTTTTTCCATTTTAATTGTCTTAAAACACTAATCACAGTCAATTCATAATTACTACAATGCCTACAAGAGAAAAAAAAAAAAAAGAGAAACCGTTGATTCTAAAAAATGAACTTCTAAGTTTCAAATCCACTTGCAGTCAATTTTGCTATCCTTCATTAATAAGTTGTTTATATATATATATATATATAATTATCGAGTCTTTTTTTTTTCACCCCTAGAACTCTACCCTAATAAATTTTTCATTACCTGCTAAATACCCAAATCTTTCAAATACCCAACTTAAGTACGTGTATCAAAATTTTAGAGTAATAACATACTTGATTACTCAAATAAAAATAGAATACCTGCTATATCAAAATCCTACTCATTCATACTTTTAATTTAATAATCCCATAAAGAAACAAAAATCTAATCCATATATTTGTTATTGACCAAAATCTAATTTAGGTTCACATACATTTCTAACCACGTAGCGTGGTGATAGCAGGGACGAGCTATGAGCTTGGAAGCAACAATTGTAGGAATTAGGACAATCCACTGTCGCATATAGTGTTAGTGGTTAATAGATAAATGGTAAAGTAATGGAGGGTTAATGGGTATTGGATTACAGGTATTAAATATAAATTATTATTATTATTATATATATATATATATATATATATATATATATATATATATATATATATATATATATATATTCAAGTTCGGGGACCTGACTCGAATAATATTTACTTTACCCATACTTGAACTAAACTAGATTAATAAAGATCCAATTATCTATAATTGAATTCGAATAAATAGATCAAATACTCTCTAAAATTGTACCCAGCTACCGTCCTTGACTCCTGCCGTTAGGCTCCATATTTTCAAACGTATCTTGTTGCAAGCTTGTTATTGCTGCGTGATCCCAACTTTGTTACCATTCATTATATTAGCAATTTTATTATTATTTCAAGCCAAAACTAGTAGTATTTCTTTTGATATATTAACTATTGTGAGTATACTCAAATTTTTATTAGTATTTTATTTATTTTTTACCTAGGCAAGTAATACTAGACACATAGATTCATTACAATTTAATTAGTACTTCACTATTACATCAACATTTATATTTGATTTGCTATTAGCATATATAAATATATATATATATATATAATTTTTAACTATTAAATAAGATCTTTACATCCACTCATTTTGTCATGATGTATTTTGTCATGATGGAATGATTTCAGAGTCCATAAAAGAAGCATATTAGAAATGTAATATGCGACAAAATTTGTCATGACACTTGTAATGCGCCATTACCAGCAGAAATATATTATTCCTTTTATTTTCAGGTAGCCATAGAGTCATGCTGGCATCATTGGCCTAACGACTTTCAGCGCAGCGGCTTACCAGGAACAAGAAGCCATTTCAAGCTTAATAGTCGAGAACTCGAGATCCAAGGATTTAAATAATGCAAAAAATTAGAAACGACGAATAGAATGATTGCTCGCTCATGAGATGATAAAATCAAGAATAGACAATCACCACAACAATTGTTAAAAGAGAAGTTAAATAAAAAATATTAAGCATGCTAGTTGACAAGATGATGTATGCATATACCATATTGGAATGGCGATAAAAATATTTAGCATATTTTTTTTAAAAAAAAAAAAGAGTAGAAATTTATGATATTTGCGGGGAACCGAAGACTACGGACTTATCTTCAAGCATAATGATAATATTGACTTATGTATGCAAAAATAGAGGTCGGAATACTATAAAGAACTGAACTTGTGATCAAATCAACTCATTCTTTGTGGTCATTCTTTAGTCAATCTATTGAACTTACGTTGCAAATTGCAATATAACTAGGCAAACACGTACGAATTGTTTGTTCTACCATAATAGTTGATGAAGAGGTCAAATCATGCTAAGGGTTCAATGCCATTACCTGCAAATGTTTAATCAGAAAAGATGCAGCCAAGCAGTTAATCAAAACCAGGGGTTTTAGTAAAACGCTGAAAGAGAAACATGATGATAGCTTGCTTTGAAACAAATTTACTTTCTGAAGTGATTGAAATTAACTATAATCACCACATAAATACCTAAAGAGGACCCCCAGAAAACTTCTGTATTATGCCATCAGTCAGTGATGGAATAATGCCACAGTTTGAGTAGTCTAATAACTTTCGCGCATGGCTTCAACAAGCAAAAAAGAAAACTAAAGTTCTAGGCACAGCATTGCACTGGTGTCTATTATTTGAATGGCACGCATATTTTATTTCTCACTTTCCGTTTATGATTCTCCTTCAACTACAGGTCATATCACCTAGCAGCATCAAATTGCTGATTTTTCTTCAATACTAGGTTTCCCATATCAAGGCAACCGTATGACCATAATTTGAAGCATTCATACTATACGTTCTCTGTAAGATTTTCTGAATTTTAATTTTCATCAAGGAGGTTCATTAAGGTCTGAATTTTGAGTCCCACAAATGTTCAAACTTGTTCGTGCTGCTTATTTTCACAAGTTAACTTGTCCTTGACATAGGTCGATCCAGCACAGTAGTGGAAAAAAGTAGAACACTACCTGGATTAATGAAAAAGAAAATAAGCAGATAGAGATTTCAAACTCAAAATCGACTCTTAAGCATTTAGTTGTCAAATTCTTATCAGTAGCAACCTGTCAGTATTATGGTCATTTAACTTAATTTATGATAGTCATACAGTGGTAGTGATTATAAAGGTGTTACCAAGCTATACACCAGTGGTGAGTATCAAGTTTCAAGTAGGTGTTACTCCCTAAGCAAAGTTGCCTAGTGGTTGATCTATATAAAATTTCTTAGACAAATTAATAGCAAAAACAATTTTTGATATCAAGCTAATGAGACTACTAATTAAGATTAATTGCCAAGGAAAATGAAGTGTGGATAGATTTGAATACAAACCGATTCAGTAAAAGCACTAAAAAAGACAATAGCAAAGATGTAAAGGTGGCAAGTAGGAATGGCAGCAGGTTAGGTTCCTTATTCTTTTATCTAATACCCGAATCCAACCCAATTATACGAAATCCAAACCCAAGTCCCAACCCAAACTTGAGTGGGGTACCCTATTATATACCAAAAACCAGCTCGAGCATTTAAACAGGCAACCATGGGTATCCAATTAAATAAAAAAGTATTAAAAATTACCATATATTTTATTAACAAATATGTAATAATTATTTTGTGGATTTTTAATATAAAATTATATTTTTAGTTATGTTTTAATGGGGGCAACGAGTAGAAGATACTTATACCTATAAACTCGAACGGAAACATATCTCGAACCCAACCCACCAAACCTAAACTAGTTCCATTTAGCTAATTGGGACTCATCATAAATAGGTTGAGTTGAGTCAGGTACCCACTATGGATTCAGTTACCATCCCTAGTGGCATGGCTAGCATTTGGAGGAAGACAGTGAAAAAGAGAAGACTGAAGGGGCGGTAGATCCAGACTGTTGATGATGAAGATGTTGAAGGCAAAGAAGATGCACTACAGCTCATGCTAGTGGAAAAAAGAAAGACAAATATCAAGTTTGGAGCTAACGTTTTGAGAAATTTGCTAGAAAGCTAGTTGATGATGAGAGGGGCGAAGAGGAGAAGAAATATGCATTGAAAGAAAGAGATGGAGGATATTTTTGTTGTGGATAGAGCCAGCACAATTCTTGAAGGTCACTGTTTACTTGTTTAGGATTGATAAGAAAAACAACTTTTCTCTAAAACCAGGTCGAGATGTAAAACAACTTGAACTACAAGCTAAGGTACCTATACCTGTAATAAAGAGACGAAAAAAATACTAATAATTGTGAAAAATGAAGAGAGTAATGAGAATATGCAGTAATATAGTAGTGAAACTACTGACACTTAACAATGACAACAAACAAGTGCCTTAACCATGAATATGAATGCTGCATTTTAATTTTAGTCTACAATAGAACTGGGTTGAAACACAAGTTATTTCATCTATGAAAGCTCTCAATAAAATGTCAACCATCAGAGACTAAGACATATTATTCAAAATTATCTGTTCATTGCGGTCTTAGCTTCAGTAATTTGATGTCCTAAGTTGGCTAGAAAGTCAAGCACTTGGTGTCCAAAGTATGCCCTCGTCGTGAAGGGAACTCTTAATATGTTTGATAAAAATAAACTTCTGGACTGATATGAGGACAGATTGTTGGAGCAAAGACTATGAAAATAGAACTGTGAACCACTTTACAAAAATAGATTTTCTTCATGCTCATTGCCAACAAACTTTAACATTATTACCTTGTGAGAGTTTTCACAAATTAAGCATCTTCATTGGGTCCTTTGCTTAAAGTAATTGTTGTAGATTTCAGTCAGAAAATACTTCGTTGAACAAGTTTAGCAATCTGGATCCACGCTTCTCTAGTTTGTGAGTTGCATATACGTTATTGCGAGCTAAGATTCTACGGAAACAAAATATGTTGTTTTTTTTAAAAAAAAACATAACAAATAATTGCATAATAGATGAACTTGTCACTTGGGTTGTAATTCAATTTTCATAATCCAACTCATTTATCTTGCATGCAATATTTTTGACATAGAGAAGCTTGCAGTATTATGAGAATATTACTTCTAGAAATAATGACATCAAACTTTGGTTAAATGCCCATAAAAGTAAGCAGAATATACCAGTAAAACGTTTAACCTCAAGCAAGCCATTAGAGTTGGTAAAACTCTAAGGAGATGATCATACATGTCCTAACAGTTATTTGCTGAAGTTACTGAAGCCAGGTTAATCAAGAATTCTGGATCATTTATCAAGAAAACTAGAGGACTAGAAAAAAAAACAGATTTGCATAATGAATCATGTGCAAAGGTAGTCAACCATGAATGAAACACATTCCACTACAACAAAACTTAGCTCATAACAAAAAAAAAGATACAAGCTACACTATAACCTTCAAATACACAACACATGAACAAAATATCAAAACAATCTAACGGTATACCAGCGGTAATTTCTCATACTGTAAAGGGATGACCATTGCCGACAGGGGAAAGTTCAGAATGATCTCTAGATCAACCCTTTAGTCCTGCATTTGAGTGCCGATAACATCAGTGTTTATCTCAAATGTGCAAAATGAAAAGATCTCAGCAAACTAAATCGAAAAATCGAGGACTATAAAACTCAGAAAAAAACAAATCCATCAAACGAAAATCAAAAGCAAGCACACCGACGTCTGTTTGGAGTACGTCGAGGCGGAGGAAGGGACACGCTTGACGCGAAGCAACATGTAACCCAGCGGGAGTACCACACCGACCATCATGATCGCCGCCCCGAACATATATCGAATCGGCCCCGGCGGCTCCACCTCCATCTATCTCAAATCCAGTCTTCTCTTCACCTACAACAAACACCACATCAAAATAAATCCATTCCTCATCTCCATTAGAATGCAGTGGGATGCACCTCAAAAAATTGCCTCAAGAATCCAAACCCTGAATTCATGGACTCCATGGGATAGTACCTCTGGATCGATCCTCCTTCGGTGGAAGAAAGTGGCGATCCGATCGGGGCCGAGAGGGCGAAGGCCGAAGAGAACAGAAGGTATATATATATATACACGAGTGATTTGAGTCCGCCGGTTCGGAGGTCCAATACAGTAAGCCGGCTCGGCCCAACTTGTAAATTTCGAATTGGGCCACAAAACGGTCTGAACTGTCCTGTAGAGAATACTACTAATCTTACTGTTTATATTGCTCAATATTGCATAAAATGAAGTCCAGAATACTCTGAATTTGAGAAGCCTATTTAGCTATTTTTTAAGGTGGGGTTAGGAGATGGGGATGATTTTGCTATCCTAACATATCTAAAAAAATATTATGATGATCTATGCACCGAGAGCTATTCAACGGTACTAATATCATTGTGAATAAAATCTTTTACGATAAAAAAAATCAAAAAATATAGTACAATCTATGTTATGTTGCTCAGCACAATTTCTATTATACTTTTTAATTTTTTTTATATTATATAAGATTTCATTCACACAGTAATATTAGTACCGTTGAATAACTCTCTTAATGTGTAGATTATCATAATATTTTTTTTTTAATTTTCTCGTGTTTGGTGGAAGTGGAGAAAATTGAAGCGTCCCTGCAATGTCTATTAAGGAAGTCGAGAAAATTGAAAGCCTCACTTCTTCAAAGAGTAATTCATGAACGGAAGGCAAACAAGAGTAGGTGGCAATATTAGTCCATCTTTCCTTTTTCACCATCAAACATCACTAAATCAATAAATCAGTACAACTTTTTTTTTTCTTCCAATAAATGTTCACTTTGATAACTTACGGGTTGAGATAGTGAAATTGCATAAATGAATTGAAGATTAGATTGAAGGGTGGTTATGCAAGATCACCATGCAATCATGATCTTTGTTAAGAGCCAAATTAAATTGCTGTAATGTTTTAAGAGCTAAATTGAAAATATAGTGAAAGGAGGGATTGGTTGCAAGTTCGTAGATTTGTAAATTAGCCCTTTTTGAAGGTTTAAAAGTTGGTAAATTAGCTCGTACATTTTTTTATAACTTAAAAAAAAAAATTGCACTTCTTTTCAGAAAGGTAAATTAGTTTTACAAGTTTTACGATTTTTTTGCATCTTTTTACTATGCTTAATAAAATTATAAGCACTTGAAAAGTTAAGCATGTTAATTATAATTTTCAAAATTTCAAATTTAATGTATAAAATTTGAGTAAATAAAAGAAAATATATAAAATTTTATTTATATACAAAATCTAATAGCGCTTAAAATTTTATTTATACTAATTTCATGATTATTACATAAATTTTTTATTTTAAGATTACAATATAATTTCTATTTAATTCTTTCAAAAACAATTTTACTAAATATATAAATCAATGAATATAAGTTTTAAAATTTGCCTCAAATTTATTTATCTTTTTAAAATTTATTTGCAACCTAAATTTTATTTGTGTAAATTTCATGATTATTAAGTAATTTTACCTGCAGAATGAAGTTATATTTTTTTTAATTATAAGAATTAAAATTTATAATTTAAATTATTAAAAAATAAATTTTATAAAATACGTAAAATTAGTCATTGTAATTGTAGAAGTTGCCTTAGATTTATTATTTTTTTTAAAAAAATCAATTTTAATTTAAATATTGTTTGTTATCAAATATATTTAACGGAATAATGATGAAAATACATAATGCTAACATAATAGAAAATTAGGCAATCAATTTAAAAATATAATAAATGTTTTTTAGCCAACAGATTTAAAATAATAAATTTTTTTTAGGACTAATCTGCAATTTTTCCTCTAATCAAACGAAAAAATTTTTACATAAGGACCCCTTTTGCAAAAAAATGCAGCGTTGTGAGACACTTTACCCAAAATTTTTTATATAAAATAAGTATATAACAATTCGTATAAAGTTTTATAAAAAAATTTTATATAATAAATACCTTTATATGAAGGCTTTACATGATATTTTTATATAATACCTTTGTATAAAGGTTCTTTCTCAAAAAAAATTTTCTAATCAAAACCCTAATAAAGAGGAAGGAGTCAGAAGACGAGGGACAGGAAAGTAGGAAAGTGGCCATTTACTTGACTTTTGGACGTCTCTTCTGCCATTAATATCGCCCAACTACTTCTCGGCGTCGCTTCCTTCGCCATTCGATTCAAAGTTCCTCGGCAATTCAGCCATCGCCTCTCCCTGCCGCTACTATTGGGGAAAGGAGAGGACGACCAACGCGTACGTAGTGCGCTGTTATCTATAAAGAATCGCAATGGCATATGCGTCGAGGACTGTCGGTTGCTGCCTTGGCCGCATCATGCGTTTGCGATTAGTTGCAGGAAGAGGATGTAGGGAAAGAATGCATTGAAAGTGAAGTGTTTCGTGTCATGGAGGTGAAGAACAAGCGATTCGCAGCTTTTTTCTCCAAGACGGACTCATCTGCTTGCGCTTCTGCTTCTCACCATAGACGCTCTAAAAGGTTCGTCAGGGTTTCCGAACTTTTTGTTGCTTATTGAATTATTCATGCTAGATTGTAGCGGCTTTTTGGTCTCCCTTTTTCTTTTCCCTTTTGTCTTCAAATAAGCTGCACCAACACCAGTCAAATCTATGTTAGTCGTTGTAGATGAGAAACTGATGTTCCATAACCTAGACCTTCTGACCTGCGGGAAGAAATCATTTTTAGTTTAACCTTTTTGTCTGGGTTTACAATTCACATGCAGTGCATGAACTAAGTAAAACCGTCTGTTTAAGCCCCGTTTGGCGCAGCTGCGCTGCCACTGTGCACGGAAGCCGGCAGAGCAGCAGCAAAAAGATCAGGAAATTTTCTCACTTCCGCTAGCGGAACAGTGAAATTGTTTTACTGTTGCAAGGTAGCTGCCGCCACGGGTCCCGCCCACGGTTCGGGTGTGAAATAATCTTATATATCTATATAAAATAATAATAATAATAATAAAGTTATATATTATCAATTACAAATTGACGATAATTAGAGATTAGCATATAGATATAATTAATATATATGGCACATGTAATAATTTTATAAAATTAATTATTTAAAATTATAAAAATAGAAAATTTTTATTAATTATAAGAAATATGTGGGATAGACTCTCACTTGCTACTATCATTGTTGTCATTCCGAGTGTGTAATTTCTGAGTGATTTCGGATGCGGAATGTTTTAGAGATCTTGTAATTCGTGGATTTATATGGCAAAAATTGCTGCATATTATATATGATATTAAATACCCCTGGGTGTTTCTTGTTATCCGCACACAGTGATGATGATGATGTAATTTGATAAATTGGGTCTCATTGCTATTTTGGTAGAAATGAACCTTGACACTGAAAATTCAAATATGTTAGAAAAAGAAATCGCCACTCTTTTTGCAAGAGAATAGAGAGAGGATATTCACATAAATTGAACGTGTTATGCACTACCACCCTAATGATTCTCTCAATTGAAGCTTAAAGATTATTGTTTGATTTGAATTTAGGGCTGCCGAGGAGTTCAAGCTGTAGCTGTTAATTATCCCATGAATTATTGGAGAAAAATAAAATTTTCTTGCATTTGGTCCTTCATGCAATAAACTGTAGTGCCATGGGCCGTGGAATATGGGTTACAGGAAATTTATTTATTTTTTATTTCATTTTAGATGCCAATAATTGCACCCATTCAGGTTTAATTATCAAGGATTGCATTAATTTAGACTTCAATGCCAAAGGACGCACTGATTCAAGCTTAAAATGTCAAGTGTTGTACCCATGTAGGTTAACCCAAATGGGTGTGAGGTAAAGGTGCTTGGACTCTATTTAAGCCGCCTCCTTACTTGGTTTTGAGTGAAGAAAGTATCAAAGTAATCCTTCTCTCCCTCATTTCAAAGACTTTTTCTTCTTGACTTGCTTGGCACATGTGCTGAAAGTCTCTGATCATCCCTTCCATAATTGTGCTTATAGGACGGGAACATGGGCTGTATGTTTGAGTGTTAAATTCGAATTAATTTATACGAGAAGCTGAATTTTCACATTAGGATAGTCACTATGCACAAACTATTTTCTAAATTGTTTTTTCTCTTATTTAGACAGAATTGTGTGCTATAGTTTCTAGATTAACTTTTTCTTGGTATAAAGACTCAGGAGGGATTACTTGGGACCTCTAATTAAGTAACAACCAGTGTTAAACTATAGTACAAACAAGCACACCCGTATCTTAGATGATATTTCTTGCTTCTGACATTAGGTTTATAATTCTTGTAAGGGCATAGACCTAGGGCATATGAATAAGATTTTTTTTATAAAAAGAATTTGGTGTTGTTATGTGAATATCATAGTTTTTACAGGTGTGAGTTTCTGGAAGAAAATCATCAGTATTAACAAAGACTTGTACTATGATCTCTTCAATGGGAACCTATATCAAACAATTTGTTTCAAATGGCACGCTGGGTTACATTTTTAATAAACTTTTCGTTCTATGATTTGTTCAAAATGAATTACTATTGTCAACATCAATTTTTTACTTTTGATTTATTGTCAGATCTAGGCTTGATGACTTATTGGTTGTGCATAATTGAATTTACTTTGATTTTTATTCCAAAGTGGGTGTTGATTTTTATCTACTAAAAGCTGATACCATTGTTGACTTAAAGTTTGAATTTTGTTTCTTACCAATGATTTGTGTTCAACAACTTGTTGGAAGGTACTCATTCAAAAATTTAGAAATATGCTTCCGAGAGGTTGCCTAGAATGATCACTAGCGAGACTTCAGGGTGTTGTTGTTTTCTTATCCGCCCATGGCTTGTTGGTATGATCATAAGATAGGTTTGATAGGGTCAAACTCATTACTATTTTGGTCTTTGCATTTTATGGCTTATAGAGAATTTGGTTGATTGATTTGTGGAGGATTTAGTTCCTCAACTTAGTAGCTTGATGTCTTTGAATTTGATGACTTCTGGAATGTTGATAAATGATTTGATGCCAACTCAAATGATTTTTCCCTAAATCGAACAATTTTGGATGGAAGTCGACAAAAAATGATCAACTCTTAGCCAAATTTCAAACAACCATATGAGATCAGATGGAGATGAGAATACACTGACAAATGATAATCAACCTCTATGATTTACAAACAGCAGGGAGAAGATATTGACAAATCAAAACCAACCTCAGCAGGTTTTGGAAAATTTGTTATTTGCAGTTATGAAAGTAATTGATGATAGAATCAAAGAAAAATCGTTCAAGGAGAACATTGATATGGGAAAAATAGAAACTACTTTTCTAGAGAGCTAATACAAGCATTAATCTAGATTCATACTTTCCTTCCTCTCATTTTCTTATTTTGCCCTTTTTCTAAAACCTTGCAAGGGCATTGATCTTCTTTCATGGTTGTTAAATAGCAGACAAATGAAGTTTTTTGTTGCTCATCTCATCTCACACAATAGAATGATGACAAAATTGGCTTATGATTAAATAAGGAGAAAAAGGATTTACATGCTCTTAGCATTTGCTGTGATGTTAACCAATCAACATCCTCATCTTCTGAATTAACTTCATGTCTAAATTATGATCCTTGAGTTTGATGCAATATGCATTATAACGCTTTAAGAATTAGTTTGCAATTGATGCATACAATTGATTATACTTAATAGTAATATTTTAAATACTAGCCTATGTTGCATGATTAGACTCAGAATTTGATGTGCACTTTGCTTTGTACATAATAATAATAGTAGTAATAATAATATATAAATAGATAGTTAGATCTCATAATCTAGAATCACTAATATCATAATCCTGAAAACAAGGAAATGGATTAATTCCTTTGGAAAGCTCATTGTCTACATAATATAACCTTTAGATTACCCATGAATTTGATCATGCCCTTTAGATTTTAGTTAGGTGATGAAAATCTCTAGTAGAATCAATATATTCTTCAACTTTTCTAGATCATTTTTTTTTTTTGTTGAACTAGCCATTTAGTGCAACTAATAACAGATTCATCAATGTTAATAGTTATCGAGCATCATGCTCACATATCCCTGTAGAAATCACTTGCTCAGCAATTTATTCTCAATAGTAAGCAATCATATGCATGGTCGGTGGCCAAATATGTAACAATATCAAATTACCCAACCAATATAATTATTAAGTGGCTTTACTAGACTAAGAATACATTATCTAGTTTTTAGCAAATAATACTTTTTTAATTATACTACAATGTACAATCTATAGTATACTGCAATCACTGAAGAGCACATTTAAGTTGCAAATTAATATAAAGTCTAGGAGATTAGCGTTATTGTTGCTGCATATCTTATAGAGAACTAATATAGAGGGAGAAGGCATAGCATGAATGTGAGCATCTTATCGTGGCTTCACTTAACTTCTTCAAAGAATATGGATGCGCAAATATAACATGGAACACTATAATACAGTTGACTGAAAAACCAAGGTCTACTTTCATCCATGATAACTCATATCCAAGTAGTATTTTTCTTGCTGCATTTTACTGGCCTTTTGGTTTTATATGATATTGGTCTTCTGTAACAGCCTCAAGTTCTAGCTTTTGAATAGGGAATTGACATTGCTTAAGTTATTCTTGAACTATATTATAATCTTCCTTCTGTTGGTTAGACTACAATGAACAAATATGTTCTGCCTGGAATTGTAATTGTTTTGAATGGTGATTTTTCTTCCAGTGCCACTGATAGAAACCTTGATTTGACTAAACGTGGAAGTTCACAGTACATTTCAAAAGATTTCACTCAAAGTCAGGTATCTTCAATTTTGTTAGTATTGAAATTCCTCATTTTATGTGATTTGATGCCACATGCCGGGAGATATTTTTGAAAATTTTTTAATCAAACTTTTTCTTTCTTTTTTTTTTTGAAAATAAAAATCTTCAGGGTTCTCCCAATTCTTCCAATATATCAAAGACTCGTGGAATCCAAGGTTCTTGTAATCAGGATTCAAGGGAGAATCCCATGTATACCAAGTCAAATAATCGGTCTTCCTTAGAAGATGATGTAAGGAATTTTGTCCATGTATTCTTTTTTGTTTTTAGTACATGTTTAGTGTATACTTACATGAATTGTGAACCTAGAAAATTCTATTTAGTTTTAATTGAATCAAGATGAGGAAACAATAATTAGATCCTTCTGATTACCATTTTTTCAAGTTTGAATAGTATAATATTACTATATCGTTTTTTACTGTGTTCGCAAGCCTACCATCTAATATCCAGTGATAGGATAAGTAGCTTGATTGTGAATGAACTTTTGAGTCCACTGTGTTTTTTTGGTAAAGCCACCTACATTGACTAACTGATACTTCTGCCTCTAAATCAAAGTGTAGGTGGCTGTTGTCTATATTTATTTTCTTTTGTGAAATGCTTCAGAATCAAGAAATATGAGCATAGACAAAAATGAATTGATGTACTGAATAAGTTATAAAATAGCATTACCTGCACTTGACTACTTGGCCATAATACACGTTGCAGTAACGGTGTTGCATGAAACAAATACCTTTGAGAACATGTGGCTATGAATATGGATTTCAAAATGCATTAACATAGCTTCGATCAGACAATGCAATATTGTGAGTGAACTTCAATAACTTACCTGCTTTCATATGTTTTTCTGAGGACAGATTAAACAACTTCAAATACATTTGCATCAAGAGAGATCAACCCGTTTTCTGCTGGAGAAGGCGATTGGTCGAGCTTCTAGTATTGTTTCTCCTGGGCATGGACATTTTTCTTCTCAGGTATGATAGATCTTGAGGCATTAGTAAATTTTATAGATGAGGTAGAAACGTTGCTCTAAGAATATTTTTCCTTTAATGAAAGAACATATGGAAGATTAAATCAAGTGATTTTGTTGTTTATCTGTACTCTGTACAGGAACTAAAATGTGAAATTGTCATGGGCCCATTGTCAAAACCTAAGTTGCTAGATAACATTGCCAGACAATATATTAATATACTCAATCTGCCTTAACTACAAGTTATTATTGCATCTATTTAATTTAATGCCATTCAAGATAAATTAACATCCAATGAAGATTAGCTAACTTGTACATATGATACTAGATTAGTCTCATCTTTCTGTTCCTTAGGGAAACAAACAGGTTGAACCACATTTTTGTGCTTATGGGGAATTACTTTGTGGACATACTAGTTTTCCTCTCAACATATTCCATTGGGAAACAATCTTAGTTTCCTCTCAACAAGCATATGATCCTTTTCACTACCTTTTAAATGTAAAGTTTATTTATTTGTAATCGAAACTCTGCATTTAACATGAATTCTTTACTTTCTAGAAAACAATTTGCTACGAATTTGTTTACATTTTGCATTGGATTTTTACTCACACGTTCCCTGGAGCAAAACATCATGAGTTGTATGGGAGGAAAACATAACAAGGTTCATCATGAGTTGTATTTCTAATTTTGTTATATTTTCTCATGTTTCTTAAGATTTTAATAGATGACTCCATAACTAATTTGATATTTCGGCTCATCATATGGTTGTGGGGGATTGGACTGTCTTTGAAAATTGTTGATTTTGTTCATTTACTCGTTTCTTCTTTTTAGTCTGCTACATCGTGAATCTGCAGTTCATGTTCGTACTATAGCAACTCTGTTACTACATAATTATAATATCTACTTATTTTTAGTAGCTGGCTACCTTTGTATTTTTTCCGAATCTCCTTGTGATCCTAAGTTAATTATCTGTGGATTTAAATAACACTGCTTTTTTGACTTCAGACCAGGGAACTAATTGCAGAGATTGAGCTGCTTGAAGAAGAGATAGCAAATCGAGAGCAACATGTTTTGTCCCTCTACAGAAGTATGTTTGATCAATGTGTTAGTCAACCTACATCAGCCTATAGTTCAAGCGTGGTTTCTCCAGTGCACACTAAGGATGGAGTTAGGAAGCAACCTAGTATAATATCAAATTCATTTTGCGCCTCAAAGAAGTTCCGGTTGCAGCCTCTACAAGTTCTGGCTTCTACAAAAGAGACAGGAAGCAATCTTTCACTGAAGCCAAAGGTTAGACATAAATCTTCGGCAAGAATAAACGTGAAAATTTATGCTGAAAGGACTAGGGTTAATTTATAATAAAACTCCTAATTTATCTATGTTATATCATTATTTGCAATTTTCAGTAAAATATTATAACTATTATTATTTACTATAGGCAACATAATTGAGATGAAACAAAATTACTTATTATGATAATTATCCTTTTTAACAACTTGTATTATTTTATTTGTGATTTTACCACGTTTTCAGCATAATTCTACTTTTCTGAATTCTACCAAAGGAACTATATATTTATTTTCACAATCATATATATGTCGTCGTTTGTTTGCCGCATCTATTCCACTATAAAAGCTTAGTCAGCTTGAGGAGTATACAACTGCATAAAATTAGAGGAAGCTTGCCTTTGAAACTATTTGTTTTCTGATTTTCTCCAACACAATCTTAAGATGTTGACAAAAATATTGAGAAATATGAAACATCCTTCTATAATAAATATTAACCTTAGCGCTCATCCAGAGCTAGTGGTGAACTAGCAGTATACTAGTACTATTGTGTGTCAATATAGTACACACCTAAACTACATGTTGATATGTTGGTTCCCATGTGTAATAAGACAATGTGGTCCACAACTTGCATTGGAGTACCATTAGGCATTGGAATCTACACGACTGCATGTTAGATATGGAATTATAGAAATACTGGGGTTTTAAAAACCATTATGTATTTGTATAAGTGGTACGTATTGGTCACATATTGGTACTTGTATACTATGTGTCAGATTGGTATCGTGTAAGTCTGGCACATACCTTGGTGAGGTTGGACCAGCACATTAATATAGATTGAGATTTAAAACCATAAGATAAACAAAACAGGAATCAAGAAATGTCTTTGATCTATAGGTAGATTATGACCATGATGTGGAGTTATTAGATTCAACACTAGGTATATTCGATCATGTCTCACCAAAATTGTTGAGGGTCATTGTGCTGTATCATCCTCGGTCCTCAGACTCACTTGGAGTCTCTCCTCTTGTAGTGTTTGATCATGGTCTCTTCAATTCTATCATTATTTGTCTTACACTACTATCAATGTCGCATCCTATTCTTATGTCTCGGGAAAGAAGATTTTTCCTCTTACATTTTCATGATCCGCTAGATTGGGTTAGTTGCTTCGGTTTGTTTAGGTTTTTTGCTTTGTCCAGTTAATGTCATCTTCTTTCTCTTATGTTTGTTGGTTACTCAAATGCATATGTAATGACAATCAATTAGTTGGAAAATATATTGAGTGACTTAGTAGATCTCATATCTCACTATTGTTCGATTTTGTTCATAAAATGAAAACCATTGTCCCACTATTAATTTTTCTAATGATGGAAAGATAATAAACTAAATAGGTTTACATTTTTTGATCTTCCTTTTGCTTCAGTTGCATAATTTACAATTTCAGATGCATATTGCAGTGTAGTTAGGCTAATTTCTCTTGTCGATGGTAGCTCTTGTTGCAAATGTCTCCATAGATTAACCAATGTCAAATTCAAATTTGGAGTTTGGGCCAATTATACTTATAATCACTTTACGATGTTGTTTATACTAGGACGCACACTATTTTTTTTGCAAATGATTACGCTCTTGCCTCAAATTACATCCCCTAACCAATGTCAAATTCAAATTCATAAAAAACTAATTTTACTATTATAAGCTAGAAATTTACACGGTATAGTAGTATATAATAAAATTTTAAGTAAATACTCAATTTTATTTTGTATCTTGAATTGATTAAAGGATACATCAACCTTTTAGAACATGTATTCATATAAAGTATCACATTTGTAACTTGTAAGTAGTTTAACCTAGAACCATTAAATTAATTAATTTAAAAAATATACAAATAAATCAAGTATAGGTAAAATAAAAGCTTACTAGACGTGAGTTCTTTGCGCTATTTATGCTTGGCAAGATAGCACTTATTTTCTTTTGATCTTCTTAAATTACATGATAGACTTCTATCATTGTTTTACTATAAAGAATAAAAGAGGCTCTGCAAAAGCTATGATATCGTGCACATGTATGAAGTAGGTTACAAATGTTTATCGTTAGGTTATAAGATCTGCCCCTTTCGAAAGAACTATGCTAGAGAATATGCTTTTTGTGGTTGTATATGAAGCAAGTAATGATGTGTGCCTCTTTACCTATCATCATTCATTGAGTTGTTGTTGTCCTTTTATCATTGGGTCGATGCAGTGTTGTGAACAAGCATAAACTGGTGGGACTAATCAAGCAAGGTTAGTTTGTTAGATCTCATGAAGTTAGTTTTGTTATGTGTTCTGATTTGCATAATATGATAGGGACCAACGAGAAAATGTGTATCACATTCTAGTAGTGGGATCACTTTATTTTTGCAATTGGCATGGAAGTTGATAATGGTCGTTTGGGATTGCCCTCTTTATCCTTCACCATCAAGGTAAAGCCATTGGTCACATAGCAAGTTGGAGGCTAAATATTCGGTCCACTCTCGTGGATCTTGGATGCCATGGGTCGCAACAGAGGAATATGATTGAAGTGAAATCATATGGAAACTGTATATTTAATTTCTTTTTCTTCTTGTATGAAGCATCTACGCACGCCTACTTACTCGGAAAGGGAATGCTCATTCTATTCCCAAGTCTAAAAAGCTTGACAAGGGACATTTTGACTTATATCGGCCACCTTGTGTACTAGAGTTGTTGCTCATCCTATGTGAGGTTGAGGTGGATCAAACCCTTGTGGCTGCTATTGATATAATCTTAATGGTTTGAGTAGTTTAATATAATGCATCACAGAGGAATACTAGTTCTCCTAGAAGGTGTATTAAAACCTTGAAGCACAAAGAGTCTCCTTCATCCCAAGGTTATTTTGCAACTGTATAATTTTACCTCTCATGTCTGTAAACAATAAGGTGCTCAGTTGCTTGTCAATCATTGTTGATTTATAGGTTTCTAGTTGCTTCAGGAAAGTCTACGAGTTTTTGTGTGATTTTAGTATATTTGGCACACAAGAGGAGCCACAAGCAAGCCATTGCTTCAAGCATGTGACTGACACTGAAGTTGGTATTGCATTAAATGCATTGCTTCGGGTGATAGTTGTCCACTCATTTATGAGCATATTGTCATTCAGGATTGTCACTGTGGTTATGAGAGTTGATTTGTTGAAAAATGTCTATGCTACAATGAGTGTATACGCTGAAACACTTTTGAGAAACAAGCCCAGTGGACATCCATTGATATGTGTATGTATTGGTATACTGATTGTACTTATACATGGCACATATGCTTTCCTGGCTAGTACACTTTAGACCAAGAGGCCTAACTAGTGTAAGGGTGGTCCATATGTTGGTACCATTTACTATGTCCCTATTTGATCTTGTACATGCCAAGAATAGCACTTGGTTTGGAATGAGTCCTTGATCTTGAGATAGTAGCATAATAAATTCTTTGGAGATGCTAGGGATCTACTTATAGAATATTTTTTCTCACTGTTATTTTCAGCTAATTAGCTCACCGAGAAGCCACAAACACCATCGGAAGAGATTTGAATTCTTTAACAGATGAGTATATGTGAATTCGTTCATCAAGAAAACACTAATGCCGTTTGAAGGGATTTGAATTCCTTAACTTATGAGTATATGATAAGGTAGCTTTGCTGAGTACGACAGGATCCAACTGTTTTGTTGTAGACTTCAGCACCAAGCTTTTGTACTTAATAAAGGATCGTCATTTCAAGAATTCCTTCCTGCCTTCTGACGTACCAGTTTATTTTTCAGGAGAAACTATCAAGTTCCGAGAGGAGTCGATTGGCACCTATTCTAAAAGATCATCTCCATCAGTATCCATGTAGGATATCCGAGGAAATGGTCAGGTGCATGGCTTCTTTATATTACCAGATAAGTGACTCATCCGAGAAACTGGATAAATCTCGTTCTCCTTTCTTTTCAAGATCATCTAGAACTGTTACAACACCTTCAAGAACCACTGCAGAGGAACAAGAGTGGTCTGGAAGCACTGTCGAAATAACTTCAATAAAATTGGACAAGCAATTCCCAAGTGCGTCTGATATAAGCAACTACAGGTTAGTGCGTAGATCATAGTTCTTTGAATTCTGAATCAAATATCATAAATGACTCTCAAGAACATTTAAGTATAGCATTCTCTTATATTTAATTGTAGGTTGTTACTGGAACAGCTAGAACGAATTGATGTGAATGCCATGGAAAATAATGCAAAATTGGCATTTTGGATCAACATCTACAATGCTCTCCTAATGCATGTAATTTCTCCATAATGGAGATTGATCGGATCTCAAAATTTCCTCATCATGTAACTATGTAAGTAACACTATGCACGTGGCAGTAATCTCTTGCTATGTACAGGCATATCTGGTATATGGAATTCCAAATAGTTCTCTCGGAAGACTTGCCTTGTTCAGTAAGGTAATGAAAGTACTCTTCCGTGGTCCTTGCTTGCTTCCACAATTTGTACTATGTAGGAAGTTATGAATACCATTCTGCATTAGACAGGTAATATCAATATTCCTTTGGTAGTTTGATTACTTGGATATGCATTATCCATGAGAATGTCACTGGTGAAACTTAACTTTCTAGTTCATGGGAATGTCACTACTGAAACTTCCTAGTTCTTACATATACAAAGTTCGATAAATGTAACTAATAATTCAAACCACCAAATCAAACACCTGTCCATATCGAGACTTTAAACCTTGATTCAAACATAATAACAAGATTATTCTTTTTCTATCAATGCATATGTGAATGTAGAGACACAATTTTAAAGTTTGTAGTGCAGTAGTAACAGCACAAGGTCGAACTTGTACATACTACGAACTACCTATACTAGAGAAGTGATTGGTAACCAAATATGATCTATGCAAAAAGTTTAGCTGTCACTGCAAATTAAATCCCTTGATATCATGAATGCATAAAAAAATTAATCAATTTTCTTATAGTGCGACCTTATCTAAGTTTTCTTTGCATTTTCAATTATTAGCTTCTTCTGAAGCTATGTTCTCATTTTTGGCAGAACATAATATCTACTAGTCTTTTGCATGCAGGCTGCCTATAATATTGGAGGAGAACTCATCACTCCCAACTGCATTGAGTTCTCCATACTGTGTAGCCAGACACCACGAGTCGGTCTGGTATGTATGTTCTTAACTCGTGTTTTCGGCTAAGTTGTACAGCAATACATGAGTAAAATAATAGTAGAAGAGAAGAAGGTGGCATAAAAAAGCCTCTTATTTGCTGGAACATGAACAAAGTTGGCAAAATTTATATTATTTTTTATGCCCCCCATCATTCATTCCTTTGAAAGTTAATCATCCCTGAATTGTAATCTGTGAGATATTAATGTAGAAGCCTTGATTCTATGTCAACAAATTCGTCCAATTTGATACAAGTAGTTAGGAATAGTTGGTGTTGTGGGTGGATTGTTTCCTATAGGAGCACTTCAAACAGAGGAAGCTCAAAGGTATCATGGTATAAGACAAGTCCTCTTACTTTGAAACCTGGACTAATCTAGTCAGATGGCAAATCGAACAGAATGCGCTAGATCTTAATTTTTGGAGGATGGGAAAAGGACCAAACGGTCAAGCACTAAAGCTTTTTATATAAGTTATAAAATGTCTCTGAGGGAAGGTCTGTCATGATATACTAACCAACATGAAATTCTTGACTTCTATTACCAGCATAACCATCAACTTGCCAAAATATTTACCATAGTGATTTTGGAGTAACTAGCAAACTTCACACTCCTATGGAATACCATGGAGTGAGTAGTCCGCATAAGTTAACAACTTCTCTAAAGAATAACTTGGCGGCCCTTCAACTCAAAACACAAAATGGTCAAGTTTTGGCCAATCCTCAAGTCACAGACTCGTGTAAAGTAATATTTTCAAAATGATTACATGAACTCCAAACATCATACACAATATTGGTGATTTGCTTAAAGGGGAGCACACTTCATGTTAACGCATTTGGATTTCAAGTTCAACATCAGACAAAAATAAGATTTATGAGGTGAAAAAAAGAATTGTTATGATATTGGCAGCCAACAGCAATAAAAATAGCTACATCAAAGTTGGTGAAGAATAAAATTAGCGCTTGTAAAATTTTTATTTGAAAGAGATTCGTTAGTATTTAATGCAAACCATCCATAGATAGGAGATCATTTGGTGTAATCTTAAAAGTCTCATCGTTATCTTTAGAAATTTTCGATATCACTGTTTGGTGAGCGAAGGATATAAGCTTTAATTGAAATGGTAGTCAAATTACAATAGCTAACAAGGCTGAGTAATAATTGATGAAACAATTAATGGATCACACTAACCGATGACTTAGCTTCATTCAAACAATCACTCAAGTGTCAAGTGGGAAATATAGGAAAACAACAGTTTTTCCATGAGGATAAAATGGGTCATTTTTAAAAATCAAACAATCAAAATAGACTCACACCCATATAATGTTTCAGGAAAGTCAGGCACAAAAATCCAAACTCATCCTTCCTTGGTGTATGCAATACAAGGGCTGTATAAACTAGCATACTTCTCCCCCACGAAATGCATAATCTAGTGTACCAAAAAAGATTACCATATTGATTAACAAAATCTACATGGTTACAGCAATCACATCCAAAAAATCTTGGTAAATTTTACAAATCAAGACACTAGGCCTACTCATCTTTCATTTGTTCGAATCATGCGACATTACATTCATAATTAAAAAAAATGTACTAACCCAATTAAGGGCATCAACCACCTTATTTTGAGTGTCAACAAAACGTGTTTGTATACCAAATTATACTAGTTCGAGTAAAATATTGATGCGGTGTTTGAGTCTTTGAGCTGAACTTTTTTTTTTCTATCGGCAGTGGTTTGAGACTATTCTCTCAACAGCCATGAGGAAGAAATCTGGGGAAGACAAGCAGCTTACTGGATCTAATTTCGTTCTCCCGAAGTGTCAGCCACTTGTTTTCTTTGCCTTGTGCACTGGAGCTTTCTCAGACCCTGTGGTAAATGTACTATTACTTGCATTCCTTAATGCAAGAACCACAACAATGATTGTCCCCTTCACTTTGCATATTATGAACTGCAGATGAGAGTTTATACTGGAAAGGATGTTATTGAGCAGCTGGAGAAAGCGAGGAACGAATTCCTTCAAGGCCATGTACTGGTCAAGAAATCTACCAGGGTTGTTCTCCCAAAGGTTCTCCAAAGATATGCCAAGGAAACTGCTACCAGTTCCGATGATCTACTAACTGTGGTGTCTGAAAAAGTAGACAATAAGCTGCAGGAGGCGATCAACAATTGTATCAATCTGAATAGCAAGAGGAAGGCCTCACATGTCATTGAATGGTCACCTTATGACTCAAGATTCTGCTATGTTCTTGCAAGAGAATTGGTTGAACATCCTCTTTGGGTGTAATTTTCTTTTGATGATTTATACGATGAGTAGAACTACTTGTACAAGAAGGTTTTCAATCAATAGTTATCGATTGTTCCTTGTCATTCAATCGGTTGATTATTGTGATGTGAACTTGGTACGCGCATGATGTTTACAATAGTCAATGTATTTACAACCGTAACAATCCAATAAACAAAATATCTCGCATTTTTCTCATTTCCAATTCAATGTCTAGTTCACAAAATATAAGATAAATATTTATGAGTAATTTAAGCTGAATATTTATTAAAACATGAGATGATTATTAAGTCATTTCTAGGCTAATAATTGTTTTTATTTTTCATTTTAATTAGTTAAATATTCATAAGTTATTTTTGTGCTAAATATTTATTAAATCATGAGATAAATATGCACATGCTATCTCTAGACCAAATGAATATGTTGTTGAACGATTATAATATAATGCAATGGAAATTAAAAATTTATTTTTCACCAAAGATCCATGTGAAGGAAAGCCAATTATTAGGGGTATGAAACACTTGACTATAAGCCAATGGAAAGGAAAAATTCTATTTGGCGAATTATAAAGAGAAATATGATTAAGATAGAATTTTTAATTTCCATTGGCTTATAAATATGACTATAAACCTAGTATGCCAAGGAAAGATCATTGGCGAATTATAAAGAGAAATATGAGTGATTATAATATATATGTTGAATATATATAAAGATTAAATTTCTATAACAAATAAGACATGAGCACTTGCCATAGGTAGTTTGATAGCGTCTACTAATTTATTTATAAATGGGGCATGAAACCCTTAAGCTTTTCACATATAATGACGCCTCCTAAATTCACGGGAGATATTAGGGGTATGCATTCGAAATTTATTGATACCGAATTCAATAATTTAGATTTATCAAAATTTTTCTTACCAAAAATTCATATACTATACCGAATTTCAAAAATACCGTTTTCTTACCTAACCAAAATTTTTTTTTCAGTAAATTACTGAATGCTAGTGTTTCTAAAAAATATTTTCAAAATATAATTTTATAAATTCAATCTACAAGAATAACTTGGTCTACTAGGTTTAGGTTTGGAGTTTGGGCCTTCCAGTCCAACTTTGGAATCTATGTAATCTAATCTAAATATCCAATAATCTAATAATATTATATAGTTATATTTATATATTAAAAAAATATATATATTATATATATATATATATATATATATATATATATATATATATCGATAATTAATTTTTTACCGAATCGAAAAACTAAATACCAATACCAAATACCAAATTTTATAAAATTAATTATCAATACTGATACCGAATATTTTTTTACCTAACTGTATTTATTAATTTTTTTATATTTTATAAAAATTAAATTTATCGACCCGAATGCTCACCCCAGGAGGCATCGCCATGTGTACTTAATCTAAGTGTCCATGTTTGGTATGTGACACATTAATTTATTTTAAAATTTATATTAAACTCTTTTAACTTAATTGTCTCAAAAATAAAAATGCCACCTGTATGATTTAGTATTAGGATCTTTTATTACTTTAGTGACCGCTATCACTATTGTGTCATTTAACAACTCTTATCAAACTGAAATTCTAGTTCAATCTTAGTGTCACATGGAATAGGTTCTTGTGATGTTAGCAATAACATTATAATCTTATTATGATGTTACAAACAATGAGTGATATCTAGCAACATATCGCTGCTATATAAGTCAAAAAAATGTTAAGATTTGACATGCAATTAATATATCATACAACTTCATTTATGTTTTGACATGCAATCAATACGTCATACCGCTTCATTTAAGTGTATAACCATGCATTTCTCGCATGATGAGCAGGTGAAACTTTCCTCTTTTATTAACAAGTCCAAAGCCTTAGCCCGCCAAATTAACCTCAAATGGTGGACCCTTGCTAAATCCAAATGGATTAAGGCCGGGGACTGTAACTCCAAGTTTTTTCATAGAATGATCTCTCAACGTTCTAGACTCAATCGCATTCTTTCCATTACTCTTGATAATGGCTCTGTAATTTCTGATCAATCTCTCATTGCCAAAGAATTTCAACACTTTTATTCTAAGCTTTGGACGGCTAATTTTTCTAATTTGAACCATTCTCTTGTGAGGCCGGTTTTATCCTCTCCCTCGCTCCAACGCATTAAGAGTTCAGCCATTGATTCCTTGTGCTCCCCTTTTAGTCTGGATGAGCTTACCAATGTTATCGCCCACCTTGGAAAGGGTAAAAGCCCGGGTCCTGATGGTTTTACTGGCGAATTTTACTCTCATTATTGGTATTGTATTAAGGCTGATTTCTTAAAGTTTATGCATGGTTTTCACTCTTGTCCGATTATTCCCAAAGCTTGGGGGGAAACTCTTCTAATCTTCATTCTTAAGACTAGATCTCCTCGATTCATTAAAGACTACAGACCTATTTCTCTTTGCAATGTTTCTTACCGTATCTTATCCAAAGTGATTGCTAACCGTCTCAAATCTGTTCTTCCTTCCATTATTCATATGGAACAATCTGCCTTCCTTCAAGGGCGTAGTATTCACGAGAACATTCTTACGGCTCAAGAGATGGTTCATTCCATGTTTTATTCTCGAGGCAAATTTCCTAAGATCATCTTAAAAATTGATTTGGAAAAAGCCTTTGATTTTGTGAAATGGGAGGCTATATTTCTGGCTATGCATGTCTACAATTTTCCTGATCAATTCATTACTTGGATCCGGGTTTGTGTAGAGTCTCCTTCCATTGCTTGCATGATTAATGGCTCACCTTCGCCTTACTTCAAGAGCAAATGCGGTATTAGACAGGGTGATCCGCTCTCCCCTTACCTTTTTATCATGGTTGCTAACCTCCTTAGTATTATTCTTCGTGATTTAGTAAATGATAAGCTCATCTCTCCTTTCCACTTTAAGCATAAGTTTAATCTCTCATAGGTGTCAATTTTATAGGATTTAGAGTCTTGTTTCTACCATCATTATAGGCTTAAGTTCTATTTTATGTCACATTTTGATATCTTTTCTTGTAAAGTATGAAATCTTCACTCTTTTTCTGATATTTGTGAAATACAAGTCATTTCTCTATATTTTCATGAAGAATATTGAAGATTTAATGTCATGAAAAGATTTGTCATAGTTCGGCGAGGTTACAGGCAAGATTTCAGCATTTTTGGGGCTTTTTATGGAGAACACGGCCTGCCCGTGTCCAGAAGCATGCCCGTGTCCAGAAGCATGCCCGTGCTTACCTTCCTGCACTTCACAGAGGCAAGCACGGCCTGGCCGTGCTTATTGGCACGGCCGTGCTTACATTCCTACGCATTCTGCGAGCCAGACACGGCCAGGGTGTGTCTAGAAGCACGGCCGTGACAGCTTCCGCGCAGATCGACCTTTCGACGGTTTTTCGCCCGATTTGAGTGATTTCGAACTCGGAATTGGCTGAAATTTGGAGGGAAACTTCCTAACTGCCTAAGGAAGAGATAGAACCATAAAATAGAATTTTTAGGGTGATTTTGGGGGTCAAACTTTGGAGAGAGGCGACCTAGGGTGAAAATGGGCGTTTTTGCTTGATTGAAGGCTCGATTCGAAGGATTTCTTTCAGGCTATCGAGAGAAGACCAAAGATCTATCGTCTCCTACCTAAGATCTGTAATTTCCCTTCTTTTGTATACATTTTCATGGGTTTTAATTGTTAAACGATGCATGTTCTAAAGTAAAACCCTAGTTCGGGACTTGGGCGTAGCCCGTTGAACATATTTCCTCATGTAAAACATTTTATTGAATCTCAGTGATAGCTTTTAGTAAATTGACTTATTTAAATGAGTTGTGCTTATTGTGTATTTATGTTTTGGCCAAACATTTGTATGTGTTAAGTGTTACGAGATGAACTGAGAGGTGAATCGTAATACTCGATCGTTCTCATTTAAACTTGTGACTTGAATTACGAGAGTCGTTCAACGTCACTCAAGGATTCATGATCATCATAGATCCTAATGGGTTTCTGGTTAATTTTGCTACGAGAGTAGGAAATTAGCTTATGCTAGACACCGGATTATGCTTCGAGAGAAGGTAACTCGTACCATAGGAAAGATCGCCTTAAGTTGTTTACTATCGGATTGCGCTTCGAGAGAAGGAGATCCGTTTTCTATTTCAATTCATTCATTGTTTTACATTTAAAGCTTTCAACGAGGTGAAACCTGAAGTTCCGAACACTTCTTAAACTGTAATTTTTCCTTAAAGTCGTCGACTTCTTGGTTTGATAATTTAGTTGATTTAGTTTTAGAGCTATTCTTTTATTCCGTGTTTGAATTATCTAGCTATCGATGACACTAAAAGTCGATACTTGACACCTGCTCCCTGTGGGAACGATATTATTTACTACTTCGATAAACCGTGCACTTGCGGATCTTATCAATCTCTCGCACCTGCTTTATGCTAATGATCTCTTTCTGTGTTTCCGTGCTAATCCTAGATCCTGCAGAAATATTCGCAAAGGGCTTCATCTTTTCTATGAAATTACTGGTTTAAAAATCAACATCAACAAGTCCTCTATCCTTTTTCCGAAACACTGTTCTCGTAATTCTAAAAGGCAGGTCCTGCAATTTTTCAATTTCAAGGAAGAGAGATTTCCTTTTAAATATCTTGGTGCTTTCATTGCCCCTTCTCCTCCTTCTAGAGCTACTTCTAAAGAGGTCATTTCCAAACTTCACATGCATCTTGGTAATTGGCAATCTAAATTCCTTTCTCAAGCTGGTAGGGTTATCTTGCTGAATTCCACTATCTTGTCTACGCCTATTCATGCTTTAACCTCCTCTTGGATTCCTAGAACTTACACAGATAATTTTAATAAGATTTCGAGACAATTTCTTTGGTCTAATCAACTGCCTAAAAGGAGTTTGCATCTTATATCTTGGAATCAGGTCACTCTTCCTAAGGATTGTGGTGGCCTTGGCATTAAAGATTTCTCCTATCTTCGTGTTGCCATTCAATGCAAACGTATTCTTGATGTGCTCAATCACAAAAATAGCTTATGGGTAAACTTAGTTTTGGCTAAGTATGACCCTATTGATCCTTGGTCCACTCCCTTAAATTCCGCCATGTCATGGTGTTGGAAAGATTTGATGAAAGACTTGCAGACTCTTAGACATGGTTTTATTAGAAAAATTGGTAATGGCTTAAGTACTGAATTTTTAAATCATGCTTGGTGTTTTGATATGCCTTTACGTCTTAAACCTTCGTTTATCAATATTTCTTTGGCGTCCAGTTCTCTGCCGGTTTCTCTATTCTTGCAGGATGGAGTTTGGAACCAACATCTTATTCGGGACATTGGTGGACCTGAACTTTCCAAAATCATTCTTGGTATTCAGTTGCCTAGTTTTCCCGAGGAGGATAAATGGACTTGGAGAGAGGACCTGCTCGGTGGTTCTCTTAATAAGTCGGCTTACGACTTCATTTTAAGGGATCACCTGGTCCTCGAGGACCCTTGGGTGGGTTGGCGGCGCCTTTGGTCGCTTTCAGTTACCCCAAAGATTAAGTTCTTTGGTTGGAAGTTCTTGCATCAAAGACTGCCAACCTCAGCCCTCTTGCATAAATTTAATATCATGAGCACGGCTTCTTGTGTTTTTTGTCATGGGCATTGCGACTCGATTGAACATATCTTCTATTCTTGTGAATTTACCTTATAGCTTTTCAGTAAACTTTCGAATCTTGTTGGCCTTAATTATAATGCTTCTGCTCGCTGGATTAATGGCGGATGGATTTTTCTTCCCCCACCTATTGCTGCTTTGATTTTAACGACTTTCTGAAAATTATGGCTAGCGAGAAATGATTCTATTTTTAATTCTCTATCGCCGGATTCTGAGTCTATTCTGAAACATGCATTGTTTGAATTTAATTTTATACTCAACCTATCTAACTCTGAGGGAAGTACAACTAGGCAACATGTTAGTACTATGGTTTAGACCAAGCCGACTGTGGGTTCTTTGAAGATTAATGTTGATGGCTCTTGGCTATAGCAACCTGATTCCGGAGGTGTTGGTTATCTGATTCGGGATCACTCTGGCTGTTGTTTATTGGTGGCCTCTATCTTTGTTTCTGTTTCCTCAGCTCTGGAAGCTGAATTGCTGGCCATCAAGGCTGCTCTACAACTTATCTATAGCCAACCTTTTCCTGGTGTTAGTTCCTGGATTGTAGAATCTGATTGTCAATCTGCTGTCAAGCTCGCTAATCCTCATCAACATACGGCAGAGATTGGTGATTCCCAGTTGCTCCAAGAATTCTGGTTTCTCAAAGCTAGAATTTTCAACTGTATCATCATGTATTCTCCTAGATTTGTGAACCAAGCTGCCGATTGGCTTGCCAAAGCAGCAGCTACTAGTAAATCTTGTAATACTTGGCACTCAGACTTGCCTAATGCCTTTAACTGTATTTTGGACCTGGATCTTGGATCCCGTGTTTAATTAATTATGCTTTTTTTGGAAAAAAAAGTTTTACTTGATTAAAGAGCTAAAGAAATCAATCCTTTTTTATGTAAGAGAAATAAATTCTATCTTAATCACTCCTATTTCTCTTTATAATTCGCCAATTATATATGACATTTGACTATATCAATTAGTCATATAAGAATTTGTTGTGACAGAAAGTCAAAGGGTCATATACATCATTATTACAATGTGAATGCTTATGAAAACTCATAACAATAAGTTTAGTATTCTCATGATGAATTTATCTAAATATATTAATTTTTAATGTATTTAACTTGATATCTCATATAGTGGCAACTCATTATTAGTGGTTAGAACACACACTAGTCTCGTATTACTATTGTCCTTATCCACAATAATAATTTAGCAGGGATATCTAAGAATAATCATATTATGCTTTTATATATATATATATATACTTATGCTACTTAGATATTAAGTAAATATAATAATAATAATATCTTCTATTAAAATATAAATGTGAACATGTTAAATATATTTTAAAACTATAATCCAATAGTTGGTCTTTGGACATGCTCCAATAGAATATTGATCTATTTATCAAAACATAAGATAAGTATTGATAAGCATAAAACATTTAGGCCTGATACTTATTACATCATGGGGTTATTACTATAAAGCCATTTTTGGACCAAAATTACTCTGAATTTTTTTTATTTCAAATTAAATTACTCTGAATTTTTTTATTTCAAATTAAATAAATATTTAAAAGCCATTCCATGACCAAATATGTATTAAATCATGAAATAAATATTTACGAATTAGAGATCAAAACATGAGATAAATATTCATAAACCATTTAGGCCTAACATTTATTAAATCATAAGATAATAATTATTAAGCTATTTCTAAGAATATTCTTAAAAGTTTTATTTTTAAATTAGATTAATATTCACAATTGGATATTTATTAAATTATAAAATAATCTATTATAAGTCATAATTATTAAGCTATTTCTAAGCGATGAATATTCTAAAAGTTTTATTCTAAAATTAGATTAATATTCACAATTTGAATATTTATTAAATCATAAAATAACTATTTTAAGTCATATCTAGACCAATAATTATTCTTAAACCTATCACATCAAATTAGATATTCTAAATCAAATATTAATTAAATTGTGACATAATTATTATTAAATTATTTCTAAAGCAATAATTATTTGCAAATGCTTCAAATCCATATAAACTTTTATAAGCCAGTAAGGCTAAATATTTATTAAATTATTAGATAATTATTATTAAGTCATAAAAGCCAATAATAATTATTAAAATTTTAAATCAAATTAAAGAAATATTAACAAGGTATTTAAGGTCAAATATTTATTAAATCATAGAATAATTATAATCTAGGTATTCTAGACCCATAATTATTTGTATGTTATGTACCAAATTACATGTATCTCTATATCTAAAATCAAAATATATAAATATTTATAAGTCACGTTGAGTCCTAATATTTATAATTCATATAATTATTATCCAATTATCATTAAGTCAATGGTTATCCCAAAGACTAAAATCAATTAACTAATTAATTCTAAATCATATATAATCAATTTTTAAATTTAATTACATCTCTTAATAAGATGGTATTAGCTATTAATATCATTTAATATTTTGACTCTACTACAATGTCCAATTAACAATTGAACACCCGTTGACTCGTTCAATTGATAGATTGAGATACTTTGCGTGGTCTAATTCACGAGTCAAACTTCTTTGAATTATTTAACTAAAATCTAACGTATTCTAAGTAATGTTGTAAAATAATTTAGATCCGTTAAATTCATCTAACTGTTCTAGATCAAATCTTAAGCCGCTTCATCGCATACCACTTCTCAACACTATCTAAAATCTCTTTATTTAAATTTAACACATACAGAAGTTAAAAGATGATTCATTTTGCATATATCTGGCTACGAAAAATACTTCCCAAGTCAAGATGACTTTTTACTACCAAAAAACGAGATCAAGCATATATATATATATAAACGCCCTAAGGGTACATTATACCCTGTAACCTTACAATCAATATACATATGCTGTATTCCAATATTTATTTTATTTTATTTTAAATAATAGAGATAATTCACAACAAAAGCTTACTCGTCAGGACTATGGCTCACAATTAAATAGTGAACTTTAATTTTAATACGATGAGATATTAAATAGTAAGTGGATATTAAACATGTTATCTTTAAATACAAATATATCCATAAAAAACAGATAATATACGCTAGAAGAAACGAAACCGCTGATAATCTGTTCATCCAATTCCTTTAAAAAAGTACACCGCCTTTCCCACGTCGGTCCCGCGGGAAAAAAACATCTTTCTATTTGAATAAAACAAAATTGGAGCTAAAATTTACAATGTTATAAGAAGGAAACTGACCTCGTTGCTTTGACTCGGCAGAAAGAAAAGTACAAATGAAGCGATAAAGGAGCAATGCCCAACCATGTTTTACGCTGATAAGAATCTCAAGCGGTTAGTCCATTTCATTAGCAGGCAGATAGCTTATTGTGTCAGCATCCCTCAACCAGAACTCGACAAACATTCCAGGTTTCGTAGAAGGTTGTCCAAGTCAGCAAAATGTCAGCAATTGGAATTTTGATCCACTGATATGCACGAGACTGCAAATTGTGATCATGTCAAAGATTTTCTCCCTGGTCTGCTTCAGAGATTTTCATCTTTTATCTCATCTACTCGCCGCTTTAGATGCTGCTTGATTTCTACAATTTCATTTCTTCCAGACTCTTTCGAAAAACCACCCCTTTCTATTTGACGTGGAATTCCGCATATACAGGAAGATGGAAATTCATGGAATTCACCCCGTCCTGGCCTCATCTCATCTGGTTCACCCATGAATCCTCTCTGGACAAACTTCACCTTCTCGGAAAACGCCTCCGATTCCATCTGACTGTGTGCCTTAAATAAAGAGCTTAATCTCTTAGTATTTGGCCTTATTGTTCTCTTGTGACCCACATATCTCCTGCAGATTGAAAGTATATGTTAGTGAAATTATATCATACAAGTTCATGAATAATGGATAATTGAGAGTGTGATGAAAAAAATTCGAGTATTTCGTTCTTCAGTTCCAAGATACGGATGAAAGTACAGCTAACTATTTAAGTGTAACTCTTACGTAGATTTTAGGTAAATGGCTGTCTGATGTTGGCGACGTATCGTATCATTTTGTCACAGAAAAGAAATACAGTAAGAAATAAGCTGTCGATTTGTTGGCACTTTTAAGTGTTTTTCCAGAATGAAATAGTTATCTGGTGATGGTCAACTTATGGAATAATACAGGGTGCCCACAATATTACTTAATAAATGTCAAAAGCAAATGAGTTAATATCCAGAATCTGAACAGGAATATCAAAGTTGAACAAAATGAGTCGGCAAGTAACTAGTAATACCTATGACCGGCAAGAATCCTAGCCATATTCCCGTTGTTATTTGTGGCTAAGACATCACTCTCATCGCAAACAATATAATCGATTGCAGCAAGACGAGAAGAAAACGGAAGGAAGGGTTCCAAAGCTTTCCCTGCAAGCATTTCCTTTGTATAGAAATTTGGAAAGAGAGCTTTAAGGGGCCGTAGTGTCTCTTCTCCACCATATATTTCTCCAGAGGCAACATAAAGATAAGTGTCATTTGCAAAGCCAAGAGCCCTTAACATCAAACCTACTTCATGCGGAGTCAATGGGCATTTTCCACGACTTAGCTCCTCTTCACCACTCAAATCCTGCAAAAGTGCTAGTTTAAACTTCAAACCATGGATTTAATACGAATTGTGCTACTATGAATACTAGGGGTGAGCAGGGAGTTCGGTACCGGTACATTGATCAAATAAAAGAGAAGATGCCATAATAGAGGGACAGAGGGAGGGAAGAAATTGTGCTACCATGAAAATTGAATACTAAAACTCACGTAACAAATTATTCCGCCAGATTTTTCCTTCACAGTTCTTTATTAAGGAATATGCAAAATCTAACTAGAATGCCTATCGACACCGTAATTTCAAAAGAAAATACTAAATAGGAATGAAGGAAATACTGCCTGAATTGCAAACATCAATGTGAAAGAATAAACTTGCGTTTGCAGTTAAGGTTTGAAACCCTCTTTTAAAACCAAATAAAAACCTCCCTGATTACAATTAAAACCAAGAATCAAGGAAATAGTCTCACAGGTAATGTTACCCAACGCTTCCTAATTGCATTGAACTCATTTCGTTCTTTTTCTCCACCACGATAGTAACAGCCGGAAAATGCGAGCATGTCAGGTTCAAACCTGCAGTATCAGCCAACAAAAGATTGAGAGTGACAACAAATGCTACCAAAAATTTATTCACAAGATTTCTTCACCGAAACATTACCAAACAAACTTGCCTTGATGAAGTCCAGATGTGAAAAAGGCTAATATCTTCGTGCTATCTTTTATACAAATGGTTCCAGAGATTACTAGTATGAAACAGTTGCGTGTAACAAGGTATACTGGCTTCAAGTTTTATAGAGCAAATTGAGTTTAACATAAATTGCAAATGAGAGGAATCAGTTGCACACAGAAGAAATCTTGTCTGTCTACGCATGCAATTAGGCAAGCACTGCTTGTCCATGTAAGCAGAAGATGTGTTGTGTTAATCTGCATAAGATGCTAAGAACGTTGCTTATTTGCGCATACAAGATAAAGAGGCCAGTGATATGTAGATAAGGAGAGGTGTTGTCTGGAACAAGAAACTTGTCAACATCATAAAAGGTGGTTTCTGGAAGAACCAAAAGCATTGGAAATGGAGGCAAGACTACAGGTTATGATTCCACCATATTTCTAATACGCAAACAAAGAGAATTTTGGCAAAAAGGAAAGAGTCGGTTAGGGAGGTGGTGGGTTGTTCAAGCATGAGAAACAGAGATGCGTGCCAATGTTGTCAACAATCGCAAATAAGGGAACTATTAATGTTCTAATAAAAGATATGGTGATAAATATGAATAGTAATTAGGAAATCCAAGAGTGTCCTAATAAAAGATTTGATAAAACTATTAGTGTTTTTTGTATTATTATCTTGTTGAATTCAATATTGTATTTAGTCTAGCTTCCATTTCTTGTAACAATATTTTGTTAGAGGAAAATACAACAGCCATTTGGCCCATTTCCCAGAAATGAACACAAGTAAGGTCCTTTTGACATTCTGAACAAGGTCTAACTGTGATTGTGAGCATCATGAGAAAAATTAGCTCTATAAAAACAGAGATATTTTTCTGAATCAAATATAGTTACTAAATAACTGATCAAGTCCTTGGAGAGAAACACTACCAGAAGAAAATTAGCAAAATCCAATAGGTTGCATTATCATAGCAATTTTTTGCAAGATCACAGAAAATTTCAATGTAATGCATTTAGGACTTGTAACACACAATCGGGCAGAGCAATGACAACCATAGCAACTTAATTGCGATGTAAATTTCCTAACAAAAGTAGAACTTACCTCAAATGAACTGCAATATAACGTGAACCCAAAGCTCGCATTTTCTTGACTACCTGCTGGCCAAGTTCTAGTATAGGTTTTGTAAATCTCAACGCATGATAATTTACACGGCAGCGTAGCTTCTGCAGCTTATCATCAAGCCTATTCGTAAGCCTGTAATCAAACTTCGTCAACTGCACAGCCTGCAATTTCTTAACAAATTAATAATATAATGATGAAAACACAAATCAGCTTCACCTGATTCAGTAAACTGTCCAAATGCTAGATTTTTAAGTCATTACAACCTTTTTCTAAAGTTACCTCTATTATAAAAAATATCCAGACACTACAAGGTGAAATCATAGGCAGTGAACAATGTTCAACTTAAATATTCTTAATCCTGAAATCAATGTACAGCTCCCAATTATTTCCATAGAGAATGTATAGATTTCTAGAAAATGAGAAAAGGTAATAACAAGCTGATATTTAATTATGATTTCCTTACTGTGTTGGATAACAGTACCTTAGCATCATAGATTTCAACTTCTTAGTTGTTGGTCTCAGGTCAAAACACCTTTTTTGTGCCTAGTTGAGTGTCCAAAAGAAATAATTACAATAAAATGTGAAAATCACACTAATATACACACCTGAAGATTCAATTGCATGTGCCTTTGCATTTATAATTGTGGCGGAGAAGAAAATAATTCAGTTTAGATAATTCAATAACAAGAAGTTATCTAGATCGTCATACAATACAAATTGGCAACTTCTTTATATGAAACTAAATTATTTTAACAATCCATTTCAATACAACTATAACACATGACCACCAATCTTCTATGACAGAAAAACCCATACACAACCCACCCTACACTGATTTTGACCGGAAAAACTGAGTCGACTAGGTGGGGTAAAATCTAATGCAAGTTGGGTTAGGGTCGGGTGTGGGATCTTAGATACCCGCTCCAACCCGAACCCAGCCTGGTGTATACAACTACTAAATAACCCCTTTATTTAAAAACCCTACCCCCGCCCCCACTTTCTCCTTCCCCTTCCCTCCCCTCTCCCTCCTCTTCCCTCCCCACTCACAATGCTCCCCTTGTCGCCCTCACGCCACATGCTGCTCGCCCTCTCACCACACCACTACTCACCAACTCTGTGGGATCGAGTTCCCTCCCAAGGACCCGACCCTCGACGGGTAGGGATGGCGACGGGGCAGGTCGGGGTCGGGGTCAGATTTTGCCATCCCCGACCCGAATCCGACGGGTTTAGAAAACCCAACCCCACACTCGACCCCATGGGAAATCCGACCCCAAACGGCCTAAAAAATAAATATATGTTGTAAATAATATTTTAAAATTAATTTTTATTGTATATTCATAATATATAAATAAAAAATATTTTACATAAACTACACAAATCATTTCTATATAAAATAATAATGAAAATAATTAACAACGCATCAAACTATTATAAATTTAGTAACTAGGTTATAACTTAGAAGAAGTAAATTTATAATTTTAATAATCGGAGCGAGTTCGTAGTCGGGTTAGGGGCGGGTACCTAAATTCTCATACCCGACCCCGACCCTCACCCGACTTTACCTAGTAGGGTTTTCCCCAAACTCAGACCCGAGACCCAGTCAACTCGGGTTTTCCCCATTGACTTTGGGTCAGGTCGGATCGGGGTGGGCTTTCTTGCCATCCCTACCAACGGGTCATGTGTGGGGCAAAATTCTTAAAACCCAATGGGTCAAGGTCAAGGTTGGGTAAAGGGTATGGTGTCGGGTCGAGTTTAGTGCTACCTACGCCACTCCAACTCGTTGCCATCCCCTACCTCTTCCCACTCTAGCCACAGGGCTTTCTTTAGTTTTCTCCTCCCCTGAAAGTCATGGATATCTAAATTTCTTTTTTTTTCAATCTCTAAGCCTAGGCCCTTATTGCTCTCGATCCCTTAGTTTCAGCCAAAAACACAAACCCTTATTGCTATTGGAAGGGCCACTATCTAATTATCATTCTTTAGCTCCACCACATATAGTGTATAAGTTGTGAGTGCTTAGCCTAATTCTAGTTGTGTTTACATCAAAATTTTTAATCAGTCCATATCGTGCGAGTATGCCTATATGGACTGGTTCAAGATATAATCAATATTAAGAGTTCGTATGTCAATACATCTATGTGTTGGTATACTAGTATGTTCTAACCAAGGTTCAAAAATCCGGTCCGGTGAGCCATCGGACAGGTACGGTACCGTCGATAGCGGACAATGGCAGCAGGCAGCGGCAGCGGCAGCGGGCGGTAGGCGGAAGCTTCGAAGCTTCCGCTGCCAACGGAAGCTTCGATTGAAGCTTCTGCCCACTCCTGCTGCTTCCGCCCGCCGTCCACCGCCGTCCGTGCTCCGAGGGTCGCTCTACGACAGATCCTCCACTGGACCAATACAAACCGGCTATACCAGCCAATTTCGAACCGGCTTTTAAATCACTGGTTCTAACATGTAATCAAGCCAATACACCAGTAAAAATTAAAATTTAACACTTTAGTTTTTATAATTATTCTTTATTTCCCTTAATAACTTAGTCTCACATATGACTAAAATTTAACACTTTAGTACATCTATGTGTTGGTACACTAGTATGTTCTAATTTGTAATCAAACTAATACACCAATACAAACTAAAATTTAACACTTTAGTTTCTATAACTATTCTTCAATTCCCTTAACAGCCTAGTCCTCACATATTTTCAAATCAAACTGCCTTGGCGCCTTGGATTGTATGGTTCATGTCCACACTACAATATAGTGACCATGGGAACTTACTATTTGTCAATGCTTACTACAAACTTTCATGATACCCACAACATTACTTGGTGCATGTACAACAATCATTAAACTAGATTACAAGAAAACTTGAGAAAATGTTATTAAGAGAAAACCCTAATGTGCCGGTCCGGCTTGCAAATGGTGCTTTTCTGTTTAGTGTAACTATTAATAAGTATGTTTTGTTCTCAATGGGTCATACATAAACTTACTAGGTCAATCTAGTAGCTTAATGGGTTTGTAAAACTTATAAGTTATTCCTAAACCCTAATGGTAGCTTTGAGGTGTTACATAGTATCAGAACCACCATCATAGCCGCCTTTTCACCGGTTGTAGGTAGCTTTGAGGTGTTACAACCCTATGTTCCATAAAAGAATCAAACACTTAAAGGTCGATTATCCCTTCAACAGGAAGCTATTATAAGCAAATAAATCTACACCCCTTACACAAAATCAAAGGAGCAACTAGCAGACAAACTTACAAAGGCTTTAGGCTCAACTAGATTTCATACCTTATTTCACAACCTTGGCATGTTTGATATTTTTGCCCCTACATGAGGGGAAGTGTTGAGAGAAAACCCTAACTAGCTAGTGGACCTGCAAATAGTGCTTTTTGTTTAGTGTAACTGTAAACAAGTTTGTTTTGTTCTTAACGAGTCTGTATATAAGCTTACAGGATTTGTCCACAAGCTTAATGGATTTGTACAATTTATAACTTGTTGAACCTTAATAGTAGCTTTGGGTTGTTACAAATGTATTATAAGGTAAACAGTTTTCATGATGATAAGGACTCTGAAGCACCACTACTAAATAAAATTCATTTATTTAATTTTTAGTAACTCATGGCATTTCCATAAATGACATTTAAATGGGGAGTTTTATACTTGAAAGCTTCAGAACAGAAGCTCCTTTGGCAATAAAAATAGGTGTTAAAACAACCATGAAACAAAGATCAAAAAAAGAGAGAAGAACAAAGAATTGTATGTTAACTTATTTCTTTATTTACCATAGAAGAAACAAAATAAATGAAAACAAGGAACTCAACTCTCTCCTTTCCTACAATTTTGCTCTACTCAAAAGTGATCAGAAATGAAAGGGAAGAAAATTCAATATAATTTTATTAATTTACCCTTCTATTATTTATAAAATTAATCATTTTAAACCGATGCTAGCTACGATGCCCTATTTTTTTCTCTCTCATTGTTGCTTCGCCTCAATACATTATTGTATATGTGATAATTCAAACTTGTTGAATCACACAATAGATCTAGAATGTCGAATTGGGTTAGACTACCCAATCAATCTAAAATGTGTAGTCTAGATTGGATCATGCCAAATGACCTAACAATGCACTAAAGTTAGAGCACATAACTATTGAGTACCTGCAGCCAAAATGTCTATAGCACTTGATCAAGCTAAAATATTCAAAGTCCTCATAGGGATGAATTGGGTTAGACTACCCAATCAATCTAAAATGTGTAGTCTAGATTGGACCATGCCAAATGACCTAACAATGCACCCAAGTTTAGAGCACATAACTATTGAGTACCGGCAGCAAAAATGTCTATAGCACTTGATAAAGCTAAAATATTCAAAGTCCTCATAGGGAGTCCATAGAAAATTGGGGGCGTATTTTGTAAACATTTGTATGAGTATATTTTGTACTATTACGTGCTTGTAAAACATAAAGGGTAAATATGTCATTTTAACTTATAAAGTTTGTTTCACTCTAATGTTCCATTTTTAGTATATTATAAAGGAAGAATAAAAGTTTTTTCTTGTATTCATATCCTCATGAGTAAACAGAAAGCAAAATATTTCAACATCCTTCCTACTTCATTTCGCTAGCTTCTCCCTTTTCTCTAATAGCTTTGGAGAAAAATGGACCCTAAAAGATGCCTATTTCAACAAGCCATCGCATGAGTACAGTGCCAAGTAATTAAAGGAACACAAAAAACTATGTTTCACAATGGTAATAGTGTGTCTATGCGCTAGTGATGGCAAGTATTTAAATGCAAACCAAGAATTTTTTTGGAAAACTTCGCCTACTTATATCTTACATAAATTCCATAATCTACACCGAGCTCTGAAATCAGACACTGAGACGTGGGCATTTACAAAGCATAGAAGACTTCCCACCTGATAAGCAGATGTTGACTAAAATGATCAAGACCTCAGGAGTTAACATGGTGTATACGCAGAATTCTACCAGGTAATGCAGCTGAAGGGCTATACTTACATGTCTGTGTAACAGTATTGGGAGCACTTGATTGAGATAATAATTAGGAGTAGATTTTCTTGGAGGGCGCATTGCGTATGGAGGTTTTTCCATTGATCTCATTACATTGTCCGGAATCCTTTTGACAACAGAAATATCTTTTGAAAGGTATGAAATGAACCAGTCAACATCAAAAATATTGGCAAAATCACTGCAGATAAAGAACATGAGCTTGTTACATAAATTAACCAGTTGAAATTCATGATATAAGGTAAACATGTCGGTCAATGCACCTGTCATCTTTCCAGAAAGAATGATGATCAAGTTCAGGAACAACTAGAGTGGCATTTAAGATCCAGGCTACAACAGCAGCATCTGTAATCTAACAATAAAAAGGTGACCGAAAAGACAGTTAAAGTTGCTTCCCTTGGCAGAACATGCATATTGTTGCAAACATAAAAAACAAATCAATCTATTTTATGCACCTCACTCTATAATGAGGCATTACTATTGTTAACTTTATGCTTTGTATGAGTTTGGAATCCTAGTGATGGAACAAGAGTGGACTAAAATGTTAGAAGTCCTTTAAATTTTAATGAAAAGGAAAATAAACAGTAATCTCCTGGATCGCTCGCTGACTTTACATGGCAGAGCTAGTGCCGCATAATAACTCTTTGATCACTTTCAAGAATATCTTAGTGACAAAAATTAAAAGATGAGAAAAGAAATTATAAGAGTACCCCTGTTCTCTGTTGGTTTAGTCCACCACTGCTTGCAATTAATAGGTAACCGTTAGATTCACTTTCTCGTGCTGAAGCTAAATCACATAAAAGCAAATTCGGTTATTAGTATCCTAAATGATAAGCCCACATAGCACTTTCAAATTCAAATAGCAAGTTACAAAAGATATGCATTTTGAGATAAGAAAAAGCACATAAAGCTAATAGTTTCCGTTGCAATAGAGTGGACACTTAAAGATGTAATGCTTGTTGAAAACTAAAAAAAAATTGACACAGTATAATGCAAATGCAAAATGTTTGAATTCACTAAGAGCAGCCACAAGCATGGATACGCGGCATTGCCCGTGCCTGCTTCATGTCCGAAAAACAACTGATAAGGACATGAACACTATATCAGTACTTCTGCTACACATTTCAGATGTTTTAACATACATGAATTGTAATGTCAAATGATTATTAAAAATCATTGAAAAGCACAACTCATGTGATTGATAATAAAAAGAAAATCATTCACATTAAATAAACAGCAAGGGTATTTAAAACTACAGTATGTCATTTAAAATGCCTCTATACTTGTCTATGAGCTAGTGAAATATAAACTTGTTGTGTGATCACCAGAAATTCAAAGTCTGCAACAGGTGTAAGATAGTGGCAAGACGCATCACGCAAGTGCTCTGGATAAAGTCTTGTAAGCATGAACAGTAATCTCAGTAGTATGCATGTTTGGTTGGAAATGGTTATTTGGCAATCATCATAGTGATAATCAATCATACAAAAATGGCAACATGTGAAATTTAAACTTGTAAAAACATGTTTGTGTACTTTCCTTAAGAGTAAAAATTTACAATATGTTCTAATAAGTTGGCATATTATATCAACAGAAATAAAGAAGCATCTGTATTGCATAAATTATATCATCAGTATGCGCTAGTTGTTTGTATCAGCATTCAAGGAAAAAAGGATTAAAAAGAATAATCCACGAAAACTGCGTAAAGATCTTTTTGGCACGCTAAAGGAACTTACGCTAATTGCTAAAAGGAACTTACCTCTAAAACGAGAGCTTCTAGCACTACAACCATAATAGAGATTAGCAAATTCTGACTTCCACATATCAGTTACAGCCTTGTATGCAACCTGCAAACGGCTTTGGTTTGACAGCATGAAACGAAAATCAATTCCAATCAAGTTAAAGCTCTAAATAGTAGTCTACATTAATTTAAAATGCACATTTATTGAATTACATAATCAGCTAGTTGCAGGAAACTATATTCTAAGAAAATCTGCTTCCAGACCATATCACTAGTCAAATACTAACAACTAGATTTTCAATAGTGAATAAAAGGAAAAATATAGAAATGAGAATGGTTTATTTCGTATTTATCCTTTGTGCATTCATAGCCGAGAAAAACATCAAAGAATAATAATGTCATTCTCAGCAAGAAACAATTATTAGAATAACTTTTTTCAAAGAAAAAACATATCAAATCTTAGGCACAATGCAATGACGCGGAGATGCGCAAAAAGAAATGTCTACGACCAAAAGCATGGGAGAAATAAAAAAGTAATACGTGTCACATTACGTGATCAAAGGCCAGCAAACCAAAAAAATATATCGCTTCTTACAACACATTCTTTCTTGATCAGCTCATACCCTTTTGGATCCCCACCGCCCTCGGATCCGCGACCACTCAAGATCGGCTGCAATCTGACCGGTGAAGAGCGAGACGAGGCCGAGACCGAAGAACATCATACCGCACAACAGCGAGCGCGGGATCGCCCTCCTCCTCCGGCGGAACCAAGCGGTCCGGAGCCACTTCTTGGGGACGACGAGGAAGGACAAGGGAGCAGAGGTCCTGGTCAGATCCTGGAGACTGAGCTGCTTCGCCATCTGCACGACCATCACGATCACTCTCGCATTTCGATGTACCCTCGCCAGAAAACCTATTTTGGGGAACTCGAACGGAGCCGAACCAACCAGAAGAGGGATGAGGAAAGCAGAAAAGCGAGGCAGGAATCAGGGGAGGCAGAGCAGAGCCTTTTCAACGTGCTCCGTGCAAAAACTGAGCGGAAATGGACGAAAGGTTGATCGCCCGTCATTTTACCGTTTCGCCCTTCCCTAACAAACGAATTACTTTAATTATTTAGCGGGTTTAATTATACAATCGTGTCGGGTTTGAATTTGTGGTCCAAAATATAAACCCGGTCCGTTATCATATTTTCCACATATTACTGAATTTTAGGATAGAGAGAAAATAAATTTGTAGAAACTTTATCCATAATATTTATTGAGTAGGAGCTGAATGAGATGTTCAATGTGGTATTTTTTTATTGAGTGTCACTTAAGTTTTTATATGAATATTATTATTTTTATTTATGTTGTTGATATATGAGTTGACTAAACAAACCGATAATGATTACCAGCATACCATTATGGAAGGATCTCAATTTCAAACAACAAAAGTCAACGTAGCATGAGGGAGGATTAATGAGAACTAATTAGGTCAATGAGAGTAAATTAAGCTAAACATAGTTTTACAAAAAATCCCAAAAAGGTTTCCAAAATTGCTATTCCTTCACTCTTTTTCTTAAACTTGACTATCATGTAATTTTATTTTGTGATTTTTTAATATTTTTTACATAAAATTTGATGGGACCATTATGAATTATCCAACAATTGAAGCCAAAAATCTTAGAAATAGTTTAAGCAGATAGTACAACACAATTTAACTTGGGCCTCTTGGCATGTTTACTTAAGGAAAGTTCGAAAGATATGAAAAAAAAAAAGAAATGAGTATAGACTTATTTTTTTGAGCGAATGAATAATTTATGAGGAAAAATAAGAAAGAAAGTCATGCATTAATCCCTTCATTTAGGGTTGAAACTACATCTTAATTTTACTAACTTCACACCTCACTTTTTCACTGTATTGTTGCTCATTCTTACTCACTACGAGCTTTATTTGACTACTCGTCCATGTCGTCGCTGCTCGAACTCGTCACCACTGCATATTTTTGCCGTCGTTACTTGTCCTCGCCATCTTTGCTCGTATTTAATATTTAATAATTCTATAATATTAGAATATATATATAATATGAGTGAAAAAAATAAAAATTATGGTGTATATATCAATCATTCAAAGTTTTTTTCCTTCTAAATAGATAAGTAAATATAAAACAGAAAAATCTATTATACATTTCATCTATCTATTTTTTTTTTTTCTTAATGTTAGTAGAAAAACAATAGTGAAAGATCATTTATAACCTCATTTTTTGAGAAAAAGCCTGTTTCATTTTTTTTTTATTGAACTAAAAATGATATATTTAGAACTAATCAATATTCCAGCCTCAATTTTGACTGGGCTAGTCAAGTTGAGCTATCATTCAATTTTAGGGCCAAAGCAAATCTTTTCTAAACAACAAAGATAATTAATGGATTAATTATATGATTAAAAAATAATACTACTGCCTTAGGAAAGTAAGATGTCTAACCAACGATTGTAAATTTGTAACTATGGTTAATTGGGTAAATTTGAATATAATTAACCAGGTATTGGAGGTTTCATCTTGCCCTAGTTATATGTGAATCAATGTGTTAGTTAGTTCAACCAGTAAAATTTTAATTGTTAATGACAAGATCTTACAATTGCATCTCGTCAAAAATTAATTAAATTCACAGTAGCTCAATAAGTTTTTTATCTACCACTATATATAAGTTATATTCGAGTATATAATTCCTGAAATATAAATGACGGAGAGTATTTGCATGTCTAATAAATTGGAAAGCCATTAAAACAATAAATCTAAATGCTAAAACTGGTTAGATTAGTTAGATGCATAATAAAAGCCCAAATTAAACTTGTAGAGGTAAACTGAAAATATCTGAAGTATAAGGATCAAATTGGTATTGGTTAATTAAAATTCATAACTAAATTAAATAATTCCTTTTCGGAAATTAAAAAAAAAATGTTAGTAAAAGGAGGATGAGAGATTGAGAGGAGAAGATGAGAAAACCATCTGCTTGACACAACACACTAGGCAGTACCATTAAAATAAGTGGTGAAAATAATTATTTACAAGAATCGAAATTAACGAAGCCTCTTCAAGACTTGGGTCAATCAAGCGACCTCTCCATCTCCGGCGAAATCGAGCAGGAATTTCTTAACTACACCGATCGAGGAAGAGTAAGTACTACATCACCGATCACCTCAGAGCGCGAGCATCGAGATGGAGGCGAGCATCTCATCGGTGGGACGGAGCACGCTCCCGTGGCGCACCCTGCCGCCTATCAGGCCGATCGCCCTCTCCCAGCGGCCGTAGGCCGCCATCCGGCCGAGGCGGAAGATCAAGAAGCGGAGGGACACGGCGAGCTGCGCGCACGAGTTGGGCAGCCGCGCCGCCACGAAGGGGAGCTTGAGTGCGAAGGGGCAGAGCAGCGCTGCCAGGATCTGGCAGCTGCCGTGTCCTCCGGCGAGCAGCGTCAGTTTTCCGATGATCGCGACGTGGATTCCCATTTCTTGATCGGAGAGGGCGAATATCGAGGCGCGGAGACTGGGCGAGACCCTCGCTTTTCCCTCTCCTTGTGCTGCGATTTCCCCTTCGCCTTCTCGGGGTTTATGCCATAGGATTGGGGGCGGAATTGACAAAGCCAGGAAAAGGTGAGCTCGTAGGTTAATTTACCTTTTGCAAGTTAACTTTTTGTGAATTGCAAAGCACCCCACAAGTCTACTTGAATACATAAACAAAGGATCTAATTGTAATTTTTTAAACCTGTATGAGTTAATTTATAAATAATGGAATTAATTATAGACTAATTCCTTATTATCCTTTTAAAATTTCTCGTCAGTATCGGATTTGACGTCAGTATCATTTCCTGCATCCTGTTTGATAGCGCGAGGAATGCCGTCGAACGAATTCCCAACCCAAGTCTGCTTTTGCCGCACGGTGCGTCATCAAGAACAGCGGATCCTCATCAGAAACGTAATACGGCGGAACCTACTCTTTCTTTCTTACTCTCACTCTCACCCGGAAAAAGGGACGCAAGGTTTCATGCGGCCGCCTAGACTTGCGTCGCATTTTGTCCGGCTGTTAGTTATAATGGAGGTGGCGGTTGAAGTGGTACGACCGACCGACACGTCTATCTGTCTAATGCTCACGTTTAATTCGGTACAAAAACCTGATTTTTTATTCTATCTCAAGATATTTTTTTTTTCATCCTCTCATTTATTTTTTTCGCAAAAATATCTAGGTTTTTTTTGCAAAAAGTTCTTTTTCTATTTCTGTTTATTTTCTTTTCCACTTTGCCCCTTCGCAGAATTAGCCATTTTACACTAGCACGTCTCAAGTGTGCAAAATAATTAATTGTAGAATAGTATTTACATTTCATGATAATTAGGAGAGAAAATTATTAGTGTAAGTTTACTAGGAGAGAGAAGAAAAAAGAAAGGCAAAAAAATTCCATTTTTTTGTGTATGGTGAAGTTACTTAAAATCTCCATCATTAAAGAATCAAAGACAAACATTTGATGCCAATGGAAAAAAGGAACAATGACCTTGAATTGCTTCCATCCAATTTTTCATCTCTGTCGCCCACATGTTGTCTCTCCCTTTTCCATTTTTTTGTCAACCAGATAACGACTAGTTGAAAGTTTAGGATAAATTTGATAGATTAGCTTTTTGTTTTTAAAAAATTTATGTAAATTATTTTGTATTATAGTAATTTTTATATGACAAAATTATAATTTGATATTTACATGAAAAATGTTTTTAAAAAAATAAAGAAAGATTAAATGTTCGTTGAGTAGAAGGTGAATTGTATTGCTGAGTAAATAATTAATTGGAGTGAGAAGTAAAAAAGTAGTTCTTGCTTGATCTAAATATAGAATGAATAGTTCATATTCTCATTCAGATAATTTTTTTTCCTTCAAGAAAGTAGCACGTGAGGAAAGCATGTTGTTACAAAAGTGTTGAGATTCTCCTCCGCTTGTTGATATTGAATGATTACGTAAGCATGGGCGTCACACTTACGTGGATAATCTACTGCCACATTACTTTACGGTATTAGTGTATATTTTGAACTCAATTCAAGTATTTAAATGAGCATGGTTGCCACCAAGTCAACAAAACAAATACTTTCATTTTTTAAAAAAATTTTTATGTAAAATATAACTTTGTAAATTAAAATAATGTCATATATGTAATAATTTTTTTTATTAAATAATTGGTGAAGTATTTGAATAAATTTGTGCAGATATATATCGGTTAACTATCCATTTAATGACAGGCTGCCCCACGGCCTAGACTTTAAGACTCGATAAATATATAATTACTTAACGTTAATCAACAACGTCGCTTTGGCCGAGTGGTTAAGGCGTGTGCCTGCTAAGTACATGGGGTTTCCCCGCGAGAGTTCGAATCTCTCAGGCGACGTGTTATTTTTTTCATTTGTAAAATTCAAAATTCTATTTAAAATATTCATTAAATAGCCTTTCCCGCTTAAAATCTGAACAATAAAAGCAGCACTCCACGTTCTCCATGCTAACGGGCCCATACTTTCAATAATGCTGCCTGCCTACACGTGTTATACATGTTAAGATATATCTTATAATCTACAATTTATTATATAACATATTATAATATATTTTTATTTATTAAGTTTAGTGAATTTTACCTTTTTTTTATTGCCTTTATTAAAAGAAAATAATTATTATTAACCTAAAATTGTTTATCTTTGAGGCCTTAATAAATATTTTTAAAGCTGTATAAATATGGTTAATTTAGAATTTACTGCTTGATATATACTATGTATATATATTGCAAATAAATTACACGCCATTTTTACTATGTATATGTATTAAAAATGGTTTGTAATTTATTATACTACATATAAAAATCTGTTTTTATATATGTATTATCCGATTCTACTAGATTATTTCTTTATTATATCATATAAATTAGTGTGACGCCGTGAACCGGCGAGTCTCGGGCCGGGTCGACTGGCCCGCTTGGCAGGTAGGCCTGGGCGAAGGCGCAACACAAAGCCTTGATGAGGAGGTGGCCCGCTGGAGCTAGCGGATTCGGGCGACGCACGGAGGTGCGACCCGACCCGGATTCAGGCGACGTTCGCGCGCGAGCCGCGAAATCCAGCGGCGGTGGCGTCGTGACGCTGCAGGCGCAGCAGACGGGAGCGGTTGGCCTGCTCGCGTCTCGTCGGTACGGACGCCGTTGACGAACGGGCCGGAAGCGGGAGAGAGGAAAATGGGGCGACGTACGCGGCGGACGAGGCAGAGACTTCCCTACGAGCGTCCGCTCCACGCCCGCGAGTTCCCTGCCACTCGACGAGACCTGCGAGCGCCTCCTTCGAAGAGATCGGAGGAGCGCCCCTTCTCCACGAGCAGCGAGAGGCGTTGCTCCTCGCGGCGGCGACGTCATTACCCGAGCAGCGGAAGATGACGAGTGGAAGCGGACGAGACCTTCCGCCTTCCCCGAACTGAGGACGGAGACGACGGGAGCGTTGCCTCCTCCACGAGTGGCGGCAAGAGCAGCAGCCGTCTCCACCTTCCCTCAGGCGGAGACCAGAGAGCGTTCCGGCGCCGGCGAGGTCAGACGAGAGGGAAGATTTATGAGTGAGTCAATCGTGTATAGGGAGTAGTGGAGGGGTTTTAGGTAGCTGATTGTAAAGAGGAATAATCAGGCGAAAATTTCCTCTCCGTCCGGTGTCTTCTTTCTCTGTGTTTTCTGGCGGCTCCCTGTTGTCTTCTCCAGCGAGCTCTCGGCACTTCTTCTCCATCGCCGGCCGGCGAGCGAGGCTGAGGGTAAAGGGCGCGAGCGGTCCTTCCCCTGCCGCAGGCCCTGTTCCGGCGACTCTCGCAGCGGCGAGCAGGCGCGGCGACCTCGTCCGGCGGCTTCACGCGTCCGACGTGCGTGCGCGGTCGGCTTCGAGCGACACGAAGCGACGCGAATTGAGGAAAAAAATAAGAAAATCGGACGAATCGCTGATGTGGCTGGTTTAAGTTAACTCTGGGCCTGATAATCAGCAGTATTGCGCTTGCATTTGTAAACATTTCAAAAACACAAAATTGACAGCTGTGGGATTTGAACCCACGCCCTTTCGGACCAGAGCCTAAATCTGGCGCCTTAGACCACTCGGCCAAACTGTCATCGGTGATACCGTACCACTTAACATTATATCTCTGGCCAAATTATGTGATTAATGTTTTCAAACTGATACTTATTATGTGGTAGTAACCAGACTTCGAAAAACATAATTCTTCCTCCGTGTTATGTGCGCATTCAAGGTGTCACGCCCCGGTCGGATCAGCCAGAAAACAGCCCTTAACCGCTGTCTCAGGACTATCCGACGGAACACCGGAACGCAACTCTCTCTAGGGTTTCCGGCCCCAAATCGAAAACTCTAACTTCCCGATTAAATTTTATCCCCAAATTACAGTTCACTCTGAGAAATCCGAAAAAAACCCTAATTCAGGAAAATCAAACCCTAACCAAAATACCTCAAATCAATGTTGACCCGAGAGTCAAAATCACGCCGCCGCGTTAAATCGTATTCGCTGACGTCTGGGTTACGTCAGCAGCCGAATTCGAATTCCAGAAATCGAATTCATTTTCCGAAATCGTTGACCGTTCCCCTCCCTTGACCGTCTCGAATCGAACGCCAAGCTCGTTCACCGCGTCCGCCTTCGTCTTCTCCACACAACGCCGCCGCGTCGTTTTTCCGCCGAGTGTCACCGCTGTCGCGAGCTCACCGGAGGAGGGACGTAAGGTCCAGGGAGGTCGTTTCCTTCCCTTCGGTGTCGTCGTCGCCGACCGGACATCTGCCTGCTGCCGGAATCGAGGAGACGCTGCCTCGGAAGAGGTCGGAACAGAGGAAAACAGGGGAAGAACGCCGGTGAAAAAGAAAGCTTAGATTAACTTTCAAAAGCTACAAAACTCCTCCACTATCGTCGCCGACCCCCTGGTCGTCGACGGCCCTCGTCCCTCCCTCACCGGCGATCCCTATCGTCGGTTACAAATCTCTATTTCTCCCTCAAAGCCCACTCTGCAAGGGTAGTCGCTTTTCTCCTCCGTGAAAACCCCCTCTCGATCGATACTCATTGGCCTTTATAGAAGAGGCGCCGCTCGCCCCTTCCGATCCTTCCGCTCGGCCGCATCGCCTTAGGGCTCCCGCCGCCCTTTGTCCTCAATTAGGGCGTCGCCGCCCGGATCTCATGCTGGAGCCGAGTCTCCCGCCGTGGTCCGCATCTTCCGCCGATGTCGTCGCCGCCATCCGAAGCTCCTCTCGCGTCCGCGTCCGACGCAAGCGGAGACGACGAAGCTTTTGCTTCGTGTGTTTTTTGTGCGGTAAACCTCATGTTTGACCAGAACTTGGCGTCTGGGCTGAGATTTGGGCCAGGGTTTGGGCTTGGGCCGAACCGGTTGAACCGGGGCCTAACACAAGGTGTCAGGCCCGGGTTCACCCGGTTCGGCCGAACCCAAGCCCAGGCCCACAAAAGGAAGCCCACCCCGATTTGACGAAAACGGATGGTCAAAATCGGGAGTTGACCAACCTAAACGAAGCTTCCGCTTCGTCTCATCCGCGTCTTCACCGTGCAGCTCGGAGAGGCGGATGCGGCTTCGCGGCGTCCTCTCCACCAGGCATCAGCGACATCAACGCAGACGTCGCCCAGCAGACGCGGACGCGGGAGCTCGCCATCGCGTGCGAAGGCCCCGGACGTCGACGAGACGCAGAGCGGCGAACTCCTCGGACGGGCAAGACGGATTCCTCGGCGGAGGAAGCGGACACTCGGACGGCGTCTTCCTCGCTCGCGCGAGCTTTGGCGGAAGACACAGGATTCAGAGACGGAAGACTCGGCAGCTGAGTGGAGCTGGCAGCAGCGGGAGACGAGTTCCACGCGAGGAACGGATCACGCGGAGACGTGATCCCGTGATCGCGTGAAGCAGAGCAGCCCTTCTCCCCTTTAAAACAGAGGGAGATCGATGCAGCGGGGGTGCGCAGAGGGCGACACCACAGTGAGCGCCGGGGAGCGACTCCACTAGCGGCGGCGAGGGCGCCGTCGCCTCTTCCAGAGCAGGGCTCTGATGCCGCCAGGGGCGAAGGTCGGCGCGGCGGTGCCGACGAGAGGAAGAGAAAAAAAACAGAGGGAGAAATAATGGTTTGTAACCGGCGATGACCAGCGAGGGAGGGATGGGGGCACCAGCGACGGTGGTCGTCGGCGTAGAGAGGAGTTTTGTAACGTTTTAGTGGGAATAAAATGAAGCTTTCCCTCTTCCACCTTCCTTCCCCTGTTTCGGCATTTCCGGCGATAGTTCCCAGCAGCAGGCGGCTGCTAGGTCGTCGGCGACGAGGCGGGACGCAGGCGGCATCCTCCCCTTGTCGTCAGCCTTCTCCGGCGTCGGCTCGAACGCAGGCAGCGTTCGAGCGCCGCGAACGTTCGCGTGCGTCGCGAGGTTGAAGACGACGCGACACTCGAGGCGCGAGTCAACGGAACGGGCGGTCAACGATCGATTTCGTTTCGAAATCGAATTGATTTGGCTGACGTCAGCGGACGTCAGCAACGGCAGTAATTCGGCGCGGCGGATGATTTCGAGGGCTGACGTCAGTAAACGAACGGCTGACGCAAGCAAAGGCATGATTTTGACTTCGGTCAAAATCAGAGGGAAGAGGTATTTCCTAAATTAGGGTTGGGATTTGAGCGACCTTGTATTTGGGAAAAAAAATTAATCGGGGAACTAGGGTTTCTAATTTCGGGTCGGAAACCCTAGGGAGAGTTGCGTTCCGGTATTCCGCCGGACGGTCCTGAGACAGCGTTTAAGGGCTGTTTTCAGATCGATCCGACCGGGGCGTGACAACAGGTATCAGAGCTAAAGATTCAGCCATGAAGGTGAATCAGAAGGATCCGAGAGGCAACACTATCACCACCGGCGACAAGGAGTGTCGTTCTTCCAGGGCAGGGGTCCTGATGCCAACACTAGGGTGTGTTGATGCCAATGTCTAAGAGCATTGATGCCGATGTCAGGGACGTCGATGCCGATGTCAGGGGACATCGAAGGAGACTCTATAAGAGCTCAGTGATTGCAAGATCACTTCCCGGAGCAGGAGGCTCTGATGCCATCACCAGGAGGGTGATGAAGAGGGGTCAGCAGATCCTTTACCAAAGCAGGGGGCTTTGTTGCCAACACCAGGGCGTGTTGATGCCAACACCAGGGCGTGTTGATGCCAATGCATAGCATTGATGCCAACACCAGGGGGCGTTGATGCCGGCGCCAGGGGCGTCGATGCCGGTGTCAGGGACATCGAGGTTCAGCTGAGTTCAGCAAATATGGTGAAGCAAGATTATCCTTGACAAGTTTGTTGATGCAGGTTGCTATAAGCACGGTGTAGCAAACATTCATCATCAGAGGATGGAGGACTTTGAACATTGGAGGGCCAGTGTTCAACTTGCATGGAACATCGAGGGCGATGTTCAAATCAGGTGGGGGAGAATTGTCAGGCCCGGGTTCACCCGGTTCGGCCCAACCCAAGCCCAGGCCCACAAAAGGAAGCCCACCCCGATTTGACGAAAACGGATGGTCAAAATCGGGAGTTGACCAACCCAAACGAAGCTTCCGCTTCGTCTCATCCGCGTCTTCACCGTGCAGCTCGGAGAGGCGGATGCGGCTTCGCGGCGTCCTCTCCACCAGGCATCAGCGACATCAACGCAGACGTCGCCCAGCAGACGCGGACGCGGGAGCTCGCCATCGCTTGCGAAGGACCCGGACGTCGAGGAGACGCAGAGCGGCGAACTCCTCGGACGGGCAAGACGGATTCCTCGGCGGAGGAAGCGGACACTCGGACGGCGTCTTCCTCGCTCGCGCGAGCTTTGGCGGAAGACACAGGATTCGGAGACGGAAGACTCGGCAGCTGTGTGGAGCTGGCAGCAGCGGGAGACGAGTTCCACGCGAGGAACGGATCACGCGGAGACGTGATCCCGTGATCGCGTGAAGCAGAGCAGCCCTTCTCCCCTTTAAAACAGAGGGAGATCGATGCAGCGGGGGTGCGCAGAGGGCGACACCACAGTGAGCGCCGGGGAGCGACTCCACCGGTGGCGGCGAGGGCGCCGTCGCCTCTTCCAGAGCTGGGCTCTGATGCCGCCAGGGGCGAAGGTCGACGCGGCGGTGCCGACGAGAGGAAGAGAAAAAAAAACAGAGGGAAAAATAATGGTTTGTAACCGGCGATGACCGGCGAGGGAGGGATGGGGGCACCGGCGACCGTGGTCGTCGGCGTAGAGAGGAGTTTTGTAACGTTTTAGTGGGAATAAAACGAAGCTTTCCCTCTTCCACCTTCCTTCCCCTGTTTCGGCATTTCCGGCGATAGTTCCCAGCAGCAGGCGGCTGCTAGGTCGTCGGCGACGAGGCGGGACTCAGGCGGCGTCCTCCCCTTGTCGTCAGCCTTCTCCGGCGTCGGCTCGAACGCAGGCGGCGTTCGAGCGCCGCGAACGTTCGCGTGCGTCGCGAGGTTGAAGACGACGCGACACTCGAGGCGCGAGTCAACGGAACGGGCGGTCAACGATCGATTTCGTTTCGAAATCGAATTGATTTGGCTGACGTCAGCGGACGTCAGCAACGGCAGTAATTCGGCGCGGCGGATGATTTCGAGGGCTGACGTCAGTAAACGAACGGCTGACGCAAGCAAAGGCATGATTTTGACTTCGGTCAAAATCAGAGGGAAGAGGTATTTCCTAAATTAGGGTTGGGATTTGAGCGACCTTGTATTTGGGAAAAAAAATTAATCGGGGAACTAGGGTTTCTAATTTCGGGTCGGAAACCCTAGGGAGAGTTACGTTCTGGTATTCCGCCGGACGGCCCTGAGACAACGGATAAGTGCTGTTTTCAGGCCGATCCGACCGAGGCGTGACACAAGGTGTTAGGCCCTGGGCTCCCCGGTTCAGCCCAGAGGAGAGGGGGCCCGGTGCAGGCCCAAGCCCGTGACAAGGTAGCAACAACCGACCCAATCGAGCGGGTCAAGGTTGAGGTCAACATAGAAATCGGGAGCGGGATTCCTGATTCCGGAGGATGCAGACGCGAGCTTCGGTCTTCGCGTGCGAAGCGGACGGGTGCGAGGCGTTGGACGAGGAAGACACGGATGGGCGAGCTTCTCGCAGCGGCGCATATACGCGGGAGAAACGGGCGTGCGGAGCTGGGCAGGCGACGAGGTCTTCGGAAGCTTCAAGGCGACGCGGTCGCCGCGGAGAAGAAGAGAGGCGGCGGCTTCTCTATAAAACGGATTGGAGGAGTTCGAGAGGGGGGATCGACACTCGGAGAGCAGAGAACGTCGGCGAGACGAGAAGGAATCCACCATCGGCGAACGTAGGAGAGTGAACGTGTAACGGCGGCGACGCTCGCCGCCGACGTGAGGAACAGAGAGAGAGGACGAGAGAGAAGAGGGTTTTTGTAGCTTGATCAACGAAGGAATAGAAGCTTTTCCCTTTTCGTATCCTTCCCCTGTTTCTGAGTCCGGCGATCCCTCTGTGCGTTCGCAGCAACGGTTTCCGGCGGCGGGTGGCTGTCGGACGGCGACGGGAGACTGCGACGACGAGAGCGCAGGCGGCGCTTCTGTCTTCTCTGGCGACAGCGAGCGTCGAACGACAAAGGACGTTCGACGTGAGGCGACGACGGCGGCGCACGCTCGCGGAGAAGACGACCCGCGATTCGAGGCAAGTCAACGGTCAACTGAAATCAGATTTCGATTCGAGATCGAAATCGAAATCGAAATCAGCGGCTGACGACACCCTACGTCAGCGGAGGAAATTCGGCGCGCGGCGGAAGATTTCGGAAGGGCTGACGTCAGCGTGACGTCAGCGACAGAAATCAAAATCGGCGGTTGATTTTGACTTTGGTCAAAATCGAATTTGAGGTATTATAATTTGGGGTTTTTTGATTCTCCCTCGATTTCTCAAATTAGGGTTAGGGTTTCTTGAGTGAATTGTAATTTGGGAAAGAAAAATTGAGCGGGAACTAGGGTTTCGAATTTGGGGACGAGATTCTGTCCGGAAACCCTAGCGCAATCACGTTCTGGTGTTCCGCCGGACGGCCCTGAGACAACGGATAAGCGTTGTTTTTGGACCGTTCCGACCGGGGCGTGACACAAGGGATCCAAAGACAGACCAAAAGAACGAAAGAAAAAATAAACTACCCACGCTGTCGCTGAAGAATCACATACCAGCGAGAGCCCCAAACTCGAGCAGCGAAATCCTGTACTTGTGTTCAAGACGGCGAATCTCCGTCGAGCAAGGGATCCAGAATCCTAGATAGGCACCGGGCGTTGGCGAATCGCTGGTTAGCGGGTTTAGCGTGGGTTGGGGGTTTGGAATTAGGATTGTCGATAGCTTTTCATGTCCGCCTGCCTCCTTGGGTTCTCCCTCCATGATTAGGTGGCGATCATCAAAATCAAAATCCTAAAATCAAGCTTCGTCATGCAAGAAGCTCTAGTGGGAGGAACTTTTTAGTCAAAAAATTAATATCATATACAAATCAAGCCTAAATCAAGCTTCGTCATGCAAGATTTCTTATGAGCAATTTTCTATATTATACAAATGAATCAACTTTGCTCAATTTTCCATAATATACAAATTATTATGGTAAAAACATTTCTTTTGGAAGATGACATAAAAACTTAAGAGCTAATCCATGGCTGCCCAGAAATCCACAGTTCATTTTTTTTTCAATAAAAAGACCGATAAACTAGCCGTCATGAATTATATAGATGCTTGATGGGTCTGGCAAACTTGTTTATCATGCCATAAGTGATTGACTGATGCATTGACATCATCTACTTGTGTCCATAAAATTATCACAAACTTTTTTTTAATAAAATTATGAGATTCCAGAACACAATGGACGGCACTAATCGTACAAAGAATGCTATCCTAACTGTCCGGGAAAAAACTAAATGTTTTTTTTTTTAGAATTTTCCTTGTAGAATTTTGAGGTGCAAACATGTTGTTGCAGTCTGTCACCAACTGCCAAAGAATCCAGTTGACTGTAGAAGAATGGTTAAAGAGTCTGCTCTTGAAGGAAGCATACTTGATTGGGGATCTAATAGAGGAAATAATGTCCGCTCCATGGTTGATATTGTCTTCCACTCTGTTGAGTTTTGAGATTTAACTGTGCCCCGTGTGAATCAAGAGCTACAATTGACGACAAAGGGATCGACAGCACTAATAAATTGCGAGGTACTGATCCTAAGCTTGAGATCAACTTCTCCACCTCCCAACCAGAAGAACTCCGGTTTCAACTTTGCAATTGCTTCATCAAGTATTACCTGAAATAATCTGTATTAGTCACACCTGAAAAGAGCTCCATAACAAATGTTATGGATACTGACCCTACTCTATACCCTACTCTATAGAGTAGGATGGCAAAATTTTCACAAAAATCATACAGAATTAGTAGTACAGTTTCCTTATAACGCGATTAATTAAGGACATCTTTAATCATTATAACGTGATTGCAATTGATCTGATATTTTTTTTCTTGTCACATAAAAAGACAATGTACCAACAAGGGATTTAAACCCGATCATGGAACAAATCAGGATGAGCATAATATCTAACCAGGTGGACAAGTGCTGCAACAAATCTGATATGAGATAATATGTTCTTGCAAAAGCAGCTTAATCATGAGTTGGGCATCCAGAGCCCTGAATGTTCAAGATAGATTATCAATATTTTCCAAACATTTAATATGAGGGAAGAAAGTGAGTTTTAATATATCTCATTTGAAATAGCTAAAGAGTGTGATTTCCGATGTGTCATAAACTAGTATATAAGTAATGATCTACTATAAACATTGATGGATATTTTTCAATGTGCACTTTATTATCTTCCTTCTGTTATAGTGAACCAAAGGAATTGATGGATAATTTTCAATGTACAATAATTATCGTCGAACCAAAGGATGAGCATTCGGGTCGGTAAAATCGGTTTTTACCGATTACCAAAAAATTCGGTAAAAACAGTTCGGTTAAAAATATTTCGGTTTCGGTAACGGTAAATGATTTTGTGAATATCGGTTTTCGGTTTTCGGTTCGGTTTTTAAAAATCGGTTCGGTAAAAAACCGATTTACCGATAATATCGTTGAACTGCCTTCTCATTTTGTACATTTATTGTTGAACTGGTTCAAACATAACCAAGTTCGACGATATATATTTTATTGTCAAACTTGCTATATATATCGTCGAACTTGGTTATATTTGAACCAGTTTGACAATATATATAGCAAGTTCGACAATAATTAATTATTGTCGAACTTGCTATATATATTGTCGAACTTAGTTATGTTTGAACCAGTTCGACGATATATATATCGTCGAACTTAATTATTGTCGAACTTGTTATATATATTGTCGAACTTGGTTATGTTTGAACCAGTTCGACGATATATATAGCAAGTTCGACAATTGTCGAACTTGCTATATATATCGTCGAACTTAGTTATGTTTGAACCAGTTCGACGATATATATAGCAAGTTCGACGAACTTGTTATATATATCGTCGAACTTGCTATAAAATTTTGCAGTTTATTTTTTTATAAATATATTTATTAAGCTGAAAGCCTGAAACAATTATGTCATATATATTGTATAATTTATATTATATTTTTGGTAATTTACCGAATTTACCAACATTTTTTCGGTAAATTCGGTTTGGTAGGAATTCGGTGTTTTAGTAATTCGGTTCGGTTTCGGTTTCTGAAAATTCGGTATAAAAATTTTCGGTAATTTTAATTCGGTAAATTCGGTTTCGGTTAATACCGAATGCTCACCCCTAAGCAATAATATGGTATATCATAGACTGCAATAGGAATTGTAAAAGGATGAAAATTACTGGAACATCTGTTTCCATGCCTATGCATGTCACTGCATTATGCACATAGCCAGTAAGCTTGAGTGATTCCTCCTCTGGTGCAAGCCTCACTGTGTATCAAACAATAGCCTAAAATTAGGAATTTTGTTTGAATAATCATAGTAAATCAGTAAAATACTGAATGCAACAATTATCAGAACTCAGAAGTAAACAATAACAAATTAACTATAAATGAAGAGTGCACTTTGTAATCCCTATTCGTTATAATTTTTTAAGCGATCCCTCCTCTCAAATGCGCACTTAACAATCTACTTGTAGAAATTTTCAAGCGGTCAATGTGGTATGAAGAGGTGAAATATATCCAACTGTCTAGGCAAATTGTTTGTTGAAACATGTGTAAAAGTTGACATGCTAACATAGGCAATTAACATACTATTTCCAAAAGAAGACTTTAACTAGGGCAAGTGATAAATAAAGATTTGTTGCCTTCAGATTATTGGTGACTATTACTCTGGTTTAAAATTTAAATATCTCTAGTGGCTAAATAATGATCTTTAGTTATTCCTCTTAAATCTTTAATACAAATACTGAGACCGATATGTTTGCTAAATCGTTTCAAAGCTTTAATGTTATCTGATTGTGAATTCTTTAGCAGATTGGTTGGTCGCACTGATGCATCCACTAGTCACTGTACATGTATACTTACCTAGTTGCAGATGGACGTCACTGTACATGTTTACTTACCAGTTACTGTACAGTTGCAGATGTACATGTTTCTTGCCTAGTTTCATTCACTACATGACTCACCATCTATCGAATAATGTAGGCAGTCCTTTCTAACAAACAGTAGAAATCATCAACCATGCAAGATATGATTTCAGCATCAAAATTTCAATTTCCTGACCAATATGAGAAATCTCAGACTAGGTATTCTTCACATCTACACCTATTCATTAACCATGATGCACCACATCAATGTCGTGATGGGCATGACAAACTCTAATTGATGAAGAAGATGTTGAAAAGGGCACAAAATAACACTAACTTCATCTATAAGACTATAACTGATTGCATGCTCTTAAACAAAACTTTACATATAGGAAAATGTATATCAATTTTGGATGCTATATTTGCAAATCACCTCATGCCTCGAAGAAACATTAGAGTTGAAGACAATATTCATAAGCCCAAAATGGTGTGACTCATAAAACTATCTTTGTTATTGTTGGAAAGGAGATGGAGAAGATTGTTTTCTTTAGGTGAATGTGAGATGCTGCTATATAGGTGATCATAGATATTGGAACTTTCAATGACATCTTATGCTTGTACATGAATACAAGAGCAATAATTGAAGAGGTCTACCATGAAATATGCCAAGTCCAAGCAAAATTGTAAAACATTAGTAAACCCATGCACAAGCATTATGTGGACATAGTTTGTAACAGGCGAGGAAAATGAATAGGAAGAAACTCATCTTTTGTTGCCAAGGCGTTCATTTACCTCTATAAGCCTTATAGAGTGAATTATGTTCAATTCATAGTTAAATATTTTATACTTTTACTTGTATCATACCACCTATTCAGTGTATCAATATCGGAACAACTATAGATCTTGAATTATGTTAAGTTCTAGTGATATTGATAGTAACACAAACATAGAAGATGATGAAGATGGAGATAATAGCAAAGATGACGATGGCATGAGAGCTAGAGGTGGTGAAAAACATATCCAGTAACACAATCCTTAATCAATGATGTGTGAGGCTTATTTCACGTATGCTGCCCCATAGTTCAACCACAATAAAGGAAAAAAAAAATAGAGCATGCAATATCAAAAATAATATAAAGAAGGAACCAACACAAAAGAAGATCAGTCAAAAGAGCTTTACGACTACAAGGAGATATGGCCAAATCTACCCAATGTTGAGTCCCACCAATAGCCACTTGGTCCAATCAACCTACCAACAGTTTGGATCAGAAATAACTTACAAATGATAACTTAGCCTTTGAACAAGGGCACCTCTTATCTATTTGCGCCAACTAGACTAGCGAAAGTCATAATGGACCATAATAGCCTACTATGCATATGTTAAATTACTTACCAAATGCACTATCTGGGACTAGTTTGAGATGCGAGTGTTCAGAACTATGACATTGACTTAAGTTAGAATAATCCCAAGGTTCAAATCTATGGTGACAAATATCACTAATTTTAGATGTAATAAGAGCTCTTATAAAATACTATCATTGGTCTAGTAGAGAAGTGCCTATTAACGAAGTTAGATATTCTAATTCAATTATATGAGAAGGTAATGAATCATATTTTCGATCCTATTTGATTCATTAAGATTAAAGAACAACCAATGTTTTTTTTTTTTCAAATAATTCAGCCTTGTGGGATAAAGCAAAAGGATAGGGCTAATTCTAGAGCTAGGGAGTGATAGAATACATTTCAAGAGTACCGTGTGGTTGTATAGAACAACCACAATGTTGATGCAATACCTTTCTGATAGTGAACCAAATATGGATACTGATATCAGAATTTTAAAGATTGGTCACCACCATCATTTATTTGCCAAAATCATATACCTAATGGAATGTCACAAGTCCTTCAAAGAACTTGCTTATTACATCAAAATTTATTATAATAAATAACAACACAACGTTGAATATACATATTTCATATTATTCTTCAAGCAAAGTCTAAAATAGTCTCTTTAACCTTGTTCAGGAAAAGGTAAATGGTCTTGCATTTTCATCCAAGTTCTATTAACATATGACAATGTAATTGTGCATTATTTTACAAATAATGACACTATGTGGTGTTTCAATATATGGATCATACACTATAATTTAGTAAGAAAACTTGGAGACTCATATTAAGCATGTTAATCAAAATTAGCAAGTGTCATAATAAAAAGATTGAGGTAAACTCACTGTTAAATTTCTTCTTTGAAATCTTACTATGGTTGAGAGTGTACAGAAAATTCTTAATATTTTCTGCATTTAGCCGAGCAGCATACTGCAACAAAGTACATAATGAAGTTAAGATTCAAACAATGTGTAAGGACATTAATTACGTCGTTGCAGAACTGTAAGTTACTGTAGAACTTACCTGAACTACGACGACATAATATTTTGAATTATTACGGTTACTGCAATCAGTAACATCAGACGGAGCTTGAGTGTTCACCTGAATAACATCAAAAGTTTTCTATCAGAGATCAATTTTCAAGCATAATTAACACATAAAACTTGTGGAAATGTTATAGTTAAGATCTATAAATACACTGCTATATTAGAAGATACCAAAAGTAGATAGAATTTAGAAGATGGCATGACTTGATCTTTGAAGAAGGTAAAATTCTTTTTTTTTAGTTTGCATACATATTTATAATTCTAAAACGAAGCTTATATCTTCCATTTCATATAACCGAGCTGCAATCCCACTGCTTCTGCTTCTGATGCCTTCACCAATGTGATAAACACCTGGTGACACTTAAAGATTTGAAAATTCAACTAAACTCATTTGCAGAAAGAGGGTCACCTTGAACAGATGGCTTAGACTTCCGTACAAGCTTTTAGGTTCTTAGGAAAAATAAGTTATTTGTACGGACTAGGTGGAATACCAAAATTTCAATGCCAACATATACGACAAAGAAAGGAGTAATTGCAGCCCCCAGAGTTTTGATTGATTCATAGGCCTGCTTATGTTAATGGAACTCTTTATCTTCAAAAATTACAGTATATATAAATACAAAATTCATATTCATATGTAATATCAATTGATAATGGTATTTTATACCCACTCATCCACCTACATATGAGAAAGCACCACATGACCTAGTCAGTACCTCAGCTAGCATGCAATCGTTAGCCACCAAAACTTGCCACAATAAATAGATACTTTCCATATCTTACCCTTACATTGGGTTATTATTACCCGAGATATGAGGTTATATTCTAATGCATATTTACACCTTCATACTCTCCCACGTCAACTTAGCTAGCTTAAGAGTCAAGGAAAGCACCCCTACAAACTATTTAAGGGGTTCTAAGCTGGTTAGTAAATTCTAGTAGATGCACTTCCACCTTATCAAAGTTGATTCCCAATCACTCTATGACCCAAATGACATTTTAACAATAGTATTTTGGTACTCTATGGGCTTGCCATCATGAGTATGCATCAACTTTCAAACTCCCTAACACATCTAATATATGTGAGCTCAACTCAATATACCTTCTTTCGTAGGTCAACTCCCTTTCCATTCTTACACAGGTCTATTTGGCATTTGCTAAAAAGATCTACTTGAGGCATGCATGCAATCTAAATTTGTGTTATGTGACGTACAGTAACTTATGATGCACAATGCGTACTTATGCTCCCTTCTACCAACATGTGTACATCCAAATATGTATGTCTACTTGTTTACTAAAGTTGTATGAATGCCGCTTATGTGTCAGGTTACTAAAACATTGTTAGAAACTTATTTAGGGAATTAGTATCTTACAATCCTGCAATTCAAATTAGTCAAGTTACCAGAAACTTGCATGAGTTAGATAATAAAAATACAATCTTCCATCCTAGCCGCATGTGAACAGGATCAACAACCAATTTTGATCCAACAAAATAAGTGATCAATTGTAAAATCTATTTACCTTGAATCCACTAATAACTAATTTGATATAACAAAATGAGTGGCCAATTGTAAAATCTATTAGGGCACACAAGATTTTTTTTTTCTTTCATCACTTGTTTAGTTCTTGTGGCCTCCATCAACTTGTTATCACTAACTTCTCTTCAGTTTTAATGCTCCTTCAACTAGCCTTAAAGGCCATCTCCTCACAACATCATCGGCCTCACCCGGTTGCAAGCAAATTTTTGACACATTTCCTCATTATGTTTTCAGCTTCATTTTTGTTAGAGACCAACGTCAATAGCAATTTCCTTTATTGTACAATTATTATGCTTCTACTTGATTCTTGCAATTTGTTGTATATGAATATCTATTTATTCCACTGGTAAGGACCTTAGTTGTTGATAACAAGGTTTTGAGGTCATCCCATCTTCATTACTTGTCTATATCAAATATATATATATATATATATATATATATAAATAGGAATATATTTTTACTACATGGTAGGATCTTTCAATTATATGCTTTGAGCCTATGATCTAACCCCATGGAACCTTCGTCATTCCTAATTGCTTCCTTCCAATGAAATCCATTGACAATCTTCTCTCTAATCTCTATCTCCAACTCCTTATCACTAAAGCACTATCTTTGCTAAGGAGACTTTCGCTCAGTTCCCAACTGCATCTTTGTTGCATGGTCACAAGCCCTAGGGATCTACAACCAACCACAACTTTTTCACCATGCCCATTACCAAGGAATAAAGCATAGATTGGGCCACTATCTGTTAAGGCATTTTCTATCCCCTTATACACCCACCTATGAGAATATGCCATATGGCCTACTCAACACCTCAATTAGAGTCATCCAGTCTGCTTGCCTATTAGCTAGCTAGCAATCCCTGCTACAGCAGGTAAGGACTTTCACTTCCTTGGTTCAGAGATCAGGTTACATATTCCCACGAGGTAAGAGGCTATGTTAAACTGCTCATTTGCCCATTGGCTCAGTCTCTTTTTTACCTCAACTAGATTATGGATCAAAGAAAGCGTCCAACTAGATTATGGATCAAAGAAAGCGTCTGCTCCTTGGAGCCACCAAGGAGGTCCTCTTCTGGAAAGTTACTTAATGCTTCAAACCATCCCGGCCAGTTCTTCAGCAAGTGAGTCAGAAAGCACCTTGCATATAGCATCTACAGGCAAGTAGCGTGTCAGTAAATGGGTCGGTAAGGCCAGCTAGTAGACATTAGTAGGACCATATCCACCTCGGCGTCAGGTTAAATCAGCATAGGGTCACCCTATAACTCGAGCAGCACATTCTGGCAATCACAGTTTCCATTCAGGTTTCTCGAAGAACCTTAATGCATAAGAAAACTAGCTAATGAGGATCTACATCAAAATACCAGTGTCCTAAAACCAGTTGAGTACAATATACTGCAGAAATCACCTACTCAATATGGAGGAAAATACTGGATCGTTGGGGGAATAAACTGTGCAATCGTCATTGAACGCACGCACGCGCACTTCATCAGAGGGCAAACGATGTACTGCAGTAAAATTGAGCAAGAAACGCATGACGAAATGCCTAAAAGAGAATAGGGGATCCGAGGACGTACCATCACGATGCTCTTGCACAGGTGTTCGACGGAGGGCGCGCCGAGGATGTCCCTTCGGGCCTCGATTGGCCTGTCGTAGTAATCGGCGGGGACGCGCTTGAAGGCAAAGTCGTCGACGGCGCGGGCCCTCAATATGGCTGAGAGTCGCTCCTCCGTTGTCAAGCCGCCATCGCCAGCGACGCGATCGGGCGAGATGGAAAGAGACTGGGCCTTCAGGGAGAGCTCCAGCGCTGCTATGCGATGAAGCAGGCGAGTCTGGAGCGACTCGAGCTTGCCCAGCATCGCCATGACTTTTCCTCCGCCTCGTCTCCAATCGAAGAGCTCTTCTCAACTCAGACTTAAATAGAACAAGTTAATTGGAGGGAAATTTCATTTTGGTCCTTCTGTTGGGAGATTTTCTCAGTTTGGTCACTTAAGTTTATGCTCCTCCATCTCTCTTAAAGTTTTACTTTATATTTTGTAAAAACTTCAAGATTGATTGGACAAATCACATCTAATTGCAAACTCCAATGCCTGAAATTTGAGTGCTTATCATTAATCTCCTTATGACGTGGATTGATTATGGCTCTTTGGATATTATTTTACTAAGCTTGCCTCGCCCAATTCCTATTTAGATTAGATTAACTTCTTAATAATGGTTTCCGTTTCCGCGAGATAGAGGAAAGCTTCGAAGGGATTCAGATATTCTTTCTTTGAGGATGAAGTTAGATTGCATGAAATTAAGTAGAAATGATATAGTAAGATTTTTAGTTATGAATTGTGTACCCTTCTAAAGTTTTAAAATATCACACCTCTAATATAATAAAATTTTTAGTTATGAATTGTGTACCCTTCTAAAGTTTTAAAATATCACTCCTCTAATATAAAGGATATTTGTATTAGACAATACTCAATTATGTAGTTTTAGACCATTTAAACTCTTTTGACATGTTTTAATGGGGCCGTAGACTATTAACTATGAGAATATAAGTATAACCAACCAAGTATTAAATCTTATGCTATCAATGACATTTTTTAGTGGAGTGATCTTCATAGTCTATGTTCATTTGACTAAGTTTTATAGTTGTCATTTTAGTGATAGTTGAGGCAATATTTAACTTTTACCATGACCTCAATATGAAGATTTTACACCTGTCAAAGTCTTCTTAACTAAGGGCTTTATTTAGGAGCTATCTCCTAAGGTCTCTTTCTCTAAAGTTTTTTTTTAGACTATGTTATGTTGAATAGAATTCACGGTAAAAAGGATGGAAAGTACAATGAATCTAGATGAAAAGTCATTTAGATTCATTATATTTTCCATCCTTTCCACTGTGGATTCCATTCAACAAAATATAGTCTAGAGTTTTTCTTTGTGAGGATTCTTATTTGAGACTTGAGAGTTGCCCTGTATACAAGCTTTTTTTTTCGTAATTTTCTTTTGAAAGCTGCTTTCTTGAAGGCATGAGCCATTATATATGCCTTCCATAAGAAGTTATTATCAAATTAATATTCGCTTCCTCGCAAGTATTATCACGTTAAATTAGACATCATTTAACTGTAGATGTTTTAATATATAAATCTGATTTATCAAACTCAAAGTTGTCCTATCAGTTATTTAAAATATCTAAGGGTCTATTTGGCTCGCTGTTAATAGCTTTATGAGATGTTTGGTTAATAACTTTTTAAGTGCTGCCAAAATTTAAAATAATAAATAAATATATTATTTTAAATTATTTAAAATAATAATATATTTTATTTTTCTTTAGTATTAAAATTTTAAATTATTTAAAATAATAATACTTAAAATTTTAAACAAAATAATATAAATTAATTTTTTGAAGAAGTAGAAACTATAAAAATATTAAATTGTAGTTTTTCTAATTTCTATTTTTTTAGCTGTTTTTTTTCTGTTTTTCATTACCAAATAGTTTTTTTTTTTTTTTTTACTTAAAAGTCAATTAAAAATATATAAATAAATTTAGTTGATTAAGTATTTTACAATTACCACCCCGAATTCAACCGTCATTTTCTTTTTTTTTTTTTTCAACCGTCATTTTCTATCATCGTATGAACGGCTAAGAAACTAGTGAAATTACCCGAAGCGAGACTTTGCAGCCCTCGGATTTTTTGTCTCCCGATGTAGTCGCGCTTCTTGGTGCCGAGCAGGAAACCAAAAAGCCGCGACCACTCGCCGCGTAACCGCAGTCCACCGTCAACTACTTTTCTTCAACTCAGCGACCATAGCCGCTTCATGCCAGAGCCAAAGCATGATGAAGTTGAGGCCGGCCATGAAGCGACCTTACACGGTGCTTCACAAGAACCTCGAGGAGATCGAGTCGCACCTCCTCGATCTCTCATCGGCGGCCACCACTGGCGGCGCGCCGCCCTATGGCATCGACATGGCAGGGAAGATTGATTTCCTCAAGGCCTTGCTCGCAGCCGAGATGGAGACCCACGCCGTAGACACGCCGGCGCACATCCTGCACTTGAGTGAGAGGTTGAAGAGGGCCGAGGAAGCGCTCCGAAACCGGAATGACTTCGATCTCTTGTCCGCCGAGGGCCTTCGGAACGGGTCCATGTGCTGCTCATGCACCGACGATTGCTTCGACGACGAAGCAGAGCAGGAGGAAGAAGAGGAGGATCACCTTGTGCCGGAGCCCGAGTCTGACGAGGATTCTGTACCGGACACTGAGCATTTTGGGCCTGCGACAGTTGGCAATGACAAGGATTTAGCACAGGGAAGGTGTGACTGCAGCAGTTGGGAAGGCGAAGACGGAGAGATGGTACGGGCCCAGCGGCGCCATCGGTTCATCGTTGCGGCGGTAGCCATTGCAGCAGCGGCGGCAGTAGCAGCTGCGATTGGAGTGGCAACTACTTTCAAAACGGTGGAGGAGCTTTTCCTAGTGCCTACTTGATATTTAGTATGGTGACGTTTGTATGACCTTATGTCCTCATGAAAAGAACAGATGAGGTACCACTTTTTCTCTAATTAATTTATATCAGATGCTATTATGCTATTCTTATCAGTATTGATGCTTATAAATGAAAGGCATGGAATTAGTAACTTATATGTACAAGTAAATGATCTCCACAAGAAAGAACCATATTTCCCTGAACGAGACAAACATAAGAAGATTAAATTATACCAAGATAAATCCAGAAAAAAATCTTACATTAGAATACATAATGGATTGTGTAAAATGAAGAAATCTCTACCAATAAGTGGTAAAATTTTCTATCTGTGACATGAAGACGATATATGCCTGAGAAAGAAATTGTTGTGGTCGGCCCGATAGGCAGAAAGAGGCTGGTGTCTCTATGTTCACCTAATAAAACAGCCTATGATGACGCACAAAAGTGCCACAATCGTCACGAACAAGGTGGAGAAGCCACTGTCCCTTTGGCGGCTCTGCTTTCTTAACAGTTCCTGGATGACGAAAAGATACAATGAAGGCTAGAATTTATACTAAATTGGACTTCCATTAGTTGTCAATGTTCCAAACCATGATGAATAACGATTCTTTTCATTTGATATCCAACAGTCTTTGAAAATGAGTAATTGTCCTCCCTTTTTGAACCTCTAGCGCCAAATTATTCAAATTACTGATTTTGATAAAGTGGCGGAATTAAAGAAACAACGAATAAATCAAATATAACTGTGGTAACGAGAGCAATCTCTCACTAATCAATCCAAACTGTTCACAGCAGCCATTATCTTTTAAAAAATATTCTCACTTGTAGGCTTTCTCAGCTCTAACACTTGAGTAAAATTTGGAAGAAATTATGTAGCACTAACAAGCAATCCAACGTTGAGTATAACAAACACTGATCTTTATGTAATTTTCAAATTAGCCAAGTTCAGCACTTTAGAATCAATCTTGTGTGACCACGTGATCTCCTCCATCTCATTTGTCCAGGATTGACAACTATTGGCCCTTTACAGAAGCTACACTGAAGCATAGCTCAAGGTTTCAGCCCATATCGATAATGTTAAATTGATATATAAATATGTTGTTATACCTTGGACTAGTATATTCATGGGTCAGTATCACCTGCACATACTAGCCTGAGATAGGACTAATACATCAGTATAAACTAAGAATCTAAGATTGAAAAACTTACACTAAAGAAAGATGATCTAGAGTAATTCATCCTAGTATTTAAGAAATTAGTCCACACTAGGTAATATGACAGGCTTGTATTGGTACCATATGTATATATAATATTTAAATTATACCAATTCGTATCATCAATATCTGTGTATACCGGTTTGATAATAAACTGGTATACCGGTATAGACCACCCTGTCTCTCCTCACCCAATACTTGGATAAACAACCTTAGAAGAGTTAGACGCATCAATAAGGCTTGGAAGAGATATGGGATTGCTATCAGGAAACAGCAATTACATCATCTCAGAAATTACCTTAGTAAGTGTCATACCAGTAAGTTTTGGAGGGCGATGGAAGATTTGACCACTCTGATTATGTTAATAGGAAACCTCTTCTTGAGCTAAGTAGATTAATTCAAGAATGAGGAAGCCACCTCCTGGTTCCAAAGGGCCAAAGCTAAGTAATGAAATCAGATGCCATATCATCCTATTTTAACAAGATGACAGCTAGACACTAGAAAACTTCTCGATTATATTCAATTTGGGAACACAATGTGTGACAATCAAAACAAAATTATTTGTCACTTTTGTTTGGCCTTGACCCAAATGAGTGCCAAATCATTTGTGACTACTTAGAAGTATTTACAACTGTAGTAACTATATAGTTGCAATGCCATCGAGCCTAGACCTTAGCATCTTAGTTTGGCTAATAACATATGCTCAATTGATTGACCCCTTCAATTTAATTGAAATTGGCAGGTTTGTGCACAACTTGGCACCAATAAGTCCTTGGGATCTAATTGTCATATAGGAGAATTCTTCCGAGGCCTATTACAAGCTAACGTTCTTAATTTATTGAATGAGTTATATTTAAGTACAGTGCAAATGAGTGGATTGAATTATGCTTTTATTACTTTTTCTGCATTCCAAAGGACTTTAGTCCAATCCAAGGTTTTAAAAGCCTGTCTCAATCGGCATATCCGGATAGAATTGGGCAAAACTAGGAGAGCCGAAGAAGAAGAGGAAGAAGAAGATTCCAATAGATTCCACTCTAGGGGTGTCTGCGTCCGCCTCTACTTCGAGCAGAGGTGTGCACTTGGAGCAGGAAGAAGAAAAAGAAGTAGAAGAGGGAGAAGATGAGGCAGCAAGCCAGCAGCTCCTCACGTCCGCCGCTACACTCACATCCACGCTGCCCCGCTTATGTCTACATCCCCTGCTCCACTCACATCCGCATTCCACCAAGTCATGTCCCCTCTTCTTCTTCTCCTCTCCTTCCTCTTCCTTTGCTCCCACTTGGTTCTACCTGTGTCCATGCACCTAAGTCCCAGTTTAGACCGGTACAAACCAGCCTAGACCGCACCAACCAGCCGTACAACCTAGCGCAGACCAGTTTTTTAAATGTTGAGTCCAATATGATAAACATGCTGCCAAAATTATCTCTCAAGTCTAAACCAATACACTAAGAAGAATTTAATCACCTAGATCAACCACCTTCAATCTGCTTCAATTTAAGGTAAAAGCGTCTAGAGCTATATAACCATTTATATACGTAGAAAAAAGAAGTGCCGAACTGTAATGCTACAATTAGATTTCTCTAAGGAATTTGATAATAATAATTGGTCAGCCATCCTGCAAAAAATGCAAGCCCTTGGATTTCAACGACAATGGATTTTCCTACTGTCTCAAGCATCCTCAACTCTGCTAAATCAGCCATAATAGTCAAAGGCCAACAGGGAAGTTGAATTTGATGCCAAAAAGGAAAGGCTTGGGGATCCACTTGCTCATTACCTCTACGTAATTGTCATTGCACAGCTAAATCGTTGTCTAAAGCTTGCCCAAATTAACAGTGGTACAAGGTTAAACTAGATTATGATAGACTATTTAGTTTGAAGACCGGCATCCCGGAGCCATGAAATTACTCCTGAGTTGTTTCTTTATATATACCAGATCAACACAAAGAAAAAGTAATTTAACTCTATATTGGTAGTGATGCGGGTCAGATAAATAGTCATCAAGAGTCTAGTCAGAGGCAAACTCTATCTTCTGTCTTGATTTATTTGGGCATCTGTGGGAGTGGAGGGTGGGGGGAGGAAGCCAAGTGGTTTTCCCAAGCATCCATGGTGATTTAAAAGAAATTAGTCTTTTACGAGTGCTAGATGGGCTTCCTCCATTCACCAATGGGAGGGGTATTTACAGTTGTACCTAATAGAGGCAAAGTCCCACAGGTGGCCCATCACATCACACCACCCTAATTAAGTGCTCACAACGAGTTTAGATTACAAATAATACAGTGGATATATGGTATTGTCTTGTTTACATTTGAGCCTATTTAGCATTGCATCTTTAAAAAGGGGTGTCAAGTGAACTAGATCAACATATGTCATGGATGCTTTAGCCTAGGGTAGCATTGCCCCAAGGATGTCTTAACCTCAATTGTCCTAGGTATTTGTCTTTATCATTCACATTTTGAGCCTGAATCAGGTACTTAGATTTCTTCGCCTTGTGCTTCCATGACCTAGATGTATTAGGATACCTCAAGCTTATGACCTTAGCTTAGGATGTCTTGAAATGGCTTAGTCTTGGGACCTCGAGTACAAGTTTGTATTAATTGTAGAAATGCTAAACATTGACCGGCTCAATAGGGGGATTGCTCCGACTGAATAAATATAATAGATCTTATTCTTTTAGCAAATATGATCTTTTATTCAAAATATACTAGTTGAATATCACATTCCTAATTTCTTAATCAATTTGACTAGTCTGAGCAAAGTGCTAGCAGAGAAAAAGTTTAAAAGTTAAGTGAGTACTTTTAAACCAAAGGATAATAAGGTGAGACTCCACCTAACCATAGTGCCTAAAGTTAAACCTAGCCCTAAAATAACTTGTATTTACCAAGGTTCATAAAACTTGTTTAAACTAATGTACCGGCCTAAGCTCATATTGGTATTGATACACGATACCAAACGGTTATATATATATATATAGGGTCTGAATTGACTTTGTACTGGTCGATGGTCAGTTAAGTATTTGTTATCTTGCATCAGGTGAAAATATCAAGTCTTTTGAAAATTGAAGGTTGGATGTTTATGTTGAAGCTGTTGGGAGTTGTTTGCTTAGTGCAATGAACTGCCTTTTGGGTTGAAATGGGGCAATGTGTTTTACAATCACCGATAACTGGAAATATGGACCAGTACAAGTACCAAAATACCCAATGGTTCTTCATTCTACCAAATGCTTTATGGTTTTTAATATTGGCAAAACATGTCTAAAAAGATGGGATAGGAGAGGTCTATGTCTTCCCAGCACTTTTTTTGAGGCAAGAGCAGCATGCTTTGCACAAACCAATACAGTGAAATAAAATCAGGACGGAGTGGTACAGCTTAAGGTTCAGACACACATCTATTGATTTGTAAATGTAAGACAACATCAACAAAATTGATGCCTGGAATCTAAAGAGAAATTCAGAAATGATTGCACCTGCAGAAACTCAAGGATAGTAACATCCTAGGCAAAAAAAATCTAAAATGACCAAACATAACTAACTAGGATATGATAAAAAAAACACTTTAAATGTGTTAATTGTGGTGAACGAGTAGAATTTTTATGTTTATGAGAATGCTAAATGAAGACTAAAGATGGATCCTAGGCAATACACCATAAGCTAAAATGGATAATTGATAAGCAGCTATTCTAGAAATATACAGAAAAATCATGCAAAGATGACTCTATGTATCAAGTTCATATCAAAACCTACAAATTGAACCATAAATTGAAAGCATCAAATATCAGATAGTAACAGTAGTCCATGAACATCGCACATCAGTATAGGAGATATTGCAGTAAAAATGTATTAGTGAAGTAAACAATGCATCACTTAAGAGCAAAATGAGCTCATTAACTTTTTATGACCTTTGGACTCTAAAGCAATGTTGGAAAGTGAAGAGCAATTTCTAGCAAAAAAGGAAATAAATGCAGATATAGGACCAAATGAAAAGGAACAATACCAGCTCTTCTCGTAATTTCTGATTTTGTTGAATTGCACGCTTCTTCTCTTCAGCTAACTTTAAGAGCATTGTTTCAACCTATATAGTTAGATCACTATAGTTAAGGCAATTGGAAGAGATGAAAAAGGGAATCTAGCTGTTGTATAAAGATTATTAACATATATTTGAGCTACACAATTATAAATCGTCAGATATAATAATGTACACAAACCAAGTCCTATAATTAATTGTGAGACTTGCTTAATTCAAGAAAATAAAAGGAAAGTATCACAATCAAGTAAAAAAATAATAGAACCTCCAAATAAAAGAACAGGAAAAAAGGACAGAAACCCAAAACTAATATCATAGTGTAGAAAATTCTATTTTCTTCCAAAAGTTAACATGAAATCAGACATATTATCAAGACATTTGGGATAGGCCACTTTCAAACTCAAAGTGCTCACTTATTCAAGGAAATCATAGACTTGGAGATTGTTGGGCTGAAATAATGAATTTTTTAAATCAAAATGAGCTCCATTCATGGTTATTAGGGAACCCTAGTATAATTCATCTTGTGCATGCCCCTTTCATAAAAATTTTGTTTTAGGAGTACCACTAAATTTGTAAGCAAAAAATAATTAAGATCAAGTAATTAACATTATGACTTAAGGTTTCATTCCATATTGCAAGATATGGGTGATATGTACCATTCCAATCTTGTACCGATATATGAAACTAAGGTTGATAAAATCAAAATGGACTGGTGTACCGATCCATCTGTATGTACCGTACCGGTTGGCACTAACACACGGTACAATGATATCAATTGGTTTTCTATATATATAAATATATAAACCAGTCTAAACCAACATATTCTATGTACTAGTCCATGCATGGATCGATACAAACTAGAATTTCAATCCTTGCATGAAACAATATCAATATTGGTTGTATATATGTCTACATATATTATATAAACTATATAATAATATCAGTATTGGTTAGTATACTAGTGTCAATATGTATCAAGATGTCCCAGACTATCCAAATACTAGTATACTGGTACTGATTGAGATTGAAAACCTTGATTAACACTATTCATCCACCTCTTCATCACTAGTTGAGTAGTTGCCTCCAAATTCATCTATCTCTATCAACATTTTTTTCATTTCATTTTTTGGCATCTTATACCATTCATGGTATTGTCAACAACCATGATTAGTTGAGGCTTTATCGAGTATAAGTAGAATTGAAGATTTTCAAAATCACCTCATTGGCTTGTTCCTTAGAAGATTCTTCCAGTGATCTTGATACCTGAAACAATTTCCACTTTCACTAATAACATCCATGCGTAGAAGCTATCCAGCCTAACAGCAAACAGAGTATAAAGGTGATGAGTTTGACAAATGGACTTACATCCTCAAGCAATGTTGAACTCTGTCCTTCATTCTCTAACGTGGTAGAACGTGGGGAAGTTCCTTCCTCTGGTTCCTCAGGAACCGGTGAGGGAGGATTAGCAGGTATATAAATGACCCGTAGTTTAAACTCCTCAACAACTTTACCAGGTGCTTTATTGAACTAAAAGTTTAATAGGTTCATCAACTTTAATGATGCCGAAAAGATTCATGTTTAACTCAAAACAATCATATCAACCTACCAACTCAGTGGTTATGTCCTTGGTTGTAGCTCCATCACTTGCAATGACACTTTGAACGAGGAACTTGTCTCTGCACTGTAGATCAGGTGGAGCCTCCTTTTGAGCTTGCATCGTCACTAACAGAGAATATAATAGGAAATTTTAGCATCAATTAACAATGAGAATATTTTGCAATTAGATTTTCAAGACTTTAGCACAATTTCACCAATTATTGCAGCTGATGACCTCGGCTGGACAACTCCCATGTTTGGTCGCACACTGTATTTCTTCGGACTGGTTGTTTTAACCTAAGAATAGCATGGAAAACCACCCAAACATAAGAAAAAATAATTCATAATTCTAGAAATCAACTTCCAAAAGAAACTACATATAGGGAAATATACAAAACCCAGGCAAAAATCTAGGAGAGCATAAGATGGGATTACCTTAAAAGCTACGTAATGATCTGTTTTGTTGGTCAGCTGCATGCAGCAAGAGCTCTGCCTCTTAACCTCGACTTCAGATACAATCGTGCCGATGCAAATCGTACACAAACAAAGATCATCAGGATCGAGAATTCGATGATACACGACGGAAAGGTGCCAGGATCAGCACCGGTAGGTCAATACAGCACTCGACGATAAAACAAACAATGAACAAGAATAATTGTAACAAAAGACCGACCAAGATCAAATTTATATAATCATTAAGAATCGATGAATGTCAAACCTACGAGAGCTAAATCGAGCCAGATCTTAGGCAAAAAAAACAACGAGGAAAGGATAATTACAGGGCAATTTCAGCTCGGAGGGGTGAATCTTGAGAAAGCCTCCGCTGATCATGGTTTCAGATTCGAGTTCGAATCGATCTCGAAGCGAAGAATGGAAATTTTTGGAGCGGAGATGGATGCGTGAATAAATCGAGAGGAAATGCCGGGGAAAAGACGAGGTGCGATTCTTTTCTTCCACGAAGGATGGTTAGTTTCCTTCGACGGGCAGGAATCGATCGGACGGCTGCCGATGAGCGCCTTAGTCCGGGAGAAGCCCATCATCTTGAGCAAACTTTGGACTTGATCCCATCCATTACCGCCTTTCATTAGGAATCGTCGAATAGCCCATATCAACGTCGATTACAACGGGTCGCACAATAATTAACGGTAAAGATCGAACTGAACATATGGCTTCAATCACTCAATGGCCAAATTTGAAATATTAACTTTCTTTCCAAACTGATCCGAGTAGGTATTGCAGTGGGATCAATCGAATCCGTCCAATAATATGAGAGGTATAATTGTAAGATTCAGATGTAAATGCATGAATCTGAGCTGGATTATGCGTCGGATACTATTGCGGCGCACGATTATGGGTTGTCCGAATCTAGATTCACGCACCAAAGTCCACACAGAATCATCACCCGAACAGTATTATTTTTGGGCCCCACTGCTTACGTGTGATGCCAGCTCAAATGGGCCCGCTGATGCGTGTGGGTGAGGTGATGCCTAACTTCTTCATTTGAGAAAGCGACCGCTGCGACCGCATCAAAATGGTTTGACGAGGCGGTATCGGGTTATCAAACGGTTCAATAAATTTAATTTTTATCGATTTAACTTTTTAATGTTCAGTTTTTATTTTCAGTATCGATTTTTTATTTTTCAGTTTAACAAAAATTAAATTATTGATATTAAATACTAAACTAATAAATTTGATAAATTCAATGAATTCAGTTTGATAAATTATCAAATTTATCAATATAAATATAAAAATATTAAATTTTATTTTATAAATATATAAAAATAAAAATATTATTATATTTATATAAATAAAATAATTTAAATTGATAAATCGATAATTTATCAAATTTATCAAAAAAAAATTTTAATAAATTCGGTTTGATAAAAAATTCGATTCGATTTTACCAAATGATCACCAGTTCTAATAGTTGTTATATTTATAAAATTGACTTTCTATTATTGTTATTTATAAAAAATTATATATCCTTTTTATTTTTTTCAAAAAAAAAACAATAAAAAGGATTGAGGATGCCGAACGCTTTTGTATTACCATATCAGAACCAAATTAATTACTACCCTACACATATATACCTAATTATTTACCTAAAATTTTTTTTCAAACCCTAGCAAAACCCGACTCCACTAAAATTCTTAGTACCTTATAAAAACTCAAACCCGATAAGCACCCTATCCACCCCTAAGTGACCTAGCTAACGAGAGAGATAGTAGAGTTAAAAGCTTAGGTTTATGTGTTTATCAAGACAAATGATCACTGAGCCATAGCTTAAGCAACCTAGGTGACAAGAGAGATAATAGAGTTAGCAATACAATCCTTTATTATTATTATTGAGGGTTGGTACAAGAATAATATATTGAGATTAATGTATAGTGACTAAAGTTACCGTAATATGAGATATTAAGATAACATATGATAGACAAATTTAATATGAGAATATTTTATGAGTTATTATACGAGTGTCATAAGAATTATTATTATGATAATAATATATGTGATCCTTAGATTTAAGGGCACAATAAATTCTCTTGTAACTAATTATATACTTTGATACTGTTAAATGTTATTTATAACTAGTTAACCATAAAGGCTATAATCGAATTTACCACAAATCATATAGATGAAAATGAGTAATCAAAATAAAATTTATCTTTTTTATATCATAATATTGGTATTTTAGACCCATGATCAAGTTGATTGAAAACTGCTGTGTTCAAATGAATTTATATGATATATTAATTATATTTGCAATATTATTCTAGTTAAGAATTATGAAACATAATCATGAACCAATCTAGATACTAATGATAAGAGAATTTAATATAATTATTGTGCAAGTACAATTGGCCAAATTTTATCTTATAAAGTTATATAATAGGTGAGAGTTTAGACCAATTGCTGTGACAAATTGATCGCCTGTAGTTTCGAGTGTTAAATCCAGTAATGCTCATTCATCAATCCGAATTAATGGCTTATATAATGACAATTAGTTTATGTATCTTCGAAGAAGAAAGTGATCGGGAAGAGAAAAAAATAATTTCCTCTTATTTTCTTAAGATGTAAAAAAGATAAATACAGATTGACTTTTATCCAATTTAGGTTATACAAAGCGAATGAAAACCAAATACTATTTTTTAAAAATATGCAAATGCAGGCTGAACTCATGACATTGTACACAATTTTTTTAAAAAATTGAATCGTAAGGTCTATCCCAAAAGGTAATTGAGTCTCGAGGAAAAAAACACATATCGAACTTATTATAGAAGTGTCTTTTTGTACATCATATCCTCTACAAAAGATAAAAAGAAAATAAAATTGAATGGATCCAGAATTACATGAATGAAAACAATCAAAATCACTATAACTTATTACTAACAGTGGTATCTTGTTTTCGAGCTACGTATAGTCACGCCATGTAAAAATTTGGTGTAACCAAGGAAATTGAGCTTGCCATCGGCAGGTCTTATCCAGTTGCGCACCATAGAATAAGTTGCTGGGGCGAGATTCATTTCCTTCAAAAAGTATGTAATATGATCAATATAACATGGCTCATTTACTACAAGGATACATTTTATGCAGTCTACGATTTGTTCATCATGAACAAGTTCATTGGGTCATATACCTGTGCCAGTTCCTCCACAGAGATGACTCGATTGCCCTGTTCGTCAAAGTACTGGAAAGCTGTAGTTGCAATCTGTTCCCATTCTTCCAAGGCCTCGAGCTGGTATGGGCTGATCGTTGCAGCACAAAACTCTTCAAAGTCCATCCTTCGGTATGATAGCGGCTCCAACTGATGTCAATCACAAGGTTGCTTGTGTGAAATGTTACTTGAATATACTAAAACGTCAAACGAGCAAACAATAGTGAAAATTTTGGCTTTAATATTTCATGTGGTTGAAGGACACTAGTATGAAGTCGGGCACTAGCTAATGATAATTTATGTGAAACTGATGTTTATGCTTTGCTTAATCTAAGTTGCTTCACTTGAATAGTACCAATCGCACTGCCAAACAAGCATAAACTTCCAGAGTGCTATGAGAAGGTCAAGAGAACACCGATAACAAAGAGTCAATTACTCAACTGTACGATTCAAGGATATGTTCTACTTCGAAGAACTTGAGGATGTTAATAACTAGTTGTGTTGTCTGGAAGCAATTAGTGCAACTTAGCATGTAAGGGATTAGCCTTTTGTTTCACTTAGGGATTAGACATGACTAATTGAAGTGCTGAATTTGTTGTTAAATATATAACAAAAGAGTTTCATTAAACAAAGGCGTGACAAAGAAGAAAAATAAAAGACAAGATGCTCAGTGATAAATTCAGGTTTCAATTGGAAATTAATTCCCTGGTTTGTATTGTTAATGCCTATTTCGACTCTTCAAGCACAATATGTATTGTAATCTCTCCAACACCCACAATAGTTTTAAAATAGTTTAGTTCCAACACAGGCAAGAGTATTGCTAAGTTAAAAAGTAAGGGGCCCAATCGGTCAGCATCCAAATCTTTCTTCTATTACATAATAAATGTGCGTCTTAAGAAACTTGATACTTTCAGAATAACCCAAAGCAATACCTATTCCTTGCTACCAAGAAATCAGGGATTTGGCAAAACTTCTTGTCTTGAAATCTGAAATCGTCGCATTTGCCTAAATTACACAGGCACAACGCATTTCATCCTGACTCCCTAGTATATTTGGCTCTAATTTCAGAATCATTTTCCAATTTTCTACAATCATATTTTAGAATACAGCAATTGCTGCTCTAATTTCAAGATAGGTTGGCACGTTTAATTGTTTCCTTTTGTAAATGAGCTAAAAGTTCTTTGAGTTTAGAGATACATTTATAAATTACACAGAAAAATAAATAAACAAAATTGACAAGTTAACAACCTTTTGCAAAAGACGAAGAACAATTAGCATTCAATACAAAATTTCAACAAAAAGTAAGTTCCCAAAAATAATACAAAGAAAAGAAATCTCAGAAAACAAGTAATGAATGTCATGAGGATTAAAGATTTTTTTCCAGTGTGCTGGATACCCTTTTAAGATAAATTTGAGATTACCAATAGAAGAAGAATTTTTATGTGCAAAAGAAAGCTTCAGTAAAGACATTTTAACTAAGATATAGAAAAGAAAATATCTTACCGCATTCAAAATTTCAGGAACCCTGGACTGCTTCATTGCATCAGTTGCATTTCGTCCTAGACCCTGCACAAATTCATGAAAGAATTAACAGACAGGAATTTTTTATGTCAGAGTACAACTCTACACGTCAATGTTGGTTAAGTACATCGTCAAGATTGTGGCATGTTGATGAATAGCAGGTAAATGCTATTTCAGTCTATCTAGGTTAGCAGATATCAATGCGTCATGCCACAATGCGTCATGCCAGTACATTTTAAATTTTCTATGATCTTACATATTAAGTTACAACCTAATATATTTTTATCTGAATTCTATGCAATTTTCATCCTTCAGTCCTTTAAAAGACAGATTACAATAAAAAGAAAGTTAGTAACTAATAGAATTGTAAAAAATAATCAATGTAATCTTGTGCAGGTAATCACCAAGATCATTATCCCCAGTACAAGCCCGACTATCCCATCCCAAGAACAGAACACAACGACCATTATAACTCATTCTCAACAGAACCCCATGCAATGAAAACTGCTTAAATAGTATTGATCATGTAACTTACCCTTCTAAAATTCTCCAGAGAAACGCAACCATCATTGCTTGGCTCCAATAAATTAAATTGAGATCGAATATATACTAGTTCATCCTCTGTTAGAGCTTTTGACAAAGCCTATCAAAAGAGAAAGGGCAAAATAAAAAAACAAGAAAAAAGAGAATTCACCATGAACAAACTATTGCTATTTAATTGAGAAACAACTAAAATACATCTGATAAATAAAAACCAAAAGTAGTTGAACAATGTTAGTTGATGGAAACATCATTGAGAATTTAATTGGATCGTCCTAACCAAGAAATAGTACAAGAACACAAGACAACCAAAAGTTTAATGTGTGGAAGTCTGCAAATTTGCGACATTTTTTTACCATATTTTCATTATGGATATGGATAGTTACCTTATTTTACGTTAGTGACTACTTACTTTATTAAGAGGTAGAGTTACGTATTCTTTTCCTCTTTGTATGTAACTCATGTAATCTTATTTCTAATCAAGGAAGTTTATCATTTTTATCTTTTACTTAATATCACAGCAAGCTCTTTCCTTGGAATTGCTGCTGCTTCCGTTGGGCAACAAAAATATATTTCATATCTTCCCTCTTCACCCCAGTTCTCCTCCTCAGCCCTCACCCTGTTCATCTACCTAGTTTTCAAAACGTCTCCATGTTCACCACTACTTATTATCAATTTTTCTTAAATACCCCTAGCATGTAATATATTTGGGTGTAGTCTCATTATAACATTTGGGAATTTATACCATGAAAGTGATATAAAACTTTTGGTCAAGCAATTAAGGGCACATGCATCAGAAAAGCCTAAAAAAATCAAACAGGGAAATAATGTGACCACTGAACTGGGAAATCTCGATAGCAACATTTAGCTTGAAACCCTTCTGCATGATTATTGGCAACTGCAAAGAGTACTTGGCAGTTCCCTGATAAGCTATTTTCTTTTCAAAGTAGAAATAAACAAGAGATGTTGACACTTGATAGTAAAGTTGACTAAAGCTGTTGGTTTGCAGTTCTGATCTGTCACCAGATCATTGAACCATGTGAGGCATTCGGACATTCCAGAGGATAACGTCAATAAATACAACACAGTAGTAAAGGACAAATAGACAAATTAAACCACATAGGAAAGAAAGAATCTGCATATTATTCTTAGCCGACAAAGTACAAAGTGCGGATATCAAGATAAAACTTGGTCAAAATCACAAACCCGTGGGAACTACGACATGACAATGTTTGGGAATGGACTTCAATAATATGCACTTGGACAAGTGTGCAATGCTATAATTTATGTAATAATACACATCTTCTACAATAAAATAAACTAAGATATCATGAAGTTGAGTGATGTCATGATGCTAGGCAAGAAAAGGGTAAGGGGAGCAAGAGAGTGAAGAGGGAATAGAGATGAAGAAATGAAGAATAAGACACGAGAAAATAAATTTAATATTTCATTCATAAGATGGCTCTTCTCATTATGTACGAAGCCTTATAAGCCACCTACTAATCAATTAAACTTGATAAAACTACCAACTAAACACTATATCTACCAATAACACAATTATAGCACCATAAGCAGTATTACATAATGATATTTTAACATACTTCTGCCAAGACTTGTCATGGTCATGAAACCTTGCCCCACTCAAAACTGGCATAGAGATAAAAAAAAATTTATTATCATTTGTATTGACAATATCGGGTTGACAAGATCAAAGACTAGTAATCAAGTGCAAAAAAAAAAGAAAAAGGTTGAGAAAATAGAAAAAAGAATTAGTACATGTTCTGGACTTTCGGTTTATTTCATTGCATTCAAAACAAAAAAGGGTAGATGATGAAAATTTGAGGATACCTATGGTCAATAGCAAGTATTATAACAAGAAAAACAAGAAATGAGGATATTAGTAGCACATGGCATGTCAAAAGCAAGTTGGACTAACAATCTCAAGGTATTTGTAGAAAAAGATAAAAAAAGAAAATCAACTTGCACTGTCAAAACTCAAAACTGCAGGTCTAATTGCTACCTTCTGAGCGACCCAACTAAAAGCAAAAACTGAAGGTTCAGTACATAATATTCTCCAAATATAATATGACTATAGCAAACCCAAAAACTGTCTCAAGCTTGATTTGTTCATGTATTAAACAACAGTAATTGGCTTTCAAAATATAGCCTTCAACTTCACAGTTCTTGCTTCGTTCATATTTCATAGCATGTTTATAGGAAGAGTGATGCGTTAAGATAGATCGAGCAAAAATGACACATAAAAACAGTAATGGCATTCCTTCATGCAAGTTATTTTCTCATGTTCACTATCTAATTTGTCTTACATATGATTTTAACTTTGAACAACAATACAAAAATGATGAAAAAATTCTCACCAAACGCCCTAATAATAGAATTAAACCTAGAAGAGTGGTTCGAACCTTTAGGGCAGCACGTTTGAAGGGGGTGCTACGGAGGTAGTACTTGACTGATTTATAGATTAGTATGTCCAAAGGGGCCTTCCGCTGCTCTTCTTTTAACCAAGGGTGGCCTGCAATACAGAACTATTAATTAGTTTCATGCAGACCACATTTTGCACATCCCAAGGAAGGAAAATCAAATGGATAAACTTGTCTCACGTTACTTATATTAGAATTTAGAAATTTAAAGAGGTAGTTTAGATAGAACTGAAACCAAACAAATTAGAATTGTTTGTGAAGAAAAAAAGGGAAAAAGAATATGGAGAAAAAACGTACATAGAGCTTTTGCAGCAGACATTCTTTTTCTATAATCCTTATTCAGAAGCCTTCTCACAAAATCTTTGGCTTCTAGAGATACTGCAGGCCAAGGTGAATCATCAAAACTAGGATCAGCTCTCAATACAGCACGAAAAATTCCTGATTCTGTCCTAGCCCAGAATGGTCTGCTACCACATAGTAATATGTACGTTATAACGCCAATGCTCCACATGTCTGCTTCCGTGCTATATGATCTATGCAGAACTTCAGGGGCAACATAGTAAGCACTGCCAACAATATCATTTAGCCTTTCGTCTGAAAGAAAACCACAAATTTGAAAATGGGGAAGATTCAGGGAATGAAGTATTAAGTTTTGTCAAATGCTTTATGCTCAAAAAGTGATAGTGTACAATAAAATAGGCAAAACAGACTTGCCAAAGAAATGTAAACATTCAATATCCAACTTGCAGTTTACCTGGTCTGATAAAATCAGAAAGTCCGAAGTCAATAATCTTCATAGGAGCGTTTTCATCTCTTGTAGTGAATAGAAAATTCTGTAAAAAAGATTAAATAAGCATGTAAGCATTTGAAATGGTATTTCAAATTCAAATATCACGCCTTAGATCAATACTTTCAGGCAGCATTTGTGAATGATTTAGACATAGACAATGAAGCAAACCTCTGGCTTTAGATCTCGGTGTACAACACCCTGAAGATGACAAAAGGCAATTACATTCAAAATTTGTATGACAATTACTTTCGCATCTTTTTCTGTGTACCTTCCACCTCTGTTACAGATAAAAGTAGTATATGAGCAAGAATCTTGTATTTTTAATAAGAACATAATTAATGTTCAGAAAAGAAAATTTACCTGGACAATATTCTATCTAATAATTCTCCTCCTCCGCACAATCTGACAAGTAACAATAGCAGCAATGAGAAGAAGCTTATTTACAAGTAATCTACAAAATTTTAAATTGAAAAAAAAATAATCCTAGGTAGTTTCCACCCCTTGTATGATATCATAGACATAGCTATTGCCAATGGTTCATTCCACCTAAACCTATTTCAAGTATAGAATCCAGGAGAATATATGTGCAGTATAAGAAAAGATAAGAGCACAATATAAGGGAACAACATATTGAAAAATTTAAGCAAATAAGACATACTCCATAACTATGTACACATTAACATCATCCTCATAAGCTTCATAAAATTTGACCAGATTTGCATGCCCAGATAAACATTTCAAGATCTTCACTTCCCTACGAACATCTTCAATTGCTATGGCTGTAGTCATCTGGCAAAGATAATTGATAAGGAAGATTTATCATGCAAACAATCTGTTAAAAACCTTCTTGAGTCTTTAAATAAATTCTTATGAATGAAAACATTAAATAATATTTTAAAAAAGTGACATCAACAACTAACAAAACAGTGAGAAGGTTTAGCTGTATCACAGTAATAAGTACAAGGTTACAAGCTATATGATCTACATTATAGATTTTGGTTTAAAAAAAAACAAGAATCCCGTAAAGCGAACGCAGAAATATAGGAAGAGATTATGAATTTATTTAACGAGTTTGTAAGTAAGAAGAAAGTCAAACAAAGGTAAAGAACAATGATAAGTAAGACAAATCAAATAAAGAATAACAGAGTCGCAAATCATTAGAAGGTAGCAAACAATTAAAAAGATGGACTAGGGGAGAGTGAAGGATGGAGGATGCTCTAAGCCTTCATTTGAAGCTACTAACCATTACTTAAAAAGATTTAGTTTAAAGCTAAAATTTATATATATAGGAGTTTGTCAACACTGGAAGCCATAGACACCTTAAAACTTACTATTATTTGTCTTCTCCAGCAATGTTTTTCCTATTGATTGATCAAAATAATATTTTAGCTTCTGACTGATTGGAAATCTTAAAAAATATATAAAAAAAAACAGGCATATCTAAGTCATTTGATATATTTTGATGGCATTAATTCTATAATTATTTACCTAACTTCATAATTCTTTGGTCATATTAACATTTAACAGAAACTATAGATAGCTAGATCGACGTGGAATAACTGCAAGAAATGTTTGTTATTCTGGCAAACGAACCCAGTTCCAGTTTCAGCAATTATATGCACTCGGCTTAATACATCATAACATATTTCATCTCTAAGGTCCTAAGATGAAACAGCTCAACCATAAGACTCAAGATCAACAGGATACATAAACAGCATTCGATAGTGATTCAATATATTCATATCTTAGAACTATTACCAATATGAATTGTACTACTACCAAATTGGCATAAGCAACTAAAGAATTGAGTAGGCAAAATAGGCTCATTTGGAATTGCTATTCAGATAACTAATGTGCAGATAAAGGAGAATCAAATTTCTCAATTTCTATAAGTCTTCATAAATAATATGACTGTACTTACTTGTTCTAGTGGAGAAACAAGCAAATGCAGCATAGAGATCATATCACACACAATTCCAACTTGCAAGCGTAAAAAGACGGAATTAATAGATAGACACCATATTTCCACTAAGTGATCAGACGTCGGAAAAGAGAGAATGATGGTACCTATACAATTAATTGGATAAGACAATATGCGCGCCACAGTTGGCAGTATGTCCTTTCCAAACTAATCTTGAGAATTCTGAATTTCACGAATGCTAATCACTGTGACAATGAACAAGGAAGGAAGTAGAAAACGTGTACCCAGTTTAATCTAGAGAAAAAACACAGCCTTAAGCCTGATCTGATGAAATTTTCAAAACATGATTCACCGTGAAGATAACTTGCATGGATCAGAACGTCTGATAGCAATAGCAAACAGAAATTTTTAGGGGATCTTTGGATATTGAGAAGATCATATAGAAAAAGGTGCCTCTTTTGACATACCACCGCACCTTAGATTTAGAGATGATCTTGACGGCCACAAGCTGACCCTTGAGCTCTCCTTTTTTCGCCCTCGCCAAGCACGTATGGCCAAAATGCCCCTTCCCCATCTCCTTCCCCAACTCGTACTTCGCCGCTAAGTTTTTCTCGTACCCAAAGCTCTTATCCAGATGCTGCTCCCCCTCCGCCCCTCCTCCTCCACCACCACCACCACCTCCTCCTCCTCCATTTAAGACACCGACGCCGTCTTCGGGGATGGGATCTCCGCCGGTCTTGGGCCTGCCGAATCGCTTGGCGAGTGACGCCTTTATGTGCTTCGCCGGCGAAGGCGGGCGGCGGAAGAACCTCCGGGGGGTGGACCTGGCCGGAGACGGGGCGATCTCAGAGGGGAGGGGGCTGCCGGCGGCGCTCGGAGGGTAAGGGCTCGGCCAGGGGCTTGCGGCGGCCGAGGATCTAGCCGGGGTGGCGGCGCTCCTGGCGGGGGCCGGCGACGATGTGGATGAGGGTGCAACGGATGCAGGTAGGGGGATTGCCTGGCGGCGGCCGTCGTCTCCATCGTCGGTCTCGCCATCGACGGCGACGGCGATGTTCTTGGCGGAGCACTGACCCATGTCGTCCTCCCCCCTCCCTAGCGCGTTGCGGTGGTTGGTTATTCTTTTCTTCTTTCCTCAGGCGTCTACTTTTGAATCGAGTTAAGAGAAATGTGAAGCGAGAGTATTTAAAAGGAGAGAGAGCGAAGAGAGACGGTAAAACTAAGGAGGGGTATGAAGAATTAATACATAAATGAAGGGCTCATTTGAAAAGATTGGTGAGCTAGAGTTGGGAATTTAGCAGAAAGAGCAAGAGAATAGATAAGAGATTTTGTACTTGGTGTGATCAATGATTGCTTCACTTTTATAGAGTTTCTAGATAAAATAGTTGAAGAGATTGACGAAAACGGTGACAAATAAACTACAAGGAATTTTAATTTTTAAATAATAGGGTAAAAAATGTTTGGTGTTCTAAGTGCTTAAATCTCAATGTAAAGAGTACTCTACTTCACTCTTCTAACGACAAATAGCTCTGACAACTCTAACCCGTTTAGGAATATATTCATTCTCTCTTTTTTTTTTCTTCATAAATTTTGTCCAAAAAAATAAAGCTTTAAGGGTTTGTTTACTTAAAAAAAATTAGAAAAGAAAATATATACTTATTTAGTTAGACGGACGAATAGTTTACGAGGGAAAGTAAGTAAGAAATTTGTGCATTAAACACCCCATTTGCTAAACTGAAACTAAGCTCTAACTTCACGCCTTATTTTTCACAGTGTCGTTGCTCATTCTCACTAGTTACGAGTTTTATTCGACTACTCGTCCTCGTTACCACTGCTCAAGCTCGTTGTTATTACTCTTCTTCATCATCGCTGCTCGTATTTAATATCTAATAATTCTATGATATTAATAGTATTTATATAATATAATTGAAAGAAAATAAAATTTGAGATGTATATATTTATTCTTTAATTTTTTTCTTTATAAATAAACACAATAAAGAAAACTTATAACATCTTATATTTATTTATTTATTATTATTATTTTCAAATAAACACAGTATAAATTGCTACGCCAAAAAAGTAAAATTAATTCATATAAATAAAAAAACTCTCTACTGAAATTAGTTCTCATATGCATTAATTTGGAGATGGCGACGTGCCTAAGCCATGTCACATCAGCCAAAAAAATCCACATACACAACTCAAATGACTTATTGCGATTACAGCGTGGATGCCACGTCACTCTCATGGTGTCCCAGCACATGCAAACGCTGCCATTCTGTGTATTGCCGGTGAAGGGTCAAAAGACACTTTTGCACGATCAAGATTGTAAACTTGTAACTGTTATAAATGTTGCAAAATGTGACTTAAATGAAAAAAACAATATAAATAAATAGAGAAAAATTACTTTAAAAGTCTTTTTAATACATATGGGAAATTTATATTAGGGTTTATTATTATTTACGAGAAAAGAAAATGGATGATGAGTCAATGTCAATAGGTATATAGGAAGGGCAAGGATCTATATTTTCCTTTGGAGCCCCACAAAAAGTCATTTTACAAATTAAAGCACGATAGAACGGAAGGAAAACAACATAAATTTTATTAGGCCCTGCATAATGACCTCTATGTAGAGCGACAAGTCTCCACTTGATGCATGCACTAAATAAGATAGGCTAATATTTGTGATGCCATCAAATGAAGAACACTTTAATTATAAAAATCTATCACTATTAAGGGTCTGTTTGGCCCCGCTTAAAGTTCTTTCTGTAGTATCTCTTAATCACAGCGGAAGCATGAAAGAAACCAACAATGGATCAAAAGATTAGCATCAACAATGTTCAACCTAATCCCACTTTAAAGAACGTGCTTTGCTAGAAAGGAAGAGGCATACCTTTCTCCATGGATCTGAAATTTCTTCAAGGATGGATGAAGATTAGGACAAGATTTTCTTTTTCTCTCCTTTCACCTTTTCTTTACTAGCCCCCTTTCAATGGCACAGGGAAAGAAATCGAAATAGAGAAAATAGAAGAAGGAAAATCCGTTTCAACGCAAGGCACCCCTTCTTCTTCTCCGATAAAAAAAAAAGACTGCACACAGAGAAGACGACCTCGACGTTTTTCTGATTTTTCCAGCCGAGAGAGAGAAAAGTGATGGCACACCTTACAAGCCCCACGTGATGCTATGGTTAAAAGGTGAGTTAAAGAATTAAAAGGATTATTTTAATAATCCTTACACCGAGGTCATGTATCAGGATACATTACATGGAATTAAATATAAATCATTATTTAATTCCATTCTCCCAAACATAATCTCGATCATCCTTTTAATTCAATTAACTTAATTATTAATTAACCATTAATCAATCTCTCAATGGCATTAATCCATATTTCAATTTCTATATTAACTATCTTTAAAGGTAGAGGAGAGGGTGTCAAATTCACCCATCACTAATTTTACCATAATACCCCAACGACCATCATATGAGGTCTTTAATAATTAGTGATTTTATAATGATTATGATTTACTTGATTATTATTAAACCAACTTAATTATGTGAGCCACCAAGGAGAAAATTCCATAATGTATACTTTAATTTTGGGTCCGTTACGGTCAAGCCGTGACGGGTGTCACGGCCGTAACGCACGTCAGGTGGCCAAGCCTGACGGCGTAACGGCCTTAACACGCCCAAACTTTTAGTTTGCCGAGACTGTCATGGCCAGACCGTTACCACAGTAACGGCCGTGATGACCTGCGGCATTCCCCAATCAGTTCGCCGAGAGCATTACGGCCAGCCCGTGATGGTGGTCACGGCCGTGACGGCTCAAGGACAATAAAATGGGGAATTTTCCTTACATTCTCCCACTTGGCTCACATACACATCCTGGTTTAACAATTGCTATAAGCAAACATATAAGTAAATCTAATCAACCACAACATACATGAATTAAGTTTTAAGGAACAATGACAGGCATATATCATATACATTGATACAATTCCTTCCATCATCACAATAAAACCAATCCATTAAACTCTCATATCGAGAAACAACCATAATTCTTAATAAACAAACTTGCATTCACATAACTATAATTTGCAAACTTTACATGTGAAGCAAGACAACAAAAACAACTTTAATAGAATTCAAAATTTAGTATCTTTTCAACACTTGAGCAATCACTTTACATATGCGCATATACAAGATCACTCAAGTCAACAAGGCTCTTTCGATTATCCCCATCCGTTCAACATGTCCGGTAAATGTCTTAGGGGACAATCCCTTAGTCAACGGATCCGCTGTCATAAGATCTGTACTAATGTGCTCAATAGATACTGTCTGCTTTTGCACTTCTTCCTTTAATGCTAGATACTTCAAATCCATGTGCTTTGCACCTTTACTGTATCTATCATTCTTTGCGAAGAAGATTGCTGCAGTATTATCACAATAAATTCTCAGCGGCTTGGCTATACTGTCGACAAGCCCAAGCCCCGAGATAAAGTTACGCAGCCACTTTCCCTGAACCATGGCCTCAAAGCAAGCCACGAATTCAGCCTCCATAGTTGAAGCAGCTATGACTGACTGCTTCCCGCTGCGCCATGATATTGCACCTCCAGCAAGAAGATACAAATATCCAAAGGTGGATTTCCGGGTATCCACACAGCCAGCGTAATCTGAATCCGAATACCCAATGACCTCCAGCTGTGGAGATCGCCTGTAAGTGAGCATGTGATCCTTCGTGCCTTGTAGATACCGAAGGACCTTCTTAGCAGCTAACCAGTGGCACCTTCCGGGATTACTTTGATATCGGCCGAGCATACCAACTGCAAAGCTGATATCCGGCCGAGAGCAGGTCTGAGCATACATCAAGCTCCCGACCACTGATGCATAGGGAGTAGTGCCCATTTCCTTACGCTCCACTTCAGATAGAGGACACTGCTTTTCACTCAACTTATCCCCTTTTTGAATGGGAACAACACATGGACTACACTGATCCATAAAGAATCTCTCTAGCACTTTACAGATATAGCTTTTCTGAGACAACCCTAACAATCCTTGTGATCTATCACGGAATATTTCTATTCCAATCACATAGGTTGCCTCATTCATATCCTTCATTTCAAAGTGACTAGAGAGAAACAACTTTACATCATGTAACAGACTCTTATTGTTGGTAGCAAGCAAGATGTCATCAACATATAGGACTAATATAATAAACTTGCTTCCAATTACTTTCATGTAGATACACCGATCAACAGTGTTTTCTACAAAACCATAATTGGTAATGATGTCATTAAACTTAAGATACCATTGCCTGGAAGCTTGTTTAAGTCCATATATTGACTTCTTTAATTTACACACATGATTTTCCTTACCTGTGGTAATGAACCCTTCAGGTTGGCTCATATACACCTCTTCCACTAAGTCACCATTCAGGAAGGCGGTCTTTACATCCATTCGGTGAAGCTCAAGATCATAATGAGCCACCAAAGCCATAACAATCCTTAAAGAATCCTTTCTCGATACAGGAGAAAAGGTTTCTTTATAGTCAATACCATTCTTCTGAGTGAAACCTTTGGCAACGAGCCGGGCCTTGTACTTCTCAATGTTGCCTTTCGAGTCAAGCTTGGTCTTAAAAACCCATTTACAGCCGACTTTCTTGCAATCATCGGGGAGTACTACAAGATCCCAAACATTGTTATCATCCATTGATTTCAACTCATCCCTCACGGCATTAAACCACTTTTCAGAATTGTCACTTTCCATGGCATCTTGGAATGAGACTGGATCTTTTATAATGCTAATATCACATTCATTTTCAACTGAGTAAACCACATAGTCATCTGAAATAGCTGGTCTTCTAATCCTTTCAGACCTCCGTAATGCTATTTCAAGTGGTTGACTCATATTATCATTACATGTGATTTGTTCATTGGGATTGCCTTCAGTCAGTGGGTCTGGATCATTCATTTGTTGTTCCTGTGTGTTGAAAGGCTGTGATTTAACAACTGGAATAACATCCTCAATGGAAACACTAGATGGAACTAAGTCCATCTGTATCTCCTGAATGTCCAACTGATGTGGTTTCCCACTCCCACTGACCTCACCAATCTCAATGAATTTAGCATTACCAGACTCAACTATTCTTGTACTTTGGTTAGGACAATAGAATCTATACCCTTTGGATTTCTCAGGGTAGCCAATGAAAAATCCACTGACTGTCCTGGAATCCAATTTCCTTTCATGTGGATTATATACCTTTACTTCTGCTGCACATCCCCAAACATGGGGATGCCTCAAACTGGGTGTCCTACCTGTCCACAGTTCATAAGGAGTCTTAGGAACTGTCTTACTAGGAACCCGGTTTAAAAGGTATACAGCAGTCCTTAATGCATACATCCAAAATGATTAGGGTAAGTTACTATTTATAAACATACTCCTAACCATATCCATTAATGTACGGTTCCGCCTTTCAGCTACACCATTTTGCTGTGGTGTACCTGGCATTGTGTACTGAGCACAAATGCCCTGACTTTCGAGGAATTTGGCAAATGGACCAGGAACCTGTCCACTTGAGCCAACCTTACCATAATACTCACCACCTCTATCAGACCTCACGACTTTCACTTTTCTATCTAATTGCCTTTTCACCTCATCTATGAATATCTTTAAGACATCCACAGATTGAGACTTTTCGTGGAGCAAGTAGACATAGCCATACCGTGAGTAATCATCAATAAAGGTGATAAAGTACCTTTCTCCGCCCCAAGTAGGGATGTCAAAAGGCCCACAGATATCAGTGTGTATCAACTCAAGGAGTTGAGTACTCCTTGTGGCAGGAGTCTTTACTATGTGTTTTGACTGTTTACACTTTACACAGTCAATACACACACCTAGGTCATCCAAATTCAGTTGAGGTATGATATTACAATTCATCAACCTCAACATCTTTTCTTTGGATATATGGCCTAGTCTCTTATGCCACAAGAGAGCAGACTTTTCATTCAGTGCACTACGTTTCATACCAGAATTGTTTTCAACATAAAATAGGGAATCAGCATAATTAACATCAAGATTGAAACGGTATAAGTCATCAACTAAAGCACCAGAACCATAATAGCACTTCTGTTTATACAATGAAAAAGTACCATTTCCAATCTCAAAATTAAAACCTAACCAATCCAGTTTACCAAGGGATACAAGGTTTCTAGCACAAGTAGGAACATACAGACACCTTTCAAGATTTAGTAGACAACCAGTGTCTAGAATCATCCTATATGTCCCTACTCCATCTATTCGTGCCTTCATCCTGTTCCCCATGAGCAAGAACTGATCAGCTCCTCTTATGGGCTGGATTGAAAGAAATCCCTTTGAAATGTGAGAAACATGAGTAGTGGCACCTGAATCTTTCTTTTCGAACCAAGCCTTCCTTTTCAGACAGTCATTCTTTACATGCCCCTCCTTGCCACAGAAGAAGCATTTTTGTCTTTTGATGGCTATGGCATCATTAGCTTTACTGATGCCTTTACCTTTCTTTTTGCCCTTAAACTTCTTTGGTGATTTACTTTTAGTCTTGCTACTGCCACCATCCTCACCAGAGGCAAGGTGGATGGAGTTTCCCTTCATCTTCCTTAGCCTACCCTCTTCCTGAATGAGCATGGCCTTAAGCTCTTTCAAGTCCCATTTGTCTTTTATGGTGTTGTAGTTCACCTGGAACTGGCCAAACTCCATAGGAAGAGAGAGCATAATAAACTGTACAAGGAAGCTCTCATTGACCTCCATCCCAAAAGTCTTCAACCTTGCAGCAAGGTTGGTCATCTCTGTTACATGATCATGAATGGGCTTTGACCAATCAAACTTCTTGGTCGTCAGCTCATTCATCAATGATCCCACAATTGACTTGTCAGGTAAGTCAGATTGTGAGTGCTCTTTCAGGATGGACATGAACTCCCTAGCATAGTCAGTCTTTGGCATTGATGGCTTAATATTTTCTGCCATAGTCATCCTCATTAAGTTCAGACACAGCCTATTTGACCTTTCCCAGGCTCTGAAGGAAACCTTCTCAGCCTCTGTACTGGAATCGGTCAAGGCTGGAGGTCTATAGTCTGAAATTATAGCTTGGTCAATGTCCAACACACCGAGGTGAAATTGGACCTGTTCTGACCATTCACTATAGTTCAAACCATTGAACTTAACTACAGCATTGCCAGATGCAAAGAGATTCATTGACACTTCAAACAATAATACATGCTCAAAATTAATGCTTTGAAATAACCATAAAGGATTCAGATTAAACTATAATATGCATTGTAATGACCTTTGGGCAACATTTCAATACAAAACTTTAAGTATGCATAAAGCAAGAATTTAATGGACAATCCTTCATACCATACTCAATGTGATGTTCTCTTTGGAAAACAATTCCATTTAGTAGATATAATGATTGATCCCTTTCATTGTTTGTAATAGTAAGCAATGGTTCACCTTTGGGCAACCTCATAGCTTACAATTAACAAACTTGATTGTTCATAAACCTTAATGTCATATTTCTACTTTATGAACAATCCATAACTCCTAAACCAATGTTCATTCTCATTTAGGCAAGGCCACTTTGGTGACTAACATGCCTCATTCCAAATGAACAAGTCTAAGAGTTCTAATAAGTTTTGACACTCAATTGATGTTCATTAAACCGAAGTAAGGCCACTTTGGTGACTAACATACTTCTCATACAATGAGCATCCAATTAAGTATCTACATAACTTGAGATGCCCTTATTAAATGTTTATTAACTTGAAGCAAGGCCACTTTGGTGACTAACATGCTTCCCTTACAATAAACATTATAATCTAAGTGTTAGACCTTAATTATCAAACAATGTACAAATGATGTGGTATGGCTAGACCTTGATGGCCATCACTGCCACAACACGCACATTTCAAAAAATGTTTGAGTTACGAGACCATAACGGTCTGGCCGTGACGGGCGTCACGGCCATGACCGGCTCGCACAAATCCGAAATTCACTCAAATGTGCACAATCATGATTTATTTACACCATAACCCTAATTTCATCTTTAATTTAATGAGAAAACATTAAATCATGCAAAGGCCCTAATTCATGAAACCCTAATTTCTCATTTTCAATTAAAGATGAAATTAAGCCCTAATCTAGTGGGAAAACTCTTTTAAGCAAAAGAATCTATGCTAAACCTAGCTCTGATACCACTTGTAGTATCTCTTAATCACAGCGGAAGCATGAAAGAAACCAACAATGGATCAAAAGATTAGCATCAACAATGTTCAACATAATCCCACTTTGAAGAACGTGCTTTGCTAGAAAGGAAGAGGCATACCTTTCTCCATGGATCTGAAATTTCTTCAAGGATGGATGAAGATTAGGACAAGATTTTCTTTTTCTCTCCTTTCACCTTTTCTTTACTAGCCCCCTTTCAATGGCACAGGGAAAGAAATCGAAATAGAGAAAATGGAAGAAGGAAAATCCGTTTCAACGCAAGGCACCCCTTCTTCTTCTCCAATCAGAAAAAAAGACTGCACACAGAGAAGACGACCTCGACGTTTTTCTGATTTTTCCAGCCGAGAGAGAGAAAAGTGATGGCACACCTTACAAGCCCCACGTGATGCTATGGTTAAAAGGTGAGTTAAAGAATTAAAAGGATTATTTTAATAATCCTTACACCGAGGTCATGTATCAGGATACATTACATGGAATTAAATATAAATCATTATTTAATTCCATTCTCCCAAACATAATCTCGATCATCCTTTTAATTCAATTAACTTAATCATTAATTAACCATTAATCAATCTCTCAATGGCATTAATCCATATTTCAATTTCTATATTAACTATCTTTAAAGGTAGAGGAGAGGGTGTCAAATTCACCCATCACTAATTTTACCATAATACCCCAACGACCATCATATGAGGTCTTTAATAATTAGTGATTTTATAATGATTATGATTTACTTGATTATTATTAAACCAACTTAATTATGTGAGCCACCAAGGAGAAAATTCCATAATGTATACTTTAATTTTGGGTCCGTTACGGTCAAGCCGTGACGGGTGTCACGGTTGTAACGCACGTCAGGTGGCCAAGCCTGACGGCGTAACGGCCTTGACACACCCAAACTTTTAGTTTGCCGAGACTGTCATGGCCAGACCGTTACCACAGTAACGGCCGTGATGACCTGCGGCATTCCCCAATCAGTTCGCCGAGAGCGTTACGGCCAGCCCGTGACGGTGGTCACAACCGTGACAGCTCAAGGACAATAAAATGGGGAATTTTCCTTACACTTTCAGCTCAAAATCCAAGACAACAAAAGTCAAAATTAAAAAAGCCATATTTTCTAGCTTTTTAAATTTTTAGAGCTTTCATTCACCTTAAAAGCTGTACTGCAGTTGATTTACAGTGAGGCCACCTTAAGTCATGCTGTAATATTGTAGAGTGCATAATAAAGTCAAACGGGTTGTTGTTATGTCTGACTTGATCTATAATATAAAGCCAATATCAAGAGACAAATATTCTTTGTTAAGACAAGGATGCTAATTTCATGCACTAAAATCTTATCGATGACAGTTGCTGCTCTATCACATTAGGATCATGTAACTTGTCCGTGTCAATTGTCAAAATAGAGCAATACGAGTTGGACTTGTGGGATGGATGTGGCGGCTAAAAATTAATCAAATTTATTAACCGAATCCAAAGTTGCATGGATTTGGTCCGAAGTCAATCGTGTTAGGATGGTTATCAAGTTAATTTATGCAGGGTGCATGCATACTATATGAGAGTCAATTGAGTTAAATTACTTAAGCTTGAATTATGATTTTTTTTTTCCCTATTTTAGTTTCTTTCTTGAATTAGGAACAGACCATTTCAATTTAAGTATGAATTGGTATAACGAAGATTGAACGTGTGCGAGTTCTTCACCTTATATTCTTTAATTTATTCCTATTTCTTATTTAACTGATCAATTTTTTTAGTAAAATATGCATGTCTTGCGTCTGACTTTGCTCATTTTGACATTTTCAGCCCGGGAGAAGAAAAAATGTGGGGATTCTGGCGTGATGAACAGAGCGCAGGCGAACGACTCCTGGTTTTGTCTCCAAAATTATATAATAAACGGTAGGCGGTCAACGCTCCACTTTTCACACGCGCGCGTGTTCCTGGAATCCACCATCAAAGTCAACCATCAAAAGCTCCTTGAACTCGGCTGTCGGTGCGATCATTTGACCTCCTAGGGATTGCAGCGTTGACCTCCCTGCAGCATCGCATGCGTCCGCGGTAGCAGGTGAGCTAAATAACGAACCTGGAATCCTGGTCTCTCCCATTGATGTGCGTTGACCGAGCGACGATAGGGTGATGTGCTCGAGCAGGCCTATCGCCTACGGAGTAGGGGCCGACTTGCTGCTGAGGTCAATGGTCAACCATTGCAAATGAATATTCGTCGAAATTACTCGACCTAAGCAATGTGTTTGATTCGGTAGCCAAACAAACATGTGCACGGTGAGCTATAATACATTAATATCTGCAGCATGGCACCATTTTTTTTTCTCGTGCAGTCTAATCAAAACTTATTTATACGCCCAAATCGAGAAGCGTTGACATTAGCTAGCTCAGTCGAACGTTGACCTTGGAAATTGGAATCAGCTTTCTTCTCTATCTCCTCTCGCAAGTCGCAATATACATTACTTTTGTGAAGGAGATAGTTCTTACAGAGTTCCTTTTTTGATATAATAACGGTTTCTTCTCTGGGGTGCAAAAGTCTCTGAATAAAAGTCCACGTTTAACTCAGCGGCGATCGGGACCTTAATTATTTAATTAAAATTTAAAAATAATAAAATTCTATTTATCTCCGGAACGATGCAGGATTAGATATATCCGTTTTTCAAAGGATAAATGGGTTTTTTGTTGTCATTATTTTGTGTTTTAAATATTATAATTAAGTTATAAAAATTTTACTTTTTTAATTATAGAAATTATATATTAATATAATATAAAATTTAATAATATATTTTAATATAAAAGTCATAATTAATTTTTTATAATATTAGCAAATAAGTATATAATTTTATATGTTAACTAATATACACGTGCCTCCTCTACCACAAGTTGCGAAAGCAGATTCTTCTCACTTCTTTGGTGAACAGTATAACCAAAATGGCCTGCAGTCCATACTAACCGTTTAGGCCTGGCCCAACCCGCCAGCCTTCTATACGTTGGTGAAGCAGTACCACGGGTGTCAGGCCCGGGTTCATCCGGTTCAGCCCAAAGCCTTTGGGCCTGATCCAAATCCAAGCCCATGAGGAGAAGCCTGGTCAACTAAGAGGGTTGACCAAGCAAATCACGCAGCAACGCAGACGCGTGCGAGGCTTTCGGAAGACGTGCGCGTGCGAACGCGTCTTCACGCGCGAGCCACGCGAGCTCGCCACTGCGTGCGACGGAAGCGGACGCGAGCGGCGCGGGCGGCGTCGAGCAGAGGAGTTGGAGGCGGCATTCTCGGTCGCGGACGACCGCGTCGACGCATCCGGATGGCAAAGGAAGCGTGCGGCGCGACGGAAGGGCCGGACGTACGCGAGGGACGCGGAGCTGGAGACGAAGTCGCCGAACGAAGCGGACGCGCGAGGAAAACTCGGACGCGGCTTCCTTCACGATAAAGCCTCGACGAGGCGGACGAAGCAGGGTGCGCGAGGGCGTCACCACACAGAGAGCGCCGGGGGCGACTCCACCGGCGACGGCGAGGCGCCGTCGCCCTTCCAGAGCTGGGCTCTGATGCCGCCAAGGGGCGAAGGTCGGCGCGGCGGTGTCGACGAGAGAAGGAAGGAAAAACAGAGCTTGTAACTGGCGATGACCGGCGAGGGAGGGATGGGGGCACCGGCGACGGTGGTCGTCGGCGTTTAGAGGAGTTTTGTAACGTTTTAATGGGAATAAAACGAAGCTTTCCCTCTTCCATCTTCCTTCCCCCGTTTCGGCGTTTCCGGCGATAGTTCCAGCAGCAGGCGGCTGCTAGGTCGTCGGCGACGAGGCGAGACGCAGGCGGCGTCCTCCCCTTGTCGTCGGTCTTCTCCGGCGTCGGCTCGAACGCAGGCGGCGTTCGAGCGTTGCGAACGGTCGCGGCGTCGCGAGGTTGAAGACGACTCGCGCTTCGAGGCGAGTCAACGCAGCGGCGAGAGTCAACGATCGATTTCGCGTTCGAAATCGATTTCGACGGCTGACGTCAGGCGGACGTCAGCGTGCAAATTCGGCGCGGCGGAAGCGATTTCGGACGGCTGACGCGAGCTTACGTCAGCGACGGTAATTTACGCGCGGCGGCGAAAAATCGAGGGCTGACGTCACGCTGACGCCAGCAAGGACATGATTTTGACTTTGGTCAAAATCAGAAGAGGTAAATTAAATTGGGGTTAGGGTTTTCTCCGTGCGAATTGTATTTTAGGGAGAAAAATTATTCGGGGAGATTAGGGTTTCTAATTTCGGGTCAGAAACCCTAGGGAGAGTTACGTTCTGGTATTCCGTCGGACGGCTCTAGGAAGCGGATAAGCGCTCATTCTAGACCGATCCGACCGGGGCGTGACAACAGGTATCAGAGCCTAAAATGATCCAGCAAGGTGAATCAGAAGGATCCGAGAGGCAACACCATTACCACCGGCGACAAGGAGTGTCGTTCTTCCAGGGCAGGGGTCCTGATGCCAACACCAGGGAGTGTTGATGCCAATGTCTAAGGGCATTGATGCCGATGTCAGGGACGTCGATGCCGATATCAGGGGATATCGAAGGAGACTCTATAAGGGCTCAGTGATTGCAAGATCACTTCCCGGAGCAGGGGCTCTGATGCCAATGCATAGCATTGATGCCAACACTAAGGCGTGTTGATGCCAACCCCAGGGGGCGTTGATGCCAACACCAGGGCGTGTTGATGCCAATGCATAGCATTGATGCCAACACCAGGGGGCGTTGATGCCGGCGCCAGGGGCGTCGATGCCGGTGTCAGGGACATCGAGGTTCAACTGAGTTCAGCAAATATGGTGAAGCAAGATTATCCTTGACAAATTTGTTGATGCAGGTTGCTATAAGCATGGTGCAGCAAACACTCATCATCAGAGGAGGAAGGACTTTGAACATTGGAGGGCCAGTGTTCAACTTGCATGGAACATCGAGGGCGATGTTCAAATCAGGTGGGGGAGAATTGTCAGGCCCGGGTTCATCCGGTTCAGCCCAAAGCCTTTGGGCCTGATCCAAATCCAAGCCCATGAGGAGAAGCCCGGTCAACTAAGAGGGTTGACCAAGCAAATCACGCAGCAACGCAGACGCGTGCGAGGCTTTCGGAAGACGTGCGCGTGCGAACGCGTCTTCACGCGCGAGCCACGCGAGCTCGCCACCGCGTGCGACGGAAGCGGACGCGAGCGGCGCGGGCGGCGTCGAGCAGAGGAGTTGGAGGCGGCATTCTCGGTCGCGGACGACCGCGTCGACGCATCCGGATGGCAAAGGAAGCGTGCGGCGCGACGGAAGGGCCGGACGTACGCGAGGGACGCGGAGCTGGAGACGAAGTCGCCGAACGAAGCGGACGCGCGAGGAAAACTCGGACGCGGCTTCCTTCACGATAAAGCCTCGACGAGGCGGACGAAGCAGGGTGCGCGAGGGCGTCACCACACAGAGAGCGCCGGGGGCGACTCCACCGGCGACGGCGAGGCGCCGTCGCCCTTCCAGAGCTGGGCTCTGATGCCGCCAAGGGGCGAAGGTCGGCGCGGCGGTGTCGACGAGAGAAGGAAGGAAAAACAGAGCTTGTAACTGGCGATGACCGGCGAGGGAGGGATGGGGGCACCGGCGACGGTGGTCGTCGGCGTTTAGAGGAGTTTTGTAACGTTTTAATGGGAATAAAACGAAGCTTTCCCTCTTCCATCTTCCTTCCCCCGTTTCGGCGTTTCCGGCGATAGTTCCAGCAGCAGGCGGCTGCTAGGTCGTCGGCGACGAGGCGAGACGCAGGCGGCGTCCTCCCCTTGTCGTCGGTCTTCTCCGGCGTCGGCTCGAACGCAGGCGGCGTTCGAGCGTTGCGAACGGTCGCGGCGTCGCGAGGTTGAAGACGACTCGCGCTTCGAGGCGAGTCAACGCAGCGGCGAGAGTCAACGATCGATTTCGCGTTCGAAATCGATTTCGACGGCTGACGTCAGGCGGACGTCAGCGTGCAAATTCGGCGCGGCGGAAGCGATTTCGGACGGCTGACGCGAGCTTACGTCAGCGACGGTAATTTACGCGCGGCGGCGAAAAATCGAGGGCTGACGTCACGCTGACGCCAGCAAGGACATGATTTTGACTTTGGTCAAAATCAGAAGAGGTAAATTAAATTGGGGTTAGGGTTTTCTCCGTGCGAATTGTATTTTAGGGAGAAAAATTATTCGGGGAGATTAGGGTTTCTAATTTCGGGTCGGAAACCCTAGGGAGAGTTACGTTCTGGTATTCCGCCGGACGGCTCTAGGAAGCGGATAAGCGCTCATTCTAGACCGATCCGACCGGGGCGTGACAACGGGTGTGTTTTTTAAGTGGGATGAGTATTTAATTTTTTAAGTGAATTCTTTAGTTATTTTTTATAAATTTTAATTTGATCATTGTTTTAAATTCTTTCTTCCCCACAACAGAAGGGATAATGAAAATAAGAAAATATATGATTATTGTACGGATCTTAAGGTTGTGTTTTATAAAAGAAAATAAAAATAAAAAATATGATTTTTTTTGTATTTATTTTGGAGGGAAAGAAAGTAAAAAAGATTGATAAATATATCTCATCTTTTTATTTTTACACTGACGACAACGATGAAGGGCAACATTGATGAGACGGTGATAGTGACGATAATGACAACGGCGATAGTGAAAAAAGTTGCAATATAAGTCTATTAAACATTAAAAAAAAGAAAAATAAAAATAGTAGATCTAGCTTTTTGTCCTATTTGAATGAAAAATAAATAAGGTTATTTTTTTCTTTATTTTTTTCTTTATTTTTTTATAAAATTTTTCACCTATCCTATTAAACATAATTCTATAACTCTTTTTCTAATTTACGACCCCTACTAAATACGCTATAAAATATAATTGAACAAAATTCAGATCTTACCTCGCTTATCACTTCGATTCCAAGCCACACAACATGCCTAAAAAATGCCCTTATTAATTATCTCTCTCATCACAATGGTAGTTTCATTTTTTTGGAAAGCTTTTGTTTAAGTTCGGATTAAAAAATAATATAAATAATATAAATTAAATCAATTAGGTTTTAGTAAAATTGAATCTAATGATATTTTTACGCTGTGTTTTATTTGACGGAATATACAATAAAAATAAAATAAATTATATTTTTATATTTAAATTTAATATATTTTTTTATTATTTTTACAATAGATTTTATTTAAGAAAACAATCTTAATTATTCCTAATTATCACCAAAGTTTTTTTTTAAATTTAGCTAAATATATTTTTTATAATAAACATAAATATTTTTGCAATTAACTTATAATAGATGTTCCTATTTTTATTATTTGCGTGGTAAGCGTGAATGAGGGAAAAGTAAACGAATAAATACGTAATATTAATAATTGGAAAGGGCGTTTTTGCAGTTTGTATTATTTTATTTAAAGGTTTTTGCGCGTGAGGCGCTTCCTTATCCTCTGGTTGACGCATAGCTTTCGGCGAGCAAACTCGCTTGACCGGTCACCGTGCTACAGAATCCGGGAAACGGGGTATCGTCCTCCGGCGGCGATGGAGGAGGGCTCGGCTGGCGGGAATGGAGGAGGTAGCGCTGCTGATCGAGGCCTAACGGACGCTGCAGATCAGCAGAGGAGAGCGGACCAAGGAAAGTCCTGCAAGGGCTGCCTATATTACTCGTCGCTCCTCAAATCCGACTCTCGAAACCCTCTCTGCCTTGGCCTCACAAGGCAGCTCGAACACGGTTCGATTGATTCACTTTTCCTCTTGTTTTTGTGGATTAATAAACTTATCCTTGAAAAAGTTGGAATATTTGATCTGTTCGGTGATATTTCACTCTTTTTAAACTTTGTGACGACTCATTTTGGCGAATTCCAGATGAAAGATTGTTCGTTTCCTTATCATTTCCAGGTTAGCCCGATCCTTCATGAGCAAGGACTATTCTCGATAATAATGGAAAGTAGGTACTAGCATCGGAGATCCTAGGGTTTCCTGTACCAATTACGTTTTAGTGCAAAGTTCAAATTCGCTTGGGCTAATATGAGTAATAGGTAACAGGATACTAAGATCAAATGGATTCCTGACAACCCCATCATTATTTATTAGCGTTATTGTTAAATCTAGTTTGTATTTTTAAGGGTTTCAAGGAATATATCCCCAAATTTCAAAAATAAATAAATTCATACATTTATAGTAACACACGATAACTAATATGTTATTGTTCATCAACCACAAACTATTGTGCAACATAATTAGAAGATAACTTTAAATTTCTAAACATTAACACAGTAAATTAAAAGAGTCAGATTGTCAAATCAAAAGTGACAATCAACAAGTCAAAGTATTAAGTATCAACCACGAAATATTGCATAAAATCAACTGGATAAAATCAACTCAAAGTTACAAAAGAATCAAAATACATGTCTATCGTGATCCAAAAATCTATCTTACTAATCCCACTAACCTTAATAGTCCAACATAGTGATCCTATTGATCATGCATATGTTTGATCTTATACTAGATGTAATTCAGTTGGCTTAAATTTGGATTATAGGATTGGATGATCCTATGGCTTAGAATGTGTTTTTGACAACATTTGTAACATAAAATTTAGATCCACTTCAGCAAGCACGTTCAAGTTATTTCACATACAAGCTTATTTGATCTTGTTGGCAAGTGGCAACAATACACACCTTAATGGTGAGGACAAAGGGTGAAATGGCACTAGTCGATTCATTATGGGTTTTAGCATATTAAATATTTTATTTGCCTCATTATTGAAGTGGTTGATGATACATAAGAATTTCCCTGAATTGATCTAGAATTGCAGACAGTTTGTACAACAGTAGATTCAACAATGGAGTGATGGACTAGATTTGTTTTTTTAGAAGTTTGGGCTAACTATATTAAGACTCAAAGTATTATGGCCTCCTATATCTTACATCCATATTTGAACAAAGCTAAAAAATTATTTCGTGCTTGATGCATTACAGTTTTTTTATGGTCCGTATCATGTAACTCAATTGCAATTTTTGGCCTTGCCCAACATTAGGAAATGGTCTGCATAGAAATTTCTACAAATTCCTAAATATTTTCTTAAGAATATGTTATTAAATGCATTGATATAATATTAGTTAGTTTTGGATTCAGTAAAGTTATTTCATGTTCCTTTAGATATAGCAAAATTTATGTTATGCACTTTCTAAAAATAATATTCTCATATAGGCTTTACAATATATATTTTTTCACTTGTTTATTAGTGCCTAGTTATATTGTGGGTGAATCTGAGATGGAGGCTGATAAAGAAGGACGAGGCCTCTCAAACTTCAAATATGTTTGCATTGGATATTCAGTGTTCTTGAACAACAAAGACAATAACATTGAAAATCAAGAGAATCAAGCAAAGTTACCTTTTTGTGCAGGACTTGAGGTATTTTTTTAATCCAAACTTCTATATATTGTTGGTTCTTGTTTACTTTTTATGAAACTCATTGTAGTTTGTTGACTTCTTGTGCCGCATAATGTTTATATAAGTGCCTGTGTGCATTGATGATCTGTGCAGTATCGAAAAGCATCCATTGCATACTTTCATCTGCGATGAAATGGATACTCGCTATTGCTTGATGCAAAAAATGACGGAAAAAAAAGAAGAAAATAACAAGCATGGAGATAATATTTTTTTTACAATCTTATTTGGCAAAAAATATTTTTACAATGTTTGACAGGGAATCTTTACCCATATCCATGATGGAACTAGGTATATTACATTTCTTATTACATTTTACAAATACAGTACAAGTGATGGCTTGCCCTCATATTTATATCATACATGATTCTTGCCGGTGATGCCAAAGGTACACTAGGCACACTCCTAAGAACAAAAGTGTGCAACCATACGTGCAACACAAACAATCATAAACTTGCTGCTTTCATAAAGTGCCACCTAGGCATTTGCCTTTGATGACTCCAAACAAGCAGAAGAATAAAACAATGGAGATAAGAATATAGATACTAGTGTCAATGATCTATAGAGTCTTGATGGTTATGAATGATTTATTTCTTTGCTTATGAGATTGTGATATGTGATGCTTCTATATTATGATTACTCATTGTTGTTATGATATGATGATCATTTCTAATGTGTGGAATGTGATGATATAGACTAATAAACTTTTTTTTATTAAAGTTCAACCTACAATGATTTTGTGGTATCTATTTGAAGTAAGTTTTTGTTTTGGAATTTTTTTGTCATGCCCTGACGCGAGACCCGGGCCCACGCCCCAAGAGTCAACCGTCAAGGCGCGACGAGTCAACCTGCGGGTAGAGTCAACAGCCAAAACCCAATGCAACATATATAAAATATACAGTACAGTACAACTCCAAGATACAACCAATGATACGAAAACCGTTCTGAACCGCCTGGTACGGGTGGTTCGTACCGGTCCGTCCTGCCATCGGTCTCGGAACCGTGGTCGGAGCACGGATGGCGAGAGGACGGCGGCCGGCGGAAGCTTCGATCGAAGCCTCTACCGTGGTAGAGGCTTCGATCGTCGCTCGCCTCCGCTCGCGCCCGCCCGCCTTCGCTCGCCGCCTTCACTGCCTCCTCTTACCGGTTTCGTTCGGTAAGCACAGTGCCGTACTGGTCCAGCGGCTCACCGGACCGAGTTGCCGGACCGGTTTTGAGAACCTTGGATACAACAACATAATACAACGTCATCCGGCCCACGACCGGGCATACATAAGTACAAGTCCGAATACAACACTGTCTCAAATACATTGTCTGAATGAAAATACATATAGGAATACTGAAATGCATCACCCCGTGGTGGCCACTAAATCTAGCTATCTAAATCCCCTCTAGGAGGGGGAGCCACGTCAGAATCTGGAAGAGAAGGGGGAAGTAGGGGGTTAGCCAGAAGGGCTAAGTAGGGATATATAAAGAGATGATGCATGAACAACAGCAAGGTTCATTTGCAAATACTACCAGTATCCTACGTGAATGTACTAACATTAAATATAAATATATCACAAATCAACATCATATCAAAAGTACAACATCATACAATCCATAAAGCGGAGCTCGACCACTTATCCTGCAAGACACGCACTCTTGAAGGAGTGGTCCCCATTGTCAGCTCTAAACAAAGGGGACGGCTGCCCGTCGGCAGTCCGCTGATGTAGCGTCCAACACCACTCACCCTGAAGTTGGTATACAACCCTTCGGAGGTGACAACACATCGACATCATAATCCGCCAATGGTCCTAACACCATGGCAATCCGTGGCTAAAGTACAAAACCATCGTAGCCACGCGCCCATCGACTACGACATTCAACCTCGGTCGACTGGATCAATCTCTCCCACCACGGTACTGACCGGTAACAACATAATCTCAACAGGATCATATCAGCCCAATCACAGGGTGCAACAGATGCTCATATAGAGCCGCAAGTATAAAACATATCATAATATCCAGATAAATAACAGCCTAAAAACAGAAAGCATGCAAGCATGTTTATGAACAACAGAACAGGGTAAGATCTCAATGAACTATCAGATCAAAATCAATGAATAGAACTAAAAGTAAGGTGTCACTAACTAGATCATGCATTTGGCACCGTAGACAAAGGTAGGAAGAAGACCCTATCTCGAAATGTAGGTCTGCGCTAAGAACCAACCGAATATGTATACTCGTCAACGCGTCTAAACCGTCGAACCTTACAACGTATAACAAAAATAGTGTCAACATGCTGGGTTTATCGCACGTGTAATTTAACCCTAGACCGTATGTAGTTCTACAACGCATATGCATAAACGGGGGTTAGGGTACTAACCTAGTTCGCAGCTACGTGCGAACGTTAACCACTGTAGGTCACCGGAATATGCTAGAACCAACCCAAGTACACATCGACGCGGATCCGGAGTTCACCGGAACAGTAACTCCGACCGCCAGAACAGTGTTTGCTAGTGCAGAGCGGAGCTCGCCGGAGCACCATAGGATATTGACGTCGAGGGGAGTTCAGCCGTACTACTGTTTTCGCGAACGGATGCAGCAATCGCCGGAGATCGGTAGAAGAACTCGGCGGCGCCGCCACCGCCGTTTGCCGGAGCCGAAGAAGATGACGCGCCGGAAATGCGTCGGGTCGGCAGTTGGCGGAAATGTCCGCCGGAGCTAGAGGAGAGTTGCCGTAGGCGCCGAAAGTGAGATGGGCGCCGGATCTGGAGTTTCCGTGTGTCCCCGCCGCCATTCGCGTTCGCGTGGAGAGGAAAGGGGATCGCTAGATCCAACTATTGGAACCGTGGGAGAAGATGGGAAGAGCTCGATGACGGCTGCAGGCTGAAGATCGGAGGAGGGGGCTTTGTTCGTTGGACGAGGGAGAGGGGCGGAGACGTGAGTTCGCGTGAAGGGAGGAGGTGGCTGGATGCTTGCGTGAAGAAGAGAGATTTGTGTGCGAGAGAGACACTGGCACAGGGGCCAAGGAATTGAGTGCGCGGGTGAAGAAATGGAGCAGCGGAAATTAATAGGAGGGGAGGGCATCTGATTGTCGTGGAGTGGAGCAAAGGAAAAGAAAGGATGCGGCGACAGAGCAACGTGGCACCAGTGAGAAGGTAAGGAAAGGACGTACGCGCATAGTGATTTTTGCCGACACCGCGCTGGCCACTGAAATCGAATCCAATTTCAATTTTTGGTTTGTCGTTTTGTGTGTGCTGAATTTGGTGTGTAATAATTACTTCCACCTTAAAAAAATTTGGTCCCCAAATTTAACACAACACAAGATTATTATTAAGCACAAGTATAGTTCACAGATACAATCAGTCACTGCATGCCGTACATTTACTCGTGACACTCCGGTCGCTCAGGGAACTAATGCGGCCACCTATGTAAAGCCTCATCCTCACGTTCCCATGTCGTTTTGCTCTCCATATTGTTTCGCCAACGAACCTTAACCATCTGGATTACCATGTTGCGGAGCCGATGTTCCTTTCTGTCTAAGATCTCCACAGGTGTCTCCTGGTAAGTAATGTCGTGTCTGATACTAGGAAACTGATCAACTAAAACATGGGATGGATCATGGAGGTACTTTCGCAGCATCAATATGTGGAACACGTTGTAGATGTGCGAGAGCGTAGGAGGTATCGCCAGCTAGTATGCCTCAGCTTCAACACGTTCCAGAATCTCGAACGGACCAATATAGCAAGGAGCCAACTTGCCCTTGTAGTCGAAGCGTGCTGCCCCTTTCACTAGAGTGACTTTGAGAAATACGTAATCCCCAATTTCGAACTCTAGATCATGTCTCATTCGGTCCGCGTAGCTTTTCTGGCGGCTTTGTGCAGTCAGCAATCTTTTCCGGATTAGTTGGACTCGTTCTGCATCATGCATGAGCATCGCCGGAGCGAAGGTGCGTTCTTCACCGACTATAAGAGTTTGAAATACTTGTATTCTCAGAAGGAGCTTAATATGCGATAGCGTCGGTGGATGGAGTTCCTAAAAGATATGACTGCAGTATAAATTATCAGTCAGGAAAAGCCAATGTCGTTGCTGATGCGCTTAGCCGGAAGATGGTGGGAACTCTTGCAAACTTAAGGGTCGCGCCGATTGAGCTCGCTAGACAGATTGCTGAGCTGGACCTTGAGATCATATGTCCCATTGAGAACGGATGTTTAGCTGTGTTGATGGCAGGATCTCAACTTGTCCAGAAAATTATTGACAGCCAGCCTGAAGACGAACATCTCCAAGAGATTGTCGCCCGTGGAAGACGACGTGAGATCACGCAGGATTCTGAGGGCATTATACGGTTTGACAACTGGCTATGTGTGCCAGCATCAATGAACCACGAGCTTATGCAGGAAGCTCACAGGTCTAAGTTTGCTATGCACCCAGGTGGTACAAAGATGTACAGGGATCTCCGTAAATCTTATTGGTGGGAGAATATGAAGAGTGACGTGGCAAAATTCGTGGCCGAGTGCCTCACGTGCCAGCAAGTCAAGGCTGAACACAAAAGGCCCCCGGGATTGCTCCGGAATATCACTATCCCTGAGTGGAAATGAGAGCATATCACGATGGACTTTGTATCGGGTTTTCCAAGGACGCAAAGAGGTAACGATTCTATATGGGTCATTGTTGATCGGTTGATCAAATCGGCCTATTTTCTACCGGTCAAGAAAACATTCAGCATGGACCGACTGACGAATTTATATTGTCGTGAGATCATTCGATTGCATGGAGTCCCGGCTAGTATCATATCCGATCGAGATCTGCGTTTCACCTCTCGTTTTTGGGTAGTCTGCAGAAGGCGATGGGGACGCGGCTACGTTTCAGCACTGCCTTCCACCCGCAGACTGACGGCCAATCTGATATCATAAATTGTCACGCCCCGACGGGAGACCCAGGCCCACGCCCCAAGAGTCAACTATCAAGGCGCGACGAGTCAACCTGCGGGTAGAGTCAACAACCAAAACCCAATGATATAAAATATACAGCCCACGGTACAACTCCAAGATACAACAACATAATACAACGTTATCCGGCCCACGACCGGGCATACATAAGTACAAGTCTGAATACAACACTGTCTCAAATACATAGTCTGAATGAAAATACATAGAGAAATACTGAAATGCATCACCCCATGGTGGTCACTAAATCTAGCTATCTAAATCCGTTCCAGGAGGGGGAGCCATGCCAGAATCTAGAAGAGAAGGGGGAAGAAGGGGGTTAGCCAGAAGGGCTAAGCAGAGATATATAAAGAGATGGTGCATCAACAACAGTAAGGTTCATTTGCAAATACTACCAGTATCCTACGTGAATGTACAACAGTAAATGCAAATATATCATAAATCAACATCATATCAAATCATACAATCCATAAAGCAGAGCTCAGCCACTTATCCCGTAAGACACGCACTCTTGAAGGAGTGGTCCCCATTGTTAGCTCTAAACAAAGGGGACGGCTGCCCGTCGGCAGTCCGCTGGTGTAGCGTCCAACACCACTCACCTTGAAGTTGGTATACAACCCTTCGGAGGTGACAACACGTCGACATCATAATCCGCCAATGGTCCTAACACCATGGCAATCCGTGGCCAAAGTACAAAACCATCGTAGCCACGCCCCCATCGGCTACGACATTCAACCTCGGTCGACTGGATCAATCTCTTCCACCACAGTACCGACCGGTAACAACATAATCTCAACAAGATCATATCAGCCCAATCACAGGGCGCAACAGATGCTCATATAGAGCTGCAAGTATAAAGCATATCATACTATCCAGATAAATAACAGCATAAAAACAGAAAGCATGCAGGTATGTTTATGAACAACAGAATAGGGTAAGATCTCAATGGACTGTCAGATCAAAATCAATGAATAGAACTAAAAGTAAGGTGGCCACTAACTAGATCATGCATTTGGCACCGTAGACAAAGGTGGGAAGAAGACCCTATCTCGAAATGTAGGTCTGCGCTAAGAATCAGCCGAATATGTATACTCGTCAACGCGTCTAAACTGTCGAACCTTACAATGTATAACAAAAATAGTGTCAACATGTGGGGTTATAGCACGTGTAATTTAACCCTAGACCACATGCAGTTCTACAACGCATATGCATAATCCGGCCGCCGGAACAGTGTTTACCGGCGCAGATCAGAGCTCGCCGAAGCACCGTAGGATGCTGACGTCGAGGGGAGTTCAGCCGCACTACTATCTTCGTGAACGGATGCAGCAATCGCCGGAGATCGGTAGATGACGCGCCGGAAATGCGTCGGCAGTTGGCGGAAATGTCGGCCGAAGCTAGAGGAGAGTTGCCGGAGGTGAGATGGGCGCTAGATCTGGAGTTTCCGTGCGGCCCCACCGTCGTTCGCATTCGCATGGAGAGGAAAGGGGATTGCCGGATCCGATTGTCGGAACCGTGGGAGAAGATGGGAAGAGCTCGGTGACGGTTGCAAGCTCGGTGACGACTGCAAGCTGAAGATTGGAGGAGGGGGCTTCGTTCGTTGGACGCGGGAGAGGGGCGGAGACATGAGTTCGCGTGAAGGGAGGAGGCGGCTGGACGCTTGCGTGAAGAAGAGAGATTTGCATGTGAGAGAGATGCTGGCACGGGGGCCAAGGAATTTAGTGAAGAAATTGAGCGGCGGAAATTAATAGGAGGGGAGAGTATCTGATTGTTGTGGAGTGGAGAAAAGGAAAAGAAAGGATGCGGCGACAGAGCAACGTGGCACCAATGAGAAGGTAAGGAAAGGCCGTACGCGCATAGTGATTTTTGCCAACACCGCGTTGGCCACTGAAATTGAATCCAGTTTCGATTTTTGGTTTCTCATTTTGTGCGTGCTGAATTTGGTGTGTAACATTTTTAGTTATTATTTAGTGTAGAATTTTATGGTATTTAGAGAGAGAGGGGCACACAAACACATATTTGTATGTGTTTGTATATACATGTGTATATGTTTATATATGAATGAGTGTATGTGTCTATTTTTGTTTTTGCACTGTCTCAACTCTTTCAGTTAGCTGTAGAAATTCTACCTTATCGTATTGTATAAAATGCAAATATACAGTCAAAGCATGAACTGACAAATGTCATTATTTCTCAAGAACTAAACATCCTTGTGCTTAGATATCTATCTTTGAACTTAAAAAATTTCAAATCCTTAGCTGTAAAAAGAGAATGTCTTAGGGGTTGTTTCTGTTCAGGTTGAGATCCATTTCAGACTATAGGCAACATAAAATGGGGTAATCATTTATATTAGTTCTTGGATGAAACGGTTCCCTTTCCATGCAGCATTTTCTCAAACTAAGCAGTCTTACTTTTGATCCATCATTGGATTGGATTCTGATGCCTCCAAGATCCTGGGTCGTAACAGCAAGCTACAGTGACAAGTCCTGAGACCTAGATACCATGTTTTTAATTTTTAGCCATTATAACTTTGTAATCCACTAATACGTTCAATGCTTTGCTGCATTGAGAGGTTGCTCCCTGTCCACGAAATCAGCAGTATGAGTGCAGCTCTACCAGTGTCGACTGAGATGCATGCCATATGTTCTGTATAATTTTTTATAAGGGAGAGGTATATATTCTATACTGAACTGATAGTAATGTGTAAGAACACTTACGTTCGTGTTAAATGTTTATAGTTCATAACTTGTACAATTTTAAATTCCAGATAAATTAGAAGTAAATGTTTCGATAAGGATTTAAAAAAGTTCTTAGTTATACTAAATTTTATTAATTACATTAACTAAATAATTAATTGTTTAAACTTAAACTAAAAGTATGTTGCACTACACATAGAACTTTTATAAATAATTAATCTCATGCCTGCACATAAAATACACTTGGAGCTCAACCTCCATTGATTTGTGAAATCATTAATTTTTTACAGTCCGATCCACAATTGTATTTTGATATTAGAAGTGTTGTGATGAATCATGAATTCTCATTTGCTATGCTTAATTTAGTATGTTTAATGCACTGCAATCAATTATCATCGAACTGCCACTTACAATCCTTGTTAGTCAGTATTCTGCTCCGTAACAGATGACTTCCATAAACATTTACTCATTGGATCACTTTCTAGTTGAACTTCTAACAATAATTGTCTATTCTCACAGCTATTAGTGGATAAGAGAACATCCGCGGAGCTGGCAGCCTCTCCTGAGCACAATACGCAAGGTAATACGAGAACCTGAGCTTTTAATATGACTAATATTATTGCAATGGTATAGCACTCGATCATCTATGGAACGTTAGCAACAATAAGTGTATCTGTTGTCACCCAATGATGCATTCGCTAATGAGAATAACTAGCTTAAACTCATTCAGTCCTTTGAATATGTGAGATGTGGAAGTTTGCTGAATGAATGATTTTATTGAAAGCTGATTTATTAGTGAATTATTGGAGTCTTCTTTAACTCCTTTGGAAATATAAGGGACATACAGGGCTTAATACTTCAAACCACTAGATGACTATTTAACGTTTGTTGATGAACATAATTAAGAATGTGATCGTAACTTGTACGTGAATTTGGCATTCATTATGTCAGAGCAGTTTGAGTAAGTATTATAGTGCAAGGAAAACTTCAGAAATCTGATTATTCTCTGCTCCCCATTGATTTAGCATTTTCCAGATCAGTTTGTTAGGCATGTGAAGTGTGAACAACAGTCTATTAATCGCTACATTTGACATCAATTTGGTGTTTTGCTCAATCTGGGCACATATTGAATGTGTGAAGCATTAGAGGATTCTAGAGATTCAAAGAGTAAAAGAAAATTGCTAAAACTGGAAGAAGTGCAAGACAATGTTTTTCAGCATGGGCATGATTATAAAGTAAAGAATTTTCCTTCGTGCCTTATATCAATTACATTATTAGAAATAAATATAAATTAGTCCCAGGTGTTGTAGGCCTTGACTTGAGCTGACAATGATGAAAACGTAAAGTAGCATTCTTATATCTTTGCTAGGTTCCTATTCACATATTGTTTCTTTATGAGAATCTTTCTGACTTAATGCTCTTGAATGAAGGTTGTTTTATGTGGGTGGTTATGCACCTTATTTTTATGTGGTAAAATAATCCATTTATGAACCACAAAAGATGGAGGATCATTGTTATCAGATGTATTATGGTCCCCCCTTTCTCCTCCCTGTTTCAACATTTTTCTTGAATAGGGTTGTTTTCTGCAAATTAGAGATTTTGAGTTATTTCAGAATTAGTTTTGCAATCTGATATTTGGTTAAGCAGCAAAATTTCAAAGTTCTTTTGCACTTGCGTATAGCTTATGATTTTTGTGAGTAGTTAAACATCCTGCAAAACTTAGTTTCCATCTCTACATCTCTTTGTAAGATGAAATTTTGCTTGTCGCATTCTAGATTACTGTCCTAGAATCCTCACGTCAAACATTAGAAGCCTCTGTCATTAGTGCAGAAAGAGTTCAGATGTATCACATATGAACCCACAATGAGACATATTCCTTAGAGAATGACTGATAAATTCTGCAAAGCCTGCCGTTTTTCTTTTCTCAGACATTTGAAACAAATTTCCTCCCAATATCTTTTGTGTGATGGCCATTGGCGAGAACCTTCAATATACCCTTATCTGCACCCTTGCTGAGCAGAAATCAATGCTTGCCCTACTCCCTTCACTAATCTTGCTGCCTTGTAATTTAGATTAGCGGGATCAATAATTACACCAAACTAATCTTTTCATTATTTGCCTTCACAATTTTTGCAGAAGCTCCAATTCTCTCACAACCAGGAGAAGCTAAAGCTGCTCACGCATCTGCGAATAGCTTACTCAACAAGTGCGATCTTTCTATTCCATGATTTTCTGCTCTATAATGGACATCACCAATACTGGCTCTCCCTTCCGAAAAAGAAGTTGAACTATATTGATACTTATCTTGATCCTTGATGCAGGTTTTCCAGGAGTGCTGGGATTGTGGCCTCTGGCGTGGGCCGCAATCTCGTAAGAGTGGGTTACTCCATAAAGAACCATTTTGAAGATATGCTGTATGATCGCAGGCGACCCAAATAATATTTGTACGCTACGGAATTACGCAGTATAGGGTTCCATACCTAAAACAATTTTTAGTATAAGCTGATGACAGGTAAGCCATTGGTCGAGTACCTGTAATCAACATATTCGTGGAATCAGGTACTTGAAATTTTGACTTTTGTTCCCAATTTTATGCAATAAGATTTGGTATTTTGTTCTGTTCCCATATTTATGCAACAAGATTGGTACTTTATCACGATAGCAGTGGGCGGTTTCTTCCCGATTCCCGAAGATGTTATTATAGTCAATATTCGTGGTAGACAAACAGTGGATAATATTCTTATTCTCATTTTTATGAAGACTCGAGGGAAATATAAAGTAATTCAGGTTATGTTGTATTGGATGAAATCCATAGTGAAAAGAATGAAAAATAATATTGGCTTTTCACCAATAGAATATACCATTAATTTAGCATAGAAGAAGCTTATGACTATTTAAATTATAATATTTTTATTAATGAAAAATTTTTGGTGCTTCTTGTGTCTTGGCACTTTGTTCTTATATCTCAAGGATTGAAAAAAAAAAGAGAAAACATTAAAGAATATAAATAATCATCATTTTTTAAAATATTTCTTGAGTTTCTTCTATTTTAATTCCACCTATTTTCGCTTATTTAGCCACTCCCTCACGCTAATCGATTGCCCCAATTAATCAATATTTGCACTAGGAGTGAGTATTAAGCAAATATTTCGGAACACACTTTTATTTATTTATTTTACTGAGTGCAATGTATGATATATATTTAGTGAATAAAAGAATATACATTACAAAGCACATTTTCAAAATCTCAACTATTTTGGCCCCGTTTGGAGGGGCTGGAGCTTCTGGCCGGTGGCTGGTCTGAATAGAGCTGGTCTGAAAAGCTGAGGCTGTTTGGGTGTATTAGCTGGTCTGATAAGTAACTGTGAGCTGCTGTGCTGTGCTGTTCAATTCTATTAAGAAAATATTTTTAATTTATAATAAAAATTAATTTTTTTTAATATAAAGCATATATAAAATATAAAATTATCTAACACAACCATAAAAATTTTGTAGACTATCACATACATAAATTTAAACTTAAAATAGATAAATTTTTTTAAGAATTCTCTAATTTTTATTTTTTAAAATTTAAAAAAATTAATCATACAAATATAAATTTTTAAATTTAAAATTTTTACATACATGAATTTAGACTATTACATTATTCTATATACTTATTCTCTTATTTTTTATATTTTTATTATTTTAATTTTAAAGATTAATATTTATTAATATCTTGTAAAAAATTAAAAAAAAAAAAAAACACCCAAATCCCTTTCGTCGTCTCCACGCGAAGGGATTTGGACGAAGGGATTTGGGATTCCGCCGCTGTGTTCGGCGCCTTGTCGACGGCCGGCGACGGCGGGGGCGGAGGCGACGACTGGAGGCGGAGGCGAAGGCGGCGACGGCTGGAGGCGACGGGCGGAGGCGGACGCGGCGATGGCTGGAGGCGACGGGCGGAGGTGGATGCGGCGACGGCTGGAGGCGACGGGCGGAGGCGGACGCGGCGACGGCTGGAGGCGACGGGCGGAGGCGGACGCGGCGACGGCTGGAGGCGACGACGGGGGAGCAGCGAGACGCGTACGGGCGGAAGCGGCGAACACTGTGCGACTTCAGCCACTTTCGCATTTCGGAAAAGCTCGAGCGAGGCGGCTTTCTATCAACAGTGCAACTTCTCAGCTTGGAACTGAGAGGCTGTGTCCCAAACGCCTCCGCTCCAGCTTTTGGCTGCCCGCAAAAGCCAGAAGCCGCCCAAACGCGGCATCCAAACGGGGCATTTATCTCTTTAAGTACGTTGGCAACAGACAAAAACGGAGTACCACAACTACATTACTCCTTATAGCATTGAAATATTCTTTAATATTTTATTTCATTTGATGAAAAAAAAAGCCTCAAGTTCTTTTATGAAAAATTTATTGAGTGTTTATCTTCTTTCATATTTTAGAGTTACTCAATCCACTCACTTTTATCTCAACGCATAAGATTAACTAGTAAGAACCTTCATGGTTGATGACAAGATCTTGTAATAACCTTTATTGCTGACGATAAAATTTGAAGATTAAGTTAGTATTTATTAATTATTTGCACATCTTTAAAAGGTAAAATAATTATTTATTAATTAATAAAAAACTTAGTTATTAATAATAAAGTTTTAGTTATTAATAATAAAGTTTTAGTTATTAATAATAAAGTCTTAGGATCAAACTCCACCCTTGTTATTTAACTTATTAAAAAAATATATTTTTATATGTATTTTTTTTGTTTTTCCTTTTTGACAGACGACGTGTTAATTAGAAACCGGTATCAGTTATCAGTCCAATGTTTCCGTTGCGTGTGCAGTTGTCATCCTAGATGCAGATAAGATCAACACGTGCAAGTTCATTCTACTCTTTGTCTCATTACTTAATTATCATTTTTTTCCATTTCTCACCTCTACCTTTGAGAATTTTCAATTTCAGACCTCCATATAAACGTGTCATTTTTCATCCTTTATACATGTAACATTTCTGTTTTTACCACGTTTAACTCAAATATATATATAAAAAATTAAAGTACACTAAAATTGTTATTAAATAAAATGTAATATATTACAACATAAATTATGTTATTTATTTATCTTATTTTAACATAATTTAATACACATTTGAATTCATTTGCAAAACATTTTGACAGAGTAAAAATGAACTTTGTTTGATATCAATTATTATAGTGAGTAGTCTTATTTGTTTCATTTTCCCAATAAAATTGGATATATTTTTAATTTTAATGTATTTTTTCCTATTTTAATGTTGTCCAAGAACCAAGATGTTAATATAAAAATATATTGAGCGTGTGAGAATATTCAAACAAAAAAATATAAGCAATACAATATAGTTTTGGTTTATTATTTTTAAATTATCCAAAATGTTTTAGAAGATATTAAAATTGAATATTATTATTAGCATGTATTAAAATAAAATGAAAATATAAAATTTATGCTAACAATGAACTAAAAAAATTACAATGATTTTGCGTATTTCAAATATTATCTTATACAGAAAATATTTGGAAAGGTTGATAAATTTGATGGAAAATGATATAAATTTAAACATTCACAAAAACAGGGGCTGAAAAAAATGTTGGGCCGAAATGAGAAATTGTCAGTTCATTTTTTTATTTTTTATTTTTGGCAAGGTGGGCCGTCTCCTTTTCCATTTAATACGGCACATCGAAGCGAAAGGGCGCCTCCGGCGCCGGGGATCGCTTCCGTGCCTCCGCAATGTATCGAACTCTTCTCTCCGCCTTCACCTCAAAATCCCGCTCAATCTCAACCCGCCTCTCCCAACCCGCCCACTCCCTCCTCCTCGTCCCTTCTCCCTTCCACCCAGCCACCGCACCCAGCTCCCGCTACCTAATCGCCATCGGCCTGCCATTTTCTTCCCTAGAACCTCCTCGGCGAACGAGATCGGAGCCTCCGATCCGCTTCCGATGCGGGTCCCCGGTAGCACGTCGAGAAATTGGGGGAGCCCGGGGCTTCGCTAGCAGCTCCGGCGACCGGGAGGTGCTGGAGTATGATGTCGTCATTGTGGGTGCTGGACCGGCTGGCTTGTCCGCCGCCATACGGTTGAAACAGATGTGCCTGGAGAGGAACGCCGACCTCTCCGTCTGCGTATTGGAGAAAGGTCCCGAAGTTGGTGAGGTTCTAATATGTTCTTTACTTTTGTGGATTGAGAAATTATCGGAGCGCTTTATTTTCAGCGTTATTTTGTAGTTTATGAGGACAACGAAAAGTTATATTCTGTTAAAGGCTATTTTCAACTGTGTAGTGTTACCCTTCTTCTGGTACAAAGCAGCGCATAAATTTTAAAGCCGAAAATTTAGTTATATTAAGGTCATTTATTCTTTTTACTGTTTTTCAAGTACAGTCCTCTTTGATCTTCCACATTATTTCACTACCCATCCTGATAAGTTAAAACTTGTTTAACTAGGGTCTTCTATGAACATATTGATACCATGTATGACTATTTTTCTTTTGTACTATATTGGAGATGCACCTAAATATAATGTTTTTGTTCTATCTATCCTAATAACCCATGCACCCTTTTAGCACCCTCAATTTCACCGCATTGATGTTCTGTACATATTTTTTAATTGCCTAAAAGGAATCCAGGCAGAAATTACTTAAAAATGAAAATCCTGACGATACTATATCTATTGAATTGAATTGCACGATAAACTGAATCAAGTGTAGCCAGAGATTCTTCTTTTATTCTTTTTTTTCTTTCTGTTACTTAGGGGGATGCCTAAAGTGGAGGGAGAGGGAGTGTTCAAGCAAGGTGTATGAAACTGGCTTATGCATGGCACTAGTATATATATATATATATATATATATATATATATATATAAAATAAAACCGATCAATACCATGTGTTTGTACCAACGGGTATTGACTGGTATGTACTGGTTTGACAATGGAGTATATTGGTTTGGATCGGTTTTTTAAACCTTGTTTTCAAGGGAGAAATAAGAGGCTTGCAAGATCATTTGATTGTACTCTCCTCTCTATTATTTAGTTACATAATTGACAACAACATTATTATATGCCTCATGCTTTCACCCAAATCTAACTGAGTCCAATTTTAGTGTTGATTAGTTGTGAACATGTGGTATTCACTTTTATGTATTTCATATTTCATGAACTGCCTTTCTTATAATAATATAGATGAAATACATTTGCAGATCTTCATAGAAATCATCTGCATGGAAGCTGTTTATTTGGAAATAGTTGGCTGTGAACATTTGATACATGAAATTTGCCTTTATAGTGTTTCCTGTTATTAATTATCTCATATGGTGACTAGCATTTTTTTTTATTTCCAGGTGCTAATATTATATCAGGAAATGTTTTTGAACCTCGTGCTTTGGATGAACTGATCCCACAATGGAGAAATGAGGGTGTATGTTTGGACTTTATTGTCTAATATGGTTGTTTTTATATTTCAGAATTCATCACATAGATAATATAGTTTTCATTCTCCTGATCATTACTAGGATGGTAAAGAATATGATTTATTAAGGACAACATAATTTGCAACAACAATATTTATGAAAGAAGATATTAGCAGGCTCTGTCATATTCTCTACTCTAGCACTTTCAAGTTGGTGTGGGTATAAAGGGAAGGAAAATTCTATGTTAAAACTATAGATTGAGACCATACCTTTTGCTTATGTTGCATGATCTCGTTCTTGAAAGCTTTCGTTGGATCGATGAATTTCATGCAATATGCTAATCTTATGGTTAGCATTAACTACGAGTTATATCTAAATATTTATGTATGAGCTTGTGAGTCTATTGGAAACTAGAAATTCTTAATCATGCAATCATTCCCTCTACTTAATGGCATCACCACAAAATTTCATCAACATTTTATATTGAATTGCTGATTCAAAAATAAGAAGATGTTAGTATCCTTGGACCTATGGAGTTAGGCAAAACACACTGTGGAATGAATTCCACGCTATTATGGAAATATAGATGGCAGTCAATAAATAAATATGGACATACGTTTTCGAGGCAGTAAGAGAAAATTAATCTACCTCAACTTCCATGTAGCATGTTTATACATAGGCAAGGCAAACTTTGTAGCAATTCAAAGAGTTTATTATTTTCTAGCAACTGTTCAGAGTAAATTTAATAGTTATGCAAGCTTCAATTATTTTATAACAAGCACTGACTTAACAGTGGACGTGAAAAGGTTAAACTGTGTTCTCGGGAGCATCTTTATTGGCCTAAACTAGGCCAACTCTCCAAGTATCTACAAATATTTAGTTTTGGTCCGGCATTATTATTTAGTTTTTACTCTGCAATATCCTCAGCTTGACAATACCGTATGATATGTAAATTGGTACGGCAAAAGAAGGATCAAGTTCTATTTGTTGATATTGGTATAAAATTGCACTACAACTGTGAAAGTCGAGTCATGTTGATGAACATGGAAAGCAATATGAGCAAAGGATATGATAGTGTCTACATGTTGACTAGGAGGCTGGATTAAGGTGTAAGGATTTGCAATACTATTTGGTATTTACTAATTTGTTCCATGGTTTATCATATACTATCAAAATGAAGAATACTGACACAATATTTTTGGACATCTTTTTTGCAATGGAAAACTAGAATATATATTGTATAGTAGTAAGGTATATACTGGTCGGACAACTGATGGGAATTTGGTAGAGCGATATATATCCTTGATACAACAAACAAGATAATCGTATTGAGAAGAAGCTTGAAATTTGATGATGTTGCAAAAAATAGAGTACAAAATTTATATGGTCAATTAGATTGCCGGAAACTTCTGATCATCAAATTTTAAGTACCTGATCGCTTGACCTGGAAAGTCAGGGAAGGACTTAGTCAACAACAATAAGGTGAAAATGTTAAACATCAGTGATTTAGATGTGTAAATAGATGCAAAGAAGGGATATTAGAAATTTAGAACAAGAAGTGATATAAGAAAAAGGGGGATGTGATTGCCATGATGATTGTTTGATGGAAGACGGTAGAATCCCGAAAGCTAAGAAGAGTTGCCCTGATATTTTTTTAAAAAATTATCTAGGTGAAGATATCATCAAATTACAATGCAAAAAAGCATTATACATAGTGTACATGTTACTATTTTATCTTATTTCCAGACAGACACAAACTTACAAGTTACAACCGTGAAGTATTGGGTGAGTTCCAGTGGAAAATTTGGTTGCTTCTTTGAATATCTTTCAGAAAATTCTAGTTTTAGCTTGTAGCTTCTGCAGTTTAGGAATTAGAGAGAAAAATAAATGCTATTATGGCTATTTTGGAGAATAAGAAACAATGAGTAACTTGAGGATCGATGCAACAATTTAATAAATATACAAAGTATTTTTGTTACAATCAATATTCAAAATTCAAACAATAAATTTTTTTGGTAAATGCATCATGATGTGTTATTTTATATAAGCCATAATGGATATAGATGTCAGGTTTTAGTGTTTTCTTGTTTCTAATGAAGCCAGCCATATAGCTTTTCTAGTTATGCGAAGAATGAGACTGTTCCAACAGAAAATCATTTATACACTGTTGTAGAGATGATATTTTTGATGCTATTATTTATTTATGTCTGTACAAACTACATATCATAAAATGTTTTTGAGGTGCCAGTTATGTTGTAAATTTTTATACAGGAATATTGACATTTAAATAGTTCTCCTCACCGGAACTCTTGATAACAGTCTCCAGAAACTTGAATACCGTATAATGTATTCTTTTCTTATCTCAGCATAAATTTTCTGTAGGCTCCGATTGAGGTTCCTGTCTCCTCTGACAAGTTTTGGCTGCTCACAGAAAATCATTCATTGCCACTTCCATCTCCTTTCAATAACAAGGGAAATTATGTGATCAGGTAAATTGCTCTTCATTCGTGAATATGTCCAATCTGCCCATATTGCTAATATTACATTCTAATCTTTATAATCCTGTAATTCTTTGTTATTGAATATTTTGATTATTCAACATCTTCTGGAGAAAAATTATGTCAATTTAATTCACGGTTTAAAGTTCAGTCTGAGCTGATGTATCAGCTATGGGTAAGACCATTACATATTGCTATATCGATTGTGCCAACACTTGATAAGGTAGGACCCAATCAAGCCCCTCTCAGCTTGATTTTGAACTAGTCCCATTCCATTAGTTCCATTCCACATCTTGGAAACTTGTAAAAATTAAAACTATTCAAATTTTTATAGATTAACTTATACTATGAAACATTAAGTTGGATTGTGATATCTTATCTTTAGTTGGAGCTTGTTTGCTGAAGTTACTTAGTAGGAGCCTCTATTACATCTAAGTAGGGTTTGAGATGCTTGCCCATACTAGGTAGTGTATATATATACACATACACGTACCAATCAATATGGTTGATATATAGTGTCCACATGTACTGGTTCGTATTAGTTTGACTCAAGACTAGGACACGAGTATGGATTTGTATTCAAAAATCTATATCCAAGATAAGTTGTGATTCTTAGAATAGTAGATTGAACACAACTTATGCTGATGTTGTGGTTCTATAATGCCCATATTTGAAAGTCATTCCATATGCTTAGTAAACTTACATAGTTTACTATTGTTTGTAGGATTAGTACTACAACTGGGATGAGCATGAGTACTAGGAATGGATAAGGATGCATGTAAGAACCTTCACAGGAAGTCTCTTTGCTGTATTTTCTATAGCTTAGCTATAACCATGATGATGTGCTCTCAGACTTAGATGATATAGTGGATCTCATCTTCTCATAAATGTCAATGGCATTTGTTTTTGCTAGAGTTGGTCCCTTGCCTCATCTGCTATCTCATCTAGATCTACTGGAATGTTTTCTATGGTCTTCATGTTATGTTGCATGTGTAAATTTCACATTGCAAGTCCAAGCTCAAGTATTGACAAGAACACGTGTCTTGGATCTTATCCTATTTGTAGTTCTTAAAAGAAAAATTTCTTTTTTTAAAAAATAATTTTCCTCTACATCATTTCCTATTTGTAGCTTAAGTCAGCTGGTCCGTTGGTTGGCAACAAAAGCCGAAGAGATTGGTGTTGAAATATATCCAGGTTTTGCTGCTAGTGAGGTAACCTATTTGGTTCCTTAGTAGTATACAATGTCTTGACTTTTGAATAGTATTAGTTTTATTTTTGAGTTTGATAATTGGGCAGATTTTGTATGATGCAAATGACAGAGTTATTGGAGTTGCAACTAATGACATGGGTATTGCTAAAGATGGTTCAAAGAGGGAAACTTTTCAACGTGGTGTTGAACTGAAAGGCATGCAATTTAAATTGTGTTACTGACAGACCTTATTATTCTGGTCTTTATGTATCTGCCGTAGTTCTGATCACAATCTCTAGTGGCAAATGTTCTTGATTTAGCACATATTCAAACTTTAGAATGACTGAACTTTGTAAATTATCACTAGATTCTAGGTTTCAAATCTCGGTATTGAGACCCATCTGGGTCCAAACTTGGGCCATGTCTAGCCTTACCAACATAGTATCTTGATAATATGGTGCAGATGTACCTATTGTACTGGTACCAGTAACCTATTAGACTGATACACCTCTCCTGTACCATCTGTATAAGATGAGAGCTGATTCCATGGCTTGATTAGTTCTTGTTAAGTTCATAACAAGTCATTTAAAAATTTCTCTTGCTTTTATCAGCTGATTTTATCTGTTCTAGGTTCAGGTCCTTTTCCTATTAATGTAATTTAAATTCTAATTTTGTTGCAATTTGGGGCTTCTAAGTTTTAGCTTAAATTTAGGATTCCCTTATTGTCCAAAAACTTCATTAATTTATATAATTGGTTTTGGTAGTTCTTTTGTTTGTTAATAAGACTTGTATTGTTAGAGTTATGGAGTCATCTTGTAGAGATGTTTTGTGAGATGACAGAATTAACTTTTCTCCACAATGCCTATAAGTACAATGTTGTTGCTCCTTGTAATAATACTTGAGATGATAATGATTAGTGGATTTTCTTCTTCTCTCAATCCACGTGTCTATTTTTATTCCTCCTTTTTATCTCTTTTGCATTTTTTTTCCTCTGACAAAGATGACCCTAGTTGGAGATTCTCGTCTTATTAAAAATTTTAATTTCTTCTTGATGTGATTTGGTTTTATCTGACATACTTTATTTACTAAATTTACCTATTATGTAAATAAGTAAAATGGTGGTATTCTTAAACCTTTAGAAATATTTCCTGACAACCTGTATTTTTGGAAAATATGTTTTTTTAATTCTGTACTTATGCTGAAGCACAGTTTAAAATGCTGGTCTGAGCAAGTGCACCAGTATTTTCTCGTACCACTATGATCTGATACGTATATGCATGCGATACCACTTGGACTATGTACACTCGGTGCTTATCACTTGGTATAATTTTTTCTGTGTACTTGATGCATGTCAATTCAGGTATTGGAAACAATGTGCTGAAATATGATGTTATCTTGAAAAGATGTTCACCAGACACTATACTGAATACGGTTTCCCCTGTAGCTTTTTGTGAATACTTTTGAACTTTGTACTTTGAACTGTAAAATTTGTTGAGGACAAAGCATTCTTGGTAATTTATTTATTAAATTCATTAATTTCTATGAAGGACTGTTAATCTTCAAAAACTGCATTCATGGAAGTATAAATTTTCTACTTTTTATTTAAATATTATATATTAAAGGTTATAAGGATCATAATGCACACGAACGTCAATAATGAAATCAAATCCTAGGCATGTGACAACTTAGCCTGAATGCATTAACCTTGCACTAAGTTTCCTTGTTTTAGTTTAATATGTATAGGAGGAATAGTCGCCTAGACTTTACACTTTGTATGCCTGATTTTTTTTGTCTTCTTAAGATGCATATTTAAGTTTCGTTACAACTTTTTACTAAGTTGATACTGGAAAACCTTACAGGACGCGTTACACTTCTTGCTGAAGGATGTCGTGGGTCACTGTCAGAGGTTTGCAGTTATTTAGCTTTTCTATTGTTGTATTGTTATTGCTTTTATTGTTTCTCTTTCACCTGTATTAAAGTACTATATCTGATATTTTTCCATGTCACAACTTTTTGTTTAGAAAATAATAAAAGGTTACAAACTAAGGGAAAAAGGACAAGGACAACACCAAACATATGCCTTAGGTATTAAAGAGGTAATTGAAATGTTCATATTTACTTGTTTATATAATAACAAATTCTATCCCCGTATATTTTGTATATTTTATGTATCATTTCGACTCTGTTACTTCTTCAATGGGCAAGGAATGTTGCTTTCATAAATTTTTGTGCTGGTAACATTTTCAGTAGCATGCATCATAGAAAGTACTTGCTGCAGATTTTTATTTGTGCGACATAAAATTGTAATAGCTGATTGTCTTTTCCTAGGTCATGTACTGGATATATCATTTTGGTATGAAGTAATTGATAGGATTCAAAAATTAACTTACGTGCATCTGTTTCTCCTTTTCATTATTAATATGAATCCATTCCAACTGAACTTTGTATCCTACTAGAAGCTACATCAGAGAATTAGTTCAATTTTTTTCTCAAACTTGTGATAAAATGATAGATGATGTCCGATGCTGTGTTTAAAATGTGATTTTTGATCATCTTTCAATCTAGTACTATATTAGAATCATATTGTACCAATATCTGATAAGGAGGATATAGTTGAGATTAAGGTTTAAGATCTATATCGACACTATATTGGATAAGTACGAGATGTACCAACTAAGGTTCTCAAAATCGATCCGTTCGACTGCCTCAGTGGTTGGATCGGTACGTACCAGTCGAACCGGGTGAGATCCTTGTGGAATCGGATGGACGCAACAAAAGAACGGGAGGACGGGAAGAAAGAAGAAAAAAAAAAGAAGAGGAAGAGGAACACCCAGGGATCCATGTCGTCCGCCGCTCTCTGCTCCTCTTCTTTTTCTCCTTCTCTTCTCCTCTTCTCCCGCTTGCTCCACTCAGTTCTGTTCTTACACCGGATTGGTCCGAATTGGCTGATTACCGATTTAAAAAACGTAGGAATCAACACTAGATATACCGGTATTGGACTAATCTTGGACCAGAAACTATGGGACAAATTTTGAAACCTTGGTTGAGATGCTATTTGGCTAAATCAAGAATCACATTGTCTCTCTTGTTCATTCAATACATTGTTCAAAATGCCAATTTGTTCCGGTGCATTAATCTTGAAATAAATTATTATCTATCAACATATAAGCCATGCTAACAAATGGTATAGTTAGACCATAATGAACTATCTCGAACCAAGAATTAAAATACTAGTTTGAACTTGGTATTTAAATCTTCTCTCAAACTGTCCTTTACTAGCCTCATTCGTATAAAAACCTACAAATAAATGAAAATATATTAGTTTTGATATGTTTAGGGTTTAAATTTAAATGCAAACTTGTATATAAGGAATATTAAGTTTTTAATTATAGTTAGAACTTTTTTTTACATAGGAAAGTAAGTAATGAAGACTAGATTTAAACCAGAGACCTTGTTATCCACAACTAAGGTCCATGCCGGTTAAACTAATTGATAGAGGTGTTAAAAAAAATTGTTAGGTTCTTTTAACGGACGGGTTTTTCATAGATTGATCGGTTTTCAGTTCGGTTACGGTTTAAGGGTTTGTTGTATCAGTGGTTAATCGACCGAACCAGTTATATAATAAAATTTATATAATATATTTATTAATTATTATTCTGAACTTGTGGTCTAGTGGTAGTGAGCTGTGTAGTTCTTTCGCTTCCGGCTCGCCGGGTCAAGCCCTTAGCCCAATCTAATAATTTGAGTTTTGACTTCCACTCATGTGATTGTGTCTATCCAACTATCCCTAACCCAAACAGTCAGTAGCCCTAACTTGCCTTATTTGTCGTCCTTTGATTGCAACTTTTGCTTGTCTTTTGACTTTCGCTTTGTCTGCAAGTGCTAGACTTGCTATTTGTCACCAATCTCTAGTAGACACTGCCCATCACCACTCTCCAATCACCAGCTTTAGCTGCCAATCACTGCTCTGTCACCAACACCAACAGTAGCCCGTCGCTGTGTAAAGGTAAGGTAAAATTTTTAACAAGGTAAATTTTGTAGCTAGTTTTTGTTATTTTTTTTAATGTTGTATATATTTATATAGAAAGTATGATTAATCGAACATGGATGGTTAACTATACTGAAAAACCGATTCATCTGTTCTATCAGTTAGGGATTTGTTTCAGATTTTTCTTGAATCGTTGATTTTTAATTTTGTCCCATCTATCCTGTTGGATCCTGCATGTCCTTGAATCCTAAAAAAAATTAAAATTAACTATTTTTTAATATTTAGATTAGATTTGAATGAAAGTACAACATAAATTAAACTTTGATGTATTTTTCTTGCATAGCTTTTATCCTAAAATTAGTAGGAGCACCTACTATAATGAGAGTGAATGATGTTATTAGAATACAGGACTAGTTGTATGAGATTTAGGTAGATCTCATAGTTTTGGGACGGCCACATTTGTAAGTCTTCCCATGACACATGGTACTAGTATGTTGATTTCCATAATTGATCACATAGGATTGGCACTCACTAGCATTAGGATGAATACAAACATTAGGATTGGATAAAGATATATCATATCCTTTGTGGTGACTACTATGATCCACTATTAGTCTCTAATAATAGAGTGTATCTCATCTCTTTGTAACCCACTAAAGCTTTAGTTCTTTGTTTTGAAAAAGTTGAACCACTGCCTCCCTATTACTAGTAACTTATGTCTCCTCTGAGTCTACTTGATCAATCTCTATAGTCTTGATCTAGTGTGACATGTGTATACTCAGTTTCACAAGTCTATGGCTAGTATGTCGATGGAACATATTATCTCGCCAATGTGCCATCGTGCTAGTAGTGGTTGTGTCGATGACATGTATGTTCATCGTGGGTGTCATATATATAGCCTTGTCCACAAGTCCATAGTTTGTTGCATCCTTTGGCACATATGTTTCATCATCATCACCATTAGTACCCCTATCATCTATGTGTGTTGTTGTCTATGTCACTTGAATCATTTCGTACCTTTTGATGTAAATGTCTATCTAATAGAGAAGATGTTTCTTTAGACCTTTTATTTTCTTGCTCTTCGTGAATACATAATGGGTCCATTGGAGCTTTTTCCTTTTTAGTTTGTACATGTTTTTTCTCTTAATCTTTAGCTTATTGGTTGAGCTTATTGTTATAATTATTGCTGGTGCGATTGTTGAATTCTACTTGGCCGATTATTTTTATTATCATCATTTTGTAATTGATCCCTTGGCCGGTTTTACCACTCGTCTCTCTCTTAATAAGTTTAGTAATATGTTTGGAAGGTTGAAGCAACCACTTCCGAAGTATCACATTACATAATGTGATCATTATATTAGTATTGGTATGACAAATTTAGGTAATAAATTGAAAGACAAATAGTAAATATTATCATCATCATCTATACAGAGTTAAAGACAATGAAACAACTAAACAGAATTGCTTTAAAAATTATAATACTTACTAACTAAGTGAATTTCTCTTATGCCATTTGGTTTTTTCATCTTTGTCCAATGATTTCGACGTATAGAGCAGCCTTTTTATCCATAATTGTGTTAATATGTCTTAAGCATTCTTGAATTATATGATATATTTCTCCCATTGTTGGTTTCTTCTCTATATTAACTTTTTCGAGAATCACATATTGTGGCTCCACTGTCATATAAATATCGCTAATATTGTCCCAAAACTATGTATGGTTAATGATGCACTCCGCTTCCCTATCCTCCCAAAATAATGACTTTAGACTAGCTTTGTTTACAAGTAAAGAGTTAAAGACAATAAAGGGCATAGCAAGCCTTGTAGGTCCAAGTTGTATAGTATCGCAACGAATCAGATGATAGTTTATGCCTCCCTCAATACATTTTTAACCTTATTGATCTCCCTATTGTTCTTTATTATTAGGTTGATGCAATAAACAACATAAGGAGTCCAAGTAATGTGAGAGTAATTAGCTTAAATCAACTCACTGGTTTACTCGAAGTTGCTTTCATTAGCTTAAATATTACAATAAATAAGAAAATTGATTTTGCTTATCTTGGTGGGCTGTGCCTAAGCATCACATATGTTGAAGTACTAGTTTGAATCGACCGGTTTTTCTAATTCGGACGGGTCCGATGAAAGAACGCGATGGTTTCAATGGCTGAAGCAGTGGAGCGAGAAGGAGAAGGAGAAGGAGAAGGATAAGGAGGAGGACAGGAAAGAGAGGAAGAAGACACTCGTGAGTCGCGTCCGGCGAGCAGGCAAGCAGCGTGACGAGCAAGCGGTGGACGCGACGCGAAGGGCGGCAGACAGGTCTTCTTCTTTCTCTTCCTCTTCTTCTTTCTTTCTTTCGTTGCTCCGCCCGGTTCCACTGAGATTTTGACCAGTACGTACCAATTCGACTACCGACCAGTTGTACCGATACTTCAAATCTTGGTGTCAACACAAAAAAATAATGAAATGGTATTACCTTTTCCTTGGTACCAGTCCAAGCTTGAACTAGTACAACTGGACAGATTGTTATTTAGTTCCATACTTTGTACCAAATAATACTTCTCCCTATTTATATGCGGTATCAATTTTTTTTCTCAAAAATATACGTGTAGTCGTACCACCTATAGAGACTAATGTAGACTCTTTTCTCTTGCATGTACATGAATTTATAACATTCAACTGCGTATTTGTTGCCTACACAATTAACTCGTAGAGTGTGCTACCTCTAGTTTACATGCTAAGAAAGATGAGACCTTTTCTATATGTTACTAATATTTATCTCATATTTTTGCATGTCTTAACTTCAAGGTTGCATCAACTATGCTACATTGAGTATATGAGGAGTGTCAGGGGACGTGGAAGTTAGTACATATGGCAAAATAAATATGACAACGCCATTATGAAATCATTGTGAAAACATCACTAGCCCTATCAAATCTCATATCATGTTATTTTATTCTCTAGTTAGCTTTAATATCTATCACATATCTTTTATTATCATGTTATATATTTTTGTTATTTATTTCCATTATTACTGCAATCAAGTTTATGTAAGAGGCACCAGATATTCAATATGATTATCGTCATTCTTTTATTTCAACAATACTTCATCTTATTATTGGATAATAAAGGCAAAACAATCAGAATAAATCATTAAAAGCTTGTGTATGATGTTTTCTCATTTCTTGTAAATATTTTTATGTGTATAGTGTATAAATTATATAATTGAATATCTCTTTTCAATAATTCTTTTACTTATTATTTCCTGGTTATCCTTTTTTTATCATACGGATATGGTTGCTTTACTCTTTAGTGAAAGGGATTTGGCATTATGTAAAAAAATAGTATTCACAGGTTATGACTTATAACAACAGTTGTTCTATATTCTTTTATTGAATGCTTATCACATATCAATGTTAGAGATGCTTTTGGCATTTTCTATTTTTTGTGCCTCATTTTGTCTCTTATGATCCCTAAAAGCAAAGTTTCTTGATACTTTTCGTTGATGAGGGGATAACGTTTTTGGATTGATTTTGATTTGAATGTTCACCTTAGGGTGCTTCTAGTTTCTAGAAGCTATCTGGGATAACCCCTATAAAACTATCACAGAATGCTTTATAATTGAAATATCATTACCCTCATGAATGCAATGCTATCCAGTACCAGCAGTGCATTGTGATACACTTGGGATTTAAAATAGCATGTTCGGTTATGGGCTGACATAGAGTAGTTTCTAGGAACAGATAATTCTCCTTCTCCAAGTATGTTATTTTTGAAAAAGTATGGTATTTTTCTAGATAAGGTATCTAAACATATTCTTCTTTTTTACCAGTGTGCATAACCTTTGATTTGAGATACTTCAGTTGAACAAATATTGGTGACCTCATCTTCATTTAGTTCCTTCACTCTTTATATTATGCACGAGTCAATTGTTGAACTTATGACAACAGAGCATGTCTATTTCAGGTATGGGAAATTGAGGAAGGAAAGCATAAACCAGGAGAAGTACTACATACAATAGGATGGCCATTGGATATGAAGACATATGGAGGTTCCTTTCTGTACCATATGAGTAATAGGCAGGTAAATCTGGTACTTTCTAGGAGGGTGCTACTTTTGAAATGTGGAATATGTATGCCCTTTCACTTAATCACTTTAAGCCTTAGGATTAGGGTTTTAAGAGTCTGATGGTAAAACATTTTTTATGAACTTTCCTTCATTTGACTATTATCTGTTACTAAATAAACACTAGGAAAGCTTAGTATAATATGATCTACAGTAGTAGTAGTAGATCTGTTCTAGCTAAGATTGATCTATGACAATTATAAACAACAAGTATGCTTGCATAAGCTAAAAGACTGCTTGAAACGGCCAACATGTGTTAGTCCAACTATGGACCAGCACTGGTACATAGTCGGTATCAGTTAATTAAACATGTATTGACAGGTAACTATGTGTCGGTACTAGGTATATAGTCGTTATCGGTTAATTAGGTTATATATATATATATAACATATACTGATTGGTACCAGGTCTTTGGACTAATTTTTTAAACCTTGCTCCCAAGTAAGGTGCTCCACAACTTAGTTGTTTTGCTAAAAAAGACATTAATCTATGAAATTGACTCCAATTTGATATAGTGAATTAACAATAAAAGAAGAGATGGTCTATGATCTCATCACAAGAGTTATATAAATGACATAAATTGCCAAGAGCAATTCCACCTGGTCAAGAATTGAGTTTAATATGGAAGAAAAGCTAACTCATAAATGAGGACTATAGAACTCTTCCTTGAACTACATTACCGTGCTAGTCTTCCGTGGCTATAGGCCAAATGTTTGAGTATAATCTATGCCTATAAGCATGCATTATGATAATCAATCTATATTTTTTTTATATTTGAACTGATCATAGACTATTCAAAATTTGAAAATCACCTAGTTTAGTTTTTTGGTTAATGAACTTTGATTTATTTTCAATTAATTAATTATATATATATATATGAAGGTTTCAAGTATCGGTCCTCTATCCAAACAGTTCATATGGACATGCATAATAACCTTGTACCAGTACTAGTACAAGGTTGGGCTGGTGATGCAGGGTCATATTGGATATTGGTACACCTGTTTTTTTCTATGTATGTACTATGTATATAGCATGTGTTGATATATGATCGGAGTCATCAAGCCCATGAGTAATTTAAGGCAGCATTTCAAGTATCGGACCGCCGGTATCGTACCGGTACCGGATGAAAACCGGCGGTGCCCTAGCGGCGGTAGAAGGCGGCGGAAGCTTCAGCGCCGCTGGAACTTTGAAGCTTCCGCCACCCGCTGTCACCTTGCCGCCTGCTGCTTGCTCTAAGGGTTTTGGACCGGTACAAACCGGCCGGTACCGGACCGAAACATAAAACTATGATTTCAGGTACTAAAAAAATTCTTGTTTCAAGATCATAAATCTTGTTGGTAGGATAATGGTATTTATTCAATTCATCTCTTTGTCATTGCCAACTACAAAGTAGAGGGAGCAGCAACCATCTGGTTTTATGTTCTATCTATCTTCATAAAACTTGTAGACATGTTAAACATTTTGAAAAATAGCATTCAAGTTTTCTTGTGAAGTCTTAAAAGTATCACTTCCACACAGATCAATAAATATCTTTTGGAGTTTGGGGGAAGTTTATCAACGTGTTTTCTTCCTAGATGAACTAACAAAGTATCAAAGTCATATAGCCTAAGGAAATAATTGATACCATTGAGTTTGAATATGGCACTAAAGATATTAGTGTGCTTGGGTTTATTACTAGAATTGTAGGGATTCATTTGGCTCAAGTGGGTAAAAAAGAAGAGTAGAAGACCTTGATTAAGGATAAAAGGGAAATATAGCATGCAATTCAAACCTTCAAGTTAGAGGGAAAAACTCGGTGATTATGTGTGATGAAGAACATAGGAGAGAGAGAGAGAGCATGGTGGAGGGATGAATACAATGCAAGAAATAGGGGGGAAAGTGACATGACGGTGGTTAGTAGTATCTCGGAGTAGGAGAGAGGGAAAGAAGTAGATAAGAGGCAGCATGATAGATGTGATGTGATGTGGGAAGGGGAGGGAATGGGTGAGTGACAAGGAGAGGGAGGGGGTGGTTGTGAGGCTTTGGTACCAAGTTCAAATAATTGAAAATTAATTAACCAGAAAATTAAGGACAGGAGTATTTATACCATTTTGGCATATGATCATAACATGAAATAAAGCTTGTATCATGTAACTAGCAAAATAAAAAACAAATTTGAGACACCATATACCATTCCTATAATGAAACATAATTATTCTGTTCTCTTCTATTTTAACCATAACATCGGACATAATTAATGCTAAATTTAATTGTTCTTTGGCAACTATATGATTGATCAAAGATCAACATTATTATTGTTAATTGTATCTTGTCGAGTTTGTTCCTTACAAATTTGTCTAAAATGTCTTGTTTGCATTCGTATTTAATTTAATACGCTAGGCATAATCATTAAAATATATTTCTACAAAAATCTGGCTAATGTAATTTTTATGCCGGACCAAATATCTAATCAATTGATCTCCAATGATCACTCGTAGACGTTCTCTCTCAAAATGTTCAATAGAAAATCAATTGGTTTGCGAAGGGTGAAAAATATTATGGTTGATCTTTACATCTGCGAACAAATTTCTTGTGCATGGAAAACTTGAGGCTTAAAGGCTTTTTCATCAGATGGAATGTGATCTTGGAGTAATGTTATAATACTAAAATGGAGTAATGTATTAATGATGTCTTGAATAAATGGTCAACATAATTAAAGGATAAGAATATGTGAGGCTTTGAGAATGTACCTTACATATATATATATTTTTTGTATTCAATCAGTATATCACACACTTGCATGTGGCAAAAATTTCATGTCATGGAACTATTTAAGGTTTTCATTTCATTTTTTTGATTTATTGTATATATGAGTAATTTTGTCAATAATCAGAAGACATCTAAATTCTAATCCATACTTGCATTTGATATGTAGATAGCAATTGGACTTGTTATTGCCTTAAATTACCGGAACCCATATTTGAGCCCTTACGATGAGTTCCAGGTTTGTCTCTCGATCATTGTAATAATGTTGATCTGTATTGTTTGTACTTTTATCTGAACGAGAGTTGGTTTATTGTGTTGATTATTGGTGTTATTTATCTTTGTACTCTTTTCATGTGATGCCCCTAGAAGAGCAATATTACATCAATCCTCAGGGTTGACAATTTACATTAGCCATGATGTCACCACATAGAATGTTTACCAAGCACTGAATAATAACATTGTAGGACTGAAAAAAACTTAGTTCATGACCATATGAAAGATTTAACATGACATTTCCACACACATCTATATAAATTCAACTCACAACATAACATGAGGTAATTAACCAAGTAATTTCAAATGAAAAGACATTCCATGTGAACAACACTGTGATTATATGAAATAGGTACACCAACACAAGAGGTTTGTGTACTAGTTCAAACTTGGATCAACTCGGTATGGATGGGGACTGAAAACCTTGGTTGTGAAGGCTTGAGATGTTGGGTGCGGTGTGAGGCCCCACCAAGCCACATTAATGTGGCCTTGAGACTCATGATTCATGAGGGCTACCCCTTCCTCCCCCTCCTCAGTGGTCCTCTTGTTTCCGCTTGCTTCAACTAGCTATCATCTCTTGCCATCTTCCCGTCAACTACTCATCTTCTTCTTGCATCACTTGGTATCAAAGTAGATTCTGACCTAGGGTTGCTGGTAAATGCAAACTAGTGCCACCATCATCATGCTCTATCCCTTCCTATTCTTCCCACATCCATTGTTGCCTCCATCTAATTTGGCTTTTCTTGTCTCTTTAGAAGTCTAATGTCTTCCCTCTGCGGCTCTGCGTGCAATCCAAAAGTCTGATCTCATCCCCTGCACTATCCATCGGTCTCGATATTGGCAATATGAACTGGTATGACCATGTATGGGTACCAGTATTAGGTAAATCCGCACATATATATAATATACATATATTTTAATAATACAAACTGTATTGGTACTCTGTGTGACTTGTATCAATTGATATGTACTAGTTTGACAATGGACTATATTTTCCTTCAGCTGCCATTCTTAAATTTGTGCTTGAACTCCCTCATCTTCCTCCCCAAATCCTTCACAGATCATGCATGAAACCAAAAACTATCAAGTTATAACAGGAAGTGTAAATTAGGGATTCAGATAGAAATAGGATTGTGCTTTTTTTTTCATTGGATGCTGTGGCTACGATGAGGAGAATGCCTACTGAAAATGTTAACTGGCATTTACCAGAATTAGAAATTTTGTTAGCGGAGGATTACTTTCCTCTGCTTACAAGAAGTTGTGGATATATCTGTCAAATAAAAATTTGGGGAAATTTGTTGCCAAGGTGAAAGTTCTGGATGTTTTTAGCTATTAACCTCTACGCATTTGTTTGTTGATTTCCCTGCAGATATGTTTGTAAAATATACCAATCAGGCAATCACTAATTTAACTTAAGCAATATATTTCCTGACACTGTTCCAGAATTAAATAGCATTCGCTTCACATTGCTTGCGTTGCTTTCCTGACAAATCTTGGTCCTACGTGATTATGTTATGGTACTTGCTTCCATGTTAACTTAAAGGATTAATCACTCATTATCTGTTTTATGTGTTTAATGCTTCTTGTTAAATCATAGAAATTCAAGCACCATCCTGCCATCAAATCACTTCTATTAGGCGGATCAGTTCTTGAGTATGGTGCTCGTACATTGAATGAAGGTGGCTTTCAGGTATGCATGATATATTAATCCTCTCTTTGTTGTATTATTTTGACTGATTTGCAGACACTGGTATAGTGTATATTCTTACTCTGCGGTCATGTTGCTGACACAATCTCTTATCTAACTTCAGTCAATACCATATCCAGTTTTCCCCGGAGGAGCAATTATTGGATGCTCTGCAGGCTTCTTAGATGTGCCTAAGATAAAGGGAACACATACATCCATGAAATCAGGTTTTGTTTTTTTATTATATGAGTTCTTTTAAAGATATGCATCTGCGATTTGATATCCTTTTTCTTTTCATAGCATCTTTACAGGTAACTAAACAGATACATATTTACTTTTTTGCTCTGCATATTTATGTTTTCAATAACTTGCTTTCAACCTATGTTCTTAATATTGGTCTGTAAGCGCAGTCAATAGTTGTTCAGTTTTGTACTGGTATGTATGTGTGTATATATAACACACCCGTGCACCTGTATAGTGGGTCAGTGCAGTCCTGTATATAAGTATGTACTAGCACACCAGTATGAACTATGAACCAATACTCAAACCTTGCTTTCAAGTTTCAACTAGTGTGTATGTCATCCATTAATTTCTTCAAAGCAGTTTACCTTGTTGAATTCTTACGTGCTTTCCAGGTATGCTGGCAGGGGAGGCAGCTTTCAAAGTTATAGTTGAAGGAGCACACATGGAGATGTACTGGGATGATTTGAAGAAGTCATGGATTTGGGAAGATCTGAAAAAAGCTAGAAACTATCGACCAGTTAATCATGATTCATTCTCTTGTCATCTTTGGGATATTGCTAGACAAATTCCGCAAAAATAGTTTGCTTTTCAATTATTTCTCCAGATTTGTTCTTGAGTTTTCTAATATATAGAACCTTGACATATTTTCCAGGCATTTAAATATGGGTTATTTCCTGGCTTAGCCGTTTCTGCATTGGAACGGTAAGGTTGAGCTGTAAGTTATATTTTTACCTTATCTGCATATAGAATATGAAAGCCTAAGTTTTTGTGTCTTGTACATAACAGGTACATCTTCAGAGGAAAACTACCTTTGACACTGAAGCATGACAAACTTGATCATGAAGCTACTGAAGTATGGATCATTGCTGATCCTATCTGTTTGTTTAATGAAAATCTAGGCAGATAGACAATAGGAATTGTGTAAAATAAATTTTCTTTCTTTCTTCAGTTACTTGTGTTATTGTTATCAGTAGTCAACTAACTAATCAGAAATTTTAAAATTTCAGTTTTCCAGTCTGCATACACCAATACACTATCCAAAGCCAGATGGACAAGTATCTTTTGACATGCCAACGTCCTTGTACAGGTTTCTGAAATAAAGTTATCATAAAATTGTTTATATTACATGCCAACGTCCTTGTACAGATTTTCTGAAATGAAATTATCATAAAATTGATTATATTATTTTTTAAGGCAATGTTATTAGGGCTGAGCTGAACTTAACCAGCTGTTCAGGCCAGAAAATCCATGATTTGATTACCTGGACCTCATGTTGGCTCAGTGTTAAGATAACAGATACAGAACAAATGGGGATTTACCCAATCAATCCGGCCAAATTTTGTGCCAATGGTTTGACTTTACCCCTTTTCTTTTGTAGGTATGACTGTGGCAATTCTTTGTGCCATGGTTTTAAATACCTATCAGACCCCTATGTCAAAAAAAATTGCATATCAGACAAGTTCGTATATATACCATGTATTGGTGCCAGTATATGGTCTGATCAATACAAATTATTCATATTACCGGATACATGTACCGGCTCAAGTTATTGGCGAGTTTCTTGAGTGATTAGACTACAAAAGCTTAGCTATTCAAGCATTAAATTCATTCGGGGCCAACCCTGAGTCATGAACACCCATGATTCTCAACATCTCATAGGTCATCTGAGAGCAAACTTGAATTGTAGACCCAACATTTGTGACACAATGGTTACTCAAGACTCGAGAGTAATCCTGATGTGCTACACTTGATGTGCAGACACCTTACCTTGGGAATTGCTTAAATCTATAGTTAGCACATATCTCTTATGCTGCCCACCCACAACAGTAATGACCGCACTATACTTTGCATTAGGAAATGCCATCATGAAATTCCTCCCACACTGTATGCAGTGCTGCTACCTAATCAAGCTTGCAATCACAAACAGGTAGCTAACACTTCATGTAATTTGGTTGCAAGTTATACATAAACATTAAATGTCGTTATCATCATCCACAACTTATTCAAGATCTCCTTAAGCTTTGCCACATGCGACAAGTATACTTATCCCTTAAGTAAGAGGAAGGTAAGCTCTCTACTTCCAAGTAATCACGTGGACCAAAGAAGACATTAACATAGCCTCACATCCATCTTGGTCAAGAAAATTGGTTGACTCCAAGTCAAGACTTTCAGACAACCCAAAAATTATTATGATCCACATCAATATGCAAACATATGTATGCATGATTTTAAATCTTTGTTCTAGGCATGGTATTAAAAATCAGTCAATATCACCCTGTCCAGATAGTACAATATGGTTTTAATAACATTGCTTCCATCACTTGACATGTTCTTACATGTTAAATACCTTATGATAGATGATCTAAAATAGATCAAGTTTGTAAGCTTCTCTATGGAAACCATAAGTTATTTTTTGCTGACAATTGTCCGGTTTTACAATACCTCCATCCCCCCACTAAGGTTTCCTCTTGGATGACGGTATTAATCATCCAGATCTAATCATGTAGAGCATATACAGATCTGTCTGTCATCACGAGGACATACTGTTGGATTATACTGTCGATGTAATATCATCTTTTATATGTTTTCTTTTTCGACATATTTCTGGCATCATTGTGGAACCTTTGCTTCTAATTTTAGCTTCATTTCTTCTTTTAAAATCTTAATTGATAACGAACTATCTACCCGGCATTTTATCTCCTACAGTTGCTCTTCTGTCCAGTTATTGTAGCTAATCACAAGTTAATTATCATTGGTTTCTTTACTCCACATGTTAACTTAGGACCATTCAGGCATGTAGTTTTTACTCGGAGTTGTAGAATGAGAAATATCCCATTTGATTTATGTTCATTATCATTAGTTTCTTCAAGCCACATTGTAATCTTTGGGATTTCATCTTAAAACTTCTATAATGTATCTTGAAATCTGCATGGTTCTGGCAGAAATTTACAAATGCAATTCAATGTATTCTGCTACCCTTACCATTTACTCTACTTTTTTGTTCGTTATATGGATATGATCTACTCTACTGTAGGAGCAACACAAATCATGAACATGACCAGCCTGCTCATCTCCGACTGAAAGATCCAAAATTACCTGAGTTGGTCAATCTTCCACTCTATGGTGGGCCAGAGTCACGATATTGCCCTGCTCGTGTGTATGAGTAAGTGATTTCTGGCTCTATTATTCTAATGTTATTTCCAGATTTTCTTCATGTACTAATTGTAATTGAAATAGTCACCCAGGACATTAAATGGCACAAATGTAAAACACATCCAAATGAAAGGTCTTTTGTTCCATCTTTAATCATTTTTATTTATTTTGTTTGACAAAGGTATGTTCCCGATGAGAATCGTATTCTAAAGCTCCAGATTAATGCCCAAAATTGCCTTCACTGTAAGGTATGGCTTCTCATGTTCAAATTGTCGTTCTTTATTATTGTGATTAAATATGCAAAATTACAGTAAAGTGTGAATAATCAATAAATCCTAATAAATCGTCCATCGATTATACTTCACATTATGGTTTGAAAGATTCAATCTTGCTACATCTATTTTTAACCTGATGATACATAACAACTCTTCATGTAAAGCTTTCTTGTTACTCATTGTACACTGGTGAAGCATTGTGATGCTGATTAATCGAACAGGTTGAAAAATAATGCTTAATCCTCTTGATTTTTTACTAAGCTTGTTATACATGTAACATTGTGAACAACATTTTTTGTGTGTAGTAAATCTAAAAAGTAAAAATGATATCTCTACTAATTTTGAATGGGTGGAAAGGTGATGCCTTAGTTGAAGGTGATTTTTTTCTACACCTGATAAGGGTGGTACATAAACCGGTACACTAGTACCGACATAGGACTGGTATCTTAAACTTGTAATATATTTTCCAATTACTCTCAAATATATAGTTCTAAATGACATTTACTCGAAAGTATTACAACTTGGTAATATAATCCAACAAAAATCCAAGCATATAATTTAAAAACTCTCTTGGTAGAGAGTCTGCCCTTACTAATAAATTAATTTAATACAATTTTGAGAACGTTATTATCTTCTAGAGAATCCCAAATTAGTGTGCTGATGATATTGTGTATATGTAAGCGTAAAAAATCATTGAATTAGTGTTGAAAACACAAATTAGAATATTGTAGGCTATGTTTTTAGGAAGATTCAGAGCAGAGAGAGAAGGGAGAAGGAGAGATGAGGGAACTCTAGTTTCAGGAAGATTGAAAGAAAGACAAAAGATACTAAGTTAACAATTAATTCATTAATCATAAACTATCCATTACAACACTGAATAAGCCTTTATACTTGCTTTAATAAAACACATTGACTGCATATTGATATAGACTTAAATCAACCCATAATCCTACAATTAATAATAACCACAATAATTAACAAATATGCTAATTAATTATATACCACTAATATACTAGTTCACTATTTAATTCCATCAAGATGGGCCTATAATGATTCCAAGCATACGATGAACTCTGCCCAAGCAATAGCTCGTAAAATGATAAAACGACTCCTTTTCTACTATTCCACTGGGAAAGGAATATAAGAAATGAAGCTTTGATCACCATTTTCCCGTGTTTAAAAAAATATTGCACCACAAGAACTTTGCTGGTTAGCTCACGCTTCACTGTGACATTTCATTAGAGCCACACACATTTTACCTGTGTTTTCTTTTTCATGTAGAACTAGTCAATTTCCTTTCGAATGGTGGAAACAAATTATGCAGTTATATTTGTGCATACATGAAGATGGAGGGTCTTATTTGACTCTAGTGATTTTTTCTTGAAAAGTTGTACCATAAGTGCACTTCCCGTCATGGGGTTTGAACAGTAGCCAATCACCAATTCACCACAAAGGGCATGCTCAACCTTTGAGGTATTGGTGGGCTCAGCTTCAACTTAAACTATTACGAGTAATAAGTTATCATTGCCATAAGCCAGATATTTATCACTTAAGAGCATGATCACATAGATAAGTGTACAATATGTAGTAGTTGGTTTCAAGGTTTAAGATACCGGTCCGAATCGATTTACCGACCTATTATTAGACCGGCATCTAATTTACATATATACATACTTATATAACCAGTATCGACTATGTATCAATATTGGTCCATGGTCGGACCAGTATGGACCAGTTTTTTAAACAATGGTTGGTTGTTTAGTTATCTATAAAAACACTTTATCTTCCATGTTGTATTTTATATGTTACACCATTACTTTATCTTCCATGTTGTATTTTATATGTTACACCATTGCCATCGACAATTAGAAACCTTAAAGTGCATATTAGTTTTTATGTAGTAATTTTGCCGCTTTTGACTTAATCAAGAGACATAAAGCCTATAAAAGCCATCATAAATCTGCACAAGTCAATCAGTTTAAGCCTTCTTTTCTTTGCATGAAATAATTAGTTTGTAATGTGATCCACTATATTGATCGTCTTATATGCCCGAGTTATCTTCACTTTATTTTCGCTCATGATATGTCATAGGCATGTGATATTAAAGATCCGAAGCAGAACATCGAGTGGACGGTACCTGAAGGTGGTGGTGGACCTGGCTACACAATCATGTGACACATCGCTGTTAAAGAAGTCTCTATGCTGATGGACCTGAATGCTCCTCTTTATGCAATGCTTCCAGACCATGTAGAGGACGTAATGATCAGCAATATGAAGGCTTAAGAAAAGTCTTTCAAAAAAAAAAAAAGGAGAAAAGGGTATGAAAAAAGAATGCCCATTTCTTTGATATTTTTGTCGTACTATTGTTCTAGCTGATCATTTGGAAGGTTGTGGCGTGACACTTGCACTCTGTTGTGGGTAAACGATTTATCAGATCCTTAGCGTTGTATCTCGAGAAGATGTCAAGTTTATTTATATGTAAATAATGAGGAAGTTGTATCAACAACTTCATGATCTGGCTGAACAAATAAATCTCTTGTTAGCCTATTAAAGACAATTTTAAATTGCAATCATCATGGTACATTTTGTACGGTAATTTCTCTGGTATAAGTAGTAGTTTTCCTTTGGAAATGAGCAAGGGAAATTTTTATTTATAATTTGATTAGGAATGGTGAATAAATCACACCGAGTAAAAAATCTTCTAATATATGCGATATATGCGTATACTTTTGTCAGAGGTAGATAATCTCATTATCATGCTCATGATTTCCAACATAGGGTTGGCTTTAAAGAGCCATTGATTGATTGAATAGCTTTTAGATTGTATTTCTCCAACATAAGGTCTTGTGTTGGATGTCGTTAAATTAGCACACATGTATTTCAAAGTATCTCTTATTGCCACTGGGCACATTGAATAGGGGAAAACTCGTATCAAGTGTGAAGTTATTGATCAGATACTCGCTTGATTCCACTTGAAACTGACCATATTCCATCAGTGTTCAGTCCTATAAGCGCCATTTTTTTTTCTTTTTTACCAACATGATGCAGCGATAGAAGGGGGCAGCATGTTTATGATCTCATGGAAGTTTATGGAAGGGTGCACAAAGGTGAGATACTCAAGTAGAGACCCATAAGATCTTTCGAAGGACCAAAGTTTTCTAGATGATCAAATGTAGCCCTTTTAGATTGATTGTTATTAGCCTAGATGAAGTTTGAATTGGAACGTCTAGTTTATCTAGAAGTTTCGTCAATAGGCCTACTGAGAAAACTAATTGTAGAGTGGCTGAGGTGAGAACCGAATTGGCAAGGATTAACAGTAGCACCGTGGGGCACGAAGAAAAGAATATAAAGAGGTGGCGAGTAGGGTTGATAATTCGTGTTTTATGTGTTATAACGGGTGATATAAGTATGTTTGGCATGAACGTGTCCTGTTTATATATACAAGTTAATATACAAAATACAAATATGACTCACTTATTTTACAGGTGATATAACACGACATGATATAACATATTATAATATAAATCATGTTATATAACACGACACAAAATTTGGTAAATCATAAACATGTTATATATATTATATATTATTTATACATATAATATATATAATATATAATATTATACGAGTTATATGAGTTGACCCGTTAACACGACATGATACGACATAAAATTTGGCTGGTTATAAACATGTTGACATGTTTACGACATAAAACATGATTAATCTAACCCAAACTCATAAAATCTTATATTGTGTTTGTCATATTAGCGGGTTATGTCATATTTTGCCAGCCCCAGTGGAGAGCATATAAAGAACATGTTAATACGGCAGTTTTTCCATCTCTAGTGCCATTTGTTTAGTTTCTTCTCATCTAGATGCACATTAAATGATAGATGAGGTATGAATAAAGGAATGAGATAGAATATTTCCTTATGACAAGGACTTTTAGTTCAACAAAGTAAGGTGATAAGTGTTAAGCCCAAAATTAGGGCCTGGCGACGGCAGCTTCCCGGGCACGCGTACGAGTCGGCCTCAACAGACGTCGCAGGATTCTTCGGCCACGTGGCTCAACGCAGCTGGCGACGGAGGGCGGTGTCGGTCGACGCGGATGCCAAGATGGCACCGTGTCAGATCCACTTACCTGCGGGGAAACGAGTGGCGACTGCGGAGTAGTCCACCGTGTGTTCAAACTGGCGACGGGGAGGGGAACCGACGCAATATAGGCGAGTTTCGTCTGAGTAGGGGCTCACGCGGCATTTGCTTCGTTTCTGCTCCCCCGTTCTCGTGCGTTTCGACTCTAGCGATTTCCGGAAACTAGCTCCCTTCTCTTTCCCTTCTCCTCTCGATCCGGCGGTCGGCGGTGGCTTCCGGATCACCTCCGACGTCAGTGGGTGGAATGCGGCGGTTCGACGTCAAAGGAGGCTTCCGCGGTCATCTTCTTCCTCCAGCTCGGTGCAGCTGCGGCGGAGTCGACGTCTCGACTCCGACGAGGTATTGCTCTCCTCGTCTGTTTTCGTCTCCGGCTTTGTTCGCCCGTCGTTCTTCCTTGCTCCTGCGTCGTCTTGTTCCGTCAATTTTTGCTCCTCTGTTTCTGTGTTCGTCGTGTTCCGTGGCGTGTTCTCCTCTTCCTGCGAGTCCTTTGGCGTCGTCGCTCGACCCTTCCGACGTCTCTCGTTGTAGTCGCGTCTCCGTCGTTCCCCTGTTCTTGCGTCCACCTGCGTGTGGACGTTTCTTCTCTGCTAGGTCCTCCCCGCCTGCGTGCAGGTTCCGTTTTCAGTGTGATTTGAGTTTTCGTCGGTGTGTGTTTTCTGACGCCCTTCTTCCCTTCTGTTGTCCACCTGTGCGTGGATTCATCTTTCAGTTTTTCGCTCTTCTGTCCACTTGCGTGTGGACGTATCCTGAGTTTTTGCTGTCTGCGTACAGCCGTTCTGCTGCGTCCTTGTCTGCTCTGCTATCTCTCCCTTGTCTGCGAGCAGTGGTTTTGGTTTTCGTTTGTTGTATTCTTCTGCCAGGCTAAGGTGAGGAGCGTCTCACTTGTCGGTCATGCTCGAGCTAGAGCTTCGCCACCGTCCGTCTCTTGGTCTTGCCCTTTGGAAGACTTTTGGTGGTTGCGAGTCCTGCGTGACCCGTCTCTGTGGCATCTGGCTGCTTGTATTTTTTTAAAAAAATTTGTTGTTAATTGTGGGCGTGACAATAAGGTCTTAAGGTCAGATTATGCTTTCATTATTTAATTTATCTATTTAAAAAAATAAAGATATTTCTCTTTTTATATAAAAAAGATTTATAATATTGCATTTTCACTACTATAATAGTTATATATATTTAAACAAATTAATGATTATATCGCATAACTATACTAATCATTAAACTAGTTTATGCCATATTATTTCTAATTTAAATGATATGCACAATCTAATTATTACTTTGAACAAGCGATTTTAATAGTATTACCTTAAAAATCACTTAAATAAACAAAAAATGACTTACTAGTTTTACTTTCATACATGTATATATGTGCATATTTTATTTTTACATATGTATTAAAGTGTATGCGTTTTGTAATTCATAATCCGAATAAAAAATGTTTTTTTTTCTTTTAGATTAAAAATATATAAGTACATATTAAGTTTGCATTGATTGTTCTAATATATTCATACTTGTTGTAAAATTGTGCGAATGTTGGGCCTTGGGCGGGTCCATTCTACCCAGTCATCAGTGACAAGAACAGTCTAGCCCGCCTGGACTCCAATGGGCAAATAGCCCAAAAGGGTCGCCGCTGCGAGGCCCGGAACCGAAACACTGCTCTCCCATCTCATCCCAGCGAGCCGAGCTCCCTTCGGCGATTTAACCCCCCTCACGGCGATCTGATCTCCCCTCCCGGCCCCCCGCGAGTAGCTCGCTGATGTCCCTCCCGGCCTCCTGCGAGCAGCTGATCTCCCCTCCAGGCCCCCGCTCGCTGATCTCCCTCCCGACCCCACGACTCTTCCCCGCTGCTGTGGAAAAAGCTCCTCCCGTGCACCGGAACCAGCAGCAAGCACACCCTGGCATTAGCAGCAACACAGGTAAGATTTCTAAAAATATATCCATTAATCCATTAATAATACTTGAGCATAATTTGGTAGTGTAGTTTTTATTTTGAATATGCTTACATGTTGAAATATTGGTGGTATAAAATTTTCAATCAACATAAGATATTACTGAAAAAAATGCGGCCTGGAACTAACGGGTGGAAATTTGTAGTGGATACTTCCTGACAACTTAGTGGTCTAAATTAGGATAAAGTACAATTGAAAAATAAATGGGATGAACTTAAAGTTGATTGGAAATTATATAAAGAGTTAAAATGTAAAATATTTTTTTATATGTATGAAATGACATTTATCGTTGTATCAAATAAATTTTAAATTTTGCTAAGAAAATTTTAATCGACATTAATATTTTGTGATGTTTGTGTTACTATTGCTAAAAAATATGTGGTTTGTAGTGTGGAAATTTGTAGTGGATAATTTCTAACAACTTAGTGGTCTAAATTATGATAAAATACAATTGAAAAAAAGTAAATGGACTCAACTCAAAGTTGACTGGAAATTATAGAAAGAGTTAAAAGGCAAAATACTTTTTTATATGTATGAAATGACATTTATCGTTGTATCTGATGAATTCTAAATTTTGATATGCTTTGTTATTAAAATGTTCTTTTTTTGTTGCAATTCAATACATTTTAAAAATAATAATAGATTTCTGCATTAATAGTACAGCATAACACATTTAATACTGCTACACAACAATACCAAATAGCTTCTAACTTTTCCAAATATCACTTTCTGAAACAACAAAGCTACAACAACACAACAGCCCTAAATGCACCTGTATTTTGGACTGAGCCTTCACCATTCCAATTGGCTTAACAGAGTAGACAAGAGGAGCAGGGAGCAGAGCTATGATTAGTGTGGGGAAGATCAAGCAGTACACCAACGTGCTCGACAAGCCCTTGAGCAGAGGCAGGCAAGAGGTAGCACTTGATCCTCCCACGATCTTTCCTTTCTCTATTTGGCAATTAATCTTAGCTTCCTCTTGATCTGTGCTCCCTTTCTATACCCAATTTCCACCGTGTGATCTGTTTGTAGGTTATATTGGCCAATTATTTAGCATTTGGTATTGCAAGATCTAGTAAGGTTGTGGCAAATATTAAGAGCCTCCAAAGCTATTCGAGCTGCCATCTCTTGTTACGTGATCTAAAGAAGGTTAAAATGTGTATATGCTCGTGTATAATAAGAGGTTTCTTCTTATGCTCGATTAAAATTTTGTTAATTGCAGGTCAGCTTGAGTGCATTTGCGTTCTTGTTCTCGGAACTGGTTCAGTACAGCCAGAGGTTGACAATATTGCAGACTTGGAAAGAAGGTAACTCTCTCTGCTTTTACTGCTTATAGTAATTATTCATATATATTCAATCTTCATAGGAGGCTTGGTTAACGCCATCACAACAAGTTTTGTGTGGTTAGCTTCTTGCTAATGTATGTTATGCACATGCTGAACTTAAAAGAGTATCCTTAACTGCAAAGACATTTGAAGGGAATACTAGTCGGTATCAACACACGATACCAATGGTACATATAAGTTTTAGTTATATATATATATATATATATACTGATACTTGATCTATGTACCGTTTTAGCTTAGAACGCTATGAACTAAAAATATCGGGTGGTTTATACTAGTATTTCGATCCTTAGCATGTACAGAGAAGAATTTATAAATAGAACCATGCAGGTTGTGAATTTCCCTAATCAAATCCATTGACTATGTGCCATTAAATGCATTTCTCAGCTTACATGTTTCTGACATAGGCATGAAACCTTAATATTTTTCTACATTTTTCAACTTCTAATGGGTATCATTTTCATTATGACGATAGTTTCTTGATTTAATATGTACATCTACTTCTCCACTCATAAGTATACCTTGAACTAGATAACCTATTCTATTCTCTATTTCCATGTTAATCTTAATCTTTTTCTAGTTTTTACTTTTTGCGGGAATTAATTTCTATTATATTTACTCAGAATTAGTTTAGTATGCTTCATTTAATAGCAAGCTCTTGATAATTTTGAATGTGGTCTAGGCTTGAAGATGCAGGATATGCTGTTGGAGCAAGAGTTCTTGAGCTTCTTTGCCATAGAGAAAAGGTATGTTTACTTCCTAGATGACATTGATGTGCTATTTCAGAATAATCATGCATGACTTTGAATTTATCTCATATAAGTTATACTATTAGTTGGTGAATTTGGGAGATAGAAATCATAACCTTAAAACAGGAATTTTAGAGTTAAAAGGTGTGCCAACACTACTACATGATTTTTATGTACTATTTGTTTGATCAAGGTCTTTTAATTTAATAAAAATTAGGTGTCTATTCTTACCTTCAAAATGTTTAATGATTTTCTGTGTGTTGGATAGTTAGACAAGTATGTACAAGTTTGGATATCAATTATTTACATGGCAGTATATTTAGATTACTAAAATATGATATGAATTGTTTATATTGATAGTAAAGCAATGAGAAAACATAGGCAAAGTGATTATGATGGTACAAACATGCTCATATGATACTTGTAAATGTTCCAATTAGATGAGACGAACCAATTATTATTGGCTTGTGGAATATAGGGGAAGAAAAAAAAACTTTATTTGAATCATAAATCATAAATCATAAATTTTGTTCGAACCTGGTTTGAGCAAACATATTGCCTTCCGTAAAGCAAAACTAGCAAAAAGCTTTATGTAGCCATTCCCACTTCCCAGCTGGTTGAAAAAAATAGAAATATTAGTTGGAAATGTTAGAAACATTCTTGTGCATGTTTTATGTATATTATTGAGTAGTACTCATAAAAGTGTACTTCAGTGTTTGAAATTTCAGTCCAGTTTATACCGGTCCGACGAGACCAGTTTCACGTAGCATATGTCGGTACACACGAAATTACTGGTCCGGCAAATAACCGGACCGAATTGCCTGACCGGTTTTTAAAACCATGCTTCAGAGTGTATAAGCAATGGACTATTGAACAAGAAGATTTTGAGCGGAACAAATTCTTGATGGAGTATTATCTAATAAGTGACCAAGTGTCCAGTCGTGATAACAATAATATATGCTACTAATAAATCTTTTAATAGTTCAAAGGACATGTAAGCACTATGGCATGTTGAGAAGTACATTAAAACAAGAAATGATTGGACCTTAAGAAATCAAAATAGACTCCTGGAAGAGAGCATCAAAGATGAAAGAAGTAAAATATTTATTGTTGTAAGAAAGAGTATAAAAGGAATTGGATCAACAAAATAGAGTGCAACAACAAAGAGGGAAGTATATAAGAAGAACCAAGAACCAATAGTCATAACATAGCACCACCACCATAGTTGCAAATATTCAAAAAAGATAGATAGAAACAAAGATTGAGTATAAAAGCTTTTTGTCAATAATAGCAAAAGAAAGAAGAACGGGAACATTCTGGTTAGAAATGTAATCAAGGTTGGCATCTTTATCCACAATTTTCCTCCTACATGAATGGATTCAATAGCAGACTACTTTCATGAATGATATAAATATTGGATTAAGTTAGGAAACTGTCCTAAAGGGGTGAAAAAACTAATAATCAACTCCTTTCCGATGCTGTGATTTGGTTTTCAATTCCATCTGAACTATGCAGATTTGCCTAGCTCCACTAGCTTATGGATGTCCTTGGTGCAGCTTTTGACATTTGATTTTTTGTTAACCTTTTGTTGTAACGAGTCAGAACCTTGGCCACTGATAACTGTATTCTTTTATTGATTTTTATTCTTAATTCAGAAATGCCATTTGTTATTTTCTCTGGTTGGTTTGGCTAACTATTGTATAAAAAAAATGTGATAAAGGGTAATAGAAGGGAAACAAGATTGCTTGGGATCTTATCTTTTGTGCATAGTACAGTTTGGAAGGTGCTCTCTGGCAAGGTAGGTATATCTTTGTAACCTTGTCTTGTTTGTTTAATGACTGTAGTATAATTTGCTTTACATTCATAAATATCTCGTTGTGTTATGCTACTAGGCAGCTGACTCCCTTGAGAAAGGAACTGAACATGAAGATGAGTACATGATAAGTGAGAAAGAGGAATTGGTTAACAGGTAAGCTATTTAACATGAGGTTTTATTACTCCATTATTACTAAAAAAATAATCCAAGTTTCCTATGTATTCTTAAGATTTATATCCATACCGAAGGACATGGGAGCGCATTTAATTGTGGGGCATTTGTGGCTGGGATAGTGAGGGTGAGTATGATGAATAATATCTTGCCACGAATAAGTGATGAATTTAAGTAGCCATTGATTATTCATCATGGATTTTTCTTTTCAAGGGTGTATTAGACAATGCTGGTTTTCCTGCCACTGTAACAGCACATTTTGTTCCTCTGGAGGGTCAACAACGACCGCGGACTACAATTTTGATAAAGTTTACTGAAGAGGTCAGTTTACATTCTACTTCTAGTAACTTATTCATCAGTATACAAGATCTTAGCTTCCCATTTGCTGAAGCCTGAAGACCTTAGTTTTACATTCTTTTTGATGTGAACTCACAGTGAAAGATACATCGGAATCTATTAAACAGGAGGATAAACTCAGCCCAGAAAAGCCAATATTCAGATATTTTCAAAAGAAAGTAACTTTATTTAGATAGACAAGGATTCTGAGTACAAAATGTTGGTTAAATCCTATCGCCAAAAGCTAAATCAGATAATAAAAGAGGGAGAAGTCTTAGCAAACTTGGCGAGCCAATGAGCTGCATAGTACATTGTAGAGATCCACTAGGCCCTTAATCTAGTTGATCGTTTCCATATTGTCAGTATGCATTCCTAGCCAGTGATGTCCTTGGTAGTGCACACATAATGTAAGGCACTCTTGATTGCTGAGAGTTAATTGAAGAGAGGAGAATTGATGGTAAAATGAAAAGCAACTGCCATTAAGCATTTTCGTTAAGGAGTTATGAAACAAGTAGCTATCCCTCCCATTGGATTCTTTCAAGTTCCATCTATATTGATTTTTAGAAAACTAGGAGGTGAGTTTTGCCAATGTTGGATTTGGGTTGGCGGTTGAGTAAAGACCATTTGCCTTAGGGCGGGTATGATGGAAAGAGAAACAGAATTTCTTAATGACTTCCCATCCTACCTATTCATGGTCGGTGTTATTACCCTCAAAAACTTCACAATTCCTAGCTTTTCAAATTGACCAAAGCACACTTTAGATTAAAGTCAACAATTGGTTATCATGATATTTGAAAATTCAAATTTTATCAACCCAAGATTCAACAAATCAAAATTAAATTTCAAAGCCGTTAACAAAAAGACCTAGAGTTGTTTTAGGAAACCGCAATGAGAAAATAAGAGACAAACTATGCAAAATCACATAGGAAACAAGAGTGATCCCTCAATAGACTCCATCGTTCAATCTTGTTACAGGTTAGGAGTTTTCTGTGCAGCTTCTAACCAATGGCTTTTACTTTTGGGGCAACTTACAGCTTCTTGAACATTTGCCAACCTAGCTAAGGATCAAAAGATTAGGCATAAGGATCAAGAAACGGTAAATTCTTTTAACTAAGGGAATACTATTAGAGCTCTCTCTCTACACCCATAAATCTTCCTTGGGATTAGTTGAGAGTTTACTATTAAGTTCATTGAGGAGACTTATGCCTCCAATTCTCAAGATACAATCCTAGCTCCATTCTCGAGCTTGTTGTGAATCAAACATACGTAGTAAATTACACAGTTTGGGTTTTAGACAAATGGGGATGCCAAAGTACTTGGGGTCGATTGAGAATGTCTATGGAAACACCATTTTTGATATGTTTGATAAAACCTTACCTAGGTAAATGAGATGAGTCAGGAGCCCGTGCCATTGTGCCAAGCAAGACTCAAATTCTTTTTAAGAGTGGGATTCCAAGGTTGGGAAAAACAAGTTCTCTTTAACAGCAAGTAAATTATTTTTTAAATATTCAACTAACTTCACATTTTCGTGAAAGCAACTAGATATATAGTAGTTATGATAGGCAAGATTAGGCTGATGAGTAGACAAATGTGGTTCTTGCTGTCTGCTAGATGGTAGTGCTGAGCAAGTTAGAGGCGTGCCAAGTCACAATTGAAACTTTCTGCCCTACCTACCCTGTACTGCAGCTCGTGAAAATTCTGCTATTGTTTGACTTAAATCTCATGTGAATTCTGGTGAAAAACAATGAATTCTGGTGAAAAACAATGAATTCCTTTTGCGTGTACTCTGCCAGCATCGTCTAATATTGACACTTAAATCTCACCAAGTTGTTGCTTAGTATTCATTTTCATGACACTGACTATCTGAAGGGAAAGCTATCTAAAGACATCTTACAAATGAAAAGTTGCACAGTTGCAAGTGTGTGTGTAAACTTTTGACCATTATACTAACACATTGACACCGTCATCTTTTTTTGACGGTCCCAGATTTCTCTGCTGCAGTCTGGCGCTACGATTGTATTTCTTGCCTGCATGATTCATATGCTTATGTATGCTTTTCGTTCAAATCCACGGCAACTCTTCACAAGTTACTCGAAAGGAGGTGCTTGCTTGCTTGGGCAATGTTAAAGACTTCAAATGAGCTTTTTCCTGTTATTATCATTATTTGTACAAAGATGAGTGCTTGTACCGTTTTGTTTCTTTTCAAATTTCATATGTTTACAATTGCCTCTATAATAGAAATCATTTTTACCCAAAGCTGTTTTATATAAATTTAGATTGAAACCATACACAAATCTCTTACCTTACCAAGTGCTTTATAGAAAGATTATTATCTTTTTAATTTATTTTTTTATTTTAAATACAAATTATTTGCAATAATGCATTTTGACTACAAGAATAACTAGATATGTTTTTTTTTTAAAATGATTATATCACACAACTATACTAATCATTACACTTGTTCATGCTATATTAAATTTCAATCATATGCACAATCTAATTATTGCTTTGAAAAAGCGATTTCAATAGTATTAATCCGTAAAAATGACTTAAACAAACAAAAAAAATGTTAGTTTATAACTAATTTTCATGCATATATTTTATTTTTTCACGTATTAAAGTACATGGGATTTGTAATTCATAATTCCGAATGAAAATATGTTTTTATTCTTTAAATTAATAATATATAGTCATGGGAAAACCATAAATAAGTACATATTGACTATTTTGTTTGAATTGATTGTTCTAGTGTATTCGTGCTTGTTTTAAGTTGTGCACTAGACGATGTTGGGCCTCGGACCGGCCCATTCCAGCCCAGCCATCAGTAACAAGAACACGGCAGGATTCCAAATTAAACCCTCTCGATTCCAAACCAATGGGCACATAGCTAAAATGGGGATGTATCTCGGCCGGACCAGATTCCAGAGAGTTCTGGGGGCTGGTCCGGTTCGATACGGTGGGGTCAACCCTGGCGGCGTCGCCTGACGCTGTAGGTGGACCCCCTTCTCTCTTCAAGAAGTCCCCCTGCGGCCGTCGACGCGTCCCCATCAACCCGCGCGCGCCAAGCCAACCGCTCCATCGCCATCACCCATTTATTCCGCATCCCTCGCTTCCCCTATCCTCTCGCCGCCCTGTTAACCTACCCGGAACCAACGAACACCGCCACGCGCTCCACTCACTAACTCCAACAGCTCGCTGCCCACCTCACCCCGACCTCCAATGCTCACTCCTCCGCCGCTCCATCGTACCGGAATTTCACCCATCCACAGGACCACAGCTGGCAAACAGTGAATGGCGTGCTCTCCTACAGCACCCGCAGCGTAAATCTTTTCTGTTCCTTCAGTCAAAGCTGTACCCGCTTTCTGATTGGTTGTCTCCTCGTGGTTCCTGTGCGAAGCACAAACGACCACGAGGGTACTTTTTTACGGGTTAGAATATTGGTGAGATTATGTGCCGGTTTACCAGCCACATAAAGGGGCACAAAAAAAAAACTAAGGGTGAGGATAAAGGATCCGCTACAAGAATCTAGGTCCGCATTTTTCAACTGGAAGCTGCAAGCCTGAGCTTACGCCCAGCGGAGCGGAGTTCTGCAGAAACACGTCGACACGCGTGGGTTGGAAGATCCTGTTTAAAGATGTCTTGAACAAGATCCTACCAGAAAAAAAGCTAAATGGCGACTCCACCAAATACCTTCGTCTCCGTCGAAGCGAGAGAAAAGGGGGAGAATAAAACAAATTAAATACGAGAAAGTGACTGATATAAATAAATGGGACATATCGGCATCTGCAACGCCGCTTCGTGCCGGAAACGGCACATATAAGATAACATATCACGAGTCTATTTTATACGCTAACGAGTAACGAGCGGGGGAAAAAACAAGCTCAAAAATTGAAAGATATTTGCCATCCGGTATGCCGCTTCGTGTCGGAAACGCGACATATTAGAAGACGCATCGGAGAACGCTTTCTCGTCGCTTTTTGTGCTCCCTCCCTCCCACCGCTCCTTTCCCTCGTCGCGACTCCCCCCCTCTGCAGGCCTCTTATAGGGTTCTTCCCCGAGATCCCCGGAGACGGAAACGGTGATCTACGCTGCCTTGTGCCATTTTCTGATTCGGAGTTGCGGTGTTGGTGGCGGCGGCGGCGGCGGAGGAGGAGTTCGGGAATCTGGTGACAAAGTATCGCGCGATCTTCTTGGCTAGTCGGAGCTCCGTGACGGGTGTGTCTCCTTCTAAATCGCGTTTACTTTTTCTGTCCGATGCGAATTGCTGCTGTCGTGCTAGTGTCTCGCTGGTTTTGATTTGAATTTCATTTCTGTTATTCCTCTTTTTAATCATATGAATCTGGGGTTTTCTGAACTTTTAGGCATTTTGGTATTGCTAAAGTGTGAATTGGAAAAGCTTTGTTTCACTTTGTTAATTTTCATAAAAGGTAAGGAATAAATGCTGGATAGTGCATTGGAGCTTCTTTCTGAGGGGTGAGATTATCCAAACAATTAATCTTCTTGTACATTTTTGACTCAGTAACTTTGGATAGACCATTTGAGTTGTTACTTGTTAGGATTACGAAATAACTAATTTAATGTTGTATGATGGTTGCTGGTACTGATTGAATCCCCCTTTTTCACGAGTTCTGCAATCACATCTTTTGGGCGACAACCTAGGTAGCAAATGATTTTCTTCCGATCACTAGTCTTGTCTATAGTGCTTCTATTAGAGAGGCTTCAGCTCTGGAAGTGAAATTGGTAAATGAAACTATTCGTGAAAATTTTGTTTGGAGATTCTTGCCTTTCTTAGTTGAACCTATAGTAGGATAAAAGTAAGGGCCGCCTGTATGCATTTTTCTCTTGTAGGTTGTATCCGTTGTTGTTACAGGTTTACAATTTTGTACATGCTTTATGAGGTGCTCTACTAGGTCATGAGGTTAATGGGCTGTACTGAGTCAAATATTAGTGATAGTTTATTTTTTAGTGTGTATGTATACTATTTGTTACTATTATTTATTTAATGTATGTGTCTAAGTGTGACTACATGTTTAGTTTTTCTTTGCTTATTTTATAAATCCTTGTGTGAATGAGAATCTACATATGTACTCTACCTCTTAGTATTAATTAACGACAATAATTACTCTCCATCCAACATGATATTAAAGTAGGATGCCTCAAACGCTAATTGACCCATTTCTCTTTTCTCCTCTCCTCTCCAAATCCTATCTACAGTTTTCTTCCGTGGGGCATTCCCTAGATAGCCTCACCATTGCTATAGTTGACAACTTTGCCAATAGCAATATGTCACAACCAATCAATTTTCCCTCTCTCTATATCTTTCTCTTTTCTCTTGAAGCAAAATGGATTGGGTAATATTATCTCCCTTACATCCTCCTAGATCCTTTGTTGCTACAGTAGCGGACACTAATTGGTTCTATGCAGTCATTGTCCTGCCTCCGAATTGCTACAATCATTGCCCTTGCCATTGATTTGTTGCTACTATTGTACTTCCTAAGGTTTAAAATACCACTTTAAATCAACATTCTAGTATTTGCTTGGACTTATATGATGTGGTACAACCAATAGCCTCCGTGGCAACTACTTTCCCTTGGTTCTCTCTTAAAAATGTTGCTATCTGCACTACCTTGCATGGGTTAAATCCAGAAGGGTGTTTGAAATTTGAAAAAAAATGTTTATGTCCTTCGATTTGGAGTTTGCTTGCCAGATGTTCGATAGAATTCTCCTTAAGGATGTTGCTCTTAACACTACCTTGTACATGGGGTTATGTTTAGAATTGTGAAATCATTAAATAGAGGAACTTGTCTGACGAGCAGCTATCTCATCATGGCGATGTGATGGGTCAATGATAGATGTGAAGGGGACATGACTACATTCATTTTCAACAACTTTGAATGCTTTGTGGACTTCAGTAGCACAATGACATTATAACATATGATGCGTTGAAAGCATGATGGCAAGTAACTTGTGGGCTTCTATCCAACACTTGTGCTTCCATCTCTCATTTCAATTCTTTTTTCTTCTTTTTCTATACTTTAGTGTACCAAACAACACTTCTTGTTCGCGCACTTTTATGAAAAGCAAGTTGCATCTTATTGCTGTATGCAGAATCATACTAATTGCATATGATGGACATGTCACACTTAGCTACTTTAATGATTCTGTCCTATTTTAGCACAAACTAGAAACTCTCTTACTCTAATAGGCATACTAACAAATTATGCATGGATGAACAAACAACACATAGCTACTTGTGTGCTACATTTGCACATGCATAGAAAACTAAAATTCTTAGTGCAATGGACATCTTTCCTTATTTGCAAATTGCGAGGAAATATTACACTCAAGAACATATTGACCTTGTCACCTTCAATTTATGAGGACGTGTGAGTTCTTATATGGTAGATTGATCACTAAGCCTTAAGTGAGTGAAAACTAAACCTCTCTCTCTCTCACACACACACACACTCTCACCCACTCACTCACTCTCATACTGCTTATAATCTTTTTGGCAGGTTATTTCCGTCAGTAGATGCTTATATTTTTGGAATTTTGATAAATAGTTAATTTTGTCAGTGAAATTAACCTCCTTTGGAGCACTATCATGCTTTGTCATGTTCTGAAAAGTAAAATATTTTTCTCTTTTTAGTTTTGTGTTCCTATTATCTATATAATGAGCTCAATGTGTCAAAATTAATTATAAGCATGCTAGATTTATGTGCATGAATGGAATTGTGGACAATTTAACTAATTCAAGAGATACCATATATATATATATATAAATATAAATAATATGACGTTAATTGATTAATTAGTTAGTTATTAATTAATATATTATTGTGGTTATTGTAATTTTGGTTTACTGTTGTATTTTATTTTTATCTTCTTTAATCTCCCTTCCCCTAGTTTTGGTGTCTCGTTCCATGACACGAAGATTTCAGATTTTTCAATATACAGTAATTGCAATTTCTAATTCTGCTCCATTTTACTTTTTAATACCTAAAGAACATTTGATTTGGGATTTGCAGGATTCAGTAATATGCTTCCAGCATGAACTCTATAGAGTGATTTCCTTTATACAATACAAGACATTTCTGTTTGTGCGGTGTTTCTGATATGTTCTCATGTCCTCGTAGTTCAATTTGAAAAGAACTATGCAGGAATCTATCAATGACATTCAAAATGTGACCTCTCCTAGAGGATTATTACAGAAATCTATTCGCCGTTTGAGCAGCAAAAAGTCTCCTATAGCAAAAGGTCAGCATTCATCTCCAACTGTGTTCCCAGAAAAAAGAGGCAAGGTAAAGTCTGTGAAGAAAATTGATGCTACTGTTGCAAATGAAGATCCCGAAAAAGTCAAGCCTAGTGAGCACAGGATTAATATTGGAGACGAGAAATCTGATTTGTTAGGATATGAAGTCTTCTCTGGAAAGCTTTCTCTTGACAAGAAAACCAAAAGTGTTAGTGTGAATAAGCAAACTGGTTCAGGAACTGGTGACCCAAATAAATTTGAAGCAAAACTTACAAGCAAAGCCCTGATCTGGGGCTCTAATATTCTATGTATTGATGATATCATTTCTGTAAGTATCTTAGTCAATCTATTTTATTAAATCATCTTCCTCCTTTTGTCCATCGTTTAAGACCCATTTATCATGTTATGACTCCGGAAGGTGTCTTACCATGCTGGTGTAAGGCATTTCACTATCCATGCATTTCCTACGAAAAAGAGATCTTGTGGGCTTTCTTGCATTCTGAAGCCGCAAAGAGTTCAAAAGGACTTCCGCTTCTTAGCTGCTAGTCCACAAGAAGCAACTCAATGGGTACAGGGTTTTGCAGATCAACAATGTTCAGTTAATTGTTTGCCTCATCCCATAATGTCAGGTAAGAAGCAGGAATCTGACACTGTTGCTGATGAGCCTCTGTTTGATCAACCATATATCAAATGTAGAAGTCCACCAAGCATACTTGTGATACTGAATCCTCGCTCTGGGCATGGCCGATCAAGTAAAGTATTCCATGGAAAAGTTGAACCAATTTTTAAGGTTTGTAAGATCTAAAATTTTATTCTTTTTATTTTTTTTTCTGTATTTGAAGAAACTAGAATTTATTATATTTTCTTATCTTTATCCTTGATGGTTTTCTATGTTTGACAATTGTTATATCCTATCAGGCTACAGCTATTTAAGAATGAATGAGAATGTTTCCACTCTCTGTGAAGTCTTGATTTAGTTGAATTTCTGGATTTGGTAGTGCTGAAGTAGAGTCTGAACGTATTAACAATAGATATTATGAGTTTGTTATTGCTTATAACAGAGAGTTACTCACAAGTTTACCTTCAAAAGTGATATAACCGGAATTTTGAATGGTTTGTTTAATCATAAATGGCAACACGAGTGCTCAAGATTACTCAGCGAATGGAATGTTAGTATTAACATTATCTAATTTGCCAGTCAAATTTTTGGTCATTATATTACATGAGAACAGAGCAACATGCTTTCTAAAATCTCCAGATTCTCGTTTGTGCAGTGTAATAACCTGAATTTTGTTTTGATGGTGCTAGTGCTTGATATCTTAAAGAACAGCTGATGGATTGCAGATAATATCAGCAGTTTCTGATCGAGTGTCTATAATAATGATGTAAAATCTTCAAAATACTTAATTTGTTGTATACTTTAACTATGATATTTTAAATAAATGAATTCATTGGACTGGAGAATGAAAATTAATTTGTTAAATTCTTTCTAAAAATAATTTAATCTATAAAAATGTAGAGTTCTGTTGATTTTTATCACTGTTTGTCTCGCTCTACTTTAGCAAATTTGTTTTTGAAGTTTGTGTTCGTGTCATGCCTATTTTTTTTCCTACTTATAGATAAGGATGAATGGTTAACTCCAACTATTTACTTGGAAATAAGTGGCAGGTACTTATTTTTTTAATTTCTATTTAGGCTCTGTATGTTTCAGATCTGATGAAATTTTTTAATGATTTCATGTTTTCTTTCTGTGTTGGCATATGAGATTAACATGCTTTTTGAAAAAGGCGTAGATTGAAATTTACAGTATATTTTTTCTGTCTAATTTGAAACTCCTTAATGATTGAAAGCTGTTAACAGCTTGCAGGTTTCAAAATGGAAGTAGTCAAGACAACTTATGCTGGCCATGCGAGAGACCTTGCTTCTTCAGTTGACTTCAGCACTTATCCGGATGGTTTGTTGCTTAGTTCATTTATCTTTTCTCTCTCTTATAACCTTTTTGTTCCTTATTGTGTCTACATTGTTACTTCAGGAATTGTTTGTGTTGGCGGTGATGGAATTGTCAATGAGGTTGGTTTTTTTTTGTCTGAATGTTCTGTTCGCATGCTTTATAGTTCCCCTTGCATGAATTCTGGGATAAAACATTCACAAATTGGTGATTATGAATCATGTAAATTCATATTCAAAATTGTAAATGATTATTTTTGCTAGTATACCCTTCTCTAAGATGTGTAGGTCTGGAATGAGAAGTTATTTTTATCTCATTATTGTGTATTAACATTTAATATTGCAATACTAATTTCCAGTGGACTGTGTCTAGCAGTTCGAGTCATTCATGAGAAGACTTGAGAGTTATCTTCAGCTGAATTTGTAGCATTAGCTTTTTATCCGTATGTGGTTTCTTCTTTGACTAACCAGCTTGAGAATTCGTAACTAATTTACTACTAGTCTATTCTAAAGAAATTAAAATTAAAGTAACAAATGCTTCTTGGCTTTATCTTAGTACTAATTTTATAGCATTTACTAAATCTGTATCAAATTATCAATAAGCTTCACGCAGTCTAGTTTTACATTACATTATCCTGCAACTCGTCTTTGAATCAGAAAAATCTGCTTTCTTGTCTCGTCCAGACATCTTATATTCTTTTTATTCCATAATTTGAATGATGATGCAGGTTCTCAATGGGCTTCTGACTAGAGAGAACCAAAAGGAAGCAATTTCCATGCCAATAGGTGTCATTCCAGCTGGTTCTGACAATTCACTTATTTGGACTGTACTGGGAGTCAGAGATCCTATCTCTGCTGCGATAGCCATTGTTAAGGTACTGTGTGATTGTATAGAAACAACAGATGCAAGCAAAGATTTGCGCTGGATTTTATTAATCTTTGTTTACATTTTATGTGATACCCAACTTCAATGGACTTCATTAGGAAAGTAGAGGAGAGGGTGAGCACCATCATACTGTATGGGTGCGAGACTTTTAGTACTCAAAATGTGAGAGAGGGAGGGGAATATTTGTTTAGATGTATGTTTGTACCATATTTTGGATTTTGCCTTTTTGTATCACTTATTTGAGTGGTTAAAAATGCAAGAACGACAAACCTGTGGTGTACTGAATAAAAAGCACATAGCTGAACATCATCCCTCCCCCTCTCTGTCTCTGCTAGTAGTAATCCACTAGACTTAGGTGGTGTACTTAGCGTTGTGGATTTAGGGAGGGTAATAAAATCACAAAAAATGAGAATAAAAATGTTATTGGGAATTTTTGATTGATGAATTTAAGCTTGCATTTGAATAATTAACAGCAAGTGATCTGCAAATGTTCTGATTGCTTTCAACAAATTGCAACTTATACCACCAGCATACTGCAAAGTAACTTATTGTACGTAAATAGATGGGCAAAGAGATAGGAATATAGGTACTTAAAATCAGCTGTAGAATTAATGAGTATAATTAGTTTGGCCATGGAATTCTCACTTGTTCCTTACTTCCAAAATGGATATGATCGGTTGACCAATGTAAAAGTTGTATCAGTTCAGAGTTCGTATATTATTGTAATACGTCTCTTGAGCATTTATCCTTTTTGCTTCTCATCTTATGCAATTCTTTTATGATCGTTGCAGGGGGGGCTCACTGCTACAGATGTTCTTACTGTTAAATGGATCCAGAAGGGCATAACTCATTTTGGAACAACCGTGTCATACTTTGGTTTTCTTAGTGATGGTAACTTCATACATTTTCTTTTTTATTTGTTTTCAGTGCTCCAGTATTTTGGTATCTATATTAATCACACTGTATTTATGCAATGAACCTTGTCCATTTTGCTATTTAAATCTGGTTTGTTACATTCTAGACACTTGATAATTTTGGCATACAGTTGGCAATGGCAATATTGAAGGCATTTCCATTTGGTATGCATTTCCACATTGGAAATCTCATTACCCACAATCTCATTTATTCTGAACCTTAGAACGAAGGGCAAGAACTTTCATGATACTTGATTTGATTAGATGTTTCTATGCCAACTTTTCTACATGACGAATTTGAATAGCATTTTGCATGTGTTATACGTCAATTACATATGCTTATTTTCCTGTGAAACATTTTCATATTGTGAGACAAATTATTTGGAGGGACAAACTATCAGATCTATTTTAGTGAGTTTATTTTTACATTTACAGTCACACGAAGGCCAAATTGTATTTTAGATCAATTGAGTGTAGTTAATTTTGTGAATTATGAGTTAATTTTCCAAGCATCGTAATTTTCTTCTTTGTTTATTGAGTACATACTAAAGTAGGATACTAAAGTTGTAATGGAGGTGTATAAAGCAATGTTTTAAAAATTAGTCCGTGCCGCCTAGTACAAGTTGTGTGTACTGGTCCGAGACAGCCAATACTAATACTAGTTTATCATGTGTTAGTATTGGCATACTAAGATCTAAAACCATAGTACAAAAACATCTTTTTTGTAGGATCATTAGTGACATGTTCAAGGCATAGCTTCTTGAATTATTTTGTATCAGGGAGTCAAGGGCTCATGTAATTTACCTTGCTTCCGAAGAAAGTTTGAAGATGTTGATTGGCGGGGGCTGATATTACTTTACCCTGCTATCCCCATAAAGGCATCCTGATCTCTGCACATCGCTAATAGCACAATGGATAGTTGTCTATTGTGTTGATTTGTTTATGCTTGCTGGGTGGGAAGGAATTGGTCAAGTTCAGCTCCAATAATTTTTATATTTCGTTCATGACTTATCATACTCATTCAAGTACAGATGAACTTTTTTTTTCTATTACTAAAGGAAGAGATTATATTGAACTAAGACTAAATATCAGCATACAAAATATTGGCCAACTGGAGAGGCCAATTTTTAAACCAAAAGTTACATGATTTTGTGAGTCTCGCATGCTTAGCTAACCAAACTGCAGCCTTTGCGATTCTTGGAATGTAGTCAAGCCTCCCGAGGTTATTGAATTTTGATTTGCACTCAAACCATTTAAGGTAATTTGTATCTCTTGGAAGGTGCTAGTTAGCTGAATTGTAAAGATTTAAGTTGTTGATAACAGAGTATGAGCTGAAATCTTGCCTCCACTACTGCATAACTTGCGTTCTTGCATAAAAAGAAAGACGTTTCAGTTGCAAGTTCAAGTTGGTTGCCTTGAGTTATTGCAATGTTTCTTCGAGTTTTTGGGTGTATACCAAAAGGATTGTCTTGCTGATCAACACTAACTAATGGGAGAAAAAACCTAATTTGCGAAAAAGGTATCGCAAGTGCCATGCTGACCTGTGGAGAGGTGCCAAAATATGATAGGGAAAATTTGGGTTCCTGTAGTTGATACAGGACCATTACTTCTAGCGCAGTTATACCCTGCTTCAAAGGTGTTGGCATACTCCCATTTCACAAACTGTCTATCCTTTATCCAGATGCAATAGGCAGGCATACAAGGTTGATGGATTACCATAAATTTTTTCATTAGACAATTTTAAGGTGAGTTATTTACTCTCTTAACAATATCCAATTTGAGGAGATTTGCCCTTCCAAATAGAGGATTTTACTAAAATGTTCTTACAAATCTATTATAATAATGTACTAATTATAATCAATAACTTGATGTCGCTTCTAGATTGTGCATTAAATCGTATGTTGTATGTTGACTTTGGGTAAGCTTACATGAGAGTAGATTTGTTGCTTCATTAGTTGGGCGCACCAAAGATGAATGAAACCCCAAGATATTATAATACTATGATTCTATGAACCACTCTTGTCGCTGGTATTAATGGCTTTAAGCACCATGTAAATTCTAGAAACAAAGGAGGAAATCAGGTAACTTCAACAATAGCAAAAAAAAGAAAAAATCCATGCAACATCCGCATGACGGTTTGCCAAGGTGTGCTGCAGCCGACCTGGCGTGACTCCGCTGATATGCATCACTTCATCTTATCAGTGAGTTATACTTTGGTATAGTATATAGAACATTCATCTTTTTTTTAGAAAAAGCATTTTACGTAATCATAAGGAAATACAAGTTAGCTAGACATATCTGAGCTCAAATTTTTCTCATAGGCAAAATGCTCCAATGTGAAAACCATTAGTGGAAGCATACTTAACACGCCAATCTGCTGCGGGCTTAGCCTTACGGAATATATGCTTAAAACAGTCTTATTATAAGAATCTAAGTCTTTCTAATATCATAAATCAAAGCTTCAAGATTCCATGGAGAGTTTTGTCGTAAAGCCTAAGATCATTTCTAGCTTTTACATTATAGCAACCTGCGAAAAGAGGTATCGTAATTCATTTCTAGCTATGAAAATAGTAGCAGTCAGCCTGCAAGAGTAAATCTAATCCAGCCTAACTCAGGCCTAAGAACTATTCCTGGAGCACCTGAAGTTATGTATGTACGTATGTATGTTTGTGATCTGTTTGATTTAGAGAGTTAATGGGTTTAGCATATAAGCGTACTACTTCAACCCAGCTCAGGTAATTATGGCGCCAAAATCTTTGACTATCACATCTTCGTGCTTTCACTGAGTATGATGAAATTCTAATATTACTTGATCTAGATACTATGACACTTTTCACTTCAAGGCTGTAAAAAATCATTGGCATTAATATTTATTTCCTGTATGCGTAAGGGAAGTAATGCAAGAATGGAGTCATTTCATGTGCAACTAAAGTATAACTTCAAAAGAAGATAATGGGCTAAAGTTTGTGCACTCGTTCGTTTCTATGCAACTGATCATTCTGATTTATTTATTTCTATCTTAGTTTTTATGATTAAAAAAAATATGATTAATAAATTGTATTTCCTTTTTTCTTGTCTTTCTTGTGTTTGAACTATTCTATTTTCCAGATGGGTATCTCAGTTTTTTAACTACAAGTCTTTTATGCTACTTTAAGTTGTTGTATACCTTATTCTTTCCGCAAAAAGATGAGCTGCTGCAATATTTTGGTTACTGCATGCTTTCTGTTCTAGTATGGTATAATGCATATTTAGAAGTATTAAGTGTTGGTCTTTTGTTTTTACAATCCCTTAATTTACTTCTTCTTTTGCTGATAGCAGTCTGCTTTCCATAATTCCATGTCGCTAATAGTGGTCTTAAGTGTTGCAATTTGAAGTTTTAAATCTCAGATATCAAAGGCATTGCTCCATCTATATGCCTTGTATGTTTGCAAGATTGGTGGAATGTTTTAATTGTATTTAAGTAAGATATTTAATAAGTGATTATAATATGTTGAAACGTCTTTGTATCTTGCAGTACTTGAACTCTCTGAGAAGTATCAGAAGCGCTTTGGCCCCCTGCGCTATTTTGTGGCTGGGTTTCTTAAATTTCTTTGCTTACCAAAATACAGCTTCGATGTGGAGTATCTCCCAAATACTAAGATGGTGAACTCTGAAGGGAAAAGTTTGTTAGATCAACACAAAATTGACATGTCAGATCTGGATACCGATATAATGCGGCGGTCAAGGAAAGAAGGCCTCACTAGAGCTTCTAGTTTATCTAGTATCGAATCTATAATGACACCTGGAAGGGATGTGGACACTATTGGCAATACAATCGCAAGCAGTGAACCATCAGAATATGTACGTGCACTTGATCCAAAATCAAAGCGTTTATCTTTAGGCAGAAACAATATAGTGAGTGAGCCGGATGAAGTCCTCCATCCCCCATCTCACCTATCTTCTAATCCAAACTGGCCAAGGACTAGATCAAAATCAAGAACAGATAAAACATGGACTGGTCTGACTGTTACAAGTGATTCCAGATGTTCTTGGGCAGCTGCCAATGACAAAGAAGATATTTCGTCTACAGTGTCTGATCCAGGGCCTATCTGGGACAGTGAACCAAAGTGGGACACTGAGCCAAAATGGGATTCTGAACCTCACTGGGAAAATGAGAAACCCATCGAGCTTCCAGGGCCACCTGATGCCACGGAATTAGTGATGACGAAGGAGCTTGTTCCAAGCTTGGAGGAAACGTGGGTAGTTAAAAAGGGCCAGTTTCTGGCTGTTTTGGTTTGCAATCATTCATGCAAAACAGTACAGAGTTTAAGTTCACAGGTTGTTGCACCAAAAGCAGAGCATGATGATAACAATTTGGATTTGCTATTGATCAATGGAAGTGGAAGATTGAGATTGTTGAAATTCTTTATTTATTTGCAATTTGGTCGGCATCTTTCTCTGCCATATGTTGACTATGTCAAGGTATGTTGTTAATACTAGTCTCTTTTTCATTTAAAATGAGCTCTTTAGAATAAAATTTTCAATTTCTTTATGGAATATCTTTCAGATTTTCATGTTCTGATTCATGGAGAAAAATGCCTTTAGTGGGTCTATCTTTTCGGCCTTCCTGAATTACTCTTCAATCTCTTTTACTTGCCTACACAGGCCTTTTTTCTAGAATTTACTGAGATATATTTGTTGAAATATGATTTGATTTTCTGTTGAAATAGCAAATGGCGTCATTTTGTGCGAGGAAGGTTTACAATTCAATCATATTATCTCTTCTATCTTGAGCTAAGACAGCTCTTTGGTTTTTTTCCCTAGCATTAGTCTTATCCTACTGGAAATATCACTGATTTTCAGAACCAGCATCCAAATTTTCTAAATTGTAAAACATCTCTTCTAGATTATGTATTTTGAATCTGTCAACTACGCGAAAAAGAAAAACCAAAAGAGAACTTTTATCTCTTATGTACTTAATGAGTTTAATTGTGCAGGTGAAGTCCGTAAAGATCAAGCCTACTGCAAATACTAACAACAGTTGTGGCATTGATGGGGAACTTCTTCGTGTTAGCGGGCAAGCCTTCTGTTCTTTGCTTCCTGAGCAGTGCAGACTCATTGGTCGTCCTGCCAAGGACCGCAAGTAAGAGTCGTTGAGTATTGTTCTTCGGTGTTTATGCAAGATGGGCTTTGTAATTGCTTTGACAACTAGTAAGACGTGGTTGTGGAATGTTTGAGCATTCGAGCTTCTAGAAAATCCTGGATCCATCCTCTTGTTCATAGGTTGGTTGTATATTTAAGTGCTTTTGCAGTCTGGTGGAGTCGTCATTTTATTCTTTTTTTGCTTGAATTATCCTTGGTCTCCGTTTATTGTCTGCCCCGCATCTTGCTGCGTCCACTCTGCTATGGGTTTTTGTCACCACAAATAGTCTATTAGATTTAACCTCAGTTCATTTTTGGTATGTACATTTATGTACTCTGGATCTATAAGATATGATGGAAGAGTGATGTATCATAAGCTAATACTGAAACATCATTACATTCTATACTGAAACGTTATCACTATATATTGCTCTATAAGCTAACCTGCCCCTGTGTTGGACCTTGTGTATCTATTCTAGGCACAAGTTTCCTGTTTGTATGCATCCATCAGCAGCTGTGCTTTTGTAAGTGCATTGGCGTGGACTCTTGCCTACAGACCGGTAACGTATTGTTCTGCCCAAAATTTCTCTTTTCGTGCACTGTTGCAGAGTAGAGCCTCTCCCTATGCGCTGACATTTGGCGATTGGCGGCGATGCATGGTATATTGGTATGTACATTATTAAAGAAATTCCAGCCGGTATTCGTGTTCGGCTAGACCAGAGGAATCTGAGTTAGTTAGAGTTGTTTATATATCTATTTATTTATTGGCATTTTTTCCTTTCGAAGCATCAGATGTTGAAGCGAGGTCTTTCAAATTGAATTATTTTTATAATATTTTGATTAAGACTTACATGGAATACAAATAATTATACCAATTATTCATTCTTAAAATTCCTAGATTAAATAGGCTACTCAAGCAGACGCAGGTATTATGAGCGTAAAATAAAACTATGAAGAGTCAATTGCATACAATAGTCAAGGGATGTTAATTATTTTATTTTATTTTATTTATCAAACTGAATCAAACTTTTTAGTCGTACTAGTTGTCAAGCCCGCGATTAGCTGAAACACGCTAATCCATCCATGTCAACGATTTCTCCATTTTCCTCGTCTGTTTTCCTTTTCCGCTGCTTCGTTCTTGCCCGAGTTGCGTTAGCCGCGCTCGTCGACTGCAGCCACTGCACGCCCGCGAAGCAGACGCTTGCATTATCGGAACAGGACTCGCTGACAGGGGCCTGCGGCAGGGGAGAGGCACCTCACGCCCCTCGCCCTCAGCCTCATCGGCGCCGCTCCGAGCGCCGGAAGGTTCGCTTACATCTCCTCAACACAAGCGGCTAACGTCTCCGCACGTTCGTCGCACCCTCCAACGGGCGTCGCTTTGCTCCGTACCTCCCACCCTCACCACCGGATAGTTCAACGTCGGGATCCACAGGCGAAGCAAGGTTCGTTCTCAACCCTGTTTCACCGCCCGACTCTCGCAGCCCATTCCTCCAGCCACTCTACCTCCCCATTCAGTCCTTCCTTGACTGTCATCGAGTCTCCCGGCCTCTCTCTCCCCTCAAGTTCGCCAGCCGCTCCTCTTATAGGCGGCTTGGCATTGGATCCTCCTCCCTCTGCCTGACACGCGCGAGCAAAAAGTCGTCATGCGATGTCGACTCGGCAGGCAGTGCCCATATCGTGCTGGACGCCTGCCCATGCCGCCTACGACCAGACGTCGGCGCTCTCTTTGGCCTGCAGGTCCGAACGTCGCCGTCCGCTTAGATCCGCTGGTTAAAGCGCAGCCACCTGACACCCGTTTCCTGCCCAGTCGTGTCTGCCGCCTCGTCGACCAGTTGCACGCTGGAGATTCGCCGGCCGGGACGACTGCTGCCAAGCCGGCGACTTGGTCCGACGACCCTTCCCATTGGGTCGGCTAGTGCCTCCGGCCACCGGCGGGCGTCCTCAACGCTGCCCGGAATCGGGGTCGAGCAAAGCCGCCGCCCAATTTACTCCCCAGATCCTGCTTCGCCCGCTTTCGATTCCTCTCAGTCAATTGGGCTTGGGTCAATTTTGATCCTGGTCAACAGCCTGGTTGACTGGGCCAATTGGGCTGGGCCTTTAAATAAGGCTGGCCTAACACTAGTTGAATACATAGAATACGTGGTAAGTAAATAACTAAAGTTAAGACCCTGTTATTAACAACTATGGTTTAATAGATACCTGTACAACATATGTACCACTTATTATTATGTATGAATGGCTTACTAACTCAAAACAAATAGTCAATAGTTAAGTTAAATAAATAGAATTTTTTTCACTAATGTGAAAGTATTAAAAAAAATTGATTATCCCTTAAATTAGGGCTGTGAATGGGCGGTTAACTGAATCGGTTGACCAAGTCAACCGATAACCGAACCGAACGGTTCGGCAAAAACTATGAACCATTCCCGAACCGGTTTGACCGGTTAACCAGTCAACCGGTTAACCGGTCATAAATTTTTTTTATTATATTATTTCATGTGATCGGTTAACCGCTAGTTTTTGGTTAACTAATTCGGTTAACCGCTAGTTTTTCTGTTAACCGGCGATTAACCGGTTCGATTAATTATATAAATATTATTATTTTAGTATAAAATATTTATTTTCATATATAAATAAATATTTTATATAAAATATATTATATACCGGTTCGATCGATTAACTGGTGGTTCGGCCAAGTTCCGAACCGGTAACCGTTGGAACCGCCGAAAAATCGACCGGTTAAGGAACCGTCGGTTCGGTTAATCGGAAAACTGGTTCGATTCGGTTCGGTTAACCGTGGTTCGACTGTTCCAACGGTTTTCTTACACACCCCTTTTGTTAGGCCCTGGGCTTCCCGGTTCAGCCCAGAGGAGATTGGGCCGGATCCAAGCCTAAGACTCGGACGACAGCAGTAAAAGGAATTCGAGATTCGGATTTCGTTACGAAATCGAATCTCGAAACGGAGGAAACGGGACGCACGCGTTGCTGTGGAAGAAACGGACGCAGCGTCGTCTTCAGGTGGGCGACACAGAGGGCACGAAGCTGGCGGCTGGGCGACATCCTCGGACGCAGAAGAATCGGGAGCCGTGGACGACTTCAAAATGAAGCTCAGCATCGCCTTCCCCTCCGTATGCTTCGGACACGGGATTCGAACGACGGCGCCGAACGAAGCGGACGGAGTCCGCGGGCGACGCGGTCGCCGCGGAGAAGAAGAGAAGCAGCGGCTTCTCTATAAAGCTCAACGAAGGGAGATCTTCGACGGGGAGGGAGGAGAGCTCGGAGGGAGATCACACGAACGTCGAACGGAACGCGAGCGAACGGAACGCGAGCGAACGAGCGTTTCTGTGAACGGCGACGAGAGTGAGATCGTCGCCGGCGTGAGGAAGAGCGACGAGGAGAGGTGAGGGGTTTTGTACTCGTTTATTATTGAGAATAAAGAGGAAGCTTTCCCCTACGAACCTGTCTTCTCCGGCGACCTTCCCTCCTCTGTTTCCGGCTCTGGTTCGGCGACGTATTCGTTGGCAGTCGGCTACTGAGCGACGTCGGAGCGGCTCGAGCTGAGCGCAGGCGGCGCGACGCACGTTCCAAGTAGATCCAGTGAAGTTCGGAGTGCGGCGGCACTCGGCGGCGGACGACGTAGCGGCGTCGTGCGCGAAAGAGACGAAGGCGCGAGGACTTGGTCAACTGTGAAATCGGATTTCGATTTCGATCGAAATCGAAATCGGCGCTGACGCAAGACTTCCGTCAGCGATCGAAATGGAAAAAGCGGCGAGCGAAATTCGACGCGCGGCGAAGATTTCCAGGGCTGACGTCAGGCGTGACGTCAGCGACAGAAATTAAATCGGCGATTGATTTTGACTTTCGGTCAAAATCGAATTTGAGGTATTATAATTTGGGGTTTTCGATTCTTTCTCGATTTCTCAAATTAGGGTTAGGGTTTCTTTTGAGAGACTTGTAATTTGAGGGATAAAAAGTGAGCGTGAACTAGGGTTTTGAATTTGGGGACGAAATTCGGTCCGGAAACCCTATCGAGATCACGTTCCGGTGTTCCGCCGGACGGCTCTGAGACAACAAATAAGCGTTGTTTTTAGACCGTTCCGACCGGGGCGTGACAACAGGTATCAGAGGTTAAAGTGATCCAACAGCAATATGGTGAATCAAGGAGATCGTATTGCCCGGATCGAGCAAGTGCTCGGTTTGACTGGGAATAGCAGAGATGCGGTGGTTCCTCAGGTGGAGGACCTCCATCGCACGATAGAGGAGCAAAGACTGCAGATCCTTGCTCTCCAACAGGCTTTGGCTGGAGTAGTGGAGGCTCCCCAGAATGCTGAAGGCATGGCAGCCCTACAAGAACAAGTAGGGGCTTTGCAAGGACAGGTGACGACGTTGGCAACGCAGGTAGCCAACACCACGGCAGTTCAGCAACAGATAGTGGCGGACCTCGCGGTGATGCGCATGGCACTGGCGCAGGCACAAGGGAGTGGCTCTACAGCAACCAGGACAGAGTATGGGGCTCCCAACGGCAACGGGAAGATTCGCACCCCAGAACCTGCAGTGTTCAAAGGGGCCAGATCTGCTAAAGTATTGGGTAATTTTCTGTGGGACATGCAACAATATTTTGAAGCTAACCATGTCACAGATCAGGAGAAGGTGAGAGTGTGCACGGCATATCTCTCAGATGATGCAAAGCTCTGGTGGAGAACCAAAGTTGATTCTACATCAGAGGCGGCCAGTTGGACTTGGGAGGTGTTCCGAGAGGAACTGCGACAACAGTTCCTTCCCGGAAACTCGGTGGACCAAGCGCGCGAGGCGGTGGATCGGCTAAAGCATACAGGGACGATCCAGGAGTATGTCAGGGCGTTCTCCGCGCTGATGTTGGAGCTACCTGAGATGGCAGAGGGAGATAGGAGGTACTTCTTCCTCCGGAATCTCCAACCCTGGGCGGCGACGGAGATTCGACGACATGCGCCGCAGGATTGGAGGACGGCTGCAGCTATAGCCGAGTCCTTGGTGGACCAGAGGACTTCAGGGACGACCTTCCAGAGAGCACAAAGGTCGCCCCCGAAGCGACCATCTCCACCCAAACCCAGAGCACCAGAGAGAGAGAGGCTCTCTCCCCGACGAAACGGAGGACAAGCAGCGTGGCAGGGGAACACTCGACCTGCAGAACGAGAGCAAGGTCAACTGAGACCGATTGCCTGCTTTTTGTGCAAAGGACCGCACCGGATACGCGACTGACCGGATCGACAGAGGGTGAACGCTATTGCCCCGATAGTGCATCGGGAGCTAGCTGAGAAACCGGCGGTGGTGCAGGATGAGGAACCAGTAGATGCTCGCATAGGAGTTGTGCGCATCGCCTCAGTGGTCGCAGGAGGACCATCGCCGACAACCGCAGAAACAGAGCCGAAAGACGCAGTCGGCAAGAGCAACGTCGAACAGAAGACGAGTTCCGAAGAGGTGAAACCCCAACAGGAGGAAAAGACGTGGAAGCAAGTAGTGGAGGAAAAGGCTCCACCGAAGTCCTCGAATTCTTCAGAGACAGAGAGGGACGACAGGCCCCAGCGGATCCAGGGGAGATATTGGCCCTCTTTAGACGACCCTGTGGAGTATGAAGAAAGGTTTCAAAGATATGAGGCTTCCCGCCAGCAAGAAAAGAGAGAACGGCGAGGTCGGGCCTGAGCACCCGCGCCGGACATCGAGGGCGATGTCCAAATTGGGCCGGGGAGAATTGTTAGGCCCTGGGCTTCCCGGTTCAGCCCAGAGGAGATTGGGCCGGACCCAAGCCTAAGACTCGGACGACAGCAGTAAAAGGAATTCGAGATTCGGATTTCGTTACGAAATCGAATCTCGAAACGGAGGAAACGGGACGCACGCGTTGCTGCGGAAGAAACGGACGCAGCGTCGTCTTCAGGTGGGCGACGCAGAGGGCAGGAAGCTGGCGGCTGGGCGACGTCCTTGGACGCAGAAGAATCGGGAGCCGTGGACGACTTCAAAATGAAGCTCAGCATCGCCTTCCCCTCCGTATGCTTCGGACACGGGATTCGAACAACGGCGCCGAACGAAGCGGACGGAGTCCGCGGGCGACGCGGTCGCCGCGGAGAAGAAGAGAAGCAGCGGCTTCTCTATAAAGCTCAACGAAGGGAGATCTTCGACGGGGAGGGAGGAGAGCTCGGAGGGAGATCACACGAACGGCGAACGGAACGCGAGCGAACGAGCGTTTCTGTGAACGGCGACGAGAGTGAGATCGTCGCCGGCGTGAGGAAGAGCGACGAGGAGAGGTGAGGGGTTTTGTACTCGTTTATTATTGAGAATAAAGAGGAAGCTTTCCCCTACGAACCTGTCTTCTCCGGCGACCTTCCCTCCTCTGTTTCCGGCTCTGGTTCGGCGACGTATTCGTTGGCAGTCGGCTACTGAGCGACGTCGGAGCGGCTCGAGCTGAGCGCAGGCGGCGCGACGCACGTTCCAAGTAGATCTAGTGAAGTTCGGAGTGCGGCGGCACTCGGCGGCGGACGACGCAGCGGCGTCGTGCGCGAAAGAGACGAAGGCGCGAGGACTTGGTCAACTGTGAAATCGGATTTCGATTTCGATCGAAATCGAAATCGGCGCTGACGCAAGACTTCCGTCAGCGATCGAAATGGAAAAAGCGGCGAGCGAAATTCGACGCGCGGCGAAGATTTCCAGGGCTGACGTCAGGCGTGACGTCAGCGACAAAAATTAAATCGGCGATTGATTTTGACTTTCGGTCAAAATCGAATTTGAGGTATTATAATTTGGGGTTTTCGATTCTTTCTCGATTTCTCAAATTAGGGTTATGGTTTCTTTTGAGAGACTTATAATTTGAGGGATAAAAAGTGAGCGTGAACTAGGGTTTTGAATTTGGGGACGAAATTCGGTCCGGAAACCCTAGCGCGATCACGTTCCGATGTTCCGCCGGATGGCTCTGAGATAACAGATAAGCGTTGTTTTTAGACTGTTCCGACCGGGGCGTGACACCTTTTGTTTGAGTCACTTGTTATTTGGTTACCATATTTATTGATTTGATGTTGTAAAACTACGACACAAAAAGTTATTATGAGTTGCAATAGTAACTACATTATTTTTTTTAATCATAGTAAAAAAGCTACTGTGGTATCTCCGGTGATCTTCCCTTTCAAACGGATCCACAATTAATAGACTCAATATCACAATTATTATTGCATTATTTTCAATTCTCTTTAGTTCATAAAATTATATTGTCAATTCTCTTTAGTTCATAAAATTATATATTTTTTTATAAAATATTAGTCTGAGATGCTCCATAAGATCGTGAACTCACTTAAAAGCATTTGTACTACAATAAATTTTGGTAATAAAATATTAAATAAATAGTTTATTTAAAGGTATTATAGTCAATTTAAGCCACGTCATGATCCAATGAGAGGTTTGGTCAATCACCACTCCACGCCAACTTGTCGAAAAATTTTAAGAATGAAAGATATAACAGTTGAGAGAGGTAATTGTAGAAAATAAAAAAAAAATCTATAACAAAGAAAGTACAAATTTAACATATAATAACGCAATAAATTCCAGCACTGTCTCTTCATTCCAAGAAATTCCCCACTTCCGCACTCTTCCTCCCCAGCGCGAGCTTGGCAGGCGAGGACGAGCAGGAGGCGGGGAGATGGAGGTGTTCTACTACTTGGTGTTCGGCGGGTTTGCGGCGTTGGTGGCGGTCTTAGAACTTAGCAAGACGAGCAAGGATCGCGTCCCCACCTCCTCCGCCTTCACCGCCTTCAAGAACAATTACCTCGTCGTCTACTCCCTCATGATGGGTCTGCCTCCTTCCCTTTCTTCTCTCATCGCGTATTTACCGCAAAAGCCTCGCCTTTTTTTTACCAGATCGATCGTCTGTTCATTATTACAACTGATTCTATTTTTTTGCCTCGATCGGCGATTTCTAGGGGTTTTTTTTTTCTCAAAAAGAAAAGATTTTTTTTAGAATGATTCTCTTTCGGAATCTTATGTGAAGGCTCGGATCTTGGTTTTTCTAGAATATGATTTGGGGCTAAACGACGTAGCTGAAGTAGCGAACGCCACTTTATTCGGATCTGAATTTCGGATAGTGGTAACATAATCCGAATTTGTTACTTGTGCTGCCGGAGGGATTATTCTTCAATTCCTTCTGAGTTGTCATTTTCTCGCATTTGAAAATTGGAACAAATTTGTTTGTTTGTTTGTTTTTTCAGCTGGTGACTGGTTGCAGGGTCCGTACGTCTACTACCTCTACAGCACGTACGGCTTCGACAAGGGAGACATTGGGCGGCTATTCATTGCAGGATTTGGATCTTCCATGCTGTTCGGGACGATTGTGGGATCTTTAGCTGACAAACAGTGAGAATTTGCATGTCAAATTGATTATCTTGTTGAGTTTTTCCCCAGTTCAATTGTTTTAGTTTTCTTACGAAGACGTCATTGATTGTTGCGATCAAATGCAGGGGCCGTAAGAGGGCTTGTGTCACCTACTGTATAACCTACATTCTTAGCTGTATCACTAAGCATTCTCCAGAATACAAGGTTTTGATGGTGGGGCGCATACTGGGAGGAATTTCTACATCTCTGCTCTTCTCGGCATTTGAGTCATGGCTGGTTGCAGAACATAATAAGGTGAGAATGAATGTCTGCTAGCTATTATGGCTCCAACATCGCAATCTCTCCCGCTGCAGATAATCCAACTCTTTTCAGTGTTGGTTGCATTCGTCGGCTGATTGCATATGCTTTTCTTTTCACATCTGCTAGCTTTTCACTAGCCTTATTTATCTAGCCATTCTTTTGCCAGTGATATTCGATAATCAAAATATGAAACGTCCTAGATAATACTTCATTTATGTAGATTTGCTTGTCTTCCATTGCCTAGCTTGTTTTCACCTCATTTACATATTAATCAAGGAATTAGATGATTGTCAATACAAGTGTGGATCATATACTTTGGTAACAAAATGATGACTTTTGGCTTCAAAGCTCAGCTAAAGACCATACTATTTATGCTATGTGGAGTAAAGTCGTGGGTTTGTTCAGAAAGCTCAAAGCTAGCAATTGACATGTGCTTCTGTTAATACTATTCCTTTTTCTTTGAGCCTCTACTACTTTTGATACTTGGCAAACTTTGACTTCTTGGCGTGTGGCATAGGTAAACATCTATTCTAGATCAGTTTCCACTATGTAATTCTTTCAGGTACATCTGAATCTAGTTCACTATGCACAGCTGTCTAAAAATAAACGTCTTAGGAGTTAGGATGTTGTTGTGCATTCATCAATGAATAACCATTGCTGGTTTAGTTGGTTATCTGGCTGTAATAGCTACTTGATGAACTCATCTATTATTTTGTCGCAACTACTTAGAAATAGCCAAAAAAGAAAAACCGTTTCATTGCTTAACAAAATGTCAGAACAAGGAGAAGTATTTTTTTTCTGTACCTAATTTTTTTAATATTCTTGAGTTAACTGTAGCACATTCTCTATTAGATCACTAGAATGTAAGTGTTTTTGTAACAAAGGAAACGTAAGCCTCCTTGTTCTTGTTCTGAGGAAGTGGTTGTTTCCCTGCTGCAGAGAGCGTTTGATGCACAGTGGTTATCAGTAACTTTCTCCAAGGCCATATTTCTTGGAAATGGTCTTGTTGCCATTGTTTCTGGACTTTTTGCCAATTTGTTGGCTGACAACTTGGGGTTCGGCCCTGTGGCTCCATTTGATGCTGCTGCATGTTTCCTTGCTATAGGCATGGCAATTATATTGTCATCATGGAGTGAGAACTACGGAGATTCATCTGAGAGCAAAGATTTGATCACACAGTTCAAGAGTGCTGCCATAGCCATTGCCTCAGGTTAGTGTTTTAGCCTATATAATGGCACAAGTTTATCCTCCTTCGCTTGGCACCATCAGTTAATGAAACTATATGTCGACAACAGATGAGAAAATTGCTTTGCTGGGGGCCATACAATCACTTTTTGAAGGCTCCATGTATACTTTTGTGTTCTTGTGGACTCCTGCTCTGAGCCCAAATGACGAGGATATACCTCATGGCTTTATTTTTGCTACATTCATGTTATCTTCGATGTTGGGAAGTTCCATAGCATCCAAATTGATGACCCGAGTAGCTCTTAAGGTTGAAAGTTATATGCAGATTGTGTTTGCAATATCTGCTTGTACTCTGCTGCTTCCAATCATGTCTAATGTAAGAACCTTTCCAAGTTTCTTTTCATTTGAAAATTCTTTTAGTGGCTTATCAGAGTATGATTTGACTTGAGTGGTGTGAAGCAGTTGCTGGTAGCTCCTTCTAATGTGAATGGTGGTAGCATGTCGATTGGAGGCCGCATACAGCTCCTTGGTTTTTGTGTTTTCGAGGCCTGCGTAGGCATATTTTGGCCTTCAATTATGAAGATGAGATCTCAGTACATTCCTGAGGAAGCCAGGAGCACTATTATGAACTTCTTTCGTATTCCCCTCAACATCTTCGTGTGTATTGTACTCTACAATGTAAGTACCAAATCTTTCCTGTATCTGATATATCCCGACTACAATGAAGTTGGGATTGCTATGTGCATTTGTTCAGGTCACTTTACATATTTTCCAAGTAATTGACTGGTGGTTTTATTTGTTTTGAAGGTTAATGCTTTCCCTATCACCATCATGTTCGGAATGTGTTCTATTTTCCTATTCATGGCCTCAGTCTTGCAAAGGCGGCTAAGGGTGGTTGCTGAGACCTACAAAAGTAGTATACACCTTCTTTCCTTCATAATTTATTATTTTTTTTCAAGGACGATCTAGAAGTAATCTTATTTAGGCTATGTTTTATTGGATGAAATCTACAATGGAAATGATGGAAAATGTTATCTAGATTCATTGCATTTTCTATCCTTTCTATTGTGGATTCTATCCAACAGAATATAGTCTTAGTTTTTTTGGATTAGCCAAATAATTTCCAAAAAAGAAAAAGGTGCCCTCTAGTAACAACTAGAAGCACAATATTCTCATGTGTACGATTTCTTCTCTGCAGAGCCACAAGATTGGATAGAATTGGAGAAGGATGGTGAGGTAGAAGCTCTTAACATATGAGGCTAATGGGCATTCATTTTGTGCAATAACGGTGGAGAGTTGGCACTGCATTGCACTTGCTCTTTTTCATTAAGCAGAAAAGAGAAAACCACAGGGAATTGATTGTGCAGAAAGATTTTTCTCAACAAGTCGCAGCAGTACGTTTCTAAGGAGAGTGCATCGCTCTTTTTATTCTATCGTGATAGCATGTTAGATTTACATATGCATAGTGAACTGACCAAATGGTCATGTCTGTCAACTACTTGAAGACCTATTTTATTGGTCATTAGTTTTCTGCTTATTTTTGTATGCCTAATGTGGCTTCTAACAGTATTAACATGTAATATTTCTGCGGTCAGTGTCGATTATTATTAATAGTTCACAATAAAATTTACCTTTTTGACAGTTCTTGGGATAATCGAAATAAGAACATATTAAAATTTTTTATCTTGTGATTAATCAATTAGTAAAAAAATATAATATTATTTTAATTTAAAATTTTATATTTTATACAATCAATAAGTACAATGTAGCATGATTAATAGCAAATGATTTAAGCAAAATTTAATAGTCATAGTTCTAAAATAAAAGGCTCAACCTCTTCCTCCCCGACTTCCCTCGTCTCTCAGCATAATCCAAGCTACCCATTCTCGTCTACTTCCATGGCGGCGGCTTCTGCATTGAATCCCCTTTCTCCTCCCACGGCGGTGGCTTCCTCAACTCCCTCGTAGCTAAGGCCAACGCGCTCGCCTACGTTGGGAACATGCCGAAGAAGTTGTCGTCGTCGATTTCGAGCGTTTCCACCGAGCGGACGAGGACCTGGGGGTTGGGGTCGAGTTCTTTGGCGGAGAAGAGGAGGGAGAGCTCGTCCAACGAGGGCCTAGGTTGAGGTTGAGTTCTATGGCGGAGAAGAGGAGGGAGAGCTTGCAGACGAGGGCTTGGGTTGAGGTCGAGTTATTTGGCGGAGAAGAGGAGGGAGAGCTCGTCCAACGAGGGCCTGGGTCGAGGTCGAGCTCTATGGCGGAGAAGAGGAGAGAGAGCTCGCGAACGAGGGCTTGGGTCGAGGTCGAGCTCTTTGGCAGAGAAGAGGAGGGAGAGCTCGAGGTTGAGGTAGGGATGGCAATGGGGCGGGTCGGGGTCGGGTTTTGCCATCCCCGACCCGACCCCGAGTTCCCCAAACCCGTCCCCGAACCCGACCCCGAACCCGACGGGTTTAGAAAACCCTGCCCCACACCCGACCCCGCGGGGAAACCCGAACCCGCGGGGAAACCCGACCCCGCCCGATCTAAAAAATAAATATATATTATAAATAATATTTTAAAATTAATTTGCATTCTTTATTCATAATATATAAATAAATAAATATTTTACATAAACTATATCATCATTTCTACATAAATTATTAAAATTTAGTAACTAGGTTATAACTTATAAGGGGTAAATTTGTCATTTTAATAGTCGGGGCGGGTTCGGGGTCGGGTTCGGGGCGGGTACCTAAATTCCCATACCCGACCCCGACCCGACTATACCCCAGTCGGGTTTTCCCCGAACCCGACCCGACCCCCAGTCAACTCGGGTTTTCCCCGTTGACTTCGGGTCGGGTCGGGTCGGGTCGGGTCGGGGATGGGGTTTTTTGCCATCCCTAGGTTGAGGTCGAGTTCTTTAGCAGAGGAGAGGAACTCAGCTTCCGTTCTCGAGGCTCGAGCGCCCACACGAACAGGGGAAGACCTGCGGGCCGAACCGGGAGAAAAACAGTCGGTCAGCTTTGGTCAATGCAAGCAAGCGGCTGAAAAGCGTGAAAAGCACTTTGCATTTGCTGCTTCGTGGACCAACAACCCACGTAGAGGTGGCCAACGGGCCGGGCCGGTCCGCGGCCCGCACGGCCCGGCACGACACGGGCCGGGCACGGCACGGCCCGTGGCACGGCTCGGGCCGTGCTGGGCCGAAGGTTCGCGGCCCGCGGGCCGGGCCGGGCACGGCCCGCAGCCGGGCCGGGCCAGGCACGGCACGGACCCGGGCCAGGCACGGCACGCGGGCCGGGCCAGGCACGGCACGGACCCGGGCCAGGCACGGCACGCGGGCCGGGCCAGGCACGGCACGGACCCGGGCCAGGCACGGCACGGGCACGACTGCATTTTTACCTAAATGCCCTCATAATAGTTATAAAAATTTTAAAAGTTAGGGATATAATTGTCTTTATGGTATAAAATTACCATTTTAGCCCCTTTTAATAATTAAAAATAGGGGATAAATATGTAAATTTACACTCAATTCATTCCTATAAATTGACCCCCCAACCCTCTCATTTCTTCACACAAGTTTCCAACTATCTTTGGAATAATTTCTCATTCTCTCTTAATACTCTCTTAATCTCTTTTCTAAGTCTTGAGTTACAATTAGTTTCTTAATTGAACTCAAACTTAAGCTTCTCTTTAGCCATCAAGAATTCAATGCTCTCTCGGTCTAGACCAGTCATTTTTTTCTATGACTCGTGCTCACCACGTGACTAGACGTGGAGAAGATCAAGTAAGTATTAAATTAATTTATTTTTATAATATAATTATCACGTGGTGAGCACGAGCACGAGGCATAGAGAAAAATGACAGATAATAGAAGAGTGAAGATAATTATCATTATGCCAAATTCTCAACGTTCAATCTTCCTTACATCTACCTTAAATTTCTTCAATGCTGATCAATGGAGAATCACTATTTTAAGTATTATCGAACGTGTTAGTCAAATTATACGAATTGATGTATTCAGGTTTGAAGAACACTTTATCCACTTATCTGATCATGCAAGACATGAATTTCTAGCTTCTCCCTCTCCTTCTGGGGTTGAGATTGAGATAGAGGTTGAGGACTTTGAAATAAGTGATAGTGAGGAGGATAGTGATAATATCAACGATGAGCCGGAGCAATCTATCGAAACAAACCAAGCGGTCCAAGCACAAGAGTCACTTGAGTTTTTTATTATTGAAGAAGGAGGTAGAGCTGAAAACATGGAGTGCGCAATATGCATAGAGAAGATGGAGCACGGAGCGCAAGTATGCTTAACACAATGCTCGCATATCTTCCATAGTAGCTGCTTGCGTAGTTGGCTACGGGTCAATTGTGTATGCCCATTATGTCGACAATTGATTTAAGCTTAAATGTATAATTTATGAATATGAAATTTAATCGAGTTGATTTTAACTTTAGTCATGTGTTGTTAGTATTGTTAATAAATAAAGAAATATTAATTTAATAAAATATATTAAAATTAAAATTATATATATTTAAAATAAAATAATTAATAAAATAATAATTAAAATATTTTTTAAAAAAATTATGCAAATACATAATTTGCATTCGGGCCGTGCCTGGCACGGCCCGTTGGGCCGACTATAGCCCGCGGGCCCGTTTCAGCCCGCGTGCCGCATTTGGCCCGCGTGCCGGAATCGGCTCGCGTGCCGAATCTGGCCCGCGTGCCGGATCTGGCCCGCGTGCCGGATTCGGCCCGCGTGCCGGATCCGGGCCCGGCCAAAATCTGGGTCGTGCCTGGGCCGGCACGGCTAACCGTGCCGCGGGCCGTGCCGGGCCCAGATAAAATTCAGTCGTGCCGTGCCCGGCACGGCACGGTTGCAATCGGGCCGTGCCTGGCACGGCCCGACTTCTGGCGGGCCGAGGCGGGCCCGGGCCCGGGCCGGCCCGGGCACGGCCCATGGCCACCTCTAAACCCACGTGACCTACGATTCCGCAATCCCAAACGCACCCTTTGTCTCTAACTTCAGGCGTCGCCATCTGAGAAAGCAGCAAATAAGTCTACTCACCAACATCTGCAGCTTACTTTATATTAGGCCAAAATATTCGAAATTTACACGAGGTCTATTCACATGGGAAGAGTCCTGCTGCTAAGATTTTTGTTTTCCCTTTTTTTTTGCTGCGGCTTAGATTGTTAATGCTGAAAGCTTGAAATAGAGTAGGGATGAAAAGGACAGATAAGAATCAGGCCATGTTTAGTAGTACATCTGGGCCGGTAGGACACATTGTTTCTTTCCTAACTGCCCTATCTAAGTAACGAACTGAGATGAAAAGGACAGATAAGAATCAGGCCATGTTTAGTAGTACATCTAGGCCGGTAGGACACATTGTTTCTTTCCTAACTGCCCTATCTAAGTAACGAACTGATTTGACAATCTCGACTCAAGCATATCACGGATGCATAGATGGATGTAGGCATAATTGCATAGATGGATGTAGGCATAATTGCATGGATGGTTGCATGCATCACTCGTCTCGCAAACTGGGGTCAGCCAGGTTTAAAGAGCAAGAATGGCAATATAAGCGGAAGAAACTTCTAAGCCCCAGTGCGCTAAAAAAATTTTAAGCAGGTCAAATTGACCCGTTTAATCATACTTTTGAGATCCGATCAAATGCTTCCTCATTCTCACCGTGCTGTTGTGCAGGAAAGAAAATTAGAGTGGCAATCAAATTAAAATAATTTCTTACTTTAAGATTTATAAAAAAAAAATACCTGGACGATCCCGCTTAAAAAAGTTAAGCGGCCCCTTGCTTAAAAAATGCACCCAATACAAGCCCCATTATATAGTTTAGGCGAGTTCCCAAATTTTCCACTCATCCCTGTCTCGTGACTTCAAGCCTAACCCAATTGAGATAGATGGATCAGATACATAGTATGAGTGGGTTGAAATCCATCCCTTTCACTTGCAACTAGCAATGTCTATTTTTGAAAACGCTTTCCCTTCTTGTTAAAAGCACTTTAGTGATAAAAAGTTGGGTTTGGTAAAGGCATTCTAATATGCATTAGGCTAAATTAAGCTTTCCAAAAGCCACTTCTACAAACCATCTCCCCACGCGCATTAAAACAACATGAATACACTTTGGACAGAACCAAAGACACTATTTTCTTTGAATTTTGAGTTCAAACATATGCTGACAAACTGAAAACAACAGAATTATTATTATTATTATTATTATTATTATTACTTCCATGGCAGAATATATACAAGAAAGTAACTAGTCTGCACCTTTTCATTTTATACATAATTTGAAGTAGCTACGAATTTCACAACAATAGTTTTTCAAATAATCTTTTTTATTATATTATTATTAAGTAAGCTTATACCAATTCATGCATGGTTCAAGATAATCCAATTGGTTGGGTAACATAATAACGTATGATTATATGACCTAGAGTTGTAGGAGAAAAGATGGGCGGTATTACAGAATTCTAAAAAAAAAGAAGGGTTGGGGAGGTTATACTAGATGTATGTAATGTCTATAAGTCATAACATAATATAATACGCCGAGAGGCTGCTGAGTTGAAGAAAGGCGGGAGGAACTATGTTATTCATGATTGATTTCATGTTCAACTCCTCCCCCAATGATAATATGCGGGGATAAAAAAAAAATGATAATATGCGGGGATAAAAAAAAAAAAAAAGACGGGAGAAGCTATGTTGTTCATGATGATTTCATGTTGAACTCCTCCCCCAACTATGACGCTGCTACAACACTGCCCGACTGAAAAAAAGGAAAAGAAGACGATTGACTACTTGATCAAAAGGAAGAGGAGAGAATTATGTTGTTCATGATGATTAATCATGTTCAACCCCTTTCCCCTCAAGAATGATGTACCAGAGAGCATAGAAAGAAGATGCGTGAATAAAAGAAAGAGAGAGAACTTCCGTTGTTCATGATTAATCATGTTCAACCTCTCCCTCAAGAGTGATGGGTATTGCTCGAATAAAAAGAGATGAGAGGCAGCCAAAGAAAATCTGAAGCCTAAGGGAAATAAAAGAAAGTTGTTACCTGCAAATTCACCAAATGATTTGCTCTTGCTCCCCTGTCCCGCGCCGCCGCTTGCAAAATTGAAGGATGCAGGGAGCTTCAAAAAGAAGAAAATCTTGTCAAAGGAAAACCGCCGCCACTATATTGCTGTGAGAAGGGAGCAGAGTGTTAAAAAATTCTATCAGAGAGAATATGCTGCTGCATTGCTGGAGAAGAAAACAAAAAAAATAATAACAAAATCTCGTCGAAAAAATTTACCAGAGGAGGCCTACCATACCAAAATCTGCTGACATACAGAATTTGATCACTGATCGTCGCAAAAAGAAGCTTGCTACTATGTTGTGAAAGAAACCTGCTAGAAAGGAGGAGCAGAGTAAGAAAAATCAATTGAGAAAGTGCAGTGTGTTGTTGGAAGCAATGAAACTTTCGAAACAGAGAATTTTCGGAGAAAAGCCTTGCTACCCTGTGAGAGAGGAAGCAGCAGGAGAATTACACCAAAAGAAACGTAAGAAGAGGAGAAATCAGACGAGAAATAGAAATGACTCGTGATGCAGAAATCTGTATAAAAATTCCTCATGAAACATTCGATTACAAAAGTCTGCCGGAGAAAACAAACAATCATGGAAAGGAACTAACTATTGCCGAGCGCGAGGAAACGTGTGGATGAATGTCAAACCCTATTATTAAGTCTTCTGAACCCTTTTTTTTCGGCAAGAATCCGAACCAGAGACATTACCAAAAATCAGGCCGAGGAGACTGCTGTTTAAAAAAATAATTATAAAATATATGAAATCATTTTAGTCTAAATCCTTCGCTTGAATTCATCTCATCTCAGCTTCCTGATCCGCCACCAATCAATTGGCAGATACTAAAAGTGGAAATTAAAACTGCTGCTCAGATTATCTGAGAAAAGAGAAATTTCTGAAGAAAGGATTTTTCTGCTAAGTGACAGAGCATAGTCGCAATCTTTATTTGGCTGGAACTTCTGAAGAAACGGAGACTAATAAAAGAGGATTGAAGATTTCGGCAGACAAAAATGACGCCTCAACAACATAAAGAGGAGAAGAAGAATGAAACCCAGCACAAAATCCCAGCAAAGATAATCAATAAAGATGTTCAGCGCTAAATATTGGAAGGATAACAGAAATTGAATTCGTATCTTACCTTGAACGAGAAAGAGCCGCTACACCATCATCTTCGCCGCGTTCGGTTGCTTCGTCACCAAAATCGTCACTAGCTACGCCGGCGAGGTTACTTTTCGTCTCCCCCGGAGTTTGAGTCTAACGGCGGAATCGTGGCCTCCGCTATAAACTCCGCCAGCATTAATCGTTCCCCCTCTTCCGATTACAGATGAACGCCGGAACCTCACTGATTTTCGTCGCCTCACGACAGAAATCACCGTTTCTCTTTCAGTGATACAGACAAATGCGGGAACTTCATTGATTCTCGTCATCTCCCAGCAAAGATCGTCGCCCTTACCTACCTCGGTGACCATTGCCTCGATGGCGCCTCCGTCGTCTGCCTTTCTAAGCGCCGGGATGCCATATCGCTGCCGCCTCCTTCTTGTTCATGCCTCAGCCTCCCAAGGAGGTCAAGCAGCAGACGAACACGCTCATTTCCTCCACCGAAATCAACTCGCCGCTGTCTTCTGACGGTTCGGCTGCTGAAGGTTGGGTTGGGTCAGAGAGTAAAGTTGAAATATTATGATGAAAGAAAGCGTGGCATACTTAACGATGCCCAAATAAAATTTTAATTTAATAATGCTGGGATAAAAATAAATAAATAATAACAAAAAAAAAATAAAATCAAAAGAAATGCGTGTGTAATGTTAGAAATAAATTGACATCGATATCTATGTCACCTCGTCAATCACTCGAACTAAGCCCAAGTGGTATCAGACTATACGTTGATCCCAAAATTCTCAATTAAATACAATACTTAAAGCCTTGATGCATCGAGATGAAGTATTGTTTGGGAGATACGTACATCGACGTTATCGTCGAGGCGTAACTCCTCAATACAACATTGTGTTCGCTAAGGCTGAACTATTATTTTCCAAATTAAATTATCTAATACACCGCAAGACCGGATAATTTCCTCAAATTTAATTATCCAATACGCCGCAAGACCGGGTAATTTCTCAAATTAAATTATCCAACACGCCGCAAGGCCGAATAATTATCTAAATCAAAATATCCCACAAGCCGCAAGGCCGGATATTTCCCCAAACTCAAATCGTCCAACACGCCGCAAGGCTGGATGATTTTCCAAATCCAAATATCTAACATACCTTAATGCATCACGATGGAATATTGTTTGGGAGGTGCGTACGTCGATGTTTACCATCGGGGCGTAATTTCTCAATATGACATTGTGTTGCCAAGGTCGGATATTCTCAAAGTTCAAACATCTAATATGTCATCACAGACCAAACACAAATACAAAGCTATCCAAATTGATAGAAGTTCCTCTCTTTTATAGCTCATGTTTTATGTCAAGCCATATATTTTTATGATGTTCATGAATAAAATTGTCTAGTCTTGTATCTTATTTCATATTATAGATCTCTTAATCAAAGGTTCCTTAATTTTAGGGGTAATTAACATTGAGCGCAAGCGCTCATTGGAAGCCAGATCTCATTAAATAATAAGCCTTATTAATTTAAGGTGAATTTAATAAAGATCATATTACATTTTCAATATAACACTTTTTGACCCCACAATTTACAAATACTCATAAAAGAAAACTCTTTTTAAAATTATTAAAAGGAAGGTTTTGAGAGATAAATTTTCAAGAGAAAGCAAGAGTTTTAGATATCTCCTCTAAAATGCTATATAGCTATTGAGGAAGGTACAACTAGTAAAGATCATCTTAATTATTGATAGTAAGATTTTAGAATCAAGTTAAAACTTTATTATTTTACTTGCTTAGGTTAAAAAGATAACTATAAAGGTCACTAATAAAATAAATAAGTGATAGTTTATTATGGTAGATAAAATAATTATTTAAGGTGATAAAAATATGAATATTTAATTGTGCTTTTCTTCGCTTAGTTTTATAGATAACTTAGTTTGAATAGTTTGAGTTGGGTATATTTTAGTTGTAGTCAAATTTTATTGTTTTAAATTAGTCTATATGTGATGCTTTAATTTAGTCTCACAAGTGGAAGAGAATTTTTTTTTTTATAATATATAAGACCTAATGAAATTATTATTATTATTAATTTTAGCTTAAATATTTTAAATTGGGTTAGTTACTTTATATTCGTTTTGTTAAGAAGAGTCTCCACCGTAATTCCAGAGTCATGCTAGTGGCTGATGTTCTCTTGAGCCTGCAACGTGCCCCGTCATCATTTTTTTCCCTATACATAAATATAGAATGTACATTTACTAGTAAAACAGTACTTGTCCTAAAGTCAAAATTGTAGACAGTTTGAGCTGCCTTCTATGAGCTCAAGCAAAATATGACTTAGTGGGAAAAATTGAAATATTGAATGTTGTACAATCAGTAGTTACTAGTTTTGGACAGGCACAATTAATATATTTACTATTCCTCCTTGGATCAAAAATAATATTGTGAACAGTTTCTTATTTTTCTTATTCATGCGTACATCCATAGAGCAGAGAACGCATGAATAGAAATAAAAACTACGGACAAATCTTCTATTATAACTGCAAGAGATTTGGAAAAAAAACTGCAAGATATTCGTACAGAAAAAAATTAGGAAGACGTAAGCCATTTCACATAAAATGTCTAGTATGGTCACAGGGCCAAGAAAGCTTAACTAAGGAGTAAGCCTATTCACAGCAGATGTCTGAAAGCCATTATTTTGCAAGATTATGGACTGTACAGTGAATAAGACAAATACAATAAAATATTTTGATTCTATTCCGTTCCGCGAAAGTTCAGGGGACGGAATCATAAGCTAACCACACCATATAAATTACAGACTAACACTATGAGCTTAATTTCAATAAGTTCCTTGGAAAGGATGGTCAGGAACACATCCCATATGAAAATCTATAAAAGTAGGAAGAATTGGAACTTGAAGATGAACTGGAAGAGTAGGTTACAATTAGTCACTACTCTTCTTTGTTGACCACCTCTTTCTGGCATTTTGCAATGCCACCTCTCGTAATCTTGATAGCTCATCAAAATAATGTTGGTACTGAGCTTCAATCATATCAAGCTCAATCCTCAACTTACTTTCATCTTTATTGGCAGGGAGGAGTGGAGTGTCCAAGTTTTTCACGATGGTATTCAAAGAAACTTTTTCAACAACATCATCAACCACTGCATCTGCCTTAGAATCAACATCAGTATTATATCCACTTAGATATATGGAATTTCCATAAAAAATAACTGAACTAGTTGATCCTTCAGAAACTTTATCCAGTCCATTAACCCCACAACAAAATGAATTACAATAGGTAGGTGTCGTAGCTGCGTCCATCTTCTTGTATGATAAACCATCATCACCTTCAATAAACTGCCCTTCTGAGCCACCTAGTTTTAACTGAGATAAATCCGCGTGCTCATAGACTAAGTCAAAACAATCACTTGATTGTAGTGTATTTGAAGGGCACTCAGATGTGCTAGTTTCACAGCATCCATACTCTTTACAAGGATTGACATTCTCGCTAGATGAATGACCAATGGAAGGCTTCCAATCGGGTATAAGTTTCATGATCAAGAAATCAATAAAATCAGCTATGAAGACAACATCACAATCAGACAGATTTAGTTGCTCTACCATTTCACCAGTCACAGCAAGTGGCCCATCAGAATCCAAGTAAAACTGGAATTGAATGTCGCTGATTGGACCTACGCCAATAATATGTACACGAGCTAACATTAGCAATCATAGAGTAGATTCATTAAAATGATGAATAATTCTATACTGTTTTACTTACCACATGCATCCGTGATACACAGAATTAGTGAGACAGAATTGTCATCATTTTTCTCCCCTCTCAGTCTGAATTCATAATTTCTATTGGTTCTTTGGTATTCCAAATCTGGCGTTTGCTCAGTAAGGTTACTTTTCTGGGTGCTGATACTAGTAGTAACTCGCATGCAACAAGAATCAATGCCCATAGAAAGAGGCCTTGAAATTTGATTTGTAGGGATTACGATATTGTTGGAAACTTGAGCAGGGTAAGTAGTGGGTTCCTGATTGCTATTAATTTGAAGAAATTGATCTTTCAAGAGCTCTTTGGCAGGCAACCTCTCCGATGCAGGAACTAAGCACTTCTCAATAAATTGCCTTACTTGAGGATCTTTTACTTCAGCAAGTGCCGCAGGCTTTATTCCCTATAATATTGCATGTCCAGTTATTCTTGATAAGACAAAAAATAAAGATTAGAAAATTATTATGAATAGCCGACCATCCGACAGACGTGTCTCAGATGGTGAAAACTTACAGACGTTACTTTCTTGAATATCTGAGCTGGATTTTTGCATTCACTGTAGGGATATTCAAGTGTAACCATCTCCAATATGCACATTCCAAAAGAATAAATGTCAACCAATTCATTGTACTCCTCATCGTATAGCTCTGGAGCCATAAATTCAGGTGTACCTACAAGTGAAGTTGCAAAAAGATTAATGCACATAACGCGAGAAAAATACATGATAAAAAAAACATGTGATAAAAGAACAGAGATGCCAATAAATTGGTAGTATTATATGTTAAAATGAATAACTAGTACGCAAATACAATAAAAACTGAAGATCAATCCACAAGATGGCAAAATAATAAGAATAGTTTGGCCAAGTGGATTCTTAGGAGGTAAATACATCCTTCATCAACCTGCACCGAACATTAACAAGCTGTTTTTCCTTTTGGGCGAAAGAAAAAAGCTCTTATTCATACCAATAACACTTCGAGCTCTAGCTTGTTTCATGACAATGGCCAGCCCAAGATCCCCAATCTTAACTTCTCCATGATTGCCATTAACAAAGATATTATCACATTTCAGATCTCTATGCATAATGGGAGGTTGATGACTGTGAAGGTACTCCAAACCTCGAAGAATTTGCCTAGCCCAATTCTTTATAGCTTTTAAGTCCACATTCTTGTGCTTCTTACGGTATCTACAAGTTTTAAATGTAAACCATTTAAAAAGAATCTTATTGAAGCAAATCAAGTGACATAAAACACAGCCGGAACACCTACTGCCTTAGACTTCCAGAGGTGAAAAGCTCTGTAATGATGTTTATGGTTTTCTTTTGATCATCAACCCATGAGTCAATAAATTTGATGATATTATCATGCTTTAAGGATTTCAGTATATGAACTTCAGAATATAAGCGTTCAAGGCTTTCTGTAGATTGCAGCACATCATCAATGCTCACTTGATTCCAGGCAACTTCTATCCCATCGATCTCATCGAATCCTTTATAACTACATAGCAACAACGGGACGTTATTATGCAAATCTTCAAAATACACTTTTCTGTGATGACACAAAAGACTAATAATAAGTCAAATATAAAATAGAAGCAGGATCATAAAAGATTGTATGACATACACAGTCTTGAATGCTCCCCTCCCCAGAACCTCTTTGGACTGCAGCACCCAACGCCAATGAAACCAAACAAATCCAAAAGTAAGAAACAATAGCCGCGATACTAAAGCATCAAGTGTCATAACTTGGACAATGTACAACTAAATCGTAAGGAGCATAAATTGAAGATTGCAAAATGAAATAGACGAATGCAATTTCTAACCAATAAAAGTTTGATTGAAGTACAAAGAACTCACGCGAATGTAACGCCCGGTAGGATCGACCTCGACGCAGCATTCCGCGTCCAACAAGCCACCAACCCCGAGATCCCTTGGAAACCCATTCATCGATCTCGGTTCCATTATGACAACGACGAAAAGAAGAGCAGAAAGAAAAAGAGAACGAATGTAATCGGAGGAGAGGGAAGCAAGAGAAAGATGAGAAACGTAGGACCAAACGATCATAGGTCGATCCACAACGGCAGAAGTTTCCTTAGGAAAACGCCTCGGACGCGACGGAGAAGGAATCCAAGGCCGAGCGCATGCGGTACCTGCAAGCGACGGCCGGGGTCTCCTCGAAGGCCAGATCCATCGACCCGCTGCCGTTGGTGGTGGCGCCCCTGCGCCGGCCACTCATGCCCCCGCGACCGCTCCCGGAGCCCGCGATCGTCGGCTGCACGTGGTCCCCATCCTCGGCAGTGGGTCGATCGCGGCGTGGCCGAGCCACCGGCGCGGAGGAGGGACGAGGAGAAGAGATCGGATGGAAGGGAGAGGGGGAGGGGGAGGGGAGAACAAGAAAGAGGAGGTGAGGGCACAAGGAGAATCCCAAATTGGAAGAGGGTTGCGACAAGGGTGGGCAGAAAGCGGAGAGGAGCGGCGAAGACGCCGGCGAATGAGAAGGCGAGTTCTAAAAAGTGGGAGGTGATGGAATAGTTATTGTCAGTTGTTCAATTCTTTTCTATTTTTTGTTTGGGATAATTTAAGGATTTCTTTTTTCCAAATATATTTTTAATTAGCAATTTCGAGGGGTCAATTGACTCAATTTGGATATATATTTTAAAAATAGTAATGAAAGAGAAAAAAAATGAATTTTTTATTGCAATATGAAGATTGTGATTTACACAATTCATTTATATTGTAATAATTATTAAGTTGACCAAAATTGAGTTTGACTTATCCATCAATGACCAAATGGATATATCTTTTCTAAATTAATGCTGAGTGGCGTCATAAAAAATGTTTGACTTGATAATGTGTAATCATATTTTATTTAAATTATAATGAATAGTAAGTGATTTTTTAACATGGCTATAAATAGCACATTTATAAATAAGTTATAATATAATTTGTTCATTTAATTAGAAAGAAAATATCTAAGTATTATCTTAATATCATCTACATCACTTAGCGTTGAGGCCTTTAGTACTATCTTAATATCATCTACCTCCCTTAGCCTTGAGGCCTTTAGTAATTAAGTGACTTTAACGGTGGTTTTTCATTGGCGAAAAAACTATAGCTTTTATCAGTCAAAAAAGTTTGTAGGATTCGATATCTTGAGTTAGGGTCCTTAAGTGATCCAAATCGCGTGACTCTGGTTAGGGGTGTCAAACGGTTTAACTTGAATTGATTCAACCCAAATTGATTTTTATATATTTTTGAAAATTAAAATTGAACTGATTTTTTTTAAAACCAAACTATAATCAAACATGTGATATTCTGGATTTAATACATAATATATTATTATGTACTAAATATATAAAATTTGAGTTCAATATATGAAAATCTAGACTCAATACATAAAATCTAGGCTCAATGTATGAAATGGACTAAATACACAAAATCTAGACTCAATATATGAAAATCTTGGTTACATGATATTTTGCACTCAATACACAAAATCTAGACTTTAAAATCTTGCCCAATTGATTAGGGTCTTCTGCACAAAAAAAAAAAAAAAAAAAAAAATCACTATAAATGTCTTTTTTTATAGATTAGAGTGGTAGTTGTAACACCCTCAGGAGTGGTAGTTGTAATGCCCGGATCTGAAAAGGTTGGGCTAGATAGAGACAGGCTAGGCCGTGGCCCAAGCTCACGTTGTGAAGTCAGATTTCGGAGGCCAATTGTGAGTCAACATCTTGGTCAACGCCAAATCGAAAGAAGATTTCAGCGCACGCGAAATCGATTTCAGCAGAGCGGGCATCATCTTCTCCAATATCAGTGCAGACGTGGGCGACGTCCTTCCCAGGTGGTGCAGCTTCGGAATTCTAGTGACGATGTAGACGACATGGAGCATGGCGAGTGTGTGGGTTGTGTGGATGTGCTCCTCGTGAGGAAGACGCAACACAGGTGGAACAGTTCCAGCAGAAATAGGTGTTTCCCTTCCCCTTTAAATCTCGACGCAAAGGCAACGAGAGGTGTGTGCACGGCGAGTGCACCCCTTCAGGGAGAGAGTGCCCTTCAAAGATAGATTCAAGAGGGAGAGGTTTGAGCGAATGTAGTCGGTGGTAGCTGCGGCAAGAGCTGCCGCCGACATGAGCGTGAGAGAGAGTGAAGATTTTTGTAATTCTATTTATGAGAATAATAGAGCGAAATTTTCCTTTATTGTATGTCTTCTCCGGCAATGGCTAGCTTCCCTTGTTTCCAGCTTCTCCAAGCATCTTTACCTCTAGCGGTGAGGTATTCCTAGCAACGGCGGCTTTTGGCAAGGGCTGAGGCAAGGACGTGAGATTCGAGCTTGCCGCACACTCTTCCATTTGGCGATTCTCCGACGATTAGCAGCCGACGGACGAAAGCAAGTGGCGTTCGTTCGAGCACGTGAAGACAAAGGCGGGCAGTTGATGAGTTCGAATGCGTGTGGCGTTCTAAATGAGGTGTGACATTAGTCTCCTTTGGTATGACCCACAGAGGAGCACATAGGAAGTTGGTACCTCTAGACTTAATCAATAGCACCAAGTTCGAATGACGCCGCCGTTGTTGCCTCACTCGCTCATCGCCGTCACCTCACTCGCTTGCCACTGCTACATCATTCATATGTTGGGAAAATTTTTTTATGCATTCCTGAATGCCTAATTTTGTAGGCATTCGCGAATCAACGCCGTCCATCTGTGCACAGTGATGTGCGTGGCTGTCATGATGTGCGTGGGTGAAATTTTTGATATGAGTTTCGAGATCTAGAGATTTGCACCATCAAACGATCAACGATGATGCGCGTGGCTGCCAAACGTTTTAGGCATTTGCGAATGCCTTAAAAAACGCGCCCCATATGCTGCTGCCCTCTCTTGCTCGCTGCCACAACTGGTTCACCCCGCTCGCTACCGACTCGCTCTTCTACTCCACGTCAAAATCACATTACCCATATCCCTTCTTTACATTTTTTTTTCCTACCCTTTGTTTTTTCTTTGGCTATTTTTTCCTTCCTAGCTCCTAAACAGAGCTAACTTATGAACTCATTGCCTGTTGATGCATTCCTGCCTCCTTCAATGTCAAGGGATACCTAAAAAGAATAAAAAAGAGTCAATGGATACTTGTCAGAACCGTACGAAACACGGGGAAAGCTTGAAACTAGGGTGTACTTTTCTGCTTTCAAGCATTTTCATTTCAATGAATCAACATAGTCGTACATAGAACTATTTGTGGCTAAGCTTTAGAACCTCCTTTCCCGGGAACAAAAATCTTCGGCACCAGGCTGCCGAAAAATTTTTCAGCCTGTCTTAAATGTTTTTTTTTAAAATGACTTATTATTATAAGTTATTTAATGATATCAATATTATTGAGTAGTTTAAGTTATACACAATAAGAAATGATCCTAAATATTTCTATAGTAAAATTTTTTTTATCTTTTATATAATAATATTTAAGATAATTATTTATTATCTATAATTTAAATTATTCTAATATTAATAGAATTGGATAGCTTATAGTGTGGTGCTGACAAATAATTTTTTGCTTTAAATCTTGTTAAAAATATTGTTGAGGCTCTTGAGTCATTCTTTGAGCTTACGGGTATTATCTCTTTAAAGACAATCCGTCTAAATCTTCTACAACATTTCAAAGTAAAGGAGAGGAAATTCCCCATTAAATTTCTCATGCCTTCAACTTACACGCAAAATTTGCTAAGCAAAAATTCTAACCAATGGCACTGCCTAACATGTGTGACCATATGCATAACTCATCCTAGGCACGCTCTCTGTATAATGTTTTGTTCTTTAAATGCTCTAGATTAGTACATAAGGATTTTTCCGATCCGAGAGAAATTTATAGACAATCTTAGATCACTTTAAAATTGCATATCTTAAAGCAAGAATTACATCTACATTACTCTAAAATTCGCACATCCTCCTAAGAATCCTAGGTAATAAGCAAGAAGGAAGAACTAGGATTCAGCACACAATCGTATGTTCAACAGAAAACTCTTTAAATCAAACATGATAGTTTAATAACAAAAGGCCCGAGTCTCAACAACTTTACATGGCTCAGGAGAACAAGGATTGTGATTCCTACATCTGATCCATGAACCTGTGCACCAGATCGATGAATCAAACCATGTCTTCAAGCCCCACGTATTCCATCGTACACGAGCATGGTTTGCTGCCTGCCCCCATATTGCATGATCTGTTTAGGCACATCATGGCTATCCTGGTGGCAGTGCTGTAAGTTGCAGTCTTCATTCAGGCCGGCGCACTGAGGGAGATGGCTGGCTTCAAGCATTTGTGTCGTCGCAATTGGTGAGATACATTAATTGGAACTGACAATATGAGGTCGATGATAACCAGCGAATGTGGGAGTTCCCTTATTTACAGTTTTGGTTGCTAAATCATTGGGCCGTAAGCAACTATTTTGTTGTATAAGCTGGATGAGCGACAAGAATATGTCCATCCGCGTCACCTCCCTGTTTGCCTACAGTGAGAAGAAAACACAGGTGACAGCTGAATATGTAAAACTTTCAGTTAGAAACATCCTTGTAAATTTCCTTCAACCGACGCAAACCTACCTCAACTAAGAATCTTGCCCAAATTTTACACTCACGAATTTCCATTACTCCCTTCAAGATTATGAGCCCAAATCCACGTATAATATCTGCAATCTCAAGAAAGATCCCTCTGTCTTCACACAGCATCTGCAGTTCACATGCCGCATGTCCAACTTTCAGATACTTGGAACTGGAATTTAATAGATTGTGTAGAATATTATTTTACCTCCACCAACATCTGACCCGGGGGTGTAAGATCCTCCACTATTATAGGACAGACCATGGTTTGCCCTGCAACTTCATAAGCCCAGGTTGCACCGCCTCCACTAACACCACTGGTGTTGTCTTTTAGAACAACGCCACTCTCTTCACCGATGATCTAAAAAAACCACACAAATAGATAAGCGGTACCAAGAAGTTGTATGCTTATTGTTAATGATCATACTTAAAATGAGATAAGTAAACATTTATACCTTGGGTTCATCAGCTTGTTTGAGTTTGTCGGCATACTTTGTCACACTTTGCAAAAAGAGCATATGTTTGATTGTTTTGTCCAATAAAGCATCAATGCTACACTGTAAAGTGAAAAAAAAGAAATTGCTAAACAAGTAAAAAAAAGGCATAAAATAGCAATCGCGACAAGTTGTAATGAACCTTTCCACCATTGGGCACAATCTCCCTTAATTCCTTTAACCGATCTTGTATCTGTTGCCGATCTTTTGGCCTCGGCCGTATACTTTCACCCGGTCTTGACCTTTTCTTAACTGCCTTTGTGGCATCATCAGACTTCTTGGATTGACTCAGAATAGAATTCTCATTGTTCATACTGCAGCTATCATCAACCGATGAACAGAAGTTGGAATTTGACGGTGCTTGCTTTTGAGACCCATAAACAACATCAGGTTTACAGTACGGCATGAGTATCCCAGATGCACTGTGTGTGGAAAGAATACCAACTGGAGGAACAGGATTTCTGTACAGAGAACGATCGTTCAAACAACTAGAAAGTTGATTCTCCAAATTATGAGCAGGTTTAGGATTAACATATTTGGAACAAGAGCCATGACCAGATCTTTTATTAACATGGTCAGCAACTACAGAATCCAGTAATTGCTGAATTCCAGACTCTGAGAAGAGCCCCTTATCAGAATCACATGATCCCATCTCCATCACTGAAATGCAATCTGAAGTTCCAGCACTTGTACAATTAGAACTGTTATGACCAACTGGCATAGTGATGTTATCCCACAATTCGTGCATAAAATTGTTTGACCTCATATCAAATTCCACGCCATCAAACAAATTATTGTCGGAAAGTAGTTGCATTGGTAACATTACAGTGTTTTCCTTTCTATCACTTTCTAACGCCAGTGAATTCACAGCAGCTGAGATGGAATTCTCAACTTGCCTCTGTGATGAACTAGTAATCATGCTGCTGCCACTATTGTTAACCTCATCTAAGGTAGGCGGCATAGACATGACGCACAGTAGATTCTCATTGTTTTGCACACTTGTATCAGTAATAAAATGCCCAGGCTGTTGCTCAGTCACTGGAACACGAGAAAAGAAAAGAGAGCTTTTAGTTTTCAAGTTGAGAGGATTAGTCACAAAATTATTATCAAGTTCGGAAGCAAAAGTGGGCAGCAGAGAAGGTTTGCCTATTGATGAATCACCAAGAGGTAAGAGGTACTTTCTGCTTACCATTTTTCTTTGAGAAAGAAAAGGAAGAAACCCAAAGTTTATTTTGAGAAACTAAAATGAGTATACAAGTAATTCCACAGGGAATTGAGGATAAAAACATACAGAGAAGATGAAGCAAAGAAAAAAGAGGTAACATATATTTACCATAAATGCAAGCTTTGACCATCTCGGAAGATCTTGCCTTGATCATTGACTCAGGTATTGCAAATTTGCTGCTAGACGATGGAGAATCTTCACAAAAGTCATGCAATAAATTCATACAATGAGAATGAAACTTTAAATTTGTAGGAAACAACTTCATATACCAGATGATGGTTCCTGATCCACCATTGGCACGTTAATAAATCTGTTCAAGCAATTACTTGACTTTAAGATTGTCACACCTGAATTTATTGGGCAATCAGAAGTTGATAGTAATTTGGTGTCAGGTGACAACTGATGTGGATTTTGTTGAATGGGTGCAGCGCGATGTTCTGCAAAGTGAAGTGGCCAATTTTTATCCGTGAAGGATGCCTTTGGGAAGGAGTTGCAACAGCCTTTAAAATCACCCGTAGAACAAGCTAGCAGGTTTTCTACAACATGACTCGTGCTGCTGTTGTGAGAAATAGAACCATAATAAGATCCCAAAGGAAACATGTTTGGCGATAGTGCGTGTCCTCCTAAAGAAACTGTGTTAGTCAACTGCTCCCCGTAGGTTCCATGGAACCTACCAGTGTTTGTGAAACAAGAATAAGCATCTTCAGAAGAACTTGTAAAAGCAAATATTTCACGTTGATCACGAAATTCTACTTCTTCATGAGTATCTACGTATTGAAAATGCCCAGTTACACCATCCATCACCTGAAATGAACAAGTATAGGCTCGATTAGAACCCAATACAGGGAATTTGGAAGGAATGTATCATAATTAATCTTGAAAATGATCAGAATGATATGATGTAATCAACTTCCAAATTCATGCTTCCATAAATGGTGAAATGGGGAAAAAAAGAAATTATAAAAATGAAGCATCAACCCTAGTGATATTCATGGGAAGTAAACTCATTATCCTAGAACAAAACTCAAGAAATTAAATGCATAAGATAACTAACTTGCTAAATGATATAGATGACATGTTTCAACTTTGAACAACTCAATGTTGAGATAAGTAGCTACCATCCGGAGAACAAATTACCAAAAGAAGAAGCATTGGCTTGGTTCCATTGTCCATGTAAGTGATGGAAACAGCTCTCCTTCACTCCCTACCCAAGCTACGTGTGTTAAACTATTTTATGGTGGTAGTATTTTCTTCTACTTACTAATGTTTTCTTTGGTTGCTGTTGGTTAGCCTATTCTCCATTTTATTTTTTACTATTCCACACAACCCATAATCATTTTATTTGAAGCATCAAGGACTTAAAACTTATTATGCAGCAAAAAACTGAATGGCAAACGAATAGAGACTAGGTGGTCTTTTATTTTCTCAAATGTAGACATCACCTTTTTGAAAAAAGAACATAGGTTTTCAAAAGGCAATTCTGGTGTCTCTAAGCCGTATACTCAGCCAAATCGTTGAAACATTGAGGAATAAGCTAGTCTTCGTCAATTTGATGCTTATTTAATTGTTAAGTTTTTTTTGTTCATTTAAAAATGATACTCTGCTGCTTTAGTGCTTCTATACTTCAATGATATCAATAATTCTTCAAATAGTTTAACTCTCTTGACTGTGTAATTTTATATATTGAGCAAAACTTTGTCACGAAGTATACTGGTAGAGTTTGAAGTATACTGGTAGAGTTTCAATTTGCAATGCAGAATAAATTACCAATGGAGGAGCACAACAGTCAAAGGTAAATCCTGTTATAGTAGAAGAAACTAAAGAAAATTTAGTCAGCATCCAAATCAATAAATAAGAGATTGATCATGAATTTAGACTGCACACAATTACAAATTTTAACTTAAACAGGAGGAATTATTGACAAACTGAAATTGTTAACCTTTGTTAGTAAAAGGGAAAATAGAATCCAACAATGAAGTAACTAAAAGTAACTCATATGAAGCAAAAAATCAGAGCTTGTCTGCAGAAGAGCAAGACCTATTTGGCATAACCACATCTTCCCATATTGAATTCAAGTAAGAAAATAGTTATATTGTTGATTATGTCAAGACATAAAAATACACAACAAAGAACCTGCTTCCCAACACTGTCATAGTAGTAGATATAATTCAATTATTCTCTAAATGTTTGAAAAGTTTTTCCAACCTTCAACATTAAGGTCATATACACTCACACTTCTCATACCTAATTCAAGAATCAAGCAACACTTGCTGGAAAATTAGCAGTACATGAAATGCAAAGATTGCTCAAGCACAAGAAATTTACATATGTTTGTTCTTGTTTCAAATTCCTAACATAAGTTTATATTGAATTAATATCCATCTAACTTGGCAATGCTTGTTCTACTACATAGGAATATTGTTACTTCTAGACATTTATAAGAAACCTACTAGATTGGATACAGAATTATTACATTACAAATGAAAGAGAAATAATAAGAAAAGAACCATCATTTATAATAAATCTGAGTGCGGCATAATTGTTTGCAAAAAGATATCAAGATCTACCTAAGATAATCTCTGGTGGTCAGAGAAGATGAAGAAAGCTAAATCTGAACTGTAAGCATAGTGCACCTCCAACTTTTCACTTGTAACTTCTCCAACTATCTGCACAACAATAAACAGAATACATGTTAGCATTCTGAAAATAACAATAATGTTTTCAACTACAAGATACAGATCATTAGATATCAACGATCTATTTGTATATTTGTTGTTAAAAACACGAGCAAGGAGCCCAGACGCGACAAATTACACATGTATAAAAAAAAAAGTAAATTTAAGAACGTAGATTAATCAAATCAGACAGGAAGAACGTTTAGAAGATCCACATTTGACGTAAGAGGATGCAGACAACATTGCTTCCTGAAAATGGTGCAAAACATACTCCAAAGTACTATGACCAACAAAACAAGCATTCCAGGTCAAAACGGGCCATTAAAAATGTCTCGAGTCATACTAGTACTACACAAGCATAGACAGATTAATGAAAGCAAGTGAAATCCGATTGAAACATCATAAATATAGCTGGCAGAGTCCTCAATTTTTTTTTGCTATGTATATCAGCATACATTCACAATGTCTGATAGATCTGAAAAATTTGGAGAAAAACAGCCGTAATTCAGTTAACGATAGCTCGTTTCTAGCAGAATCCTATGGCCTTGAACAAGAACCACAAATTGTTTCTCTCTGTTTCTTTGGCAAAAAAGAGGGAACTTTACCAGGAAGGGAGAAAGAGTAAAGGTAATGTAGTTCTACAGTAGTATAAAAAAGGAAAGACATCAAACAAAAGTAAGCCAACGACAACACCGTCAAATTCGTCATCCAACGAGGAATATTCACTTTCAACAAGAAGCACTAAACCAAAACATGTGCCTTAATGAAAAAAAATATCCATAAGCACCAATGCTTAACAATACTCAAATAGCAAAAACTAGAAAAATATTTGTTTTATAGTGGAGCACTTTCCGGATCATGTTATATTCCGTAGATTAATGGACTAGGTGCACAGAAGAAAGAGAAGTAACAAGCCCATAGTGACCTCCATGTTCCCACTCCCAAAAGGACGAAATCCATGATGCTCACATCAGCTCTTAAAGCAAGACAACAAAAGATACCGCGAGACGTAAAAACAAACCCGCAAAGATTCGAAATCTAGGAAACGGATAAAAACAAACTAGAGATCGCAGCTGGTCTCTACCCCGGAATTGGCGGTATCGAAGCTGAGTATTAGAGCACACAGCCACAGCTCACGCGGGTGACTGCCTCGCCGCCGGCTCCATCGCCGTCCCGGAGAGCGCCTCCCAGCTAGCTCGCTCCGATATCACGATTCACGAGAAGGGGCGAGGCCGGGGGAGCAAACTAAACCCTAGAAAAGTTGTCGCCACTGCTCTCCCATTCGCCACACTCACTCCTTCCCCACTCCCCCCTCGCACTTCCCCTTTGGCCGAGGGGGGGAAGGGGGCGGTACAAGTAGATCTCGTGCGAACCATGTACGGACACAATACCGGTTTTCCCGTTGCGAAAAAAAGGACGTTATAATGGTGGACAGATAAAAGAATAAAATTATATATTTACCAACTTAAAAAATTGTTTTATTCCTTTTTAACACAGCAATTTTTAATTTAAAAAGTGAATAAAAAAACAAATCCTAGTAAAAAGTATATTATTTATACTTAATTTTTTAAAAAAATTATATTACTATAAATTATATCATGTTTAGTAGAAAGAAAAGGAGGTGAAAATAAATGAAAAACAGTAAATCAAGAGCTATAAAATTATTTTTAGTACGACATATAAAAAATAAAAAATAATAAAAAATACAATTTTATTTTATAATATTTATTTTTTTCTTTTTTATATTTGCTCTCTCTTATACTTTTTTTACAACTTTCTTCACTATTGCTGTTGTCGTTGCTCCTTTATTATCGCTTCTCATCGTCATCATTGATATAAAAATAAAAAGATAACATATGATTATCAATCTTTCTAATTTTTTTCTTCTAAATAAATATAAAAAATAAATATTTAATTATTTCTTTTTTATTTTTTTATTTTATTTTTTTTCTTTTTTAATAAATCATGAATCTAAAGTCAAACTCGTATGCGCATAATTTTTTACTTTTGTATAAATAAACAAAATCAAGTGATAAAATAAATTATAAAAAATAGATAATTTTTAAAAGGAAAAGAAAAAAAAAAGGGAATGGTTTAATTTGAATGTGAGTGAACATAATGATTAATCTTTTGCCCAGTGTGTGCCTCTCTTTACTCCTACACAAGGAGAGGTAAGAGATTGGCACGGCAAAGTGCCAAAAGGCCCTTTGACTATGAGGGTGTTTTTTTTAAAAAAATTTAAGGCATTGGGTCCCACCACAAGCATTTGAAAAAAAAACACACAAAATTTACCCGAAAACAATTGGACGAGGCAGAATGATGTTGTGGGGCCAACAAAATTTTAGTTGAAATGACATGCTACTAGATGAACGGAAATTATAATAATATATCATTTTAGCTCATTTTTATGAAGCTTCAATAGAACTTATAAACATATCGTAACAAATTTTTAGCATTTGTAGGATGAACGGAATAGATAATAGTGAATCTTGTTCAAGTATTTTATAAAACTATTTTGGAGTTAATAATAAAAGTGTAATAGTTGAGAATAATTGATTTAATACTTAATAGTAATATTTTGGAGAGTATATAAACAGTCGTATAAAAGAAGACTGTTTAAAGTGCGGCGGAGAACCCGAAGAAAATGTAAGGAATCCGTGGCCCAGATAGTGGCGCTGGCCGGAGATAAGGACTTCTTCCTCGGTGGATCCGGCGTCGCTTTTCACCTGCTGCCTCGCTGAATGTAAGGAATCGAACGCATCAAGGGGTTTTGCTTGGATTGCCATTTCTAAAATTTGATATTGCCGAATCTCTTTTATTTTGACTACCATGTTAGGGTAACATATTGATGCAGTTGTAATTAGTTTTTCGAATGCATTTGGTGGGATTCTTTCAGCAATAGGAGAGGTCGAAGTCTAGATCTGATGCAATTTAGTTGGATTAGTGGAGAAATAACATAAAGTAGTAGGATTGTCGGGGCAATGTAGCAATCTAGGTTAAACTGTGCCTGTAATTAGTGCTGTCGATGCCACTTTGTTGATTATTTTTCTCTAGAGGTTAAGATGGATCGGCAATTCTGTGTTTGATGTCATTTGAGTGGATAATTTGGTCAACAGAAGACATTCAGTTAAAAATAATATTCGGGGTCTCAATGGTGACCCTTTTTCTTACAAAAGAGAAACTTGCAGATTAGTTTCTCGCTGGATTAGCTAATTTGGATGAAAAATATGATGCTAGCTTTTAATAGCAAATGTTCTGGAAAACTTACTTAATGCTGTTCTTTTGTTCTTACAAATTGAGAAAGAACAACATAACAAACTCTGTGTAGGTGTTATGTGGAGGTTTTACTACTCTTACGCTCCCCCCTAAAGAACAGAATGGTTTAAGCTAAGCTGACTACCACGGTAGTCCTGTCCCTCTACTAACTCACAGTTGTTTGTGATGTCTCTTTGTTTTCTGAGGGACCTCCAATCCTCCAAAGGACACTATCCTAAGCTCTAGAGATCACCAGTCATTCTCTCTGGGCCACAAGCTAAAGCTCTCTCTTCTTCCTATGGAATTCAAGGTCCACTGTCATAAAGTGTAGGGATCCACCATATGGCACAGTGTCTTTGTAGGGTAATGCTACTCAACTTATTTTCTCACTGATCAACATATTTTAAAACCCCCTCTCTCTCTTTTAATATGATAATCCCCACAATGTAGGAAGCTTGAGTCTTAAACTCAGCCTTGCAAACCCCAAGAACTCAAATAATTACAGCAATGATCCGTTATCAAGGAACTCTTTTGTCCTTAAATAGGGACTTGCTTCTAAGGTGTGCCTGCATGAAGTTTTAATGGGTAAGCGATGTTACATATTAATATTAACTAAATATTTCTATTACAACAAACAATCTAACCATGGTAATATTGACAATCTTATAAATGCTTCTAATACATGCAGTATAGCTTTTTTTTTTGTTTTGTAAAAGTGTTAGTTTCAGAAATCATCTATTGGATTACTTTGATTCCTAATACTTTTGCAGATAAATTGAAAGAACTTTTCTATTGCTTTCGTCCAGTCATTGAGGACTTGCCCATTGCACATATCTTAGTCCTCCGACATATAAGGTACACATTGCGGGATTCAAATCATTTATGTATACAAAAGAGGTATGCACTTCCTTTGTTATTTCACTTATTAGTATACATAATTTTATGCTTTGAATCTCATGTGTAATGTCATTATGCAGTTGAGACTTCTAAGATAGAAGATGATGATAATTGATAAGCAGAACTCAAAAAAATTTTATTAAAAAAATATGGATCATGATAAATAAAACAAAATAAACAGTTTGCAATGATATGGTGATTGCCAATATTGTTGTCTTAGATATTCTTGGCAGAACCAATATTGCACACCTAAGGGACCACTACATAGGAGATTATTCCATTGTTCCTATTCCAGTCATATTTGTTCACCTATGATTGAGAGCAGGGGTATATTTCTAGGGTTTCTATACTGTGCTGGGCTTGATTAAGCTAGCCCTTATAATAATTTCATAGATGTGGTTGGTCTGGCTCTTGGGGAAACCCTAACAGCCCACTACCATCATCCGCGTGGTACTGGTGGCCGGGCCGGGGCAAAGTGAGTCCTTGGGTCCCACCACTTGCCAAGCTAGCTATTGCGGTCTCGAACTTGTTCACATTATTCTTGGCATCAAGCCCTATGATTCTGCCTCCTCAAGCTTTGTCCCTCCTTTATCATGGACGTCCACTGCGAGGTCAATGGCCTCGGAAAGTGCTACTTCACTCCTTGTGTTTTCACTGAGACCAGCAGTGGCTCTTTTACAGAAAGAGAACCGGTGAAAAAAGGGGCAGGCAGGGTGTTGTCACCAGTTGTATGGATGACATTGACACTAGGGCAGCCAAATGGGACGAGCCCATGTGACTTCACTGTAGATTCATTGCTGCACAAACTGGCATACTTTGATTTTTCATGTTCTTTTCCACTTGTCTGCTCCTGCCGGTTCAAAACTAGCTAGAATGCAGCCTGGGGATGTTGCAGCGCTGCAGAAAACTCTACACTTAGTTGGGGCAAGTCAAAAATAGGAGATCACTTGGCAGAAAGGTGTGGGAGAAATTTTAATCCTTGTTTCTGCCTTGCAAAGTGAATGAGACAGGGGCAGCGAAAATATTGGCACAAATTGTTATTACTCTGTGAATTTTGAATTATTACATTTATTATCCTTTTTCTATATTAAAATATTATATTTTTAACAATAGGAAACCTTTATCATCCTGCTGCTGAAATCGTTTTGTGTTTATGTAATATTTAGAGTGCATTGCATTGAGCTCCTTGTGGGTATAGACGGCCAAGTTTCTAATATGGGTTTAGTAATTGCACGAATCTAATTAAGTCAACTGCCTGTTCTGAATAATGAATGAATTATATTTATTGTTTCTATAAAATGTCTTCTTACCCAGGTTTGAAGATCTGGTCCAATCGGTTATATCAGTCAGCGATTGGACGAAAATATGGGGGAATTGACTGGAGCAGTAGAAGAAGAAGAAGAAATAAGAGGAAGAGAAAAAAGAATAAGAAGAAGAAGAAGGAAGAGCATGTCGGCCACCGCTCGCTCGCTCATTCGTATCCGACCCAGTGAGTTTTTATTCCTTTCTTTCCTCCTTTTTCTGCACACTCTCCCCGGTTTTAGTTTGGACCCTCCTTGAACCCGGTTGAACTGGAAAAGTCGATTTGGACTGATTTTAAAAACCTTAATTCTTACACTGTATGAAGCAGCATATCTAATTATAACGTCCATCTATTAGTGATAGTTTGTTAATTAATCTTTTAACTTTTGTGCTTCCGTTTCATCTCCACCATCCTTTGTCCGAGTTGGTGTGGAACCAGCAGATATGCAAGACTTGCATCCTGTGGATGAAACATAAGTTTCATTTGATGGATCGTTAAGTTAGGTTATATGGATTATGGATTTCAAGATTACTAGTTGTAGTGTTTGATGCCTTGGAAAATTATTGAATCAACAAATAGAAAACTGAGAAATTTATCTATTTCAGGATTACTAGTTGTAGTGTTTGATATTGATATAGGCTTCTCTCTTACTCCATTTAGATTTATTTTAACACCATAGAACATAGATGGACATAAAATTATTTTCTCTGAATAGACAATGATTACGTAAATCTTCACATTTAAATAAAGAAAAGAAAAGGAGATAGTTGAAGAAATTTCATTATACTTTAAGAGATATTTTTGTCTTATTGTAAGATTAACAAAAGGGTGGTGATTTAGATTAGTACTGCTCTTAAAAAAATAATAAGTCTGTATCGATACATTAGATAATACAACTTCTTATGCTAACTAAATATGATAATTTACTTTTTTTAGTTAGTATTAGGATTTAGGGTATGTCTTCGAGTGTCATTTAATTTGATGAAAATATGTTTTAGATATCTATACAAAAGTAGTTATCATATGTGAGCCTGCTGGAGCACGTATTGTTAAGCTTTTGTCAATTTTTGTATACAATGATAATGTGTATATCCATGCTTTTGAAATTCAAATTTTCATTTTAAATGAAAAACATTATTAAACAAGTATTTCAAATTAGTTCTTTTTTTAATTTCAGACGAAAATAAAAAAACAATACCTTCTAAACATGATTTATTCTTAAAATGACTATGTTGGGATGGCAAAAATAGTCACCGTAGGAAAAATCTGATTTAATCATGTTTTGGGTTTGGGTCAGATAAAGCTGATTTTGAAACTCACTCTATATATATTTTATTATGATCTAATTATGATTATAATTGATATTTTCTCTCTTTTTTCCATCTTATATAATTATTTTTATTTTAACTAAATAAATATAAAATATAAGTTTTTCACATGAATTAAACATGGCCATTCAGGTCAATAAGTTGTGCCATTTGTAACTCTAATTTGGCTAATTTGGATAGACTTGTATATTAATTGGGTAAAAAGACTTTAATCCAATAACCCAAACATGACTCATATTTAATCGGATTAATCTGACACGAATTGAGTAGCTTATTTAATAAGAGGGTTTTATATGAACCTATCACCTAACATCACCCATCAAGATCAAATGAATCGATGAGAGTGGCGAGAGGAGAGTGATGAGTAGGGTGTGAGCCAGAGTGCCCATGGCGAATGAACTTAGGCAATGAGCGAATAGGTCTGATGGCAAGCGAATGTCAGATGAAGGAATCAAGGAAGGAAATTAGAACTATGTCTTGCTATTTCTCTCCTGACACGAATCGAGACTTTTCTAGTCTTTTTTAAGATCTATGTCTTGCTATTTCTCTCCTGAAGGCTTTTCTCAATAGGCCATTATACGCTTGTATCTCACGTGACATCTCAATCGCTTTATGAAATGACTCATCAGGAAAACCTCTAATGCCAAGTTGGTCTTTAGTCGATCTAATTAACTCCTCGCATGTAGAAACATTTTGTTGGAAGAATATAAAAATCAAATCAGATTGATGTTGATGAAAAAAAAAAGAGCCTAGTTTTATTATTAAAAAAAGTTAAATATTGATAAAGCAAAACATAAAGCTACTCTAATGTTACTGTCTTGCATTTTCTTTCTATACAGTAGTAGGATTACCAATGGTAAATTAATAGTACTTTAAATGGAAAAGAGAAATTATACATGCAGATTTTCAAATTGCAATGAATGTTGTTTTAATTTTTTTTAAGTTCAAATAAATGTTTTATTGTCTTTTATCATTCACATCACCATCTAAATTTATTCTAATACAAAAACAGAAGCAGCAAAGTATTTTGGCCCGTTTGCCTGAGCTGTGCCGGTGGATGCGCCACAGCAAACACGTAATTGGGCTGACCAGCTTTGCCCCAAAGTTCTCGACACGGCGTCACGCGTCCGGCGTAAATCCTTGCTCTGGAATCGTGTGCTGGCGGGGATATGGCTGCACCCCCAAATGAGAAGCCGGATGCCCTAGCGGCCACTGAGAGCTTCTTCGTCTCAGTCGGGGGCTCCCAGAGGCTCCCCGAGGCCTCCCAGAAGGAGGACTTCTTCGCGGACCTTTTCCGAGGCCTCCTCGAGGTCGATCGCATCGAGCCCGGTCGCGTGTCCTGCTCCTTCACCGTTGATCCCGCCCTCGCTGTTAGAGCCGTCCCTGCCCTTGTTCTCCCTCCTGTGTCGTTCCTCACACTGAATCTCATTCGTTCAATTCGCTTATATTCGTATAGAATGGATACGACACGTTGCACGGAGGGGCGGTGGCAACCGTGGCCGAGATGGTGGCGCTGGCCTCCGTGAAGACGGTTGCCGGAGATAAGGACTACTTTCTTGGGGAATCAAACACTTCTTATCTCTCTGCTGCCGCGGTGAATGTAAGAACCGAAACCGGACTTTGCTTGGATTGTCGTTCCCAAAATTTGAGTTGCTTCCATCTCTTTTAATTTGACTCTTCTTGGGGCAATATACTTTGTCTGTAATTTGTGTTTTTGATGCATTTAGTGGGATCTTTTCAGCGATAGAAGAAATTGAGCTCTAGATTTGTTGTAATCAGTCAGCTAGTTGAGAATAGCATAAATTGCAGCTAAGATTTAAATTAGTGCACTCGAAGCAAACTAGTGGTATTGTTGCAGCAATGCAACAGTTTAGCTTAAGCTGGATCAGTAATTAGCATGGATCTGCATTTCTGTGTTGATTTCATTTGATTCTATAAGTTGTGCAACAGAATAAATTGAGGTAAAAATAGTATTTAGGGTCTTGAATTGATGATTTTTTTGCTTGCAAAATAGTAAGACTTGTGATTAGTATCTCTCTCTGGATTAGTTAGCTAAGTTGTATGTAAAATATGATAACGGGAAATGCTAGCTTTTAAAGAGTAAATCTTAAGCCTAGATTCACTATAATTCTGAGGTCTCTCTCTTACCTACACATGCATTATCAAATAATTGCTCCTAAGACTAGATTCACTATAATTTTGGGGTATATCTCTTACCCAGTACCCACTCATAATTTATTTTACCTTTATGCGCAACTCAAAACTATATGCATGCATTTTGTTGTTCCCTGTGCTTGTTCACAAACAACTTATCCTTAATAAAAAATTTAATTATTTTTGCTTAACCCTAATTTATCTAAGTCTTTTATCAAATCTTCTCATTGGAATTTCACAGCTATATGATATTTTTTCAACTGAACTTGGAAGCTTCTGATCCTCACCATTGCACATCTAGGGATTGTGCAGATTCCCGTTTGTAATTTCTATATTCCTTCAACCTTTGTCATTATGAATTGGGTTAGTCCTCCTAGTGGTTAAGTGTCATACACCTTAATTTTTCTCTGAACAAGTGGTGTCGTTGGTTGGCTTGTTAACCCAGTAGCTCCTACTCAGTGAATTTTGCCATAATGGAAGACATTAACTACAGGACTGATTCCGTAGTCAAAATACAAACAAGTTGAAAAACTCACACAACATGGACACAATAAAGTGGTTTTGCTATCCTTGGGAAAACAACTTACAAAGTCAAGGCACTAAACAAAGATTAAACTTAGTTGCACTATGGAATAGCTCAAATATGAGGATTATGGTCGCTCACCCAAACGATCACTTGCCTCTATCCCATGTAAGCATTGAACTTTGCTGCAAAATCTAATGACCTTTGGCACTCACATGATTGTTTGTCCTCTCATAGATAACAACGACCTTGTGCTTCATCTAGAAATTATGTTAAAGAGGTAGGCTGAGGTTCATTTTGGTTACCATGGTTAAATTTGTCAACTACCATCTATATATATGAGTGTCTTGCCTATTCACGTAGTTTAGTCAAACCTTCTCCACTTACTTATACTACACTTGTCTTCCCTAAGCAGGGTTATTCTTAATGGTTCAGTTATTTTTGAAAATTATAATAAAACTTTGGTTTGACTTTCAATTTTAACACTAAAATTTTGGGATAAACTGAATAAACTAAAATTTTATATAACTATTCATATTTAGTATTTTTACTTAAAAATAGAAATAATTATGTTTGTATATATATTCGTGTGTGTAAATGTATGTTTTGTGACTTTTATAGTTTATTTTTATTTAAAAATAATATAATTATTAAGAATATAAAAAATTGAAAAATTAGTTTAACTCAAATCAAACCTAACATTTTTGGTAAAGTTTAGGTTTGATTTTGGTTTAATTTTAGAAAAGTTTGTTTATGTTTAATTGAAAACTTGGTATGAAATTCAGTTTGGGTTGAACTGAATGGTGCCTAGTTGTGGTGCCTCAATTTATGTTCTCAAGTGAAGTTATATTCAACAAGCACCTTTTCCCACTAATCATGCTTTGTAGACATCTTTTTTTGCATTATGATGAAGCTATTTATCCACATTGTCGAACTCCACCATGAATTGAGTCTTTATTAGATAGACTCTACAGAGTTGGAAGATGATAGCCACCATCCCCTTCTCATATGTCGGAGTAATGTTGAGTTTGTGACTCTCAAATATAGCCAAATATCCATCTTGCACCATGATGCCATCTATGGCTTGGCCTGAGGTGTCAGTGTGGCGATTCAAAATCTAGACAGCAAAGCACAAGTTTAGACAATATCATCTTCTTCAGCTTAAAGAACGTTAGTCCACTCCCAGGGTTGATCCTGCTTCAGTATGGTAGTCATTTCGAGCATACTTGGATGAATTTTCTCCAAAAGTTTGTCATAGCAGGGAAAGAATGAAGATGAGAAACTAGGGTATTCTTGAATGACCTGAAGCTTTTGAATTGCCTTTGTACTGCTAAACTATATTATTGACTATGCGCTGCAAAATTCCACGGAGGCTGTAATTTTCAGCCATGTGCTACTGAAAGAAGAAAGTCAAACAGAATGGTCTGTGTTTAACGTATTCTGCCCTGAACTGAGGATCTCTTCCCCTTTCTTCTTCTTGCTTTGGTTTGTGGAAGCAGATAGAACCCAATCAGTCTTGTAAGATAACTCCCCCTGTCCATTACCTGGTGCTTAGTTGAGCCATCTTGAACCGTCTGATATGTGGTTGTGTCATAAGTGAAAGTATAAACGAGTACACCACAAGTATTTTTTTTAAGTTCTCACGTCTCAGATCCAAGCTAGAATTGTGTATTTAGAATAACAGCATGTGGAGCCGAATGAAGGAAATCTTGATATCTATTTGATTTTGAACTGCATGCCTTGTAATTTACATTATGGTTCATCATTTAGAGGGCGTATGATTAGACCTTCTTTGCTTCCTTTTTGTTTCTCGTCACCTTTTTTCAGTGCTGAATTGTCTTTTATGAAGTTGAAAGTTAAAAGATGCAGATTGTTTTTTGTAGGTTAATAAACGATATAGCTGATATTTGGAACTCTAACCCTTTTGCTTTGAAATGCATATCATCCAATCCTAATCGTGATGGGTTTATGACATTTATTAGTTCCCTTCAATGCCCCTCCCTCACTTTTGAGACTCCGTACTTTCCGTGATGTATACTTCAATCATATATGACATATGGTTATGTCAAATAATTTTTTCACCTCCTGTATTCATTTCATTTCTACTGTGTTTATTTTAACTTATCTCTACGCTGATTATAGTGTTTTAAAAGTGATGTTAGTATATGATTGAGTAATTTTGTATGGATGCTTATAATCATTGACCAGTTTATCTTCCTGTTGAAACAGGCAACTGAGAAACTGAATTTTAAGTTTTTTTTTGTTAGTTCAAAAATGCCTCGTTTTATCTTAATGTTAAGAATTAGTTCCACCCTAATTCAAGTTAGAGATGACTATCTCCAGGAAGTTGTCGAAGTTGATGCAACCATACTGAGGCAGGGAAGAAGCGTGATCGTGACAACAGTAGATTTGAGGGCAAAGAAAACTGGAAAACTTCTCTACACATCTAACGCCACCTTCTACATTATGCCAGTTTCCAGTCTTTAAGGCTTCTCGAAACTGTCATCAGGTAACTGGCAAACTATTAGAAACGCATTATTTATATGCATTTTCAACCAAGTTTTATTCATCTGATTTTTAAAATTAATCTTTAGGGGTATCCTGTTCTTGGAGTTGGAAGTAAATTCTTCATGACACTGTTATACATTGCGCACACGTGCATATCCATTAATGATTCTTATACAGTGGAGCGTTATCATTTGCTTTTATTAGTTGATCTATATGGTTGCATTATCTTCCTGCCTAGTATTATTTCAACTCTTGCATTAAGGCTCAATATTTCACATACTTGTGAATGGCTGTCTTCATCCATCTAATGTTTTGATGTGATGAGCAAATAAGGCAATTTCAAGTTGGAAAGAACAACTCTGTTAATTCTGGTTAATAATCTATAGATGCACAATGTTAATTCACAAGAAAATATAAATTTTCTTGTTATTGGTCTCAAAATATTGTAATAAAGAGGTTTTAAATATAAGAAAAACTTTTGGATTTATAATTTCACTGGGTTTGGGTTAGATTTGGGGGTGGCAATTTTACCCGATGGATTCGGGTATCCGAATAGCTAAACAGGTCGAGTTTGGATTTAGGGATGCGGGTACCCGGTACTCGATACCCGATTTCAATAAAAAAATATAAATATAAATATTTATTATTAGAATATAAATAAGAATAAAATAACTACTATATAAATAAATATTATTATTAAAAATATAAAAATAATAATAAATAATTATTATATAAATATATTTATTTTAATTTAAATTTTTAAAATATATTTTATATAATAAAATAATAAAAAATTTATTTTTTATTTAATCGGGTATCCATGGGTACTCGTTTAAATACCTGATCCGGGTTTGGGTCGGGTTCAGGTAGCGAGTCGGATTTGAGTTTAGGGTAAAATCACATGTACCTGACTTGTTGCCGGTGCTAGTTAGATTATTTAATAAACCCACAAATTGGTGGGGGTCTAGAAAAGAATCTTATCGGATATTCTATGAAGTACTTTGGTAAAATTTTTTGTCTTGGCCCCTCCCACTCGTTGTCCAGTGTTCGTCATATGATATCAATGTCTTAGTGGAGGGCCGCACTTCTGCTTCCAGTGGACCAGACTCCAATTTGCTCACTAAATAAATGCTACATTGAGCCGTCATTTTGATAGTCCGAACCTTCTAAAAGTCATCAAATCAATCCATCAACAATGTTCCTAAATTTTCAGTTATGTAAGACCCATAAAACCATCAATCATTTCTCATTCTATAGAATTAGCGTATGGTTGGCCATGCGGCATGGTAATGCGGGTCCGTGCCATTGCAGCAAAATTGGTATTTGGCTGGATTACAGTGTGACTAAACAATTTTTTTTTTTACGAAATCAGCGGGGGAGCTGCTTCTGCCATGGCCTGGGCACTGTTCAGTGGTCTGAACCCCGCAACAAATAGGGATGACAAGTAAACGGGTAGAACAAGTAAACGGGTAGAGTTCAGGTATTCATCGTGGTCTAAACCGTTTACAGTGGATTTGGGCACCGTTTAAGTAAATGGGACAGGTTTGAGTTTACTATATTTAACGCAAGCCAGGTTCGGGTTTATGCATTTGGGTACTCGAAATCTGAACTTGGTTATAATAATTATTAATAATTTAATATATTAGTTAGGGATTTTGGGTTAACTCTCTTTTGATTAAAATTTTCCCACTTGTACACCTACCGAGTTTACATTTTTTTTTCTGACTCCCACTCTTGAGCCCCAACGATTAACCCTTCCTTTCATCACTCATCCGCTGCAAGCCCCTGCCTAAGTGCCCCGCTTGTTGGCGACTCAGCTTCATTGCTCTCTAGCTCTTAGCTCTAGGTGGCTCTCAACTCATATTGAGTCTTAACTCTCGCCTCTCAAGGCTTCATACTCTCATCTTTGAGTGGTGAGAGGCCTCTACTCTTTGCTGTGACTATTTAGCTCTTAGCTTGAGCTCTCGAACCTTTACTCCTCTCAGTTCTAAGCCTTCGACTCAGTTTGCAAGTCTCTACTCTTGCCTCCTGGAGTCATGGCATGGCAAGGGACCGGTGGTGCCTTAAGTAGGGCCTACTTTGATTAGTTTTCACAAATCTTAAAGAAGGTAGTACCCCTTTTCTTCCTTTACAAGATGTGTCCAGTGACAATGGACAGTCGTTGGCCTTGAGCTTAGAGGGGTTGCGAACAACAGCAAAGTAGAGGGTCGTGACATCGAAAGGCTACTTTGCTAGCGGCATCGACTACTTTGTCGGAACCAGAGAGGGTTGCGGACCTACTTTGGTCTAGCTTCTAGACCTGCTTATGGCTTTGCAGCCAGCAGAAATCAAGAAGCTGAGACGTTTGGGTTTCTCTGTTCCAACCCACAAATTAGCTGCTTCTCTAAGAAGCAAGAGTGAAACTGCTTCTTTGTCCCCCACCTGCTTATGCTTAATAATCCTTATATGTAATAATAATTTTTTAATAGTATTACTCATAATATTTTTAATAAATATTTTAATTATAATTAATTATAAATTTTATCATATAATTTTTATCTTAGTAATTTTTTAATAAATATTTTTTTCAACCAGCATAGCATAAGCGGTTCACAAGCTGCGCATCCCAAATACTTTTAAACTTATCTGCAGCATCTTTTCAATAAGCGCTTCTTCAACAAACAAAAGTGAAAAGCAGAAGTTAGGCTAAACACATCCTTTGCCGGTGGCAACAACTACTCCATCCCTATCGAAGGTGTGACGGCATAGGCTCTCTCGAAGTTGAGGCACTCACTAACCTCCTCTTCCCCAACTTCACCACAGCCGGATTAAGGGACAACTTCGACAGGAAGGACCTCTTGGTGGACGAGATGGTGACCCTCTCCAGGGCACCTCCATCTTTGTTGCTGCTATTACGTCCACTCCCTCGCCCTCCGACGTTACCGCCATCACCTCTACCAGCCGAGCAGCAGCGGAGTAGGGTATTTCTCCCACTGTGGACGACGGCAGGGAACGTGGAGAGAAGATCACATACGGCAATAGGGAACGTGAAAAGAAGGAAGAAAAACAAGATAGGAGAGAGGTGTGACTATGAGATTTGTGCTTGCCTCCTTTGAGATATGTGCATTGGATCTAGAGAGCCCGCTTAAGCTGAGTTAAGCAGCTCCCTCCGCCTCAAAAACACGCCTACACCATAGTATCAAATTAATTTCAGAACAAAGTAAAAAATTCTGACATTCAATTATATGCTTTCAATCATGTAAATATTCACTGTGGAGTGTTCGGTGGTTGCACTGTCCATCAAAATAATTTGTACTCCTCATGAATCATGTTGGTTTACTATTCACTCCATCAACAAAGCAATTGTAGATAGGCTCTCCCATCATTAGCGATCTCAATTGTATCTTGGTTAAGAATACCAAATAGAGCCAAATTTTTACGTTAACTTCAGCAATTCTACCTTTTATTTTCTAATTAATATTTGTTTTTTTATATAATTTATAATTCATATTTATTATCAAAATTTTGTTTTATCAATTTATTATAATTAGGTAATTTCACCATTACACTTTTCTGAGCAAAACTAGTAGCGGTCATTGAACGCGTTTTGTCGGTCACTGAACAATTGTCTTTGTAAACTGGTAGCAATTGTGGCTTCAGGAGATTGTACGAGCGTGCACGAACTTCGAACTTTTTCTTTGTCGGAGTAATATTTAAGTTTTCATCCACTTTTTGTCAATCAAACTAAGCAAGAACGTAGGAAACTCAACGCGCGCTTCATCGTCTCTGCCAAAACTCCTAAGACGCCATTTTACGTTCAAATTCTTTCACCTGGTGACTAAATATTTATAGAAAAAATTAAAAGATGAAAGAAATTCATAAGAACTCTAATCTTTTATAGAAGATTAAGCGGTTTATTTGTTCAAATAATTGTGTCTCTTTTGGAACGATCACATTCCTCTTGCCCTGGACGTTTGAAATTCAAAAAAGTATGGCAATGTATCTAAGACAAATTTGAACAACATTTCAATATTCCTAACAATCTTTCATTTAAACAAGTGTTTCTTTTATATGGAGGCAGGGGTAGCAAAAATACTTGATTCAATTTCGTACTCGACCCAACTTGCCCCATTTAAGATAGATTTGAGTACCCGATTAGCTAACTAGGTCAAGTTTAGATTTGTATGTGTGGGTACTTGATTTCTGATTTAGAAATAATAAATATATATTGGTTAATGTATTTATTATAATAATTATTTATAATTAAAAATTAAAAAAATTATTTAATCGAGTATCCACAATTAGGATCAGTTAGTGAGAAAGGGTCGAGAGAAAAAAAAAAAATATATATATATATATATATATAATTTTATTTCTCTCTTTGAAAAAATAGAATGTAAAAAATTCTCTCTCCTTCGGCACCGGCATTCAAAAGCATCACTTTCATCCCTAATAATTATCTATTATTTTTTATCTTTAATTTTTTTTTATAAAAAATTGTAACATACCCCATATTGTACGCTTTAATTATATTGATAGTCAATTTATAAGTGTATTAGATCATAAGATCGTAATAAGGGTATTATTATTAATTAGCATATCAGATGTATTCATGAGTTCAAGTCCACCTTGAGATTCTATTGAAGTTTCATCTTATGCACCCCCTCCAGCATAATCATATACAACTTAGACATGGAACACCATTGAATACCTTATGGAGGATGATGGGGACTGCCACGTGAGTTTGCTTAGCTCGTGATTCTCTTGTTTATAGTCCAATATAGCACATTGATTGCTTTTCAGTGGTCTTTCAACTATTAGAATTGCAAATCAATTGCTTTGTTTGTGTCATGTCAAATCTATTTATGATTGTACAAATGGCTCATTAAATTAGTCAATTCGTGCCTATTCATTTTACTCCTTTGTTTTCGCCTAACTCTTTAGAGCCTAGTCTGGCTTATTTGTTTTAATCATTTTTTATATGCTCCTGAATCACTATATTTATCTCTTATTAAATTGCTTATAGATCTACTATATCATGATTACAAGGAAGATTATTACGGTTGCCAGTGAAAGCCCGGAAGGAGCTCATTCATCGGTGGTTTAGCAACAGTCGGACACGTTATAACTTTTTAGATCCATATAAAATCCTATCGATAAGTCGTTTTCTACGAACATGCACATAACAAAGTGAATATAACGGCAGGCATATCAGTCTCTACTCATCACAGCCAAAATTGACAGGCTCTTAACCGCTCGGCATGTGCAAGGAGGCCTTTAACTTCCGCAACGACTTCACCGGCTAATTTATTGCAGCCGCCCCGCGAGCCACCGAACAAAATTAACGAGATGATTAATTACTAAGACATCACATCGGCTAACAGCTCCTCCATCAGCGACCCCAGCAGCAGGCCCTCCACCTCCGCCCCCACCTCCTCCTCCTCCTCCTCCACCGACCATCTCCACCTCTCGTCCCTCCCCATCTCCACCAGCGTCGCCTCCCCGTCGCAGTCCTCATCCACCTCCCCTTGCCTCGCGCGCTCCACCCACTCCCTCGCAGCCTGCAGCAACGGTTGCTCCGCCGGTTCCCCCTGCCAATGGGACGAGTCATCGCCGGAGCAGCGGAGCCCTTCGACGAAGAAGTCCACGAGCAGCTTCTCTACGCTTCCCTGTACCGCCGAATGGCAACTAGCCTTCACCTGTCTGAGGAGGCCCCGCGCCTTTTTCTCTCGCGAGGCCTTATCTCCATCGTCCTCCTCTTCCCGGGACGACGGGGCGTCGCCGTCGCCGTCGTCGTTGACGGCGCTGTATTCGGAGAGGTCGTCGCAATCGGATGAGGCGAAGTGACGGTCGAGATCGAAGGGGGTCAGGTTGGCGAGGCACTCGAACCGTCGGATCTTTTGAAGCAGCTGCAGCTTCGTTCCTGTATCCCCACGTGATGAGATTAGGTCGTGTCTCTGTCTCCCTATTTTAATAATTCAGCAGACAACAAATATGCACAAGAGACAAATGCGCCTACAGTTAAATTTTGTTCTCTTCTGACGACACGTGAAGCAAAAAAAAACCTCTGTAAATTGTAAAGAAAAACAACCTAAAAAGAGGGTGGACTTATTATTATATGACCAATAAATGTGATCGTTGGTGGCGAGTCAAAGTCTGGTCTCGCATCGATCGAAATGCCAAGAGACAAGTTGAGGAGATTCTGGCGGAGCACAAGTAACCAGGTTGCTTTGCACTCACTTCCCGGCAGCCAGATGGATTTCGATATGGACTCAAGGAACACAATTTGCTCCTCGGGCAGCGAGCCCCAACAAATGACAGCTGCTGCTACTGCATGCAATGGCGCGACAATACAAGACAATTTGAAAAAAGAGGACTTGTCACGTACTTTCAAGCTTGGCGAGGTTGTTTTGAAATGAAGGCGATGAGCTTTCTTCTTCATCTTTGTCGTCCTCGTCGTCTTCCTCTTCTTCGGATGGGAAATCCATCACTGAAACTGGGCTCAGCTGTTGCTTCTCCTCCTCAATTGCCTAGTTTCATGCAATAAATTACAATTAGCAAGCATAAGCACTGGAGAAAGGGAAGAGAGCAGGTGAGGTAAAAAGCTTCATTTTAACTACGTCTCCCTTTTTTTTTCTTTTTTAAGTAGAGGACAACTCATTCCATCAACAAAAGACAATGTCCATTTCTCTACAGCATCTTGAACTTCAATCCAGCCTTATCGCGTCCTATATGGTTCTTTCTAGGCACAGATGAAACTTTCCCCTTTCCATGTGTTAAATTCAAAAAAGGTAAAAAGGAACGGGGAAAGACTCGAGACCCCGGGGTCCACCGGTGTAACGCCCAGGACGACAGGCGAGATGGTGGGTTCGGAGCCGAGAAACAATCTCGGCCGTCCATATTTCGTTGGGCCGTTGAGAGCAAGAGAGGGGGGAGGGGGAACGCACCTCGCGGCAATGGACGGCGGCGCTCACACCGGCTTCCATGCCGGCGCCGATCCGCTCGTCGGGGCCTCGGATGGGGCTGCACCGCGGCGAGTCCTTATTGTCTTCACCGGCGGTGACGTCGTCGGACGGATCGGAGCTGGCGACGGAGGACGGGAGGAAGTCAGAGGCGAACGAGTCGGACTCCGAGCAGCCGCTACAACTACTCACAACCGGTGATGGCAAATCGAACGAAACCCGGTCCTCGACAGCCTTGATCTCCTCGAGGGATCTTGAGGGTACGGTGTCCTCCACCTTCAGCCTTTTCTCCTCCTTACCTCTCTTCCTCCAGAAGCTTCTCGAGGAAACCCCCTCCGACCCAGCGAAGGGTAGGAAGCCGGCGGCGTTGAACAGGGCGGAGATCTTCCGCATCGCGCGCATGGATCGCGTCTGCGGCAACGGCGGCTGCTTCCGTCGGCCGCAGCCGCGGAGCTCCGCCTCGAGTAGGAACCGCACGGTGGTTGCTCTGCCATCTACTCTGCGCGGAGACGAGTGGAATCCGGCAGCGGTTGGCTCGGAATTCCAGTCCAGCTCGAGGTAATCCTTCAGCATTAGCGGTTTCTGAGTCATCGTCCAGCACCAATTCTTTCAGCCGCCAAAAAGAAAAAGAAGCAAAACCTTTTGCTGTGCGGATTGAAGAGAGTGGGAAGCAAGGAGCGAGAGAAGGTTTTTAGAGGACAATGATGGATTAGAGAAGGTCGGAATGGGAAGAAGGAGAGAGGCAGCTTCCGAGGCGGAGATCTCCAGACGAAGAAGAACAACCTGGGCGACAGAACAAGTAAAAAACTGGAGAGTGGCAGGTGAACGAATCCACCATGTTTAACATTTAAAATTCACAGTATCAATGTAGCAGAATGAAGAACACATGAGAATGCAAGAACAAGGAGCCGATCATTCACAGCGCAGTAGCGCACGGACGCCGCTTCTCTCTCTCTCACTGTCTCTCAGAGCGCCTTCCTCCCTCTAACTTGTCGCAGCAACCTTATAATACCTGCAACTCCATGCCAATCTACCCATTTTGCTCGACGCGTATACCCGCGGAGTCATTGGCTAACAGGAAGACCCTACAGTGAGTAATCGACTCCCACAGGCCCACTCCCGGCTCAGCAGCAAATTGTCAAGGGGGAAGAACGGGGCCCACCGGTGTCGATTCGAAAATATTTGAACTTGTCGGGTTGCGAGACTGGCTGGACACGTGGAGAAAAAGGAGTGGGCCAGGGGCGTGCGATGTTCCCGTGAGCGGAGGGATCCGATGTTTTCGCCGCTACCGGAGAATCGGACAGTGGATATTATTGTCAGCGAGATCGCACGGCGGAGCCGCGGCCACCGAGAGAGAACGGAAGAATCTGCGCAGCTGGCCGACCCAGCGGCGGTGTCTCGGTTCGTGAATTGAGCCGTGGCGAGGGCGGGGCCATGGGATCTGTTGTAACGTGGGATGCGGCCGGGTTAGGCCGCGTGAGGGGCGGAGGGGGACCGGTCCGTTGTCGGATTGGACTCGGGAATACTTCTAGGACTCCGTCGCCGGGACCATGGATCCTGACGGAAATCAGGGCCAGGCCGAGACACGAACAAGTCACTGACCCATTCGGGCCCATGAAATTAACTCGGCCGGGTAGCCCGGAGTAGTTCCACCCCAGACGAGTCATGAGTCATACCCGGACGCGACACCGAGATTTGATTGGAGGTGGCGTGAGAACAAGAGCGCATTATTTATCGGGTAGGTTTGAATTTGATTAGGGGATAGGAAGGGGAAGCTACTCCCAGAGGGGCGCAGGGCGGCATGAATTCCAGTTGAATGTTTTGCCCGTGGCGAAATGGTGGAGACAGGTGTGCCAAGATCGTACAATGAAGCACAGGGTACGAATGAGTAGTGGCTTTCAGCAAGGCCAAAAAGCCCCTGCAATTTTACTGTTTATATTTCTTTTGGATCCTAATGCTTGGAAGATTCATCTGTATCCATCAATCATATATAAATAATATTTTTTTTACATATATAAATAATATAAATTAAATATTTGTTTTACATATATAAATAATATAAATTAAATATTATGCATAGAAAAGAAATAGAGTGTCGATGGAAATAAATTTCTGGCAGATTACCGTACAGTAGAGGATGGTCCACTCTGAAGCTGAAGAAAAAATGGTTTATTAAATAGGAATTTATTTTTTTTAAAATAAATACATTTTTATTTGGGGTCTAAATTAGTATAATTCTATTTTTCCACTTTTGTATGAAAACTAGTTCATGTCTATTCAATTATGAAAAGAAATAAGAGATAAAAAATAATATAATGCTTAATGAAAGAATAGTGTTAAGTGCCCGTGATTTGCACTTTTCATAGTAATTTAAATGTGCTAGTTAAATAAAATAATATTTCTAATAAAATTTTAGTTTTGGAATGGGTGTAGTAATTGGTAAGAATTTTATTAGCAATTATTATATCAACTCAAGGATATCTTGGCAAGGAAGGAAAGGAAAATAAGTCAAAAAGAAAGGGTCAATAATGAATAGAGGATAAGAGGAATAGAGGAATGAAATCACAGGAAGAACACGTGGGCTTCTTATGAGTTATGAGTCCTTTGTGCATTTGTGACTCTCGTGCTTTATTGCCACATGCCATGGAGTAGAGATTGGTAATTGAATCCGGCCCTTGAACCTCGGGAAGACTTTAGGTTGTATAGAGCCTGAGAGATTTACACATTACCATGTGTAAAGTTTGCCTTTGAAACCCTTGGGAAGCCTTTCACCGCGTCTATGTGCTTGGATAATATATGAGTGATCAAGGTGTTAAATTACGTTAGACCTTGTGATAAATTCACAAATCTAAAATCAAAGTAGGGACGAGTATTCATTTCATTTTTTTTTGTTTTTATTGATTATTAAAAATTCTAATAAATTCGGTTCAATAAAAAAATATGTGATTTCAGTTTCGATAATAAATTTTATAAAATTTAATTTTTAGTTTCGGTTTCAATTTTTATAGTTTTGGTTCGATAAAAAATTTAATTTACCAATATATATATTAAAAATATAATATATTATACTATATCTTAATCTTATTATAATATAACTAGTTACTAAAAGTCTAAAATCTATTACCTAATACCTAATAACCTAATTATCTTTCATCTAATTAATTAAATTCTTAATAATTTAACTTTTCGATAATTTACTGAATTTATTCAGTTCGATAAAATTTTGGTTTTTAGAAAATTCGATTCGATTTCAGTTTTTAGTATTTCGGTAAAAAAAAAATTTAGTAAATAATTTTCGATAAATTTGATTTTGGTATTTACCAAATACTCCTTCCTAAATCAAAGGTTTCTCATTTTTTTACTTTGGTGACCTTAGTTGCATTTTTGTACTTTATTTTTTTATTAATACAAAATAAATACAAATTGTTCATGTGATATTGGTTATATCGATAGGTGTGAAAATAATACAATCACTTGCTCTATAGACATACCATACTAGTGACATGCTGTTATAGTAGACGACACATTTGCAGTAAGGAAGATAACTTACTAGGTTAATCGAGTGCTAATACAATGGATTGCTAGTGTTTCTAGAATGATTTTTGATTGCCCATAACATATGACCACTATGCAAGTAAGGCCTTTAGATACTTCTATGCAAGGGGATTTCTTTTTCTAGACAAAGTTACTTTCTAAACATTTCTTTTTACCCTCCAATAATTTAACCAAACTTAAATATTAGAGAGAGGATGCCCAAGAATACTTCTCGACCTTCCTCTTTATAAAGGTAATTATAAGAATAAAGCAAGACTTGTAGTGGGAGTACCCTTCCCTCGAGTCAAAGCTAAATTCATCAGGACTAAAAGTCAAAATAAAATGTATTTCTTAAGAATGAACCACTACTAACCTAATTCACATCATATGATCCAAAAATCTTAAATAAAACCTAATGAAAATATTAGGTATCCCTTCATGGCATCATAGAAAATTATATCTATATTCATACAAAAGATGCCTTCCATATTATTGGAGAGAGCATTTGGCATAAAATAATGGAACGGACGGTTGCATAAATAAATAAATGGTGCGGCGAAAGCAGGCGCCGCCGAGGCGGGCGGCATGGTCGGCTGCAGCACTCACGCCTGCACTCCTGGACCTATTGACCACAACAAAGATGATGTGGACGTCCTCATCCATTATTTATGTATGCTCTTCCACAAATCATACAATACAATTAATACTATGATCCATGCTGGTGTCGGATTCGGGTGTATATACGTGGGTATCCTATACCATATTCCAAGGCAAGCTTCTTGGCTAACAATTTTTCTCGAAACCAATGGCTATGAGCATAAAAAGCAAGGATGTGGTGGCTACTTCCACCACCATCATCTCTAACCTTTTCAATTGCTCCTTTCATTTTCAATATCCATTCATCCATCACCCAAGTGTTTGACCCCAAGAGCAAGCACGCCACTACCTCAGAATAATTATGAGATTCTAGTCCTCATCAAATTCCACAACTCCGCTCCACCATCTAATCTCGTAGTGGCTCCCTCCACTACCACCGCCACTATCGCCTCCACTTCCCGTCAGCTCCTCGCCACATATAAATAACAACCACCCTGTAACCTGACTGCATCAGTACCACTTCGATCCCCAATTAAACCACAGCGGCGAGAGCGATCGAGATACACACATATATGGCTTGGAGGAGGTCGGTTTCGGCGGCCGTCATCTCCGCCGCAGACGCGGCGTCGTGGTACTTCGCGTTAGCCCTGGTGGCGGTGGTGCTGATGAGCTCAGTGCGGGAAGGCCCGGTGGCGGTGGAGGAGTTGGCGGTGGACGTTGGGGCGGCGGGCGGAGGGAGGCTGGTGGCGCGGCCGTGCGACGAGATATATGTTGTAGGGGAGGGGGAGACGCTGCACACGATCAGCGACAAGTGCGGCGACCCGTTCATCGTGGAGCGGAACCCGCACATCCACGACCCCGACGACGTCTTCCCCGGCCTTGTCATCAAGATCAGCCCCTTCTCCGCCATGCCCAAGAACACACAATAGATCTATCCACCACCATCACTTCTACTGTATCTATAAATTAATATGATCGTCACATCCATGTAGATAATATTATGTATTTATCAAGTAATATTATATAACTAATTTCATATAGTAGCTTGCTGATTAATTTTCCAGTCATGGGGAGAGATTATCATTAATTAAATTGGGGTGAAGAATTAATTTCTTAATCGATCCCCAGATTATGAGGGTACAATCAAAGAGTGAACAAGTGATCAGTAAAACTCTTTAAACACTGGTGTTGTGTAGGATGAGTTACGAATGGAGTTTTTGATAAAAATTTTAGGGAGCTCATTTCTTCGTACCATTGGATCAGAAAGGAGATTTTTTTATCCATAATGATAGTAAGATACTAATATGCACTACAATACCTATTTTAATCCAATGCCCAACATATATTATGATCAAACAGAATTTGTTATAATTGCTAGAGAGACTATCTCATTAGAAAATGCACTCTACATATACTATACATCAGAGGTCAGTTGAGATTGTCAGGATTGCCTTGGATGAATAATTTAAAAATCAGAGAATCAAGAAGTGAAGAGCAAAACTCTAAGCACTAGTATTGTCTAGCACTGTGTAGGATGAATAATTTAAGAATCTAACACGACAATGAAAAGAACACTTTGCTAATTCTAGAATTATACGGGCAAGCTTATAAATAAAAAGTCAAAACTTTGACTCAATAAAAGCCATAATATGAAATTGTACATAGGTTACAGTAGTGGTCTCGCTTCTTCCTATGGCACACATAACAGCAATAAGGATATATATAGTCTTCTGCTACAGTTTTTTTCATCCCCGTATTCCACGTGACAATTCGAAAATTTGACGACAGAACAATCAGTTGCACACTTACTGTTCGATGAATTAATACACGGACAGGACAAATTAAGACAACTAGCTTATTGAGCATAGGAGAAAGGAATCGAGGAAACTGACCTAGGACGTGGACGTCTTCTGATTTGGCTGGAAGACATACTTGATCAGCGACTCCTTAATTGAAAGAAGCTCTGGAAACTCATTCTTCAGTTTGGTGGTATCTAGTTCATTGTTGCTCCTTGGAGCAACTATCACCTTGGCCTGCTCCTCGAGGTTGAAGTTTTTCCACGTAAATTTTGGATCAATGTAGTCTCTGTACATCTCCAAGATCTCATTGTGGCTTACAACACCAGGATTTGTGAAGTTCCAGATCCCAGTGAGGTTCCTCTTTGCCATTTCGATAGATATGGGCAAAAGTTCGTCCAAAATGGTCATCGAATTGGGTATGTTGACAACCTTCTCATAGCGGGTGATTTTGGTGATGAAGTTGCGAGGATTTAATAGATCTGACGAGATAGGCATCCTAACTCGGAGAGTGCATACGTTCTCATAGTTTTTCAGCAGCTCTTCGACCTGCCAAATTAAGATGCATTATTCACTCAAAAACAACGGCAGGTTATATTGACATGATGTACTAGAAAAGCAAAGTCAAAAGAAAATTGTACAGAATAACCAAGCAAATGCATCATTACAGATTGATCAAGTAAAGTAATTTAGACTGCATTTCATAGGATTGAACTTTTCTATCATAAATACTTTGTTCCCAAATTGATTAACTATCTACTTAAAGAGCTGAATAACTAAAGACAAGCTTAAACTTTTTATAAAGTTATTTAGGGGTCACTTTCTCTTGTAGACAACATAAAATAAAATCCTAGTAATCAATGATAACTAACGAGTATTTTTAATTCTATTTGAACATATGAAAGGTACTAATCCAAGAATATTGATGACCATTGACGAGAAAAATATTAAAATTTTCTAGTATGTTGAATAATAAAATAGATTATGGCTTATGAAAAAACATGAAAATTTAAGGACATATCTGTCTACATAATAGAAAGCATTTATGAAAAGCATAAGGTGATCAAACAGCTTTGACTTTTTAACATTATGTAACTATTTTATCATTAGTGCCTTATAAACCAATCCTAAAAATTAACCCAAATGAGTTTTTGCATCGAAAAAGCACAAAAGTATTATTTCATAATTGTGTCAACTACAAGATAAGCCTCAGTTGAAGGATCGTGATATGTTCTTCTTTAATTTTTTGCTTACATCAAGCTATTGCTTGTAAACCTGGTAACTCAACCAAAGAGCAAAGGCCATTAATATTCCTAAGATGGCATTCAAATAAGATCTTATTTTCTTTACAACATTTATTTTTGTGCCATTATCATAATCAAATTAAAGTATCCAAGGAAGAGGTTATTTTAAAATTGTAAAACTTTTTGAAGATTAAGCTCATAATACGATTCCTATATCCAATAATAATATTAGTGTCTGATGCTACAATCGAACGATCATAAAGAGCCAGACATGCAACCTTTTCTCTCAAAAGATTAAAAAGAATTGGCTGAATCAAGAGACACATGGAAGTTTATGAATGAGAAGCAATAGAAAAATTAGCAATATCAACAAAGAGAAAGCATTGCATGAGATAAAATTCAAAAGGATTCAATTTATGGTAAGGTACTCAAGTAAAATTCAAAAGCATTGCATGTAGTTATGGTTTATAAAACTTATATTAGAATAGAATATGTACTTCATTCTGCATTCCTTACATTTCAATCCACAATCCACAAATCGTGGGAATTAGTCTTCATTTCACAGCCACAAAGCAGCCCATTGGAGTTATACTTCCTGCCCGAAGGTAGAATTGTAAACTATACAGTATTTAACTCGTAAATATTTCTCCGAGACTTTGGATATTTAAGACATAGAAAACATATTAGGATTATCTATTTATGACCCACCAATGATGACACCCACGCTCCACATATTAAGAGTCAACTCTATTACCCTAGTTTCTAAGATTCTTCAATGCTCTAGAGGATGCTTAAGAGGAAAACTCAACCGTTTAACCAAGTTAAGGACTGCACAAGTGCCTTTGTAAATTACAACTCAATTGTGAAGGTACAAAACAATAATTAGATATGCGTGAAACATCAATTATTCACACATATATCGTGGAAAACTGTTAAAATATACTCGATTTCTTATCAAGATTTTGGATCAGTGTAGTTTTGGTAAATGTAAATCATGGATCAAGAAGAATACAAAATGGTAGTCGACAAGAAAGATAAAGTAAAACCACAACTTCCACTTTCAAGATTTTCCCAAGTAAAAAATATTGTCTAGCTGATACATGTTCAGCAAGAATAACCATTGTAGTACACAATGTTCTCTGTTTATTTCTGTTCCTACATAAAACTAGCAGGTCTCTATAGCACAAGGAACAGGACAGGGAGAATGAACTGTACTTTTGATTATTATCCATAATAAATTATTTTGAACAACTTATAGTATAGAAGTGGATGAGAAAGCAAAAGGCAGTATAATTTTAGCTATCAACTGTAATTTAAATCAAAAGAAGGTTTAGAATGTAGATCAAAATGAGATAAAAGCTTGGATAAGGCTATTAAGCAAGCAATAATGAGCTGTTAGAAGACAAACAACAAAAAAACGACTAATTGGTCCAATTTAGTATGATATTAACGGAATGTAGCGGTAAGTTAAAAATATGGTAGATCGTACAGAATGAATCATGTGTACATGGAAATAATATTCTCAAATATGGTGATTGCTCAGTGAACGAATACAGAGCAAATAACAGATGTAGTTACATCAGGATTGACGCTATCAGAGTGGAAAGGAAAGCCAATCTTTTGTTCCATCAATGTTTTGGAAGCCACTGAAGTTATGGAAAGTAGATCCATATGTCCGTCAGAGGATGCAACAGCACTAGATCTAAGAAAATATGCATCCTTTCATATCTGTGTAATCGGTAACATTTCTTCAATTGACAAATCATGTTTATGCCTATAGATCTCCAACACAATGGATCACTTCCTTAGTACAGTCTCACAATGATTTAAACACAAATATGATGATACTGTAGTACAAAGATTAAAGATCTATTGTCATATAGCTTGCACAGAACAATTTACATCAGCACCAAAAACATAATGCATTACTACCAATTAGATTAACTCTGGCAATGCCTTCTTAACGACAATGAATCAGTAACTCCACAATCCTAACTAACCAAGTGATCGGATCAGATCTCCAAGCACATCATGCCATCAATACTACCAACTGACATTTTCAAATTAAGAATATACCAAAATGCATTCACCACTCGTTTTTTTTAATGAGATTGATTCAGATGAAAAGCGCCTAATTTACTACCTTCAAGTCAAGATCCGAGCCAAATGGCTTGAAAATGAGTAGATCTAAACCGACAAGGTAAACATATCAAAAAAGTAGCATTGATTCGTACCATGGCCTTCGTCTTGGAGTAAAAGGATCCGACGAAGTTGGGCGTGTCCGCCTCCACGAACCCGATCCCGGAGCCGAGGGGGTGCGCGGCGTCGTACTCGAAGATGCACCCGGTGGCGTAGTTAATGAGGATGAGACCGTGCTCGCGGCAGACGTCGGCGAGGGTGAGGGTGCCGACGACGTTGGCCCGGATGGTCTCCACGCGGTGGGTCTCGCACCAATCGACATTGGGGCGGCCGGTGACGCCGGCGGCGTTGAAGACGTGGGTGGGGCTAGTAGCAGCGATGTCTGCCTCGAGCTGCGCGCGGTTCTCGAGGCGACCGGCGCCGTAGGCAAAGGAGATGCCGCGGTCGGCGCAGAGGCGGCCTAGCACGCCGCCGATCCAGCCGGTGCGGCCGTAGATGAGGAACTTGAGGCAGGAGGCCTCATAACCGGTCGTCGAGACGCCGTTCGACGCCGTGGAGCCATTCTCCGTTGTGAGACCCATCGAACGCCGGCCGGCCGCCCGCTCCCGGGAGATTGAGATCTTAGGATATGCCCGAAGTGTGCGCGTTAAATGAGTCGAGCGGTGGAATGGAAGCAGCATGTGGCGTGCAATTATTGTACCAGAGTTAATATTGTCTCCCCCGTATCAGGAGCCTTGTCTGAATGACGGCCGCTACAATCGACAATAAAACAACTGTTACGGAGAGAGAGAGGAGCTGAAATCCGACACAGACGATAGATCCGCTACCACAACCAAGTCACCGTACACTGAATCCGAACTCGGAAGAGTACTCTGCATCCCGGCTCCTCGGACCGCACAATTTTGCCCGATTCACCGAAAAAGTCACTTTTACCTCCACATTTTTAGCACCCAATTTACCAACCGATTTAAACAACGACCCGGTTCGACCGGTTCATCAGGTTGCTTTCCTATTATAGCCGTGAATTGAAATATCAGGTACATCAGGTTGCCTAAACCGGTTCGGGCAGGGAGGCTGAGGGGAATGCTTCGAGAATAAACTGGGTTGCTTACGACGACGCAGCATACACGATGTGGCCCATTTCTATTAGATGAAAAGTGACGTGTAGCGTGGACAGCGAATTGGAGTCTAGGTAACGTTGTGGGCTGGGTACGACCTTTTTCTATGATGGAGAAATATAAAATGCCAGCCGGCTGGCCTGTCGATAACTCGTGCGCGTTCGTCGTGCGCACCTTTTGCACGTGGGCTACCACAGAGGTGCACGTGGGCGAGGTTTTGTTCTTCGTCTGCGACTCTTTCTTGACTACGCGCCACATCTACCTGCTGTGCTATTGGTGCTCAGAAGAAGATTCACAAGACCGGGTAATTTTAATGAATAAAACTGAAAGGGTAAGACGGGGTGCTCGGGGTGCAGATCGTGAATGTTCATGTTACCATGTAGAGGAAGGACGACAGCTTCAGTCGCCGGGTTCAGACATCACACAGTGAAGAGAGGCACAATACTGGCTGTAAACAGTGGCTCCCACTAAACCTTCGACTAGAGGTCAATAAGAAATCTCCATTGGCTGCTCGCTAGCTCTCGGTAACCTGCACGTGGAAATGTATTTATTGATCCCAGATCCCTTGGTGTCACGCCCCGGTCGGATCGGCTTGAGAACAGCGCTTATCCGTTGTCTCAGAGCCGTCCGGCGGAATACCGGAACGCAACTCGCCCTAGGGTTTCCGACCCGAAATTAGAAACCCTAATCTCCCCGGATAATTTTTATCCCCAAAATATAAATCGCACGGATAAAACCCTAACCCTAATTTGGAAATGCCATTTCCCTCTCTGATTTTGACCCAAGTCAAAATTAAAGCCTTGCTGGCGTCAGCGTGACGTCAGCCCTCCATTTTATTTCGCCGCCGCGCGTAATCACTGTCTTACGTCAGCGTCGCCCCGCTGACGTCAGCCTGAAATCGAAATCCAATTCGATTTCGTTCGATTCGAGCGTTGACTGCTCGTTTCGTTGACTCGCACCTCGATTCGAACGCCGCCGCGTTCGAACGTTACTGTTCATCTTCTTCGACGCGAACGAACGCTCGCCGCCGCGTTCGTCCGTCTGTCGCCGACCGGATAGCCGCCTGCTGCTGAGGGCTGTCGCCGGAAATACTCAAGAACAGGGGAAGATGGAGAAGCTTTCTTTATTCCTTCGAACAGGTTACAAGTTCTCCGGGCCGACGGCCTCCGTCGCCCGCCCCTCTCCCACTTGCTCCTCTCGCCGGTCGTCTCTCATCGACGCCCGCCGGTGTCGGCGTCGGTTCCCTCCTGGAACCGGCATCAGAGCCCTGCTCTGGAAGGGCGACGGCGAGTCGCCGTCGCCAGTGGAGTCCCTCCCCGGCGCTCTGTGTGGTGACACCTCCGCGCACCTCGATCTCGTCGTCGTCAAGCTTCTTATAGAGAAGCTTCGCCGCCTCTGCTCCATCTGGTCGCGTAGAACAGGTCTCCCGCAGATCTCGCCTCCGCGAGCTCCGCGTCATGCGTCCCGTCCGAGTCTTCCGCTGAAGACTCCGTCCTCAGCGGCCGCCAGCCGCGTCCGCCTTTCTCGTCGAGCCAGCGTCCTTCGCGTGAGGATTCCGTTCGTGTCGTTGGAACCGCTCGACGTCTCCAACCGCGTCCGATCTGTGCGCTGGAGACGAGTTCGCGTCTCCGTTGCACTCGTGGACTACGTCGTCCACGCCTCCGAAGTCGTCGTCCGCTTCCGGTGGAGAGCTCACGCCCGAGCTCTGTGGCTGAAAACGCTGCTCCGTCAAACATCTCGTCCGAAGCATTCGGCGAACGCGTTCGCACGCTGGACACGCGTTGTTTGGGTCGCCTGTGCTTGGGCCTGGACTTGTGTTTGGGCTTGGGCCAGACCGTCTGAACCGGGCCCTAACACTTGGGAATCTAGTAAAAATACTAAAAATGGACCCCACGGAGTCATATCTTACTAGTTCACATTGTGACGTGGAATTCTCCGAGGGTCCCACTTTTAGTAACCTTTAACAAATATTTGGACACTATTTGTTTATTTAGATTTGCACAAAAGATTTTCTCAACAAAAAAGAAAAATGGTGAGTGTTTGTGAGGCATTTGTCGTTTCTATTGCTTCAATTGAAAGTTGGGTCGGGAAGCTAGCAAATTGCTTTCCATGAGACCGGAAGGTGAAGGGACTTTGGGTCTCTTTTATGATTCTTTAGTTGAGTTGTGAACTTCAACGGGGATTTGATCACAACTTAGGATAGGACGAAAGACACAAGCTCGTGCTCTAAGTAATAATCTCATATCTTGTCTATTTTCTAGAGCCCATCTCCTCTTGGGATGGAGTTTGGTGCTAGCTGTTAGGCCATGGGCCAAATCGGGCGTGGCCCAAATTTTGGCCCACCCTACCGATGCATGCCTGGTTGGCCGAGTTTTGAGCTCTTTCCAGCGAGCCCCTCTACCTATCGTTTCGCTAGGGTTCCGGCTCGCCTGCGCGCGAGAAGTTCCGGACCTGTCTCGCCTGCGCGCGAGTTCGCCGGTCGACATCTTCCTCCGCCTGTGTGCGGGTTCCTCTCCTCCTCTTTCCACTGGCCTGTACTCCTCTCGCCTTCCCCGGCCCTGCCTTCGTCCTGGGTGCCGGCTGCGTCCAGATGTGCCCTGAGGAGTGCTCCGCCGCCGTCCTCTCCCATTTACTTGCATTCTCCGCGTCTCCGCTGGTCTGCCTGCGTGGGTGTTTGCGCCTGCAGCGGGGAACCTTCCGACATTGCCGCTCCACCTTCGCCCGTCCGCACGAAGGCGCCGTTCGTCCGGGAGGTCGAAGGCCTGCAACCTATTGCTCCAGCCAGTCGCCGATAGCAGGCTCCTGCCTCCGCCTTCTCCCTCCTGGAACCGCAATATACTTCGGCCAGCCTCCTTCGCTGGCGTTAGTCATCCCGTCTGCTTTAGCGACGGAACCGAGGCGGCTTCGCCCCTCTCTGCTTACTCGTCTATGGATTCTTTGACGCGGACTATTCCAGTCCTTTCCTCCCGGTCGGACGAACCACCGATAGTAGTCGCCGATCGCCCTTCCGAAGTGAGGATGTGCCGGGTCCCTCAGTCCGAGGGGTTCAATCGTATGTTCTCGTGGAACTTGCGGTGCGAACACGTTATCCGTAACGTACGCGACGGTGGGACGTCTATGACGTCCTCGACGTTGACGCTACAGGTGATGGGATCGTGCCCGTGGTGGACCCCGTCTGATGTGGTCGGTTCCTGGGGAGTCTACCGGGCTTGGGTAAGTCAGGTTCGCTCAACGACGCCAGTCCCCGGTTGTTGGCGAGCATTGACCAGAGTTCAGTTGGGACGGCAGAGATCCACACCGAGTCCCTAGTCCGGCTGGGGTTCGATTCGGGAAATCGTTCACGCCGATCGCGCCCAATCTCGTGGTATTTGACCATGGTACCCCTGCATGGGTGTGTATGGACTCGAGTCAAGCGTTGACTCACGTGTATTTGATTTAAAATTTTATTACGTTAAACATGGGCGTGACAGCTGGTATCAGAGCCCAGGTTTCTACACGTTCCAACTTGTACAAGTGTTGTACAACGATTTTTGGCTTATCCTGTTGCTTGTTTGCAGATGGCGCTTACGACTGACAGCAGGATGATACGTTCCGCAAGTATACGGATATATCGAAGTAATAAATGTATCGATCCCACAGAGACCAAATACCAAGTACCAACTGACTAAGCTTCTACAAGCTAAACAGCAATAGACGGTTTGAATAGTTTTCTAAATTAAGACTAACTACATGAAAAGCAGAAGAATAACAAAATTGCACTAGGGTTGATCAAGGATGCAAGAAATCAAGGTAAGGGGTTTACCACCTCGATGAGTTATGCATGGACAATAAAAAAAATATGATAATTATCCAAAGAGTTCTAGGGCAAGCATCGAATATAAAGGTTATCCTCTCTCAAGGATACAACCAGGTATTCGCACGGGTATACGTCTACCGTCGTAGAACGCTCCCCTGAACGAACTCAATAAGCGCGAGATGATATAGTATATATCTCTCCCTCTAATGTACTAGTCACCCTTCTCTCAAAGGTGCAACTAGGTGTTTATGCGGCTAAGCGTCTACCGTCGTAGTACGCTTCGTCTCATAAACCCAATGGGCGCGAGGAGATATACACTGCCCATGAGCAATTGCCAGCTTTCGCATGGCGATTGGCACATTCATACCGAGGGTTTCCAACATCAATATAAGTCTTTCAACAATATAAGATATCTAGATCATGGAGAAAGCAATTATCAATCAACATGCAAAGAACGCAACCAGGTAAGATAGAACGACAAAGGATTCATATATTAAAACCAAACATCCATGCACAAATCATACGAGGGGTTTTCCCCTACCCTTGAAATGGATTTAAGCTATCAAGTTCATGTTCCAAAACAGGTTTTCAATAATTTTAATCATAGCATCCATGAACAACAAGATAAAATGATAAAGTAGGGAGAAGATGATGGATATCGCCCCAAGCAGGAGATAGGAGCGTGCAGGATTTTCTCTCTTCTTCATTCTTCTTCTTCCTCATGCTCTCGCGATGATGAAGCGCGTTCTTCCTTGTTGTCGCCACAGATGCAGGTCGTGTACTCCCTCTCGTGTGCAAGATCCGCCTCTTTTTTTAGTAAGTGCTGCCCCTAGTTAATCGTAAGTGCTGCCCTAGTGTCTCTATATATCGATTTCCCTTTTTGCCCCCATTAATCATCCTTCTTCAACGCATAGAAGAGACGGACAAAATCTGGAAAGTCGATTCCCGACGGAACAGAAACTGCGGGGCGTGACTGATTTCCCTAGGTGGGGTGTGTTATTTGCTGCGAATTCCATCTTGGCTGAAAATTACTGTATCGCCTCACTTTCTTTCCTGAAATAAAGCAAAAGCACAGAATAGTGAAGATTCCGCAAATATCGTAATATTTCAACATAAATCCAAGGCTAACAGCGAGAACGAGTGAAAACATGACGGTAACATCGTATAAAATGCTATATAAAAATGACTTAACAAACTCCCCCAGACTTAGACTCTTGCTTGTCCTCAAGCAAAGATAAAATGAAGTTCAGTTGTAAGGATGTTTCATAAAACATAAATCCAAGTCTCACTAGGAGAATGCTATCGCCGGTCCATGAAGTGGTCAAACAATGTACAAACAGTAAACTCCTATCAGAAATCAAAATGATGAGCTTTACAACTCAAGATAAACGTGTTACTCCACATAATTTCCAAACTAGATGGTCAATGTCATGGTTCCTCCCAATAGCTGATGCATATCCCCCGAGATAATGAGATGGAGTGGTGGAAGTGGAAAGAGATGTGCCATGGACGACATGAATGTATACAAATATTTTCTCTTTCCTTTTTTCTCTTTTTTTTTTCTAATGTCTCTAGACTTTGCTAGAGAATCTTTCATTCATCATGCTCGACTTCAACCCATCTTTTAGGTACCACTGTCAATTTTACATAGTGCCAAGTAGGGGAGTCATTGTTGTTATTTTTCTTCTCTCTTTTTTTTTTATTTTTTTTTGTGGTGACAGAGATTGAGGGATGTGGTGGAAGGTTCAAGTACAACAGGTATAGGGAAGGAACCAATCTATATCGATCAAGCGTGGCAAACTCGCGTGTCCCACAGTTTAAGTGAGTGCTTGGCTTAACAAAATTCAATCTTCAATTTGTCTCATGTAGATGATTGTATCTCACGACATTAGACCAGTTTCAAGCATGTATCGATAGAAAAATAGGATCATGTAAATGAAGCACACTAACAGCCAAAAACAGTCATAAAATCAAGCTTGAAGAATAGCAAGATACTCAAGTGAATTCTATAGCATATGAGGAGTTTTAGCTATCAAAATGAGACGTCCTAAAGTTAAAACTAGACTAAGTCTTAGAAATGGTAAAGTAAATGATAAAGTGCTAGAAATAGTTTTAAATGAAATTTCCAAAAATTACAATCCTAAGCACCCCTCCCACCAACAAAACAAAGCATCGTCCACGATGCAAAACTACAGAATCAAGAATATAGCAAAATAGGGAGGAGGATAGGGTAACGAAACTCACAAGATCAATCGCGGGGGTCATCTCCCGCGTCACTGATATCGTCGTCAGTAGAGGAAGAATCATCATTGTCTGGAAATCCTGGAAAACGGGCATGAAGAAACTGCTCGATCCGCTGCACAGATTCCAAGAGCTGTGCGGTTTGTGATTCATGCTCTTGTTGCTTCTGGAGTAATGCCACGAGTAGCTCATGTGTAGAGAGTTCATGAGGAGCTCTAGGGTTCGGTCCGTCGGTGAATGGGGCAGGACCTAAACTGGCTGTAGAAGGGGTTGCTGAGTCGCCATCCTCGGGAGCTAGATGCCAATTCTTTCTGGATCGGATGGTCGTGCGCAAGGTATTCGGCAGCGGTATGGTCTGGAGGCTTCCTCTGAGAGTGAGGTGATAGATATCACCTTGGCGGACTAGCATCCGCATCGCAATGCAAGCCTCAACATCGATACGTCTGCTGCCCTTTGCTTCAGTAGTGCCAAAGGGGTTATGGCCAAAATGGAGAGCAAGGGGCGTCAACAGACCCCCAATGGCAATGGACCCTTTGGTTGTTCTGCCTACGTGAACCATGTTTTTGGCTAGGAAGTGACCCGTGTTCAGAGGGAACTGATGCAACATAGACCATAAGAATAGCAGCTCGACTTGCCGTGTCATACAATCACTGTCTCCACGGGCAAAAATAGTGTTGGAAAGGAGCCGGTGGACGTAGCGCAAGCACGGGTTGAAAATTGCGCTAGCACGCGCATTCTTCGAGTTGAACATGCGCTCACCAGAGATGGAGCGCCAGAAGTCATTCACCCATGCGCTGCGCTCGTGGTGGATTTCTACGTCAGGTGGGAAACCGTAGATAGAGTTAAACTCCTCAAGAGGGATGGTGTATTCCTTGTTTTGTAGGAGGAAACAGATGAGGAATATCTCATTGTCCCTGCCTGCATATCTCATATAAACAGAACTAATAATTTCCAGGGTGATAGGGATGTGGGTTTTGGCGAGAGTGGGAGGATACGTGGGTTAGAAGGGTTAAGTGATTAAGTGGGTCCCCATGAAAGCCGCGGGGTGAGGTTCAAGTCGAGGGGCGACCCGCGGAAGAATCTGTGGAAATCGGCACATATGCTGCGAGGTCGGTCGCCAAAAGTCGCGGGGTGAGGTTCGAATCCCTTGCCCCCCCTGCGGAAGTTTCTGTAGAGAAAACTGTATTTGCGTCTTAGGGCTGGGCCGATCAGTCAGATTTTGTTTGTAAAAACCCTCGGGTGAGGTTTTGATCGCGGGGTTCCCTGAGAAACCTTCTGTGGTCTTTTTGCCTTCATGCTGGAAATTTTAGCTTCAGAGGCCGCGGGGCGAGGGTATTCTCCAGGGGTCACCCGCGGAAGAATCTGCGAAAAAAATGTGCTCTGCTTTAGAACAGAGTACCAGAGCAGAGTGTTGTTGCAGGACTCCTTCCAGATGCCGCGGGGTAAGGGTCTTCTCCAGGGGTCACCCGCGGAACTTTCTGTACGTTGCAAAAATTGACCAAATTTCTTCTGCAGTTTTCCTGAACAATTGCAAACATATAATAAGGCTCCAACAAGAATTCAAAGCAACCATATACTCTAAAGATCATTTTACCATTTCAAAATCAAAATACCATTACCACTAATGTCACGTCAGGGGGGAGTTGAAGGATCTGAAAGAGGGATGGTGCCTCTCTTCTTAATTTGCTCATCGGTGAAATAGTGCTTTAAACATTGCCCATTAACCTTAAATGTCCCTGACCTTTTTTACTGATCTCAACTGCTCCAAATGAGTAAACTTTCATAACAGTGAATGGTCCAGACCATCTTATTTTCAATTTGCCTGGGAATAGCCTTAATCTGGAGTTGAATAACAAAACTAGATCTCCCTCTTTGAATTCTTTCCTTAAGATCTTTTGATCATGCCACCTCTTGGTGCGCTCCTTGTAAATGCGTGCATTTTCATAAGCGCTTAACTTCAATTCATCAAGTTCGTTAATCTGCAAGACTCGTTTCTCACCAGCTGATTTAAAATCAAAGTTCAAGGTCCTCGTGGCCCAAAATGCTTTGTGCTCTAATTCAACCGGCAAATGGCAAGATTTACCATATACCAATTGATAGGGTGACATCCCTATAGGTGTCTTAAATGTTGTACGGTACTCCCAGAGAGCATCATCTAATTTCATTGCCCAATCTGTTCGTGCTCGTGAGACGGTTTTCTCCAAAATCTTCTTAAGCTCACGGTTGGAGATTTCAACTTGCCCACTGGTTTGCGGATGGTATGGCGTGGCGACTTCGTGGGTGACTCCATATTTTCTCAGAAGTGTTGCAAAGCGCTGTTCAATGAAATGGGAGTCACCGTCACTGATGATCACCCGCGGTACTCCAAATCGTGGAAAGATTACCTTCTTGAGTAGTTTCATAACAACGTGGGAATCATTGGTGGAAGAGGACATCGCTTCCACCCACTTTGATACATAGTCTACTGCAACTAGTATATACTTATGACCAAATGAAGATGGGAACAGTCCCATAAAATCCGCTCCCCAGACATCAAAGATTTCAACTTCTAAGATGTTGTTCAAGGGCATCTCGTCTCTTCTTGATATATTGCCGGTGCGCTGGCACTGGTCACAGCTTTTCACAAATTTCTGAGCATCTCAAAATAATGTAGGCCAGTAGAAGCCGCTCTGTAAAACCTTAAAAGCTGTCTTCGACGTGCTACAGTGTCCTCCATAAGAAGATCCATGACAGTGGTACAAGACATCTGAGTACTCTTCTTCGGCTAAGCATCGCCGGTATATTGAATCTGTGCACCTCTTAAAAAGAAATGGCTCATCCCAATAGTAGTGACGGACATCAGAAAGGAACTTCTTCCTCTGTTGATAGGTGTGTCCAGGAGGTAAAATCTTTGCAGCTAATAAGTTCACAAAGTCCGCATACCATGGGGGTTCAACGCTTGAGAGTGCCAAGAGTTTCTCGTCAGGGAAGAAATCGTTGATTTCCAATTCTACTTCCAACCGATCATCTTGTTCATATGTCAGACGAGAGAGGTGGTCGGCAACGGGGTTTTCTGCCCTTTTCTTATCTCTTACTTCAATGTCGAACTCTTGCAGTAGCAAAATCCATCTGATGAGTCGCGGCTTCGCGTCCTTCTTGCTCATTAAATACCTGATGGCTGCATGGTCAGTAAACACAATAACTTTAGAATCCACAACATAAGATCAGAATTTGTCAAATGCAAAGACCACGGCCAATAGCTCTTTTTCAGTCGTCGCATACTTCACTTGTGCTTCGTCAAGTGTTCGGCTCGCATACTAGATCGCATGCAACCGGTTTTCTTTTCTCTGTCCCAGTACCGCTCCCACGGCATAATCACTCGCATCGCACATGAGTTCGAATGGGAGGGTCCAATCCGGCGGTTGCATAATCGGTGCCGAGATAAGAGCTTCTTTCAGAGTGTTGAAGGCTTGTAGACAATCCTTGTCAAAAAGAAAAGGTGCATCTTTAGCTAAGAGGCAAGTTAATGGTCTAGAAATTTTTGAAAAATCTTTAATAAAGCGCCGGTAGAAACCGGCGTGACCCAAGAAACTTCGAATTGCTTTCACGGAGGTTGGAGGTGGAAGCTTCTCAATCGCGTCGACTTTTGCTTTGTCGACTTCTATTCCTCTCTTCGATATCAAATGCCCAAGCACAATTCCCTCTTGTACCATGAAATGGCACTTTTCCCAGTTCAGCACTAGGTCAGCTTCTCTACATCGCTGTAAGACTCGAGATAGATTAGCAAGACAAATATCAAAAGAGCAACCATAAACAGAAAAATCGTCCATGAATATATCCATCACATCTTCAACGAGGTCTGAGAATATGGCGGTCATACAATGTTGGAACGTGGCGGGTGCGTTGCACAAGCCGAATGGCATTCGCCGGTAGGCGAACGTGCCATAGGGACAAGTGAACGTTGTTTTCTCCTGGTCCTTCGGGTGGATAGGAATTTGGAAGAATCCTGAATATCCATCGAGAAATCAAAAATGAGAATTGTTAGCTAGACGTTCCAACATCTGGTCGATGAATGGTAACGGGTAATGGTCCTTTCGAGTAGCTTTATTCAACTTCCTAAAATCTATATACATCCTCCAGCCTGTGACTGTCTGTGTCAGAATTAGTTCATCCTTCTCGTTCTTCACCACCGTTGTTCCTCCCTTCTTTGGTACAACATGTACCGGACTTACCCATGCACTGTCGGAGATGGGATAGATTACCCCTGCGTCTAAAAGTTTTAAGATCTCCTTTTTCACTACTTCCTTCATATTTGGGTTAAGTCGTCTTTGTCCTTCGATGGTGGGTTTGCTGCCTTCCTCTAAGAATATCCTGTGCATGCAAATAGAGGGATTAATACCTTTAATATATTCTAATTTGTATCCAATGACATTCTTATACTCCCTAAGTATATTCAAGAGAGAGCGAGTTTGTACCTCGTCAAGTCCCGCATCGACAATTACTGGTAGAGTGGAGTTCGAGTCTAGGAATTCATACCTTAAATTTCTCGGTAACGGTTTGAGTTCAATTTCTTTACACTCGTTTACCGCGGTAATGGTGCTCGGCAGCTGTAGACATGTTGCTACTTCCGATTCATCCTCTTCTTCACGCTCTTCTCACCGGTTGACTTTCTTCCAACGGTATCGGTTCGTCCTCTACGGTACATGTGTTGCCTATCTTGTCTTCCACAACATCTACGCTATAGCATGTACCTGCAAAAGAGGGACGTTTTAAGCTTTCAGATATATCAAAATCTATAATGACTTCACCAATGTTTAAAGAGAGTTTCCCATTTTTAACATCTATAACAGCTCCAGCAGTGGCCAGGAATGGTCGGCCAACAATTATGGGAAGTCTTGCATCTTCTTCCATTTCTAATACAACGAAGTCTGCCAGTATGAAGAATTTACCGACTTTGATTGGTACATCTTTAAGAATGCCCATCGGGTGCCAAACTGAGCGGTCGGCTAGTTGCAGTGAGATGCTTGTCTCTTTCAGTTCTCCCATGTCTAACTTCTTACATATCGAGAGTGGTATCAGACTGACACTAGCGCCAAGATCGCATAAAGCTCTTTCAAAATTCATATTTCCAATCTGGCATGGGATCTAGAAACTTCTAGGGTCTTTTAGTTTAGGAGGTAATTTATTTTGAATTATGGCACTACACTCCTCTGTCAGTGCTACTGTCCCCTGTATCTCCAGTTTCCTCTTGTTAGACAAAATCTCTTTGAGGAATTTGTCGTAAGCGGGCATCTGCGCTAGTGCATCAGTGAATGGAATATTAATATGAAGTTTATTCAGCATTTCCATAAATTTACCAAATTGGCGATCGAGTGTCGCCTTCGCCAGCCTTTGTGGAAATGGGATGATCGGTTTGTAGGGTGGTGGCGGTATGTAAACCGGTTCCTTATTTTTCTCTTGCTCGCCTCCCGGCTTTTCAGGATTTGCTCCTTCGTTCTGGTTAATCTCTTGCTCGGGATCTCTCTGTACATCGTTAGGCATTGCAGGCTCGTCAAGTTGTTTGCCGCTTCGTGTCGTTATTGCGTTACAATGCTCCCGAGGATTAGCCTCAGGTTGTCCTGGAAGTCTCCCAGGAGCTCTAGTTGAGGTGGAGGCTTGCTGTGCTATTTGAGTTTCGAGTATCTTGGTATGCGTGGTTAATGCTTCAAACTGGGAGGTTAGCCGTTGGAAATTCTCTTCCATGCGACTGTTCTGTTTAGTCTGAGCCACAATGAAACTCTCCAAAGTGGATTCCAGACTTGACTTCGGCGGCTGCTGTTGTTGGAAATTCTGGGCTTGATGGAAATTCTGTGACCGTTGTTGCTGGAAACCCGGTGGTTGCCTGAAATTAGTTTGTTGCGCCGCATTGGTGTTGCGATAAGAAAAATTCGGGTGGCTCCTCCACCCAGGATTGTATGTATTAGAATATGGGTCATGTTACGGCCTTGACTGAAAACCGTTTAATGCATTCATTTGTTCCGGCGGTAAGTCCATAAAAGGAATAGGCCCCATCTGGCAATCAGAAGATAAATGTCCTGGTGTACCACAATTCTCACATGATATACTATTGACTGTAACGGAGTTCAAACCCAAGGAATCAAGTTTGTGGGCCAAGGAGTCCACCTTGGCAGCTATAGAAGTCAAAGTGTCCAGATCGAATTTACCATTTCCTTTTGATGACCCAGTTCTTTCGGTTGCCCAATGATGGTGATTCGTGGCCATATTCTCTATTAGGTTCCAAGCGTCTTCGAGTTCTTTGTTCATGAAGGCGCCACCAGCTGCGGCGTCGAGAGTGAGCTTGGTATTATAGTTGAGCTCATTATAAAACGTATGGACGAGGAGCCACTTCTCCTGCCCATGATGAGGGCACAACCTCTGAAGTTCTTTGAAGCGCTCCCACGCTTCACATAATGATTCTGTGTCCCGTTTGGCAAAATTCGTGATCTGGGTCCTCAGTTGGGCCGTCTTGCTTGGCGGAAAATACTTTGATAGAAAAGCCGCGGAAAGTCGCTCCCATGTGGTAATGGGTTCGCCAGCAAGTGAATGGAACCAAGATCGAGCTATGTCCCGCAAGGAAAACGGGAATAATCTCATCCGCAATGCGTCGTCAGTAACACCGTTCATCTTGAGCGTGTCGCACACTTCCAAGAAGATGGTCAGATGCAAATTTGGGTCTTCGAGTGGGAACCACCGAACTGTTGCTGCGATACCATATTAATGAGGGCCGGCTTCATCTCGAAATTATTCGCCTCGATCGGAGGCCGAGTAATGTTGTTCTGAATGCCCTGAGCGCTGGGTAAAGCAAAATCTCTGAGGGTGCGGCGGTCATCCATCTTAGGTTGCTCTAAAATCTCTTTTTCTGGAACAGTTGCTCTTGCTTTTCTACGGTGTCGGAACGTTTTCTCAATTTTCGGATTGGCAGGTGTAAGGGGTCCTGACCATAGAGTTATGTGCATAAACCAAGCAAAAATTTAAGTCTAACTTCCCAAAGAGATAAATGATAAGCAGTGATAGCTCAAAGTAAATGATTTTATCGTTAAGCTGTTAAAAATAGGAAAACAAGTAAAGTAGACAGGTTTAGTCTAGCAGTTACTTAATTGTGTCAATATTGGTATTTTGGTCCCCGGCAACGGCGCCAAAAACTTGATATGTTCCGCAAGTATACGGATATATCGAAGTAATAAATGTATCGATCCCACAGAGACCAAATACCAAGTACCAACTGACTAAGCTTCTACAAGCTAAACAGCAATAGACGGTTTGAATAGTTTTCTAAATTAAGACTAACTAGATGAAAAGCAGAAGAATAACAAAATTGCACTAGGGTTGATCAAGGATGCAAGAAATCAAGGCAAGAGGTTTACCACCTCGATGAGTTATGCATGGACAATAAAAAAAACATGATAATTATCCAAAGAGTTCTAGGGCAAGCATCAAATATAAAGGTTGTCCTCTCTCAAGGATACAACCAGGTATTTGCACGGGTATACGTCTACCGTCGTAGAACGCTCCCCCGAACGAACTCAATAAGCGCGAGATGATATAGTATATATCTCCCCCTCTAATGTACTAGTCACCCTTCTCTCAAAGGAGCAACTAGGTGTTTATGCGGCTAAGCGTCTACCGTCGTAGTACGCTTCGTCTCATAAACCCAACGGGCGCGAGGAGATATACACTGCCCATGAGCAATTGCCAGCTTTCGCATGGCGATTGTCACATTCATACCTAGGGTTTCCAACATCAATATAAGTCTTTCAACAGTATAAGATATCTAGATCATGGAGAAAGCAATTATCAATCAACATGCAAAGAACGCAACTAGGTAAGATAGAACGACAAAGGATTCATATATTAAAACCAAACATCCATGCACAAATCACACGAGGGGTTTTCCCCTACCCTTGAAATGGATTTAAGCTATCAAGTTCATGTTCCAAAACAGGTTTTCAATAAGTTTAATCATAACATCCATGAACAACAAGATAAAACGATAAAGTAGGGAGAAGATGATGGATATCGCCCCAAGCAGGAGATAGAAGCGTTCAGGATTTTCTCTCTTCTTCGTTCTTCTTCTTCCTCACGCTCTCGCGATGATGAAGCGTGTTCTTCCTTGTTGTCGCCACAGATGCAGGTCGTGTACTCCCTCTCGTGTGCAAGATCCGCCTCTTTTTTTGGTAAGTGCCACCCCTAGTTAATCGTAAGTGCTGCCCTAGTGTCTCTATCTGTCGATTTCCCTTTTTGCCCCCATTAATCATCCTTCTTCAACGCATAGAAGAGACGGACAAAATCTAGAAAGTCGATTCCCGACGGAACAGAAACCGCAGGGCGTGACTGATTTCCCTGGGTGGGGTGTGTTATTTGCTGCGAATTCCATCTTGGCTGAAAATTGTTGTATCGCCTCGCTTTCTTTCCTGAAATAAAGCAAAAGCACAGAATAGTGAAGATTCCCCAAATATCGTAATATTTCAATATAAATCCAAGGCTAACAGCGAGAAAGAGTGAAAACATGGCGGTAACATCGTATAAAATGTTATATAAAAGTGACTTAACACAGGATTTCCTCCTTGGAGGATATCGTTGGGGACGGCTCCCTAGCCTCCTTGGAGGATATCGTTGGGGACTGCTCATCTCACATGAGAGTCTTGCAGCTCAGGTGACTCGACTCACCGGGGAGCTGGAGACGGCTCAGGTGGAGATCGCGCTTCTTAAGCGCCTTACAGCAGCTGTACCGACGCAGATTGCGGCTGATTCCGGCCAGGGGACCGTCGTGCGACGACGTGTCCCAGAGCCTACCCCTTTTAAGGGGGTGCGTTGCTCCAAGGAAGTTGAGAACTTCCTATGGGATATGGAGATGTTCTTCCAGAACTCCCAGATCCCCGAGGGGGAGCAGGCCCAGACCGGTATCGCGTATCTCTCCGGAGATGCAAAGCTATGGTGGCGGACTCAGGCCGCACCGAATCTGCTCGGGTCCGATCCCACCCATAAGCTCTCCTGGGAAGAGCTTAAAGCTGAGATTATAGCTCAATTCCTTCCGGGGAAGTCCACTTGGGCGGCAAGGGATGCTTTGAACAAGGTTCGACATTTTGGGAGTATTCAGGATTACGTGCAGCAGTTTTCATAGCTGATGTTGGAGATTGATGACATGTCAGAGGAGGGCCTACTTTACGCATTCATGGATCATCTCCAGGGCTGGGCCCGTGATGAGTTGTGCCGCCAGGAGGTGAGGACTTTAAAAGGCCGCCATGCAGGGGGGCGATGCTCTGGCGGACCGTAGGGACCCGAGGGGACATACCCCTCCTACTGCTGCTGTTGCTACTTGTGCTTCTACCTCGCGAGCGAGGGGCCCATTCGCCACAAGGGGTAAGCAGCCATTTTCGAGGAAGAACCGGCCTTCCGTATCGAGCTCACCGAGGTCTGTCAGGGATCGCCCACCTACTCCAGCACCGAAGAGGATGTCCACCACTATGGTGTGCTTCATCTGTAGGGGCCCCCATATGATGAGGGAGTGCCCCAAGAGAGAGAGAGAGAGTCGCTGCCCTAGTAGTAGCCGAAGAGAGCATTGGAAAGGAGGGGGAGGGGCTCCTCAATCCTGCTGTGGTTGGTGCTGCTTCTACGTCTACTGACAGGCCTGCTTGTTCTAGGAGGTGCTCCATTATCTTGTTGTACTTGGTACTACTATTATGGCTACTGACAGGCATGTTTTGGACATGACTATTGATGGACCTATTTTGGATATGTATATATATGTATTCTGTATTTTCATAAGTTATCTGCATGTGAATGGTATGGTTGACTCAGGTACATCCTACCCCTTTCTTTTGAGGGGCAGTTCACTGCCAGGGGATTAGACCAGCACAGGACCAAGTGAGGTCAGCGCGGTAGATCCTCAAGTTGTAGGAGTGGCCTACGACGTGCATGTTGGGATTGGTTGCTGGCACTATTATTGCCATGTGAAGATCCTCAACCTCGTGGACTACGAGGTTACTTTTGGATCTGGGCTGTTGGCCAAGGCTAGGATGGCGGTAATACCGTACCTATACGGGACACAGCTACTCGGCTAGGAGCCGGTGTTGGGCTCCGCGCGTGGAGCATGCGGAGAGGATGAGGTCCGGCGAGATCGTGCATGCATGTGACGAGCGGCGGCCGCTCGAGTTCCAGTGACGCACTGGTGGATCGAGATTACTAAGACCTCGAGCAAAGTAACAGTCCGGGACTGTTACCCGAACCCATTGATCTCAGAACTATTGCATAGACTGAGGAAAGCTGGAATATTCTCCAACTTTTAACGAGTGATCGGAATTCGGGTTTGCATCGCAGTGGGTGACGAAGGGAAAGTTCAGGAGAGGGTATTTTACCTTAATAAACCGTTATTTGAGGGAAAAGTTGGCATGCTTGAAAACTGCCATTTAAAGCGGTCAAGTTAGCAGACTTTAAAACTGCTACTCGTGGGCTAAAAGAGTTAACAGACTCTAAAGCTACTATTTAGGGAGAATGGGGAAGAGTTAGTAGACTCTAAAACTGCTACTAGGGACAAGAAGAGTGGACGATGTCCAAGTAAAACAAAAGAGATCCCTCTTCTTGGTTCAACTGAGCCAACTTTGCACAAAGGGACGCCTTTATGTGAGGGAAGCTTGGGAGGACAGCAAGGAAAAATCCTTGAAATCAGTCCGAGCTGAGTTTCTCGTCATAGGGGGACGTCTTTATGAGGGCAAGACTTAGGGACAAAATAGTAATTGGGGGGCACTAAGTTACTCTCCGACGGAGGTGGTATGGGATACCTTCGAAAGGGAGGAGACTTGGGCGCAACCAAGTTGGACTATTCTCCCTAGAACTTAAGCGATCAAATTAGATCGCGGGCTTTATGGAACTTTCTCCTGGGTTCTGATGAGAATACGTGTGCAAGTCGAACCGCACTGAAAGATTCGTTGAGGACGACGAACGGCTTAGGAGGGGGAGAATGTTAGGCCATGGGCCAAATCGGGCGCGGCCCAAATTTTGGCCCAGCCCTACCGATGCATGCCTGGTTGGCCGAGTTTCGAGCTCCTTCCGGCGAGCCCCTCTACCTATCGTATCGCTAGGGTTCCGGCTCACCTGCGCGCAAGAAGTTCCAGACCCGGCTCGCCTGCGCGCGAGTTCGCCAGTCGGCGTCTTCCTCCGCCTGTGTGCGGATTCCTCTCCTCCTCTTTCCACTGGCTTGTACTCCTCTTGCCTTCCCCGGCCCTGCCTTCGTCCTGGGTGCCGGCTGCGTCCAGATGTGCCCTGAGGAGTGCTCTGCAGCCGTCCTCTCCCCTTTACTTGCGTTCTCCGCGTATCCACTGGTCTGCCTGCATGGGTGTTTGCGCCTGCAGCGGGGAACCTTCCAACATTGCCGCTCCACCTTCGCCCGTCTGCACGAAGGCGCCGTTCATCCGGGAGGTCGAAGGCCTGCAACCTATTGCTCTAGCCGGTCGCCGACAGCAGGCTCCTGCCTCCGCCTTCTCCCTCCTGGAGCCACAATATACCTCGGCCAGCCTCCTTCGCTGGCGTTAGTCATCCTGTCCGCTTTCGTGACGGGAACCGAGGCGGCTCCGCCCCTCTCTGCTTACTCGTCTATGGATTCTTTGACACGGACTATTCCAGTCCTTTCCTCCCGGTCGGATGAACCGCCGATAGTAGTCGCCGGTCACCCTTCCGAAGTGAGGATGTATCGGGTCCCTCGGTCCGAGGGGTTCGACTGTACGTTCTCATGGAACTTGCAGTGCGAACGCGTTATCCGTAACGTACGCGACGGTGGGACGTCTACGACGTCTTCGACGTTTGACGCTACAGGTGACGGGATCGTGCCCGTGGTGGACCCCGTCCGACGTGGTCGGTTCCGGGGGAGTCTACCAGGCTTGGGTAAGTCAGGTCCGCTCAACGACGCCGGTCCCCGGTCGTTGGAGAGCGTTGACCAGAGTTCGGTTGGGACGGCAAAGATCCACACCGAGTCCCTAGTCCGACTGGGGTTCGATTCGGGGAATCGTTCCCGCCGGTCGCGCCCAATCTCGCGGTATTTGACCGTGGTACCCCTGCATGGGTGTGTATGGACTCGAGTCATGCGTTGACTCACGTGTATTTGATTTAAAATTTTATTACGTTAAATATGTGCGTGACACTAGCTAACTACTGAAACTCGTGCACCTAGCTTTGAACGAGTGGGTCCCAAATTAACCTAAAATAGAAAAATAAAAAAATATTATAATTAAAGTTTACGGGAGAAAAAAGAAAAAGCAAAGGAAAAGAAAAAGGGAAATGCGTCTTCACTTGTATGTGCTCGTGCTCATGGGGCAAAGGTAGGCGAGGCGGACGGCGAAGGAGATGCGTCTTCACTTGTATGTGCTCGTGCTCATGGGGCGAAGGTAGGCAAGGTGGGCATGCTGGTGCTCGTGGGGCAAAGGCAGGTGAGGCGGACGACGAAGGAGACATGAAGGCTAACGATAGACGATGAAGGTAGACAGCGAAGCCAGGCGCGCTTGTGCTTGTGTGGCGAAGGCAGGTGAGGCAAGCGTGCTCGTGCTCTTGGGGCGAAGGCAAGCAAGGCGAACAGCGAAGGAGATGCGAAGGTGGATGGCAGACGAGGCAAATGTCGAAGGCGAACGGCGGACGACGAAGGCGAAGGCGAGTAGGCAAGGCGGACGGTGAAGTCGGGGACGGTGAAGTCGGGCGTGCTCATGGGATGGCAAGGCATGAAAGCGGCGACACTTGTCATGTGAAGGAGGTGTTTTCATTTTCTGCCTGATTTGGGCAGATAACGATTGGATCCGTTTGTTTTCCTTTCTCTACTAGTAAACTAAGAAAAATTTTATGTTTTTTTTCCTCTTTTTCTTCCTAGTCAACACGATATTAAGGAAATGACTTATATCTCACATAATTTAAAATTAATCTTCTACTCCAAAATAAAACTAGAATTATATTTTATTAACGTGACGGTGGAAAGCACTAAGTAGTGAAAACAAGTAGAGAGATCGCAAATGCTTGAGAAAGGGAGAAAACTATGAATAATAGATGACTTGGGTACTTGGATTGCATGCATATTTACCATATAGATTAAAATTTGAATTATAGAATTAAGTAAATATGTATAATTCAAATTTTATCTAAGTCATATATGCACATATGGTGTCTTTAATAGTTATTTACTTGGGTCAATGCGAGCTTATAAATTTTTTAAATGGTTAGTTCTAATTTCTGATTATGTGAGTTTTTAATCATATAAATAATTAAAATTTAATATTTATTTATTTTGAGATAAAATTACGAAAAAGCAGCTTCTTTGTCGTTTCTTAGGAGCAAGAAACGGCGCCACCACATCAGACTCCGCTTCCCAAACTATAAAAACCCTCGACCTTTGTTTTAGTTTACTTATTTTGCGATCGATTGTGCTTTGGAGACTGCACTCCCGACTCCCGCCCCGCGAGAGGGCGTTGCCGTTGGCGCCCAAGAACCCGGAAGCCGCTGGCCATGGACGCGAACACCCTGGACGATGGCCGCCTCGAAACCCTAAAGCGCCTCCTCTATCTCTCCGAAAGCACCGACGGCTGCGCCCGCCTCACCTCCGACGGAGCCATCGCCTCCGTCCTCCGACGCCTCTCCTCCAGCCCCTCCGACCTTCTCCTACTCCGCCTCCGCCTAATAAGCAACCTATGCTTAGAACATCCTGCCAACCAGGAGACCTTCCTCGCATCCGGCGGCCCCGATCGCGTCGCCTCCGTCCTCCTCAACGGATCACATGTCACAGCCGAGATCTTTCTTGCGGTGCTTCGTATTCTGGAGAATGTTGCCACCGGCGGAGAGGCGTACAAGGCCGCCGTGTGGGCCCGATTCTTCCCCAATTGGTTCCGGGAGATGGCTAGGATCGAAGACGCCGCAGTGTGCAACAACCTCTGTCTGGTTTTGGAAACGTGCTGTTCGGATGCGGGATGTAGAACGAGGCTGGGAGAACTTTGTGAGGTCGGAAGGGGATTACCAATTCTCACAAACATCATCTTCACCATCTCCCGAGGTTAGTTTCTTCAAAGTCTATGTTTCCCGGGTAACTTGATATCTTTCTAGCATTCAGAACACTGAACCCTAGATATTAGTTTAATTAAACACCTAATCTTCTGATTATTAGATGCTCATTGACATAAATACTACTGTTTCTTTCTTTCTTTTTTAGCTTTATTCTGATATATCTTTAAGCCATTAAGCATTTGCAAATTTTCAGTTGCTGTGATATTATGCAAATGGTTTGCACGCGTTCGACCTCGCACTGTCATCTGTGATTTACTGAATTTGTATATGAATCATCTTTGATATTTTGAGCTTCTGCATATGTCTAGAAGATTATCTAGACCTATGTTCTTTAATTGGATGTTCTTAAGTAGCACTTGACGCCTAAGAAAACCGGGAGTTCATGTTGCCCAGCTCAATTATTTTTCATTCTTAATCTTTCTCCAAATTCTTGGAGCTTTAATAACTTGCGGTTGTTCTCTTTCTTGTTTCTTTACTTTAATTTTCAAATGCATGTTGCTGAAGTTTTACTTGGAGCTTTAGTAACACTATAATTTTATCTTATTTGCAGTTTCTCAAAAAGAGTACTTTTTCTGGCTCATTGGTAGAGCATGCATTGAGGAAATATATTTTACGCTTGTTTTCCAAAGTTTAAGCTCAGGAAGTACCACTGAAAGCTCCATTAGCATTGACTACACCAAAGAGCAAGCCTTTCTTCTTGAATCACTATCACATTGCTTGAGTGTTTGGTATGGGTATTTTAACACCATTTCCAACGAATTTACAATTAGTGTTTTGAAAATTCTAAAAGAAGTTTCTTTAGTTATTTGTGACACTTCCCTAAAAAAATGTAATATGCCTATTGGTTCTCTTGCAATTAAAGTCCTAGAGTGCTCACTTGCGATTTTGAGGGATATATGTTATTGGAAACATCACTGTTTACAATCTATAGAGGACCCAGCTAATTCGTTGGTACCTGCAGACTTTATAAAACTTCTTTTAGCGTTTCTGCAAGAATTAGAGAGTCCTAACTTAATTAAAGAACAAAGAATGCAAAAGTCCACATATTCGGAAGTTTGTCCTTATCAAGGGTTCCGCAAAGATGTTGTTTCTGTCATTAGCTGTTATTTACATGGAAGGAAGAATGCTCAAGATGAGATCAGAAACCAAAAAGGGATCCCTTTGCTATTGCAACAATGTGTTTTGGGTGACTATTTCCCCGACATGAGCAAATGGACAACTTTATCAATACGACACTTGCTAGAAGGAAACCTAGAAAACCAATATGAAGTGGCGGAGCTTGAGCAAAAAGAGCCTGTCATTACGTCTCAAATTGCTCAAATGGGACTAATAGTAGAAATTGATGAGGAAACTCAACGACTAAAGATGTTAGTTCTGGTAAGTTTCTTATATTTGAAATTAATCTAGAAATGTTGTACACTCAGGGCGAACAATTCTTTCCATTTTATTGAATCATTGTTTAATTCTTAATTGTATTTGTCGCAACAGATCCTTTTTGAAACCTTAGGTTTTTTATATAAAACAGGTGAATTGCATATAAAACAGTAGTTGCATATAAAACCGGTTTTTGTTTTTTGTTGGAAGCTGACAAGCAAAAGCGCACAATTTCTGGGTTTTCTATATGATAGGAGATGAAACTGTATCATAATTTTCTTCTATACGAGAAGAAACACTTCCAAGGTATATAACTAGAGAGGATACTAGAACCGCACAAGCTAAACCTTATTGTCTGTTTGTTGTTAGATGGTTCTTTTCCTGCCAAGAGTGGATAAGGCAATTGGGCTAAGTTAAACTAATTTTTGGAAATTCATGCCCCGAGCATGCCCAAAGAGTTTACAACTATTTGCATATGGAGCCTAAAGCAAGTATTCAAGTTATGCTGTTTATCTTTCACGCGTCGAATAAATGAACAGTATTCAAATTGTCGTCCTTGAGGATGTGCGAAGTATTCTCCATTACTAGAAGATTGCTTCGTAATTCTGTATTAAATTTTTGAGGACATACCAGGAACAGTAACACATGCAAACTGATCCTGGGACTGGTGTCAGGGTTCGGAGAAAGTGCGTCCGTGACACTGGCGCTTATTCTTGCGCACAAGATATTTGCAGCCTTTCGCCAGTGGAGGAGCTTCCAAATGAACAGGTTATATGTATTTCCAAATTGTACCAGCCTTTGCAATTTGTCAGTCAAGCTTATGTTGAATTTGGAAGTGTATTACTAGCTGTTCAATATATGGATTTTCAGGTTTTCAGTGATGTGCATGGACAAGAATTCTTGTTTACTCCTTGATCGGCCATCCAGCTATATACTACGTTGCTCGGAAGTGTTGGCTGTATGAGCGTATTCGTACTTCTCTTGCATGAGTGTCCTACAGTAAACATCTTAATATTGATTATCTCTGGAAATTGGACGTTTATTCACAAACTATTGATGTCATGCAGGTGTTGTTCTACAGGCACAATGAGGCGATTCTTGTTGTAACTGCTGATCGGTGACAGCTGCCCATGTTTCAGTCCTAGCAGACAAGGATTCTGTTCACTCCTAATGAAATACTTTACAAATTCTTCTTCTATACTTTTGCTTTCTTTGTAATATTCACTGGCCATGCACATCTCAAAAGAGAATAGTCATCACAATTTTTTTGTTGTTTGACTTCGATCTTTGGCTGCAAAACAGCTGGTGAGATAACATACTTTTGCTTGTTTGCTGTACATAACATACATCAGCAGCTCAGTTCTGTGCTATTAATAGTTTTATCTGGAACCATGAATGCAGGAGTAACAAGTAGCTGATGATGTTGATATGCGAATCAGATTATAAGCTTAATGTATACTTAGAAAGGCAGGTGTATAGTGCATCTCTTAGTTTCAGTAGGTGAAAATAAGTAGGCATGGTATTGGCAAGCTAGTGTAAACTTTAGTGGTCTTAAGCGCATGAAAACTAATAACCGACACAACTAAAATGCAATGAAACTTTTACATGACCATTGGTAATACATGGCTGCTAAGGCTCATCATGCACTCAAGCATGGTGAATGACTTCAGTGGGAGAAGAACACTACTTTGTCACAGGTAGCCCAGGAAATAATGTGTAGCAGTCACTGGAAGAGCATCTAGTCAAGCACCTGAAACTTGGATTGCTCAAAGGCACTTTAAATTCCACTGAAACGACCATGCCAAGAAGCTTCCGTTGACATTGCACTGATCTATGTGTTACCCATAAGTGCTTCTCTGAAAGCATGTATATATCATCATGCAAAAACAACATCTGAACGCAACACATACTTAGCATTTTTTGTAACAACGCGAGCTTCATGTAGCATGCACTTGTTTCCATGAATGTGACGTAGCGCCATTCCTTCTGGAGGATTAACCTGCAATAAGACAAATAGCCTTGCTCTAGATTTTTTGGATATTCGACATTCGACAATCAAACCAAAAAGTGTATGGAAAATAATTACTACTATAAAACAAACAAACTACATTCCTGTCTTTAGTCTAGGGTAGACAAATTCTTCAGCGACAATCCCTCGATCAAAAAAGACGGTCTCTCCTCCAACTAGAGATGTATCATTATTGCTGCTTTTGCCAGAAAGATATACTAATAAGGTGTAGTATGTCCTTTTTCCCTCTCCAAGATGAACGCTCTCATCGACATGTCAACCAAACCGCTGACCCACCTTGTATCTAAATGATTTTGAGCAAGTTAGTTTTATATGCGAGAACTATATATTTGCAACTCTAAATGGGTGCTTGAAATGCAGTAAAAAAATCATAATAAATCTCAACTTTTTTTCGGGTTTCTCAAGTAAAGATTAATTACTTTCTTTTCATTTACAATAATCACTATAATATAGTTTAACATATTGATCACAAGATGAAAAACATTTCAAGCTACTTGAGTTTTGCCAATAAACCTGCTTCCATTTTCCTCATTAAGAAAGAAGAATAAAAGCATTGCAAATGAACTAGAAATATAAAAAAATTGATCCTCACCTATAAAAACGGATATTTGGCTTTAGACCAATGGCAGCTTTCCCTTGAACTTTGACATCATCAAACACCTTTCTCAAGCCTGACTGCCATATGCTTTCGGCAAGTAAAGGATCAGTAATTGATATGCAGTCATTGTCCCTATAAGCTTCGCCTTTAGCTGGACCCTAGCTTCCTTGGTGAATAAAGCCAATATCCTCTGCAGCTTGGACGAAGGCCTTCGATTCAACACTATTGAAGAAGCTTTCTATCTGAAAAGAGGCATTCATGATTATGCTTAAGCCAAAGGGTTTTATTTCATCCTAAATAGCATCACATTCAGATAATAAAAAACACACTGCAACTGTTAATCCAATAATTATGTAAGACCTAGATACATTACAGACCACCATTTTGTATTAAATTAAAACGAGTTGATTAGGTGATCAATAACAAAGAAAACTAAAACGGTTAGGTTAGAGCTCAAATTTGTATATGCATGATCCTAAGTTGCTACCGAATATTAGGTCCTCACCACACCATCAATATGCACCTATAGTAGTGGCCTTAGGATCTATGAAGCAGAAGAGTTCCATCCCAAGCATGTTTGGATATCCATCATCAGAACCAAGAATTTCTCCATTAGTAAAAGCTGAGTTTTCAACATGTGTTTGGATTGAGTTTGTGTGTTTACTCATCTTTCTCTACAATATAGATAGTATTGTATGTTATTGAGTACTCAAGTCTATCTTCATATTAATCTACATTTGTATGTGGCGTGAACCACTTTGGATCCAGTCCTACCTCTAGATTTTTGTATCTTATAACGGACCAACTATAGATACCTATATGTCTTTTGAATTTGTTCAGACTCACCTTTGAAGTATTGTTCCAAAGCAAATAAGAATATTTTCAACTCGTTTGCATCATAGGCTCTACCATAGCACTGTGGTTATGGAACTTTCACACGTGAGTGCTACCGTAGATACCTCAAGTGTTCTAGAGCTTTGCATTTCTTGTAAGGCACCAAATGATAATAGGTGCTTCTATTTCCTCTGAATCCATTTGAGTCACTTTAAAGTATTATTCTACATCAAAAAAGAGAATTTTGAACTCATTTGCATCCTGATATAGAACTACAGTTCTGGAACTCTAGTACGTGCTTCCACCACCCACATAGGGTGCCTTAGTTAGAATTTCAACACTTTGATCTTCTTAAAGAGTAACTCCATTGATTATGCATGAAAAAGAAAAAAACATTGTTGGTGAAGAAATTTGAGCAGCTTTTGATATGTCAAATTAATGCCCATAACACAAGATAATTGCAAGACTCAGTGAAGAGCTATTCACTAAAGAATGTAAAAGATTCTAATGAACAAGACAATTGCATAGGCCAAAAAATAAAATAAAATATAGATAAGTTATAATTTAAAACTTAGACAAACCAAATAATTTAACCCAATATTCTCAGTCACATACTATTCCTATAGGCAATAAAGTCTGCAAACTCAAAGAGATATAAAAGAGAGGTGACTAATTTTATAATATCTACTCATAGCTAGAGACCCAATTTTCCTTGCTCGGGCTATAGAATTTGTTAGGACCTAAGATATGAAATCCGAACAAGCACAGCAAAATAGATTAACCAAGGATGAACGAGTGACAGGAATCTCCCTCAGCCGACAGTAGCGGCGAAAAGAAAACTCTTAGGGTTCTTACAAAATGAAACTAGCATACCTTGTCACGCCTCGGCGGGAAGCCGGCTATTCCTAGCTCAGGGTTCCCCAGGGAGTAACAATATTGATAGGAACCAGAGAATTACAATAATCACATATCCTTTATTTAATAATTGATCCAAATTTAACATCAACAGTTTTATAACACAACTCTAAAACATACTATTCAAATTATCAACTGAAATAAAATACAAAGACAAACTATCTCAACTCGGGCTGGCATCTGCTATCTACTCTATCTCTTCCAGACGCTAACTCTGTACCTGGAAGAGAAACAAGGGGGTTAGCAAAAAATGCTAAGTATGAATCAACAAACATGGTGAGGGAATCGAATAACAGGATAATACAATAACTGAAACAACGATATATAAATAATATAAGAATGTCGTGCAAATCATCAAGCTGGCCAACAGATCTCAATCAAGAGCCGCACTCATTTTCAGAGTGTTTCCACTGTTGCTCATGCAATGGAACGACTGTCTTAAACAACCCGGTGAATGTTACGTCCAACATCTTATTATCCCGAGGACAATTGGCGGTGCCCTAACTGGCAAACAGATAGTCCGATACGCGCCGGAACTATAAAACACACACGGTGGCCACTGGAGAATAAATCATCCAGTCCAGAGGTCAATATATATCACGACTTTAACATAACAAATATTCAACTGTTCCACATCCTCATGTGTCAATGTCACAGATACATAGTTATTCAACCATACTCATATGTCAATATCACAGATATCTCAAGACAGTTTCTTTCATCGTGCATACAGAAATAGAATATGACCAATGAACAAGATAAATGAGGTCAACTGAATTACAGAAACAATACAAGCAGACGAAGCAATTAGATATCAGTGTCAATCAATTCTATCATATGCATCATATATCAAACCAAAGGAATAAGCAGCAAATCCTATCTTTCTTGACACTGTAAGAAAGGAGTAGGGTGAGATTCCTACCTTAATCGCTGATATCCTGAACTCCTCTGAAATCAAAGTTATCTCCTCTTTTTCACTGAATAATTTACATAAAATATCCATTATTATCCATCATATGCATCAATCCTTAACAACACCCTCAATCCCTAATTTCTATTAAATCAATTTTATCCAAAATAATTATCATAAAATTTTCCCCCAAATAACAATAATAGAAATTAGAAATTAGATCTTCTATTTTATCCCCTAAAAAATGATTTTTAAAATAAATAATAAAAATAAATAAAAATCAAACTTACCTTCAGCCAAAGAGCTCAACGCGGACGAAAGCGAACCGCGTTCGTTTGTGTCGCAAGGAAAGGAATCACCGGCGCTCGCCGGGAGAGAAGGCAGCCGCCGGAGGGAGGAGGAGCAGCCGCTTCTAGAAGGGGAAAAGGGTCGCCGACATCTGGAGAAAGGAGGAGGCGGCGCTGCCCACGAACACGGCCACACGTGGATACAGAGACGTCTGCACGCGTCGCTGCAGAGAACCGCCGGCGCGAGCGCTGCCAAGAAGCACTGGACGCTCGCCGGAAACAGGATAGACGCCGAGAGAAGGAGGCGCCGCCGCCGCCGGATCAGCCTCACGCGGACGATACTCGCTAGAAGAGGAAGAGTCGTTGCGGCAGAGAACTTGTCGCCACCCTAGCTGCACACGTCCAGAATCACACCGGACAACAGGCGCCGCACCAAGGAATGATGAAGGCGACGCCGGAGCTTCTTCCCGTCGCCGCCGAAATCTCACGCACGTCTCTGCCGGAGAAGACGAAGCACGAGGCTGCAGCAACGGGTTTGCAGGGGAAGAAACAGGGGAACAAGCGGGCTTCAGCGCACGAGGGGAAAAAGAAGGGATTAAGGAAAAATAGGTTTAGGTTTAGGATTAAGGGGGAGGGTTTAGAGTATATTTATAGGATTGGGTAGAGGTTTATTTAATTATAGAAAATTCTCAAAATTTAAAATTTAAATTAATAATGATAAAAAATCTAAACTTAGGTTATAACATTTTCCTCTATAAAATAATTCATAAATCTTAAAATTTTTAAAAATGCCCCTAATATTTTTATTTATAATCCGACATACAAAAATAAAATAAAAATAAAATTCAGGTTATAACATACCTTCTCTCACCTCCCCAACCTACTTAATACATTTGCACTCATTGAATCGGCTCCAGCTAAACCCGGTCCGGTTTGGCCCAGCGAGTGTAGACTCGCCAAATCAGTGCAGTCTGGGCCGGTTCCGTAACAATACCCTCCCCCTGAGAAACAGCCTTGTCCTAAAGGCTACCATAGAATGTCGGAAACTGCTCCCGGATGACTGCGACCTCCTCCCACGTATCCTCTTCCACCGACGCTGGAGCCCACTGGATAAGCCATTGCTCAATGAGTTCATCGCCTTGGTGCACCTTGCGTGTGACCAGCCGTGCCGCAGGAAAACAAGCGGGTGGCAGCTCGTCCGCGAGCTCGGTCGGTATCTGCGCTTCAGATTCCCTTGCGCCTATCGCCCGTTTCAGTTGGGAGACATGGAAAACCGGATGGACCCTCGAACCTAGTGGGAGCTCCAAGAGATATGCCACCTGCCCTACTTTTCTGTCAATACGAAAGGGTCCAAAGAAACATGCGGCTAATTTTTGGTTCATGCGCCGAGCTACAGATTGTTGGCGATGGGGACGAAGCTTGACATACACCAACTCCCCCACTGCGAGGGAAAGATCACGGCGGTGCGCATTAGCTGACTTGGACATTCGCTGTTGGGCCCGCCGAAGGTTGTACTTGAGTTGTGTGAGAATTTCGCAATCGAGGAGTTCGCGTTCCACCGCTTCCACGGCCGACTCGCCCAACACATACCGCTGCAGAGTAGGGGGGTGGCGCCCATAAACCACCTCAAAAGGAGTTGTGCCCGCTGAGGATTGGAAGCTTGTGTTATACCAAAATTCGCCCAATGCAACCAGTTAGCCCATTCCTTGGGCTGCTCCGACGCGTAACAACGAAGGTATGTCTCAAGGCATCTGTTGAGGACTTCTGTTTGGCCATCTGTCTCCGGGTGGTAGGCCGAGCTCATATTAAGAACCGTCCCTTGGAGCTTAAACAGTTCCGACCAGAAAAGGCTGAGAAAAAGAGGATCACGGTCACTGACGATCGAGCGCAGAACTCCATGTAGCCTGACGATTTTTTTGGTGAATATCTCAGCCACCGATCTTGCGGAATAGGGATGTTTGAGTGAGAGGAAATGGCCATATTTGGAGAGCCGGTCGACCACCACCAGAATAGCATCAACCCCTCTTGATTTAGGGAGCCCCGTGATAAAGTCCATCGCGATGTCTTCCCATGGAAGAGTCGGTATCGGTAACGGTTGGAGAAGTCCGGCCGGTGATGTGGCTTGGTATTTCTGCCTCTGACAGACCTGACAGGCGGCCACCCATTGGTAAACATCCTTCTTCATCCCTACCCAATAAACATTGTCCGCGAGGTGCCGGTAGGTGCGGTATGCCCCGAGTGACCTCCCGTAGGGGTCAGATGTCCTTCCTACAGCAACTTGCAAACCCAGGTGGACTTGGAAGGTAACACCACGCGCCCCTTGTAGAAAAGGCGACCTTGCATGAGCTCGTATGGTGAAGGGGCTGAGGGATGGTGGCTCAATTCCTCCCTGATTTTGGTAAGAAGCAGGTCCTGTTGTATGTCACCCTGGATCTCTTCGATGTCAAGCCACACAGGCTTGGAGATAGCCCTCAATTCAGCATGTCCCGGCAACCTGGAGAGTGCATCTGCGGTGCCATTCATTACTCCTGGCTTGTACACCACTTCCATGTCATAACCTAGCAATTTGGCCAACCAATTTTGTTGATCGGGCGTCGTTATTCGTTGTTCCAAAAGATATCTGAGGGCCTTCTGATCCGTGAGAACCTGGAATTTTCGGCCTAGGAGATAGGGCCGCCAGTGCTGTATCGCGAGAACTAAGGCCATAAGCTCCTTTTCATACGTGGATTTAGCTAGGTTGGAGCCTGATAACCCTTTACTGAAATACGCCGAGGGACGCCCCTGTTGCATAAGAACTGCTCCAATTCCTCTTCCAGATGCGTCACATTCGATAGTGAAAACGCTCCTTGAAATCCGACAAGCCTAGGACCGGTGATGTCGTCATGACGTCCTTTAGCGTGCCGAAAGCCTGCTGAGCTGCCTGACCCCACTGAAAACCTTCCTTCTTAAGCAGATCCGTGAGGGGTCGAGCAATCTTCCCATAATCGCGGACGAACCTCCGGTAATACCCGGTGAGGCCTAAGAATCCCCTTACCTCTTTGACGGACTTGGGCGTGGGCCACTGTCGCACCGTGATCACCTTCTTCGGGTCCATGGCCACTCCTTCCGGGAAAATGACATGACCAAGATACTCCACCTGACGCTGCCCAAAGCTGCACTTGCGCTTGTTCACCACAAATTTGTTTTTCTTGAGTACTTCCAGTGTCTGCCGCAAGTGACCAAGGTGGCTTTCCCATGACGGACTGTAAATCAAAATATCGTCAAAGAAGACCAGAATAAATTTGCGTAGATATGGCCGGAATGTCTCATTCATCACTACTTGGAAGGTGGCAGGAGCGTTCTTGAGGCCAAAAGGCATCACCCGGAACTCATAATGACCCGAGTGGGTCCGGAAAGCCATCTTGTGCACATCTTCCGGTCGAACTCGAATATGATGGTATCCAGCGCGCAGATCAAGCTTAGAGAAATGCGTTGCCCCATGTAGCTCATCGAGTACCTTCTCAATGACTAGAATGGGATATTTGTCAGGTATGGTGATGTTATTTAAAGCGCGGTAGTCCACACAAAACCTCCAGCTCCCATCTTTCTTCCAGACCAAAATAACTAGGCTCGAGAAGGGACTAATGCTGGGTTAAATGATCCCCGCCACTAGCATCTCTTGGACCATCCATTCCATCTCGTCCTTTTGGTGATGAGCATATCTATAAGGTCGCACCCTGACCGGCCCCTCTCCTGGTTGTGTCACGATGGCATAATCCATCTCCCGCGGAGGTGGGAACACATCACCTTCAGCCAAAACCGTTGTTGTAACATTCAAAATTTTTCTGGAGCTGATGGGACAGGACAGCCACGTCCCATCCCATCTGCTCCCCACGCTACTCCCCTTTTCCCCCTTCTCCTCTATTCTCCTGTGAACCGTCCCATCCCACTCCTTTCTTCTCCCCTATCTCCCTCTTCCTCCCGATCTTCGCCACCGTTGAACCCACCTGCCCTCCTCCTCCTCATGCATCTTCCCTTCTCAGCCTCCCTTCCACCTAACTCCGGCCGCTGCTCCGGCGGCCAGACCCGACGGAAGCTCCCCTCCTCTTCCACGCGAACGCAGGCGACGAGAAGCGACCGGAACCCTAGATCTGGTGCGTCCTTCGTCTCCGGCGGCACCGGCGAGCTTCCCCACCTTCGGCGGACGTTTCCTCCCCGTTCCAGCGCGTTTTCCGGCGTCGTCCTCCCCAGCTCCGGCGACATCCGCGAACGACGCCACCGGCGGTTTTTCCTTCGATCCCGGCGACCCCGACCTCCTCTCGAGAAAGCAATGGTACGGCTGAACTCCTCTCGCCGGCGGCTATCTCGTGACACTTCCAGAATTTTGACCGGGCGCCGAAGTTACTGTTCCAGCGGCGGCACCACTGTTCCGGCGAGCTTTTCCGGCGAACTCCACGACCACGACTGCGACTCTGGGCTGCGCGCACGAGGTTATATTGGGCGTATATTGGTTGGATCTTGCTCAGACCTACAAGAACCAGGTAGGATTCTTACCTCCCTACCCTTGTTCGGTGCCAAACTGCATGCATAGATAGCGGCACCATCTTCTTGCTGACTGAATCTATTGATTATCTTCATAAATCCATTGAAATCTGTCTCTTTCCATTGAGTCACATGGATGCTTGCAAGCTATCTGATTTTTATGTTTCGGTGCATGATACTGTTGGTGGTATATTTATATGCAATACATATATATTTTGGCTGTCTCTACAGCCAGCTTGTGTTGATATTTGGGATGGACGGATAGGTCTGACTGGGATAGTCCACCTTCCGAGAACCTTGTGATTTTGGCCATTGGTAGTAGTCATGGATGCAGTCTGTGTGAGCCCATGAACTACAGGCCTCCGGATGGGTCACAGTCGGATGTCGTGGGACTCGGCATTCCGGGGTGATCTGGGTGTAGGACGCTACACCGGCAGACTGTCGACGGACAACCGTTTCTACCGTTAGCTGGCGGTAGGAATCACACTTTGAGTGTGCATCCTACGGGACATTGGCACAGCTGGATTTCCACCTGCATGCTGTACTTTCTGTATTTACTTAGTCGGGTTATATTTACTTACAGTGCACTTCTGTCTATTAATTATTATTGGATTCTCCTTACTCTTATATGCACCATTTACTTGTTAAATCCTACTTAGCATCCCGGCTAACTCCACTTGCCTTGCCTCCAGGTTCAGGCTCGGCTCCCTCTGGTGCGCAGTAGATAGATAGGTAGATTATCTTCCCTATCATGGGTTGTATCTTTCTTATGCGTCGCACATGCTAATTGTTATTATAGTATTTCGAGGATTATATCTGACGATATTGTATTTATCTGGTCATGGACCAGTGTGGATTTGTGGGCCAGGACTGTTCGGCCCTGTGTGTATTGTTGACTTTAACCGCTACGTCGGTCTAATGTATATTTTATCTATGTGGATTTTGTCGTTTATGTTATTTGTCGTATTGTATTGTATCCTGGATCTGTATGGCTTTGCAGGTCCATGGTTTGCCGCGTCCTAAGGCTGGGAGAGTCTTGGGGCGTGACAAATTTTGGTATCAGAGCTATGGTATTAGGATCTTACATGGGACATAAGGACTTAGGATCAAACCTTAGGATTTAAGATCCGCGTTAGTGTTAATCGTATTTGATCATATCAATATGTGATTTTAGTTAACGTGACCCTTGCCGTTGCTGATGCGTTACAGGAAATGGCACCCAAGAAAAGTTCTTGTTTCGGTTGGATAGCTGGATTAGCCTGTGGGGCATTGGGTGCACCACTCAGTTTGATGCGGAGAGATTCTAGTTCTGGAAATGAACGAAGGGAAGAACCATCGGTAGCCGCTCCGCGTGTTCCTTATGATGACAATGTTAACAAAGTAGGAAGTAGACACCATGCACCAGAACCTCCGGTCCAAGAACCTCCACGGCGTAAAGCGCGTGAAACTCCCTCGACTGCAGCATTGGAGTTAGCGTCCTGCTTTACTGTCATGTGGTTTTAAGGCTGGCGTGTCCAGTAAGTTTGATTTGTCGCATCTCGAGGGTGGATTCTCTAGGCCTGGCCCGCCTGGGTGTCCTCTCTGGGTCGTGACGATCTACGTGTTGGACATGTGAACGTATAAATTCCTATCAATGAAAGTTCCTATAAGAACAATGATATAATTAAGGAAAGATGTAATCGATTGAACCCCCTTAGATGAGAAACAATCTCATTAGATATCATCTTAATGAGTCTTCTTATGATTCATCTTAATAAGAAACAATCTCGTAATTTTCGCAAGAGAACACACTACTATTTTCTTATGATTCACATAATTTTAGCATCAATATTTTGGACATTAAGTTATAAACAAATTTGGGAAGAAAACAATTACTTGAAAAAGTTAAGTAAGATTCCATAAAGGGAATTCGTTATAGAATGTTGGATTTGTTACCTTGCAATTAATTTGTGGACAAACTAGGGCACAATAAACCAATTGTCACTGTTGGCTTTGGTGGGGCCCATAACTCATAGGCTAACAAGACTAGGCGAGTTAGTACAACTAGCTATGTTGACAGGTGCGTATTTCCGAGTAATGGATCTGCAAGGCATAGTGTTTGGAAGTGATGGATACACTTTATTGACTTCGTTACAGGGACGGGCATTCACATCAACTTTGAGCACATCACCGGAAAGAAAAATACTGTGGCTGACTCCCTGTCAAGATTGGCATCCTATGTGATTGGTTCGCCATAAAATGAATACCTTGCTGAGCCACAACTCATTGACGAGGCTATAAAAGAGACCAGATAGCCAACCCTTTCCATAACTCGCAGCAAATTGGTGGAAGGATGACTTCACCAATCAGGGTCGTGTCTACCTTACTTCAGGGAGAATGCTCAAGGGCTGAGGAACAAAGACAGTAAGAAGAGCATGAAAAGTTCAAAGCAAAGATCATACTCTCCCCGACGTTCAGAGAGAAATTCCTCAACTCGCTACCAGAAGAGATTAGTAGGGATATCAGGGTCCTCGCACATCAAAGGACTTTTCAAAAGATGGTCTCCCTCCAAGAGCAACTGATGGCGTTTACTCCAAAACGGGGAATACACATATTCCAGGAAAAGGGTAAAAGTTTTTTAACCGCTTGGATTTTATATTATAAACTAAATCCTCGGTACTATCACTTCGTTCGAGAATTATGGAACTATGGTATGATTCGAGCATGGTCTCTGCTGAGAAGCCGCCCAGCCTTTATCCCAGACTTCTTCCCGAAGAAGTTGAAAGAAGCTTGCAGAACTCACCCTGAGATAGAAATGATAGTACACAACCAGATGTCACGTGTTAGTAAATGGACATCCCAATTTGAACCAAGAAAACAGGTCTGCATTATCTACACTGAGACGATCGTCGCGCATGATTTGGAAGAGCCAAACCGGCACTCCCTTGATATATACAACGAAGCACACTACCTGGAACATATATTTTTAAGGCCGGAATACTACAATATAGATCCTAACGAGAACCGCTACTACAAATTTAGTGAAACACCAAACATGGTTATATGGAAACAAGCCATCAACTCGTCCTCATCTGATGAGGAGATTAGTGATTTTTCCATATTACCCGAAACAGAAGGCTCCAGTGACGAAGAAAATCTGGGAGAGTAGGGTTACAAAACCTAGGGTGAGCCCCAGTTGTGCCATGATAAGGGAATCAATTACTTTGTGTATTAGTCAGTTTTTACTGCATGTCATGTATCTTACCCATTAAAGATGTTTTTACTATACATCCAACGATGGGGATGTCTTTTCATGCATCTATGTAAACGCCTTAGTGCGAGGCTACGAGACAATTCGAGTGCCAGCTAGTCTTATTCTCATAAGAGTGGTAAAATGTAACTCTCTTAACGACGTTATTGGATAGATACATGTAGTAGTTAAAGACCAGCGTGGTGCTAATTCTTGTAAAACGTGCTTGACAAAGAAGATCAATAAGGCTCTTTTAAGATAATTCTTGCGAAAGTAGAAAGTTAGCAATGGATGTCATTAAACGAGAGGTGTTTACCCAAGATGAAGAATGTGTGATATTCGAAATCTTCGTGGATCACCAAAGCCTGAAGTACTTGTTTTCTCAGAAGAAATTAAATATAAAGCAGCGAAGATGAGTGAAATTTCACAAGGACTATGACTGTACGCTTAATTACCACCCGGGTAAGGCCAATGTTATCGCAAACGCCCTAAGTAGGAAGACTGCAGAAGTGTTAGCTCATTTGCGAGTAACACCAACTGAATTAACACCACAGATGGCAGATTTATGTGTTGAGATTGTGTGCCCCACTGAGCATGGTTGTTTGGCCGTGATGTTAGCACAGTCCCTTATGGTGCAAAAGATTATTGAGGCGCAACCAAATGATTGGTACCTGCAGTCTATCATCGCAAAGGACAAGAGAGAAGAATTTACCCAGGATGATCAAGGAGTAATAAGGTGCTGGAATAGGTTATGCGTACCCGAGGTAGTTAAAGAAGAATTACTAGCAGAAGCACACAAGTCGAGATTCGCAGTGCATCCTGGTGCCACGAAAATGTATAATGATCTTCGAAAATCTTATTGGTAGGAAGGCAGAAAAGAGATGTGGCAGAGTATGTCGGGCGATGTCTGGTATGCCAACAAGTGAAAATTAAACATAAGAAACCTTCTGGGCTCTTACAGAGTATTCCTATTCCAGAGTGGAAGTGGGAATACGCTACCATGGACTTTGTGACGGATCTTCCTAGGTCGCGCACAAGCCATGACTCGATCTGGATAATCGTTGACCGTTTGACCAAGTCAGCCCACTTCTTACCTATTAGAAAGACTTATTCGATGGATAAACCGGCAAGGTTGTACTGTAGTGAGATTGTACGGCTTATGGGTCCCTTCGAAATCTTGGAGCGCATTGGAGCCGTTGCATATCGGCTAGCCCTACCTCCATATTTATCATAAGTGCATAACGTATTCCACGTGTCTATGCTGCGAAAGTACATGCGGGATCCATCGCATGTCCTACAAGATCAATACCCAATGATTACGCCTGATGCTACGTATCAAGAGACGTCTGTCGAGATCTTAGACCGCAAAGAGCATCAGCTTCGCAATAAAGTGATACGACTCATTAAGGTCCGTTGGAACAATCATTCTGAAAGTGAAGCCACGTGGGAATGCGAGGACGAAGCCTTGCGTCGTTGGCCGCACCTGTTTCCTGAGCGACTCGAGTGCTATGAATTCATGTACAGCATGTATTGAGTGACTGTATTTAATGCAAATGTTACCTTGTTAATGATAACTTGTCTCTATCTTTTGAATTTGGGGACCAAATTCTTATAAGTTGTGAGTATTGTAACGTTCAAAATTTTTCTGGAGCTGATGGGACAGGACAGCCACGTCCCATCCCATCTGCTCCCCACGCTACTCCCCTTTTCCCCCTTCTCCTCTATTCTCCTGTGAACCGTCCCATCCCACTCCTTTCTTCTCCCCTATCTCCCTCTTCCTCCCGATCTTCGCCACCGTTGAACCCACCTGCCCTCCTCCTCCTCATGCATCTTCCCTTCTCAGCCTCCCTTCCACCTAACTCCGGCCGCTGCTCCGGCGGCCAGACCCGACGGAAGCTCCCCTCCTCTTCCACGCGAACGCAGGCGATGAGAAGCGACCGGAACCCTAGATCCGGTGCGTCCTTCGTCTCCGGCGGCACCGACGAGCTTCCCCACCTTCGGCGGACATTTCCTCCCCGTTCCGGCGTCGTCCTCCCCAGCTCCAGCGACATCCACGAATGACGCCGCCGGCGGTTTTTCCTTCGATCCCGGCGACCCCGACCTCCTCTCGAGAAAGCGGTGGTACGGCTGAACTCCTCTCGCCGGCGGCTATCTCGTGACACTTCCAGAATTTTAACCGGCCGCCGAAGTTACTGTTCCGGCGGCGGCGCCACTGTTCCGGCGAACTTCCGGCGAACTCCGCGACCGCGACTGCGACTCCGTGCTGCGCGCACGATGTTATATTGGGCGTATATTGGTTGGATCTTGCTCAGACCTACAAGAACCAGGTAGGATTCTTACCTCCCTACCCTTGTTCGGTGCCAAACTGCATGCATAGATAGCGGCATCATCTTCTTGCTGACTGAATCTGATGATTATCTTCATAAATCCATTGAAATCTGTCTCTTTCCATTGAGTCACATGGATGCTTGCATGCTATCTGATTTTTATGTTTCGGTGCATGATACTATTGGTGGTATATTTATATGCAGTACATATATATTTTGGCTGTCTCTACAGCCAGCTTGTGTTGATATTTGGGATGGACGAATAGGTCTGACTGGGATAGTCCACCTTCCGAGAACCTTGTGATTTTGGCCATTGGTAGTAGTCATGGATGCAGTCTGTGTAAGCCCATGAACTACAGGCCTCCGGATGGGTCATAGTCGGATGTCGTGGGACTCGGCATTCCGGGGTGATCTGGGTGTAGGACGCTACACCGGCGGACTGTCGACGGACAGCCGTTTCTACCGTTAGCTGGCGGTAGGAACCACTCTTTGAGTGCGCGTCCTACGGGACATTGGCACAGCTGGATTTCCACCTGCATGCTGTACTTTCTGTATTTACTTAGTCGGGTTATATTTACTTACAGTGCACTTCTGTCTATTAATTATTATTGGATTCTCCTTACTCTTATATGCACCATTTACTTGTTAAATCCTACTTAGCATCCCGACTAACTCCACTTGTCTTGCCTCCAGGTTCAGGCTCGGCTCCCTCTGGTGCGCAGTAGATAGATAGGTAGATTATCTTCCCTATCATGGGTTGTATCTTTCTTATGCGTCGCACATGCTAATTGTTATTATAGTATTTCGAGGATTATATCTGACGAGATTGTATTTATCTGGTCATGGACCAGTGTGGATTTGTGGGCTAGGACTGTTCGGCCCTGTGTGTATTGTTGACTTTGACCGCTGCGTCGGTCTGATGTATATTTTATCTATGTGGATTTTGTCGTTTATGTTATTTGTCGTATTGTATTGTATCCTGGATCTGTATGGCTTTGCAGGTCCATGGTTTGCCGCGTCCTACGGCTGGGAGAGTCTTGGGGTGTGACAGTTGTGGAAGACAGCTTGAAGTTGACGGCTTTGTTGGGTTGATAAATCACAGGTTGAAGTTGTACTGTCCGGCACCCGGTCCACTGCCCATATCATCCCTCGAAATTCCACCTGTTCGTCAACCTCTTTGGATAAGCGCTTTACTGTCCGAGTAAGGGAGGGATCTCCAGTGATCGTGAGCTCCTTCCCCTTGCTCGTTATCTTCATGTATTTGAGACCCCAGTCTACTCGTATTTCCCCCAGCGTTTCTAACCATGCCATACCCAAGATGAGATCCACTCCTCCCAGGCCAAACAAGTAGCCCTCAAGGACGGTCACATACTCCCCCAGGGACACCTTTAAGTCTAAACATTTTCTCTGCGCTTGGATCTTCCCTCCGTCACCGAGGCTCACAGCATATGTGGACGTGGGGGTGATCGGCCACCCGTGCGCGAGGACCATACGCTCCGAGATGAAGTTATGGCTGGCTCCACTGTCCACCAGAATAATGGAGGGGATGTCGTTGACCCTTCCGTGCAACATCATTGTGCGGGGCCCCGACACTCCCCCAACCGAGTATAAAGAAAGCTCCATTCCCTTGCAAGTGGGTTCCCCTAATGTATGGTTCTCTTCCTCCAGCTCATCCCCACTCTACATCCTTGCATTGGCCGGCCCTTCATTGTCCTCGTCCTCATTGATGAGTAGTAGCCGGAAGCTTTTGTTTCCACATTGATGAGCCGGGTGGTACGGTTGATCACAACGAAAACATAATCCATTTTCCCTCTTACTGACATAGTCCTGGTAAGACATCATGCGCCCATTCCTGAGTCTCTCACCCCCTGCCTTGGTCATGTTAGTGGCCGGCTGCTGCTGCCCACCTTCTCTACTCCCAGCTCTGTTCCCAAACACCCCCAGAGCTCCTCCTTGCTTCACAGACTGACGGGTTACACTTGTGTTCGAAACTACCTCAGCTGAAGCTTGCACAAACGGGGATGTAGCCTGAGGCTTGAAGGAATACGATACACCGCCACTTGTATTTATGGCTCCGAACCCTGTCGGCGCTCCTCGCCCCTTAGTATCACTCCCCGATACCTCCCGTTCAATGACCCGAGCCAGCGTCATAGCCCGCAGAATGTCCTTGGGAAAGAACGGCGCACTCGTTCCCTTATATCGGCCCGCAGCCCCTTCAAGAAAAATCCCACATATTGTTGCTCTGGTAAGTCCGGTATCTGGGACACAATTGCTTCATAGGCCGTTATGTATTCGGTCACTGAGAGGGACCCTTGGTCGAGAGCAGCTAGTCGCTCGTACACCGTGGTGGCCGGATATTCACTATACCGTTGCAGCAGTTCCTCCTTGAATGCTGCCCAAGAAATATTCGGCACCCTCCGCTTCAGCCATCGGCACCAATGGTTGGCCTGACCTTCCATGCTGATGAAGGCCAAAGGAATCTTATAGTCCTCTGTGGTGCCCTAGAGCTCGAAGTACTGCTCTGCGCGTGTTATCCACTCCACAGGATCCGCACCATTAAACCCCGGTAACTCTACCCGCCGCAAACCCCAACGCCTATCATCTCCTCCGAAAGTCTCCCTGTCTGGGTCTCTCCAGCGACACCCTCCTCCTTTCCTATCTTCACCCTGGGGTCCCTGGACCAGAGGCCCCAGGCCCGACTCCTGCGACCATCGCTCCTCGCGAATGGGCGGAGGGCGGTAAGGTTCATTATGTATCTCGGGATGGGCCACGCCTTCCTCCCCTCTGCCCTCTCCCCTTGCGGATCCTCCTGCAAACGAGCGCGAGGCAGCAGGTTCCACTCGTCTTCCCTTGGTGAGGTCAGCCAAGAGGGTGCGCATCTCGTCCAGATTGTCCAGCGCTCCCAGTCGGCGATCGATCTCCCCCTGTTGGCGTTTGATCTCCGCCAGCTCTTCACGTTGGTGGCGGCGCTCTTCAGCTGCTGTCTGGCTGTCAATCCTTCTGTCTTCCCCGGCGGCTTGTAGCTCCGCCTGGACCGCCTCCAAGGTGTTCCGGAACTCCCCTATCGAGTTCTCCAGGGACTCGATGCGAGCTTCGCTACGCGTAGTAGCCATAGCAGCGGACGGGATGTCCACCTCGCATGACTTCGAAGGCGGGGGTCTGCTACAGCGAAGGCCTCACGCGACGGCAACAGCTTCACGCGAGGAGGGATCGGGTATTCCCGCAGTCTCGAAACGATGTTCGCCACAGCCAGACACCGCGCGAGGGAACCGCCGGCTGGCGATTGTCACCGTGAGGGGAGGGATCCGGCAGGTCGGACCAAATGTTAGGACCTAAGATATGAAATCCCAACAAGCACAGCAAAGTAGATTAACCAAGGATGAACGAGTGACAGGAATCTCCCTCAGCCGACAGTAGCGACGAGAAGCAAACTCTTAGGGTTCTTACAAAATGAAACTAGCATACCTTCTCTCACCTCCCCAACCTACTTAATACATTTGCACTCATTGAACCGGCTCTAGCTGAACCTGGTCCGGTTTGGCCCGGCGAGTGTAGACTCGCCAAATCAGTGCAGTCTGGGCCGGTTCCGTAATAGAATTCATCAACAAGACTAGACTAATAGCAAATAACTATCTATAAATGAAAATATGTTACATAATGTACACAACTAGTACATGAATTAAAATTATTTATTGCATGGTCCCTAATAGGAAACTCACCTAAGAGTAGTTAAATGCATATCGACATCTATGCCTATGCAAGTCCCTGTAAGCATGGGTATATCGAACTAGATACATAACCTATTTTTACATTGGTAATTTATTGTTTGACTATGAGAGGAAGAAGAATGAGAAGGAAGAGAAGAAGAAAGAGAAGGTGAGGATGAAGAAGCAATGAAAGTAGCAGTACCCGTTCTTATTCTCTTCTCCTCCGCCCAGTTCCACTAGTTCTCGGACCGGTGTGGACTAGCTTTTCGAACCTTGTTGAGAACCAATTAGTGTAAACAAAAAAAATGAAGATAAGATGATAAAGCATGGATAGCAAACTTCCTCAAATTGCTCGAAGAACTATTTACACAGATATCGATTGACATGAAATGTATTCTATTCTGAAAAGGAGGCATATCTAACTCTAGAAAGTAGCTACGGCATCAAATACGACAAGATCACCTTGAGTCTAAGAATTAAGAACATAATCTCATGTTTACTCAAATACCTACACATGATCATCCAAAAAGATCCACTTCTGCACATGTCTACTCAAATTGCTCGATTCTCTTTTAGCTTTGACACTCCATATTCCTAAAAAGGATAACTCTTGAGTTGATACCCTTACTTGTGTAGCCTCAACCTAAAAGTTGAAAGTTTAACTCACGTAGTATATAAAACATCTCTACATTAGGAGCAAGGGATGATGCAATTGATGGAAAATCTAAAAGGCAACTTGAATAGAGGGGACTATTAACTTTCTCAAAAGTGGAGTAGTCCTTGCGTACACTATCTCAGCTCTTATTTCTTCTAAAGAATGTTATTCTTCTCAAAAAGATATTCTGCCACGCCTTACTTAAGGTATCTTGGTTCAAAGGAAGCATATCGAGGTTGAAGTTCATCATGGCATGTCCGAGAACCATCCAGGAGTTTAGAAGCTTGTTCATTGAGTCATTAAACAATGATTTTCCAACCCTACTCATAAGCCAATATCATTAAGTGTGCTCAAAAACTTCTGTAACGTTATAAGTTTAAATAGGAACCCCAAAAGCCAATTTTTTTAGTTTGCATTAATAGTCCAAGATTGGCCCTTTGCAAGATGGGGAGTTGATCTCTTTGGCCTTTCTCCCTAACACCTTAAGGCAAAAGGAGTGGAACATCATCAGTGTGAATTACTTGACCAAATTCCTTAGTCGAGCACCTCATCTCCATTATTGCCACCAGATCAAATGGGAAGATAATAAGCACGCGACCACGATTGAAAATAAATGTTGATGCCAACTCATTAGAAGGCATGAAATTTCAAGGTAAAAACGATATATAAAATACTTTGCAAAGTACTCCGGCAAAGAAGAAGACAAAGTATAAGGCAAGCTGCAAATTAAATATAGGATGATAAAGGACAACAAAAGAAATAATGGACGAGTTAGAAGATAGTTCAAGGACGTATTGGTAGGGAATTAGAGCAGTGAGTCATCATCTGATAGAATACGCATAGAAGCTTGATGAAGAAGCTTGAAGGGGCGATAAGATTAATGTCAATAATAATCATCGGAACTGCCTCCAAATTTAATGCACCAACCAAGCTAGCCTAGAGAAGTGAAGTATCCTATAGTAGATGAAATGACCAAACCAATGCACAAGGGCAATCGATGGAAACTAATCCCTTTAGAGTGACCTACTATTAATTAAGTTGAACTCAATAAACTCTAATTGAACTCATACTTCCCTATTAGTACCCATCTAAGTCCATTTCTCATCATCCTCTCCATTGACTAACTTAGGCAGGATGATGCCTCGAGACAATCGCACAGGGTCTCTTTCTTTAGGTTGCTGCTGTTAGTAGGGCGCACCGTCTAAAAAGTCCTTGCTTACTGATTCAATCCACGCGTGCCACGGTGAAAAGGAACAAGGTGCTACTAATTGAAGGATAATTGAAATCAATAATAAGGATTCTTAGTATCAGAAAACGGGAAAACTGTGTAATGTTTGAGTCGCACTCAGTTTTCTGTAAATAAAAGAAGCAAGTTTGTTCAAACACGCAAGAATATCCTGTTTTTGCACGTGAACATGTTTGGGGGAAAATTCTTTGATTTTTCTTCAGAAAAAACTCAATTAAACGCCTGCCTTTCAAGCGATCTGACAGTAAAAAGTACATGCGATCCAAAATAACCAAGCGGAATCAAAAAGGGAAAGAAAATTTGAGAGAAGAAGGAGGTTAAGGGAAGTGAAACCGTGAATAGATTGTCGCCCTTAAGCCGATTGATCGGAAGATTTTTCTTGGGCTTGACAAGCGGCCACCTCCCGTCGATCTCCTACCCCGTCGCCGTCTTCTTCTTTCGCTTCTTCGACTGCTGATCGTTGTCGTCGATGCTCGCCATTCTCCGAGATCGAATGGAGATGGAGACGAATTAAATAAGCAAAGCTTCTTCGCGTGCCGATCGCCGTCGCCGCTACTCTCCTCAAAAAGGCAATTTTTTTAATTTTTTAATTTTATCTTCAGGCAGGCGTGTACGAAAACTATCCAAGAATCTTAATAGCGCCCATATGATTCGAGAGTTGAATCTTAAAACTATCCAAATTCACGAATCTCAAAGCATTTCAAAATGTTATTACCCCGCGCACTTTCTCTTTTTCTCTTATGCGAATCTGGAGCGTGATTTGATCTCTTGCCCTTCAACGAACTTTTGAAAAAACTTTCAAATAAATTCATCTTAAGGCTACCGGACAGAGTCTGCACCAGCATAGGGATCGACTTATATCCCGCATGAACCATGGATTTCGATAGGTACAGGGTTTACTCTCCTTCCTTGTCCACCGCCCCTCCATCTCCGCACATCTCCGGCATCAACTCTGCCACCAGCGCCTTGGTCGAGCAGGAAAAGTGAGGCAGCTCTTTTTCTTGTTATAATTTTTTTTCTTCTTATAAAGAACGATTCGCTTGGATGCTCTTTCATCTTTGGTTACATTACTAATTTTTTTGTTCGAGTATCAATCTCGAGGTTTCATATTTTATTTTTTTTAATAGTTTATTTTAGTCATTCGTCTCAAAATTTCTTTTCGTTTTTGTTTTAGTTGATTAGGACGATTTGATGTTCGTTTGGTTTGTAGGGTTTCTCTCCATGTCCGTGCATTAGATTTGTTTTAATCAATCTCTGCGTATTGAAACTATAATTATTATAAGAAGCATTCATATTTCGTTACTACAGTTATTTATCCTCAGTAAACGGGTGATTTTCATTCTCAGTAAAATAAGTTGTTTACTGAACAACACGTGAACATAAGAATTTTTTTTTCACAAACTAAGAGGAAAAACCATGAGCTAGATGACAAGGAACCGAAAGAAAACTAAGAAGAAAAGTTCTCTTTCTTCCAATTCTTGTATTGTAACCTTGAATACGTAAACTAATTTCAATGTGTGATGGAGTGTTGCATTATAATTTTAATAGATAAGTTAACTGTACATAATTCTTGTTTTTAATATATATATATATTACAAATGTATATTTGTCTGCATTGTATATTTGTTTGTAATGGAAAATTATATGTAAAGGTATTTGTATGTAATGAATGTTTGTTAGTAATGTATACTTATTTGTAATAACAATTTGTTTGTGATGGATAAAGCTTGTATAGTGGATTGAACTTGAATACAGTGGATTGAGCCTGACAAATATCGTAGATTGTGCCTGTAATATCGTGGATTATGTCTGTAATATTATGGATAAACCTGTAATGTCGTGGATTGTGTCTGTAATATCATGGATCATGCTTGTAATATCGTGGATAAACTTATAATATCATGGATAAGCATGTAATATCATGATCGTGTTGTAAGATAGTGGATAAACCTATAATATCATGGATAGTAACTGTAATATCGTGGATTGTGCCTGTAATATCGTGGATAAACCTGTAATATCATGGATTATGCCTGTAATATCGCGAATAAGTTTGTAGTAACGTGAATCGTGTCTATAATATCGTGGATAAGCCTATAATATCGTGGATCGTGCCTGTAATATCGTGGATGGATAGTTAATTGGAGAGAAGAAAAAAGGAAAAAGTAAGAAGGAAAAGAATATAAGCTTATTTAATTTGGTGGATGGATAGTTTAGGAAAGAAAGTAAGGGGGAAAGTTAGATATTAATCTCTCCATTTATTTTTCGCTCGAATCGAGTGAAAAGCTGAAACTATGTCTTAAATTTATTAATTTCACATCTCACTTTTCACTGCACTATTGCTCGTCCTCGCACACTATTAGTTTTCCTCGACTACTCGTTCTTGCCATCGCTGCTTGAGCTTGCCGCCACTGCTCGAGCTTACTACCATATGTTCGTTTTTGCCATTATTGTTTGTATTTAATATTTAATATTTAATAAATCTATAATATTAATAATATATATATAATATAAGTAAAAATAAATAAAAATTAAGGTGTATATCAATCTTTCAAAAAAATTTCTCTAAGTAAATACAAAAAAAATCCATAACATATTCTGTCAATAGTTATAGTTTTTTAAATGGTTAGTTCTAATTTCTGATTATGTTAGTTTTTAATTATATGAATAATTAAAATTTAATATTTATTTATTTTGAGATAAAATTACGAAAAAGCAGCTTCTTTGTCGTTTCTTAGGAGCAAGAAACGGCGCCACCACATCAGACTCCGCTTCCCAAACTATAAAAACCCTCGCCCTATGTTTTAGTTTAATTCTTTTGCGATCGATTGTGCTTTGGAGGCTGCACTCCCGACTCCCGTCCCGCGAGAAGGCGTTGCCGTTGGCGCCCAAGAACCCGGAAGCCGCTGGCCATGGACGCGAACTCCCTCGACGATGGCAGTCTCGAAACCCTAAAGCGCCTCCTCTATCTCTCCGAAAGCGCCGACGGCTGCGCCCGCCTCACCTCCGACGGAGCCGTCGCCTCCGTCCTCCGACGCCTCTCCTCCAGCCCCTCGCACCTTCTCCTACTCCGCCTCCGCCTATTACGCAACCTATGCTTAGAAAATCATGCCAACCTGGAGGCCTTCCTTGCATCCGGCGGCCCCGATCGCGTCGCCTCCGTCCTCAGCGGATCACATGTCACAGACGAGATCTTTCTTGCAGTGCTTCGTATTCTGGGGATTTTTGCCACCGGCGAAGAGGCGTATAAGGCCGCCGTTTGGGCCAGATTCTTCCCCATTTTGTTCCGGGAGATGGCTACTATCGTCGACGCCACAGTGTGCAACAACCTCTGTCTGGTTTTGGAAACGTGCTGTTCGGATGCGGGATGGAGAACGAGGCTAGGAGAACTTTGTGAGGTCGGCAAGGGATTACCAATTCTCTCAAGCATCATCTTCATCATGTCCCGAGGTTAGTTTCTTCAAAGTCTATGTTTCCCGGGTAGCTTGATATCTTTCTAGCATTCAGAACACTGAACCCTAGATATTAGTTTAATTGAACACCTAATCTTCCGATTATTAGGTGCTCATTGACATAAATACTACTGTTTCTTTCTTTCTTTTTTAGATTTATTCTGATATATCTTTAAGCCATTAAGCATTTGCAAATTTTCAGTTCCTGTGATATTATGCAAATGATTTGCACGCGTTCGACCTCGCACTGTGATCTGTGATTTACTGAGTTTGTATATGAATCATCTTTGATATTTTGAGCTTCTGCATATATCTAGAAGATTACCTAGACCTATGTTCTTTAATTGGATGTTCTTAAGAAGCGCTTGACGCCTACGAAAACTGGGAGATCATGTTGCCCGACTCAATAATTTTTCATTCCTAATCTTTTTCCAAATTCTTGGAGCTTTAGTAACTTGCGGTTGTTCTCTTTCTTGTTTCTTTACTTTAATTTTCAAATACCTGCAAGGTTGCTGAAGTTTTACTTGTTTGATTGAAATATTAACACTATAATTTTATCTTATTTGCAGTTTCTCAAAATGAGTACTTTTTCAGGCTCATTGGTAGAGCATGCATTGAGGAAATATATTTTACGCTTGTGTTCCAAAGTTTAAGCTCAGGAAGTACCACTGAAAGCTCCATTAGCATTCACTACAGCAAAGAGCAAGCCTTTCTTCTTGAATCACTATCACTTTGCTTCAGTGTTTGGTGTGGGTATTTTAACACCATTTCCAACGAATTTACAATTGGTGTTTTGAAAATTCTAAAAGAATTTTCTTTAGTTATTTGTGACAATTCCCTAAAAAAATGCAATATGCCTATTGGTTCTTTTGCAATTAAAGTCCTAGAGTACTCACTTGCGATTTTGAGGGATTTATGTTATTGGAAATATCAGTTTTTACAATCTATAGAGGACCCTGCTAATTCGTTAGTACCTGCAGACTTTATAAAACTTCTTTTAGCGTTTCTGCAAGAATTAGAGAGCCCTAATTTAATTAGAGAACAAGGAATGCAAAATTCCACATATTCGGAAGTTTTTCCTTATCAAGGGTTCCGCAAAGATGTAGTTTCTGTCATTAGCGGTTATTTACATGAAAGGAAGAATGCTCAAGATGAGATCAGAAACCAAAAAGGGATCCCTTTGCTTTTGCAACAATGTGTTTTGGGTGACTACTTCCCCGACATGAGCAGATGGACAACTTTATCAATACGACACTTGCTAGAAGGAAACCTAGAAAACCAATATGAAGTGGCGGAGCTTGAGCAAAAAGAGCCTGTCATTACATCTCAAATTGCTCAAATGGGAATAATAGTAGAAATTGATGAGGAAACTCAACGACTAAAGATGTTAGTTCTGGTAAGTTTCTTATATTTGAAATTAATCTAGAAATATTGTACACTCAGGGTGAACAATTCTTTCCATTTTATTGAATCATTGTTCAATTCTTAATTGTATTTGTCGCAACAGATCCTTTTTGAAACCTTAGGTTTTTTATATACATAGACATTTTTTAGTAAATAATCTTGCTGAGAATATCTGACATTTAAAGAGAGATTAAGTGCCCTTATCAACTCAACCTTTCAATACTCGTTCTCTCTTTATTTTTGTTTTTTCATTATATATATTCAAAATTTGAATACTTTTGTATATCATTCTGTTTTTCATTGGTTTCCTCTGTCTTACTAACATATATTTCTCTTTTATCTTACGTGCATTAGATTTTTGTATATTAATTTGAAAGGACAGTTAAGAATATAGATATAATTCAGTTGTGATCTAATTTTGATGATAGTACACTAAAAAGTAAAACATATCTCATGTTCAAATCTAATCTTAGGAAGAAAAAAAATTTCAAGTTTTAGGTTTGCTCGATTTCTCTTGGTAGTTCTTGGGCTCCACAAGCTATTAGCTCTGACTGAAATAGAGTGTTCATCTTGTGCATGGTAGATTAAGCAATGCCAGGGATGCTGTGTGGTATAACAAGGAGATTTTTGGTTAGGTTTTTGTTTTATTTGTAGTACTATTGTAGCTTGCTAAAATATTTTATGACAATTCCAAATGGAATATTGAAAGTAGTGTTTTCTTTAAAAGGGTGAATTGCAGGATTTATGGCAGTGTTAATAGGTATTGTTTAACAGTAGTTGCATATAAAACAGGTTTTTGTTTTTTGTTGGAAGCTGACAAAGCAAAAGCACACAATTTCTGGGTTTTCTATATGATAGGAGATGAAACTGTATCATAATTTTCTTCCATACGAGAAGAAACACTTCCAAGGTATAACTAGAGAGGATACTAGAACCGCACAAGCTAAACCTTATTATCCGTTTGTTGTTAGATGGTTCTTTTCCTGCCAAGAGTGGATAAGGAAATTGGGCTAAGTTAAACTAATTTTTGGAAATTCATGCTCTGAGCATGCCCAAAGAGTTTCAACTATTTGCATATGGAGCCTAAAGCAAGTGTTCAAGTTATGCTGTTTATCTTTCACGCATCGAATAAATGAATACAAGTTGGTATTAATGCTGGTACCGGTAGGCATATGCAATTATACATATTGAACAGTATCCAAATTGTCGTCCTTGAGGATGTGCGAAGTATTATCCATTACTAGAAGATTTGCTTCGTAATTTTGTATTAAATTTTTGAGAACATACCAGAAGCAGTAACACATGCAAACTGATCCTCTACACTCGGGACTGGTGTCAGGATTCGGAGAAAGAGCGTCCATAACACTGGGGCTTTATTCTTGCGCACAAGATATTTGCAGCCTTTCACCTGTGGAGGAGCTTCCAAATGAACAGGTTATATGTATTTCTAAATTGTACAAGCCTTTGCAATTTGTCAGTTAAGCTTATGTTGAATTTGGAAGTGTATTACTAGCTGTTCAATATATGGATTTTCAGTTTTCAGTGATGTGCATGGACAAGAATTCTTGTTTACTCCTTGATTGGCCATCCAGATATATACTACGTTGCTCGGAAGTGTTGGCTGTATGAGCGTATTCGTACTTTTCTTGAATGACTGTCCTACTGTAAACATCATAATATTGATTATCTCTGGAAATTGGACGTTTATTCACAAAGACTTGATGTTATGCAGGTGTTGTTCTACAGGCACGATGAGGCGATTCTTGTTGTAACTGCTGATCGGTGACTAGCTGCCCATGCTTCAGTCCTAGTAGACAAGGATTCTGTTCACTCTTAATGGAAAGACTTTACAAATTCTTCTTTCTATACTATTGCTTTCTTTATAATGTTCACTGGCCATGCACATCTCAAAAGAGAATAGTCATCACAATTTTTTGTAGTTTGACTTTGAGCTTTGGCTGCAAAACAGCTGGTGAGATAACATACTTTAGCTTGGTTGCTGTAGATAACATACATCAGCAGCTCAGTTCTGTGCTATTAATAGTTTTATCTGGAACCATGAATGCAGGAGTAGCAAGTAGCTGATGATGTTGATATGCCGAGTCAGATTATAAGCTTAATGTATACTTAGAAAAGCAGGTGTATAGTGCATCTCTTAGGTTCCGTAGGTGAAAATAAGTAGGCATGGTATTGGCAAGCTAGTGTAAACTTTGGTGGTCTTAAGCGCATGAAAACTAATAACCAACACAATTAAAATGCAATGAAACTTTTACATGACTATTGGTAATACATGGCTGCTACGGCTCATCATGCACTCAAGCATGGTGAATGACTTTAGTGGGAGAAGAACCACTACCTTGTCACCGATAGCCCATGAAATAATGTGTAGCAGTCACTGGAAGAGCATCTAGTCAAGCACCTGAAACTTGGATTGCTCAAAGGCACTTTTAATTCCACTGAAACGACCATGCCAAGAAGCTTCCGTTGACATTGCACTGATCTGTTACCCATAATTGCTTCTCTGAAAGCACGTATATATCATCATGCAAAAACAACATCTGAACGCAACACATACTTAACATTTTTTGTAACAACGCGAGCTTCATGTAGCATGCACTTGTTTCCATGAATGTGAAGTAGAGCCATTCCTTCTAGAGGAGTAACCTGCAATAAGACAAATTAGCCTTGCTCTAGATTTTTGGATATCCGACATTTGACAATCAAACCAAAAAGCATATGGAAAATAATTGCTACTATAAAACAAATAAACTACATTCCTGTTTTTAGTCCAGGGTCGACAAATACCTCAGCAACAATCCCTCGATCATAAAAGATGGTCTCTCCTCCAACTAGAGATGTATCATTATTACTGCTCTTGCCAGAAAGATATACTAATAAGGTGTAGTATGTCCTTTTTCCCTCTCCAAGAGGAACGCTCTCATCGACATGTCGACCAAACCGCTGACCCACCTTGTATCTAAAGGATTTTGAGCAAGTTAGTTTTTTATGCGAGAACTACATATCTGCAACTCTAAATGGGTGCTTGAAATGCAGTAAAAAAATCATAATAAATCTCAGCTTTTTTCGGGTTTCTCAAGTAAATATTAATCACTTTCTTTTCATTTACAATAATCACTATAATATAGTTTAACATATTGATCACAAGATGAAAAACATTTCTCGCTACTTGAGTTTTACCAATAAACCTGCTTCCATTTTCCTCATTAAGAAAGAAGAATAAAAGCACTGCAAATGAACTAGAAATATAAAAAAATTGATCCTCACCTATAGAAACGGATATTTGGATTTAGACCAATGGCAGCTTTCCCTTGAACTTTGACATCATCAAACACCTTTCTCAAGCCTGACTGCCATATGCTTTCGGCAAGTAAAGGATCAGTAATTGATATGCGGTCATTGTCCCTATAAGCTTCACCTTTAGCTGGACCCTGGCTTCCTTGGTGAATAAAGCCAATATCCTCTGCAGCTTGGACGAAGGCCTTCGATTCAACACTATTGAAGAAGCTTTCTATCTGAAAAGAGGCATTCATGATTATGCTTAAGCCAAAGGGTTTTATTTCATCCTAAATAGCATCACATTCAGATAATAAAAAACACACTGCAACTGTTAATCCAATAATTATGTAAGACCTAGATACATTACAGACCACCATTTTGTATTAAATTAAAACGAGTTGATTAGGTGATCAATAACAAAGAAAACTAAAACGGTTAGGTTAGAGCTCAAATTTGTATATGCATGATCCTAAGTTGCTACGTGTACGAATATCAGGTCCTCACCACACCATCAATATGCACCTATAGTAGTGGCCTTAGGATCTATGAAGCAGAAGAGTTCCATCCCAAGTGTCACGCCCCGGTCGGATCGGCCTAAAAACAACGCTTATCCGTTGTCTCAGGGCCGTCCGGCGGAACACCAGAACGTGATCGCGCTAGGGTTTCCGGACCGAATCTCGTCCCCAAATTCAAAACCCTAGTTCCCGCTCAATTTTTCTTCCCAAATTACAAGTCTCTCAAAAGAAACCCTAACCCTAATTTGAGAAATCCGGAAAATCAAAATACCTTAAATTGATTTTGACCCGAGAGTCAAAATCACCGAAATAATCCGAATTCACTGTTGAAAATCGCTGCCGAATCGCCCTTGCTGACGTCACGCTGACGTCAGCCACCGATTAATTCCGTCGCCGCGAAATCGTTCTCCTGATGACGTCACGCTGACGTCGGCAAGCGGAATCGATTTCGATTTCGAATTCGCGCCGCCAATTTTGACTTCTTCCTCGCTGACGTCTGCTTGCGTCAGCCTCCAACTCGCCTCGTTTCTCGCGTCGTCGTCTTCGTTCGAAAACTCGCCGCTTTCGTTCTTTCCGTTCGTCCGAAGCCGAGCGTCGCCGCGCTCGCGATCTCGCCGGAAAGGACGCCACGCCACCTGCGCGTCGTCCCAAGCTCCCGTCGCCGTCCGGAAGCCACCCGCCGCCGGAACCTGCTGGAAGTGTCGCCGTGAACCGAGAACAGGGGACGGAACAGGGGAACACCGGTGGAGAGAAAGCAACCTTTATTCACCTTCAGAAGCTTACAAACTCTCGGCGCCGACGACCACCGTCGCCGGTGCCCCCGTCCCTCCCTCGCCGATCACTATCGGCTACAAGCTCTCATTCTGTAACTCTCGCCTCGACGTTCGTCGTCGCCGGCTCGCTCAACCTCTCTCGCCTCGACGTTCGTCGTCGCCGGCTCGCTCAACCTCACCGTTGGTAAAGGGGCTCTCGCCCTGGAGGGGCGTCCTCCCCGACCCGCCGGGAGAGCCGCTGTGCGTCGCGCGCTCCCCTTTGTGGTGTCGCCTCTGCGCACCCTGAGCTCCGTCCGCCTCGCCGGGCTTTATAGGGAAGGAGCTCCCCTGCTTCGCTTCCGATCTTCACGCGCGTCCGCCTCTTCAACCTCCGCGTCCGGGTCTCGCGGAGAGGACGGCGCCTTCGTCGCCAGCAGCGCGTCCGAGTATCTTGCTGCGGACGAACTCTTCTCGCTGCGTCGTCCGAAACTCGCGGCCGCTTGCTTCGCTGCGACTGCGTCCAAGCCGCGTCCGAGGTTTGCGGAGGAGTCGACTCCGTTGCGTCGCCCGATCTGGTCGCCGCGTCGTCCGCTTCAATCGCGAAGGCGCTGCTCGATTTCCGCCGGATCCGGACGTTGCCGCGTCTGCCACCTCCGCGCTGATTGGAGCTGCTCGTTGAAGACGAAGCTGCTTCGCTTCGCTTCGCTTTTCTCGGCGAGCGCACGTCCGAGTCGCGGGGTGAAGACGAAGCCGTGCGCCGCGTCTGCGTGATGCCACGCTGATGTCTTTTGCTCCGGGTCAACATCCCAATTCGATTTCGGCGTTGACCGGCCGAAATCGGGATGTTATCTGTTTCGATGGTGTGGGCCTAGTGGGGTTGGGCTGGTGTCTGTTCCAGCGGGCCTTGGGCCGAACCGGCCTGACCCAGGCCTGACACCAAGCATGTTTGGATATCCATCATCAGAACCAAGAATTTCTCCATTACTAAGAGCTGAGTTTTCAACATGTGCTTGGATTGAGTTTGTCTTTACTCATCTTTCTCTGCAATATAGATGGTATTCTATGTTATAAATTGAGTACTCAAGTCTTTCTTCATATTAATTTACATTTGTATGCGGCGTGAACCACTTTGGATCCAGTTCTACCTCTAGATTTTTGCATCTTTTAATGAACCAACTCTAGATACCTGTATGTCTTTCGAATTTGTTTGACTCACCATTGAAGTATTGTTCCAAAGCAAATAAGAAAATTTTCAACTCGTTTGCATCACAGGCTCTACCATAGCACTATGGTTATGGAACTTTCACACGTGAGTGCTACCGTAGATACCTCAAGTGTTCTAGAGCTTTGCATTTCTTGTAAGGTACCAAATGATAATAGGTTCTTTTATTTCCTCTGAATCCATTTGAGTCACTTTAAAGTATTATTCTACATCAAAAAAGAGAATTTTGAACTCATTTGCATCCTGATATAGAACTACGGTTCTGAAACTCTAGCATGCGCTTCCACCACCCACATAGGGTGCCTTAGTTATAATTTCAACATTTCTTATGGTTCTTCATCTTATCTATGGTATCCTCCACAACTTCTTGAGTACAACTATTGCTTTGCACCTTTTTGTGAGTCATCAAGTCAACCAACCTTCATTACCAACTATCAATTATAATATTTTTCTTTCTAGAGTATATTGCAATACACTACTTTGATCTTCTTAAAGAGTAACTCCATTGATTATGCATGAAAAAGAAAAACACATTGTTGGTGGAGAAATTTGAACAGCTTTTGATATGTCAAATTAATGCCCATAACACAAGATAATTGCAAGACTCGGTGAAGAGCTATTCAAAGAATGTAAAAGATCATAATGAACAAGACAATTGCATAGGCCAAAAAATAAAATAAAATATAGATAAGTTTAAATTTAAAACTTGGACAAACCAAATAATTTAACCCAATATTCTCAGTCATATACTACTCCTATAGGCAATAAAGTTTGCAAACTCAAAGAGATGTAAAAGAGAGATGACTAATTTTATAATAACTACTCATAGCTACTAGCTAGAGACCCGATTTTCCTTGCTCGGGCTATAGAATTCATCAGCAAGACTAGACTAATAGCAAACAACTATCTATAAATGAAAATATGTTACACAATGTACACAACTAGTACATGAATTAAATTTATTTATTGCATGGTCCCTAATAGGAAACTCACCTAAGAGTAGTTAAATGAATATCGACATCTATGCCTATGCAAGTCTCTGTAAGCATGGGTATATCAAACTATATACATAACCTATTTTTACATTGGTAATTTATTGTTGGACTATGAGAGGAAGAAGAATGAGAAGGAAGAGAAGAAGAAAGAGAAGGAGAGGAAGAACACGTGATGAAAGTAGCAGTACCCTTCTTATTCTTTTTTTTTTCTCTTCTGTTTCTTCTTCCTTCTTTTTCTGCCCCACCCGATTCCACTAGTTCTCGGACTGGCGTGGACTAGTTTTTCGAACCTTGTTGAGAACCAATTAGTCTAAACAAAAAAAATGAAGATAAGATGATAAAGCATGGATAGTAAACTTCCTCAAATTGCTCAAAGAATTATTTACACAGATATCAGTTGACAAGAATTGTATTCTATTCTGAAAAGGAGGCATATCTAACTCTAGAAAGTAGCTATGACATCAAATACGACAAGATCACCTTGAGTCTAAGAATTAAGAACATAATCTCATGTCTACTCAAATTCCTACGCATGATCATCCAAAAAGATTCACTTCTGCACATGTCTACTCAAATTGCTCGATTCTCTTTTAGCTTTGACACTCCATGTTCCTAAAAAGGAGAACTCTTGAGTTCATACCCTTGCTTGTGTAGCCTCAACCTAAAAGTTGAAAGTTTAACTCACGTAGTATGTAAAACATCTCTGCATTAGGAGCAAGGGATGATGCAATTTGATGGAAAATCTAAAAGGCAACATGAATAGAGGGGACTATTAACTTTCTCAAAAATGGAGTAGTCCTTGCAAACACTATCTCAACCTCTTATTTCTTCCAAAGAATGTTATTCTTGTCAAAAGATATTCTGCCACGCCTTACTTAAGGTATCTTGGTTCAAAGGAAGCATATCACGGTTGAAGTTCATCATGGCATGTCCGAGAACCACCCAGGAGTTTAGACGCAAGTTCATTGAGTCATTGAACAATGATTTTCCAACCCTACTCATAAGCTAATATCATTAAGTGTGCTCAAAAACTTCTGTAACGTTATAATTCAATAGGAACCCCAAAAGCCAACTTTTTTAGCTCGCATTAATAGTCCAAGATTGGCCCTTTGCAAGATGGGGAGTTGACCTCTTTGGCCTTTCTCCCTAACACCTTAAGGCAAAAGGAGTGGAACATCAATTACTTGACCAAATTGTTTAGTCGAGCACCTCATCTCCACCATTGGCACCAGATCAAATGGGAAGATAATAAGCATGCGACCACGATTGAAAATAAATGTTGGTGCCAACTCATTAAAAGGCATGAAATTTCAAGGTAAAAACAATATATAAAATACTTTGCAAAGTACTCCGGCAAAGAAGAAAACAAAGAATAAGGCAAGCTGCAAATTAAATATAGGATGATAAAGGACAACAAAAGAAATAATGGACGAGTTAGAAGATAGTTCAAGGACGTATTGATAGGGAATTAGAGCAGTGAGTCATCTTCAGATAGAATACGCATAGAAGCTTGATGAAGAAACTTGAAGGGGGCGACAAGATTAATGTCAATAATAATCATCTGAAGGACCTCCAAATTTAATGCACCAACCAAGCTAGCCTAGAGAAGTGAAGTATCCTATAGTAGATGAAATGACCAAACCAATGCACAAGGGCAATCGATGGGAAACTCATCCCTTTAGAGTGACCAACTATTAATTAAGTTGCACTCAATAAACTCTAATTGAACTCATACTGCCCTATTAGTACCCATCTAAGTCCATTTCTCATCATCCTCTCCATTGATTAACTTAGGCAGGATGATGCCTCGAGACAATCGCACAGGGTCTCTTTCTTTAGGTTGCTGCTGTTAGTAGGCCGCACCGTCTAAAAAGTCCTTGCTCACTGATTCAATCCACGCGTGCCACGGTGAAAAGGAACAAGGCGCTTCTAATCGAAGGATAATTGAAATCAATAATGAGGATTCCTAGGATCAGAAAACTGTGTAACGTTTGAGTCGCACTCAGTTTTCTGTAAATAAAAGAAGCAAGTTTGTTCAAACAAGCAAGTATATCCTGTTTTTGCACGTGAACATGTTTAGGGGAAAATTCTTTGATTTTTCTTCAGAAAAAACTCAATTAAACGCCTGCCTTTCAAGCGATCTGACAGTAAAAAGCATATGCGATCCAAAATAACCAAGCGGAATCAAAAAGGGAAACAAAATTTGGAGAAGAAGAAGGTTAAGGGGTGGTTAAGGGAAGTGAAACCGTGAATAGATTGTCGCCCTTAAGCCGATTGATCTGAAGATTTTTCTTGGGCTTGATAAGCGGCCACCTCCCGTCGATCTCCTTCCCCGTCGCCGTCTTCTTCTTTCGCTTCTTCGACTGCTGATCGTTGTCGCCGATGCTCGCCATCCTCCGAGATCGAATGGAGATTGGAGACGAATTAAATAAGCAAAGCTCCTTCGAATGCCGATCGTCGCCGCCGCTACTCGCCTCAAAAGGCATTTTTTTTATTTTTAAATTTTATTTTCAACAAAAAAAATTTTACCTAACCCTTGACGTTACTTTAAAAATCGTGCAATATTGATTCATCAAGTATTGCACGAATTTTAAAACATTATCAACGTTCCAGAAAAGAGCGTGCATAACATTTCTAGGCGGGGATGCCTAAAGAAACCTGACACATAAACGAGAAAATTTTTAATCTTAGGTTATGAAGTAAAAATTTCATTTATATTATTTTAAAATTCTCATATTCTAATAAATAGATAGCTTAAATATACTGTCTAAAAGAACCTTATCTAGAAGGGTCTTGCTTGCAAACATATGAGTTATACCCTTAAACAAAGTAACACATTATAATTATTAAATATTTATATAAATTTATTTAGCAACTTAAATAAATTGATATATTAACAAGCATCTAATAATAAAAAAAATTAGTTGTCAAATTAAACTATATCTAGGGTTTAGTGTTTTGAATGTAAGAAAAAATTTAAAATGAGTTTGAAATGTAATCATTTAAAATTAGCATAATGGAGGTAAAGAAATTATATATACAAATATTAGAGAGGGCAACTGGGTATCAATTTAGTGGGTATCCGCCCTACTTAAACTCATATAAAGATAAACGAATAGCTGTTATTCGGGTTTAGGTAGGGCATAAGTAGTATGTTACCCAAGTCAACTTCATGTAACATAGGGTAGATATCTACTACCTGAACCTATATATATATATATATACCCACTACCCGAACTCGATTATTTGAGTAGGATATGAGTAGTGCATATGTTACCTAAGTCGGGTTTGGGTAGCATACTAACTTATTTATGTTATTTTATTTATATGCTAATAATTATACTTTTTTTAATATATTAGTCGAGTTTATGGGTATTCATTTTACTCTACCCAAAATTTGTTCATTATTAGGGTATTATAGAGTGAAATTTAATAGAATAAATATTTAAGTTGAGTATTTATAGAGTTCGAGTATTAAATTTTTAATATGGTAGGATATGAGTAGAAATTCTAAAAAACAAATATGTAATTATTCAGATACAGATAGTATAAAAAATACAAGTACTCTACTCATTATCATCCCCAATAAATATTGTCTATTTGCATTTGCTTCCTTACAAGGGAGCTAAGCAAGCAATTAATATCAATTCTCGTGCACTTTTGCTATCGCTACTACCACTACTACGAGCCTCATATTGGGATTGTTCAATAAACAACATAGATGTAATTCACATTTTTTTTAAAATATATAATGAGCTTTCAAAAGCTCAAAATAGTTACTTTGAACTTGATATCATGGTAGCTTTATCACTATGACTTTATGAGTGATCATAGACGGTAGTCTCTAATGCACATCAATCAAATGTTTCAAACCTCTCATCTATATTTTACTTGTTATTTTAATTAACTTGAGTTCATGGAAAGCTACAAATTGGATCCTCTTATGATGCCATGGTTCATTTTGAGACATTAGGGCATCTATTAACAAAGTTTTGTTTGACCAAAGTATCTATCACCTCTTGCTTGAAAATAATATTGTTGTACACTTAGACAAATGAGGTTGTTGGCAATTACATCTTTGATAAAATGACAAGTGACTCCTATATGTTTGATTATTTTATAAAAGATTAAATTACTATAAAAAATGGCTACCAATTAGCACAATGATTAACACTTTGTTTATTCTTTTCTAAATCACCAAATTATCATTCATATTGGTGCAAAATACAAATACTAATCTTCGATCAATCACATTCCTTGCATAGTCTGCATTCGTACATGCCTTTACTCTTATACACCCTTTTTGGTGAAGTCAAAATCATTGATTATAAGAATATAATACGAGATCTCTTATCGTTTAATATAAAGTTTTCAATTTATTTTTTCATGGCATTATTTTACTTAATCCTGAAAAATCTCTCCTTCCAAGATCACCGGAGTTTCGAATCTTAGCTGGTACTGTGTGTCGTCGCCAAATTGGGCCAGTTGAATATGGCGCGCTCCACAAACTCCTCCGTCTGCGGCATCACTGCCTTCACCGCCTCCTCCTGCACTAACCGATCCGCCCATCCGGCCAACCCAGGAACCCTCTCCCTGTCCAAGAGTTTGATCCCGGCGAAATCCTCCAGCACCCTGATCCACCCCAAGAAGCCGCCCAGACCGAGGTCCAGGTAGCCGATCGTGTCGCCCCCGAACCACTCCTTCCCCTGGCTGCACTCGGCAAACGCCGCCTCCAGCAGCTGGAACACTCGCCCCGCTTCCTCCGCCCACTCCGCCTTAGACTCCTCTTGGACGGTCGTTCCATTCAATCCATTCTTGATCATGGGAGGGAACTGAAATGTACGCGCGTGTGTATCAGACATAAACGTATGCTCAGAGATTATCAAATTGAAGTGCGCAAGCATGCGTGCGGACGCACCTTGTCGTCGATGAAGGCGGTCCAGAAGCGGGCGAGGGCACGGTGGAAGGGGTCGGCGGGGAGGATGGGCGGCTCGCCGGGCCACACGGCGTCGATGTACTCGACGATGATGGGGGACTCGCAGATGGCGTTGGCGCGGTGGAGGAGGACAGGGACCTTCTTGATCACAGGGTTGGACTTGAGCAGGATCTCGCTCTTCTGGCCGCGGAGCTCCTCCTTCACGAACTGGTAGGCCACCTTCTTGAGTTGCAAGGCGATGGCCACCCGCACCACAAAGGGGCTGGATACGAGCCCCAGGAGCTTCACCTCCTCCTCCTCTGCCATTACTCTGTAGTCGACAGAGGATCTTGAGCGCACACATATATACTTGTGCAGGTGAATTTGTATGATTGATTTGAGTAGTGATCTCGTAGTCAATCAAACTTTTTTTTTCACTCAATCAAACTTTGAATTTGTGGGCAGCTGACTGTTATTGAGCGATGCTGTGTTTGACGCCACTGCAAACGTCATATTTGGCCAAGTTTGACACGGCAACGCACCCAACGTGCCACATCTCCAGCATTAAACAACATCAAATTTTCTGTCATGAAAGTGCAAGGTAAAAGAACCCAACCCCCGTGCAATTCGCTATGCTTGGCGGAATTCCACCGGCCAACTCATTGCAGGAGGAATCAAAGAACCCTAATTTCTTCCTGCCAAGTATTGATCTCTGGTATTTCCTCTTTGAAATGTATTAGTTGTAAAGTTGAAGTAGCTTAGATTTGGAAGGTTAGGCGATCGATAGACGCCGTTCCGGAGCAGAAATTGCTCCCGAGATTCAAAGGCTCCAACATTTGGCACATCGAGACCTAATCGGAACAGTCACAGAGCAAATTGTCCCTCACTGAAAAGAAGTCGATATCCGGTGGCTCCCAGATCCGAGGGATGACTTATCGGAAAAAAATTTTAGGCGCCTGGGGCGCTTTTAGCTCCTAAAAAAATTTCTTTGTTTTTAGTTTAAAAATATAATTTTTTTATTTTTTTATTTTTTAGAAATGATATATATCTTGTAAATTATGCTATTAATATTATGGTATTTTAGATTACATATACATATAAAATATATTAGTCAATATTATATATAAATAGTGTATTTTATCTTATATGTGATATTGACTAATGTATTTCATAAGTATATGTAATCTAAAATACTATAATATTGATACCATTAGATAGCTTACAAAGTATACATCATTTCTAAAAAATAAAAAAAAAATATTTTTAGACTAAAAACAAAGAACCTCTTCTTTTAGGAGTTAAGCGCCTCAGGATGCCTAAAAAACGTATTCTTATCTGATGAGATTGTTGAAAGGCAAATCTATTCCGAAATTAGCAATGTCAAAAGGAATGAGCCGGAGAGGGCATTGTGGGATAGAGAGACGAACTGCGTCCTAAGGCAATGGCTGAAAAGGGACGCAATTATCTTGCCGGTGGCTCCCAGGAGCCATTGTAAGAAAGGACAAGGAGACGGAGCCCAGGGAGGCAACCAAGCAACCCCAGGACCCCTCGCCATAGAGGAGGTTGCGGCTGACGTTGAGCTTGCAAAGCGACTGGATAGCGACGTACCCATTGAGACGTCCGAGAAGCGATTGCTGAAGAGGGAAATAATCTGGAGGACCAGAGGCCAGCGGGGGGGACGGGCAGCGTGCCGGCAAGGTCAGTACCGAGGACAAGGATCTTCACCAAGGCTCCAGTAGGGTTACAGAAAACGTCGACGAAGTCACGACAGGGTGAACCAATAGGCAAGTCCGCAAGTAATTTACAATTAACTTATCGTCTTAATAGTTTCATCTCACTATTGACTAGATAGCAAAGTTACTCCTTGTTCACTCCCAATGACCAGCATACTCAAGCTCACTCACCCATATCATGTTGCGCCACAAGATAACTGAAAAGCACTGACAAGTTTCACGAGAAATATGCATCACGCCTATTCAAATAAAATCCCTTTAAGCTAATTGCATACACCATCATCTAGCAGTTTTTAATCTAACTTGAGCATTTAAAACAGAACGCCCAAAGAACGATTGTGAGCCTTTCTCTTTTGTAGGGATCTCGATGGTGCAACCGCTCATTTTTAACAAGATAATCCATCACAATCCACAAGCATATGTAGCCCCCAGCTCAATAAGAAAGACTACAAATCTCAACACACCGCTTACATATATGGTTTACCCTTTTTCTTCTGATTCGGCCGTGAATAGAAAACCCGGTTCGTACTACGCATATTCATTCCTTCAACTGTCAACCAATTATTAAATTGAACAAAAAAAATTGACTGGTAGTAACTCGGACCGAGTTACCTCTGAGAATCAGATTTGTACTCCATGTTGTATCAGATACTCCAACAAAGGGCATGCAGAGTAGTAGCTAGGCAACGTTTCTTAACCTGCCAAGTCATTCAGCCAATCTCGTCACCGGTTCAGCTCATCATAATCTGTGTCAATAATTAAAACATAATTTTGGACCTTAGCCATGGATTGCCATTTTGGAAAGGAACAGTGAACAATAATGTCAATTATGATTGAGAAATTCTCTGGTCTCCCCTTAATTATCTACTGACGAGGCCAGGGAACATGAGAAACTAGAACTAAGAATCCAGAACATGCACGCACACTAAACCTAGATGATGCCCAAAAGGCGCAAGCTATTACTTTCGGGAAGTTTTATGTAATCGATTATTCTACCATCATCAGAAACCATGATGTGAATTCAAGCTATAATAGATTGCTGATAAAATGTGCTAGGCTGCTACAAGCATAAAACACCATTGAACAAGTCATACATAAATTTCCAGGTGGCGACTTCCCTGCAAAATACCCACCGGAGTGATTCAAGAGAGACAAAGGACACTCTCCTCGTTCTGATAAGAACTCGCTAACACTAGGTCTCACCTGATGGTGATGTAGCGATTAGTCCCATGCTTAGCCCAGTGATCCTTCAGGTCCACTGGCAACGACAAATCATGCCCTTCTGCTGCAAGTCTGCTGAGAAGCTTTCTGAATGCGCTACCACTCATCTTGCGTCCTGCAACTCGTGCATGGCGTTTGTTGGGCATAACCGGCAGCGGATACATGGAAATTGTCATGGTACAGCAGGCAGACTGCCATCCTCCGTTCCCCCATTTGTAGCACTGTTGGTACTTCCCAGTGCACGAGCAGACTGGCACTGGCATCGTCGAGTCATCAAATGAGATCTGGTTCAGACCCAGATCTTGGCTCTTCCATTCATGATGCTTTATAACCTGCTTGTTTAGATCTCCCCCAACTCCAATTTCGCCCCTCCATTCACCAGCTGTCCTTGCAATTGTAACCTGCTTGTTCAAATCACCACCCCCACCCTTCTTGCTCTTCCGAGGTGATTTTGTTGTCTTTTTAGATGGAGAGGCTCGGATTTTAGTCTCCTTCCTTGATCTTTTGGCCTTACCAATCTTCATTCCAGTCTCTGAACCACCTGAGTTGGAAAATGTCTCATTCAGTAATGGTGTCTCTCGTGATTGGTTGCAAAGAGCATCATGCGACTGCTGGGGTGGAGAGTGCACGTGCTGAAGGTGTTGGCGCTGGTGATTGTAAATGTGTTTTGCCCCGCGGGGTGCTGGGGGACATCCAGTTGCACAGTTACCACACATGCAATTCTCACGAGCGTATTCAAGGGCTGCAATTGCATTGTCACGTTCAATGATAGCATTATTCCTCTCAGCAATTGCTGCGTCTCGCTGGAGGAATGCCATGTCTCGCTCTACCAGAGCAGATTTCTTCTCGGCAAAGGCAATGTCTCGATCTTGGATAGCTTTCTCCCTCTCAGTTATAAGAAGTTTTATCGTTTGATTGTCCTTCAGCTGATGCTGAGGCATCATCCACTGTAGTAGCAGCCATATTCCACGAATAACAATAGGATGAAACAATATTAAGCTAGCAAACAGAGGTATTTTACTGTGAATGTTACACTTCATCTAAAACTAGATGAAATTGATGACTGGATGACTAGATAGCTACTATACATGGCCGAAATATATTAGGGAGGACGAGTGGTACAATATATAACTTGCAAGTATCATATGCTCATCTAATGAGAATACTTTCTTTTATACATGAAGCAGAGGGCAATGATCTTGAACATGAAATTATGAGGAAAGTGCAACAGTGAAATAAGTTGACTGATTTAGATAAAATAACCTGCATATGAGAGATTATGATTGCCATTTGTACTCTGATCTTAAATTTTGGATTGGAATTCATCTCGACATGTTCACATATTCACATACGCGTTCCACTAACAAATGGTGGACCAAATTGAAACAATGACAAGAGTTCACAGTTCATACAACTTTAAAACAACTACCGTGTAATACATTATCAATTAAAGCAGTACGGTTACTTTTCTACTAAACATTCAACCTGCTATTTTTCTTCAAATAATATCAGATTGAAAACAGTAAACACAGGCAGATTTTTTAATTTTTATGCAAATTTTATTCTACAGTACCTGAGCTTGAACTGCTTTATATTGATCATTTTTGTGTCTCCCATTCTCCCTATGTCCAACCTCATCCATTATCACAGAGCAATATAAGATATGCAGAAAATTTCAGTTACCTGCTGAATTAAGAGAGGGAGAAATTACAGTATATATTCGGAGGATATAAGCCAAAAGAAAAGGAGACATTGCAATCAGGAAAATGTTTCTTTGATGCTTACCAACAAAGTGATGCTAAAAGAGATTAATCACTCCAAGGTAAAAGGTTAAGCCACTTTAACTAGAAGCCATCATCATCCGCTCCTTGAAAAGCAAATACTTCTCTTACAGTTGATTAATGAAGGAAAAGGCATGCTTAAAGCACAAAGCTAAGTTGTCATCAAAACCACACGATCTTTGATCTTCAAAACAGCTCTCCACCAATTTGTTTTCCATCTTGCCTTTCTGTATACACCAAATTGATTTGGTTAAGACAAAAATGGACCTAATATCATGTCTAAATGACCAACTTTTACAACTTGGAGAACTCCCAACAAATATTTTTCTAGAGCAATAGTCAATTTTAATACGCAAAAAGAGAGGATATAAAGTTCAAATGTGTATACACAAGATAAGTTATCTAAAAAACAATATAGAATTAACTAGAGGAGAATAAAAAAAATGAGAACCCTTCTTACAAAGAACACTCAAATGGAGTGAATTAAAAGAGTTAAGAAGTCGGAAGATCTGAAAACAGCTTTAGGTTGCATGAAACAAGAGCCAATCAAAAAAAGTGTAGCTGGAATAGGTGCCTCTTCATAGAAGTTCATGCAGAAAAATACAACTCTATACAAAGGATTAAAATTTCAGTCAAATGCAAATGCAGAATTCACAAAAAATTATAGTGTCAATACTATTGTACTAGATATCGGTTACCTATTAGAGTGGTACATCTCTCTCGAGTGCTGATCAACAAAGACTTGCTCACATGTTATACACGAAGTGCACATATTGTATTCATGCATGAATTTCTGCTCATCCAGGAAGTATGCTAGAATAAGACTACTGACCACGGCCAAATAAAACTCAACAAGAAAAAGGTCAAGCCATATTTATCAATTTTGTGTCCTAACCACCAGGATTTTATTTCTTATATCTTCTCATTTGACATTTGATTACAAGGGCTTTTTCTTTGATGTTTGCTTCTACTTAAGGCTAGACTGGAGCATGAACCTTTCCTAACCTAATCTAGTGGCCAAGGCCCAAGTGATTTGATAAGTCAAAGATATAGTGATGCAGAACAGTAGAGACAAAGAAGGGGAATGAAAGAAAGAATCTGCTTTTTAGGGGCATAGGAAGAGAGAGAAATACGAAGTAGTAATTATTTCATTAATCATAAGTTAGTTTTTAGTTTTATAAACAAGTAATAAGCCATATATAGGCTTTAACAAGTCATAATAAGCAGATATTGGAAAGTATCCTTATCTAATATCCAATAACACATAATATAAGAATAATTATAATTAATATTCCTGATAACTAAAACAATATCTTATAGCCTCTTTGTTTGCAAGGGAGAGGCTGCTTAAGCTGAAGCCCCTCTAGATTTCATATTGACCAAATGCATCACGACCTCTCTTACTACTTCGTTAAGTAAATTTTTTGTCTCGTACTCTAAAAGAATTATTACCATATTGCTACATTTAAGGTTGCATTAATGAGAAATCAAGAAGTGTTTTTCTTTTTTTGTAAAATCAACTCACGAGCTAGTTCATGTGGAACCATATAACGAAACATCAAACACAGCTATTAATAGCAGAAATCATAACATAGCTTTTCTTTAATATATCTTTTAGGTATATTTTGTTTTAAATTGATTATCAAAAACATTTATTTGATTCTATGAATATATAATATATCATCATTGAGTCACGATCATCTTTGCTCTGTAGTGGACCAAAACTGCTATTAGAGTGACTGAATATTTGCTCATCCAAGCAGCAACTAAGCTAGGAAATCATGAAAAAAGAAGTATTTCAATCTTTGCATGTTTATTTTATGCTTATCAAACTCACAAAGGCTTCATTACTGTGGAATACAACAAGTGAATCAGGATAGTATGCAAATTGGGGTTGGATATCACCTGAGGAGCAACAAATTATAATTTTTCAAGGTAAATGGTTAGTATGAAAAAAAAAAAGAAAGGCTAGCGTACGCTAGTCAGTAATAAGAAGTAGGTTTTAACAAATAAAGGTCTGCTGTGTTCACCATTAAATTCATGTCCTCCAAATTTTCCCTGATACATATTTTCGACAAAAGTCCTTCTATGAGATACTTAAGCACTTATAGGAAGACAATATTTATTATTTCTTTTTGAAAAATAAACATTGGAGAAATGGTACAACACAGAAAATTAGAGCATATAGAGAAATCAAGTGTAAGAATGATTAAGGGTTGGCAAGGATAAAACTAAATTGCTGCCAGCAATGATGGCCCTAAAACCTGTCCAAGTTAGTTCCCTTCTTAAATCTTTTTTTTTATTTGAATCAGAAACAGAAAATGAAGAAAAGTACTAATATTCAAAAGAGTAACTTAACTGTGATGCACAAGCACTGCAACTCAAAGACTACATAGCTCTTGTTATAGCCAAAATGTTTCTTAGGGCCCCTGCTTAATGCAGATTAGCACACTGTTAGTGATGCTCGTAAAAAGTGAATCATTATATGTCAACCAGACATCACAATTTAAAATTCAATTACAAATGGAATGAAAGCATTGCCAAAATGATGTGGAAAAATAGCTATGTGACTTCAGTTTCATAAATCAAACATATTAAAAAGTTGCGTCTAAATTTATATATATATAAAAAATCATATTTACCTATTCACCTGCTGGATTACGATCAGAAGCTTCTAAAGCTACTTATGAGTGTCATGACGAAGTGTAAACACCAATATCCAACATCATCGTGGCAGTAACATTTAAGTATTTCCCTCGAAACCCATTTCAATTGCAGAACTTTTAAAGCTAAGCATATACGTAAAGCAAACACTATTTGAAATGGCCTCTCTAATTGTATCCAAATACACCGATCACAAGTGAAAACGCATCATTGTTAGCTTAAGTCAGAATAATGAGCACATATATCCAGATCCGCCCAGCATTTAATTGATGAAAAATGGGGGAGGCCAGCAGCAAAATTAGGGTTTTATCAAACTGATAAAATAAATATTTCATCAAATATTTAAACAACAAATTCCGCTAAACTCATGGTACGAAAAAAAAAAAACCACCAACACCGATCAATAATTAAATCTCGGCCCTAAAATGTTTCGAAATCGCTGAATCTAAGTTTAACAGGGACGGATTACGATTAAAAAAATCCAAGTAAAAGATCGAAGACAAGGAAACCTATGAACGACGAGGCACCCCCTTCGATTTTTTTCCCCCGCTGATCTTGCTTCTTCAATCTTACTCTTGTCTTCAGCAGGTCCTCGAAATATTGGAAATTCCTTGATCTGAATTCCTTCCAATCCCTTTCGGTTCGCTTCTCGCCTCCTGTGCTTTTGCTCCTTTTCCCTGATGTTCAGACCGACTGGGTCCAGTTCCTGTAGCCGAAGGATTCAGGATTTCCTGTCCCGACTGGCACATGCTACGTCTGTCTTTGGGCTAAGGACAAACCAAATGCACAGGATCCTTGTCCTGACGAATTCCACGAGTCGGCAGTTGATTGGCGAAATCGATGGCGTATTCGAATCCCTGTCTGAGGTAAAATAGGGGGTTGAGGACTGGGGAACTGGTCCCTTGTTCACTATTTAACCAGAATGCACAACACACGAACAGGAGTTTAAAAGGCAGGGCGAAATTGACGAGCGCATACAATTTGAGGCCAACGTAACAGAAGCAGCACACAAGACGAATTCGGTCCAACTTAATGAATGGACGTGGCAGCCCATGGGCCTATCTATTTAACTTTTTTATATATCCTTAAGACTATGTTCGGTTGGATGAAATTCACCATGAAAAGGAAAAAAATGTAATGAATTTAGTTTAAAAGCCATATGCTAGATTCATTACATTTTCTTTCTTTTCTACTGTGGATTCCATCCAACCGAACATAGCTTAAGACTATGTTCGGTTGGATGGAATCCACGGTGAAAAGGAAGGAAACTACAATGAATCTAGCCTAAAAGCCATCTAAATTCATTACATTTTTCTTCCTTTTCACGGTGAATTCCATCCAATCGAATATAGCCTAAAATGTGTTCCCTTCAAAAAACAAAAAAAAGGAATGAGAAAAAAAAAGAAAAAAGAATCAACAAAAAAAATGGAAAAAAGAATTAGGAAGAAAGCACGTGGCTCTAGTGGCAGGCGGTAGCGGATAAGAGGCTTGGAGTGTCGCTCCAGCGGCAGGCAGCCGTGGATAAGAGGCTCGAGGTGTTGCTCCAGTGGTAGGCAAAGCAGGGGGGTCGGCTCCAGCGGCAGGTGGCTTTTGATCGAGGGTGAGCGTCGAGGGTGGTGTTGGCGGCGATCAAGGGTAAGCAGATAAGCGATCGAGTGCAAGTGAGGGAGAGGATTTTTTTTTCGCTCCATTCAGACAGAAGCAAAAAAAACGACGGAAGCAAAAAAAATAACTGCAACCATCTCTTTTTCCCTCCGTCCATAAAAAAAAACTACAAAAAATCAATGATTTCATCCATTTCTTATGATTTTCGTCCAAAAGAAACACGCCCTAACGGAGGTGAGTTATCTCATACGTGTATGTGTGACAATACATATATGATATAAATAAGTTACACAAACTAATATGTTTGTGCAAATTAGCTTAAGCTGGGTAGTACTTTAATCTGTATTTTAATTTATGAATCTTAAAGCCGGTGAAGGTGCAAATCTTAAAGTTTTTATATGCTAAGTTATAAATAAATAAATTATCATTAGTAATTTTTAATTTAAAATTTATCAATAATAAATTAAAAGTATATCAATATTAAATTAAAAATATATCAATAATAATTATTATTGCTAGACTTTAATTATAACAAATTAATAATAAATTAAGGGCTATCAATAATAATTATCATTAAAAAAATCCGTCAATAATTCAACGTATGAAAATCTTAAGATTTATATCTTCACCATATGAATTTAAGATTAGTGAAACCCAAATTAGAATATCAAGATTAAAAATTCTAAACGGGATATTCGGTGTATGAAATTTTTTTGGCAAACTATAGTCAACGTAGCAAAGCAGTTGAAAAAATCTTTTTCTTATTGTACCGCTGTGAGTTTCGCGCCCGCCCGTGCAGCCCGCGGCTCGTGCCACAGTACCACGTCCTAATTTGATAGAGATGAGGATTCGGGCCAAAAAAAGGAAGTGTCATTATCGATTCCATTTTTGACGACACAAGACGAGGAATTCGAGTCCGATTGGACTCTGGCGCTGAACAAAACGCCAAAGGGAAGAGTCCGGGCCACGCCCGGCATGTGCGCAATTATTATGGCATGCGACTCCGACCCGATAAAAAGTTTGCGCGTCAAATTCGACGTTTCGAGGGGTAGTACGGATGCCGTGGGCCCAACCAAACGCGCCCACGGCAGCACGATGTACGGGCTGGGGACGCCCTGCTCGCCCACTTTGGATGTTTCTAATAATTGCACGTGCTTAGCTCAGCCTTCGGTCTCCAGGATAAGTCTATATTATTTTCCGTATAATAATATTTATTTCCAATAAAATTTAATATTTATATTATAAATAATGAATAAAATATTATATGTAAATTTAATTAAAAACAATATATTATTATTCTGACTAATATAATTTAATTAATTATGAATCATAAATATGCTGCGACAAATTATGAACTTTGTGACGTAATTTGTGTCTAGATGGGTTGTATCGAAAAATAGTACCATTTTTTACCGACTCCACCTACGATCGATTTAGTGCTGGACATTTATGTAAATTCGCGCAAAGATCGGGGGCAAGACGCAACTCGACCTCCAGGTTTTGATTAATTGGGCTCACAAATGAAATGATTGCGGCGGAGAAATTATTGGTAGGACATTCGGCCGTTGTGGGTCCGTCCTTCTCTGTACCCACCTACTTACCTTTCCGTCACCGCCCATCCCTCTCCCTCTCATTTCCGTCCCTTTTAAACCTCCCAAATCGTCCACTCATTTGCCTCCAGGTTCTCCCCTAAACTCGTCTTCTCCCTCCTGCGCGTCCTCCATTAAGGCGCACTATCCATGGATAGTCGATATTTATAGAAGGGGGCGCCGATCGAAAGATAGGGTTGTGGAGGAAGAAGAAGACACGACGTCTGCTAAGGATCAGCGGAAGGAATTCAGGATGAGCGCAAGCGGAGGAGGATCGATTGGCACGCGTACGCGGGTGGGGAAGTACGAGCTGGGCCGGACGCTCGGCGAGGGCAGCTTCGCCAAGGTCAAGTACGCTCGCGACGTGCAGACCGGCACCAGCGTCGCCATCAAAATCCTCGATAAGCAGCAAGTCCTCCGCCACAAGATGGTGGAGCAGGTTTCCAACCCCCCTCTCTCTCGGTTGCTTATTAGGAGCTGGCAATAGTTGTGGTTTGGTAAAATTTCCATTGGATTCTTACATTTGGTCGAACGGATTATACTATGCTATCTACTATTCTGTTCTGTGATGCATTGACACAAACGGTCCAGGAATTCCTCCTGTCGTTATCTTTTTTTTTTAACGATATTTTTTTGTTATATTCTTCGAGACTGAAGGAAAAAGAGAACAAAGTTGCAGTGCGATTTGGGGTCTTGGTTTCAATTGTTATTTCATTTGAAGTGAGATCTAAACCTTGAAGATGGACTGGAGTTCATTTATGATTGGACGTGGTGAATCTCGAGATTTCCTTGCAGATGCCGTTGCCCTCCAACGTGAATTTGATTTGTATTTACTTTCTATTGACCCCAAAGTGTTAAGAACCAAGACTAAGTTCTTAGATTATGGAGGTTTAGTAGCATGGATTAATTGATATAGATAGATGCATTCCTCCTTTCTTTAAATTTGACAATATATTGAAGCTTGCAGGCTTCGTACTTCCTAAACTGTTGCAATAGCTGTCCAATCAGAGACACGTCTGACATCGTAATAGTTGCTTCTGTTATTGTACAAAAATTAGTTGTACTGGTGCATTAAGTTATCTTCCTGTTTCTTTTCTTGCTTGTTCGAACAATTTGTTGTAACGTTACCTTATTATTATTGAATCATGTTGTTGCACGTTAACCGAGATAAAATTCAATGGCCAATCCTCATCACTGATTAGGGTTTTATATGTTAAGCTCGCTAAGTATTCTTATGACACTCCTTTTTTTTGTAAATATTTAACTTGGAATTTATGGTTTCTTTATATGTTTCTCCAATTATCAGACCAATTGGATTGTTTCTTGTCCATTTTTCTGTTGATTCTGCATAGCTTTCAATCCCCACTGCTGTAACTTCATATCATGAAAATATGTTCTGGTCTAGGCCAATGGAACTAATATGACTTAGACAATCCGTGTAAGTACAATATCCAAACATGGTCCATAAAACTTCAGTCAATGGACCTCTTTTAGGCCTCATTCTATAGCCAAAGCTTTCTTGACTGTCTAGCATAAAAAAAAAAACATTTTCTAGATATTCTTGTGTGAATTTATACTTTACAGTTCTCAAGCACATATTAACACTTCAAACTTCGTTCTATGAATGATTTACTAGGAAATTTATATTAGATCTTTTATACATTAGAATTAGATTGTTGTGTGTCATGCCACTTGTACAATGACTGTAAGGTTCAACTAGCATTGCCACACATGATTACATTATATTGTTTTGTAATGGTCTATGTTGATACATTGGGCATCATCATTTGTAATAGCTCAAATTTGCACGTGATCAACATCTTAAGTTAGGTCAAGGACCCCATGCACTTGTCGCAAGTCAGGTCTGCCCTTTAGAAGTTTCTTATGAAGAGCCTTCCTACAGAATTATTGTCCTTGTCATTTCTTGTTTGTTATTGTGCATACAGAATACCTCATCATTTACTTGTAGCAACTAGAAGGAAATTAGATTGTGTGTATTCCATTTGTGAATAGGAAAATAAGCTTCAAAGTTTGCAAAATCTCTACTAGTAGTTCACATTTATTTCCATCAGATGCATAATTTTGCTCTTTGCCACCTTTTACAGATAAAAAGAGAAATTTCTTCCCTGAAGTTAATCAAGCATCCAAATGTTGCCCAAATCTATGAGGTACCTGTAATGTAATTTTATGGATTTATAGAAGCCAACTCTTACCAAGTTTCTGTTGGTGCATAAACTGAAAATTTTGATATTCTTGGGTTCGTTAGGATTCATAGATGGTTGCTATTCATTATGTTTATACTTAAAGATGTCTTCATATTCGTAGCTAATTTATGTACCAGCAATATTGGGCCTACATATTGTTGTATATTTATGATTAGCCACCTCAGTCACTGATGCAAACATTTCATTTTATTTGGTGTATATGCATTGAAGGAAATTGCTATCAAATCCAATATAGTTAGTTATAAAGAAAAATGCATCTTTTATGGGAAAATTGAAGAATCATCACAATATTTTTTTGTCATTACTATGGTAAAACAAGAAATACATCTCCATATTTAGGAATGTTCACTTTTTTATCAATCGGAACCAAAAGCTCTTTGTGACCATTCATAAAAAGAATTGCATATTAAAAGGCTGAAGGCCCTAAGGACTTGGAAGGCATGCATACCTAGGAGTATGATAAGAGGAAAAAGAGAGACAAAGGAGGGTAAGGTTAAGAGGGGAATTGTAAAGAGCAGCATGACAACTACCCTATGTGAATACTATCAAATCTACTACCTATTTGCTGCAAACCTTGAGTCACACCATCCAAAGTCCTACTCTATTGATGAATGTGCTTAAGTCTTTTGAACTAAATACTTCACAACCAGACGTGTAGAGGTACACTTCAAAATGGCAAAGAAATCCAAAGCTTGCGTGTGAGAGGGATATTAGGTTATGTGTGAATTTGACCTTTTGAAGATTATCTTTGGCGGGTGCTTTCATAAATTAATTGGTTCCTTATCCAACTCACAAAGGCAACATCCATAGTCTACATTGGCTTTATGCTTTTTTAGCCAAGGAGACATAGGTAATTTTATGCATGTATTGAATATAATTTTGTATTGATGGTATATACTGATCCAATATGGACAATATGTATCTGACCTTTATCAATTAAAATTATCATGTATATAGTTATATATATAATTTAATGATATCCATCGATGCCGTCAATAGTGTGTTCATACCGACTGATATGTACTGGTCCGACATTGGACCAATACTTAAAACCTTGGTTTCATGTGGGTTAAGTACTATGATTTTGAGGGATATTGTTGTATCCAAATTCAATAAGCTAAATTAGGATTGTTCCTATTGGCCATAAGATTAGATCATTGTTTTTAAAATCATCTAATCTCAATTTTGGTCATTTGAGTTACATCAAGGTAGGTCATGTCCAATTCTATCTTGATTGAGAAATAAAAAATTCCTCTTATAGTGACTCAAATATTTTAAAATTGATTGATCCCAATCTAGAAATACTGAGTTGACTGTGGATCAACCTTGTTCAAGTGTTCAAGTGACTGTGTTATAGTGAAATTTCCCGTACCAACACTGTGCTACCTCAAACAGGTACAAACTGAAAATTTCGGTCAGTTCGGACCAAAATTTCAAACCATGGTTCAAACATCTCATTCATACTGAATTCAATTTTCAGAATTGAACAAATCAACAAATTCAATATTCTTTGCACAATTAGTGAAACCCACTAAAAGCAAAAAGAACAAAAAAAAGAAATAAAGGAGTAAGGAGAGGAAGTGTTTTTGCTAACGTTCTTGTCATCCGCTCCTACTCAAACATTTTGTGTGCTTCAAGTGAATTGATTGTGCCCGAAGAAATTAAGAGATGTCCAATAATTTTAATAAATAAAAATTATTTTCTTATTTCTTGTAATATTATTTTCCTTTTTTTATTTTTAGTTATTTTGTATTTCCTTCTATTGATCAAATATGACCTAGATGCTTGATATCTCATTTTTTGGACAATTTGATACTAATATCAACATTGTGAAGTGTGGAATGTATGAAGGACTATCGTAGGCATGTTTGCAGTTGTGCTATCTCTACTCCATGTGATTTGATCATTCTCGTTGTTTGAACTAACATAGTTGACATCACTGAACAAAGTCTTCAATTTGTTCAAGGGGATTATTATTTAATGAAACTTGATGTTCCAACTAGCTTGCTAATGGTAGCATTTTAATTGGCACTAATGTTGTGCAAATCTTTGTAGAAGATGTTGGCTCGTGTATTGTTGATCCAAGGAGCATGTTGTAACTTGTACTGAACTCATTTCCCATTTGAGAGATACGTCATTTACCACTCTTCCTTTTGCATAACTGCATATCATTTGCGACTAGTGGTAATATTATGCCAAGTCCAGTGACAGTTATAATTGATCTGAACAATGGTCAACCAAATACACTTTCCAGCATGAATAATGTCCCACCACCATTTGTTGGGATAAGGCTGAGTAATGTTTTGGGTGCATAAGTTTTTTATGTGGAGCCCCGTTATACTTAGTTTAAGTTATCTATTTCCAGTTGATGAGGTGCTTCCCCCGTTGATAACTCAATTTTGCATCCAGAGGGTGAAGATAAAATATTTGTCATATTTGTAAGACAAATATTTATCAGGTGAGCCACCCGATCTTGAAAAGGTGATTTGCCTTCCAGGTGACAATTGAGAGTCAATCATACTAATGGCACGATTCCAAGTAAATTTAGGAGTGAATCACTGTGTATGCATAGATCCAAGTACTTGATAGGAGAGGAAGCTGTTCTGCACCATAGGACGTCAATTGACTGATTAGCGGTACTTTATTACCAATAAAATGCACACAGTAGTTTGCCAAAATTCACTTTTTGCTCAACGCAACTCAGTACAATTCTAAGTTTAATGCTAGTGTTGCACTTATCATTGCAGAAGAAGATAAAATCGTCAAACTCAATACTGCAGAAGTTATCAACTGTTGACTTTGTAAACCATGTTATTGTTGTAAGCATATTGAGTGATTTTTGCTAAACCCTTTTTGATATGGAAATCTATGCGCAACTACACCACTAAGAAATATAGTAAACTCAAATGAAAAGTTTAGGTTGTTTATCCTGGTAATCCACCCACTTGGGTATCTTCTTTAAAAAGTATCCTGCTGAGAAACTCCCAGTTTATTTTATCAATAGCTTTTGCAAGATCGAGCTTGATCAACAAACCCAACTTTGTTGATTTTGCACCGCGCCATAAATTAGTCAATCATAGATCTACCTTTTAGGAAAGCATTATGTGACTGAGTTCATATTCTTGATTGCTTATTGAAGCTGGATTGTGAGGACCTTTTTGATGATCTTAATGAGATTGATATTAAGACTAATAACATTTTTGAATGGATCAATCTTCCCCTTGGATTACCGATTAACAGACTATCAACTTCGGATTCATTTTCTGATTTGGAATTCTTGGAATTCACTTGGTCTGACAACACGAAGAATGTGTATACTTATTTGCATGGATCAATCTTCCCCCTGGATTACAAGCTTTTGTACACCTGAATGTTGAGTTCATCCACAGTTCATATATGTTTTTCTTTGATCATGATCAACACTTAATGCTATTGGTGTTCCACTAGTGTAGCACATCTATCTTTCTTTCAAAGATTATTGGCTTTAATTTGCATAAAGTTAAGACTATGGTAGTATAAGTAACTGCTACATTCTGTAATCCTTCCTAACAATCCTTCCCCTGTTAAGAAGGATTTCACTTATATTATTAGATTTTTGATGAGGCATAGTCTCTATCAAGTTTTTTTTTTTTGAGAAAATATTTCAAAAATTAATGTGCTGATTGATGTCAAGCATTTACTATTGCTCTTATCTTCGATGTTTATGCTCACATGGTCCTACCTTCTGTACATTAGTGTTCAACATTACTCATCCAATAGTTTATGATTGCAATGCTAATTCTTTTTAAATTTTTAACTAAGAAAGACCCTGCAGAAGAATCAGAGACATGTTAATGATGCTTTTTTTTGTAGGAATAGATGGTTGTTTAGCTACTCAAATATTGTTTCCTGTATTTCCATGAAACAGTTCAAATCAACTAGCATATCATGTATTTTAATCATGACACCTTGCAGGTCATAGCTAGCAAGACAAAGATATATATTGTTCTTGAATTTGTTGATGGAGGCGAGCTCTTTGACAAAGTTGTAAGCAACTTATGCTTCAGATGCTTGTTTATTTTCTGGAATTCATGTGTAGTAAATGAAGACTGATAGCTTTTCTAAAAATACACCTCTTTGCTGGCTCTCTGTTCTTCAGACAAAGTTACCTTCTCGAAGAAGACATAGCTGTATTCGGATTATGATATTCTTGTTTTTTTTTAACTTATGATATTCTTGTTGATTCAATAAATGTACAGCAGAAAATCACATTTTTCTGTTCAATCAAAGTATTAATTGATATTGATCGAAGCAGATTTTTAATTTCTAGGTCAACAATGGGAAATTAAAAGAAGAAGAAGCACGGAGATACTTCCAGCAACTCATCAATGCAGTCGATTATTGCCACAGTAGAGGTGTATACCACAGAGATCTAAAGGTTTGATCATATTTATTAATTGATTATTTGACAACAATAGATTCATTATTTTATGTTGGATTGTAATGTTTTCTGAGTGTTGATGAGCATAGATCATGAACTTTTGATGTTTGCAGCCAGAAAATCTGCTTTTAGATTCATTTGGCGTCCTTAAAGTTTCTGATTTTGGTTTAAGTGCATTTGCACCACAAGTGCGGGTAAGTATCGTGTTAATCACTAAAGGATTTAAATGTTATGAACTTTTAAATTTCTCAAGGGTTGGATAAAAAATTTAAACTAGTTATTCTGGTACTCTTTGTACTTATTTACCACGGAGGATCTTATTAATGAATGTATTTGGTGCCTTAGGAGGACGGATTGCTGCACACTGCATGTGGAACTCCTAATTATGTTGCACCCGAGGTACATTTGTACACATTATCAGAACGCACTTCTCAGATTTTTGCAAATGTGGAAATGAAAGCTTTTGATGATACCTCTGTTAGGTGCTCAATGATAAAGGTTATGATGGTGCCGCTTCGGATGTATGGTCCTGTGGTATAATACTATTTGTCCTCATGGCTGGATATCTACCTTTTGATGAACCACATCTCGTGAATTTGTATAAGAAGGTGAGTTTGGATCAGATCTTGCTGCCAATAGTAACGTTTCACTATTGTTTGTAACGTCTTATTCACTTAATTGCAGATCTCTAAGGCAGAATATACTTTTCCTCCTTGGTTTTCTTCTGGAGCAAAGAAATTAATTAGTCGTATTCTAAATCCAAACCCTCAAACTGTGAGTACCATTAAGTATCTATGTAACATTTAGTATTTTCTCGTGGAACATTTAAAACATGCAAGTATGCTTTTGTTGTTTTGTTTCGGTCAAAAAAAAAAAAGCTTTTGATGCCTTGCAACTCACTTCTACATTGTAATATGTTGTTTTTGTTACAGAGAATAACAATTCCCGAAATTCTAGCAGATGAATGGTTCAAGAAAGGGTATAAGCCACCATCTTTTGAACTTGGGGAAGACGTTAGCCTTGATGATGTCGATGCTGTCTTCAATAATTCAGAGGTAATTTCTAAATATGGAGTCATATGGTTTTGATTGTTTTGGTTGTATTCATAGTATACACCAAAATACACCTGTGAACACAAGCACGGGTAAGCATGTTTTATGACTTCAAGTGAATTAGCTCACTGTTTACTTCTGTGGTAGCATACGATGTCAAACAATTAGATACCATTAATATTAATTTTTCACACCAGCTAATTTTTCTTTTGTTTCATATCATATGCAGGAACATCTTGTAACTGAAAAGAAAGAAAAGCCAGAATCAATGAACGCTTTTGAACTTATTTCCAGATCACAAGGTTTCAATCTGGGAAATTTATTTGAAAAGCAGATGGTAACGTTCTTGTGGTCTTCTTGATCTTGTACTTGTTGGATCACTTTTTTTATCTTCGATACTGTTTCATGTTTCCCTTAAAGAGTCTTCTCCTAAATACAGCAGTCACTTTAAGCAGCATTTATCTGGAATTTTAGTTTTCTGTTGGTGAAAGAAAGCAAAAAATGACGACCTAAAGCTCAGATGTGAAGCCTTGATATTTTGAAAAGTGTATTAGCAAATGTCATATTGAACCTTAGATTTTGCTTGTTTCTTCCACTGGTGTTTAGTGTCACGATTTCAATAAAAAACAAGATACTTATTGATGTAGCACATCTATTTGCTTCAGTTTGCAGTCTTTATTATGAATAAACACTTCAAACATTCTTATCAAAATGTTTTACTATTTGGTACTATTCCTTACCGACGAAGGGTATAATTTTACCATCTATATTGCTATTGTCAGGGCCTCGTCAAAAGAGAGACACGCTTTACTTCTCAGTGCTCTCCAAATGAAATAATCTCCAAGATAGAGGAAACTGCTAAACCCATGGGTTTCAATGTGCGGAAACACAACTACAAGGTAAAATTATACATCAAAACATGTAAACTAGTTTTGTAAATGTTCAGAGACAATCCGTATATGATACTGTTTTCCTGAACTTCGCATACTGTAAATTTTCTTCTTTCAAGATGAAATTACAAGGTGATAAGTCTGGACGAAAAGGCCATCTATCCGTCGCCACTGAGGTAATTAATGAACCTTTCACTTTGTCATTAAATACTTCTTATTCTTCATCCTCATAGATGCATTTTTTAGATTCTAACCCGATGTCCATTTATTCTGTGGGCATATCTACACGAACGACAAATTTTTTACTTTATCTTCCTGTCAGGAACAAGACAAGCAATTTCGTATACCAATTTAGTTTCTTGTGACATAGTTTAACTGGGTCCCAACATGTGTAATCACTGTGTAGGTTTTCGAGGTTGCTCCTTCTCTTCACATGGTTGAGCTACGTAAAACTGGGGGTGACACATTGGAGTTTCACAAGGCACGTTAACTGCACTAAAAAAATTACTATTTCTCTGAATCTTCATATATAATATTGAAATGAAACAATTTTTGCAGTTCTACAAGAATTTTTCATTGAGCCTAAAAGATATTGTTTGGAAATCAGAAACAAGCATTTAGGACCAAAGTGATTCGGATTGGCTCGCAATTTACTGGTCCGTAGTGGGATGAGTTCCAAACTCTGCAGGCAATTGATGGCCTTGCTTCTGAAATCTCAAGCATCAAGCTACTCTATGTTCCTTAATCCATTTGTTTTGTATCACGGGATTAATGAAAGGAACAAGGCTATTGTTAGGGTAAAAATATAGCTGTATTGTAAATATGAGATGATGACTTTCCTTGTTCCGCTTAGTGAATTAATACCTGAGAACGATTTTTTTCAGTTCCTCACTAGACTGCAACAGAAAGGCATGATTATATATAAGTCTATTGCCAGACATTATTCAACCATGGAGGCTGGGCTTTTTTTTTTCAATTTGCATTCAGAAAAAGCATGCGTTTTAACTGGGTACTTTCGTTCCGAATCTAGTTTTTATTATTTTTTTAATGGTGTTAAAAGAATATATTTCCCATTTATGTGAAAATAATATTTTATTATACATTTTAAATAATAATTTAGTTTATTTTATTATCTATTTACTGGAATTGATATTGCTAATTTCCTTTTCCTGTTGCATATAGTTTATCTAATAGCAATATCTATATCTACATAAACACGTTAATTAGGAAGTACAGGAAAAGAGAATGGATGAAAAATTAGAAAGATTGTTATAAAATTATGTTTAATAGGACAGACAAAAAATAAGAGAGAGAAAATAGAAAGAAAGTGAGAGGAAAAATAGTTTTATTTATTTTTCACTAGATTTATCCTTCTAATATTTATTTTTATTCTTTTTTTTATGTCTGCTCTTTCTTTTGTGCTTCTCTTGCAATCTTCTTTATTGTTATTATCATCGTCACTGTTGTCATCGTTGTTGTCTTTTCATTATCATTTCTCGTTGTTGTCATTGATGTAAAAATAAAAAGATAAGGTATATTTATTATTTTTTTATTTTAAATAAACATAAAGATAAAAAATCTAATTATTTTTTTTCTTTCTTATTTTTTTATTTTTTATTTTTATTAAACACATCCTAAAAGTTTGGCATGTGCAAATGCTAATAATGCCCACCCGTGTCAACAAGAAGAATAAATAAAAACACCAGTGTTTTTTTTAATAAAATAATTAGTATTCTTTTAGAAGTACATAAGCAGATAAAAAAAAAGATTGATCTTCAAATTAAAACAAATTTCAACTATTACTCATTTTAATGTCTGCTGACATTGTATTCATTTGCTTGAGGCTACTCATAAATATTGTGCCAGGGCCATTAATATGTAGAATTCTTATATTTGACGACTTCATCATGTTAATCATGCTAATATCTGCATTATCTTTGATGGTATTTCTACAAATTAGGGTCCAAATGTGCAAATACAAAAAGAAGGCGGCACACTTCTGTAAACTTGTCATTCAATTAATGGGACTCGTTGAGCAGTTGCAAGAAAATTGTCGTTTTGGTGTATAATCAATATAAGGGCCACAATGACTTGGAACGTTGCATGTGATCAGACTGCCTGAGCTAAGCCAACTAATTACTGCAATCCGATCAGGCCCATTGTAATTTCTCATATTCTGCACCCATCACAAAAATATATGGTTTGATCTCTCCTCCTTTTGAGTAATTATGATTGCTTAGCTTCCCAGCACAATCTATGTATGTATAAATACCTTTCCAATATAGTATTTGTTACAATGTATGATTAACATAAATCACTAACTTTACTAGTTGTCAAACTGAAGAGCCACAGCAAATACTTTATCCGTTCTGAAATCTAAACAACTACAATCACCAAAAGCAGACCCCACAAATGTCCCTAACATCTCTCTGTTCCTTTCCTGTAGCTCTAAGGCATTCAGGAACCATGAGCACTGGCGCCGTCAAGTAGGGTACCTTGCCATTTCTGTTTTTACACCACCACTGTTCCTTAGTATCAAGTGCAGGCGTCGCTGTGAGCAATTTGCTCCAGCAAGGCCTGAACTGGCGTGACAGGGAACAAACTCAGCCCATCGCCTTCCTTTCTTTTGCTCCGACCCTCCAGCAGTGTCCAATTCAATCTGGAATACTGCTCTGTGACGCCATTTGGCCTATTAATTTCAGCAACATCTCAAATTCTCAATCAATCCAGGTCACTGAACTCGAAGCACAAGCCCCCAGCCCAGCCCCCAGCAGCTGAGCACGGCAGGCCAAGCGTTGGCACGTCATGTCGCCGTCAGCATCCACGTCTTAGCTATTGCCATTATTTAACGGACGGAGGCTTCGTTAGTTAGTAAGATCCACGTCTATGCGGACGACCCTCTAAAGGTCCAGCGTGCGAGACAAATCATTATGTCGAACACCTTGTGGGCGGGGATGGAGGGACCGGCTGATCGAGGGGATTGATGAGATCTGTAATCGTTCGCCGATTAAATACTCACCGCGGAGCAATTCGTGTTGATCGAGATCGATCGAGATGTCGCTGCTCGGCCTCGGCTGTGGCTGCAAGGACTCCAAATCGGTGTCGGTGGCGGCGTCAGCATCGGCGTCGACGCAATCATCGAGCTCCGACATGAAATCGACGACGACGACGGTGCATGGGGGTGGGAGGGAGGTGTCCTCTGCGGGAACCCTCACGCTGACCTCCCCTTCTAATTCCTCGTACTGGGAGGAGGACGTCAAGATGGACAGCGCCCCCAGCACGCCGCGGAGCTTCTCCGGCCTACTGCGCCAGCTCGGCGAGATGGAGCAGGACGTGATGGCGTGGGGGCGGTGCACGCTGCCGGCGGCGGCGGGGGAAGCGGAGAAGCGGCAGTGGGCGCCGTCGCACAGGAGGAGCAGCAGCGAAGGAGGGGGGCGCAGGGTGGAGGAGAGCGTGGCGGTGGTGAAGGAGACGGAGGACCCGCTAGGCGAGTTCCGGCGGTCGATGCTTCAGATGATCGTGGAGAAGGAGATCGTCGACGGCGGGGAGCTCCGAGAGCTGCTCCGGCGGTTCCTTTCCCTCAACTCGCCGCGCCACCACAGCACGATCCTCCGCGCGTTCGCTGAGATCTGGGAGGAGGTGTTCGCCGGCTACGAGCGCACTCCCGAGCTCCTCCGTTGCCGCCGAGATCCGAGGCTTCCGCCCCCTCCCCGGCGACCCTAGAGCGCAAGATTGTCGCACGTCTATCTTTATTTTTTCTTTTTCGATGAATGGATTGCGCGATTAATTACTGTCGTACGTTGTGGATTCACTTGTTTTAGAATGTCATGTAAGCGCTGAATTGGTCCAAGACTCCGTAATTTTTGCTGGGTCCACGGCGGCCTCGGCGGCGGCGGTGGCGATGAGTGTGAATTGGTGGGGGGAGGGAGGCCGGGGACAAGAACAAAACGGTTGCTGTTCCGTATGGTGAGGTGCAAGACAGCCTTTTCACTGCTCTTCCAAAAGCACTTCGAGCAATTTAATTTTTAGATTGTCAAGTTTTGGATCGATCCGCACAAACGAACAAATCAATCCTTATTTGACTTCAATTATTATTATTTTGTTCTTCTACAGAGTGACTAATCAGCACTAGGGAGACCCATGATGGCACTCAAGTCCTCCTATGTCTGTTATTCCTTTTGTGAACAAATTAGACACTGATAATCATGTCTTCAATAATTCCCGTGGCGCCCAAAGTGCTATGAGGTTTCCTAAGCTCGATGAGGGGAGTTTCAAATACCTCATCGTCTAGTTTTAGTAGAAGTGAATTTGACTTTTTAAAGAAAGCTTGAGGGTAAATTTGCAACTCGAAATAGTCATTACAACAATCTAAGTGTTCAAATCCCAATCTAAGTGTTTAACTTGTGTGTGGAATGGCGGGTCCAAGACCAGAGCCAAGTGAGAGTAATATAATAAGTAGATAAAAAAAAATTTTCGATTGTCGCCTAGTAGAAAATTTTTCATTTTTACGTTAAAGACTTGAAGCTATGAAGAATGTGAACCTTTTTTTTCAGAAAATATCGTAGCGAGTTAGCATGTGGAATATGCTAAAAAATTATCAAAATTCTTGGGATTAGTAGCCTAATTGTAGGTTAATAAGTTTATATGGCTGGCTCATAGCTATAATCCAATAAGAATCAAGTAAATTTTTACTCAACGGGGGGCATACATAATTATTTAGTGGGGGCAAATTTTATATATTAATATATACAGAAGGTAAAAAAATTTTCTCCATGGGACATTTGCCCACACTGATGCCCATGTAAATCCGCCATTCTGTGTGTGGTGGATGATGCCACCACTTGATACAGTGACATCGCATATAAAGATTTTTCCAATAACCCCTCGGTCCTAAATTAGGGAAAGATAGAGGTATAATATTTAGATCAATTTCTAACAAAAATTGGTCATGAGTTCTACTGTATTGATGCCGTATTTTTCTATGAGATAGTACATATTGTTCTCTTCGCCAATCAAAAGTGAAAGTTACTCACCATATTGATGCCGTATTTTTCTATGAGATAGTACATATTGTTCTCTTCGCCAATCAAAAGTGAAAGTTACTCACCATATTGATGCCAGACTATCAATTGATAGATTGATTACTTTACTCGTAAAGTTTAAGCTTTATGAGGATGCCACTGTGTATCCTTGGAGGGATGGAACTAACGAGAGGAGAAGAAAAATAAAATGGAAAAAATAGGCCGGATAAAAACCATCTATCATGTGAAATCCATGTGATTTCCACATGCGCTAAGAAGAAGGTGAGCTTGGTCTGACGCCGGCAAAGAAGGTAGAGCATGCTCCGACACTAGCGAAGAAGGTGGAAGCGCTTGCTTTAACGCGAAAGCTACTCCAACAGTGTGCAAGCGAAGAGGCAAAGGAGCCTTAGCCCGATCCTCCCTACTCCAACATAAGGGGACGGGACTATTCCAATGCAAATGTTGCTCCAGTGGTGTGCAAGTTTACATGGGTGCGGGTCGACTCCAACAGTAGGCAAGGAAGTGTGCAATTGGCGGAGGAGCCGCTGCTTGGGGTGAAGAGGGAAAGGGGTTTTAGCATGATCCTCCTTGCTCCGACTCGAGTGGATGGGATTGTTCTGATGTGGATGTTGCTGCAGCTGCTCATGAGCTCACGTGGGTGTAGGTTGGCTCCAACGATGAGCAAAGAAGTATGCATACTCAGGAAGAAGAGGGAAAGGACTCATGGACACGAGGAGGAAGGGCGCGATGAGGGGGAGCTCGACGAGGGTGAGGCCAAGGGGGTTGTTTCCACCCAATTTGAGTGAAATCAATTTTAATAAAAAAATCTATTTTTTTTTCAAATCTTATTTTCTTTCCCTCAAAAAAAAAATATTCCTTTCATTTTCTTTCTTTTCTTCTCCCTTAGGTTAGAAGCAAGTAAATTCCATGGACCTCAAATTGATTGAAGGTGATGTGAGAAATGTGGATGTTGAGCACAAAATGTTTTAGCGATTACGCCCAATAATGTTAATTTATAAATTTAGAACTATTTTAGTACCTTTCTAAGCTGTCCTTCATTAAAAAGGACCTCTTAGTCTCATCTGAGATGCAAATCGACTTAGTTGGCAAAAGTAGGGGCAAAAGTAGGAGATATTGATAGGAGCAAAAAGTATTGCACTTCGACTTTTATATTTTCTTCATATTAGCTCCACTTTTATTATTGACTTTTAAAAAGTATATTTATAGCATATATATATATTATAGAAATTCAAACAAAAAATATATTATTATTTTTACTAATATAAAATTATATATATTTTTTTATCTTGATACTGAATTATCACAATGTTAGCTTGAATCTATTATTTCAGAATAAAGCCAATAAAAAATTAATTCACCCCAATCCATGGATTATTATTCCTATAAACTTTATTTATCTCTCACTCTATTTATTAATATTTTTTTAAAAAATAAATTTAGTAAAAATTAAGATCGCTAGATTCAATGTTTTTTATTTTTTCGTCCCATAAAATATAGCAAAACTTTATGTGCTTAAATTAAAATAAAAAACGTCCCGATTTCAAACTTATTGCAAATTCTATGCGTTTATAGCGAGGTGAAGACAGAAAAAGTGACCGAGGCCGGCTTGATGCAGCAATGAACCGTGGATGACAAGATCAACGGCCTAGATGAAAAGCAACTCCTTTTTACTTCATTTTGCCGGAGACACGAGGAGGGATAGCGCGGAGGAGAGGGATTTTTCGAGTTTGAGATCCGCCAAGAAGATGCAGCGCCGCGGCGTGGGTCGATTGCCGTCGGATCCCAACCGATTGTCGGCAGAGCCCCCTCTGGTGGTCTCCCTCAACTGCCTCGAGGACCCGTCCTTGGAGAGGGAAGCCCTTGCTGGAGCGGCAACCGTCGAACACATCGGCCTCCCCGGTCTCTCCAGCGGCCGGATCGAGTCCGCCTCAGCCGTCCTCCTACACTCCCTCGCCCTCCTCCCCCGTGCAGCCCAGCGGCGCCTCCGTCCGTGGCAGCTCATCCTTTGCCTCGGCTCCCCGGACCGCGCCGTCGACTCCGCCCTCGCCGCCGATCTTGGCCTCCGCCTCGTCCACGTTGATGCCAATCGCGCCGAGGAGATCGCCGACACTGTCATGGCCCTCTTCCTGGGCCTCCTGCGCAGGACCCACCTTCTCTCGCGCCACTCCTCTTCGTCTTCCGCGGCCGCCGGGTGGCTCGGATCCATCCAGCCTCTATGCCGGGGGATGCGCCGCTGCCGTGGCCTTGTGCTTGGGATCATTGGAAGGTCGGTCTCTGCCAGGTGCTTGGCTACTCGGAGCCTCGCATTCAAGATGAACGTCCTCTACTTCGATCTACATCACGAGGTACCTTTTGTTTGTGCTTGGCTTCCGGTTCAGGAATTATCTCTCAAATGTTTGTTTTCCAGTATGAATGTCATTTCGCCAATCTCTCCAATGTTTGGTTCAGGAATTGTCGCTCTTTATTGGATACATACTGGGAGTGCAGAGAAGACTGTAGTTATCTGTTTAATTTGGCTCACATTACTTGCATATTTATTCTATTACCAATCTGTTGGGACAAGTTGACTTATATTAACCGTCCTTGTAAATTAGTAAGAAAAATATATCTACTAGATGCTAATGTAGTATTGTTGCTTCGCCTATCCTGGATAACTCTGTTTTAAGAACTTCTTTCTAGTTATCCGTTTTTGTGGGGTCTTGTTTTCTTGGTTTGGAATTTAGGGGAAAAATGAATCTAGACTGACAGAAATCTACTTATATTTTCTTCCAAGAAAGTGCATAATTAATCTAAACCTGGGTGTTCGCTTCTGTGACTAATTTTATTGCAATCAACAAGTACAATAAAGTAGCCTTGTCGCTGTTATTTTGGTTCCCTAGTTAAACTGGGCAGAATTTCCTACGTTTGAACATAATCAGAGAAATTCCAAGATGCTTTTGTATCTCGTTGGATTTGAATACGTTTGAATCCCTTTGTTTATAGTGCTTACAGAAAGATACTCCCATGGAGATTGCATAGTATTGGTTTTATAGATATCTAGAAGGGCAGATGTGATGAAGGATCAAGGAAGGAATCCAAAGCTATAAAGAGAGGGGGAGAAAGAGTGATAGAAGTGAGGGAATAGAAGAGAATTGAGACACTAATAGAAGATAATTCAGATATTAATTAGTCAACAGCTACCCAATACTTGCCCCTTCAAATAGGTACCTAAATAAATGCCCATCACAAGTAAATCCTACCAACAAGACATGAATATTCTTACTAACATACTAAAATAATTAAATAAACACCATATATGCTTAAATAAAACACTACTAATTTGACTGGGTCCGGGGAGCCTAGGTATTATTTTCACCTTCAAGCACAAGCCCCATAAAGTTTTATTTCATAGGGGTGTCCAATTGGTTCAACCCAAACCGTGCCAAACCAACCTGGTTGGACCTGAATTTTTTTTAAAAAATTTAAAAACCTGAAGCTAAACTAAACTTTGCCCAAACCCAAACCAAAAATTTTGGTTTGATTCAGTTAAATAGAATATAAACTGATACTTAATGTAGCTATGGATCGATGATGAGCGCCCCCACATGGTTTGCTCAGCTGCATCCATCTTCGTAGTTCTGTTGGGGCAGAGGCATAAGATGGCTCTATCACTAGTAGCTGGAGAGACAGGGATGAGGATGAGAAGAGAGGAGAGAGAGAGAGGAGGGAGAGGGAGTTGGACCGCCGGAGAGATGGGCCTAGGGGAGAACCGGAGAAGGAGGGCAAGAAGGGAAGAAAGAGGGTGAAGCCGATGGCCAAAAGTGGAGAGAGAGAAGGGAGAGGGGTGGGGAGAAGCTGAGGAGGGGGTGAGTTTTGAGAAGAAAATAGAGTGGGGGCTGGAGAGAGAATATAGGGGGCAGGATTTGAGAGGGGTATGGTTGACAAATTTGCTAATAATTAGGTCGGTTCGAGTTATTAGCTTTTTCACAAAAGAAAACCGAAAACCAAACCCTTTTTTAAGGAAAAATTGAATCCGAACTGAATCTGACCTATATAGTTTTGAAGCGGCCCGAACCGAAAATTTCCGGCCGGGTTGGTTCGGTTTATTGGGTTAACTTGATTATTGGACAGCCCTATTATTTCATGTCTAAAGAAATGTTTAATTAGATAACACAGTACCTGAAAGTTTGTTAATTTTTTCTTGTTCTTAGTATGTTCTAGTTGTATCCATATCTTTGCATAGGACTTAAATTGATTTTACCATATGTGTAAGCTAAACTAGTTCCTCATAGGTAAGGTATAATAAACTCAGGTTCTTTGTGATTTTTTTTACAGTTTGCTTGTAAGAAAATACCACAGGGTTTTGTTTTCAGAACAACAAATTCCTGTCTCAATCTTAAATGCAATTTATGAACATACAGGTGAAAGGAAAATCTAGGCAGTCTTTGATTGCATTTCCTCCTGCTGCACGGAGAATGGACACTCTCAATGATTTGTTGGCAGCAAGTGATCTCGTTTCACTTCATTGCTCACTATCAGATGATACGATGCATATTCTAAATGCAGAATGTTTGCAGCATATAAAACCAGGTAATTATGTTATATCTTTTAATGGTCCTTACTCTTCCTTAAATTTATTTGCTATTTCTAGGGCTTGTTTGATGTTTTTATTCACAGAAAATGGATTTTGTTTGGGCAGGAGCATTCATAGTAAACACTGGCAGCAGCCAACTAATAGATGATTGTGCTCTAAAGCAGCTCTTGATTGATGGTACTATAGCTGGCTGTGCGTTAGATGGTGCTGAGGGACCACAATGGATGGAAGCATGGGTATGAGCATTAAACTTAGGGTATGAATTATTTTCTCATTTTATGATGTCTTAGGTGATAATGAAATTTAGCTTTGTCTGAAATGTAAAACAGCATATCCAGTAATAAGAATAAAAGAAGTTTATAACACATACTGTGTACGTTCTTAATAATTAAATTATTGTGAAGCAGCTATCATTCATATCACAACTTTGTATGCTTACAACAAATCATTTTGTAATAATAAAGTCCACTGAGATTGAATCACGGATTTTAATTGATTATGAGGGTTTTAACTTCCCGCATGTTTTTGAACAATTCTCAGCATCTTTCACTGCAATGGCACTGCTGATGCTATTGTCATTAGTTCGATGCTCTTGTCACGAGCATGTTTATGTTGCCAATCTTACTACTATTGCGATAGTTAGCATTTCCTTCCCCACCCTCATTGGCATTGTGGCATCTTCATTTCAACCACTACTAATTATTTCACAATTGTTTCCACCATTAACCACCACCTAATGGTTTGGTCTCTTGTTGCTCTGGCTTGCCTATAGAGCAATTTGGTGATTGTTCTTAGGAAAAAAACACAAATTCAGGATACAAGGAAGGAGTTTACTAGGACCCAAACTATATGACACTAGATCTAGCTTTAACTTGAAAAAGTTGCAAGCATACTCCCCCATATGTATTTTATATTTCATGTGATGTTAAATGCCATTCCCCTAACCATGCTTTTGAATATTGATCCGTAATGATAAATTGTCTTGGACCAATATGTTATGAACTAGTATACCAACTGGATGCACATATGGTCCATTCAATTTGATTCATCTTGGACTAAGTTTTTAGATTTGGTTTGTACTCTATTTTGATCCCTTGGTTCCTATGAATTTGCCAAAAAAAAAAGAAAAGAAGAAAGAAGTTGATTAGTTTTGAGGTGTTTAGGTTTAACTAAAATTGAAGTTGGATTTGTGTAATGAATTATGATTTCTTACCTTAGTAAGAAGGGCTCGTTGGCCTTGATTTTGAACCAGCCCCATCTGTTGTATTTATCCCATATGTCCTAGAAACTTCAAAAAATTAATATTAATCATTATTATGATATATTAGATTAAAATTGGAAGCATAGTATTCATAAATTGAAATATGGTATCTTACCTGGCTAGAAGCACCTTTTGGCTTCATTTTTGAATTAACCTCGACCCTTTGATTTCATCTCACATTTCCTTAGACTTGAAATATTTGAAATTAATCATTGTTGTGTTATTTACATAAATGAAAACAAAAAACGTACATGACAATTAAATTGTGGTATATTACCTTGCTAATATGAGTTTTTTACTAATATCACATAATTGGAGCTCTTGCTACATATAGAAGGAATGGTGATTATGTAAATACATAGTTGGAACTCTTACTACATCTAGAAACCCTCTTGGATCCTAAGATGGAAAAGTGAAATGTATTTGGTAGAAAAGGTGTAAAAGGACATTTAACACTAACACAACTTTTCATTGGTAAGCATAATTGATATATCATAACATAAACTAGAATGTTCTCTAATCACATTCTCAATGGAGTGGGGATACATCTTCCTCAAAATCATATGACTAACACGTCCATAGTTAATCTTCAAATAATCACGAGGTAAGCATTGTTTTGAAAGAACATATCCACCATAAAGAGAATACTAATCTTTTTTAATGAATGTTTTACAATTTTTGATCTTTAAAAGGTATAATAGTGGCTAATGAGCTCTTTTAACAAAACTTTATTAGATAATTATATTTTTTTTTTGTGCATAAATAGAACATATCCTATTTACATCAATTATTAATATAAGGCTAAGTAATTAACTTTTATTTTTTTTGCTATGCTTATATATTTCTACTAATCTAATGTAGATTACTTATTGTATTGGTTTTAATTTAATTATATTTATTATATATTTTGTAATTTAAGCACGCACAATTGCAATGGCACATACATGTTATGGTCCTCTTATTTTTTTTGGATTCTCTTAGTTTATGTAGGGTTGACTGATGGGCCCTAGGCAGCACTTAGTTGACAATCACTTGCATGTGCATTCCTGGTTGGGTTTCTAGGCTAGTCTATAATCACTTGCAATTATCTAGATGTCGAGAGGCCTACATGCTACCCAAGTTGAATTTGAACATGAGTGTATGGTGTACCTTATAGCCAAGGTTGTCAAAAATATGTTTCGAGTTTTAGGATCTTCTAATCGACCTAGATTTGTCAAACTATTCTAGAATAAATATAGGATTTAAAATGTGGTAGGATCGGTAGGAACACTGATTCGGGGTCGTAGGATCGGGTAGGCTCTTACAATCCCACTTATCCTACTCGCCCTAAGTTAATAGATATAATGAATTTACGTTTGACTACTATTCTACTAAAAATTGATAATTTATTATGTTAAATGCCCTAAATGCTACAAGATGTAATTTCTCGTCTTTAGTTATCATCATCTGCTTTTTGTTATCTTTGACAAACATTTATCGACTTAAACTCTTTGTCAACTTTAGTCATTTGTCAGTATTAATTTTGTAATGTTTGCTATCTTTATTTAACTCATTTATTGTCATTTTTGTCATTTTTATTGACATTATTATGTGTATCTTTATTTTTATCATTTTCAATGCTTTTGCCTTGATGTCTTCATTTCATTGCACGCTATTCTTGTTTCTAGTTTCATTGCGAGTTTTTGTTGTATCATCTTCTATAAACTTATTTTCCATCATCTACACTGGGTAAGTATTGAATTTCATAATTCCACAATGTACAACATATATATCTAAATAATAGTATAGTACGTTGTACATATATAATTTACCCTTGGTAGTTAATACTAAATAGATATTTGATTATTTTTGTTACTTATTACTTATTAGAATGTTTATTTTACTCTTAAGTCTAACTATATAATAATAATAATAATAATAATAATAATAATAGTAGTAGTAGTAGTATAGTACGATGTACATATATAATTTACCCTTGGTAGTTAATACTAAATAGATATTTGATTATTTTTGTTACTTATTACTTATTAGAATGTTTATTTTTATATCTATCTATCTATATATATATTTATATATAAAATATTTTAGGTAATTTGGTAGGATATCGATTTTGACAACCTTGTGAATAGTGAATGAAGTGACTTGGAATTTAGCTAGCTCATGTTAGATATAGACCAAGTCATGCAAGTCCTAGTTAGACCAAATGTACCCTTGTATTTAGGTTGCAGCCAAGATGCAAGTCCAACATGAGGTTCTAAATAATTTAGAATTAAATTAGTTGTTGTTTTATTCAAAAATAATTTTAGAAAAAGCCTTAATACTCAAATCAAATAGTCAACAGTTAATCTGTCACTTTATTTTTAAACAATATAAAAATAGAATTTATATATGGATAAGTGATGCAATAATGTAAGGTAAATATAATAATTAATTAATATTTTATGATGATGTGAGCTTACTATGAAATTAAGAAATATAATTGATAGTTTGATACTAAGGATAACAATGTGATTTAGAATATTAAAGCATAAAAACATGCATGAGATGAGAAGAGAAGAGCTTAGCTCGGATCAAATTCCTGAGATCTCCAATGCAAATTAATTGCCTTCCCTTATCGCAAATATGTATTTCATGCCGCACCGCCTTCAAGCAACAGCCAACAAGAGTGAGCGAGACCCTAAGGCTGTGTTTCCTAGAACGGAATCCCCACCGGATGGAATGAAAAGTATTACTTTCCATCGTTTCCTTGGCCAGACAGAAAATGAGGGAAGGAAAATAACATTAAATTTTCCGTCAAAATCCATCAAAAACGTTTTCGCCCGAATCGGGCGGAAACCAAAACTCGCGTCGCTTCTCTCCTTCTTGCTTTCCCCTTTCTTCCCTCTCCCTCCGGCGCTATCTTCTTGCTTGCCTCCTCCTCCTTCCCTCTCCCTACGGCACTGCCCTCCTCCTTCCCCTCCTAGTCGGTGCCGCCCTCCTCTTCCTCTCCTTCCCCTTCCCCCTCCCCCTCCCCCTCCTCCCGTCGCCGAATCGGAGCCTTGCCTCGCCTCACATCCCAAATCGGAGCCTCGCCTTGCTTCGCCTCTCCCCCACGCTATCTCCGTCGTCCGTATCTCCCCCGCGCTGTTGCCGTCGTCCGCATCACAACAGCGCCGAACCTCCCCTCATCCGCTTCGCCCCCGTACCAACCTCCCCCTCGTCGCTTCTTCTCCCTTTGGCGCCGCTCCTCCTCCTTCCCTCTCCCTCCGCTTGTGTCCTCGCCTCGCTTCTCCTCCCTCAGCGCCAAGCTTGTGCAGCCTCCCGTCGCCGGACCTTGCCAGTCCCCTGTCGCCGAACCTCCGGTCTCCCGCCTCCCGTCGCCAAACCTCTGGTTGCCAGCCTGCGAGCTCGCGTCGCCTTCTGTCAGAAAATCGCATTGGCGAGCTCACGTCCCTTCCATCGCCTGGCTGATAATCACGTGATAAAATTTTTCTCTCCTTTTATATTTCCTCCCGTTGCGGTTTTCAGCCCCTCTGAATTTCCTTCCGTCATAGTAATTGCACTGCAATTCTCTCGTGGGTCCTGGTCAGGTTGGGAAGGTAACCTACCTGAGGGTCTTGCTAGACTAGTGGCAAGGTTTGCCAATTGTGTATCTGCTTGTTTGCTTTGGGCTTCAATGGAATTAGTCTAGTAGTCACATGACGCAACATATCATTTACGCTCTCGTTGGTTTTGGTTTGAGAGGATATGAAATTTTTCATGATTGTTTCAAGTGAGGTCCTTTGAGGTTGTGGTGCATATGGTCTAGGTTGAAATCCAGGTGGTGGTCTGTAGTTCGATTGTGAAGCAGTATTGAGGTTGTTCTTGTAAGAGAAGTTAGGATGGTTTCTCCAACCAGGATTGTATGTAGTGCAGTAGAGATCATTTTGTGGTCTAGGATTTTGGTTCCCTACAACATTAACATATTCTTGTTGTGGTTCAAAGGGTTAAGAAACAACTAATTGGCAATTAGCATGACTATGGCCCAAAATTCCACAAATCTCACAAATAGAAGGATTAGAACTTGAATTAATAGAATTGACATCCATTGAATCTAATTTACAAGATAATGAATCAACCTTGGTAGCTAAAGAACTTAAGGAATCTAATTCATACTTACCTGGCGCAACGGCCCTCGATGATGTACCTCGTTGTTCTCCAGCCTATTGGTTGTGATTCAGTGTCATGTCCTCCAGTAGATCCATTGCATCATCGACGTTTTTGTTCATGATTGCTCCATCAGCGGCTGCATCTACAGTAAGACGCGTATTATAGTTAAGATTATGGTAAAATGTATGAATAATTATTCATTTTTCCAAGCCGTGGTGTGGGCATAGACGTTGAAGCTCCTTGAATCGCTCCCATGCTTTGTACAGAGATTCCCCTTCTTGTTGGGTGAAACCGGTGATCTGGTTTCGCAGTTGGACAGTTTTGCTTGGGGGAAAGTATTTCGAGAGAAATGCAGAAAGTTGTTCTTACGTAGTAAGCGATTCCGATTGTAGCGAATATAGCCAGTTCCGAGCTCTATCCTGAAGAGAGAATGGGAAGAGTTGTAGATGCAGTGCATCGCTAGAAAGTTCGTTCATTTTCGTCGTGTCGCATAACTCGAAGAAAGTTCGTTCTTGTTGCAGGCCTTCTCGAATAGATGCGCAAGAGATCTTTTTCTCCCAAATCTTCACCAAGATCACCACTCTTGCCTAAGACTCGTCGCCTTTTCCAAGAGACTTTTCACCCATTTTGTAGAATTGAATCCAACTTCTGAACGTCTATCAATATGTCTACATTGGTAGCTCTCTTTATTATCTACGTTTTGACACAAAAAACGTTCAAAATGGAGCTATAATGAGGGAGTTATGGCTGCTTTAAATTTGGGCTGCGCAGGGAAGATTACGGGTGTAATGAAGATTACGGGCATGCCTGTAATGCCAACATCGATGCTCTTTAACTCCTGAAATGCTCGTACACTTATGGGCCATTGAATGCTCGTCATTTTGGTACCAAGAACGTTCGAAACGGATCTGTAACGGAGGAGTTATGACCATTTTAATGCAATCCTTTAATGCACTTAATGCCATTACCGGTGTAATGAGATTAGGGGCATACCCGTAATTTTGGTGGAAAACTCTGTTTCGCCTGAAATTTTGCGGGTGAGTTAACCTTTGACTTGACTTGAATTCTGGCCATAGTATGATGTCAAAGGTTGCCGGTGTGAAGATTACGGTCAAGCTGAAATTACGGCCATACCCGTAATGTCTACTGCCAAAGTTTGTCTTCCGAAAGGCTTTTGCGTCTTTGGAATATGATTATGTTTGCATAAAAATGAGCTCCTTTGGAAGTCAAATTAGGAATTACAACCATAATGCAGATTAGGGCCTCGGCTGTAATTCTGAAAATTGGTCCCGTTTGAAGCCCAACTTCTTGTCAAGGTTATTGATTCACTCGGGAATGTAAATATACTTCCAAATAGCTCTAGAAACGAGTGAATTACCTTGTATTCATCAAACATGACATGTAATGAAGTTTCTAAAGAAAATCAATGAAATAAGCTGGAAAGAGATGTAAAAATATGAAAATAAGTCTCGATTCACAGGTAAATACAGGTCCAAAAAATATAAAAATACGAGATATCAAATTCTCCTAGATTTATATCATTGTTTGTTCTCAAGCATATAAAGATAAGAGTGGTAAGATGAAATCATGTCAAGCTTGTAAGATATTGCGTCTTAGGGAACTATCATTATGAATAAATCTCAGCAAGTTAGGGCATTCAAGATAAGACTTACCTCCACGGGCTGCAATAATCTTCTGTTTGGTGCACGTACTCTTTTCGAGACCTAATTCAACCAAAGACACAAATTGGAAAAAAACACCAATGCACTTTATTTGTATTATTTTCATTCTCTCAATTTTATTTTGACTTCAACTCTTTTCTTAGGTACTACTGTCAATTTTACGCGGTGCCAAGTAGAGGAGTATGTTTTATTTTCTTTTTTATTTTTCATCATCATTCTTTTTTTTTTAACACAATAGGTAGGTGCATTGATTATTCCAACATGTAGCAATGAGAGTCAAGTTGATAAAGTTATGTATTTTTACAGAAAGATCATAAGCAGGTTTTCAAAGGAAAAACCTCAATAAAAAATTGAATCTATCATTTCACTACCTTTTTCCACCAAATAAGACATTAAAATGAAATTCCTAACTTGAACCAAGAATTAGAACATAATAATATCATCCCATGGATTTAATATAAAACATGAAGCCATCATGATTTTCGCTAAAAATCAGAATAATATCAGCATGTGAAAGTAATCGCAGAGTGTAATCCAATTGTCAGAAATCAAATATGTCCACTATCAACACAAAAATATAACAAAAATATTGTTTAACAAAAAAACACAACGTAAGTATTATATTACAAAAACAAAGTGCTGAAATTATCCATCACAATAAGTTTAAAGGTTACTACATGTTCAGAGTGCATAACAAAACAGAATAAAACTTCTAAAGGTAAACTCTCTATCTCTCAGACTTGAATTATGCATAGTCCATATGCATAGCAATGTACGAACTCAAAACTTGGAGATATGGGGGGTAGAAACTAACTAAATCAATCCTCTTTATTTGTGACAGAGCTGATCTCAACCTCCTCCTCCTCCGGGTCCTCCTTGTCGTTGTCACCGTCTCCACGGATCTCTGGCTCATCCTCCTCATCAGGTATCAAAGTTGACTCCAGGTCACTGAAGGAGGTCCAGAGAGAAGTCATGAATTTCCCCTGACGGTTCTGCTCAGTTGCCATCCTCTCAATTCTAGGGTTCAGGTTGGATAGTCCTTGTTGAATCTCATGTTGCCCCTCTTCCAAATGTGAGAATATTTGTTGCATATACTCCCCTTGCCTTTGTTGTTCTTTTAACAGTTGTTTCATAAGTGATTCAACATTGGAAGAGGAGGAATGCTGACTAGTAAAAGCTAAGAATTCGGCCGAGAATGGAGGTGGTATGAAACTCAATGGTGGTACACTCTCGGCAGCTGCAGGGGAGGAAGCAGTAAATGGGTGTATCTTCCAATTGCTCCTGTTTCTGATAGTGGTGCGGTCCTAGCATGGAAGAGGCATCGGCTGTGTCCCATCTCTGAAGAAGAGAAAGTAGGAATCCCCTCTCTTGATGATCAGGCGCATAGAGAGACAAAAATCGAGGTCCAGGCGCGTGCTACCAGTGGCGATCTCCATGCCACTCGAGTTGATGCCAATAGCAAGTGCAATAGAAGTGACTAATTCGCCCATAACTATCTGTCCCTTATTGGCTCGAGATACTTTTAACATTTGTTTGACCGTAAAGTAACCCGTGTTTAATTGAAATGAATGAAGCTTGGCCCATAAATAAAGTCCCTCGCCCTGGCGCACCATGCCGTCACTCTTGCCCCGTCCAAAAATAGTGTGAGCCAGAAAGCGGTGGACGTAGCGAAGAATGGGGTTGCTGATGCTACTGGCACGAGTAGAGCCGGCGGAATAAGAAGTGTCACTGCTGATGAAAGCCTAGAACTCGTGCTCCCTATACTCAGATGGCGCCCGATGTGATGCATGCAAAGGAAAGCCGAATATACGGTTAAGCTGAATAAGGTCAAGGCTATGCTCTGCTCCTAATCTAAAAGTGAGCTACCCTATATCATCATCGCCGTGGGAGTTCAATTGGACATCCAAAGAGCTAAAGAACTCCAGGCAGAGTGAGATGTAGGTGGAATGTGTGTGGAGAAACTGGTATCATCCTATCTGGTGGAACATCCACTCAATATCGTCTGAGGAGTCGAGCATGCCCATAACAAATCTATCCAGAAATCTGGTATGAATAATCTTTCGCTGAAGAATTTGCTGGCACTTGTGAAGTTGGAAAGTGTTGCACATGGGAAATCCAAAAATAGCATGCGGCCTCGGTGTAGCGTCCGACGAAGAGGGTGGAACAACATAAGAAGCAGGCTGGCAGAAGGGAGTAACAGGTATATGCATGGTAGATTTCCTAGCTCCAATCTTTCGTTTGGGGACCATTGCAGATGTAGCAGTTGATAGATGAAATCAAGAGAGTAACAGCACGAATCAAACCAGAACCTGATAAATTGCCGAGAGTTGGCGGTGAAAATCAAAGATGGAAGGCTGTTGACAGTATCTGTAAAGTACGTCGATGCAGAGCAGCAGGGGAGTTCTGGCTCTCGGTACGTGCAATCCGAGAAAGAGAACAGCAGACCTTGAAATCAAAGAAGAGGACGCCTCCTCTTGAGTCGCCGGCGCATGTGAAGGTATCAGCGGCAGGTGGTGGGTGGTCGGCGCTTGTGAAGGTAGAGCAGATTTTGTGGAGCGAAAGCAAGTTGCAGAGGGGAAATTGCTCTCGAGCTCTCCTTTAATTTGGCAGCGAACACAACAATCAGAGGTATAAAAAGATATCTGCAACTTGACTGCTGAACGGAAGACGGCGCTGAGGCGTTAATTGCTTGCCGCATTCGAGTAATTTCACCGATAAAACGGAGGCAGAAGGGAAATCATCGCTGCCATTAATAGATTAAATGCTTGAGCGTCTTGCCCATAATGCATATTTTTGCTTTCTTGACGGATTTTCTGGTTTTATACATATCCCAATTCACCCAGAGGATCAAGAAAAGACGACCTTTACTTGTCCATACAAAACATTTGCATACATGAGAATGCCATTTGGATTATGCAACGCTTCAGCCACATTCCAGCGATGCATGATGGCGATCTTCTCTGACTATAACGAAGAGTTCATGGACATTTTTATTGACGACTTCTCAGTATATGGTCAATCTTTTGAATCCCGTTTAGCTAATCTGTTTAAGGTTTTGCAGCGATGCGAGAAAGTGAACCTCGTACTGAACCGGGAGAAGTGGCATTTTATGGTATAAGAAGGGATTGTGTTAGGATATCTTATTTTTGAATGTGGGATAGAAGTGGATCAGGCTAAAGTGCAAGTAATTGAAAGGATGAATCCGTCGACTTCAGTCAAAGGAATCCGTAGTTTCCTTGGACACGCCTGATTCTATAGAAGATTCATTAAAGATGCACGAAATTTAATGTACTACAATCTAGATTATACTGGCCCAGTATTTTTAAGGATGCACGAAATTTTATTTTGACTTGTGATAATTGCCAAAGAAGTGGCAACATTTCAAAACGAGATGAATTCCTCTTACATAATATTTTAAATATTTTAGAAGTCAAATTATTCGATGTGTGGGGGATAGATTTTATGGGATCATTCCCGTCCTCCCGTGGAAATAAGTACATCTTGGTGGCCATCGACTACGTATCAAAGTGGGTAGAAGCTTCAGCTGTGCTGACCAACGACTCTAAAGTTGTGATACGGATATTGAGGAAGACTATCTTTCCAAGATTCGGCGTGCCGCGAGTGATCATAAGCGATGGAGGATCGCATTTCATTGAATAGCGATTTGCCGCCCTATTGAAAAAATGCGGGGTGCATCACAAAATTGCAACGCAATATCACCCCAGACTAGCGGACAAATCGAGGTAATGATTTCCCTTCTGCCTTCGTTTTATCGGCGAAATTACTCGGATGCAGCAAGCAATTAACGCCTCAGCGCCGTCTTCTGTTCAGCAAATAAGTTGTAGATATCTTTTTTTTACCTTTGATTACTGGGTTCGCTGCCAATTTAAAGGAGAGCTTGAGAGCAATTTCCCCTTTGCGACTTGCTTTCGCTCCACAAAATCTGCTCTACCTTCACAAGCACCGACCACCTATCGCTTGCCGCTGATACCTTCATAAGCGCCGGCGACTCAGGAGGAGGCGTCCTCTTCTTTGATTTCAAGACCTGCTGTTCTCCTTCTCGGATTGCACGTACCGAGACCTATAACTCCCCTGCTGCTCTGCATCGACGTACTTTATAGATACTGCTGAGAGCCTTTCATCTCTGATTTTCACCATCAACTCTCGGCAATTTATCAAGTTCTGGTTTGATTCGTGCTGTTACTCTCTAGATTTCATCTATCAACTGCTGCATCTGCAGTGGCCCCCAAACGAAAGATCAGAGCTAGGAAATCAACCATGCATATACCTGCTACTCTCTTCCGTCAGCCTGCTTCTTATGCCGTTCCACCTTTTTCGTCGGACGCTACACCGAGGCCGCATGCTATTTTTGGATTTCCCATGCGTAACACTTTCCAAGTTCACAAGTGCCAGCAAATTCTTCAGCGAAAGATTATTTATATTAGATATCTGGATAGATTTGCTATGGGCACGCTTGGCTTCTCAGACGATATTGATAGGATGTTCCACCTGATAGGATGACACCAGTTTATCCACATTACACATCCCACCTACATCTCACTTTGCCTGGAGTTCTTTAGCTCTTTGGATGTTCAGCTGAACTCCCACGACGATGATGATATAGGGATGCTCACTTTCAGATTGGGAGGAGCAGAGAATAGCCTTGACCTTATTCAGTTTAAGTGTATCTTCGACTTTCCTTTGCATGGACCACATCAGGCGTCATCTGAGTGTAGGGAACATGAGTTTTGGGCATCCATCAGCAATGACACTTCTTATTCCGCCAGCTCTGCTCGTGCCAGTAGCATCAGCAACCCCATTGTTTGCTACGTCCACGGCTTTCTGGCTCACACTATTTTTGGACGGGGCGAGAGTGATGGCATGGTACGCCAGGGCGAGGTATTTTATTTATGGGTCATGCTTATTCATTTCAATTAAACACTGGTTACTTTATGGTCAAACAAATGTTAAAAGTATCTCGAGCCAGTAAGGGACATATAGTTATGAGCGGATTAATCACTTCTATTGCACTTGTTGTTGGCATCGACTTGAATGGCATGGAGATCGCCACTGGTAGCATGCGCCTGGACCTCAATTCTTGTCTCTCTATGCGCCTGATCATCAAGAGAGGGAATTCCTATTTCCTCTTAGATGGGACACAACTGATGCCTCTACGCCCATTTACTGCTTCCTCCACTGCAGCTGCCGAGAGTGTACCACCATTGAGTTTCATACCACTTCCATTCTCGGCCGAATTCTTTGCTTTTACTAGTCAGTATTCTTCCTCCTCTTCCAATGTTGAATCACTTATGAAACACCTGTTAGAAGAACAATAAAGGCAAGGGGAGTATATACAACAAATATTCTCACATTTGGAAGAGGGGCAACAGGAGATTCAACAAGGACTATCCAACCTGAACTCTAGAATTGAGAGGATGGCAACTGAGCAGAATCGTCAGGGGAAATTCATGACTTCTCTCTGGACCTCCTTCAGTGACCTGAAGTCGACTTTGATACCTGATGAGGAGGATGAACCAGAGATCCGTGGAGACAGTGACAACGACGAGGAGGACCCGGAGGAGGAGGAGGTTGAGATCAGCTTTGACACTGATGAGTAGGACTGCTTTAGTTAGTTTCTACCCCCATATCTCCAAGTTTTGAGTTCGTACATTGCTATGCATATGGACTATGCATAATTCAAGTCTGAGAGATAGAGAGTTTACCTTTAGATGTTTTACTCTGTTTTGTTATGCACTCTGAACATGTAGTAACTTTTAAACTTATTGTGATGGATAATTTTAGAACTTTCTTGTTGTTATATAGTACTTGTGTTGTGTTTTTCTGTTAAACGATATTTTTGTGTTGATGATGGATATACCTTTGATTTCTGACAATTAGATTACACTTTGCGATTACTTTCACATGCTAATATTGTTTTGATTTTTAACGGAAATCATAATAGCTTTATGTTTTATATTGAATCCATGGGATGATATTATTATGTTCTAATTCTTGGTTCAAGGTTAGGAATTTCATTTTAATGTCTTCTTTGATTGAAAAAGGTAGTGAAATGATAGATCCAATTTTTGATTGAGGTTTTTTCCTTTGAAGACCTGCTTATGATCTTTCTGTAAAAGTACATAACTCTATCAGCTTGATTCTCATTGCTACATATTGGAATAATCAATGCACCTACCTATTGTGTTAAAAAAAAGAATGATGATGAAAAATAAAAAAAAGAAAATAAAACAGATTTCTCTACTTGGCACCGCGTAAAATTGACAGTGGTACTTAAGAAAAGAGTTGAAGTCAAAATAAAATTGAGAGGATGAAAATAACACAAATAAAGTGCATTGGTGTTTTTTTCCAACTCGTGTCTTTTGTTGAATCAGTTTTCGAAAAGAGTACGTGTACCAAACAGAAGATTATTGTAGCCCGTGGAGGTAAGTCTTATCTTGAATGCCCTAACTTGCTGAGATTTGTTCATAATGATATTTCCCTTAAACGCAATATAAGAAACTTGACATGATTTTATCTTACCACTCTTATCTTTATATGCTTAAGGACAAACAATGATCTAAGTCCGGGAGAATTTGATATCTTGTATTTTTATAGTTTTTTGGACCTGTATTTACCTGTGAATCGAGACCTATTTTCATATTTTTAGATATCTTTCCAGCTTATTTCATTGACTTTTTTAGAAGCTTCACTACTTATCATGTTTGATGAATACAGTATAATTCACTCGTTTCTAGAGCTATTTGGAAGTATATTTACATTCCCGAGTGAATCAAGAACCTTGACAAGAAGTTTGGCTTCAAACGGGACCAATTTCCAGAATTACGCTGAGGCCCTAATCTGCATTATGACCGTAATTCCTAATTTGATTTCCCAAGGAGTCTATTTTTATGCAAGCATAATCATTTTCCGAAGACGAGCCCTTAATTTTCTGAGCAGAAGCCTTTCGGAAGACAAAAACTTTAGCAAAAGAGATTATGGGTATGGTTTTAATTTTAGCTTGATCGTAATTTTCACACCGGCAACGTTTGATATCATACTATGGCCGGAATTCAAGTCAACTCAAAGGTTAACTCACCTGCAAAATTTCAGGTGAAATGGAGTTTTCCACCAAAATTACGAGCATGCCCCTAATCTCATTATACCCGTAATGACATTAAGTGCATTAAAGGGCTGCATTAAAATGGTCATAACTCTTCTGTTACAAGTCCGTTTCGGACGTTCTTGGTACGAGAATGACGAACATTTAATGGCCCATAAGTGTATGAGCGTTTCAAGAGTTAAAGAGTTTCGATGTTGGCATTACAGGTATGCCCGTAATCTTTATTACACCCGTAATCATCCATGTGCAGCCCAAATTTAAAACAGCTATAACTCCCTCATTATAGCTCCATTTTGAATGTTTTTGGTGTCAAAACGTAGATAATAAAGAGAGCTATCATTGTTGACATTCAGAAGTTGGATTTGATTCTACAAAATGGGTGAAAAACCTCTTGGAAAGGGCGACGAGTCCTGGGTAAGAGCGGTGATCTTGGTGAAAATTTGGGAGAAAAGATCTCTTGTGCATCTATACGAGAAGGCTTGGAGGAAGAAGATTACAACCCTTTTTGAAGAGTTTGTTCTTTTCTATCTTCAATTCTTTCTTATATTTCTTTCTCTTCTAGAGATTTGTACTCAAATGACGCTATGATAGCGTCATTTCTTTGTCGGAACTAAGGGTGTAGTCTCGTTGATTGTATCTTGTTTTCGAACTTGTTATTTGATAGCAAATGCAAATTTTATCTTGTGCTTATTCGTTCTATGCTGTTTTACTGCTAGAGTTACTTTGATCACGTAATTTCTTTTCTCGGGCCCTGTAAGAAGGACCGAAAGGTGAATTGCGACGCTAGATTGGACATGCTTTGAGCCGTCAAGAATTAGGACAGGATTTACGTGAGGAACTTATAATATCTCCGAACCCATTGGATCAATCTAGATCCGGTTTGCCATGAAAGTAGGACGCCGATCTAGGTTGATACCGGATTATGCCGTCGAAAGAGGGTAATCTGTACCTTTTGATATTATTTTGAGCACTTTTAAAATTGTTTTTGCTATAATTTTAATTCGTATGAATTTAAGATCCACCAACGAGGCAAACCCGATGTTCTGATCTCTCTAACCCCTGTTTTCTACCCAAAGTCTACCCAAAACAATCTCTTGCTGGATTCAGTCTGCATTAAGTTAAGGTGGTTTTTTCAACCAACCAATTGAATGTTTAATTAATTGATTGTTCCTCAACTTGTCTCTGTTTTTATCCCTTTGTACTACGATCTGATACGAAGATTTCATTGATGTTTAGTTGATTTGTGCGCGTTGTTTCACCGCATGTGCTTGTGTTTCTCTCCGATTTATTCCTCGAGTTTGATTTATAGATTGTATTTTGGAATATTCCCTGTGCTTTAAAAGCATTTCTTGGAAGTGGAAAAAAATTCCCTGTGATTTATAGATTGTATTCTCAGGAATTTGAGAAGCCGTAAAAGTGAGAATCTTAAAGCCACTTTAAGATTTGACCATGCCTGAGATTGGAGTCATTGTCTAGGAAATTTTTTAAGGAAGTGGGTCCTGCAACACTTTAGTACTATCACGACAAAACCGTCACGTTTGCGGTAAGTGATGCGATAGTACAACACACACCAAATATGAGCTACATTTCAATGAGGGCTTCTCTGAGTGCTCGTGGGCCTTGGATCCTAGTGCCTTCGTCCGCACATATGCACGTGTAATATTAGTACAAGTCATTTCAATATATAATAAGAAAACATTCATTGAATAAAGTCATAGTTGGTCTCTAACTATTCTAGTACTATTTAAATCATATACTATTTCATTGCCGGGAGAGTGTTGTATTGGCATGGATAAAAAGTTGACTCACCTTGCACCGAATAGAGGTATAACCCCCACTTGGCATTGGCCTCTATTAATCATATTACTATCTAAAATACACTATTTTCATTAGCGTGCCTTTTTGTTACTATCAAGGTTTTAAATACTAGTCCATACTAGTGGATTTAGTTCGCTATCAGACTAGTGCATATTAGTTTGTATCGACATAGAGCACTAATAATACTAAATCAAACTAATTTTGATCGTGTACTATTCTAGTGCATGGTCGGATTAGTATATACTATTGGGTATTGGTGGTACAAACTAAACTAGTTTTTAATACTCTGGTATGAACCTATGTTTGGTTGGTCTAACTTTGTGTTTGTATTAATTCATGCTAGACGCAACAAAACATGATAATAATTGACTTCTCATATTTAACAAGTAATTTTTTTTAGTCTAAATGATGATTTTAAACACTGCCCATCATTGGGCTTACCACTTAGCACCTATTAGTCTATTCTTATATGGGTACGTGGGCTGACCAATATTAGGTATATATACATACACACTAATATAGTTAGTACCAAGGAATCAAATACCGGTTTGTATTGGTGGTACAGCTGGTATGTATTGGTCTAACCATGGACTGGTTCGGCACTGGTACAAATATGTAATATATATATATATATATATAATTTTTTTGGTACTAACTGGTACCATAAACCATGTTTTGAACTAATTTTTTAAACTTTGGCTAGTACTGGAGTATCAATAGATATAATGTACATTGGTATTATTTGGTTTTTGTAACTTTGGCTGAAACCACATATCATTATTTATTAAATCCATAATACAAACTCTCTTGTCGTACGTCTTGATTTTCATTTTGATTGGTTATCATACATACCAAATAACTATTCATATTCATATTTATGCTCGTGTTTGGTTCAATTGACATACCATTGTTATTGGAGGAATTGAATCAGTTATATAAGCTGATAGATTTGTCTGTGCATGCCAAATTTCTCTATTACTTCTAAGTACTAATCCACTTGTAATTTTATCAGCATATACTTTTTCTTCATATGCAAAATTGGAATGGCTTAGTATTTGAAACCTTGACTTCTGGACATTCCATTACATTCTTATTGCAATCATACCTTTGAGCTTTTGCAACTCGATTTTGTTGGCGTGCTAATTACTTCCTTCTCATGACCAATATATATATTTTCTTTTTCAACATCACAAGTTTATTGGTGTGTGTCCTACTTGGCTTTTAATCCTTTCTAATTTTTAGATTTGCAAATCTAGTAATGAGGTTGATTTCTAATTTGATTTCAGGTACGGGAGATGCCAAATGTGTTGATTCTTCCTCGCAGTGCTGATTACAGTGAAGAAGTTTGGATAGAAATTAGAGAGAAAGCTATTACAATATTACAATCTTTTCTCTTTGAAGGAGTTGTACCAGATATTGCTGTTTCTGATGAAGATGAATTAAGTGAAATTGATTACGAAAATACACAGTCTGAGAAAGTCGTAAAAGAACGTTCTCTGCAGATTCAGGATCAGGAGCAACAGATAGATGAGAGTCATTTGAGTTCTGATTATGCTAAGGCAAAAAGTATCCAACAATTAAAAGAATCCCAAGTTTCAGGCATATCCCAAAATTCTGGTTCTCGCTCTGAAGGAAGGCGTAGTAGATCTGGTAGGAAAGGCAAAAAGAGACCTGCTCATCGTAGATCCCAGCAGAAGTCAGATGAATTTTCAGCTGTGGAAAGTGATACTAATTATTCTTCACGTCGCGACGACGACACTGCTATAAGTGGAAGAGATCAAGTATTAAGCTCCAGCTCTAGATTTGCTTCTCCCGAGGATCCTAAAAGCAAACAAATGTGTCTTTTTGAGCCGATGTTGGAATCAAAGCCAGGAAAACAGGTGGGCTCAAGCGCAGAGCTTATTAATAAAACTACCGATCAGTTGAAAGATGGTTTTATTGTTGCCTTGCGTGCAAGAGGCAATGCAGGATTTCATGTGGCTAGACAAAGGACTCCTGGTGGTGGATGGTTCCTTGATACAATTAATAATGTGACAAAGAGGGATCCTGCTGCGCAGTTTATTATTACGTTCAAAAGCAAGGTACATGATGAAACATCAATTTTTTCTTTGAGCATATTTATGTTGTAACTTAATCCCTTTTGATTGAAAAGTAAATTCTCTACTATGTTGTTACATCTCTAGGATGTTCTGGGGTTGCGGTCTTTTGCTGCTGCCGGCAAACTTTTACAGGTTAATATGATTGCCTTCTTGTTATACCGTACAAAAAATATTCCAGTTGCTGGTTTGGATTGCCTGCCCCAAAGACTACTTCAATTCTATCTCCTACTATATTCTTGATTTCTGAATTAAGCTATGCTCATGGTTTTGCTACAAATAACTGATATAATAATCACTAAACCGTATTAAACTGTTATATTAACTGCTGCACTATGCATCTTTTTGTCAATTTCTCAGTGCCATAATTAATAGATCTATCAGAATTTGGTTGTATTAATTATACTTCGTTAGTGTTTCCCTGTTTTGCAAAGCTCGCAGCAATTTCAACAGCCAAAGAACAAAGAGATCGGGGAAGAAGATGGTAGATAAGATGGATGGACGACAAAAAAACCTTGTGAACCATGAAGTAGTGGAAACTGTTGCGTTTGCTGTCCAGAAAACTGCTTACTAGTTACTACTATCACTTTCAATTAGATGAGATATGTTTCTACAACATTTGTTACCTAACTTAAAATTGCTAAAAGGGGATATATTAAAGTGATTTCATGTCCTCTCTTGTACCTCCCTCCCATCGCTGTGTCTTTCACCTCCCAGGGTATGCAGAGACCACTCGCCTTCTGAGACTGGGTTGGGATGTGATTTCACAACCTTTCCCCTCTCCTCCCAGGAGATTTTTTATATCCTAGCCTTCATATTTTGTGCTACCTGCCTCAGCTTGCTTTTTCAGAGATTTTTTTGTATCTTAGTCTTCCACCCTTCCTCAGCTTGCCTTATCTTTAGAGTAGAACAATAAAATTGACCCTCGCCCCATGATGTGGTCAACCCTAGTGAAAACGAGTAACTTTTTCTTAAGAAAAGAAGATTTTTGTATGTTGGGGATTAGAGTAATATGTTAATTACGGGTTTGATTCATTATGGGGTAGGTATGTTGTATCCTCTTATTTAAAGGTGATTTGTTGTATCTTATTAACTTTTCCTTTTCTAACCCTCTAGCTAGCAGAGGGAACCAATCAATTAGATGTAATTTTGAGCTCCTTTAACTCTTAACTTCTTACCTACCTTTGTCCACTCGACCACTTCTTTCCTGTGCTTGTGTAGCTGCCGCCTGGATAGAAGGCAGCCACTTACCACCACCTAGTTGACAATGGATCCTTGCCATTCAGAAGCAGTAAGCTGCCAACCACCAACCATGCAACAGTAGCAAACCATTGCCAACACTTCAAACATGTCATTACCCTCTTCTCTTCAAAGCTTCTTGGGCAGCCTGGAAATGATTTAAAGAAAGTTGTTCAACATCAATATGAAAAATATATTGTAGTCTCTTTATCAGAGGTTCTTTTTCATTATTCTCAATACGAAAAGCAAACTCACTACTCATTGCACTTCATAGAGTTTACTGGCAATAATTATCTTTTACATTTTAAACGTTTCTACTTGGTTAGCCTCACATGAACATTGCACCATCTTGAATCTTAGCAGATAAGGTGCAACCATTGTTTGAATAACATGTAAAATGACATGCTTCTGATTATGCTGTTCTCTTTTGAACTTTGAATAGACTTGTACAATATATTGCTTCAGTTGTCATGTTTATTCTTAATGGAGAATATGAAAGTTGCATTGAATGAATATTGGAAATAATCTACAATGATAACTCTTACTATGGAAGAATATTTCAAGTGATGATGACATCATTATTTCTTTATTTTATGACAACTTTAAAATTTGGTAATTATCTTTCACCTTATATGTTATTTACCCTATTACATATTTTCATAGTATCGTTATGCTGTAGCTTCTATTCATAGGTTTGTGAAGTAAAGCATTTATTCTTTTCTTACATATATACACACACATTCTTTATCTTTTAACTTGATTTCCAAGTGGGTTCAACGCAACCTAGCCGCATGCCCATCCTATCACCTCTTTCCAGTTCCCATCCTTGTCATAAAGCCGTAATGTTCATTGCTACCACAGCCTCAAATCACCGCAGATCTGCTGTGCTGGCATTACTCAGCAGTTTCACTTCCGCCAGCAAGCATCGCAGCAGGACATTTTGCGGCTGCCCAGCCACTGCTAGCGATTGACTGCTGTATTTGTAGATCTATAGTTGAATGAGGTAGGGAAGTAAGATGATGAAGCTTCACTTGAGATTCGAGGAAGTATCGAAGTGCTTGAGTTCTGAATTTCACTGTGGCGTCAATAAATTGATTTGGCTTTATATCTAGAAATGGGCTAGAGAGATTCATCTTCATAAATTTGAAAATTGTAGTAAGGATTTAGTAAATTCGTTTTGACATACCAAAGCCTAAGAAGAAAATAGAAACAATAAGCTACGAGTTGAAAATGTCAGATTTCCTGAAAAAAAAAAGTTGAATGTATTGTTTACTGTAACACTAAATAATTGCAGTCGTGGATCCAGAATAAGTAGAATTGGCTGATAAAAAAAATCCCGATTGGGGATTAATTGCTAGACAGACTTTGTGGCTTGTCAAGTGCAGAGCTTCATAAATGAATCAAAGCAATTTTAAAAAAAAAACCATACGTTTGAAAATTTTCAGCTTGTGCATAAAAATAAACAAAGCAGTTTATGATCCAGCAATCCAAAAATGATGAGAACAGAAAATAGCCTGTGAAAAATCCAGACAATAAGATCTAATTGGTGAAGTCTCCAGTTGCTGCAGTAGGCATCAGGTGAGGAACTTCTAGGTGGATGAACAGAATTTGGGCAGCAGAAGGGCGAAGGTGAGTTTTAGTGTACATGGTCGAGGGATGGAAGTAATGGATTGTGAAACAGTGTTTATGATGCAGTAATCCAAAAATGATGAGAACAGAAAATAACCTGTGAAAAATCCAGACCATAGAATCTAATTGGTGAAGTCTCCAGTTGCTGCAGCAGGTATCAGTGCAGGAACTTCCAGGTGGGTGAACAGAATTTGGGCAACGTGAAGGGGGGAAGATGAGTTCTAGTTTACATGGTCGAGGGGTGGAAGCAATGGATGGTGAAACAGTGTGAAGATGCAAACGGTGTGCAGAAGATGTAGCAGTGACTTAAGGAAAAGGACGATACAATGGTTAGGATTAGGTTGATCATCACTGAGATACCATGTTAGAGAAAATTATGTTATCTTATTTAATAAGAGAGTACGTTTGGTCTTTATCTAAACCAATACAAAGTAGTGGAACGCTTGGACTCTAAATGTGAGAACATGGTGACTACATGTAACTTCTAATATAAATGACCATTTACATAATATAATTCAAATCCTATTATTGGATTGAAGACCCATCTTCCTACTAAGGCCGTGTATACTTGGACGGATGGAAAGTACAAAGGAAAGGAAAGAAGGAAAGAAAGGAAAAATAGATGGATGAAATGTGTATAGATTTTCCTTTCTTATGTTTACTTGGATAGAAAGAAAGTTTAAAGGATTGATATATACACCTCAATTTTTATTTTTTTTATTCATATTATATATATATATATATAATATCATAAAATTATTAAATATTAAATATTAAATATGAGTGACAATGACAAAGGCAAGCAGTAGCGATATGAACGAGCAATGACGGTGAGCTCGAGCAGCGATGGCAAGGACGAGTAGTCGAGAAAAGCTCGTATTGAGTGAGAATAAGTAATGGTGCGATGAAAAGTTAGTGTGAAGTTAGTAAAGTTAAGTAATAGTTTCAGCTTTCCGTCCGATTTGGGCGGAAAGCAAATTGAGGGATTAATGACTAACTTTCCCTCTTACTTTCCCATCTAAACTATCCATCCGCCTAAGTAAACAAGTCTATACTCCTTTCCTTCCTACTTTCTTTCCTTCCCTTCTAACTTTCCCCCCAAGTAAACAAGGCCTAAAGGATTTACTTGGAATATGGTGTTGATTATTTTGAAACTCAACACAATTAAATTCTATTTATATATTCTTTTATGTTAATTATAATTAACATAGGTTGTAACTTTATACAAAGTCCATTTCCCCATGGTGTTTTAACCAAAATCATAATATGAAACAACCTCCATGTTATGTTGTTATAGGGAAGAAGGTATACATACTTAATGGAGTCATCTTAGTCTTAAATTATGCTCATTTTGCCTAGTTTGAAAAAAAAGTATCCAAAATGTTTTAGAACGTTGGACTGATATTGTACCTGAGCATCAAGGAATTAAAAACCAATTTGCACCAACTAGTAAGTTCAGTACATGCCAATCCAGCAACCCCTTACATGGAATAAGGGGATACTAGTGATTATATGATTCACATCATGTTAAAAAATAGTGATGCTGGTTTGAACATACCATATGTCAGTCAATACATACTAATATATATAGGTCTTAGCCATGATTGGTACATTGGCTCAAACTACTACTTTAAACTATGTTGGGCTTATTACTTTTGCAAAGCCAATGCGTTGCTATTCTTGTTGTATATATTGATGACACTATTTTTTCTTGCATTGATAATAGAATATCATAGAAATCAAAGATCACAATGAAACTCATTTGTTAATTAAAAGCCCATGATATTATTGAGCATTATGAGTGTTGACAATTTTGAAATGGTTACGCTTATGCAAATGAAGTGTGATATCAATTTACTTAATGAAACTAGCTTGTTAGGGCATATACTTTTATCAATTCGACTAGAGTCCTAATTTCTCATAAACTTGATAATAGCAAACATTTTGATTATCACATCCCAAAATTGATGCCTTAAACTTTTATCTTACGGTAACTAGGTATTTCTTTTGTCGTTGAGGTTGTCACTAGTTCATGCATAACCTTAAACTTTTTTATTCAAATGCAGTTTTAAGAATGTTTCATTATATTAAGAAAGCACCAAAAAAGATTCTTTATACAAGAAAATTGATTCTTTGTTTGTACATATTTTTTCTGGTCCCGACGATCTAGAAAGGTTATTGCACATTTGTTAGAGGAAATATAGACACATGGAAAAAGTAAAAATAGATATGATTGCTAGATTAAGTCAAAAAATTGCTTATCATTTTGTTTGACATGTCATTCTTCCCCCAAAAATGTTGCTTCATGTTCACATATGAGACTCAAATGATTGATACCTTCATTAAAGCATGATATTGATTTATTAAATGATATTATCTTGTTAGGGCATACACTTGTATGAATTCCACTACAAGCTTAATTGCTCCAGAACTTGATAATGGCAATGATTTTGATCGTTGCATTTGGTATCAACGAATAGTAGGAAGTCTATCTATCAAACGGTTACACTACTTGGAATTTCTTTTGTTGCTGGGGCCATAAGTTAGTTCAAGCATAATCTTAAACTCAGTGATAGGTTGCAGCTTTAAAAATTTTGCATTACATTAAGAGAGCACCATGGTAGTCTTTTATACAACAAAACTATACATATTTTTTGGTGTTGACTATGTAAGAGTTATAAATGATATGAGATCCAACTCAGATTATTACACATTTGTTAGAGGAAATCTAAACTCATGCATAAGTAAAAATAGTTGTGGTTGCTAAATTAAGTTCAAAAGTTGTATATCATGGTGTAACTCATTGCTTGGAGGTAGCACTAGTCAATCAATTGGGAATTAAATGATTGATATATTCACTAAATCTTTTAGGTCACTAGATATAAAAATATTTTGAACGTCTTCAAGGAATGTACAATAGTTTTTAAATAAAATAATGGAGTAACAGAAGACATTTGTTAGCTTAAATGATAATGATCTTAGTTGATGATAACAAGGCCTATTGATCAAAATTTGTCTTCACCGCCACCGCTTGTCTCACTATATAATAATAATAATAATAATACAATATCATCTTTAGATTTTATGCTTAGCATTTCTAATGCTTTGTATCATAATTATAGATTAGTGCATTTTCTACTTCAATTTTCTTTACTAGAAAATTGAGTACCTTACAAAGCATGTCCAATAAAATATTACTTACATATGATGCCTTACATTTTTTATTTAATACTTACAAATGATTGCATTTTGGATTATTTGATTGTACTTGTGAAATCATTACCGATAATAATTCAAATGTTCAATACCTCTTGGTGGCGTGATTCTTGAATATTATAAATTCAAATATATTTTCCCCAGTTATCTTGCACTGCATATCACCTCTGAGATGGATGCCTAGGATTGTTGGAGAAGAATGAATGACTGAATAAGAAAATTTGTTGCCCGCTTCTTTGAAAGCAATACAAATTATGTTCAGCGTCATATGGCACGAGCCGCACAATCATTTTTTTCTCCATCTTTTCAGAATCGTTTTAGCTTGTTTATATGAGAGCAAACCAGAAGCTAGAGAAAATTATGAATGGGCCTCTCTTGATTCTCACCCAAATGAATCAATTTCCGAAACTCGTTGAAGCCTTCAATAAATTGGGAAACCATTTAGTTAATAAGAATAAATCTTAACTTGTACTATGTCGGAGTTTTATAGTAATCCAAATGCACAGGAAGCACAATACAATACATCTAATTTTGTCTTCATCATTGAACTGTCATTTCTAATTTATATTTATGAGCATCAATATCAAATGTGCATTTCTTCTTATATACAAGCATATGTATGTAGGTAATGTATTTATTGGTGGCTTTGATGCGTTACAATATTGCTAGGTTTAACTTTATTTTGCATGTTTGTGTTATTAGATAAACAGAAAAATGGAATTCGTATTTGCAAGTCATAATTTTGACGTATGGGAAGGCTGGATGGTGGAAGGTCGGATTCTGGAACAATGCAAGCTTGTTAATTGTAAAAATCCATCGGTACGTAGTTAGCCTCTTCATATTTGAAAAGTGATTGTGTTTTTAACTAGAATGCTACCTTCAGTCTGTTGCAGCTTAAACAAAGCATTTGCATCTCATTGGATACTATCTGATTCTACAAACTTTGTAAATATGCTTCTAATTTTTCAAATGTGATAGGATCTAAATTGGACTTATAACTAAAGACAATAGTAAAACTTCTAAATTCTTTTTGTTCTGCATGATTTTATTTTCTGAAATTTATCAACTTGTTGTTAGGGTTCTAAAAACCAGTCTTCCTGCCCTAGGTTCAACCTTGTACTAATATACGGTACAGGATTGATACTCACCAAGACCATATATATACATATATCCAAATCAGTACCTGCTTGTACTGTATCTCGGTATATATTGGTATATACTAACATAATAATGGACCGGTATGCTGTATGGATCGATGTTTAATGGTGGTTTAGGTTTAAATTCTTGTTTTCTCATGGTTTTGACTGCAATCTTTTAGTTACATTTTCTGGTGTTCCATACGATTCCTATAGAATTTGTTTGCATGCAAAGGAAATGGAAAATACGCCAGCATAACACGTGGCTCTATCCAAAGTTAATATTCGCAAGTATTTTGAAGAAATCAAGTCTTATTTTGTCGTTGAATTTTCTGGACTTTTAGTTGCTTCATTTGGTAGCAAAATAAAAAAAAATCCAGTAAACACATCTACCTTTTTCTTAGAAGGTACCTTTTTGCCTACTGGACAGTTTCTTCAAAACATGAAAGAAACTTTTTCATGTCATTTTCCCCCAATATTGGTATTGCTCATCCAATACTGCTGCTGTTTTAGGACCCTCGACATGTGATAATGGTTAGTCCTTTCTTTGACAAAAAAAAGAAAGTTAATCCTTCCTGTATGTCTGAATGATGCCATGAGTTTAAAACTTAGAAGGTTCTGGATTGGGAGTGCTATGCATGTATTAGGGAATATAACAGATTTGTACATGGATAGATTTAAGGTAATCCATTGATATACGACCTATCTTTCCTGGTCCCAACTGAGTTCTTTTACATTATCTCAAAAACCTAATGAAGTAAGATGGAAAAACCTGTCCTTTAAATAAGATGATAAGCCTTCTGTGTGTTTAAAATATGTTTACTTATAATCAATTGCAAGCACTTGTCAAATGGACAGCAACTATACCCTCCGAGGACTACGATTAGGTGGATAATAGAATCCTGTGTTTGCCAGTGGCTGACTGGAGCTTGATTCTTATTCTTGTTGGTACCTTTATTATTTTGCATTTGGAAGGCAAATGCTGTATCGGTTGCATTATTTTTTACATCATTCCATGGATAATTTTGTTAAATTTGTTCTGGTGCTTCTTTGTGTAGGTTATCCTGGATGTAAGCATTGAGGTTCTTGCAGCAATAAATGAAGATGGTGTAACTAGATGGCTTGATTAAATTGTTTTTTGGTGGTAATGCTTGAAATGGCTTCACTAATATTAGAAATTGCTCTGCTCTGTTTGTGTATTTGAACCAGTTTTGAATCTGTTTGCGCATGGAATTGAGATACTGAGGTACTAAATGTATTCACCTGGTGTTCTGTATCTTTCTGTATGCCTTGATTTGTTCTTGAACTGATTTTGATGAAACATGAAAAAAGAAGACTTGATACTAACTTTCTGTTAGCAAAAGTGAGCATACATATTTTGTCTCTAACTTTTGAGCATACATGTTCTGTAACATATTCTTGAACTGATTTTTTTCTGTTTTTGCCAAGTGCAAGAGCCTATGTCTTTTGCTTGAATGATTAGTATTTAGACTATTTACTGATGGTTAGATGGTTCTTTCACTTGTTATGTTTCACACGCATCTATAATAACCTTGGTTTGCTCTTCTCTACATAAAAGGTGCAAACGATGTAACTTCATTTGCTCTTCTCTACTAGTACGGGCATGGGCTCACTCTTATCATCGCGCTGCTGGAGTTGGACGCTTATCGAGCGTATCAAATCTGACTTTTTTTTAAAAAATCATGTTGTGGGAATATTCCTGATTTGATTTCAATTTTGTTTGTGATGGTTCGTTGATACCATGGTAATTTTCATCTCGTTACGTTTTTGAATCATGCATGTTCTTTCTTGAGACTCTTCTTATGGGTTTTTCTTTGCTAACTTAAATATCAGATTGGGGAGCACAATCGAATTAATCTTAGACTTTTTACCTAGGTGGAACATGATATAGTGTGTTATGTTTTACTATCCTACGCTTCTGTAGCTGAGATGATGTTGTAGAGCTTTTTCCTTGGATATTTTTTGAAGTCCTTGGCTGTAATTATTTTGAAGTCGAAACTTTCCTAATGACTTGGCACTTTATGCTTTTTGAAGCTACAAGTTTTTCATAACTAGTCTTTTGTAACAAATTGTAGTTCCCTTCGAGAAACTCCAATTGACTGGTACAATCACTTAGCATTTGAGTTAATGTCTTTGAAGAGGGAACTTTGGAGTAAGGTCGAATTATATTCAGACTCAGGTAAAAAGATTTCAATTTGGTGCTTATGTTTACATGAAAGAATTGATGTTAATCTTTCATATCCTTTTGTCAATCCTATATATACTGTGTACCAAGCTAGATTTGTTGACGTCTATCCCAATTCCAAGAATTGATGTTAGTCTTCAGGGGAAAAAATAATTGATGTTAGTAAAGATTAGTGGTTTAGCTAGAAATATCGATCTCGTTCTTTTCATAATATTTTAACGTATTCCTTTTTCTACTTCACCAGAATGCAAAGCAGAGACGGGCAAGGATTGAATGAAAGATGAAGCTTAGGCACTTGTTCTTCTAAAATAAATTGGAATAGCACGGCAAAAGATATATAATCGGCGACGTCAATGTGAAATAAAAAATATTATGAATTTCTACTGTACAAAAAAAAAGAGACCAAATTGATGGTAGTAGTACAGGGAGCTCCGGAACACAATCAATAGCACGCCAAAAACTGACTAACCAAATTTGAACACTCAAAGACAGGTCTATGCACAAGATATTTAATATAAGTACAAGACAAGAAATGCCAATTTTCCACAAATATTCTAAATTATGTGGATCTAAGAAAGGTGTAGTAGAGGACACGAATAGAAATGGCATGTGGAGGAATGTAGAACGCCACCATAAACAAATAAACCACTCCGGTGAGATCTCTAATATAGGCCGGTAGCAGGGGCTTCATTTCTTGATTGAAACCTTCCGCAGAGACATGCAATCAAAATTGTCATGTCAATTTTTGGGAAAAGCATCAACATAAGTCAAATTCATCCATCTATACATGGGCCAACGTGGCAGCCGAACCATCAATGACGTCTCGTCCTGAAATATACGTAGGAGGTTTTTTTAAGAAATATAAAAGTGTAAGCGGATTGTAAATTGATCTGCGCAATACATAATGTATCTTACTTGTAAACGTTATTCAAAGGTTAATTCGCAATGAGCAGCTTGTCAACACTGGTTGGTTTAAGTTCCGCCAGATCAGATTCGTATATAGAGAGTAACTTCATCTGCAACAATCAAACTGTCAGTTCATGTATCAAGTATCAACATTACATCATTGTATCCCGACTTTCCATAAATTTGTAAGTTCATGTAGTAATAGTTTCAATTGGTGTCAATACACAAAATTGTCTCGAGTCTTAACTTATGAGATTAGAACAGCCCACGTATACAAAAATCAACAAGCATGACATAAGAGATGAAAGTTTGGCTGAATAACATTCAAAAGAACAAAGTTGCAAAATAAAGGTAATGGTGGCATATATGTATATTGCAGTATACCATGTTATAAAATTGGAATTTCAATATGACATGACAATTTCGTCGTCTGTAGAACATTTTCAAGAGTTCAAGCGAACAAGTGAGGAAGTATTTTTTTGAAATGAACCAAACAGATTTGGGAATCAACACTCACAATTTAAAACCTCAAACAATTAACTATTAACATAAACGTGAAGTCTTCTCCCTTCCATTTGCAATTAGCCAAAGAAGTTAGATATATATATATATATATATATATATATATATATATATATATATATATATATATATAAATTCATATTAAGTTTAATTACATTGAAAAACAACTCAATTCAACAACAATATTAGTTCAGTTGGATCGATTCTAGTTCAAGTCAGATTGAATTTGGACCTTACTAATTAATTAGGCATGATTTGAAAACAAGGCAATTGATTTAGTCGAGCCAAAACCTAGATTGGATCCAGAACTGAACCTCGTCAAACCAGGGTCAAGTTACAATTTAACTAGATTCTCAATTTCTGAATTTGAGATATATTTCCAACGAAGAAGAATTCTTCTGATGATCCAGAGCACTAGCGAACTCCTTATTCCTTATCAAAGATTAGACCATCTTCTTACCTATTTTGGACATGATCTTCTACGTCTGGTTCAAAGATGTCATATGAAGCTTATACAAATTTCTCAGATTCAATCAATGATCCAGAATAAAAGTGTTCCTGATCTAATTCCAATTTAATTTTCTTTTTGTTACAACATTACATGAGCACATTGGATGATTATGTGCACTGAGATGTATATTTTGGATGTAGAATCCGACTTCCGGTCATCATCTGAATTCGTTGGTGGATCTTGCATGCTGGGGTTGATGCTTCCATAATCCATTAATAGCCTACATGTTAATCTTCTCTACTTATCTACCTTATACTATAATTTATAGTTAGTATCCTTGTGATTTGCTATCATAACATTTTATCCTTTTCAGCTTGTTTTGTTGGTGTCCGTTTTAAAGATTAATATTGGATGATAATTTTAGTATACATTTTATCATATTTACATTTATGTCTAATAAAGATATTACCATTATCATATTTACTTAATATATGTATATAAGTGATTATAATATATCCTTAAAATAATATAATTATTTTTAAATTTTCCTGTTTGAGTATTATTATGAATTAAAACAATAATATGCTTTGAGACTAGCATTTGTAGTGACTAATAACAACGAGTTGTCATGAATATCAAATCAGCACAAGTACATGTTAAAAAATAATGTACAAGGCAAATCCGTTGTGAGAATGTTATATATTATTATATGAGTATCATAAATGCTTTTATTGTGACACCAATATATGATATTCTTAGACTTGGGGTCGATAGATTCCTCCATGACTAAGTCATCTACTCGGATACTGTTAAATTCCCCTTAACTAGATAGACTATAATGATTGTAATTAGGTATGCTGCAAATAATTGAGAGGAACTTCAGTGGTCAAGATAGGATTTGTCCATTCTATGAGAGTGTAGTATCTTGAGCCCTTTGATATCTAATATTTATAGCCCCATACTTGTCATCAATCACCACACTTTTTATCTTGGTGTATTATCATTGCTCTAACATATAATAATACTTGACTATAGGCATTTAAGAATAATCATATTATTTTAGAGATATTATTATAATTACTTATATTATGCAAACATTAAGAAATTATAATAATAAAGATGTTGTTTATAAAACATAAATAAACATCATAATATGCATACAAAACCACAAATATAGCTGACTTCAATCTAATCAATCCACCACTTGATGTGCCATTTGCTGGTTGAATGGACTATTTACTAATTCTACTACCTCTAAGGCTACTATGTATGCTCTAGTAAAGGAAGTACACTCTTTGTTTCTTGTTGGCATACAACATTGCAATAGAGTTCAGTATTGCAGCGCCAACTGGAGAGACCAATATTGTTACAATTTCATGAAAATCGCTGAAAACCATAAACAAAGAAGATACAGTTAAAGCTAACATTCATGCACACCTAGCATAATACAAGGACCTGGAGTGATCTACATCAACCTATGTGTCAATCTGCTTTAGAATGCCAGTACTGTAACCCCTAAGCAACGGATCAACAATAAAGCAACATTATCCAACGTGGTTATATTTGAAGAGAGAGAACCAAGGCCTGATAGAACAAAGATCCAAGAACCTAGTGTTCATTGTGGATGTGGATTCAAGCTGACCCAAAGACTGTGGGATACTAGCTAATAAGAGTGGGTACTGGGTCTACTGGCTTTATCATAAGGGCAAAACTAGACAAGTCAACAACTAGGGCAAGTTTAGATTAGTATTCACAATAGTTAAGACAATAAAGTTTTAAGTGTCCAATGCCAACCGGTCATAAGAAGTGGATAGTGTCATCATAGTATCATTTCTCGAGGATTCTATACTAAATGTCAGAACAACATGTCTTGGGTTGTGATTATAGATAGAGGCATGGCATTCAACTACAGGAAGAACAGAATGATCTTTGGATTCAGTTGGCTTGTTAGTCCAAAAATAAATAATCATATAAAAAAATATTGTACTTCCTAACTAGGGTGTGGAGACAAGCACATAAGGAATTGTCTTCTAAGTGATGAAAATCGCCTCGAATGGGTTATGGTGGGTGTCAACCGAGATCTCTAGGTTGATGGCATAAATGTAGAAGAGCCAGTAAAACATTCCACCATGTTGTGATGTGTTGCCAAGTTGAAGACAAAAATCCACTATGAGAAATATGGATGGAGATTTTAACTTTTTCTCCTCAATCCTAGATCCTAAAACATGACAGTGAACCAAGTGTCATGAAATTGGTGAATACCCACTTTATCAGGCTCTATCTCCTTGGCCAGGAATACCACAAGGAATTCCTCTACCAAGACCTTAATGCTACATAACCTCTCCACGTCAAAAGCGGAATAAAGAAACTCAAAAGTGAGATCACACGCAAGAGAACCACTCTTATAATTGACATAAGCTAATCAGCATGTTGAACTTGTCTAAAATCCATTAGTTTGTTAAAGACATGGGATAAAGGCTTGAGCGGAGAGGTATCGAATATAGAGGTAGAGGGAGGGAGAGAACAATGGAGAGTTAGTGTTAGGTCCATCCACTTGTAGGTAGACAAGTGTGAACGAAGCATTAAAAGCCTTGTTTCCCAGTCCCTCTCATCACAAGAATCTCCAAACTCTCTTACATTCACAAATTAGATAGTTGTCTATAAAATATGAATTGCATCTATGATGCGTATGATTCCATCATTTATTAAATGTTAGAACTGGGAGTACAAACTAGTCTAGGAGATGATATAGCCAGTAAGGAACAGGAAATACTAACGATATGCTAGGGATACTGCACCATGTAACTTGAAAAAACATTATAAATAATGGATACTAATGAATTACTGCACGATATGGTCCACTTCAATGCTTTGTTTGACTAGTACATATTCAACAATCAAAGCAGTAACTAGCGACCATTATTTGAAATCCATGGTTGCTAGCCAATAGAACAAATGGGCATGCTTCATTCAATGCTCAAAAAGAAGGGTATGTAACAATGACATCTAGGGCGAAATAGAAAAAGGGCATTCCAATTTGCAAGTACACATGCTCCAAGTTTAAAGCAGCGCTAGTCAAATTAAATAATGAAGAGACTTACATGTTCCTTAAAATCAGGACTAGTCAAATTGATGGAGAGATTTCTCATTAACAGTAAAACCTAGACAATAATTAAAGCGGTTAGTCTTGTCACCAACAGAACATTTACAAGAATTGAATATACAAATATTCAGAAGAAAATGTAGGAAATGTAGTTTTTGGCACAAAAGTATTAAAGAATAAAGCTGTGCAGATCAAAATTGAAGGACAGGAGGGAACTTCTAATAACAAAGAAATACAGCTACACATTAAAGAAATTGGAAGAAAAAAAAATTATGAACCCTCTTAAGAGTCAAAGTGCTATTCCTATGTCATACAGGAACTAATAGCCTTTAATTTACCAGTGTTTTTTTTTGTAAGATTTTGTAAATAGGCGAATCTAAGTAAATGTGGGCAACTGCCCAACTAAACTTTAAATAGGCATAGATTTGATTAATAGCTTCAACCTTTTATGTGAATAAAAACTACACTAATGCCCAATCTAATTTAAGATAATTATGTATCTATATATATCAACTTGGTCTGCGAGTAGGAATCTTAATACTAAGAAGCAAACCTTCCCATCTACCCACCTCCCCTTCATTCTTCTTTCTAGGAATTCTAGGATTAACCTCCGACACCCATCCACACACGCACCAAAAGAGACATCTTGAAGTTGCAAGCATGGCGATTGGAGAATGTATGTTCCAAGAAGCAAACATGAGCTATAATATAAATAAAGCATTCAATTTAAACTACTAGATGGATCCTAACAAGTACATTTTTTTTATTAGTTCGAAATACCGGTCCGATGACTCGGTCCGGTACCAGTACTGTATCGAATATACCGGACGGTAGCAAACAGTGGCAGGTGAGCACGAGCGGCAGGCGAGCACGAGCTTCGGGCGAACTCGGTGGCAGCTTCATTGTTTCGGGCAAGCTTCGTTACCGGAAGCTCGAAGCTTCCGGCACTGGAATTGAAGCTTCCAAGCTTCTAGCAGCCGCCGGATGGCCCAGATCTCTCTCCGCTGCCGCCAAACCTCCCTCCAGCCGCCGCCAGACCTTCCTTCGTTGCCGCCTACCGCCGTTCGGCGGAACCATGGTCCGAAACCTGCGCTGGAACCGCCGCCTTGCCGGACCGGTTCCGTACCGGGCATATGGAACGGTTTTCAAATCACTGCTCCAATTTGTTTATTTTGATTTGGCAGTAGAGTGGCTATCCATTTTGGGTAAATGCCTTAGTTAAGGAAAATTACAATGTGGAACCTAGCAACATCTTCAAGAAGAAATGAGCTTGTAGGTAGTTCAAGTTCATGTTAAACAACACTAAGTTTGCAATCCACTCTCCTATTGTTAAATAGAAAAGTTAGTAAATATGCAGTACAACATGCGTTAGTGATTTTGAATTATGTAATCAGAGAAAAAGGTGGAGTGAAGTTAGTTTTTCCTGACTCATTATTTATCTAACATGAAGATCTGACAATGCAATGGTGGTCTACAATCGAAGAAGTCAACTCCTGATAAAGAGCTAGGAGATCCACCATGTTCATTGCAATATATTTCTCAACTAATCAATAGGATAAATATGCGTATATAACCAACATAAATGCAAGAAGATTATGATGCTAAGATTAACTGAGAAATATTAACTTGCTATGTTTGTTCGCAACTATGGCGCTCAACTTGAGCAGAGGCTAGTATGAAAAAAAACCAAGCAAGTCAAATACAGAAGGTTATGACAAGAAAAAAAAATTCCTGACCAATTCACAAGGGGAAAAGCTTCAATTATCCCCTTAGATTCTATATATGAGAAGATCTGAGGTAGGATGAAACCACCTCCTCTATTACAACTCTTATCGCAAAAACCATCACAGTTAGAGAAATGCTGATAGCTATACTAGCACACACGATGGTGTTCGAGATGATGATGTTGCTGCACATGAAGAGGGTGGTGGGAGATCTGTGTATTGCCAATAAAATATTTTACCTTCAATTGGCATTATAAAACACAATTCATCCATGTCACCCAAGATGAACAACACGATAATTGTGAAGTAGAATCAATACTATTAAATAAATTCAAGGTTCCAAACAAAATCCACATTAAAAGAGATCAATCAAATCAGCAATACTTAATGACTATAGTGATATAAGATCAAACTTATCTAGTGTTGAGTCTGACAAGATACCATCTTAGGCCTCGTTCGGTCCTGCTCTTGCACGGAATCCAAGACAGAAGCCATAAGAAGCTAGAATTTTCAGCTTCCAATAGCTCTTGATTTTACCTTACTTTTGTGCCTTGGCTTCCAAGCAGGAGCGGGCCAAACTAGGCTTTAGTTCTAGCATAGCTATCAAAGTCATAAATTGAAGGCATCCCATAACTCTTCATATGCATACTGATAGGCAGTGCTAATAGTTGTGCTAGGTCTACAACTCGTCACAGTCTCAATTATTCTAGTGCAAGTCTTGTTACCACAGTGGTTTGTCATACATGTAATATTCAACATAGCACGTCTTGGAATGAGTTTCAAATGTAGGCTTAGAAAACTACAAAATTAACTTAAGCAAATTCTACTTTATGAAAAGCTACGATGATGATCGCCACTCATTTTGTGGCACTATAAAAGCTCATACAAAGTAATTAACCTTCACTTCAATATAGAAACTCCTAACAATGTAAGATATCACAATTCAACTATATTTATTATTTCTATTCAAATAAAATCTAGTTTCAAACTTAATCCTATTTCAATGTAAAACTAATTTATTATTTGTCAAGTAGAATACGCCTTGATGGATGAACAAAAAACTTATAGTCAATTTTAGAGCAACTCAAAAATGTTTTAAATTGTCATCAAAAAGTGTTTTTTTATGGTGATTGCCAGAGAGGTTTGCATAAAGCAACATACGAAGTACATTTTTTAAGAAGACATAGCGGTGTGTAAATGAAAGAGAATTATCTATAACCCTAAACAAAGTTGAGTTGTAATTCTGAAATTTTGTTACTAGTATTGAACTTAGTGCATGAAGCAGTAGTTCTTTGTAGTTGATATTCTTGTTGTGTATGAGTGTAGTAAATAAACTTGAATATTAGTGTGGTAAACCAAGATCTTCAAAAACCATGATACACTTTGGGTATTAAGATTCCTTAGCTAAGGTTTCTTCATATCTTTGAGGAAACATGCTATGAATTTTCTAGAAAGAGAAGCTTAATTGGCAGCAAATCTATTTTACTCCAGTCTTAGTCATAGATTTCAATCAAATAATAATATTCAAAGTGTTGATCCTAAACAACGTTGTCGACTCATAAGAAAATTACTTTATGTGTTTAGGCATGATATATCAATTGTTGAAGGTATTGGAAGCCAATTTATCAACATCCCAACAACATCATTGGAAAATTATCATCATGATTCTACACTATCTCAAAGGAAATCCAGTAAAGTAGAACTTTATAAAAACATGATCATTTTTAAATAAAATCAAACCCGTTACAAAGTATGTTGGGAATTCTAAAGATAAGAGACTTGATTCTAGTTACTTACGTTGGAGAAAGTCTGATAGCTTGAAAATTTTAAGAAACAAAAACACAATCACTCGCTAGATGTTGACTATAAATATATAGGCCTAATTCATAATGCTTATTAGCTGATGTCTTTAACTCTCTTATAAGATTTTGGTATTACACATACTAACCAAGGTTTTTTAAATACTGGTTACTGGTGTATCAGTCCGCTGTCAAACTGGTCTACACCTATATAGTACAACTCGGTACTATTAATATACATACATGCAAGATTCGACCAGTTCATACCGCTGGTTTCAGACAGTAGAGACCAGTTTTTAACAAATTGACACTAACCTAATGACAGAGAACCATAAGTAGAACTTGTGTTGAGACTCGGATGCACGAAAGTGATCTTTGAGATTCCACTTGAGACAATCAATTTAGAATTCGGGTGCATAAAAGTGATCTTTGAATTCTTTGATTGATGATTTACTTATCTTAAGCGTTGGGATAGATCTTGCGCGAAAGCGAGGATTGGTCCCTACATGATTGTCTGCACGAAAGTGAGATGATCCTTTTATGAAGTAAATTAAGTCTTTATCATGATAAAATTAGTCTGACGACCTTTTATTAATATCTAGTCATTGAAATTAAAGTGGATGAAACCCTAGTCCCAGTTTATCTCTCTGTTTATCTTTCGTGTTCTTCCTATTATTTACTTGCATTAAAATCGGTTGCTTAGCTAGCAAGAAAACAATTATTTGGTACTTAACAGTAAGGTCTATGTGGGATCGATATTTTTCTTTATTACTTCGAGTATCCGTGCACTTGCAGACACTATAAGTTTAAGGACAACAAGTATAGCTATCTATATTACAAATAACTTAGTCCTTTACAAACGTACTCCGCACCCTCCTGATTACTGGAGAGAACCAATTGCTAATAATCTTATAAAATATCTTGTTTAGACGCATTTCTTTACTCTTTGAGTTCCAACTTGAGGGAAAATAATATTTAGTATGAGCATTGTTATTTTTATTATTATTATTATTATTATTATCAATCTCCTATTGAATAGTCATTCTTATTACTGTTTACCTTTACAGCTTTTCTTATTACGAACATTGGTCTCACATTAACTAATTAACTTTTATTATCAGTAATGCAAGCCTTCTTTAATTGAATAGATCTATTTTCTCATTCAACTGAACTGATACAACAGTATTTATATACGTACAACATAAGAATCATTTTTTAGTAGACATAAAATGGAATATGTTAGGGACCCATTAGTAGTAATGGATATGTAATAAAGTTGATCCGGGTTAGTGTGTTATACCCGGCCCGCTTAGTAGTATAGTGTTATAAATAAGGGTCCATGGTTTAGGGTTAGGGCATCGAGTGTTTTGTTCTTCATCTTGTTAGGGCATGCTTGCACGATACTCGCCGTTTGTGGCTTGAGGGACGATCCGATTTCTCGGATCGTATCAGTGGTCCGACCTGCCGGATCCCACTGGGGCGACGGCCGGAGCTATCTTTGAGCGTGGAGAGGCTTCATCCGATCGCATATCGAAAAAAAAGAAAAGAAATTCCAGCGTCTGGAAGTTCGACGCCGTAGCGAGAGGCGGACGCGGCCGGCGTCTGGAAGTTCGTTGCAACGGAGCATCTCGTGGACGCTTTCGATCGTGATTGACGCCTTCGATTGGCGTCTGGAAGTTTGCAACGGAGGGCGGCTTCGAACGGGCCGTTCGTTCGAGAGGTGGAAGGCGGACATCTTCGAAAGCCTGAAGGAGGGCACCGTCGAGGCGGGTGTCTTCGAAGGTCTAGAAGGAGGGCTGAGCAAGCGGGCGGGCAGCCGGCGGCGGAGAGCGGGATCGTCCAAGGGTTCGGCGACAGGAGTCGGGCTGCTGGATCCCATTGGGCGACGACGGAGACCTACTCCTACGAAGCGCTCGAACAAGTGTCCACAGCGACGAGAGGCGGGCGTTTTGGGGTGTCGACTGTGGAGATTGAGCAGCGGCGTGGAGGAAGACAGCCGTGATATGAGAAATGAACGAGAGCAGATCTTCCCCCTCGCGACGCTGCCAGCGGAGGGGTTCGAGCGGCTGGGCTTCTCCGCCTCTCAACGAGCGCAGATCTACCCCGACAGGTGGAAGCTTTCCAGCGGAAGGGTGCAGCGTTGCAGCGCTGCCCTACCAAGTGGCAGCTGAAACTTTGCTTGGCCAGAACCCTAGCGGTCGATGGCGGAAGTCCTTATCAGCGGCGGCTGCAGCTTCGCTGCTGACGGGAGCCATTGACGGTGAAGCTAGCACTGTGCGTGCGGACGCGAGCGCTGTAGTACTGTAGCAGCAGAAAAACAAAAAAAAGAAATGAGATAGTACTGTTTATGAGTACTGTAGCAAAAGGAAAAAAAAAATAAAAGGTCTTGTGAGGTGTAAGGGCTGATCCTACTGCAGGCATTGGCTGCGGTTCCCTATGGCTTCTACTCACTTTGAGACGAGATTAGAAGCACTTGAGAAGAGTGTGACAGAAATTCTAGCAATGGAGGAGAAGCGCAGAGTAGAGAGAGTAGCGCAGGCAGCAAATGAGGAGAGATATCGGGCAGCAATTGAGGAGAGATATCGGGCAACGGAGGAAAATAGTAGGAAGCTCAGAGAAGATATGACTGACCCTATTTAAAAGGGAAAATGGCTGAAGGCACTGGAAATATTGCGCAACACTCTAGGGAACAGGCACGAGTTATTCCACAAGAGGCTGGTATCAGAGAGCGAGATTGGCGGGATGAGCAGGTTCATGTGGTTAAAGATGATTTATGGCGACCAGGGAGGGTTTATCCCACTGTAACTGGTGGAGGTGCAGGGAATAGAAATCCCTTGGTGGGGGAAGCTACAGAACGTCATGCACCACGCCGTGAGAATTATCTGAGGAATATTGAAGATGAATACATGGCTGATTCTAAAGAGTGGGGGCTGCATAATAATGAAGAGAGAAGACTCATGTGTCGGAAAGTGGAATTGCCGGTGTTTGATGGGGCAGATCCTCTGGGGTGGATTACAAGAGCTGAACAGTATTTTCTTGTGCAAGGAACTGCTAATCACCATCGTGTTCCTTTGGCATTTGTGAGTATGGAAGGTCTAGCTATTCATTGGTTTAGTTGAGTGAGAAGAATGGAACCCAATCTAACTTGGGATATTTTGAAAGAAAAACTTATTGAACGGTTCAGTGAATCTAATGCAGCCAACCCTTTTGAGATGCTCTCTTCATTGGAGCAAGGGTCTAAATTAGTGGGTGAATATGTTGAGCTATTTGAACGATTGGTGGCAAGAGTCCCAAGATTACCTACTTCACAATATTTGGGCTACTTTCTTAGTGGATTGAGCGATGAGATCAGGAGGTGGGTGCGCACTTTCAACCCTCCCACGGTAAGGAAGGCGATACAACTGGCTAGAAATTTTGAAGGAATTCTAACTGACACGAAAAACATTACCAGACAGCCTCCCACGGTAAGGAAGGCGATACAACTGGCTAGAAATTTTGAAGGAGTTCTAACTGACACGAAAAACATTACCAGACAGTCTGAAGACACCATAGGGGGAAGGACCACTATTCCATTATATACACAGCCTAGGGCCACAAAGACAGAATGACGCTATTCTGGAGGAGGTAGAACTAATATAGAAGACAAGCCAGAGAATACTATGTCATCCAAGACCAGTGTAGCTGCGGGCAACCGATCTCAACTTCCAGTTAGCGAGAATACACTTCAAAGGATGCAAGAGAGGAGCCAGACAACAAATAAGAACCAAGGAGGACGATACCTCTCTTACCAAGATTTCAAGTCCAAACAAGAAAAAAGATTATGTTTCAGATGTGATCAGCCATACCATCCAATGCATCGCTGCGCGAGCAAAGACTTGAGACTCATGATCTTAGCAGAAGATGTGGAGGAGGACCTTGCTGATGAGAAACTGGAGGAAGAAGCTCGAGCGATTTGGGAACCTGGTGGAGGCACAAGCCGAAATTTTCTTAAATAAATTTTGAGCAGCCTTGAGGACAAAGCTTCTTTAGGGTGGGAGGATCTGTTAGGGACCCATTAGTAGTAATGGATATGTAATAAAGTCAGATCCGGGTTAGTGTGTTATACCCGGCTCGCTTAGTAGGATAGTGTTATAAATAAGGGTCCATGATTTAGGGTTAGGACATCGAGTGTTTTGTTCTTCATCTTGTTAGGGCGTGCTTGCACGATACTCGCCGTTTGTGGCTTGAGGGACGATCCGAGAAATCAGATCGTATCAGAATCAACAATTAGTCATAACAAAATAAAAAGAAAAAAATTACTGGTTAAAAATAACCATTCCTTAATAGACAAGACGAATGATAAATAAGATCCAGGTTGCTAATAGGGGTGCTAGCTTAAGATTATACTGGCACTAAAACTTAATTATTCAACAGCAAGTTCCAGCTCATAACAACTTTGTATCAACTATCAAGCATCATATTACAAGAAATCAAAGTTAATGTGGCATATTAATAACCTTCATACATAATAAACAACACATGGAACACAAACGTGATATTTCATTGTAGAAGTGGGAGAAGCTTTCAATATAGATGATGCTAGCAATTGATAATCTTATGAGTTATTTCCATGTATAAAACAAAACAAGGCAAAACTATACTCTAGGATGCTGAATTCAATTACACAAATGAATCATTCGGAATGCTGTGAAGTTTCTTCTCAGATACGCAGGACATATCATGTGGAATCTAATATTAGGAAGTGCCATACCGTTTCAACATCAATAGGATCCATCTCTTTCATCTTTTCCAAATGACAGCTTGTGCTTGGATCAAAAACACTGCCCAAAAACGTGTATACCTGAACGAAGTCTGGCATAGCTTCATATGCAAAAAGAAACAGTAATATAAATAAAAATTGCAACTTTATAACATTCTGTTAATAAGGAGATGAAGCAGAACAATAACATAAAAGAAAAAGAAATTTCAAATAACATTCAGAAGCAACTTGGACCATGTTCTGAATAGAAGAGCTTCATCTATATCTTAAATTATCAGACAATGAGCCAGCGTCATTAATAGTATACTCTGAAAGCAGTTTTCAAAATATTCTAGAATAAAAAGTATGCCAATAGAGTCTCGTCTTCCCAAGGTAAGGCTATGCAGAATGAAATCCTGGCCAATACCAGTGTTTGCTTCCAACAAATGAAAGGAAAATGCTTAATGTGGAATTAAATCTTATGCTACAAACAAATTGTAAGGTGCATCCCTTGTTAATAGACCAAAAAAAAGAGAATTTTTTATGATCTACTTCCAACCATGGTTTTAAATTTTGGATCATATTAAATGTACCGGTCCATTATGGAATAGTCAATAACACACACACCAACCTTATACCGTATACTAGCATACGGCAAGGTTTTCAAATATAGAAATCAAAACAAATGCTCTATTCATGTTCTTGGGATATGCCCTTGGTTAAATTTTGGAAGCCCAAGTTTTCAAAGAAATGAAATTGTCCACCCTCAACCCAAGTTAAATTGACCCAAGCTTTGTAAACCCAACTTTTTTTTTGTAGGAGGGCAAGTGGTAATTAGTGGTGAAAGTTGCTATGACATACCTGTCATTGAATGGGCCAGAATATAGTGGTTGAAAGTGTGAATTCTTAAAACAAATATCAAACGTTTCTAGGGCTTGAGGACAACAAGCTGGGATTTTGTTGTTCATAACATGTGGGAGTTAACTCTTCCATTTAAAGGATGGTTGAGTTTTGAAAGATGTGAGGCTAAGAAGTTTGGAGATATTATCAAGAAAGAAACAACATTGTATTATATAATGTGCAATAAAAGCTGTATTTGGCACAATATTTTCTGTTGAATTATTACTATGAACAAAAAATACTCACCTTGAAGTGATGGGACTTGGTTCCCTGGATTGTGCTTCTCACAATTTGGTTGAGACCTACAAGGGCTTTCACAGGTACATAAACAGCGATTCTCGAATAAAATTGGTCCTCCAGGCCTTGAACCTTCTGCACATCAAAAGCGTCAACTAAAATGCCTAATTGAAACTTAGAGACTATAAAGAATCATTACGTTTGTGTGTGTGCTCCATTGTTTTATAAATGAATAATTACAACAATTAACCCTTTGGAAGATGTAATGCACTAGCATCATGGAGGATGGAGGAGGGTACAACGAATGTAGGAAGAGAACTTTGCACCTGTAGTAGAGTTCCCCGGAATGGAAGATGAATCTGTTCCAAGGGCATAACCTTGTTCAAGCAAACATGAAGCTTGAAATGGAATAGATTGAACTAGAAGAGGAGCTGCAATGTTTAATTATGTTAATAGATTATCTCTACAATAACAAGAAAAAAAAACCCCAAGTACTAAAATCATATATCACTAACCATTTTTGGAGGCCTTCTGTGGATATGGATGAGCTGCTTTACGCTTGGGCCTAGGGGGTGGGACATGAGCACTAGTTCCATTCTTTTGAACCTTTAAGAAGTACTTTTGTGCATGACTTCTTATCTGCATATGGAAGTTACAATTTAGCTTTACTGTGGCAAGTGGGAATATTTCAATAATTTTTAAAAAACCATTATAATTTCTACTCGTAAAACACCAAATAAAAGATATGAAAATACTAGAGAAAAAATAACTATCATAGAAACAATTACTAGTCCTATCCTTTTAACATCACACAGAAAATTAACAAAAAAGGGGCTAATCAAACTTATATTGTTTCATATACTCTCTCATATTCATTACATAGCCAGTTCTACCAAAACAGGGGAATGAAACAGATGCTTTCATGTGAGATGGAAGGGAGGGAAAGGCATGCTAGATAAATACGTAACAAAACTAGCTATTTGGTCATCATGGACATTTTAGCATCCAATACTAAGCAATAGGAGGTTCTAAGCTTGTGCTGGTGGGTACCAATCTTATACCACCCAAACAATCCATCTGAGCTCAAACAAACTAAGAAGGTGGTCCACTACTAAAGCTAGCTCAGACCAGCATATCCAATTATTGAACAAATAAATCAAAATTTCAAATAATAGAATAAAGATTTTCCTACTCTTACTAAGGTTTAAAATATTGGTATGTCCTGATGTGTGTGTACATATACATATTGAGTGGTACATATTATTTGTATTGCCTATATATATATATACACACACATATTGAGTGGTACATATTATTCGTAGTAGGCAATATATACCAATTTTAGTATCCATGTTCTTACCAACTTCCTTGAAAACTTCCAAAAACCATCATATGTATAAAAGGGACTTAGTTCCTAAATAATAATGAGCGAATAATACTAAACACTAGCAAAGAATAATGATCATAAGGAATAAAAAAACCTAAGATAAGTACTTAGACCAACAAAATCTAATACTAATCATACTAATTAAATTTAAAAGATAATTGACTCAATTTAAATAGTTACTACTTACAAGGCGACAGGAAAAAATAAACTGATATATGAAACGTAGGTAATAATAAATGAGGATATTAATAATATATCCTCTTCTAATGAATCGGGAATCGGGACATAGCTTAGATAGGTGAAGATACCCTAGCTTGCGAGGTTCTATACATGTTTTGATGCTTTCAATTACTGTAAACTCTATTTCTTTTCATGTACCATTAACAAATAAAAAATGATGGAACATAAAAATATTCCATTCTTTGAGAAACTTATCTTGATATATAACCAGCCACTTGAAAATAAAATATTATAAAAAGACATCATAGTACCTGGTGTAAACAGAATGTAAAAAATTAGAATGTGGCAGCATGTGCCATTTGCAAGTGATGTATAAATTGTCTGTATGATCATTAATACACTTGACGTCTGATGGCTGACCTCCACCAACCATCTAAAGCACCCCAAGTAAGATAAATTTGATGGTAAAACGCAGCAACCAGTTCAATGTAATTTTACGACTTCCTTTCATATGTGAAGTTAAATATATTCAATGTACAAATTAAATAAAATAGTTAAATATTGCATTAAAATAGTATTTTTCCTATTACTTGAGTTACACCAAGAGTGAATAGAAGGAAGTAACTGCTGATAAAAAAATATTTTCAACAATTTCGAGTATCTTACTTGGCTTTTCAACCATTAGCTCTCTTAAGGAAGAATCACAGAGCTTCAGTGGGTGCATGACAGATATTGTATCGAAAAAAGAATCCAAATCATCAGCACCAGTGCATATTTTAACACTCACACAGATTGCTAACAATATCTACAACAGTTTTCTGTACCAATTTTTGTGGAACGTATATCTTGTATGTCAATCTTAGAGCATACAAGAGATTACAACTTCCTATGTTTTTCCAATTTTTACTGGAGCAGTTGAACTGCAAGATCTAAGTGACAACATTCCCTCGCAAGTCTTCATTATAAAAATGAACACAAGACAAATAGAATCGAGAATCACAAATGTAATGAAGTACCAAAAACTGTATGCTTTTTAACAGCAAGTCATTACCAAGCTTAATTGTTTTCTTTTAGAGCCAATTTTTTGGTTTTTAACTCTAATTAACAAATCAATGTCATTCACTTAGATTACCTGAATAACTGTCTTTGTGCCAACAAATGCCTCTATTTTTTTCCAATCACGATCAAAACTGCAAGAATTAGAAGGTCATTGGACTGAGGTATTAAGATTAACTTTCAAAATTTAGATCCCAACATATTTAAAACTATGAAGGTAAAATTTCTCTCTGAAATTTGAGATTATAAACACCAAAAGTAAGCTTCATATGACATTTGAAATTCTTTTATGGTTTATGCAGGTATATAAAAAGATTGTAAGTCGTTCATTTAACAGATATTAATGTTATAATAATGTTTAAATCTTCCTCACATGAAATACTGGAAAAGTATTTATCAAGACCTTCCCATGATTTGTTATTAAGAATATAAACAATAAAGACAAAGATCTCCAAGAAATTATGGATACTTGACTCACTAGTTCTGTGACACAGATGCATCTAAGAGATTAACTCAGATATTTTCCTTTCAGGGACTGAATTGTAATTTGGAGGACCGGAGTGTAATTTTGCCAACTGCTGAGATTTTCTATAAAATTCAAATTGGGAAACTTGGTACAGCTGGGTGAAAAGGCAGAAACTGTGATTTCCAACTTGTTTTTTTTTTTTCTTCTGACATTCTGGTTTAGCAGCGAAGTTCTCTTCTCTTTTTCCCCATTCCCTTTTACTCTCCAGTCCTGCAGGAGCTGAGTCCTCCTGCTTCAGAGCTTCGACAGCATTCAGCATCTTCATCTTCTCAGCTCAAACACAGATAAGCTAAGCTCAATAAATTATAAAAAACTAAGTTGAAATGGATTATATTAAGCTTAGTGTTACTTTTAAGCTAATGTATGCATGCACACTAACTTTTAGGCCTTGTTTACTTGGACGGAAAAGTGGAAGGGACGGATAAAAAAGTAACTTTTCCGTCGTTTACTTGGACAGATGGAAAATGATGAAAGGAAAAGACGATGAAAAACTTCCTCATTTTTCACTGTTTGACAATCTGCCCAAATCGGCAAAACAAATCGCATCGCTTCGTCTGACAGCGTTACCCTAAAACCTCTTCCTATTTAGTAATTTGTATAGTTTTTAATAGGATTAAATAATATTTAGTCATTTTTATAATTTTTAATAGTATTAAATAATATTTAGTAATTTTTATGGTATTTAATAGTATGAAATAATATTAAATAATTCCATGATATTAATAGTATTTATGTAATATGAGTGAAAAAATAAAAATTGAGGGTATATATATTAATCTTTCATACTATCTTTCCTTCCAAGTAAACACAACGAAAGAAAACTTATAGCATATTTTATCCATCTATTTTTTCTTTCCTTTCTCTTTTCCTTTCCTTTGCATAATCCATTCATCCAAGTAAACATAGTGTTAAAGTGGGAAAGTTTTGTTCTATGGAATTTAGATTAAGGTGAGGGTGAGGCAAGTGTAGTTAGTTTTAGGCTACTGTGCATATGCTGAGTTACTTCAACTTGATGTGAATACAGTATGTGTGCACACACATAGGCGGTATATATATGTTTAATCCGAGAATGTTAAATTTGTATAGTATATAGGTAGTTACTATGCATCCATATCTAACTATGCACTTTTTTTACTGTAATTTCCTTTCTATGCATGAAGATAGGGTTTTGAATCGGGATGAGGTGTTTCTAATGGTAGTGGATGTTCTAGAATTTGAGACACAGTATAGAGGGATAATAAGTTTAATTAGGAACCTGTCCCAGTTTCAATTTTAAGAATGGTGCCAATAGAATTATAAATTTATGACTGGATATCGCTCAAAATATAGCTAGGGTCGACATTGACAATATGACAGCTTATTGTTCTCACTTTTTTTTTTCTAAATTCTTTGTCCTCTGCTTATTGGTTCATGCTAGTGATTATAAATGTTCATGATTATACAGCTGTGATGAGTAAGGAGAGATGCATATGGTTATTTTGTTTTGTACTATTTAAATGGCACATCAGTAAAATAATTAATACTTATATTTTATCTATGGATTGTTAACTATTGCATGTTGTGTGCGGTGTGGATATGTCATGATTTAATGACCTAATCTGGGCTGGTTGATGATTATCTAACATGTTATAGTTGTGCTATAGGAGCCATTGACATCGGGTTATGGCGTGCCAGCTTGGGAAACTACCAAATTATTAGTTTCACATCGTTAGGGTCACTTGGTGTTGAATGCAATAGAACCAGACAGTCTAAGAACAGTTATTTCAGTATGAGAGTTACACTTTTCCAAGAGTGCAACTTATAATTGAGAGATTTTACCATAGCTCAATCATTTTCATGGCAAGATTGGACATCATATCCTATATGACGTTTATTTCTGATATTATGATGTATAATATGTAGATGCAATAGTAGGTTGGATAATGTTATCTTGCTTGTAAAATACATGCATCATTTTATATAGATTATCACTTAGCATTCTTGCTAATTTCTTTACCTTTGCTTTATGTATAGATATGGCTTCAACTATGGAATGATCACCTGTCCAGATCTTGGTAGTGTCACTCTAAGTAATTTTGGGGCATCACTATTGGACATTTGAGTTTCATAGTTCTATTTATGTACATGCACTGTGGACAAGGTTTAGAATATCGGTTTGCATTGTGTAGTTGTCCTAAACCAGTATGTATTAGACATATTTGTTAGGACAAGTATGTGTTATAATGGTATCGGACAACACTCCATGTATTAGTACCGGACAAATCTAGAATTAGTATGCAAGGATTAAAAATCCGATCCGGCGAGTCACCAGAACGGTACGGTACCGGTACCGGTACCGGATGAAACCGACGAGAGGAGGTGAGCGGAGGCGAGGGAAACCTGCGGACGGCGGTCTGCTGGAGCTTCCGCGCCATCCGCGAAGCTTCCGCCGCTTTCGACTATGCTCCGACGATGTTCCGAACCGGTCGCCCAGCGAACCGGTATGTACTGAAGATACCGCTCGGTTCGGAACGGTATTTTGAACACTGTTAGTATGTACTGCCCACAAACAGGCTTTCAAAACTTTGGTCTTGGAGTATGTGTAAAATGACTTGACAATTTGCAAGCATACAAGGTACAAGGTTGATTGAATTAGTTTCTTACTTTCTTGTAAATGGTTCTTTTCTATTTAACATAATGGATTATATATTTCTTGTTCTATTTAATTGGATTTGATTTAATCAAAATTGAATGAGTTATAAATGCATTGGGTATTTGGTTATGAGTTGGTCGCATACTTATGTCAAATAGTAGTCATATTGTGCTTTAGGGATGGTAGACGAGTTTATTATTAACGGTTACCCAATCTATCTGAACCTATATATATATATATATATATATATATATATATATATATATATATATATATATATATATATATATATATATATATATATATATATATATATATATATACCTATAAAATAGATTTATAGTTCAAGTTATAACCCAATAACCCATTAACATACTAATTGTGATGCTCCCAGAACTTAGCCTATAAGGTCCATCGCACACTAACCACAATAGATAACTTGATCCTTATCATCCGACCATTGGACAAGCTCTGAAGTGGCCAAAGCTCAAGGGTGCATGTATCATGAGGGTGACACGACTATCTAGGAAAGACCTTGGGACATCGATCCCTATGATTGAACCAACACATGGGCCATGGACCGAAGGATTGATGGATTAGGACGCGTGACAGCTTCACAGCCCTAAGGCCCAATTAGCCTCAAGCATGCAAACACGCGACTGGGCCTAGACCCACAATTATTTAAAAATTATGGCGGCCGCAGCACAGCAACAAGGCATACCGGATAGGCGTTGAGTAGGACATACTGCTTAGAGATAAAAGTGAGAGAAGTGATGGGAAAAATATCGTAGGCCGTGCCTAGAATTTTTAGGCAAGGAAGTTATCCACATTAGATACCAAACTTCTGTTAATTTTTTAAAAAATTCAACAATAGATACCAAAATTCGACAATAAATATAAATATTAAAATTAATAAAAATAATAAAAAAATATATAATAAATTTACTTGAATTCATACTAAAATATTCTACACTATTTCCATTGGTTTATGTAAGTTTGGGTAAAGTTTCAGATAAGTTCGACGATATATAACAAAATTCGATGATAAAATCATAAGTTTAAGACAAGTTCGGCGATATATGACAAAGTTCAACGATATATCATTCTCACGTTTTCTCAACTTTTGCTACAAAGTTATATTATATATATTAAACAATTGAGATAACAAGCAATTAAAGAAAACAAAAGATAAAAGCATATGCACTCTAGTTTCAAGTTTAGCCGTGAGGTACAACAACAACAACGACGACAATGACAACGGCAACATCGAGAGCAACAGTCGGACAGGCCTTGCACTTTTCTGTGTTGTCGGCTATGGTTCTCTTTGAGGGCTCTTTGACAGCGATGAGAATCCTAGGCGGGAGTGGATCGACCACGTCGATCCCGGACATGAACAATCGGACAATCCCCTCTTCCATTGGTGAGGAGGATCGACAGTGACCAAATGAGAGAAGGGAATTCTCTCTCTCTCCCCCCTTTTGGCGGCAATGAAAAAGGGGAGAACGCAGCAGCATTCCTCCCCTCCTTTACTCCAGAGCAGGACTCGACCATGACTCCTCCCTCGACAATGGCCGTGGCGGTGTCCAGCATTTAGGCGGCGAACCCTAGCGAGTATGGGTAGTAGTAAAGTTGTTCAAGTTTGAGTTTGAGTATGGGTAAGGCAAAAAATGCAGGTATCTGACCCACTGCCATCCCTATTGTGCTTTGTCAAGGAGTAACAAGTTAGATGTCTTATAGATACTAAGCACCACCCACTAGCACAAGACACTCCATAGCTAACTACATAACCAGATATCTTTGATATGTAAACAAAGATATCTTTATTGCTTACTTGCATAACCAAATTAAGTCCTGTTAGATAGTTAATCAACCGTCACCTATTTCAGGCCTTCTTCAATTTCAATCCTCAAGAAAGCAAAACATGTATAATCTACTATCTCTAATTAGATTAAGGCGCACGAAAAGCTCCATATACTCCTGCACCCCTATACTTACAGCTAGATTGTTTCGACTATGTCTATGGCACTATCCACTCATTTGTCAAGCTCATTGTCACTTTCTCTAAATCATGGCACAGAAGAAAGAGACATCACAACGAAGTTCCAACATTTGAAAAGGATATGGAGATTGCTGAGACTCAGGGTTTTCATCATCCTATAAATCATTTTTCATGTTATAAAATGAAGACACTGTCTCCAAATTGAAATTTAACTTTTAGCTGAGGCATGTGATAAAACCAATCACCAAAATGACAGAACGAGTTAAATTCAACCACCCTTATCAATCACAATAAACACCAGGCACTACTATTGTCATTTTTTAATTATGTTATCTTTGGCACTACTAGTCACTTGGACAACTCATTAACGGGAGGGTTTAGCAGGACATTATGATTATTAGAAAGTGCGATACCATCTGAAAGGATGGTCTCCATGATAACTAGGAAGAAGATTATTGTGATTGAATCCACTTGAAAATGGACAAGTATCAGCCCCCTCTTTTCAGGAGAGAAGCATACGGCTTAGGCAACTAGGTTACCTACAATTTCTTGTACTATTCTAGTAGATTGTACAGAATTGTGTTCTGATGTTAACTTGATATCTTTACACCCAAACAGCAAACTCCAATTTGTGCCCCAAACATAAGTCTCCATAGATACCTTCTGAGTAAGGAAGAGGAGCAAGTTTTTACCAAATGGAAAATAATAATAGTAATAATAGAAAGGAAAGGGAACAAAAAAGCATACGGACCACGAAAAAGCTTGGGTCAGAATGCAGAAAAAGTTCTAAATCTCCCAAGAAATGAAAACCCAAAGAAAAGCAAGACAGAAACCGCATTCCAATCGAACGACATGAGCTCCTAACACGATTAGAAACACCAGAAAAGGGAACAAGATGTGGACTCACAGCTCGAGCGCCTCGATGAATTTGTCGTGCTCTTGCTCCGTCCAGCTCTCCCTGGACTTGGTGATGGTGTAGGGCTTCCGGATTTTCTTGCCGGCATCGTCCGACGACGGCCCCCCTGGGGAGCCAACGAGGCCGGGGAGCGCCATCCCCAACGCCCTGCTATGCTGCTGCTGCTGCTGGACAGAGATTGAGAGAAGTAGTCGCCTCTAACGCCACCACCGCCGGCCCCGATTCCCGCTCCTCTTTC